>OX465297.1:0-2639641 GCA_949987735.1 Leucophora obtusa
TAACGGTATTTTGCGTTTAAGGCATAAATTTACATGAACAAAAATACGGGTACCCTACTTTGAACCCCTTAAAACACGAAGATGGGTACTCGGGTACCCGACTTTGATGGTCGGGTCGGTTGCGCAATTTTCTGACGAAGCCTAGTAACCACTTCAAAACCCGAAAAAAGTTACCGGTTAACGGTATTTTGCGTTTAGGGCATAAATTTACATGAACAAAAATACGGGTACCCTACTTTGAACCCCTTAAAACACGAAGATGGGTACTCGGGTACCCGACTTTGATGGTCGGGTCGGTTGCGCAATTTTCTGACGAAGCCTAGTAACCACTTCAAAACCCGAAAAAAGTTACCGGTTAACGGTATTTTGCGTTTAGGGCATAAATTTACATGAACAAAAATACGGGTACCCTACTTTGAACCCCTTAAAACACGAAGATGGGTACTCGGGTACCCGACTTTGATGGTCGGGTCGGTTGCGCAATTTTCTGACGAAGCCTAGTAACCACTTCAAAACCCGAAAAAAGTAACCGGTAACCGGTATTTTGCGTTTAGGGCATAAATTTACATGAACAAAAATACGGGTACCCTACTTTGAACCCCTTAAAACACGAAGATGGGTACTCGGGTACCCGACTTTGATGGTCGGGTCGGTTGCGCAATTTTCTGACGAAGCCTAGTAACCACTTCAAAACCCGAAAAAAGTAACCGGTTAACGGTATTTTGCGTTTAAGGCAAAAATTTACATGAACAAAAATACGGGTACCCTACTTTGAACCTCTTAAAACACGAAGATGGGTACTCGGGTACCCGACTTTGATGGTCGGGTCGGTTGCGCAATTTTCTGACGAAGCCTAGTAACCACTTCAAAACCCGAAAAAAGTAACCGGTTAACGGTATTTTGCGTTTAAGGCAAAAATTTACATGAACAAAAATACGGGTACCCTACTTTGAACCTCTTAAAACACGAAGATGGGTACTCGGGTACCCGACTTTGATGGTCGGGTCGGTTGCGCAATTTTCTGACGAAGCCTAGTAACCACTTCAAAACCCGAAAAAAGTAACCGGTAACCGGTATTTTGCGTTTAGGGCATAAATTTACATGAACAAAAATACGGGTACCCTACTTTGAACCCCTTAAAACACGAAGATGGGTACTCGGGTACCCGACTTTGATGGTCGGGTCGGTTGCGCAATTTTCTGACGAAGCCTAGTAACCACTTCAAAACCCGAAAAAAGTAACCGGTTAACGGTATTTTGCGTTTAAGGCAAAAATTTACATGAACAAAAATACGGGTACCCTACTTTGAACCTCTTAAAACACGAAGATGGGTACTCGGGTACCCGACTTTGATGGTCGGGTCGGTTGCGCAATTTTCTGACGAAGCCTAGTAACCACTTCAAAACCCGAAAAAAGTAACCGGTTAACGGTATTTTGCGTTTAAGGCAAAAATTTACATGAACAAAAATACGGGTACCCTACTTTGAACCTCTTAAAACACGAAGATGGGTACTCGGGTACCCGACTTTGATGGTCGGGTCGGTTGCGCAATTTTCTGACGAAGCCTAGTAACCACTTCAAAACCCGAAAAAAGTAACCGGTTAACGGTATTTTGCGTTTAAGGCAAAAATTTACATGAACAAAAATACGGGTACCCTACTTTGAACCTCTTAAAACACGAAGATGGGTACTCGGGTACCCGACTTTGATGGTCGGGTCGGTTGCGCAATTTTCTGACGAAGCCTAGTAACCACTTCAAAACCCGAAAAAAGTAACCGGTAACCGGTATTTTGCGTTTAGGGCATAAATTTACATGAACAAAAATACGGGTACCCTACTTTGAACCCCTTAAAACACGAAGATGGGTACTCGGGTACCCGACTTTGATGGTCGGGTCGGTTGCGCAATTTTCTGACGAAGCCTAGTAACCACTTCAAAACCCGAAAAAAGTAACCGGTTAACGGTATTTTGCGTTTAAGGCAAAAATTTACATGAACAAAAATACGGGTACCCTACTTTGAACCTCTTAAAACACGAAGATGGGTACTCGGGTACCCGACTTTGATGGTCGGGTCGGTTGCGCAATTTTCTGACGAAGCCTAGTAACCACTTCAAAACCCGAAAAAAGTAACCGGTTAACGGTATTTTGCGTTTAAGGCAAAAATTTACATGAACAAAAATACGGGTACCCTACTTTGAACCTCTTAAAACACGAAGATGGGTACTCGGGTACCCGACTTTGATGGTCGGGTCGGTTGCGCAATTTTCTGACGAAGCCTAGTAACCACTTCAAAACCCGAAAAAAGTTACCGGTTAACGGTATTTTGCGTTTAAGGCATAAATTTACATGAACAAAAATACGGGTACCCTACTTTGAACCCCTTAAAACACGAAGATGGGTACTCGGGTACCCGACTTTGATGGTCGGGTCGGTTGCGCAATTTTCTGACGAAGCCTAGTAACCACTTCAAAACCCGAAAAAAGTTACCGGTTAACGGTATTTTGCGTTTAGGGCATAAATTTACATGAACAAAAATACGGGTACCCTACTTTGAACCCCTTAAAACACGAAGATGGGTACTCGGGTACCCGACTTTGATGGTCGGGTCGGTTGCGCAATTTTCTGACGAAGCCTAGTAACCACTTCAAAACCCGAAAAAAGTTACCGGTTAACGGTATTTTGCGTTTAGGGCATAAATTTACATGAACAAAAATACGGGTACCCTACTTTGAACCCCTTAAAACACGAAGATGGGTACTCGGGTACCCGACTTTGATGGTCGGGTCGGTTGCGCAATTTTCTGACGAAGCCTAGTAACCACTTCAAAACCCGAAAAAAGTAACCGGTAACCGGTATTTTGCGTTTAGGGCATAAATTTACATGAACAAAAATACGGGTACCCTACTTTGAACCCCTTAAAACACGAAGATGGGTACTCGGGTACCCGACTTTGATGGTCGGGTCGGTTGCGCAATTTTCTGACGAAGCCTAGTAACCACTTCAAAACCCGAAAAAAGTAACCGGTTAACGGTATTTTGCGTTTAAGGCAAAAATTTACATGAACAAAAATACGGGTACCCTACTTTGAACCTCTTAAAACACGAAGATGGGTACTCGGGTACCCGACTTTGATGGTCGGGTCGGTTGCGCAATTTTCTGACGAAGCCTAGTAACCACTTCAAAACCCGAAAAAAGTAACCGGTTACCGGTATTTTGCGTTTAGGGCATAAATTTACATGAACAAAAATACGGGTACCCTACTTTGAACCCCTTAAAACACGAAGATGGGTACTCGGGTACCCGACTTTGATGGTCGGGTCGGTTGCGCAATTTTCTGACGAAGCCTAGTAACCACTTCAAAACCCGAAAAAAGTTACCGGTTAACGGTATTTTGCGTTTAAGGCATAAATTTACATGAACAAAAATACGGGTACCCTACTTTGAACCCCTTAAAACACGAAGATGGGTACTCGGGTACCCGACTTTGATGGTCGGGTCGGTTGCGCAATTTTCTGACGAAGCCTAGTAACCACTTCAAAACCCGAAAAAAGTTACCGGTTAACGGTATTTTGCGTTTAGGGCATAAATTTACATGAACAAAAATACGGGTACCCTACTTTGAACCCCTTAAAACACGAAGATGGGTACTCGGGTACCCGACTTTGATGGTCGGGTCGGTTGCGCAATTTTCTGACGAAGCCTAGTAACCACTTCAAAACCCGAAAAAAGTAACCGGTAACCGGTATTTTGCGTTTAGGGCATAAATTTACATGAACAAAAATACGGGTACCCTACTTTGAACCCCTTAAAACACGAAGATGGGTACTCGGGTACCCGACTTTGATGGTCGGGTCGGTTGCGCAATTTTCTGACGAAGCCTAGTAACCACTTCAAAACCCGAAAAAAGTAACCGGTTAACGGTATTTTGCGTTTAAGGCAAAAATTTACATGAACAAAAATACGGGTACCCTACTTTGAACCTCTTAAAACACGAAGATGGGTACTCGGGTACCCGACTTTGATGGTCGGGTCGGTTGCGCAATTTTCTGACGAAGCCTAGTAACCACTTCAAAACCCGAAAAAAGTAACCGGTTAACGGTATTTTGCGTTTAAGGCAAAAATTTACATGAACAAAAATACGGGTACCCTACTTTGAACCTCTTAAAACACGAAGATGGGTACTCGGGTACCCGACTTTGATGGTCGGGTCGGTTGCGCAATTTTCTGACGAAGCCTAGTAACCACTTCAAAACCCGAAAAAAGTAACCGGTAACCGGTATTTTGCGTTTAGGGCATAAATTTACATGAACAAAAATACGGGTACCCTACTTTGAACCCCTTAAAACACGAAGATGGGTACTCGGGTACCCGACTTTGATGGTCGGGTCGGTTGCGCAATTTTCTGACGAAGCCTAGTAACCACTTCAAAACCCGAAAAAAGTAACCGGTTAACGGTATTTTGCGTTTAAGGCAAAAATTTACATGAACAAAAATACGGGTACCCTACTTTGAACCTCTTAAAACACGAAGATGGGTACTCGGGTACCCGACTTTGATGGTCGGGTCGGTTGCGCAATTTTCTGACGAAGCCTAGTAACCACTTCAAAACCCGAAAAAAGTAACCGGTTAACGGTATTTTGCGTTTAAGGCAAAAATTTACATGAACAAAAATACGGGTACCCTACTTTGAACCTCTTAAAACACGAAGATGGGTACTCGGGTACCCGACTTTGATGGTCGGGTCGGTTGCGCAATTTTCTGACGAAGCCTAGTAACCACTTGAAAAACCAAAAAAAGTAACCGGTTACCGGTATTTTGCGTTTAGGGCATAAATTTACATGAACAAAAATACGGGTACCCTACTTTGAACCCCTTAAAACACGAAGATGGGTACTCGGGTACCCGACTTTGATGGTCGGGTCGGTTGCGCAATTTTCTGACGAAGCCTAGTAACCACTTCAAAACCCGAAAAAAGTTACCGGTTAACGGTATTTTGCGTTTAAGGCATAAATTTACATGAACAAAAATACGGGTACCCTACTTTGAACCCCTTAAAACACGAAGATGGGTACTCGGGTACCCGACTTTGATGGTCGGGTCGGTTGCGCAATTTTCTGACGAAGCCTAGTAACCACTTCAAAACCCGAAAAAAGTTACCGGTTAACGGTATTTTGCGTTTAGGGCATAAATTTACATGAACAAAAATACGGGTACCCTACTTTGAACCCCTTAAAACACGAAGATGGGTACTCGGGTACCCGACTTTGATGGTCGGGTCGGTTGCGCAATTTTCTGACGAAGCCTAGTAACCACTTCAAAACCCGAAAAAAGTAACCGGTAACCGGTATTTTGCGTTTAGGGCATAAATTTACATGAACAAAAATACGGGTACCCTACTTTGAACCCCTTAAAACACGAAGATGGGTACTCGGGTACCCGACTTTGATGGTCGGGTCGGTTGCGCAATTTTCTGACGAAGCCTAGTAACCACTTCAAAACCCGAAAAAAGTAACCGGTTAACGGTATTTTGCGTTTAAGGCAAAAATTTACATGAACAAAAATACGGGTACCCTACTTTGAACCTCTTAAAACACGAAGATGGGTACTCGGGTACCCGACTTTGATGGTCGGGTCGGTTGCGCAATTTTCTGACGAAGCCTAGTAACCACTTCAAAACCCGAAAAAAGTAACCGGTTAACGGTATTTTGCGTTTAAGGCAAAAATTTACATGAACAAAAATACGGGTACCCTACTTTGAACCTCTTAAAACACGAAGATGGGTACTCGGGTACCCGACTTTGATGGTCGGGTCGGTTGCGCAATTTTCTGACGAAGCCTAGTAACCACTTCAAAACCCGAAAAAAGTAACCGGTAACCGGTATTTTGCGTTTAGGGCATAAATTTACATGAACAAAAATACGGGTACCCTACTTTGAACCCCTTAAAACACGAAGATGGGTACTCGGGTACCCGACTTTGATGGTCGGGTCGGTTGCGCAATTTTCTGACGAAGCCTAGTAACCACTTCAAAACCCGAAAAAAGTAACCGGTTAACGGTATTTTGCGTTT
This sequence comes from Leucophora obtusa, assembly GCA_949987735.1. Classification (NCBI taxonomy): domain Eukaryota; kingdom Metazoa; phylum Arthropoda; class Insecta; order Diptera; family Anthomyiidae; genus Leucophora; species Leucophora obtusa. The sequence goes on from OX465297.1 coordinate 6,071, forward strand.
AAGGCAAAAATTTACATGAACAAAAATACGGGTACCCTACTTTGAACCTCTTAAAACACGAAGATGGGTACTCGGGTACCCGACTTTGATGGTCGGGTCGGTTGCGCAATTTTCTGACGAAGCCTAGTAACCACTTCAAAACCCGAAAAAAGTAACCGGTAACCGGTATTTTGCGTTTAGGGCATAAATTTACATGAACAAAAATACGGGTACCCTACTTTGAACCCCTTAAAACACGAAGATGGGTACTCGGGTACCCGACTTTGATGGTCGGGTCGGTTGCGCAATTTTCTGACGAAGCCTAGTAACCACTTCAAAACCCGAAAAAAGTAACCCGTTAACGGTATTTTGCGTTTAAGGCAAAAATTTACATGAACAAAAATACGGGTACCCTACTTTGAACCTCTTAAAACACGAAGATGGGTACTCGGGTACCCGACTTTGATGGTCGGGTCGGTTGCGCAATTTTCTGACGAAGCCTAGTAACCACTTCAAAACCCGAAAAAAGTAACCGGTTAACGGTATTTTGCGTTTAAGGCAAAAATTTACATGAACAAAAATACGGGTACCCTACTTTGAACCTCTTAAAACACGAAGATGGGTACTCGGGTACCCGACTTTGATGGTCGGGTCGGTTGCGCAATTTTCTGACGAAGCCTAGTAACCACTTGAAAAACCAAAAAAAGTAACCGGTTACCGGTATTTTGCGTTTAGGGCATAAATTTACATGAACAAAAATACGGGTACCCTACTTTGAACCCCTTAAAACACGAAGATGGGTACTCGGGTACCCGACTTTGATGGTCGGGTCGGTTGCGCAATTTTCTGACGAAGCCTAGTAACCACTTCAAAACCCGAAAAAAGTTACCGGTTAACGGTATTTTGCGTTTAAGGCATAAATTTACGTGAACAAAAATACGGGTACCCTACTTTGAACCCCTTAAAACACGAAGATGGGTACTCGGGTACCCGACTTTGATGGTCGGGTCGGTTGCGCAATTTTCTGACGAAGCCTAGTAACCACTTCAAAACCCGAAAAAAGTTACCGGTTAACGGTATTTTGCGTTTAGGGCATAAATTTACATGAACAAAAATACGGGTACCCTACTTTGAACCCCTTAAAACACGAAGATGGGTACTCGGGTACCCGACTTTGATGGTCGGGTCGGTTGCGCAATTTTCTGACGAAGCCTAGTAACCACTTCAAAACCCGAAAAAAGTAACCGGTAACCGGTATTTTGCGTTTAGGGCATAAATTTACATGAACAAAAATACGGGTACCCTACTTTGAACCCCTTAAAACACGAAGATGGGTACTCGGGTACCCGACTTTGATGGTCGGGTCGGTTGCGCAATTTTCTGACGAAGCCTAGTAACCACTTCAAAACCCGAAAAAAGTAACCGGTTAACGGTATTTTGCGTTTAAGGCAAAAATTTACATGAACAAAAATACGGGTACCCTACTTTGAACCTCTTAAAACACGAAGATGGGTACTCGGGTACCCGACTTTGATGGTCGGGTCGGTTGCGCAATTTTCTGACGAAGCCTAGTAACCACTTCAAAACCCGAAAAAAGTAACCGGTTAACGGTATTTTGCGTTTAAGGCAAAAATTTACATGAACAAAAATACGGGTACCCTACTTTGAACCTCTTAAAACACGAAGATGGGTACTCGGGTACCCGACTTTGATGGTCGGGTCGGTTGCGCAATTTTCTGACGAAGCCTAGTAACCACTTCAAAACCCGAAAAAAGTAACCGGTAACCGGTATTTTGCGTTTAGGGCATAAATTTACATGAACAAAAATACGGGTACCCTACTTTGAACCCCTTAAAACACGAAGATGGGTACTCGGGTACCCGACTTTGATGGTCGGGTCGGTTGCGCAATTTTCTGACGAAGCCTAGTAACCACTTCAAAACCCGAAAAAAGTAACCGGTTAACGGTATTTTGCGTTTAAGGCAAAAATTTACATGAACAAAAATACGGGTACCCTACTTTGAACCTCTTAAAACACGAAGATGGGTACTCGGGTACCCGACTTTGATGGTCGGGTCGGTTGCGCAATTTTCTGACGAAGCCTAGTAACCACTTCAAAACCCGAAAAAAGTAACCGGTTAACGGTATTTTGCGTTTAAGGCAAAAATTTACATGAACAAAAATACGGGTACCCTACTTTGAACCTCTTAAAACACGAAGATGGGTACTCGGGTACCCGACTTTGATGGTCGGGTCGGTTGCGCAATTTTCTGACGAAGCCTAGTAACCACTTGAAAAACCAAAAAAAGTAACCGGTTACCGGTATTTTGCGTTTAGGGCATAAATTTACATGAACAAAAATACGGGTACCCTACTTTGAACCCCTTAAAACACGAAGATGGGTACTCGGGTACCCGACTTTGATGGTCGGGTCGGTTGCGCAATTTTCTGACGAAGCCTAGTAACCACTTCAAAACCCGAAAAAAGTTACCGGTTAACGGTATTTTGCGTTTAAGGCATAAATTTACATGAACAAAAATACGGGTACCCTACTTTGAACCCCTTAAAACACGAAGATGGGTACTCGGGTACCCGACTTTGATGGTCGGGTCGGTTGCGCAATTTTCTGACGAAGCCTAGTAACCACTTCAAAACCCGAAAAAAGTTACCGGTTAACGGTATTTTGCGTTTAGGGCATAAATTTACATGAACAAAAATACGGGTACCCTACTTTGAACCCCTTAAAACACGAAGATGGGTACTCGGGTACCCGACTTTGATGGTCGGGTCGGTTGCGCAATTTTCTGACGAAGCCTAGTAACCACTTCAAAACCCGAAAAAAGTAACCGGTAACCGGTATTTTGCGTTTAGGGCATAAATTTACATGAACAAAAATACGGGTACCCTACTTTGAACCCCTTAAAACACGAAGATGGGTACTCGGGTACCCGACTTTGATGGTCGGGTCGGTTGCGCAATTTTCTGACGAAGCCTAGTAACCACTTCAAAACCCGAAAAAAGTAACCGGTTAACGGTATTTTGCGTTTAAGGCAAAAATTTACATGAACAAAAATACGGGTACCCTACTTTGAACCTCTTAAAACACGAAGATGGGTACTCGGGTACCCGACTTTGATGGTCGGGTCGGTTGCGCAATTTTCTGACGAAGCCTAGTAACCACTTCAAAACCCGAAAAAAGTAACCGGTTAACGGTATTTTGCGTTTAAGGCAAAAATTTACATGAACAAAAATACGGGTACCCTACTTTGAACCTCTTAAAACACGAAGATGGGTACTCGGGTACCCGACTTTGATGGTCGGGTCGGTTGCGCAATTTTCTGACGAAGCCTAGTAACCACTTCAAAACCCGAAAAAAGTAACCGGTAACCGGTATTTTGCGTTTAGGGCATAAATTTACATGAACAAAAATACGGGTACCCTACTTTGAACCCCTTAAAACACGAAGATGGGTACTCGGGTACCCGACTTTGATGGTCGGGTCGGTTGCGCAATTTTCTGACGAAGCCTAGTAACCACTTCAAAACCCGAAAAAAGTAACCGGTTAACGGTATTTTGCGTTTAAGGCAAAAATTTACATGAACAAAAATACGGGTACCCTACTTTGAACCTCTTAAAACACGAAGATGGGTACTCGGGTACCCGACTTTGATGGTCGGGTCGGTTGCGCAATTTTCTGACGAAGCCTAGTAACCACTTCAAAACCCGAAAAAAGTAACCGGTTAACGGTATTTTGCGTTTAAGGCAAAAATTTACATGAACAAAAATACGGGTACCCTACTTTGAACCTCTTAAAACACGAAGATGGGTACTCGGGTACCCGACTTTGATGGTCGGGTCGGTTGCGCAATTTTCTGACGAAGCCTAGTAACCACTTGAAAAACCAAAAAAAGTAACCGGTTACCGGTATTTTGCGTTTAGGGCATAAATTTACATGAACAAAAATACGGGTACCCTACTTTGAACCCCTTAAAACACGAAGATGGGTACTCGGGTACCCGACTTTGATGGTCGGGTCGGTTGCGCAATTTTCTGACGAAGCCTAGTAACCACTTCAAAACCCGAAAAAAGTTACCGGTTAACGGTATTTTGCGTTTAAGGCATAAATTTACATGAACAAAAATACGGGTACCCTACTTTGAACCCCTTAAAACACGAAGATGGGTACTCGGGTACCCGACTTTGATGGTCGGGTCGGTTGCGCAATTTTCTGACGAAGCCTAGTAACCACTTCAAAACCCGAAAAAAGTTACCGGTTAACGGTATTTTGCGTTTAGGGCATAAATTTACATGAACAAAAATACGGGTACCCTACTTTGAACCCCTTAAAACACGAAGATGGGTACTCGGGTACCCGACTTTGATGGTCGGGTCGGTTGCGCAATTTTCTGACGAAGCCTAGTAACCACTTCAAAACCCGAAAAAAGTAACCGGTAACCGGTATTTTGCGTTTAGGGCATAAATTTACATGAACAAAAATACGGGTACCCTACTTTGAACCCCTTAAAACACGAAGATGGGTACTCGGGTACCCGACTTTGATGGTCGGGTCGGTTGCGCAATTTTCTGACGAAGCCTAGTAACCACTTCAAAACCCGAAAAAAGTAACCGGTTAACGGTATTTTGCGTTTAAGGCAAAAATTTACATGAACAAAAATACGGGTACCCTACTTTGAACCTCTTAAAACACGAAGATGGGTACTCGGGTACCCGACTTTGATGGTCGGGTCGGTTGCGCAATTTTCTGACGAAGCCTAGTAACCACTTCAAAACCCGAAAAAAGTAACCGGTTAACGGTATTTTGCGTTTAAGGCAAAAATTTACATGAACAAAAATACGGGTACCCTACTTTGAACCTCTTAAAACACGAAGATGGGTACTCGGGTACCCGACTTTGATGGTCGGGTCGGTTGCGCAATTTTCTGACGAAGCCTAGTAACCACTTCAAAACCCGAAAAAAGTAACCGGTAACCGGTATTTTGCGTTTAGGGCATAAATTTACATGAACAAAAATACGGGTACCCTACTTTGAACCCCTTAAAACACGAAGATGGGTACTCGGGTACCCGACTTTGATGGTCGGGTCGGTTGCGCAATTTTCTGACGAAGCCTAGTAACCACTTCAAAACCCGAAAAAAGTAACCGGTTAACGGTATTTTGCGTTTAAGGCAAAAATTTACATGAACAAAAATACGGGTACCCTACTTTGAACCTCTTAAAACACGAAGATGGGTACTCGGGTACCCGACTTTGATGGTCGGGTCGGTTGCGCAATTTTCTGACGAAGCCTAGTAACCACTTCAAAACCCGAAAAAAGTAACCGGTTAACGGTATTTTGCGTTTAAGGCAAAAATTTACATGAACAAAAATACGGGTACCCTACTTTGAACCTCTTAAAACACGAAGATGGGTACTCGGGTACCCGACTTTGATGGTCGGGTCGGTTGCGCAATTTTCTGACGAAGCCTAGTAACCACTTCAAAACCCGAAAAAAGTAACCGGTAACCGGTATTTTGCGTTTAGGGCATAAATTTACATGAACAAAAATACGGGTACCCTACTTTGAACCCCTTAAAACACGAAGATGGGTACTCGGGTACCCGACTTTGATGGTCGGGTCGGTTGCGCAATTTTCTGACGAAGCCTAGTAACCACTTCAAAACCCGAAAAAAGTAACCCGTTAACGGTATTTTGCGTTTAAGGCAAAAATTTACATGAACAAAAATACGGGTACCCTACTTTGAACCTCTTAAAACACGAAGATGGGTACTCGGGTACCCGACTTTGATGGTCGGGTCGGTTGCGCAATTTTCTGACGAAGCCTAGTAACCACTTCAAAACCCGAAAAAAGTAACCGGTTAACGGTATTTTGCGTTTAAGGCAAAAATTTACATGAACAAAAATACGGGTACCCTACTTTGAACCTCTTAAAACACGAAGATGGGTACTCGGGTACCCGACTTTGATGGTCGGGTCGGTTGCGCAATTTTCTGACGAAGCCTAGTAACCACTTGAAAAACCAAAAAAAGTAACCGGTTACCGGTATTTTGCGTTTAGGGCATAAATTTACATGAACAAAAATACGGGTACCCTACTTTGAACCCCTTAAAACACGAAGATGGGTACTCGGGTACCCGACTTTGATGGTCGGGTCGGTTGCGCAATTTTCTGACGAAGCCTAGTAACCACTTCAAAACCCGAAAAAAGTTACCGGTTAACGGTATTTTGCGTTTAAGGCATAAATTTACATGAACAAAAATACGGGTACCCTACTTTGAACCCCTTAAAACACGAAGATGGGTACTCGGGTACCCGACTTTGATGGTCGGGTCGGTTGCGCAATTTTCTGACGAAGCCTAGTAACCACTTCAAAACCCGAAAAAAGTTACCGGTTAACGGTATTTTGCGTTTAGGGCATAAATTTACATGAACAAAAATACGGGTACCCTACTTTGAACCCCTTAAAACACGAAGATGGGTACTCGGGTACCCGACTTTGATGGTCGGGTCGGTTGCGCAATTTTCTGACGAAGCCTAGTAACCACTTCAAAACCCGAAAAAAGTAACCGGTAACCGGTATTTTGCGTTTAGGGCATAAATTTACATGAACAAAAATACGGGTACCCTACTTTGAACCCCTTAAAACACGAAGATGGGTACTCGGGTACCCGACTTTGATGGTCGGGTCGGTTGCGCAATTTTCTGACGAAGCCTAGTAACCACTTCAAAACCCGAAAAAAGTAACCGGTTAACGGTATTTTGCGTTTAAGGCAAAAATTTACATGAACAAAAATACGGGTACCCTACTTTGAACCTCTTAAAACACGAAGATGGGTACTCGGGTACCCGACTTTGATGGTCGGGTCGGTTGCGCAATTTTCTGACGAAGCCTAGTAACCACTTCAAAACCCGAAAAAAGTAACCGGTTAACGGTATTTTGCGTTTAAGGCAAAAATTTACATGAACAAAAATACGGGTACCCTACTTTGAACCTCTTAAAACACGAAGATGGGTACTCGGGTACCCGACTTTGATGGTCGGGTCGGTTGCGCAATTTTCTGACGAAGCCTAGTAACCACTTCAAAACCCGAAAAAAGTAACCGGTAACCGGTATTTTGCGTTTAGGGCATAAATTTACATGAACAAAAATACGGGTACCCTACTTTGAACCCCTTAAAACACGAAGATGGGTACTCGGGTACCCGACTTTGATGGTCGGGTCGGTTGCGCAATTTTCTGACGAAGCCTAGTAACCACTTCAAAACCCGAAAAAAGTAACCGGTTAACGGTATTTTGCGTTTAAGGCAAAAATTTACATGAACAAAAATACGGGTACCCTACTTTGAACCTCTTAAAACACGAAGATGGGTACTCGGGTACCCGACTTTGATGGTCGGGTCGGTTGCGCAATTTTCTGACGAAGCCTAGTAACCACTTCAAAACCCGAAAAAAGTAACCGGTTAACGGTATTTTGCGTTTAAGGCAAAAATTTACATGAACAAAAATACGGGTACCCTACTTTGAACCTCTTAAAACACGAAGATGGGTACTCGGGTACCCGACTTTGATGGTCGGGTCGGTTGCGCAATTTTCTGACGAAGCCTAGTAACCACTTGAAAAACCAAAAAAAGTAACCGGTTACCGGTATTTTGCGTTTAGGGCATAAATTTACATGAACAAAAATACGGGTACCCTACTTTGAACCCCTTAAAACACGAAGATGGGTACTCGGGTACCCGACTTTGATGGTCGGGTCGGTTGCGCAATTTTCTGACGAAGCCTAGTAACCACTTCAAAACCCGAAAAAAGTTACCGGTTAACGGTATTTTGCGTTTAAGGCATAAATTTACATGAACAAAAATACGGGTACCCTACTTTGAACCCCTTAAAACACGAAGATGGGTACTCGGGTACCCGACTTTGATGGTCGGGTCGGTTGCGCAATTTTCTGACGAAGCCTAGTAACCACTTCAAAACCCGAAAAAAGTTACCGGTTAACGGTATTTTGCGTTTAGGGCATAAATTTACATGAACAAAAATACGGGTACCCTACTTTGAACCCCTTAAAACACGAAGATGGGTACTCGGGTACCCGACTTTGATGGTCGGGTCGGTTGCGCAATTTTCTGACGAAGCCTAGTAACCACTTCAAAACCCGAAAAAAGTTACCGGTTAACGGTATTTTGCGTTTAGGGCATAAATTTACATGAACAAAAATACGGGTACCCTACTTTGAACCCCTTAAAACACGAAGATGGGTACTCGGGTACCCGACTTTGATGGTCGGGTCGGTTGCGCAATTTTCTGACGAAGCCTAGTAACCACTTCAAAACCCGAAAAAAGTAACCGGTAACCGGTATTTTGCGTTTAGGGCATAAATTTACATGAACAAAAATACGGGTACCCTACTTTGAACCCCTTAAAACACGAAGATGGGTACTCGGGTACCCGACTTTGATGGTCGGGTCGGTTGCGCAATTTTCTGACGAAGCCTAGTAACCACTTCAAAACCCGAAAAAAGTAACCGGTTAACGGTATTTTGCGTTTAAGGCAAAAATTTACATGAACAAAAATACGGGTACCCTACTTTGAACCTCTTAAAACACGAAGATGGGTACTCGGGTACCCGACTTTGATGGTCGGGTCGGTTGCGCAATTTTCTGACGAAGCCTAGTAACCACTTCAAAACCCGAAAAAAGTAACCGGTTAACGGTATTTTGCGTTTAAGGCAAAAATTTACATGAACAAAAATACGGGTACCCTACTTTGAACCTCTTAAAACACGAAGATGGGTACTCGGGTACCCGACTTTGATGGTCGGGTCGGTTGCGCAATTTTCTGACGAAGCCTAGTAACCACTTCAAAACCCGAAAAAAGTAACCGGTAACCGGTATTTTGCGTTTAGGGCATAAATTTACATGAACAAAAATACGGGTACCCTACTTTGAACCCCTTAAAACACGAAGATGGGTACTCGGGTACCCGACTTTGATGGTCGGGTCGGTTGCGCAATTTTCTGACGAAGCCTAGTAACCACTTCAAAACCCGAAAAAAGTAACCGGTAACCGGTATTTTGCGTTTAGGGCATAAATTTACATGAACAAAAATACGGGTACCCTACTTTGAACCCCTTAAAACACGAAGATGGGTACTCGGGTACCCGACTTTGATGGTCGGGTCGGTTGCGCAATTTTCTGACGAAGCCTAGTAACCACTTCAAAACCCGAAAAAAGTAACCGGTTAACGGTATTTTGCGTTTAAGGCAAAAATTTACATGAACAAAAATACGGGTACCCTACTTTGAACCTCTTAAAACACGAAGATGGGTACTCGGGTACCCGACTTTGATGGTCGGGTCGGTTGCGCAATTTTCTGACGAAGCCTAGTAACCACTTCAAAACCCGAAAAAAGTAACCGGTTAACGGTATTTTGCGTTTAAGGCAAAAATTTACATGAACAAAAATACGGGTACCCTACTTTGAACCTCTTAAAACACGAAGATGGGTACTCGGGTACCCGACTTTGATGGTCGGGTCGGTTGCGCAATTTTCTGACGAAGCCTAGTAACCACTTCAAAACCCGAAAAAAGTAACCGGTAACCGGTATTTTGCGTTTAGGGCATAAATTTACATGAACAAAAATACGGGTACCCTACTTTGAACCCCTTAAAACACGAAGATGGGTACTCGGGTACCCGACTTTGATGGTCGGGTCGGTTGCGCAATTTTCTGACGAAGCCTAGTAACCACTTCAAAACCCGAAAAAAGTAACCGGTTAACGGTATTTTGCGTTTAAGGCAAAAATTTACATGAACAAAAATACGGGTACCCTACTTTGAACCTCTTAAAACACGAAGATGGGTACTCGGGTACCCGACTTTGATGGTCGGGTCGGTTGCGCAATTTTCTGACGAAGCCTAGTAACCACTTCAAAACCCGAAAAAAGTAACCGGTTAACGGTATTTTGCGTTTAAGGCAAAAATTTACATGAACAAAAATACGGGTACCCTACTTTGAACCTCTTAAAACACGAAGATGGGTACTCGGGTACCCGACTTTGATGGTCGGGTCGGTTGCGCAATTTTCTGACGAAGCCTAGTAACCACTTGAAAAACCAAAAAAAGTAACCGGTTACCGGTATTTTGCGTTTAGGGCATAAATTTACATGAACAAAAATACGGGTACCCTACTTTGAACCCCTTAAAACACGAAGATGGGTACTCGGGTACCCGACTTTGATGGTCGGGTCGGTTGCGCAATTTTCTGACGAAGCCACTTCAAAACCCGAAAAAAGTAACCGGTAACCGGTATTTTGCGTTTAAGGCATAAAATTGTAGAAAAAAACTGGACTGTTCACGCCCTCCTCCCCCCCCTCCCACCCTCGAACACTTTCCTATTGTTTCTGTGCGAATATTCATGACACAACACAATTTTCACTTCTGCACCTCACAGGAATCGAACCTGGACCCTCTCGTTACAGCATCTGTGACGATTGCGTTGTGCCACAAAGGCGCACAAACGTATAACATCAGAACTTCATATTAAATTATTAACAATGGTCAAAAGCTGCGTATCACAACACAACTTCATATTAAGTTGTTAAGAATGGTGAAAAGCTACTTTTGCAATCCTGCCATACCTTTTTCACAAAAAATCGTCAAAAGTCTAAAATTAAATCGTCAGCAATTTTATGAAAAATTGTCACGAAATCTTCATCAGTTGTTAGTATAATATCTGATATTATAATATAGTTATTATAATAAATTCGTACACAACTTATACAAAACCGTATAAAATTTCATAAATAAAATTATAAATTTTTTATACTGTTAAGCTGCCCATACATTAAAGAAAATTGAGTAGGGAACAAAAAATATCAAAAAATTTTGTAAACACGAATTGCACGAATGTTAACACGACACATTGTCATACACAAATCAACATTTGTAAAAAATGCCCATTTTTCACAAATGTTCCTTAATGTATGCGCCGCTTTACGTTTTTACTTTTTAAAAACGTTGATTTATTTCCTTCAAAAAAATATTCCTTTAGGTCCTGTTAACTTATTTCAAAATAAACTGAGTTTATTGCTTAACCATAGTTATGAATGTCAAATTTATATGTAAATATCTCTGGTTATTATTTAACCATGGTTATGTTGGAAATAAGTTACTCGCCATAAATAAATAAAAAATCATCAAAGCTGGCAGCGCTACACTAAAGCACGTATTATGGTGAATATAAAAAACGAATGTGCTTGTGCGGCCCTTTTGTATATACATATTTCATTATTTTCCGCCAGCCAACTCGCAACTTGGTGGTCTAGGGGATACTATCTTGGCTTCAAATGCCGAAGGTCGTAGGTTCAAACCCCGGTTAGACAACAAAACTTTTTTTATTTCAGTGTTTTTAATATTCATAAAAATATACTTTTTAAGAAGAAACCCTGCAAACATTTCCATTTGAAATCCAGTGTATATTTTTATTTTACAATGTAAAATTAATATTAACTCCTAAATCCACAGTATGTGACCCAGCTTTAGTAATTTTTAAAATTCAACTACCTACCAACAAATGTTACTACCCAGCCAGCAATTTCGGAGGGCTCATAAATAAGATTCTTAAATAGATCATATAAATGATTATTGTTTTTTTGAAAACAATCCAAAAAGTTGTCTTTACAATCTAAAAAGATGTCTCAAAATGAGGGTTCATTTTTCGGACTCAAAGAAGATTCCAAAATTATGTAAATTTATGAGGAAAATATCGATTTTATATGTTCTTTTTTCTGAGTCATTTCTGAGTACACGGGGGGCTCTTTTGGACGGACCACTTTCATAGGAAAAAGGTGAAAAATGTTTATGTTTTTGGAGCTCATTTCTGAGTCATTAATGATCATCTTTGTTTGCTGGGTATAGAATAATTTTTTATTAAAAATTAGCAAAAAAAAAATAATAAAGTGAGATTAAAGCCCGTTTAAATTCTTTTGTACTAACTTTTTTATGAGCGTAAAACTCAGTATATGACCTAGCGTTAGTAATTTTTAAAATTCAAATACCAAAAAATGTTACTATAAAATAATTTTTTATAAGGATTAATAAAAAATAGTAAAATGGGATAAAAAACCGTTTAAATTTTTTTGTACCAACTTTTTTCTGAGTGTAAAACTCCGAAAATTGTTTCAAACTTCATTTGATAATATGATGCCTATTACTTCACAACGATTTCTTTCTGTGTATTCATATTGTGAATGTGGAAAATAAAAAGCAATATTGATACTATATTGATATACTTAATCCTTCGGAAAATTTTCTTAATCTGTATAAAAATCCGTTTGAAAATTTTTTTTTCTTACAGTGTTTCTGTTTGTGTGAAAAAATTATTATAAGCAAATTAAATGTCTTACCTTGAAAATATATGCTTACATCACCTGCACTCTACATTAATTTCACAACACTATATTTTTTTTTTCAAAATATGCCACTGATTTTATATTTTTGCTTTTTTAATTATTTATTTAATTACTTCCATTTTATTATATTTTTTATAATTTTTCATTTATATTTATGTAAACTAACTTAATTTAAATTTATTTATTTTTATTTAAATTATATTTCGCCCAACATTTTAATAAAATAAATTTTTAATAAATACATTTTTAATAAAATAAATTTTAAATAAAATAAATTTTAAATAAAATAAATTTTAAATAATTTAAATTTTAAATAATTTAAATTTTAACTAAAATAAATTTTAAATAAAATAAATTTTTAATAAAATAATTTTCCAATAAAATAAATTTGTAATAAAATAATTTTTTAAAAAAATTTATTTTTAATAAAATAAATTTTTAATAAAATAAATTTTTAATAAAATAATTTTTAAATAAAATATATTTTTAATAAAATTAATTTTTAATAAAATAAATTTTAAATAAAATAAATTTTTAATAAAATCATTTTTTAATGAAATAAATTTTATTTAAAATAAATTTTAAATAAAATGAATTTTAAATAAAATAAATTTTTAATCAAATAGTTTTTAAATAAAATAAATTTTTAATAAAATAATTTTTTAATAAAAAAATTTTTTATAAAAAAACTTTTTAATAAAATAAAATTTTTAATAAAATAAATTTTAAATAAAATAAATTTTTAATAAAATAAATTTTAAATAAAATAAATTTTTAATAAAATTATTTTTTAATAAAATAAATTTTTAATAAAATAAATTTTTAATAAAATAAATTTTTAATAAAATAAATTTTTAATAAAATAAATTTTTAATAAAATAAATTTTTAATAAAATAATTTTTTAATAAAATAAATTTTATTTAAAATAAATTTTTAATAAAATAAATTTTTAATAAAATAATTTTTTAATAAAATATATTTTTAATAAAATTAATTTTTAATAAAATTAATTTTTAATAAAATAAATTTTTAATAAAATAAATTTTTAATAAAATAAATTTTTAATAAAATAAATTAGTAATAAAATAATTTTTTATAAAATTTATTTTTAATAAAATAAATTTTTAATAAAATAAATTTTTAATAAAATAAATTTTTAATAAAATAAATTTTTAATAAAATAAATTTTTAATAAAATAATTTTTTAATAAAATAAATTTTATTTAAAATAAATTTTTAATAAAATAAATTTTTAATAAAATAATTTTTTAATAAAATATATTTTTAATAAAATTAATTTTTAATAAAATTAATTTTTAATAAAATAAATTTTTAATAAAATAAATTTTTAATAAAATAATTTTTTAATAAAATAAATTTTATTTAAAATAAATTTTTAATAAAATAAATTTTTAATAAAATAAATTTTTAATAAAATAATTTTTTAATAAAATATATTTTTAATAAAATTAATTTTTAATAAAATTAATTTTTAATAAAATAAATTTTTAATAAAATAAATTTTAAATAAAATAAATTTTTAATAAAATAAATTTTTAATAAAATCATTTTTTAATAAAATAAATTTTTAATAAAATAAATTTTTAATAAAATAAATTTTTAATAAAATAATTTTTTAATAAAATAAATTTTTAATAAAATAAATTTTGAATAAAATAAGTTTTAAATAAAATTAATTTTTAATAAAATTAATTTTTAATAAAATCAATTTTTTTAAAATTAAAATAAATTTTAAATAAAAAAAATTTTTAATAAAATAAATTTTAAATAAAATAAATTTTTAATAAAATCATTTTTTAATAAAATAAATTTTTAATAAAATAAATTTTTAATAAAATAATTTTATAATAAAATAAATTTTTAATAAAATAAATTTTTAAAAAATTAAATTATTAATAAAATAAATAAAATTAATTTTTAATAAAATAAATTTTTAATAAAATAAAATTTTAATAAAATAAATTTTTAATAAAATAAATTTTTAATAAAATAAATTTTTAATAAAATAAATTTTTAATAAAATAAATTTTTAATAAAATAATTTTTTAATAAAATAACGGTAACGGTAACGGCACCGGTAACTACAAGGGCAACGGTTACGGCAACGGTAAAATTCAATTGATTATTTCTGAAATACAATTGGAAATGGTGTATTTTAAGAGTTATAGATGGATAAATCCATGAATCTTTTTTAGGGTAATTTTGAGGACATAAATGTAAATGGCCTGGCCGGTTTACACAGCAGAAACCTGATTTTTGCAGAGATCTTATTTTTAAGTCTCAACCTTTTCGAAAATGTCCGGGGAGCAAAATATACAAAAATATAAGCTCAACATCTTTTTTGGGCTACTAATATTTATTCGAGTTATATCGAAACTGCGATAACATGCGTAAATCGAGAGTTTATTTATTAATTGGAGAGGGCTAAATAAATTGTTTAGTACATTTGGTGTCGAAAAAGTACTCTTCAAACAATTTTTTGATACCGAAATAAAAATTTCATTTCCCATCCCTGATTCACCATTAACAAATTTAGTTTCGTGGTAGCTTTTATACGGTGCGGTTGTACGGGAAGTCGCGTTTAGTTTTATTAATTAATTAAGTAGTTTATAGTGAATAATTAATGAATTATTTAAGTGAAAAATATAATTTATAGTGTTTAAAGTATAATAAAAAGGTTTTTTTCTTAAAAATGTTTGAGTAAATAAGAAAAAAATGACTGTGAAACTTGTACAAAAATGCAGAAATTTCGTTGCGTTTTCGAGTTCGTTGTTAAGTTGTCGGTGTATGCGTATAAATTATTAGTGAGTGTGGTTAATAATAAAAAAAAGTGCATAAAGTTAAAATAATAGAAATAAGGTGTTTTAGAGAAACAAAAAGTAAAAAAAATGGTGTGGCTGAAAAAAACTACAAGTATTTTGTGGTGGAAAGGTGAGTACTATAAATATAACCATATGCGGCCTATATACGATCAAGCATACTGTACAACATGAACAGCATTTGATAGTGCAATGCCTTGTTTGATGGAAACTATAAAAACAAATACACCGAACTATTAAGTCAAGATGTCAGGCATGCTTGATCGCCTATACAGTACGCAATCTTTTTGATCAACTTTTTCATTTTTGCTTTTATATTATATTCAAATAATTGCCAGTGTGTAATAATAATATTGCAAAAAAATTAAAAAGCTTTTGATTCTTTTAGAAGAAAATGGTTTTGGCATATGTATTTGTTTTTTAGATTAGGTAAAAGTCATGTACGGTGTAGGCAAAACGGCAATAATAGTGTGTGAGTTACTTAATGATCAAATACATTTTTATTTAGAATATACCATATTTTGCATTAAATTTAAAACAAAAAGTAATAAGGAAAGGGAAATATAATATAAAAATAGAGAGAGATATATAAAGGGAAACGGATAGTTTTATTAACTTTATATTAGGTTTGTTTTTTTTCGAATTTTATATAAATATTCTTTACAAATTTAAGCATTTATAAAATTTTTAAGTATACTCAAAAAAATAAGTTAGTAGAAAACTTAGTAAAACGTCTTTTATATCAAGTGTACTAGTTTTCAGCAATTTTTTTGCTGAAATTCGGTTTTCAGCAAAAATTTTAGTTACATTTCTTAGCACTAAACTAATTTTGAACTAATGTTTTACTAATTTATTTTGCTACAAAAATTGTGCTGATAACCGCATGCATAGCGTGGACGACAACCAGATAGACAAGATGTAGATGTCGCAGCTTGTCTGGAAACGGAAATGACAAAAAAAGAAAAACAACTCTACACATATTCTATATTTAAATTTTCAGCAAATAAATTAACTAAAGTAAAATTTCGCTACAAGTTTTTTTAGTTTTTTTCAGTCTACTAATATTCAGCAAAATGTTTAGTGATTTTAGCAAGGATTTTTTTCATTTTCATTCGACTAAATGTTAGCAAAAGTTTTGCTGAAGATTACTATTTTTTTGGTAAAAATCAGCTCGCTGATTTTCAGCAAACCTTTTGCTGAAATTACCAACTTTTTTGCAAGCACGCTCCAGACTAAAAATTTGCTGACACAGCAACATTTTTTGCTGACTTCACTGACTTTTTTTGAGTGTAGATATAAATTTAGCTTCTTAAAAATTAAGTAGTTATAAAAATGCTACACTCATAGAAATAAATCCGTAAAAATAGCAGAAAAAGTTACTAAAAATTAGTTAAAAATGATGCTGCAGAAAAAACTGCTAAAATTAGCAGATTTTTTTACTAAATACTAGTAAAATGAGAACAGCAAAATTAAAACTGCTAAATTTACAGAATGTTAGTTATATTTAGGCTAACTTTTAGTTAATTGAAAATAGCAAATTGTACTGTAAAATCTGCAGAAAATTTTGCTAAATATTTGTAGACTAAAAATAATAAACTGTTAAATCTACAAAACTTTTGCTATTTTTAAGCTAAATTTAGTTGAATGCAAATAGCAGTCTATTCTGCTAAAATCAGCAGAAATATTTGCTAAAAAATTGTAAACTGCTGTTTTCAAAAGGCTCGATTTTTATTTGCATTTAAAAAAAAATCGAAAAAAAAACTTCGAAAATTTTAAATTTTTTGTTGATTTTTTAGGCTACTAATTATTTAGCAAAATTTTTTGCTGATTTTAGCAGGTTAATTTGCTAATCTCCATTTACAAAAACTTAGCTCATATATAACTAAAATTCTGTATATTTAACAGTTTTAGTTTTGCTGTTCCTATATTACTAATATATAGCAAAAATAATCTGCTAATTTAGCAGTTTTTTTCTGCAGCATCATTTTTAACTAATTTTTAGTAGTTTTTACTAAATTTTTTACGGACTTTTTTCTATTAGTGTACCAAGTCTTGAAAATTGTAAAACAAAATATTTGTCACAAAAATATTTGAAATTTTAATATTTTTAATTTTATAAAATAACAAAAACAACAAAAGCTAACAAATGAATAATGCGTTTGTTAGTAAATGTTGAGCAGGGCACACAATATAATTCCTCTATTTCGCGTTCCGGCAAAGTCCTTGTACAAAAACAGCTTTCGTACAAAGGCGACCCCAAATTCTTAAATTTGATTTGTTTACAAAAAATAAAAGAAAAGTCATTTAAGTACGGATAGTCGTTTTTTTTACAAGTAGATATAGATATAAAATTCAAAAAAAACAAACCTATTAAATAAAATCCGACAGCAATGAAAAGCAGTAAGTAAATATGTGCTTTTCACCGCCCTTGGTTTGTATTTTAGTTATTTTTGCATAGAAAATTATCAGCCTTGCCAGAAAAGTTTGTGTTCTTATATTATTCTTATACCCATTTGACAAGTTGAAATCCCTAAAAAACCCAAATAAATTTCTAAATCCCTAAATATTTCCCTAATGTGGTTTTTATGCGAAATTGAAATAAAAACTCATTTTCAATGTAAATGGAATTTTATTTGATAATATTATAAAAAATTATTATTAAAAAAAAGTGAGTGCAGTAAAAAGTTAATAGAAATAAAATGTTAGAGAAATAAAAAGTAAAAAAAAATAGTGTGGCTGAAAAAAACTACAAATATTTTGTGGTAGAATAATAAGTACACTCAAAAAAAAAAGTCAGTAAAGTCAGCAAAAAATGTTGCTGTGTCAGCAAATTTTTAGTCAGGAGCGTGCTTGCAAAAAAGTTGGTAATTTCAGCAAAAGGTTTGCTGAAAATCAGCGAGCTGATTTTTACCAAAAAAATAGTAATCTTCAGCAAAAGTTTTGCTGACATTTAGTCGACTGCAAATGAAAAAAATTCTTGCTAAAATCACTAAACTGTAGAGTTGTTTTTCTTTTGTAGTGTAGTTTAAATATAACCATATGCGGCCTATGTATATACGATCAAGCATACTGTACAACATGAACAGCATTTGATTGTGTACAAATACACCGAACCATTAAGTCAAGATGTCAGGCATGCTTGATCGCCTATACACCACGCAATATTCTTGTTCAACTTTTTTATTTTTGCTTTTAATATTCAAAAAATTGCCAGTGTGTAATAATAATATTGCAAAAAAAAGCTTTTGATTCTTTTAGAAGAAAGTGGTTGTGCCATATCTTAGGTAAAAGTCTTGTACGGTATAGGCCAAAAAGGCAATTATAGTGTGTAAGTTACTTAATAATTAAAAACATTTTTATTTAGAATATACCACATTTTGAATTAAATTTAAAACAAAAAGTAATAAGGAAAGGGAAATATAACCTAAAAATAGACAGAGATATATAAAGGGAAACGGTTAACTTTATATTAAATAAAATCAGACAGCGATGAAAAGCACTAAATATGTGCTTTTCACCGCCCTTGGTTTGTATTTTAGTTATTTGCATATAAAATCATCAGCGTTGCCAGAAAAGTTTGTTCTCATTTCCCATTTCACAAGTTGAAATCCCTAAAAATCCCAAATAAATTTCTAAGTCCCCAAATATTTCCCCAATGTGGTTTCTATTGCGAATTTGAAATAAAAAATCATTTTCAATGAAAATGGAATTTTATTTGTTAATATTATAAAAAAAAATTATTATTAAAAAAAGTGAGTGCAGTAAAAAGTTAATAGAAATAAAGTGTAAGAGAAGTAAAAAGTAAAAAAAAAAATAGTGTGGCTGAAAAAAACTACAATTATTTTGTGGTAGAAAGGTGACCAATATAAATATAACCATATGCGGCCTATATACGATCAAGCATACTGTACAACATGAACAGCATTTGATAGTGCAATGCCTTGTTTGATGGAAAGTACAAAAACAAATACACCGAACCATTAAGCCAAGATGTCAGGCATGCTTGATTGCCTATACACTACGCAATATTCTTTTTCATTCTTTTTTTTACTTTTAATACTGTTCGAAAAATTGCCAGTGCGTAATAATGCAAAAGATTAAAAAGCATTTGATTCTTTTAGATTAAATATTTGTGCAATATCTTGGGTTAATGGCTTGTACGGTGAAGGCCAAACGGCAAAAATAATGTATGAGTTACTTAATAATCAAATACATTCTTATTTGAAATATACCACTTTTTGCATTAAATTTAAAACAACGAGTAATATGGAAATATAGCAAAAATAGATAGAGAAATACAAAGGGAAACGGATAGTTTTATTATCTTCATATTAAATTAAATCAGACGGCACTAAATACGTGCTTTTCACCGCCCTTGTCAGTAATTGTTAACGACAAGCAATATGGTTTGTTTAGAAAATTATAAGAATAGAAATATTAAATTCACCTCACCAATAAATTATTTTAGGTTCATGGTAAACAGTGTTGCCAGAAAAGCTTTAGCTCGTATCACCATTTTGCAAGATTAAATCCCCAAAAACCTTATAGTGATATTGGTATTCCAAAATTTAATATGGAAATATAGCAAAAATAGAGAGAGAAATACAAAAGGAAACGGATAGTTTTATTATCTTCATATTAAATTAAATCAGACAGCACTAAATACCTGCTTTTCACCGCCCTTGTCAGTAATTGTTAACGACAAGCAATATGGTTTGTTTAAAAAATTATAAGAATAGAAATATTAAATTCACCTCACCAATAAATTATTTTAGGTTCATGGTAAACAGTGTTGCCAGAAAAGCTTTAGCTCGTATCACCATTTTGCAAGACTAAATCCCCAAAAACCTTATTGATTTTATTTTAATTAAACAAAAACAAAAAATTTTAAGTGTAAAAATTAGTTAGTTTTCCAGACAACGGATTTTTTAGCGCTTTTTAATTATGATTAGAGGTTTAAAATTTGATTAAAAAAATATTTAGAAATGACTCTTCAAGAAAAAATAAAAATCTCCGATTTTATACTCAAAATAACTCGTCCACAATTTTGCACAAATTGTTACTGATTTTTGGCCTGAAATAATATCTGTTAAAATTTATATTTTTCAGTTAAAGTTTTGTAAATCTACAAAATTTTAACAGAAATTCAACAAAAAATTTTTCGGAATTTGATATCCCAAAATCGTATGTGTTTAAGCATATTTTATTCTTTGGGTAATACGTAAAAAAGTGTTACAGAGAGAAAGAAATATATTTTTCAAAATAATGAGTTTCATGTGTAATTCATCCTGCTATGTAGAGACATCTACAACAGGGAATTTCGATGGACGAGTTTTAATGAAAATTTTCATTGAACTAATGAATTTTTTTTTACAAAGTAAACTAAAAATTTTCTTGATTCCTTAATTTTAAAAAAAGCTTCATAATTTTGTGAATCCAGTTTTAATGAAGCTTTTCCATTGGTATGAAAAAAATAAATAATAAATAAATAAAATAAAATTTTTATCACTAACAAGGGGAGGGGCCAAAACAGGAGGGGCCAAAAAAGAGGAGGGACCAAAAGGGGAGGGGCCAAAAAGGGGCCCCTTTCGTTACTTTGCTTTCGTTTATTTTTTTTTATTATTAGCCGTTTTTTCTAGAGATGAGCGATATTTTCATACCGGTGATTTAATCACAGTTATTGATAAATCACTGATAACGGCAGTGATCAAATATTTCAAATCGCAGTTACTCGGAATGTCGTTCTTTTAAAATTTTTGTACTATTCTTTCTTGCAAACTTCATTGTGCACAGTAATATATGTTTTTTTTCAATAACAGTAACTTGCTTTCACACTCTTCTGTATAAAATGTCTCCTTCTATCATGCCTTTATTACCGGTCGCAACTATTTTTCTTTTAAGGCCGAGTTTTTAGGAAGTGGATTATCTTTAAACTTAGTTTAACACAGTTTGTAACTGGAATACTGCTTTTAAAATTTGATTTATTTTGTTTTATTTCAATAAAGAAATAAATTATACTCGAGAAAAAGTTTTTCCGGCAAATTTTTGTTAATAAACTTTAAATGGCTGACAAAATTCGTTTTCGGTTTAACTAAACCAAGTTTAACTGACATCTTAAAAACTCGCCATAAATATTATTTCGTTTATTTATCAGAAAATCTAAGTCTTTTCCATAGAAAAACCGTGATCACGATCACAGTTTAAAAGAACAACGATTTGCAAATCACATTCACTGAGAACAATGTTACTGAAAAACCGCCGAATCGCCCATCTCTATACAAACCCGTGATCACGGTCACTGTTTAAAAGAACGGTGATTTGAAAATCACGATCACTGGTAGCAGCGTTATTCAAAAATCACCGGATCGCTCATCTCTAGTTTTTTCTAATCGCTTGGATTTAATAAATCCAAAAAGGATTTCTAAAAGTGCTCAACAGATGGCGTTAGATTCTCCCTATTTTAAAAAGAATTTTCTGTCCGACACTTCTTTCACCCTAATTTTTAATACCGAATTCGATGATGAAGGATTTTACTTTAACTTTTAATTTTTAATTATATTTTATATAAAACAGCGATAAACAGTCTGCCTTTTCAGTTTTATCACTTCAATTTATATTTTTACACAATTGAAAAATTCCATTGCAATATTTAACATTCACTAATTGGATTTAATAAAATTACTTACTGTAGAGTGAAAAATTGCCATTCCTATTTCTGCTATTTCTCCATATCCAAGATTGAAAATATGTATGTGGTGAGGTGTAGTTTTTTTTTCTAAACATATTTGATAAAAAAAAATATAATAAAAACCTTTTATTTGTTAGTTTTTCAATTTTTTTGTTTCTCTTTTAATTTTTATTCGTATTTTTTTCTGACATTAAATTAATAGGCTGTTTCATATATTTGTGCTTTTATTATGGATTTATTAAATCCAGCTTTTTTTTGGATTTAATAAATCCACTTTTTGTATGAAAAATTCTAAATCCAAGTGATTAAAAAACACGCTAATTATTTTATGGATACAATATTATCCTTACAGACTAGCAACTTATATCTAAAACTAATTATTTATAACAATTTATTTAAAAGAGTTTGAAACTTAAAAAAATTAGAAAAACTTAAATCTAAATTTTCACAAAGATTATTGAATAACCTCATTGACTTAGGGCTGAATTTTATTATTAATTTTATTATACTAAAATTTATTTTATTAAACATTTATTTTACTAAACATTTATTTTATTAAAAAATTATTTTACTAAACATTTATTTTATTAAAAAATTATTTTATTTAAAATTTATTTTATTTAAATTTTATTTTATTAAAAACTGTTTTATAAAAAATTATTTTATTAAAAATTTATTTTATTTAAAATTTATTTTAATAAAAAATTATTTTATTAAAAATTTATTTTATTAAAAATTTATTTTATTAAAAAATTGTTTTATTAAAAATTTTTTTATTTAAAATTTATTTTATTTAAAATTTATTTTATTTAAAAATTATTTTTTTTAAAACTTATTTTATTAAAAATGTATTTTATTAATAATTTATTTTATTACAAATTTATTTTATTTAAAATTTATTTTATTTAGATTTATTTTATTTAAAAATTAATTTTTTTAAAAAATTATTTTATTAAAGATTTATTTTATTTAAATTTTATTTTATTGAAAACTATTTTTTTTTTATTTTATTAAAAATGATTTTATTAGAAATTTATTTTATTAAAAAATTATTTTATTAAAATTTATTTTATTAAAAATTTATTTTATTTAAAATTTATTTTATTAAAAATTTATTTTATTAAAAAAATTATTTTATTTAAAATTTATTTTATTAAAAAATTATTTTATTAAAAATTTATTTTATTTAAATTTCATTTTATTAAAAACTTTTTTATTAAAAATTTATTTTATTAAAATTTATTTTATTAAAATTTTATTTTACTTAAAATTTATTTTATTTCAAATTTATTTTATTTAAAATTTATTTTATTTAAAATTTATTTTATTTAAATTTTATTTTATTTAAAATTTATTTAATTAAAATTTATTTTATCTAAAATTTATTTTATCTAAAATTTATTTTATCAAACATTTATTTTATTAAAAATTTATTTTATTTAAATTTATAATTTATTTTATTTAAAATTTATTTTACCAAAAATTTATTTTATTGAAAATTTATTTTATTTAAAATTTATTTTATTTGAAATTTATTTTATTAAAAATTTATTTTATTAAAAATTATTTTATTAAAAATTTATTTTATAAAAAATATATTTTCCCGGGTAAAAATCTTAATATGGTGTCATACATAATTATACCTTTTTTGATAAATCCCCATATACAACGACATACAACTTGATCCGAAAAATGGGTCATCTACATGTGTCTAATTATATCAAATTAGATATAATTTGATACAGTTTGATCCGAGATTTGTCCATATCCAGGACATCAAATTATATCTAATTCGATATAAAAATATCTGATTTTATAAAATTTTGTCTGATGGTAGGCATACTTTTTATGCATACTAGCTATTAAATTGACATTAAAAGGTCTATGGATTTAACAATTTTGAAGACCCAAATTTTAAAACATAAAATAAAAATTTATTTCAATACTTTTGTCTTCTAAATCGTACGCATCATTTTTTAATATGATTTTACATGCAAAAACATCACGCGAAAATTATTTGGAGTAATTAACTCTGAATTTGCAGATAACTAAATTTGATGTTGAACTATATATTAATTTGTATGGGATTATATAGAAAGTTATATAAAATATAAATATAAAATATATTTTTAGTACGACGACACATACAGTGTTATAAAACTTAGTATCAAATCATATATAATCATATCGATCATTACATATAATTTGATTAGTTTTATAAGGCTTATGTAGTTATATATAGAGTCAGATTTGGAGATATGTAATAATATCAATTACCATACAAAAAATTCGTTGGAAAAATAATTTTAGATGTAGTTGTATATAATGATATGTGTCTTAATGTTACTCCATTCATTGTCAGATATAGCCCAATCACATTATATATGACAATATATAACTATTTTTACTCGGGTTATTAAAAATTTATTTTCCCGATTAAAAAAAATGATATGGTGACATATCTAATTTAATGAAATACAATAACTAATCAGATACAATTTAATCCGAAAAATGGTGAATACAATTGTATCTACGTGGATCAACTTGGATTTAATTACTTTAAATTATATACAATTTAATCCCAATTTTGACCAGACATTATTGTAACAAATAATATCTTAATAATTAATAATAATTGATGCAATTAGGTCCAATTTGATCAAAATTTTCGAATTTCTGTTTTTATTAAATATTGCACTGAAAAACAATGGGGGATTCACGTAAGGTTTCGTGTATCGTGTAAACTTAGCAAATGTAGTAACTTTTAGAGTCTTTATGTGAAACTGCATACATAAAAAGTATCTATTTATTAATCAGCACTTTTAGGAGCTATAGTATAGTTCAAGAATAATCCATAAAATAAAAAAGTTCTAAATAAAATGAAATTTCAAATAATTTTCCATAAATCATTACTGAATTTTTCACTAAAGGTGAGATTTTCATTTTAAAAGTGAGAAATGTACAAATGACCTTTTATTTTTGGCCTTTCACTTAAAAAAAATGAGAAAAATGCATTAAAATTGTGATAACAAATTTGACATGAAACAGTTTTTAATAAAATTAAATGTCTTGAAAAAATCGTTTAAAAATGTTTTAAATTTGTAAATAGTGTATGTATGAATAAAAACCTATATTTCACTAATAGGGGGAATTATTTACTAGGTTTTTAAGTTATTTATTACACAATTTTAGTCTGTTTGCGGGTAGACAATTTTTTTGTTTTAATTTTCATTTATATTTTATGGTATCCTTCAAGCCTATGGATAAATTTGGTGGTACGTCATTCCTAAACCAAAATAATTACTTACTTCGAAGAATTGGCTAACTTTTATTAATATGACCAATATTCAATTTAAAATTTAATAATAAAATGTTGTTTCGATGTAATTTCATGTTTTAAATGAAAAAGAATTTCAATTTACTAAGATATTAAGAGTTCATTTGAAACAAGACTATAACATAAATTATATAGGGAAAATAAATTTTTCTTTTTTAAATCAATAGACTTGTTTTGTTTCTATACATATGTGGTACGAAATCCCATATAAAGTCTGACTGCGTATGTTAAGTGTTCACTCTTTTAACATAATATTTTCAATGTCGATAATGTATGGGTAACAGATAATTTCACTCAGATTTTATACAAAAATATTTTGCCGGTTTTTCGTGTTCATGTTATTTTTTAAATCACTTGAACTTTATATCAAAATTTGTTTTTGTAAAAAAATATTTTCCAATTAAAAATAGATTGCAATTGACTTCGATAAAATCTTAAATTAAATTTAAATTAAACATGAAACTGGGCTATTTTTGGTCTTACAATTTCAATTCCATGGGCGAGATCTTATTAAATATGACAACATGTGTAAAAAGATATATTTAGATATTGGGTCATATAAAATTTGTTCGAAAGAGGAAATTTATGTCTTATTATATATAGTGCCATACAAAGCAATATATAACGAGACATAATTGTATTAAATAATATAAAATAATGTATAACCCGTTTTACTCGGGTTATTAAAAATTTATTTTATTTAAAATTTATTTTATTTAGATTTATTTTATTTAAAAATTAATTTTTTAAAAAAATTATTTTATTAAAGATTTATTTTAAAAACTATTTTTTTTTATTTTATTAAAAAATGATTTTATTAGAAATTTATTTTATTAAAATTTATTTTATTAGAAATTTATTTTATTAAAATTTATTTTATTAAAAAATTATTTTATTAAAATTTATTTTATTAAAAATTTATTTTATTAAAAATTTATTTTATTTAAAATTTATTTTATTAAAAAAATTATTTTATTTAAAATTTATTTTATTAAAAAATTATTTTATTAAAAATTTATTTTATTAAAAAAATTATTTTATTTAAAATTTATTTTATTAAAAAATTATTTTATTAAAAATTTATTTTATTTAAATTTTATTTTATTAAAATCTTTTTTATTAAAAATTTATTTTATTAAAATTTATTTTATTAAAATTTTATTTTACTTAAAATATATTTTATTTAAAATTTATTTTATTTAAAATTTATTTTATTTAAAATTTATTTTACTAAGAATTTATTTTATTAAAAATCTATTTTATTAAAAATTATTTTATTAAAAATTTATTTTATTAAAAATGTATTTTATTAAAAATTTATTTTATTAAAAATTTATTATCAAAAATTTATTTTATTAAAAATTTATTTTATTAAAAAATTATTTTATTAAAAATTTATTTTATTAAAAAATTATTTTATTAAAAATTTATTTTATTAAAAATTTTTATATTTTATTATATATTTTTATATTTTTATTTTACTAAAAATTTATTTTATTAAAAATCTATTTTATTAAAAATTATTTTATTAAAAATTTATTTTATTAAAAATGTATTTTATTAAAAATTTATTTATTAAAAATTTATTTTATTAAAAATTTATTTTATTTAAATTTTATTTTATTAAAAACTATTTTATAAAAAATTATTTTATTAAAAATTTATCTTATTTATTTTATTTAAAATTTATTTTCCCGACTAAAAAAGATGTTATATAAACATATATAAACCCATATATATGTTCATATCTAATTTGATCCGAATATTGGAATATATAATTATATCAAGCGAGATAAGTATGTTATCTAACCTGATACAATTTGATCCGAAAAATGGGTCTATCTAATTGCGTCAAATTATATATAAAAACATATACTGGCATGTGATGGAAATCGATCGGTTTCAAATCGATCGTTTCTAAAATTTCAATCCTAAATATTTCTTATTTATATTTTTTATTTTTAATTTAAAAGCGATGAGAAGTCGTAAATCGATATACCTGACACAACAATAGAAGTTAAAAACAATTTCAACCCTCTTTGCTTTTATATTCATTATTAAATTTTTGATTTTTAACCAAATCGATCGAAATCAAAAACGATCATTTTCCATATACATGCCAGTATATATTTAAAAGACTAACCAACTCGCCCTACCTCTGTTAAATCACTCTCTTCTTAATTTGTATCGAAAAATTCAGCCACGGCTGCAAAGGCTAACATTTTTGGATACAATTACAATTACATTTAATGTTCGAAAGAGGAGTTGAAAACCGCCTGCTTAAACCTTATTTATTTCAGCATAAGTTTGTCTAATTTTTCTTTTTAAATTTAAAAATAAAAATAGTTTTTTCGAACGAACGAACGATATTTTTTTTTCTTATTTATTTCTTTAAATTAATTTTTTAATAAATAGTATTTTGTCAAATATTTGAAAAATAGATGTTAATTTCAATTATAAACATTAATTTATGTATACGTCAAAGTGCAAAATTCAAAACCAGATCCACAATTTCTAAGTTTTTTTCTTAATTTTTATAGTGCAATTAAACTTTGTATAATTAGATATTATTTCATATATAATTATATATAAAATTAATACAATTTTCTATTAACTTTGTTATATATTTTCATACAAGGTTGTTTATAGAAGCTTATACGCCATTATATATAATTATATATAAACAATATCGCAGATCTCTTAATATATGGCTGGAGACCTAATCCCATATGATTATATATAACGTTATATCAAACATATTTATAAAACCAAAGTGCTAATATAAATGTATATGGTTATATAAAGCATATAAACATTTATAATTATATCAAATCATATAAGATTATATGAAAACTTTTTTAGTTGGGTTATTTAAAATTTATTTTATTTGAAATTTATTTTATTTAAAATTTATTTTATTAAAAATTTATTTTATTATTTTATTATTTATTTTATTAAAAATTTATTTTGTTATTATTTTATTTAAAATTTATTTTATAAAAAATTTATTTTATAAAAAATTTATTTTATTAAAAATTTATTTTATTAAAAATTTATTTTATTTAAAATTTATTTTATTTAAAATTTATTTTATTTAAAATTTATTTTATTTAGAATTTATTTTATTTAAAAATTAATTTTATTAAAAAATTATTTTATTAAAGATTTATTTTATTTAAATTTTATTTTCTTAAAAACTATTTTTTTTTTATTTTATTAAAAAATGATTTTATTAAAAATTTATTTTATTAGAAATTTATTTTATTAAAATTTATTTATTATTTAAAATTTATTTTATTAAAAATTTATTTTATTAAACATTTTATTTATTTAAAAAATTATTTTATTTAAAATTTATTTTATTAAAAAATTATTTTATTAAAAATTTATTTTATTTAAATTTTATTTTATTAAAAACTATTTTATAAAAAATTATTTTATTAAAAATTTTTCTTATTAAAAATTTATTTTATTTAAAATTTATTTTATTTAAAATTTTTTGAAATTAATTTTATTTAAAATTTATTTTATTAAAAATTATTTTATTAAAAATTTATTTTATTAAAAATTTATTTTATTAAAAATTTATTTTATTAAAAATTAATTTATTAAAAATTTATTTTATTTAAAATTTGTTTTATTTAAAATTTATTTTACTAAAAATTTATTTTATTAAAAATCTATTTTATTAAAAATTATTTTATTAAAAATTTATTTTATTAAAAATGTATTTTATTAAAAATTTATTTTATTAAAAATTTATTTTATTAAAATTTATTTTATTAAAATTTAGTTTATTAAAATTTTATTTTATTAAAATTTATTTTATTAAAATTTAGTTTATTAAAATTTTATTTTACTTAAAATTTATTTTATTTAAAATTATTTTATTTAAAATTTATTTTTTTTTTAAATTATTTTATTTAAAAGTTTATTTTACTTAAAATTTATTTTATTTAAAATTTATTTTATTAAAAATTTATTTTATTAAAAATGTATTTTATTAAAAATTTATTTCATTAAAAATTTATTTATTAAAAATTTCCCAGGTAGAAATAGCCGACGTTGCAACAAAAATTGTACTGGGAGAGCCCTGTTTTTTAGGAAATACCGGTACTACTTAAAACGTGCTTTGCCAGTACTGTTTTCTGAAAATTAACGAGTTTTTTTAATTTATTAAAATTAAAAATATTATAAATTTTATGTATTTTTGCATCTTTTACACAATTATTTATGTAAGTACGGTACGGTTACGCTACGGTACGGTAACGGTACGGTTACGGTACGGTAATGATACGGTTACGGTACGGTAATGATACGGTAAAGGGCGGATTATGGGACCGTAAACGTAAATGTGATGTAACTGTACCGTGCCGTATCTAAAAAGTACACTTATAGATTACCGTAAACGACATTACTATTTAGCATCTATTTCATGTGGTTTTATATTTTATTCTAAATTTTTCCATTTATTTGTTAATTCTTATTCCTTATTTGTTGTTTGAATCAATTTTCTTTATTCATTTCATATTTTTTCCGAGTAAAATCACTCAGCTGTTTCGATGCCGGATAGAAAATTCTGATTTCAACAGAATGATCCGGCAAGTTCGTGTTAGTAACCATTCGTACACATTTCTTCTTGTGGTATCGGAACAGCTGATTCGTTACAGATACGTTTACGGTTGGGTAACTCAGTCTTAACGGTACGGTAACGATACGGTTACGGTAACGATACGGTTACGGTACGGCACGGTTACGGCACGGTTACGGCACGGTTACGGTACGGTTACGGTACGGTTACGATACGGCTACGGTACGGTTACGGTACGGTTACGGTACGGTTACGGTACGGTTACGGTACGGTTACGGTACGGTAACGCTACGGTTACGGTACGGTAACGATACGGTAACGATACGGTTACGGTGCGGTTACGGTACGGTTACTGTACGGTAACGATACGGTACGGTTTCGGTAACGGTGCGGTTACGGTACGGTTACTGTACGGTAACGATACGGTTACGTTACGGTTACTGTACGGTAACGATACGGTAACGCTACGGTTACGGTACGGTAACGATACGGTAACGCTACGGTTACGGTACGGTAACGATACGGCTACGGTACGGTAACGGTACGGTAACGATACGGTAACGATACGGTTACGGTACAGTAACGATACGGTTAAGGTACGGTTACGGTACGGTAACGATACGGTTACGTTACGGTACGGTTATGGTACGGTTACGGTACGGTTACGGTACGGTTACGGTACGGTTACGGTACGGTTACGGTACGGTACGGTTACGGTTACGGTACGGTTACGGTACGGTTACGGTACGGTTACGGTACGGTTACGGTACGGTTACGGTACGGTTACGGTACGGTTACGGTACGGTTACGGTACGGTTACGGTACGGTTACGGTACGGTTACGGTGCGGTTACGGTACGGTTACTGTACGGTAACGATACGGTACGGTACGGTTACGGTACGTTTACGGTACGTTTACGTTACGGTTACGGTACGGTTACTGTACGGTAACGATACGGTAACGCTACGGTTACGGTACGACAACGATACGGTTACGGTACGGAAACGATACGGTTACGGTGCGGTTACGGTACGGTTACTGTACGGTTACGGTACGGTTACGGTGCGGTTACTGTACGGTAACGATACGGTTACGGTACGGTTACTGTACGGTAACGGTACGGTTACTGTACGGTAACGATACGGTAACGCTACGGTTACGGTACGGTAACGATACGGTTACGGTGCGGTTACGGTACGGTTACGGTACGGTAACGATACGGTTGCGGTACGGTAACGATACGGTACGGCATAAAATTGTATTAACGAAAATACGGGTACCCTACTTTGAACCTCTTAAAAAATTATGAAGAGTAATCGGGTACCCGACTTTGATGGTCGGATCGATTGCGCAATTTTCTGACGAAGCCTAGTAACCACTTCAAAAACCAAAAAAGTAACCGGCACCCGGTATTTTGCGTTTAAGGCATAAAATTGTATTAACAAAAATACGGGTACCCAACTTTGAACCTCTTAAAAAACTATGAAGAGTAATCGGGTACCCGACTTTGATCGTCGGATCGATTGCGCAATTTTCTGACGAAGCCTAGTAACCACTTCAAAAACCAAAAAAAGTAACCGGTACCTGGTATTTTGCGTTTAAGGCATAAAATTTGTTTTAAAGATTTTGCAAAAGATTATTGCCCTTTTGAATTGGATACTATAAAGGAATATTAATATTGGTAAGAAATTCAATTTGTTTTATGTAAATAATTTTATAAAATTGACAATGGTTCGTTTCTTTGTAGAAACTTGTAGGGAAGGCCTACATATTGTGGTAATTTTTGTACGTGATAGAAGAAAGGACATCTTTTTCAGCAAATATAACGATTTGTTCCGGTTAGTGTTAAATATATGTACTCTGTCTACCTTGGATAATACAATTGCTTATGGGCGCACCGCGCCTACGAAAATACAAGTCAAGTTGCCCAATTTCTATTGGCAAATGTTTAGAGTTCCGGTTACAGCGTAAAATTAAACTAAAGCTATTCGTTAAATATTACCGTGTAAAATTCTTATGGATCAATTCGTTAAACGTTATCATTAAAAAACCAAATCATGAAAAACCCACCCTTATTATATACACAATAAGGTTGTCACTATATATATATAATAATAATGACTTTAAAGATACCTTAAATTTTGCCATTGTTTCCTTTTATTCTAACACTTTCAATGTTAAAATCTTTTGCCAATTTAATTTTCACGTAATTAATATTTATCAATTGTTTTTATTATTAAATGTTGCTAAAATTTATTAAATAATATCAAAATTCTAATATTTCCCATAAATGGTCCCCTAATAGTCATATAAATTTACTCTTTTCACATATATCCAAATATCCACACTTTCATTCTTTCAACATTTCACTCAATTGTGAACTCTCTGAGAGTTACTCATACCCCTTAATATAAATAAGATGTTAATATTCTACAACAGTGATGTACTCCCTCTCAATTTCCAACCACGCGTGGTTACACAAGAAAATGCTGCTTGCGCTGCGTTGGTACATCACTGTTCTACAAGCAAGAAAATATCTCCATTCATCAGGCGCCTGTTGTTCACGAGAAAAATTTCATTGGTTAAAGCAGTTAAAGTCAAAAAACACTCTTTTGTTCTGCTCATGTGTGACGTCGCGCCGCTGTCTAGTATTCATAAATCTCTTAAGTTTACTTTATTGTCATTTAATGAACATGCAATGTCACTGTCTCCTTTTCCATTGTCTTTGCATTGAGAACGAATGTGGCCTTTTTTACCACATCGAAAATATTTAAAATTGTTATTGTATACATTTCCATCGTTATTTTTCTTATGATTTTGGCGATTGGTGATCTGAGGGTTGAGCGAGTAAGAGGGGTATAGAAGACCACTTATCTCACCACTGATGCACCATTAACAAATTTAGTTTCTGGTAGCTTTCATACGGTTTGGTTGTACGGTGAACTAAGTGAAGTTTTTTTCAATAATTCATTAGTTTCTAGCGCATAATCAGTAAATATTTTAAATGAAAAATTTTATTTATAATTGAAAAGTAAAATTAAAAGGGGTTTCTTAAAAATCTTTAAAGTAATAAGCAAAAAAAATATGTAAAAGTATACATAAGTGCGGGAAACCCATATCGTTTTATTTTAGTTCGTTAAGTTACCGGTGTATGCGCAAAATTTTTAGTAAGTGTGAGTGCAAATGTTTATTCTTAATAAGAGCTAAAAAAAATATAAGCAAAAAAAAATATGTAGAAGTATACAAAAGTGCGGGAAACCCATATCGTTTTCTTTTAGTTCGTTAAGTTATGCGCAAAATGTTTAGTAAGTGTGACTGCAAATGTTTGTTCTTACATGGGGGTTACACGATCAAGTTTTGCCTTTCAAGTTTCAATTTTTTTACTAACACACTCACACTTTTCCAAATACATATTTGGAAAAGTGTGAGTGTGTTAGTAAAAAAGTGTGAGATTATTGAAACTTGAAAGCCAAAAATTGATCGTGTAACCCCAGTATTAATAAGAGTAAATGCTCATAAATAAAGTCAGTCTTATAAAAGTTTAAATTATAAAAAAGTTGTTTAAAAACAATCACCTTTACTATAAAAAAGAAAAAGTCTATTTTAAATCACAAAAGTCGACTATTATTTTAAATTTCTTACCATACAGTATATTTAAAATGTACCTTAAAATTCTGTTTTAAATTTGAAGTTTCCATTTCCATTTGTTTTTATTTTATATTTATTTATTGTTTTCAAATTTTGTTTACATTTATTTACAAATTTCCTTTTTATTTTTGAATATTTTGTTTTGATTTTCAATAAAAATAAACAAAATTTGTGAATGTATGTTTGGCATTATTTTAAAAGTTCTATTTTAAGCCCTCAATTCATAAATACTTTGTAAAGTTATAGCTGGTTTACAAAACGTCATTTTCATACAAAATTTGTTCAATACACCTCCTATAATTTTACAAAGCGTTTATGAATTTAGGAGTAAATATTTTGTATGGTATGGTAAAAACAAAACCTTTGCTTTAAAATAAAGTCGACTTTAACAATAATATAATAATAATAATAATAATAATATCTACATACGTATCGTATATAAATGTGTATGCCTGTATAAAACGCTGCATTGTTTTAAGTACGTAGAGGTGAGTGAGTGATCAAATACATTCTTAAATAAAAAAACAGTTTCAAACTATTCGTACATAAATAACATGTCTCACACCGAAGGTTTAAGCGTTAACTATTAGTTGTTGTTTTGTATACAATTTTTTGATAATTTCTTTTGTTCATTAGTTATGTTAAAGTTAACCCTGTAGTATGAGACCCGGCGTAACTCGTTTTATAACAAATTTAAAACAAATACGGAAAGGGAAATAGAAAGTAAACACAGAGAAAGACGTCCAAAAGGAAACGGATAGGTGTATTAACTTAAGACCGTGGTGAAAACGAAACTGAATTATTTTATTAGTACTTACCAGTGTTGCCATATAGCCAGTTTTAACTGTTTTTTTTACAGTTTTTTGGGATACCTAACAGTGTTCCAGT
Organism: Leucophora obtusa; assembly: GCA_949987735.1. Lineage (NCBI taxonomy): Eukaryota > Metazoa > Arthropoda > Insecta > Diptera > Anthomyiidae > Leucophora > Leucophora obtusa. Next base: position 40,472 of record OX465297.1, read on the forward strand.
TTTCTCATGTAAAAAAACAGTTTTTTTAAGTTCATGGATTTTTTTTTACAGTTTTTATCAAATTAAATCGGCACATTTGTTTCATTTACAATTTTTTTTATTTTTTTAATTAAAATTTAAATATTAAAATATAAAAGTGCTTATGCATAATAATTTAAAAATCTTATAACAAGTTTATAAAATGAATTTTGTATAAGACATTTATAAACTTAGAAAGTGATTATGCATATGATCCAAAAATTACAATAAAACTTTCATATTGTAAAAAATTAGGTACAAATCGAAACATAAATAAACTTAAAAATGCCAATATAATACTACAAAATATGCTTACTGGAAAAACGAAACATTTTTATAACAAATTTCATCAAAAATTAGCACGGAATAAAATTGAGTTTAATAAAGAGTATTTCGCTAACTATTTGGAAAATATATGTTAAATTCAATTATAAACATTTATTTGTATGTCAAAGTGCAAAATTCAAAACCAAATCCACAATTTCGGAGTTTTTTTTAATTTTTATAGTGCAATTAAACTTTATAAAATTTTGTATAATTAGATATCATGTCAGATAAATTTATACATAAAATTAATACAATTTTATATTAACATTGTTATATATTTTGATATAGGATTGTTTAGAGAAGCTTATACGCCATTATATATAATTATATATAAACCATATTTGCAGATCTCTTAATATATGCCTGGAGACCAAATCGCATATGATTATATATAACGTCATATCAAACATATTTATAAAACCAGTGTTAATATAAATGTATATGGTCATATAAAGCCACACATATAAACATTTATAATTATATCAAATCATATAAGATTATATGAAAACTTTTTTAGTCGGGTTATTAAAAATTTATTTTATTAAAAAATTATTTTATTAAAAATTTATTTTATTAAAAATTTATTTTATAAAAAATTTATTTTATTAAAAATTTAAACATTTATTTTATTAAAAATGTTTTTTATTAATAATTTATTTTATTAAAAATTTATTCTATTAAAAAATGATTTTATTAAAAATTTATTTTATTAAAAATTTATTTTATTTAAAATTTATTTTATTAAAAATTTATTTTATTAAAAATTAATTTTATTAGAAATATATTTTATTAAAAAATTATTTTATTAAAAATTTATTTTATTAAAATTTTAATTTATTTTATTAAAATTTATTTTATTAAAAATTATTTTATTAAAAATTTATTTTATTAAAAATTTATTTTATTAAAAATTTATTTTATTAAAAATTAATTTATTAAAAATTTATTTTATTATTTATTATATTAAAAATTTATTTTATAAACAATTTATTTTATTAAAAATTTATTTTATTAAAATTTATTTTATTAAAATTTTATTTTACTTAAAATTTATTTTATTTAAAATTTATTTTATTTAAAATTTAAAAATAATTAAAAATTTATTTTATTTAAAATTTTTTGAAATTAATTTTATTTAAAATTTATTTTACTAAAAATTTATTTTATTTAAAATCTATTTTATTAAAAATTATTTTATTAAAAATTTATTTTATTAAAAATGTATTTTATTAAAAATCTATTTTATTAAAAATTTATTTATTAAAATTTTATTTTATTAAAAATTAATTTTATTAAAAAATTATTTTATTAAAAATTTGTATATTTTATTATTAAAAATTTATTTTATTAAAAATGTATTTTATTAAAAATGTATTTTATTAAAAATTTATTTTATTAAAAATTTATTTTATTAAAATTTATTTTATTAAAATTTAGTTTATTAAAATTTTATTTTACTTAAAATTTATTTTATTTAAAATTATTTTATTTAAAATTTATTTTTTTTTTTAAATTATTTTATTTAAAATTTTATTTTACTTAAATTTTATTTTATTTAAAATTTATTTTATTAAAAATTTATTTTATTAAAAATGTATTTTATTAAAAATTTATTTCATTAAAAATTTATTTATTAAAAATTTCCCAGGTAGAAATAGCCGACGTTGCAACAAAAATTGTACTGGGAGAGCCCTGTTTTTTAGGAAATGCCGGTACTACTTAAAACGTGCTTTGCCAGTACTGTTTTCTGAAAATTAACGAGTTTTTTTAATTTATTAAAATTAAAAATATTATAAATTTTATGTATTTTTGCATCTATTACACAATTATTTATGTAAGTACGGTACGGTTACGCTACGGTACGGTAACGGTACGGTTACGGTACGGTAATGATACGGTACGGTAATGATACGGTTACGGTACGGTTACGGTAATGATACGGTAAAGGGCGGATTATGGGACCGTAAACGTAAATGTGATGTAACTGTACCGTGCCGTATCTAAAAAGTACACTTATAGATTACCGTAAACGACAATACTATTTAGCATCTATTTCATGTGGTTTTATATTTTATTCTAAATTTTTCCATTTATTTGTTAATTCTTATTCCTTATTTGTTGTTTGAATCAATTTTCTTTATTCATTTCATATTTTTTCCGAGTAAAATCACTCAGCTGTTTCGATGCCGGATAGAAAATTCTGATTTCAACAGAATGATCCGGCAAGTTCGTGTTAGTAACCATTCGTACACATTTCTTCTTGTGGTATCGGAACAGCTGATTCGTTACAGATACGTTTACGGTTGGGTAACTCAGCCTTAACGGTACGGTAACGATACGGTTACGGTAACGATACGGTTACGGTACGGCACGGTTACGGCACGGTTACGGTACGGTTACGATACGGCTACGGTACGGTTACGGTACGGTTACGGTACGGTTACTGTACGGTAACGATACGGTAACGCTACGGTTACGGTACGGTAACGATACGGTAACGCTACGGTTACGGTACAGTAACGATACGGTTAAGGTACGGTAAAGATACGGTAAAGATACGGTTACGGTACGGTTATGGTACGGTTACGGTACGGTTACGGTACGGTACGGTTACGGTACGGTACGGTACGGTTACGGTACGGTTACGGTTACGGTACGGTTACGGTACGGTTACGGTACGGTTACGGTACGGTTACGGTACGGTTACGGTACGGTTACGGTACGGTTACGGTACGGTTACGGTACGGCTACGGTACGGTTACGGTACGGTTACGGTACGGTTACGGTGCGGTTACGGTACGGTTACTGTACGGTAACGATACGGTTACGGTACGTTTACGGTACGTTTACGTTACGGTTACGGTACGGTTACTGTACGGTAACGATACGGTAACGATACGGTAACGCTACGGTTACGGTACGACAACGATACGGTTACGGTACGGAAACGATACGGTTACGGTGCGGTTACGGTACGGTTACTGTACGGTTACTGTACGGTAACGATACGGTAACGCTACGGTTACGGTACGGTAACGATACGGTAACGCTACGGTTACGGTACAGTAACGATACGGTTAAGGTACGGTTACGGTACGGTAAAGATACGGTTGCGGTACGGTTATGGTACGGTTACGGTACGGTTACGGTACGGTACGGTTACGGTTACGGTACGGTTACGGTACGGTTACGGTACGGTTACGGTACGGTTACGGTACGGTTACGGTACGGTTACGGTACGGTTACGGTACGGTTACGGTACGGTTACGGTGCGGTTACGGTACGGTTACTGTACGGTAACGATACGGTTACGGTACGTTTACGGTACGTTTACGGTACGTTTACGTTACGGTTACGGTGCGGTTACTGTACGGTAACGATACGGTAACGATACGGTAACGCTACGGTTACGGTACGACAACGATACGGTTACGGTACGGAAACGATACGGTTACGGTGCGGTTACGGTACGGTTACTGTACGGTTACGGTACGGTTACGGTGCGGTTACTGTACGGTAACGATACGGTTACGGTACGGTTACTGTACGGTAACGGTACGGTTACTGTACGGTAACGGTACGGTTACTGTACGGTAACGATACGGTAACGCTACGGTTACGGTACGGTAACGATACGGTTACGGTACGGTAACGATACGGTTACGGTGCGGTTACGGTACGGTTACGGTACGGTAACGATACGGTTACGGTACGGTAACGATACGGTTACGGTACGGTAACGATACGGTAACGATACGGTTGCGGTACGGTAACGATACGGTACGGCATAAAATTGTATTAACGAAAATACGGGCACCCTACTTTGAACCTCTTAAAAAATTATGAAGAGTAATCGGGTACCCGACTTTGATGGTCGGATCGATTGCGCAATTTTCTGACGAAGCCTAGTAACCACTTCAAAAACCAAAAAAGTAACCGGCACCCGGTATTTTGCGTTTAAGGCATAAAATTGTATTAACAAAAATACGGGTACCCAACTTTAAAATACAAGTCAAGTTGCCCAATTTCTATTGGCAAATGTTTAGAGTTCCGGTTACAGCGTAAAATTAAACTAAAGCTATTCGTTAAATATTACCGTGTAAAATTCTTATGGATCAATTCGTTAAACGTTATCATTAAAAAACCAAATCATGAAAAACCCACCCTTATTATATACACAATAAGGTTGTCACTATATATATATAATAATAATGACTTTAAAGATACCTTAAATTTTGCCATTGTTTCCTTTTATTCTAACACTTTCAATGTTAAAATCTTTTGCCAATTTAATTTTCACGTAATTAATATTTATCAATTGTTTTTATTATTAAATGTTGCTAAAATTTATTAAATAATATCAAAATTCTAATATTTCCCATAAATGGTCCCCTAATAGTCATATAAATTTACTCTTTTCACATATATCCAAATATCCACACTTTCATTCTTTCAACATTTCACTCAATTGTGAACTCTCTGAGAGTTACTCATACCCCTTAATATAAATAAGATGTTAATATTCTACAACAGTGATGTACTCCCTCTCAATTTCCAACCACGCGTGGTTACACAAGAAAATGCTGCTTGCGCTGCGTTGGTACATCACTGTTCTACAAGCAAGAAAATATCTCCATTCATCAGGCGCCTGTTGTTCACGAGAAAAATTTCATTGGTTAAAGCAGTTAAAGTCAAAAAACACTCTTTTGTTCTGCTCATGTGTGACGTCGCGCCGCTGTCTAGTATTCATAAATCTCTTAAGTTTACTTTATTGTCATTTAATGAACATGCAATGTCACTGTCTCCTTTTCTATTGTCTTTGCATTGAGAACGAATGTGGCATTTTTTACCACATCGAAAATATTTAAAATTGTTATTGTATACATTTCCATCGTTATTTTTCTTATGATTTTGGCGATTGGTGATCTGTGGGTTGAGCGAGTAAGAGGGGTATAGAAGACCACTTATCTCACCACTGATGCACCATTAACAAATTTAGTTTCTGGTAGCTTTCATACGGTTTGGTTGTACGGTGAACTAAGTGAAGTTTTTTTCAATAATTCATTAGTTTCTAGCGCATAATCAGTAAATATTTTAAATGAAAAATTTTATTTATAATTGAAAAGTAAAATTAAAAGGGGTTTCTTAAAAATCTTTAAAGTAATAAGCAAAAAAAATATGTAAAAGTATACATAAGTGCGGGAAACCCATATCGTTTTATTTTAGTTCGTTAAGTTACCGGTGTATGCGCAAAATTTTTAGTAAGTGTGAGTGCAAATGTTTATTCTTAATAAGAGCTAAAAAAAATATAAGCAAAAAAAAATATGTAGAAGTATACAAAAGTGCGGGCAACCCATATCGTTTTCTTTTAGTTCGTTAAGTTATGCGCAAAATGTTTAGTAAGTGTGACTGCAAATGTTTGTTCTTACATGGGGGTTACACGATCAAGTTTTGCCTTTCAAGTTTCAATTTTTTTACTAACACACTCACACTTTTCCAAATACATATTTGGAAAAGTGTGAGTGTGTTAGTAAAAAAGTGTGAGATTATTGAAACTTGAAAGCCAAAAATTGATCGTGTAACCCCAGTATTAATAAGAGTAAATGCTCATAAATAAAGTCAGTCTTATAAAAGTTTAAATTATAAAAAAGTTGTTTAAAAACAATCACCTTTACTATAAAAAAGAAAAAGTCTATTTTAAATCACAAAAGTCGACTATTATTTTAAATTTCTTACCATACAGTATATTTAAAATGTACCTTAAAATTCTGTTTTAAATTTGAAGTTTCCATTTCCATTTGTTTTTATTTTATATTTATTTATTGTTTTCAAATTTTGTTTACATTAAATTTTGTTTTCCTTTTTATTTTTGAATATTTTGTTTTGATTTTCAATAAAAATAAACAAAATTTGTGAATGTATGTTTGGCATTATTTTAAAAGTTCTATTTTAAGCCCTCAATTCATAAATGCTTTGTAAAGTTATAGCTGGTTTACAAAACGTCATTTTCATACAAAATTTGTTCAATACACCTCCTATAATTTTACAAAGCGTTTATGAATTTAGGAGTAAATATTTTGTATGGTATGGTAAAAACAAAACCTTTGCTTTAAAATAAAGTCGACTTTAACAATAATATAATAATAATAATAATAATATCTACATACGTATCGTATATAAATGTGTATGCCTGTATAAAACGCTGCATTGTTTTAAGTACGTGGAGGTGAGTGAGTGATCAAATACATTCTTAAATAAAAAAACAGTTTCAAACTATTCGTACATAAATAACATGTCTCACACCGAAGGTTTAAGCGTTAACTATTAGTTGTTGTTTTGTATACAATTTTTTGATAATTTCTTTTGTTCATTAGTTATGTTAAAGTTAACCCTGTAGTATGAGACCCGGCGTAACTCGTTTTATAACAAATTTTAAACAAATACGGAAAGGGAAATAGAAAGTAAACACAGAGAAAGACGTCCAAAAGGAAACGGATAGGTGTATTAACTTAAGACCGTGGTGAAAACGAAACTGAATTATTTCATTAGTACTTACCAGTGTTGCCATATAGCCAGTTTTAACTGTTTTTTTTACAGTTTTTTGGGATACCTAACAGTGTTCCAGTTTTCTCATGTAAAAAAACAGTTTTTTTAAGTTCATGGATTTTTTTTTTACAGTTTTTATCAAATTAAATCGGCACATTTGTTTCATTTACAATTTTTTTTATTTTTTTAATTAAAATTTAAATATTAAAATATAAAAGTGCTTATGCATAATAATTTAAAAATCTTATAACAAGTTTATAAAATGAATTTTGTATAAGACATTTATAAACTTAGAAAGTGATTATGCATATGATCCAAAAATTACAATAAAACTTTCATATTGTAAAAAATTAGGTACAAATCGAAACATAAATAAACTCAAAAATGCCAATATAATACTACAAAATATGCTTACTGGAAAAACGAAACATTTTTATAACAAATTTCATCAAAAATTAGCACGGAATAAAATTGAGTTTAATAAAGAGTATTTCGCTAACTATTTGGAAAATATATGTTAAATTCAATTATAAACATTTATTTGTATGTCAAAGTGCAAAATTCAAAACCAAATCCACAATTTCGGAGTTTTTTTTAATTTTTATAGTGCAATTAAACTTTATAAAATTTTGTATAATTAGATATCATGTCAGATAAATTTATACATAAAATTAATACAATTTTATATTAACATTGTTATATATTTTGATATAGGATTGTTTAGAGAAGCTTATACGCCATTAATTATATATAAACCATATTTGCAGATCTCTTAATATATGCCTGGAGACCAAATCGCATATGATTATATATAACGTCATATCAAACATATTTATAAAACCAGTGTTAATATAAATGTATATGGTCATATAAAGCCACACATATAAACATTTATAATTATATCAAATCATATAAGATTATATGAAAACTTTTTTAGTCGGGTTATTAAAAATTTATTTTATTAAAAAATTATTTTATTAAAAATTTATTTTATTAAAAATTTATTTTATTAAAAATTTAAACATTTATTTTATTAAAAATGTTTTTTATTAATAATTTATTTTATTAAAAATTTATTCTATTAAAAAATGATTTTATTAAAAATTTATTTTATTAAAAATTTATTTTATTTAAAATTTATTTTATTAAAAATTTATTTTATTAAAAATTAATTTTATTAGAAATATATTTTATTAAAAAATTATTTTATTAAAAATTTATTTTATTAAAGTTTTAATTTATTTTATTAAAATTTATTTTATTAAAAATTTATTTTATTAAAAATTATTTTATTAAAAATTCATTTCATTAAAAATTTTATTTATTAAAAATTTATTTTATTAAAAATTATTTTATTAAAAATTTATTTTATTAAAAATCTATTTTATTTAAAAATTATTTTACCCGGGTAAAAATCTTAATATGGTTTAAACATTTATTTTATTAAAAATGTTTTTTATTAAAAATTTATTCTATTAAAAAATGATTTTATTAAAAATTTATTTTATTAAAAATTTATTTTATTTAAAATTTATTTTATTAAAAATTTATTTTATTAAAAATTAATTTTATTAGAAATATATTTTATTAAAAAATTATTTTATTAAAAATTTATTTTATTAAAGTTTTAATTTATTTTATTAAAATTTATTTTATTAAAATTTATTTTATTAAAAATTTATTTTATTAAAAATTATTTTATTAAAAATTCATTTCATTAAAAATTTTATTTATTAAAAATTTATTTTATTAAAAATTATTTTATTAAAAATTTATTTTATTAAAAATCTATTTTATTTAAAAATTATTTTACCCGGGTAAAAATCTTAATATGGTGTCATATATAATTATATCTTATTTGATAAGTCCCCATATACAACGACATACAATTTGATCCGAAAAATGGGTCATCTACTTGTGTCTAATTATATCAAATAAGATATAATTTGATACAGTTTGATCCGAGATTTGTCCATATGCAGCACATCAAATTACACCTAATTCGATATAAAAATATCTGATTTTATATAACATTGTCTAATAGTAAGTATACTTTTTATGCATACCGGCTATTAAATTGATATTGAAATTTCTATAGCTTGAACGATTTTAAAGTCCCAAATTTTATATCATAAAATAAAAATTTTAATGCTTTTGTCTTCTAAATCGTACCCATCATTTTTTAGTATAAATTTTATATGCAAAAAAATCACGTGAAAATTATTTAGCTGTGGAGAAATTAACTCTTAATTTATATTAATTTGTATGAGATCATATAGAAAGTTATATAAAATTACAAGAATATATTTTTAGTATGACGATACATACAGTGTTATATAACTTAGTATCGAACCATATATAATCATATCGGTCACTACATATATTTTGATTAGTTTTATATGGCTTATGCAGTTATATATGGAGTCAGATGTGGGGATATGTAATAACATCAATTACCGTACAAAAAATTCAATGAAAAAATAATATCAGATGTAGTTGTATATAATGATATGTGTCTTAATGTGACTCCATTCACTGTCAGATATAACCCAACCACATTATATATAACAATATATAAGTATTTTTACTAGGGTATTTAAAATTTATTTTATTGAAAATTTATTTTATTTATTTTATTAAAAATTATTTTATTAAAAATTTATTTTATTAAAAATCTATTTTATTTAAAATTTATTTTATTTAAAATTTATTTTATTTAAAATTTATTTTATTTAAAATTTATTTTATTTAAAATTTATTTTATTTAAAATTTATTTTATTTAAAATTTATTTATTAAAAATTTATTTTATTTAAAATTTATTTTATTTAAAATTTATTTGATTAAAAATTTATTTTATTAAAAATTTATTTTATTAAAAATCTATTTTATTTAAAATTTATTTTATTTGAAATTTATTTTATTTAAAATTTATTTTATTTAAAATTTATTTTATTAAAAATTATTTTATTAAAAATTATTTTATTAAAAATTTATTTTATTAAAAATTTATATTATTATTATTATTAATTAAAATTTATATTATTTTATTTAAAATTTATTTTATTAAAAATTTATTTTATAAAAATTTTATTTTATTAAAAATTTATTTTATAAAAAATTATTTTATTAAAATTTATTTTATTAAAAATTTATTTTATTTAAAATTTATTTTATTAAAAATTTATTTTATTAAACATTTATTTTATTAAAAAATTATTTTATTTAAAATTTATTTTATTAAAAGTTATTTTATTAAAAATCTATTTTATTAAAAATTTATTTTATTTAAAATTTATTTTACTTAAAATTTATTTTATTTAAAATTTATTTTATTTAAAATTTATTTTATTTAAAATTTATTTTATTTAAAATTTATTTTATTTAAAATTTATTTTATTTAAAGTTTATTTTATTTAAAATTTATTTTATTAAAAATTGATTTTATTAAAAATATATTTTATTTAAAATTTATTTTATTTAAAAATTTATTTGATTAAAAATTTATTTTATTTAAAATTTATTTTATTTAAAATTTATTTTATTTAAAATTTATTTTATTTAAAATTTATTTTATTTAAAATTTATTTTATTAAAAATTATTTTATTATTTTATTAAAAATTTATTTTATTAAAAACGTATTTTATTAAAAATTTATTTTATTAAAAATGTATTTTATTAAAAATTTATTTTATTATTTATTTTATTAAAAATTTATTTTATTATTTTATTTAAAATTTATTTTATAAAAAATTTATTTTATTAAAAATTTATTTTATAAAAAATTTATTTTACTAAAAACTTATTATTTTAATTTATTTTATTCAAAATTTATTTTATTTAAAATTTATTTTATATATTTTTTTTATTTATATAAAATTTTTTTTATTTAAAAATTTATTTTATTAAAAAATTATTTTATTAAAAATTTATTTTATTTAAATTTTATTTTATTAAAAACTATTTTTTTTATTTTATTAAAAATATATTTTATTAAAAAATGATTTTATTAAAAATTTATTTTATTAGAAATTTATTTTATTAAAAATTTATTTTATTAAAATTTTATTTTATTTAAAATTTATTTTATTTAAAATTTATTTTATTTAAAATTTATTTTATTTAAAATATATTTTATTTAAAATTTATTTTATTAAAAATTATTTTATTTATTTTATTAAAAATTTATTTTATTATTATTTTATTTAAAATTTATTTTATTATTATTATTATTATTATTATTATTATTATTATTATTATTGAGACAATCTCCACACCACATGAATCAGATCAGGTCTTGTTATGACGGCCAGGTACATCAACGCACCAATCAAACTTTGATAATTTTTAGTATCAAGATCCTCGCACTGATCTTTGCACTTCATCAAAACCGTTCCACTTGGCCATGGAGTGGCTGCTGGTTTACATTCTGCCATACCCCATCGTTCGAGAATTTCTGCTGCATATTTTCTTTGATGAATTGTTATATCGCCTCTTAAACCAACACGATCAATTTCCATTACCTAATAGAATGAAATGGGACCACGATTAATAGCTTCTACATTTTTGTTTAAATTTTCTATAATTTTATTCATATTTTCTTCACTCGAACACGCCAACAACATGTCATCGACGTATATAGCTATAAGGCTTATTTCACCACCGCTTCGTTTCATGTACACGCAAGTATAAAATTTACACCTCATAAAACCCATTTTCAGCAAAATATCATTAACCTTTGTATTCCACTCTCGTCCGGCTTGTTTTAAACCGTATAAGGCCTTGATTAATTTACATATCTTGTTTGGGTGGTTTTTATCTTCAAACATTGGCGGTTGAATCATGAATACGTCATCTTCTAAACTTCGATTTAAGTAAGCTGCAACTATATCTATATGATTTACTAGTAATTTATGCTTAGCTGCTAAAGCTAACAATAACCTAATGGTTGAATGCCGCACAACCGGTGCAAACGTTTCTTGATAATCGACGTTTTGTTTTTGTGAACACCCATGCGCCACTAGCCTCGCCTTGTATTTCTCTACAGACCCGTCAGGTTTGCGCTTTAACGCAAATATCCATTTGCAACCAATTATATTTTTGCCTTTAGGTTTATCCACCAGCTGCCATGTTTTGTTTTCTATTAGGGAATTATATTCTATTTGCATTGCCTCTTTCCATTTTCCTGAATTTTCGGAATTCAATGCCTCAGTTACAGTGTTTGGATTTTCGATAATAGAATTTAACATTTCCGGCCCATCTTCGGTACAGTAAACTTTTCGAGGTCTGCCTTTACCACCATTTCTAATTATTTTAGGTCTTCCACGTTTTCTTTTGTTTTCCATAATAATTGTTTCTTCTCTTTCAGTATCACTATCTGAATGACTCACCTCTTTTTCGCCTTCATAAGTATCATCTTCTATTGGTTGTATATCATTGTCATCTTCTATTTGTTGTATATCATTATTATCTTCCAGATAATACAATTGCTTATGGGCGCACCGCGCCTACGAAAATACAAGTCAAGTTGCCCAATTTCTATTGGCAAATGTTTAGAGTTCCGGTTACAGCGTAAAATTAAACTAAAGCTATTCGTTAAATATTAGCGTGTAAAATTCTTATGGATCAATTCGTTAAACGTTATCATTAAAAAACCAAATCATGAAAAACCCACCCTTATTATATACACAATAAGGTTGTCACTATATATATATAATAATAATGACTTTAAAGATACCTTAAATTTTGCCATTGTTTCCTTTTATTCTAACACTTTCAATGTTAAAATCTTTTGCCAATTTAATTTTCACGTAATTAATATTTATCAATTGTTTTTATTATTAAATGTTGCTAAAATTTATTAAATAATATCAAAATTCTAATATTTCCCATAAATGGTCCCCTAATAGTCATATAAATTTACTCTTTTCACATATATCCAAATAACCACACTTTCATTCTTTCAACATTTCACTCAATTGTGAACTCTCTGAGAGTTACTCATACCCCATAATATAAATAAGATGTTAATATTCTACAACAGTGATGTACTCCCTCTCAATTTCCAACCACGCGTGGTTACACAAGAAAATGCTGCTTGCGCTGCGTTGGTACATCACTGTTCTACAAGCAAGAAAATATCTCCATTCATCAGGCGCCTGTTGTTCACGAGAAAAATTTCATTGGTTAAAGCAGTTAAAGTCAAAAAACACTCTTTTGTTCTGCTCATGTGTGACGTCGCGCCGCTGTCTAGTATTCATAAATATCTTAAGTTTACTTTATTGTCATTTAATGAACATGCAATGTCACTGTCTCCTTTTCCATTGTCTTTGCATTGAGAACGAATGTGGCCTTTTTTACCACATCGAAAATATTTAAAATTGTTATTGTATACATTTCCATCGTTATTTTTCTTATGATTTTGGTGATTGATGATCTGAGGGTTGAGCGAGTAAGAGGGGTATAGAAGACCACTTATCTCACCACTGATGCACCATTAACAAATTTAGTTTCTGGTAGCTTTCATACGGTTTGGTTGTACGGTGAACTAAGTGAAGTTTTTTTTCAATAAGTCATTAGTTTCTAGCGCATAATCAGTAAATATTTTAAATGAAAAATTTTATTTATAATTGAAAAGTAAAATTAAAAGGGGTTTCTTAAAAATCTTTAAAGTAATACGCAAAAAAAATATGTAAAAGTATACATAAGTGCGGGAAACCCATATCGTTTTATTTTAGTTCGTTAAGTTACCGGTGTATGCGCAAAATTTTTAGTAAGTGTGAGTGCAAATGTTTATTCTTAATAAGAGCTAAAAAAAATATAAGCAAAAAAAATATGTAGAAGTATACAAAAGTGCGGGAAACCCATATCGTTTTCTTTTAGTTCGTTAAGTTATGCGCAAAATTTTTAGTAAGTGTGACTGCAAATGTTTGTTCTTACATGGGGGTTACACGATCAAGTTTTGCCTTTCAAGTTTCAATTTTTTTAGTGTGTTAGTAAAAAAGTGTGTTAGTAAAAAAGTGTGAGATTATTGAAACTTGAAAGCCAAAAATTGATCGTGTAACCCCAGTATTAATAAGAGTAAATGCTCATAAATAAAGTCAGTCTTATAAAAGTTTAAATTATAAAAAAGTTGTTTAAAAACAATCACCTTTACTATAAAAAAGAAAAAGTCTATTTTAAATCACAAAAGTCGACTATTATTTTAAATTTCTTACCATACAGTATATTTAAAATGTACCTTAAAATTCTGTTTTAAATTTGAAGTTTCCATTTCCATTTGTTTTTATTTTATATTTATTTATTGTTTTCAAATTTTGTTTACATTTATTTACAAATTTCCTTTTTATTTTTGAATATTTTGTTTTGATTTTCAATAAAAATAAACAAAATTTGTGAATGTATGTTTGGCATTATTTTAAAAGTTCTATTTTAAGCCCTCAATTCATAAATGCTTTGTAAAGTTATAGCTGGTTTACAAAACGTCATTTTCATACAAAATTTGTTCAATACACCTCCTATAATTTTACAAAGCGTTTATGAATTTAGGAGTAAATATTTTGTATGGTATGGTAAAAACAAAACCTTTGCTTTAAAATAAAGTCGACTTTAACAATAATATAATAATAATAATAATAATAATAATATCTACATACGTATCGTATATAAATGTGTATGCCTGTATAAAACGCTGCATTGTTTTAAGTACGTAGAGGTGAGTGAGTGATCAAATACATTCTTAAATAAAAAAACAGTTTCAAACTATTCGTACATAAATAACATGTCTCACACCGAAGGTTTAAGCGTTAACTATTAGTTGTTGTTTTGTATACAATTTTTTGATAATTTCTTTTGTTCATTAGTTATGTTAAAGTTAACCCTGTAGTATGAGACCCGGCGTAACTCGTTTTATAACAAATTTAAAACAAATACGGAAAGGGAAATAGAAAGTAAACACAGAGAAAGACGTCCAAAAGGAAACGGATAGGTGTATTAACTTAAGACCGTGGTGAAAACGAAACTGAGTTATTTCATTAGTACTTACCAGTGTTGCCATATAGCCAGTTTTAACTGTTTTTTTTACAGTTTTTTGGGATACCTAACAGTGTTCCAGTTTTCTCATGTAAAAAAACAGTTTTTTTAAGTTCATGGATTTTTTTTTTACAGTTTTTATCAAATTAAATCGGCACATTTGTTTCATTTACAATTTTTTTTATTTTTTTAATTAAAATTTAAATATTAAAATATAAAAGTGCTTATGCATAATAATTTAAAAATCTTATAACAAGTTTATAAAATGAATTTTGTATAAGACATTTATAAACTTAGAAAGTGATTATGCATATGATCCAAAAATTACAATAAAACTTTCATACTGTAAAAAATTAGGTACAAATCGAAACATAAATAAACTTAAAAATGCCAATATAATACTACAAAATATGCTTACTGGAAAAACGAAACATTTTTATAACAAATTTCATCAAAAATTAGCACGGAATAAAATTGAGTTTAATAAAGAGTATTTCGCTAACTATTTGGAAAATATATGTTAAATTCAATTATAAACATTTATTTGTATGTCAAAGTGCAAAATTCAAAACCAAATCCACAATTTCGGAGTTTTTTTTAAATTTTTATAGTGCAATTAAACTTTATAAAATTTTGTATAATTAGATATCATGTCAGATAAATTTATACATAAAATTAATACAATTTTATATTAACATTGTTATATATTTTGATATAGGATTGTTTAGAGAAGCTTATACGCCATTATATATAATTATATATAAACCATATTTGCAGATCTCTTAATATATGCCTGGAGACCAAATCGCATATGATTATATATAACGTCATATCAAACATATTTATAAAACCAGTGTTAATATAAATGTATATGGTCATATAAAGCCACACATATAAACATTTATAATTATATCAAATCATATAAGATTATATGAAAACTTTTTTAGTCGGGTTATTAAAAATTTATTTTATTAAAAAATTATTTTATTAAAAATTTATTTTATTAAAAATTTAAACATTTATTTTATTAAAAATGTTTTTTATTAATAATTTATTTTATTAAAAATTTATTCTATTAAAAAATGATTTTATTAAAAATTTATTTTATTAAAAATTTATTTTATTTAAAATTTATTTTATTAAAAATTTATTTTATTAAAAATTAATTTTATTAGAAATATATTTTATTAAAAAATTATTTTATTAAAAATTTATTTTATTAAAATTTTAATTTATTTTATTAAAATTTATTTTATTAAAAATTATTTTATTAAAAATTCATTTCATTAAAAATTTTATTTATTAAAAATTTATTTTATTAAAAATTATTTTATTAAAAATTTATTTTATTAAAAATCTATTTTATTTAAAAATTATTTTACCCGGGTAAAAATCTTAATATGGTGTCATATATAATTATATCTTATTTGATAAGTCCCCATATACAACGACATACAATTTGATCCGAAAAATGGGTCATCTACTTGTGTCTAATTATATCAAATAAGATATAATTTGATACAGTTTGATCCGAGATTTGTCCATATGCAGCACATCAAATTACACCTAATTCGATATAAAAATATCTGATTTTATATAACATTGTCTAATAGTAAGTATACTTTTTATGCATACCGGCTATTAAATTGATATTGAAATTTCTATAGCTTGAACGATTTTAAAGTCCCAAATTTTATATCATAAAATAAAAATTTTAATGCTTTTGTCTTCTAAATCGTACCCATCATTTTTTAGTATAAATTTTATATGCAAAAAAATCACGTGAAAATTATTTAGCTGTGGAGAAATTAACTCTTAATTTATATTAATTTGTATGAGATCATATAGAAAGTTATATAAAATTACAAGAATATATTTTTAGTATGACGATACATACAGTGTTATATAACTTAGTATCGAACCATATATAATCATATCGGTCACTACATATATTTTGATTAGTTTTATATGGCTTATGCAGTTATATATGGAGTCAGATGTGGGGATATGTAATAACATCAATTACCGTACAAAAAATTCATTGAAAAAATAATATCAGATGTAGTTGTATATAATGATATGTGTCTTAATGTGACTCCATTCACTGTCAGATATAACCCAACCACATTATATATAACAATATATAAGTATTTTTACTCGGGTATTTAAAATTTATTTTATTTATTTTATTAAAAATTTATTTTATTAAAAATTATTTTATTAAAAATTTATTTTATTAAAAATCTATTTTATTTCAAATTTATTTTATTTAAAATTTATTTTATTTAAAATTTATTTTATTTAAAATTTATTTTATTAAAAATTTATTTTATTTAAAATTTATTTTATTTAAAATTTATTTGATTAAAAATTTATTTTATTAAAAATTTATTTTATTAAAAATCTATTTTATTTAAAATTTATTTTATTTGAAATTTATTTTATTTAAAATTTATTTTATTTAAAATTTATTTTATTTAAAATTTATTTTATTAAAAATTATTTTATTAAAAATTATTTTATTAAAAATTTATTTTATTAAAAATTTATATTATTATTATTATTTTATTTAAAATTTATATTATTATTATTTTATTTAAAATTTATTTTATTAAAAATTTATTTTATAAAAATTTTATTTTATTAAAAATTTATTTTATAAAAAATTATTTTATTAAAATTTATTTTATTAAAAATTTATTTTATTTAAAATTTATTTTATTAAAAATTTATTTTATTAAACATTTATTTTATTAAAAAATTATTTTATTTAAAATTTATTTTATTAAAAATTATTTTATTAAAAATCTATTTTATTAAAAATTTATTTTATTTAAAATTTATTTTACTTAAAATTTATTTTATTTAAAATTTATTTTATTTAAAATTTATTTTATTTAAAATTTATTTTATTTAAAGTTTATTTTATTTAAAATTGATTTTATTTAAAATATATTTTATTTAAAATTTATTTTATTTAAAAATTTATTTGATTAAAAATTTATTTTATTTAAAATTTATTTTATTTAAAATTTATTTTATTTGAAATTTATTTTATTAAAAATTATTTTATTATTTTATTAAAAATTTATTTTATTAAAAACGTATTTTATTATACAACGACATACAATTTGATCCGAAAAATGGGTCATCTACTTGTGTCTAATTATATCAAATAAGATATAATTTGATACAGTTTGATCCGAGATTTGTCCATATGCAGCACATCAAATTACACCTAATTCGATATAAAAATATCTGATTTTATATAACATTGTCTAATAGTAAGTATACTTTTTATGCATACCGGCTATTAAATTGATATTGAAATTTCTATAGCTTGAACGATTTTAAAGTCCCAAATTTTATATCATAAAATAAAAATTTTAATGCTTTTGTCTTCTAAATCGTACCCGGGTAAAAAAAATAATATGATGTTATATGTAATGATATCTTATTTAATATAATTGGAGATATGCTATGATCCGAAAAATGGTGGATAAAATTATATCGGATAAGATCTAAATATATTGAATCATATAGACTCTTATCCGGATTTTGACCCGATATAATTATATCTAATTTGATGTAGAAAGACATAATTTTATAACGCTTCATACTTCAAGATCAAAACAAAAACTATTAAAAAGTACTGAAAAAGAACACCCTCAAGTTAAGAATTAAAAATTTAGAAGAAGTTGTACATAATTGTAACCAATCCTTCTCATATAAACTTGTATTCTACCCGTAAACTGTGTAAACCTGGTATGTTTATGAGTTTAATGTCAAATTCCACACATAAAAATATGGCTTGTATTTATGCAAGGTTTACAAGGAATTTAGGAGTTATAATGAGTACGCCTTTTATATTTTGAAATCATACATAAATATATCTCAAAAAAACATAGAATTTTATTTACATTGCGCTATACTTAAACATATCTAAAACAACTTAGAAAAAAAAAATGAACATTGAGCTATATAAAACTTTATATAATTTCCGATAAAGCCATTTTTAATTATATATGACGATGTATTAAAATTGTCATAGCATATGTAAATAGATATGGCACATATAAATATATATGGGGACATGTATATTTATACTGATCTATATATGACATCATATAAGAAATTTTTGAAAAACTCAAAGCTATACATAATTATATCCGCAAAGATATAGTGTTACACTTCACTATATATAAACATATTAGTCCATATTAAATTATATAATTTCCTATATAACTATTTTTACTCGGGTACCCATCATTTTTTAGTATAAATTTTATATGCAAAAAAATCACGTGAAAATTATTTAGCTGTGGAGAAATTAACTCTTAATTTATATTAATTTGTATGAGATCATATAGAAAGTTATATAAAATTACAAGAATTTATTTTTAGTATGACGATACATACAGTGTTATATAACTTAGTATCGAACCATATATAATCATATCGGTCACTACATATATTTTGATTAGTTTTATATGGCTTATGCAGTTATATATGGAGTCAGATGTGGGGATATGTAATAACATCAATTACCGTACAAAAAATTCAATGAAAAAATAATATCAGATGTAGTTGTATATAATGATATGTGTCTTAATGTGACTCCATTCACTGTCAGATATAACCCAACCACATTATATATAACAATATATAAGTATTTTTACTAGGGTATTTAAAATTTATTTTATTGAAAATTTATTTTATTTATTTTATTAAAAATTATTTTATTAAAAATTTATTTTATTAAAAATCTATTTTATTTAAAATTTATTTTATTTAAAATTTATTTTATTTAAAATTTATTTTATTTAAAATTTATTTTATTTAAAATTTATTTTATTTAAAATTTATTTTATTTAAAATTTATTTTATTTAAAATTTATTTATTAAAAATTTATTTTATTTAAAATTTATTTTATTTAAAATTTATTTGATTAAAAATTTATTTTATTAAAAATTTATTTTATTAAAAATCTATTTTATTTAAAATTAATTTTATTTGAAATTTATTTTATTTAAAATTTATTTTATTTAAAATTTATTTTATTAAAAATTATTTTATTAAAAATTATTTTATTAAAAATTTATTTTATTAAAAATTTATATTATTATTATTATTAATTAAAATTTATATTATTTTATTTAAAATTTATTTTATTAAAAATTTATTTTATAAAAATTTTATTTTATTAAAAATTTATTTTATAAAAAATTATTTTATTAAAATTTATTTTATTAAAAATTAATTTTATTTAAAATTTATTTTATTAAAAATTTATTTTATTAAACATTTATTTTATTAAAAAATTATTTTATTTAAAATTTATTTTATTAAAAGTTATTTTATTAAAAATCTATTTTATTAAAAATTTATTTTATTTAAAATTTATTTTACTTAAAATTTATTTTATTTAAAATTTATTTTATTTAAAATTTATTTTATTTAAAATTTATTTTATTTAAAATTTATTTTATTTAAAGTTTATTTTATTTAAAATTTATTTTATTAAAAATTGATTTTATTAAAAATATATTTTATTTAAAATTTATTTTATTTAAAAATTTATTTGATTAAAAATTTATTTTATTTAAAATTTATTTTATTTAAAATTTATTTTATTTAAAATTTATTTTATTTAAAATTTATTTTATTTAAAATTTATTTTATTAAAAATTATTTTATTATTTTATTAAAAATTTATTTTATTAAAAACGTATTTTATTAAAAATTTATTTTATTAAAAATGTATTTTATTAAAAATTTATTTTATTATTTATTTTATTAAAAATTTATTTTATTATTTTATTTAAAATTTATTTTATAAAAAATTTATTTTATTAAAAATTTATTTTATAAAAAATTTATTTTACTAAAAACTTATTATTTTAATTTATTTTATTCAAAATTTATTTTATTTAAAATTTATTTTATATAGAATTTTTTTATTTAAAAATTTATTTTATTAAAAAATTATTTTATTAAAAATTTATTTTATTTAAATTTTATTTTATTAAAAACTATTTTTTTTATTTTATTAAAAATATATTTTATTAAAAAATGATTTTATTAAAAATTTATTTTATTAGAAATTTATTTTATTAAAAATTTATTTTATTAAAATTTTATTTTACTTAAAATTTATTTTATTTAAAATTTATTTTATTTAAAATTTATTTTATTTAAAATATATTTTATTTAAAATTTATTTTATTAAAAATTATTTTATTTATTTTATTAAAAATTTATTTTATTATTATTTTATTTAAAATTTATTTTATTATTATTATTATTATTATTATTATTGAGACAATCTCCACACCACATGAATCAGATCAGGTCTTGTTATGACGGCCAGGTACATCAACGCACCAATCAAACTTTGATAATTTTTAGTATCAAGATCCTCGCACTGATCTTTGCACTTCATCAAAACCGTTCCACTTGGCCATGGAGTGGCTGCTGGTTTACATTCTGCCATACCCCATCGTTCGAGAATTTCTGCTGCATATTTTCTTTGATGAATTGTTATATCGCCTCTTAAACCAACACGATCAATTTCCATTACCAAATAGAATGAAATGGGACCACGATTAATAGCTTCTACATTTTTGTTTAAATTTTCTATAATTTTATTCATATTTTCTTCACTCGAACACGCCAACAACATGTCATCGACGTATATAGCTATAAGGCTTATTTCACCACCGCTTCGTTTCATGTACACGCAAGTATAAAATTTACACCTCATAAAACCCATTTTCAGCAAAATATCATTAACCTTTGTATTCCACTCTCGTCCGGCTTGTTTTAAACCGTATAAGGCCTTGATTAATTTACATATCTTGTTTGGGTGGTTTTTATCTTCAAACATTGGCGGTTGAATCATGAATACGTCATCTTCTAAACTTCGATTTAAGTAAGCTGCAACTATATCTATATGATTTACTAGTAATTTATGCTTAGCTGCTAAAGCTAACAATAACCTAATGGTTGAATGCCGCACAACCGGTGCAAACGTTTCTTGAGAATCGACGTTTTGTTTTTGTGAACACCCATGCGCCACTAGCTTCGCCTTGTATTTCTCTACAGACCCGTCAGGTTTGCGCTTTAACGCAAATATCCATTTGCAACCAATTATATTTTTGCCTTTAGGTTTATCCACCAGCTGCCATGTTTTGTTTTTTATTAGGGAATTATATTCTATTTGCATTGCCTCTTTCCATTTTCCTGAATTTTCGGAATTCAATGCCTCAGTTACAGTGTTTGGATTTTCGATAATAGAATTTAACATTTCCGGCCCATCTTCGGTACAGTAAACTTTTCGAGGTCTGCCTTTACCACCATTTCTAATTATTTTAGGTCTTCCACGTTTTCTTTTGTTTTCCATAATAATTGTTTCTTCTCTTTCAGTATCACTATCTGAATGACTCACCTCTTTTTCGCCTTCATAAGTATCATCTTCTATTGGTTGTATATCATTGTCATCTTCTATTTGTTGTATATCATTATTATCTTCCAGATAATACAATTGCTTATGGGCGCACCGCGCCTACGAAAATACAAGTCAAGTTGCCCAATTTCTATTGGCAAATGTTTAGAGTTCCGGTTACAGCGTAAAATTAAACTATAGCTATTCGTTAAATATTACCGTGTAAAATTCTTATGGATCAATTCGTTAAACGTTATCATTAAAAAACCAAATCATGAAAAACCCACCCTTATTATATACACAATAAGGTTGTCACTATATATATATAATAATAATGACTTTAAAGATACCTTAAATTTTGCCATTGTTTCCTTTTATTCTAACACTTTCAATGTTAAAATCTTTTGCCAATTTAATTTTCACGTAATTAATATTTATCAATTGTTTTTATTATTAAATGTTGCTAAAATTTATTAAATAATATCAAAATTCTAATATTTCCCATAAATGGTCCCCTAATAGTCATATAAATTTACTCTTTTCACATATATCCAAATAACCACACTTTCATTCTTTCAACATTTCACTCAATTGTGAACTCTCTGAGAGTTACTCATACCCCATAATATAAATAAGATGTTAATATTCTACAACAGTGATGTACTCCCTCTCAATTTCCAACCACGCGTGGTTACACAAGAAAATGCTGCTTGCGCTGCGTTGGTACATCACTGTTCTACAAGCAAGAAAATATCTCCATTCATCAGGCGCCTGTTGTTCACGAGAAAAATTTCATTGGTTAAAGCAGTTAAAGTCAAAAAACACTCTTTTGTTCTGCTCATGTGTGACGTCGCGCCGCTGTCTAGTATTCATAAATCTCTTAAGTTTACTTTATTGTCATTTAATGAACATGCAATGTCACTGTCTCCTTTTCCATTGTCTTTGCATTGAGAATGAATGTGGCCTTTTTTACCACATCGAAAATATTTAAAATTGTTATTGTATACATTTCCATCGTTATTTTTCTTATGATTTTGGCGATTGGGATCTGAGGGTTGAGCGAGTAAGAGGGGTATAGAAGACCACTTATCTCACCACTGATGCACCATTAACAAATTTAGTTTCTGGTAGCTTTCATACGGTTTGGTTGTACGGTGAACTAAGTGAAGTTTTTTTTCAATAAGTCATTAGTTTCTAGCGCATAATCAGTAAATATTTTAAATGAAAAATTTTATTTATAATTGAAAAGTAAAATTAAAAGGGGTTTCTTAAAAATCTTTAAAGTAATACGCAAAAAAAATATGTAAAAGTATACATAAGTGCGGGAAACCCATATCGTTTTATTTTAGTTCGTTAAGTTACCGGTGTATGCGCAAAATTTTTAGTAAGTGTGAGTGCAAATGTTTATTCTTAATAAGAGCTAAAAAAAATATAAGCAAAAAAAATATGTAGAAGTATACAAAAGTGCGGGAAACCCATATCGTTTTCTTTTAGTTCGTTAAGTTATGCGCAAAATTTTTAGTAAGTGTGACTGCAAATGTTTGTTCTTACATGGGGGTTACACGATCAAGTTTTGCCTTTCAAGTTTCAATTTTTTTAGTGTGTTAGTAAAAAAGTGTGTTAGTAAAAAAGTGTGAGATTATTGAAACTTGAAAGCCAAAAATTGATCGTGTAACCCCAGTATTAATAAGAGTAAATGCTCATAAATAAAGTCAGTCTTATAAAAGTTTAAATTATAAAAAAGTTGTTTAAAAACAATCACCTTTACTATAAAAAAGAAAAAGTCTATTTTAAATCACAAAAGTCGACTATTATTTTAAATTTCTTACCATACAGTATATTTAAAATGTACCTTAAAATTCTGTTTTAAATTTGAAGTTTCCATTTCCATTTGTTTTTATTTTATATTTATTTATTGTTTTCAAATTTTGTTTACATTTATTTACAAATTTCCTTTTTATTTTTGAATATTTTGTTTTGATTTTCAATAAAAATAAACAAAATTTGTGAATGTATGTTTGGCATTATTTTAAAAGTTCTATTTTAAGCCCTCAATTCATAAATGCTTTGTAAAGTTATAGCTGGTTTACAAAACGTCATTTTCATACAAAATTTGTTC
This sequence comes from Leucophora obtusa, assembly GCA_949987735.1. Classification (NCBI taxonomy): domain Eukaryota; kingdom Metazoa; phylum Arthropoda; class Insecta; order Diptera; family Anthomyiidae; genus Leucophora; species Leucophora obtusa. The sequence goes on from OX465297.1 coordinate 64,958, forward strand.
AATACACCTCCTATAATTTTACAAAGCGTTTATGAATTTAGGAGTAAATATTTTGTATGGTATGGTAAAAACAAAACCTTTGCTTTAAAATAAAGTCGACTTTAACAATAATATAATAATAATAATAATAATATCTACATACGTATCGTATATAAATGTGTATGCCTGTATAAAACGCTGCATTGTTTTAAGTACGTAGAGGTGAGTGAGTGATCAAATACATTCTTAAATAAAAAAACAGTTTCAAACTATTCGTACATAAATAACATGTCTCACACCGAAGGTTTAAGCGTTAACTATTAGTTGTTGTTTTGTATACAATTTTTTGATAATTTCTTTTGTTCATTAGTTATGTTAAAGTTAACCCTGTAGTATGAGACCCGGCGTAACTCGTTTTATAACAAATTTAAAACAAATACGGAAAGGGAAATAGAAAGTAAACACAGAGAAAGACGTCCAAAAGGAAACGGATAGGTGTATTAACTTAAGACCGTGGTGAAAACGAAACTGAATTATTTCATTAGTACTTACCAGTGTTGCCATATAGCCAGTTTTAACTGTTTTTTTTACAGTTTTTTTGGGATACCTAACAGTGTTCCAGTTTTCTCATGTAAAAAAACAGTTTTTTTAAGTTCATGGATTTTTTTTTTTACAGTTTTTATCAAATTAAATCGGCACATTTGTTTCATTTACAATTTTTTTTATTTTTTTAATTAAAATTTAAATATTAAAATATAAAAGTGCTTATGCATAATAATTTAAAAATCTTATAACAAGTTTATAAAATGAATTTTGTATAAGACATTTATAAACTTAGAAAGTGATTATGCATATGATCCAAAAATTACAATAAAACTTTCATATTGTAAAAAATTAGGTACAAATCGAAAAATAAATAAACTTAAAAATGCCAATATAATACTACAAAATATGCTTACTGGAAAAACGAAACATTTTTATAACAAATTTCATCAAAAATTAGCACGGAATAAAATTGAGTTTAATAAAGAGTATTTCGCTAACTATTTGGAAAATATATGTTAAATTCAATTATAAACATTTATTTGTATGTCAAAGTGCAAAATTCAAAACCAAATCCACAATTTCGGAGTTTTTTTTAAATTTTTATAGTGCAATTAAACTTTATAAAATTTTGTATAATTAGATATCATGTCAGATAAATTTATACATAAAATTAATACAATTTTATATTAACATTGTTATATATTTTGATATAGGATTGTTTAGAGAAGCTTATACGCCATTATATATAATTATATATAAACCATATTTGCAGATCTCTTAATATATGCCTGGAGACCAAATCGCATATGATTATATATAACGTCATATCAAACATATTTATAAAACCAGTGTTAATATAAATGTATATGGTCATATAAAGCCACACATATAAACATTTATAATTATATCAAATCATATAAGATTATATGAAAACTTTTTTAGTCGGGTTATTAAAAATTTATTTTATTAAAAAATTATTTTATTAAAAATTTATTTTATTAAAAATTTAAACATTTATTTTATTAAAAATGTTTTTTATTAATAATTTATTTTATTAAAAATTTATTCTATTAAAAAATGATTTTATTAAAAATTTATTTTATTAAAAATTTATTTTATTTAAAATTTATTTTATTAAAAATTTATTTTATTAAAAATTAATTTTATTAGAAATATATTTTATTAAAAAATTATTTTATTAAAAATTTATTTTATTAAAATTTTAATTTATTTTATTAAAATTTATTTTATTAAAAATTATTTTATTAAAAATTCATTTCATTAAAAATTTTATTTATTAAAAATTTATTTTATTAAAAATTATTTTATTAAAAATTTATTTTATTAAAAATCTATTTTATTTAAAAATTATTTTACCCGGGTAAAAATCTTAATATGGTGTCATATATAATTATATCTTATTTGATAAGTCCCCATATACAACGACATACAATTTGATCCGAAAAATGGGTCATCTACTTGTGTCTAATTATATCAAATAAGATATAATTTGATACAGTTTGATCCGAGATTTGTCCATATGCAGCACATCAAATTACACCTAATTCGATATAAAAATATCTGATTTTATATAACATTGTCTAATAGTAAGTATACTTTTTATGCATACCGGCTATTAAATTGATATTGAAATTTCTATAGCTTGAACGATTTTAAAGTCCCAAATTTTATATCATAAAATAAAAATTTTAATGCTTTTGTCTTCTAAATCGTACCCATCATTTTTTAGTATAAATTTTATATGCAAAAAAATCACGTGAAAATTATTTAGCTGTGGAGAAATTAACTCTTAATTTATATTAATTTGTATGAGATCATATAGAAAGTTATATAAAATTACAAGAATATATTTTTAGTATGACGATACATACAGTGTCCCGACTAAAAAAGATGTTATATAATCATATATCACCATATATAAACCCATATATACGTCCATATCTAATTTGATCCGAATATTGGAATATATAATTATATCAAGCGAGATAAGCATGTTATCTCACCTGATATAATTTGATCCGAAAAATGGGTCTATCTAACTGCATCAAATTATATATAAATACATATAATTTTATGAAGATTTTCGAAGAAAATTTTAGTAAATATTATTGAGATCACTCATTTCATTCATATTAAATACTAATGCTAGATGTTTAAAACAATTTTTGCTAATAAACTTGGAAATAGCTGACAAAATAAAACATTACAAAAATTTGTCGCAACAACTTTTTCTAGGTTAGAGTTTTGGTCTTTCTTATAAAATGTGTCTTTCTTATAAAATAAAAAATTAACTAATTAGAAATTTATTAATTCAGTTCGAGGCCAATTTCCTTATTATGAATTAATATAATAAGTACTTTTTTTCAAAAACTGCTATTTTTCTTCATCAGGATACTCTCCTGACAAATACTTCACAGAGTTTTTGCTTTCAAAAAACCTCTACACTTTCAGGAATGAAAAGACGATCGTTTCGGGGATTACGCCACCACTTTCTAAAGAAAACTGATGAAGGGGACCTGGAAAATCCCCGAAACGATCGTCTTCCGGCCCATCTTCGGTACAGTAAACTTTTCGAGGTCTGCCTTTACCACAATTTCTAATTATTTTAGGTCTACCACGTTTTCTTTTGTTTTCCATAATAATTGTTTCTTCTCTTTCAGTATCACTATCTGAATGACTCACCTCTTTTTCGCCTTCATAAGTATCATCTTCTATTGGTTGTATATCATTGTCATCTTCTATTTGTTGTATATCATTATTATCTTCCAGTTGTTGTTGTTCGTAATCATCACCACTAATTTGTTCAGCAAAGTCAACGTCATCATCACCACCAGTACTTTGTTCATCAATATTATCATCTTTCTTTTTGGTTTAAAAATGTTCATATAAAAATATTCTTGTTGTCCGTCTTCAACAGCATAAGTTTTTTCAAAAGATTGCTCAAAAAATGTAACATCGCGTGCAATAACAATTTGTCTCGTATGCGTATTATACAAACGGTATGCTTTGGTATACAGTTGATAACCAACAAATTTCATTTTGGTACCTTTTGGTAAAAAATTACCACCTTTTGGTTTTGGTCCCTTTTGTAACACAACTGCATCGCAACCAAACGTTTTTAAATGAGATACGGACGATTGTCTTCCACACCACCTCTCATAAGGAGTAACATCATCGAGAACTTTTGTTGGAGCACGATTCCTTAGGTACGTAGCAGTATTTATAGCTTCTCCCCATAAACTTTGGGGTAACCCAGATGATTCTAATAAACAGCGAGCCATTTCTACAAGGGTTCTATTTGCTCTTTCTGAAACACCATTCTGTTGTGGCGAATACCCAACTGTTGTTTGATGAACACAGTGTTGCCACCAGTAAAACAAAAAATTACACAGCTGTAGGTCAAAAATTATCCAAAACCGTATGAAATTACACAAAAAATTATAATTTTTTATATTATTTCCAAATAAACTCTCCTCAGCACAGTGGGGAAGAATAAAAGTATTTTGGACTCATATGAAATTTCACACTGTAAATTTCGACTCCAAAGTTTGCCAGAAACTGATTTTTAAAGACAGCATTTTTTTCACCTGTAAAGTGCAAAAATTTGCATTTTAGAACTAAAATTTTGCGTTTTTGTAATAACTTGGTCCGGGTTTTTGTCTTCTACAAAAGCAAATCCAGGCCAATTTTTCTGAAAAATATTATAACAAATTATTCTATTAACTAAAGGGAATTTTAATGCAATAACTTTTTTAAGGCTTAAAATGGCGTGCTTTTAAATTTGAATATTAAAAAAAAATTGTAGTTATGTTTTTCAGAAAAGCTACTTCATTCAGATGCGTTGCATGCAAAAATATTACCTACTTGATAATTATTCTCTCCCATACCCCTCAAATTTTAGCAAAAAGCTGGAGCAGATTGTCCAAAGCGTTCCTAATGTGATGTCATAAGTCCTGTTCAATCCTAGCTTTAAATGTCGGCAAGACAGCAAAAATTGTACAAATTCCATGTTTGTAAAATTTAGCTTGTTTTCTTTAATTTTTAAATTACTGATAGGAAGGCATGACATTTCCTTGCAATATGTACATCAACAAATTTTCTTTTGGAAAACAAAAATATAAAATTTTCACAAAAAATTCCCGATATTTTTTTTTTTTAATTTATGCTATTCTGTTGAAATCTGGAACATGTTGGATTTACAGAATTCTAAAATATTTTGATTCTGCTCCATTTCGTTTGTTTAGGTAACGGTAACGGTAAAGGTAACGGTATTGAAGACTGTTTCGGTAACGGTATACCGTTATCGAAACAGCAATACCGGTACGTACCGGTATTAAAAATTATGTTAAAAACATATAAAAACAAGTAAAAACATGGCATATTTTTAATTTTAAGTACTGAAAATACAGATTTTAAGCCATAAATTCAATGCTGGTAATTTTAATAAGTAAAATTATTATATATAAATTTCTTTGTAAAAAAAACACTCAAGATTATAAAATAAAAATTCTAATTTTTATATAAAATAACAAATACCGGTAAAATACCGGTACCTTCCCATAAAAATAACTGTATCGGTAACGATAACGGTATTTTGAAATTTTTTTAGAGGTATCGATAACGGTAACGGTATTCAATTTGAAACGGTATTTTAGCGATAACGGTATTATAACGATAACGGTAACCAACCTTGCAAAAATGTCATTATTCAAAAATTATCCAACGAATGTGTAAACAGTCCCGTTTTTGAATAACTATTCAAAAAGTGGCAACACTGGATGAACAATTCCTTTCTTCGCAAATAGTTCTTTAAATTTGAAGTTAACATATTCCTTTCCATTGTCGCTTCTGACAACTTTTATTTTGCGGCCTGTCTGCGTCTCCGCAATCGCAGTAAAATTCTTAAATGCTTCAAATGTATCACTTTTTTTCTTTAAAAAATAAGTTGAGGTGTAACGGGAGAAATCATCAATAAATGTGATGAAATACACTGAGCCACCAATACTTTTTACTCCAAACGGTCCGCACAAATCTGTATGCACTAGTTCCAAAACATTTTTGGTTTGTACGCTTCCATAGTTTTTATATGTTGTAGCAGAAATTTTACCCACAGCACAAGTAACGCATTCTATTGTTTTTGGCATTTTTACGTTAAAACCTTTTACCATATTTTTGGTTGATGATTTGTTCAAATCGTTTACGTTTATATGGCCGAACCTTTGATGCCACTTTTTTACAGTGCTTTCATCAATAACCGCATTTAAACTTTCATTGGTTTTATTAGGCACTATCCACGGCTCTCATCTGAAAAACTGAACTGGTTTTAAGAGAGTTTCAATGTAAAACAACAAAAAACGTGAAAAAGTGGTATTTTTAATTATTTATTTTTATTGTTTTTAAGCAATTTTAATTAAATTGTAAAGTGCACTTGTGTTGTTTGATATGTTCTCTGCATTAGTTTTGCATAATTAGCACAAAGTTTTGCTTATTAATATTAAAAAATACGCGTTAAAAAAACACTAAAAACTGTTTCTCTTAAAACCAGTTTGCATATAAAATTAAAGAGACTTTTTAACAGCAGTTGAGGCTGGTGGCACAGGGTATTATTAAACAAACTAAAAAAAAAAACACAACATATCGTCAGCTTAGTATTGGTTTGGTGGATATGCCAAAAAGTCTTTATCCAAAAAAACGATAGAGATTTACATCTTTTTAATTTGTTTATGCACTAGGTATCTCAGATATGATACATTATAGCAAGAAACTGTTTCAAGATCTGAATGAAAATATGTATTTAATAAATTTTCTAACTCGATATTTTCAAAAATGGCCAGTGGGCCGAACCAATAATAATGCGACGAATTGGAAAACTTTTGGAAAAGAGAGACAGAACTAGTTGTTATATATTTGTTTCTCTCGCACTTACGTTTTTGGTGCAGCTCTTCTAGTTAGTTACAGAGTTGCAAATTTCGGTAGTTCCAAAAACGTCCGCCCGCAGCGCTAGTGCGTGTCTTCACTGGTATACCCTGTGGCTGGTGGTTTGTCTTTAGTCTATATAGTCGTTGGTTTTATTAGATTCCAAATTTACAATAAAAATATCACCTACTAAATCAGCTGTTAGAATTTTTTTTTTGTTTACTTTGCATTATTGCTTTATCATCGGAACAGTAAACAGAATGACCAGCTTTTATTATTTTGCTTATTGACAAAAAATTTGAATGGAGTTTTGGCACATACCAAACGTTGTTTAAAGTAAGAGTACAAAATCGAGTTTTTAATTTTATTTTGCCAATGCCTTCTGCTTCTGCATAAATGCTTTCACCAGATGCTAGAACGATTTTCCGTTTTATTTAAGTTAAAGTCAAAAAACACTCTTTTGTTCTGCTCATGTGTGACGTCGCGCCGCTGTCTAGTATCCATAAATCTCTTAAGTTTACTTGATTGTCATTTAATGAACATGCAAAGTCACTGTCTCCTTTTCCATTGTCTTTGCATTGAGAACGAATGTGGCCTTTTTTACCACATCGAAAATATTTAAAATTGCTATTGTATACATTTCCATCGTTATTTTTCTTATGATTTTGGGGATTTGGAGATCTGATGGTTGAGCGAGGAAGAGGTGTATAGAAGACCACTTATCTCACCACTGATGCACCATTAACAAATTTAGTTTCTGGTAGCTTTCATACGGTTTGGTTGTACGGTGAACTAAGTGAAGTTTTTTTCATTAATTCATTAGTTTCTAGCGCATAATCAGTAAATATTTTAAATGAAAAATTTTATATATAATTGAAAATTAAATTAAAAGGGGTTTCTTAAAAATCTTTAAAGTAATAAGCAAAAAAAATATGTAAAAGTATACAAAAGTGCGGGAAACCCATATCGTTTTATTTTAGTTCGTTAAGTTACCGGTGTATGCGCAAAATTTTTAGTAAGTGTGAGTGCAAATGTTTATTCTTAATAAGAGCTAAAAAAAATATAAGCAAAAAAAAAATATGTAAAAGTATACAAAAGTGCGGGAAACCCATATCGTTTTCTTTTAGTTCGTTAAGTTATGCGCAAAATTTTTAGTAAGTGTGACTGCAAATGTTTGTTCTTAATAAGAGCTAATGCTCATAAATAAAGTCAGTCTTATAAAAGTTTAAATTATAAAAAAGTTGTTTAAAAACAATCACCTTTACTATAAAAAAGAAAAAGTCTATTTTAAATCACAAAAGTCGACTATTATTTTAAATTTCTTACCATACAATATATTTAAAATGTACGTTAAAATTCTGTTTTAAATTTGAAGTTTCCATTTGTTTTTATTTTATATTTATTTATTGTTTTCAAATTTTGTTTACATTTGTTTACAAATTTCCTTTTTATTTTTGAATATTTTGTTTTGATTTTCAATAAAAATAAACAAAATTTGTGATGTTTGGCATTATTTTAAAAGTTCTATTTCAAGCCCTCAATTCATAAATGCTTTGTAAAGTTATAGCTGCCCAGGTAGAAAAATACAAACGGCACAATGTTGGCCCAGTATTGGAGGCGGTAGTACATGTACTGGCGGCAATGCGTCGGATTTTTAACTTTCACTGTACTGGCATGTTGTCGAAATGATAACACCAATAAACGCTTGGCCGTTTTTTTGGTATTATCCCAGTACATTTAACAACAAATGTAAAAATACGTAAAATTTATAAAATTTTTAATTTTAACAAATTAAAAGAAGCTCGTTAAATTTCAGTAAACAGTACTGGCAAAGCACGTTTTAAGTAGTACTGGCATTTCGTCAAAAACAGTGCTCTCCCAGTACAACTTTTGTTGTAACGTTGGCAATTTCTACCTGGGTGGTTAACAAAACGTCATTTTCATACAAAATTTGTTCAATAAACCTCCTATAATTTTACAATGCGTTTATGAATTTAGGGGTAAATATTTTGTATGGTGTGGTAAAAACAAAACCTTTGCTTTAAAATAAAGTCGACTTTAACAAAAATATACCTTTGAAAAATATTGATAGTAAGGCTGAATATGTATATAATATCTACATACGTATCGTATATAAATGTGTATGCCTGTATAAAACGCTGCAGTTGTTTTAAGTACGTAGAGGTGAGTGAGTGATCAAATAAATTCTTAAATAAAAAAACAGTTTCAAACTATTCGTACATAAATAACATGTCTCACACCGAAGGTTTAAGCGTTAACAGTTGTTGTTTTGTATACAATTTTTTGATAATTTCTTTTGTTCATTAGTTATGTTAAAGTTAACCCTGTAGTATGAGACCCGGCGTAACTCGTTTTATAACAAATTTAAAACAAATACGGAAAGGGAAATAGAAAGTAAACACAGAGAAAGACGTCCAAAAGGAAACGGATAGGTGTATTAACTTAAGACCGTGGTGAAAACGAAACTGAGTTATTTCATTAGTACTTACCAGTGTTGCCATATAGCCAGTTTTAACTGTTTTTTTACAGTGTTTTGGGATGCCTAACAGTGTTCCAGTTTTCTCATGTAAAAAAACAGTTTTTTTAAGTTCATGGATTTTTTTTACAGTTTTTTCATATTAAATCGGCACGTTTGTTTCATTTACAATTTTTTTTATTTTTTTAATTAAAATTTAAATATTAAAATATAAAAGTGCTTATTCAAAAAATTTAAAAATCTTATAACAAGTTTATAAAATGAATTTTGTATAAGACATTTATAAACTTAGAAAGTAGTGTTTCCAATTCGGTTAATCGATTAACCGATTCCTCGATTAATCGCCTCTATTTCGGTTAATGTCGAAACAAATAATTATTCGACCCGAATAATCGGTTAATATTGGTCGATTAACCGGTTACATTTTTAATATGTAATTTTTTGGTTTATTTTTTTCCCAAAATTTCATAATTTTCTTAACTTTGGCTAAAAAAATTGCAAGAAACGCCTAAAAAACAAATACTAACTAAAATACGATCAAATTGTTTTAAAATCGATTGAAAGAGGAGCCTTAAAACATGCTCCAGCAATTAATATAAGGGGAAAAAACATACGCCACCGTAGACAAACAAATTGACTTGGCCACTGTGGCGTATGATTTTCCCCCCTTATATTAATTGATGGTGCCGCGCATGCTTTAAATACCATTTTTTGAGCAACTCCAAGCAAGTCGACATTGAACCAGCGAGACACGTTATGGGTTTTAAGAGACTCTTAAAACGGATTTGTTTTAAATTATCGCAATTAATTTTTAATAAAATTTTTAATAAAATTTTTTTGAATATTTTTAACAAAATAACAAACTTTCTATTTCTAAAAATTTGCTTTAACACTATGTGTCTGGCTGGAGCAGGCTTTAGGAAATACAATAGACAATTTTTTATTTCTATTCCCAATAAGCACATAGGTCTTAAAAATTCAAGTGCTTTAAATTTTGCTTGAAGTAAAGTATATTTCAAATTCTAGCATTTGTATGTTTTACAAATATATTTCAAACTTGAATTTTTGTTTCCCTTTTGCTGGAGTATGCTATTGAAATAAAATGTAATAAAAGTTGTATTCAAGCCTTGAAACTGGAAAACAGGGCTGGAATTGAACTTGATTTCAACTTGAATTTCAGTGAAATTGTTTATGGGGTTTTAATTCTTTAAAATGTAAAATTAATTTTCAAAAGTGAGAGCAGTTTTTCAGCCTCTAGTCGATGATTTTATTTATATTTATTTTAACAAAAAAAGTGCGTATTAATTCTTAAAATTTTATTATTGCAAACATAGAATTTTGAAAAGCTGAAAAACTGCTCTCACTTTCGAAAATCTGTGATAAAGTTCGAACAAACAAATCTGTTTGGGATTTGACATCTGTTACTGCATAGTGAGGAAATTGTATACATGCTTTTTATGAATTTTTATATTGATTCAATAAAATTTCGCTGGAATTCGTCTATTGAAACACGGAGGAGATTGGAAGATAAGCAAAAATCTAAAACTTGAATGTTTGTATGTATCTGCGTTGATCACTTCTGAGTAAAACCTTTAATAGAGAGCTGAATAGGAAAGAAAACAACGAATTAGTTACATTGCATTCAAGGCCTTACTTGGGTGAGATGGTTAAGCTGTCGCACTTTAGTATAGTTACGTTTGTAATGTGGGAGCATGTGTTCGACGGGTTGTTGAAAAAAATTATCATATAGAGACAATCTGACAATAAAAACATATAAATAATTAATACAAATCACTGACGACGCAAATTTATTTAAATTGATTAAATTGCATATTAATTACAATATTAATTGCAGCTGTCTATATGACGTTAAAACAACACTGTACTAAACTTTTCATTGAATTGATGCAGTTTTATGACACATTTCGTATTATTTATTGAAATTTCGTATTTGTGAAGAAAACTTCATTATGTTAGTGAAAATTTTCATTAAAACTCGTCCAATTAAATTCTCTCTGCGTCAATTAGCTCAAAATCTGTTTGTTGTTAATGGCCTTTAAAAATCGAAAAGACTGAGAATTTAACAATAATTTATGAATTCTCACACTAAAAATATTCAGAAAAATTTTTTCCTGATCTTTGCAGAGTAAATTGGTATTTCCAAATAGAGCTTAACATTTTTTATATATAAAAGGCTCTTCTAGCTTTTAATATTAAAAAAAAGTCAGCCCTTTGTGTTGTTATTGATAAAAAGTTAAGAAAATACATTAATTTTGCATTAAACGATTAATCGATTAATCGCCAATTTTCTCGATTAACCGACCCGAATAACCGGTTAATTAATTTTAGTGATTTTTCGAATAATGCATTAACCGCCTATGTCGAATAATTGGAAACCAAGGTTGGCAACCGAAACGAATAACGGTATAGGTATCGGTATTGGTATTGATTTTTTATTTGTTTCGGTATCGGTATCGGTAACGGTATTTTAATCATTTCGGTATCAGTATAACCGATACCGAAACAGGTATATACCGGTATTATTGAAAAAATTTACAAAAATATAAAAAAACGTTCTTAATTATAAAAAAACACAATTTTATTAAATTTTTATAAAGGATAAGTATAATTTATGGAAATGTTTTTATAATATGAACAAAAAACAATAACGGTTGGTCTCATAAACTTAGGTTAATAGTAAACACAAAAATTTGTTGTTGTTTTGTGTACATTTTTTTGACATTTTATTTTGTTTTTAGTTAAGTTAAAGTTAAACCTACAGTATGAGACCCACCGTAAGTTATTAAAAATTTCTAATTGTAACGGTGGGTCTCATACTGTAGGTTTAACTTTAACTATAAACAAAAGAAAATGTCAAAAAAATATTCACGAAACAACAACAAATTTTTGGGTTAACTATTAAATAAAGTTTAAGCCTGAAGTATGAGACCCCCGTAAGTGCTTTATTTTTAAAACACAAACATTTTTTTAAATCTATTAGGAACACAAGTTGATTCACTACAAATATTTTATATTTGTATTGAGATCATATAATAAAATAAAAAAAAAAGTTTATAAAATTAATAAAAGGATTCTCTAAAAGAAACTGTAAATTCAATTAAAGGTTTAAGAAACCAGTTTATATATTAAATTATATTTACTAAATTTGTCACAAGTTAGAGAATATTTATGAAGTTAAATAAATTAAAAACAATGTTGCCAATGCAAACTAAAGGCTGATAACCGCACTTTGAATTTATAACACGATTTTCTATTAACAATGAATAATAAAGTTTAATTGTTTAACAATTTTGGAAATTTTATATTAAAAAAATTTGCATTTTTGCTAAAAACGTGAAAAAAAACAATTTTTTTAAAGCCGATTCCATACCGGTACGACACCGGTATTAAGGGAAAAGGTTTTTGAATACCGGTATTTTTTGAAATCAAGAATTTCGGTATTGGTATCGGTATCGGTTGTCAATTTGAAAGGGTTTTGAAACGGATAACGGTATTATAACGGTATCGGTTGCCAACCTTGTTGGAAACACTATTAGAAAGTGATTATGCATATGATCCAAAAATTACAATAAAACTTTCATATTGTAAAAAATTAGGTACAAATCGAAACATAAATAAACTTAAAAATGCCAATATAATACTACAAAATATGCTTACTGGAAAAACGAAACATTTTTATAACAAATTTCATCAAAAATTAGCACGGAATAAAATTGGCTAAACCATATCATAGATATGACGGAGATTTTTTAGCCGAACTTTTCAGATCATTTCTAAATGAAGGATAATTTACGAATTTATATTTTTTTGAAAAAATTTTTAAAACAATGTCTCATCATAAAAGGCCGAAATTGATTTTTTATTTTTTTAATAAATATTTGCCAATTCTGGATAACAATTTACTACTATTTTTGCAATTATGATCAAGGACAATTCCAAAAAACGTATTTTTTAAGGGGTTTTACACACCGTCAAACAATTCCCGACATAACAATACTCAATAAAATGAAAGGTAATTTTATGTGGAATGCAAATCCATAAAAAAATTTTTGAAGTACCAGCAGTGTTGCTACCAGTAAAACAAAAAATTACACAACTGTAGATCAAAAATTATCCAAAACCGTATGAAATTACACAAAAAATATATTTTTATTATTATTTCAAAGTAAACTTTCCCGGGCACAGTGGAGAATAATACAAATATTTTGGGAAGAATTTCACCATTTCTTACCGATTGATATGAAATTTCACACTGCAAGTTTTGGATGGCCGAAACTGCAAGAGCTATGCCATTCGACTCCAAAGTTTTGCCATTTTTCTATTTACAAACCGATTTTTAAAGACGTAACATTTCTATCATCTACAAAGTGCAAAAGTTATTTGCATTTTAAAACTAAAATTTAGCATTTTTGCTATAACCTGTTCCGTGTTTTTGCCTTCTGCAAAAGCATATCCAGGCCAATTTTCAGAAAATATAACAAATTATTGTATTAACTAAAAGGAATTTCAATGCAATATCTTTTTCAGTATTAAAATAGCCTGCTTTGAAATTTGAATATTAAAAAAATGGCATTTTATCCATATTAAAAGTTTCTTTCAGAACAAAGTATTTATGTTTTTCAGAAAGACTACTTTATTCAGATGCACTGCATGCAAAAATATTATTTAGTACTTGCTAATTATTCTCCCCTATATTCCTCAAAATTTAACCGTTTATATTTAAATTAAACCAACTTTTTTCTGAGTACAAAGCTGGAATTTAAAAAAAGCTGCAGTAATTAGATCCTCCAAGGCGTCCATAATTTGATGGCATAAGCCCTGTTCAAGCCTAGCTTTAAATGCCGGCAAGAGAGGAAAAAAATTTAAAATACCGTATTTGTAAAATTTTGCCTGTTTTCTTTAGTTTTTATGTTAATGGTAGCAAGGCAGACCTTAACATGAAATTTCTTTTCAGTATATGTATCAACAAATTTTCTTTTAAAAAATAAAAATATGATATTATTTCAAAAATTTCATACGATTCCGTTGAAATCTGAAACATGTTGGATTTACAGAATTCTAAAATATTCTGATTCTGTTCCACCTCGCTGCGTTAGCAACATTTTTGTCTGGTCAAAGTCCAGTATCATCATAACTACAGCAAAAAAATGTTCAGACATTAGAAAGTCACAATCATAACAAACTCAAATTTTCCCACTATTTCGCTGAATTTTTAAATGTTCTTACAAACCAAGAGAATATTAAAAGAAGCTTGACAATTATTTTCGCAAAAAATAAACAAAAGGCGGTGCTTTAAACAAAACAAAAAAATACATAACACCATTTCTGATTTCTTCTAAATTGGGTTTAGTGTTGAAAAAATCTACAAAAGTAATTCACCAGAAAATGGAGAATTGTGGTAAATGTTTCACTGAGAAACTCGTTTCGTCTAAATATCGATTAATTTTTATTAATTTATTAAAAAGCTCAGGGACTTTTAAAAATTTGCGGAAATTTCTATAAAAAGGGAAATTATACAAAAATGTCATTATTCAAAAATTATCCAACGAATGTGTAAACAGTCCCGTTTTTGAATAATTATTCAAAAAGTGGCAACACTGGTCCGAAGTGACTGGCCTGTATGCACCCGAGAGATCCAATTTCTGAACATATATTATTATTTTGTATGCCTAATCTATTGGAAACACATCTTACACCAATTTTTACTTTTTTCCGCTTAAAACACAACTGTAAGTCATACTAAGGTAGAAAATTAGTATTAAGGAAATGTTTGCCTTCTTCATGACAAAAAATTAAAAATAAAGCTCAATTATGAAGTTAGTAAAATCAATTAATATTTAATTGATTTTGTACCTATCACGTAAATATTTAACTGACTCAATTAAATATTTGTTTAGAAATAAATTTTATTTAAATTATATTTTAAACAAATTTACGTGCCTATTCATATGATAGGTCTGTGACTCTTAGTTGTGACTGTATTCCCCATGTATTTGTTGTTGCAAAGTCACAATAAATTATATTTATTAAACATGCAACAGATTATTTTTCACAATTTGCCAAATAAGTTTTGGGATTTTAGCACATTTAATTGATTTAATGCGTTTATTAAAAATTTTGTTTGAAAACTTCAAAAAAATTAAGACCTTGGGAGCAAATTACCGCAGTCGTGATCTAGTGTTATTCGATAGCAATTATTAAATATCGATAGCAATACTTAAAACATTACAAAGATTAAAACCAGATTAGAGGTGAAGCATTTAGTTCCTTTATTAAAAAATATGAGTTAAAGTTGTAACAATAGTTGTTCGTGTTCTTTTATTTGCACTTTAAAAACGTGATTTTTGATAATTTCGACTGCTTACGACTGGGGGAATCTGGCCCCTGGTATCGATACAATCATAAAATTGAAAAATAAAATTTGAATTTTATTGTTTTGTATGAAAAGTTAAGACTTTCAGTCTTAAAAATAGTCTTATTACGGTCACAATGAGTCACAAGTAGTAATATGCACCTTAATTAGATATTTTAGTTAACAATTTTTTGTGTGTATTCTGTTATGGCGCAAAAGGGCTTTAAAGAGTTTTTAGGGTGAAAGGTCCGAAGCGACTGACCTGTATGCACCCGAGAGATTCAATTTTTGAACATATATTACTTCTTATGCCCAGTCTATTTTAGTTAATAAAACACATTTTTCTTAATTTCTATTCTAAAATATATTTAGTTTTCTTTGTTTGTTGATGCAGTTTGTAATAAAGCCATATATGGAAATTGCGGCTTAAAATAAATACAATAAGATTCTTAGGACTATGTATAATCATTTGCTTGCTATGTGTGTGAGTGCCTAAACAGATTCTGATAAATTCGGGTATTTTTCAATACTCGATATATTTAATTTGGATAGTCGATACTTCTCAATATTTTAATCGTCTTTTGTATTTGAAAAATGCGAAATTTTTTTAATTACCATTGATATTCTTCAAAATTATTCATGCTTATGAATTAAAAAAAATGAATACATTTTTTAATGCTTCCTATTCATTACTGTGTCGCTTTCTTTGGAAAAGAAATAGAGGAGAGATGAAAGGTGGTGAAATATGAAGGGCTTCAAATGTGATGGAGAGTTGGCGTACTAGTTAAATCTTTTTAGTTCAGAGCCCTGCTAGGTTATTTTACTTCGGTGAGAATACCGAAGGCGACAGCTGCGATATGTAGAGGGGATAGAAAACTCATATATATATTAAGATGTGCATATTTTTGTAAAGTGATGTAGCTGTCGCGGTGGGTCAAGCCCGCAAGCTTTTATGCCATATTTTTAAATATGCTTTATGTATGTTTTTTAACTTTTAATTTCTTCTTGTACGACTCTCAGGGAACTTTTGCAGCCAAGATTTGTTGTTTGAATTGTATTTTAATATTGTTATTTCAAATAAAAAAAATAAAAACATTCACATATAGAAGAAATGTAAATTTTTAACTTTATTTGTAAGTCATTTAAAAAAAAATCCAAGTACATGCATTTAAAGATAATTCATAACATTCTTTTATGCAGTTATTTTATTATTAATAAAAAAAAGATCAAATAAATCTAAGACATATGAAATTTTTTTTTTTGACTAGTTTGTGGTTGTAATGAAAATCTAAGTTGAATTAAATGAAATATTAGTGGTATTGCACTCAAATGAAATTAAAATTGCTTTTAAATAAATTCGCAGGGACTTTAAGTATATAATACTCTAAGTGCATAGTTGAATTTTTATGCTAATCATTTTGGCAGAATCAAAATGCAACTGAAAATATCGAGTTGTTGCTGTTCAGTATCGATTATCCAAAAATACAGCAAATACTCGGATGATCGAGGCCCAGTACTAGTCTGAACACTACATATAATACATACAACTACAAATACATATGCATTTAGTTCTACTACCAAATAATTTTATAAAACCTAAATTATTGATTTTATTGTTTTTTTAACATACATATTTTCATCTAAAATGCAAACGGCCGTAACTAGAATTTTTTACGGGAGAATCATTACACAGAAAAAATAATTAACCTAAAATATCTAATTAAACATATGATAAAAATAAAAACTGTTTTTAATCAAATATTTAATTGAATCAATTAATATTTTAATTGTTTCATTTAACCGTATACAATTTTTAGTAATTAATAGTATCATTTGAGTGATAGGTGCAAAATCAATTAAAATTTTAAGTAATATAATCAATTTCGTAATTAAAACCCGTTTTTAGTTTTTTTCTGTGTAATAAAACTGGTAATTTCGGGTCCGGGTATTGTTCATTAAATCCACTATTTTTTGTTGTAGGTGTCCAAAATTTTGTATATGCATATAGTTTACCAAAATAAATTATAATCATCAGTAAAACTGGGTTTGAAAATGTTATTAGTTGCGCCCTTTTGCATTATATCTGATGATATGTATCTGGGGGTTACCGCGTAACTCGATTCGAAAAAAAAATTTCGAATTCGTAAATTTTGTACCTTTCGTAAATAAAAATGTTTTAGCAAAAATCTTACTTTTTGAATTTTTATGTGTAGTGTACAAGGTTTAGGATACAAATAAATTGAAAAGTAGAATTTTTACAAAGAATTATTTTTTAACAATATTTGCAAGATTTACGAATTCGAAATTTTTGTTCGAATCGAGTTACACAGTTACCCCTTATCTTATGATCATACGGATATAAAAATAAAAATTCGTACATTAATTGAATATTTTAATCGGTGTGTATAGTTTATGTTTATTTTGATTTATATGTATATTGCCACTAGACAGCAATCATTATTTTAAAATTACAAACATACATACATTTTATTTAATTATACATAAAAAATAGGGAAAAAGAAACGCTTTGTGAACCTGCTAAAGACAAAGGATCCTCGAAAGTCGCCTGTTTTAGGGATTTGTATTTTAAGTTTGGTTGTTATTTATTTGCTTTCGACTTAACTCCTTACGAACAAGTTACTTTACCTAGTGTCTACAAATGCAGTAAAATTTATAATGAAATTTGGAAATAACACACAAAGCAACAACAGCAAATACAATTTTGTTGTTGCTTTGTCTGTAATTTTCGAATTTTATTACTCATTTTATTGCATTGTAGATACTAGGTTACTACGGCTACTATATTCCTATAGTTACACAACTACTTCTATGTATTGTTGATTTTTATTATTATCATACATAACATGACACATACATACTTAGTATGTTTATTGAATATGTGGATATCATTAACACGTACACATGCAAACAATATGCGTACGTGTAGTGTAAATTATTAGTTACACCTTTCTTATCTTCGTCTTACAATATATGTATTATAATTTGTTATTAGTAATATTTTTATTATTACACATTCACTTATAGTCACATCTACATATTTATGTATTAAGTTGATTGTATTAAAATATTTTTTGTACATCCTACATGGAAAAACAATAATACACATACATAATTAAAATATAAATAAATACATACATACGCACATAGATTAGTTAATTCTACATAATTTTATTACATTACTAATTTTTAATAGTCCTAAGGATATTTATTCCATTATTTACAATATTTTTATGTGCAGCCGCTAAGGAGCGACTGCCACCAAAATTTGTGTTCCACTGGAACAATTGATCAATTGATCTATCAAACGAACATCTTTACAAGAATTAATTTGACAAGTTCGAGTTGTGCGATTTTAAAACGACACTTAAAACTGGAACCACAATATAATAACTAATTTGTTAAGAGAGTGAGAGAGACATAGAGCGTTCGAGGGTTAATCTCAGAATTTAAATGATAGCATCACAATAAAATTACGCTGCTCTAAATATATCATTCATTTAATTGTTCTGATCGTTGTTATTGGAAACCCGTAATTTGCTCTTATCGTATGGAATTTATTTAATATTTTTCCAAAGCTCGCCTCAGCTTTTTGCAATAAAATGGACATTAAGACTCGCGTTCCTTTTTAACCTTGACTTCTTCTCCCAGAATGGTGGTGATTTCGCCTTGCATAAATGCCCAAGGTATCGTTGAATTTGCCAAAGGACAACGATCACCACTTGGACAATAGACCTCGTTACCAAGACCCTGCAAATAAAAGAAAATGTTTGATTGGGAAATTCATGCAAAAATCGCTATCTTCACTAATTACATTTTGCCGCTTAATACTTTCTCTACTGCACGGAAAGCAGAACTTGTGATGATTAACTGAAGGACACTGCACAAAGTGGGTATCTTCGAGTCGTTCCTGGCAAATCGTACACTTTAGAGTTGTATTTTGCGCTGTATTGGGAGCGGGTGCAGCTGGGTTAGCTGTTGCCGCTCCTGGGTTATTTAGGCCTGTTGATTGTTGCCCCGTAGCACTGTTACCCGTTGGTCCAGCTACTGGTCCATCACCTCCCGAAGTAAGAGGTCCAGCCGAAGCTACACTGTTCACACCAACATTGTTCACAGTTCCGCCGGGACCAACTGATGGAGCAGTAGATGCTTGATTGCCCTGTACCTCAGAGCTTGTAACTGTCGTACTAGACACGTGCCGTGAACCCGATGAACGCCGCCCAGATGATGAACCAGCTGGAATAAAAAAAATTTATAATTCTACTATGTAATAAATTCCTTCATACACAGCGGAAATAGATTCATTGTGACAACCGAATTTTTTGCCAACTGAATGGTTTGTTTACAGCAACAAAATCTGACACAACTCAGATGTATTGTTTCAACCGAAATTTTGTTGTGTTAACCGAATTTCTATTGCTACAAACAAATAAATCAGTGGCTCCAACCAAAGTATTCGGTTGACAAAAAATTCTGTTGTTACAACGAATCTGTTTTCTGTGTGTAGTGCATTAGAGACGAGAATGTTAATGAATAACTTACCTGAACTGTTCGGTGAGTGTTGACTGCCCCGTGATGCCGTTCGAGGAGGTGGTGGCCCTGGTGGGCTTGGCCCGTTTCGAGGGCTGCCGGGCGGCAATGTCTCTGTAATGGACATTAAATTAGCCATTGGACTTTGAGTTAATTGGGTAACTGAGGTGGCTGTTGTAGATAATTGTGGCATAGGTGGCGGTGCTATTGATTGTGGTGGAGGAGGTTGTGGCTGAGATGTTGGTGGCGTCGAACTGCCAAGCGAAACGACCGGATGTGGCATTGTTGGAAAAACTACAAAAATGCATACAGAGGATATACCCCCGCCAAAGAAGGTAAAAGTAAAGATTATACACTTACATAAAAACAGAGACAGAGAGAGAAAAAGATTTTTAGACTGAATCACACGATTTAAGTATGAATACCCTACACTCAACCAACAAAGTCTGTAAATGGCTACTGAAAATTTTGCTGTTATTACGGGGAATTTAACTATTTTGAGCCCTGCGATTTTTTTTTTTGCTAATTTTACCAACACTTATCTACTGATTTGTAGTACAATAAAATTAGCAGCCACTACTAAATTTTAGCAAAATTGTAGTAAACTGCAATTCAAAATCGATTTTCTAAAATCAGTTATAAAATTTACTAAATATCAATAACTTTAGTACAATGAAATTAATATACATAATTAGTAGGCGCTACTAAATTTCAGTAAATTGTTGTAAATTGTTTAAAATCGCTCTGCTGAAAAAACAAGCGGGCTTTAGCCCGCTTGATGGCTGTGCCGAGTCTTTAGATACCCTCCATCCTAGTGTTTTTATTCAGGGATACTACTAAGTACAAACAAGTATGAATTATTACCCATTTTGTATTCGGTCAATCCACTGTGCAACAAATGTGTATGAATTTTTCCACCACTACAAGTAAATAGTTCAGTTTAATCTTGTTTAATCTCAGTGATGCCACAAGCAAGATTTAAAATTCCCAAAAGTGTAGACAAAATTACCCAAAAAATATGAAATTATAAATGACTTCAATTAACATATTATTCCAATTATTCGACATAGGCGGTTAACCGGTTAATGCATTATTCGAAAAATCACCAAAATTAATTAACCGGTTATTCGGTCGGTTAATCGAGAAAATTGGCGATTAATCTTTTAATGCAAAATTATTGTATTTTCCTAACTTTTTAGCAATAAAATCACAGAGATGACTTTTTTTAATATTAAAAAATAGAAGAGCTTTTTACATTGAGCCATCAATATAAAAAATGTTAAGCTCTATTTGAAAATACCAATTTACTCTGCAAAAATTAGCAAAAAATGTTGCTGAATATTAGTAGTCTGAGAATATCATAAATAATTGTTAAATTCTCAGTATTTTCGCTTTTTAAGCGCCCTTAACAAAAACAAATTTTGAGGTAATTGACGCAGAGAGAATTTAATTGGACAAGTTTTAATGAAAGTTTTCACTAAACTAATGAAGTTTTCTTCACAAAGTTAATGCAAAACAAATTTTACTAAAAAGGTTTTTCATTTTTCAATAAAAAATACGAAATTTTTCATAAAACTGTATTAATTCAACGAAAAGTTTAGTAAAATGTTGTTTTAAACGCCCTTTAGACATCTGCAATTAATATTAACTGTATTTTGTCTCATGCATATCAACGTTAAGTATTTAAAGCAAATCAAAGTTAAACCGATTGTAACATAAACAAATTTTAAACAGGTTATGTTCATAATTGTTCCGTTATAATCAAACGTATGTCAGCAAAAGTTTTTAGAAAGTAACGCGTATAAGTTACGTTAGATGTGAAAATGTATAAACGTTGAGTTTTCAACGTCGATAATTATCCGTGGTGAAAGTTAACGTGGATACGAAAAGTAGTATGTTAGTTTTCGTCTTAAACGCATTTTTATGCACTTTGAGTTTTTTTTATGAGTTAACGGATACAGTTAAGTCGAAAACACAGCTAATGTAATTAATTAATGTATAATTACAATTAACTTAATTACAATTACATTAACTAAAAATCTACAATAAAATAGGCAATTTTATCAATTTTAATTAATAAATTTGAGGTTAAGAAGAAGAGTAAAAATTTTTCTCTAAAAATAAACACATTATAATTTTCAAATCAGGCTAGATCTAGTTTCTACATTTTTTATGTATGGACAAATATTCGCTCAAATATGCGAGGAGATAGTTCAGAAATCTATGTAAAATTTTAACGTGACGTTTGTTTTTTTTATTTTGTTACTTGTTTAAAGTAGGCGTGGCTTTTAATGAAAAATAAGCGATATCGACCTTCTATCAAATTACATAGTAAAATTTTGCGAGTACTGATCAGTTCTGAAAAAACTGTATATTTTTGGAATTCCTATAAAATTTCCTTAAGTCTTGCGTTATTCCTTTCTACAAATGGTCGCCAGTCTTCAAATGACAGTGCCTTAAACATGACCAAATTTTTCTTTGTTTTTAGCGATTTTAAAATAAAGTTAACAACAAGATCGCCCCAAAAGCGGAGTCAGTTTCCGAATAACTAATTGTCTATTTCTAGTAGATCTGCCAAACTTAAAAATATCAAGTAAGAACTGAGGTGTTTGCAATTTATACACTTTACAGAAATGCAAAATACTTCTAATATTAACAAATTTATCAAACGAACATCCCCAAAATTTTAAAACAAAAGACGAAATGTGATGGCATATTCTAAGAGATTATAAATATCTCATAAATCGATTGAAAGCTAATTTTATCTTCTTCATAACATAACCCAAAGCCCCAGAATAAACTTCTAAGCAGTATAAAATTATTGGCATAACTAGCCCATGAACAACCTTAAGCTTAATATTAAAAGGTAGCTTAATATCTAAGCTATATAATTTTCTCAATGTGAAATTAATTTTAGAAACAACAGTGTTGACTCACAACTAAGTTTGTTGTCTAGAATCACACCCAGACATTTAAGTTTATCTACAAACTCAACTGAATTGTTATTTAAATTAACATTAACAGCTTATTTTTGCTACACATATATTAGTAATATAGGAACAGCAAAAATAAAACTGTTAAATATACAGAATTTTAGTTATTGTATGTTTGAGTTTGTTAATGGAAAATAGCAAATTAACCTGCTAAAATCAGCAAAAAAAATCTGCTAAATAATTCGATTGGACTATAGAGTTTTATTAAGAACACACTGGAGATTAAAAAGTACAAAAATTGTAGGAATTTTTATTTCAATTGGCTGGGGCAGAGATTTTATTTCTGGATGGAATTTCTTGATATTATTTTTCTAGGTCTAAAAATAATATTCTTAGTTTAATTTCAAAAAATTAACCCTTAAGTGCTGTTGGGGTCGATATGCCCCACTGAAGAAATATTAGTATATTTTCATCATAGGGTCGAAAAAGCCCCAAGGGCACTTAAGGGTTAATTTTCTAAAATTAAAAAAGAACTTAGTTAGAATATTCTTTTCAAAATTTAGCAGCTTATTTTTGCTACACATATATTAGTAATATAGGAACAGCAAAAATAAAACTGTTAAATATACAGAATTTTAGTTATTGTATGTTTGAGTTTGTTAATGGAAAATAGCAAATTAACCTGCTAAAATCAGCAAAAAAAATTCTGCTAAATAATTCGATTGGACTATAGAGTTTTATTAAGAACACACTGGAGATTAAAAAGTACAAAAATTGTAGGAATTTTTATTTCAATTGGCTGGGGCAGAGATTTTATTTCTGGATGGAATTTCTTGATATTATTTTTCTAGGTCTAAAAATAATATTCTTAGTTTAATTTCAAAAAATTAACCCTTAAGTGCTGTTGGGGTCGATATGCCCCACTGAAGAAATATTAGTGTATTTTCATCATAGGGTCGAAAAAGCCCCAAGGGCACTTAAGGGTTAATTTTCTAAAATTAAAAAAGAACTTAGTTAGAATATTCTTTTCAAAATTGTTTCAAAACAACAACAAATAAAAATCTAATATGACAATATCATATTAGAATTTGGACTTGAGTTGGAAGAATATTCTAACTAAATATATGAAAATATAGAAAGTCCGAAAAAAACAATTTTTGTATTTTTTAATGCAAAAATTAAAATAATTGTTGAAAATAAGCACACCACGGCTAAAATCTCATTCAAATATTTATTTTGTTTTGAGTTTAAAATTAGTTGTTTTTACAAAATGTATTGACAACAGACATACATATATATAAATAGTACCCAATGGGTACTTTTATGTAATTATTGCTTTCAAAAAGGAGTTGATTTATAGCTGGTTTTACCAAATCAGACAGTTCATATACTAAAGTACCGTTTGATTTTTTGTACCTTATGTAATGTCTCGGTTTGAGTAAGAAAGTTATCATTTTCTTATTGCGGACAACTGAAGAGTAGAGTGATGTCTACGAAACAATTGTATTGTCTATCATGAAAATGATAGACAACAACAAATAAAAATCTAATATGACAATATCATATTAGAATTTGGACTTGAGGTGGAAGAATATTCTAACTAAATATATGAAAATATAGAAAGTCCGAAAAAAACAATTTTTGTATTTTTTAATGCAAAAATTAAAATAATTATTAAAAAAGAACATTATTTTTAGACCTAGAAGAATAATACCAAGAAGTTTCATTAATATCCGCTCAGGAATAACTGTTAGATTAATATGTTTAAAAAAAATTTAAATCTCCGCCACCCAAATGAAAAAATGAATTCCTACAATTTTTGTACTTTTTAATCTCCAATATGTTCTTAATAAAACTCTATAGTCCAATTGTTTATTTTTTATATTTCTTTAAAAAAAATTTTAAATTTCAAAATAGTAGATTTGAAAACAGTGTTTAAGAATTCTGACCTTTTTGCCACTAATTTAAAGCGAGTTAGCAAAAGACAATAGAAAAAAAATACTTCTTATCTGAGTTTCTTGGAACTTATAGAATAAATAAATATTTCTGTAATAGATTATTTCAATAAATGTTAAAATTTGGATCCGAATTTCTTGATTGAGTGGTCTGCTATTCATCACTAGGGAAAATTGTAATAACTCGGTTGTTTTTTAACCGATTTAGGTTTTTATTGCTTTATTACGAAGAGAATTCACTATAAATCACGATTCTTTAATATTTTTATACTAGCGTCGTCATATGACGACATGAAAAGACCTCTTTTTAAATGTGCATAATACCGTTACTTTAAACATGGAAGGACTTCTGTTAAGAGTTTTTTAAACAAAAAATGACAAATATTCATTCTGTGTTCTGGACACAGTGAATGACCGAAAATCACAAAAATTCCGAAACAGCAAAAATTATGATTTCTTTCAACAAAGAAGGGAAAAATCGAAATTTATTATATTAATATATGTGACCTTCTCCGAAAAAAGGGTCCTAGTGTGTGAAAATGAAGTTTTGAGAAGAACGCATTTAAAGTTAAATTAAAAATAAAATTTTAATGTTTTAATGGGGGAATATTTAATTGATCTCTTATTTTCAAGTAAATGAATGTTCTTTTTTAGTTGGACTCTAGATCATAAATTAGTATCACTTTCTGTTTAAATTATTTTCCAAATCAAAGAAAGATGATACAATTTTTACAAGTAAATTACAAAGAATAAAAATATATTTGAAAGAATTCGTTAAGACCAGCAATACAGAATACGTATTTTCGGCTTTCGCTACAAAGCGAAACCGTTTTTTGACACACTAGGTCCCTTTTCTCGGAGAAGGTCAAATATTTGTTTTATTTGGTTTTTCTAAAAGCCAACTAAATTTGCTCCATATTGGTAAAAATATAATGTCCACATCGCAATTTGAAAAAATTATATAATTTAATGCATTTGGGTGTCGTCATATGACGACGCTAGGAGAATATGTGTACAAAATGTACAACATTTTTATTTGTATTTATTTTTAATATAGTCATTTTGGGCCATCTTTGACAGGGTTTGAAGCTTCGTACATTACCTCAGTATGGAATCTACCAAGATCGACAGAAAAATTGCCTAAAAGTTCCCGTAGTAGATACTTAACTTTATGGTCGAATAGAACACTTCCTAAAAAGAAGCCACAACGATAAGCAAAGACAATGTCGAGGCCTCGATATTAAATCGACAGGTCGGGCAGAGTGTTCTGAATGCGATGCAAGATTTTCTTTTTATATATGCGACTTACGAGAGTTAAAATTTTTATTTTCTATCGCTATTCAATGAAATAATGTTAGTTTATTAAAGAAATTTAGGTATATTTGAATTTATTTTGGAAAATAATGCTAATTTTCTATACCTTTAATGGAAAAATGTAGTTTTAATAAATATTCCTGTTATTCTTAACAATTTTTTTTGATTTTTTTTTTTTGTAAAAATTGTACACATATTCTCCTAGCGTCGTAATATGACGACAGGCAATAACTACGGATCTATATAAGATATCGAACCCAACATTTTTTTTCGCTTTTTTTATAAAATTTTATTTAGTTTTATATTTGGCTTTGGTATTTAGTATTTACTATTTTTAGTAAATAAAAAATTATATATTTTTTTTTAATATGGAAGAAAAACTTCTAAATTGAAAAAAGAATATTTATTTATTATGTAAAAATTATTTTACTTTGGCTGGTAATTGAACCTGGCCGGCCCACGTCAGAGGCAAGCATCACAATCACTAGTGATCAAAAAGTAACAGCTTGCGTAAACAGTATGTGCGTTCCCGTACGTTACCGCGGGTACCCGCGGGAACCCAAAACAGCCCAAACAACAACAATTTACACGCAATTTTGAGTACGGGAACGCCTTTGGGCTAGTTTGTGTAATTTCGGTAAAGTACGGGAACAGACATAGTATTGCATATACACATATGTTTTGAAAAATGCAAAAAATGATTTTATTGTATTCTATTCTGATTGGAAAAATATAACATTTTAGTGGGTTGAGGGTAACATTTTAAAATGTTACACGTTAACAAGGCAACAGAAAAGAAAACATCATTAAATAGTATGCAAAATATTTTGTTATTTAAATATAAGTCAAAATTTCTGCCTGAACTTTTTGCTTATTTGAAATAATTTGAAATATTATTTACAAGCTAACCAAAAACTTAAATTTTAATGATTATTATAGTTGTTTAAAATTTATTTCAAATCAACTACTGATTTCGTTGAAAACATAACTATAGAATCTTATCGGTGTAGAGGAAGAGCAATGGGCTGACAAGCGGAAGGTCGCCGGTTCTATCCCAGTTTAAGACATAAAAAATTTTTAATTTTTAAATAAATTTTGTGGAACGTGTTATTTTATTTATAGAATTTATAATCCATAAACACTAAAGCAATCAACTAATACAACAAAAATTCAAAAATTTTAAACAAATTTTTATAATTACAATGGCATTAAAAAAGTAATTGTATCTGCAACTACAAAAACTCGGTTGGTGAAAAGTTCGGTTGGAACTACGAATCTGTTTTCTCCATCAAAAACAAATACTATTTGTAAATTATCATTATGATTATTTATTATTATAATAAGAGCAAAACAAATGATAAGATGCAATAAGTCAATTATCAGAAAAATGCGATAAGAATGTTATCAGGCAAACTTTCCGTTGTGATAAGATGGCATACAATATATACACTGAGGAGCAAAAGTGTAAGAGGGTTCACATTGTTCTGTTATTTTTCTCTAAGTTTTTAACAACGCAAGCAAATCAAATAATTTTGTCTAGCTTTATCTGTTTATTAAAATATCCTAATTATAAATCAAGAGCATCATTTAAGGTATTTTAATTAACGAAGAATATCTTTTTTTATGACAAACGTAACACTTTTGCACCCGGTTAATTTTTGAAAATTTTCTTAAGAATTTTTTAATATTAACTTAAAAACTCATATAAAATTTTTGATGCTCTTGCATTTAATTAGGCAAATATCGCATTTACTTGGTCAAAAATTGGGTATCAAGTAATATATCCCTAGTTTTCAGGCAGCAAGCCGTTTTTGGGTGCTGGCCATATTTATCATGCTACATTTTTACATTCTGTTAACTTTATTAAAAATCGTTAAAAACAAAGAAAAATTTGAACAAGTTTAAAGTGCAGGAATTTAAAGTCTGGTTACTATTTGTAGATAAAAATAATGCAAGACTTAAGGAAATTTTATGGGATTTCCAAAAATATACAGTTTGTACAGAACCGATCAGTACTGCCTAAATTTTACTATGTAATTTTATAAAAGGTTGTTATCGCTAATTTTTCGTTAAAAGCCACGCCCACTTAAAACAAGTGACAAAATGAAAAAACAAACATTACGTTAAAATTCTGTACAATTTTCCGAACCATCTCCTTGCCTTTCGTGGCGAATTTAGCCACTATTTTAATCTTTTAAAATAGAGGCAACAACAATAAAATTAGAAAAAACTTGAATTGTGTTAAATTCGTGGCCACCATTGTATGTATATATATTATATATATATACAGCTGTTGACAACTAATTAGAAACGCATTTTTTACACTAGAGCTTGATGATCATTATTGATAATTTTCGTAAAATTACCGTTACGTTTTTTGTTTAAAACAATTGTATTATATTTATAACTCTTTATTATTATTTACACTCATTTTTGTTGCTGTTTATTTTAAAAGCTGTTATAATTTCTGAAAATAGTTTACATATTGTTTAGTAAAATTCTAAGAAAGTGCGACAACTAATTAGAAACGCGAAATTGTTTATTAAAGTTTTCTTGGCTAAGAGCTATTTTGATAAAAAAAATTTTATTTTACAGTTATTTGTTTCCAATTTAATATTTTATAGCAAATTACAAATTATAATTTTTAAGATTTATCAAGGGAAAAGGCAAAAGCTGCACTCCTGAAGAACGGAGCCCAATTTTTGAACTTTAGAAGTCTGGAAAGTCTTATAGAGAAATAGCAGAGCAGCTAGTGTTCCAAAAAAATGGTTTTTAATGATTTACATCATATCAACAAATATGAGACCATAGCCAATGTTCCGCGAAAGAAGAGACCCAGAAACACATCAGCACATACCGACCGAATGATAACGCGAATCTCCAAATCCGTCCCAAAAAAGTCATCTACTGACATCCAACGTGATATTCAAGAAAATTTAAATGTCACGATATCCAAGCGGACTATTGCACGTCGTTTGGTGGAAGCCGAGCTACATGGAAGAGCAGCACGAAAGAAGCTGGCGGAACGTAAAAACAGAACATTGGTAGAAATGATTAGAGCCATGTTAATTGAAGCGAATTTACGTAAAAATTTGTGGGCTGAATGTGCTATGGCCGCAAATTACATCCAAAATCGTTTGCCTTCTAAATCTATTTCAAAGACTCCATATGAAATCTGGTATAAACAAAAACCAAATTTAAGTAACATAAGGGTGTATGGTAGTAAGGCATTTGTTCAAGTTCCTAAATGTAGACGTCGTAAACTTGATAACGTGTCTGTGGAAGGAATTTTGGTTGGTTATGCTGAAAATTCCAAAGGTTATAGGATTTTGAAGAAAAGAAGTAATAAAATTATAATCAGTCGAGATGTACGTTTTCAAGAGGATTTTTTAACATAAAATTGTAGTCAGCCAAGATGAACGTTTTCAAGATGATTTTGAACAATCAAATAGATATATTGAAAATCAGAAAGATGATACAGTTTTGATTGATTTTCCCAAACGAAATGAAAATGAAGAGGTGTCGGCGGTCAGTGAAAAAGAAGTTGATGTGATTAGCAATGATGCGTCCGATTTTGAATCTGCTGATGAAGATGTCATGGAAATCGAAGATAATCAAGACTTAGCATCTGGTAATGCAGGGTTGCAAGAAGAATTAGAAAATGTAAATTGTATTCGACGCTCAGAACGTTTTCGAAATAAACCTCAAATAAATTATAAACAAACAGATAAAGGTGCTTTTACCAATCATGGTGTCGTTCCTGATACTTGGGAAGATATGATAAAATTAACCAATCCAGATAGAGATTTGTGGACAGATGCTGCCAAAGAAGAATTTTTTTATTTAATAAATAATAAAACTTGGACTTTAACAAAACAGTTGGATGCAGATGGGTGTTTCAATTGAAAACTGATAACATTAACAAACATTAGTAGCGAAAGGGTACACTCAATCATTTGGAGAAGATTACGATGAAACATTTGCTCCAGTGGGAAAGTTTGTGACTTTACGAAGCCTTTTGGCTTTTGTCAAACACTTAGACGTTAAGTCAGCATTTTTGAATGGTGATATCCAAGAAGAAATGTATATTGAACAGCCAAAGGGTTTCATTGAAAAGGGAAAGGAACACCTTGTTTGTAAATTACAAAGGTCACTCTATGGACTTAAGCCGGCAGCTAAGTCGTGGATTGATAAATAAAGTTTTATTAAATATTGGTTTTGAATCTAGCAAGGCAGACACTTGCTTATACAAGAAATTAATAAGTAATGAAGTTGTTTATCTACTGGTTTAAGTAGATGATTTATTAATATGTGCCAACAAAGAATCAATAATAAAAGATATATATAAACATTTAAAGAAACATTTCGAAATGAAATATTTAGGAAATGTATCATCATATTTGGGTATTCAAATAATGCGAAATCCTAACGGAGATTTTCTCCTTTATCAAGAAGATAAAATAAGGAAACTAATCAATGAAGTTAAATTGGAAGATGCAAAGCTTAGTTTAATTCCGATGGATCCGGAGTTTATCAAGATAAATCACAATGATAATTTGTTACCAACTAACGTTCAGTACAGGTCAGTAATTGGTATGCTACTTCATCTTTCCATTACTTCTAGGCCTGACATTGCCTCAGCTGTATCAATATTGTGTCGTAAAATTGAAAAACCACGAAAATGTGACTGGGATGCAGCAAAGAAAGTAGTTCACTATCTTAAAGCAACAATAAACAAAAAGCAGAATCAGATTTAAAATTAAAATGTTTTACTGATGCTAACTGGGCTGGTGATCATGGTGATAGAAAATCAACAAGCGGTTTTATATTTCTAATGGGTTGCAACGTAATTTCCTGGTCTTCAAAGAAGCAATATACAATTGCATTGTCGTCTACTGAAGCCGAATTTATAGCAGCTTATGCAGCACAAGAGCTATTATGGGTAAAACAACTGATTGACGATATGTCGATTCCTGTTTGTACTCCAGTTCCAATGTATGAAGATAATCAAACTTGTATAAAGATAGTGGAATCTTCTAAGTTCAGTGCCAGAACAAAACACATTGACGTAAAATATCACCATATCAAGAGTCTTTATGAAAATGGAATTATAAAGTTATTGTATTGTTCTTCTGATAAACAATTAGCTGATTTTTTAACTAAATCTTTAACATTGCCAAAATTTTAAATTTTAATTAAAGATATATTTTGTTGAGAGGGGGTGTTGTAATATCCCTGTAGGAAATGTCACTAGTGAATCAGTACTGATTCACTTTTGACACTGTCACCAGTACTAGTGATTTATTATACCCCGACAATGCTTTTTTACTATAGACATTTAACATGTGCGTGTCATTGGAAATCTACTACTGACACTGTCACTATTGAGTAGGTGGTTCTTTTGGGACCATATGTAGACATTGTCACTAGAGATTCACTAGTGCATTTTAGTAATTCTAGTCTACACTTTTGATACTTTTCTGAAATAGACGTCGTTAATGAAACTTTTGTTAACATTTCATGTTTTATTAAAAAAATTAAGGATGCATAACATCCGTTTTAAATATTAAATATTTAAAGTAAATAGGTACATTTCAGCCTTTTAAATAGTATTAAAAAAAAAATTAAATTAAATTGCATTATAAAAATTAAGGAATTCATAACAGGCATTTTAAATATTAAATGTAAATAAGGTACATTTCAGCCTTTTAAGTTTAGCCGAGTTTAGCCGCCGACATTCTTTTAATATTGCCGCCGTCGAACTCGTCAGCTCTTAATTTTTAATAAACAAAAGAAATACAAAATATGAAAAATGGGATGTTGTATCTACTTTTTAAATTTATAAAGATTAATGTACTGCATACTTATTATAGCACAATTGAAAAAATACTAGATTAATAAAAACATTTATGCCGCCGATGAATAATAGCGCTTTGGCGGCGAATTAGAACTTTAATTTGTTGTGTATACATTTTTCTTCTCGTCAAAGCAAATAAAAAAAAAATGTAGACGCTTTGTTGACAATGTCACCGAGAAGTCACCAAAATAGTCGACAAAACTGGTGACTTGGAGACACTTGCCCCCAGGTTTCCTTCAGGGATATAAACTACTTATCAACAAAATACCTTTTATAATTTTAATTTTATATAATAGTAGTTTTTGAAAAGAAAATCGTTTATGAAAAAATTGTAAAAGAAAAATTTTAAGTTCTGTCTATAAAAACTTGAAGTATGCATGTCTTTATTTTGGGATCCAATAATCACGACATGCTTTTTCGCATTTAGCCATTATTTTGGAATTTTTAAGTGAGGTTATTTAAAATTTATAATCAAGAGACCATAATACCTTATACCGAAGTTTGGTAATTAGTTTGCATAAAAATTCGCGAAAAAAAATCTTGAAAAAAGAAAAATATTTGCATCAATACATTTGTTTGCAGAATGTAAATCGCTGATTAAGTTTTTAAATTAATCTCTTGTACCTAAAGTCTTTTTTCACGTTCCGCTATAATTTTTCAATATTTTAAGTGCGGTTTTTTTAATTTAAAATCTAGGGACTAAAATATCAATTTCTTATACCAAAGTTTGGAAGTTCGTTTTCAATAAAAAATTCGCGAAAAAATAAAAGGAAAATGTTTGCATCAATATATTCATTTCCAGAATGTAAGCTAACTAATCTTGTTAATGAATATTTTGTACCATAAAGGCTTTTTTCGCGTAAGTGGGGTTTTTTAATTTGTAATCTGTTTACTTTAATACTCATTTCTTATCAAAAAACTTGGTGGTTAGTTTGCAAAAAAATTCGCTAAAAATTTTTCCAAAAAGGAAAATGTTTGTCAATATATTCGCTTGCAGAATGTAAATCACTGAATAAGCCTTTTAGCAAATACTTTGTATCATAGACTTTTTTCGCGTTCCGCTATTATTTTGCAATTTTTTAAGTGCGGTTATTTTAAATTCATAATATAGAAACTATAATAATAACATTTTAATAAATATTTTGCACCATAAAGACTATTTTCGCGTTCCGCCATTACTTTGCAATTTCTCGAGTGCGCTTTTTTTAAATTCATATTCTAGGAACTATAATAAACATTTCTTATAAAAAAGTTTGGTGATTAGTTTGCAAAAAAATCAGCAAAAAAATTTTGCAAAAAGGAAAATGTTTGTATTACTATATTCATTTCCAGAATGTAGATCGCTGAATTTCCCTTTTAGCAAATATTTTGTACCATAAAGACTTTTTTCGCGTTCCGCAATTATTTTGCAATTTTTTAAGTGCGGTTATTTTAAGTTCATAATCTAGGTGGTTAGTTTGCAAAAATAATTCGCAAAAAAAAAATATTTTCAAAAAGGAAAATTTTTGCATCAATATATTTGTTAGCGGAATATAAATCGTTGATTAAGTTTTTTAATTAATTTTTTGTAGCATATACAATTTTCCACAATTGCGCGTTTTGAATATAAGGAATTAATTTATCGATCAAATCTGCGAACACAACAAAAACTAAAGAACTCGAAATAGCGGATTTAGTTATATAGTTTTTATATTTAGTTTTTTATTGTACTTTATTTCTTATTCAGTTTATCCACCAAACATTTATTCAAAGAGCTATTTTGCGAAATTTGCATATAAGACGCCATATAAAAATATAATTTATTGACAAAATTTGCAAACACCGAAAAAATTAGAAAAAATTGAGAAATATCTGTTTGATTTTAAGTTTTTTGTATTTAAAATTTTTTTTGTAGGTATTTAGGTTTTTATTTTTCATTTTGAATTTTTCAAATAACTATGCAAAGAATTATTCAAACACTTGTTAAAAATAAAATTCTCTAAATTTTGAGATTTTTATTTTCCAAATTTAAAATTCACACATTTTTGGGATTTTTATTTTAAACAAAAATAAAATTTCAAATATTTATGGATTTTTAAATAAAATTCAGAATTTTTCCTTGTTTTTTTCAAATATACGGTTTGAATGTCACATTTTCAAATATATTTCTAAATAACAATTTTTAGCTTTAAATTAATAATTATTAACTTTTATTTGAATTTTTTAATTTCTTGTCAAACTAAAAAAGGATTTAGTAGATAACCAGAAATAGACAGATAAAGTATCCAAAGTTATCACCTATTGTGGAAAGATCATTTCAAGTTAGGGTAGCACGTGCTTACAACGGTTTGCCGAATACTTTGAGGCAAGATTTGTGTTGCTCTCTTGTTACATTCAAAAGAAAACTTCTTCTAAATGTTTCGAGTAAATTTTAGAATAGTATTTTATTTAAACAACTATCAGCAGTCAAATTTTTAACTGTATTTTTATTTTTGTTTTTTGTTTAAGTAATTTGGGATTTGAGAATTTTAATAATTTTTTGTAAATTATTTTATAATTAATTTTTTATAAAAAATTTTATTTTTTAATTAATATTTTTAACTTTTGTTATATTATAAATACTTATATGAATATTGTAATTTGTTTTTGAGTAGAAGTTTGTGATCGATTATGGCCAATAGGCTAGGTCATTGGAAATGAAGGAATAAAATAAATAAATAAAATAAAACATTACCATCTTTTTTTTCGAACTTTAAGTAGTTAACTGTACAGTTATATGGCCCCGTTATGAAAACGGATATTGCCAGGGTATTCCACAATGCGTTTTAATACGCAATAGATAAAAAAACAATGTGGCGAACTTTCGAGAAAGTTCCGTCCACGTGATTTACAATCAGACGCACAGGAACCACAGCAACACATACAACCATTGCCTTCACAATGGAGGCTAATCGTGATGAAGTTCCAATACGCCGGAAAAGGTTTGCATATGGTTATACTCAACAGTCTAACGGCATGCTGAGACACACTTTAGAGTATCGCAAAACAAAAACAATAACCGATAGGTATTCCTTATTAAAAAATTTAATACAGGTCACGAGATAACCTTCTTCTTCGGCGACTCACGGCGAACTGCATTACCATCTTAAATAGATGCTGGAATAATAAAACAAAAAATTCCGAAAAAAAATTCCCGGGAGTGCGGGAATGGAAAATGAGCAGGATTCCCGCAACATAAACCCTAAAACACACGTATTTTTAGCATTCTACTATACATATGTAGTATTTTTATTTTCAAAATAAAATCTTTAGTGGATTTTATCGTACTCTTTTTTAAGTGTGACTACACATTATTTGTACTTGTACGACAGAGGGAAGAGAAGTTGTGTTGTTGGAAACAGTACTCTTGAGGTAATAATCTTGTTCTGCCCCAAAACACCTTCCCTCGATCGCCCCCGTACAAAAATGTTAATATTGTGTGTGTATCTATATTTACGATACACTTGTAACTAACTACATCACGTTCGTTCGTTCAAACTCAAAATTTCATGTGTATGCAAGTTTGTTTGCAAATACAATATGTCGAGACAACGTCAAAAGAAAACGGGTTTGGTGACGGTGGATGGATGAAGTAAATATAAACTTGTTTTGGTAGTGTAGGTAGGGGTAGTCTGCCAGTGAGTTAACAATTTTGGCACGTTATTAAATTCTGACCAAGGCGCATGACATTTTTCACGGCTTACTAAACTGGTTTGGGGTTAGTTAAATAGTTTGTTGGTATGTATACATATACATAGATATATATTGTATCTCTTATAAGTACTCGTTTGGTTATATGTAAGTAACAACACTTATGGGGATAACCGTTACGATTATGAGCCCTTGGTATACACACACAAAAGCATTTTTTTTGCAATAACATTTCTGGTCTTCCATCGTACAATGTACACAAAAAGTGATGGTATACATACACACAAATGCAATTAGTTCATCAATGGAATAATTGTATCTGGACTTTTAGTCGTAGTTCCTGGAATATTGTTTAGCACGCTGTTATAAATATTGTGTGATAACAACTTGGAAATCTTATCACGAATGCTATATAGTCTTCAGTCACAATCTTATCTTAAGTAAACCAAAGATAATAGAAAATTGCCGATTGAGGATGGATGAAGTTTGACAGGTAAGAGTATCGCAAATTTTAATAGGTTGAGCCAGCGGCCGATTTTATTAGCACTACCAACAATTATAACAGCAACAATGATGGTTACAGAAATAGTAATGTGTTGAAAGGCTGAGAATGGAGAATATACTCACCGCCAGGTTTAAATGTGGACGCATCGAACGACGGTGCTCTCACTGGTTGATGTTTATCACGTAGTCCCGTTGGACGTTCTGATATGAAAGAGACTGCCGATGGTAATGATTCTCCTCTTGTTAGAGGAGGCCGAGAAGCGGGGTCGTCAATTGCTGACCTTTTGATGCCAGACGGTCCGCTGCCATCAGCATGGGATTGTTCCTCTTCTTCAGAGGGTGGTCGTTTAAGATTAACCGACAGAGCTGGAGGTACAGCGCCTCCTACTTGAGCCGGATTTATGGATGAACCGGCAGCTGCTGCAGCAGCAACTGCTCGATTGGACATTGTCATGTGATGAGGGGTCATATGTGAAATACGTACTGGCCGAACACTAGCGTCGTGGGCCTCCATTTTTACCGGAAAGTCCATTAGGGTTGCCTGTGGAGGCCCAATTCGTTGTGAAGGATATGTATGATGATGCTGTTGCTGACCCACTACGCCCACACTTATAGGTCCACCACTGCGATGCTGGCTCTGGGACTGCTGCTGCACAGATGTCTGCTGCACTTCGCCGTTTTCATGGCTACGTTTGGCGGCCTGGTGATGCCGTTTCATCTGTCTGGCTGCATCCAAAACCAATTCAATTCTGTCAGCTCCTTCGTAGTTAACACAGCCCCGACAGACGGCTTCCGAAAAGTCGTTGATCATGGCCCATGGCATCCTAGGCAGATCGCATAAATAACAATGCTGTCGTTTAGTTTGCAGCGACATAATGGCTGAAAAGTGGG
The DNA here is from genome assembly GCA_949987735.1 of Leucophora obtusa. Taxonomy (NCBI): domain Eukaryota; kingdom Metazoa; phylum Arthropoda; class Insecta; order Diptera; family Anthomyiidae; genus Leucophora; species Leucophora obtusa. The sequence continues at coordinate 101,961 of OX465297.1, forward strand.
CACAGTCAATCGATTAAAACTGGTGTGTGCACGTTCTTTGTTATTTTGCAGTAGAGTTGAATTGAGTTTATCAGCGCAGTTCTTGGTATACACGACCTGTTCTCCTTTGAAAACTAGGTAGCTACAACATTCAAATTAAAGCTATACATACAAATTTTCCAAAGGATTCTTCCTGTTTTATTTTGTTTTTTTTTTTTTAATATTTTACTGTTATATGAGAAAGTTTTCAAAGTTTCTCACGAGTTACAACAATTGTATACTATTTGCTTTTCCTTTTTTGTTTAAATATTTTTTTAGTTATAATTTTTAAATAACTTTTTCCGTTAAATTTATTATATGCCTCTACTTAGATAATTGATATAAAAAACCTAAGTTCATCATGATTTTGTTGTATATAACAATTTTAATCTCACATCTACACTGGCTTAATGTTAAAAACGAACTAACACAATCCATGAGGCCGTTGTCCGTTATAAGATTGTCGTTTTACGTTCTCTATTGTCCTTTATTGATTTTTGGATTCTTGGCAAGGAAATCGAAGGAAAATAATGCGTACTTAATCTTTACGCGGTGAACATATTCACTTAAATCCACTTTTCTTTTTAATTAAGTGTGAAAAAAAGATTTTTTAAATATTTGTGTAATTTATATTCTTTTGTTATTATTTAAAACTGGTTATATTAATAATCTACTCTTTTCCCTTTTATAATTTATTCTATATGCTTTTCTACATATTTTAGTACCATAGAAGCGAGAACTTAAACCGACTGTAGAGTATTACCGATGTATTTGATAGTCTGCAACCGAATAAAGCGGAATACAGGCAAACTTTGTGAATCACTCGTAATCACACTAAAGTGTGTATACTATTTACACAGTTTATCTCTTCACTACTCTCTTTTTGTCATAATTCTCTTGTGGTCAGTGTTGCCATACAGCCAGTTTTAACTGTTTTTTACAGTTTTTTGGGATGCCTAACAGTTTTCCAGTTTCTTCATGTAAAAAACTGTTTTTTTTTTAATTCATGGATTTTTTTACAATTTTTCATATTAAATCTGCACATTTGTTTCATTTCCAATTTTGTTATTATTTTTTTAACTAAAATTTAAGAATTAAAATATAAAAGTGCTGCTTATGCATAATAATTTGAAAACCTTAAATACGTAAAAAATTAGGTACAAATCGAAAGATAAATGGCAAACGAAAAATGTTTATAACTAATTTCATTAAAAATTAGTACGGAATAAAATTAGCTAAAACATATCTGACACGTCATAGATCCGACGGACATTTTTAGCCGAACTTTTCAGATCACTTCTAAATGAAGGATAATTTAGGAATTCATATTTTTTTGAAAAAAATTTTAAAACAATGTCTTATCAAAAAATGCTGAAATTTAAAAATGTTCACATCTCGGAAGGGTGATTCGATGAACTTTTTTAACTTCAGATTCGGGCCTAGTAGACCAAAATTCTTAAAAAAAAAACTTTAATTAGGAAGCTGTGCAAAAAGTCGATTACTATAAATGTCTACTATTTAGGCATAAGTTATTAAAATCTCGATATTTTGTAAATTGAGACCCTGGGATAATATTTTAGTCCGAAGATACTTCGGGATCCCAGAATTTCGTCTGATTTTTAAAATCTTTTCTAAACTGTTTTTCTATAAAGAAACAGTTTTTCTTTACAGTTTTTCTAAAAAAATTATATGGTAACACTGCTTGTGGTTGATTGAAAATACACTGAATTGGACAAATAAATTGGTTGGTGCTAGGCAGGGATGATAAAGTTAGTACTATAGTACTTTTTGTGGTACTATTGGAACCTCAAAAGTACTATGGTACTCCTCCGACTCATTTAGTACTATGTACACATTTTCGATTTTTAAATTTTTTGTGCTTTTTTAATTTTATAGCGAACACATCAAATATCAGAGTTTTAAATAAAAAATAGGGTACGTTCGTAAATGCAGTAAATTTGTGCAACACTGCGGCATAAAATTTTTTCGAAACTATTAACCCATTGCGGCCCAGCACATGATTTTCTGTTTTTGAAAAGGAATTTTTGCAAGAAAAATGCTGTTTTCTCAATATTTTGCCTATTTAATGTACAAAATAACTATTATTTATTTGTAGATAAGGCTTTAATTTTTAATATAAGATATAATTTAAGCCTTTAACCCTCTAACAGAGCAGATATTAAGAGTTAAATTTGATATTTAATTTTTCTATTTTTGAACTTTGCACAATTTTTAACTATTTGAGTTGATTTGAGTAAACTTTTTCTGTGTATTCGGCTTTCGGCCGGGCTTAGGGTTTTTTCCTATGTGATAGGTAGTTTAGTGGCTTCGCTGAGTAAAGTTTTTCCGTGTAACCGGCCTACGGCCGGGCTTGGGAGTTTTTTTTCCTATGTGATAGGCAGTTTAGTGGCTTCGCTGAGTAAAGTTTTTCCGTGTGACCGGCCTTCGGCCAGGCTCAGGGGTTTTTTCCTTGTGATAGGCAGTTTAGTGGCTTCGCTGAGCAAATCTTTTTTGTGTAACCGGCCTCTGGCCGGGCTTAGGGGTTTTTTTCCTATGTGGTAGGCAGTTTAGTGGCATCGCTGAGTAAAGCTTTTCTGTGTAATAGGCTTTGACCGGGCTTAGGGGGTACTCCTATGTAGCGTTGGCTTTTTTTTTATTTGCGTAAATATTTGAATCAACAATCTCGCGAGCGAAGTGAGCGCGCCGAAAATCAGGCATATCTGTAAAGAAAGAAATGAAAAAACTCGCGATACAGATATGCCTGATTTTCGGCGCACTCGCAGTTGTGGTTTGCAATGGGTTAATTAATATATTTATTTTAAGAATTTGACGTTTATTTACTTATTTATGTATATAAGCACAAAAATAAAATTAATATGATATTTAACTGTTAATATCTGCGGTGTTATAAGGTTTATAGGTATAAATTATATCTTAAAATAAGGCTGAGAGCCTTAGCTACAATTAAATAACAGTTATTTTGTATTTTATATTGGTGAAATATTGAGATAATAGCTGTGTTCGGGTACTCAATGTTGGGATCCCGCGGGATCCCAATTTTACCAAAAAGCGTTTTCTTACTAACCAATTGGGTAAATGAGAGCTGTCATGAGAGAGTTATATATATTCTTGTTCTTCTTGCACGAGAAAGCCCAGACTTTTTTATCGTGTAAATTTGGGTAAATTGTTTTAATCAGCTGTTATATCATCAGTTGGGTGCAACTAGTTCAATTGAACTGTTCACTGATTTGAACCAAAGACCTAGTTCACAACTAATAGCTCTTTTAGTTCAATCGATCATTTTATTTATTCAGAAAATATGTTTATCATTTACAAAAATTAGTATAATAGTTGCAAAAGCCTATCGGTGCTTTTAAAACTTCATAAAATTACCGACAATTTTTTGAAGACGCTTGTTTAAATGTGTTAAAGAGTTAAATATGTAAATAAATCGAAGCTGTTGTTTAATATTAAAATCTTTTCCAAATTTAATAAACTATGTATTCCTTTTTGTAAATAGAAATGCCTAAAAAGGAAATTTTTATTAAATTTTTGATTTAAAAAGGGGTGTACACATGCAAAACATATAGGCAAGGTTGCAAAATCCTACCGAAAATCTTATAGTGTAAACCAGCCTTAAGATATTATTTAATACAATAATGTCTGGTCAAAATTCGGATTAAATTGTATATAATTTAAAGTAATTAAATCAAATTTGATCCACATAGATACAATTGTGTTCACCATTTTTCGGATTAAATTGTATCTGATTAGTTATTGTATTTCATTAAATTCGATATGTCACCATATCATCTTTTTTAATCAGGTAAACATATCTCAAAAAAACATAGAATTTTTTTACATTGCGCTATACTTAAACATATCTAAAACAACTTACCCGAGTAAAAATAGTTATATAGGAAATTATATAATTTAATATGGACTAATATGTTTATATATTGTCAAATGTGACACTATATCTTTGTGGATATAATTATGTATAGCTTTGAGTTTTCTAAAAATGTCTTATATGATGTCATATATAGATCAGTATAAATATATATGTCCCCATATATATTAATATATACCATATTTAGTTACATATGCTATGACAATTTTAATACAGCGTCATATATACTTAAAAATGGCTTTATCGCTAAACATATAAAGTCTTATATAGCTCAATGTTAAATTTTTTTTCTAAGTTGTTTTAGATATATTGAGCTATACTTAGCTCAATGTAAAAAAAAAATTATATGTTTTTCTGAGATATATTTATGTATGTATGATTTCAAAATATAAAAGGCGTACTCATTATAACTCGTAAATTCCTTGTAAACCTTGTATAAATACAAGCCATATTTTTTATGTATGTACCATATTTTTTATTTGACATTAAACTCATAAACATACCAGGTTTACACAGTTTACGGGTAGAATACAAGTTTATATGAGAAGGCTTAAAATGCTTGGTTACAATTATGTACAACTACTTCTAAATACTTTATTCATAAATGCTTTATAAAGTTATAGAAGGCTTATGAAACAAATTCTGTATGGAAAATTTGTTTTGTGACCTCCTATAATTTTATAAAACATTAATTAGAAATTTATTAATTCAGTTCGAGGCCAATTTCCTTATTATGAGTTAAAATAATTTCTAATTAATCAATTAAAAAGGTCGAAAAAAAAAACAATTTTTATTTTTTAAATAAAAATTAAAAACCAACATTTTATAAAACATTTATGAATTTACACATTAAAATGGTATTTAAATTTTTCTTAACTTAAGGGTGTTATTTTTTAGTACTTTTTAATAGTTTTTGTTTTGATCCTGAAATATAATGCGTTATATAACTATGTCTTTCTGCATCAAATTAGATATGATTATATCGGGTCAAAATCCGGATAAGATTCTATATGATTTAATATATTTATATCTTATCCGATATAATTTTATCCACCATTTTTCGGATCATAGCATATCTCCAATTATATTAAATTAGATATCATTACATATGACATCATATTATTTTTTTTACTCGGGTAGAAAAAAAATTAACATTGAGCTATAATCAACTTTATATGTTTTCCGATAAAACCATTTTGAATTATATATGACGCTGTATTAATATTGTCATAGCATATGTAACTACATATGGTACATATTAATATATATGGGGACATATATATTTATACTGATCTATATATGACATCATATAAGAAATTTTTGAAAAACTCAAAGCTATACATAATTATATCTGCAAAGATATAGTGTCACACTGGACTATATATAAACATATTAGTCCATATTAAGTTATATAATTTCCTATATAACTATTTTTACTCGGGAAGCAAAATGTTTTTCCCCATCAGAACTCCTAAAGAATTCACTCATTCGATTTTCATTTCTGAATGATTAAATACCTAAAACCTATTTCGAAGAATCAAATGAATTCCTAATGCACCTAATGCAATCATTAAATTAATTTGGTTGTCAATCAATTTGTTCATACGAAAATATTCTTATGACATTGCAAGGTGGAATAAACCTGTAAATAACTTTAAAATAATATTCGCTTTAAATCGAAGTCGAATACGATATTCAGGGACTTTAAATTCTGAACCCTACACTCACAGAAATAAACCTGTAAAAATAGCAGAAAAAGCTACTAAAAATTAAGCAAAAATGAGCTTACAAAGGAAACTACTGAGATTAGCAGATTTTTTTTTACATATTTTATATATTTTTGTATATTTTTTATATTTAACTTTTAGTTTATTGAAAATAACAATTATACTGTAAAATCTGCAGAAAATATTAATATTAGTAGAATAAAAATAGCAAAAAGAAACTGTTATATCTACAACATTTTTGTTACTTTTAAGTTAAATTTAGTTGAATGAAAATAGCAGTCTATCCCGCTAAAATCAACGGAAATGGTTGCTAAAAATAGTAAACTGCTGATTTCAGACGACTAGATTTTTATTCGTATTAAAATAAAAATATAAAAATAGATTTTTAAATTCTTCCTGATTTTTAGTCTACTAATTATTATTTATTACTAATTTTAGCAGGTTAAGTTGTTATTTTCTGTTAACTAAAATTTATTCAAATATAACTAAAATTTTGTATATGTATTTAACAGTTTGGTTTTTGCTGTTCTTACCTTACTAATATTTTACAAAAGTAATCTGAAAGAATTTTTTATGCAACGTAATTTTGAACTAATTTTTAATAGTTTTAACTAAAATATTTACGTTTTTCTATTGCTGTATGAGTTAGATATAACAGAACTCTTTATTTTTTATGAGTTTTTATTTGTTAATTTATAAAGCGGCCTATATACAAGCAAGCATGCTGTCCAGCTTGTTTGACTAACAAAAAATGGTTTTTGGAATACACGGTCAAGCATGCTGTAACAGAACTCTTTATTTTTTATGAGTTTTTATTTGTTAATTTATAAAGCGGCCTATATACGAGCAAGCATGCTGTAAAATTTGACTTCAAAGCCACAAAATTAACACAGCGGATGATAATGACAAAATTATTTTTATTAATTTTTTTCTTGGAATTTCATTTTTGAATTTCTGTTTTTGCATTTTTTAGTTTATTTATCAACGTTATCCCTTTCTTGTCACAAAATAGCTTATTAAAAATTTAAAATTTTCCAATGTTTGATGATTTTTTTCATAAGACGATAAAGCGTGTTTGACAAACTTGCCGAAAAATCAAAAAATTTTGGGTTTCGTCCAACATGCTTGACAAACCGTCAAATTAGACATTACATGGTCAAATTCATACAGCCGTCCAGTATGCTGTACAGCATGCTTGGTCGTATATAGGCCGCTTAATGATAAAAAAAATTAAATGAAAAAATATTGGTACTATAGAGGTCGAAAAAGTACTATTTTTTAAACTGGTTAGTACCATTTTAAAAATCCCATTTATCATCCCTGTGTTATGGTATACTTAGTTGCGTCTGCTAATGTATGAGTGCTGATAACTACACGGACACTGTACTCATCATCATGTGCGACGAGTGCTCGAGTTTGTTATGCGCATGACAAAGTACAGTTTTGTTGCACAGTGGAAAAAAACTGCTATATTCACAATTGTTTTAGGAAGATTTTTGTTGGATATCGATAATATGAAAATTGAACCCTTTATTTTTATTGAAGCCAGATCTGTGAAAACATACAAAGTATGACCCTGGTTAGAAAAATACGTCTTTCCGAATCATGTCGTTTGATGCCACTTTTTGAATCTAAAGCTGCCTACACACGAAGGAAAATTCGTCAGAAAATGAGCATTATCAATGTATCGTGTTGAAATTCGTGCTATCAAAATTTTTTGATATTTTGTGTTTCCAAACTCAATGTTCCATCGTTTGTATCGACGTTTACTGTTTTAGTTCATTGAGAGCTGTGTACTGAAAGGTGCTTTTGTAATTACGCATTAAAGAAAATAAAAGAGACGAAAATGGCGACAATTACAAATAATGAAAACTGGACTAATTTTATAAATGAATATAAAAATTTTCGGCAATTATGGGACATAAAATGTGATAGCTAAAAAAATTATAAAAATATTTGGGTACTCCGGTTCCACTGTATAGAAAAAAATGATACGATGATTTCTCGTTTGTGACGTCACAGTAGGAAATATTTGGAAATGTTCGCTAAAAATTATTACAGGTACTCCTATACAAATCTCGAATATGTGTATGTATATTTACAAGGGTTTAGTTGTTCCAAATTAATCTTCAATGTGTTATCCGATACATAAAAGGATCGTTATATATTGTTTTGTGTTAAATGTAATGACGTAGCAGCTTATTCTCAGTCTATTTGACAATGTCAGCAAAATACCCGTCGAACGACTAAAATACTGTGCATATGTCGTGTATGTTTAAAAAAATTAAGTACATTTACAAAACAAGGAAAAAAGACTTGGTATACATCGACCACACAATATTCTACACGAGTTTTTGTTGGTCATTTAGCGCGGGCTCGATTTTCTCGTGTTCAAATTAAACTGCCTTGCGTTCTGCAAATTTTTAGCTACCTATGAAATGTAAAATCAGTACCGGTGTTCTGTAACTATGTGAGAAGTTTCTCACATGAAAATTGCAACTCTACTCTATTTAACTCTTTCACTACCCTTGTACACTACAGTGTACACATCTTTAAAAGAATATATAAAATTTAATAGTGCAAAAAAAAACTTTATACTTCTTCCAAATAAATTTATTAGAATCTTGGACTACAAATAAAAATCATTATAGGTTTTAGCAGTTCAACATGGCAATATAGTCGCGATATTTGTTAATGACAGAGCTTTAAAGATTTAATTCCTTAATTCAATTTTTCAATTCTGAATTAAAAATTCGATGAATTAATTCACTAAGCACCATATATTGACTGGAATTAATTCATATTTGCTTTCGTTCGATTTATTTTGTTACCAATTAATTCAATTGCAATAGTTCTTTTTATTAAATCAAATGAATTAATTCACTGGTGAACACCTTCAATTTTATAAATCGAACGGAAAAAAAGTGAATTATTTCCTTACTGAATTCGTTCAATTTCATGTTCGTTCAGTGAATTAAAAAAAATAAAATTACGTTCAGTGAATTAAAAAAAATAAAATTACGTTCAGTGAATTAAAAAAAATAATAAGTTCACTGAATTGAAAAAAAAATAAAATAAGTTCAAAGCCTGTTTTCTGGCGTTCAGTAGAAGAAAACAATAATGTACAAATAAAATTTTTAAATTAGCAATTTTACAGCGTGTGCTAGTAAAAATAAACAAATTAGAAACCGGATGCTGTTTATCAACCTACATGATTCACAAATAAAGCCTTTTACTATTAAAAATAAAAACTTTACAGATATAGATAAATTTGGAAAAAAATATAACTATTAATTTTTCAAACTAGTTAAATAGTTATATTTTTTTTCCAAATTTATGTATATCTGTAAAGTTTTTATTTTTAATAGTAAAAGGCTTTATTTTTGAATCATGTAGGTTGATAAACAGCATCCGGTTTCTAATTTGTTACTAGCACACGCTGTAAAATTGCTTATTTAAAAATTTTATTTGTACATTATTGTTTTCTTCTACTGAACGGCAGAAAACAGGCTTTGAATTCAGTGAACTTATTTTATTTTTTTTTTCAATTCAGTGAACTTATTTTATTTTTGTTTTCAATTCTGTGAACTTATTATTTTTTTTTTTGAATTCACTGAATGTAATTTTATTTTTTTTTAATTCACTGAATGTAATTTTATTTTTTTTTAATTCACTGAATGTAATTTTATTTTTTTTAATTCACTGAATGAAAATGAAATTGAATGAATTCAGTGGTGAATTAATTCAGTAAGGAATTAATTCACTTTTTTTCCGTTCGATTTATAAAATTGAACGCATTTACCGGTGAATTAATTCATTTGATTTAATAAAAAGAACTATTGCAATTGAATTAATTCTTTGAATTTGGAATTTGAGAAAAGGAATTCATTCAATTCTAGAGAAAATTGAATTCGATTGGTAGTGAATTCATTCAAAAAGGAATTAATTCTTTAAAGCTCTGCCAGAAACAATAACCAAAGTGGATAAAATAAACACCGAATGAATATTTGTCATTTTTTGTTTACAAAACTCTAAACAGAAGTCCTTCCATGTTTAAGGTAACGGTATTATGCACATTTAAAAAGAGGCCTTTTCATGTCGTCATATGACGACGCTAGTATAATATGGGTTAATATGGAAAACAACGAAATTTTCGCAAGCGCTATTGTGAGGTTTCACTGTATTTATAGCGAATAGAGAAAGACGGGTGTTGAGATGTATGGAAATAAAAAAAATACATTATGAGAATGATGTAAATACAAACGAATATTCTGTAATATAGTCAATGTAGCCAGTTTTGACGATTTATCGTCATTTTGACGATTTTTACTATCGAAACTACAGCGATAAAATTTCTCAGTTGTTCAGTTAAATAATTTCTCAGTTACAATCGAAAATTTCTGAATTAACCGAAATAATCGTTACCAACTAATATTTCAACAGTTTTCCTGTTACCCTGTAAATACAAATTGTCAAAAAAAAATTTAAAAATAAACAAAAATGAAAACAAATTTTTAATTTTTCCGGAATTTGGTAAGAGAAATGCACATTGGTCCACTATTTGTTTCAAATAAGAGTCAAGATGGAAGAAAATATTTAAAGATAAGTTTTTATTGTTTGCTTATATGTATATTTTACAAACATTTCAATTTTTCACTTTTTACAGACAAAAGGAATAAATCTTTATTAGAGGTTCAAGACTCGAACTTCACAGAATGATAGACGGATTAACAGAAGCTCAACTAAAATAATCAGAACTTGTTTGCCTGTTCGTACCACTTACGGTGCATGCTTAAGGACGATTTTTGTCAAATGTTTTAATGTTGTCTTCACATTTTCACTATAAATTAATAAAAAGTTATAACAATTTATGCGAAACAAATGTTATTATATGCAAATTTCAGTATAATTTTTTTCAATTTCTTAGACGCCAATTCCTATGTGGAACATTTTTTACATGTTAACTAAAAATACGTTCTTTTTAACTAACTTCATAGCTAAATTTGTTGATACAATTTTCAACTGACAATTTATTTATTTACAATTAATTTTTTTAACTGATACTCAGTAAGTGGTATTTCACCTGAGACTCAGTTGAAAATTTAGTAGCCAATAACTGAGAAATTTTTTCGGTGTAGCCAAATGACGATTTGACGATTTTCCTCTTCAAGCAACAATTGTTCAAAAATACGTTATTTTTTTTTTTTTTTTATTCATTTAAAGTATTTACGCTTCGTATACTGTGTATATGTTATAAGTTTACTCGATTAATGTCAAAACTATTTTACGAGGCCTCGTAAATATACGCTTACATTGTGATGTCTAAACTTTTTCGTATTTATACACACATTTGAATCTTGTCAAAAATAAAATTATTTTGTATTGTTTTGTTTGTTGTTTTTTATTTTCTGTTTTATTTGTTTTTTTTAAATGATACAAATTTAAAAAATTCTGTGTTTAATTTATGAAAAGATCAAAAAATTGGCTAAATGCAAAATTGAAATGTGAATAGTTTTAAAAGGTGCATTGATTCAAATAAACAGGTAAAGTTACAAATATACGCGATTACAAACATAAACGGTTTACGAGGGCATAAATGCAGTTAGATGAATCCCACTAATAAATCTAAAAATTTATTCAGGTAATTTATAAATATTTATCATAAAATTTTTATTGTAGTCATTTTAGAAACTGATGGTTTTTTTTAGGAAAACTAACACAGAATCGGGTAATTATTTTTATTTAAAATAGTTTTTCCTAAATCTCTAAAGGCACATCTACACGGGATAGAAAACTTGCGAGACTTTATGAAAATGCAGCTCTGTATAAGACTACGAAATGTAATCTCTAGGCCATTGACAATAGCTGTCATACATAATTTCTTTAATTAGTAACAATTTTTAGGATGTCTTTTAACATTATTGAACATTTCAGTTTATTAAACTCACCTTTTGCTATTTAGAGTAAAAAATATTCTTTAAAATAAAATTTTAATAAAAACAAACACTTGACAATTAGAGGTGATATTTCTACGATAAAAATTAGTGCCAACTATATTAGAGATTACAAATTTAGCGCAAACTTTACGAGATTTCTATCCCGTGTAGATGTGCCTTAATAATAATCTCTAATAATAATAATGCTTTTCGAAGGGATGTATATCTCATATCGGACTCTTTCTTCATGCAAATTCTTTAGTAGGTACCTGTGAAATATCTCTAGACTAAGTACACTAAAATCTAAAGTTTTTCGACACGAATTTTTTTGTTTTTAAGTGGACTTTTTCTTTCGAACAATTAATTTCAGTATATGGTAAATTTTTAATACATATATAAAATTGTTTGAAATTTGGAGATAAGAGTATTAAAGGATTATTTTCTAAAACACTTATTTTTGTTAAGACACATTTACACGTGAGAGAAAACTGCTAGATACAGAGCAAAAAACACCTCTAAATAGCTCTATTGTGAATGATTTATGCAATTTAGGGTTGATTTTTGCTCTATCTCTAGCAATTTTCTCTCTCGTGTAGATGTGCCTTTACAGAATCAATTTACATTGAAAGTTTCCTTAACTTCACCAATTAAATAAAAAACTAGTTTTAGAATTTTTCTTAAATTACAGCGGACACCGAAAACCGGGTGATTTTTTAAATTTTATATTATGATTTTAGGGTTATAATCGGCTTAATTGCGGTTGTCGTATACGACAAGAAAATTTGTCGTTTTTGCCAAAAGGCATTTTTTGGTACCGCGAGTGTCGTTTTTTTCGGTCAATACACCAAAAACTGTCGTATAAATTTTTGTGCACGACAGCCTCAAAAAACTTTTAAAAAAAGTATTCAAATAAGTGAAAATAAACATAAAATCACTTTAATATATTAACAAGTTAATTTAAAGAAGAAATTTTTTTATTTGAATAATTTTTTTAAAGAAAATTAAAAAAATTTAACGCATTAAATTTATTTTACAACTTGTGGAAAACACACTATACTTAAAATGAAAAGTTTCACTCTGACACCTTGATTTTATGAAACAATAATCGTTTTATTATTACAAAATTTTATTTTTTTTTTTGATTATTTTATGAAAACACCACAAAAATATATTTATTTAATTTTCTTATATTCTCTGTCGTATATTTTACACAATACCAAAATATAATAAAAACGACAACGACAACGCCTGCTGTCGTAATACGACAACGACAACCGCAATAAGGCTGAATAATAAAAATATTTGATTATTAAGCTGCCTACACACTAGGGAACATACTGAAAAAAAGAGAGCATTTTTTGTGAATGTGTGAGTGCTTTTGTGTGTGTGTGCGTTTCGTGTTTACAAAATTTTTTGATATTTTTTGTTCCCTCAACCATGTTCCCTAGTGTGTAGGCAGCTTTAAAGTTTTGACAATTTTTAACAATATTTTGACGATATTTCAAAACACAATGACGATTTTGACGATTTTTTCAAAAATATTTGACGATTTTGTGCCCAATTAACCTGGCAACACTGTATATAATACGTGGTGAATGGTGGATGGAGGGAGAATAGCGAAATATTTAAGTAAACAAAACTCAAAACAGCTTTTGTACACACATAGCAAATGAAAAATTTTAATTCACACATACAATGGTACGTAGATACATAAATAGATACACAAAAACATTTTCTCTATTTGAAGAAATCGCAAAACAAAACAAACTAAAACCAGATAAGAATATAAAACGCAATTGGAAATAAAAATATGAAATTACATAGAAACAAAGTAAGCTGGAATGTGGTTATTTTGTGCCAATGGATCCGATGCGAAATTCCTATTTGTGTGATGTGGTTTTTCTTGTTGTTTACTGTTGACGCTAAACTAGAAAAATAGATGAACTACGACGACTGCGATGAATTTTGTGTTTTGGATTATTGCCAAGTGATGTTTGTTCCACGCCTTTAAATATATTTGGCCTTTTTTTTAATCATTGGATTTATTTTATTTTGTTAAAAAATCCACATTTTGTTATTTAATTTTCAAAATTTAATATTTTTAGCAAAATCTAATACTTATGCGCTAATAGGTATAATGTGAAATAAAATTAATAAATTTTGTAAAACGGATTTATACTATAATTTATAAATTATAAATTAAATCCGTTTTGGATTTAGCTTAATTTAATTCCAGAAATTGCATTCCCGTAAAATTTAAATTTTTTCTTTCACATTATAATAGCAAATAAGTGTTAGATTTGGATAAAAATATAAAATTTTTAAAATTCATTAAAAAATGTGGATTTTTTAGCAAAATAAAATAAATCCAAAAATAAATCCAGTGATTAAAAAAAGGCCTTAATCAATTCATATAAAACAATTCTTTTTGTGAATCAGTGTCCAGTTAAAATTTATCAACTAGAAAATAATTATAGTATACATTAATGAAAACACTGAACTAAAAAGAAAACAAAAGAGAAATGGCAAACTTCTTGTTCACCCCAAGATAAGACCATTCTCAACAAATTAAGAAACGAGCTTAGGGATCTACTCACGAAAGACAGAAGACAAGTTTCAAAAATATATTAAAAAATTAGGTTAGTCCTCTACCACAAATTACTCCTTATTTAAAGCTGACCTGGGGGATTTCAATTACAATTGTAATTTGTAATTGAAAATTATATTAACATGTAATTGAAAATTTTCAATTACAAATTACATGTAATTGTAATTGACGTTGATTTCAATTATAAACTTCAAATACATTTAAAATTTGCTGGGATAGGCGTGGCTATAAAATGGATACGACATGTTGGGTTGATCCATAATTACCGTTTTTTGTCATTAGCTGTGTTTTCGACTTAATTAAGCATATCTGTTAACCAAGGTTGGTTACCGTTATCGTTATAATACCGTTATCACTGAATTAATTTTCATTTTATTGAGTCTTAACATGAACAATTTAACCGGAATTAAGTAACATTATAAAAGTAAATACTTAAAAATTTCGAGTATTAATTTAATAACATTATTGTATTCAGTACGTATTTAACGTTTAAAATGTAAAGCTGCCCACACACTACACCGATAAAATTTCTCAGTTGCTCAGTTAAACAATTTCGCAGTTACAATAGAAAATTTCTGAATTAACTGAAATAATTGTTATCAACTAATATTTCAATAGTTTTTGTGTTACCCCCTGCAAATACAAATTGTCAAATATTTTTTTAACAAATAAAAAAAATTAAACAAATTTGAACTTTTTCTGGATTTGGCAACAGAAACGCACATTGGTCCACTAAGCTTCTCCGCTTATTGAAATTCCGTTGAATTTCGAACACATTGTTTCAATAAGGAGTCACGATGGAAGAAAATGTGTAAAAATAAGTTTTGTTGTTTGCTTATACATATATATTTTACAAACATTTACATTTTTTTACAGGCAAAACGTATAAATCTTTATTAGAAATTTAAAAGAGTGTAATTTCACAGAATCATAGACGGATTAACAGAGGCTCAACTAAAATAATCAGAACTTGTTTTACCCGCACTTGTGAATGCTTAAGGCCGATTTTGTCAAATGTTTTAATGTTATCACATTTTCATTAAAAATTAATAAAAACTTGTAAAAATATTATAATAAGTAAAATGGATGCAAATTTCAGTATTTTTTTTTAATTTTTTGGTTGCCAATTACTATTTTGAAAATTTTTTGAATGATAACTAAAAATACGTTCTTTTTAACTAACTTCATAGCTAGATTTATTGATAAAATTTTCAACTGACAATTTAGTTATTTACAATTAATTTTTTTAACTGATATTCAGTAAGGGGTATTTCACCTGAGATTCAGTTGAAAATTTAGTAGCCATCAACTGAGAAATTTTTTCGGTGTAGGGAACATGGTTGACGGAACAAAAAATATCAAAAAATTTTGTAAACACGAATCAGTGTTGCCAAGTTTTTTTTACAAATCCCCCTAAGTTGTCCAAAAAACCCCCTAAATTTGCTCTACCACTAAAATAAATTTTTCCAAAATTCAACAATTTTCTAAGTTTTTATTTCAAGTTATTTTTAATAAATTGTGAGTGCTGCCTTTAATATTTTTGTAAGTACTGTTTAGTACTTTGAAATTTTGAAAGTTTCACAATATTTGAAAATTTTAAACAAACCGAAAATTCGTTGTCTAAAATGTTTCAAATATTTTCATTCATTTTCTGAACAGACAATTGCAATAACCGGATTGTGTCTGAATAATTGAACGAGAAAAATTTAATATTTTAATTCTATAATTATCTAAACGCAAAACTAAAGATTTTGGAGAGAATTAAATTAATTACCGAGATAATTGTATAACTGCGAATTTTGAGGAAAGATAGGTAAAATTTATTTTTTTGTGCATAAAATCAAGTTTGCATTTTCTACGACTAAAGGAATGCTACAAATCTTTACAGGCAGTTATTAGATAGTGATTGTGTTGCGAGAAAATTAATTTGTAAAGACATACTGCTAATAAAATTTTGCATATTCAGCTACTTTTTTTATGAAATATCTTAACGGAATTCTCTGGTTTTCTTCATTGAGTGCTCACCGAGTTATCTAAGGAATAGAAACGAAATTTTATTTGTATCGGAAACATATGCAAGATTATTGGGGACAATTGTATAAATATCATCTTGATCAACGTATATTTCTATATTTGACAACGGCCTTCAATACTTAAATACAACGTATTTTATTTAATAACGTAACTGATCGAACAATTTCCACAACAATACATAAATTTTAAAAATAGGGATAATTCCCAGTATCCGTTAATCAAAAAGCAAGGGGAAATTATTGATCTATTGATTTGATGAACTAGATATCATGTCGATAATTTCAGATTTCGTTTCAATCCTACTTAAGTTCGGTTCAATTAAATATATTTAGTTACTTCAAAGTCGTACCGATAATAATTTTAATTTGAATTTCATTCTCATAATTCTCATTTTTTTATTTGTTGCTGTTTTATTCCATAATTTTAATAGTTTTATTTTAGTTTAGTTCAGTTCCACATATTTGTTCAACATTTTTTTTTTTTTTTTTGAAAACTTTTCGCTGGTTGATTTTTTTTTTTACGTGTATTAATTTTTCTTAATTTAACCCATTTATTATATTCAAATTTATTAACAACTACACACACTATAACACATTATTAATAATATTATTCTTTAACAGGTATTAAAACAAGCTAAGATCTTGATTGAGTGAAAATTCGAACGTCATCTTCAATTTCATAAGACAACAGGCCTGGAGTCAACGAAGAATATTAATTGGTGAGTTTTTTAATTTTTAATTCCGAATTTTGTTTTCTTTTCACTCAATTATTTTTATACATTTTTACAATTTACTTTCAATTTTTAATTAGATTTCAAAAATAATTTTTAACTACTTCTATAAATTAATTTCATCTCTAGTTAAATTTCAAAAATAAGTTTTAATTATTTATATAATTTAATTTCATAGTTTAGTTGAATTGCAAAAATAATTTTTAATTATTTCTACAATCAAATAAAACTAAAAACGAAATTAAATAATCGCTAAAACAATCCACTATAAAATTTTTTTTTTATATTTTTTTTAAGTTTAACATATTTTATAAAATTCTTCAACAAATGTTAATAAATATCGTTTAATTGAAATGAATTGCTAATTTTTATTATTTAATATTCCACGAAATAGTTAGGCATTAAAAGATTAGGATATCAGTGGGCTGTTCAGTAAATTTAAATAGACTGCAAAAAGGTCATGGGTGGGTTAGGACAGAAGGGGTACATAACAGTAAAAGCCTCCTCCACACTATCTTAACATCCTTTCTTTTTGGCTTTTTTTCTCTTTTATTTTTCTTCTTTTCATAATTCTTATATTATTTTTCTTTTTGGGATAATTTGAATATTATTGATAGCTACCTAAGATTAATATTTTCGATAACGGATCCTTCTATAGCTAAGGGAACAAGATCTACATCCCAAATCTCTCTAAGCACGGCCGGACCAGTAGGTAGCAAATTTCCCTTGGAGATAGAGCTGATAGATCAGAATTGTTACAAAATGTAAATAATTGATTTTCTTGTTGTGAAAATGAAAAAACTTCGCATATTTTTGTTGGTTTTCTTTACTTTCCAAGTCACAGTCTAAAATTTTTCAACTCCAAAAATTTGTAGGCTAAAAGAAAATAAAAATTTATGTGAAAAACTATCAATAATTTGGCAAAACCAATCATCGAACTCTTAAATTTAATTACTTTTAATGTAAAACTACCCCTAAAATGATTTTCTTACCCCCCAAATTTCCAAATAACAAATTGGTACCCCCTAAGCGGTTGAAAACCCCCTAAATCTAGGGGGAAAACCTCCAACTTTGCAACACTGACACGAATTACACGATCTCAACACGCACACACACACAAACGCACTCACACATTCACAAAAAAATGCTCTCTTTTTTAAGAATGTTCAATAGTGTGTGGGCAGCTTAATGTTGGTTCAGAAAATTGTGAGTATTTCGTGCTTGCTCACGGCACTTTACTTTGTAATTTTGTAAAAGAAGAAAAGAAAAAAAATTTATACTTAAAACTAACTTAAAGATATCTTAAAACTAACTTAAAAACTAAGTGTAAAAAAAAATATACAAACATACACCTGTGGGCGCTGTGG
This sequence comes from Leucophora obtusa, assembly GCA_949987735.1. NCBI lineage: Eukaryota > Metazoa > Arthropoda > Insecta > Diptera > Anthomyiidae > Leucophora > Leucophora obtusa. The sequence continues at coordinate 120,291 of OX465297.1, forward strand.
TGTAATGGTTAGCGCGTTGGACTGTTACACGTGAGGTTGCGGGTTCGAGCCCCAACCAAGGCAACATCAATTTATGAAAAAAAGTAATATGTATGAGTTTTTTCTATCCCTCCTGCATATCGCAGCGTCCTCCTTCGGTGATCCCATAGCACATAACCCCACCGAAGTAAAATAATATAACATGGCTATGAATGAACTAAAAAGCTTCAACAAAGTTCGCCAACTCACTCAACAACTGTTCTAAAAATTCAACATCTCGCGCAATTACAGTGTTGCCATATTTAAAGCCCTTCTTTCACCACCTTTCACTTCTTCTCTATCCCCTTTCCAAAGGAAGCAACACGTTAATTAATAGGAAGAATTTCCTGTGTTTAAAAAAAAAAAAAGAGAACAACCACTTGACTTTTTTCTCTACATTCAAAATATAAGATAATGCAAAACTAAAATAAAACAAATACAACAACACATAGCGACATGACGCACAAGCATATTTTTCTACTGAAAAATTGTTAAATTTACAGCAGTACGGATCTTTTCTATGACACGCACGTGTTAAATTCATTGATGGAAATGCCAAATTTTGAACTACTAACAGCTCCAGAAAAAACTCAACTCAAAAATAAAAGTTTTAAATTTGTAAAAATAATTTAAATATTAACAAAACATGTAAACAATAATTAATATCGTTAACAAATACCACGTTCTAACATTTTTTCTTTATTCCCTTCGATATTTTATTCTTAAAAATAGCTTTTGTTTATATGAATAACTTTGACGTTAATTTTTGATCTTGAAATGTGGTTTTGTGCGTTCCAGGTATTGTGAGCAATTTTACCATTTTTTGAGATAATTATTTGTTTACTCTCATTTTACCAGACTTTACCCAGAATTACGTGGAACAAACCTAATATTAAGTTTTTGAGTAATACATGCGAAAAATCAAGTTTGTTTGTTATTTTACTGATTTATTTTTCCAAGCGAAATTCGATTTCTGAAACTGGGACTGTAAGTTTTGGCTGGGACTGTAAGTTTGAATTCTTCCATGAAAACATTTGATAACAATAACCAAATAACTTTGTTGCTGTAATTACACGATTTAGTGGGCAAGGTTATCGCAACGAACCTATTTTAAAATCTGCTTACAAAATACTGGGCGCAAGTGTGCTTAATGACAGGCCTTCATATATTATCCCAGCCAGAAAAATACAAACGGGAAAGCGATGGCAAGGTACTTTAACAGGTGGTACAAGTACTGGCAAAAATTGCTTTCCCATTTCCAAAATGATAACATCATTAGATAAAAGGACCGGCTGTTCAAAAAGCGGCGGAAAAGAACTGGAGAAACAAAATTTTTAACTTTGGCAAAACGCTGGCAAAACCAATAAATAGGTAGTTTGGAATTATATTTTCCAAAATAAAATTTAAAAAAAGTTCATATGTATCTTTTTTTGCCCTGCCGTGATGTTTTGTAAAACAAATACTGGCAAAACGATTTTTGCAAACGCTGGCAAAGCGTCCCAAATGAGTGTTCTGCCAGTCATTTATTTTTAACGTCGCGGTTACCCAGTGGTATGCAAGTACTTGATTTTTTGTTCCACTGTCAATTTGTGACTGAGATGTTTCAATATTCATAAAATGTACCACATTATTAATTAACAACTATTAAATAATTATAAAACGCTTTATTCTATAAAAAAATTAGTTACATAACATAAAAATTTTTACAAATAAAGCAAAATTTAAATCCGTGATCCCGAAAAATCCCGTAGTACCGAAAATCCCTGGATCCCGAGATCGGGATCCCGGGATTTCATACAAAATCCCGAATCCCAGGATTTTCAAATATCAATCCCGATTGGCATCCCTAGTAGTAACCCAAAAGGAGAGAGGCAATTCGTATGAGACCAACTTATATCTCGTCCAAATACAATTTCTCTTAAAATCTCGTTACTGTGTAAGATTAACTATTTTTTCCAAAAACCGTCTTATAAGATTTAAAGCATACATTCCGAATGGAGTTACATGGGATTCGTTATAAATATAACGATTTGAAAAACGTTTGTTATAGCCCTCAGAATGTTTTCCCACACATAAACGAAGAATTTTGCGCTCCAGAATTTCAAATTGCTTCATTATCGTAGGAGAAATTGAGAACCAAATAGGAATTGCATAAGGCAAGACCGGCCTGATACTGACCTAATAAATTAGCAACTTTTTTGTTACTGGTAAATATCTGCTCAAAAATAATTTGTTAAATGAACCTTTAATCTGATTTGCCCTTTTCAGCAAATTTCTCGCATGGTCATTAAATTTTACTAATTTATTAAAGTTGACACCCAAATATTTAAAACTATCTCTAAAAGGGATTTCTCTATCATTCAGGAAAAGTTTTATTCGTTTACTCTCAGGAACAACAAACCTTCTACATTTCCCCGATGCATTTCTTAGATATATCGCCTCACTTTTAGAAGAGTTAATTCTTATTCCCCAATCTTTATAAAAAATATCCACGACGGAAAGATGTAAAGAAACCTTCTCTAAGGCCCTTTGAGGAAATTCATCACTAGCATATAATAAAGAATCATCAGCATATAAAATTCCCGTCAATTCGAATAATGGTTAAATATTGAAAAGCAATAATGGGAAATTTTTTTATTATGAAATTAGAAATATTATCTAAACCAAAAATTTTTTTGCTTTTAATGATTTTGAGTATTCCAACATACTGTCCAAAGTGGTAAATTTTGAGTTTCCATAAGTATTAAGAGCTGAAAAATGCCGATTAAATGTACACATCGCATCAGGGAGGGAAGACAGACAAGAATTAATTGTACTAACGATATATGTAACATCTCCATTAGGAGTGGAACCACTATATATGGAACAAAAATGCGATTTAAGAAGTTCCAGCTTTTCAGTTCTGTCCTTTACTATAACTCCATCGACTGATATCTCTGAAAAAGACGATCTCTTTGTGTTTCTGTAATACTGTAAATTTGTTTGTAGACCGTTGGCCCAGGTTTAATATTACACAATTTTTCATTAAGAATTTTCCATTGTTCCATTTCTACTTGTTCCCTTAAAATAATTTTCAAAAGCTGAATTTGTTTTGAAATGAGCAGATAATCAGGAGGATTTCGATTCAAAGTTCTTCGATAAATTTTCCTTAATTCCTTTTGCCAAGCATATTTGATCATATAAAGCTTTTTTATATTATCAGAAACAACAAACTTCTCATTATTTAACTCAACTTTCTAAGAATTTAGGGAGGACATGAAATTAATTGTAGTTGAAAACTGCTCTAGGTAGAAATCTATTTCCTTATTAGAAAGATTTCTATCATGAGGTGGAAAATTATGTTGAAGTTCAATAGAAATATCATTTCTAAAATTATCCCAATTCGTATCAATATAGGAATTTAAGAAAAGGGGTTGTTTCAACAGAAATTCAAAAATAGGAGAATCGATTTTTATTTTAAGTGGGAAATGGTCCGAGAAGGATGATAGCGATTTTAAATTAAAATTTGTATTAAAATTATTAATCATATTATTACTAATTAAAAAATTATCTAAAAAAGAACTACCATTTGAAAAGGAGGGAAATGAGTCAGAAAGTCTAATAAAATTGGGAGAAATTTTAAGTCAATCAAACAATGCGTTTCCGTTTAAATTATTCAGTGCATCACCCCAAGAAATGTGTTTGGCATTAAGATCACCTCCTAAAAATACACCATCATAGCTACCAGACAAATTATCAATAATACCTAACCCACTTGAAAACTCTAAATGATGATTGCACGGGACATATAACGATCCAAAAAGAAATTTTTTAGTAACAGAATCAATAATAAAAGTTAGTTCAATGAAAAAATTCGGGAAATTCAAATTGGGAATTTCGACAATCGTAAAATCAAAAGACTTCTTAATAGCAATACCTACCAATAGAAGAGTCATCTTGTAAAAAACTATAATCATTAAAAACAATATTTGATTTAAGACGAGCCTCCTGTACAAAAGCTATATCTACATATATTGTTAATTTTCAATAAATTAAAAAATTCTAGTTTTCTACTCCGATCAATTAAAGATCTAAAATTAAAAGTTAATAAGTTAATATATTTATGGGCCATATTGATTATAATCTTTTAAAAGGTCCAAGCAAATGGATTTAGCTTGCTCTTTTGAGTATGATTTATAATTATTTAAAAAAATTTTTATCTTGTCTTCTAAAGATAAGGTTTCTTCTGAACACAGAATTTTGGCAATTTTCATGAATTCTTCTATAAAGGGTGGCTTACCGCCTTTATGAGTTGCACCCATAGAAGTGATGCTTTCAAAACAATTAGCAAAAGTCTTACCATCTCGTCTAAAACTGGAGTTAGTAATACAATCCTTAACATTTTCCGAATCTATATTATTTCTAATTCTGCTATGATTTTTCAATTTCTTCCTATAATCAATATAACTTTTATATTTAGGACAACCTCTCCAGTTGGCAGGATGACCAAATTCCGCACAATTAACACAAAATGTTTTAGAATCATTCTCTCGAACCAGTTTAAAATCACCAGGCTCATGGCGTTTATCACACTTGACACAGGCAAATTGCCTATTGCAGTTGCTGGAAAAGTGTCCCCATTTCTGGCATCTCCAACATTGAACTTCCCTTTGATTTACATTAGGGCGCTCCCAAGAAACTAACTGATGTAATATATATCTAATACTCGTTATCTCCGCTCTATGTTTGCCAGGCTCCAAAGTTTCTAAGAAAAGGCCAGTATCACAGCCTTTCCTTTTTTAAAAATTGGTTTGGAATCTTGTAACTGAATTTATAATTCCTGGTGCTTTTAAATCAAGTTCTTCTTTAATATCCTCAATTTCCACTTTAAAAACAAGACTCTTACGCTTTAACTCCTTAGGAGTAAAAGAATAAGAATCGATTTGTTTATTTTTTAAAAGCATCAATTCCGAATGAGCTCTTACATCCGTTAAGTACAATTTACTCTTATAACGCGATTTATTAACTATTTTAAAATATATAGTTTTTGATTTAAGTTGGTCTATTAAGTTCTTAATATATACATTAAAAAGAAAAATTGGAGAACAAAAATTGTCTTTCCTATGTAAATTTGGTACCTTTCCACTATTATTATGATCTGGAACAGTCTCTGATTCAATATCTAACTCACCTAGTAAAGAGAACCTATTTGTGTTATTAGTATGATTTTATTTTATGAATATATTAGTTGCCTTGAAACTACTGAGGTCAAGATTAACATCGCTATGTAAACGTTTTCTTTTAAAAGTCGCAAAATTATCAATGTACTCACCTGAATTAGAAGATTCATTGTCGTATTCCATTGAAGAGTCAACAGCGTCTTCTTCAACATTTTTTTGAGTTTCTTGAGTTCGATATTTTACATGTTCTTGAATTTTTGAGTTTTCTTGAAGATTTGAATTTTCTTGGAAAATAAGATTTTCTTGAAGTACAACCCCAGTCAGAAAAATACAAACGGGAAAGCGGTGGCAAAGCACTTTAACAGGTGGTATAAGTACTGGCAAAAAGTGCTTTCCCATTCCCAAAATGATAACATCATTAGACAAAAGGACCGGCTGTTCAAAAAGCGCCGGAAAAGCAGTGGAGGAACAAAATTTTTAAACGTTGGCAAAACGCTGGCAAAACCAATAAATAGGTGGTCTGGAAATATATTTTCCAAAATAAAATTTAAAAAAAGTTCATATGTATTTTTTTTGGTCCTGCCGTGATTTGAACCCAGGCCGTCAGATTTGCAGACGATTGCTCTACCCACTGAGCTAACGAAACATATAATATTTAATGGCTAAACACATAAATGAGTGATAATAACTGGACAACTACTGGCTGTGCCAAACTAGTATGCCAGTGTTGGGAGTGCAAAAAAAAAAAAATTGGTCTTGAAGGAGCTTTCCCACAAACAAAAAAATTGATTTTTTAAAACAAAACAAAAATTTAAATTAAAAAAAATCAAAAAAAAATTTTTGCTTGCAACCGGATTTGAACTCGGAACCTTCCGACTACAAAATTTTTTTAACGAAGCGTCAGCATTTTTATAAAATCATTGGTCTACCAGTGAATTGAGTTTTGTACGCCTGGTAGCATTTGCTAGGTACCACTGGATAACCACTGGTTACAAACCTTGGCATATCACTCTAAGCCAATTCTTTCCCAGTGGTTTTTTTTATAAACCACCGAAATTTTTGTAAAACAAATACTGGTAAAACGCTTTTTGCAAACGCTGGCAAAGCGTCCCAAATGAGTGTTCTGCCAGTCATTTATTTTTAATACCGTGGTTACCCAGTGGTATGCCAGTGCTTGATTTTTTGTACCACTGGCGATTTCTGACTGGGACATTTTCTATAATTCTTACATCATTTTGGAAAGGATTTTTTTTGTACATTCATGGAGGAAGCCTTGTCAGTTTGATCACAAACATTTTCTTTATTATTGATATATAAAACTTTTTTACCATTTTGAAATCCATTAGATTTTTGAGATTGTTCGGTTTTGAAATTTCCGCATTATTTTCTTTATTTTTATCACTAAATTCAAAGAAACCATTTTTCGTTTTCTTTTTATTAAATAATTTGGCATATTTGAGGATGATGGCAATTCTGAACAAGAATTGTCTATTTTTATTTTCTTTTTAGTTTTATTGTCACACTTATAAGGCGGTTTCTTATCGGGCGGTTTTTTATTTCCAACATCGCCAAGAGGGACAAGAAGTTCATCCATATTCAAGGATATTTACAATTGTTGCATTTTATTTATTTATTTTTTTTTAATGTAGGAAAATATTTGATAATGAAAAATTTTATTTGAACAGAAACACTGTTCTGCCTTCTATGAAAAATTGAATACCGTTACCAATATCTCTAAAAAGAATTGCAAATACCGTCATCGTTACCGATACCGTAATTTTTATAGGTGGTTATGGGTATTTTACTGGTATTTATTAATTTATATAAAAAATGACAATTTTTTATTTTGTAATCTTGAGTTTTTTTTACAAAAAAATTTATAGATATATAATTTTACTTATTAAAACTATCTGCATTGAATTTATAGCTCATTGTCTGTATTTTTAACACTTAAAACTAAAAATATGCTGTTTTTACTTGTTTTTATATGTTTTAACCTAATTTTTAATACCGGTACGTACCGGTATTGCTGATTCGATAACGGTATAACATTATCGAAACAGTCTTAAATGCCGTTACCTTTAGCATTACCGAAATAAACAAAATTCGATACCGTTACCCTTACTGTTATTCGTTTCGGTTGTTGTTGTAGCAACGCCTCCTACAATAAAATATGTAAGCAATATAATATAATTATTCTTCTTCTTCATCTTGTTCTGCTGACTCAGCTAGATCCAGACCCAGGAACCGGGCCGCCTCAACCGGGTGGGTCCATAGTGACGTGGGATCTAGGTGAGTCGGGTTTGCCGTGCAGCCAAAGAGGTGGTTTACGTCGTGGGGACCTCTCTGGCATGCGGGACATGTGTTCGGGATGGTGCACTGAACCAAAAACATCGGTGAAATCAACTAAAATCCACATTAAATTGATGAATGGGTGATCACTATACAACTAACAAAACCTGTCCGTCAATTTAACACATTATTTAGTACATTTCTATTTTGACGTTTAACTATTTTATGTGATGTTAGCTTGACAAAATATCGTCAAACGTATTAGCAAAAATTAGTTATGTTAACAATTATATTTAATGAGATAGAATAATTATTTTGCTGTTTTACCAATGCAGTTTATTCAATTCAACAATGCATATTATTTAATTAATTCAAATTTTATGGATTCATTATTAATTTTTAGACTTACATTTCATTATTTTTTATATTTTACCAATTTCAAATTATAAATATATGTCTTTGTTATAATGAAGTCGATAAAATATAAAAAATAATGAAATACGAGAATAAAATTTAAATTATAATAGCTGGGTTTGTGTGACTCTCTATCAGTGTTATCAAGAACGATTTTGACAGTTTTTTTTAACGTATTCCGGCTTTCTACTGTCAAAATTGTTCGAGATATCATTGATAGGAATGCCGCACAAACGCAGCTTATATAACACATACTCAACACTATTTAAAACACATGAAATATTTTATGGATAAAAACATATAAATTAATTTATTTAAATTAATAATTCAAATACATTTTATATACTTCACATAAATAATATAAAAATTAATGACAGAAATTGAAGTTGAAAACGTTTAAAATTACATAAATTTATTTAAATTAAAATTAATAAATATTCACTTAACAAGTCACTGAATTTGTTTATTATTAATACTTTGGAAAAAAATAAAGACTTAGCCCTCAATTCATAAATGCTTTGTAAAGTTATAGCAGGTTTACAAAACGTCATTTCCATACAAAATTTGTTCAATAAACATCCTATAATTTTACAAAGCGTTTATGAATTTAGGGGTTAATGTCTTTAATTAATATTTCTTACTATCACAAATGGCTGTCACATGCTAGCACTAGGGATGACGCGACAAAACTAACCACACTAAACCTTTTCTACAGATTCAATAAAAAGTATTCAAACTGTTGAAAAATTATATCAAATTAACATAACTGCCTTTTTAACAAAATTTTTTAGAGTTAACAAATTAAATTTTGTTAATTTTTTTTCAATTCAATTTATTTATTGTTAAGATATAATTAGAAGTTTACAATAATTTTAAAGTATACAATTAAAGAGTTCAGTCAATTTGAAACTTTAATGTATAAATATGCATGAAGTAACATAATTTTATTTAATAATAATTTTTATATATAAAGGAAAAGTTTACAAAAACCCTTAACATAATAAAAAAAAAAAGTTTTAATAAAATCGGGAGATGTTAGTTAATAAAAGTAAACTTGTTAAGGACATAAATACTTAATATGCTCGTAAGAGGAATTTGAACATTTAGCAAAAAATTTTTCAGTAATAATATTTAATTATACCCTACACCACTATGTGGTCAGGGTATTATAAGTTTGTGCTGATGTTTGTAACACCAAAAAATATTGGTCGTAGACCCACCTTATAGTATACCGATCGGTTCAGAATTTTTTTTTATTTCGAATTAACGATGTCCGTCCGTCCGTCTGTCTGTCCATGCAATCTTGTGCGCACTCTACAGGTCGCAGATATTAAGATATTTTGATGAAATTTGGTACGCAGACCTATGTATGCCCAAGGACGAACAAGTTTGAGTTTGGTGAACATCGGTCCATGTTTAGACCTAGTGCCCATATAAGGGTCCTACCAAAATTATGTTGTTTATACGCTGCAGGTCGTAAATATTAAGATATTTTGATGAAATTTGGTACACAGACCTATATTGGCCCAATAACGCAGCCTATTGATTTTGGTGAACATCGGTCCATGTTTAGACCTAGTGCCCATATAAGGGTCCTACCAAAATTATACTGTTTATACGCTGCAGGTCGCAAATATTAAGATATTTTGATGAAATTTGGTACATAGACCTATGTTGGCCCAAGGATGAAGCCTATTGATTTTGGTGAACATCGGTCCATGTTTAGAACTAGTGCCCATATAAGGGTCCCCCCAAAATTGGCTTTGTTACAAACTGCAGGTCGCAAATATTAAGATATTTTAATGAAATTTGGTGCGCTGACTCACATTATAGAAAATTTTGACACAAGCCCCATTTTAACCCATTCGAATTTCGGATCCAAACAATACACCAGAGTGGTGTAGGGTATTGTATAGTCGGCATGCCCGACTTTAACCTTTTTACTCGTTTTTCCTTAACTTGTTGGATACCAGATAGTGAGTGAAGACGAGTTGTTGAATAATAGTATGGTAAATTATAAAACATTTTCAGAAGCTTATTCTGACACACTTGTAGTCGTCTTAAGTGACAATCAGTGGTGTCGTGCCAAGCAGGTGCCGCGTAAAATAGAATTGCGTGAAATATTACCTTTAAGATCAAAATTTTGTTTACAATGCTAAGATCAGATTTACGGTTTATAAACGGATATAATATTTTCGTAGCTATATTCACCCTGTTAACAATATAACTAATATGATCGTTAAATAGCATTTTTTTTATCAAGAATAACGCCCAGATATCGTACGCATGTCTCCCATTGGACATCAACACCATCAACATTAATATTGCACTGGGGTAAAAAACAATCCTTCCTCTTCCTTGTAAAGAAGATTGATTGGGTTTTCGACGGCTTAACTACGATTTTCCATTTTCTAAAATATTGAATTGCTGCATCCACCGATCTTTGAAGGTTAATTAATATATCGTTAGACAAAGTGTTTGAACTTAAAATTGCCGTATCATCTGCGAAGATTGAAGACTGACAACCTGACAATGAGGGGAAATCTGAGGTGAAAATATTGTATAGAATTGGGGAAAGACATGAACCCTGTGGGCAACCAGCAGGAATGTTATATTCCTCCGAATATTGCTTTCCAATATGAACCCTGAATAACCGACTGGTCAGGAAGCTTCTAATTATTTTAATAGTTGGTATATCCAATCCAATCGTAATTAATTTATATATGAGAGCATCATGCCAAACGGAATCAAAAGCAGATTTTATATCCAACAACACCAGGGCCGTAGATTTACCAACATTAAAATTTTCCTTAACTATTTTCTTTATTCTGAGTAAAGGTTGTGTAGTATTATGTTCTGAACGGAACCCGTACTGTTGGTTAGGAAGAATGTTGTTATCCTCGATAAAATTAATAAGTTTCTCCTTTATGATCTTGTCTAGTACTTTGCTCATTGAGTCCAAGAGACTTATAGGTCTGAATGAGTTAGGACTGGAGTGGTCTTTACCAGGTTTTGGGATGGCTATAATCTTCGATTTTTTCCAAACTAGTGGGAAGTAACATAGATTTAAACAAGCATTAAAGAGATGCGTAAGGACTTCATAACCCTTAACTGGCAGAGCTTTTAAGCATTTATTGGAAATACCATCTATACCTTGACTGAATGAGTTAGGACTGGAGTGGTCTTTACCAGGTTTTGGGATGGGTATAATCTTCGATTTTTTCCAAACTAGTGGGAAGTAACATAGATTTAAACAAGCATTAAAGAGATGCGTAAGGACTTCATAACCCTTAACTGGCAGAGCTTTTAAGCATTTATTGGAAATACCATCTATACCTTGACTGAATGAGTTAGGACTGGAGTGGTCTTTACCAGGTTTTGGGATGGGTATAATCTTCGATTTTTTCCAAACTAGTGGGAAGTAACATAGATTTAAACAAGCATTAAAGAGATGCGTAAGGACTTCATAACCCTTAACTGGCAGAGCTTTTAAGCATTTATTGGAAATACCATCTATACCTGGACTTTTTTTATTTTTTAAATTCTTAATAATACTCCCAATTGAAGTTATATTAACTATGATGTTATTATGCATTGTTGTGCTATGATTAATTAAAACTCTAATAGAATTAGAAACAGTCTGCATTGTATCGGAATCGCTCAAGTTTGCAGAAATAGAATGATTCGAAAGAAATTTTCGAGCTAATATTTCGGATTTTTCAGTATTTGTCGTGTATAAATTACCGTTTGACTTGAGACTAGGAATACATTTGGATTTCTTCCTTATAATTTTAGAAATGTTCCAAAATTTTGGAGAGGATTTGTCGAGGCTTTTCAAAAGCTTATTCCAATTGGAGTTTTTAAAATCAAAAATACTATCTCGTATTACATTGTTTAAAAAAGAAGTTTGAAGTTTATATAACGGATCTTATCCATTTCCTTCTTGAATTATTTCTCAAAGTTATCAAATTCAATATGTGTTCAGGTAAACGTTTAATGAAGCAGTTGTGCATGGTTTTCTTTGGTGTACTTAAATCAATGGCGTTGTGTAATAGAAGAGTAAAATTCCTAATGAAATGGTCAATTTCATTGATATTGCCTAATGGGGCATCTAAAAAATAATCAACATTATCGTTTATAAATCTCCTGTATGAGTTCCAGTTTGTTCTATTATAATCATATACCAGATTTTCAGTAGACAGATACCTTGAATTAAATGTAGTATATACAGGTAGATGGTCAGAACTCAACTTGTTGAGCGTAAGAGCCGCTGAAAGTTTTTCAGGTACATTTGTAATAAAATAATCTAAAACAGAACGGTTCATTATGCTACTCGCTGGAACTAGAGTAGGTTCAGAAGGATAAACAATGCTAAAGTTGGCAGTAGTAATTAAATCGTGAAGTATATTTCCCCAAAAGTTTGCCCGAATGCATCCCCAGGCCTGGTTCCGGCAGTTGAAGTCGCCTCCTAAAATATATTTTCCCCTACTACTCGAAAATTTTCTAAGATCAGATTTAAACTGTGCCTTCTTTACACCCATGGGACCAGATTAACCACCAGGAAAGTAGCAGCTATATATATTTATATTCGTATTATCATTAAGTCAAAAAGTAACAAAATTTTTATGTTGATTTCTCTTACGACTTTTGGTTCCGTGCGGGCTCGATCCGAGACCAATATGAAGTAAGGCGTGAACACCATCCCGAACGCAATTGCGCGAGGAGAACCCTTGAAGATCGTGTGAGAGTCCTCTCCTCGGTCTCCGCAATAGGTGGGGGACGACCTCCAAGAACGATATTCATCCGGTAAGAATTGATGGCGTCATTTACCGTGTCCCGATGAATATCGTTTATACCTGCCGTATAGGATGCTTCGTCCAGCGGATCTCTCATATAACGCTGGACCGTGCCCTCAAAGACACGAAGGTCCTTTCTGACATGCCTCGGGGGGGGGGGGGGATCCACCTGCGTTAGATGGTGATTCGGGTGGTTCCTCCGATGACATCCCAGCAGGAACTGCTTCGAGAGCATTTGGCAGTGTTCCTTTACTGTAAGGACCTTCGTTTCCACGTGAAGATGCTGAATTGAGGACATTTGTAGGCATCCCGTAATTGTCCTGAGGGCATAATTTTGGCAGGTTTGGAGCTTTCTCCACTGGGTATCACTGACTCTAGGCGACCACACTGGCGCAGCATAATTAACCACTGACCGACCAATTGTTTTGTAGGTTGCCAACAAGGTTTCTTTGTCCGTACCCCAAGAGCTCCCGGCTAGCGACTTGAGGACCTTGTTCCTACTCTGCATCTTGTTGAAAATTGCAGTGGTGTGCGCTGAGGACATGAACAGGCTGTCGAATGTAACCCCAAGAAATTTGGGGTGGTTGAGTGTCGGAATTCGCACGCCATCGACTACTACATTCAGTTCCAGCCTTACTTCTTTCGTCCAAGTGGTAAAAAGAGTCGCCGAGGATTTTGCAGGAGAGAGCTCCATATTTCTTCCAGTGAAGAAATTCGTAAGATCATGAAGATAACTGTTCAACCTACCGCATAAGCCATCAATGTCGTGACCCGTCGCCAGTATCGTACAGTCGTCGGCATATGAAATCAATTCCACCCCTTCTGGTGGTGCCGGTAGTTTCGAAACGTAGAAATTAAACAATATCGGGGAGAGAACTCCACCCTGAGGAACTCCTTGTTTAATTCTACGAGGTTTGGATCTTTTGTTACGAAACTCCACAAACGACTGGCGACCACACAGATAATTCGCTATCCACCTCTTCGTACCATTTGGGAGACTGGATTCAGCGATGTCTCTGAAGAGGGTAGCGTGGCTGACCGTATCAAATGCCTTCGATAGGTCAAGCGCCACTAGAACCGTCCTTTCGCAAGGGCGGCTCTGATTTAGACCGCTGGTTATCTGTGTGGCAATGGCGGTTAAAGCTGTTGTTGTACTGTGCTGCTTCCGTAATCCATGCTGGTGCTGGGCAAGCTGAAAATGCTGCGTGAGACTGGGGAGGAGTAGAGCCTCAAGTATTTTAGCGACCGGAGACAGTAGGGAGATTGGTCGGTACGATGCTCCCTGGTTCGCATCCTTTCTTGGCTTCAAAAGTGGCACCACCCTGCCCATCTTCCAGACCTCGGGCACAATTAGGGTGGATAGGGAAAGGTTAAAGACCTTTGTCAGGTACTCTACTCCTGGCATCTCCAGGTATTTGATCATCAGCATGGAAATTCCGTCGGGTCCTAGAGCTCTAGATGGTTTGGCTCTTTTGATGGCTTCGGCAACCTCTGTTGACGTAAAAGCTAATGGCTCGTCATCGACTCGGAGTTCGTGCATTTTCCTCACGACACTCCTTTTCGCCTTGTCTCTCTCGGGGTGCTCTATAAACTGCCGGCTAAAATAGCTCGCGCACCTCTTCGGGTCCGATATCGTCCTATCGGCAAATGAGATCGATACCCTGTCGTCCCTTTTGGACGGGTTCGAGCGAGCTTTGACCGTTGACCATAGCTTGCTGGCTCCGGTGCTGAGGTTGCATGTTTTCAGATGATCTACCCATTTGTTCCGTTTATGCTCGTTGACCAACTTGCTGATCTCCCGGTTGAGTTCGCTGATCCTGGGGTCGCTGGGGTTGGTCGAACGAAGCTCGTCCCGCTCATCTGCGAGTTCTGCCGCTTCGGCTTGGAAATTTGGCCTGATGTTGGCGATCCTTCCAGCCGGAATGAAGCGAGCAGCCGCTGCGTTGACGATTTCACGGAACTTCCTTTCCGCGGAGCGCACATCGGTTGAGGTGGGTAGGTCACAGAATTTGCGGTTGGTGAACTCTCTGAACGCTAACCAATTCGTTTCGGTAATCAACCTTGCCGTTTACTCATAAAAAAAACTCAAATTACATAGAACCCGACTAAAAAAGTTTTCATATAATCTTATATAATTTGATATAATTATAAATGTTTATATGCGTGGCTTTATATAACCAATTTATATTAGCCCGAGTAAAAAAAATAATATGATGTCATATGTAATGATATCTATTTTAATATAATTGGAGATATGCTTTGATCCGAAAAATGGTGGATAAAATTATATCGGATAAGTTCTAAATATATTAAATCATATAGAATCTTATCCGAATTTTGACCCGATATAATCATATCTAATTTGATGTAGAAAGACATAATTATACAACGCATTATATTACAGGCTCAAAACAAAAACTATTAAAAACTAGTAAAAAATAACACCCTTAAATTAAGAATTCAAAATTTAAATAAAACTTTAATGTATAAATTCATAAATGTTTTATAAAATTATAGGAGCCCGAGTAAAAATAGTTATATAGGAAATTATATAATTTAATATGGACTAATATGTTTATATATAGTCAAGTGTAACACTATATCTTTGCGGATATAATTATGTATAGCTTTGAGTTTTTCAAAAATTTCTTATATGATGTCATATATAGATCAGTATAAATATACATGTCCCCATATATATTTGTATGTGCCATATCTATTTACATATGCCATGACAATTTTAATACATCGTCATATATAATTAAAAATGGCTTTATCGGAAAATATATAAAGTTTTATATAGCTCAATGTTAAATTTTTTTCTAAGTTGTTTTAGATATGTTTAAGTATAGCGCAATGTAAAAAAAATCTATGTTTTTTTGAGATATATTTATGTATGATTTCAAAATATAAAAGGCGTAGTCATTATAACTCCTAAATTCCTTGTAAAGCTTGTATAAATACAAGCCATATTTTTATGTATGGACTTTGACATTAAACTCATAAACATACCAGGTTTACACAGTTTACGGGTAGAATACAAGTTTATATGAAAAGGCTTAAAATGCTTGGTTAGAATTATGTACAACTTCTTTTAAATTTTTATTTAAATTTTTAATTCTTAACTTGAGGGTGTTATTTTTCAGTACTTTTTAATAGTTTTTGTTTTGATCTTGAAGTATGAAGCGTTATATAATTATGTCTTTCTACATCAAATTAGATATAATTATATCGGGTCAAAATCCGGATAAGATTCTATATGATTCAATATATTTAGATCTTATCCGATATAATTTTATCCACCATTTTTCGGATCATAGCATATCTCCAATTATATTAAATAAGATATCATTACATATGACATCATATTATTTTTTTACCCGGGAGGTTTACAAAACAAATTTTCCATACAAAATTTGTTTCATAAGCCTCCTATAACTTTACAAAGCATTTACGAATTTACACATAAGTATTTAGAAGAAGTTGTACATAATTGTAACCAAGCATTTTAAGTCTTCTAATATAAACTTGTATTCTACCCGTAAACTGTAATCCTGGTATGTTTATGAGTCTAATGTCAAATTCCATACATAAAAAATATGGCTTGTATTTATACAAGGTTTACAAGGAATTTAGGAGTTATAATGAGTACGCCTTTTATATTTTGAAATCGTACATACATAAATATAACTCAGAAAAACATAGCATTTTTTTTAAATGCGCTATACTTAAACATATCTAAAACTTAGAAAAAAAATTAACATTGAGCTATATAAGACTTTATATGTTTACCGATAAAGCCATTTGTAATTATATATGACGCTGTATTAAAATTGTCATAGCATATGTAACTAAATATGGTATATATTAATATATATGGCGACATATATATTTATACTGATCTATATATGACATTATATAAGAAATTTGTGGGAAACTCAAAGCTATACATAATTATATCCACAAAGATATAGTGTCACATTTGACTATATATAAACATATTAGTCCATATTTAATTATATAATTTCCTATATAACTATTTTTACTCGGGAGCACTTTGGTTTTATAAATATGTTTGATATGACGTTATATATAATCATATGGAATTTGGTCTCCAGCCATATATTAAGAGATCTGCGATATAGTTTATATATAATTATATATAATGGCGTATAATCTTCTATAAACAACCTTGTATGACAATATATAACAAATTTAATAGAAAATTGTATTAATTTTATATATAATTATATATGACATGATATCTAATTATACAAAGTTTAATTGCACTATAAAAATTAAGAAAAAAACTTAGAAATTGTGGATCTAGTTTTGAATTTTGCACTTTGACGTATACATAAATTAATGTTTATTATTGAAATTAACATCTATTTTTCAAATATTTGACCAAATACTATTTATTAAAAAATTATTTTAATGAAATAAATAAGGAAAAACAAATTTTTTCGTTGTGGAATTAAAGGTCGAAAGAAGTATTTTTATTTTTAAATTTAAAAAGAAAAATTAGACAAACTTATGTTGAAATAAATACGGTTTAAGCAGGCTGTTTCATCGCCTCTTTCGAACATTAACAGTTTGTATCGAAAAATTTTAGCCTTTGCAGCCGTGTGTAAATCTTATGGCTGAATTTTTCGATACAAATCAAGAAGAGAGTGATTTAACAGAGGTAGGGAGAATTGGGTAGTCTTTTAATTATATAGTCGTTGGTTTAAGTTCAGTTATTTTTTCCGTGAAAAAAAAAAAAAATAATTGTGAAACTTAATTTTTATACCAAAACTCTAAACTACACCTTTTGCAATTGTAATTCAGAAAATATCAATTGAAATTCAGAATATATCAATTGAAATTCAGAATTTCCATTTGAAATTCAGAAAACGTCAATTGAAATTCAGAATTTCCATTTGAAATTCAGAAAACATCAATTGAAATTCAGATTTTCCATTTGAAATTCAGAAAATATCAATTGAAATTCAGAAAACATCATTTGAAATTCAGAAAATATCAATTGAAATTCAGCAAATATCTTTTGAAATTAAGAAAATATCATTTGAAATTCAGAAAATATCAATAATTATTCAGAAAAAATCAATTGAAATTCAGAAAATATCAATTAAAATTCAGAAATCGTCATTTGAAATTCAGAAAATATCAATTGAAATTCAGAAACCGTCATTTGAAATTCAGAAATTATCAATTGAAATTCAGAAAATATCATTTGAAATTCAGAAAATGTCAATTGAAATTCAGAAAATATCATTTGAAATTCAGAAAATATCATTTGAAATTCAGAAAATATCAATTGAAATTCAGAAAACATCAATTGAAATTCAGAAAATATCATTTGAAATTCAGAAAATATCAACTGAAATTCGGAAAATATCATTTGAAATTCAGAAAATATCATTTGAAATTCAGAAAATATCAACTGAAATTCGGAAAATATCATTTGAAATTCAGAAAATATCATTTGAAATTCAGAAAATATCATTTGAAATTCAGAAAAATGTAAACAGAATTTTTTAAAGAATCCGGCCAGGTAGATAATGTTATACCCTATAAAAAATTTATATATGGAGTTTATCAAAATACGTTTGATTAATAAGTGGGAGTAAAATTCATTTTATTTACGCGGGCGAGGATTATTTAAAATTTGTGTGCCTGAATGATTTTATGTAGACTAATTACTTTCTTGTTACGAATTATGGCTCCAAAATGTAAGGCTGAAGTTTAAAGGGGTTTTAATAGGGGATGATAATGTTAATAGGGGATGATAACGTTATCCCCTATTAAAAATTTATATATGAGTTTTATCAAAATAATTAAAATTCATTGTACTCACGCGAGTGAAAAATATTTAAAATTTGTGTGCCTCAATGATTTTATGTAGACTACTAATTTCTTTCTTGTAACGAATTATGGCTTTAGACATTAAAACGTAACGCTGATATTAAAGACTATTATTTGGCTTTAATATCAGCTTTTGACAGATTCTTTTAAAAAATGTGTTTACATTTTTCTGAATTTCAATTGATGTCTTCTGAATTTCAATTGATATTTTCTGAATTTCAAATGATATTTTCTGAATTTCAATTGATATTTTCTGAATTTCAAATGATATTTTCCGAATTTCAATTGATATTTTCTGAATTTCAAATGCCGATTTCTGAATTTCAATTGATATTTTCTGAATTTCAATTGATATTTTCTGAATTTCAATAGATGTTTTCTGAATATCAATTGATATTTTCTGAATTTTAAATGATATTTTATGAATTTCAAATGATATTTTCTGAATTTCAATTGATATTTTCTGAATTTCAAATGACGATTACTGAACTTCAATTGACATTTTCTGAATTTCAAATGACGATTTCTGAATTTCAATTGATATTTTATGAATTTCAATTGATTTTTTCTGAATTTCAAATGATATTTTCTGAATTTCAATTGATATATTCTGAATTTCAAATGATATTTTCTGAATTTCAATTGATATTTTCTGAATTTCAAATGATATTTTCTGAATTTCAAATGGAAATTCTGAATTTCAATTGATCTTTTCTGAATTTCAAATGGAAATTCTGAATTTCAATTGATATTTTCTGAATTTTAAATGGAAGTTCTGAATTTCAATTGATAATTACAGTTGCAAAAGGGTAGAAAAAGTTGTTCCGACAAATTTTTGTAATGTGGAGTTAATCTGAAAATTTATTTTGTCAGCTATTTCCAAGTTTATTAGTAAAAAATTTTTATAAACAACTTTTTGTCGTTTTGAATTTTTTTCTTTATTGAAATAAAATAAAATAAACCACATTTTAAAAGAAGGATTTCTGTTAGAAACTGCGTTATTCTAAGTTTAAGGAAAATCTTTCTTTAGCCAAACTGTTCTGTCGGGCATTAGTATTTAATATGAATGAAAATAAGTGATCTCAACAATATTTACGAAAATTTTATTTGAAAATGTTCATAAAATTATATGTTTTTATATATAATTTGATGCAATTAGATAGACCCATTTTCGGATCAAATTGTATCAGGTTAGATAATATACTTATCTCGCTTGATATACACTCAAAAAAATAAGTTAGTAGAAAAATTAGTAAAACTTCTTGTATATCAAGTGTACTAGTTTTCAGCAATTTTTTTGCTGAAATTCCGTTTTCAGCAAAAAATTTAGTTATATTTTTTTAGCACTAAACTAATTTTGACCTAATGTTTTACTAATTTATTTTGCTACAAAAATTGTGCTAATAACCGCATGCATAGCGTGGACGACAACCAGATAGACAAGATGTAGATGTCGCAGCTTGTCTGGAAACGGAAATAAAAAAAAAAGAAAAACAACTCTACACATATTCTATATTTAAACTTTCAGCAAATAAATTAACTAAAGTAAAATTTCGCTACAAGTTTTTTGAGTTTTTTTCAGTCTACTAATATTCAGCAAAAAGTTTAGTGATTTTAGCAAGGATTTCTTTCATTTGCAGTCGACTAAATGTTAGCAAAACTTTTGCTGAAGATTACTATTTTTTTGGTAAAAATCAGCTCGCTGATTTTCAGCAAACCTTTTGCTGAAATTACTAACTTTTTTGCAAGCACGCTCCTGCCTAAAAATTTGCTGACACAGCAACATTTTTTGCTGACTTTACTGACTTTTTTTTTTGAGTGTAATTATATATTTCAATATTCGGATCAAATTAGATATGAACATATATATGGGTTTATATATGGTGATATATGATTATATAACATATTTTCTACTATTCCTACGCCTTAATCTGAAGTAGAAATGGTTACCCCCCAAATTATATGTTTTTATATATAATTTGATGCAATTAGATAGACCCATTTTCGGATCAAATTGTATCAGGTTAGATAATATACTTATCTCGCTTGATATACACTCAAAAAAATAAGTTAGTAGAAAAATTAGTAAAACTTCTTGTATATCAAGTGTACTAGTTTTCAGCAATTTTTTTGCTGAAATTCCGTTTTCAGCAAAAAATTTAGTTATATTTTTTTAGCACTAAACTAATTTTGACCTAATGTTTTACTAATTTATTTTGCTACAAAAATTGTGCTAATAACCGCATGCATAGCGTGGACGACAACCAGATAGACAAGATGTAGATGTCGCAGCTTGTCTGGAAACGGAAATGACAAAAAAAGAAAAACAACTCTACACATATTCTATATTTAAACTTTCAGCAAATAAATTAACTAAAGTAAAATTTCGCTACAAGTTTTTTGAGTTTTTTTCAGTCTACTAATATTCAGCAAAAAGTTTAGTGATTTTAGCAAGGATTTCTTTCATTTGCAGTCGACTAAATGAAAGCAAAACTTTTGCTGAAGATTACTATTTTTTTGGTAAAAATCAGCTCGCTGATTTTCAGCAAACCTTTTGCTGAAATTACTAACTTTTTTGCAAGCACGCTCCTGCCTAAAAATTTGCTGACACAGCAACATTTTTTGCTGACTTTACTGACTTTTTTTTTTGAGTGTAATTATATATTTCAATATTCGGATCAAGTTAGATATGAACATATATATGGGTTTATATATGGTGATATATGATTATATAACATATTTTCTACTATTCCTACGCCTTAATCTGAAGTAGAAATGGTTACCCCACCTTTTCCCGTTTTGGCCATATGGGTCATGTGGTTCCACTATATTTTTTAAAGTAAATTTAAATTTATCCATTTTTTCAAAAATTTATATCTCCGATCTGAAGCGGTTTTGGGACACATGTGATACAATTATGTAATCTACTATTCCTGCGCCTTAATCTGAAGTAGAAATGGTTACCCCACCTTTTCCCGTTTTGGCTACATGGGTCATGTGGTTCCACTATATTTTTTAGAGGAAATTTAAATTTATCCATTTTTTCAAAAATTTATATTTCCGTTCTGAAGCGGTTTTGGGACACATGTGATACAGTTATGTAATCTACTATTCCTGCTCCTTAATCTGAACTAGAAATGGTTACCCCACCTCTTCCCGTTTTGACCACATGGGTCATGTGGTTCCACTATATATTTTAAAGTAAATTTAAATTTATCCATGTTTTCAAAAATTTATATCTCCGATCTGAAGCGGTTTTGGGACACATGTGATACAATTATGTAATCTACTATTCCTGCGCCTTAATCTGAAGTAGAAATGGTTACCCCACCTTTTCCCGTTTTGGCCACATGGGTCATGTGGTTCCACTATATTTTTTAAAGGAAATTTAAATTTATCCATTTTTTCAAAAATTTATATCTCCGATCTGAAGCGGTTTTGGGACACATGTGATACAATTATGCAATCTACTATTCCTTCGCCTTAATCTGAAGTAGAAATGGTTACCCCACCTCTTCCCGTTTTGACCACATGGGTCATGTGGTTCCACTATATTTTTTAAAGTAATTTTATCCATTTTTTCAAAAATTTATATCTCCGATCTGAAGCGGTTTTGGGATACATGTGATACAATTATGTAATATACTATTCCTGCGCCTTAATCTGAAGTAGAAATGGTTACCCCACCTTTTCCTGTTTTGGCCACATGGGTCATGTGGTTCCACTATATTTTTTAAAGTAAATTTAAATTTATCCATTTTTTCAAAAATTTATATTTCCGTTCGGAAGCGGTTTTGGGACACATGTGATACAATTATGTAATCTACTATTCCTGCGCCTTAATCTGAAGTAGAAATGGTTACCCTACCTTTTCCTGTTTTGGCCACATGGGTCATGTGGTTCCACTATATTTTTTAAAGGAAATTTAAATTTATCCATTTTTTCAAAAATTTATATCTCCGATCTGAAGCGGTTTTGGGACACAGGTGATACAATTATGTAATCTACTATTCCTTCGCCTTAATCTGAAGTAGAAATGGTTACCCCACCTCTTCCCGTTTTGACCACATGGGTCATGTGGTTCCACTATATTTTTTAAAGTAAATTTAAATTTATCCATTTTTTTAAAAAATTTATATATCCGATCTGAAGCGGTTTTGGGACACATGTGATACAATTATGTAATATACTATTCCTGCGCCTTAATCTGAAGTAGAAATGGTTACCCCACCTTTTCCTGTTTTGGCCACATGGGTCATGTGGTTCCACTATATTTTTTAAAGTAAATTTAAATTTATCCATTTTTTCAAAAATTTATATTTCCGTTCTGAAGCGGTTTTGGGACACAGGTGATACAATTATGTAATCTAATATTCCTGCTCCTTAATATGAACTAGAAATGGTTACCCCACCTCTTCCCGTTTTGACCACATGGGTCATGTGGTTCCACTATATATTTTAAAGTAAATTTAAATTTATCCATGTTTTCAAAAATTATATCTCCGATCTGAAGCGGTTTTGGGACACATGTGATACAATTATGTAATCTACTATTCCTGCGCCTTAATCTGAAGTAGAAATGGTTACCCCACCTCTTCCCGTTTTGACCACATGGGTCATGTGGTTCCACTATATTTTTTAAAGTAAATTTAAATTTATCCATTTTTCAAAAATTTATGTATATCTGCGATCTGAAGCGGTTTTGGGGCACATGTGATACAATTCTGTAATCTACTATTCCTGCGCCTTAATCTGAAGTAGAAATGGTTACCCCACCTATACCTGTTTTGGCCACATGGGTCATGTGGTTCCACCATATTATTTAAAGTAAATTTAATTTTTTCCACTTTTTCAAAATTTTGTATCTCCGATCTGGTGCGGTTTTAGTACACATGTTATACAACTCTTTAATCTACTATTCCTACACTAACACTTTAGTAAACCACTATCCCCTAGATTCATTTTCCGGTAGAAATGGTTACTCCACTTTTCTCACTATTTTTTCGAATTATGTGCTAATTACATATATTATAAATTGTAGGATAATATCATATTAAGAAAAAATGTTGTTACGGGCTGGCAATATATGATCACACATATTTATTTGTTCAAAAATTAAGTTATCATTGTATGACCTTTAAACCATTATTTCCAATTTAAAAACAGTAATAATTGCATGTATAATAGTAGATAACAGCTGTGGGTAATCAACGTATGACCACCGTTTTCAATTTTTCCAATAAGTTACTAACAAATAATATATTTGCGAAGAAAAAAATAAGGAAATACATTTTTTACAGTTTCTGTTAAGAACTTAACATTTTTGTGGAACGTATTTAACTTTCGTAGTTATCTTCACAGCCTTCAAATATAGCCCAGTTTCATGTTCAGTTTAAATTTCATTAAAGATTTTATCGAAATCAATTACAACCCATTTTTAATTGAAAAATATTTTTTTACTAAAACAAATTTTGATATAAAGTTCAAGTGATTTAAAAAATAATAACATGAAAACGAAAAACCGGTAAAATATTTTTGAATAGAATCTGAGTGATATTATCGTCGTTGAAAATATGTTAAAAGAGTTAATACTTAACATACGCAGTCAGACTTTGTATGGGATTTCGTACCACATATGAACTCTTAATATCTTAGTAAATTCAAATTGAAATTCATTTTCATTTAAAATGTTATAAATTTAAGTCGAAACAACAGATTATTTTATTTTCAAATTGAATATTGGGTCATCTTAATAAAAGTTATCCAATTCTTCGAAGTAATTATTTTGGTTTAGGAGTAACGTAGCACCAAATTTATTAATAGGCTTGAAGGATATCAGGAAATAAAAATGAAAATTAAAACAAAAAATTGGCTACCCGCAAGCAGACTAAACTTGTGTAATAAATAACTTAAAACCCTAATAATTCCCCACAGTAATTCCCCCTATTGGTGAAATCTTCTTTTTTATTCATACATACCCTATTTACAAATTTAAAACATTTTTAAACGATTATTTCATGACATTTATGGGGTTATTTTGTAATACGCAACGCCTTGCGTTGCGTTGTTTTCCATACAAATTGTTTTTGTAACAATAACAATTTACACATAAATCAACGCAACGCAAGGCGTTGCGTTTTACAAAATAACCCACTTAATTTTATTAAAAACTGTTTCATGTTAAATTTGTTATCACAATTTTAATGCATTTTTCTTATATTTTTAAATGAAAGCCCAAAAATAAAAGCAAATTGTATCTGATTATCATCTTTTTTAATCGGGAGTTTAAGAATAATCCATAAAATAAAAAAATTCTAAATAAAATGAAATTTCAAATAATTTTCCATAAAACATTACTGGATTTTTCACTGAATGTGAGATTTTTATTTTGAAAGTGAGAAAAGTTCAAATGAAGCTTTAATTTTTGGGCTACTCATTTTAAAATGAGAAAAATACATTAAAATTGTGATAACAAATTTGACATGCGTTTTTAATAAAATTAAATGTCTTGAAATAATCGTTTAAAAATTTTTTGTTTTAATTTTCAT
The DNA here is from genome assembly GCA_949987735.1 of Leucophora obtusa. Taxonomy (NCBI): domain Eukaryota; kingdom Metazoa; phylum Arthropoda; class Insecta; order Diptera; family Anthomyiidae; genus Leucophora; species Leucophora obtusa. Next base: position 145,386 of record OX465297.1, read on the forward strand.
TTGTATTTCATGATATCCTTCAAGCCTATTAATAAATTTGGTGCTAAGTTATTCCTAAACAAAATAAATACTTCGAAGAATTGGCTAACTTTTATTAATATGGCCCAATATTCAATTTCAAAATAAAATAATCTGTTGTTTCGATGTAAATTTATAACATTTTAAATGAAAATGAATTTCAATTTACTAAGATATTAAGAGTTAATTTAAAACAAGAATATACCATAGATTATATAGGGAAAATAAATGTTTCTTTTTTAAATCAGTAGGTTTGTTTTGTTGCTATACATATCTGGTACAAAATCCTATACAAAGTCTGACTGCGTATGTTAAGTATTAACTCTTTTAACATAATATTTTCAACGTCGATAATGTATGGGTTATCTGTCTGGTTTTTCGTTTTCATGTTATTATTTTTTAAATCACTTGAACTTTATATCAAAATTTGTTTTTGTAAAATAATATTTTCCAATTAAAAATGCATTGTAAGTAATTGATTTCGATAAAATCTTAAATGAAATTTAAATTGAACATGAAACTGGGCTATATTTGGTCTTACAATTTAAATTCCATGGTCAAGATCTGATTAAATATGACAACATATGTAAAAAGATATATTTAGATATTGGGTCATATAAAAATTTTTCGAAAGACGAAAATTACGTCTTATTATATATAGTGCCATACAAAGCAATATATAACGAGACATAATTGTATTAAATAATATAAAATAATGTATAACCCGTTTTACTCGGGTATACTATAGCTCGTATAAGTACTGATTAGGGATACCGATCCCGAAATCCCGATCCCGAAAATCCCGGGATTTTCGGGATTTAGAAATCCCGAAATCCCGGGATTGGTCTTGAAAAAATCCCGGGATTTCCGATTTTATTATTTGGCATATTTTATCTCTTTTTTTATTTGTTTTCATTGTTATATTCGACCTAAATCACATAAATCTAATATCTTATTAAATGTTATTAAAGAACTAATTTTTCCCATTCATAAATAATAGATTAAAATAGATTAGAGATTAAATAAATCTGAATAAAAACCTTATAATAATTTAAAAACTTCTATTCAGTTGTGAAACTTTTGAAAATCGTAATTTAGCTTTAACGGACATGTTTTTATTTATTTTATTGATGATTTGCTAAAATCATAACTTCATGCAAAATAATTTTGTCGACTAAAAACAGCAAATTTTTGTTAAATTAAAAAATCTAACAATCTGCCTTTCGGAAATCATCAGAGGTATGTGCTTAATATTTTTTGTTAGTTGATTTAAAAAAAACTAATAGTCACTAAATATTTCTGATGATTTCAGCAGAGTAGTTTGTATTTGCATTCAATTAATTTTAGCCAAATATAACTAAAAATTTGTAGATATAGCAGTGTTTTAGCTACTTTTGGTTAAAAAGTTTCTTCAGAGGTAAACTGCAATTTGCTTAAATTTAAGTCATTAGTATATTTCTTATATTTCGGAAATTTAACAATTATTTAGTAAACAAGTTCCGTTGATTTCAGTAGTTTTAATCGCGGAACCTTTTTTGCTAATTTTTGGTAGCTTTTTCTGCTATTTTTACATACTTATTTCTATAAGTGTAGTTTCTGTTTAAAGTCAGATTCACAATGCTGTAGTACTCCACTCTGAGTGGATTTTGTTCCTTTCTTTTTTGCACTTATATATTTTTTGTATCATGCTATCTCTATTTTACACCCTCAACTCTGCAGCGTGGAGTACTCCAGCATTGTGAATCCGGCTTAATTTGTTTATTTCTTCATACTACAAGAAATAATAAGTAGATTTATAATGAATTATTTAAATTTTTAGGGTTTATTTCAGCTATTTACTTTTAAAATTAAAAATATGACGAAACAAGAAAATCCCGAAACCCCGAAAAATCCCGAAATCCCGAAAAATCCCGGGATCCCGATAAATCCCGGGATCCCGAAAAATCCCGGGATTTAAATTTTCAAAATCCCGAATCCCGGGATTTGTAAAAACCAGTCCCGTTCGGCATCCCTAGTACTGATTAATGTGTAGAAACTTTTTATGTATGCAGTTTCACTTACTTGCTTATTTGCTTAGTTTACACGATACACGAAACCTTACGTGAATCCCCCATTGTTTTTCAGTACAATATTTAATAAAAACAGAAATACGAAATTTTTTATCCAACTGGACCTAATTGCATCAAATTTTAAATATTAAGATATTATTTCATACAATAATGTCTGGTCAAAATTCGGATTAAATTGTATATAATTTAAAGTAAATAAATCAAATTTGATCCACGTAGATACAATTGTATTCACCATTTTTCGGATTAAATTGTATCCGATTAGTTATTGTATTATATCAAATTATATATGTCACCATATCATCTTTTTTAATCGGGTATAAGTATAAAGTATAAAACAAAATATAAATATTTGTTGACATTTTTTTTTTTCAAACTAACTTGTTTTTAAAAATTTAAAATCAATAAAATTAATAATAACACTGTGAGACAAATGGTAGGGGTCAGTGATCGGGAAGGGTTCAAACTACCGGGGAAAGTTATATCGGTAAAAAAGAAGTTATACGTGTCCCGGCGTTTCGCTGGGTCACCCTAAGAATCGAGATATATCGATTTGACCTTTGGTGGTCTTTTTTTGACATAACTCGAGAACCACTAGTCCGATTTTGCTCAAACAATTTTAAAAAAATTAAAAATTACAATTCCTTTAATCTGTTTGTATAACGTTTTTCTATATACTCAACAGTTTTACCGGTAAAAATAAATGTATGAAGAAAAAAATATTTTTTGCCTAAAATATTAAAAAAAAAGTAATAAACAAAAGGTTATTGATTTTTATGGTAGCGGTAACAAACATTTATTTTTACCGGCAAAAATGTTGAGTATATAGAAAAACGTTATATGAACAGATTAAAGGAATTGTAATTTTTAATTTTTTTATAATTGTTTGAGCAAAATCGGACTAGTGGTACTCGAGTTATGTCAAAAAAAGATATATCTCGATTCCTAGGGGTGACCCAGCGAAACGCCGGGACACGTATAACTTGTTTTTGACCGATATAACATTTCCCGTTGGTTTCATCCCATCCCGATTTTGACTGTCGTATAGTGTAATAATAATAATTGTGGGCGCTGTGGTGTAATGGTTAGCGCGTTGGACTGTTACACGTAAGGTTGCGGGTTCGAGCCCCAACCAAGCCAACATCAATTTATGAAAAATACTTAGTGGGTTATTTTGTAAAACGCAACGCCTTGCTTTGCGTTGATTTATGTGTAAATTGTTATTGCTACAAAAACAATTTGTATGGAAAACAACGCAACGCAAGGCGTTGCGTATTACAAAATAACCCCCTTAATAATATGTATGAGTTTTTCTATCCCTGATACATATCGCAGCGTTCTCCTTCGGTGTTCCTATTGCACTTAACCCCACCGAAGTAAAATAATATAACAGGGCTATAAACTAAACAGCTTCAACAAAGTTCGCCAACTTTTCATCAGATGGCGCGCAACAACTGTTCAACGATTCAACACCTCGCGCAATTACAGTGTTGCCATATTTGAAGCCCTTCATCTTTCACCATCTTTCACCACCTTTCACTTCTTCTCTATCCCCTTTCCAAAGGAAGCAAAACGTTAATTAATAGGGAGAATTTCCTGAGTGTTGCTTCTCTTAAAAAAAATTGTATAAATTTGTTCATACATAGTATGAATTCAAATCAATGAAAGCAATTCATATTATTTATGAAGAAAAGAAAAGCTGTATGAAAAAATTTCAGTTTGCGAGAAAACGCGCAGATCTTGGAAAACGTAATTCCCCATTCAAATCAATGGCCAGAACTTTTGTTTTCAAATTTAGTGTTCAAAACATTTTAAAATTTTTTTTATATTTAGGAAAATTTGCAATAATAAATTTTATTTTAAGAAAACGTTAAAGCTTTTAGTGCATAATTGAAATTAACAAACACGAAATAACTTGATTACAATCGTTAAAATTTTGCGCCAAAATATTAAGAAGATATAATATTTATATCATAGTAATGCAAGTGAGAATGTATGTTTGTTTATTTTAATGTGTATGTGCGCAATATTACGGATTGCATGCAACAACGGACATAAAAAACTGGTGGTGCAAGTTCAACCACCTCACTTGAAAAACACAACAAACCTATTTAGAACACATTCTCTTTTAGGTTGTATTTTTCTCGTGCCAATTAAGTTTGTAGTTGAATGCCACCAATACTAAAAAGCACGAAAAGTCTTCGTATACACTTGCTGTATTTATCTCACTATTTCTGAGTTCCCATTCAAACAGGAGGAATAAATAAAAATTGTAGCTATAAAATCTTCAATGATTTACCCTTAGAGTTGTTGCAAATGTCGTGTAAAAAAACACACACAATTTGTTTTTTTTTGCAGGGTTGGTAGGCAATACCGCTAAAATACCGATATCAATTTAAAACCCTTTCAACTGGTTACCATTATCTTTAAAATACGGTTTTTTTTTGATGGACCAACACTCAGGGGATGCCCCCCTATTAACGCAGTGCATTGTGTTGGTATTAGGAAAATAGGTTATGAGGAGGAGGAAAGAGGGAGTAGTGTTTGTGAATATTTGATTTAAATTTCTCAACATTGTAGGTAATAGGGAAGACTTCTGCGGGGAATTTTTCCACATACGGCTAGTGCGACTGATAACGAATTCTCTCTATAATGCGTCGTGCGATCCACTGGACAATCGACTACAAACGGATGCGCTCTACTTGATAAGCGAGAATTACGAATAAAAACTTGGGCTTTGGGGACAAGTTCACTTATCTCAGCTGAGCACTTGCCATGGTAATATCGATAGAACAGGGTCACACAACCCACATTCCGACGATGCTCCAATGAGTCAATAGAGCTGGATACCCTATTGTCATTGATAAGCGCCGACGCCCTCCTTTGCACACGGTCCAGAAGCTCCAAAATAGACTTCGAAGCTCCTGCCCATATATGGGAGTTGTATTCCATCTTCGGTGAGTAAATCGGATGGAGTGAAGTACTTCTTGCACCGACGTAAAAAACCTAGACACTTGAATCATAGTATAATATAGTAGCTTTACTCATTTTCTGTCAATTGAAAAAATAAAGTAGTGTTTGTAATTTAACTTGTACATATCCCTGCAAGCATTTGGAAGATATCTTCTAAGAAGATATTAAAGCGATATCTTCGATTTTTCATTTGAATGAAAATAATCAAGTAGTATTTTAAAATTGTCTTCCTTTTATTACTCGGAAGTTAATTCGGTGATATTTGGAAAAAAATAATTAAAAAATTGAATTTTTTGTCATAGTTTTTGTGATGATATTGCGGCAATATTACCTTTTTATCATCCGGAAGATAAAGAAAATTTGTTTCGAAATTCTTTGTCATTTTGGAAAAAATTAAAACAAAATTTGTATAAAAACAATCAACAGATACATAGGAAGGAAATTCTTCGAAAAAATTAAGATTTAATATGCGAAAAAAATCGGCTACGATGAAATCAAGATAATTAATGTGGTGGTCAATGGATTATGTATGCAGATGTTCTTTTTCAGGCTTAAATTTAATAATGAAAAAATAAATACTTTATATTGTACAGGGGAGTTTATTTGGGGATATCTTCCAGGTGATAACTTAGCGATATCGCTGATTTTTCTTCCTGGGGTATTGCTTTCGTGTTGCTTTCGGGTAACAGTTATTCCCGACGGAAGAAACTTCCGCAATACGAAATTGATATTGCCGGCAATAAATGTTTTCTTCCTGGCAATATGATCGGGGAATCTTCTTCGTATTGCCATGCTTGCTGGGTATGGTTCTTAATACCACTACAACTACATGATATAGGGACAAGCTCTCAATTTTTTAATGAGTGGGGCTACTATAGTATACTATGACTTGAATGCTTCTTTTGACACCTGAAAAACATGTTTATTCCAACGGACATCACACTGAATTTTCATGTCCAGAACATCAAGAGTATCCGATTCCTCAATATCAATATCATCCATATGTACAGATGACAGTGTTGACCTCACAGCCCTATGGGTCAACATACAACATTGGGTCTTGCGTGCATTAAAGTCGACCTTATTCGCACGACCCCACTCAGAGATTGTAGAAAGGTCACGATTCACTGTGTCATTCATAATCTGCCTTTTGCCCCCAATCTCCTCAGGGCTTGGCCTACGATCGCAGGAAAATGAGTGACAAATGTTGCTGTCATCTGCGAAAGAGTAGATAGGGTTGAAAGTTCGACCAAGAAGATCATTGAGAAAGATAAGAAATAGGGAAGGAGAAAGAACAGAACCCTGCGGTACGCCTGAATTCAGCTGAAACTCGTCGGATGAGACCCCATCTATAACAACACGAATACATAGTGCGATCTCTGAGAAAGCTCGAAATAAAACGAGCGAAGTCATTACCCACACCAAACGCAATAAGCTTTGAACTAAGCGCCCCGTGCCATACACGATCGAAATACCGAAATACCGTTATCTTTGACCCTTATTATCCTAGCATCGTCATATGACGACACAAAAAGGCCTCTTTTTACATGGGTATAATACCGTTGCTCTTAACACGGAATTTTTCCACTAATTTTTTTTACTACAGAGCAGCAGACGTGTGTTGCTAAAATTAGCAAAAAAATACCGCTGGGCTCAAAATTAAATTTCCCGTAATAACAGTAAACTTTTAAGCAGCTATTACAAACATTCTTAACTGAGTGTAATATTTTTTCAAATTAAAGATATCAAAATTTCAAATATTTATATGAAAAATATTTTTGTTTACATTTAAAAGAGAAAACCCAAGAGTTTTGAAGACTTGGTAGCATTTTTATAACTAAATACTTACGGTGGGTCTCATACTGTAGGTTTAACTTTAACTTAACTATAAACAAAAGAAAATATCAAAGAAATGTACACAAAACAACAACAAATTTTTGGGTTAACTATTAACTAAAGTCTAAACCTGTAGTATGAGACCCACTGTAATACTACGTTCACAGTACGATTGTTAAACATGTTTATGTAAAAGTTAAACATATCAGTTCACACTTAAAAATGAAGTGTTTAAGTTAAACATCTCGAACAGCTGTTCCCTAACAATTAAAAAAAAAAATACTAAAATTTTACAAAATTTCCCAAAAAGTTATTTTTTCTTCGGCCGGAGGCAATAATTAATAATTTTCGGCATTATCCAACATTATAATTGCTATAAAAAGTAAAATAACTATCCGCCCCAGTCGGAAACAAGATTTTTCAGTTTTTAGTTAAGGGACAACTTCATGGCTGTTTTTGGATTTTTCGTTCACCGGAAGCAAAGTTTAATTAATTGTTTTGTTCATCTATCACTTTAATAAGAAAAAAACACGTTTTAACTGGTTTTTATTTACATTTAGTTTATTTTATTTAATTTTATTTTTTTTTTTACTTTTTTTGTTGTGTCTTTTTCTGCTTCAAACTTGTCATTCAACACCAATTGATATCAATTTTATCGTGTTTTACAACGTGTTTAAAAATTAAACACGATAATTTAGCGTGTTTAAGGGTAGGAAAAATGTACTGTAAAACATCTCACTTAAACATGTTTAACGCTTAAACACGTCAAATCGAGTTAAACACGTATATGTGAACGCTGTATAAGAAGCTAAATTTATACCTACTTAAAAATTTTATAAAAACAAACCTAAGGTTTGCTTTTTTCGAACTTTATATCTACATATGTATATCTATAACTACTTGTAAAAAATCGACTATCCGTACTTACCTGAATTTTATTTTTGTAAACAAATAAAACTTAAACATTTGGGGTCGCCTTTGTACAAAAGCTGTTTCCGTACAAAGACTTCCCCGGAATGTGAAATGGAGCAATTATCAATATGGCAACACTGTAATTGCGCGAGATGTTGAATTTTAGAACAGTTAATGCACGCCATCTGATGGTGAGTTGGCGAACTTTGTTGAAGCTTTTTAGTTCATAACCCTGTTATATTATTTTACTTCGGTGAGGTTAAGTGCTATGGGAACACCGAAGGAGGACGCTGGGATATGTATGAGGGATAGACACACTTAAAAATGAAGTGTTTAAGTTAAACATCTCGAACAGCTGTTCCTTAACAATTAAAAAAAAAATACTAAAATTTTACAAAATTTCCCAAAAAGTTATTTTTTCTTCGGCCGGAGGCAATAATTAATAATTTTCGGCATTATCCAACATTATAATTGCTATAAAAAGTAAAATAACATTATCCGCCCCAGTCGGAAACAAGATTTTTCAGTTTTTAGTTAAGGGACAACTTCATGGCTGTTTTTGGATTTTTCGTTCACCGGAAGCAAAGTTTAATTAATTGTTTTGTTCATCTATCACTTTAATAAGAAAAAAACACGTTTTAACTGGTTTTTATTTACATTTAGTTTATTTTATTTAATTTTATTTTTTTTTTTTACTTTTTTTGTTGTGTCGTTTTCTGCTTCAAACTTGTCATTCAACACCAATTGATATCAATTTTATCGTGTTTTACAACGTGTTTAAAAATTAAACACGATAATTTAGCGTGTTTAAGGGTAGGAAAAATGTACTGTAAAACATCTCACTTAAACATGTTTAACGCTTAAACACGTCAAATCGAGTTAAACACGTATATGTGAACGCTGTATAAGAAGCTAAATTTATACCTACTTAAAAATTTTATAAAAACAAACCTAAGGTTTGCTTTTTTCGAACTTTATATCTACATATGTATATCTATAACTACTTGTAAAAAATCGACTATCCGTACTTACCTGAATTTTATTTTTGTAAACAAATAAAACTTAAACATTTGGGGTCGCCTTTGTACAAAAGCTGTTTCCGTACAAAGACTTCCCCGGAATGTGAAATGGAGCAATTATCTTCTTTTTTTTTTTTTTTTTTTAATTAACGTGTTGCTTCCTTTGGAAAAGGGATAGAGAAGTAGTGAAAGGTGGTGAAAGATGAAGGACTTCAAATATGGCAACACTGTAATTACGCGAGATGTTGAATTTTAGAACAGTTAATGCACGCCATCTAACCCTGTTATATTATTTTACTTCGGTGAGGTTAAGTGTAGAGATGAGCGATATTTTCATACCGGTGATTTAATCACAGTTATTGATAAATCACTGGTAACGGCAGTGATCAAATATTTCAAGTCGCGGTTACTCGGAATGTCGTTCTTTTAATATTTTTGTACTAATCTTTCTTGCAAACTTCATTGTGCACAGTAATACATGTTTTTTTTTTCAATAACAGTGACTTGCTTTCACACTCTTCTGAATAAAATGTCTCTATCATGTCTTTGTTACCGGTCGCAACTATTTTTCTTTTAAGGCCCAGTTTTTAGGAAGTGGATTATCTTTAAAAACTTAGTTTATCGCAGTTTGTAACTGGAATACTGCTTTTAAAATGTGATTTATATTGTTTTTTTTTTTATTAAATCTTCATTTACATAAACGAGCCCTTAGGGCAATAAAGAAATAAATTATACTCGAGAAAAAGTTTTTCCGGCAAATTTTTGTTAATAAACTTTGAAATGGCTGACAAAATTCGTTTTCGGTTTAAATAAACCAAGTTTAACTGACATCTTAAAAACTCGCCATAAATATTATTTCGTTTATTTATCAAAAAATTGTAGTTTTTTCCATAGAAAAACCGTGATCACTATCACAGTTTAAAAGAACAACGATTTGCAAATCACATTTACTGAGAACAATGTTACTGAAAAATCGCCGGATCGCCCATCTCTATTACAAAACCGTGATCACGGTCACTGTTTAAAAGAACGGTGATTTGAAAATCACGATCACTGGTAGCAGCGTTATTCAAAAATCACCGGATCGCTCATCTCTAGTTAAGTGCTATGGGAACACCGAAGGAGGACGCTGGGATATGTATGAGGGATAGAAAAAAACTCATACATATTACTACTTTTCATAAATTGGTGTTGCCTTGGTTGGGGCTCGAACCCCCAACTCCACGTGTAACAGTCCAACGCGCTAACCATTACACCACAGCGCCCTGCTCTACATTTACTAACAAACGCATAATTCATTTGCTAGCTTTTGTTGTTTTTAATATTTTATGAAACGAAAAATACTAAAATTTCAAATATTTTGCTGACAAATATTTTTTACATTTGAAAGAAAAAAGCCAAGAATTTTTAAGACTTGGTAGCATTTTTAAAACTAATAACCAGGGGTATGGCATCACCAAAAACAAAAGTTATAACGACATCGTTATCACTAGATGGCACTTTGAAATAGTAACAAACAAAAAAGCAAATAAAAAAAAAGAATTCTCAAATTTTATTATTTGAAAATATTTTGCGTTTGATTTTTTCTTATTTTGCGCAGTTTTCAGCAATTTTTGAGTTTTTAAATATAGGCTCAGCTGATACTAAAGTGATACTAAATAGTTGCTCAGGTGATACTAAATTTCAGCGCCCCCTACCGGCGAGTAGTGTAAAGCCTGGATCAGCCAGACGTAAACGTAAACGTATCTCTGCATAGCTGAATTAATAAGTTAAATAAGAACAGGAGATGTGTTGTGTTTTTTGTTTCATTCTTATGCATGCAATATAGAGCAAACGTAAATATACAACGAAAATCTATTCACAACAGATTTTTGTTGTGTATTTACGTCTGCTCTATATTGAATGCATAAGAATGAAACAAAAAACACAGCACATCTTCTGTTCTTATTTAACTTATTAATTCAGCTATGCAGAGATACGTTTACGTTTACGTCTGGCTGATCCAGGCTTAAGTTTTGATTTCCTATCTCTATAATTAATAGTCTCTGCTAATAACTCCTAAATTCATAAACGCTTTGTAAAATTATTGGAGGTTTGTTGAACAAATTTTGCATGAAAATGACGTTTTGTAAACCTCCTATAACTTTAAAAAGCATTTATGAATTGAGGGGTTAATTTTTAAGAAGCTAAATTTATACCTACTTAAAAATTTTACAGATGCTTAAATTTGTATGGAATATTTATACAAAATTCGAAAAAACAAACCTCTTATTTTTAATAGGAAATGTTGATGTTTTTTAATAGCAGTAATGCCATCACCTCCTAAAGAGAACTGATAATGGGTAACCGGAAATCCCCGAAACGATCGTCTTTTCATTTCTAAAGATGTAGAATATTTTGAAAGCAAAAACTCTGTGAGGTATTTGTTACACTCAAAAAAATAAGTTAGTAGAAAAATTAGTAAAACGTCTTGCATATCAAGTGTACTAGTTTTCAGCAATTTTTTTGCTGAAATTCCGTTTTCAGCAAAAATTTTAGTTATATTTTTTTAGCACTAAACTAATTTTGAACTAATATTTTACTAATTTATTTTGCTGCAAAATTTGTGATGAGAACCGCATGCATAGCGTGGACGACAACCAGATAGACAAGATGTAGATGTCGCAGCTTGTCTGGAAACGGAAATAACAAAAAAAGAAAAACAACTCTACACATATTCTATATTTAAATTTTCAGCAAATAAATTAACTAAAGTAAAATTTCGCTACAAGGTTTTTGAGTTTTTTTCAGTCTACTAATATTCAGCAAAAAGTTTAGTGATTTTAGCAAGGATTTTTTTCATTTGCAGTCGACTAAGTGTTAGCAAAACATTTGCTGAAGATTACTATTTTTTTTGGTAAAAATCAGCTCTCTGATTTTCAGCAAACCTTTTGCTGAAATTACCAACTTTTTTGCAAGCACGCTCCTGACTAAACATTTGCTCACACAGCAAAATTTTTTGCTGACTTTACTGACTTTTTTTTTTGAGTGTATGAGAATATCCCGATGGAGAAAAATAGCAGAGTTTTTGAAAAAAAGTACTTATTACGTTACTTTCATAAAGCTGGTTTCACACGACATGTATTTGTCATGTGACCTGTCACTTTAAGGACCCATATGTAATTCTGTATGTCTGTCAAAATGAGCAAATACATAAGGTTTATAATTTTTGCGTTTAAACGTACATATGTATTTACGCCTGACATTGGTTGCTTTTAACAGCTTTTATCAAATTTTTCCAGATTTTACTTTGTTTTTTTTTGCCGCCAGTTTCTTTTTTGTTTTGCCAAAAACAGCTGATTACATTTGGTTTGTCAGGTCAAAATAGAACGCGCTCTATTTAAAATATTGTCATATGACTTTTGCATATGGGTTTTACACAAGCAATGTTTGAAAGGGTTCACACGGCATGTATAAATTTTACAATGTAAAAAGTGACAAGTCATATGACAAATACATGTCGTGTAAAACCAGATAAATATGGAAATAATTAGGCTCGAACAAGAATAAATTAATTTTTCAACGTAACGTGGTTTGCAAATTTAATGTGTTTATAACTTTTGAGGAAGGTTTATTCTTCTTCTTAACCTCAAACCTAGTAAATGAATTTAGCTATATTTTTGAGCTGATAGTCTTGGCAGCTAGTGCTCATAAATTTTTCTTTAGTCTTAGAATTAATTCATAAGATTAAATAAACCAATAAATAAATAGCTATATTTTTGCTGTTTTTCTAAAACAAGGTTGGCAACCGAAACGAAAAACGGTATTGGTATCGGGTTTTTGTTTGTTTCTGTATTGGTATCGCTAACGGTATTTCATTTGTATCGGTATTGGTATTACCGATACCGAAACATCAATACCGGTACGAACGGATATTATTGAAGAATTGTGTTTGCACAATAAATTATGTGTTGTTATAAAAAACCACAATGTTGCTAAACCAAATTAAAAAAATAATAGCAATATGCCCGCTAGCAATACGATTTTTTATTAAAAACACCGAATTCAATTAATTTTAAATTGTGCATATTTTGTATAAAACAATTGATATTTTTTGTGAAAAAACGTAAAAAAATATTTTATTAGAAACCGATTCAATACCGGTATTAAGGGAAAAGGTTTTTGGATACCGGTATTTTTTAAAATTAAGAATTTCAGTATTGGTATCGGTTATCAATTTGATAGGGTTTTGAAGCGGATGGTATTATAAAGGTATCGGTTGCCAAACTTGTTCTAAAGGATTGAATATCGTTATTTATAATCAGTGTGTTCGTTTACTCAAATTTCTTACTACTTTTAAATTGTAAAATTACTTTTTGTATTGAATTGTTCCAGCTGTAGTAAAAGTAGTGACTTGTAGAGATGAGCGATCCGGTGATTTTTGAATAACGCTGCTACCAGTGATCGTGATTTTCAAATCACCGTTCTTTTAAACAGTGACCGTGATCACGGTTTTGTAATAGAGATGGGCGATCCGGCGATTTTTCAGTAACATTGTTCTCAGTAAATGTGATTTGCAAATCGTTGTTCTTTTAAACTGTGATAGTGATCACGGTTATTCTATGGAAAAAACTACAATTTTTTGATAAATAAACGAAATAATATTTATGGCGAGTTTTTAAGATGTCAGTTAAACTTGGTTTATTTAAACCGAAAACGAATTTTGTCAGCCATTTCAAAGTTTATTAACAAAAATTTGCCGGAAAAACTTTTTCTCGAGTATAATTTATTTCTTTATTGCCCTAAGGGCTCGTTTATGTAAATGAAGATTTAATAAAAAAAAAAACAAAATAAATCACATTTTAAAAGCAGTATTCCAGTTACAAACTGCGATAAACTAAGTTTTTAAAGATAATCCACTTCCTAAAAACTGGGCCTTAAAAGAAAAATAGTTGCGACCGGTAACAAAGACATGATAGAGACATTTTATTCAGAAGAGTGTGAAAGCAAGTCACTGTTATTGAAAAAAAAAACATGTATTACTGTGCACAATGAAGTTTGCAAGAAAGATTAGTACAAAAATATTAAAAGAACGACATTCCGAGTAACCGCGACTTGAAATATTTGATCACTGCCGTTACCAGTGATTTATCAATAACTGTGATTAAATCACCGGTATGAAAATATCGCTCATCTCTAGTGACTTGTAGTAAGTAAACGAACACGCCTAATGTTAACAAATAAAATTTCATTTTCATTAAAAATGGGTTTCTATTGTAGCTGTGTTTGTGTGACTGCCTATCAAAGTTATCTAGAACGATTTTGACAGTTTTTCAACGTATTCCGGCTTTCTACTTTCAAAATTATTCGAGATAGCATTGATAGGAATGCCGCACAAACACAGCATGTATTTCAAATTCGTATTAAGAACTACATTGGAGAAATATTTGGGGATTTGGAAATTTGTTTTGTGAATTTTTCGGAAATTTCAACTTGTAAAATGGGGATATGAGCACAAACCGCTCTGGCAACATGGTCTCCATTTGAAAATGTAATTTCTTTAAAATTGCTTTAGCAATGTCCAGTTGGGACAAAAAATACTATTCGGATTATCATTGTGAATGATGAAGCAGTTGGTTGTTGTATTTGGTTAAATCATAACAGTTTGTCAACAAATTACTACTATTAATTGATAGGCGGTGCTGCTAAAGTTTCACATTTGACAACACCGTTTAGTTTTTTCGCGCAAGTTTTCTAGTCGGCTGTGGTTTTGTCAGTAAATTTTATTTGTTTCGATGAAAATAATTAAGTTTGTGCAAATAATTTTATTTAAAAATGTTGCTTAAGTGTTGTTGTTTAATAATTTAATAATCGTTTAATGAAAACTAATTAGAAATAGTGAAAAATATAAAGTTTAAATTTGCAAAAAATGCAGTTTTTAATGGAGGCCTAGGGCTCCACTAACTTTAGTGTTGTTGTTTAGTATTGTGATATAAAGTGATCTTTGTATTAGCAGTGGTGTGTGTGTAAAGTCACAATAGTAGTCATGCCATATTTAAATAAAATAAAAATATTAAGAAGCAATGAAATTGTTAATTTAGAAAAAATGTTAGCATTTACAAGGTAAGCGGAATTTATTTGGCTTTTGTTATAAGGTAGTGATGTCTTTTTGAATTACCTTTTATTTAATATATGGTGCGGCTAAAGTAACTATATGATTTGTTTTTTAAAATAAATATTGAATGGAATGCAAAAAAAAAAATAGAAAAACAATCTTAGTTCTTTGCGCAATTGCGCGTTCCATTTTTATATTCTCCCAAGTTTAATTCGTGAAATAGAAAAAAATATGAAATATTCACAAGCAAAGTTACAATTTTTTTACATCATATAGTTACTATCATAGTATAATATAGTAGCTTTACTCTTTTTCTGTCATTTGAAAAAATTAAGTAGTGTTTGTAATTTTACTTGTACATATGGTTCTTAATACCACTACAACTACATGAGATAGGGACAAGCTCTCAATTTTTTATTGAGTGGGGCTACTATAGTATACTATGGTTACTATAGTCGCACCCTAATTTACCCTGAGTTTCATCAGACTCCTTGTAATTCGCTCGTACACTCAACAAAGTTTGACGGTTACTACATGACATTTGTTTGTGTAGTAATCAGAAATATTCACAAGCAAAGAAGTTACAATTTTTTTACATCATGTAGTTACTTTAGCCGCACCCTATATATATATTTTAAAATTTATTTATTTACATTTTATGTACAAAATAATTCATTATTAAGTTTAGCCTCAGCGCACTGTGGGCCAGGATCGCCGTTTTTTGGCCAAAAGTGCAATTCAGGTAAAGGGAAAATATGTTTATATATTCAAAATCTAGGATTGTTGACAGAGCTTTGAAGAATTAATTCCTTAATTCAATTTTTCAATTCTGAATTAAAAATTCGATGAATTAATTCACAAAGCACCATATATTGAATGGAATTAATTCACATTTGTTTTCGTTCGATTTATTTTGTTACGAATTAATTCAATTGCTATAGTTCTTTTTATTAAATCAAATGAATTAATTCACTGGTGAACGCGTTCAATATTATAAATCGAACCGCAAAAAAGTGAATTAATTCCTTGCTGAATTAATTCACCACTGAATTCATTCAATTTCATTTTCATTCAGTGAATTAAAAAAAAATAAAATTACATACAGTGAATTAAAAAAAATAAAATTACATTCAGTGAATTAAAAAAAAAATAAAATTACGTTCAGTGAATTTAAAAAAAAAAAAAAATACGTTCATTAAACAACTCAAAGCCTGTTTTCTGCCGTTCAGTAGAAGAAAGCTTTTATTTACAAATAAAATTTGCAACTAAGCAATTTTACAGCGTTTGCTAGTGAAAATAAACAAATTCCATATATATTAAGTGTTAGAGAAACCCGATGCACTTTATCAACCTACATGATTAAAAAATAAAGCCTTTTACTATTAAAAATAAAAACTTTACAGATATAGATGAATTTGGAAAAAATATAACTATTAATTTTTCAAACTTATGCTTCCCAGTAAAATGTAGATGCTTCACTATGACGTATTTCATTTATACGTTTTTACAATACAATGTTTTCTTCTACTGAACGGCTGAAAACAGGCTTTTAATTCAGCATACGTAATTTTTGTTTTTCAATTAAGTGAACGTAATTTTTTTTTCAATTCAGTGAACTTATTTTTTTCTTTTTTAATTCACTGAACGTAATTTAATTTTTTTTTAATTCACTGAATGTAATTTTATTTTTTTTAATTCACTGAATGTAATTTTATTTTTTTTAATTCACTGAATGTAATTTTATTTTTTTTTAATTCACTGAATGAAAATGAAATTAAATGAATTCAGTGGTGAATTAATTCAGTAAGGAATTAATTCACTTTTTCTCCTTTCGATTTATAAAATTGAACGCGTTCACCAGTGAATTAATTCATTTGATTTAATAAACAGAACTATTGCAATGGAATTAATTCTTTGAATTTATTGTTTGATGAACGCGTTCAGTTGAACGAATTCAGTGAATTACTTAAGAAAGGAATTCATTCAATTCTAAAGAAAATTGAATTTGATTGGTAGTGAATTCATTCAAAAAAGAATTAATTCTTCAAAGCTCTGTTGTTGAATATTTTGTGAGTGAAATATTGTATCATTGTGGTTACTCGTTGTTAGTTGGCGAGAGTTCAAAGTCAAAGTTTTTTAATTTTGTGCCATTTTTTATTTTATAATGATACAATAAAAAGTTCATAAACAATAATTTTTTCCAAAAACAATCTCAAATTATAAAACTAAAAAAAAAATAGAAACCTGTTAAGTGTTTACGAAAAAGTCACAAAATTATTAATTTTACCTTAAAAATATGTTCAAAGAAGAGATATTTAAAAAACTTGAATGCCAATGTGTTCCCTAAGATGTCTTCTACCTAGGTTTTTGCGACCGTTTGCGACCGTTCATAAACTTTCGAGATTTTGCCTTTTAACTGAAAAAGTCCCTTCAGATCTCGTTGATTTCCAGCATACCAGAGTTTTAGTAAAAATTAAAAAAATAGCACTAAAAATTACCTTAAATGTAAGTTCTGGTTTTCTGACACAGACTAACCCCCTAAAGTCCAGGGACATTTAAGTGCCAATTCTGAATAAGTACGAAATTAAGTTTTGACTTATTTTTAAGTTTTGACTTATTTCTGGCATTGAAGTTAAATTTTCAACTTTGTATCTTCAGAGACTTATAGTAGAATTTCATGAAAAATATTTTTGCCAAACATTTTAACCCTCTAACTCTTCAACTTATGGGTCTTTTTTGACACTTTTAAAAAAGGGCCAAAAAGACCCTTTAATTGTAGAGTTAGAGGATTAAAATGTACAACAAAAATGTCCCTCGTAGTGTTTTACATAAGTTCGCTGAACATATCCTATACCTAAAATGGAAGATTCGCATGGTTTCCTATTACGATTCACAATAAACATTTTCAAGAGGGGAAATTTTAACCCCCAAAAACATAGGGCCAGATGAAAACTTTTAAAACGCCGATACACTTATATATTTCTTTGGTCCCTCTGTGTGAATCAGTTGTCATCAGAACCTTTTTTTGTACAGTGTAATTTATTTTCCAAAACATAACTATTTTAAATTTATGGCCGCCATATTGGATCCGTCATATTGAATTTTTAAAATTTGATTTCACATTCGTAATCTGCTACCCAAAAACTTCCACTGGTACAAATTTGAAGTAAATCAGGCGACATAAGAAATTTAATGAAAAAATTGTTGTCCGCCATTTTGAATTTCAAAATTTTAATTTCAGATCTTTAGTCAGCGGATCCTAGACCTATATAATTCATTATATTAAGTCCAATATAATAAAAACTAAAAATTAATGGCCGCCATCTTGGATCCGCCATTTTGAATTTTATAATTTTTTATTTCAGATTCGTGTTCAGCAATAACCAAGCCCCCCTTTGTGATATCTTTTAGTCTCATATACTCAATATTCTAGTTTTGGCCAAAATTCGATGATGCTGTCCCACTGTGCAATGTAGTAGTTTTTGTAGTTTGTTTAAAAAAAATAACTATCATAAACATTGATATTTTATATATAGTAAAATAACTGCAATTGTAGTTCAAAAATTCAAGTTTGAACATTTTTTTTATTTTTTTCAAATGCTAGAATTTGAAATCTGCTATACTTCAAGCAAAATTTAAAGCACTTGAATTTTTAAAACCTATGTGCTTATTGGGTTACCACAATATAACAAATCAGTCAAGATTTTTTTTACGTTTTATAGTAAAAAGCATTTCATGTTAAAATTTCAGTGTTGTTAACTTTCTTTTAAAATCGCTAAAAACAAAGAAAAATTTGTTCATGTTTAATGTGCTGCACTTTTAAGTCTGGCGACTATTTGTAGATAAAAATAATGCAAGACTTAAGGAAATTTTATAGGATTCCCAAAAATATAGTTTGTACAGAACCGATCAGTACTGCATAAATTTTACTATGTAATTTGATAAAAGGTTGATGTCGCTAATTTTTCGTTAAAAGCCACGCCCACTTAAAACAAGTGACAAAATGAAAAAACAAACATTACGTTAAAATTCTGTACAATTTTCTGAACCATCTCCTTGCCTTTCGTGGCGAATTTAGCCACTATTTTGATCTTTATAAATAAAGGCAACAACAATAAAATAAGAAAAAACTTGAATTCGTATCCACAACTGTATACACGAAAAAATAATTTCAACTTCAGTTTCGTGTTGCCAGGGCCCTCAGTAGAAAATCATGTAAGTTTCAAACACGTGGCACAATTATTCCGTAATTCAGGAGAATACGAGTTAAATGATGTTACCGAAATAACTGAAATACCGTTATTTTTAAAATACCGATACCAAAATAAATGAGATGTCGATATCCTTAAAATAGCGTTAGCGAAATAATCTAAAATAGCGTTACCCTTACCGATAACCGAATCATTTCGGTTACCATCCATGGTTTTTTGTCCTGTGCGCATGTCATTGGCTCTTTCAAAATTTAAAGTAGCTAAACAATTTAGAGTAGGGAATTCAAATTGGATTTGTATCTACATTAAGATGTTTGTTCCTTAAATTACGAATTGTAAAATGTTATTTTGTTCCTATATTTAGAAAGTTTTTTTTTCGTTTGCAATTCAAACTCTCGAGTTTAGTTGGTGTGCTAGCATTGTAAATCGACAATTCGTAATTTCAGGGACACATTTGCATGCATATATGTACATTAGACCGTACCACAAGGTACGAAGAAAAAAACAGTTTTTCTCACATATTTTCTCATGAGTTATAACTGCCATATGATAGTGAAACAACTAAAATTTTATCATTCACATTGCTAAAACGGTAATGAATTAGATGCAAGGTTGGTTACCGTTATCGTTATAATACCGTTATCGCTAAAATACCGTTTCAAATTGAATACCGTTACCGTTATCGATACCTCCGAAAAAAATTCTAAATACCGTTATCGTTACCGATACCGTTATTTTTATGGGTAGTTATCGGTATTTATTATTTTATATAAAAATTAAAATTTTTTATTTTATTATCTTGAGTGTTTTTTTTTTACAAAAAATTTATAGATAATAATTTTACTTATTAAAACTACTAGTATTGAATTTATAGCTTAAAATCTGTATTTTCAGTACTTAAAATTAAAAATATGCCATGTTTTTACTTGTTTTTATATGTTTTTAACATAATTTTTAAAACCGGTACGTACCGGTATTAAATACCTTTACCGTTACCTAAACAAACGAAATCTGATACCGTTACCGTTACCCTTACCGTTATTCGTTTCGGTAACCAACCTTGATTATGTGTCATTTCCAGAGAAGATAAAATTGCTGTTTTTGCTTTTTATGCTTTGAATTGCTTTTTTTAAGACTTTTTGCCTAAAAAGACGTTTTTTGCTCACAAAAAAATATTTTTTTTCTTAACTTTGAAATTTTTTTTAAGAAAACTGTTGTTTTTCCAAGTTTCTTTATTTTTGCTTTTTCACAATAGTTTTTTGCTTTAAACACATCGGATTTTTCTTTTTTCTGTCTTCTCTGGTCATTTCACTATCGTGTGTCGTAAAATACATTCATAATTAGGCTCCTGAATATTTGTAGCGGTCTCTAACATAAATTTTGCTGAAATTGTGTACTTAGGTTGCTGTGGTCCATACGTAGAAACAATCGGACTACGTCATGAAGAGAAAAAATCGGACTACGTCATGACTACAGATGATGTATAAATTAAATTTATTAATTTTCAATCTCACTTTAAATGACTGTAATTGATGTAATCTTCAGTAATACGGCAATAATCAAATACAATTTCAAAACTTGAAATTGATTGCATAACTAATATTATTTGTTTTTAATTGTACAAATTACTGTATGCACAATGGATGTACATTAGGGTCTTCAACTTTGTATGGAGCAAAAAAAAAATGTAAGTTATTGACTGCCCCCCCCCCCCCCTCCTTAAAATATGTATTTGGCTGTAAAACAACGTCTCCCAAAAAATTAGGACAATCGGATAAGAGGAACACGTGGCTCAACGGCCCTGAAATTTGAAAAACGGTATATATGGGAAAAATATGACTGTTTTTAATTTGTTAAAATTTTTAATATTTTAAATTAATCTTGAATTAAAAGGATTAAAAAATCGTAATAAACAGTAAATTATCTTTCTAATAAGGCAATAAAAACTAAAATCGGTTAAAAAAACCAAGTAATTACAATTGCCCCGGCAACTAATGTGTCACAGAACGCTTAATCAAGAAGTTCGAGGCCAAATTTTGATATTCGAATTTGTAAAAACATTTTCTTATTTTATTTACTCCAAGGTACTAAATTAAAAAGTATTTTTTATCATGTGCTTTGCATACTCGTTTTAAATTAATGCCAAAAAGGTCGGAATTCTTAAACACTGTTTTCCAATCTACAATTTTACATTTTTAAAAATTTTTTAAAGAAATTTTAAAAAATCAACGATTGGACTTTAAGGTTTTATTAAGAACATGTTGTAGATTAAAAACTACAAAAATTGTAGGAATTCCGTATTTCATTTGGCTGGGGTAGAGATTTAATTTTAGCGGATTTCGGGAAAACAGCGATTTTTGGCATTTATTTAGCTTTTAAGCAAGTTTTTCTTTTTTCTTCTATTAATTCCAAATAATTTAGGCCGGAATATAACAACACAAGATTAAATACTTCAATCCTGAAAATTAGGGCAAAATACAAATACACTAAATTGCCCCTGTGTAAGGTCAGAGGTCAAATTTTTGGCGTTTTTAATTTTTCTTAAACATATTTATATAACATATATTCCTGAGCGGACTTTAATGAAACTTCTTGGTAATATTTTTCTAAGTCTAAAAATAATATTCCTAATTTAATTTTAGAAAATTAACCCTCAAATGCTCTTGGGGCTTTTTTTGACCCTATGGTAAAAAAGCCTAATATTTGTTCAGTGGGGCATACAGGCCCCAACAGCTCTTAAGGGTAAATTTTCTGAAATTAAATTAAGAATATTATTTCTAGGCCTAGAAAAATAATATCAGAAAGTTTCATCAATATTCGCTTAGGAATATCTGTTATATAAATATATGTTAAAAAAAAATAAAATCTCCTAAAATTTGACCTCTGACCTTACACCGACAATTTAGTGTATTTATATTTTGCCCTAATTTTCAGGATTGAAGTATTTAATCTTGTGTTGTTATATTCCGGCCTAAATTATTTGGAATTAATGGAAGAAAAAAGAAAAACTTGCCTAAAAGCTAAATAAATGCCAAAAATCGCTATTTTCCCGAAATCCGCTAAAATTAAATCTCTACCCCAGCCAAATGAAATAAGGAATTCCTACAATTTTTGTAGTTTTTAATCTACAACATGTTCTTAATAAAACCTTAAAGTCCAATCGTTGATTTTTTAAAATTTTTGCACTAACTTAAAACGAGTTTGCAAAGCACATGATAAAAAATACTTTTTAATTGAGTACCTTGGAATTAATAAAATAAGAAAATGTTTTTGCATTACATTATTTCTACAAATTTCAAAATTTGGGCTCGAACTTCTTTATTAAGCGTTCTGTGACACATAAGTTGCCGGGGGCAATTGTAATAACTTGGTTTTTTTAAACCGATTTTAGTTTTTATTGCCTTATTAGAAAGATAATTTACTGTTTATTACGATTTTTTAATCCTTTTAATTCAAGATTAATTTAAAATATAAAAAATTTTAACAAATTAAAAAAAAGTCATATTTTTCCCATATATACCGTTTTTCAAATTTCAGGGCCGTTGAGGCACGTGTTCTTCTTATCCGATTGTCCTAATTTTTTGGGAGACGTTGTTTTACAGCCAAATACATATTTAAAGGGGGGGGGGGGGGCAGTCAATAACTCAATTTTTTTTTGTACATAGAAAGAAAAAAAATTAATGTAATTATGAGATTTCCGAAATAAATGCCAATTTGGGACAAATTTAGAATTAATTAAGAAATATACAATATTAAAATTAAAAACACTATAAACAAGGTAACCAATTATTAGATTGACTATGTACTCAGGGTTTCCTTTCAAATGATAAGAGATCAGCCTGGCCAGGCTTATCGCGAGTGGCATGATAAGCTTCACGTTCTTTGTCGGGGAATTTGGTTGGCAAATTGGGAGAGTGGAGATTTACCTTAGCTTCAAAACGCATTCCAGCCACTTCTACTTCATAGTGACCTGACAAGACATAATCATTGGTCACGGGCATTTCATTGCCATCACCATCAAGATTACGTATAAAGCCAAGGCAAACCTGTTTTTTGAATGTAAACCCATAGCCGGTAGTCGTGGTCATGCCACAATATTTACCATCGCGATAGATAGGCTCATTGCCCCAACACCAAACGTCAACCTCGTGATCATGATCGTTTAGCAACAATTGAACGTACATTCGTTTTACACCCTCATCACGTTGTTTCTCAAGTTCAGATCGACCTATAAAATCAATGGGTTTCTGAAATTAAAACAAAAATAAAATTAATATTTGCTACCACGATAGACCTACATACATTAAATTTTACACGCCAACTTCGACCGCACTCGAGTGGTGTCGTAAAAGTGTCCAAGTCTTGACCCCAGAATGCATAAAACTTTTCAATTCGCAAGGTTCGCGTAGCATAATATCCGGCGTGCTGAATATTATATTTCTGGCCAGCCTGGTGGATGCGCGAATAAACATGAAGCGCGTATTCGTTGGGTATGTACAAAACGTAACCCAACTCGCCGGTGTGGGTAATATTTAGTACACGAATTCCGTTGGCCAGGCCTACGTCCAATTCCTTGTACGTAAAGAATGGAAAGTTTTTTGGAGAAAGATCCGTGTCTGTCAGCTCGGAAAGGAGAACACGTGTGTAGGGACCAATAATACAGATGGCCGTGTACATGGAAGTCACATCAGCTACATTGACACCGCCGCGCAAATGGGTTGGCATATTTTTTCGTATCCAGCTCATAGAGCGTGTTTGCTGGATGGTCGGTGCTATCATCATATAACTACAGAGAAAGCAATCAATTGTACAGAATCAGTAGGTTGTCAGATATTTTATCACAAACGTACTGTCGTTCGGAGAGTCGGGCCAGGGAGCAATCATTTTCATAGCCTCCAAATGCATTCTGCATTCCTGTATGAATTATCGTACCAATGGGTACGTCGACATCATTCGAACACATATACTGTAAGAGGTCCACCACTTCGGTTCCCTTAGACCACAGATCGAATTTGGTAAACGAACTGTAATCTGCAAGACCAATTCGTTCGCGACACGCCTTATATTCGGTAGCAACATGATCGAACCAGGGGGGTTTGCCAAAAGTCTTTGTCTGAGCTATGCGAAACTTCGGTAATCCAAACTCATCTGCGGTTAAATATTAAATTTAGTGCAATAACAATAATGAAATGAAACTTAAATTAAAGTTACCCTTCATGTTGTTTTTATCAAAGTAATTAGGCCGTTCGTATCCCATAGTTTGTCCGAAAACAGCGCCGGCCTCTTGAAGGGCCGGATATATGGGGGACATACGTAAATTGCGTCCAGTCAGGAACTCATCAAATGGATATGCAATCTGATAGTGTTTGCCAGGGACTTCTTTGCAGCGGTCCGAAAGAAACTTCCGATTGTTATGCAAGCCTAAGAACCGATTGATATCCAAGATATGTACATCGACGAAAGTGATGCCCCTCACAATGAGATCGGCTAAAACTCGGCCAATGCCACCGGCTGCCGAGACCCCAATGGTCTTCATGCCTGCCGAAACATAGTAATTTTGAATTTCCGGCGATTCACCCAAGATCCATTTGCAATCAGGGGAAAATGCCTGCAGCGCATTCGTCAAACGATCTACACGTGCTGAACGCAGTGCTGGGACACGGCGAAGTAATTCATCCAACAGTTCGTGAAAATGATCCCAGTCGGCAGGAAGAACGCGTTCTTTTTGGGACAACGGTATAACACCATCCTCGTATGCTACCTTTGCTTCCCGTTCAAATCCACCTAAAATTAAACAAATCTTTAGTTAGATCATATTCGAATGTATATAAATATAAAGGTTTCCCTTAATTAACTTATTGTCGATTTTCAATGTTAACACTAGGGTGACCATTTGTACTGATTTGATCAGATCGGATTAAATTTTTGTCTAAAGCAAGTTCATTAATTGTTAACGAAATTAAGTGAATTTATTCAATTGAACGCGTTGTTCAACTGCAATCGTGATTTAAGAATTAATTCAATTGTAATTGTTCTTTTTATCAAATCATATGAATTAATTCACTGACAAATGAGTTCATTTTTTAGAAATCGGAAAAAGAATTCCCTTAGTTTATAAACCATTCAGTGTGAAAGGAAAATTTCACTCAACCGTTCAGTGATTTAAGAAATATTTTTCTGTTCAGTGACTTTAGAAAAAAAAAATCATTCCCTTCAGTGATTTGATTCGACTTTTTACCGAGCAGTGATTTAAAATCAAACTTTACCGCTTTGTTAATAAAACAAAAAAAAAAAATTCAATTGCAACAAAAGAAAATTTATATAACATTAATTTGGTTGTGAGAACAAAATTTCAACTGTCCTAACAACAAAATCTGAATGTTTTTATGTGGGTGTTTCGAAAGGAAAAGTGCCTAGAGTCAATTCTCGCGGATGAATTTGTAAGCCAATCCTGTTGGTTCGTTGTGGTAATCGAATATGTCGTTTGTGTCTACAGAAAATTAGTTTATACAATGTAATTTTTTTGTGAGAAGTGAAATACGCTCGCATTAATAAAAATTCGGTAGTATTAACCGAAAAATTTTGTTGCAGCAATTCTTTTTGGTGAATATATTTAAAAAAATTTGTATTGATTTAAAGTCAGAAAACAATGGTCACCCTAGTTAACACCCCCCAAGATTTGTTCCTTTGATATCGAATGTTAAACTCGGACAAACATTTCTTTTTGGAAAAAGCTAACCTGTGCCAAATCGCGGCCAATGGTCTGACTTTTTGAAAATTCGTAAAATGTTTGATAACTTTTGTATATCTTGTGACAAGAATTACGAATTAACTGCATGTTTTTATAAAAAGAACCACTTTGAAGGCGAAAAACACAAACTTAAAAACTTTTTTCAATGAATTTTTTTTAGCCGCAATTGTTCTACATATAAGATCTACCAAATTTGTGCAAAAATTTTGAAACAAAAGCGTTTTTAAATTAGTGTTTTTCGCACAAATTTTTTTTAACGAATTTGTCCGATTCTTTTTCCAAAAACACCCAGTAAATCCAAAATGAACAATCATTGAATGGATTTAATTCGCATTGGCCTGGATTTGCCAGAGTAAATGTAGTACTGTATTACAAATACAATGACCAGCTGCAAAGGGAAATCATTCAATCAACACCTTGCTTTTTCACTACCAATGAACTTATTTTACGAGGGCGATCTCAGAAATACACGACATGATGTAAAGATGGAGGCGTTAGTTTTAAAAAAATTACTTTGGTGAAAAGTGGCAACCTCATAAAACTTATATTTTAAGTTTGAAGACGCCACGTTGTTTATATATTTTTTTTTTTGAGCCATCATCATAAGCCATAAAAGATCTTAGTGAATTTGTAAAGGCTAAAAAAGGGTTACTTAATCGAGACCATACACCAGATCACACATGCACTATTCCGATGGCCAAAATCAATGAATTTAAGTCCCAATTACTTCATCACGGATCTTATTCGCCAAATTTAGCGCCCTCTAATTATTTTTTGAAACAATGGCTCAGTGGCAAAATATTTGCCAACAATGAAGAGGTGGAGTCTGTGGTTGATGACTATTTTGAGGACCTAGATAGTTCTTACTATAACCACGGCATCGTAGCTATAGAAAATCGTTGGGAAAAATGTATCGAGCTACGATTAAAGGAAATTATGTTGAGAAATAAAGAAACATTGTGTTTGTTACTCGAATTTCTTACTACTTTTACTCCAATTGGAAAATTTAGTTTACTTTTTGTATTGAATTGTTCCAGCTGTAGTAAGTAAACGAAAAACTTTAAAATTTTCCCCAAACTTGTGTTGCGTAGTTCTGGGAAAGCCTTTGTAAGTGACTTCTAAAATACCTTTAAATAAAAACTTCACAGTTTCAAAATCAAGTGATTCGATCTTATTTTTCACAAGATGCAGTTTAAAATATATACATTTTTAAAAAATTTATTTAATTTTATAAAATAAACATACATTTTTCTCTCTTAAAAAAATACTTGAAAAATATATGTATGGTATTATTTTAAATGAAACTAGAATTTAATAAATCCTGCGCAACAAAAACAAACGATCTGGTCTGATTTATAATTAAAACAATTGGATTATGCTTCAGTTTTCTTTCGATCGAGTATGACGGAATGGAATTGGACCGTGGTGTATCTTGTTAAGAGGTGATGCTACGAGTCATAGCCTGTGCAGAGGGCTGCTGGTTCAATCCCCGGTCATGGCAATACACAAAAAGTTTTTCATATAGAGACAAATTAAAAATTACTTTGTTCAGTTGACACATAAACTAACCACTGACGAGTCTTTGGGTGAGACGAAACTGCGGCAGTCTGGCGATTCCCTTATGTCTGTTAAATTTTTCAATAAAAATGTTTTTTTCTTCTTCTTCCTATAAATCAACTCTAGAATTTATTTTAATTTTTTAGATTTATTTCATATTCCTGAAATATATAATTCAATGGTAAAAACTGTTCGCACTGAACGATTGATGAATTGAACGCAATATTCTTTTCGTTCTATTTATAAAAATTGTAAGAATTCAGCAGACTTAATTCATTTGATTTGATGAAATTAATGCTTAAATCAACATTGCAGGTGAATGCGTTCAATTTACTGAATTCACTTGATTGGTTAAAAATAAATTCGTTTTCTGAAGACAAAAACTGAATTCGATTTTTAGCGAATTCGTTAAAGAAATTGTAACTGTTCATTTCTATATAATATGTCTGTTCCCGTAGCCCAAAGGCGTTCCCATACTCAAAATTGCGTGTAAATTGTTGTTGCTTGGGCTGTTTTGGGTACCCGCGGTAATGTACGGGAACGCACATAATATGTCTGTTCCCGTACTTTACCGAAGTTACACAAACTAGCCCAAAGGCGTTCCCGTACTCAAAATTGCGTGTAAATTGTTGTTGTTTGGGCTGTTTTGGGTTCCCGCGGGTACCCGCGGTAACGTACGGGAACGCACATAATATATGCTGATTACGAAAATACATTTTTTTAAATCGGCCAATGTGTTTTCGTATCGTTGCATCTTCATTTTCTCAAAAGTAAACATATCAAAAATTTTTCACATAAAGATAAAGGTTTTTTAATACATATTCGTATATTTAATATCAAATTAAATAAACTGTGTATTAGCATCGAAAATCGACAATTCGTAATTGAAGGGACACCTTGATATGTTGCGCAACGCCAACTTACCGGCCAAAATGCAACCTTCCTTTTCTCGAAAGTAGATGCCACCGTCAAAATCACGCACAAACGGTGTCATGGTATCGAGGCCTTCTATGGGTTTGGTATGCAAATAGTGATGTTCCACTGCTTTTAATGGAATCTTGACAGTTGGCGATGATAAAGTACCAACTTCACGAGCCCAAAACCCAGTGCAATTTACAAAAAACTCGCAAAGAACATTACCAGCCGTAGTATCAACTTGAGTTACTTTACCACGTTCACTGCGTATTTTTTTGACAGCACAATGCTCCACTACACGGACGTTCATACGGCGCGCTTCTGCAATTAACGACTGACACACTAGATGTGGATCGCAAACTCCATCCTGGGGTATCCATAAACCACCAAGTAAATCATTCACTTCAATCATAGGACATTTTTCCTTACACTGTTGCGCGGTCAAAATTTCACAAGGGATACCCCAGGCTAAACCCTGAGATTTCATGCGGTTGAAGGTTATCATTCTGTCAAAGCTGCGACCTAAATTCAGACTGCCCACCTCTTTCCAACCGGTTGGGAGACCTTTCTCGGTGAATTTCTTAATCAACTCGATGGAATACTCGGCTAATTTAAGTTCCGTGTAGCTTGGTTCGAATCGTCCGGCCAATCCACTGGCAGACCAATGGCTATCTCCTCCCAACTTATCCTGTTCAATAAGTAATGTATCCTTACCCCAACCCAGTAGCGCCAAATGATATGCGACAGAGGCGCCCGTTATACCTCCGCCACATATAACCACTCGTACCTGATTGGGAATCGTACCATACGCCAGCTTTGATGGCTCATGCGGCATAAATTTACGCTTCCGAAAAACATTTGAGTCCTGTTCTTTGGCATCAGATTGAACGCATCTGCTGCTAGCTAGTTGCGCTGGATGCAATAACAGCAGTCGTCTCCGCAAGAAATGCAACGTCAATTTGTGAGTGCATTTGTACATTGTTTAAATCACAGTTTAAATACTAATAGGCCGTTTATATTTGTTTCGTATTTCCAACTAAATTTATTGTAAAAAAACTATAAACAGATGTTAATAGAGTTGTATCATTCATGAAAGAACTAGTTCATTTGAACGGTTCAGTTCATTGAACGATATGACATCGTTCACCATTATTCGTTCTTCCCGTTCATTTCGTTCTTTTTTTTAAGCGGGCCATACATTTGCAATATTATGGTAAAACTTTCCAAGTGGTGCAAGCATACTGACCGTGTATATATTAAATTGAAGGTTGAGCAATATGTATTATGAAGCGAATCAAAACACTTTTGATTTTTATTGGACAACTTGAAATATTGTATAATCTATTGGCAACACTGTGCAATTTTAATTTTGCGCTGTTTATGTTTGTGTGCATTTTGAGGTTATGTTGAATTCATATATTGCATAAAATACTGTGGCGATCTTTTGTAACATATGTGTTGCAATTTATTGTATGGTGTGTAGCAAAACGAGAAAAATACTGTGCCATTATATTGGACATAATATTGCAAATGTATGGGGGGCTTTAGTCATACAAAATTTGTACAGTGCAAGCGCGGTATTCGCGACTACCCATTATCGCGACGGCTTAATTTTTAACATTACAGGTTCTATAATCGCGACAGTTTACGAAAAACGGGTTCCATTTTCGCGACTTTTATCAGTTTTTTTAAAATTTGATTACAATGTCTACACAAAGACAAAAATAGGGGGAATGTTACCTAAGAGCTATGTAATTATACAACTACATAATTTTCAAGTTAGTTTTACAAAGTTCTAGTAAAATATGAACATTTTTTTTGTAAAATAAAATATATAATATCCTAAAAATTACATATATTTTGCTAGTGGTTGTAGCTTTCTATAGTCTGTAAAAAATTTGTGCATTTTAAATTTTTGTTATAGTTTTTGGGCTACAAATATTTAGCGAAATTTTTTCGCTCTTGTGAACAAAATACCCGGCTTTAAGCACCGTAAGTTGTTTTTCACGTGGACAATTTTCACTCAAACTTCAAAGGCCTTAAATAATAATCTTAATTCTGAAAAGGAAATTTTTTTCATGCAATTAGCAAGCACCAATCACCAATCACAATTAATACAAAGTGTCACTTTTTCACAAGAAAAATAATAGTCTTGTATATTAATTTTGCGTGAAAACAAAGTCTACACAATTTTCAAGTGAAACTCATTGTCTTGAAAAATTAGTTTTTTTTATATGGAGTATAACAGTTTTTTCACGTGAAACCCAAACAACTTACGATACTTTATGCCCAATTTTATTTTCTTATTCCTTTTTGAAAATTCGTAAATAAAGGGTTCTTCAATAAGAGCGCTACAAAAGTTTTTTTTAAATAAAACAAAAACGGTTTTGGATATCAATGAAATTCTTTATTCCTGTGAAAGTGCGTTCGATGCCATTATGTATGGAAATCGATCTCTTTTGCATGGCCACCACGGGCACGCTTGCAGAAGTCCAGACGCTGAACCCAATTTTCGACGGTTTTCAAGCATAAATCGGCCGATATTCGTACGAAGTTCATCAATCGTCGCCATAGGCGTACCTAGACCATTTTTTTGGGGTGGGCAAAGGCCCCATTATAAACCCATGTTTTTATAGAAAATTCTGTAATTTGATAGAGAAAAGAAATATAAGATTAAACTGTCTCATATTTTCCTCAACCTCTGACGAACACATTCTAACCGCATATTTTGACCACTTAAATTACCGAGGTGATCAAAAACTGTGGGATTTTCATCTTAACATTTTTGTTTCTACAACATATTGAATTTTCATCAAAATAGTAGTGTTTAGTTTGCAGTAACTCCTTTGCTAGATATTAACTAATTATTCCTTAAAAAAACTATTATATCTAAGATATTTATCTCACCAAAAAATATTATGCTATATTTTCCTATTAAAAATGCTTTTCCATTTTCAAATCAATTGCCTTCAGTTGCATATTGAATAACTCTGTGATTCTAAAAATTTTTCTTAAACAAAACCTCTTAGAGCCAGTTCTATAATCAGAACTAAGATCGATTTGTTGCTTCAATATTCCTTAAGTACGAAGTTTTCAAATAACATTTTTTATTTTAGAAATATTTAATACAAAAATCGATCTAAGTTCTGACTATAAAACTGACCCTTTGATTCCAACAAATTATCTTCCTAGGAAACCAGTACACATATTAAAAAAAAATAATATTGTGATACTTTTTGCCACCAAAATCATAGATGCAAGAATTATAGGTAAAATTTTTATAATTCTGGGGTGGGCAAAACGCAGTCTAGGGTGGGCTTTGCCAACCCCAGACTAGCCTAAGTCCGCCAATGATCGTCGCTGGCTTGTTGGCATAGACCATAGATTTGACGTAGCCCCACAGGAAATAGTCCAACGGCGTCAAATCGCACGACCAAGGCGGCCAATCGACTGGACCATTTCGTGAGATAACACGTTCTCCAAACTTGATTTGCAATAAATTGATTGTGACATTCGCTGTGTGGCTTGTGGCGCCGTCCTATTGGAACCACATGTCCTCCAAGTCCATATCATCCAATTGGGGCCAAAAATATTCGGTTATCATTGAACGGTAGCGATTCCCATTCACAGTAACGTGCCGGTCTTGATCATCACGGAAGAAGTACGGCCCAATGACGCCGCCGGCCCATAAACCGCACCAAACCGTAATTTTTTCGGGATGCAATAATGACTCATGGAGTACGTGTGGATTGCTGTCTGACCAATAACGCATATTTTGTTTATTGACGAAGCCATTCATTATGACGACCATAAATTGGACGTAGCGCTCTTAACGTTGAGGCCACTGACTCCGAATTTCGGTAGTAAATTTTAATAATTTCGACTCGTTGTTGGCTCGTATATCTTTCCATAATGAAATGGCAAACCTTACTGAAGAGAAATGTCAAAAGAGCGGCAAGAAATATGGCATCGTTTGCTGTCCCTGTCTTTCTACTTTTGTAGCGTCCCTGTTAAAGAACGCTTTATTATTGTTTTCATTGTTGTCAAACGGTCTAGGGCATCCGAAAAAAACATCGATGTAGTTGTTTTTTTCGAATTTTATATCTATAACTACTTGTAAAAAAACCGACTATCCGTACTTGCGTGACTTGTTTTTATTTTTTGTAAACAAATAAAATTTAAATATTTGGAGCCGCCTTTGGACGAAATCTGTTTTTGTATATTGGCTTGCCCGGAACGCGAAATAGAGCAATTACCTTGAGTGGCATGTTCTCCCTTTACTAACAATCACATAATTCATTTGTTAGCATTTGTTGTTTTTCATATTTTATCAATTTTAAAATACTAAAATTTCAAAAAATTTTATGACAAATATTTTTGTTTACATTTAAAAGAGAAAAAGCCAAGAATTTTTAAGACTTGGCAGCATTTTTATAACCACTTAATTTTTAAGAAGCTAATTTTTATAAATGCTTAAATTTGTATGGAATATTTATATAAAATTCGAAAGAAACAAACATTAAGGCACATATACACGGGATAGAAATCTCGGAGAGTTCACGCTAAATTTGTCATCTCTAAAATAATTGGCACTAATTTTTATCGTAAAAGTATCTTCCCTAGTTGTCAAATATTTGTTTTTATTAAAATTGTTGTATTTTAAAGAACAATTTTTTTTCTAAATACCAAAAGGTGCATTTAATAAACTGATATGTTCAATAATGTTACAAGACATCTTAAAAATTGTTATTAATTAAAGAATTTATGTATGACAGCAATTGTCAATGGCCTAGAGCAGGGGTGGCAAGACTTTTTTCGCTGCGTGCCAGAAACGGAAAATTTTTGTAAAAATTTCTCGCGTGCCACCTTAATTTAAATTTCTCCTAAAAATATCATAGCAGATCTACATATTTATCGGCGCTACGGTTAATCCCCATGAAATAACCCCAAAGGGAAATAAATATCATCCAAGAAATGACGTAAAAATGTTTGACGGTTATTTAATTTTTGGGGGTTTATTTATTCTTTAAATATTAGATTATTTCATTATGAAAAAATCCCCAATGAAATAAAATTAAAACAGTTTGAACATTATTTCCTTTTCATTTTTTGGGGGGTTATTTAATTTTTTTTGGTTATTTTATTTTGTTAAAAAAGTTAAATTATTGGGCGCCATTAATTATTTAACTACGTAAGAAACTAGTTGAAAAATTTGTTTCATTGAGGGTTTTTTCGTAGCACCTATTTTCCCTTAAAAAAACTTAATTTTTTATATACAATTTTATTATAAGTTGTTTTCCATTTTTGTGCAATTTTCTGGTACTTTTTTTCCCCGATTATGACGCGTTTTCTCATCAAAACATTTAAACTTCTTTCAATCTAGAATTTTAGAAATTTTGCCAGAATTTTATGATGATTGAATTTGCGAGTTCTGTACTAACCATATTTCTTTAAACAAAATATGGTGGCAATACAGAGTTTCATTCATTTTAAAAGACGATTTACAAGCTCTATGAAAAATTTCACCATTATGGAGTTAAACCACACATTTTTGTAACGAAATTTAACATTTAACTGAATTATTTGCTGGTCTTCTAAATAGTTTAAATTTTTTGAAAATATCCAACAAAACGGCGCGTGCCAATACTGATACGCGTGTCATAGCTTTGCCAGCCCTGGCCTAGAGATTACATTTCGTAGACTTATACAGAGCTGCATTTTCATAAAGTCTAGCGAGTTTTCTATCCCTTGTAGATGTGCCTTTAGAATCTTAGATAACCTTTTATAATTAAACCATGATCGACTTATCTCGGGAGCTATTTTGCCTCAAAGTTCGAAGTTGTACTTGCTTATAACTCCGTGATTTATGGTCGGATTTGGACAGTACGTGCACGATATGAAAGGTATTTAAAAATCTTTCATATGACATTAAAGATTTTTATACCAATTAACCCATTACGGCCCAGTTTAAAATTTTTAATTTTTAGAATGTTTTTTTTTTTAACAAAAAGAGCTTTATTTAAGAATATTGTGTTTATAACAATACAATTTGTACTTACTAATATATTTTTGAAACTTACACCTTTCATTCAGCTCGACCTTTTAACCCATCAAACAACAAAATTATTAAGGTTCAAACTTTTACTTTTTTTCTTTTTTACATCAACTCGAAAAAAAAAATCTTGTGAATATTAGGTTGTAGGAATATCTTTCACTAGGACCAAAAATAATACCGATTAGTTAACCCGTTGAGAAACAAGAAACTTTTCAAGAAACTTTTTTTCATGTTAAGACTTTAGAATTTCGCAATAAAATAGCAATCATTATTTGAATAAAAAAATTGCGCGATTTTTTTCTCCAGTTAATTTTTTGGTACTATAAACGTACATTTTAACAAAAAAAACAATTTTTTCTTTCGATCACTAAAATATGTGTAAATTCTTCAGCCTATCTAAAATTTGAAATAAAAATTCCAAACCGTTCTTCACTTATTATGCTTTTATGCATTAGAGATACAATACCAATTCAAATTAACCGAATTTTTTTTTTTTAAATAACTGACAAACACAACTGTTTCCTGCAAAAGTAATGTTTTGATTTTATTATTAAAATAAAAAAAAAACTACTTTAAACAACTGTTACGAAATCACAATAAACTATTGTGAAACTAACGAAAAGTTCGTTAGTTAATATCTTAAATAACTGTCATAACAGTTGTTTTGTATTTTTCCATAGAAGAAACAGCTGTAATTACAATTGAAAACAACAACTACTGATTACTACACAAACACCTATCATGTAGTAGGTAAAAGTCAAACTTTTATGAGTTGGTATAAATTTGTTCATACATATTAGGAATCGAAATTTAGGAAAGCCATTCATTCACTCACAAAAGTTTGTTGGTAGAATCTACTGAAAATGGCAGTTAAAACAAAGGTATATGCAGTTAAAAAGGCGACAAAGGTATTTACCTTTAACATAACTAAATCTTTTGTTATTTTTAACTGTTGAAAAATAACTAACAAATGAATTAAAAATAACTACCAATGTCGTAAAATTAATTGACAAATTTTTACTACAACAATTTCAAAACAACTGGCAAAATCGGTAAAAACTACTATTTTTACAGCCAATTCTTTTTGTTTATAAAAGTATGTAGTACAAAAATATGTGTTATTACTTCAGCCTATTTAAAATTCGAAGTAAAAATTCCAAACCGTTCTCCAGTTATTATGCTTTTATGCATTGGAGACATAAGTTTCTGATTTTTTTTTGCAAACTAGAAATATATCAATACTAACAAATATAAACTACACAAGAATTTTTAAAATTCAAAAATTTTTATTTTTTAAATAACTACCAAAAAATAACTGTTTAATGTTTATTATGATATTAAAATAACAGTACTTTTAGTTAGTTGTTTTCTTAAATAAACGTCATAAAAGTTGTTTTGCATTTTTCTATAGAAAAACAACTGTAATTTCTGTTAAAAACAACAACAACTACTGATTACTACACGCAAAAAACTAGCGTATTTGGTGATATTATATAATCATGCTTGGTAAAAACGATTTCTTACAGAAAAAACAATTTTTTCATTAGCTTAGTTTAAATTAGACCCTTAATTTTTCAGCCGATTTTTTCAATAAAAAATGTATAATTTAATAACTATAGCTTCGGAAAGAAAACGCTTTTCACAGTTTAAGCTTAATTCCATTGCCTATTTTTAAAACTTAAGTGTGTATCAATATAAACTTTGCAAATCGCAATAATATCGCAAAAAATCAATAGTGAATGAAATCTGATGTTTTTAGAAAAAAAATTCAGTAATAGTACTGTAGATTTTTAGTACAGTAAAATATTTTTTTGTTAATTTTTTTAAGTCTACCTTTATTTACAAAAGGCTCGAAAACAGCACATAATTTATTAAAGCAATAGGACACATATATAAATTTTGGACCTCTTTCTTTTCAAATTGGCTTTGATATTTAAAATCGGACTTCGTCTTATACAGTTGCGAGCATCAAAAATGCAACGCTACGCTAAATCATCTAAGTATGCTTTTATTTCTTCTAATGGTTTCTTGTTTGCGCTTATCTTTTGTTAATATATTCGTCGATGTGTATTTTCATATTTTAAGTCGTTTGATTTGCATTTATTTATGTGAATTAGTTTTTACGAACTTTTTTATGGCGCCCCACGTTGGGCGCCATTTATTGTTGTGATACTTCGTCCAAACCGAATCTAGGTTGACACCTCAGCTAGCTCTGACCAAGTGTTTTCCCAAACCGCAACCATAGACCGGAAGTAAAACAATAGAAAATTTATACTAACAAAACAGAATTATAAAAGAAACCAAAATCACTAAAACACACAGACAGACATTACCCAAGGACATTATTAACTTGTGGGACCGGTATCATTCCCACCAACGCTACCCACCCTACCTAAGCCATAGATTCCAACCCTTTTACTATGACCCTTGAAGTTACCAACAACTTACCATTATCATTATCACACCCATAAAGTTATGACATTACTCGAACAAATTTTCTATATATGAAAAATTTTGGCACCGTGAGGTTCGAAAAAGTACAATTTTTTTATGTGATTGGTACAAAATGTAAAAACTCATTTCCATCCCTGAGTTAAATCCTTTGAAAATACTAATGCATGTGCATGTCGAAATCAACCATCCCAGCGAAACCTCCCAGCAAAACCTTCTATTACCAGGTAAAGGGAAATGTAATAAGAAACCAAAAATTGTAACCACTTACACTTTGGTCGCATAACACATTATTTTAACATGGGGGTGTCATTGGGGGTAAATGGTTGCCTAAATCGTACCGGTATAGGCTAAAATAAGTGATTATGAAGGAAGTACTGAAATAAGTTGTTACTTGTAATATTAAATTCACTAGTTAGCTAAAATAAGTACATACTTTTATAGAGTGAAGTAAGTTATTACACATTAGTACATATTTCATTGGTTTCATATACGGAATAAAATAAGACGTTACCAGTAATGACTTTGTTTAAAAGTACACCGATCCATTAGATTCTAAGTTTTTATTAAATCATACCTTCGCATAATAAGTAGTTATATTATGCAATACCAATAACTTATTATTTTTACCCTTATTAATTAGTTATTATGAAATACAATTTCGGTAATATATTATTTTAAAGACTCCAAATAAGTAGTGATATATCTCCATATCGGTAGCTCATTATTTCATACCTCCCACATAAGTATTGATGTATTACAAAATTTGAAACGTATTACCTAAGGTTTCTAAGTAAAACCAAGGGTAAAGGGTTACCCATTGCCAGGCAATGCGTGAAAAAGGTCAAACCTATTACCAAGGTTTTGCTGGGCTTCTATTACCTGGTAAAGGGAAATGTAATAAGAAACCAAAAATTGTAACTACTTACACTTTGGTCGCATAACATATTATTTTAACATGGGGGTGTCATTGGGGGTAAATGGTTGCCTAAGTCGTGCCGGTATAGCATAAAATAAGTGATTACGAAGGAAGTACTGAAATAAGTTGTT
The DNA here is from genome assembly GCA_949987735.1 of Leucophora obtusa. Taxonomy (NCBI): domain Eukaryota; kingdom Metazoa; phylum Arthropoda; class Insecta; order Diptera; family Anthomyiidae; genus Leucophora; species Leucophora obtusa. Next base: position 183,297 of record OX465297.1, read on the forward strand.
AGTTGTAATATTAAAATCACTAGTTAGCTAAAATAAGTACATACTTTTATATAGAGTGAAGTAAGTCATTACACATTAGTACATATTTCATTGCTTACATATAGGAAATAAAATAAGACGTTACCAGTAATGACTTTGTTTAAAAGTACACCGATCCGAGCAATGTAATTAGATTCTAAATTTTTATTAAATCATACTTTCGCATAATAAGTAGTTATGTTATGCAATACCAATAACTTATTATTTTTACCCTTAATAATAAGTTATTATAAAACACAATATCGGTAATATATTATTTTAAAGCCTCCAAATAAGTAGTGATATATCTCCACATCGGTAACTCATTATTTCATACTTCCCACTTAAGTATTTATGTATCACAATATTAGTAACGTATAACTTTAGGTTTCTAAGTAAAACCAAGGGTAAAGGGGTACCCATTGCCAGGTAATGCGTGAAAAAGGTCAAACCCATTACCAAGGTTTTGCTGGGATGTAATCGTACTATACTTGTACTGTGATTGAAATTGTGTGAAAATCTGGCAACATTAGTAAAATAATCTGAGAGTAAAAACAGGAGAATAAGAAATTCCGTTGAGAAAATAAAATAAGTTTTATCTCTCACGGAAATCGTTGCACGATTTTAATTGTCAAATTGTATGGAAAAAACGGTGACCTTTGCAAATTCAATTAATATGCATTTTTTTGTGTTAAAATGTAAGCACAGGACCTGTGGCCATATTTACGATATAAATGCGATGTGTTAATCTTGATATTTAAACCACTACTTAGCGTATATTTCAATAAAAAAATGTATTCATCTATGTTTGGCAGCATATCTTTCCAAGATGTCCCCAAAGTCCAACTTTTAGTAAAATATGGGGTCACCTCTAAAAACTGTTCTTACTAAATTTCAAGCAAAACAGTTTCCTTTTTCAAAAGTTATCGCAATAAATACATATTTACTAAGGTAAGTATCGTTCGTTGAGTACAGGTCCTGTTCCTACATTTCACACCGAAAAAATTATTTTGATTGCATTTCAAAATTTTTGTATATAAAAAACTAAATGGAAAACAGCGAAACTTTAAAGACATTTAGCGAAAAATCTGTACCATTAATCGAAAAATAAAGTACGCCATCGTAATCTGCATGTCCGAAATATATAGAATTGATGGTCAGAGTTCTATTAATTTTCAAAAGTCAAGATTTTGTTATGCAGTGTAATTAATATCGTCAACAAATACCACGTTCTAACACTTTTTCTCTATTCCCTTCGATATTTTCTTCTTAAAAATAGCTTTTGTTTATATGAATAACTTTGGCGTTAATTTTTGGGCTTGAAATGTGGTTTTGTGCGTTCCCGGTATTGTGAACAATTTTACCATTTTTCGAGATAATTATTTATTTACTCTCATTTTACCAGACTTTACCCAGAATTACGTGAAACAAACCTAATATTTCGCCGATAGTTTATAAAAACTGGAAGTAAAAAAAGCAACTGTAGTGTATATATTTATGTAAGTACAACATATTTATTTTTTAGTGAATAATGGCGATGAATGAATTACATATTAATGAATTATTAGTGTTATGATTTATAATCTCTTATTGTTACGAACGGTGTCCTACTGTTTACTTTTCTCTGTCCGTCTGTTTGTCTATTTGTTATTCTGTCTACCTTACTGAAAGTGTATTACTTTATATGAAAACTTCTTATTTCGATTCAATGCTTTCGACTGAAGGTTGATTAAAACTATATTTTAAAGCGAATTTTATTTGTGTGCATCACATTATTATATAAGATGTTATGTTTGGCGTACCGTGTAAAACATTCTACAATATTTTATAATAGGGGTTTTCATAAAAACTCGTACTCTACTCGTAAACAATGTAAACCTGGTATGTTTATGAGTTTAATGTCAAACTCCATACATAAAAAATATGGTTTGTATTTATACAAGGTTTACAAGGAGTTTACGAGTTTATATGAAAATCCCTAATATTTCACGTTTTAAAGAGTTTAAAACATATCACATTGAAGCAAGAATTTATGTATATGCAACGTAAACCGATCAAGAGATTAATTATCTTAGATTTGATTCTTCCAGGTGAAAATATTAAGTTTTGGTTGGGCCGAAAATTTTAAGAAATATACAATATTTGTCTTTCTATTTATTACGAAATATAATCTAATGCATTTGGGGATGTTCTTTAACCATGAAAAATGCAGTTTATGAAGTATTCGTTCATTCTGCCACAAGAAGAAAAATAATACGAAAATAATTCCTACCATCTGGAAGCATATATTTACCAACTTTCAATAAAATCAAAATTTTTGATGAAGCTGAAAATTGATGCCACTCTTGCATTCTTATAATCTTAGATATTGCTTAACAATTTTACGACGGACGTCTGTAAAAAAGATGCGTGAGGAGTAGTGCTGGTGAATTCGGTTACTTTTGAATACTCGATACTACTCAATATTTTCAATTTGGATACTCGATACTACTCGATACTTTTAACGGTTTTTAAATTTGAAATTTTTTAAAATTTTTTAATAAAATTCTTTGAAAATGTTTATGTTGATTCAATATTTAAATTAATAAACAAATTTTTAAACTTTTTTACCAACTATTCATTACGTTTTCATAGTTTCTTAACATACACTTTGAAATATTTTACTTTTGATTTTTTTTCTTTTAGCAGAGTTGTAGTTTTGTGATAAATATTTAAGCAGAGTCACATTTCTGTTGTAAATAATTTAGCGGAGTCACATTTTTATATATTTTTTCCGTCCAAAATGCAACTCTGAAAATATCGTGTAATAGTAAGTATCGAGTACCCAAAAATAAGACAAATACTCGATACCAGTACCCACTACTCATATTTTTACCAGCACTAGTGAGGAGTTGGCGGAAGCCACTGAAATGCGCTTTAATTTTAACTTTTTGATACTTAGAGTTTCTTGTACCAATACAAGTAGTGTTCGCCATCTTCGACCATTAACTCGTCCACTCCTGAAAGAGAAGGCAATCAAATGAATAATGCGCTTCTAAGTAAATTGATCATTTGACCGAGAAATATGATATTATATTATAAATCGTACTTACCAACAGGTGCAATCAGTTGATTGCCGGGAGTATTGTTTGGATCAGGAAGTTCCGGCAAGCGATATAGTAACCAATAATTATACCTTAAAAACAACGTTTTCTTTAATTGCTTCTCTATACAGTTAACGTACGTACACACAGGAAAAAAGTGTCAACCGAATAGTAAGTCCATTTTGGTTGCTATAACTAATAAATTCCGTTAGTATAACCAAATTCAAATGTTAATCCTGGCTATTTTTAATCGAATTTTATTGTAAAAACATATTATTCGGTTGTACCAACCGATTTAGTGGAAGTAACTAATTTCAGTTAGAAGCTGACAAAATTTTCCTGTATGTGTATATATTATCATTTCACTAACCCTCTGGGTTCCTCCTTCTTTCCTGCTAAGGTGTGTACATAATGACCATTAGGCCACTCTCTTGCCTCAAATGCAAACCTAGTTGCGAAAATAAGTAAAAAATATAAATTCATAATTCATTATATTTTTGAATAAAATCCTGCACTTTACCTAGGGTCCATCTCGGAAGCTTGAGTCATGGCTTTAAAGAAACTAGTATTTTTAGGAGATACCAACGACAGGGAAATAGCTTCGGTTACATTCGAACCTACCCATAGGGTATATGTATACGATACGTTCTTCAAGTCAGATTCTTCGGCTGACGTGGTGAGTCCATAGAGAACTGCCGATTTTGGTTCACCATTTTCTAGTGATATGTCAGTGTATAGTTTTTTTGTAGAGAATATAAACTTGAACGCTTTATCTTACCTGGTGGGGGGCTGTTTTCACGAATAACGTGATCGCATTGCAGGGCACGTACGGCTCCCAATCCCTTCCATCCTAATGCTAGAACAATGTCGGCCGTCAACCCTACGCCAATATCTGGATCTTGTCCATCTTGCAAAGGTTCCTCACTCCATCCTCCGTCATCCCTTTGCCTGCTTAAAATCCACCGAGTGGCGGCTGTTCTGTTCCAAGCCCCAGCAGGGTCGTGTTCCAAGTCCTGCAGCGCTTGCATTGCCAGTGCTGTGCTGCGGAGTGAGCCGAAATTGCCTCTAGGATCTTGCAGAGTGGCTAGACCTCGAGCAGGCCGTCTTACAAAATGTTGTAGATGTCGATGGCGATGGTCAGTCACAATGCAGCGTAAGGCCAGAACTACCTAAAATATAAAAAGATGGAATTGTAATCGAGTTTTAAAGGCAAATAGATACATATTTTATCATACCATGGCAATCGTATCTACACTTTGATCTGTTACTCCGCTTGCTATATCTAAAAGTCGCCGAATTTGTCGTTTTCGAACATGCGCTGCTGAACTACATGCGGATAATGTTGTTAATGCAAACTCAATATCTTGCGTAGGTTCATGATGTTGAAGTGTGGCTACTAAATCGTGGCCATGAAAATGTTTTGGATCCTTGCACAACGATCCCAAGGCTAGTACATAACGTGCCAATCTATCTAAATTTAGTGGTTTTGGTACCGCATGATGTCTGTCCAACATAGCTAAAATTTCAATTTCCATTTCCTTTACTGAGAGCATGTCCTCAAGCTCTTGAATTAATTGCAAATGTCCATCGGAGTCGAATGGATCACGCGCCCCCGATAATTCCTTAGCAAGTAGTACTACATGAGTGTCGTTTCCCCAGCCATAGTCTGCCGCTCTTTTCATCTTCAACCAATCAAGAGCTTTAAGAATAGAATCTTGCTCTTTCTTATCAGGTCCAGCTGAGCCAATAATTTCATGAACTGATGTTGTCGAGGGAGTAGGTTCTGCAGTTGTTGTTTCCAGAGCAGAATCTCCAATTTGAACGGATTGTAAGGTTTCTGGCGAGTCTGTGGTGAAAGAGTTTACAGTAGAGAAGTTTAAAATCAGGCTTGTGGACAAACTCAAGTCTGGGGGTGTTGCATCTGTGGCCAATGATGTGGCCTTTACGAATGTTGGAAATTTTAATATATTTACGTTCAAAATGAAGATGCTTATAAAAAGTAGACGGCCGCCAAATTGTATTCTATTATCCTGAGACATTATTCTAAAAAAAAAACAAATAAATAAATAATAAAATGAATTTTAGAATCTCGTTTGTTATTCGCTGCCGCCACTTCAATGGGTTGGCGACTTAGCCGTTCAAAATATAAAAACAGCCAAGAAATCGGTTTATTTTTTAATTATTTCCCAAATTAATTTTTAAAATTTTAAATAAATTGATAAATACAGAAGTTGCTTGGATCTTTGCTTGCAATTCAATTGACACTGCCTATCATTATTATCTATTACGATTTTGATTTAACGTATTCCAGGTTTATACTGCCTAAATTATTTGAGATAGCGTTGATAGGCTTGCCGCACAAACACAGCTCAATGCGGTTATCGAAACGAATTGGATTTGTCGTTGTCTTGTTGAATACATTTTTCAGATTATAAAATTACTTTCATATAAAAAACTAGATTTTTTCTAAAATTTCTTAGATTTGAAACTCATAGAAAAAACCGTTAAATATTATATAACTTCCTATAGTTCTCAAGTTCAATAATAGATTTGTTTTTTTTCGAATTTTGTATAAATATTCCATACAAATTTAAGCATTTATAAAATTTTTAAGAAGGTATAAGTTAATGTGTAAATTCATTAATGCTTTATAAAGTTAGAGGAGGTTTATGAAACAAATTTTGTATGAAAAATTTCTTTGTAAGCCGCCTATAACTTTATAAAGCATTTATGAATTTACACATTAGCTTCTTACGGTGGGTCTCGTACTGCAGGTTTAAACTTTAGTTAATAGTTAACCCAAAAATTTGTTGTTGTTTTGTGTACAACAACAAATTTTTTTGATATTTTCTTTTACTTATAGTTAAGTTAAACCTACAGTATGAGACCCAACGTTAAAAATCAAGTAGTTATAAAAATGATACCAAGTCTTAAAAATTCTTGGCTTTTCTCTTTCAAATGTAAACAAATATATTTGCCATAAAAATATTTTAAATTTTAGGTTTTTAATTTCATAAAATATGAAAAACAACAAAAGCTAACAAATGATTTTGTTAGTAAAGGTAGAGCAGAGCACACAGATAATCCCAAGAAACATTTTTACGGACTCTCCGGCACGTACGGATTCATGAATCCGGCTTTTACGGCACGTTAACTGTCCGTAATGTACGTATCCGTCAACGCTTGTACGTATACGGAACATTAACGGACCGTATAAATGGATTTTCGAACACAATACGTTTTAACTCCGTTTTGGTGTATCCGTTTTAGTACCGGTAAATACGGACTTCAGTTTTACATCAGTTTTGATTCCGTAACAAACTGTATTGTTTATTTCTTTTGTTATTAATATAAAAATATTAAATGGCAAAAATATATAAAAGGGATCACTAATATCGCGCGATCCTTCCATCAGTTTTAAAAATGGGTGGATGCACACTAAAGTGCGAAACTATTTATTTATTTTTTATTTATTTATTTATTTATTAATTTGAAGTTTCGTACACAAGACTTAGAGTCTCATATTGCAGTACAGAACTGATTATTTGTAGAATTACAGAAATTGTTATTAAAAATTTAAAACTAAAAAATAATAAAATATAATAACTTTATAACATGTATCAAATTAACCCTTTCAGATCCACCCAGCTGCAAAAATTTATTGATTTTGTAATTTTAAGGTAAAATGGTATTAAAACTATGAAGATTTCCTGATGTCAATTCATATTTTATGAAACATAATTTAGGTAAAAGTATAATTGTGATTTTTGTCTAAGTAAAACTATTAATATTGAAAATATTTGCAACTTTAAGAGAAAACATCACATCACACAGTCGTGTATGCTGGGTCTAAAAGGGTTATAGTCAAATTAAAAACATAAAAAATATCATAAAAAATTAATTAAACATTCAAAGTATATACTCATATAATTAATTAACAGACTAAATCAAATATAGTTTCCTAATTCGAATAAGCTCATAATTTTATTTTTGAACTGAAGTGCATTACTTATAACTTGAGAGTTATATGGAAGATTATTCCAGAGACGGGTGGCGTATAAAAAGAACTGCCATTCGGATATCAAACTATGATGTCTAAAAGGTATCAATCTTTTCCCCCTATTGGATCTCGAAAATCTCAATCGTTCATATAAATGCTGTGGCTGTTGGGTGTATATAATCTTATGTAGGAATAGTAAAATTCTAGTTTTAAGGAGATTATCAAAACTTATGCCATACAATCTTATTGAAAACGCTGAAACCCTATCAAATCGTTTCAAACCATAAACATATCGAGCGATATTATTAAAAACGACGTTAAGTTTCCTTTTACTATGTGTGTCACAACTAGCAAAAATTTCACACCCATATAAGAGAATAGGTATTAAATAGGTTTTGGCAAGAAGTATCCTAATATTTATTGGCGTGCAGTGTTGTGTTTGCCAAAGTGTTCTCAACATAGAATAGGTACGACCACAAGCATAATTAATATGGTCAGACCACGTGAGAGTATTGTTGAAATATACTCCAAGATTCTTCACGGAGTCAACTATTTCAATTGGTTGATCATTAAGGGTTATGACAGGTACAACATTAACTATTGTTGAACGCTTTCTAATAACTAGGCATTTAGATTTCCTCGGATTTATACTAAGACCATTTGCCGAGGCCCATATAAAAATTCGATGCAATTCACGATTCAGATTGTTCACACATAAATCAATGGAAGTGACCTTACAACTAACGTGAAGTTGGACATCATCCGCATACATCCTAGACTTACATATCTCAAGTGTATCCGGAAGATCATTTGAGTAGACTGAGAACAGAAGAGGTCCAAGAATCGACCCTTGAGGCACACCCCGAAATACCGGGAGTGGGTTAGATTTAACATTGGATGACTCAACATATTGAGATCTACCTCCAAGATACGTTGAAATTAAGTTCGTAGCGGCTTGGGAGAAATTAAACATTCTTCTTAATTTGAAGCATAAAATATTATGATCAACGGTATCGAACGCTTTTGAATGATCCAAAAGTACTAGTAGAGTGATATTCTTACTATCAATCTCTTTTCTAATTTCCTCAGCAACATCCACTAGAGCACTTGTGCAACTATGTTTTTTACGAAAGCCGGATTGTCGATCAGTTAACAAATTATTATTGTCTAAGTACGTACTTATTTGGATATGAATAAGCCTTTCAAAAACTTTAGAGAGGTATGGCAAAATCGCGATTGGACGGTATTCAGATTTCGTTTTAGGAATAGGAATTATCCTAGCATTTTTCCATTTGATAGGATATAGGCTGGAGGTAAGAATGTTATTAAAAATTAATGTAATAAAAGGAAGTAGACTAGGAAGAAGGATTTTTATGAATCTTGGGTGTATACCATCATCCCCAACAGCGTTGGACTTAACAGATAGACAACTAGATAGTACATCACATTGGTCCACGACATTAAACATAAATTCGTCACTTTCATGAACAACATTGTAGTCATGGTAATAGTTACAGTCAGCCTCGACCATGGGTATGTTCAGGAAATTTTCATTAACTGAATCAACATCCACAGAAAACGGTTCCTGACTAGTGACTTTACCAATACCAATTTCACGAATAGTTTGCCATGTTCTCCTTGAACCTAAGGCGGAAGAGAATTTGGCAGAATAAAAATCTGATTTAGCCTTTTTAATCATTCTGTTCGTTTCCCTTCTGGCAATACGATATTCTTCATGTAATTGGTCAGTTTTAAAACGCTTCCATCGTGAAAAAGACAAATCCCTACAATTAATAGCTCGTTTAATATCTGAAGAAAACCATGGCTTTCTCTGTTTACTAAAGGTTTTCGTTATGAGTGGAACAGCAAGATTAAAAAGACTAGTAAGGTTTAATTCAAGAAAAGAAATTTGGTCATCAACTGATGCCATATAATTCAAACTATTCCAATCTATCTTGATGAATTCATCCTGAAGGATTTGATAGTCTAAGTGTTTGAAGTCACGGTATGTTATCAATTGCTCAGGTACCTGTAATCTAAAATCATATGCCATGAATATAAGATCGTGTCTGGAGAAACAAGATGCAGAGAGTTGATCATAAAGTAAAACATCAGACAGATTACTGACAAGAAACAGATCAAGTAACGTATTATTCGTTGATGTAAAATGTGTAGGCGTGCAAGTGTTTGGCGTATAAAGTCCAAGAGATATCATATTATTGGAAAGAGTACATTCAGTTAAAAGGTTTGAATTAAAATCACCTGCTATTATAATGTTATCATAGGAAGCTGTAAGTGTTTCAAGCTTTCTCAAAAAACGTTTAGTACATATTCTGTTATTTGGCCTATAAACGCTACCCACAAGTAACTTACCTCCCTCCCTAGTTACTTCTACGAATAGATATTCAACCAAGTTAATTTGAATATTCTCACTGTCATCTTCATTATCAACCACCTCATTAGCCTCCGCAACGCCGGAACAACATACAACATTAAACATTATACCCTTCTTAACGTACACAGCAACACCACCAGCATATTTTTCCCTGTCAACCCTACAAAGATTATAACCACTCAGACATACAGATAAATCAGTGACATCGTTATGAAACCACGTTTCCGATACGCAAATGAAATCAATTCCAGAATTTTCGAATATGTATCTAAATTCATCCATTTTATTTCTTAAGCTTTGTGCATTAATGTGACATATTTTAAAACCAACTCGCTGATTGCCTAAGATTCTTATCATATTAGCAGTGCCGTCTCTAGAATTAGCTCCATTATTATCTCTCAAAAACATATATCATTAATGAAAAAGTAATGCACCAAAAATAACCTAAATTCGAAAAATCAAGAGGTATAAACATTGATGAAGCTATAATTGAATTTACATTGTAATAAAACAGTTTAAAAATAATATATAAGTTAATAAATAGTACTACTAATATAAAGAAAATTAAAGAATAATAAATGAGGAAAAATTTACGATAGAACGGTAGCCCTTTGAGGATCATCAGAAACAGACTGGGAATTTTCAGAACCAGGAAATAACTCGTATAAGCGGCTTATCTCATCAATTAGCATAGGATTATCATTGGCATTGATTTTAATGTAAACTAAACCACGTAAAGTAAAAGCACTGTATATATATTTCTTTTTCCTTAAGCGGTTTGCAGCTCGCAATATTCCAAAATTAGTTGCTGTTAGATTTTCATTAACATAAAATTTGTTGTTAGAATTTAGCCCGATATGTTTCAAGCAAAAATAAAAGTCTTTATTGGCCTTTCTGAAATTAGCTAGTGTTTTCAAAAAAAAGTTTTTATCGTATGGCGACCACATTTTTACAATTATAACAGCATCTTTAGAATTTGTTTTATTTTTATTGTTTTGGTTTTGCAACCGATAAATAGATTTTATTGCCGGGACATTTATATTAATAGTGCTGCAGATTTTAGTGAAAATTTCAAATAAGTCTTCTTCTTCCGTAAATGGAATTTCATTTAAACGCAGATCACACGCGACAGTGTTATTTTCTTGACGCTTAATTTTAGTTTTTAGAGTATTTATTTCCTCTTGTAGACTTATAAAATCAACCGCGACTGTTTCTAGTTGTGAAACTCTTTCAGTTACATTTTTAAGATCACTTTGAATTGTATTAAATCTCTTATCAAGTTCTTTTAAGAGATCTTCTTTGTACTCACTAAACTTATTTTGAATTATAGACTCTATTCTTTCTGTGAGTTTATCGAAACGTTTGTCCATTAATGTTACGAACTTAAGAGGGGACTCAGCTAAGCGCGGGGTTTTGTTAATATTACCAATAAAAGAGTTTTGCAGATTATCTCTTAAACGTTTTTGAGTAGGTGTATTGAAGTACTTTTACGCAGTTGATGGAAAAGTACTTGTCACAACATAAAAATTTACATCAATTCATTACCACCAGCATACAGCAGTAATGCACAAACGAATTCAAGTCATTTATTAGATGGTAAATATATCTGAAAATTAAAAGGTGTTTTCACGATGCGGGCAAGTTATTTTTAAACTTTTAAAAACTAAAAATGGAGAATGCAGCAATATCTGTACCACATTTCAGCGACATTGGATCACGTTTAGAGGTCCCTAAAAATTGCTGATTTTCCCACACCCTTAAAATTACGTAGTTACTTAAGACTATATTTTCAACTATGTCATAGGTGAAATAACCCTCACTATGGCATAGTTGATATAAAGTAGTTGAAGGCACCTATGTTTAATTTAAATCTACAAACTAACTATGGAGGAAGTTGCTGACAACGACTTGGTAGTGAAAATTAAATAAAACTTGAATATAATAGATATCCACTATTTGCAATGGTTATTTCGAACCACGGATGTTGACATTCAACCTTATTTTACATTAAATGAAACAAATAAATTATGTTATACAAACAGATTTTATTTTTACGGGATACTGTTTTTAACATGTATACAAACTTTATGTCCTTTTACGAGATTTTCACAGTTAGAGTTTTGAGTATTGGCAGTATCTTCTATTTGCTGATTTATCTCCTTTGTTATAGAAAAAGTAGACATCAATACGTTAATACTTCATAATAAAATAAAAACAAATCCAAAAATGTCTTACCAAATCCGAATAATTTTAATTATATTCTTTTGTGCTGTTTCCATTTCCTAAATAAAAATGTTCTATAATTTTGAAAAAATTTCAAACATTATTCACAGGCTAGCTGCACATCGTTAATATTTATTTAAAAAATAGTTGTTTATTACTATAATAGTTGTTTCAAATTTATTTTAAATTGACTACGGATTTTCTTGACTATGTCACTATGGAATTTTTTGGGTGCACCTTTTATATGGAGATATACATATAAATTAAAAAAAAGCTTAAATCTATTAATTTTGTTATCATCTAAGATTATGTGCTTAAAGATTTCGCCATAAATTTTGATCAAAATTTTATATACTTTAGCAATATGGTATAAAATCTATTAAATTGTTAACTGTTTTCGAGGTATTCGCGTTTTTATGATTTCGAGAAAAAACAAAAAAGTACTATAATTTTTTTTTGGACTTCACATAGGTAATGGTTTTTGGGAGAATAAAAATTTTCCAGTGAAAAACTTCTATGATACTGTAAGCTAAACTGAAAAATTTTTGGAAAAAAAAATATTTCCATTAGAAAATATTTTCATCAGCGATATCGCGAAAACCGTTCCTCTGTTTGATGTTTAGACTTCATATTCGTAATTACCGGCAAAATATTTAAGAGATTTGCGTTCCATTATATTAAATTTGATATTTTTTTATTTTAAAATTTTACATTTTTGTTCACCTATAGCCGTAATTTTATCGAAATTTAGGACCTTAAGATGAAAACTTTTTTAAAATTTTTTTTGATTGCATAAACTTCTAAACGGTATTAACATTGATGGGGCCTTGAGGAGCCGGAAAATTCGAACGTCTTGCAATTTGAAGAACCCTAGTCAAAAACCTCACCGCACGTCCCTGCTCCTAATGCCCAAAAATGCAGTTTTGTGCATCAAGTGGGTTTTTTTTTTATTAAAAAACAGGTATGTTGCCAAATGGCTACACCATGCATTTAAAGTTTAAGTTAGTTTTTTTGCAAACAGACACATAACTCGAAGATTTCCCATAGGTCAATAATATAATCAATTGATATAATCAAAATATGAAAACGGATCAATTTTTTATATTTTTTTACAAAATAGAAAATGCTCCTAAAACTGAAAAATATGCAGAAATATGCATTAAAAAGCACAAAATATGCATTAGAAAGGGACCAAATATGCATTTAAAGGCAAAATATGCAAAAATATGCATTCTTGACAAAATATACTAAAATATGCAACTACAAATCGATGCCATTTTGTTCTAAATTTTGTGATTCGGATAAATATTTAGTTCATATTAATTTTGGACTATCGAGAAAAACATGCATTTGCATGGAATTCCTTGCCCTAATAATTAGAATATAAATTTTTAATAAATCGTACTTCTGGGTAATAAGTAGTTATATAATGCAATACCAATAACTTTTACTTTTTATCAGTAATGTATTATTTTAAAACCGCCAAATAAGAAGTGATATATCTCTATATTGGTAACTCATTATTCCATACCTCCCACATAAGTATTGATGTATCACAATATAAGTAACGTATTACTTTAGGTTTATAAGTAAAACCAAGGTTTTGCTGGGTTGTAAAATAAGAACATCAAAAATAAAACTGTTAAATTTACAGAATTTTAGTTATATTTGAGTTAACTTTTAGTTAATTGAAAATGACAAATTATAAAATTTTGCTAAATGTTACAATAGTAGACTAAAAATAGCAAAACCAAATTGTTACATCTACAAAACTTTTTTTATTTTTAAGTTAATTTTAGTTTACTTGAGTGCAAAAAATATATTGAACTGCTGATTTCAGAAGACTAGATTTTTATTTGTATTAAAAAAAATCAAGAAAAAAAACTGAAAATTTTAAATCTGTTTTGTTTGTTTATTTCCTATTAACTAAAATTTAACTCAAATATAACTAAAATTCTGTATTTTTAATAGTTTAATTTTTGCTGTACCTATCATACTATTTTTAGCAAAAAGAATCTGTTAATTTTTTGTAACAAAACAATATCTAAAAAAAATTATTTAACTTTTTTTTTGATCAAACACTAGCTGTGTTCTCGACTTAACTATATCCGTTAACTCATAAAAAATATGAAAGTGCATAAAAACGCATTTATTTCGAAAACTAACATATTACTTTTCTTATGCACGGACTTTCAACACTGATAATTATCAACGTTATAAAACCAACATTTATACATTTTCACATCTAATGTAACTTACGCCCAAATTAGTTTAGTAAAGTGAACGGAATAATTATAAATATAACCTATTAAAATTTTTTATAATACAATCGGTTGAACGTAGATTTCCTTTGAATACTTAAGGTTGATAGGCATGAGACAAAATACAGCTACTATTTAAAAATAATTTAAACCCATAGTAGCCTCATCCTTCAACAAAATAAAATATCCTGCGCTGCTTCTTGCACATTTAAGCAAATAAAAAAATTAACTCGATTTTAACATAATAAGTTATCATTGTTGTCAGCGATCGTCTGACGAAATTATCGTCTGTATAGCGGCCATATGAAAGTAAATGGCAAATCGCTCAGTTGGAACGGTCTAATTTTGCGGAAATTCGATTAAAAACGTTGTCAACCAAGTGTGTGAACTGCCACCAATATGCCTTGAACCCATTTTCAAATGTGTCTTGAAGACAGAGCCAACTGGGTGTATGTGAGAGTGTGTTTGTAAACGTATACATATGTTTGTACTCGTGTTTTGACATCGAAAATGACAATAATAAATGCACCTTAAAATTGAAGTTTTTTATATGCAGAGGTTATATAAGAAACAAACAGTCAAAAGTTACTAATAATCCTTGGTGAAAACGTATTTTTTTTCTTTTTTTTTTGACAAATTTAGATAATATTTAAAAGAACACACCCACCCTTGCAATCAACCAACAGCACATATTTCCTCTGTGATATTATATATACATATATGTATTGCTTATGTTGTTGTCCAAAAAATTAAAGAAATCAATGAATCATATATATTTTTTGTGGTCAGACGATAAAAAACAGAAATTACCTGAGTTTCATTAAGTATTTCTCAAAGAATTAACGCAATTCGTAGTATTTGTTAGACTGTTTGTATTAATTAAAAAATTTCACTTGGTGATTTGTCACACGTTATGCAGTTTTAAGTTATTACAATTTTATGTAATCGTTATGATACATTTGCAAGAATATTTTCACACCCGTATAACCGTTTCATTATATGAACGGAAATTCACATAATGATGTGATAATTATTAAGTTAAATTGCATATGCATACTTTCTCTTGAGTTTCTAGACTTGAAATATTTATTTTTTTTCCTTTATATTGTTTTTTGCTTAGTTGTGGTATCGTATCCTTTGGTTTTTCGATTAGGCAATTTTTTTTATTGCGTCTTCTTCATACAGTAGTAGCCAGCTAGTTCGTGTGTTTTGTTTGACGTTTACGAAGTACACAATTATCTATGAGTCCTTTTGACAGATTTAAAGTACGATTCGGTTGGTAGAGTGTAAGGATAAATCCTAATTTAGTAAACAATATTTGCACTAGACGACACCGCTGTGCTTTTGGTTCATCAATGAAATAAGTTCCACAGAATGTCACATTGAGTAATGTAGATGTCGCTTACCACCAAATTGTTTGCGTCCTGGATAAGGGTTGTTTGAGTTAATTTTTACTTTAACTACACTTAAAATAATACGTCAGTAGAAAACTCTATCAGACCGGTTTCAAATCGATTTAACAAATTTTTAGTTGAAACACTGATTTAAGCAAATATTTTAGTTATCTTCATTTAACACTATACTAACAATCCTCAGTACTTTAACTAATTTTGAGTGTTAATTTTCAAAATTATTTAAAACTAATTTTTAAGAACCCATTCGTTAAATTTTACAAAATTTATTGTTAAAATATATTTCCATGTGTCTGTTATAACCCGGTAGATGGTGCCACCAATGTATCCGAAGATTTATAGATGGCGCTATTTCTTTCCCTCCCGATTTTTTAAAATGACCCATATCTCGAAAACTAAGAGAGCTAGAGCAAAATTGATGAAAATTTCGACTACCCCTAACCCAGCGAAAGGGATTATCTCTATTAAAAAAATGAACTTGATGGGGACTTGGACCCTCGGCAATTTTTAATAAAAAATGTTCACTTCATAAAATGTCCCATATCTCGAAAACTAAGCGAGATAGAGCAAAACGGACAAAATGTTTGCTCCTCGGGAGTGCCCTTACATGTCCTTAGATGATATGGACTAGGCCCGGAGAGGGTCCCGAGCAGAGATACAAGCCGGTACATTCTGTCGGTTGGCGGCGGCTAATGGATTAAATGGTTGGCAGCGATTGATTTTATGAGTTGAGCCGCAAACACATCGGCGGCGGCTGGCTTAAAAAAATAGTGTCGACTGGCGGCGGCTATTCGGCTAACGTCGGCTAAAAGGAAAATTTTCCAAGAATTTCAACAGATACATATACAGAACAAAGCCAACTGCAAAAATATCGAAGCCAACTTTGTAATGTTTTTATAGGTAGTCTTTTTGATTTCCCGATTAAAAAAGATGATATGGTGACATATCTAATTTGATGAAATACAATAATCACATACAATTTAATCCGAAAAATGGTGAATACAATTGTATCTACGTGTATCAAATTGGATTTAATTACTTTAAATTATATACAATTTAATCCGAATTTTGACCAGACATTATTGTATGAAATCCCGGTGAAAAATGTCCATATATGAACATTTATGGTTCAACCATATATGTATGGATCCGAAAAATGAGGTAACACCTAAGTATGTGTTCATATATGGACATATATGAACATATACATTTATTAAATATATGCGAATACATGCGAACGTTGCTGTCCTTTATTATAAGGTTGTACGATAGATATAAATTTATGTATGACATTCAAATTAGGCGCTACATATGTTCCTTTTTTTATTCATGGCATTACATATAATTCCATATTTATCCAAATATGAGTTCCTTTTACATATATGGGAAAATGTATTCTTCGAAATATGTTCATATACAAGTCCCTTTTGCATAAATTGAATAACATATACTTTCATATTTGTCCATATATGAGTGCCATTTCCATATATGAAATAACAGATGTTTCCATATATGTCTGTATATGAAATTTTTTCTATATATGGAATCACATATACTTCCATATATGTTCATATAAAATCCATATATGTTCATAAAAAATCCATATTTGTTCATATGTGTCCATACATAAACCATATATGAACATGTTTGAGCGTATATGAACATTTTTCACCGGGATATCTTAATATTTAAAAGTTGTTTTTATTAAATATTGTACTGAAAAACAATGGGGGATTCACGTAAGGTTTCGTGTATCGTGTGAACATAAGCAAATCTAGTAAGTTTGCGAGTCTTGATGTGAAACTGCATACATAAAAAGTATCTACACATTAATCAGTACTTATACGAGCTATAGTATAGTTTAGAAATAATCCATAAAAAAATTCTAAATAAAATGAAATTTCAAATAATTTTCCATAAATCATTACTGGAGTTTTCACTAAAGGTGAGATTTTCATTTTGAAAGTGAGATATGTTCAAATGAAGCTTTTATTTTTGGGCTTTCACTTAAAAAAAATGGGAAAAATTTATTAAAATTGTGATAACAAATTTGACGTGAAACAGTTTTTAATAAAATTAAATCGTTTAAACGCGTTTTAAATTTGTAAATAGTGAATAAAAAACTAGATTTTACTAATGGGGGAAGTATTTATTAGGTTTTTAAGTTATTTATTACATAATTTTAGTCTTTCTATTTGCATTTATAGTCTGCTTTAATTTTCATTTATATTTTATGGTATCCTCCAAGCCTATGCATAAATTTGGTGGTACGTCATTCCTAAACCAAAATAATTACTTCGAAGAATTTGCTAACTTTTATTAATATGACCCAATATTCAATTTAAAAATAAAAGAATCTGTTGTTTCGATGTAAATTTATAACATTTTAAATGAAAATGAATTTCAATTTCAATTTACTAAGATATTAAGAGTTCATTTGAAACAAGACTATAACATAAATTATATAGGGAAAATAAATGTTTCTTTTTTAAATCAAATGTTGCTGTACATATGTGGTACGAAATCCCATGTAAAGTCTGACTACGTATGTTAAGTGTTAACTCTTTTAACATAATATTTTCAATGTCGATAATGTATGGGTAACTGTCAGATAAATTCATTCAGATTTTATACAAAAATATTTTGCCGGTTTTTCGTGTTCATGTTATTTTTTAAATCACTTGAACTTTATATCAAAATTTGTTTTTGTAAAAGAATATTTTCCAATGAAAAATGGATTGTAATTGACTTTGATAAAATCTTAAATTAAATTTAAATTAAACATGAAACTGGGCTATTTTTGGTCTTACAATTTCAATTTAATGGGCGAGATCTTATTAAATATGACAACATATGTAAAATGATATATTTGGATATTGGGTCATATAAAATTTGCTCGAAAGACGAAATTTATGTCTTATTATATATAGTGCCATACAAAGCAATATATAATGAGACATAATTGTATTAAATAATATAAAATAATATATAACCCGTTTTACTCGGGTTATAAAAATTGAGTTTAAATTTAACAATATCTTTTTTGAAATTATACATAAAGGTTGTTCGCAAGGGGTGTGCTATTTGTTGTATCGTCCTAACAAAAAATAGAGTTGTTAAAATTTAAATTGAACTTTTTGCTAATTTCAACATATTGGTTTTAAATTACAGTTTACAACAATTTACTGAAATTTAGTAGCTGCAACTAATTATTTATACTAATTTCATTGTACTAAAATTATTGATATTTAGAAAGTTTTTTAACTTATTTTAGCAAATCGATTTTGAATTGCAGTTTACAAAAATTTTCTAATTTTCTTAGTAGCGACTGCTAATTTTTTCCACTAATTTTTTAGTACTACAGATCAGCAGACATGTGTTGCTAAAATTAGCAAAAAATACGGCTGGGCTCAAAACAGTTAAATTTAACGTAATAACAGCAAAATTTTCAGTAGCCATTACAGACTTTTTTGGTTGAGTGCAACAGATAGAAAACTCAATAGAAAATCGTTGTTAAAGTCAAATAAAAATTTTAAGAACTCTGTTTTTTGTTAGGACACTGCAACAGACCCATTATGCACACCCATTGTGAACATTTCCATTTTGAGAAAAAGAGGACGCCAACCTCAAAAAGGAGGACATTTGTCTTAAAAAAGAGGACAATTTGTTTTTAATAAATTAATTTTACAAAAATCAACAACGCGATAAAATATACAAATAAAAATCTATTTTATAAATAAAACAGTTTTTATTCCCACTAAAAAAAATTACAAAAAACAAAAAAATCGTTCTGAACTTTAAATTATTGGTACATAAATTAACAAGAAAAAACATAACAAATCATTCTGAACTTAGAATTAGTAGTACATACCTGAATAAACACAGAAAAAAATAACGATTAACAAATTTATTACATACATTTACGGGAATGTACATTTCTATAATTTCTTTCGATTAACAAATTTATTAAATACATTTACGGGAATGTACATTTCTATAATTTCTTGATACGAATAATCAAAAGTTTCAGGAATATTTTTCAACGCTTCCAATTTGAATGTCGCATTTCTTCAAATATTCATAAAACTCTTGACAATTCATATTAGAAATTGTGTCTGGATTAAATTTTTTTAATTAAAGAAAATATACGTTCTAGGTTGGCATTATGTGCTGGAAAAAAAAATAGAACTCAATAAGTTTTTTTATTTCATAGCAAACATCATTCGTGTTAACTGAATTTAAGTTTCTTGCATAATTTTTCAGGATAAGGAATTCAGTAAATAGATTTTCATCATTAAAAGCAATGTTAATTTTTTTTTAATTCAACAGTTGGCTCACTGCTGATAAGCTTCAAATTTGGCAATCAAAGTAAGTAATGCCAATTCAATTGAAATTACAGCAACAAAATAGCGATGCTAACAATTCAACCCCGGACACTTACTGATACTTTTAACGGTTTTAAATTTATAAATTGTTTAAATTTTGTATAAAAATTCTTTGAAAATTATAGTAGTAGCTTTTATTGAACATCTAAATTCTAAAATCATATTTATAAACTTATTAGTTACTATTTAATATATTTCAAGTCGTTTCTTTAAAATTTTCACTCTTGATTTTTTTCCTGCAGAGTTGTATTTTTATGCCAATTTGTTTAGCGAAGTCGTATTTTTGTGTCTTGTTCTTTTTTTTTTGTTTATTTTGTGTATGAAAACCCTACAAAAATATTTATATTTTCAAACATTTTGTTTGGTTGAAAATAAATTAACCAATCACAATGCTCCAAAAATAAACCGAGTCAAGACATACTGCCACCCAATATTTTAACTAAAGTCGACTTTAACTAAAATATACATTTAAAAAATTAACTGTGTTATTCAAAAACTTTTAAAATAGCCTAATTACTGATTTTTAAGCTAATTTGGCAAAAAGAATATTCACAAATGATTAATAAAGAAAAAATTATTAAACGCTTAAAGCAGGGTATAGCCTAAAATATCTGTTTGATAAAGTTTGGAAAAAGAAAACCACTGTAAAAAACTAAAAAACGTGAATTTACAATGATTAAATGTATTGTTAGAGAGTCATCCACCCAAGAATAGATGGAATACAACATTTTGTATTCAACCGAAACAAAAAAACTGCAAAAATTCCAAGACTAAACTCTTTTTTCGAAAATTTTCCCAAATTTGCATGAATATAAAATAAAAACAAATTCAATAAAATAGTGATGCATTTATAATAAAAACATACTCGATATTCGAATACTTTCAGTATTCGTAACATAAAAAATTCTTTAACACAATTTGTTCCCATTATTAATTCTCAGTAATGTTTAAGTATCGCTTTTTATATTGTTTTGATTTGTAATAAAACATTTTAATTTCCAAAATTTACAAAACAATATATTTACCTACAATTACCGAGTCAATCGTTCAATTAATTCATGTATCACTAACATTAAAAAGAGGGATTATACAAAGTGTTGCCAGAATTAAAAACAAAATTAATAATCTTTTATTGTATATTTTTGAATACATTTTTTTAATAAAGGTTTAATAGAGATAATGAATGCGTTAGCAAATTAATGTTTTAAAGCTAAATTAAAAAGTTTTTTTTGAATAACAGCGTTAGATATTAAGGGGTTACATGACATTCGCGGCAGAGAAAACAGACCTTTTTTTAAAAATTCATAACTCAGTCAAAAACAAACATTTTTCAAATTGTTATTGTAGAAAATTGAACAAATTACAAGAAAAGAAATTGAAAAAATATATTTTTCACTCCAACATGGTTTTATAGAGCTCCAAACTGGCGGCAGAGAAAAAAACGGGGCCTCGTGGTTGCGGCGCTGGGAGTGAGATAAAATGACTTTTTTAAATCTTAACAAAATTGGTTATCGTATGAATAACCAATCGAATAATAAGAATTTTTTTTTTCGATTTTGGAAAAATGTTTGTTTTTGACTGAGTTATGAATTTTTAAAAAAAGGTCTGTTTTCTCTGGGCGAATGATTTTGATCCTTAATAAAAATAAAAAATATTACTAACCCAGCAAAACCTTCTATTACCAGGTAAAGGGAAATGTAATAAGAAACCAAAAATTGTAACTACTTGCACTTTGGTCGCATAACACATTATTTTAACATGGGGGTGTCATTGGGGGTAAATGGTTGCCTAAGTCGTACCGGTATAGGATAAAATAAGTGATTACGAAGAAAGTACTGAAATAAGTTGTTACTTGTAATATTAAATTCACTAGATAGCTAAAATAAGTACATACTTTTATAGAGTGAAGTAAGTCATTACACATTAGTACATATTTCATTGGTTACATATAGGGAATAAAATAAGACGTTACCAGTAATGACTTTGTTTAAAAATACACCGATCCGAGCAATGTAATTAGATTCTAAATTTTTATTAAATCGTACTTTCGCATAATAAGTAGTTATATTATGCAATACCAATAACTTATTATTTTTACCCTTACTAATAAGTTATTATAAAACACAATATAGGTAATATATTATTTTAAATGCTCCAAATAAGTAGTGATATATCTCCATATCGGTAACTCATTATTTCATACCTGTCACATAAGTATTGACGTATCACAATATTAGTAACGTATTACTTTAAGTTTCTAAGTAAAACCAAGGGTAAAGGGGTACCCATTCCCAGGCAATGTGTGAAAAAGGTCAAACCCATTACCAAGGTTTTGCTGGGAATATCATTTATTTGCACTAAAAAAAAAAAATCAACGAAACTCCTAAGAAAAGTAGTATGTAATAGATTATTATGCACTGCGTGTCATAACAAAAGACGCACCGGTAAGACAGCGGATATGTGAAGTTCTAAAAAATTTAGATCTATAAAATATAATATCGTCGGCTTGCCTGCAAGTAGTGCTATGTGCTTTTAAACAGGTTTTCAGGAAAGTGGAAAAACTGATTTATATTATCCTTTTAAGATATTTTATTGACATCATATGCCTTAATGATCCACGACCTTATTTACTAAAATCATCATTAAAGCATATGATGTCAATAAAATATCTTAAAAGGATATTATAAATCACTTTGCTCGCTCTATTGAAAACCTGATAAGAAACACGTAGCACTACTTGCAGGCAAGCCGACAATATATTTCCACAAAAAAAAATCTGTAACGTATATCTAATTTAAATCGCCAGTTTTATACTAACACTTAAAATAAACAGTCTGTTGGCTGAACAGAAAAATTTAACAAAATTTATTCCTGTTTTTTGGCTTAAAATAAAATTTATTGCTTTTAAAACATTTTCTGTTAAATTTAACAAATCAAAATTTAAGTAAAAAATTAGTAAAACTACAGTTTTATTTGTAATTATACTGAGCCGTAAAATTTGTTCAAATTTAGCGCCTCGGGACGCTCCCCGGGCCTGATCCATATCATCTGAGGGCATGTAAGGGCACTCCAACACGCAAAAAACTAAAAAGGGTGAAATAATATAAAATAAGTGCAAAAGTTACCTAGTTTTAGTATGTGTTATAGCTCTACCTAAGTTTGTGGTATAACTTATACCACTTATATAACACTGATAGAATTTTCGTTCATAGCATTAATGAATCGATTTCATTAAAATGGATTCATTGATTTAATGAAAAAATTCATTAACTGAATGAAAATTCATTGTTGTTATGAATTTTTTCATTCGATTTTTTTTTATTTTTTCATATTATCATAAAAAAATTCATTAAATTAATGAAAATTTCATAAAGAAAAAATTTAACTTAAAAAAATGGTTTCAGGTACAATTTTACCTCTTTTTGGTTTTCCCTATATATTGTGTTATTTTTGGGATAAACAAAGACCCTCATCTCGGGAGTTATATCGGCTTTAAGGGAACAAGTTGATTTTAGGGGCACAGCCACGATTTTTTACGAGCCGATTCCAGTTTTTTTTTTATTTTAAAGCGAGTTTTTTGTGAAAAGCTTTTGAATAACAAAAAAGTGCTTGATTTGTTTACACATAATTGCATCTTAGATCAACTTTAGCTTTTAACCCTTAAGCCCGGTATTTTGTTCATACTTTTGCGAAAAAAGCTGTCAAACTCAATATAAAAAAAATTATTTTTCACTTACGTGGAATTGTTGCGAAATCTATAAAAAGCTTCATTAAAAATATGAACATATCATTATACTAATAATAAGTTCATGTCATATTGAAATAATTTCATTAATATTTTTAATTTTAGCATAGACTTAATGAAATTATTTCATAAAAATAATGAATTTAATTCATTAAACACATGAAACTTTCATAATGTTTATCTTAAAATTAATGAAAAAATTCATATATTCTATGAAACTTTCATTAGATCAATGAATACATTCATTAAAACTGATTTAATGAAACATGTTTCATTAATCCAATGAAACCGTTCTTTGGGGACTTTTCAATGAAAAAATTCATTGTATTAATGAACAAATTCATTAATACTATGTACAAAATTCTATCAGTGTTGGTAAAACAACAATGAAACAAAAACTAACAATAACTATAAAAAAACTTGGTAACTATTTCTTATTCTGTTTTTGGAATTGTTAGTAATAATTTATTACGTTGGGTCTCATACTGTACGTTTTACTTTAACTTAACTACACTGATAGAATTTTGTACATAGTATTAATGAAGTTGTTCATTAATACAATGCATTTTTTCATTGGAAAGTCCCCAAAGAACGGTTTCATTGGATTAATGAAACATGTTTCATTAAATCAATTTTAATGAATGGATTCATTGATCTAATGAAAGTTTCATAGAATATATAAATTTTTTTCATTAATTTTAAGATAAACATTATGAAAGTTTCATGTGTTTAATGAATTAAATTCATTACTTATGAAATAATTTCATTAATATGTTTCATTTTAGCATAGACTTAGGCCCGATTACTGAATGTCCAGTTACAATTTAGCAGGCAGTAAAATTTAAATTTTATATGGGAGACAACAACAAATGTGTCAGGTAAAGTCCCAGGTATTAGCTAACTGGACATTCAGTAATCGGACCTTAATGAAATTATTTCAATAAGACATGAAGTTATTATTAGTATAATGATTTGTTCATATTTTTAATGAAGCGTTTTATAGATATTATAAGAATAATTCATTAAAATAATGAAAATTTGTAAAATACATTACAACGTTTTTGAAAATTTGCATTTGTTTTTAATTATTTTATTCGTTTGTTTTTATTTGCAATGTGTAATACAAATTTTCATTAATATTATGAATTTTAGGCACAGAAATTTATTAAAATTTGCAACTTCAATGAAATATTGTCGAAAAATTAAATACTTATCCAAACTATGCAGGGTTGGCAGGCAATACCACCAAAATACCGTTATCGATTCAAAACCCTTTCAACTGACTACCGTTATCCATAAAATACCGTTACCTAAATAACTGAAATACTGTTATCCTTAAAATACCGTTACCGAAATAACTGAAATACCGTTATCCTTAAAATACCGATACCGAAATAAATGAAATATCGATACCCTTAAAATACCGTAACCGAAATAAATGAAATATCGTTACCCCTAAAATACCGTTACCGTTATTTTTAATTTTCTGCTTTTGGTAATTGCACGTGGTTATTGAGTATTTTTCATAATTTCAGTTCGTAAATTGGTTCTGTTTTTCATCTCATTTTTTTTTTGTAAAAAAATTGCGGAATGAATAGAAAAAACTGACTACCGTTATCTTTAAAATACCGTTACCGAAATAATCAAAAAACCGTCATCCTTAAAATACCGATACCGAAGTAAATGAAATAGCGTAACCCTTAAAATACCGTTACCGAAATAATCTGAAATAGCGTCACCCTTACCGATAACCGCATCGTTTTGGTTACCATCCATGAAACTATGTAATAAAAAGAAATAATTTGATTGCAATAAAAAAACTCCCGAGATGCGGGTCTTTTTGTTTAGCCCAAAAATAATATATACATACATATGTGACAGACAGCGCATAGAGAAAGAGACTTAAGGGTAAAAAAAATTTTTTTGTTGTGGACAACATCTGAGCATCGAATGAGACCGATCCCATGCCCCTTTCTATCCTTAGGTCCCTTTCTATTTTGCGCGTCACATATATAGGGAAAACCAAAAAGAGGTAAAATTGTACCTGAAATCAATTTTATAAGTTAAATTTTTTCTTTATGAAATTTTCATTAATTTAATGAATTTTTTATATGAAATTATGAAAAAATAAAAAAAAATCGAATGAAAAAATTCATAACAACAATGAATTTTCATTCAGTTAATGCATTTTTTCATTAAATCAATGAATTCATTTTAATGAAATCGATTCATTAATGCTATGAACGAAAATTCTATCAGTGTATAAACAAAAGAAAATGTCAAAAAAAAGTACACAAAACAACAACATATGTATTTAGTGGCTTTTTAATGTATATTTTGTGCTTTTTAATGCATATTCGTGCATATATTTCGTTGTTAGGAGCATTATATAATTTGTGAAAAACATAAAAAATTGGTACGTTTTCGTATTTTATTCAATCAAAATATTTATTCTAGAGTTGATTTATAGGAAGAAGAAGAAGGAAAAATTTGTATTGAAAAATTTAACAGACACAAGGGAATCACCAGACTGCTGCAGTTTCGTCTTACCCAAAGACTCGTCGGTGGTTAGTTTATGTGTCAACTGATAAAAGTAATTTTTAATTCTTTAGTAATTAATTCTAATATTAATTACAATTGTGCTATGCGACGGTGTTACAAACAATTAACCAGAAAGTATGTTTTTATTTTTTTTATTATTTTTAAAAATAATCTTTCTGTTTAAATTATTTTTCAAATTAAAGAAAGATGATATAATTTTTACAAGTAAATTACAAAGAATAAAAATTTGAAAGAATTCGATAAGGCTAGCTGGACAGAATACGTATTTTAAGTTTTCGCTACAAAGCCATCATCAGTAGCTGTATTTTGTCTCATGCATATCAACGTTAAGTATTTAAGGCAAATATACGTTAAGTATTTAAATTTTATACGTTTATAATTTTTCCGTTATAATCGAACATATGTCAGCAAAAGTTTTTAAGAAGTAACGCGAATAAGTTACGTCAGTGGTGAAATTGTATAAACGTTGAGTTTTCAACATTAATAATTATCCGTGTTGAAAGTTAACGTGCATACGAAAAGTAATATGTTAGTTTTCGTCTTAAACGCGTTTTTATGCACTTTGGGGTTTTTTATGAGTTAACAGATATAGTTCAGTCGAAAACACAGCTAGTATCGTTTTGCCGTGGTGGGTTAAATATTGATAATGGTCTACTTACGCCAAAGCTAAAAGCAAATCTAATATGTTAACAACTCAACTTAGACTAACATCAACGATCATCAACAACGATCATCTTCTTTTAATTTGAAAAATAATTTAAACAGAAAGATATATTAATATATATGCTCTAGAATCGAACAAACCATTTATTTATCAAAATAAAAGATCAACTAAACATACCCCTCATTCAATAAAAAACTTTCTTTAAAACCTTATTGACCTACTTGGAATTCTGTGTCTATTTGCAAAATAACTAACATATATTTTTATATTTTAAAGTGCGTTATTTTTGCTAAAATAATTGTTTTTAGTTTTATACAAATACCTTAAGATCTCAATTCTACAGTAACGATTATGCGAGAATGACACGGATATTATTATTAATAAAATACGTAATAAAAATTATTTTGTTTTATTTAACAAATATATATTGGGTGGTTTAACTTCAAGCACAGCTGTGGTAAATATACGCATTTTTGGGTGATTTTTACCCACTTTCTGTGGATTTTTTTTTCGCATTTTTGTGGATTTTTACCCATTTTATGCGTACACTTACTTGTGAAACATGTTTTTACCTTCAAAATTTAGTAAATTAACACACTAATTTCAAAAATTCATTTAATTTTTACGCACTTTCAATGTAAATTTATACATTATTTGTGCACCAACTTAAACACAATGTGCGTATTTTTTTTAATTACACACATAGAGTAAATTTATCTAATTTATAATTTATATATTTAGAGTGTATTCAAATTATATCGTTATAAATTGGAATCGTGTTACATTTTAAGGCGAAACTTTACTTAATTACAGAGGAAAAGGTACGTGATGATAATCAGAAAAAACATTATACTGTTTTTTCCAACGCTGGATCGGAATCAGTTCTTGGTATATAATTCGATCCTAAAGCTGCCTACACACTAGGGAACATACTTAAAAAAAGAGAGCATTTTTTGTGAATGTGTGAGTGCTTTTTTGTGTGTGTGCGTGTTGAGAGCGTGCATTTCGTGTTTACAAAATTTTTTGATATTTTTTGTTCCCTCAACCATGTTCCCTAGTGTGTAGGCAGCTTAATTTCTAATTCCTAATTCAGCGTTGGAAAAAACATTTATGTAATGTTATTTGTATATACATACATAATTTGATTGTTAGCACGTACCTTTTTCTATGTAGATAAATAAAAGGGGTTTTCATATAAACTCATAAATTTCTTGTAAACCTAGTATAAATACAAACCATATTTTTATGTATGGAGTTTGACATTAAACTCATAAACATACCAGGTTTACACCGTTTACGAGTAGAATACGAGTTTATATGAACACCCCTAAAGTTTTTCCCTTAATCATAACACGATATGTACCAATTTATATCGATATAATTTGAATACATTATTTTATATTTTTGTAAATAAAATAGAACGGAAATTACAGTTTTAAGCTGACTCACACAATTTATTTTCTAAAAAAGATACTGCGTCCAACAATAATGATCTTGTTTCTTTCTGTATTTATTTTTAGGTAATTCCGAAAAAACTACCTGTAGTGGGTGCTACAACAATCTCTTTATCTCTTTTCCTATCGGATCAGATCATTGTGCGTTTGTGTACTATTTACTCAAGTCACATTGAAAGGATAGATGTATGTATACGCTAGCACCCTGATACGTACTAAATAGTGCTTGATAGTATCTATAGCATATCACATCAGTTTTGTTTTCTGTTATCGAATAAAAGTAAGTATTGTTTTCTTTTTGTATAATTGTTATGCGATTGTTGATAAGGAGGATCATTGTGATTTAAATATGCTGTCAGTTACGCTGCTACTTACTTTATCGTCCCATCCTTTTGTTGTTTTGCTCTTACTGTTGTTGTTTTATTTATTTAAGCCGAGAGCAAAAGTACTAAAAAAATAATTGCAAACAATCAGATGTGTAGTAGTTGCTTGGTTTTACACAAAAGGATGCACCCTTGAGTATCGCATAATATACTGGGTTTGTTTTGTTTGATTGTTATTGTTCTTTAGCGTTTTTCTTTTGCGTAATCAAAAAATGTGGAAATGTTTTTTAATCATTCCAAAAAAAGAAATGGAAACAGTTGAGTACTTTTTATTTCATTTCATTTGTTCTCATTATGGTTTTTTGTTTTGTATCTTATTTATATGTATATGCAGCAATAATACAAACAACTGAATAAAAATCCGATGAGATAAAACTGCTGGCAGGCATTTATTGCCAAGCGCATAACTGTTAGCAGATGTTGGTGTATTCTTTGTTCAAATAACTACTAAATATATTTACGCAATGCACTTCTAACGCAACTAATAACACACAATTCCGAAGAATTTCATATCACATGAAATCATCACTTAGAAGCAGCATGTAATTTCTTATTTTGAATTTTGTCGGAAGGGAAATTTCCATGCTTCTACTACTACTACAAAACTTAAGAAGTGTTCACTAATAATTTCCATGCAGCCATACAGTTATGTTTAGCAAATATATATACCTACATGTTGACATAAATGCGCTGTTATTCAAAATTTTGTATGCATAAAGATTTCAGAATTGTCGTTATTGTTCACTTGTACCATAGTTGAAAATTGATAAATAAAAAACCAAATATGTACATGCATACATTACTGCGAAAAAAGCAATATAAAAAACAAAATGGCTTTCTGCTTTAGATCGTCGTTGTTGTCATCATTTTTGAAGAGCCTTTAGGGAGATAAACGCAAATTAAAAAGACAAAAGTGAAAAGGTTGTCACTCCAAAGTCATTCCAAATATTCATATTCAATCATAATGGGGTGGTAGTCGTGGTAGAAAATTGAACGTACATACATACATTTTCAAATGAAATTCAACCACTAAACTTGGGAGGTGGTTGTGATTATTGTTATATTTATGTATAATATAAATAGTTACCGTATACCTATACAGTGAAACATCCCAGGAACTGACAGTCCCAATAGCGGAGACCTCCATATTAAATCATATTCTTAAGCCTGCACTCACCGGTGGGTAGAATCTACTGAAAATGGCAGTTAAAACAAACTTATATGCAGTTAAAAAGGCGACAAAGGTATTTACCTTTAAAGCAACTAAAACTTTTGTTATTTTTAACTGTTGAAAAATAAGTAACAGATGCAATAAAAATAACTATCAATGTCGTAAAATTAACTGATAAATTTTTACTAAAAAATTTCAAAACAACTGGCAAAATCGGTAAAAACTACTGTTTTTTTACAGTCAACTCTTTTTGTTTATAAAAGTATATTTAAATAAATAATTTTTTTTCTTTCGATTACAAAAATATGTGTTATTATTTCAGCCTATTTAAAATTCGAAGTAAAAATTCCAAACCGTTCTCCAGTTATTATGTTTATAAGGGTTTTCACAAGGGGTGTTCTATTTGTTGTATCGTTGTATTGTCCTAACAAAAAACAGAGTTGTTAAAAATTAAATTGAAAAAATACAACATTTGAGAATAGCACGATACAACATTTTTACGTATGTTTAGTGTCCTATGTTTGAGTGTGCTAACAGATAGAAAACTGAATAGAAAATCGTTGTTAAACACAAAAAAAATTTTTAGCAACTCTGTTTTTTGTTAGGACGATACAACGATACAACAGATAGCACACCCCTTATGAGCAACCTTTATATGCTTTGGAGATACAATACAACCCAGTAGCAAATGGTAGAACTAGTTCCAAAAAGTACTAGTTTTTTGACTGGCAACTACAAAACTAGTTTTCAAAATAACCATTTTGAACCAGTTGTGTACTAGTTAAATGCGATCTATGTAGGGACTGTAAAATAAATTAAAATGCGAGATTTAAAATTCTCATTTCGTTTATATTTGTATTTAGAGTTTGCAAATAAACACCCAAATTTTTTTACTGTTAATTGCTTTTAGGTGCAAATCAACTGGTACAGTACTGGTACCGAAGAGTCACTCCGGAACTAGTTTGGTAAATTTCGCATTAGTACCAGTACAGCTCCCTGTTTTTATTCTTAAAACAATTTTGAACCATTTGTGTACCTATTAGTTTCATTAAAACAATGCGAGACTATTTCGAAAGATTAAATTTAAATAGGAGTTTTGAAATTCTAATTTTGTTTACATTTGTTGTTAGTAATACAGTCTGAAGTTGCGAATAAACACTACAATTTTTTATTGTGATTAGAAATCATAAACACAAAATATTTTTAAATGGACCTAATTATTTCAGTAAGGAAACTATCGGTCTAATCAGGCTTGCCAGATATTTTTTTCGTTGTCCCCAAACAAATCTTAAAATATCCCCAAAAAATCCCAAACTAGAAAAAATTTTGGAAAAGGTATTAGAGTTTATTTAATTTGCTTAAAATGAATATTATCCGCATAAAAACTACAGTTAAATATAAAAAATAGCACTAAAAATAACTATTTTTAAAAATTCTTGGATTGCTTTTGTATAAATGTCTAGAAAAATGTTCAGAATTTTGGACTTTTACGAAGAAAAATTTAAATTTTTATTATCTTATTTAAACGAACCAATCGAAGCCTAAACATATTTTATTTTGAAATTTTCAAGGATTTAAGGCATTTTTAAAGAATTTTTAGATTTAAATTTTTGAAGTTTGTCTGTTTAATAAAACAGAATTTTATCCACAATCGATATGATGTTTTTTTGTATAAACAGTATTTCAGATTCTGGGACATTAATCATATAAAACTCTCAGGCAAAAAGGATTTATTTGTTTTAAAAAGCTTTAAATTAATACAGAAAATCAATAAAAGGGTAACTTTGTTACTTTCTTTGAAATTATGCGAACAAACTTGTCTGATGTTTTCTGAAAACTATACAAAGTTAATATAATCTTCAAAATTTATGAAGGATTTTAAATATCCCCAAAAAATCCACAAAACATTTTTTAAATCCCCCAAAAAAAAATCCCCTGTCCCCAAACGAAAATTTTTGTCCCCAAGACCAACAAAAATCCCTAAAGTTGGGGACAAAACCCCAAGTCTGGCCAGCATGGGTCTAATCTACATTTCATCAAAGAAAAAGTGTTTGTTTTTTATCTACGTATATAATTTAGATCTTTACCAACTGGTACAGTACTATTTCCAAAGAGTCACTTCGGAACTGGTTCAGCGAGTGTCACATTAGTACCAGTTTTGCTCCCTATTTTTCGTCCTTAAATTGTAATTTTCAAACTAGTCTTACAACTAGTACCAAATGGGAGTTTGGCGACAATTGTACCCATCCCTATGACATCTCCATGTTAAATTCTACAGTTGTTTGTATGGAGAGGCGGTAGAACTCGTACTAGTTGCCTGGTTCAAATAAACAAGTACATAACTGGTTCTGAAGTAGTATTTTTTGCTACTGGGAAGTTTCTGATTTTTATTTGCAAACTAGAAATATATCACTAATAACAAACATAAACTAAACAAGAATTTTTAAAATTAAAAAAATTCAACAAAATTTTTTATTTTTTAAATAACTACCAAAAATAACCGTTTACTGTAAAATTACTGTTTTGGTAGTTGCTTATTATGATACTAAAAATAACAGCTTTAAACAACTGTTACAAAATTACAGTACTTTTCGTTAGTTGTTTTCTTAAATAACCGTCAGAAAAGTTTTTCTTTGCATTTTTTTATAGAAAAACAACTGTAATTACTGTTAAAAACAACAACTACTGATTACTACATAAGCAACTGTCATGTAGTAACTGTCAAACTTTTTTGAGTGTGGTAACTTATGTGATACTGAACAATGATTAAGAAGAAAATCATTAGGCCCTTTTTTTAATCACCCAGTATGTTGCTGGATTTATTTCATTTCGTAAACAATACTTACATATTTATCTTTCTAATTTGATGACGGGAACATTAAATATTATGCCATTATTCAGGACTAATGCTTTGATAAAAAATTGTCAGCATTTCAATCCGCTTTTCGTATAAACAAACTACTGTTCATAGGGAATAAATTTTAATCCGAAAATGTGAACAATATAATGTGTTTCATGATCATGTGTTTACGATGTCTCAGAATAATTTTTTTTTTATAATGAGAAGCAACGCTCAGGAAACTCTTCCTATTAATTAACGTGTTGCTTCCTTTGGAAAGGGGATGGAGAAGAAGTGAAAGGTGGTGAAAAATGAAGGGCTTCAAATAGTTTCTTTTTCTGCTATTTTTACAGATTTATTTCTATGAGTGTAATATTAACTAATTATTCCTTTAAAAAATTATTAAATCCAAGAAATTTTTCTCTTATAGCCAGAACTAAGATCGATTTGTTTCTTAAATATTTCTTAAGTAAAAATTTTTAAACAACATTTCTTATTTAAGAAATATTCAAGACAAAAATCGATATTAGTTCTGGCTGTAAAACTGACCCTTAGTGGGCTTTGCCCACCCCAGACCGGCCTAAGTCCGCCAATGTTAAACGCTCTAAATTGCAATATTTTCATAATGGCAATACAAAATTTCTTAAATAATTTAGAATTTTATAATATAGCAGTACATGAACTAAGAAGTAACGTCATGTCCATAGCCATATCCCATCGTTATAAATGAGAACTTAAGCAACAGGTTGTATAGGAAATTATAAATTATTTCCCAATAAAGTCCAATTAAATCTGATTTTAAATAAAATAAATATTCGGCAGCAAATAGCAACAAAAATCAGTATAAGATTTGTACCATCACATCCCAGGATCGAGGAAAACAAATATCGTAGCAGAAGTTCAAGCATTCATTATTCAGATTTTTTTTTGAAAATTAAATCCAAAAGGTCTCAAAAACGCGCCTAATTTAAAAATTGTCTACACTGAAAATTCCTTAAATTTAGTTCTAGTTATTGAGCAATATTTTACTTTGTATTTTTTATTAAGCTACTAGCACCTGAATTCTCTTAATGTAAATAAAAAGACATTGAACACCAAGAACAGTTTTAACTTACAATATTTACGATTTTCTTTACATTAAAATATATTTATTACTAGGGCAAGGAATTTCATGCAAATGCATGTTTTTTCTCGATAGTCCAAAACTAATATTGATTAAATATTTATCCGAATTATCAAATTTACAACAAAATGGCATCGATTTGTAGTTGCATATTTTGTCAAAAATGCATGTTTTTGCATATATTGACTTGAAATGCATATTTCGTACCTTTTTAATGCACATTTTAAGCTTTTTAATGCATATTTGTGTATATTTTTATTTTATAGGAACATTTTTTGAATTTGTTAAAAATTTGTTTTTGTTATTTGAAAAAAAAAACTTTCAGGAAAATCATGTTGACCCAAAAAAAAACTATTTTTGAAAAATAACGGAATTATATACCTTTATACATATATTTTAAGATACTGAATTTTTGCCAAAATAAGTATTTTTAGTGCATATTTCATATGTTTTTAATGCATATTTTTCTTTTTTAACTGCATTTTTTAGGCGCATATTTTCGTTTTTTAAGTTCATGAACTTCCTTGCCCTACTTATTACATTTAATATGAAACAAAAAATACAAAGTTTAGTTTACAAACCTATAATGGTGGGTCTCATACTTCAGGTTTAAACTTTAATTAATAGTTAACCCAAAAATTTGTTGGTGTTTTGTGTAAATTTTTTTGACATTTTCTTTGGTTTATAGTTAAGTTAAAGTTAAACCTACAGTATGAAACCCACCGTAAGGGTTTTTACGAGTAATAAAATATTTTTTTTATAAACTGACTTAATTTTTCTTTAAAGTTTAAGTTATTTTTAACTTTATGCCATTTTGTACCATATAATTACTTCCTATGGAATATTTTTACATACACAAATAAAGCAGGCACCAAAAATGGAATTTGTGAAAACAAAAACATTTTTTTTAAATTGAAATTTTATTTTAAAAAATTTTTTGCTAATTGTTATTTTTCATACAAAAATCGTTTAAAAATAAAAATTCAAAGTTACAAAAAAATAAAAAAAATTTTTGGATTTACAAATTACATTGTTGGTGCCTTTTTAAAATTTTTTTTTTTTATAAATTCTTTCTGTGTATTGTTCCACTGAAAAATTCATAAAAATAATTTTGATTTCTATAGAAATAACCAGTATTTTGTACCATTTATTTCCTATATCTGTATAAGCCTATAAATAAATTTGGTGTCAATTCCACTACTATACATATCTACAAATTTTTAGATATATTGGCTAAAATTAATTGAATGCAAATGCAAACTACTCTGCTGAAATCATCAGAAATATTTAGTGACTATTATTTTTTTTAAACCAACTAACATAAAATATTAAGCACATACCTCTGCTGATTTCAGAAAGGCAGATTGTTAGATTTTTCTAATTTAACAAAAATTTGCTGTTTTTAGACGGCAAAATTATTTTGCGTGAACTTATGATTTTAGCAAATCATCAATAAAATAAATAAAAACATGTCCGTTAAAAGATTAAATAAAGCTGAATTACGATTTTCAAAAGTTCCACAGTCGAATAAAAGTTTTTAAATTACTAAGGTTTTTATTCATATTTAATTAATCTGTAATCTATTTTAATCTATTATTTATGAACATTTAATAAGATATAAGATTTATGTGATTTAGGTCGATAATAACAATAAAAACAAATAGTACGGAAGGTTACAGACCAATATCTTTGCTTCCGGTAATTTCGAAGGTACTGGACAGAATTCTCTCACAGCGACTCTGGCAATACTGCAAAACCAACATTGTCAATGAACAGCATGCATATCTGCCAAACAGAGGAGTTTTTACACTATGTCATCAAATAGAGAGCCAAATTAAAAAGAATATGAGGGAAAAAAGCACTCAATAATCTTATCAGAGGATTTAGAAACAGCTTTCGATAAAGTTGTAAACTTTGCAATAACAGAAGAATTACACAAGTGGGGTGTACCAAAATACATTTTAAAGCTAATTAAATCATTTTTATCACATAGAAAAATTACTGTAAGAGTTGATGGTTTTCTGTCCAATTCATACAACTTGGAAAATGGAGTACCACAGGGCTCCCCGCTGTCCGTAGTACTGTACACAGCATATATCAATTCATTGTTTGATAAATTAAAGCAAATCAACGGAATTGATAACATATCCATCTATGCAGATAATATATTTATTATAGCCTCCGGATCTCATGAAGAAATTACATCAAATCTAAATGTCTGTGACTCAATCATAAACAAATGGACAAACGACGTAGGAGCGGTAATCCCAATAGACAAATATGAAGACCTTCATGTTTGCAAGAAATACAAATGTAACCTGTCGCCGATAAGCATAAGAGATTTTGCCGTCGAAATAAAAAAGAAAATGAGAATTCTTGGAGTCACATTCACAAAAAATCATACCAAGAACATTATTGATAAACTTCGAAAAATAAATAATTTATTGAAAATAATTTGTACAAAACGTAAGGACCCCCCCATGGAAACAGGAATTTCAATATGCCGAGCGCTAGTAGAAGCATCAATCCAACACTGTATAACAATGTATGGATGGACAACACAAACTAATATAAACAAAATAAACGCGACGAAGGTATACTACATGCGACTCGTATCGATCATAGCTTTGAAGAATTAATTCTTTTTTGAATGAATTCAATACCAATCGAATTCAATTTTCTTTAGAATTGAATGAATTCCTTTTCTTAAGTAATTCACTGAATTCGTTCAACTGAACGCGTTCATCAAACAATAAAGAAATAATTCCATTGCAGTAGTTCTCTTTATTAAATCAAATGAATTAATTCACTGGTTAACGCGTTCAATTTTATAAATCGAATGGAAAAAAACTGAATTAATTCCTTACTGAATTAATTCACCACTGAATTCATTCAATTTCATTTTAATTCAGTGATTTAAAAAAAATAAAATTACATTCAGTGAATTAAAAAAAAATAAAATTACATTCAGTGAATTAAAAAAAATTAAATTACGTTCAGTGAATTAAAAAAGAAAAAATACGTTCACTGAATTGAAAAAAAAATACGTTCACTTAATTGAAAAACAAAAATTACGTATGTTGAATTAAAAGCCTGTTTTCTGCCGTTCAGTAGAAGAAAACATTGTATTGTAAAAACGTATAAATGAAATACATCATTGTAAAGCATCTACGTTTTACTGGGAAGCATAAGTTTGAAATATTAAAAGTTATAATTTTTCCAAATTCATCTATATCTGTAAAGTTTTTATTTTTAATAGTAAAAGGCTTAATTTTTTAATCATGTAGGTTGATAAAGTGCATCGGGTTTCTCTAACACTTAATATATATGTAATTTGTTTATTTTCACTAGCAAACGCTGTAAAATTGCTTAGTTACAAATTTTATTTGTAAATAAATGTTTTCTTCTACTGAACGGCAGAAACCAGGCTTTGAGTTCAATGAACGTATTTTTGTTTTAATTCACTGAACGTAATTTTATTTTTTTTTAATTCACTGAACGTAATTTAACTTTTTTTAATTCACTGAATGTAATTTTATTTTTTTTAATTCACTGAATGTTATTTTATTTTTTTTAATTCACTGAATGAAAATGAAATTGAATGAATTCAGTGGTGAATTAATTCAGTAAGGAATTAATTCACTTTTTTGCCATTCGATTTATAATATTGAACGCATTCACCAGTGAATTAATTCATTTGATTTAATAAAAAGAACTATAGCAATTGAATTAATTCGTAACAAAATAAATCGAACGAAAACAAATATGAATTCATTCCATTCAATATATGGTGCTTTGTAAATTAATTCATCGAATTTTTAATTCAGAATTGAAAAATTGAATTAAGGAATTAATTCTTCAAAGCTCTGGTATCGATGCCCTAGTAGTAGAAGCAAAAATAAATCAATTTGAATTTATCTTAAAAATATATACCCTCCTGCACAGTGGAATGGAGGGTATAAAAACAGTCAATCAAAATGCTTTCTAAAGGCTTAATCAATCCTGACCATGCACTACACGAAAAGTTTTGGCAATTAATTAATAATGTAGATCCACCCAATCCATGTGGTCTCCAAAATATAATAAAATATGCAAAAGATATTCAAATACCCCTGCCAACCCGTGAAAGCACAACAACAATCGGTAATTCATCTAATACAAAATTAACCGCTAATATTTCACTAAACACGGTAAAAAAAGAAGGGATGAATCCACATATTTTCCAGCAACTTTTCTTGCTGGAAAAAGAAAAATACAATGCAAATATTACAATATTCACAGATGGGTCTTTTTCTAACGGAAATACGTCGTACGCTGCAGTTGAACAAGAAAATAGTAACTTTAACATTACCCATCAAGCTATACTTCCCCACCAGGCCGGTATTTTCTCGGCTTAATTAGCTGCCATAAGATTTGCTGTATGTTACGCATCAAAAAAACAACAGAAAACACTTATTTGCTCCGATAGACTCAGCGTAGTTAAATCATTAAAACATGACAGTGAAACGAGAAGATACATCCTCAAGGATATAAAATTACTAAACGAAGTTATCATCCTTTGGATTCCCGGACATGTTGGCATCATAGCGAATGAACACGCAGATATAGCTGCCAAAAATGCAATCAACCGTCCTTTGATAACACTGTGAGACAAATGGTAGGGATCAGTGATCGGGAAGGGTTCAAACTACCGGGGAAAGTTATATCGGTAAAAAAGAAGTTATACGTGTCCCGGCGTTTCGCTGGGTCACCCCTAGGAATCGAGATATATCGATTTGACCTTTGGTGGTCTTTTTTTTTGACATAACTCGAGAACCACAAGTCCGATTAAAATTAAAAATTACAATTCCTTTAATCTGTTCATATAACGTTTTTCTATATACTCAACAGTTTTGCCGGTAAAAATAAATGTATGAAGAAAAAAATATTTTTTGCCTAAAATATTAAAAAAAAGTAATAAACAAAAGGTTATTGATTTTTATGGTAGCGGTAACAAACATTTATTTTTACCGGCATAACTGTTGAGTATATAGAAAAACGTTATATGAACAGATTAAAGGAATTGTAATTTTTAATTTTTTTAAAATTGTTTGAGCAAAATCGGACTAGTGGTTCTCGAGTTATGTCAAAAAAAGATATATCTCGATTGCTAGGGGTGACCCAGTGAAACGCCGGGACACGTATAACTTGTTTTTGACCGATATAACATTTCCCGTTGGTTTCATCCCATCCCGATTTTGACTGTCGCATAGTGTAATTGAGGTACCTCTACTTGTCCAAATAATAACTAACTTTCAAAAAAATTATCAACAAAACCAACTACAGCAACTATGGAATAATTCTAACAGTTTTTTAAAATCTCACAACAATAACATAACACGACCACCTTACAACATCCATTTCAGTCGTGAAGACTGTAATAATAATTGCTAGAACTAGACTTGGAACCACAAAATTCAGTACACAACATCATCGCGAACAAACACGACCAAGGGAATGTGAACACTGCTTGGAACAACTCACAATAAACCATATCTTCAAAGAATGACCAATGACCTCAACAGATGAACCGCTAGAATAAATCTTTAACTGTAACAACAAAGATTCACTTAGAAAAATTAAGTATATTCTAAATTCTGCCAATGTAAAGGGTTCTTCAACAGGGACGCTACAAAAGTAGAAAGACAGTGACAGCAAACGACGCCATATTTCTTGCCGCTCTTTTGACATTTCTCTTCAGTAAGGTTTGCCATTTCATTATGGAAAGATATACGAGCCAACAACGAGTCGAAATTATTAAAATTTACTACCGAAATTCGGAGTCAGTGGCCTCAACGTAAAGAGCGCTACGTCCAATTTATGGTCGTCATAATGAATGGCTTCGTCAATAAACAAAATATGCGTTATTGGTCAGACAGCAATCCACACGTACTCCATGAGTCATCATTGCATCCCGAAAAAATTACGGTTTGGTGCGGTTTATGGGCCGGCGGCGTCATTGGGCCGTACTTCTTCCGTGATGATCAAGACTGGCACGTTACTGTGAATGGGAATCGCTACCGTTCAATGATAACGGAATATTTTTGGCCCCAATTGGATGATATGGACTTGGAGGACATGTGGTTCCAATAGGACGGCGCCACAAGCCACACAGCGAATGTCACAATCAATTTATTGCAAACCAAGTTTGGAGAACGTGTTATCTCACGAAATGGTCCAGTCGATTGGCCGCCTTGGTCGTGCGATTTGACGCCGTTGGACTATTTCCTGTTGGAAAAACAAGCCAACAAGCCAGCGACGATTGATGAACTTCGTACGAATATCGGCCGAGTTATGCTTGAAAACCGACGAAAATTGGGTTCAGCGTCTGGACTTCTGCAAGCGTGCCCGTGGTGGCCATGCAAAAGAGATCGATTTCCATACATAATGGCATCGAACGTACTTTCACAGGAATAAAGAATTTCATTGATATCCAAAATCGTTTTTGTTTTATTTAAAAAAACTTTTGTAGCGCTCTTATTGAAGAATCCTTTATTAAAAGAAGTTTAAATTACAACATATATAGTGTCATGGCCTAGCTTATGGCCTAGCTGCCCACACTATTTCTACTACGTATTTAAAAATTGTAGTTGTAAAATACATTTAAATAAATAAATACTTTTATAATACGAAAAGAATTTACAGTAAACGACCGTAGTTTTTACCGATTTTGTCAGTTGTTTTTATATTTTTGTAGTAAAAATTTGTCAGTTAATTTTACGACATTGGTAGTTGTTTTTAATGCATTTGTTAGTTATTTTTCAACAGTTAAAAATAACAAAAGTTTCAGTTATTTTAAAGGTAAATACCTTTGTCGACTTTTTAACTGCATATACCTTTGTTTGAACCAGGGTTGGTTACCGTTTCATTTTTAAAATAACGGTAATTATCTACCATGCCGATACTAAAATTGATTGAATATTTTATATTCTCGATATCAGTTAGGGCAATTGTCTTCATATTTTGGCGTTTTTATTTTCTTAGTTTGCCGGTTCAATTTCTTATTATTCCCAAATTACCGTTATAATTTGCTGTTTTGGTATTTTAGCGGTATTATAACGGTAATATGCATATATTACGCAATTGAACCAATAAAATATCGAAATAAAAACGGGTAAATATAAAGACAATTACTCTTAATGGTATCAGCATTTTAAAACGTTCATATGGGGTTTGGTTTCGGCGTGGATGACAATTACCGTTATATTAAAACTGAAACGGTAACCAACCTTGGTTTGAACTGCCATTTTCAGCAGATTCTACCGACAAACTTTTGTGAGTGTATAAAAGGTTTGTATCTTTCTTATTAAATAAAAAATTTAACTATCACTGTGAATTTTTTGTCACGAAAAAAAAAACAATTAACGGAACTTAAACCATATTTATTTCTTTAAGATGATATTTCACTAAATTTACACTTGAGTATTTTGTCAAGTACCCAGCAAAACTTTCTATTACCTGGTAATAAGGTTTGTAAGAAGAAATTAAGGTATGTAACCTCTTACTTTGCTATTCCAACAGCTATTATTTTAACAAGGGCATGTCATTGGAGGTATGTACTTTCCAAAAGAGGGCTAGGTAACAACATAAGAACATGTTACTTTAATGTTACATGTTAGGAGTTACGTAACCACTTACATAACCGATACTGATCACAATACTACTTACATAACAGCTTAAAGTAAGGCCAAAAAAATGTGTTACAAACAGGTCTGAAATAACACATTAAAATTATGCACTCACTTACTGTATAAAAATATATACTTACTTCTTACAAAAAAAATTAAAATAAGACGTTATCGTGTTGGTTTTTTATAAATGCTAAAACGAAGCATATTCATATTTAATTAATATTTACTCAGATTAATATAAAGTTAACAAAAAACATAAAAGATATTTCAGTCAATATGTATAAAACATATAGGGGGTTATTTTGTAATACGCAACGCCTTGCGTTGCGTTGTTTTCCATACAAATAGTTTTTGTAACGTTTTACAAAATAACCCACATAAATTATTTGTATCGAATATTTTAAATAGAAAATAACACTCATGTATCGCATTACAAATAACTCCTTATTTTGAGGTATACACCATCGGTAATAAGTGGCTATTTCTATTAAGTGATCACGTATCACATTAAAAGTAACTCCTTATTTTACGGTTTTAAAATATCCCATCTGTAATAAGTCGCTGCTATTATTTAGAATGTTGTGTATTATTATTTAGAATGTTGTGTATTACAAGTAACTCTTTTCTTTGAGGTGTTTAAATATATCATTGGTAATAAGTTGCTATTACTACCCAGTAGTTATGCAGCACATTATACGTAAGACATTACATTTTAAACAATTATTTTAATTTTTGCATTAAAAAATACAAAAATTGTTTTTTCGGACTTTCTATATATATACATTTTAGTTATGAAATAATGCAATGGTAAGGGGTATGGTACAGGGAAACAAGCCGATCAAAATAATCGGCGGCGGCGGCGATTAAGATTGAGCCGGATAAAATTCGACGGCGGCGGCGCAACCAAATAATCGGCGGCGGCGGCGGCTTGATCGGCTTGATAGAAAATTATACACGTAATTTAAAGTTGTTTTATCCAAAATATAGCCGTAGAAAATTGTACAAAAAATTTGGAATTATCAAATAAAAAATCATTTTAAGTTAAATTCATCGATAAAAATTACAAATTTAGGATTTTTAGTTTTTGAACGGAGCTACAAGGGGAGATAGTTGGGCTTTCCAAATATATACATATGTTTATATATTCAACAAAATTGTGTGGAAATATTTTCAAATAAAACTGATTTTCTTAATTTTTTCTTATTTTGTTTAATTTTGACGGCTTTTAATTGGAATATTTTGTTTAAACAAAACTAATTTTTATCTAATTTATTCTTAATTCAGGGTAAAATGAAGTTATACTTTAATCGCTTTAAAATTGTCAAAGTTATACATTTTTTTATAAACATGGAATCTTTGTATTTATAAGAAAATTGAAAATATTAACCTTAATGAGTGTGCAAACAAGAACATCGAGTTGTCTTATAATAGCTGAAATTAAATGTTTAGAAAAATTACGATAACTTTTTCTATTTTAAATTAATTTAAACAAAAGAATCTGATTTTATTAAGAACTAAACCCACTTTCAGAATAAATTACAATAGTAAAGAATTGTTTAATACTGTAAAAAAGCCGTCAAAGTATACAAATTAAAAAAAGAATTAATTTTAATATTTAAAAAAAAACTGTCAACATATTTCAGTTACAAATAAATAATTCTATATATATGTACATATTTGGAAAGCTAAATTTATTGTCTTTCCAAAAATGTTACAAGATTCAAAAACGGTTGAAAAATTGCTGAATTTCACCCACAATGACACTATCACCCCTGTTCTGAATTCCGAAACTTTTTAATTAGAGGGATTTTGTCAAATCACACAAAATTCAAAATGTCGGAAATTGACTGTTTCGAAGAAATTTTAGCATACTGACAAATTTTAAAATTTCAATTCTTTCATGAATTCATTCTTTTTATAATGATCTTTCACGTTTTATTCGGTTTTTAAAAGATTAAAACAAATGTTGCATTTTTAATTATTTTTATGGGTTTTGTATATGATATCAATATTAAATCCCTAAAATAAGCCACATTTTTATTTAATTTGTAATTATAAATATAAATACAAGTGTTATCAGAATCATTAGTATATTCATACCTTACATCTTTTACTGATTGAATAAAATGACAATTTTTATAAGCCATTTTGTAAAAGATTATAATTAATTATTTAAATTGATTGTAATTCTATAAGGAATGTATTCAATATAAGAATACATTCTATTTAATATTAAACTTTGGGAATGAAACCTATGAATTAATTATAAAGGAATGATTTGATGGAATTATATATATTCAATTTCTAAAGCTGAATTCGGTTTTGTGCGAATTAAGCTAAAATTGGATTAATTCTTTCGAAGCTCTGCCTACAATCTACACTTGGTCATTTGAAAAATATATATATTTTTATTTTATTTTGTAACACTGTGTAATTTGTATCCAAAACTATGGGTGCTAAAGACGTGTTCATTTGGATTCTCTTCTCTATTGAATATCCAAATTTCAGCGAAATCTGTCAGAAGTTTTCAAGCAAAACTTCCAACTAAAGAAATATTTATGATAAAAATCCTTCTTAGCTGTGACTATGAAACTGGTTCTTTTATTTCTTTTAAATTAATAAAAAAAAATACTCTTGATGGTTCAGAAATTGATGAAGTAGAAAATTTGTTTTAAAAATGACATTTGCTTTTAATTTTTTTATTTTGGAAAATTGATACTT
The DNA here is from genome assembly GCA_949987735.1 of Leucophora obtusa. Lineage (NCBI taxonomy): Eukaryota > Metazoa > Arthropoda > Insecta > Diptera > Anthomyiidae > Leucophora > Leucophora obtusa. The sequence goes on from OX465297.1 coordinate 227,406, forward strand.
CCAGCCGAAATGAGCCGAAAAAAATCAGCGGCGGCGGCTGAGGCAAAAATGACCGACGGCGGCGGCTTAAACGGCTTATGGCAGCTGGCTTGTTTTTTTTGGTATGGTATTACCAGGTAATGTGTTCTGTAATACCAACATATTACCAAGGTTTTGCTGGGATATTTTAAAAGTGGACATTAAAATCAATTATAAACATTTAGTATGTACATATGTATATGTCAAAGTGCAAAAATCAAAACAAGATCTACAATTTCTAAGATTTTTTTAATTTTTATAATGCAATTAAACTTTATAATATTTTGTGTTATTAAATATCACGTCAGATATAATCTATATATATAAAATTCTTGTGGCACGGTGTTTGTGTTCGTACTCCTCCGAAACGGTTCGACCGATTTTTATGAAATTTTTATGTATTTTGGTAGGTATGAGAATAGGCCGTAAAGTATATTTCATACCGCTAGGGGATTAGGGCGTCCCTATATAGAAAATTTTAGTATTGCTATGATAACCAGGCAGCAGACTTAATAGTATATGGCTATATATAACGTCATATCAAACATATTTATAAACCCGAATTGTTAATATGAATGTATATGATTATATAAAGCCACACATTTGTAATCATATCAAATCATATATGATCATATAAAAACTTTCTTAGTCGGGAAATTAAAATTTTTAAATCCGCAGTTAAATAATTTTTTAACTATAAGAACTACTATGGTACTTTAAACATATTTTTTCTTTATCTCGTAATCTAAAAGTCTAAAACCAACGAAATTGGTTCACATTTATAAAAGTTATGCGGACATAAACACCCGAAATGGTCAACTTTGACCCCCTATATAGCACACCCTGTATTGAAACAGGATGACTATAAAAATGACTGTAATAAAAGAACCCCTCTTTAATTTTTGTAAACACTTTTTCCCGATTGTACACTCAAGGAACTTATGCAGGCAGAATTTTAAATGTTGACTACATTTGTAAGCAAATAAAAGAAAAACAAAAACATAAAATACTGGATATAAACCAAATAAAATAAATGTATGTAAGTAAATTTTGTTAGTGGTTTTGACTTATTTTGTTGTTCATTTTATTAACCCTTAAATGCATGATCTTTTCGATTTTAACCATTTCTTTATATACACTGAGAGAATTTTCATCACTTCAGTAATGAATTTCTTCATAGTTTCAATGAAAATTGTCACCGGAACTTTTCATAGAAGCTATGAAACAGGTTTCATTAAAGTCAATGTTTATGAAAAATTCATAAACCCGGTGAAAAAAGCTCACATATGCTCAAACATGTTCATATATGGGTTATGTATGCATACATATGAACAAATATGTATTTTTATGAACATATATGGATTTTATATGAACATATATGGAAGTGTATATGATTCCATATATGGAAAAAATTTCATATACAGACATATATGGAGGCATCTGTTATTTCATATATGGAAATGGCACTCATATATGGACAAATATGAAAGTATATGTTATTCAATTTATGCAAAAGGGAACATATTTGGAAGAATAAATTTTTCCATATGTGTAAAATGAACTGATATTTGGATAAATATGGAATTATATTTAATGCCATGAATAAAAAAGGAACATATGTAGCGCCTAATTTGAATGTGATACATAAATTTATATCTATCGTACAATCTTATAATAAAGGACAGCAATGTTCGGATGTATTCGCATATATTTAATAAATGTATATGTTCATATATGTCCATATATGAACATATACTTAGGTGTTACCTCATTTTTCGGATCCATACATATATGTTTGCACCATAAATATTCATATATATTCATATATTTATATTTAGACCTTCATAAAATCTATGAAACAATTTCATTTACTATTATTTATTATAGTTGGTTGTTATCGTTGCTAAGCTGGAGTGGATAAATAAAAAGTACTTAGCAAATGCAAAAGGCGTAATAAAATCGTAGCATATTTTACGGATGTACAAAATATATCTAAAGAAAAAATTCATTAAATTAAAAAGTTTCATAAAAAAAAGTTCGGAAAAAATTAATATGATTTATAAAAAAATTTCATAGTCCAAAATTAATAATAAAAAATTAATTAAAAAAAAAATAAAAAATTATAAGAGATTATTCTCTCAGGAAATGACGGTATTTTATAAAAAAAAAATTAAAAAAAAAGTAAATACTATTCAACAATAAAGAACATTTTCATTAAATTTATGGAGATCTAATTTATGAAATTCAATGAATCTTTTTAATGAAATTATGAAATTTTATGAAAGAAAAGTTATGAAAAATTCCATAATATTAATTAAATATTATAAACATAATGAAATTCTTCATTGGTTCTACGAAAAAAATTCTATGAAATTATATCATTAATATCATGAAGGATAATTCTCTCAGTGTATGATTTCTAAAGGCGTGTGCATTTCAAGAAAAATACCAAAAAAATTTATTTTTTAAAAAAAGGTGATTTTTATTGAAAAATATGGTTTTTTGCCAAATAGCTAAATTGTGATTATTTTAACGTGTATGAAAAAAAATCTATAAACTATAATTCATCATCAGTGTATTTCGTCTTGAGTGGGTTAATATTTAATGATTGTCTACTTATGTGACCGCTGAAAGAAAATAGAATTTCTGATCAACAACTCAACTTAGACTAACATCAACGAAACTAAATTTTGTAAATTTTTTCAAATACAAAATTTATTTTTTTTAAACCAAGATGCCTTTGCTAAATATGTACAAATCTTCCTTTGAAGTTTTAAAATTATTCGATACTTATAGTCTTTAAAATGAGCTGTGAAATAGAAGTTCGTGAAAAAATAATTGGATTATTTAACGAAATATAGTATGCAAATCCACTTAACTGCCCAGAGCTCAGACCCATCGAAAGATATTCGGCTCTGGTAAAAAGGATCATGAAGGGCACAAAACAGGTTGCTGAAAACACTAAAACATTTTCAAGAAAATGGTTATTATTAAACAAAAAAACAAAAAATCACTGAAGACACTATTAAAAGTTTAATGGGAGGAATTTCAGAAAAAACTAAATTTTTCATTAAAAACCACTAATGTGTAATATTTTTTTATTAAATATAAATATCAATAAGATTTCTGTTAATAAATCGTTTTTTTTTCTTGTGTATATGTCAACTAGTTTACAAGTTATTTGAATTTATTCCTGCACTAATTTCATCGAACGCAAACCTTAAGTTGAATTTAATGAAATGTTAGTAGTTCAGTTTTCAAGTGAAATTCATACATATGTTTTTAATATTACATTTTCAGCGGAATGATCAAAATATTTTAAGTGTATCTTCAGTTGTTTAGAAGATCCATAATTATTAAAATTTCTTGGGGTTTTCAACCACCGAGAGCCATATCGTATACGCTTTAGTAATATCTGACAATAAATACAAAAAATATGTTTTTTTTGGTTATACTTCAATTGTCGCACCCTGTAGATAGATATAGTTGTGTGATTAATAAAACTTTGTTATATCCGGCAATCATCTTTTAAGTATTCCGATTTGTTTGATAATTTAAGGGGGACGCATGTCATAATTGTGCGAAGCAAAATATGTATTTTTATGTGAATCGCTAATGATTTAAAGCCAGGGATCATATATCTATAAGTATTTATTTAATTTATAAATACGTGTGTATGAAGGTCTGCTTAAAAAAAAACTCATACCTACAAGAATTTGCTGTAAATAATCAGCAAGTATTTTTTTACTCTGCGAGTCCTTGTTCATTTTTATTATAGCTAATCTTTGATAGCTAATCAAAACCTTCGTCCAGGCGGTATATTTGCACAATGAAACCGTATCGTATTTCAAAGCGGGCGATAAAGACCGGTGCGCAAACGACCACAATAGCATGGTATCAATAACATAAGTTAAATTTAGCTGCCCGAGATTAACAATAAAGATAATTGAAAAGGTTTTTAACTTTCAAAAGGAAAGAGATTTTAAAATTGTATATTTTAAATGCATCTGAATTATTTATATACATATGGGATGCACTAGCATTAGAAGAGTAATAGTTACATATCAATGTATGTACGAAGTTGGAAAAGTAATATCGGCATTATTACTAATTTCTGGGGATTTTTCAGTAAGAAGTAGCAGGTGTGCCATTAAGCCTTGTTTTCAAAATGTTCCGTTAGCTACTAACTGGGACTTTAACTGATACATTTGTTGTTGTTTCACATGTTAAATTTTAATTAAACTGTTGGTTAAATTTGAACTTGCCGATTAAAAAAAATTTATATGGAGCTTTATAAAGTTTTATCTAATGTAATATGACCCCATATATGAAGATATAAAACTTCCACCGAAAATTGACCCGATTAAATTATATCAAATCACATCTAATCATATTATTGTAGATTTACTTCGATACAATTCGAAGTGATGCCTGAAATCCTCATCCGAATTTTGTCCTCATCCAATTTGATCTAATTATACGTTATACCATATGATTATATCTTATTTAATATGATAGCGTAGAAAATCATAACCAGATATGTGGTTATGTAACTACATACCTGGCAATTAGAGCACCCATATGTGCAAAAGTGTTATTTTTCCAGCACATTTTCGGATTGGTTGAGAGTAAAAAATAAGATCTGTGCAAAAATTAGGTTTCTGCGATGTAAACCGGCCAGGACGTTTACATTTATGTCCTGAAAATTATGGATTATGTTCATGGATTTATCCATCTATTGTATAACTCTTAAACGAGAAGCTTTTAGTGATTGAGTTACATAGCTGTTGTGTACACAATGCAAAGGCAAACATTTTCTTTATACAAACTATTAGCCCTCTCAGGACCATTAGTGGTGTTTTAAGCGGTAAACTTAAAAATTTGTGTCAAAACCAGGGATGATAAAGTTAGTAATATAGTACTATTTGTGGTACTATTGGAACCCCAAAAGTACTATGGTACTCTTCTGACTCATTTAGTACTATTTACACATTTTCCTATTTTTAATTTTTTTATTATTAAAATACATTTACAAAAAATATTAAAAATTAGTAGAATTAAAAAATTTATAAATTTTTGTGTTTTTTACAACGAGCAAAGTTTTTTTCCCCAACAGAGCTCCTAAAAAATTCACTAATTCGATTTTCAATTCTTAATCCATCTAATTCAATCAATAAATTCATTTGATTCGATTGTCAATCAATTTGTTCAATCAAAAATATTCTTATGATATTCACAAGGTGGAATAGACCCGTAATTACGTACCTTTAAAATAATATTCGAAGTTGAATACGGTTTTCAGGGACTTTAAATTCTAAACCCTATGCTCACCCTGAAAAAATGGCAGAAAAAGCTACTAAAAACAAAAGCTACCAAAAAAAAAAGCAAAAGGCAACCCCAAAAAGCTTAAATAATTCACAATAAAGTTATTTAGAGGTCCTTTTTGCTCTATATCTAGCTGTTTACTCTCTCGTGTACATTTGCCTTTACAAAAAAAAACAGCTGAGATTAGCAAAAAAATTTTTTTTTTTTGCTAAATACTAGTAAGATAAGAACAGAAAAAAAATAGTTAAATTTACAAAATTTTAGTTGTGTTTGAGTTAACTTTTAGTTTATTGAAAATAACAAATTACACTGTAAAATCTGAAGAAAATATTAATATTAGTAGACCAAAAATAGCAAAAACAAACTGTTATATCTGTAAAAAATTTGTTATTTTTAAGTTAAATTTAGTTGAATAGCAGCATATCCTGCTAAAATTGACAGAAGCGGTTGTTAAAAATAGTAAACTGCTGATTTCAGGAGACTGGATTTTTATTCGTATTAAAAAAATAAAAATCGCAAAAAGCTTTCAAGATTTAAAATTTTTTGTGATATTTTAGTCTACTAATTATTATTTATGCCTTATTTTAGCGGGTTAAGTTATTATTTTCTGTTAACTAAAATTTATTCAAATACAACTAGAATTTTGTACATGTATTTAACAATTTGGTTTTTGCTGTTCTTATCTTACTAAAATTTTGCAAAAATAATCTGATAGCATTTTTTATGCAAATCAGATTAAATTAATTTTTAATAGTTTTAACTAAAATTTTTAGGTTTTTCTTTTGCTGTATGAGTTAGATATAACAGAACAGAACTCTTTATTTTTTACGAGTTTTTATTTGTCGAAAAAGTACTATTTTTTATGCTGGTTGGTACTATTTTCAGAATCCCATTTATCATCCCTGGTCAAAACTAAACTTTGAATGTCTCTCATTTAATTTTGGAGATCTGTAAATACGTGTATTCTTCATCATATAGTAGGAAATTTAGCGTAGATTAAAAGCAAAACAAGTTTTTTTTTTAAATATTTCATCCATTCCATGAAAGAGAGCCGAAAAACTGATTCTCAGTTATAGATTTATTACATATCACTGTTGGTAAAAGTGGCACAAAAGTGCCATTTGTGGCACTATTGAATGTTTAATGGCACCATGGCACTCTTTATAGAATTTTGGAACTTTTTAAGAAAATTTCTATATAATTTGATAAAAGGTCGATATCGCTGGTTTTTCATTAAAAGCCATGCCTACTTAGAACGGGTAGCAAAATTAAAAAACGAATCGCTACACTAAAAATTTCTACAATTTTCTGGACCAGCTTCCAGTTCTTCGGGGACAATTTAATCATTATTTTGATCTTTAAAAATAAAAGCAATGGGGATAAAATTAGAAAAACTTGAATTGATTCTATTGTTGTCACTGGAATTTTTCAAAAATTTGTTATGGTATTCTAGTTTTTTTATGACAAGCAAAAGTTTTAAAAATTTCGCCATACAATAATGAAAGCTTTTTCTGCCAAAAATTAAATTATCAAAAATTGTAATTTGTGAAAAATTACGATTTTTTCGATAATTTTATGAAATCTTAAATGAAATGAAAACTTAAAAAAATGTCCAGGAACCGCAGAACACAAGAGAACTAGTTGTAAGCACTTGGAGTTTCCTTTAAATTTTAGCATCAAACACCCTGACCTTATTCCTAACAACTTTAGCCCCAAAAATCCCATGTTTATACTTAATCTTTTGGAGGAATTTGCAGTAATTTTAGAATCGGTAAAAGGTTCGATGCATCTTTAAATAATATCTCAAAATATGAATTAGGTATTTCATATTTTATTTCTATGAAGAAACATTATAACATTCTTCAAAAGAAAAGAAAATTTTTATATTTTAAATTGTTGACAAATGAAAATATTTGTTTGTTATGTGCTTTTTGTTACAAGATAATTTTGTCAAGGTTTTGCTGTGACAATTTTTCTCAGAATACCAAAATTATAATAATTTCCATTCACACCAGTTTTGTGACAATTTTGTTATTGTTATAAAGTTTAGCATAAGGGTGTAAATGTATAAATATTTGAAATAAAAGCTGAACATAATTTTTGAAACATTTGCATGTTGCTTAATTTTTTTTGGCACTTTTAAAGCTTTTTTGGCACTTTTTTGGCATCATTTAGGCACCAAATAAAAATTCTCAAATACCATCACTGTTACATATGTGCCATTTTTAAATTTTTTGTGCTTTTTTAATTTTCAGAGATATTATTGTGTTTATAGCGAACATATCAAATATCGGCGTTTTAAATAAAAAATACTTATGTTGGAAATATTTAAAATATTAGATATTATCAGGGTTGGCAGGCAATACCGCTAAAATACCGTTATCGATTCAAAACCTTTTCAACTGACTACCGTTACCCCTAAAATACCGTTACCCAAATACCGTTATCCTTAAAATACCGATACCGAAATAAATGAAATATCGATACCCTTAAAATACCGTTACCGAAATAAATTAAATACCGTTACCCCTAAAATACCGTTACCGTTATTTTTAATTTTCTGTTTTTGGTTATTGCACGTGGTTGTTGAGTATTTTGCGTACTTTAAGTTGGTAAATTGGTTCTGTTTTTAATCTCGTTTGTTTTTTGTAAAAAAAATTGTGGGATGCATCGAAATAACTGACTACCGTTATCCTTAAAATGCCGTTACCGAAATAACTGAAATATCGCTAACCTTAAAATACCGTTACCGAAATAATCAAAAAACCATTATCCTTAAAATACCGTTACCGAAATAACTATAAAACCGTTATCCTTAAAATACCGATACCGAAATAAATGAAATAGCGTTACCCTTTAAATACCGTTACCGAAATAATCTTAAATAGATTTACCCTTACCGATAACCGCATCGTTTCGGTTACCATCCATGGATATTACTATTGAAAACCCAAGTTGAACACATAAAAAATGTTCTTTCGCATTTTTTTTTTATTAAAATACGTATGTATACAAAAAAAAAAAAAAAATTAACAATTAGGAGAATTAAAAAATCTAGAAATTTTTGTATTTTTTTAAATGAGCAAAATGTTTTTCCCATCTGAGCTCCTAAAGAATTCACTCATTCGATTTTCATTTCTGAATGATTAAATACCTAAAACCTATTTCGAAGAATCGAATGAATTCTTAATGCACCTGATGCAATCATCGATTTCTTTTGATTCGATTGTCAATCAATCTGTTAATTCGAAAATATTCTTATGACATTACAAGGTGGAATAGACCTGTAAATAACTTTAAAATAATATTCGCTTTAAAACGAAGTCTAATACGATATTCAGGGACTTACACTCACAGAAATAAACCTGTAAAAATAGCAGAAAAAGCTACTAAAAATTAAGCAAAAATGGCCTTACAAAAGAAACTGCTGAGATTGGCAGATTTTTTTATATATTTTTTATATTTAACTTTAAATTAGTCTACTAATTATTATTTATTACTAATTTAACTAAAATTTATTCAAATATAACTAAAATTTTGTATATGTATTTCTGTTCTTATCTTACTAATATTTTACAAAAGTAATCTGATAGAATTTTTTATGCAACGTAATTTTAACTAATTTTTATTAGGTTTAACTAAAATTTTTACATTTTTCTATTGCTGTATGAGTTGATATAACAGAACTCTTTATTTTTTATGAGTTTTTATTTGTTAATTTATAATGATAAAAAAATTAAATGAAAAAAAAATGTTGGTACTATAGAGTAGAGTTGTGAAATTTCGATACTTTTTGAGTACTCAATACTACTCAATACTTTTCAATTTAGTACTCGATACTTTTAACGGTTTTTTTGAATTTAAAAATAAAAATGTTATGAATTCGTATTTATTAGGAAAAATAATAACAATTCAAATACACGTGTTAAATAACTATTGTTACTTACATTTTAATTAATTTAAAACATTTTAAATAAATTAATTAAATATTTTTTCCCAAAAATTCGTTATAAATTTCTTTGCATCACAAATAGAGTTGTATTTTTAGAGTACTATTTTTAGAGTTGTATTTTCATACGAAAAATACACATTTCCATGGAAAATTGCACCTTTAAAAGTATTGAGTAGTACCGTTTTAGTATTGAGTACTCAAAAAAAAAAACAGTCAGTATTGAGTACTCAGGACCGGAATACTCAATATTTTTACAACTCTACTATAGAGGTCAAAAAAGTACTATTTTTTAAGCTGGTTAGTACTATTTTAAAAATCCCATTTATCATCCCTGATATGTGCACTAGGAAACCATGTGAGTACGTATAGGATGTGTTCAGCAAACTTATGTAAAACACTACGAGGTACAGTTTTGTGGAACTACTTAACTCTCTAACTGCCCGAGTAAAAAAGAGTATATATAAAATATATTTTTTAATATTAAAATATATGATAATATAAAATATTGTATGCGACCTTATATGTTTTTATATGATGATATATTAGATATTTTTTTAGAAATGTTCTCATATTTAATCATATTAAATCATATATCAGTATTTGCTTTATTGCAAATTGTATATATAGGAATATAGGAATATTATTCATAAAACCGTTCAAAATTTTATATATTAATATATACGAAAAGTATTTATAATTTTATTTTTTATATAACAATATCGTCGGCTTGCCTGCAAGTAGTGTTATGTGTTCTTTAACAGGCTTTCAGGAGGGCGAAAAAACGAATTTATATTATCCTTTTAATATATTTCATTGACATCATATGCCTTAATAATGATTGTAGTAAATAAGGTCGTGAATCATTAGGGCATATGATATCAATAAAATATCTTAAAAGGATAATATAAATCAGTTTTTTCGCTCAAACCTGTTAAACCAAAAACAGCAATTCGTGCAGGAAAGCCGACGATATATTAGTTAATATCAGACCCAAGTTCGATATTAACTAATATATTCAAGATTAATATAATATTTGATCAAAAACAATTTTTTTACATGTTTTACTCAATTTTTTCATTAAATTAATATTTTCTGAGCTTTTTTTACTTCTAAAAGTTTTTTTTTTAATTTAAAAAATCTAATTTAAAAAAATTAATATTTCAAATTATGGCCCGGCTCGTAATGGGTTAATAAATCTAGGCATATTGCATATCATTGAAAAGGTATTTCAAGTACCTTTCCAACAATATATATATTTTGTTCCGGTCCGATAAGTTTTGAGTGGAGAAATAACCATTGGATATTGTTGTAGATCATCTTCAGCTCCATAAATCGGGAACTATGAGCCTCCAACAAAAAAGAAGTGCATTGCCGGGCTAGCCATTAAAATTTTATTTAAAATACAAAAAAAGCTTAACACATTTAAAAAAAATTTCTAAGTCCAAAGAAAATTCCCATATTTCATAAAAAATTATCTAGTCTTTAAGGAATAACGGATTTATAATTAACGTCTTTAATAGTTACTTATTATCGACAGTAGCCCTGGCTGATAGTCAGGCATGTGATAAATATAGAAAACGAAAACGATCTGATTTTCAATGGTAAATATTTTACGATCTGTACCAATTATTTTTTATTTCCTAATTTAGATGTCCGGCGTCAAATAAAACGATAAATAATAATTTGAAGCCAATTTGATTTTCGCGTTTTCGTTTTCGATTTTCATCACACCCCTGAGTGTGTAGGACCCGAAATCCTGCTACCCTCCAATACAAAGTTTTTTTATCATTTAAATTTAATCATATCGTATTGTATTAACTTATACCCAATTTGATCGGGACAAAATTCGGATATAAGTTTATCATTTGATATAACTTTGTATCCTTGTAAATACAATATTATCCGATTTGATACAATTTAATATAACCATTTTTCGGATGAAATTATATCTAGTTACATATTGAAAATATATCCATTCACATATAATTTTATATATACTTTTTTACTCAGGTGTTCAATTAAAGGGGCTTCTTTGGCCCCTTTTTAAAAAGGGGCAAAAAGACCCGTAAGTTGAAGAGTTAGAGGGTTTAAATGTTCTACAGAAATGTTCCTCATAGTTTTTTACATGAAACGGAAGATTCACTTGGTTTCCTCCTAAAATCCAGGTTTGTGGGATATTTGAGCTCCAATTCTGAATAAGTACGAAATTAATCCTTAAACACATTCTAAGTTTTGACTTTTTTCTGGCATTGAACCTCAATTTTAAACTATACACTCAAAAAAAAAGTCAGTAAAGTCAGCAAAAAATGTTGCTGTGTCAGCAAATTTTTAGTCAGGAGCGTGCTTGCAAAAAAGTTGGTAATTTCAGCAAAAGTGTTTGCTGAAAATCAGCGAGCTGATTTTTACCACAAAAAATAGTAATCTGAGCAAAAGATTTGCTAACACTTAGTCGATTGCAAATGAAAAAAATTCTTGCTAAAATCACTAAACTTTTTGCTGAATATTAGTAGACTGAAAAAAACTTAAAAAACTTGTAGCGAAATTTTACTTTAGTTAATTTATTTGCTGAAAATTTAAATATAGAAATTGTGTAGAGTTGTTTTTCATGTTTTTTTATCATTTCCGTTGTCTGTACTACATCCAGAAAAGCTGTGACATCTACATCTTGTTTATCTGGTTGCCGTCCACGCTATAAATGTGGTTATGAGCGTGCTTGCAAAAAAGTTGGTAGTTTCAGCAAAAGATTTCCTGAAAATCAGCGAGCTGTCGATTGCAAATGAAAAAAATTCTTGCTAAAATCACTAAACTTTTTGCTGAATATTAGTATACTGAAGAAAACTCAAAAAACTTGTAGCGAAATTTTACTTTAGTTAATTTATTTGCTGAAAATTTAATTATAGAAATTGTGTAGAGTTGTTTTTCTTTTTCTCATTTCCGTTGTCTGTACTACATCCAGACAAGCTGCGACATCTACATCTTGTCTATCTGGTTGTCGTCCACGCTATAAATGCGGTTATCAGCACAGTTTTTGTAGCAAAATAAATTAGTAAAACATTAGTTCAAAATTAGTTTAGTTCTAAAAAAATATAACTAAAACTTCTGCTGAAAACGGAATTTCAGCAAAAAAAATTGCTGAAAACTAGTACACTTGATATACAAGACGTTTTACTAACTTATTTTTTTGAGTGTAGAACAGGTTATAAAGGAGTTGTAGAGTTAAGGGATTTGATAATACACATCATCTTTTACCATAAAAGTAAACACTGTTTTCTCGAATATGCTGATTTTGAAAATATTTATTATGATTTACGTAAATATGTGTGTTTTTAAACGTTATTAAATAATATCTGATTGTTTCCTTTTCCCTCAACTTTGTTTTTGCAAACAGAAAATCTATTGTGCAAATACATACAATATTTTTTATATTTTAGATGCGAATACCTTCGTTGCGTCGTTGATCTTAATGTTTTTCTTTTTTTTTTTGATTATTATTATTGGCATACTTAACTCAAGTGAATTGCATATTGCAGCTGAATAGAAAGAATTGTAATATACTTGAATTTTCTAATTGAGATTTAAAGGTACGTTACTGTGCAATTATTGTGCAGCTTTCTCGTTGTGGGACAATAGCACCCTCAACAAATCCGCTAACGAATGGCAGGCAGTACTCGACGTTTACAAGAGTGTGCTCTTATACTTTTGTCAGAGGTTTTTGGTGGGTTATCATCATCATCATGTTGTGTAAACAAGCAACAATATGGCTGCAGAAAGGAGTCCTTGACGCGTTCATAATTCACGTAAATATATTGTAGGAAGTATATTAATTTGCATATTGCGCACATTTCCACCTTTGAACACGTTCAAGAGTTTCGAGTAATTAAAATCTGAAATCCGTCATATTGTGCCACTTGAGTTTCAATCCATCCTCCACCCAAGTATTTCATTTTAATTTCTTTCTTTCGTTCTTTCATTCAACCATCCATCCATTCATTCGAACATTTTGTTTTGTTGTTTTTTTTTGTCGACATTTATTCAAATCTACCCGATCCCACAATTCATTAACAACATCAAGTCTTTTGGAAATAATTCGCATTTTCTTTAACATTCATCGTGTACTTACATAAAGTACGTTAAAATGTACATACCGGTGGACATAAGTTGACGGCTCTAAACTGCAAATTTTTCTGCAATATGAGCAATACCGCCAGACGCCTTCTTTATTCTACAGAAGCCATTTGATATTCTTATCTGTTGTTGTATGAAATTGAGTGCCTAAAGTGTCAACTTATGACCATCGATGTATATGTCTTGTATATATGATGATGCGACATCTGTGACTGAGTGATATGCAGTAATTTGTTAGGTGTTTGCTAGGAATCGAATCTTTTGGCTTATATGCTGCAACCACCATCAACGTTAAGTTGAATTCTACATGTTTTCTAATAAGTATGTTTGGATATATGTAGTATTTAGAAAATATGGCAAAGCTACAATTGTCAACCATTTTGTATTAAGAACTGTGTACATTTTGTATTAAGTTCACATTAGGATTTCTAAAAGAATAATGGCGGATTACATGGTAGATGTATAAATGTGTAATAACAATATGTTTTCAAAGAATTCTAGATAAATAAGAACTGTACTTTTAATGAATGTGACTTGTATGTATAAGTTATCATTGTCGTAATATGTACATTAAGGTGGTCCATTTGACAACAAAAAATATTGTGTGTACCCCCTTGAAAATAAACTTTTGCATTTTTTAAGAGCTTTGAAGCTGAACCGATTTGAAGAAAGGTCTACTCTCTAATTAAATACTGTTGAAATTTACCCAACTTATAGTAGGAAACTGAACTCCTACTATAAATTGGGTAAATTTACTCTATGTGCGTAATTAAAAAAATACGCACATTGTGTTTAAGTTGCTGCACAAATAATTTGTAATTTTACATTGAAAGTGCGTAAAAATTAAATCAAATTTTGAAATTAGTGTGTTAATTTACTAAATTTGTGTGTAAAAAAGCTCGTTTCACGTGTAAATGTACGCATAAAATGCGTAAAAATCCACAAAAAATGCGCAAAAATCCACAGAAAATGCGTTAAAATCCAATAAAATGCGTACATATACAACAATTGTGCTAACTTTAAGCTTCACCCAAAAATTTTTTTTAAATAAAATAACAAATTAATTTTTGGTACGTAATTTATTAATAATAATATCCGAGTCATTCTCTCATAATCGTTTATGTCCCAATTAGTCGTTTTGGGATCTTAAGGCATTTGTATAAAATTCATATAAAATTTTGTTATAACTATTGAATGGGTGCAATGACTCCTGCTCAACAAAATGCCTTCTTTGAAAGGGAGGCAGTAGCCGTCAACAATAACGGGAGAAAACGTCTTAAGAGAGATATGGCCTACGCAGGAACAACTGAGTGCAATGACTCCTGCTCAACAAAATGCTTTCTTTGCAAGTTAGGCAGTACTCAATGAGTTCTGACTTTGTTGAGCAAGAGTCATTGCACCCAGTTGTTTTGCCTAGGCCTCTCATCTCTCTTTCGGCGTTTTCTCCCGTTATTGTTGACGGTTGTTGGTTGAATGCCTCCCTTGCAAAGAAGGCATTTTGTTGAGCAGGAGTCATTGCACCCAGTTGTTCCTGCGTAGGCCGTATCTCTCTTACGGCATTTTCAATTTTGAAATGAGGTTTAGACTACCACATGCGTTAACAATAATTACCAAAAACAATTTCATGCTTATGTTGCTATTTCCAGACTCTAATGTGTTTGTGGAAATGTTGTAAGTCACAAAAAATAATCCGTTTTCGCTTTTTCTTTTTGTTATTTATAATTTTTTTTTAATTTTTTCCAATTTGAAATGTCAGAGTATTTATTACTATTATAGGATAGTATATTTACCAACTTTGTGCGTAAAAATTTTATTTAACAAAACAACAGTAATTTTAGGCTCAATGTGTTTATTTATAAACACCTAATGTCTAAAAATACTTTGTGTGTGCATTATTGTGTATGGAAGGGTGTATGAAAAAAGTTTACGCATTTTTTGTTTATATTTACCGAATTTTCGTAAAATTAAACAAAATTTTACCCATTTTATAGTAGTAAATTTACAAACATTTTTTAGAGTGTACTTTTTGGATTTCCAGGTCGCGAGTTACACTCTAATGAAATTCTGTTGAAATTTACCCAACTTATAGTAGGAAACTGAACTCCTACTATAAATTTGGTAAATTTACTCTATCTGCGTAATTGAAAACAAATACGCACATTGTGTTTAAGTTGGTGCACAAATAATTTGTAATTTTACATTGAAAGTGCGTAAAAATTAAATGAAATTTTGAAGTTAGTTTGTTAATTTACTAAATTTGTGCATAAAAAAGCACGTTTCACGTGTAAATGTATCCATGAAATGCGTAAAAATCCACAAAAAATACACAGAAAGTGCGTAAAAATCCCAAAAAAGCATCACCCAAAAAATTTTTTTTAATAAAATAACAAATTAATTTTTAGTACGTATTTTATTAATAATAATATCCGTGTCATTCTCGCATAATCGTTTATGTCGAAATTAGTCGTTTTGGGCTCTTAAGGCATTTGTATAAAATTCATATAAAAATTTGTTATAACTATTGAATGGGTGCAATGACTCCTGCTCAATAAAATGCCTACTGCGAAAGGGAGGCAGTAACCATCAACAATAACGGGAGAAAACGTCGTAAAAGAGATACGGCCTACGCAGGAACAACTGGGTGCAATGACTCCTGCTCAACAAAATGCCTTCTTTGCAAGTTAGGCAGTATTCAATGAATACTGCCTTTGTTGAACAGGAGTCATTGCACCCAGTTGTTCTGCGTAGGCCGTGTCTCTCTTACGGCGATTTCTCCCGTTATTGTTGACGGTTGTTGGTTGACTGTGAATACTGCCTTCCTTGCAAAGAAGGCATTTTGATAATCAGGAGTCATTGCACATAGTTGTTCCTGCGTAGGCCGTACCTCTCTTACGGCGTTTTCAATTTTGAAATGAGGTTTAGACTACCACATGCGTCAACTATAATTACCAAAAATAATTTCATGCTTATGTTGCTATTTCCAGATAATAATCTGTTTGTGCAAATGTAGTAATTCACAAAAAATAATCCGTTTTACTATTTATAATTTTTTTCAATTTGAAATGTTATTTATTACTATTATAGGATAGTATATTTACCAACTTTGTGCGTAAAAATTTTATTCCACAAAACAATAGTAATTTTAGGCACAATGTTTTTATTTATAAACACATAATGTCTAAAAATAATTTGTGTGTGTATTATTGTGTATGGAAGTGTGTATGAAAAAAGTTTACGCAGTTTTTGTTTATATTTACCAAATTTTCGTAAAATTAAACAAAATTTTACCCATTTTATAGTAGTAAATTTGCAAACATTTTTTAGAGTGTATATTTGGCTATGAATGGACTCACATTAAGAAACATATCGTTATATACAACTACATCTGATACAGGTGGTAATTGATATTATTACGTCACTGAGTCTTACACCATACAAAACTACACTCAACTAAAAAAAAAATTAGAAAATTTAAATATAGAAATTGTGGAGAGTTGTTCTTTTTTTAATTATCATTTCCGTTGTCTGTACTATACATCCAGACAAGCTGCGACATCTACATCTTGTCTATCTTGTCTATCAGCACAATTTTTGTAGGAAAATAAATTCGTAAAACATTCCCGAGTAAAAAAGTTCGCATATAACAATATATTTTTTAATACAAAAATACACATATAATATAATAATATAAAATGGCTTTGCATCCATATGTATTCATTGGATTTATTCTATTTTGTTAAAAAATCCACATTTTCTTTTCAAATTTAAAAAATTTTATATTTTTATTCAAATTTTACACTTATTCGCTCATATAATGTGAAAGAAAAAATTTTAATTTTGCGAAAATACAATTTATAGAATTAAATTAAGCTAATCCAAAACGGATTTATTTATTTTATAAATCCATTTTGGATTTAGCTTAATTCAATTCCTGTATTTACATTTTTACAAAATTTAATGATTTTCTTTCACATTATATTATCGAATAAGTGTTAGATTTTGATAAAAACATTCAATTTTGAAAATTAAAAACTAAAATCTGGATTTTTTAATAAAACAAAATAAATCCAGTGATTAAAAAAAACGGCCTATATCTTTTAAATATTTCCCGAAATTTTCTTATGTATAACCATATAAAATCATATACCAAAAAATGTGTTAATGTTAATGATACACATAACTATATATAATCAGATATGGTTGATCCCATAAATTGAGGTTTAATATACAATAGGATATAACCCAATACATAATCTATATATATAAAAATAAGTTGGTATATGTTCGTCATTTTATAACTCAAGAATCACTCAACCGATTTACAAACCAATACATGCGTTGGAAAGGTCTACTTTTACTGATGGTTCTAAAAAAATTACGAAAAATGTCTACGCATACGCGTTATACGCACACTTTTGTGATGGTGTGTTTTTCCCATATAAAATGTGTGATCGATATACAAATTTTTATTTTAAATTTTCTGTCAACCGATTTCAACCAAAATACGTTGAGGATGGCCTGTAGATGGTTTAAGTGAAATTTGCACGAAATTGACCCAGTGGTTCCGGAGATATGGCGTCCCTACATATAAAATTTTCGTGTTGCTATGACAACCAGGCAGCACTTATAGGATTAACCTAATCTAATCTCAGCTTATCCTATCTCATTTATCTCATCTCAATTCTTTTTTGTGGAAACACTTTTTTTTGTTGAAACTTTTTTTTTTGTGAAATATTTTTTTTTGTGGAAAGGTTTTTTTTTGGAAACACTTCTTTTTTTTGTGGAAACTTTTTTTTTGTTTAAATTTTTTTTTTGTTGATTTTTTTTTTTTTTTGTTGATTTTTTTTTTTTTTTGTTGACATGACATGTAATATTTAATAGATAAAAACATAATTGACCTGCTGCACACAAGCACTCGCCACTCGATTACTCGCCAACATACAAAAAATCAATAAATATGTGGTTACATATATCCTTACCAGTGTTTAAAAAATATTGAGTCTAAAAATAGATTTCAAAAAATTTTCAAAAAAATCTAAAAAATTATTTTCTATTTGAAATAATGATAAAAATAAGTCATTATCAGTAACTCATTATTATATGTTTTAAAATAATGCAGAAGGTAAGTGGGTGTCATTACTGGTACTCCAAAAAATAATGATTTGTCATTACCGTTTCTACACTGGGCATTAGTGTAAAAAAATAAAGTGAAATTGAAAATCGTTTAAATATTTGTCTACTAACAATTTTTCTGAGTGTAGGGTTGTGACACTTTTCTTTCTTTTATTTTTTAAATTGAAACAAAAAATATGGAAAAGTAGATTCCAGCACAATTTTGACCTATTTGTACGGGATTTTTTTTATTAGTGTAGAAAAGTTTGAGGACAGTCCCCAAACTAACCAAATGTCTCCAGACTAAATTGTAGATCGAAAAACTGTCCCCGTAGCATGCTTAAACCTTAACCCTGGGAAAAATACTTTATGACTCAATATGACGTAGAAGTACTTAGGAGTCTCTTAGTTTGAATTCGAATAAATTACCTTTCATTTAAGGAAATGTTTAGGGATCTCTAAAATCTACTTCTGAAAATTGTCCTTCAAGCACTTAAATTTGGTAAAACACTTAGATACAATAAAATTTTATTCATACACTAACGGAAATAAACATGGGAAAATAGCAAAACAATTAGTAGCTTTTTCTGCTATTTTTACTGGTTTATTATTTAAAAGTAACTTTGCAGCAAATATTAGTAAGATTAGAAGAGCAAAAATAAACTGTTAAATATAATAGTCATCCTGCTAAAATCAATAGAAATATTGGTGAAAAATAGTAGACTGCTGATTTCACAAATAGATTTTTATTCTCTTAAAACAATTTAAAATTTTTTGTTTTTTTTTATTCTACTAATATTTAGCAAAATTTGTTGCTGATTCTAGCAGAGTAAATTTTTATTTCAATTAATTCAAACTTAGCGCAAATAAAACTAAAATTCGGTATATTTAACAGCTTTATTTTAGAAAATCTGCTTATTTCAGCAGTTTTCTATGCAAGGTAATTTTTAACAAATTTTTAGCAGCTTTAGCAAAACTTTTTACAGGCTATTTTCTGTAAGTGTACTTAACCTGACCAACCACTCACTCCGCTTTTGACGGGATTATACCGCTTTTTATAGGCTTGTGCCGCCTCGAATTTTTATCTCGCTTTTAAAGCAAACAATTCCGCCTGACCCCAATTTTTTAATATCATATTAAACTTTTAAATAAAGTTTTTATAATTTATTTTTTCTAGAGCCAACAAACGAGCCCAAAAATGAATCAGAAAAGTGCTCAAAATATATTATTAAACTTTCAGTTGTATGAAAGTGGTGCATCCAAAAAAGCCTTCTTTTTTGATTCAAAAATGGCTCAAAGAAATATTTTAAAAAATTCTTTGGGCTAAAAAAATTAATCTTTTTTGAGTCATTTTTGAATTGTTCACAAAATATTCAAATTTATTTACATTTCTGAGTCGCTTCTGAATCATCTTTGGATTTCAAAATTTGCTTCAAATTGTTGTGGCTTTTATGATTCATTTTACTAAGAGTAATATTTTCATCCAAAAAATGCGTAGTTTTTGAGAAAGAAGTTTAAAATATAAAAAATATGTGCTTTGTTTGAATAATTTTTGACTTCCTAAATAAGAACCCTCATAAAAGTATCAACATTTTCTGCCGGGGTTATCAGTCAAGGGATCAAAATCCATTAAGTAAATTTAAAAATATTTGAAAAATTGGTAGAAACCTTAAACCAACTTTTTTGAAATAACGAAAACTATATATTCAAAGATTAATACGACAAAGTTTTTTGATTTCAGATTCGTATTATGGAGAGTCTGTGCCTTATATTTTTTAGCTTCATTATTAAATAAAATTTTAGTTTCATTATTTGGTAATGAAAGATTTTGGTCAGAATATTTCGCTAACCTTTCGACTCAGCGTATCAAACTTCTTGTTTAAATTAAAATAATCAAATTCTTTGGAAAACCCCCGATTTTTTGCAAAAACGGAAAAGAAAACATTTTATTTTATTGGTCGCATTTTGCGTTATAGCCCGTTCCCAGGAGCTGTGTTAGGCTAACTATTTCTTTTATACTGCATTTAGACTGAGCTAAAACTTACTAGTTTTTGGATCTTGCCAAATGTTTGTTACTTGTCAAAACTCATATATAAAAAACAAGCAAAAACTAGTTTTGTACGAAAACTATGTAGTTTTTGCCCAGTCCAAATTCATTTATTTTGAACGACAAAATTAATGAGCCAAGGAACATTTTTTAAAATACCATAAATTTCGTCGAAAGGGATTTACTAAAAAATATTGACACAAATATGTAGGTATATGCAATTAGAAAAAGTACACATTTTTTTGTGATAGTGTTCATCCCTCTTAATTGACAATTTAAGTATACCTAAGGGTATCAACATCATTTGGCATTTTGACAGAAATGTTAATGCTGCATAAATTAATAAATCGGATGCCTTTCATTACAGTTAAAGGGAATTAACACTCCATACACTTCAATGAATTCATAATGGCGTCGTAGTTTGCATTTTTTCAACCCTGCAGCAGTGAATTTTAGCGACATGTTGAACGTGTTATTTACCAAACACGTTCGTTGGCACACACATCCACAGTGAATATCCGTCTATGTACGTTGTATATTACTATACATGTAGAGTAAATATTCAGTACTTGTATAATTTACAACAACCCACGTGCACTCAAAAAATAAAGTTAGTAGAAAAATTTGTAAAACTGTTTCTATCCTACTTTAAAGCTGTGAGTGCTTTTTGATGAATTTTGATGCCGAATTATTCACAAAGTTCTTAACACCAATGCGGTGCAGTATTATAGTCAGCACTAAGTACGAATTTTAATAAAACTTTACTTGGGTAAGAAATTTGTATCCAAAATCATGTTATTATTATATTCTAACTAAATATATGAAAATTATTACCGGAAATTTAAATATTTTCAGCCCTGCAGTATATTTTGTACTACAATTAAATTAGTAGAAAAAATTAGTAGCCGCTACGAAATTTTAGTAAAATTGTTGTAAACTGTAATTTGCCAGTATTAGCGACAAATTTTACTGAAAAATGTGATAGTTTTCTTTAATTCAAAATTACATATTTTTTATATTTATGAAGTGCTAGTTTCTCATGTATTTGTGACTACAGTAATTGGCAATGTCGACTGTTTCGTGAAAGAAGTTGAATTTATTTCGTAAAGCATAAATTTTTTATAAATATTCCGCCTGATTACGAGTGTCGAATTTGTTGTCGAAATTTTCGACTCCATATAAAATGATTTTGTATATAATGGAAACTGTAAAGAAATAAAACTCTGATACTGGATTTTTTTAAAATCTGAGTGCTATATATGGTAAATCCAATTAAAAAATGTTCAAAAGTTATCTTTTTAACGAATTTTCGACTTAGTTTCGAATTCGACTACGACACTCGCATTACGGCCGATTACTTCTTAAGTAACAAAATTTCTAACTAAATTAGCTAAGGGCCTTTTGATCCTTTAAACATCTCTTAGGTAAGTTTCAAATCGATCTTAGTTCTGATCCTAATTTTTTATTTAAAAATTTTCGAAATAGAAAAACTTAAAAAAAAAATACGAAATAAAATATTAAAAAAAATGTTTTTGAATAAAAAAAAAATCGAAATTTAAATTTCAACAAGGGCCGCAGAAAAATCAGCTAAGGGCCGCATTTGTCCACCGTTGGTATATATGTACATTAGAGCGTACCACCTTACAGGAAAAAAAAAAAAAAATTGCGCCGTACACCCTCCAATATGAAGTATTTTTGCAAGGAGCTTTCAAAAAAAATTTTATTTTTTTTTTGCCGAACGTAGGGGTTGCCATTTTACATTTTTCGTTATATCTTTGGCATTTACAGTCAGATCTTAAGGGCCATTGACCTCAAGTATCCCGTTCTAGTAGTTACCCACCAGATCTCAGTTGCTACTACTCTAATGTACAATCCTAATGTCAGAAAATTAAAGCTCGCAAAAAAACATTAAACTTTTGCTAAGGAAGTTTTTCGATAAACCCAGTAGAAATTTTTTTTATATATTGGTTGCCGAACGTAGGGGCCTTTAAATTTTTTTTTATTGGATTTTTTCTTTATAACAAAACACTGGTCTCCTCGGGGCAAAAAAATTGCTGTATCACACTTTAAAATCCGACTTTACATGCCAAAGCTATTACATGTACGGCGAACTTTTTTTTTGAGGTCCGGTCTAATGTACATATTTCATTGCAAAACAGAGTAGACCGTTAGAGAGTTAATGTAAGTACGACATTAATTGAAGGCTTTATTATGAAAGAGGTAAAAGTCAGATTTCCAATGATGGGATTCCATAGTATTTATTGGTTTCTATTAACTGCATAAAAAGTTTTTGTTAAAAATTTTTTGCAGTTTCCAAAGCAATTTTGATTGTTATCCGTTTATATTTTATATATTTAAAGTAATGATGTTCAAAAACATGCAATTTTACAATTTTTTTTTTAAACTTCAATAAAACTACACTAAGGTACTCTCCAAACAAATTGCGGGAAAGTTGACATTCCCGTTGTGTTGTAATGGTTAGCGCGTTGGGCTGTTACACATAAGGTTGTGGGTTCGATTCCCAGCGATGGCAACATCAATTTAGAAAAATAATAGGCGTAATGATTATAACTCTATCCATCCATTTCATAGCTGATACAGAAAGACATGGCATGTTGTATAACAACCAAAAAAGATATTTGGCAAAAACTCAATTTTTTATACTTTCTTGTATGGCGACATATCTGAAATTAATGAAATTTTATTTTTGTTTTTAAATTTTATTTTATCGGGATATACATTAATTGCATTAAAGGAATTAAATATGCTAAAATCCCCAATGTATTTAACAAATTGTGAAAAATAATCCGTTGTAGGCATGTCCCTATCCGGATTTCATTCTTGCCTAAGGAAATCGTCAGGGGATGACGTTTTTAGAATTTCTGGAAATATTTGTTAAGTTAAATTACAAACTCAATGAGAATTTCTTGTTCTCGTCTAGGAGCGTTATTAAACATTTAAAAAATCAAAGATTTATTAATTTATTTTTACTTAACAGGAATGTAATCTTAAAAAGAAGAAAATTGAGAACCATATTGCCTATAATAAGTAGTCAGAGTTTCCCAAATCTTTAAAAATATAAATCGGGAAAATTCGTCTCAAACCCGAACTAGGCCGAAGTTGTACAATTTTATGCATGTAGATGGAATTACATATGAAAATATACAATTTTATGTGTGACATCACATTACCCGAATAAAAAAGTTTATCTATCTTATATATAAGAATATAAAATAACCATATAAGTGTTTATATAATCTGATCCGCAAAATGGGTCTACAAAATTATATGAGATTGTATTATTTTAGATACAATTCAATCTAATATTATACAATTCGATATACTTTGATGCAATTGCCTCCCAAAATTGGGCACATCTAATTGAATCGTATTATATCTAATCTGATATAATTATATACTATATAATACAATTGGATTTCAAAATATGCTGAATTTCGAAATATGTTTGAATTGTAAAACTGACATAAAAAATATTTTTCCTTTCGAACTTTCAAATTTTTCTGATTTTAAATAAAATAAATTTTTGTCAAAAATTGACTCAGAAAATATTTTAAATTAAGATTTATGTAAACTTATACGTAAAATGACTTAGAAAATGTTTTGGAATCTAGATATATAAAGTTTTATCTAAAATTACTTACCCAGCTAAAAATCGACATATATGCGTCCATGCAGGTTAAATGTATGTTCATGCATGGCCATAAACATGCATTCATGACCACACATGGTTACATAAATCTCCATAGATGAATCACATATGACCATACGTGTGCATTAACGAAATTTGAGGTATGCATGTTCATGCGTGCTCATGTATGTTAATTGATGTACACACATGTATATATTACCTAAAATTTCGTTAATGCACACGTGTGGTCATATATGAAACATGTATGGAGATTTATGTATCCATGTTTGGTCATGAATGCATATTTATGAGCATGCACGTACATACATTTAACCTGTATGGATCCATATATGTCGATTTTTAGCTGGGTAGAAAATATTTTTGATAATTGATCATATAAATTTATATCTAAAACAACTTATAATTTTTTTTTGCAAATGGAAACTGTTTTGCTTGAAAAGCTATGCTGCCATACAAAATTTTTGAAAAATCGCGATTTTAACATATAGGCCGCTATAGATGAATACATTTTTTAATTGAAATATTTTCCTTTTAATTGCTTCCTTAATAAGGCATTACATTTATTGAGGTCGATTGTCCATTCGGCGACTAAAGTTGCTGAAATAGCGAAAAACCATAAAAACCTATATAAAACGCTAAGTAGTGGTTTAAATATCAAGATTAGCACCTCGCATTTATATCGTAAATATGGCCACACGTCCTGTGCTTACATTTGAACGGAAAAAAATTATATTAATTGAATTTGAAAATTTTTTATATAAAAAACTGAGTGGACAACCGCCAAAATTTAAAGACATTTAGCGAAAAATCTGTAGCATTGATCGAAAAATAAAGTACGCCATTATAATCAGCTTGTCGGAAATATATAGAATTGATGGTCAGAGCTCTATTAATTTTTAAAAGTCAAGATTTTGTCATGCAGTGTAATTAGAATAAAAATCATAGATTTTAAACCCAAGATATGTAGATCTTCAATTTGAAAGTAATTTTTGAAAAATAATTTGGGGTTAAGAAATGGCAGCGCATTGAAAAAAAATGGAGAAGGATCCGCCCTCTACCCTATAAATAATTAGTTGCAGCTACTATATATATATTTGTTCCTTTTACTCCTGCAAGGAGCATAGGGCAGCAGCTTTGCAGCTACTAAATTTCAGTAAATTGTTGTAAACTGTAATTTAAAATCAATCTGCTGAAATTAGCTGTAAAATCTAAAAAAAATTATAAAATTCTTTTTTCTTTCGATTGTAACAAGCGTATAATTACTTGATCGCGCTTGAAATTTGGAGTCGAAATTGCAAACGGTTCTCCAGTTATTACCTTTTTGTGTATTGGAGATACAATGTTTGCTGAAATCAGCAGCGAGAATTAGTAAAAAAATCCGTAATTTGTATTAAAAGAATAGCAAAAATGATTACTAAAAAAATTGTACTAAAAATCAGTACAAAAATAGTAAGGTGCGATTGGAAACAGTTTTTTTACAAACTTTTTTATCTGAGTGTATATATCACAAGCATGTATTTACTTAATTACATACCATTCCATATCACCCTATTGTTTTTGTCGTACATACGTTCGTACCAAAGAAAACAAAGTAGCTATGTACTTATGTATATGACAAATGCAAAAGATGTGTATGTACATTAGAGCGACTCAACTTATATGGACAGAAAAAAGCAAAAAGTGCCCTCCTCAAAATAAACCTTGGTTTGTTTAATGATGATTCCCAAAATATTTCGATTCTAGGAATGAGATCTCACGAGCTGGACCATTTTTGAAAAAGGTCTTTTTTTAGTTTTTGTAAGAAATTTGCATCTTAGCTGAAGAAAACATACTCAATATGGGTATCATATGAAAGAGCTTTTAGAGGCGCGTCCAGCGGTATATACAAAATGTTCAAGGATATCCTGATATGTCCTATTTACAAGGATATTCTAAAAAAAAAACAAATTTTTGACTCTTTTGTAGAGAGATATTTGTGATTGAAATGTCAAACTTACATATCATAATCTAGAGACGATTTAACACGTTTTTCAGATTTTTTTGAAATTCGCGATTTTTAGAGTTTTATTAGAAATTCAATGTGGTGGAAACAATATGTTCTAAACAGGGCAATATGGATACCAAACCTTTTATTTTGACAAGTAAATCATCGCTGAGTGGATATATGTTAGTTTGGAATTTTGCAAATTTATTAGATTTTGCACCATGCTCTGGACCAAATTTTGTTAAAATTTTTGAGTTACTGCAATTTGCATTTGAATTCAGTATGTAGTTGATGTAAGATAAAAATGCAACTTAACAGAAAAAAATCCATCACGTGTTTTTTTGGCGGATTAACTTTTTTTGCGAAAAATTTTTTTTTATAAATTTTTAATAATAATTTAATTTCAGTTTTTAGTAGATCTAAGGATAAAAATGCAACTTAACAGAAAAAACTCAACACGAGCTTTTTTGGCGGAATTTATTTTTTTTTTCGCGAAAAAACGTATTATAAAATTTTATTTAGGGTCAGCCTATATTTAGAATTTTCTTGAAAAAATTACAGACACGCGTATTTCGATAAAATATTTTATTTACTAATAAACCTACAAAAAATTTTATAAAATTTTTTTATTGAATTGGGGTAGCTCTAAATTTTTATCAAAATTTGGTCCCGAGCACCGTGAAAAATGTATTAAATTTGCAAAATTCTAAACTATATCCACTCAGCGATGATTTACTTGTCAAAAGAAAAGTTCCATATTGCCCTATTTAGAACATATTGTTTCCACCACATTGAATTTCTGATAAAACGCGAAAAATCGCGAATTTAAAAAAATCTGAAACACGTGTTCACTTAAATCGTCTTTAGATTATGATATGTAAGTTTGACATTTCAATCACAAATATCTCTGCACAAAAGGGTATAAAATTTGTTTTTTATAGAATATCCTTGAAAATAAGACATGTCAGGATATCCTTGAACATATTATATATACCGCTGGACGCGCATCTAAAAAACCTTTCATACGATACCCATATTGAGTATGTTTTCTTTAGCTAAGATGCAAATTTCTTACAAAAACTAAAAAAAAGACCTTATTTAAAATTGGTCCAGCTCGTGAGATCTCATTCCTAGACCCGAAATATTTTAGGAATCGTCATAAAACAAACCAAGGTTTATTTTGAGGGGGGCACTTTTTTTACTTTTTTTCGTGAGTCGGTCTAATGTACATACATTAGAGCACCCATATGTGCAAAAGTGTTGTTTTTGCTGCTCCCCGCTCATTTTCGGATAGGTTGAGAGTAAAAACTAAGATATGTGCAAAAATTGGGTTTCTGCCAGGCCGTTTACATTTATATCCTCAAAATTACCCTAAAAAAAGTTCATTGATTTATCCATCTATAACTCTTAAACTAGAAGTTTCTGGTGATTAAGTTACATAGCTGTTGTTTACACAATGAAAAGGCAAACATTTTCTGTATACAAACTTTTAAGCCTCCCATGACCGTTAGTGGTGTTTAATTCGGTAAACATACAAATTTTTGTCAAAACTAAACTTTGAATGTCTCTCATTTAATTTTGGATACTTGTAAATACGTACACTCTTCATCATATATTAGGAAATTTAGCATAGATAAAACCAAAATAAGCTTTCTTTTAATATTTCGTCCATTCCATGACAGAAAGCCTAAAAACTGATGAGTTATAGATTTTTTACATATGTGCACTAGGAAGCCATGTGAATCTTCCATTTTGGGTATAGGATGTGTTCAGCGAACTTATGTAAAACACTACGAGATACAGTTTTGTGGAACTATTTAACCCTCTCACTCTTCAATTAAAGGGTCTTTTTTGGCCCCGTTTTTAAAAGGGACAAAAAGACCCGTAAGCTGAAGAATTAGAGGATTAAAATGTTCCACAGAAATGTTCCACATAGTGCTTTACATGAAATAGAAGATTCACATGGTTTCCTCCTAAAATTTAGGTTTGTGGGTATTTAGGCGGCAATTGTGTATAAGTACGAAATTAACCCTTAAAGACATTTTAAGTTTTGACTTATTTCTGGCATTGAACTTAAATTTTCAACCTTGATGTCTTCAGCGACTTATAGTAAAATTTCATGACAAATATTTTTGTGGAACATTTTAACCCTCTAACTCCTCAATTCAAGGTACTTTTTGACCCGTAAGTTGAAGAGTTAGAGGGTTAAAATGTTTCGCAAAAATATTTGTCATAAAATTCTACTATAGTCTCTGAAGACATCAAAGTTTAAAATTGAGGTTCAATGCCAGAAATAAGTCGGAACTTAAAATATGTTTAAGAGTTAATTTCGTGCCAATCTGAAGGCGCTCAAAAGAGCACCCATATGTGCAAAAGTGATATTTTCTCACCTCCCCATGCACTTTCCGGTAGATTGGGTGCAAAAAATAATATCCCCGCGAAAATTGATCCTCTCAGATTAAAACAGGCCAGTCACCCGCGGTTTTAACCCTAAAAATGGACTAAAATTACTTCAAAGTTTATTTGCGAATAACTCTTAAAGTAAAGGTTTTACAGAAAAACACTACATAAGCTACATATCTACAGGCAATAATGTTGCTAGAATTTTTCTCATACACATTTTTGACGTATCGATGATGCATCGTGGTGATTTATGAGGTTAAAATCAAAGTGATTTATATGGTTAAAGACAAATTTGGCCTTAACCACCTAAATCACCATGATGGGTCATCGATACGTCAAAAATGTGTATGAGGAAAATGCTAGGCATATTATTGCCTGTAGATATGCTTATTTACTATTTTTCAGTAAAACCTTTACTTTAAGAGTTATAGCGTAAAGAAGCTTTGAATTAATTTTAGTCCATTTTTAGGGCTAAAGGTCACCCGACTGGCCTGTTTTAATACGAGAGTACCAATTTTTGTGGGGATATTATTTTTTACGCCCAATCTACTAGAAAATGCGTGGGGAGGTGAAAAAATAGCACTTTTGCAAATTCCATATATTTCATGGGTGCTCTAACATACAAATATATGAATAAACTCCCACCATTGAGGACAGATAAAAAACAAAAAAGAATACCAGAGGAAGTTGTAGATAAAATACAGTTGATTTTTTGACTAACAACCTAAAATATCTAAAAAACAAAAAAACAATGGCTAACGTCGAATAAGTTATGACCTGCTCTGACTTCGGAACGGAACGGAATGGAACAATTATAAACATAACCTGTTTAAAATTTTCTTCATACTACAATCTGTTAAACGTAGATTTGCTTTAAATACTTAACGTTGATAGCATGAGACAAAATACAGCTATATTTATAAAATAGTGGTGTAATGGTTAGCGCGTTGGACTGTTACACATGATGTTGCGGGTTTGATCCCCAACCAAGGCAACATCAATTTTTGAAAAATAATATGTATGAGTTTTTTCTATCCCTCATACATATCGCAGCGGCCTCCTTCGGTGTTCCCATAGCACTTAACCCCTCCGAAGTAAAATAATACAACGGCTATGTACAACAAAGTTCGTCATCACCAGATGGCGCGCAACAACTGTTCTAAAAATTCAACATCTCACGCAATTAGTGTTGCCATATTTGAAGCCTTTCATCTTTCATAATTTTTTCTCTATCCACTTTCGAAAGGATGCAACACGTTAATTAATAGGAAGAATTTCCTGAGTGTTGCTTCTCTTTATAAAAAAAAAAATACAAGGAAGACGAAATTTTTATATTGCTAGAGGGGACAAAACAAATAAGCATGAGTATCTTTTTATCGGCTCAATCTCACGTTTAAGGGTTAAAATTTGGGGTCAAAAATAACTCAATTCTCAGTTTTTTTAAATTTTTTTGATGTTTTTTTCAAGGAACATACATACAATTTTAAACCCATCTTTACCCCTCCAAATATGTGATTGGGTCGCAGTGGTTTTCTTTTTAGGATGTGTCAGAACAATTTTGCGATAAAAATCAAAATCTTCAACTTTTCGAAAATATCTTTTGAATTTGCAAAGAATAAAATTTAAAGGAACGAAATAAGGCTTTAAGAACAAAGTTGTTACAGAGGAAAAACACAATTGCAATAGCGTACTTTAAAATTATAGCTGCCAAATAAAAATGTATTATATTTTTGGCATAAATAAAGTTAACCAAAATGACTCCAAATATCCTTTTAAAGTGGGCAGATTTTTGAAATTTGAATGGGTTTTTGCGATTCTTTAAAAAAAGCACGTTTCGTATCCGGATACATCTACGAGTATTTAGTTGGAGAGCTTGTTTAGGTCAAACTGATGTATAATGTTACATTGTATCCAGAGATGGCAGCATGTTAGAAATATTTAATTTCGAAATAAATCAGCTTAAGTTGCATAGAAAAGGTGAAAGTAAATATTTCGCAATGACCCTGGGTTACAAAATTTCGCCTGGGGCTCCTCAAACCTTATAAAAAATACAAACAAACTGCAGTCTTTATCATTGGCGTACCTAGACCGTTTTTCTGCGGTGGGCAAGCGACCCATTAATTTTCTGCTGTTTATTTACCCAAAAGTGCATCTATTTTTCTGAAGAAAACCTCGTACAATGAATGTGTTCCAAGCTATATTTTCAGATTATTATGATAGAGAAAAGAAATCTAAGATCAACCTGTCTACTTCGGACGAATCCTTTCTAACCCCATATTCTGATCACTTAAATTACCGAGGTGGTCAAAAACAGTGAGATGTTCATCTTACAATTTTTTTTTCTCCAAAATATTGAAATTTCATTAAAATAACATAGTAATGTTTAGTTTGAATAAACTTCCTAATTAGATATTAACTAATTATTCATTTAGAAAACTATGAAATCTAAGATATTTAACTCACCAAAAAAGATTATGCGTTATATTTCTATTATTGAACAACTTTGCTATTCTAATAATTTTTTTTTAAAGAAAAACTCGTATGGTCAATTTTATAATCCGAACTAAGATCGATTTGTTTCTTAAATATTTCTTAGGTAAGAATTTTTCAAACAATTTTCTTATTTAAGAAATATTTAAAACAAAAATCGATCTTAGTTCTGTCTATAGAACTGACCCTTAGATTGCAACAACTTAGCTGCCTAGGAATGAGTAGAGATTTTCCCAAACCAAAAACACAGGATTAATTGATATAAAAAAAGTAATATTGTGATACTTTTTGCCATCAAAATTATAGATAAAATAATTGTGGGTAGATTTTTTTAAAATTCTGGGGTGGGCAAAAACAGTCTAGGGTGGGCTTAGCCCACCCCAGACCGGCCTAAGTCCACCAATGGTCTTTATACAAACTCCATTCGTTACACTGCATGAAAAAATCTTGACTTTTAAAAGTTAATAGGGCTCTGACCATCAATTCTATATATATCGGACATGCTGATTACAATGGCATACTCTATTTTTCGATCAATGGTACAGATTTTTCGCTAATAACATATTTAAATTACGGCTTAAACTTAATTATTTAATTTTTTCTTTATTATTGCCACCTTTACTTTATTATAAAATAAATAAATTAAAGCCCTAAAATATACTATATATTTTGTTTAGTTTTTGTTAATATTAGTATTGTAATTTGTTTAGTAAGATACTAATATTTATAAATGAATGTATTTATAACGATAACTTTTGGAAATGGAAAGTATTTGGTTTGAATTTTTGCAAGAACATTTTTTAGAAGGGCCCACATACTATACTAAAAGTTGGAATCTGGGATCAACTTGGAAAACTATGCTGCCATACAAAATTTTTGAAAAATCGCGATTTTAACGTATACACCGCTATAGATGATACATTTTTTTATTGAAACATTTTCTTTTTAATTGCATTACATTTATTGTTGTCGATTGTACATTCGGCGACTAAAGTCGCTGAAATAACAAAAAACCATAAAAACCTATATAAATTGCTAAGTAGTGGTTTAAATATCAAGATTAGCACATCGCATTTATATTGTAAATATGGCCACAGGTCCTGTGCTTACATTTTAACACAAAAAATTCATATTAATTGAATTAAAAAAATTTTTTATATAAAAAACTGAATCAACAACCGCCAAACTTTAAAGACATTTAGCCAAAAATCTGTACCATTGATCGAAAAATAAAGTACGTCATTGTAATCAGCATGTCCGAGATATATAGAACCGATGGTCAGATCTCCATTAATTTTTTGGGTGTTATTACAGACAAAATTGAAAATTCTCCCTAAAATATATTATGTCACAGAGCGTAACTGTTGTTCTATATACGAGTATGTAGAGTGCAGTTACTAAACACAGTATAAACAAAGATATATTCATACAAAATAATATCGAATACACTTATGTATACACAAATATACATGTACATAGTTTTGTGACTATGCATGTATGTATGTGTGTAGGTACTTGGGCGCAAATGTTGTCTCGGATATGATGAGTGCTGTCGAGTGTTGCTTTTGTTGAATGAAGGGATCTTTTTTTTTTTGTAAATAGATTACAAACGACAAAACAGTTTCCGTTCCTTCGCTTTCACGATGTTGAGTTGTTTTAGCTATGGTATTTATTCGAGTATTTTTTTCATGTTAGATTGTCCCTTGCGTTTCCATTTCACGTCCGCAAACAAGTCACAGAAAATGTATGTATGTATTGTATTTATGTATGTTTTGCAAACCATGTGCACATAATACTTACTACTACTACTACTACGACGATAGAGGGGTTGGGCTGTACGGCCTTCGGCTGTCAATTGGTTTGGGCATATGTATGTATGTTTGAACGGTGATTCTATTATAGTACATAGCGCTTTTGAACATTTGGATCGATTTCAATATCCTCCCCCAGTTGTGTTTTGTATGCTTACGAATGTTTTCATTATTTTTCCACTTGGCTCAACTCCTTGTCTGTTTGATTTCCGTTGATGATTACACTACAACTGCCATGTTGTTGTTGTTGGTGATGCTTTCGGTTAATGCTAGTCCTGATGATGACGATAATGATGATGGTGGTGGTGTCAGTGGCGATGGTGATGACGGCAAGTTCGTCGAGTTATGATTTTGTTTGGCTTAAGCTGCCTTAGAAACATGGTAGTTGCCAGTGCCATGAGTACTTACTGATACTCCAACGATTGTTTACATACCCACTGGGGTGTGAGTTTCTTTTTCATCTGTAATATAGTAGTACACCGCTCTACTGGGAATTTGACTTGGCAATTTATTTGAAGTCTTAATAATCACGCTCGAATAATGAAAACATATCGGTGTTGAGGGCTTTTAGAACCTTGCACATGTCAGGGATTGATTAAAATGCTCAAAAATCAATTTTGGCAAAGCGCTTTAAAAAGGGATAACAGAACCAGCAACAACAACAAAAAGGTATGCCCTTTGTTACGCGTAAATGGGCACACTGCGTTTTTATGATAAATATGTTTCTTATGATGTAGGTACATATGTATGTATGTATACGATGATGTGATATGATACCAATGGACGTTATTTAATTTACGAAATGAATGTATTTGATTTGGGTGAACTGCCCTATGGGAAATTCCATCCCTTTGAAATGTTGCGCAAACAATTATTAGATTTGCTTTTGCTTCCTTCGTTTCGATTTCAGCAAACACACACCTTTTCGTAAATATTTTTGAAGATATTTTATTATTCCTTATAATATTTTTTTACATTTCGGTTACGTTCAAACATACATACATACATAATTATGCATTCATTAAAAATTATAATTTTAATTAAGCAATTACGGTCGTTGCCACTCCAACTTTGAGGGTCTCTTTTAGTCCACAAAATGTTTAAAGTGCCCATCGATTTGAATATGTACAATCAAATTGTAGATTTTCCAAATAAACGCAGTAGTACATATAAGAAACGAAGAAATAAATATAAAAAGAGAAATCCTTTTAAATGAAGGTGTACTTTGGGAGGAAAAAAGTGCTTTTATTCGTTTTTGAATTAATTGAAGCTGTTGACATTTTTATATAATCAGAACTACATAAAGGTATGATGTTTTTTTATATATGTATGTATTATATGAAAATAAGCTAGAAACTAAAAATAAATTAAAATACGAAAATTAATTGAAAGCACTTAGTACTGAATAGCCTATAACCCAACAAACATGGTAGTACATAGAAGATTCCCGAAGAAAATTGTCGTATTTCGTTATACTTGCCAGGAGAAATTTGTATCAAAAATAACATTTTGAAGATCAAAATCATATGTTTGCAATAGCAAAAAAGATGGTCACCCTAATTTATTGAATTGAATGTATCTCAAAAAAAGCATCCTGAATATAACAATCAGATATTGGCAGCTGCACAACAGAATCGCCATAATTATCGATCGATAAAAATTTGTATATTAAAATAATATTTTGTGTATTTAAGGGTCAGGGCTAATGTTGTTACTTTTAAAGTGCTTATGCATAATAAAGACTGCGTTTGAAAAAATTGTCGTATCACATCCCTCAAATTGAAAAATTTCGTTCAAAACGTGGATTGTTTCTTTTTACGCAAGGTCAAAAAGAATGCTGGCCTGAAAACTTCGAAAGTACAAAAAGTTCCAGACAGGAATGCTGTAAAGAACACGGAAACAAAACAGTTTGCCAAAAAATAAAAAAAATGTATTTTTTCAAAAAATTCAATTGCTGCATCATGGACGACGAGACGTACGTTTTAGCCGACTTCTCACTCACAGCTTCCAGGACATGAATTCTACATTCCAGACTCACAGGAAAATGTGAATGACAAAAAGGCAATCGAAATTTCGAAATGAATTTTGTATGAGAAATTTGTTTTATAAGCTATTTATATATTTAAAAAGTGATTATGCATATGGCCCTAAGAAGATAAGAACGGCAAACACCAAACTGTTAGGTGTAAATTTCTAGTCATAACTAAGAACGAATGTTTTCTTAAATTTTTCTAAGAAGATAAGAACGGCAAACACAAAACTGTTAGGTGTAATTTTCTAGTCATAACTAAGAACGAATGTTTTCTTAAATCAGAAATTTTCTAACAAAATAATTTAAGAGCGTTTCTTTTCGAAATAACTTCTGGGTTTGTTTTCTGTATGAAAGGATCGATAATGCATATAGACAAATTTCTCTGAATCGAAAGTATTTGCCATAGAAAGTTGCTCAAGCTTCACCTCAAACTGGAACACTCCATAACAAAAAACTTCTTGCAAATTAATTTCACAAGAAAATGTCGTTGAAGTTGTTTTCACGTAAATCTTATGAAAAGTGATATTTTGGGTATGTTGTGATTATGCCTTTTTTATATACTTTGTACAAAAGATTCATATAGGGACAATTTAACGATTTAAATTTCTTTAATCAGTTGACGAAACTGCGGCAGTCTAGTGTCAATTCCCTTATGTCTTATGTCAATCTTCAAAATAAAAAGGCCTTCATATAAATTAGATTGCTGGTTATTAAACAGTTTCTTCAACAAGTTTTTAGACCTTAGAGTTTGCAAATGAAAATTCTACACTAAATTTTCTTTTTCATTGAATACTTAGTTTTGTTAATTTCCGTGAAGAACCAGAGAAACGACGACCAGACGGGTTCCAAATCGATTTGACTAATTCTTAACAAATTTTTAGTTGAAACACTGATTTAACCAAAGATTTTAGTTATCTTCATTTAACACAATAGTAAAAATCCTCAGTACTTTAACTAATTGGATGTATTATCCAAAACTGATTAAAATTTTTCTTTTATCTGCAGTAAAACCAAGTTTTTAAATAATTTATAAAACGTTACAATATCGTTATACAGTTGAAAGTTAATATTAAAAAAAAATATTGAACAGTGTGCCAAACATCAAATTTTGAAAAAATTATAACAGAAAATGTGATATTGAAATATAAAGATTTGAAGCAAAATGCCCTTAATCAATTCAATGATACAAAGTGTTTAAATAGATTTTAGTTTTGGTATGGTTAACCCTTTGACGACCATAGGCAAGTATGCTTGCCAAAGGGGTTTTCGCACTTATAATTGCACAGACAAAAGATAGAGTAAAACTTTCCACAGGTGATTTGTACAGTAGGGTTGAGGCAACAAAAGTGTAGTAGGCGGTAAATCCCTACCTGGTGCCACTTTCCCCTTGCAAGCCCTCGAAGTTAGTTAACTAGAATTCTTCATTTTAGGGGTAAAAAGCACAAACTTTGACAAGCGAAATGAAGGGAAAGCAAGGGGTCTATGAGGCCAATTTTTGTGAAGTATCTACAATTTAGTTGCAGATCACAAACATAGAATAATAATAAAAATCACTTCGTTCACAACGGCGGGGTCATCAAATGGCAAATATTTTTGGCAAGCGAAATGAGCGGTAAGGAGAGGTTCAACGGAGTAAATTTTTCTTGGCATAACTATTATTAACATAGGTCAGAGATCATGAAAATCGTAAAAACTTCAAAATCGCTTCGGCAGAACATGTATGGTCGTCAAAGGGTTAACAATAACCGTTATTTCGTTTTTTAGTTATTTCTGTAACGGCATTTTAAAGATAACGGTTTCTTGATTATTTCGTTATCGGTATTTTAAGATTAGCGATATTTCGGTAACGGTATTTTAAGGATAACGGTAGTAGGTTTTTTCGATGCTTCCCTCAATTTTTTTTTTAAGAAAAACAAACGAGATCAAAAACAGAACCAATAAACCAACTTAATGTACGAAAAATACTCAATACATTCAGTAATCGAGTCAAAAACCGATATGCTAAATGCACAAACATTTTGTCAATATACCACCAGGTAAGGGGTTATACCATACATGTATGTTATATGTGAGGAGTTCTATACCAAATGTATAGCAGGAAAAACATATATGATTTCAATGTCTAACTTTCGGTTAGTATAGTGCTACAGAACACAAAAAAGTGTCCAAACTGGTTTAACACTTTTTTAGAAAGTGGCCGAAATATGTTGAAAAAATTTAAGAGCGATTTTCGTTAACAATTTAATTTTTCGCCAAGAGCAGAAAATTAAAAAAAAGTCAAGAAAAGTTAGGACAAAAGCTAGTGACATATGGGCTTAAAAAACCTAGAGCGGTATTTGGCCTGAATATATTAAAAATGTTGACATCGTATTTTGGGAATTTGTGAGGATACGTATGAGTAATATATATTTAGTGTAGTGTAATCGACATCAAATATAATTTGTAATGTCCGATCGAACAGTTCGGCCTAAAAGGGATATTTGGTCGATTTTCTGTTATTTGAAAGCATTGTGTAAAAATTTTCGTACGGTTAAAATATTTGTTGAGCCGATTTAATTCGATTTTGAATGTTAAATTTAAGGAAAACTCTTTTCGATTTGGCTTTTTTCGATTTAACCAAACTTACGGCAGCCGAACATTGAACTTACCCATTTTCTAAAATTGAAAAAAAAAACAGGATTCTTTTATTCTTTTTTATGTTATATGGGACTATGAGACTTTTAACTGAAACACCGGAACCGAATGGTAGAATATAGTCAGATTTTCTTCATTAATCTGAAAGTTTTATTTACTAACGATAAAATAACTTTTATCGTTAGTAAAAAGTGCTTTGCCAGTACTTGATTTCCAAAATTAACAACCAAAAAATAATAAGCCACTACTTAATTTGGAAAATTTACAACCGTTTATGAAAAAAATAACATCAACATTTTCCCATCGTTATTAAAAA
Source organism: Leucophora obtusa (assembly GCA_949987735.1). Taxonomy (NCBI): domain Eukaryota; kingdom Metazoa; phylum Arthropoda; class Insecta; order Diptera; family Anthomyiidae; genus Leucophora; species Leucophora obtusa. Next base: position 265,325 of record OX465297.1, read on the forward strand.
GTACTTTAACAGTACTCGATTTAGTTAATTTACTACGGTTTATGGAATAAAAACTGTATAAAGAATCAGTTCTTTATACAGTTTTAATTTCAGCACTTTCTTAGTACGCTTTCCCGACGTTGGCAAGAAGTGGATTGTTTTTCACAGGGTTTTCCATATAACTCGGACATATAAACCGCTCTATCAGTATAAATTAATAAACAGATTGATTTCATATGTTTAGCTTTTGTTATATAAATTTTAATTAATAAATAAATGAAATACAAAAATTTATAAAAAAAAATTAATAGACTCACTCAAAATAATACATCTGTTGGCTGGACAGAAAAATTTGTTACTTTAACAAAATTTGTTCCTGTTTTTTGGCTTAAAATAAAATTAGTTGATTTTAACACTTTTTTTGTTGAATTTAACAAATCTAATTTAAGTAAAAAATTTATAAAACTACAGTTTTATCTGTAACAATACTGCGTCGTAGAATTTATCCAAATTTAGGGTCTCGGGCCTAGTCCATATCATGTGGGGGCATATAAGAGCACTCCGATGGAGCAAACATTTTGCCCGTTTTGCTCTATCTCGCTTAGTTTTCGAGATATGGGCCATTTGTTGAAGTGCAAAATTTTTATTAATAATTTCCGAGGATCCAAGGCCCCGCCAAGGTAAATTTTTGGATGAAGATAACCCCATTCGCTGGGGCATGTTACGGTTAGGGGTAGTAGGGAAATTTTCATCAATTTTGGTCTATCTCTCTTAGTTTTCGAGATATGGGCCATTTTCAAAAATCGGGAGGGAAAGAAATAGCGCCATCTTTAAAACTTCGGATACATTGGTGGCGCCATCTACCGGGCAATAACAGTAACATGAAGATATTATATTTTAACAATAAATTTTGTTAAAATTAACGAATGGGTTCTTAAAAATTAGTTTTAAATAATCCTGAAAATTCACAGTCAAAATTAGTTAAATTACCGAGGATTTTTAGTGTTGTGTTAAATGAAGATAACTAAAATCTTTGCTTAAGAGTTTCAACTAAAAATTTGTTAAAAATTAGTCAAATCGATTTGAAACTGGGTTGACAGATTTTTCTACTGACGTATTATTTAAAGTGCTGTTTTTACTAATTTAATAAAGTGTCTTTCTTTTGCTTTTTAGGGTAATAGACGTACTTTTTTAGAGTAAAAGACGTACTTTATTTTTTGCCAACTCATTAATATATAGTTAGCCAATGCCAGCCCGGTGTTATCATTTTGGGATTGGCCAAGCACTTACTTTATTGTTGAAAAAGCACTTTATTTATTGTTTTGGCAACGTTGTGCCAGCGTTTTAAAACACAGATGGCCTAATTCAGCCCGGTTTTATTATTTTGGGGTTGGCAAATCACTATAACTTTAAAAATCGTTAGTTCTGCTAAGGCTGGTACCACCGTTATAATTACTGGGCCCATGTTCTGCTTTCGTATTTTTCTGGTGAGTGGGTACATTCTGTATAAAAATAAATATACCGAGTTGTTTTCTTATACTGTTTTATTTTTATTAATGCGAGAAAAATAATAGAGTAAATGTTAATTCATACTTTTCACTTCAACACGCTTTGGATTTAAATTCCAAATTGTTTTACATCTTTTAATATTCACAACTCTATAAAATTGCCTCCGAATCTAATGTTTTGAACAATTTTTTTTTCATATAAAATTAAACAATTGTTTTTAAAAATATTAAAATAACTGCACAATGAAATAATCGCCTAAATACTTGCAAAAATATCAAATATATGTACACACACTCATACATACATACATGTGTTATTTGCATACATATGCACGTATATTGTTGTATATTAAGGTGGGTCGATTAATAAATTTTGGAATTTTCTAAGAGAACTCCCAACATATTAGGTTTCTTGCGACAATCCTCAAGATGTTCCTTTATTGTAATATTGCATTGTAAGATTTTGTGGTAAACAAATATTATATAATTTCATAAGTATCTTAAAGAAAATTACTTTGTTTGCTCACACCATTACATGTTATATACTGTGAAAAAAGTTGTGATAAAACAAAACGGCAAATCAGCCGTAATCTTCATCGTTTTAATTCTTTTGTTTTGTGTGTATCTTTTTTTTTGTTACTGACATTAAAGTACATCCCTGATACCATAAGATTTACGATATTTTGAAACATTTAAAAAAATGGAGAAATGGATATGCCAAAATTATCGTTCCATTTCTTTGCTAAACTATATGATTAGTACAAATCATGTTGTATTAATTTATCCAAAAATGCGGATATATGCTCAAATAGTTTACTTTAAATGAAAGTCTTTTTACACTTTCTGCCATTCGTTCTTACTATCCAAATTTTCCAAATGTGTGTACATATATTTTTGTTAAAGTCGTCTTTAGTTAAAATTTTAGGTAGCAGTATGCCTTGACTTGGTATGGTATATTTCGAGCATTCGAATTGGTTAATTTAATTTCAAGCAATCAAATTATTTTTGTAGCATGTTCATACACAAACAAGGTAATACTGGTAAATTCGGTTACTTTTCAATACTCGATACTACTCGATATTTTTAATTTGAATACTCGATATTACTCATTACTTTTAATGGTTTTTAAATTTGAAAAATTTTGAATAAAATTCCTTGATAATGTTTACGTTGATTCAATATTAAAATTTATGAATACATTTTTGAACTTTTTTACCAACTATTCATTATGTTTTTCATAGTTTTTTTAACATATACTTTTCACTATTTTATTTTGGATTTTTCGTTTTAGCAAAGTTGTAGTTTTGTGAAAAAAATTTTTTTTTTTTAGCAGAGTCAAATTTTTAAGGTAAATATTTAAGAGGGAACTACTGTAGTTTTTGGAAATAAAAATAAAAACAAAAAATAGACACATTTTTAAAATGGTCTAGCTCTCTGTGGGCTTTCGCAGAAAACGTAATATTAAAAAATCCAAAATTGTTAGTTTCGCACAAGAAATAATTTTTTGTCAGTAATTTATGATCCACCTTATTGTACATATGTAGGTATATGTTTGAAAAAATGGAAATATGACGTGTTCAAATTTTATGCAAAAAATCAAAACAAATTTTAACTTTACAGAACAGAAGGTATTGAAGCGGCACCGACGCGTTCACTTTTCATATTTTATGTGCTTCATCATTGTTTGTTGGTAAATTGCCTGGAAGCCATTTTAATCGGTCAAAAATTTACAAAATTTCCACCATGCATTTAATTCAATAAAACTATAATATTTTCCACCTATACACAGTGGAAAATATTTAATTTATTTTTTTAGCGAATGTGTAGACAGTTTTCAGTTTTAAACATGGATGTTAACGGAAACGATGAGGTAGGTTATCGGTAAGGGTTACACTATTTCATTTATTTGGGTATCGGTATTTTAAGGTTAGTGGGATTTCAGTAATTCGGTAACGGTATTTTAAGGATAACGGTCTGTCAGTTCTTTCGATGCATATCACATTTTTTTTTTGTTTTACAAAATTGAAACGGAAATAAAAACAAAACAAACTTGTCAAATTATTGTATGTAAAATACACAATAACTACATCCAATTATTTTATGGATATCGATATTTAAGTATTCGGCTTCGGAGTTCAGCCAAAAAGTGATGTTCGGCCAAATTCGGGGTTCGGAAAAATTTCGGTCGAACACCGAATATTTATATAAATCAATATTTTGCAACATTTAGCTCCGTCATTTTGCTTAGTAACATATAAACCTGCACATTTTCAACTTAATTTGTATTTTATTGTACAACCGAAAAATGCGTATTTTCTGTATTTGCAGTTTAGAAATATTAAAAAATATTTTTCCGCATTTTGAATTTGAAAAAGTTGCTTGAAATTGTATTTCTATTCAAACACCAAAGTGTTCGGCTTCGGTTTCGGCCGAACTTTGCAATTTTGGCCGTAGTTTAACTTCGGCCTCGGTTCGGCCTTAAAAAATTGAACTCGGTTGGACACTATTTATTTCGGCAGCAGTACTTTTAAAAATAACGGTATTTCAGTGTAGGTGTTCCAAAATAGATTTTATACTTTGTAATTTGTTATGAAAGTATTTACTTCAATTTATTTTTAAGTTTCCAAATATCAAAATGTTTTCAAAAGTTTTCATTCGATTTTTAAATTTGATTCAATAAAGACAATTTTTATAAAAATATTGTGTCCTAAAATTAACCACATTCAGTTATTTCGGCAACAGTATTTTAGGGGTTGCGATATTTTGATTACTTCGGTTTAGGGGTAACTGTAGTCTGTTTAAAGGGGTTTGAATCGATAACGGCAAAATCCCAGTAATGGATTCTAATAATAAGCAGTATAATTAGGATCTACTGCATATAATCAGTGCCAAAACTCCTTGTTTTTATTCGACGAAGCAACTCCTTACCATCTGCATTATAGAAATATAAAAAATTAGTATTTAAAAATAAGTGGTTACACATTGTTAAATAATAAAGTATGCTCATATGCTCATTACTAGTTAAAAAATAAGTAGTTGCAAATATCACATTATTTTTGTAATTAAATAAGTAGTCGCGCGTGAGCTAGACTAGATTTGTACAACAATCGGTTGCCAACTCCAAAAAAGCTGCAACTGGTTCCAATAGCTAACCAATTCTATTGAGCTAGTTCAGGAACCGGTTTTAGCAGATCTTAGAACTAGTTCCAAAACTGATTATAGTGCAAACGATCTATAGAGACGGTTGCTTATGGGGCAATTTCAAACAAAAATCATCGGTGTTGGAATTGACATTGGAAGGGCTCACAAAGGAAAAGTATCTATTCTACACCCGATTCTTTGGAACAGAAAATTTTCCTGGGTACAATGAAATGTATCTAAACTGAAACATAATTGTATTCTCCATTAATAGGTGTTCTCAAGTCACAATTTCGCTTTGTTTGTAGTTATCAAATAAATTTTAAGTACACTCATAGAAATAAATTTGTAAAAATAGCAGAAAAAGTTACTAAAAATTTGTTAAAAATTACGCTGCAGAAAAAACTGCTAAAATTAGTATTTTTGGTCCTTTCAAATGCTTTTCAAAAATATAAAATTTTTAAAATCCTATCAGCGGTTGCGAAGTTACAAAATAATATATTAAAAACATAACATTTCGCGATCAAAAAATTCTTAAATTGTGTGAAACAAATTTAATTTGTCAAACTAATGTCAGTAATAGCTCGAAATATCGACTCCAAATCAATGAAATGCAAAATCAATCGTTTTTCGCTCCAGCAGTTTAGGGTAAAAAACTGATAACTGTTTTTGATTTGACGCAAAATTATTAGTTGAATCATCTTTTGACGCATAAATATTAGTTGAATCACCTCTCTTTATGGTTATTTTAAAATAGTTTAAACGTTTACCTAAATTTTTTTGAATGCAATCTGATGCAAACAATTTTGGTTACGGAGTTTACAGTAACGGAGTTTACATTTGGTTACTTTTTTCGTTTTTATCAAAAACGATTTGTCAAACTTTTCTTTCCGAAACAAAATCGTATGATGCGTACAAGGTGAATCCAAATATCCCATTGGTTTTCTTACTCTTACAATATTTTTTCAAATCTTATTAAGGACATTTTTTTTCATCTCGAGAATGTTGCATGCTGCAGAAAAACTTCAAGTCTGTTATACTAGATGATTATTTACAGTCCAACGATCATTTGTATATAAAGAACATTATACTTTTCCAATATAATTAATAGATAACTCCAAAATTCTGATGTATGCATTTTTATCAAAAATGATGACGAAAAATCGTTACAGAGTTGAAGTCGTGTTAGTATAGATATACGAAAAAGTTTTTAAAATGTATTAATTTTTGTTAAAAGCATTTCTTTTCCTCTTCATATAAATGCTTATAATTAATGTTTGGCTTCATTGGTTATTAAAATATAAGCTATTACAGTTAAAAAACCTTGCGAGTTACTGGTTACGGAGTTTACATTTGGCCTATAAAATAGGTCACAAATTTTATGTATTAACCAAAAATTATTCAGATTGTTATAAATTTTGTAAAACAGGTGCCAATGCGCTGATATATATCGAAATATATAAGTACCCAGCAAAAACAGACATTACCGAGTAATTAAGCGAGTAAGTAGCACACAAAGGGTTTCACTGCTTACCAGGCTATTTACTCGGAACATTATTTTTGTTCGCGATGTCCAAAAATTCATGGGTGGTCATTACCCTCTCGCTTACAAAAAAAGTGTGAATAACGAGTTACCCATAGCGAAAGAATAAGTAGTTACTCACAAAGATAGCATAAGTGGTTACTCAGAAGTTAGGAAATAAGTGGTGAACCTACATTGTAAAATATTTGGTCATATTGGCAAAAAAAATTTTTACCTTGGAAAATTTCCTATTTAGTTCAAAACAAATTAATAAATAAAATATTAATATAAAAAAAAGACTTAATCAGTACTTATTTAATCAATTACCAGTAAGTGATTACTTTGCACGAATATATAAGTACTTCTATAACTTATTATCGGTAAGTCATTATTTTGTATTTTAAGGTAATGTAAAAGGTAATGACCTATCATTACTTGGTAATCCGTATGGTAATGACCTGTCATTACTATGTTTTTGCTGGGTATAAGTTCAGTAGTGACTGTCGTTTAAACAATTTCATTTTTATTTTTTCTCCCTAATGCAGTCTTATACTGCTTGTGTTAGTTGCTTTAGAGCTGTTGTTAGCATCTTTATTAGATGCATAACATGCAGTGGTCTATTCCATAAAGGGTGTTCTGGTGTCAATAGTGATCGTGATTTTAATGTTTTAATTTCATCAAATAATATTGTTTATAACTGTAATAAATGCGCTAAAGGATCTAATGATTTAATTGCTATAATAACAATTTTGTCAAATGAAGTAAGAGAATTGAAAAAGTTATTCAATGCCTGAATAGACAATAACAATGCAGTTGAGAGTGCTTCTTTTAAAAGTAAAAACATACATGCTGAGTCAAGCTTAAATTCAAGAAATAATGATTTACAACAAAAAGTTCGTTGAACTCTGAGTGATTCCTTTTCTTCAAGTTCTGCTAATTATCCCTACGGGAAATTTTAACAAACTGTCACCGAAATGGCCCCTTTACATGAAATCGACTGGTCACTTTTACATGGCGTTGTCATAGGAGGGGGAAATTGACCCCTTGTGACATGTCACAAGACAAATCCCAGGACAGGTCCCTGAACTTTGTTTTTTATGAGAGTTCAGTAAATTGAGCAAAACACACTGAGGAGTGTTTCTTTTAAAATTGGGATATCCGCTGAATTATATGATAATCTATTTGAGCCTTCCTTGTGGCCTACTAATGTAAAAGTGCGTACGTTCTTGTTCTTTCAAAAGCCTATATCTTAAAACATTTATAATAATAATTACTACTATTTATACATAATTATTTTATAGTTTAATCATAGTCTGTAAGGAAATGATGTTCCATAGACTGATTAAAGAATAATAATAATATAACTCAAATGTAATCCATGCATTAGAAATTAGCTGGTTACATGGTTTTTATCACATTTTTTGATATCACCCTAAAGTATAAATGTAGTATAACACAAAGCTGCTTTTATAGTATAAATTTAATAATTTTTTTACGCAGCAGATTTTTAGCACGTACAGTTTTTTGGGTGTCTGTATGACGGTTAATAAGATAAAAAATATTAAACTAATCGTTAATGTTAACTGTTGTATTTACAAAAGCGTTCGATTTTTATGCAATTTTTTCTTGAAGGCTTTGACGGCCATTTGTAAATTACCCCTAACATTTCTCCATTTTGTCACATTCTTAAGCAATGTTATTTCTCAAACGTGTTTTAGTATTGGTGACATTAGGCTTGACAATATTGTGCTCAAGTCGCCCACCACCAATTGACAAAATCATCCCCTGTGTTTTGGAATAATGTAAATGACAACATCAAATTTACACTATCCTACAATATTTCTCTTTGATTGCAACATCACTCAGATTCTACGATATAGGAAATTTGAAAAAAATTTAAATTTTCAAGGAGACAGCAATATTTTATCTGAAACGGAACGGATAACAAGGAATTACGAAATCTTTTGTGATTCTGGAATACTTGTTTTTGTGTTATTATTCAGAATGTGATACAGTGTCAACCGCAAAAAAACAAAGCATACAGGGGTGTAATGAAAATCGAAAACGAACAGTTTTTCAATCTAGAATAATTAGTTTCGCGAAAATAAAATTGGCTTCAAATTATTATTTATCGGTTTATTTGACTCAAAACATTTAAATTAGGAAATAAAAAATATTTGGTATTGTACAGAGCGTAAAATATTAACCATTGAAAACCAGATCGTTTTCGATATTCATCACATGCCTGATTATTAAACTAGTAAATACAAATGTATGTGCAGTGAAACATCCCATAATCGGACACTTCCAAAACACTGCTTTGATAACGCACGTCTGCGAGACGATTGATTTCAATGTTTATGTAATGAAAGCTAAAATGACATTCTCTTAGCAGGAATAGGTCAATTTTTAGGAAACGGAGAAAGATTTTTTAGATAAGAATAATCATCAAATATCGGACAATGTCCTAAGTGGAAATGCTATTTTATCATTAAAAGGGCTCGAAAAAACTTCAGCCAGATTTTATTTCTTTTTTCTCATTAACTAAGAGGATTGCATTCTTTTTATTTTTTAAACTCTTTGACACAAATGCGGAAAAATTATTCGAACTCTCTAATCAAAATTTTCCGTAGAATAACATTTTGTAATTTTTGAAAATTGACTAGTTTTACCATATTATTCCATAATATTTTGATTTTCTGTAATTTTTTGAGAAAATCGTAAAATTAGGAATCGTGCTTTCCTAAACATTTTTCGATCGTGAATTTTTCTACAACTACACAGAAAAAACAGTAGGCACCCACCAACAATGGGAATTTGTAAAAGCAATCACATTTTCTTTTAAATTGAAATTTTATTCCCAACAATTTTTAGTTTGAAATTTTTGTAACTCGTTTGATGCTCGTTTGTAAATTGTTATCTTTCATATAAAAATTGTTTAAAAATAAAAATTCAAAGTTACAAAAAATAAAAGAAATTTTTTTTTGGATTTACAAATTTCTTTGTTGGTGCCTTTTTAAAAAGTTTTTTTTTGTATTTACAAATTTGGTATGAGAAAGGTGTTTAAAAATTTAATTAGAATTTTGTAAATTCGTTCTGTGTATGTTTAAAAATTGTGAATTTAAATTAAAAATAAGTTTTTTTTTTCAAAATATATAATTTTTATTTTAATATTTGTAATCGAAATAGGAAACATTTTTCACATAGACACATAATATTCAGAGCACTTAATTTTTTCTTCCGAGAAAATTGATTTCAAAGTTGGGTGTAGAACCGGCCTTTTTCAGTATTTCCCAAAAAACATTTGAAATGCACTGTAGCCAACTTAAAAATTTTCTCATCAGATTAATTTACTTCCAGCGGAAAAATTGTCGAGTAGCCAAAAAATCTGGCGATTTTTTATCAGACGTAATTTTATGTAGTATAATCGAAATTTTTATAAAATTTGAAAATTGATATTTTCTTTACCAAAAAATAACATATAAAATGATTTCTTTTATAAAAGATTTCTAATAATTCATATTTAGATTTTGAGCAAATGAGCAAAATTTTTGAGCTTTAAAGTTGAAAAAGGGCTATTACCAGGAAAAGTATCTGCACCAAAAAATCGGTTGTAGAATAGATAGTTTTCCTCTACGAGTATAACCCCTTCTAGTGTCAATTCTGTCAATGCAAACCTACTAAAATATTTTTTTGTTTTTGCAAATTGTCCCAAAAGCAACCGTTTCTATAGCAGCCAGAGTAGAACCGGTTATCCTAGAATCAGTTGTGGAACTGGTTCTAGAACTGGTTTCCGAAATCAGTTGCATGGAATCAAAATTAGACGAACACTCTAAAAATAAAATATTTCGAACTTACCATACGTGTAGCTGTTGTCCTAGCTGATCAGAATTTTTCGTAGAACAACATATTGTAATAAAGATTTATAGGAAGAAGAAGAAAACATTTTTATTGGAACATTTAGCAGACACAAGGGAATCACCAGACTGCCGTAGTTTCGTCTTACCCAAAGACTCGTCAGTGGTTAGTTAATTCTGGCTCTTCTGTTTACAATAATTGTTATGTAAACATCATTTCACTTGCCAAAAATATTTGCCATTTGACAACCCTGTCGTTTCGGACGAAACGATTTTTATTATTTTCTTTATTTACAACTAAATTGTAGATATTTTACAAAAAATTGGCCTCATTGACCCATTTCTTGCCCTGCATTTTGCTTTTCTAGTTAACCAATTTGGAGGGCTCGCAAGGGGAAAACATGACATGTAGGGATTTACCGCCTCCTACATTTCTGCTGCCCCAACTCTCCTCTACAAATCACCTTTGAACATATTTACTCAATCTTTTGTCTGGGCAATTATAAGTGCGAAAAACCCTTGGGCAAGCATATTTGCCTGTAGTCGTAAAAGGGTTAATCGAGACAATAAAAAAAACTAGTTTCGGTTTATTTAAATTTAGACGAAACCCGAAACCGGTAGGCTTTTTAAAAATTAAGAAACCGGTTAATCGGTTTGAATATTTTGGTTGGATATCACATCATTATAATTTCTATTATTTTTTTTATATCAATAATTAATATAAGGGGAAAAATCATACGCCACCGTAGACAAACACATTGCCTTGGCCACTGTGGCGTATGATTAATGTATGAAGTTCAGCAATTAATATAAGGGGCAAGATCATACGCCACCGTAGACAAACACATTGACTTGGCCACTGTGGCGTATGATTTTTCCCCTTATATTAATTGCTGAACTTCATAATTTCGTCCCCCTTGGAAATGTTCTTTAGTACACAAAAGCAATTTAGGGAAAACATTAGAGTGATTGCATATTGGGAAAGCAGAAAAAATTGATTTTTAATTTTTTGAAAATATTGATATTAAGTATTGGGGTTAAATTTTCTTTTATGTAAAAGGTTAGAGACGAAAGTATGAATTAAAAAATGGCGACATGATAGCAAATCTTTCAGGCCACTAATGTTCCGTATGCCACATTTTAAACCATTTCAATATTCATTATTATAACACCATATTTGTTTTCCATTAATTCGTAAATACTCAGGTAAAAATATTTTTCATCTAGAATATCGCTAACCCATTAGAAATTAATACACACAAAATATTTTGAAGGTAAAATTAACTAAAAATACAATTTAAAACGAATAAAATTCAGTTAAAAACCGGTCTACTCACATTTTCATTTAATTTAACAATTTTTTTATTTGTTTTTGACTACCAATAATTGACTATAAGAAACCGTAAAATCAACTTAAATTTAAATTATTTTTACTATAAACATAACAAGCAAAATGGTGCGAAGAACTAAATTTATATTTGATTTTACAAAAAAAAAATTTAAAATAAAAACAATTCAAATAATTGTATTGTTGTTTTTTTAATTTAAACAAATTTTACTACAAAATACCTTTTTTGGTTCATTTTTTTAGTTTTACTGTAAAACAATAAAAATTGACTAGAAAATTTGACTGTTACGAAATATCCGTATTTTATTTAGTTCGATTTTTAAATAACTTGTGAAAAAAGTTAAAAATTATTTTTCTTCTACGAACAACTGTTATTATTTTTAAAAATAACTCAACGGAAAAACTTCAGAAACAACTAACAAAAAGTGACTGTATTTATTTTGTGAGTGTACAAAAAGGGCCAATGTAATGGATCCATTTAAGACCCCCTGGGATCCTTTACCAAAATACTAATTCGCGATTTATGCCAATTTTGTTGGACGGTTTATACTCGTATAAACAAACAACTTAATTAATAATGAAAAGTTAATCCTAAACCAGAGAGTGAAAATGCCAGTGAACAGTGATGTCAAACTTTGTTCTTGAGTTTCTCTAAAACCATTCAATATTTTTAAGAATCTCTAATTAAATTTTGATTGAAGACAGCTCTTGTTTAAAGAAAATATAATAATAATAATATAATATAAAATATATAGGGGTTTTCATATAAACTCGCATTCTGCTCGTAAACGGGGTAAACCTGGTATGTTTATGAGTTTGATGTCAAACTTCATACATAAAAAATATGTTTTGTATTTATACAAGGTTTACAAGGCATTTACGAGTTTATATGAAAACCCCTTATGTTTATAAAGAAAATATAAAAACATGCTTTATCAAGTGTTGCCAGGTTTATTAGGCACATAATCGTCGACAATTTTGGAAAATATCGTCAAAATCGTCATAGCGTTTTGAGAAATCGTCAAAAAAAATAGTTTAAAATCGTCAAAATAAAATCTAATTGTGTTACAAGGACCCTAAAAACTTAATAAGCATTTCAAAAATTATCCTTTTTTAATCATTTGCTGAATAAAAATGATGTGATTTTGCAGCGGTTTTTTAGTTTAATTTGTTTGCAATTTTTCATAATTTTAAAAACTAAAAACTTGAGATTTAGAATTATAAATTGGAAAACTATCGTATTTTTGTACATTTCTTGCTGTATTTCATATTAAATAAAAATTGTTATTTTGAAGGAAAAAATCGTCAAATCGTCATTTGGCTATTTTTGATAGTGAAAATCCTCAAAATGACGAGAAATCTTCAAACCTGGCAAAACACTAGCTTTATCGACAAAACGTCGCACAGCGGTAAAACACCGCCGGCTGTGCATTTATCTGGTTAAGGGTTTAGTTGCTCTTTATACATATATCGCATACAACGAGTTTATAATTAGAATGTATTTTAGACCTAGCCAGTGTTGCCAAGTTTTTTTTACAAATCCCCCTAAGTTGTCCAAAAAACCCCCTAATTTGCTCTACCGCTAAAAACTTCCCCCTAAAATAAATTTTCCCAAAATTCAACAATTTTCTAAGTTTTTATTTCAAATTATTTTTAACAAATGCAAATAATTGATTTTTTTGTTCTGAAAATAAAAAAACTGCGTTATATTTTAGATGGTTTTTTTTCTTTCCTAGTCACAGTCTAAAATTTTTCAACTTCAAAAATATGTAGGCTAAAAAAAATAAAAATGTATCGGACTCTAAAATTGAATTGCTTTTTAAGTCAAAACTACTACCAAAAATGGTTTTCTTACCCCCCAAATTTCCCCCTAACAAATTGATACCCCCTAAAACCCCCTAAATTTAGGGGGAAACCCCCAACTTGGCAACACTGGACCTAGCAGCTAGTTAGAGTAGAATTTATTCATAATGATTTTTTAACATATCCATTAAGAGCAACCCTGCATTTCAAAATCAAAGGTTTTTTTATCATTGCGATTGGAAGTTTTTGTTTTTGACGTTTAAAGATAGAATTTTAGAAGGAATTTAGCAACAATAATTAAATGCGTTTGACAACATTATTATGTGTAAAACTCACTTTAACACTATGTTAAATTTTCATTATGAATAGGCACATCTGAAAATGTAACTCTCTCTAACTTATGAAAATCTTAGAGATTAATCAGAACTGGGTCGACAACGACAACGACATGTGCTTTTTCATATATTTTGCATGGGAAGCAAAATGTCGCCATGTCGTCCGGCGATTGGTCGTCGTAAAAGAATCTATGCTATTTTCGTGACGACACACTAATACACACTCAAAATATTTATCAAATAGTTGCCATATTTTTAACTAATTAAGGGAACAGAGTTGCAGAAATTCGTATTAGAGTTGCAAAAATTCGTACTTTGTTTACAAAAAAAAAATAATTTTTTGAAATAGGAAATATAATTGAAAATAAAAATGCTAATTTAATTTAAAAAAGCAAAATAAATACAAAAAAATGTAAAACAACAAGAATTAATGGAAAACCAATTGAATTGGTGAAGAATTCTGGCGAAAAAAATACAACCACATTCTGGTTTTGCTTTAATTTTTTTCTAAATGTCAAAAAATGTCGACAATCGATGGTCATGGTCGCTGAATTTAAATTATTCGCGACGACTTTTGCTGTCGTCGGTCGACAATCGACACAGTTGTGATTAACCTCTTACTTGGGGTTTCTAGAAGACGTTCGTTGTCACACGAATGAGTGACTACATGTATTTTGTTTTTGTATTGCATGTATTTTGTTATTGTATTTTCGTTCGTGTGGAGCGAAACGTCATTTAGGAACACCACCTTAGATTTTGGTACTCAATAATCTTATGTGTGCCCAAATCTGGTATTTATATGTATTTGTTCATATGCATTTGTTAGTCTCAAATTTATATTCTTGTAGAGAAGTCACCCTTAAAGGAAGTAAAATACAAATAGTACTCAACTCATTGAGTACACTAATCATAAGAAAAATAAGTACTCAACTCATTGAGTTCGTTACTCAAAGTAGAGTGTTGTTTTATTTTTAATGATTGAAAAATACACTAGGTGGCGCCATCAAAATTCAAACATTTTAATTATTTTTCGCAACAGAGGGCAGTGGCAATGTTATCATCCACAAATGTGTAAGTACATTTATCCTTAAGTAAATCGATGACAGCACATACACATGCATGTACGAAAAACCAACTTCTTTACGTGTATACATAGTCCTCACTCATGGGCTCTCTTTCGTTTTATTGTTTTTTGTTCATTGTTCTTTCTCTGCTTGTTGGAAACAAAACAAGTACCACTTAATGAAGTGGAAAACTTTTATTTTAAAACGAGTCGTAGTCGTCGATACTTTTGTCATGTTGTTGCTGCTTTATTTGTAATATTTGCAGGCTACACCATCATGCAAATTTTGTTCGCTCTAATGGAGCAAAATTTTGTCCACAAACGGACGTATACACAAAATATGGACACCAGATACAAACGTCGGCACATAAACAATATTTACCCATACATGAGCAAAACAAACACGATTAAAGTTCAAAATACGTAAATGGATACATATATGTAAATCAGCTGTTCTCAAACGGAAAGCGCGGCTCCCAGAGGTTGCATTCTAGGTTTTTTTTGAAAACAACTACATTTTAAAAATTATAAGTGTTTCTATGTACAAACACTTTACTCAAAACCACGTTAAATTTGTTCCACGGCAACGACGTCTCTGACCTACGCTTGGAATCCAACTGCACTCATAAAATTTTGACAGTTACTACATGACAGTTGTTTGTGTAGTAAGCAGTAGTTGTTGTTTTTAATAGTAATTACAGTTGTTCTTCTATAGAAAAATGCAAAACAACTGTTATGACGGTTATTTAAGAAGACTACTAAAGAAAAGTACTGTAATTTCGTAACAGTTGTTTAAAGCAGTTATTTTTAATATAATATCAAAAAAGTGATTTAACAGTAAATAGTTATGCAAAGCAAAATTAGCATGCAAAGTTAGTTCAAATACAAATGAAATTAATTGTTATGTTAAATTGAAATTACAAGGAATTTTAGTTTAATCCTAAATTTAAAGACAACATAATATAAAAATTACTTCACTTTTCTATAAGTGTACTTATAAAAAAGAGATAGCAATAGAACTTAAAAGGTAGAATATTCTAATTGATATACAAAATGGTTCATGTATTAGTTAATAAGAGGTGGTGCCACGAATCACAGCCGGTAGAGGGTTGCTGGTGGAAGTACCGGTCACCACACAAACCTTCTGGAAAAAGTTCGTTTCGAGACAATTTAACAATTTTAAAACACTTCTTCAATAAAAATGTTTCTCAGTCATAACTTTTTAACGGTTGGGCCGATTTTGCTCATTTTCAGTTTCAAGTTACTCTAGAGGATGTCCATTAATCTAGGTGAAAATAAGCTACCCGGTTTTGTCTCCACGCCGGTATCGCCATTTCAACCGACAGACAGACGGACATCAGACCTATATTTCGACATGTTACAAACGGAATGACAAACTGAATATACCTTCATCCCATATGTGTGGAGGGTATAAACAATTCATTATTTCAGGTTACTTTTATCCTAAGGGAAATGAATGTTTTGTAAGGTGTTTCCTTGATGTACATGACCTTATTAAAATAATAGGGTTTGTTATAAAAAAGTACCTACCGTTATTTCACAAAGAGGAACAACAATTTTAACTGTATGAAAATTGTACACTTTCTTTTGACGCGTAAAATATGCAGCACTTTTAGTTTTTGTTATCTAGTTTTTATTGTAGTAAGAATATTGTTGTTTTTCATGAGATATTATTAAAAAAGCATAAAATGTTGTATAATTGGAAATAATTGGAAAAGATTTAAATATAATTGTAAACATAATAATCTTGTGTGTACACTTTCTTTTGACGCTCAAAGTATATAATTTTATTAAATTCTATATCGACAAATTACTATTATAAAAATAAATTTTCAATCAAAACTTTTGCAGGAAATAAAAATTTTGTGTATTTTAAAAATAAACTCTGATTTAAATCCAGGTAAATAAGTCTGGGGTATTTTACATGAAGCACTAAAAAGTTATTTTCTGAGGACTTTTTTTTCGTAAAATTTAATAACATTATTTTTCCTATAGAAAAATGTTTTACCAAGGTTTGACTAAACTAGTTAGATGTTTTATTATAATATCATAATTTTAATAGAAAATCATCAAATTCTGTATCAAAATCAGCTGTTCCTAAAGAAAAACCCCAACATTTTTAGAGAATTTTTTTATGTAAACACCCTTAAAATTTTAGTTTTTTTTAGTTTTCCTAGGGTCTGAATTCTGGTCTTAATTGGTTCTTTGTATTCGTTTTTTCTTATATGT
Organism: Leucophora obtusa; assembly: GCA_949987735.1. NCBI lineage: Eukaryota > Metazoa > Arthropoda > Insecta > Diptera > Anthomyiidae > Leucophora > Leucophora obtusa. Next base: position 282,128 of record OX465297.1, read on the forward strand.
GTCCATCGGATTTTGATGATTTTTTACTTACAAATTTTTATAATTTGTGGGTTAGTGAAAATATCTCATGTATCAGGAATACATTTTATTACGACTACAAAATAATTCGGTTGCTACAACAACCATTCATTTGGCAAGAAATGCGGGTTGTCACAATGTATCCGGTTTCTCTGTGAACGGATTCTTGAAATAAAAGTTAGAGAGAACTGCTGATACATATGAATGAATGTTCGTATGTAGGAACATATGTAGTGATTAAACCACCTCATATCCCATTTGGCTCTTGTTGAAATTAATATTGGTTGATTTCGTGGTGGAACCCGCAAATCTTAACGCAAATCGGATATATTGTAGAGGCAAATTATTAATAGACACGTATTTTTTAGGTGCGTAATCTAATGTTTAGAGGTTTTAAATATTTATTTGTACATACATTATATTAATACGGTTGTGTCAACAGATTTTTTTTCCAACCAAAATGTTTAGTTAAAAAAACCGAAAAATTATTAATTTTTGACCGCACTAAAAAAACGTGTCTATTACATTTTTGCTCTATACAACATATCCGATTTACACCCCTGGGATTTTTCCTTGTTAAACTTTTTTTGAAGTTCTTTATTATACCGTCATCGTACACAGAAAGAATTTACAAAGTCCTAATTAAATTTTTAAACACCTTTCTCATACCAAATTTGTAAATACAAAAAAAAACTTTTTAAAAAGGCACCAACAAAGAAATTTGTAAATCCAAAAAAAAATTTCTGTTGTTTTGTAACTTTGAATTTTTATTTTTAAACAATTTTTATATTAAAAATAACAATTTGCAAACGAGTTACAAATATTTCAAACAAAAAAATTTTTGGCAATAAAATTTCAATTTAAAAGAAAATGTGATTGCTTTTGCAAATTCCAATTTTTGGTGCCTATTGTTTTTTCTGTGTAGTAAAGTAAATTTTATACATTTTCGGTGGGTCTCATACTGCAGGTTTAACTTTAACTTAACTATAAACAAAAGAAAATGTCAAAAAAATTTACACAAAACAACAACAAATTTTTGGGTTAACTATTAACTAAAGTTTAAACCTGAAGTATGAAACCCACCGTTTAAAAACATTATAACATATCTCACAATTAATCCAAACAGAAATATTATGTGGCATCCTAGTCAGAAATTGCCAGTGGTACAAAATATCAAGCACTTACATACCACTGGGTAACCTTGGTGTTAAAAATAAACGAACGGCAGAACACTCATTTGGAACGCTTTGCCAGTGTTTGCAAAAAGCGTTTTGCCAGCATTTGCTTTACAAAAATTTCAGTGATTTAAAAAACAAACACTGGCAAAAAATTGGTTTAGTGCTATGAAAAAGGGGTTATTCAATACTATCTAGTCGGTACAAAATCACTGCAATAGTTGAACAATGATTTTATAAAAATGAGGACGCTTAATCAGAAGGTGTCGAGTTTAAAGCCGGTTGCAGCCAAACAATTTTTTCTTTTAATTTTTTTTATTTAAATTTCTTTTTTTATAAAATTGATTTTTTTATTTGTGGAAAATAAAATAACCACCTACTTATTGGTTTTGTCAGCTTTGACGTTGAAAATTTTATTTTCCCAGTGCTTTTCCGGAGCCTTTTGAACAGCCGCTCCTTTTGTCTAATAACGTTCTCATTTTGGGAATACCACCTGATAAAGTGCCTTTCCATCGCTTTACCGTTTGTATTTTTCTGATTGGGTTGCTTTTATAAAAAGATTTAAAATAATAAAATAATGCTATTAAGTTCCATATTAAAATTAATTTAGCAAAAATAATGCAAATTGACGCTTTCTTTGGAAGAATTCATTTTCTTTTATAGGAAATTAGCATTATAAAAAATAAATTAAAATATACTTTAATTTCTTATAAAAAAAACTAACATTATTTCATTGAAAGCGATAAAAAATTAAAAATTATAACTCGTAAATGGTACATATATAAAGAAGATACAGCATCACATTTGTAGTACTCTGCCGGAACTGTCCATTTGATTACGAGGCCTGGACATTGTCTTTGCTTATCGTTGTGGGTTCTTTTTAGGAAATCTATGCGTCCATAACATTACGTATATACTAAGGGAAGTTTTAGGCTATTTTCATGCCGATCTTGGTAGATTCGATTCTAAGGTGAGGTACGAAGCTCCAAACCTTGTCCAAGACAGCCCAAAATGACTATATTAAAAATACAAATTGGTTTAATGTACAACTTTTGTACATTTTGTACACATATTCTACTAGCGCCGTCATATGACAATACCCAAATTCATTAAATTATAAAATTTTTCCAAATTGCGATGTCATTGTAGTTTTACCAATATAGAGCAAATTTAGTTGGTTTTTAGAAATAATAGGGTCATATGCATAATCACTTTTTAAATTTATAAATAGCTTATAAAATAAATTTTTCATACAAAATTCATTTTATAAGTGTTATAAGATTTTCAAATTATTATGCATTAACACATAAAAATATATTAATGTAATAAATTTAGATTTTTTTCCTTCTTTATTGAAAGAAATCATAATTTTTGCAGTTTTGGAATTTTCGTGATTTTTGGGTATTTACTGTGACCAGAAGCAACAACCAAAGTGGATAAAATAAACACAGAATGAATATTTGACATTTTTTGTTTACAAAACTCTTGACAGATCTCCTTCCATGTGTTATGCACATTTAGAAACAGGTCTTTTTATGTTTTTGGAAAATATATTTTCCAGTGTTGCCACTTTTTGAATAATTATTCAAAAACAGGACTGTTTACACATTCGTTGGATAATTTTTGAATAATGACATTTTTGTGTAGTTTTTGTGTAATTTCACTTTTTACAGAAATTTCCGCAAATATTTAAAAGTTCCGTAAATTTTTGAAAGTTAATAAAAATTAGTCGATATATTGAAGAAACGAGATTGTCAGTGAAGCATTTACCACAAATCTCCAGTTTCTGGTGAATGATTTTGTAAATTTTTTCAGCACTAAGTAAACCGAGTTTAGAAGAAATTAAAAATGGTGCTATGTATTTTTTTGTTTTGTTTAAAGCTCCGTCTTTTGTTAATTTTTTGCGAAAATAATTGTCAAGCTTCTTTTAAAAATTCTCTTGGTTTGCAAGACCATATAAAAATGCAGCGAAAGACTGGGAAAATTTGGGTTTGTTATGATTGTTTCTTTCTAATCTCTGAAAATTTTTTGGCTGTAGTTAACATGACACTGGGCTTTGACCAGACGGAAATTTTGTGAACGCAGCAAGGTGGTGCAGAATCAAAATAGTTTAGAAGGCGGTAAATCTAACATGTTCTAGATTTCAACAGAATCGTATCAAACTTTTGAAAAAAATATCGATAATTTTTTGTGAAATTGTTATATTTTTATTTATGGTTAAAATTTGAAGGGTATGGGAGAGCATAATTAGCAAGTAGGTAATATTTTTGCATGCAATGCATCTGAAAAAACATAAATACTTTTTTCTGAAAGAAGCTTTTAATGTGGATAAAATACCATTTTATTAATATTCAAATTTAAAAGCCAGCCATTTTAAGCCTGAAAAAGATATTGAATTGAAATTCCCTTTAGTTAATTGACTAATTTGTTATATTTTTCAGGGAAATTGGCCTGGATTTGCTTTTGCAGAAGGCAAAAACTCAGCCTAGGTTATTACCAAAATGCAAAATTTTAGTTTTAAAATGCAAATAACTTTTGTACATTGCAGGTGACAAAATGCTAAGTCTTTAAAAATCGGTTTATAAATAGAAAAAATACAAAACTTTGGTAAGAAATGGCGAAATTTTTTCCAAAATATTTTCATCCTTCCCCACTGTGCTCAGGAGAGTTTATTTTGAAATTATATTTTTTGTGTAATTTCATACGGTTTTGGATAATTTTTGACCTACAGCTGTGTAATTTTTTCTTTCACTGGTGGCAACACTGATATTTTCTCTTTTCTCATTTTATAAAAAAAAAAAAAAAAACAATAACAAAACATACTTCGTCAAAAGAAATTTTACGGTAAGAATAAAAAGAGGATTTAAATGAATAAACAACAAAAAATACAGCGTCAAAAGAAATTTTACAGTTAAGCTCAGTATTGCCAGGTTAATTGGGCACAAAATCGTCAAATATTTTTGAGAAAATCGTCAAAATCGTCATTGCGTTTTAAAATATCGTCAAAATATTGTTAAAAATCGTCAAAACTTTAATAATCAAATATTTTTATTATTATAACCCTAAAATCATAATATAAAATTTTAAAAGTTACCCAGTTTTCGGTGTCAGCTGTTATTTAAGAAAAATTCTAAAACTAGTTTTTTATTAGATTGGTTGAAGTGAAGCAAACTTTCAATGTAAATTGATTTTGTAACAAAAATAATTTCTATATAAATAATGCAACACTTCACCGAAGTGTTTTAGAAAATAATCCTTTAATACTCGTATCTCCTAATTTCAAACAATTTGATGAATGTATTGAAAATTTACCAAATTAATTGTTCGAAAGAAAAAGTTCAGTTAAAAAAAAATTTCGTATCGGAAAAACTTTAGAATTTCATGTACCTAGTCTAGAGATATTTCACAGGTACCTGCTAAAGAATTTACATGAAAAAAGAGTCCGATATGAGATATACATCCCTTCGAAAAGCACGTTACATTTATTAGAGATTTAGGAAAAACTATTTGAAATAAAAATAATTACCAGATTCTGTGTTAGTTTTCCTACAAAACACCATCAGATTCTAAAATGACTGTCTTAAATAAAAATTTTATGATAAATATTTAAAAATTACCTGAATAAATTTTCAGATTTATTGATTTAGATAATGGAAAAATAACGTATTTTTGAACAATTGTTGCTATATTTCCTAATGAAAAAAAATCTTCATATTAAAGAGGAAAATCGTCAAATCGTCTTTTGGCTATTTTCGATAGTAAAAATCGTCAAAATGACGATAAATCGTCAAAACTGGCTACATTGGTTAAGCTCCGTAAGTTGTTTTTCACGTGGAAAAATTTTACTCAAACTTAAAATGCCCCAAATTGCAATTCAAGTTATAAAAATTAACAACTTTTTAATTTTATAACAAAGCCTACACAATTTTCTTGTGAAACTCATTATCGTGAAAAATTATTTTTTACTTCGAACTTATGTAGTTGTATAATTACATAGCACTTAGATAAAGTTCCACCTGTTTTTTTTTTCTGCGTGTAGAGTATACCAGCTTTTTCACGTGAAACTCAAGCAACTTACGGTGCTTAAGAATAAAAAAAGGATTCAAAAGAACTTCAATGAATTTAGTGCTTTGATTGCTTTCCATTTGATTTGATTACAGCTTGCAGTCTTCTGGGCATCGATTCCACTAGATTGCTGGTTACTTCGGGATATATTTTTTTCAATTCCTTCATTATCGCTACTTTAAGAATGGTCCCTTTGCTGCCACAAATGTTAAATGGGCTTGAGTTTGGGTGACTGGGGGATGATCCAGCTGTTCAGGAGAACGGTAAAGCAGTCATTCATTTACTATTTTTGCGGTGTACTTTTGATCATTCTCTTGTTGAAAGACCCAAGTTTTAAAATGGTTAAGTAATATATTTTATTCATAGTGCTCTCTATGAAAACCAAGTTACACCACTGCCATAAATATTCATTTGTATGTAGTGCTCTGCGTGTTGTGCTGGAACTAACGTTGACACCTGAGCATTCTGAAATGTTCTCAGATATTTGAACAGCACTTTCAGTTAGATTATGTTTCACTTTTCGGACAACGCATCGTATTTCAGTCCCATTTAGTCTGTTTGGCCTTCCAGATTTGCCTCGACTTTGTAAATTCGAAAACTTTTTATAATTATTATCAATTTTACAGTATTGTGGCTTCTTTTAATCGTTAACCAATTAAACCTTCTTTATATTATTTAAACACAATTTCACGAACATCAAGCGATGTTTGTTTACCCATTTACAAAACAAAGTTGGTTACGTGGTTACGTAGAAATCTAGAGATTTGAACTGATCATAACGACATCAAGTCAATTAATAATAACGAATCACTAATATGGTAACGATAATATTTACCATTAAAATTCTTTATTAGAATTGATGTACAAGTTGTACAGTTTCTTTTGGTGCTCACAGTACATCAAATTATTTTTTTCCATGTATTTGTGACGAAAGTAATTGTCACTTTCGATTGCTTTTTAAAAGATGAACATTTCTGTAATTTAGTGTTATTTTTGTTCGGTTTTAAGAACAAATATGAGAATTTTCAAATAGAATTTTTATATATAAGTAAAAGTTTTAACTTTTATAAAAATAAATAAAACCTTTCACAGCCCTTTTTAAAATTAATAAAATATTTTGCTAATTTTATCAACATAGTTTTCAAAAATTTGTAAAATGCTTTTTGTAATCAGTAAGGAAAATTAGATAAAAATTCAGTAATTTGTAAAATGAGAATAGCAAAAATGTTTACTTAAGTATATATTTTTAGTAAAAATTAGTATAAAAATTGTAAAGTGGAATAGAAAACCGTTTACAAATTTTTCTACTAACATTTTTTTCTGAGTGTAGTTATTTTTTAAAATTATCCCATATTTTATTAATTTTTAGTTAAATTTCTCTAAATTTAAATTAAATTTATAAAATTTCCCTTACTTATATTTTAAACTCCCCCAAAATACAACTCTGTGTACAAAAATTCTTCTGCTCCTAAATGATTGTTTTTCTTTTAGTTTATTTGCAATGTTCGGTGATTTACAGTTCTTTTCAAGTGTTGTGGTTTAATTTTGCAAATATCAATAAATTCAAGATAAATGTTTAGTGATAATAATTTTTAACACTATATTGTTACTCATACCCAGCAAAACCTTGGTAATGACTGGTCATTACTACATGCATTACTTAGATCTCATATCTCATTACCCGTTGAATTACTTTTAAACTGAATGTAATGAGTTACCGATAATTATACCCCACACATTACTATTTCACAATAGCTGAAACCAATAATATATGTTCTAAATCATTAAAAACCATAACTATGGCGTAGCCTAGTGGGTATCGTTTTTGCCTGACAGACATGAGGATCGCTGCTCAACTCGTGTTAACTTCCATTGTTGTTTTTTTTTTTGTAATTTATATTAAACATCTATTTATAGAAATGTTGATGTTCATTAAGCAGTATTTAATAACAACAAGTTTTGTGAAAAATAGACATGTATAACAGTTGCCACAATAAATGTGTACATAAGTTAAAGCATTAAAAATCATAGTGATGTCGTGGTCTAATGGTTAGAGTGTTTGCCTGACAATCGTGGGGTACGCTGATCAATACGTGTCAGCTCCTATTGGTTTTTAAATTTTTATATTTTTTTAAATCTATATTCAACATCTATTTATAGAACAGCTGATAAACTACTTACAGGTAACATCAGTGTAATGACTTTCCTCCAATGACATCACCATGTTAAAATAAGTAGTTTAGTAATTAAAAGGTAACTAGTGAACACTTAAGATTTCAATACCTAAAACCCATTACATGGTAATGAAAGGTTTTGCTGGGTAGTTAATTAAAATATAATAAATACAAGTGCGAAAAAAATGTAAAGGTTTGCAAAATTAGTGGAAGCTCAAATTTAGTTAATGGATTCCCATGTTTTTGTTTGTTTTTGTTTATTTTTGTTTGCCTTCGTTTTAGTGTTATTGTACTTGAGGTAGGCTTTTGTTAGTAGAGTAATTAGAGTGTGGTGAAATTTTTAAACATAAATACAATTTGCAGTTTGTATTAAATTAAAAATAAGAAAATTAAATTCAATTAATTATTACACAAAAAATTGAGGAAAATTAAAAAGTAATGAAAATAAGAAAGAAATATAAGAAATATAAAATAGTATTAATGGCATATTTGTCTCTAGAAAAAGTGTTGTGATTATAGTAAAATTTGGTATTGTTTAAGAAAACATCAAAATGACGGAAGCTGATATAGGGACATATTTTTACGGTAAGACATTCGTAATTTTTTTATTTAATAAAATTTATGGATTTTAAATAATCCTTAACCCGTATCTTCCAATTTAATAAATATTATGTAGTATGAAAATGTTAATGTTGCGTTTACCTCTGCATCGAAATACCGAGATTTTTATATTCAACACTAAAGTTGCGTTTACGATTGCATGGAAATCTCGAGATTTTGATATCCACTACTGTGAAGAAACAATGATGAAAAGCTTATAGACGTTAAATTTTTAGAGAATTTATTAATTAGAGCTAAATGTGTACTCTTTATTCAAAATTAAACATCTATATGCTTTCCTTCATTGTTTTTTCGTAGTGGTGAATACCGAAATCTCGGGATTTCGATGCAAGTGTAAACGCAACTTAAGAAAAAATAATGAAAAGCTTTTAGACTTTGAATTTTGAATAAAGCATACATAGCTGGTTCCAGTAAATATACATAGGTGCCTATTCCTACTTGTGACTCGTTGTGACTGTCATCAGACTATTTTTAAGACTAAAAGTCACAACTGTCCATACAAAACAACAGTAAAATTCAAAAAATTAAAATTTTATTTTTCAATGTTATTATTGTGTCGATACCAGGTCTTAATTTTTTTGAAGTGTTCAAGCAAAAATTTGAATAAATATAATTTATTGTGACTTTGCAACAACAAACACAAAGCGAATACAGTCACAACTAAGAGTCGCAGACTTTTCGTAGGAATAGGCACGATATTCTCTTAAACTTTAACCTCTGTAGGCTTTTCTTTATTGTTTTTCCACAGTGGTGAAGATTAAAATTTCGGGGTTTTGGTGCAGAAGTACACTTGATCTTATAGCAATACAGAACACTCTCAGGGAGTCCTCAGAATCCAAGGGTTTTTCTGTTATTAAATTTAAAAACTGTATTTTATAGTATTGTAACTTCTTTCAATCATTAAACCAATTTCACGCAACGTTTTTAATTCTTTATAATATTTTAACACAAGTTCACGAACATCCAGATAGGTCTGTTTAACCATTTTCAAAATAAAGTTGGTTGCATACAAATCTTCCAATTTGAACTGGGGGGACGATTCTGTAAGAAAAAAAGATATCGTTTTGGTCAAAACGAGATCTAAATAGCTATTGCTTTGACGATGATACTAACAAAAATTCTAAACAAAACGATGGAAAGTTGTTTTTAATCAAAACTGTTAACATTATCCAAAATTTGTATGTAATATAGTAGTAATTAAACTTTGAAAAGTGGACGATAATCGTCGTTTGAATGCATAGCCGACATCAAGTCAATTAATAATTATTATAATTTAACATTACGTAGAATGTGATAATAAAATTAAAAATAACAGTAATTTTTTACAATTAAAATGCATTATTATAATTGATGCACAAGTTGTACAGTTTGTTTTGACGCTAAGGATGTGGAGAATTTTTTGTTTTCGTCGTACTATTTTTCTAATTGTAATATTTTGTTGTTGTTTTTTTTTTAAATTTAAATAAGGGGATGAGAAAATATACAATTAAAAAAAATTTAAATAAAATAGAATTGTAAAGGAGTGAAATGAAACGGTAAACATAATAAACCAAGGTGTACAGTTTCTTTTGACGCTCACAGTAAAACACAAAAAATTAAAATAAAATTATACACCAGATTAGATTTTTCCCCCATGTATTTGTGATAAAGTAATTGTCAACTTTGATTGTTTCGTAAAATATGGGAATTTCTTTAATTTTAATTTGTTAGTAGAAGTTTTATTTATTATAAGAAAAAAAAAACTTTTTTAAATTGACAAAATATTTCGCTAATTTTCAGTTTTCACAACGAATCTGTTTTCTTTGTTGAATAAAAACTAAGGAATACCTTTAGGAATCCACTGCAAGCATGATATGGGACATGAGGTGGTGTAATATATTGTATATGTATTGTATACATACATGTATATGAATTCAGTTTGTGTGTATTCGATGTATGTGTAGATATTACTTTTTGTATGTACCCTCATGCCTACGGTAGGCAACGTTAAATAATGTGGAAATGCTGGGCGAACTTGTATCGCCTGTGTTTGGGCGAGAAAATTAAATTGGCCAGAGCTGAGTCCATAACTCTTGGCTATACGTGTATAGAACGACGATGCAGACACTTTAGCTTGTATACCGTTAGTAGTGGAATGGGTTGGTGGCAATGAGTGCGTGATGAAGTCCGTTTACAGTTTCTTTGCCCAGGATAAACTGATGCGTAAATTTTAAGTGTCCATATTTGTACGTTTGTGTTTACATTCTAACTATACATATACGTGGACATACATATAAAAAAATGAATAGTAAAATGGAAAAGGGTGGGAAGGGGGGTTAGTATAATCAAAATATGGCCAGCAGCAGCACCAGCTCATGTATGCGTGTATGTGAAGTCAAAGTAACAGGCGAGGGAACTTAGTACTGTGTACAACTAAATATCCTTAATGTGTATTACCCACACAAACTATACATTTACACACATACATACATATACTTACATATGTATGGAATATAATGGATGTTACCAAAATTCAGCATGGAATATGAAATAATGGTATATTTTGGCATACGACTAAATGTTTAAAATTACTTGACAGCCTATAAGATAATTGACATTTTTAAGGGAATCTTCACAAATAACGCAAATAAACATACATTACAATACACAAGTAGGTACAATAGAGCGTACCACCTTACAGGCAAAAAAATAGTTCGCCGTACACCCTCTAATATGAAGTATTTTTGCAAGGAGGTTTCCAAAAAAATTTTTTTATTTTTTTTTGCCGAACCTAGGGGTCGCCATTTTACATTTTTCGTTATATCTTTCGCGTTTACAGTCGGATCTTAAAGTATGATACATCGATGTTTTTCTCTCGAGGAGACCAGTGTTTTTCTCTCGAGGGCCATTGACCTCAAGTATCCTGTTCTAGTAGTTAGCCACCAGATCACAGTTGCTACCACCCAAATGTACAACCATAATGTTGCCGAACGTAGGGGTCGCCTTTTTAATTTTTTTTTTCATTGGATTTTTCCTTTATAGCAAAACACTGGTCTCCTCGAGGCAAAAAAGTCGTTATATCACACTTAAAAATCCGATTCTAAATGACGAAGCTATAACGAAAAATTGAAAAAGGCGACCCCTACGTTCGGCAAAAAAAAATAAATTTTTATTTTTGGAAATTGCAAAAAAATACTTTATATTGGAGGGTGTACGGCGAACTTTTTTTTTGAGGTACGGTCTAATGTACAATAGGGATATAACTTTTTTGTTTTTATGCAAAAATACTTGGCAAAACGTAGCAGGCCTTGGAAAAACGTAATGAAATATAACTTTTTCGCGGTAGTTAAAAAAGCCCCCGCCGGTGAAGTTTGGCAATACAAAAAAATTTAATTTTTTTCTAGCTTTTGCAATGGCACTATTTTGCAAACATTTACAGCAATGAATGAATTCCATCGAAATCTTCATAAAATAAAATCCTTTAATTGGCTTCATACTCAAGGCATTACAAATTTTAAGGATTAAAAATATTTTGGATCAGAAGAGTTTCAAACCTACGAAAAGCATCCTTATATAAAATATTTAATTTTCCGAATTTGATAACGATTTGCTTTAAATAAATAACCCTAAACTAAATAATATTTTGGCATATGATGCTTTTAATGAGATCAACGAAAACTATAATTTAAAATTTTTTTTAATTTTTAACACAAAACCTCCATAAAAAATAATGAACGCGGACGGACTTAGCGTGCTTAGATATCGACTCAAACAAACACAAGATGCCATTTATGTACAAAATTATATTTTTAAAATAATTTTTTCCTCGAAATTTTTAAAATTTTTGATATTATACGAGCTCATATTGAATGAAAGTTGTTCATATGTGTCCATTAGAGTGGTCGAAAAATATATGAAAGTTGGAATTCGCGGTCTCCACAATGTTGCCCCTATTCCTTAATGTCTAAAAACTCCATTTTGTTTATGCATTATATGGACAAATTTATCAAATTTTATTTTAATTTTTATAAAAATTACCAATCTGTATTCGAGATTAAAAGAAATCAGTTTTGTGAGGTATTTTCCTAACTACCCGAAAACGATGTCATCAAGAAGTCTTTTTTCCAAGGTCTTTTATTGTATATGACAATGGTTTTAGTTTTAAAAAGCATAACAGATATCCTTGGAAATGAACTTAACATTTTATTTAGCCTATTATAATTTTATTGTAAACAAAAATTCACATAAAAGGACATTCCATAGATACATATATACATATTAAGGCAAAAAAGAAATTTGCATAGTGGTAAATATCAGAAAACTTCGATTTTAATTTCGATTTTATAGGTTTGATTTAATATTTATTTTTTTTCCTCAACATTTTTTAATTATTTTAAAATAATAGTCGACCTTTGCAATTTTTTTTATTTAAAAAAAGTGACAATAATAATTTCAATAGCCGTTTTTTCTAATCACTTGTATTTAATAAATCCAAAAAGTATTTCTAAAAGTGCTCAACAGATGGGGTTAGATTCTCTCTATTTTAAAAAGAATTTTCTGTCCGACACTTCTTTCACCCTAATTTTTAATACCGAATTCGATGATGAAGGATTTTACATTAACTTTTAATTTTTAATTTTATTTTATATAAAACAGCGATACAAAGTCTGCCTTTTCAGTTTTATCACTTCAATTTATATTTTTACACAATTGAAAAATTCCATTGCAATATTTAATATTCACTAATTGGATTTAATTAAATTACTTACTGTAGAGTGAAAAATTGCCATTTTTATTTGAGCTATTTCTCTATGCCCAAGATGAAAAATATGTATTTGGTGAGGTGTAGTTTTTTTTTCTAAACATATTTCATAAAAAAAAATTTAAGAAAAACCTTTTATTTGTTAGTTTTTCAATTTTTTTGTTTCTCTTTTAATTGTTATTCGTATTTTTTTCTGACATTAAATTAATAGGCTGTTTCATATATTTGTGCTTTTATTATGGATTTATTAAATCCAGTTTTTTTTTGGATTTAATAAATCCACTTTTTGTATGAAAAATTCTAAATCCAGGTGATTAAAAAAAAACGCTAAATAACTCTTTAAAAATTCATAGGTATAAATTAACTGAGACATTCCTTGCCAGTTTTACATTTAATCTGTATTAATTATTATTAGGTCTGTATTAACCAGACCTAAGCGTATTTTGATATTTGTCTCTTAAATATCCGTTGAACGCAAATGTAGACACAATTTTGTTGAGCAGCAAATTTCCTTTATTTGTTTTTATAAAATATTTTGCAGGGAATTTTGATAAAAAAAAGTTGTGATAAACTTTGTCAAATTTTGTTCAAAGAAAGTTAACTCATTTGGCTTCTGAAAAGTTCATATGTACGAAAAGTTATTTAGTACTCATTAAAGAATATCTAGTTCTCGATGAAGATTAATGTTGACTACAATAAATAGTGTAATTAAAATTTCATAAAATGGCCCATATCTCGAAAACTAAGCGAGACGGACAAAATGTTTGCTCCTTTGGAGTCTTCTTACGTGCCCTTAGATGGTGTGTATTAGGCCCGGGGAGACCCTAAATTTGAACAAATTTTACGACACAGTTTAACTACAATTAAAACTGTATTTTTACTAATTTCTTACTTAAATTTAAATTTGTTAAATTTAACAAAAAAAAAATATTTTAAAATCAACAACTTTTATTTTAAGCCAAAAAATAGAAATAAATTTTGTTAAAATAACAAATTTTCCTGTTCAACCAACAGACTTATTATTTTGAGTGTAGTTTTCCATGTATTTGTGCAGAAAAATAGTTGTCAATTTCGATCGTTTCCTTAAAGATGGACATTTCTTCAATTTTAATTGTGTAAATGGAAGTTTTAATTATTATAAAAAGAAAAATTCCCGAATATCCCTAGTTTAAATTGGTAAAATATTTTGCTAATAATGTGAACACGATTTTCAAAAATTTGTAAACGTTTTTTTTTTAAATCAGCAACGAAATTAGTTAGAAATTCAGTATTTTGAAAATGAGAATAGCGAAAATGTATATAAAGTGTATAATTTTACTAGTCATTACACTGAGAGAATTATCTGCATGATACTAATGAATTTTTGCATAAAACCAATGAAATTGCACTAGCACACGTCCGTTGAAACTTTTCATTGAATTAATGGAATTTTTCATAAAATATTGCCAAAAATTTCATTTTATTTATCAAAAGTTTCATGCACTCCATGAAAAAGTTTCATTAAAACTAGATTCATAAAATATATGAAGCTTTTTCATCGAATTTAAGAAATTTTTCATTTACTTTGTGAAGAAAACTTCATTAATTCATTGAAAAATTTCATTAAAACTCGTCCAGCAAAATTCTCTCTGTGTAGCATAAAGATAGTAAAGTGAGACTGAAAACCGTTTACAAATGTTTCATAAAAATTTTTGTTTGGGTGTGGGACAAAATATTGTCCGATTTTCCTCGGAACTGGGACTTGTAGTTTGATTACAAAGGTCATGCATGGACATACGGGCAGACATTATTAAATCGACCCAGCAAGCGATTTTGGTGGGTCTACGCCAAAGGTGTAAAATAATGAATTCTTTAATTCACTTTTTAAAAATTTTTATAATTTGAATCGATATCTTAATACGCAAAAACTTTAAATTATATGGATTAATTTTGTTTTGAATGAATGAATGCACTAAGTGATTAATAATAAAATTTCTTCATTCAATTAGGAAAATATTGAATGAATGTGCAGTTCGAATGGTTCAAGTTGGGAATTTATTCAATTCTTATTAAAGCTTTGGAAATGAAGCTTATGAATGGAATATTTCTGAATTCAATTTTTCGTGAATGAAGCTTAAATTGAGTTGTCTTTCGGAGCTCTGATCTACGGCCATTATTTTCGGTAGTTACAAACATCAGCACAAACTCAATATATACCCAGTATAAAAGTGTGGTACAGGTTTATTATAGAATTAATACCTTAAAATGTCTGTACGCAGTGTCTAGTCATAGAATGCTGTTTACTTTCTGGATGTGTCCTGCATGTTAGTGCTCAGTTTTATAAGCGTGTAGCATAATACAATTTGTAAAAAAATAAAAACTCAATGGAAAAAAGTCATCTTTTTTTATCCACTTACACCTTATAACTGTGAGTCTTTGAAGAAACCGCACTCAAGATTAAATGATTCTTAGCAGAGAGTGTGAAACTTGAAAAACACTTTATTTGCAACACAAATGCTTTTACAATCATGTACATATGTATATATTTTCATACATTGTATATGTACACCGTGAAACCTCCCCATAAAGGAGACTGCTAAAGATGAAAATTTTGGATTTTTAAATTCCCGTAACTTTTATTAAATATAATCTACGCGATCCTTTATTAATGTCAAATTTATTTTCCAAAATATTTTATTTAGATATTATCTGAATTCCTGCCAGGACCCTCCTATAACGTGAGATTTTACTGTATACATACATACATATGTATGTTAGTATGTGGGATGATAAAATCAAGAAATTAACCAACTTGTGAGTAATACACAAACACCTCAATTGGAGTTATTTTTCTTGTAAATTATACGCTAAACATAAATCATAAATTTACTTTTTTAGTTATGCCAAGGAGCATAGAATATCAAGAGTATGCATGCATCTCAACCTCTGTTAAGGGGATCTGTCTTAGACTTGAAGAAGTTTTAATAGTATGTGATAAATTAAATTTTAAGATAAAACTTTAGTAGCTATTAAAAACGGTTTCAATAAAAATTGAAGAAAATAATTAAACTAATTAACTGCAATTTAATTTATTCAAATGCCAGGCAGAGCCGGTGGCAGCGCTGTTAATAGTATTTGAGCGACTTGCGTAGAGCCTGCTTATGCATACTGAGTTTGTAAAAAATATGTCACATTTAGTTTTTTTAATTTTAATTGTCATTCCACAATAGTTAAACTATTTACTAAACAAAACATTATATTGCTTCCGCTAATAACTAGTTGAAATTTCCTCGAAACATATCAATATCTTTAAATTTAATCTACCATTACCAAACAACCAAGTATTCCCAGCAAAAAAATAAAACCAAGTTTTGTAAAAAAAGTGTTTTTCTTGTTGTCTCAACAGAAAATTTCCCCAATCGTCAAATTATTATTGGTTCGACCCATAGTCGTTTTCGAGAAAAGGTTGCAAGTTCGATCCGCAGCGACAGCAGCATCAATTAAACGAAACGATTTGTGAGTTTTATATCCCTTACCTACAAGCTCATATACTTATTGGTAGTTAACAAATCAGTAGTTACCAATATTACATTATTTTTGTAATTAAAAAAGTAGTCGCTCGTAAGCTAGACTGCTTATAATAACGACTTCGTGTAACAAAATTAACCAAATTTTTTGGTTTCATTTTATTTATAACCACTTATTTGGTAGTGAAAGATTTTGCTGGGAACAATCTTCTTGCTGGGTTTTTCTACAGACAACACTTATTTGTTGCTATATATAGAGATCTTAAATACGATTGAAATTATTTATCAGAAATACACATAAAAATATTTTTTGTTAAGTGAATTATAGACACCTCTTTAAATTAAATGTGCGTGCTTAGAAATGACAATCTCAACACGTAGAACAATACGAAATATTTGTAGTAATTCTTATTGACTCTTCTATTGTTTTACTTCGAGGAATATAGTTCTTTTTATAGAACATGTATTTGTTTTAATAATGTCGATTTCATAAAGGTTGGCCAACCAATATCCCTTAACAAAACGGAAAATGAGGTAAAACCGTTATTAACCCTTCAATATGAGATTTGACAGACACAAAAACACGTGTCCGATAAAATGTTTTCCTCTACAATTTATTCTTCTCAGATAAAAAAAAAACGCATTCCCTTGTTAGGTAAAAATTTTAATTCTACAAAATCGCTAACCTGTAGTAATAATATCACAAACAATAAGCACAAATTTGAGATGGTTAAGAAACTTATAATTTCATTTTTTGAAATTAATTTATAATCTAAATTTCATAAAATTTTAATATTTTTCCTTTATTCCTAGCTAAGGATTAAAAAAAAACTTTTTGTTGTAAAGATTCGGTTACTAAATCGTTGGTATAGAGCGATTACACAATTAAATACCCGGACTGACATATAACATTTTTCTAGATTTTCAACGAAATTTCGGAGGCGGTAGTAACTTGTTCAATCGAAATTGAATTTTGCATGGCATTTACAGTGTACTAGGACAATTTATTTCGCATAGAGGCAACTTTGATATGGGAAAATGTATTCGTTCACTACACTTAAAATATTTTGTGTTTAAAGATGGCTGCAAATGTATTTAAAAACATACGAAATTTCACTTGAAAACTTGCTCACTAAAATTTCATTAAATTCAGCTTACATTTTCTTCTGTTTTTGACTTTTTATAAAATAACCACAAATGTGTCAAAACAACTAACAA
The DNA here is from genome assembly GCA_949987735.1 of Leucophora obtusa. Taxonomy (NCBI): domain Eukaryota; kingdom Metazoa; phylum Arthropoda; class Insecta; order Diptera; family Anthomyiidae; genus Leucophora; species Leucophora obtusa. Next base: position 299,646 of record OX465297.1, read on the forward strand.
AAATTACTGACATATACTTTGATTAATTTATTTATGATATTTGTTTTATTTAGTTTTACACTCATAGAAATAAACCTGTAAAAATAACAGAAAAAGCTGTTAAAAAGTAGTTAAACACTATCTTGCAGAAAAAAATACTACTAAAATACCCAATAAAATTTTTTTGAACTGGTTGCATTTGAATATGTTCTAAAACAGGTGTGTTTACCACCGTGGAACCGGTTCTAGAACTGATTCCTGGAAGTCAGAAAAGAAGGCTTCACTGTCGCAGAACCGGTTCTATAACTGGTTCTAGAACCGGTTCCAAAGCAACCTGTTCTAGTTTGGATGAGCAGAACCTGTTGCTTTTGGGACAAACTCAAACAAAGATCACCGATGATAAAACATAAATTAGAACAGGTTGCATGCAAGTACAAGTTGTTCTACAACCGGTTCTTTGCATCCGACAATTTTGCTGGGTAAGAACAGAAAAATTTTAGTTAATAATTTATGACGTTAAATAATTATGACAAATTATACTGTAAAATCTGCAGGAAATTTTGCTAAAAAAAATTTTTGAATAAAAATTAAAACCCAACATTTTGACAACACTCGCAGTACGGAGAAATATTTTTTGCCCCTTCCTTGTAATTGACAAAGAAGTGGTAAAAATAAAATTTGTATTTTATTTGTACCGATGGTACGAAATACAAAAACAAAAACTTTCATAATATTTCTATTGTTGGTTATGTCTTTGCAGAGACTTCGAAAACATATTTTATTGTTTACTCCATTCTCATTTCGTTGATGTAGTAGACTACGTTTAATATGAAATTTTGATGTTTCAATTTGCATTGCACTATTGCCACCACTTTCTAAAGAAAACTGAAGAAGGGGACTTGGAAAATCCCCGAAACGATCGTCTTTTCATTCCTGAAAGTGTTAGAGGTTTTTGAAAGCAAAAACTCTGTGAAGTATTTGTTAGGAGAATATCCTGATGAAGAAAAATAGCAGTTTTTGAAAAAAGTACTTATTATGTTAATTCATAATAAGGAAATTGGCCTCGAACTGAATTAATAAATTTCTAAAAAATTAGTAGACTAAAAATAGCAAAACCAAACTTTTATATCGAATGAATGCAAATAGTACAGTATCATTCTAAAATCGCAAAAATATATGCTAAAAAAATAGTAAATTGCTGTTTTCGCAAGGCTAGATTTTTAATTGCATTAAAAAATCAAGAAAACTTCGAAAATTTTAAATGTTTTTCAGTCTACTAATTATTTAACAAAATTTTTTGCTGATTTGAACAGGTTAAGTTATGTATTTTCTATTAACTAAAATTTAACTCAAATATAACTATTTAAAATTTTATACCTCAGTCATATTTCACAGTCATATTTTTGCTGGTCCTATCTTACTAATATATAGCAAAAATAATCTGCTAATTTCAGCAGTTTTTTCTGCAAGGTAATTTTTTAGTAGGTTTAACTAAAATTTTGACAGACTTTTCTCTGTTAGTGTAATAAAAAATTACTAAACAAAATGAATATTACGGAAGCTCAGTATTTTATATTATTTTTAACGTTTTTTTAACGACTTACGAATGTAGTTAACAGTGTTGCCATTTCAGTGCTTTTCGGGTATTTTTTGGTGCTTTTTTCCTTCCCGTACCCGGTGATTTTTTACAAATACCCGTTTAAAAAAAGCGGGTATTTACGGTGCTTTTTCAGATTTCTGGCAGTGCTTTTAGTGCTTTTTTACAGTTTCTATTTTTGATGTTTGTTCTCGTTTTTTTACATTTTTCTTGAATTTTCTGTCAAAATTTAAAAAATAATACGAACTATACAAAAACTACATTTTTGCACAATATTTGTAATACAATTTTAAATAGCAACTTCGTTACATATAAACTTAAAAATATTGAAATATTAGTTCGGTGCTTTTTTACCCCTTTTTAGGTAATTTTCTGAACCTTTTTTACACGATTTTTCAAAGTTAAAATGTGTTTTTAAATTCTTCATTTAAATTTTTCAAAAAATTAATATCGTGCTTTTTTACCCCATTTTTGGTAAATTTTTACCCTTTTTACCCGTTTTCATAATGCTCACGGTGCTTTCCTGCCTTCTGGAGTTGGCAACACTGGTAGTTAAAATTTACATTTCTTCTACAAATGAATGTTTCTTTCACTTAAAACAAAAGAAACTGTAATTATACTCAAACAACTAACAAATTCAGACCGCAGAAGCTGCCGAATCAAGTTGCTTCTTTTAGAAAAAGTTGCAATATTTGTTTTTATGGTATTTATAAAAAAAAAAAATTAAGGAAAACAATTTTAGTGGTACTTTCAGGTGCTCCAACAATATTTGCGAAAAATTACATATTCGCAGTATAAATAGGTAGTAAATATAAGTTATACTTTTGACGTAAGATTTTGATTCAAAGCGGTAAAAGCTTTAAGAAAAGTACGCTTTGGTCTAAAAGGTAAAGATAAAATTGACCATAAAATGTATTTTTGAGTTTTTCAATAGACATATTTATTTGCGTATATCTCATATCAAATAACTTCGAAATTAATTTTAGTTAAAAATTTTTAATATTTCATTCAAAAAATGTCCATGCCGTTCAATCACATTAGCGATAAGTTTTCAAAAAATTCGACGATATTTGACAAAAATTGTTTGTTATTTCAAACTTCTAACGCAATTATTGAAACAAAGATTATGATTGCATGTTCCATGCTATATACTAGGTCGTATCATAGGCGCAACCTTATATGCATGTGAAAATAAAAAATCGACACATGATAAAAATAGGATTATAAAAATAACTTAGTGATGTTGGTCGCGGCAGTTGATGGCAATAAAAATGGTTCTTCTGCGTTCAGTCTGACTGGTTGTCAGTCTGACACTGTTCATTTGCCAACAACATGCGTAATTAACATGATGTTTTTCTTTTTTAAACAATATAATGAAAAATTACCATAATTTCCGTTTCATTGAAAATGACATCGCAACATGGCACCAACCGCACCACCACAACAACTGTCAAATTCACAAAACACAAACGCCAACCTGAAAGCTCAAAAGTAGAAGCCCAAATTATACAACGTTTATTGAATTTTGTCAATGTTCCTGTGCTACGAGTCATTTTAATTCCAAATGGTACAAATGTTGCATGAACACATATCGAGGTATCTACATTGTACATATCCATATGTACCACATGCTGATACGTATACATATGTATGTATTTGTATAAGGCTCCAATAATATCACGCACACCTACGCCATTTTCATATGTCTCTCTACATACATATATGAATATATGTTTGTGTAACACATACATACGGTACATATGCAAATGTCCTTTGATCAGTTGTAGCGCTAAATTTCAATTAACGACCATTCATACAAAGCACTCATACAACAACCGCATCAACTCCCATTAGCATAGAACCAAAAGAGCATCCCAGCTTTTGTGTGTAAAACAATAAACATCAGTAAATTTGTGGCTGACCCGCCAACATTATGTAACAACAAGATTTATGTGGCAAGTTGCGCTAGAAGTTTGTCCGCCTTTCGTAACGTTTAGTGCTCTAGCACTTTGGGGCAGTTTCCGATTGTCACCGACATTTCTTACGGACAAAACTTTTTCAGTTGAATTTGGTAACGCCTGCATGAACATTAAAACTTTTTTGTAATTTGCATAAAAATATTGCTTTCGATACTTCTCTCTAACATGGTGGATGAGTGTATAAATGAAAGTTTATCATAAGTTACTCAGTGACTAACTATGAATGTACATCTTTACTACTACAGCTACTACAGCTACGTAGTGTTGAACATCATACACATGCTCTAGTTTCCGTTTCCGTTCTTTACGATAGTTAAAGCTTTAGTTCTTTTACAAGCCAGAAAAATGTATTTAAATTAATTTTAATTTTTTTTAATTAATTCAAAGCTGATGGAATTAACTATACACCCAGAAAACAGATTCAGTTCTGATAACTCCATTTGTAGTCAATCGCATAGTTCGATTGTGGTAGCCGAATTTTTCAGTTGTGGCAACAGAAAACCAATTGAGACAAGACTAATTTGACTAATTTGTGACAACGGAATTTCAGCTGTATCAGGAATAATTCGGTAGCCGCAAACGAAAAATTCATTTGATGCAACTGAACCATTCGATTGGCAACAACTGGGGTTGTCAGTACCGAGTCTGTTTTCTGGGTGTAGTATTGAGAACTAAATGTAGGAAAGCATTAAGGAGAGATTCTAAATGATAAAAATTCCACTTTTATATAAATAAATCTTATCTTTTATTTAAATAAATCTTACCTTAAGAAATACAGCGCAAATATTGGCAAACTTAATTGATATGTTAGCATATATTTTTTTAGCATAAGTTTCGGGGGCCTACTTATAGTTTGCTATCCGCGCCTGAAATTGATCTTCGCAGTGTTTTTTTTTTTTCTCCAGTTTTTGGGCAGAATATTGCGCAAACGTTGCACTCTCAGAACAATTCCGTTGTGGAAACCGAATTATTTGCCAACCGAATTGATTCGGTTGCTGCAACTTCGTAATTCGGTTGCCCCAACCGAATTCAAAACAATTCCGTTGTGACAACCGAATTTTTTTCAACCGAATTGGGTCGGTTGCTGCAACCTCGTAATTCGGTTGCCCCAACCGAATTCAGTTGAGGCAACCGATAATTCGGTTGTTGCAACCGAATTGAAATTGAATTCGGTTGCCACAACTGAATTCGGTTGTTGCAACCGGATTACGAGGTTGCAGCAACCGAATCAATTCGCTTGGCAAAAAATTCCATTGCCACAACGGAATTGTTCTGAGAGAATGCGCTTTTACAATTCTTAAATGCCTTTCTGAGCTACTAAAAGATTGAGCTTGCGTAATGCATTAGAAAATTTTTTAAAACAATTGTTAAAAGCAAAAAACACACATTTTTAAAAAATTTACTCCAATTCTTGAAAAGTTTTTGATGATGATATCCCGTTCTCGGTGACCACTACACAACTTTTCACCAAGCAGCGATATGGAAGTTATTTATGCGGCGAATATATCCGCCAAGTCAAGTGACTTAATTTCATATCGATTTGGATCTAAAGAACTTAACCTAAAACTTTGCATACCCTAGTGGTGAAATATAGTCTACCTAACTCTACATTAATAGAAAAAAGTCTGTAAAAATTTTTGTGAACCTCTAAAAATTGGTTAAAAATGACTTAAAGAAAAAAATTTTGAAATTAGCAGATTTAAATATTAGTAAGATAGGCACGGCGAAAATGAAACTGTTAAATGAAACAGAATTTTAGTTATTTTTATTAATAGAAAATAACAATTTTACCTGCTAAAATCAGCAAAAAAAAAAAAATTTGCTAAATAATTAGTGGACTAAAAAATTAAAAATTTTGAAAGCTTTTTCTTCGATTTTTTTTAACGCAAATAAAAATCTAGCCTTCTGAAATTTGCAGTTTACTATTTTTTTTAGCAAATATTTCTGTTGATTTTAGCAGGATAAATTTAACTTAAAAGCAACAAAAACTTTGTAGATATAACAGTCTACTAATATTTATGAAAATTTTCCGCAGTATAATTTGTCCTTTTAAATTAACTAAAAATTAACTGAAATATAACGAAAATTCTGTGAATTTAACAGTTTCATGTTTGCTGTTCTTATTTTGGCAAAAAATCTGCTAATTTGAGCAATTTTTTTCTGCAAGGTAATTTTTAATTAATATTTAGTAGCTTTTTCTATTATTTTTGCAAATTTATTTCTACTAGTGTATCAATCATTTCTTTCAATTCAAAAAAAAACATGAAAAATAAGAGACATCTAAAGCAGGGTTGGCAACCGATTCATAAAGTTAGTGATATTGATAACTAGGGCAAGGAATTTCATGCACTTAAAAATGGAAAATATGCGCCTAAAATATGCGGTTAAAAAAGAAAAATATGCGTTAAAAATATAAGACATATGCACTAAAAAATACTATTATTCCAAAAATAACGCAATCTAAAACTTAAAAATGTATTTAAGTTAGTTATTTTGCAAACAGACACAGAACTCGAAGATTTCCCATAGGTCAATAAGGTTTTAAGAATGTTTATTTTGATTGAATAAAAATATGAAAACGTATAAATTTTTTATATTTTTTTACAAAATAAAAAATGCTCCTAAACATGAAAAATATGCATAAATATGCATTAAAAAGCACAAAATATGCATTAAAAAGGCACCAAATACGCATTTAAAGTCAAAATATGCAAAAACATGCATTTATGACAAAATATGCAACTACAAATCGATGCCATTTTGTTAAAAATTTGATGATTCGGATAAATATTTAGTCCATATTAGTTTTGGACTATCGAGAAAAAACATGCATTTGCATGAAATTCCTTGCCCTAGTGATAACGTTATTTCAAAAGTTTTTCGCTAGGGTATTTTAAGGTTATCGGTATCATATATTCTCATAATTCTCACATGGAAAAGGTTATTATTAGGGCAAGGAATTTCATGTACATAAAAATCGAAAATATGCGCCTAAAAAATGCGGCTAAAAAAGAAAAATATGCATTAAAAACATTAAAAATTAAATAAAAATAACGAACTTTAAAATATAAAAAATATATGTAAGTTAAGAGGGCCATACATTTGCAATATTATGGTACAACTTTCCAAGTGGTGCAAGCATATTGACCGTATTAAATTGAAAGTTGAGCAATATTATGTAGCGAATCAAAACACTTTTGATTTTTATTGGACAACTTGAAATATTGCATAATCTATTGGCAACACTGTGCAATTTTAATTTTGCGCTGTTTATGTTTGTGTGCATTTTGAGGTTATATTGAATTCATATGTTGCATAAAACATTGTGGCGATCTTTTGTAACATATATGTTGCAATTTATTGTATGGTGTGTGGCAACACGAGAAAAATACTATGCCATTATATTGGACATAATATTGCAAATGTATGGGGGGCTTTAGTTATTTTGCAAATAGACATAGAGCTCCAGGCTTTTCCATAGGTCAATAAGGTTTGTAAGAAATTTTATTTTTAAAAATAATGAAAAGAAAAATAAATATTTTGATTGAAAAAAAAAACACGAAAACGTATAAATTTTTTATATTTTTTTACAAATTATAAATTGCTCCTAAAAACTAAAAATATGCACAAACATGCACAAAATATGCATTAAAAAGGCACCAAATATGCATTTAAAGTCAAAATATGCAAAAACATGAATTTTTGCCAAAATATGCAAAAATATGCAACTACAATCCGATGCCATTTTGTTCTAAATTTGATGCTTCGGATAAGTATTTAGGCTATATTTGTTTTTGACTATCGAGAAAAAACATGCATTTGCATGAAATTCCTTGCCCTTGTTATTATATTTCAATGAGTTAAGTGCAGTTTTTTGTCATTAAATTGTTGGGTTTCTGCACATGATCAATTCTTATACATACATTGAATATCATTTAGTCATAAAATACAATAATTTGTTTAACAAACTAGCATAAGTATGTATTTAAATACATACAGCTGCGAAAAAAAAAATAGCACCAATTAAAGTTTTTTCTAATTTTATCCCCGTTGCTTTTATTTTTAAAGATCAAAATAATGATTAAATTGTCCCCGAAGTACTGGAAGATATTCCAGAAAATTGTAGAAAATTTTAGTGTAACGTTTGTTTTTTAACTTTGCTACCCGTTCTAAGTAGGCGTGGCTTTTAATGAAAAATCATCGATATCGAGCTTTCATCAAATTATATAGTAAAATTTAGCGAGTACTGATCGGATCTGCACAAACTAAATATTGTTGAAAATTCTATAAAATTTCCTTAAATCTTGCATTATTTTTATTCACAAATGGCGGCCAGATTTAAAATGACACCGGTTTAAATATGAGTAAATTTTTCTTTGTTTTTAGCGATTTTAAAATAAAGTTAACAACAATGAAATTTTAAAGCGAATGTTATTATGATATGCTTACCACGATATAACAGATCAGTCAGACTTTTTTTTTACATTATAGTATAAAGCATTTCATATTAAAATCTCATTGTTGTTAACTTTATTTTAAAATCGCTAAAAACAAAGAAAAATTTACTCATATTTAAACCGGTGTCATTTTAAATCTGGCCGCCATTTGTGAATAAAAATAATGCAAGATTTAAGGAAATTTTATAGAATTTTCAACAATATTTAGTTTGTGCAGATCCGATCAGTACTCGCTAAACTTTACTATATAATTTGATGAAAGCTCGATATCGATGATTTTTCATTAAAAGCCACGCCTACTTAGAACGGGTAGCAAAGTTAAAAAACAAACGTTACACTAAAATTTTCTACAATTTTCTGGAATATCTTCCAGTACTTCGGGGACAATTTAATCATTATTTTGATCTTTAAAAATAAAAGCAACGGGGATAAAATTAGAAAAAACTTTAATTGGTGCTATTTTTTTTTCGCAGCTGTATACAGAAATATTTTCGTTTGTTTTAGTGTGTTACATTGCAATAAATCATTTAGTATTGTTTTCATTTGTAAAACTATGTCACCACTAAATATTTAAAGTAACCTTTTCTTCGTTCTTGGATGGATGTCATCCTAACCCTTTTCAGTTTTATATATGTTCGTAGTCGTATGTTTGTATGTTTGTTATGCTAATTCCTACAACATGTAGTACTTTTTCCAATTTGTTAAGTCAAAATATAACAAATGCGTTGTTAACGTAATATTCTTCGCTGTCATTAAACCAAATTTACATACATACATGCGTTCATAAAATGTTTATTATAATTTCAACAACCTTTTTTTTCATTTCTTTCACTTACAGATATCATGTCATTTCTATAAAGTATGAATATTGTATGTTCACAATAAAATTGCTACTTGCTGGATTACTAAAAGTATGGGTAAGTCAATTTGATTATTTTGATCTAAAAAAAAGAAACATAATAAAAACTGTCATAAAGTTTTATAATAAAACAAGTACCAGCACTAAAGTTAAGGGTTAGAAAAAGGGGTTAACAAATTGGTGACATCATTGTACTGGTACGTTAAACGCTGAGGCATTCAGACCGAATCACAGCACCTTAGTTAGTTCTGAATGGTGATATCGAAGCACTGTTGTAATAAAAATAGACAATAAGTAGGCGCTTTTGAGCAAACAGAACCAGCATAAATACTTTACCCTCCCCCAACTTTGTAAGCAGATTTTATTTATTGATGTCGTTGTCGCTACCGTTGTCTTCGTCGTCCTTATTGGAACTGACTGACTCCCCCCTAATGGTGGCATAAATAATACTCTGAAAATTACTGTGCTGTTAGCAAATTAATTTTCATTTGTGTGCAATTATCGCATCAAGCAAAATGTTCCAAATTACCTGGTTAACTCGCATTAAAAGTTTTATCCAAGACCGTGCTTGTCAATTTCGTGCATATAGTAGGAGTAGTAGTAGTAGTAGTAGTAGGTGGTGGTATTGTTTGGCAGGGGGTGGTGGGGGCTGTTCTATGGGAAAATCGCAAAACGTTATTTATCTAAGTTATGTTAGTATAATCGTGCATAGTTTTACACTCACAGACACACACCGGCACACACACATACACATCCATACACAAACAGTTTCGTTGTAGAGGTGTATTTAATGGTTTGTTATTTTCTTGGCTTTTTTAAAATTTCTTAGGGATAATGAAATTTTGCATGTTTGCCCTTTTCGTGAAGCTCCTTTTGTTTGGGTGAACTTAGTCTGGCAAAATTTAATTTGACGACACTATTAAGTGGGCGTAACGTGCTGTAGATATTTATTTGTTGTTTTATGTATTTATTCATACATGTGTGTATGTATGTGTATTAAACTAGTGGCTGTTGTTGTTGTTAACTGTCATGTTGTGGCAATTGCAAACAGTTTGTTTAAACGCACCGCAATTTGGCTTTAAATGTCTAACTGTAAAGGCATGTGACACAGGCACCTGTGTTCATAGGCAGACAAACATGGTTGGATAGGTGGATGGGTAGATGGAGTTGTTTATCGTCTCACTGCAATTAACTTTATAATAGGATAGAAAACTTTGAATGCTTTTCAATTGAAGCTAAGAAAATAAAACGAAAATTATTTTATTTGATCTCATTAAATCAAATCCATCTGAAGTGAATGGCATAAATTTAACACAAAATTGTATGTGTACGCGGAAATGAATAAATCTCAAGTGTTGGCAAGTACTTACTTTTAAATCACCCCATCACCAAAAAAAAAGAAAAACACTGATACAATGATAGCACCAAATAAACGAACGCAGTGAAGAAACGAACAAATAAACATCCCCATAAATAGAGACTAAAATTTCAAGTGAATCAATTGTGTTCGCTGATGATGCGTGCCGAAGCAGGAATATACAACATTCACATTTATTAATGTATGTGTGTGTGTTTGTATGAATCCCATTTCCATACAATTACGTTCATCTTTTTTTTATATTCAACGATAACAATGACAACAATACCAATATTACAGGAATAACATAAACAACTCTAATAATTGTAATAATTTTCATTCTGTATTTTTTTTTTGGCATATTTTGTTAGCGTTTCTACTACTTCCCCCCGCTGTGAATTTATGAGCCACAATTGCAAAATTATATTGAGTCAGCAGAAATTACTCATTCATTCATTCCATGCTTCTAAACGATGCATAGAAGACATCTATTCAGTTTGAGTGGTGGAGTCGCCCTTGTCGCGACTTTACGAGAATTTGTTTTGGTAAGCAAAACATGTCAACAACAAGATTCGGACGTATTATTACAACTCCCGCGGTGCCAAATTTACAGCAAATAGTCGTTCATGGAGGGGGATGATGCTAGAAACGGATGAGCAGGAAGGAAGTGTGAGAGTATGAGCGCGTGAAACGCACGAATTATCACAGCTCCAAATTGCTTAAGAAGTTTTTTCTTTTTTTTTTTTATCGATGTCAGGGAAGGGAAGAAGTGCAAATGAAGACTACAATTGTAATTTTGTGGTTGAAATCATCGATAATCCACAGGGATTCATTTGTTTGTCTTATTCGCAAAATTCAAAATATAATCTTCTATTTAGTTAACTGCATTAATGCTGCAGCCAAAAAATTCAAAAAAATTTAATTTTTTTAAAACTATTTTTATTTTATTTTTTGTCAAACGGGTTTCAAATCGATTTGACTAATTTTTAACAAATTTTTGTTTGAAATACTGATTTAAACAATGATTTTAGATATCTTTATTTAACACTATACTAAAAATCCTCAGTAGTGTTAATTTGAGTGTTAATTTTCAAAACTATTTATAACTAATTCTTAAGAAACCATTCTTTAAATTTTACACAAATTATTGTTAAAATCTAATATTTTCATGTTTCTATTATTACCCGGTAGATGGCGCCACCAGTGTATCCGAAGTTTTAAATATGGCGCTATGTCTTTCCCTCCCGATTTTTTAAAATAGCCCATATCTCGAAAACTAAGAGAGATAGAGCAAAATTTATGAAAATTTCGACTACCCCTAACCGTGTAACCCAGCGAAAGGGGTTATCTCTATCCAAAAATAGACCTTGGCGGGGCCTTGGACCCTCGGGAATTTTTAATAAAAATTTTCCACTTCATAAAATGGCTCATATCTCGAAGATAGAGATATGAGCCAAACGGACAAAATATTTGCTCCGCTGAAGTGCCCTTATATGCCCTCACATGATATGGACTAGGCCAGGGGTGGGTCCCGAGACCCTAAATTTGAATAAATTCTACGACTCAGTATAATTACAGATAACACTGTAGTTTTACAAATTTTTTACTTAAATTTAGATTTGTTAAATTTAACATAAGAATTTGTTAAAATTAACAAATTTTATTTTAAGCCAAAAAACAGAAATAAATTTTGCTAAACTAACAACAGACTTATTATTTTGAGTGTATCTCTATTGTGAAAAGGTTATCTCTCCTCGGAAATTTTTGGTAAAAATTTTTCACTTTTTAAATGGCCCATATCTCGAAAACTAAGCGAGATAGAGCAAAACGGACAAAATCTTTGCTCCCTTGGAGTGCCTTTACATGTCCTGCGATAATACGGACTATGTCCGAGAAGGTTTCCGAGACACTAAATTAAAAAAAATTTTACGACTCAGTATCTTTACAAATAAAACTATAGTTTTACTAATTTTTTACTTAAATCTAGATCTGTTAAATTTAACAAAAAATGTTTTAAAATCAACAAATTTTATTTTAAGCAAACAAAACAGGAATAGATTTTGGTAAAATAACAAATTTTTCTGTCGAGCTAACAGATATATTATTTTGAGTTGGAAAATCATAATGTCCATTAAGGTGTTTTGATAAAAAAAAATGTGTGTAATTGTACTCAAACGAAACGTACACTAAAAAAAAGTCAGCAAAAAATGTTGCTGTGTCAATAAATTTCACAGTACAACAGTCAATCTGGGGGGTGAGAAATTCCAAGTCAGGGTGATGGTACTAGGTCAGTATAGTAAAACCCTCAAAGGGTTTGGCGTTCGTATGTGTCATTTTTTTTTATAACCTTTTAACTTTTTTCCTTATCTTGATGTTTTTCGCTTAGTTGTAACTCGAGAACCACTTGTCCGATTTTGATGAAACAAATTTAGAAAAATTTAGAATTACAATTTCTTTAATCCGTTCATATAACATTTTTCTTTATAATCAACAGTTTTGCCGGTAAAAATAAATTTGTGGAGAAAAAAAAATATTTTTTTGCCTAAAAATTAAAAATTTTTTTTTTTAAATTCATAAAAAATTTTAATTTTTAGGCAAAAAAATATTTTTTTTTCTCACATACGAACGCCAAACCCTTTGAGGGTTTTACTATACTGACCTAGTACCATCACCCTGACTTGGAATTTCTCACCCCCCAGACAATAATCCCAAAAATGTTCCATAGTGTTTTTAGTCAGGAGCGTGCTGCCAAAAAAGTTAGTAATTTCAGCAAAAGGTTTTGCTGAAAATCAGCGAGCAGATTTTTACCAAAAAATTAGTAATCTGAGCAAACGTTTCGCTAACACTTAGTCGATTGTAAATGAAAACAAATCCTTGCTAAAATCACTAAACTTTTTGCTGATTGTTAGTAGACTGAAAAAAAAACACAAAAAATTTGTAGAGAAATTTTACTTTAGTTAATTTATTTGCTCAAAATTTAAATATAGAAATTGTGTAAAGTTGTTTTTTTAAATTATCATTGCCGTTGTCTGTACTATTTACATCCAGACAAGCTGTGACATATACATCTTGTCTATCTGGTTGACGCCTACGCTATACTTGCGGCTATCAGAAGAATTTTTGTAGCAAAATAAATTAGTAAAACATTAATTCGAAATTAGTTTAGTGCTAAAAAAATATAAATAAAATTTTTGCTGAAAACGGAATTTCAGCAAAAACATTTCTGAAAACTAGTGCACTTGATATACAAGACGTTTGACTAATTTTTCTATTAACTTATTTTTTTGAGTGTATGAATGCGTTAAATACGGGGAAAAAACCAAAACTTTTTTGAGCGAGATCTTCAGTTCCCTATCTCAGTTTTAATGCACATTTGTTGGCATACACTGGAAGAAATAATTATAAGACCAAAATTTGATTTCGAATTAGTCGAAAAGTTTAAATCCGATCTCGATCATATTTGGTACAACGTTTAGTGAAGTGAACACGCATTTTATGAGAAAGGAGAAAAACTAGATTTATTTAATTCACGTACAGATAACAACACTTTAACATTATGTTCAAAGGAAATAATTATAAGATCAAACTTTAACATTTTTCATAAATACATTAAAAACAAAAAAATATTATAAAAAAATAAAAATTTTGATTCGATACTAAATATTGCCCATACATTTTCTATTGGATTTAAATCTGGCCCTCACGTGGGCAAGTTTTTGTACTATACAAAGTATTTAGTTGAACTTGACTTTTTCTAAATAATTGCATACCCGAGTAAAAATAGTTATATATTGTCATATATAATGTGATTGGGCTATATCTGACAATGAATGGAGTAACATTAAGACACATATCATTATATACAACTACATCTGATATTATTTGTCAACGAATTTTTTGTATGGTAAATAATAAGTATTATTACATATCCCCAAATCTGACTCCATATATAACTATATAAGCCTTATAAAACTAATCATATTATATGTAGTGATCGATATGATACTAAGTTTTATAACACTGTATGTGTCGTCGTACTAAAAATATATTTTAATTTTATATAACTTTCTATATAATCCCATACAAATTAATATATAGTTCAACATCAAATTTAGTTATCTGCAAATTCAGAGTTAATTATTCCATAGCCAAATAATTTTCACGTGATGTTTTTGCATGTAAAATCATATTAAAAACTGATGCGTACGATTTAGAAGACAAAAGTATTCAAATAAATTTTTATTTTATGTTTTAAAATTTGGGTCTCCAAAATTGTTAAAACCATAGACATTTCAATGTCAATTTAATAGCTGGTATGCATAAAAAGTATGCCTACTATCAGACAAAATTTTATAAAATCAGATATTTTTATATCGAATTAGATATAATTCGATGTCCTGGATATGGACAAATCTCGGATCAAACTGTATCAAATTATATATTATTTGATATAATTAGACACATGTAGATGACCCATTTTTCGGAACAAGTTGTATGTCGTTGTATATGGGGATTTATCAGAAAAGATATAATTATGTATGACACCATATGTGACCTTCTCCGAGAAAAGGGACCTAGTGTGTCAAAAAACGGGTTTGGACTTAAGAGTGGATTCTGGTACCTAAAAGGTTGTAGAATAAGATGAAATGAGTTAGAAAAAAACTTCATTTTCACACACTAGGTCCCTTTTCTCGGAGAAGGTCACATATTAAGATTTTTACCCGGGCAAAGAATTACAAAAAAAATTAAGTTTAATTTTAACCATAGTTCTAAAAATCTATAGCTTTAGTTTTTTCAAAATTTTTTACACAGAGGAAACAGATTTGTGCTTACAACCGAATTTGTTGCCAATCGAATGGTTCGATTACCGTAACCCAATTTTTCAGTTGTGGTAACTGAATATCAATAGAGTAAATAGTCATCTTTCTTTTGCCGCAACAATATTTCGGTAGTCTCAACTGAAAAATTCTGTAGTCACAACCCAAGCATTCGATTGGCAATAAATTCGGTTGTAAGCACGAATCTGTTTTCTGGGTGTATGAATTGTCGTTAATTACTTAGCCCTCGAAGCTTTAGCTGACACCATCTTCCGGATATCTGTAATTTAATAACTTTTTGTTATTTTTGTTTTTAACATTTGCATGTCTATTATTGAGCTTACAGCGAGAAAACAGATTCATTGTTACAACCGAATTGTTTGCCAACCGAATGATTTGATTACGGCAGATGAATCATTTGGTTGTCTTACTAAAATATATTACTGCCATAATTAAAGTATATTTTTTTAACCGAAATTCTTTTCTGTATCAACTAAATTTTTCTTGTCACAAACAGATGTATCAGTGGTTCCAACTAAACCATTGGGTTGGCTAAAAATTTCCTAGTTACAATGAATTCTATCTTGTCCGTTTATCTACTGCCACATTTATTCCAGCTGTGATTTTGTAACACTTAAAGAAAACTATTTTGATTTTTTCGCGGAATGTTAGCAAATGTCTTGTAATTTTAGCATTAATAAAAAACATGTGACCGCACGAATTATGTGATAACGGTTAGGCTAGTACAATATTGCTCATAAGGTGGTAGTGCCTTGAGAGCGTGCGCCCCAAAAAGTTATACCACTAATGTTCACGTTGTTATTAAATATTGTATCATTCTATTGTGCTATCAAAGCATGCATACATTCAAAGACATCCCAAAAGCCGACATTCATCAAAAAGTATTTGCATTCGTGCATAGCAAATACATAAAGGACCCAGGACAATAAAACAAAATTCAAGTTCCCAAATGTCATTTGTACTGGTAGTGAGTGACATGCAATCAAATGGGATTTTTTATTTTCATAAATGCCAACATCAACTGGCACTAAAGTTGACATCAATTATCTTCTGTCTTAGACTAGGTCCAATGCGAACGAAGAATAAAAAACAACAAAATACTACGTAATCAATTTTACCAATTTTCTTTGAAACTCAACGACTAGTAATTGTTTATTATATACCAAACACACATTCACCGTTAACATACTAACACTCATGAATTTGTGGGGTGGTTAAAGATGTAACTCTACTGCTGATGGACTATGGTAAGAAAAATTGCTAGTGAACATTTAACACTCGATTAAATACGAAATTTATGGCCTTTGTATGACGGCTAACTGCACACACGATTGCACAGCAGCGTTTGTTGATGCTAATTCACTTCGAATTGACAAAAGGCAAAATAATCGATACAAACAAATTAAAGCGATTAGACTTTAGTTAATTTACTGCCGCACAATTATTGAAAGTTACACCACCGAAGCAACAAAAACAACAGCAGCATTACCAACAACAACAACAAAAACAACAACAAAAACAACTACAGTAGCAAGTGACTGACCGTTATGGTCATCGCGAAAGTGCGTTTGGTCGCTTGTGCATGTTTGCTATTGACACTTTATTGAGACAAATTGATGCGACGATGCGTTTTCAATGTGACTTGGGTCATTCTCTGCTCTAACATCAAACGCCCATATGTCTACAATATGTATGTGTATGTGCCGTGCCATACACATAAATGTAATTGCGGGGGTTGGCGGGGAGCGCAGAGTTGTCATTTAGTAAATTAACCGAAAAATAAATGTGAATAAGGATGGTGCTTTTAAGCGATAAAGACATATCACCAACACCCTAGCCAAATGCTACTTACGATGAGTTTTGCTTTTAAGGATGTGGCATTGATAACCATCTGGGCGAGTTGCCAAATTGCCAAAAACCAAAGCAAGCAATATGCCTTGGTCTGATCTTAGACAAGCAATTAAGCTGATAACAATTTTAGACATTCAAGCATACACGTACACACACACACACACACATATGCACATGTGTCGTACATATCTGATACCAAATACTTAATGTGTTCTGTTAGTTTGTGGTATTTTACCAATTTAGTTGCGCCATCAATTGTTCGAAATAAAAATAAAAAATCCCGATGACGTCACAGCAACTACAAATAGTTGTGCGATTTCAGTTTATCGCGTGATATCATCGCATATTCACACTCGTTCGTTCGTTCATTCGATCGATCGATCGACCGTTCAGTTCACTGCACTTCGATACGTTCGATCACCCATTTGGAACCGATCAATTTGTTTGATATTTGTTTCTATTAGTTATGTACGAATGTGCATGTTGTATGTATGTAGACATCGAATGTCATTTGTTTAACTTTTTTCTTCCCACTGAATGTTCAAAAAAACATTTATGTGGCAGGGATGTTAAACAAGAATAATTGGGTACCAAACGATATAAAAATTGTTCATTTTTTGCATCTCTACCGAGGCACATCTACACGAGACAGAAATCTCGTACATTTTTAACTAAATTTTTCATCTATAATATTGTTGGCACTAATTTTTATCGCAAAAATTATTGACTCTGTTTTCATTATTATTTGTTGTTTTTATTTCAAACAGCAATTTTTTCTCCAAATACCAAATTGAAATTTTCAATAATTTAACAAAGAATTTTAAAAATTAAAAAAAAAAAATGCCCCGTTGGCTGTCCGTCTCCAATATACACAAATTGCCTGCACTTGTACGTACAAACCATACGTCAGTGTGGCAACATTTGCGAAAAGGTGACACGGAGGAAATAAGAAGATTAACAGGAAATCTAAAGTAGAATGTTTGTATATGTCTGTTTGATCACTTCTGAAAGTATTCATATAGAGACAATCTGACAATGAAAATATAAACGATAATAAAATTTAATGGAAAATCACTGATGAAGCCTGTCCATAAAAAAGGCAGAAACTGGATCTAGTCTGATTTGCAAATTTAATGTGTTTATAACTTTTAATGTTTATTCTTCTTCTTAACCTCAAACCTACTAAATTTTAAGAAATTGTATTTGACAGAAACTGGCAATGATCTGGAGACTACATTTCCCAGATATAACCCAACAAACAATTCGTTCCGTTTACGTACCGTTTTCGGTCCGTCATAAACGGAATCCAACTCCATTTACGTACCGTTTTCCGGATCCGTATACGGACCAGAAAACGGATTTTAAGGAACATCGAAACTGATTCGAATCCGTTGAAAGTCCGTCAATGACGGACCGTTTACGGACCGTTATATCGTGTAAAAAACTGACAAGTCCGTTGAAAGTCCGTCAATGATGGACCGTTTACGGACCGTTGAGTCGTGTAAAAAACGGACAAGTCCGTTGAAAGTCCGTCAATGACGGACCAGTTACGGACCGTTATATCGTGTATAAACGGAGTGACTCCGGTTTTCAAATGCCCTTTTATCTATCTAAATTGATTAATTTTGAGTAATAATTTTTATGATTTTTTATAGATTTATTAATCCCGATATTGATTATTTACATTTACCGTATATTTAGTACAATACATCAGTTTACCTCTCTATCCAGCAAATCAATTCACCCATAATAAAATCGATCATCTACATCCAAAGAAAAAATAAATTAGTTATGGTTTAATTGATTGTATTTATGATGGTGTTTTGCATACGATTCAAATTCACAAATTTTAGGTCTATTCTACGTCGTTTCCGCGGGTTCCCAATTTACTCGAAGTAACAACAATTTACCCACAATATTGTAAAAATTCGTAGAACAGAGCTTTTGCTACAAAAACCAACCATCTTACACATACCACTGTAAACACTCACTAAATTTCATTAATCTTACCATCTAATATATGTATGCGACTTGAAGTTATTTGATTGATGATGTGTTGGACCTATTCCAGCTACCACCACTAATTTCTCGCCACAAAAGTAAAATAAAATAAATAAAAAGGGTTGAGCTTCAGTTTTTAAAATAATTTAATTGTTGTTATTTTGAACCCAAATTAAAATCAACTAACTCCGTATTTTACGGTACGGAAACGAAGTTAAAACGTATTGTGTTCGAAAATCCGATTACACGGTACTTTAATGTTCCGTATACGTACAAGCTTTGACGGATACGTGTATTACTGACCGTTAATGTGCCGTTAACGCCGGATTCATGATTCCGTATGTGCCGGAGAGTCCGTAAAAATGTTTCTTGGGAAGTGCTGCATTATCGTAAAGTCTTACGTGTAAGTGTGCCTTAACAATAAATACATATTCCAAATATGTTCATTTAAAAAATTCTCAATCTTTTGAATACCAGACTCATTTGAGTGGGTGCATTATTAAAATTCCTTAGCATTTCTTAATGCTTTCATAAAACTGTGTTCCATTGTTGACTTAGATAAAAGGATTTTTAATTATATTTATTTTATATAAAGGATTTTTATATAGCAATATTTGGCCAAGACATATGGCTTTCCCCTGTAAAATCGTTTTTGTTGAGCAATTTCCTTTCAATCCCACATTTCCCTTAATATCTCTGATTTACAATTAACCCTCTAATGCTCTTTATTTTGATAGCGATAATATTTATACTATATGTATATTTGACATTCAGAAGTTACTATTGCCAAAATATTAAAATTTTGATTTAGACAATAGCTGGGTTCGGGTACTCAACATTGGGATCCCGCGGAATCCCAATTTTACCAAAAAGCGTTTTCTTACTACACAATTGGGTAAATGAGAGCTGTCATGAGAGAGTAATATTCTTGTTCTTCTTGCACGAAAAAGCCCAGACTTTTTTTTCGTGTAAATTTGGGTAAATTGTTTTTTATCAGCTGTTATGTCATCAGTTGGGTTCAACTAGTTCAATTGAACTATTCACTAATTTGAACCAAAGACCTAGTTCACAACTAATAGCTCTTTTATTTCAATCGCTCATTTCATTCATTCAGAAAATATATTTATCATTTACTAAAATTAGTATAATAGTTGCAAAAGCCTATCGGTGATTTCTATCTAGATTTTTACAACAAATTGAACAAGAACTAGAAAGAGCGCTCACCAAAATTAACTATAATGCACAAATCTATTGACGTTTGCTTTTCGAGCTTCAAATATGGTTTTTCGCGTTCGTTTACTTTTGTGCATTTTTGTCATTTCGTGAGAGTATTTCTTGTTAACTCTCATTTTACCGAACTTTACCCAAAAAGTAAAGAAACAGACCTAATATAGCAAAATAATGGTTGAAGACGATTTAAGAAAACCAATAGTCAAATTATTTCGAAATTTGCTATAAATAACACTATCAGTATAATAAAATTTTATACCGAAAATGGTTGATCTAGTTTTATTATTTTTGAAACTGTTGCTATATTCGATTTTAAATTAGAGTTTTTGAGTTGAAGAGCTATTATTATTAATAATGTATGCCAGGGTGTACATATATTTTTAACGATTTTTAAAATATTTTCTTCTGTTTTAAAAAGTTAATTTTTTCAAATTTACGAACATTTTACTTTACGTTCTTCTCGCTTAAAAATCGTTGGTTGTACAAAAAAAGTAATAAATTATATTTTCTATAGGTGTAATAGAATTGCTTTAATAAAACATACGTATGTGTTTCTTCATCCCATATCCGAATTTCATTAAAATCACAGATAACCCATTGTAATATCTTCCTTGTTAGTGAGTAGAGTTTCGTCTGACATTTTGGCGATTTCCATCACAACCATGTTAAAAACAAAAATACTAAAGACAATTTTATTGTAAAAATTTTGCTGATACAATATTTCTTGATTTTGCCAACAATATGATAACGTTGGCAAGTTAGCGCCAACCAACGGTTGGCCGCTGTTATCAATTGGATAACAAAACAATCCTGTCAACATTGTTAATACCATGTTCTGCCAACGCATAACCGCCCGTCGCCAATAGTTTGCCAAATTTGTGCCGATCGTGTTTTTCTGCCTGTATAGTTTTTATCAAAACTGTATTCAAATAGAAATGACACCATAAAAGAAATTTTGTTATTAGTACCAAATAAGTCAAGGGGGTACCATAGTAGTTACAGATTATAATTGTACCACAAAAAGTACTATATTACCAACTTTATCATCCCTGTGGTAGCATTTTTTTTTTGGTTTTGTCTTCTTCCTCGTCTTTGTTTTCTTGGTCTTTGTTTCCCTTTACTGCTTTCTATCAAATTAAATGCATGCAATAACTATAATCTTGTGTGTTACTGCTTCCGAATGGTTTTACATCAATAACTTTTAACCAGAATAATTATTACACACCAACAGTATGCAACAGCATGTGTGTGTGTTTACCTACTCCAACACACATAAATACTCACAAATGTCTTCAATATACTAGCGTTTTATGAATTCCTTTTGGGCACTTTTTTTTAGGAGATATGTTTTTATTTTAATTGGGAAACTAATATGGTTGCGTCAGTTGGCTAAATTTACAAAATTTATAGATCATAATTAAATCGATATGTTTTTACTTACTGGTGTTCCGCATGTGTCCCTATTGTGTTTAACTTTTCCCAAGAAGAGACAATGGCTTGTTGCAAGTGACAGTTTGGTTATTTATAAACCTGTGCGTTGGCATTCAAATATCAACAGCCTCGCGTTAGTTAGTGTTTTAATCAAGGGCCACGATGGGATGTGAAAAGAAAGAAGCCAACGAACGTACGAACGAAAACAATCTATTATAATCGGTGTTTTATGCGCAAATAGTTAATTTTTATTTGCGACGGTGGAATTTAGCGACGCTGTTTGGTGTCAGTTTGATAAGTTGCGATGCCAATGAGAGCAGGACGACAATGCATTCCATACGGTAGAACAATTGGGTTGCACAAAATTCCATTCTTGATTTGTCTGACACTCAACTTTATCGCTATTGTGTTTGCGGCACATTCAATGTTTGAACGATTCAATAACTTTGAAATTGGATTGTGTCCTCCGTAGTGGATGAGGGACAATTGCCATTGACAACTTAAATACCTTAATAGTGGTGGTGAACAGATTGTGAGAGAATGGCAAATAAACACTAAAGTCCTGTACAAAGTCGACTGGTCTTTAACCTACATTTGTTATATACTAGAGGGCTGAATGAATGTCTTACAAGACATTCTCTTGCATGCGCTGATGAGAGATTTGACCATTTTACTTATTTGTAGTTATTTACAAGATGTTAAAATTCAGATCATTACAAAAAAAAAAAAATTAATAAAACAGAAAACAAAAAAAATTTTTGGTGTTGTATAAGAAAATGTTTTGTGAATGTCTTGCAAAACATTCATACTGGCCTCTATTATATACTATAGGTTAGAGTGTCTAAAAAACCGGTGTTTTCAGAAAACCGGGTTTCAGTCTTTTCGAAAAAATTTATATTTGATTTTTCCCCTTATGATTTCATCACAAGTGAAGACACTAAATTTAAATTTTATTGCAATATCATGATATCGCAGACATACAAGCGGATCGTGGGAAAGGGGAAAAATCATACGCCACGGTAAACAAACACATTGAGTTGGGCTCTGTGGCGTACGACTTTTCCCCTTATATTAATTGCTGGAGCCGCGCATGACGATATAAAATGTCAAAACAATTGCAGAGAAACATCAAAATAATATCAATTGCACTGTAGTGGAGAAAATTTGATCATTTCATGGCTGAGAAACATTATAGTTCTTTCTTAGACAGTGTAGAAACTGTCTAAGAAAGTTTAATTAATAATTAAACTTTTCCCCGTTTACTAAAATGTATGTTTTTTTCATTGCTAAATTAAAATGAAAACTAAAAGTTAGATATGATGGCAGACATCATCCCAAGATCCGCTTGATCATGATATCTCAGCGATATAATGATATAGCAATAAAATTTAAATTAAGTGTCTTCACTTGAGATGAAATCATTTTGACAATTGCTTGCTATTATTTTATTGCATGTCAAGACACTAGATTAAGCAATAAAATTTGTACAGTTAGCAGAAAAAACTAATAAAAATTAATTAAAAAGCGCCCGGCAGAAAAAAGTACTGATTTTACTTCTGAGAAATCAAACAAAACATCCTATGCAATAATATGGGTGTCCAAAAAATATTTTCGCACATCTGTTTTTACACCATCAGATGCACAAGATGAAAATTTAAATTTTACATAATTTCAACCCAGCAGAAATTCGGAAGCGGTAAAATTGAGTAAAAATGATTAGTGCTTCTTTTCTGCTTCGTTTACTGCTTCTGAGAATTTATAGCTTGCAGTAGTGTGTTAAAAAAAAGGCAATAGAGTTTTGTTTACCACACTTTATCGCTCTAACAAAGCACGAAAGAATGACAATGATAACCGAATTTACTAGCTACAAGCTGTGATTTCATGCCATTATTTGGAGCTATGATAGAAGCGCATATCGGATATCGAAACAAGTGCTTTCACGCGAGCTATCTCGAACAAAAATCATGCCTTATATCAGCAATAATGCAAGCGCTACACTTATTTTCTTTCCCTGACGAACCTGCTTCCAAGCAAGCAGTATTTTTTGCTGGGAAATGACATTATGCACTGCTGAATCCAGCAAAAAGCGTTTATTTTTATTAGTAGATTGAAAACATCACAAAAAACAACTACAATTGCAAAATTTAATTTATATATTGAATTTGAAACGATTGTATACGATTTTCATATTATATTTATTTGAGTACATGTGTGAAAAGATGTCATTTTTTATATAAAAAAAAAAAAACAAAACTCCAGTTTTGTTTATTAAAATTACATTTTTTAAGTAAAATGCAGTCGAAATATTGAATTTCAAACGATTGATTAATAGTTTTTATCAAATCATGTTTAAAAATAAACAGGTTAACCTACAAATAATAAACGGTTTTCGGTTTATTTGAAGTTAAAAATCATTTAATTTTGAAATTGAAAAAAAAACCGTGAACCGGTTTTCGGTTATAATAATTTTTTAAATTTATAATGGGCTTATAAAACAAATTTTCATACAAAATACATTCATAAACGTGTTATAAGATTTTCAAATTGTTATGCATAAAGAAGTTTATAATTTTAAAGCCAATAGAAAATATTTTGTTGGTAGGAAAGTTTGCTTTGTATCTAACTGTATTTTTTCTTCGGCTTTCCTAAATATTATACGAATCGGTTTCGTGACATGTCACTACTACTTCCCTTTATAACACGTCACAGAAACAAGCTGTTACATGGATCAATTAACGCCCTCTCATGGCAATACCATGTTAAAGTGACTGGTTCCGGGATCTACCGAAGGATCGCGACTCAAATTTTTTTTTTGCAGCAGTGTTGTTTATATTATAGCATTTTCTTTTGAGAAAAAAAAAATATTTATTTTTATTTTTAAAAAATTTTTTTTGTATTTACAAATTTTTTTTGTTGGTGCCTTTTTAAAAAGTTTTTTTTTTTTTTGTATTTACAAATTTGGTATGAGAAAGGTGTTTAAAAATTTAATTAGAAATTTGTAAATTCTTTCTGTGTACACTAATAGAAAAAACCGAATATTAGGTTCAGAAAGGATTATTCGGCAGAAACTTTCGAATCGAAGTTTTTTTTTTTTTTTATCAATATTTCAAATATTTCCTTTATAATTATGTAGAACTTTAGGAAAAAACAAAAAGATATATCTTAGAAATTAAAATGAGATTAATTCATAATATTTATGAAAACGAAATGAAAATAAATAAATAAATAATAATAATAATGTTAGGCCATGTCTACACGAGACATCCTGCTAGAGATAGAGCAAACAAATGCTATAGCTCTAGCTATAGCATTTTTCTCTGCAATAATATTAATATATTTTTCCTATTCATTTATATATAAAACACTACTTAAAAATGTTTCGGTTTCGGCAATTATTCGGTCAAAAATTTGCCTAATGTCGTTTTTGACGGAAAAAAAATATTCGGTCGGCGTTTACTATATTCTAAAATGCAAAATTTTTAGCGATTTTTTGACATATTCTCAGAATATTCTTGATCAATTACGGGCACGATTATACTTAAACGAAAGGTTAGTTTATATAGACATCGAACTTTTAAAATTTTAGTGATTTTTAATTTTTGTTAAATAATCAGATATTTATAAATTAAAAAATTAAGCAAATTGATAAATATCTGAATTAAGCAAATTTATAAATATCTGATTATTTAACAAAAATTAAAAATCGCTAAAATTTTAAAAGTTCGATTTCGTTTTTTTTGTATGCCCAAATCGAATTTGACACAATGATATTACTTGAAAATTATATATTTTATGAGAAGTTATTGCAAAAAACTAAATGGAAAAAATATAACTTACAAGCTCTTTTAACGACCTTATATTTTTCCAATGTAAAAATGCAAAATGTGGTAAACCTAATGTAGAGTACGCAACACTCAAATACTCTACTAGCTAACGTTTAAAAGTCTAATTTAGAGTGGACTTTTCTGTCGTGTTTGCCGACAAAAACGAACGTTTTGCAGTGGTTGATGTGATAACCCTTTTTTTAATATACATGTATCGTCACCTAAAATGCAAAAAGGCCTAACAACTCTATAAATATATATGGGGACAAATATATATACAAACACGAACTTCTGCTCTTTTGAGATCAAAAACTGTTTGATACTATCGATTTTTTGTAAAAAATTGCATAATAAAATTCCGTTGGTATTCTAGATTCAGTTCTTATCCCGAAAATATATGGGTCATTCTATACCTCTAGTATTTTCAGTTTAAAAGCATCCCTAAGTAAGTAGATGTTTAAGGACCTGATGTGTTGCCAGGTTGAAATACAGTTTTTGTGAACATTTTTTGTTTAAAAAATGTATAAATTTCTCTTCCAAGATTAACCAAATGAATAAGATTTCAAGCGACATTTTATTAAAAATTTTTAGTTACATCAGGTAAAGTTTCTGTTGAATAAATTTGTCTAAAAAAAAATCAGGAAAAAATTTTTATAAATCAGAAGTAGAATAAAAAATCACAAAAATATAAAATTTCAATTTTTTTTTGCGAATGCGAATAAAAATCCTTATGAAATCTGCAGTCTACTATTTTTTAGAAAATATTTCTTTTGATTTTAGCATGATAGGCTGTTAATTAAATTCAACTAAAATTTTGCAGATATAACAGTTTTTTTTTGCTAATTTTTAATTAAATCCACATTTAGCTTGACAAAATGCTTCATTACCAATTAAAAGTTCAATTTTATAAAAAAAATATATTGTGTAGGCTTTTTGCATTTCAGCTGACGATATGTACAATGCGAAGTATCAGTGTTTGTATACATATTTAACCTGTTTGAGTACAATCTTGCTACTGTTTATTGCAGAATTGTTCCCCATTTAAATAAATGTATGGTTGTTTCCACGAACTTGTAAGAAGATCAATTCCAAATATTTGGTTTAATTGTATTACTGTGCTGTGAGTAAGACTGCCGACAAAAACAAAATATATATGTTTGTATATGCATATTTTTGAAGAAAGCATTTAATGTTGAGTGTCGATTGGAATTTTAAACGATGCTCATAAATTAAGAATATGTCAGTATCCTTAATATGGTCCCAAATTTAAATATTATTTTTATTTGCAAATGATTTTTCACTAACAATTGAAAACAGTTTTACATTTATAATGTTATACTACAGCTTTGTTCTTTGTAAATATATAAGACACATTATCCTAAATGTGGTGGATTGTCAGTAAGAAAAACATGTGACTGAAGGACACAGAAAAAAACCTAATTTGTTGCCAGCTCAATGATTCGGCTATAGTAACCGAATTTTTCGGTTATGACAGAACTAGTTGACACAACATTAACTTTGAATAGATTTTCGATTGCCTCAACTAAAATTCAGTAGTCATAATTGAAAATTTTGGTAATGTCAGGACGAAACCGTTTTCTGGGTGTGTCTAGATAAATCCTCCGAATCTTATTAATTTTCTGTAAGAAAATAAAAATACTTTTCAAAATTACTATTACATTTATAAAAACATCGTTCTAATTGTACATTAGGGAAATAGCATTTCTTGCAAATATAAAAAATTTACCTGGCATAGTAGTCTAGGCTTTGGGAGAATATAAAGGAATATTATATTTTTTACTAGAATCGAATATTTTTCAAATTGTATAGATTTTAGGCCGAGTTTTTGGGATATCAGTTAAACTTGGTTTAGTTAAACCGAAAACGAATTATGTCAGACATTTCCAAGTTTATTAATGAAATTTACCGGAACAACATTTTCCTCATTAGAATTTTGGCCTTTATTGAAATAAAACCAAATAAACCGAATTTTAGTAGCGGTATTCCAGTTACAAACTGCGGTAAACTGAGTTTAAAGATAATCTACATCCTAAAAACTGGGCCTTAGTTTTTAACATTTTCAGTAGTTTTGATGTCTGCATAATCTAAACTTTCAATTGACTATAATCATGGCTGTATTTATTCAAGAACGTTTTAAGAATATTTTAAAAAATCGCTCATAACTTTTGTATGATATTTTAGATTTTGGCCATTGCGTGGAACCTTTTTTTCTCAAAATGACCCGAGAAAACAATTTTTTTTTATCTGTATAGTATTCTCTTCCCATAGCGTGGTACTTTTTTTTACCATTATTGTACACAGAGTTTCGAAGAATTAATTTCCTAACTCCCTTTTTTTGAACTGAATTTATATTTTGGGAATGAATTCCCTGACCAAAATTAAGGAATTGAATGAATTCCTTTTTTTTCATTCGATTTATCTTAAAGGAATTCATTGACTTATCTAATTCCTTCATAAAATTTAATGCATTCATTCAATTCTATGTAACTCAACTTTTTCCCTAGGGAATGAATTTCCTGGGAATTCATTCAATTCTAGTTAATTTAACTTTTGGTCAAGGAATTCATTCCCTTGTCATTTAATTCCCTGAAGGAATTAACTATTTCGTTTAATTCCCTAAGGAAATAAATTTTTCTTTGGATTCCCTAAGGAATTAACTTTGACGTTCAATTCCTTAGTGAATTAAAAGAAAAAATTAAAGGAAAAATTTAATTCCTTAGGGAATTAAACGAAATAGTTAATTCCTTCAGGGAAATAAATGTACAAGGGAATGAATTCCCTGGGAATTCATTCCTTAGGAAATTAATTCCTTGATCAAAAGTTGATTTAACTAGAATTAATATTGAATTAATACTTTAGTGAATGAATTCTTTAATTTGAATGCTTAATGTTTTCTTGAGGGAATTCATTCTCTAAATTTGAATTCATTCACAGGAATTAATTCCTGCGGAATTAATTAATGAATTCATTCCTTAAATTAAAAAATTGAATTACATTTTTGGGAATTTATTCTAAAAAAGCAATTAATTCTTTGAAGCTCTGATTGTACATACCCACTTATAATCTATATTACCATTTCTTTAAATATATTCAATAATTGCATTTACAATAATCACAATGTCTAAAACTATTCAAGTATTTTTAACTTTTAAAATTACACTTAAATAAATAAATTATTAACAACAATTGATGGCAAGATGGCAAACTCTATTGGCATGGCGTATCGAAGCTATTAACGAACAATGCTAAAATCAACATTTACTATTTATTCATGGACACTGACATGTATAATAGATAGGTATTTTTGAAATTGATGAAAG
Organism: Leucophora obtusa; assembly: GCA_949987735.1. Lineage (NCBI taxonomy): Eukaryota > Metazoa > Arthropoda > Insecta > Diptera > Anthomyiidae > Leucophora > Leucophora obtusa. Next base: position 328,390 of record OX465297.1, read on the forward strand.
TCAATCAAAACTATGTAGAATCACACAAACAGCCAAACAGACAAACACACAAACACATATAAATTTATACACCTTACATAAATATTAGTTGGCTAAGGTAACTTTGGGAGACGTCAACCAAAATTGCACAATTTAGTTCAAAATGAAAATTGGATAATACGCTACACTTAAATGACGCCTGTCTGTCGTGTAACATCTTATGACAGTTGTAACCATTTGCATGTTGAAATTGTCGTGCATACGACGATAACATATATGTATGAAATGGAAGGGAATGGAATGTCTGCAACGGTCAAACTGTTACTGCACAGAGGGTGTGTTAGCTAGAAAGTCTTCAGCCTTGTGGTTACAGATCAATAGGCTTATGGTGGGGAGAATCGGCAACCTCATTTCCGTGTGCTTCTCAGGGCCAGCAATAAAGAACAACAAACACTAGTTAACCGAGCATGACTTTTTTTATCGGCACAGCAACCTCTTCCGGATGTGGGAAATTTACATATTTTGCGCAATGCGTGGACTGTGGTGACGACATGCAACCCTTTAACACTGTTATTAGTTATCGGTTACGGATCATTGAAGCGTATCAATATTTTGATCTGCTTTGTTGTATTGAACGCCTTTAAATGTAACAATATTGAACCCATGAATATCGATATATGTACATAAGTCAATAGTAGTATCCATATTTACACACTTTATTTGTTGAATTAATAGTAAATTGTTCTCATTTGCATTTAAACGGTTTTTGTGTTCAAATTACTTGTAAGCATAACCCTTTTTGTTGTTGTCGATTGTTGTCGTTAATTTTTGACAATCAGCACAGGTGCTTGAATGCAGGAAACATCATTGTTTCGCTCTAACCCTAAATAAACAATTTATAGTTAAGGAAACAAAGTTTCGATTAGAATTTGATAACCATCGATTTGTTTAGCCGGATTTTGTTTGTCTTTTAGTATTAAGGTGGGTGTTATGCTCTAGATCAGTGTTTCTCAACTGGTGGTACATAGAGGTCATCCGGGTGTTGTGGGAAATGTTTGCAGTATATGGAACAAAACTTCCGATATTTATCTAGTGGTCTTCCATTTTGCAGATATTTGGTAAGTTAGCGAACTTACAAGGGAATACCCCAATGCTTATACGCCACTATACGATTTCTAACTGATATTGAGAAAATTTCAAATTAAATTCAGATTTTCCTCATAAAATTCCAAATGAAATTTATATTTTCAATTTATTTAAAGGAAATTCTAAATGAAATATCTATCTAATGAAGTATCTATTGTGTTTAAAACTGAAATTAATGAAATGGAGATGTTCTATTTCAAATAGAAAAATTCCAAATAAAATTTAGATATTCTCTTTGATATTGAAATCCAAATAAAATCGGAATTTTTCATTTTAAGTTAGGAAACTTCCAATTAAAATTAAGACTTTTCTTGAAATTTGGAAAATTCCATACGAAATTGTGACATTCTATTTGAAATTAAGAAAACATGAACTGAAAGTATGATTTTTCATTTGAAATTGGGAGAATTTGAAATTTAATTAAGAAGGGCCTAAGTGAAGTTTGGTAAACTATAATTGAATTTTTGATGATATCAAATGAATTCTAGAATTCTCATTTAAAAATAAAGTTTTTTATTTTGAATGTAGAATTTTCATTTGAAATTGGAATTTTCCGTATGAAATTGATATACATAATAGAAACGATATTTATATGTACAATAAAAATGATTTTGAAACTTTTTATTTGATACTGCCATTTTTATAGTTTACAAACAATTTAAAAATAATAACACAGTCCCAGCAAAACCTTGGTAATATATGGGTACTACTATGCATATTACCTGGTAATATATCAAACCGCTTACCCTTGTATTACTTGTTATACCAAAGACACATGTTTGGATGTTTTATTGGTATAAATAATTAGTTTTTCTAGAAAATTTTAGAAATTAGGTTTAAAAAATTAAAATTTAAACAAAATGTTTTTAAACACTCCTTTCCTGTAAGTTCAGCATAACATGTCACTAGGTAAGGAGTTACCTCGATGGCCCTTGTTAAAATAATAGCTTTGGTAGTAGAAAAGTAAGAGGTTACCTAACCTTACCTTTTTTTTTTCTTTTTTATTCACATACCTGATTAAACCAGGGATACTGTTTAATATGGTTTAAAAATATGGACTTTGGGCTTTCAGAACCATATAATCTTATTTGGATGAGATGACAGATCAGGATGTCTTTGCAGTTAAAGTGAAATTTCATTTATTTTCCTATTTTGGAAATCTGATAAAATCCCTTAATCGGGTTTAAAAAATCTTAACACATAACGTTAATTCATATTGCACTAAATTCATTTCATCAAAAGATGAATGCATCATATTTTTCAGAAAATTCATTCTGAAATATTTTATTTCAAATTAATATTGTATGAATTTACTATGGCAAATGCAAAGAAAGTACCTACATTATTGAACATGTATATTTTAAAGTCGTTTTTTTTTATTAATTTGCACTTCAGTTATCTAAAATTCTTTCTTAAAATTCAAAGACAAAATACGCATTTTTTTAAATAAAGTAGGGTAAAGGGCGGATCCTTCGGCACTTTTTTTTTTCAAAGCACTGTCATTTCTTAACCCCTAATTATTTTTCAAAAATTACTTTCAAATTGGAGATCTACATATCTTGGCTTTAATTTCTATGATTTTTATTCTTATTATTTGCATATTTTCTATTACTTTTTTAATGATTTTCAAAGTAACTCAAATCGGCGTAACTGCCCCAAACTTGGGGGATATTCGCCGAAGAAAAACTAGATACAATTTCAACAAAAAGTATTGTTAATACGGCAAAGTCAATGGTTTAATGAGTGAAATAAATAATTTAGAATAAGTTTTTTAAGATATATGATTCCTTTTATTCAATATATCTCCACTACACTAAAAAAAAAATAATATATAATAATATAAAACTATAATATAATGATTCTTCAAAATTACAAAAAACTGAATAATTAATATAAATTTAAGAATGAACACGATTATTCTAATTTACTATTAAACATATTTTAAATATTTAGAGAAGTCTTATAGAGCATTTTAGGCAGGGATGCACCAACTCTTGGTAGCTCCAGGGGCCATCTGGTGATAGTGCCCCAGAGACAGGCACTAATATAAAATTAATATTTTTCACACTTTTTAAGCATTTATTAAAATTTAATTATTATATGTCTGACATAATGAAAAATTATTTTTTTATCACACGATTTGAGAAAGTTATTGCAAAATGTAGTTGCTTCCAATTATTTTTTTGGCACCCCAAAAAATACAAAAACACTTCTATCTGCTACCACATGTGATGTAAATTCATCAAAGTGGATGTCAAGGAAAGGTAATTATTTTATATATAAAAAATAAATATATATATTTTTTCCAATTTTTTTATCTCCCTTAACATCGGAGAAAAATGGGATTAGTGTATGTGCCCCACTGGCATGCATGTACACTAGAGTGGTCCAAAAAAACATGAAAGTAGAATTCCCGATCTCCACAATGTTGCCCATATTCCTTAATGTCTAAAAACTCTCTGTGCCAAGTTTCATCTAAATCCGCTGTTATTTAGAGGTAGCACAAAAAGTTGTCTTTTAAGAATTAGTAATTTATCTCTAGAGTAATTTATACAAAAAGAAGGGTTGACTTTAAGTTTAATTATTTCTTAACCTGTACGCTATTATTTAACAATTTTTTTAAATCTGGTCTTAATTAATGTGAATATAAGGAATTTGAAATCAAAACTTAAAAAAATTAAGTAACTTTTAAGTAATTCGCGGTTTCTTTTAAATTATACAAAAAAATTCATATTTTAGTCAAATTTTCGAAAATTTCCGAAAAGATGTAATTAAAAATTCAACTTGTTTTTGCCTTGTATGCGCAAATTTCTCAAATCTGATCTTTATTTTAACGCAGATTATGAATCAGCAATCGAAACTTAAAAAAAATTTGTGGTTTATGAATTATTCGCGGTTTTTGAAAATTCAAAAAAACTCAAGTTTTTTGAGATATTTTCCCAATTACCTGTAAACGGTGTTATCGAAAAATGCAATTTGTTATACTTTTGCAGTTTACTTACCAAGGACCTTCATTATATATAACACTGATTTTAATTTTAAAAAGGATAAAAGATATCCTTGCAAATTAAGTTAAAATTCGACATTTTTTAATATTTCGCTATTATTTAGATTGCTATAATTTTATTGCTACCAAAAACCCTATCCCACATAATAGGACATTTAGCAGATATATATTAATGCAAAAACGAAATTTTCATATTGGTAAATATAAGAAAACATCCTGATCGAAGTTGATCCTTTTTTGTATGAAATTTTAAAATTTCGCGAAATCCGCGACTCCGATTTTAATTTTGATTTCATATTCGTAATGTACACCTAAAAGTATATTAGATTTGATATGTCGCGATTATAATAATTATATTTAATTTTTCTCATTTTTTCCATTATTTTTAATTAATTAAAAATAATAGAACAAGTACAACCTCGAAACTTCAATTGCGATGCGCTACCTCTAAATAAAACTTTTTTGGTGATTTTTTTGATCAGACCACATTTTTTTTTAAAGTGGCATATTTGTAGGGTTGTGGAGCGTGAAAATTCCAACTTTTTTTTTTTAGACGACTCTAATGCACACACATGTAGATATTACCTCAAATTTCGTTAATGCACACGTATGGTCATATATGATTCATGTATGGAGATTTATGTAACCATGTGTGGTTTATGGCCATGCCTGAACATACATTTAACCTGCATGGACGCATATATGTCGATTTTTAGCTGGGATTAGCAGTTAATTCTATAAATACCGAAAATTTTTAATCTGGTGTTATTTTAGAAGTTATTGCTTTTTTCGCTTTTTCAAAATAGCGAAATTTAGCGAAATTGACACTAAACATCAATAAATTTTGACGAAATTAATTTTGCTTACTACTAACTCCTAGTATATAATCTGTTCTTAACTAAAAAAAAAATCTGTCAGCTAGCTTAAGGAGATATTCGTACGAAGTGTCCTGACATTATCCTGTGAGTGCTGGAGAAAAATAAAAAACTAGCTTTATTACTACCAAAAATGTTTACCAGATCATACATGTATTTTTGATGATTTTTCAAATATTTTTTTCTTTTTTAAAAAGTTATTTTTTTCAAATTTACGAAAATTTGACTTTACATCCTTCTTTCTTGAAAATTGTTCGTTTCACAAACGTTTGAAGACAAAATAAGTAGTAAATAGTGTATTCTATCCCACTTGGGGGTCAGAGGGTATTAGAGGATTAATAAAACTCAAAAATAATCAAAATCCTATAGGACGACTCTAATTCCCTGTTTTACTATTTTTTTATAAAATATTTCTTAAATTACAAATTTCCAAACAAACTTTGTTACTTATTTAATATTTATTTAAGACAAAAATCGATCTTAGATCAGACTATTAAACTAGTCCTAAAATTCCCATAAAATTTTCTGAAAGAAAACCTTAAAATTCAAGTAATTAGTTTTCTAATGAAAAACAAAAAAAATTTGTTGTTCCAATCGAATTGTTCGGGCGCTTCAACTCTTTCGGTTGCTTAACTCCATTTCCGTTGTCACAACTCTATTTCCATTGTCACAACCAGGGTTGGCAGGAAATACCGCTAAAATACCGTTATCGATTCAAAACCCTTTCAACTGACTACCGTTACCCCTAAAATACCGTTACCGAAATACCGTTCTTATTAAAATACCGTTACCGAAATAACTAAAATACCGTTATCCTTAAAATACCGATAACGAAATAAAAGAAATATCGATACCCTTTAGTACCGTTACCGAAATAAATGAAATACCGTTACCACTAAAATACCTTTACCGTTATTTTTAATTTTCTGCTTTTGGTAATTGCACGTGGTTATTGAGTATTTTCCGTACTTTAAGTTTGGTAAATTGATTCTGTTTTTAATATCGTTTGTTTTTTGTAAAAAAAATTGCGGAATGATTAGAAATAACTGACTACCGTTATCCTTAAAATACCGTTACCGAAATAATCGAAAAACCGTTATCCTTAAAATATCGTTACGGAAATAATTAAAAAACCGTTATCCTTAAAATACCGATACCGAAATAAATGAAATAGCGTTACCCTTAAAATACCGTTACCGAAATAATCTGCAATAGCGTTACCTTTACCGATAACCGCATCGTTTCGGTTACCATCCATGTTCACAACCCTATTTTAGTTAGAACAACAGGAATAGGGTTGTGACAACTTAATTATCGTTTGCAGCAATCGAACGATTCGGTTGGAGTAACAAATTTTTTTTCTAGTTGCGATTTTTAGGATCCTTTGTACCTTAAAATCGTCTTAAAGACAACACAGATTAGTTTTAGATTTGTCTCCATAATATTTTCAAGTTTATTTCAAAATTGGAGAATGTTAAATAAAACTTTTTAAAATTCAGACAAATCAAAATCTCACGAATAATGTAAAAAACTTCACATAATACGTAATACATTTTTCGCTTTTTTGGCTTTTTTAATAAACATTTCATGGTACGTGAGGCGAAATTGTTGAGAAGCCCTGCAGCAAATGATAAAACATATGTTTAATCTTTCGAGATATTTAAATACCGGTAATCCTCGTGCCCCAGTAATCTAGTTATCTATCCTATGAATATGTAATATTTCACATCAATATTTGGTAGTTGGTAACTTTTGCTATTATTCTTATATCAGTTACTTACCTGAATATATGTATATTGGTTGTTGAAATAGGTATGAAGACGCCAGTCGTAAATGTGTCAATCTATGGGAGCGACGAACGAACATTTTTGTAATGCGTTTACTTTAATTTCTATATGATTTAATTAGTAAAATTGTTTGATTTCAATCTAATATCGATTTAACACCAACAACTCTTACAAAAACAAACCCCTACTAATACAAGTGTTAGTTAGTCCTTTTACAAAAAATTTTTCTTACCATTACGAAAATAGTAGACATTAGCTGTTGCTCTGTCAATGGAATTATAACCACACATTGCCAGAGGGGGGGTAGTAGCTTATCGTTTTTGGCTAATCCGCCTGGTAGACGTTTAATACGCCTAAACTGTGGTATACACCAGTCAGACTTAACATGCGATCAACACATTTATTGTTTCTTATCGCGTACTTAATTTTATGCTTAAAAAGCCATTCGTTATTTAATTACTTGCCACTTTAGTTGCAAAACATTTGACGTTGTTTGAGTGGACGAAAAGGTGCGAAATATTATGGTTGAGTTACTGCGTCATTGTTATTGTTCTAGTTGGAACGGCAATGTATTTTAATTAGCAAGCAATTACAGCACTTGGCGAGTACTTTAAATGGCAAAAAATAGAGGATAAACATAATTCAGAAGAAGCATATTGAAGCTAACGCCTACATGTATTTTCCCAGCTAACCCAATTTTGTTTTTTACCTGATTACCTGAAAAAAACACATGTTGTTAATTTAATTTTTTTACAATATATTTTTCTTTGTCTTTTTTATTTTTTTGCTTTTCACATAATTATTTAAAATAACAAATTTACATTTGTAACTTTTTGTAAAACCTTAAATTCGAAATTAAAATATTTTATATTAATTTTAAGGTGAATGTGTTGTTTTTTTTTTATAATAAATTTCTTTAATTGTTATTATTAATTTTTATTTTTGTTTTTTCTTTTTTGCTCTTTAAGATGAGAATGTGAGTGTTGAAACTAAACGAAACAAATTTTATTTTAATTCATTCTAAATAAATTACAATTTGCTGGTATGAATCTATAACCAAATTCAATAACGCAATTATCATACTAAATATGGAAATAATAAAAATAAAACAAACAAAATAACTATTGACGATAAATTCTAATAGGGTTTACATTATTCGATTTAGATTAAAGTTTATTTTCAAATCAAATAATACATTTACATATAAACAGTTCTGTGTTGTTATTTTACTTACAAAATGTATATATATAGATATATAAGTTTAAACTTATTGATATAGATCTTTTTTAATTTACTTTAACATACATATTTCTATTTTACTATATATATATACTATATACTATATAAATATATACACCTATATAATTTGTCGCATGCGACATTTCCGATATACATACATATATGAGTACGAATACATGCGTGTTTACAATATAATGCACTTTTTATTTTTTAATATTTTGCATTCATCCAAATTCAATTCTAACAGTAATCGCACAAAAACGGTCAATTTGATCGCTTCAGGCAGCCAGCATTTAAAGGTGGCATCAGAGAGTTTGTATAGGGTGCTCCGAAACTGGAAAATCTAACATAATAGCACTCAAGCGATGAGTATTAAAAATCTGATTATGGAAAAAATGCCAAAAATGGAGGGCACTTATTGCGCGCTAAAGTTTGCCTTCGTAGTGGATTTTTTTTTCAAATTTTTTCTTAAAATTTTTAGGCAAAATAGACTTCATAAGTTTTAAATTGATTAGTTTTGTTACACCTCAGCATCATTTAGTTTGAAGCAAATAAAAAAACAATGATGGCTTGTTTCAAACTAAATAATGTTATGGTGGACTAAAACTAGTCTATGAAATTTTTAAAAATTTTTCCCATAATTGTCCAAAAACTATAAATCATACACTACAAACTTCAAACGCTATAGTGAACTATAAGTATACTCGATTAATTGTTTTGTTTTGTTTTTCCCTTATGGAATCAGCACTATAACACTATGCGACAGTCAAAATCGGGATGGGATGAAACCAACAGGAAATGTTATATCGGTCAAAAACAAGTTATACGTGTCCCGGCGTTTCGCTGGGTCACCCCTAGGAATAGAGATATATCTTTTTTTGACATAACTCGAGAACCACTAGTCCGATTTTGCTCAAACAATTTTAAAAAAATTTAAAATTACAATTCCTTTAATCTGTTCATATAACGTTTTTCTATATACTCAACAGTTTTGCCGGTAAAAATAAATGTTTGTTACCGCTACCATAAAAATCAATAACCTTTTGTTTATTACTTTTTTTTAATATTTTAGGCAAAAAATATTTTTTTCTTCATACATTTATTTTTACCGGCAAAACTGTTGAGTATATAGAAAAACGTTATATGAACAGATTAAAGGAATTGTAATTTTTAATTTTTTTTTTAAATTGTTTGAACAAAATCGGACTAGTGGTTCTCGAGTTATGTCAAAAAAAAGACCACCAAAGGTCAAATCGATATATCTCGATTCCTAGGGGTGACCCAGCGAAACGCCGGGACACGTATAACTTCTTTTTTACCGATATAACTTTCCCCGGTAGTTTGAACCCTTCCCGATCACTGACCCCTACCATTTGTCTCACAGTGTAAATAATACTCATTGTTCGAGTGCTATAACAGTGCTATAGTCTCGGAATTCGTGAATTTTCGATATTCGGGACATCCTAATTTGCAATGGAGGTCCACTTTGTAATCAGTCTGTTAAGTTTGTCGATCTGTCTGACTGACTGTGGCGTGTACATATTTACTATGCATGAATATTATTAGGTCACATTTGCAGACATATGAAATACTCATAATTTCATATTAATTAATTCTAAATATGTATGTATATCTGTGGCCTTTTGATAAAAGAACTTATTTTGTCGGAACAAATTTAAGACTTATTCCAAGAGACTGTTTTTGTTAGAATTTATACTTTTTGTGTGCCTTTTTTTTAAAGATCAATGGAAGTTGATGTTATAAACTTGTATAATCTATTTTAAAACTCACGAAAATTGTTTTCATGCTCCGAAAAAAGGACTTTTGAAAAAACTTGTTGACAAAACAACTTAAGTTCATTTAAGTTGTTTTGTCAAAGGACCACAGATATAAATTCTTAAAAGAATGTTACATAATAGACAATATTCAGTTCACACAGTCTGTAATAAGTTGTTTTGTCGTTAGTTTGTACACCGAGGTTCACTTTCCCTCTCCCTCTCCTCTATATACCGGCTGAAACTGAAATGATTTTATTTAAAATTAATATTGCTTTGTCTTTTTAGTTTTTTGTTTATTTATATTTTAGTCTATTTTGCATGATATTCTTTTGTTTTTGTCATTTACTACTACGCTAGAATACATCCCTGCTAATGTTAACGATTTAAGCAAACATGTGCATTCGTGGATTTCGATCAATTCGTGGTCAATAATATAAGTTGAGTGGTGAGGAGGATGTATTGATGAGGTTGTGCGTTTGCGATGAATTTATGGAATAACTAGATGCGAATTAATTAAACTTTATATTTAAATATATAGTATTGTATATGCAACTAAAAGTAATCTAAAATTATTTTCAGATGATGTCTGTTACAGGAAATGTTTGTTTGTTTGTAAATTATACATACACGACACTGACTGACGACAGCTCGTTAAAGGAACATAATGGATTTAATTTTCACACAATCGAATGGATTTTATTACTCTAAAAAATAATACTAGACGTACATACACAACTTAAATTTACATAATGTACAAACAACGTACGCTATTTGATGAAATCATAAGCATTACAAAAAAAATATAAAATAAAATATGCTCTTTGGTTTAAATTATAAAAAGAAGTAGAAGAACGAGTGTCTGACAGTGGGCTTCATACTACATGATTATGAATATACTATGATCTTAGGTTGGCGCGTGCGCACATGCGTTACACATGCGATCGCATAGGCGACGAGTATTAATTTAGTCTAAACAATTATATTGTGATGGACATGGTGATCAACAGGACGTTGCGTTTTGACGATGGGGTCGGTATTTATCAGCTTCCTTGATTTGGGGCCAAGCGGTGTCCGTCGGCGTCCTTGGGATGAGGGAATTAAATCGCAGCGAGTAGCTAACTAGTCACACATCGTCGAGATCTATGACGGACGAGCGATCGTTGTCGTCCCGGTCATACAATTGTCACTGATCCGTTTGGATTCCCGGCGATTTCCTATGCAAATCGTCTAGCGACCCGCTCGTACTGCAAATGCTGCCATTGTGTTGCACCTCCAGGCCATTTACCATATTTTCGATGCTCTTGAGCTCCGACGGTGAGTTGGTTCGTTTGAGGAGGGACGGTGGAGTTGTTGGGGACATAGAGATTGGTCGCGTTGGAGGGGAATGCGATGAGGCTCGCGGTCTAGGACTAGAGCTGAGACTACGCGGACCGTGATCCATGCTTCCTGTTCCACTACTTAAAGCGGGACCATCCGCGCCCGCACGATTTGCATTGGACCCTGGGGTCACGGCATCGAATGCAGATCCTAGGCTGCCAGGTAGACTGTAGGGCGAAAATCGATGACCCTTGAGACCTTGCAGTGGAGAGGCTGGTGTGTGTCCTGAGTAGTGACCGAATAAGGCGGGATGCTGTGCAGCTAAGGCAAGTTGAGCGTTGAATAATAGACCGGGATTCAGTCCGGTGGGATTCATTGCAGCAGCTGCAGCAGGATTGTGCAGTAATCCCAGGTGATGTGGCGGGTACAAACCATGGGGATAAAGGTAAGGCAACAGGTGTGGCGATGGCTGAATTGGTGGACCCACCGAAATGTTTGGCGAAGGATACGACCCAGAGCCAGTTAGACCGGCTGCGCCTTCCTTGGGACTTCCTGACGATGTTGGCCGGAAAGCTCCGCCTGTGCTCCCGCCAACACTTTCCGAACAACTTGAGTCGCTGCCATCACGTTCAATATCATCGGATTGAAGTCTGCGCCGCAACGCCTCCTCACTGGCATGATCACTCGCACCGGCCAAGTGGTTAAACCAAGCTGCAAGGGCTTTGAATTGATTAGAAAATCTTGCTTAAAATAGCTGATTAATTTTAACTGACATACACAGTAACTCGCAAAATATTGTCAATTTTGAAAAAAAAAACCTGCACTTAAATATTTACTAAAGTTACTTGATTTTTTAATTTTATGCACATTTCTGTGGAAATGTAATTGACTCTTTCAAAGTTGACTAATTTTAAAGTTTAATATCAATATGCAAGAGCTTTACGAATTAACTTAACTGAATGCAAATTTATCAAGAAAATATAAATGAATGAACTGTTTTGGAGAAAACGCAGTTTCCAAATTTTTGGTCGATACCGAAAACATTGTTTTCTCTTTTTGCTAGATTTGGACAAAAAAATCATAAAGCTTAATAAATTTACATTAGTTGACCTTTCATGCTCAAGGACATTTTGGTGCTCAAGGGCATTTGACTGGATATGCTGGAATGTTTGAAATTACCGGTTTTTAATTCTTGTGAATTTAATATTTGCTAAACAGATTGACCATTTTTTTAAGATGTAAACTAGACATATGAATAAACAAAACTGTGTATCGAAATTCCGTCTGATAGATTCGAAAATATATGACAAAATATAACGAAATTTTGAACTTAGTTTGTGTGTTCTTGATATATGCCATATTTTAATGCAAATTAATTTTTATACGCTACATTAAAAAGTATTCAAACTACACCCAACTTCTACTAATCTGATCGAGTCAGAATCACTGAACTCGATCGTGCTTCAATTTCGTGATGTCTATCTGTATGTCTTTCCATGTATTCTGTTCACACGTAACAGGTTGATAGATTCGGTAGGCCGATTTATAGCGCCTATATGGACTGTATTTCTGGTATTCTCTCAAATGCACCAAAAATAAAGAAAATCAAAATTTTGACGGATTTTCTATTTTTGTAGCATTAAATAGACAAATTTTAATACAACTCTATTTCCACCCCTTTCAAATTTCGGACTTTTAACTAGACTGGTGTAGTGTATCAATTGGTCGGCATATCCAACTTAAAGTTCTCTACTCGTTTTTAGGTAAAATTACCACCAAAATAATTAAATTTAGTAGTACATAGGTACTAAGTAATTAAATGATATTTTAGGTCGAACCATTTAACATTAACGATTATATTTTTAAGAGCAAAACTAAGAAAAGAAATAAATAGTCAATTTCTTTGCAGTCAAATAAATATCCTTGAGCATATACCGACATTGTTGTGCTCAAATAACAGGTAAATCTATGCACATTCACAATGTTTAAAGCAACTGTATGATTCTATAATCCAGCTTTGAAAACTTTGTTAAAAATTTCTACACAACAAATTTTAAAACCGCGAAATCTCGAAGAAAAAGGTTCTTGCTAGATACGAATTCAGCATATCTTTGCGTATTGGAAAAAATGCATTGCAAGATGAGGTTTTTCAAAAACTTAAAATTTGTTGAATAGTGTAATATATGGAGTCACTGCATGTATGTTCTTCAATATTATAACGTCTTTATATGACACTTACCCGAATGCTGATGTGCATGCATTTGCTGCAACGAATGACTTAAAGGCAACAATGGGCTTTGTGGAGGACCCACCACATCCAGTAACTTGTCTTCATCATCTTGTTGATTGTCATGTATTGATGGGTGGGGATGTAAATGGTGCGGCGGTCGTCCCGTATGCCCCAGATGTAGGGGAGCTCTGGAACTACTGACATGCGTAGGATTTAGCTTATCCGAATCGGACCCGCGATTCGATAGTAACGCTTGCCTGTAACAACAGTTGGTAAGAAAAAAAGGCTGATTAGAACATCGATTGTCAAGAGGAAACAAAGTTCAATGCATATCTAATTGAAAGTATACAAGTTTCTGCACGAGTTGAGGCGGCCAGTCATTAACTTAAAAGCGGATTACAAAATCATTGTATCAACTGAAGAAAGTTGTCGACAATTAGCACGGATTTCCTCAATAAATAAAATAATCTCTTATAGAAACTTTGGCAATCAAAACCACTCGAAGCACTTAAGCCCTCCATCTACCAATGCTTAAACTTTTCAATTGTATGTACATATACATACATATATGTACTTCTGTCCGCCTATCTTTTCTCATGTCTAACAGACTGTTTGTTTGTGTATTTGTTCGTTTGATTGTTTGTTTATTTAACCCTTCATTATTTTGTTTCTATTTGTACAAATACTTAATCTATGGGTGTACGTTTCATGTTGCTTCGCAATCAAAGAATATCTGTCACAGCTTTCACTGCCGCTAAACTTTTGTGTGTGCGTATGTGTGTATCGTACTACGTAAATTTTACGTGTTTGGCCTAGAACAATAGTTTCAACAAATTTCTTACTAATTCATTATGGAACAGTGTCACATGAGGGATGGGGCTAACAATAAATACAACAATCAAATATATCTGCAAAGTTAAAACAACCCTTTCTTCAATAGAAACACCAACAACAACACCACACCACAACACGATACCGACAATCCTAGCTATAATAACACCAATGCTAATAATAATTTTGTGGCTTTACACCCCTCACCGCAGGATTTGTTTTATTTATTTTTTGGTTTCTCGGTCGTATAGTCGACGATGCCAAAGATATCAAAATCTTAGGCTTAGGAATTTGTCATTATCGCCACATGGAGGCGCAAATATTTAAAAAAGGCTTAACAAACTTTTCACGAAAAAAGTATTATTTAGGACGAACAAAAGATGGCAACAACTTCCCAAAAAGAGTCAAAGTGAAATTAACAAAAACATACGCTAATTGATGTTTTTATCCAAATGCCTTTTCAGACTTCCACTTGAAACCAAATCGAACGTTTACTCTGCACGGAAAGATTAAGCACAAAACGGAATGATTGAGCAAATGTACATCATATGCCAGCATTTAAATGGATGTATTTTTGTATATGTATGCTTAGATTGTATGTTTGTACAAATGGCAATAGAAATGTTAAGGCAATAATGAAAAGTCTCCGGGTTATATGTATTTGCAGCTACCCAAAACAAACAACGCAAATGGGAACGTTTTCAAATTTCATAACATCCAGAGTTACTACAACAATAGGCGTTTGAAAGCAGATTGTGTGAAAATAAAAAAACGACCCCAAGGGCGTTAGTTGACAAAACGTTTGTTTTCGCAATAAATTCGCAATTCATTCTGAAACCAGAATACTTGTCAAACTACACAAAGCATTTGCAATAGAAAAGCGTTTTAAACTCAACGAGTGGATCAGATCAAAGTGAGGAAAATGAATGGAGAAGGCGACCATCATACCAACACAAACATATGCCAAACAAACGAATACACAGTAACTTGTGTTTAGGGGGTGTAAAAGTAGTAAATTGCATGAATGAAGGAATAAAAAACTTCACTAAATTGACGTAACTGGAAAATTACAGGGCAAAGTCCGCACTAATCTCTCAATATTGGCATTTCGTCTTTTGACGGCTAAGAAAACACTATTACAAATTCACATTCATGTGGGTAATGCATGTAACATGTTATGTATGTACATATATTATGCCATCAATTTAAGGTGCCCAAATGGGTATTATCTATCGTATTTTTTGGGGGCGAGGAGTAGAAAGTAAACAACCCAAATTGATTTACTATTAAATTAGTACTAAAACGGTATTTGCAACCGTTTGCTTTTGCTGTCTGTCTGTATGTATGGCTGTGTGTGTGTGCATGTCTTCATCTACTACTATAGAACTTCGTGTTGGCTTTAATAAAGCTGCCAACTCTGGCAGGATTCACTTAAATTGCCCAATTTTTAAAAGTAACGAAATTGTAACGCTTTGATGTGTGAACACCAAAGGAGTTTCATTATTTAATTCCTTGTGGCAAGAAAATTGCGCTAACGTGTTTTGAATTAATTTTTCATGTAGAGTTTTTTTTTTTCAATTATGGTTTATAAAAAACCTACGGAGGTATGTAGTTAAAATTATACGAAACTTGTTAGAATTTCTGCATTGAAATAGAAAATTGTATAAAATGTATATAAAAAAATAATAAGACATTCTACAATAGGGATATAACTTTTAAAATTTGTTTTCAAAATTTAATACCCCTACCGAATAGACTATGCAAGTCTGTAAAATAATGTCATATTACTGTTTCGATGCTAAAATAATTTTACTATAAATTATAAAGTCCTTTTAAGGGTCCGTTAAATCTTAGGTCCTTTTTATGGCTTTGAAATTTACGCAAAATAACTCTGTACTGCTCTTCTGATTAGGATTAAAACTATCTATACAAAAATATTAAAATTTTGATTTATCGCTTACTTTATGGCGAACAGCATGATATTAATTAATGACGCATTCAGTATTCCAATGCTCAACTAACTTCAGTTTTTGGCGTAAATAACTTCATTAGTAAGATTAAGTTATATATCAATAAATATTGATATATGTATAACACAGTATAGAAAATCATTACCAGATATGTGATTATATAATTATGTATCCGATAATGATAACTAGTTACCTTTATTATTTGCTTGGCGATGTCGCGCAAAATAATGAGTTATAGATTAAGCACAACTGGGTCGAACGTTGACCGACGATAGCAAAAGTCGCCGCGTCACGTTTAGAAAAAAAAAGTAAAACAAGAATTTGGTTGTATTTGTTTTGCCATAATTCTTCACAAATTCAATTGGGTCTGCATTAATTATTATTGTTTTTCATTTTATTGCATTTAATTTTGTTTTTTTGCGGTAAATTCTGTATTTTTATTATCAGTTATATTTCTTTTGTAAAAAATAAATTTTTTGTAAAGAAAGTACGAATTCTTTCAGCTCTGATACGAATTTATACAACTCTGTTCTGAAAGACAACCCTTATTTAGGTAAACATATGGCAAATATAAATATTTTCAGTGTGTACTAGTGTATCGTCATGAAAAGAGAATATATTCTATTATGATGACAAATCTCCGGACGACATGGCGACATTTTGCTTCCCATACAAAATATATGAAAAAGCAATTCTCGATGTCGTTGTCGACCCAGTTGTGAATAATCTCTTATGCTACACACCAGCATACCAAACAAAATATGTCGGTGCCAGTATTGACAGAAATAATGAGCCTAAAAGTATATTTTCCAAAAAAAAAAAAAAAAAAATGAAAAAAGATAAAAAAAAGTATTTTTTAATTGTAAATTTTATTAAAATTGGTTCGTGCCGGGAATCGAACCTGGGATTCCAGATTGCCAGTCGATAGCTCTACCATCTGAGCTATCTCGACATGTTATATTTGATAGATAAAAACATAGTTGACCTGCTGCACACAAGTATGCTTCCACGCCTACATATAAAAAAATCAACAATATGTAGTTACGTATATCCTTATCAGTGTTGCAAAAATATTGAGTCTAAAAATAGATTTTTAAAGAATTTTATAAAAAAAAAACTTGAACATTACTTTTTATTTGAAATAAAATAATGATAATAATAAGTTATTATTGGTAATGCATTATTTTTGTTTTAAAATAATGGAAAAAGTACAGTTATTAGTAACTGATTATTACATATTTTGAAATAATGCAGAAAGTAAGTCCATGTCATTAATGGTAGCCCAAAAAATAATGATATGTTATTACCGTTTCTACACTGGGAATGAAGGTTGTACTTCTATTTTGGAACGAATCGGGGCTCCGTACTGTATACTGATTGTTAGATCAGATATTCTAGCAACGGCTACACTCACAAAAGTTTGTCGGTAGAATCTACTGAAAATTACAGTTAAAACAAAGGTATATGCAGTTAAAAATGCGACAAAGGTCTTTGCCTATAAAATGACTAAAACTTTTGTTATTTTTAACTGTTGAAAAATAACTAACAAATGCATTAAAAATAACTACCAATGTCGTAAAATTAACTGATAAATTTTTACTACAAAAATTTTAAAACAACTGACAAAATCGGTTAAAACTATCGTTGTTTACAGTCAATTCTTTTTATTTATAAAAGTATATTTTAATAAAAAAAAAATCATTTTTTTTCTTTCGATTACAAAAATATGTTCAAAAACATTACTTCAGCCTATTTAAAATTCGAAGTAAAAATTCCGCCTTTTTCAATTTCTCGTTATAGCTTCGGCATTTAAAGTGTGATATATAGATTTTTTGCCTCGGGGAGAATAGTGTTTTGCTTTAAAAGAAAAATCCAAAGAAAAAAAATTTAAAAAGGCGACCCCTACGTTCGGCAACCAATATATGAAAAAAATTCTACTGGGTTTATCGAAAAACTTCCTTAGCAAAAGTTTAATGATTTTTTGCGAGCTTTAATTTTATGACTTAGGGTGGTAGTAACTGAGATCTGGTGGGTAACTACTAGAACGGGATATTTGAGATCAATGGCCCTGGTCTCCTCGAGAGCAAAACATCGATGTATCATACTTTAAGATCCGACTGTAAATGCTAAAGGTATAACGAGAAATGCAAAATGGCGATCCCTACGTTCGGCAAAAAAAAATTTTTTTTTTATACCTCCTTGCCTTTAAGGTGGTACGCTCTAATGGACAGGCTTCATCAGTGATTTTTCATTAAATTGTTAATTGTTTATATGTTTATTGTCAGATTGTCTCTATGTGATAACTTTTTCAACAACTCGTCGGCTGTGGGGTTCGAAAATATGTCACCACATTACAAACGTAACTATACTGAAGTGCGACGACAGCTTAGCCTTCCCTCTCAAGTAAGGCCTTTTTTCCATACTTCAACGTGACCTTGAAAGCCCGTTTAAGATCACTTATATATCTGAATAATACAATATATACAAAAAAGAAGAAAAATATGCGTTCTTATTTATATTGAGAGATATCAGGTCTTACTAGCTTAATAAAAAATACAAATAGATCACATTATTAGTTGTCAGGTTTTGCTTTAATTTAGGTCTTAGGGTCAGTTTTAAAGTCACAACTAATAACGTTTTTTTTCTAAGTCGATCAGTATGTTTTATTTAAGGTATACACCCATTATTTTTGGTAATTACAAACATGAACACAGACTCGATGCACCCTGTTCCACAGAAGTTCAACTTTACAGTCTGTACTCGAAGCAAAAAGTAGTTTTACAATCAGAAATTAAACCATACGAGTATTACTAAACTCATTATTATAATTAATTACAAATTATAATTGCACAAAACAAGGATTTTCGCTATATTTGGGACATTATAATATCGCGCATTAAGCCTTACTAACACAATTTTTTATGTTATTTGAAAGTCGCATCGGTTGCCTTCAAAACTCAGGTTTAACCTTAACAATATCTTATTCCTTCTCGGATAAATCAAAACATTATCCACCAAGTGGTCAATTGTCAACAAACAACCACAAATTTAGCGGAATTTTTTATTTTTTACTATTTTTTTATATTTTATTTCGAAAATGTTTTATATGTTTTAAAAAAATCCAATACTAAGAAATACAATTTGTTCGTTATTTCATGGGAAATCCGCTAAAAACAGAAAATTTTCATCAATCATCTTTGCGAGATGGCCCGAGGTTCCATATTTTGATATGTGCGAAATTTCGACGAAAACTATTCATTGAAAAACAATTTTTTTGTTAGGCTCTAATGCATAAACTTTTTTTAATTTTGCATTAAGTTCTACAATTGCTAAAGTATTCATTTTTATAATTAAACGTTTATTATAAAATTTTATGTATAATCGTTAAATAACAGTTTCTTAATTTCTCGTTTTATTTAACAACACTCTTATTTAATTTCAAATAAATTGTTTGTAATTCATTAACGTGGTAAACGATTGACTCGGTAATCATAGGTGAAAAATGTTGTTTTGAAGATTTTATAAAAATATATATATCCTCCTTATCCCCACAGCCCCTACAGTAGTCCGCACGTGGGTATCCCCAGCGCGTGGCCATTCTACCTATCGCGCAGTGTCCGATAAGGACTCCTGATACTAATATTTTAAAAACAGTTTAATACTACGAATACTGAAAGTATTCGAATGACGAATATGTTTTGATAAAATCAACGTCACTATTCTGTTTAAGTTTTATTTTAGTTTTTATACCAATTTGAGAAAATTTATTGAAAAAAGGCTTAAATAGTGCATTCTTCTAGATTTATTTTCAATTTGTTGGATTTTTATTTCGCAAACTTTATGGTTTACTTATTTTAGGCTTCACCATACTTTAACACATTGTTAAATTGTTCATTATTAAACGAATTATGCATACTGTTTTTGCCAAATTAGCTTAAAAACATTTAATTAAACTGTGTAGGAACTTTATGCATTCGACTGTTAATGTATAAATCGATTTTTCAAAAATTAAATTATTGGGTGTGCCCGGGGATTCCTTCCTCGTTAGTATGAATACGAAAGTATTTACCTCTCATGTATAATTACTAGGGCGAGGAATTTCATGCACTTAAAAATTGAAAATATGCGCCTAAAATATGCGGCTACAAAAGAAAAATATGCATTAAAAATATAAGAAATATGCACTAAAAACTATTATTTTTGAAAAATAATGCATTTTAAAACTTAAAAATATATTTAAGTTAGTTATTTTGCAAACAGACACAGAACTCGAAGATTTTCCATAGGTCAATAAGGTCTTTAAGAATGTTTATTCTGATTGAATCAAAATATGAAAATTTAAATTTTTTATATTTTTTTACAAAATAAAAAAATGCTCCTGAAAATTAATAATATGCACAAATATATATAAAAAATTACAAAATATGCATTAAAAATGCACTTAAAGTCAAAATATGTAAAAGCATGCATTTTTGACAAAATATGCAACTACAAATCGATGCCATTTTGTGCTAAATTTGATGATTCGGATAAATATTTAGTCCATATTAGTTTTGGACTATCGTGAAAAAACATGCATTTGCATGGAATTCCTTGCCCTAATAATTACTTTTATGGCTATTCAAGGATGTTTTTCGGATTTTTTAAGATAATATATGCTGTACTTTCGCTCTTACCTATCAACGTTAAATATTAAATGCAAATCTACATCAAACGGTTTAAAATTAAATCAAATTTTAAACGGTTTGTGTTTATAATATTTGCGTTATAATTAAATACACATCGACAAAACTCTCTAGGAAGTAACGCGAAGAAGTTACGTTATATGTGCAAATGTATAATCGTTGAATTTTCAACATTGCAGTTAACGTGCAAACGAAAAGTAATGTGTAAGGTTTTGCTTAAAAGTTTTTTAGAAGTTAACGGATATAGTTAAGGTGAAGATACAGTTATTTATAAACCATTTTGAGTCTTCTCTGATGTTTATTTCAACATGAACCAAACAAACAATTATTGTAATTGATAAAGTATTTCCCATCATTTACCAAATTTTTGTGAGTGATACCCCTATTGTACACTAAATACGTATGGTATTTGTAATATTATATCTTAATGTAGGTACTTTTATATTGTATTTAGTATTATTGTCATAATCATCTACTGGATTTGAATGCAAAAGTTCACTATTAAATATAATATATTCTTGTATTTAATATATATAAGACAAATTGCTGTATAATATGGATTAGAGATTTTAAATTAACTGCATAAGAAATTGTTGTACTTTGAAATCCCAGAGTTTCAATTGATTGATTGATTGATTTTAATTTCCGATTCTAATAGAAAAATGCTCCCTTTTCAATCGTTACACCAACAATACATCGCAAACAATCATGTTGGTGCAAACGATATCACCAACATTTCGAATTCATAGCAGTTCATCATCATCTTCATCATCGTGGTAAATCCACATTTACATTGCGGCATAAAAAAGGGAAAGATTCAGTTGTAAAAATCCGGAAATCCGATACGGTTGCAAATCTCTAAAGCATACGCTTTCGGTCATCTTAAGCATATTTTGTAATTCAGTGGTGAGGGTGGTGACTAAATCACTACATTGAGATGTGCTGATGAATATTTTTTCATTCGTCACTGTTTTCTAGTAACGGCAGTCGATAGAGCATTTGATAGTTTTTTTGGATGATGAATAGCATTTATTTGCAAATATTGTCCAACACAATGTACATTTTTACTGACTGAGTGACTTACGTCTTCATCAGTCCAAATCAATTTTGCTGTCTTCGTGTCGATGACACCAACTAACTTACCCATACATTTATAGAGTTATATTACACAAAGCAAAACACTATCATGTCAACGGAGTAAAAGAACGGGAAGAAAAACCAAACAGTCGAAATAAGCAAGTTGTTCGTGTGTGAGGGTTGATGTTTACAACTTTTGAAGTCAACTGTCAACTAGCATGAGTTTCAATAACTTCGTATTGCCAAAACTAGGAAATGCCTTAATAATGTTATTTCGGTATGGGCGAGTCCTTAGCCGGTTATAGTAGAAGAGAGATTACATGAACAAGTATTGCTTTCACTGCCAGAATAAAACAAAATAAAATAGACCGACAGACAGACAGCTAGATAGATAGACAGGCGGTTAGTTACATACACACAACGAGTGTTGCTGGCATCTCCTATTTACTAGAGCAAATCATTTCCGTGCGGCATTCCGTACTTTGACTTGATTATATTATAATGTCACTGCCATGACACATCATGTCACAGACAATTCCTTGCAGCAAAAATGTTCATAAGCATTTAAATTTGACTACATACTCGAGCAATATATAGCCGTAATCGAAAGTGCTTTTAAAAGTTATCGTTTGTGGATAACTTTGGTAATTCACCCCTATACCTGTCTCTTAAAATTCAAATGTGCTTAACTCTAGTGATACTCACTTCTTTTCCCGCTTGCCGGCTCCTGTATCGCGAAAACCTTTTGCAAAAGGATTGTTGTCGATTTTTAACTGAGTTATCTGTGAACGACAAAGACAAAGAAGAATTCGAAACAAAAAACACGTTACTACAATAGTTTATTATCAGTGACACAAACGCTGTCTTGAATATATTGTACATACCTTTTCATTTTGATATGCAGTCACAGCTATGAATTCCGTCTCCTTAAAAACATATGTCCTGAACGTTGAGTATGGTAGTTTCAAAATATCGTTAGCTCGCACCAAATGAAACCGGGGTTGATATTTATGCATGGAATTGAGTATCGTCTGCAAAGATAGAAATATAGATTTCGTTTAGAATATGTATATACATAAATATGTACATGCATACTTACATAAGAGTATGCTATGTACATATTTAGTTGTGACTTTTTTTCATTTTTCATCATAACTATCTCTGGAATATGCACAACATGCCACGCATACATTACATTACGTTACATTGATTGGTTAGTTGGTTTGGTTGGTCGGTCGGTTGATTGTTTGTTTGGTAAGTGTGTTCTTGTGGAGTCTGATCAAACTAGAATAAATCAAGGAACTTCAAATGCTACAGAACGACCACCCACCACAGCGGACGCCGTTGTGTGGCAATAATGTTCATGTCCATGTACAATACATTGTCATACATATTAGATTTAACTGGCGTTGTTGTTTGGTTGGTTGGTTGTTCGGTCGAACTAACTTTTTATTCGTGTTTTTGTAACTTGTTTCCAGTTTTTGTTATAGTTGTTATTCATTTTGGGTTTATTTTAAACTGTGAAAAAATACGTTGATTGTAAGTCTCGTTGTAAGACTTTAAGCTATCATAAATATGAATTTTTTGGATTGCGGTTAGTCTTTGCTGCTTTTATCTACTGCAACAAAGACCCCACATTAAGAGCGACAAGTTGATTATAAAAAAAAAAAAAAAAACAAAAAGACATAGAGCACAAAAAGAAATACAAAAAAAAGTTGTCAAACTTATTGACTGAATTGAAACACCTTTTAATTATCATAATTTTAAGCAGCTACGGATTTGTTGCGGTGTTACATTATACTATTAAATATAAATGCTACAAAATTAAGTTTTTAAACCTCTACAGCACAGGTGTATTAAAGAGTCCACATTATTTGTCTTTTACTTTGTTTAAGAATAATATTTAATTTTTAGAGGATTTTATGGCATCTCAAAATATTTTAATCTAGGTTCTGATCACAAACCAGATAAATGTTCTGTTTTTAAACAAACGGTTGTAATATTACACAGAAAGAATTTACAAAATTCTAATTAAATTATTAAACGTCTTTCTCATACCGTTTTTGAAAATATTGGCTCATATGAATAAAAAATAGATATTACTAATAGGGGGAAATACGGGGTTTTTTAACCAATTACTTCACAAATCTAGTCTGCTTGGGAGTAGACTAGAAATTTAATTTTTTAATTTTCGTTTACATTTCATGCTATTCTACCAGCCAATTGGTAAATTTGGAGTTAGAAGCCATTCCTAAGCCCAAAGTAATTTAATTTAATTTAATTTAATTTATTTATTTCAATCATTGGTACAAATAAGACTTAGAGTCTCTTAAAGCACCTCAAACATTTTAAGTCACAGTGATTAAATGCTTAAATAAGATACATAAAATCTTAAAAATAGACAGTAATAATAACAACAAACCTAAAAAAAAAAACAGAACAACATAAACGATTAATCTTTGAACAAATTCATAATTGCCATTTTAAAAAACAATACACGGGGTTCGGATTTAATTTGATTAGGTAAAGAGTTCCACAATTTCACAGCACTAACAAAGAACAATCTTGAGGATGATAAGTAATTATAAGCAGGCGTAATAATATTGCTTGTTCGACTTGATCTGGACATATTAATTTTCCGGTACAAATAATCAGGTTCCTTCGTATATATAATTTTGTGTAAAAATACTAAATTTCGAATGTTTAGATATGAAGTTAGATTACATCCCAAGATTTGAAGGGAGTATTGAGATATTCTATCATATTTTCTCTTGTTGAATACAAATCTAGCACAATTATTAATAACCATTTGTAATTTAGTATTAGATGTGGCATCGAGGTTTCCAAAAACAATTGCTCCATAAGTCAAAATTGGTATAAGTAACGTTTTCACCAATTTGAGCTTAGTGTGACTCGGAACAAACGCTGATGCATACCAGAGTTTCCGTAGAGCACAATACATTTTAGTAATTGTATAATTAATATGATCCTTGCAATTAAGCTCAGAATTAATTAAAAATCCAAGATTTTTTACCACTCTCACATATTCAACTACTTCATTCTGCATGGTGATAATTGGCAATATTTCAGAAGAGCAACTGCCAATTAATAGGGCTTGAGTTTTCGAAGCATTAATTAACAGATTATTTTCCAACGACCAACGGCAAATTTCGTGCAAGTCCTCATTAAGTCGGCAACCCAAATCTTCCATAAGTCCAGGAGGGCGCGAAAGATATATTTGGGCGTCGTCTGCATATAAGTGAATATTAGAGCTTTTACAGCAGTGTACTATATCATTAATAAAAATACTAAACAGAATAGGACCAAGAATTGAACCTTGAGGTACTCCTGAAAAAACAGGTTTCATAGTTGAGAAAGACTCCCTACAACTAACCCTTTGTGACCGACCTGACAGATACGATCTGATAAGATTAGAGGCAAAATTACTGAAACCGAAATACTTAATCAGTTTTATCAATAATACATCATGATTAACGGTATCAAATGCTTTAGAAAAGTCTATAAGAACCATGATAGTGAGATGGCCTCGATCAAAAGATGGACGAATGTCCTCTAGGACTTTAAGTAAGGCAGTACTGCAGCTTCTCCCTGCTCTGTAACCAGATTGATTTTCAGTAAGAAGGTTATTGATTGCCAGATGTTTGATAATTTGTTTCGAAATTAAACGCTCAAATGATTTGGAAATACTTGATAAAATACTGATTGGCCGGTAGTCTTCAGGTAAAGTAGGTTGATTCTTTTTACCAACAGGGATGATATTTGCAATCTTCCAAGATTCTGGAAATTGTGACGTCGTTATTATGTGGTTAAAGATATGGGTTAAGGCAGGCAACACAAAGGGTAAAATAAGTTTAATAAATTTAATATTTATACCATCGTATCCAACAGCATTTGATTTCATTGAAGAAGTAATTTCTAAGTTTTATTCATATGACCCATTGTAGAAAAAAGGCACGAATTTGTAAATCCAAAACAAATGTTGTTATTTTGAATTTGAATATTTGAATTTTTATTTTTAAACAATTTGTATATGAAAAATTGCAATTTATAAACATTTCAAACAAAAGAATTGTTGGAAATTAAATTTCAATTAAAAAAATATGTGTTTGTTTTTACAAATTCCATTGTGTTGTTAACTTTATTTTAAAATCGGTAAAAACAAAGAAAAATTTGGTCATGTTTAAGGCACTGTCATTTTAAGTCTGGCGACCATTTGTAGAAAAAAATAATGCAAGACTTAAGGAAATTTTATAGGAATTCCAAAAATATACAGTTTTTTTCAGAATTGATCAGTACTCGCAAAATTTTACTATGTAATTTGATAGAAGGTCGATATCTACTTAAAACAAGTAACAAAATAAAAAAAAAACAGACATCACGTTAAAATTCAACATAATTTTCTGAACTATCTCCTCGCGTTTTTGGGCGAATCTATCCACTATTTTGATCTTTAAAAATAAAGGCAACGAGAATAAAATTAGAAAAAAACTTGAATGGCTCTATTTTATTGCACATCACTGAATCTTTTGATCGGAAAGTTGAGGGTCTATGTCCGTACATGTTCATATATGACCATATATGCTTATATATGATTCATATACGCTCATATATGACCATATACCTCTATATACCCTCAAATTTCGGATCCAAAGATATATGGAAATAAATGAGATCATGTATGGTCATACATTGAACTATGCATGGACGTATATGATCGCGTATGCTCATGCATGATCATATACAATTGAATGTATGATCATATATATCATACATGGGAATTTTTCATTACCATTGAAATTTCATTACCATTAGTTCATACTAATGATAATGAAAAAAATAATTTTCATTAGAAAACTCATTACTAATGGTAATGAAATTACACTAATGTATAAAAAAACTAATTAAAATTTATTAAAAACCATTTGTTTACAAAAAATTCAGACAAATGAAAACGAACAACGGGTTTGGCCGGGGAAGTTATAAAACATAATTTTTTAAGGAGGATCCATTCCATTCAGTTAAACTTTACCTGGATAGAAATAACAATGGCATGGAAAGTAATATTTAATTTGAAAAGAGCATATTCCATCCTCGATTTCATCGAGTTTTACGTTTTTCTGTCAATGGCAATTATTTTTTTTTAATTTATTCATTATCAATGGTAATGAAATTTAAAATCATTGTCATTAATCAATGAAATTAAATTTTAGAATCATTACCATTACTTAAAAAATGGTAATGAAAATAATTTTATTACAATTGATATCAATGCAATGGTAATGAAATCATCAATTAATTAGTCCCATGTATGGTTCATATATATTTCGACTTTCATATGGGCAGTTAAGATACAAAGAAATATATTTTTAACTGTTCTATCGTTTATTTAAAAAATAAATTACTATAAATACGGATTTTCTGTTACAGTTAATAATTTAATTTAAAATGTTTTGTTAAGAAAAGAATTCCTTTTCGATTTCTAGGTCAGTTAAAAAAACGAAATAAATGAAAAGTCATTATTTTTAAGGATCTTGTAGTTTATTTATTAACATTTAAAAATAAATGAAAAGTTCTTTTGATTTAAATGAAAAGTCAGTAGACCGGTTTTCAAATGATTTTTCATTTATTTTAAATTACATATTCAGTTAATTTAAACAACAAACTATTTTGAGTGTAACATTCATTTTCTTCAGTCATTTTGTAAAGTCAAAATATAAAGCAGAAAAATTTGATATAAGTAATTTTTGTAAGTTGTTTTGACCAATTTGTGGTTCATTTAATTAACAGTCAAAAATAAAAATGCTAATTTAATTTATTGAAGTATTAGTGGCCATAATATCATTTTTATTTATTTTTAAATACATTTTTAACCTATAAAATGTTTTAAGTGTAGTAAAACAATAAAGTTTGGATAGCACTTTAATCAATTTTGTGTTTAAACTCATAATTATAAATGATTTATATTGAGTTTTCGGATCACATTCCAAAGTTAGCCATTTCCAGCTATTTTTATCCGTAATCTAGACATTTTTCTTTTTGCCCATATAAATTTACCCCATGAGAGGGTTAAATTTTATTAAAATTATTAATATTGGCCAAGTTGGTACTTCAGTTTTAGCTTTTTCACATCAAGCAAGTGATCACCTTATTTAAGTACACCACTCATGGATGGGCGTAGTACGTTTTGTATTTTTAACTTTATTTAACTCATTTAAAATGAGTAAAAATGTGCAAGTTTCAATGGATTGTGCAGTAGTGGACCTCACACGTTAGTCTGCTGGCTAAAGTGACGCAGCATGGTGCGTCTCATAATTAAGCGACGCCATTTTTCTAAAAACAACAAAAAGCTCGATGTAGAGCTTGTAAAAGTTGTCAACGTGAGAATCATGATGTGGTGCCAATTTTATGCATTCAATAACTTATCGAATGAAATACATTCACTACTATTTCATTACACATACAAATTTCCTTAAAGTCATTAAATGTTCAAGTTATGAACTGATTAAAGAAGTTTCAAAACTTTTTATTGCTTTTTGGTCGCTGCAGCTATTTATTCTACACCGTATCAATTGGTATTTATAATCAGATTCATTAAGAGCTTAAGACACTCAAGAAAATCGCATGTATTAGTGGCCAGTAAAATTTGCCGACGGGGATTTGTTATAAAATGTATGAAAATTGCAAACGAATGATCATCCCCCCTCTCCTTTCCTATGCCACCTATAGTGCTAATTAACTGTTTAGGTTAGTATTCGTTCAGCGAACACATTCTATTTACACGATGACATTATTAAAAGCAAATATGCATCAAAAAAGGTGACCGTGTGAAATTTAAATTCCCGCTATCATAAAATCCTAAATTTGTCTTATGCATGCGGTGGGTCCGTCTTAAGATGGACGTACTCAAATACTCACATATTGGGATGTTGTTTACAAACAGTAATTAATATATCGACGTCAGTGTATGCGTGTGTGTGTGTGTGTGTGTGTATGTGTGTGTCAGACTAAGAACGGTTTCGAAAGGAATCATTTAGGTTCGGTGTGACACTAATTGGAAGATTACGTGTTTGTTGGCAATATCTTGTTGCATGTGGAATCTACAATATTATGAAATGATCTCTCTCACTTATACAGGGATAAAAGCCATATCAGAATTAAAATAAGGAATAAGCATGAAAAGTGATCAAAGTAATTAAAATACCCTGTATTTTGGGTATACATTTTGAAGCGTTTATAAATAATTGATAAGCTGCGGTTGGTGTGTTTTTTTGTATGTTTGTTTTTTGGCGCCAGTGAAGATTTTTAGCAAATCTCTAGTACGAAAACCCAACTCACACAGTATTAATAAAGTAAATATCTTGCGGCTCTAATTTGTTTGTGATTTATGGTAAAATTGCCACAAGTGTAAAAGCTTCATCACAAATTAAGACAAATTGTGCATTTGTGTTGTTAGAAACTAAATAAAAAAATCCAAAATCTAATCGCAAATACATACACAAGGTTTTATGAATGTATGTATACTTTATACAGTCTGACCGAAACTGCTTCTTCAGGACGAAGACGATTAACCGACAGACAATTCATATTCGACTGATTGCTCGAGTATTGTTAAAAATGCCTATATAAGTTAAAATTGGATACACTCAAAGAACAGTTAACAGTAATCACATGACAATTGTTTATGTACTAGTACACTCACGCAAAGAAAAAACATGGTTGGGATGACCATATTCGAAGAGCATCATATATTTTTGGGTTTATGATTGCGACAATCATATTATGAATTACCTTTTTCTATCATAATATGATCTCTTAATTACTACATTCTGATTCCAAACTGATCCTAATATTATCATATTATAGTCCTGTATATCATACTATGATCCCTATAGTTTTTTCCTAGTATTCTCTTGAAGGTGAGTGAAAAGGCTGTGCACGATTTGTTTTATTCAAAATAGTACATTTATTTATTCAGAGACTAATTTACAATCTTAAATAATTTAAATTAATTTTATTTATCACTTATATATAACTAAAAATAAATTATGCAAACATCTGATAACAGAGCATAGAAAAATATTGTTAAAAATATAATTTTACAATGTATCCGAAATGATCATAACATGTTCTCAGTGATCATATTATATTCCTAATAATCATAATATATTCCTCATGATCATATTATGGCGATGAAGAAAATTTTGTGATCATTTGGGATTATATTATGATCATCAGGAACATAATATGATGAGTACCAAAATATTATGATCATTTCGTCGTGCACTTAATTTTTTTTTTAATTTTGCACTTTTTTCAATTTTGGTTTCATACAATACTAAAATCTATCACACTTCTAATTATAGGCGCTCTGACAAAATCTTTTTGCTACGTGAGTACAAAAAATTATAAAAATTAAGTACTTTTTTCACTTAATTTATAGCACTAAACATTTATTGCTTGACAATCTATATCTCTATAGACTTCTTGGGTAGAGCGAGTTCTTTTTTCAAAAAACAATATCGCTATTAAAATGAATACCAATAAGATATTTTTCTACTTTATAGGTATTTTTTTAATACAATACAACTTCTTTTCACAAAATCATAAACAAGACTGACGCTAACTGATAGATGACGCTCTTAAAAAAATATACTGATCATCTCATGGTTGTCGAAACTATACCAATGATTGTGAATATGATCTCTCTCAACTCAGATAATAATATGATTGCAACTCAAAGAGAGGAATATGCTTGTCCAGATAATATATGATTGTAGACGAGAGAAATAATATGATTACAGAAAAAACGAGAGATTTTACCTATAAAATGATTATAGGCGACCATATCATTTCTAAAGTATGATTAATATATTAATAATTTGATTGCAACAACCATGTATGGCAGTAGTGATCATAGTTTGGTAGCTGTGATCATATTGCAACCATATCTTTTCTCTGCGTGCTGATAGAATTATCCTTCATGATATTAATGATAGAAGTTTTTTCGTAGATTCCCTGAAGAATTTAAAAAAGAAATTTAAAATTCTAAAATTTTTTTGTGATTTTTTTAGTCCAAATTTACTAGGGTATTCAATTAATCGGCTTTTTATTTTAATCGATTAATCGAACAAATTTTCTGTAAAATAATTTACATACACTTGTTGGGTTTTTAATAATTTTATTTAAAAAAAGGAGCAAAAATAAATTCGGTAACTTCTGAAATTCATAAAAATAAAAACGTAATAATTGAGATAAGATTTTTTCAATATTTTTATTTTTTCTGTCCCCTCTTTCACATATTAAATTTTTATCCAAATCGGGGAGAACCACACCGCAATGAGTTAAAGATTTAAAGAAGACCCCGTACATTAATTTGTATTTCTTTTGTACTCATTGAATACATAAAAAACGTAAATGTAGAGAGGAATTCTGTTGAGAATTGTTTTTCCCTCTACGTTTCCGTACCTCCATCCATTTATTTAATTTTATTAATTCAAAGTGCTCACTAAACAAGGTTTATTACATTGAGCATTAATTATAAATAATAATTCTAATAATCATTACAATAATTATTAATGCTTTCATTTAATATCAACGTATAAAAAGTCGTAAAAAATAATTAAAATATTATTATACGTAAATAGACACCAATTCTTTACTAGATAAGTCACAACAACGGAGTACTAATTTGGAAGATGACAAAGCAAACTGTGATAATTTTATGTTGTTTTTTTCTTTGGGATTTAAGATGTTTATTAACGCTCCTACTTGAAAACATGAAATACTCATTGAATTGAAGCTATTTTAGGTAAGAATGAAATTCGGATAGGCACAAGCCTATAATTTTTTAAAAAGGTTTTGAGATTTTAGCACATTTACTTTAAAAAATATAAATGTTTTTATTAAACATTTTTGTAATTTTCTACCAATTTCGATTAATCGTGTGAAATTATTCGAATTATTCGTTATTCGAAATTTGGACATTTTAAAATATTGGAACAATTTTTCTCAAAAATCGAATAACGATTAATCGATTGAATACCCTGAAATTTACTCAAATAGAACTATAATTCTAAAAATTTAACAGTTTTATTTTTGCTGTTCTTATCTTACTGGTATTTAGTAAAAAAATCTGCTAATTTCAGAGTTTTTCTGCAAGGTAACTTTTAACTAATTATTAGTAGCTTTTTTTTGTAATTTTTTGCAGGTTTAGTTCTATGAATGTGTCTTAAAAGAACCTATACTGTGCATATTTTTAATTCTTATTCATGTGGATATTATACTTATTTTTTTTTCTTCTATTTAACCATACACTTAAAATAAAACGATTGTGGGCTGCTAACTTATCTCAGACTGACTAGAACTTAGTGCATAAGCTCAAATTTTTCATTTTCCGAACTGAATCTAATATCTTTTAATACGTAGTTAGAGAAATGCCTTTAAAAATAGTACTGCAAATTGCTGTAAACTAGTGTATTTAATAACAGCATCTAGACAACATGAACAGCTAAAGGTAATCGATCAACAGAAGCCTGCTATGTGACAATATTTTAACAATGACCACAAAGACACAACGTTCGAAAAAAATACGATGTTTTGATTACTTGCAAGCTGGTGAAAAAGTAATCAACACAATGCGTACGCGTTAAAAGCAATTATTGGGGCCATCACTACTGGCAGCATAAATTGTGCGATCACATTAAAGTCTGAAGGCAACAATCGGATGAACCGTTAACATAGTTGGGGCGATGTAGGAAAATTTGTCCGTTACTGTCAACACTCTAGCATCACTATCGATACAGTGAACAGCATGAATTCTCGCAAAATTGTCGCGCCATTTTCGGCAAACAAACAACATGTTGTTACTACACTAATTCATTTATGCGTTTCATCTTCAACTGCTGTTTACTGCGTGATGCGTGACGGAATGAGAAAACAAAGTACATACAGTAAAATGAAATTGTTCCTATGCCTGTACGAAATATCGAAAGCATCGAACAACAGGATTGATTAATCAAGTCATTTAGTTGTATAACAGACTCGTCTTCAGAAGCCAATTCAAACCAATTTATGCGTTTAAATCAATGCTGCGGAAAAAAATAACTTTTTGCGGGATGACATTTACAAAAGTTTCACACAGTGAAATCTCTCATTAGCCGGTAACTCCATTAAACAGACAATTTTTATAAAATATAACTTTCAATTTAACAGTCGGATGTAAAGGTCACTCTCCATTTATGAGAGCTTTCACTTACACACTTTAGAGTAAGCCAAAAAATAAAGATTCTCACCTTAGGGCAAGGTACGTAGGTAGCGATTGTATGATATTATTAAAAGGACTTAAATATATTTTAATCTTTGAAATAGCATCTAATTAATTGATAAAGTTAGTTACGTGTTGTAAGATTAAATCAATCTTTAAATTAATGGCGACATAAATCGTTAACAGACCACACATGTGTGATTGACAAAGTGAACATTTACATCTTCGGCAACAAATACATACACACTTTGTATTCATTATGTATGTGGGTAAATGTTCATATTTAGTAGTGCCCTTGCTTGTGATAGTTACGTATATGTACTTATTGTTAGTAGATACCATGTATGTTAACCATATAACTTAAAAATTTAAATTTAAACTCTTCTTAGCTACATACATATCCATCCATACATGACTTACATGTGTTCATTGTTCACGATTTTAAAATTCAAATCTATAACAACCGACCCAATGACGCGAGAATCTAGTCACGTTTTAGACTGCATCGATCAACCACTAGCCAACTACAAATAAGCTGCAAGTGTTCGAGACAGGAAAAAATTTGTATCACTAACTAAACATAAATACTCTTTTTCTTACATACATATGTTTGCATATATCCATATATGCATATTACCATACTTACAGGCCTTATATAAAATATTATGACCGCTGCTGCTGCTGCTGCTGCACAGAGGGAACAGATTCTTTCACAGATAACCGAATTTCTTGCCAACTGAATAGTTTTGTTGCAGCAAGTGAATTATTTGATTGTTGCAATCAAATGCATTCCTGACACAATTACAATATACTGTTCCATTCGAAATTCTGTTGCTTTTACCGAATTTCTGTTGACACAAACAAATGTATCGGTGGTCCCAATCAAACCATTCGGTTGGCAAAACCATTCGGTTGTCGCAATGCATTTGTTTTCCCTGTATGTGAATGCAATTGTGGGCCGGTGATTTTCATTCATTTAAATGTTATAAATTAAAAACATGCTGTAAATAATTACAGTTTAAAATATGTATTTTTTCTGAAAATTTTAAAATATGTCAGCTTATTTTGTATAACACTACTGGTATTATAAATAAGTTATGTACAACTACTTTTAAATTGCAACCGCCGTTAGTCGTAACTTTTTGCCTAAGTGCTGTAAATACATACAAGCGATATATGTCGAGGGGCGGCGTTATACCTGTATGCGAAACAATATTATGTTGTTCACCATTTTCCACAGTGAAAATCAAACGTTAACTTCCCTGAAAGCAACATTTACATGCCAACATACTACTAATGAAGCCTATTCAGCCTATTTGCAATGACATTTACCTTTAACAAGATTCGATTTGTTTGTTTCGATGCAAACGAACATTTCATGCTGACGCCAGGAACTAATAATGAGGATAATTTGAATCAAACTAGAGCTGGAAATAGAGACTGAATCTATTTATTTTTGGCTTTTTAGATTGTTTACGTGCATTCCCTTTGTACAGTATTGCTAACAGGCCGTTGAGGCAATGCTGGTTAATTTGGCTACTTTTTAATAAATACTTTGAAATTTTCAATTTCAATACTACTACACCTTTTGCAATTTTAATTCATAAAATATCAATTGAAATTCAGAATTTCCATTTGAAATTCAGAAAATATCAATTAAAATTTAGAACTTCCATTTGAAATTCAGAAAATATCAATTAAAATTTAGAACTTCCATTTGAAATTTAGAAAATATCAATTAAAATTTAGAGAAGTATGAGCAAGATGTTTAAAAGAACCCAGTGAGGTAGATAATGTAATCCCTTATAAAATTTGCATGTAGGTTTTATCAAAATACGGTTGATTAGTGAGTGGGGGTAACATTTAAATGGCTCACGCGAGTGGGAATTATTTAAAATTGTATGCCTGAATGATTTTAAGTATAGACTAAGTTATTTCTTGTTACGAGTTATGGCTCCAAAATATAAGGCTGAAATTTTAAGTTAAATAATAATTCACTTCATAGTTTTTAATGTGTGCATTACGTTTTGAGTATCTAACGGAGTCATAATTCGTAACAAGAAAGAAATTAGTCTACATAAAATCATTCAGACACGCAAATTTTAAATAATTCTCACTCGCGTGAGTAGGATAAATTTTACACCCACTCACTCATTAATCAATCGTATTTTGACGCGCAAAATAGAAAGGGACCTAAGGGTAAAAAAATCAATTTTTTTTTTGTGGACAACATCTGAGCATCGAATGAGACCGATCCCATGCCTCTCCTTAGGTCCCTTTCTATCCTTAGGTCCCTTTCTATTTTGCGCGTCACATATATAATTTTTTTTATAGGGGATAACAGCTACCTGGCCAGCTTCATTTAAACATCCTGTTTACATTTTTTGAATTTCAATTGATGTTTTCTGAATTTCAATTGATATTTTCTGAATTTCAATTGATGTTTTCTGAATTTCAATTGATGTTTTCTGAATTTCAATTGATATTTCTTTCTAACTTCTCGATATGCGAACATTCCAGTTTTTTCCTTAAATTTCGGTTGAAGTTCGCAGGTTGAACAAATACGGCCCACATATGTACATAAGTGAAGATATGATGACGTATGATTAATATTATATATTTTATTATTCATACGTACATACATACATACATACGTTCTTTATCATGGTTGTCAAACACTAACCCTAAACTACTATTAACTCAAAACAATTTCTTAGAATTGGATGAAGTTATATCAAATTATATGATTATTGGATTAAATGTTCGATGAACTCATTTTTCGGTGATATGATATGGACTATCAGGGGTGTGATGAAAATTGAAAACGAACAGTTTTTCAATCTAGAATAATTAGATTCGCGAAAATAAAATTGGCTTCAAATTATTATTTATCGGTTTATTTGACTCAAAACATTTAAATTAGGAAATAAAAAATATTTGGTATTGTACAGAGCGTAAAATATTAACCATTGAAAACCAGATCGTTTTAGATATTCATCACATGCCTGATTATTAAACTAGTAAATACAAATGTATGTGCAGTGAAACATCCCATAATCGGACACTTCCAAAACACTGCTTTGATAACGCACGTCTGCGAGACGATTGATTTCAATGTTTATGTAATGAAAGCTAAAATGACGTTCTCTTAGTCAATTTTTAGGAAACGGAGAACGATTTTTTAGAGAAGAATAATCATCAAATATCGGAAAATGTCCTAAGCGGAAATGCTATTTTATCATTAAAAGGGCTCAAAAAAACTTATTATTTATCGGTTTATTTGACTCAAAACATTTAAATTAGGAAATAAAAAATATTTGGTATTGTACAGAGCGTAAAATATTAACCATTGAAAATCAGATCGTTTTCGATATTAATTATATCGAAACTTTTTTCATGGGGTTGATAAAATGAAAAAATATGTTCCGAACTTCAAAATGTTTATGTGTTAACTTTTTTGAAAACTGCGAAGAAGGAACATCATATTTCTTAATATTTTTTTTATGAACTTTAAGGCTAGGATGATAGGTAAAATTTGATATAAGTAAAAAAAAAAGGCATCAAAAGTTATAATTATGGCAAATGCATGTGTTTTCTCGATAGTCCAAAACTAATATGGACTAAGCATTTATCCAAATCATCAAATTTATTGTAAAACAAATTGTCGTCGATTTGTAGTTGCATATTTTGACAAAAATGTATGTTTCTACATATCTTGACTTCCAATGCATATTTTTAATTTTTAGTGGCATTTTTTTACTTGCTAAACAAATATAAAAAATCTATTTATTTTCATATTTTGATTCAAACAAAATATTTTATTCCATTATTTTGAAAAGTAAACATTTTTTAAAATCTTCTTGATCTATAGAAAAGCTTTGCATTACGCGTCTGTTTGCAAAATAACCAACCTCCATATATATTTATATATTGAAGTTCGTTATTTTTGTAAAAGCACTTGTTTCTAGTGCAAATTTTTTATGCATATTTTTCTTTTTTAGGCATTTTCTTTGCCGTAGTTCTACCCCAATTGGACATATTTTTTTCTCTAGGCATATCTTCACATAGTCTTACTTTATCTTTTTTTTTTTGTTCTCAGATACATAGAAGTTTGTTATTGGCGACGGTACTCAAAACACTGACTTTTCAAAATGCTGAAATATGACCATTGAATATTCAGGACCCAACTTGGTACACTTAAGCTCACTCACCTTAAGTCTTTCAGAAACAATTAGATATTAGCCTTTAAATTCAAGTGCTCGCAATAATTAATAATAATTCTCACACAAAAATACAAAATATTTTAGTAAAAACATAGGTCATTTATGACGAATTTTATTTTCTAGTTAATAATTTGTAAACATTAGGCTCGTTTTATTCCTATACGTGTTGTGAAATCCCACACAAATTGTGACATTGGGCATGTTAAGTGTTAACTCTTTTAGTTTCTTCAACGTCGATAATATACAGGCAACTGTCAGGTGGTATACAAAAATATGTTCTCGTTTTTTTCGTATTCATGGTAAGTGTGGGCAACAAAACAAGGCTATTATTGTTTTGAATTTTATCAAATTGGTCTAGACCAATTTTGCCAATTGCCCTAGGGCAATCGAAAAAACTGTTAATGTAGCAAACCTTTTACAATTAAACCATACCTAGATCCAAGAATTTGCTGCTAAAAGGCTGCTTTTATTTAAAGGACTGCAAAAGAAAAATATTTAAAATTAATAAAAATACACACTTTTAGATATTCTTGTTTGTGTTCCTTTCATATCATTCAAAGCAGTGAGGAGAAATCAAATTATTTATTTTCACATTCGTACATAGTTCAATCAATAGTCTCTTATTTGCATCATTTGACACAATCAGACATAGTATCTATCAGATGTTGTTGCATGTGAATGCAGCAGTATTTATTTAAATATTTATATGCATCTGAGTGGCCACCAAGAAGGCCACGCAAGCAAACAGGCTGCAGTACGAGAGAAGTGAATTTTTAGTCACATCCACAAAGGTGTTTACTGCGACGACATTAGCGCCTTGTCCACTGTCTAATCGCACGTACAACACTCAAATACTTCATGGTATTGAATTGAATAAAACCGGGATGTTTACTAAGCATTTGGCGGCTTTTAAAGAGCCATAGCCCAGTAGCTGCGGTATTGGGACATTAATCGATAAAAGTTGAGTATTTTTTCATGTTTCAAAGCGAGCCATTAAAAGATTGTCAGCTCTGCTGTGTGTATGTTGAGTGGAGTGTTGCGGATAAGCTGTATTGAATGAAGATCTGCGACAATAAAAACTCGCGCTAAAGGTGCTTAATGAAATTCTGCTTCATGATCACCTTGTTGCCGGTGATAATGTATGTATGGCTGTATGTATGTCTGTCTGTCTGTCGGCCGTTCAGTTCTGATGTCAGTCAGATGGTTGTGAGTTGTAGCTTGCGTGTTTGCCGTTAAGCTTCTGTAGGTATGTGGCAATTATTTTCAGACAAATTTATTTGCGGCCTGGATACTTTCTGTATCGCATCCTTGTCGTTTTCTTTTTATTAGCAACAATCAAGTACTTTGAGAGCTTCTGTTTTCAAGTTGCTTTTCAGGTTTCCGCACTGTAGCCCCACTTGCAAGGAACTCTTTACTTCAAAGGAGAGCAAATAACAAGTGTTAACAACAAACGGTAAAGAAGGAATTTTAAAATACCATTATTTGGCACACAATCCACCACGTTGACATCGCTGCCACTGAGTTGTTAATTGAAACGATTGCTTCTTTGCCATTAAGTCAATATATATTTGAATGTTTTTGTATAATACAGTGCATTTCACAAGAATCAGAGGTCGATGTTTAAATTATTAAATATGCCGTATGCCGCACTTTTTTATTAAAGTTCTCTAAAAGCAAGAGCAGAGCAACTTAACATCTTAAAGTCAGCCAATTTAGTTAAAAAAAATATTGTGAGTAATAAAAACGGAAGTTTTAATGTCAACAACCGTTTTAACTATCCACCCATGCAAAAAAAGTATTTTGTGACTTATCGTATTACCCGAGTAAAAAAGTTTTGATATAATCATATATTATTTTATGTAATTGCATTTAGTAACTTATAGTTACATATGGCAGGATATGCTTTTAAATTCAAGCAGATATATTATTTTATATAGTCATATGTTAGATATTTTTTCCTCAAAGGTTTTAATATGGAGGCATATGTGATTTTATATTATTACATACTGGCCTACATATAATTGCATGTGCTATATATAAGTACATAAAGTAACATATTACAGATATAATTACATATACGTTTATATATAATTTAGTATGACACTATATATAATAATATAAAACTATATGTGGAGCCATATAAGAAATATTTCATAATTTGTGTTAGATATGATTATATATTGACGAATAAGAACCCATATATAACTTAATACGGTTCCATATCTACAATATTTCATGATTTCTTTAATATATAACAATATAACGTTCTTTATAAAATCATCTATAATTATATATCATCCCACATAAGCAATTATTTCAAAGTGATTTTATATAAAAATATATAAGGTCCATATAAAACCGTATTATATTATATGTGGTTCTATGTTAAAATTGATTTTGAACTAAATTTAGATTTAGTAATAACTAGGGATTGGCGCGTGACTAGAAATGTTCGTGAGTCACGAACATCTCTGTGAATAACACGCGATCGTGAGTAGTAATTACTATACTCAAGTGATTCGTGCGTGAGCGTGAATAAGAATATATAACCCGTGCATGATTCGTGTGAGTTTATTTTTTGCATCATATGTATATTTTTAGTAATTTTTACTATTTTGTAATATTTGACTATTTTTTTTTTACTATTTTTCTTATATCTTGGTTGTACATATAACATGATCGTATTGACTTTAAAATTTCAGTCTTGTCAACTTTAATTTAAAATTACTAAAAATAAAGAAAATTTTGTTCATGTTTAATGCACTGTCATGGTAAATCTGGATAAAAGTAATGGAAGATTTATCGAAATTAGAGGATCTTCAGCAGACCTTTGGGTTAATCATTATATTTGGAAATTAATTACACATGCAATTACACAATTACATGTAATTGTAATTGAAAAAAAATCAATTACAATTACATATTATTTGTAATTAAAAAAAACAATTACAAGTAATTTGTAATTTAAAATTTGCAATTATACATTACATATAATTGTAATTGAAAAAATTTCAATTACAATTACATTTTTTTCGGAAAAGAAATAATGACAAAAAGCACAAGTGAGGGGTCAGCCCAACATGACGTATTCTTTTTATACTTATCCACGCCTATCCAACCTATCCCAGTCAGTTTTTTCTACAAAATTTTAACAAAAAACACTTTAATTCTAAATGTAATTGAAATTTGTAATTGAAATCACTTTCAATTACAATTACTTGTAATTGAAAATTTTCAATTACAGTTACATGAAATGTAATTGTTTTTTTTTTTTATTTCAATTACATTTATTTGCAATTGTAATTGAAATCCCCCAGGTCTGATCTCCAGATATTGCATATCTTTTTTATTTAAAAAAATAATTTTTGTATATTGTTAGATATGGTCCTATATAATATGATAAAAAGTATGAGGTCAATATTTAGATATAATTGTATCAAACTATGTCCACTTTTATAACATTTTATATAATTTTATACAAAAATATATAATTTGATGTAATTGGATGAGGACAAAATTCGGATACAATTGTATCGAATTGCATAAAATTGTATCAAATTGTACCAAATTGTATACAATTGTATACAATTCGATACAATAAGATACAATAAGATGTTCTCATTTTTCGGATATAATTATATCTAATTACATAAAAGATTATATATAATTAAATATAACTTCATATGGCTCCATATCACTTTTTTTTACTTGGGTATACATGATTTCATCCGAAAAATGAGAACATCTTGCTGTGTCATATTATATCTAAATTCGTTTATTAAGATCTACATTCATACAATTAGATAATTGTTAGATATAATTTGATTGATTAATATATATTTTTATACAATTTGATCCAAATTTTGTCCCCACTCAAATGTATCAAATTATATATAATATTCAAATTATATATTGCACTATATGAAGAAAGATATATTTATATATTTAATATACAACGTCATACTAATTTTGTATGAATACATATTTTGCTATATATTACCACAAGCAATTTTATAAAGTCATATAAATCTATATCAAAACTTTTTTACTTGGGTATGTCACAAATTTAGGTAAATCTCCTAATGAAATATGGCTTATTTTAGAATAAATGTGAGCTAGGCTTTGTGGCATACATAGGTTGAAATAGTCAGGGGTATGGCATCACCAAAAACAAAAGTTATAACGACATCGTTATCACTAGATGGCACTTTGTTTAAAAAATTGACAATTTTCTTTTTTTATTTAAATTGAAATAATAACAAACAGAAAAGCAAAACAAAAAAAAAGGAATTTTCAAATTTTATTATTTGAATATATTTTGCGCTCGATTTTTTCTTATTTTGCACAGTTTTCAGCAATTTTTGAGTTTTTAAATATAGGCTCAGCTGATACTAAAGTGATACTAAATAGTTGCTCAGGTGATACTAAAT
Organism: Leucophora obtusa; assembly: GCA_949987735.1. Taxonomy (NCBI): domain Eukaryota; kingdom Metazoa; phylum Arthropoda; class Insecta; order Diptera; family Anthomyiidae; genus Leucophora; species Leucophora obtusa. Next base: position 370,248 of record OX465297.1, read on the forward strand.
TTTAGCGCCCCCTACCGGTGAGTAGTGTAAGTTTTGATTTCCTATCTCTAGAAATAGTGCTTCAAAGTAAATACAAAACACCATAAATTATTTATAAATAAATCCAATAAAGGATTGCAAATCAAGAATATTGAAAGAATTTTACAAATGTTCCTTGTGAACCGCACTGTAGATAAATATACAAATTGTATAGAAACTACACTCAAAATAATAAGGTAGTTAGAATAAAAAAGTAATTTTTCATTTTGATTAATCATGGATTAATTTCACATCAATAATTTTTATTTGATGTTTGAAACTAGTCGAATTTTCTGCTAAATTAAAATATATTTTGGTAGGTTGTATTAACATTTATTTCTGAGTGCATAAACGAAAGATTTCAATAAACATTTTTGTACTGTAGCGTACAACCCAGCAAAATGTTGATTGACGTTTCAGTTTCAAAATAACGATAAAATTCCAAAACAGTAAATTCCTCATGATGATAAATTGAACCGGTAATCCAAGAAAATGAAATCCCCAGCAAACAAAGATGATCATTAGTGATTTAGAAATGAGCTCCAAAAACATAAACATTTTTTCACTTTTTCATATGACTCAGAAAAAAGAACGTATAAAACAGAAATTTTCCTCATAAATTTAAATAATTTTGGAATCTTCTTTGAGTCCGAAAAATGAACACTCATTTTGGGACAGCTTTTTAGATTGTAGAGACAACTTTTTGGATTATTTTCTGAGGGTTCATATTTTCTAACAAAAAAAGAGTGTTTTCAAAAAAAAAAACAATACTCATTTCTATGAGCCATTTAAGAATCTTATTTATGAGCGCTCCGAAATTGCTGGCTGGGTCGGTAAAATATGAAAATAATTGTCGTATTACATATTTAAAATATTTGAATTGGTTTTGGCGTAGTACACAATTGTTTTTATTTTGAAACTAAAACGATAACAAATTACTACTTTTGCTTACAAAAAATATATTATTTGGTACTTAATTTATTTACGGTGGGTCTCATACTGTAGGTTTAACTTTAACTTAACTAAAAACAAAATAAAATGTCAAAAAAATGTACACAAAACAACTACAAATTTTTGGGTTAACTATTAACCTAAGTTTAAACCTGCAGTATGAGACCCACCGTTAAACGCTTGGGTGAAGTGAACCTTCAATGCAGTGATTTCGAAAATAATACCATTAATCTGTCACGTTAATATACATATGTTTAAAATAAAAAAAAGAAGTATTTTCCTTCATACACTTCATTATACAGTTAAAGTTGTTGCTGGGATGATCCCCACATAGATCGGCTTGATTAAAGTGTTTTGTTTCATTAATGCCTCTGTCCGCCAGTCACACGCACTTCTTAAAAAGGTGACAATGAAACAATTTGATAGAAAAATAAAGCTAAAGTGGATAAGTTTTTGTTTAATTTTATGTATAAATTGTCGATATTGCCATTTAAAGTGTTTGTGCATAAATTTAAAAATTTTATCAAATTTTTAACAAATGAACGAATAAATAACGAACTTCTTAACTCATAAAATAATACAGCGCTTCTCAATAACTCAGTTACTTCTATCCTGTATCTTGGCTTAAACCACCAAAATTTATGCAATAAAAAAAAAACTCATTGAAGTAAAAAATCACAGAGCTTTTTATTAAAATAGTATGTTGTTTTTGTAAGGAAAATTAATTTTAAAAATATCACCATAACTCGTAAATTGGTGCAAATCTTTATGGAGTTTGATATTAAATCTTTGACGGTTTGATAACCACGAATATGAAAAAAAAATTCAAGCAATTTCGGGCGCAAATTGAGTTTTGTCTGTAGTCCCAATTTTGAAAAAAGCAAAATTTGGAGACCAGATTCTATAAAATCTTAACGAGGATAAAAACACCGCAAACTGAACAAAAACGTTCTCTTTTTTTTACCATTACCTACAAATAGGTCACATATCGTATCAGCGTCTTGTAGGAAATGGAATGAATCAATTCCAAATATCTCGATGTTTTTCAAAATGTGTCCTATGTTGATTCTTCATGTCCAATTACATTTCAACTAGTATACGAATTAATATGATATATCCTGGAATATAATTTTTTTCTTATTTCTGAAACGTTTCACTACAGTGAAGATGGCATCATTCTTCTTGAGAAAAACGTCTATAAAGACCGTGCTATATATTCGATATGAATTCTGATTTTTAAGAAACGTTTTATAAATAGTTATGAATTTGTTACATTTGCTGAATTTTCTCTGAATGTAGGGTATATATACATGATCGATATTTTCTCTAATATCAATCATTTGTTTACAGAATTTTCCACATTTTAATGAAATATATATTTTAATCAGGAAATGTTAAAATATTAACATTATAATTGAAAATATTTGTTATAGCTTGATTCACACGCTAACCATTTCTGTCCACTAGAGTGTACTACCCTACATGCAAAAAAAAAAAAGTGCGCCGTACACCCTCCAATATGAAATATTTTTGCAAGGAGGTTTCAAAAAATTTTTTTTTATTTTTTTTTTGCCGAACGTAGGGGTCGCCATTTTACATTTTTCTTTATATCTTTGGTATTTACAGTCGGATCTTAAAGTATGATACATCGATGTTTTTCTCTCGAGGAGTGTTTTGCTCTAAAGAAATTTTGACCTCAAGTATCCCGTTCTAGTAGTTACCCACCAGATCTCAGTTGCTACAACCCTAATGTACAAAAAAAAATTTTTTTTTTTGAAATCGCCTTCCATAAATACATCATATTGGAGGGTGTACTTTTTTTGCGGTACGGTCTACTGTCCACACTTATACTATAACCTTAGTTTACGGATACGAAATTAATATATAAAAAAAATAATACAAACTTGACAATTCGTATGAACAATGCTGGGAAATCTCATTCTATATTTAGTAGTCAGCGTGTGAAATGCCCTTACTTTATTTTCTTTAAATCCAAATTAAAATTGACATTCATTTAAAGTTGAGAGGTTAAGCATTAAAGCAAATATGTCTTTAAAGCTGAATTCACAATGATAGAGTACTCCATTCTGCAGAGCGGATTCGGTTCCTTTTTTCCGCTCCATTAGAGTGAATCTAGTTCTCCTTTATTGTGAATATAGCTTTAAGGCAAGATTATATATTTATTCCCGTCGTTCCAAGTTGGAGCATAGGGCAAGAGTACACGTTAAATATTATTGATAAAGCATTCAAAAATCAACCAGTTAGAACATATTTATTTTTAAATACTTCGTTCTGATTAACTGAATTTAAAAAGATTTATCAATAATATTGAACGCGTAAACATGATGTTGCCTTTAGGCTAATTTGCCTTAACAGTTAGTTTTGCATATAGAGTTGCCATATAATAAAACTTGTTAAAGAATTCAACCAGAATCAATAGTTAAGCACCGTCAGTTATTTTTCACGTAGAAAAATTTCATTCGAACTTCAAGTCCTTAAAAGTTAATTTAAATTCTAAAGTTTAATAATATTTTTTAGTTTATTAGAAAGACACAATCACAATAAACAAAAAATTCACTTTTTCACAAGAAAAATAATGGTATTGTATATTAAATTTGCGTGAAAACAAAGTGTATACAATTTTCACGGAAAACTCATCGTGAAAAATATTTTTTTTAATATGGAATATAACAGTTTTTTACGTGAAACCCAAACAACTTAGCAAGCTTTAGCAAAAAAAAATTGGCTAAAAAGGTTTCCCATATAAGAAGCTCTGCGATAACGAATGAATGATAACGGGTGATTACAATGAAATCAATTCGGTTGGCAAAAAATTCTGTTGTCATAACGGAATTGTTCTGAGGGTGTACATCGTATGGACATTTTTACCCAGCAAAAATGTGGAAGCAGTAAAAACCATTACTGCTTCCTTACTGCTACTTTTACCGCTTCTAAAAATGTATAGCTTCGTAAACAGCGCTAATGAAAGGCCTAAGTTGATTAATTGTTTACATCGCTTTTTGCTGTGCTTTTCAAAAAGGCATGAAATGAGCAACACATTTTGATTGCTTAAATATTTTTGCGGTTCTTTTATCAACATTTTTTAAAATTATATAAGAGGTTTTACTGAAAAAAGAGGCATTTTCTCTTCACGGAAAAATATTCAGGAATATTGTGCTTTTGAGAAGGTATGATTTTAAATAGTTGAAAAGCTTTATAATATGCACTTCTGAGAAGGCATGAATTATCGACATTTTAAAAGAAAAACAGAAGCACTAATTAAAAGCGGTGAATTGATGCCTTTTTGGATCTCGAAACAAGTGCTTTCACGCGAGCTATCTCGAACAAAAATCAGGCATGATATCATCAATAATGCAATCGCTTCACTGCTCAACTTTCCCTGACAAAACTTCTTCCAAGCAAGCAGTAATTTCTGCTGGGTACTTTACCCTGGATCTTTTTGCTATTTTTGGTGATTTTTACTACATTTGTAATATCAAAGATTAAAGTTGACGAAGGTAATCTATCGCACTTCTTACAAAATTATAAAAAAATTATTTTGTTTTTATTTAATTTAATTGCATATTGAACCTATTACAATAAGAAGCCCGTTTAATCGTCGTTTAATAATTTATATTGAGTTTACACTAAACAAAGAGGCATATGAGAGGTATAAATAAAACCTCTTCGTTATAGATGTTCCATGGTAACTTTTGTCGCTGTCGCTGTCCGTTGTTATTTCGGCCTCGTCAGAGCGGCAGCCGCTAGCCTCCCAGCTCTTATTGGTCAACACATGTGCAGCAAAATGAAAATGCTGAACAAAAACTCTTTAAAAAAATTTCATTCTATTGTAATCACCCGTTATAAGCCAGGTTGGATTGCGATTAATATTATGTAAATCAGTACGACAAAGACACACCATCAACTATACATAGCTTACCGATACAAACATACGCATACTTAAATACTAACATAACTTGTCTCGATGACACTATAAAAAATCACTTGAGATAAGCAAATGTCACTAGAAGCACAAAAAAACAAACACAAAAAATCAAAAAAACATTTATGATGCTGTTGACCGTCGTTTCATCTACTTTTAAGTGCCAGCCAAAGTGAAAGCGGAGCGCTCAAAAAGTTCATACAGTAGCACATTTATGAATGCGACTAAATTTTGTGATGACTGCCTAATGAGCGGATGTATATGTGTAACTTAATTTTTAATCTGAATTAAATGCAAATGTTTATTTTAAAGATAGCGTCTCATGATTCACCAAACAGTAATCAGCATTTAAATATGATTTAATCGAATTACTAAAACATCACCCGAATTATGCCAGAGATGGAAAAATGCAATTGATAAAAATTAGATATGGAAAGCTGGATTTTTTAGGAATACGCTTCGAAGTTGCCGGTACTTAATTTTTTTTACAGTTTTCGAATTAAACCCTAAAAACCCTAGAATGTGTATTTGAAGATGTTAATGTGATTGACAAAAAGCTCATATTCCTAGATTACAATTCTTTTAATATCAAAATAAATTATTAAATATTTATTAAATTGATAAATATATGTATTTTTGTATTTTGTACGATCTATAACGATATTTTTCTATACATAGTCTGTTTATTTTATAGCACAGAAAAATATTATTAAGATTATACAAAATGCGGCAATCTTCTGTCTTTCTGTGAGGTCTTCTATTTACGATGTGTATAACCAATATTCGTGTTCTACCTAAATTTGCCTCATGCTGTGTCGTCTGCTCTTTCTACAATATTAAATTTAATCCAAGTAGTACTGGTTTTTGTTTTATAGTTTCATTAATTAAGTTTTGAAAAGTTTATGATAGTCTCCAAAAAGATCTCACGACCGTTGAATGATTGTGGCTAATTTTCTGATTTTATATACAGTCTACAAAGAAATTAAAACAAAATGACCCTTAATTTAATCATACCACTACTACCTACCTAAATCTGAGGCAAGTGTTACTGTCAATATAGTAGGAAATATGAAAAGAATACACTGCTAGTTATTTAACATATGAGGCTTTCTAAACAAACTGTCCACAAAAAAAGTATATCGTATTAATTTTAAACTTACAGTATTCATTTCGCTATATAATACGAATAAAAACTTGAAGATAGTGTACAGTTTTTCCAAAAAGTGACCGCAGTAGTCGATGCTAAATATTGACTAATTTTGGGTACATTTTTAATATATTATTTATTAAAATTTAAAGGAATTTGGAAAATACTATTTAAATAAAATTTTTTATGGGCCATTAAAAAAAAAATGTTATTAAATTTTGTTTAAAAGAAAATATTTATTGAATATTGTCTACCCCAAATATTCAATATCAACTTAACCCTCTAACCCGCAAAAGAGCCATCTTCATAAAATTCACCAGAGATGCATGGAATAAGTATTTTTGGTTTAGAAATTCAGCTATTCCAATAGAAAATAAGATTTAGGAAATTCCTTATAAAGAAATTTTTCGTGCACGGCTTGAAAACGAGAAAATGTTTAAAATAAAATTAAAAAAAAAAACATTTTGAAAAGAACACTCTCTTCAAAAATCTTAAAAACATACAATACTTAGTGTTGGCTAAGTACCGTCGATAATGACACTAAGTAAAATTGAAACCTTGGCATTTAGTTCAAGAACACAGGATTCCACTAGGATTACCTTTTAACGAACATCGTCTTAACTTGAAAAGTAATCGACGGATTTTTATGAAATTTGTTGCAAAGAATATATTTAGTACTAATAACAAAGCTCTTAAATTTAAACTATATATATATTGAAGTTGAGGTGCATTTTCGCTCAATTTCGCATTTTCCGAACAAATAAAATAGCAGTAAAAGCACCAAAAATTTAATTTTTGGATTGTAGTTATATTTTTTTAAGAAAAATAATTTGGGCCCAAACCTACTCTTTTTTATGCACTAGTTTTCGAGATGCAATCTAAACCTATTTTGGTCCATGCCGCCTAAAGTTAACAATGAAACAAAATTTTGTAGAACCTATTGTTTATAAATTTCATTGCAAAAAAGCGTCTTGCCCGTTCGAGGGCTAACTATTTGTTCTATAATATTGATGCCAATCGGGATTAATATTTGAAAATCCCGGGATTTCCAAAATTCGATGAGATTTTTCGGGATCCCGTGATTTAAAATTTTCCTTATTCATTGCTTTTATTTTCCTTTGAAACTAACAAAGCGGTTATTTTATTTTTTTAAAGAGAAGCAACTCTAAGGAAATTCTTCTTATTAATTAACGTGTTGCTTTCTTTGGCAAGGGGATATAGACGAAATGAAACGTGAAGTATAGAAATAGAAGTTGTCAAAACCGGTTTCCGCATTATTCGATAAACTGGGTTTGTTCTATATTTGCTGGTTTTTTAAACCTGTTTTTGGGAAAGGGCGGTTTTCGAGTTATCTGAGAAACCAGGTTTTTCATGTCGAATAATTAGACATTTTCAAATAGTTTTAAAGTGAAAGTTTCTAATAAATTTTCTTCGTTTGTTTAATAATTATACAGAATATTTACTGTGGGCCCCATACTAAAGGCTTAAGAGTTACTAATAGTTAACCCAAATATTTGTTATTGTTCTGTTTACTATTTTTGACATTTTCTTTTTTGTAATAGTTAATTTAAAGTAACAGTATGAGACCCACCGTTAGTGTTTGTTTCCACCTTTAGGTAGGGTATATTTATTTTGTCGTTGCTATGAAGTACATTAGTGGACTATTGCAAAAAAAAACAATTTTTTGGAAGTATTAACATTTTTTTAATAGACGAATTTTTTTAGAATTCGACGTTTTCTCTCTAGCAAAAAAGTCGTATTTTTTTGACTATAAGTTTAGTAGGAAAGATGTAAAAGTGTTGTCCTAAAATGCATATAAGCTCTAATTTTTCATTTTCATCAATTAATAAAAGGAATATTGTCTTATTTTTAAACTTTTAATTAGAAAGAATAACTTTTTGGTTTTAAAGATGGATTCTCACTGATGGAATAATTTACGCTTCGGATTGCTTTCAAGAAAGGAACAAAACTCATTCTGCAGAGTGAAGTATTCCAGCATTGTGAATCGGCCTTTATTGTAAAAATCGTAAAGTGCCCCATAGATTTTCAATATTTTTGATAAATTTTTCATTGTTTACAAATTAATTGAAAGTCTGAACGCTATATTAAATTAAATTGAAAAATTCAAAATGATTTGCATTGTTGTTCAATTTTATAATATTGAACAGTGTGTGGGTAATATTGAACGTGATACTTTTCTAAAGTTTGTTATTTGTTTATTTGTTATAAAATATAAAACACAAGAATAATTGCTAAATTAAAAAATTAATCATTATAACGCGAATTTCTTCTAAAATACATATAAAATAGCAATGCCTGCATGGTAAGAAAATGAAATATAGATCAATTAGAAATTTATTCGTATTCTAAAACACATTGATCGTGTGTGTTGAAAAGTCAATAAAATGGAAATCAATTTTATTGAAAATCTGTGCCCGGCTTAAGTTTGCATTTTTTTGTAAGCTTTATAAAGAGCATTTTTATATACAAGCAATACAAAATGATTATTTACGAAAACCGGAAAACCGGTTATTCGAATTAAAAAATTCGAGAACCGGGTTTTTAAGAAGGCAGTTTTTAGAAGTATCCGAAATCCGGTTTTTTATATAGGTCGAATAATTGACAACTCTAGGTGAAAGATGAAGGGCTTCAAATATGGCAATACTGTAATTGCACGAGATGTTGAATCTCAGAACAGTCGTTGCGCGCCATCTGATGAAGAATTGACTAACTCTGTTGATGCTTTTTAGTTCATAGTCCTCCCAGCGAAATTGTCTGATGCAAAGAATCGTTTGTAGAACAACTTGTACTTGCATGCAACCTGTTCTACTTTATATTCTACCATCGGTGATTTTTGTCCAAGTTTGTCCCAAAACCAACAGGTTCTTTTCCTTCAAACTAGAACAGTTTGCTTTGGTACCGGTTATAGAACTGGTTCGGCGAAAGTGAAACCTTAGATTTTGACTCCCAGGAATCAATTCTAGAACCTGTTCCATGGAACCGGTAACAAAAAGACCTGTTCTAGAACAAATTCATAGGTAAAACCAGTTCGAAAAAATTTTTACGTTATTTTACTTCGGTGGATTTAGTGCTATGTGTAAACCGAATGAGGATGCTGCGATATATATGGCTGATAGAAAACTCATACATATTGTTTTTCAAATTGATGTTGGCGTCGCTGGGGATCGAAACCGCAACCTGATATATAACAGTCCAACGCGCTAACCATTACACCACACCGCCACAATTAATTTATAATGATATAAAATGACCAATAAAATAAAATAATTAGAATAAATTACTGAAAAACTTAATACCCTGTACCAAATTTGCAATTTTTCTGCTGAAGTTTTGATAAATTTACTCGAAAAATCTTTGTAAGTTTATATTTTATTAGTTTCCTGTCAACAATTTACAGTAAATATGAGAAAATTCAAGAAGAAAAAACGTAGCAAATTCAAAAAGTACTTTTTTGTATTTCTTTTTTATTTTAATATGTTAACTGCTTTAAAAAATTACTAAAATATAATTAATATTTAACACTTATTAGCTTTAGTATATAATTTCAAATAAATATTTGTATTTATTATATTGTTATTATTATATTAGTATTCGTATCTCAATTAAAAAAATTCATTACAATATAACTTTGCACAACCCTGTACTGTAAATTAAAAGATGTAAACCTTGTTGTATAGGGGAAACAATGAATAAATAAATAAATAAATAAAAAATAATAATATTAATATATTAATAAAGAAGAAAATCCGGAGATTTCCCGGTATTCGGGATTTGTCAGTCCCAAAAATTCCGTGATTTCCCCTTTGGCATACCTATTCAGTGATCAGTTAGGACATCAGTACGTATAATCAATATTGTATTTATCATACGTTCTGTTGTCCCTTATGTATGAAACAAAAATAAACAAAATACTACTATATATTCTGAATCGATAGAAAAACATATGAAAAAATAAAAAAATAAATTTTACTGATTTTCAGAGAAATTTAGCAATGTTACACTAACTAATCCTACAAATTTTTTAATTTTTTTTTCGCTTAAATTTCAAACATAAAATTGTATTGAAATAGTGAAATTTAAAACAATTCACAAATTTAATTAAAATATAATAAATGATATGTTAAAAACAAATGCTAAATTTGTCAATATTTCACCACGGCTGCTCCGCTCACTATTTGAAAGAATTGAAACAGTTGTTCCATTTGTATTCGTAGTTTAGCACACTAAATATTGTAGGCTTGACATTGATACGATGGACTTTTTTCTGCAGCGGGACAGTCTGTAAGGAAAGCCTCATATGTATGTTTGTATGGTATTTGAGTATGTAAAAAATATTTAGTGTTTAATTTAAAGAAGACAAGAGCATTTTTAATCAATTCATATTCATGTGCCCTGTATTGGGTAGAAACATTTACATTTGCCTACAAGAGTCCACATTCGGTTTGTTCAGATTGTGTGTTCTATAATTAAGTGAAAATTATGTTAATTTTATGCTTTCATTAGTTTAACAAATGTAAATGTATGAGTGTAGGTAGCACATTCGCTTGTATTTATCTGTGTATTTTTGAAAATGTTTTATTACCTCAAATGATAAAGAAATATTTACAACAATTTTTATAATTTTCATCGGCTATAAAACTTATTGAAATGTTAAACCCACCACCACTACTAACACCATGTTATCAATACAACAAATGTAGTAGGTACATATACAACTTGAACACATATTCAAGTGTACATAAAGTAATATTCGTACTTAAGTAAACCATGTAGAAATATGTATTTTTGTTCGTATATGCATATGTAGGAAGGGAAAAATATGCACACTTGATCCTTTGATATACTAGATGATTTCCTTCTGTTATCAGAAAGATATTTTTTAAATTTCATCATAAAATATGTCATAAGCATGATTTATTTAAGTTCAAGATTTATAGATTTTTTGTTAATCCCAGCAAACAAAGATGATCATTAATGACTCAGAAATGAGCTCCAAAAACATAAACATTTGTCCACTTTTTCCTATGAAAGTGGTCCGTCCAAAAGAGCCCCCTGTGTACTAAGAAATGACTCAGAAAAAAGAACGTATAAAACCGAAATTTTCTTCATAAATTTAAATAATTTTGAAATCTTCTTTGAGTCCGAAAAATGAACCCTCGTTTTGAGACAGCTTTTTAGATTGTAGAGACAACTTTTTGGATTGTTTTCTTAGGGTTCATATTTTCTACCAAAAAAAAGAGTGTTTTCAAAAAAACAATTCTATGAGCCATTTAAAAATCTTATTTATGAGCGCTCCGAATTTGCTGGCTGGGATATTTATCCAAGGACTCGTCAATGGTTAGTTTTTATGTCAACTGATCAAAGTATTTTAAATTGCCTCTATATTAACTTTTTCCACAAAGTTTATTCCGTGACCGGTATTTGAACCGGTAGTCCTCTACAGCCATTAATTATTAAAAATTATTTTTAAAACAAAAAACTTTAGTCAAAAATCCTACTAAGTTCTGATTATAATACTGGCACTAAATCTAATATCTGATAAGAGGTGCGACATTGGCAATCTGTTACATTTACAAACAGAAAAAAAACAAGATACACATGAATTTGTAGGTTTTAGAATAATTTAAGCCGAATTTAGATAAGAGCTCTCAATGGGAGGAATGTCTTAATATAGATCGATTCTAACCTATTTTAATAGATTCGTTCTTGTGCCAGTATATACCTATGCTCCAAATTTCATTTAAATATCTTTATATTTGTGACCTGTAGTTTGATAACAATTGTCTCAGAAAGTGATTCTGAGTCTCAGTCCAATATTTTTGTAAGTGCAAAAATCTGATGTAGGATATAACGAGGGTTAATTACATAATTGCTCGAATCAACTAGTATATTTATTGATTGTATACAAAATACGAAAATGGTAATTGTATTATTAGAAGTACTGGTAGATTCATTTACAATATTCTCGATACTGCTCGATATTTTTAATTTGGATACTCGATACTTTAATAGTTTCTAAATTTTAAATTTTTTATTAAAATTCCTTTGAAAAATTTCACATTTTTTGATTATTTAATTTTTGAAGACATATTTTTAAACTTTTTGAGTTACCTCTATTCAATGTGTTTCTTATAGTTTTTAAACTTTTTCGTTTAAAATTTTCAATTTTAATTTTTGTTGTAGCAGAGTTTAATTTTTTTGCTAAATATTTGAACGGAGTCGCATTTCTGAATATTTTTTCTATACGAAATGCAACTTTGAAAATATTGAGTAACGAGTATTCGTTATCTGCTACTAATTTTTTATTGTAAGCCGAATATAAATATTAAACTTCAACATTTTTTAAATCAAGTGCTTTTAGTTTCCCCTGCATATGTAAATCACTTTTATGGCGGCCATAATATATATTTCGATTGCGCTTTTATACTTTTCAAGTGTTGTTTTCAAATATACTCTAAACTAATTTTACTACAAAGTACTCAAGAAGTGAGAAAATACAAAGTGAAACACGGAAACTATGGATCACTATGTAGAGACGGGCACGTGTTTAACTTATAATTCACGCACACACACGCTCTTGGAAAAAAAAACAAAAACTATAAACGCATTTAATGGTTTCTTATTTTGAACTTGAATGACAACCAGTTGAAATTACATTATGTTTTGCCACTGCTAAATTAATTTAAAATTTCTCTTCAAAAGTTGGTTTATGTAAAATGTTATTGTTTGAATTTAAAAGCCTATAACGATAAAAATTCTTTATACGAGTAGAAGTCGTTAAGCATCATCGATATTACTGTTGGTTAATCTCAACGATGCACCGGTTCATCTCATACATATTTCATTAAAGATAAATCTGTTAAAAAGATAAGTTCAGGTATTTGTTTGAATGTTGATAAATACTAACCAGTGTAGAAATGGTAATGACATATCACTATTTTTTGGGTTACCAGTAATCATACCGACTTACTTTCTGTAATATTTCAAAACATATAATATTGAGTTGCTAATTATTTCCATTATTTCGAAATAAAAAATAATGCGTTACTAATAACGAATTTTTTATCCTTATTTCATACATAAAGTACTAAACTGCAGTTAATAGGTTTGGTTTTTTATTATACACTCACAATATTTTTTCCTTAAAATCAACCGAATATGTACATTAAAACAATTGAAAATAAGTTAAAAAAGGACTATCCACTTTTCGTTCGAAACAATTGTATTTTGTCGTTTATTTTTAATTGTTAATTTATTAACTGGCAAAGTCGGTAAAAATAATAGATTTCTCGTTTATTTTAAAATTAATCGTATTATAACAACTGACTGTTTTTAACAGAAAATTTTGATTGAATATTTTAAATTCTACCGAAAGTCCGTAATTTGTGTATTTTGTTTATTGAATGACTGAAAGAAAAAGGTAAAAAATATATTTCTTTGCAATTTAACTACTTATTCAATTGAAACAACTTTACTGATTTACTTTTGAAACAACTGTTGAACTTTTACGGTAAAGTTATTGTGAGTGTATTGTTATAGATTTTTTTGTAAATTTTTTTGAAATCCATTTTTGGACTCAATATTTTTTCAACACTGGTAATGATAGATGTAACCACATATTTTTTTAATTTTGTATGTTGGCGTGTAATATGACTTGTGCGTAGCAGGTCAATTATGTTTTTATCTATCAAATATTACATGTCGAGATAGCTCAGATGGCAGAGCTATTGACTGGTAATCTGGAGTTCGATTCCCACACGAAGAAATTTTATTAAAAAAAGTTTTATAATAAAAAAATTATTTTTTTTATGAAACAAATTTTTCATACAAAATTCGTTTTGTAAACGTGTTATAAGGTTTTCATTTTCATCAGTAGGCTTCAAAACATTCAAAATAAAATTTGTAAATGCAGTGGATGCGTTGTTAACCCTCTGTTACACACATGTTTCGGTAGGCAAATTCGTAAGACATGCGATCTGGTCAAACCCACTATTTTAATGTATTTATTAAACTTCGATTTTTTAGTTTACATTAAACTTTTAGTGGCAGAATTTTTACGCAGCTTCTCTTCGTCGATTCAAACCGGCTTCAATTTTAATATTTAGTGTCGTCCTAAGTGCTTTTAAGAATGAACTATAAAATCGACGCTAATTCGTTTTCCTATTGTTAGGCAAAACAACTACTACAGTTAATTAGAATTATCAAAAATTTGATATTTCTGCAACTATTTAGACAATTCTTTACTGTACATACATAGGTGGCATTATTGATTTTATTTAACATTTCATTCCAAAGCTCAGTACGCTGACACTATTTGACGCCACAAAATGATGTACTGTCATTATGTGCCGTATCGTGAATTTTAATATAAATAATGAGGCTTCTGATGATGCTGGGCGGCTGGTTGGCAAAGCTTAAAAGGCGCCTAGTTTACAACTTTTACATGAATTGAATGCAAACTACATGCACATAGCGTTAAATACACAATTCACATGCGCTGGCAGCATAGACTTTGCAGTGTCGTTTCTTTTAGTCACTCGAATAAACTAACAAACTTCTTTTGTTTTGCAATGAAATTTGATTAGTTCTCATACATACGAATACATGACAACAACTGCGCCCAAAGACAAAAGAATACCGCAGGCGCCAGCCAAATCCAGACATTTAAATGGATGAGCATCACATCCACTTTTTCCCTACGAAATGCAGTCAGTATTCATGCCACTAAAAAGCTTCAATGCTGGCTGACCACATTCAAATCTTAACAAGAAATCGGTGTACTTTTGCCACATTTAATCGAAAGACAACCGACCGTAAATACGAATGTGTGGAACATACACACGTACGTGTAAAGTATGTTCTTCAGATCACACACATATCCGAGCAAAGCTAAACAAATTCGAGATGCCAAAAAAAAAAAAACAAAAACAGCAATCTACTTCCATTGTATTAGCAGTTTTTCGTTGTTTTTGTCTTTTTTTAAGGGGCTGTTAACGACAGACTACTTACTACCGGCTATAAAGGATGCCTGAATGCCGTTGTCGTTGCCATTATCATTGTTGTCGTCAATTGTCCGACCTTCGTTTCGCTGTACTACTTCTGCCATCGCCTCTGTTGACATCGTTGAGGGATATTCATAAGGTTGTTGTTTGTGCTGTGAAAACAGGTTCTCTGTCGGTCTTGTTTAGTATTCTATGGTATCAAAGCCAGCGTCCTTTCCAAAAACAAAGAACGAAAAAATATATATTTTATGTTGCTTCTCAATATTCAGCACCTTCAAATTTAAAGAGGTACTGTAGGAAAACCAAAAGCACACAAAAACAAACAAAGAAACATCAATAACGGCAGTTCCAACCAGGCAGCAAAACAACCAGCCAGCCAGCTATCCAACTAGTCAATAAAGGATACAACAAATTGGAATGAGCAGCATTTTAGATAGTTATCAGAATATAGAAGCAAAATGAAATTCATCGATTAGAAATCGAATTTGTAGCAGAATAAACTAGATAGAAATATGTTGCATTCTGATTTGAGTTGTGTTATAGTACACATGTTTTATGCACGCTAAATATCTACCACAAGACCTTCTTGCTACGACGACGGTCAACAACAGAAGTTAACACTGCTGCACTTGTGTATTTTGGCAGATTTTTTGTTGGTTTTCAAAACATTTCTAGAGCATCACGAACAATTCTTCAAAAAGAGATCCTAGCGGGGGTCTCGCATCTGTAATGCATGTAATATTAGCGAAATACTTTCAATATTGTTGTAACCACTACTGGTACAAAAAGATTCAATGACTGGCATTGTTTTTTTTATCGCCTAATCTCAATCGCATCGTGAGTGGGGAATGTTTGATTTGTTTTGTGGAAATTTTCTCAATTCAGGGACAATAAGAAAACTAAAATTTTTGTAGTTCAAACAGGAGCTTGAAATAATTAATAAGCAACAGCAATAACACCGTTGTATAATCAGGTGAAATGACTTTTCATGAGGTCGCACTTGTATTTTTGTAATAAGATTAAAGATATTATCGTCGCTATGACGCCATCATCATCAGGGCAACACTGTTGTTGCTATTATTGCTGCCGTTATGCTGTTGCTAATGATGAAATTGACTAAGCTACAATATAGGGTGTTTTTTTAAGTCCGATAGAACTTTAAAAACACAAAAAATTAAATTTTAATACAATCAAATTTTTTTATTCCAAAGGAGAATACATGCCATTAATATTTGCAAATGATTTTGCATATAGCCACCGCGGCTGTGCTTGACGAAGAGTATTCTGGACGTCCGATTTTGGACCACTTTTTCGAGTATTGCTGGCCGTATGTCACGAATAAAACGAACAATGTTGGCCGCCAAGGCGTCAATTGTGGATGGTTTATCAGCATAAACCAGTGACTTCCCACGTGGCCCCACAGGAAATAATCGAGAGGTGTCAAATAGCACGATCTTGGAGATCAACTGACAGGTCCTTTTCTCGAAATCAACTTATCGCCAAATTTTGATTTTAATAAGTCGATGTTTGCGGGCCCCGTATAGCACGTAGCGCCGTCCTGTTGAAACCATATCTCGCCCGGATCAATATCATCCATATTTTCAAACAAAATATTATTGATAATGGTGTGGTAACGATATCCATTGACCGTAACGCGAGCTCCGGCTTCATTTTTGAAGAAATAAGATCCAATGATGCCACCAGAGAGTAAACCGCACCAAACGGTGCATTTTTCTGAATGTAATGGAGTCTGTAGGGTCAGTTGTGGATGAGTTTCTCTCCATATGCGGCAATTTTGTTTATTAACAAACCCGTTAAGCCAAAAATGTGCCTCACCGCTGAACAGAATTTTGCGTTTATAAGTTGCGCGATTTTTAAAGTAAATCTGAATAATTTCGTAGCGTTGTTCAAGCGTCAATCTATTCATGATGGTTTGCCATAGTATACTGATCATAAATGTCAAAAAGTGAGCGCAGTATGATAGGTGCGTTTGACAGTTAGCCCTTTCGTACGTTCTATCGGGCTTAAAAAAAACACCCTTTTTATCTCATCGCTTTAACAATTTCATATATATAGCATTTGTACAGTATCAATTAGAAATTTAATATTGGGACAATTTAGTTTCCACTAACTTTCTTAAAATAAACCCTCATGTTTAATAGTTGTGATTTCACCTGTGCCAATATATACCATAGCAAAGGTTGCCAGTATATTGGTCGTTAAATATTTACACATATACCTATGCATATAGAGCAATACACACAAAAACACATGCATTTAAATATTTTAAGATTTTCAGTTGTAGAGGTCACCGTGGGAACCAAACAAAATCACCATCATCAGTCCACACCATTCGTTCAAACAAATTTACCATATAGCCGACGGCAGTTAAGAAACCATAATTATGTGGATTTAAATTTGTTTGTCAATTTTTAATGATTAATAAATCATCGAATAGATAGATAATGGTTCGAATGTATCTATTTAACATGCTTTAGGGTGTTTGTTGTATTATGGGATTTAAAAAAAGCTAAACATCCCTGCAAACATTTGGATGACACCTTCCAAAAAGCTAAAGCGATAAAGTTAAGGTGACCCTATTAAAAAAAATTAATATGGAGCTTTATATGGTAATATATAAATTAATGTGATCCATATACCATTTCATCCGAAAAATGGCCCGATATAATTGTGTCAGTTGGTTATCACTTTTTATCTAATTGTATCAGTTCAGATCTTAACTGATTAGATTATATATTAAGCAGATGAAATTTTATCTGATTTTTGACCTGATACAATTTTATGGGTTTATGTCGCATGGTATTAGTTTAGATCCAAATAGATACATTACTATACAAACTTATATAGTTATATATGAATTTTGACCTGATGCAATTAGATCTGCTTTAAAACTTTGATACAATTATATAAGGCAAATGTCGTATACAAATATATTTTATTTATATAAAATTGTACCAACTACGATCTAAACGGATACCATTAGATATAAACCGGTAAAATTGTATCAGGTCAAAAATTGGATATAATTTCATCTGAATAATGTATAATTTTATTAGTTGAGATCTAAACTAATACCATTAGATAAAAACTGATAAACAACTGATACAATTACATCGGGCCATTTTTCGGATGAAACAGTATATTTATACAGATATAACTTAATCGCATTTTATACGACTATATGTAACTGTTTTTACTCGGGGATGTATTCTATTTTTCATTTCAATGAAACATCTTGCTTTTATCATGTGGAAGATGTTTGGGCGGAATTTTTTCATAAAGTGTATTTTTTCATATTTTTTTATGGAAATATTGCGACAAAATCACCTTTTTATCATCTCGAAAATAACGACATACTATTTGACATTTTTTGTAATTTTCGGAAAAATTAAAACAAAATTTAGTGCGTTGAAAAAATCGGCAAAGATGAACGTAATTAATGAGTTTGTCAATGAATTTTTCAAAATTAAATTGAATAATCAAAATAATAAATATTTTATTTTGTATCGGCCAGTTTATTCAGCGATATCATCTTTTTATCTTTGTAAAAAGATAAGACCCTGAGGCTAGAGTATACTTTTCTAAAGGTTTGAAATCTTACTTCAGCATCAGGTTTTCGAGATATTTCACCACAAAGTTTAAAACCCGGTTTTTTGCTTTATTTGCGACGTTCTAATATCGCTTTATTCACACAATTTTCCATGATTTGTATTTTTCAGATATATTGTTTATTATTTGAAATATCGTCTGTTGAAATTTATCAATACAGCTCAAGTGTTAAAAATATATAAGTGAGATATCAGGGTTAAAACTAATAATAATCTTTCAGATATAATGCATACGTATTGCTTGGAAGTATTGCTGTACTTAGACCCGAATGGGGAACTACCACAATGAAAATATAATTATTGCCACAATAAAACTGTTCCTCTGGGCGATACTAATTCAAAACATTTACTTATTGCAATGTTTGTAGGGATATAACATACAAAACAACTCACTCAACACACACATATCCACGAATCTTTTTGAAAATAATTTTATTGTCTGTTGTATTTGTTAAAAGAAAAATCGATTATTGTCGTACTAATGCATTAGTAACTCTCGAACGGCATTAGCACACTTGAACTGGCAAACACTCGAGATTGCAATAATTGTCGATTGTTTGACATATGAAATCAGCTAATAATTTAGCATTTTATAACATTTACTTTGAAAGCAATTCATTTTTCAAATCCTGCTAAATCACAATATACATTGGAAATAGGAAATCCGGCAATCGCAGAAAAGTTCCATCGCAAGGGGTGGAAAATGAGTGCACTCGAATAAAATATAAAAAGCATACAAATAGTTTAATGGGATGAAAATATAAACACATACATACACATACAAAAACAAAACTGCAAAATATATAGGTGTCCCTTAAATTACTTTTAATCGAATTTTAATGCTAACAGTCCCCAGTCCGCACGTCTGTCTGTCTGTATTGTGCGCACGCTACAGGTCACAAATATTAAGATATTTTGAAACTTGGTATATGGGCCCAAGAACGAAGCCTATTGAATTTGGTTAGTATCGGTACCCGTTTAGACCGTGTGCCCATATAATAAAGTCGGTCCATATTTTGACCTAGTGCTAATAAAGGATCCCCCAAAATTGGTTCGTATGCTTGTGCGCACGCTACAGAACGTATATATTGAGGTATTTTGATGAAATTAGGTGCACCGACTTTTATCGGCCCAAGGACAAAGCCTATTGATTTTCGTTAGAGTCGGTCCCTGTTTAGACCCAGTGCCCATATAGTCCGCACGCTACACGTTGCAGGTATAAATATATTTTAATGAAATTTGGTACACAAGCTCATATCGGCCTATGAACAAAGCCTATTGGTTATGTTAAAATCGGTCCATTTTTGGACCTAGCACCCATAGGGACTATATTTTTTATTTTCACGTTAATACATCTCTAATATTCGGTAAAATCAAAATTTCTTATTGATTTTAAAATATTGTACCAATTTATAGACAAATTTTAATACCGACCATTTCCATCCAATAAAACGGAATATCTGTATTCGTTTTTAAATATCGTACGATATATCGTGTCTTATTAATTTTGGTATACTGACCACAAAAATAGCTCAGTTCTTTAAATCGGTTTTCGAATGGTTGCTATTAAATGTTCACTGAAAATTTAATTATTTTCCTTCATTCAGAAAAATGTTAAAAAAATACACATGATTTTCTATTGCTGGTTATACACAAATAAAAGTCGTTTCGTTGCTAGATCTATCTTCTTCTAGAATAATGGAAGAAGACAGAGCAAATTGTGGCAAAAATTGTTTTGTTGTTGTTTTTTCTTTGTTTTAAACATTAAATAGCCTTCCTATACAAGAGCAAGGAATTTTCATTAAATTTGTAGTTAAAGCTAACAATTCCTTTCGATTTCCTTAGGCAAGAGTGAAATCCGGATAGGGACATGTTTTCAACAGATTACATTCCACACTTTGTTGTTAAATATATTTTGGGCTTTTGGCACATTTTAATTCAATTAATGTTTATCCCGATGAAAATACATTTTAAACAACTTTTTATATTTTTTGTTTTATTGTCTCAAATTAAGAAAATAAAAATTTCAACGAATAAAAATAAACTTTTTTCAATTTGGCCGAACTTTCGGCGGCCGAATAGTTAATTTTTTGCTTATCTTCGAACTTTGCTTTAAATATGACACTCAAAATGGATTCTAATCACCCCAACAAACATTTTTCCATAAGCAAAATTTGTAAACAATGCTTCAACATAACGAATGCCGTCTAAGAAAAGGCCAAAAAGAAAAAAGTAAATTTTTGCTAATGTAGGAAAAAAAATTAAATTTTTAGCGAAAATGAAGAAAATGTTTAGCATACTAAAATCAAGCGGAAACGATTAAAAACAATATTTGAAAAATAATTTAAACAGAAAGTGATATTAATTTATGATCTAAAATCAAACTAAAGAACAATCAGTTACCAAAAAAAGATCAACTATACATACCCCTCATTCATCTTTAAAACACATAATACGGTGCAAAATATAATTTTAATAACATACATTTAAATTTAACGGTTCGTTGTAATTCTAAAATCTGATGTTTATCATACATAGAGTTGAATAGAACCTGAGATACTTTAAGAATTAAGGTTCAAAGCAAAAAAGAGAGGATAAAAATAGCATTGTTAGATTTCATTGATGTTAGCCTAAGTTGAGTTGTTAACATATTCGATTTGCTTTCAACTTTCATATAAGTAGACGATTATCAAAGTTTAATCCGTCAAGGCAAATGACACTGATGATGGCTTTGTATCGAAAGCCGAAAATACGTATTCTGTCTTGCTGGCCTTATCGAATTCTTTCAAATTTTTTATTCTTTGTGATTTACTTGTGAAAATTGTATCATCTTTCTTTAATTTGAAAAATAATTTAAACAGAAAATGATATTAATTTATGATCTAAAATCAAACTAAACAACATTCATTTAATTTTGAACATATTCAAAAACTCGGGAACTCTGTGCCCAATTCGGCACGGGTTAACGATTTCCCATTTTTTTTCAAATTCGTACATTTGAGATCAAATTGAACAATTGGGCCTTGTGGTGTAATGGTTAGCGCGGTAACATCAATTTAAATAAAAATTTGCATGAGTTTTCTATCCCTCATACATCCCTAGTAAAAATGATTTTTATGTAATCATATATGATTTTTATACAATCATATATAAAAAATATATTATTTGATCCGAAAAATGGTGGATCTGGTTAATATAATTTTATATAATTAAATATCTTTTGATATAATCATATAAAAATATATGTTTCACAATATTCGACAAGTTATAATTGTATAAAATCATAAATGATTGTTTAAAAATCATATATGAATATATAAAAATCATTTTTACTAGGGATATCGCAGTGTACTGCTTCAGTGTTCCCATATCACTTAACTACACCGAAGTATAACAGCCCGCTGAAAAATGTCCATATATGAACATTTATGGTTCAACCATATATGTATGGATCCGAAAAATGAGGTAACACCTAAGCATATGTTCATATATGGACATATATGAACATATACATTTATTAAATATATGCGAATACATCCGAACATTGCTGTCCTTTATTATAAGATTGTACGATAGATATAAATTTATGTATCACATTCAAATTAGGCGCTACATATGTTCCTTTTTTATTCATGGCATTAAATATAATTCCATATTTATCCAAATATCAGTTCCTTTTACACATATGGAAAAATGTATTCTTCCAAATATGTTCCTTTTGTTTGTGACTCTCTCACTAAGAAGTTTCAGCTCGAATATTTTACATATGCTGCTAAAAATGAAAAGCCTTATAAGGCTGTACTATTAGGTCTAGATAAAACAGACCCATCAGTTGTTAAGTCCAGACTTTTAGACATGGGCCTTAAATGTATCGACGTTAAAATTGTTACTAGAGCCTATGCTGGAGCTAGGGACAGTAACAACGAACAAATTATATTCATTGTCTACTTTGAAAAAAAAGTCAATCACATTAAGAGAATTAAGGCAAAATTACTCAGCCATCAACTACATAAAAGTCAGGTGGGAATACCAAAAACCCAACAAAACAAAACTGACCCAATGTTATAATTGTCAGATGTATGGACACGGTGCCAGCAGATGCAATGTTAAAACATTTTGTGCCCATTGCGCCGGGAATCACAAAACTGAAGAATGCAAGTCAACCATTGTAAAATGTGCTAATTGTAAAGGCCCCCATAAGGCTATGTCCCCTGACTGCCCTAATAGGGAAACATATAAGCAAATAAGGCAACGTGCTCACCCAAAGAGTACCAGACAAAGAAGCCAACAATTCAACAACCAATCAAATTACAATGTTAATTTTCCAAATGCTTTAAATCAGAGCGAAACACCAAATCCATCTAGAACGGGTTATAGCCAACCATTCACCCAAAATAACGATAATAATAATTTGTTCTCTTTAGAAGAATTAAAAAATCTTACCTTTGAATTAATTTCAAATTTAAAAAAATGCAGGTCTCGTGAAGAGCAATTCGAGGTTGTTACAAACCTTGCATGCAAATTTTTGTACCAATGAACAGCAACATAACGTTATTACAATGGAATGCTCGTAGCATTCGCACTAAAAAAGACGAATTATTCCATTTCTTGGAAAAAACCAATATTGACATTTGTTTACTTTGTGAAACCTGGCTAAATAAAAAAATTACAATAAAACATCAGAACTTCTACTGCTACAGATACGATCGACAACGTGGTGGAGGAGGTGGAGTAGCTATTTTAATTAAAAAACACATTCAGCATCAACTTATACCTCCTATTAACACAGAACTGATTGAAAACATAGGTATTAAGGTAAAATCAGGTAATGACTTTATAAATATTTATTCTTGCTATTATCCTGGTGGGTCAACAAACAGGGACCCTAGAAGAAAACAAACATTTGCGTCAGATATTCGTAAACTAACGAGCTCAAATAAATACATATTAGGAGGAGATTTTAACTGCAGACATAGTTATTGGGGATGTCAAAGAAGTAATGGCTGGGGTAACATATTATATGAGAAACTCCAACTAAACCAAACTCAAATAGTATTTCCCCACGAATATACTTATATTCCGGCTGATCCAAGTAAACAACCGTCAACTCTAGATTTTTTTCTAACTAATATATCTCAAAATATGTCCGCAGTAAAAGTTATAAATGACTTGAGTTCTGATCACCTACCAATCATTAGTACAATTAATTTAAATTATGAAATGGTAGACAATTTATGCTACGCTTTCAGCAAGGCAAACTGGCCGCATTTTATGAAATTCATAAACAGGAATCTTCCTGTGGCGGATAGCGTTAATGAAATAAACAACAGCTCTCAAATTGACAACATGATAAATGTTTTCAATAATGTAGTAAAAATGGGAATAGATGAAAGTGTGCCCAAACGTAGAATTGCACCAACCTCTAAACCCTTACCAAACAACATAAAAATTATGATACAATTAAGGAACGTATTTAAAAGGAACTGGAAGCGTTACAGAGATGTTAATGATCGTCGAGCTATGACACGTTTAAATAAAAATATTACGAATGAAATAAACCACTTCAGAAACCAAACTTGGAATAACATGTTGTCCAATTTGGACAAAGCATCTTCCCCTTTTTGGAAAGTTTCAAAAATGTTAAAGAAGAAATCTAGCAATATTCCAATTTTAAAACACAACAATGTAGTATGTTTCACCCGGCAAGAAAAGGCTGAAATTTTGGCTCACAACTTTAATTTGAACCACTGTATTTCATCAAATTTAAGTGATACTACTACGATTACTGAGGTTAATGGTGTTGCAAACCTTATTCGTAATATTAACCCAATCCCACAAAACTGTTACTTCACTACTACTGAAAAAGTTGGTGTAATTATAAAAAAATTGAAAAACAAAAAAACTCCAGCTTTAGACGGTATTAATAATAAATGTCTAAAAAATTTACCTAATAAAGGTATCAACTATCTAACGAACATCTTTAATGCTTGCCTTAAATTATGCTACTTTCCTAGTGATTGGAAAATCTCAAAAACCATACCAATTCTCAAGCCAAATAAACCTCCTGATTCTCCACTTTCTTATAGACCAATAAGTCTGCTCTCTTCTATAAGTAAAATCTTGGAAAAAATTATTAAGGAAAAGCTTATTAATTTTATCGATGCAAACAATATACTTCCATCGCAACAATTCGGGTTCAGAAGTGAACATAATACGTCTCAACCCCTACTAAAAATCAGAAAATTAGTTAAAAATAATTTTTAAAACGGCAAATCAACTGGAATGATATTGCTAGACATAAAAGCTGCGTTTGACTCCGTTTGGCATAATGGACTTATTTTTAAATTGAAAAAATTCAACTTTTCAATTGAACTCATAAAAATTATTCAAAACTTTCTTCAAAATAGATCGTTCAGCGTTTACTTGGGTAAAACCTGTTCACAACAAGTTAATATCATTGCAGGATGTCCACAAGGTTCTTGCCTGTCGCCAGTTCTTTACAACATCTTTACTGCTGACATTCCAACATTTTCCAATTGCATTACGTCTATATTTGCAGATGATACATCAATTCTTAGTTCTGATGTTTATTCAGCTGATATTATTACAAACTTGCAGTCTGCTCTTACTGGGTTGAGTAATTATTTTAATAAATGGAAGATTTTGGTTAACCCTGAAAAAACGCAGGCTATTTATTTTACAAGAAAACGTAAGTCTTGTTTTATACCCCAGACTTTACCTCGTTTCATGAACCATGATATTCCATGGGAAAACAACGTCAAATACTTGGGCGTTATGCTAGATACCAAGCTTAATTTTAATAATCATATTCCCTATGTAGTGGACAAAATTAACAAAATTATTAGAATAATGTACAGGAAGTCGGAAATGAACATAGACAATAAAAAACTCGTCATCAAATCTATATTCCACCCCATAATGTTTTACTGTGCTCCAGTTTGGTACACTTCTGCAAAATGTCATATAAAAAAACTGCAAGTAGCACAAACTAAGCTACTTGAAATGATATTTAAACTACCATTGCACTATTCCACCCGACGCCTACATAGTCTCGCTGGCTTCGAACTCGTTCTGGTTAAAATCGAAAGATTGACTCTAAATTTTAATGGAAGATGCCAACTCTCACAACATGTAGATATCAATGAACTCATCTCATCATAATTTTATCTACTTTATTTTTTTTCTCATTTTTATCTTATACCTCTGCTTCATAAAGGTTTTTGTAAATTTTTTTCCTTCCGTTTAATAATAATGTACATAAATTTCATAAATTAAAAAAATATATTTATATATCTAAGTAGAAAAGGAACGAAGTTCCTAAACTCTTTGCTTCTAAGTCAAATGTAAATAATATAAATATTATAAGAAATAAATTGAAATTGAAAATTTATCCATATATGAGTTCCTTTTAAACATATGGAAAAATGTATTCTTGCAAATATGTTCATATTTTGCATAAATTGAATATCATATACTTCCATATTTGTCCATATATGAGTGCCTTTTCCATATATGAAATAGCAGATGCCTCCATATATGTCTGTATATGAAATGTTTTTCCATATATGGAATCACATATACTTCCATATATGTTCATATAAAATCCATATATGTTCATAAAAAATTCATATTTGTTCATATGTGTCCATACATAAACCATATATGAACATGTTTGAGCGTATATGAGCATTTTTCACCGGGAGGCCTATGAACAACAAAGCTTCACCAAAGTTTGCCAACTCTCCATCAGATGGCGCGCAACAACTGTTCTAAGATTCAACATCTCGCGCAATTACAGTGTTGCCGTATTTGAAGCTCTTTATCTTTCACCACCTTTCATCTCTTCTCTATCCCCTTTCCAAAGTAAGCCACACGTTAATTAATAGGAAAAATTTCCTGAGTGTTGCTTCTGTTGAAAAAAAAAAAATTTCTGAGCGATGTTAGCATTGAATTTCGACAATTCGTAATTTTAGGTACACCCCAATACTTATATGTGTAAAACATATCGAAAGTTTTTAAAAATAATTTTGATATTGGTCAACATTTTCTCCGTTTGGCAATGTATCCTTGTTAATTTGTATTGATCCAAAATGAAAAACGTATTAAACATGGTTACATGGTTCTCAACTGAATATTGGGTTTCGGTATTTACAAAAAAAGCTGATTTCGGTCGGATTATAAATTGTTTCTTCCAGAGTGTTTTCCGAAATATATTTATAAAATGTTATTAAAATCGAAGAGTTTAGTGTAATTTTGATTAAAGGAATAATATTTTCGCACAATATTTAAACTAACATCTGTTTGTGGGTGTAATTCAAACAGTCTTTCTTTTTATTCATCCATTGCGCAAATCCTTAATCAAAACCTCTAACGACATCCGTTTCCGTTTAAAATATTATTTCCTGCAAAAATAAAGTAATTAGCAAACGACAACACTATGGCAATGCCGCGAAAATGTCACCTCATAGAAGCTGTCAATAATTGCAATTGTTATGACTCTGCAACCACAGTCATATTTAAATATTTCCTCAATATTCTATTCATAAAATAGATGGAATTTTAGCACTTTGCCTTAATTGAATATCATAATGACTTTACAGCGACAAAGATGGATGACGACTAAAGAGCAATTGTTTTTTTTTGGCCCTAGGGAAAAACGTCATTTGTCTACTTAAACGGAAAGAAAGCAATTGAAATCTCATTTAAATCAACTCTACTCCTTTGTCACACAGACGTATTTTGCATACACATACGAACATAAATGTGCCAACCAATGTGTGAGTGAATACATTAAAATAAAAACTGTTTAGTTTTTTTTATTATTTATTTACCATTGTTTGTTCAGACAACCAAGTGTGTAATTTAACATTCGCTTTGAAAAAACTTCCTGTCTCTGTAATAATTACCCCAATCCCCAAAGTATACGATTGCGATTAGTTTATTATTTAGGGGCACCGATTAATTAATGCAAATGTCTCGAAAAATAACTCAATTTACATGGTGAATGTATGAATGAATTGAAGGCGACCGACGGATATGTGAATTAAATATTGTACAATGTTTATGTAGCACAAGTAGCCACACAAATGATAGACACCGACGCATTTCCCCATTTCCAAATTTTTGTATGTAACTACTTATCTAATAAACAAAACTTTTGATATTTAAAACAATCTCCCCAAAGACTATATATTGGTCGATGTTAATGTAAGTAGTATGTGTGTAAGAAATGTTCTTGACAAACATACAATTATAACAACTTTAAGTTAGTAGACATGTTATGACAGTGTTTGACAATCAGTGACAGGTAAATATTATAATAAACATACCCAGTAGAACATATACAATATATATGTTTAGAAACATTCTATTGTTCAACTGGAATACATAGTCAAAGTGCTTCCAACTCGACCTAAGATGATGATCCCAGCAAAATCTTAGTAACGGGCGCTCAGTTCTAATATCTAAATAATAAGCAGTGGAATTAGGGTGTACTGCATATAATTCAGTGCTATAACTTATTGATTTTTCAAGAAGTTGTCCACATTCGCTGCAGGAAGAAACGCACAAAGTGTGTGCACCTGCTTACAAAAATATAAAAAATAAGTAGTTACCAAAACAAAGTACCTTTTCGTATGCTGATAAGTAATTAAAAAATAAGTGGTTATAAGCTTTTAAATAACAAGGCTTACTTATGTACTTATTAGTGCTTAAAAAAAGTAGTTATCAATATCACACTATTTTTGTAATTAAATAAGTAGTCTCGCGTAAGCTAAGCTGCTTATAAAAACGATTTTGTCTAACAAAAATAAAAAATAGTACTAAAGCCGAATTATAAGTAGTCAAAAATGTTAGTTTCATAATATAACTAGTTACGAATATTTGGTAATGAAAGATTTTGCTGGGATGGTGAAAGTTGAAAGCTGACAGTTGCTTATGCATTAAGTAAATATCCTTTGACTGGCTAAGGTCAGTAAATGGAAAAAGTTTGTCCTAATACACAATTGCAGAGTTGCTACTAAGGTAATATGCATGTGTACTACTAAATGTATGCATGTAGATATGTTGTGCGTATGCAATGGCTAGTTTAACTCCAACTGTCTACTTCTAAATCAGTTTTTCTTTTAACACACATGCCCCCCTGTTTCATGGTTTTTATGGGTGTATAGATTTTAGTATACCTGTCAACAACACTAACAATAATAACTGACAATAACTAGTAGCCAACAACAACAACAACCGCAATAATAATACCAAACAACATCAATAAATAACAATTTTCCTACATCAATTTAAAACTTTTTAATTATTCACACATTAGCAATGATTGTCCAGCAATAATAAACTTTATTTAAGAAAACTTGTTTAATCTTATTTGTGTATATGAGAATGTTGTTCGTAGGTACGTTTGTATGAACTATGTAGTTTAATCAGAGCATTTAAAGAATTAAATTCATAATCCTGAATGAACATTTACTTGAGCGCATTCATTTGCAAACAATCCCTGTGATTTTAATTATATAATTTTGATCACTGTAGTTAGTTACAGATGCGTTCTATCAATTGTTTTAACCAATTACTGAATTCAATTATTCCTTATGCAATCGATTTGTATATGAGCGATTATCAATCGATTTTTATTTGAGCTAATTCCCACGAGTACTCGTAAAACAATATATCATATTTTGTTTAAAATGAGTAAAAACCGATTGAATTCATGGCTATTAAATTCAGTGATTAGTGCAACTACTCGAATGCAAACTAACAGTTAATTAATTAATTCATTTGATCTCTCAAAAATTAAATTCAAATTTTATGAATTCAATAAAAAAAAGAATCTAGGACCAGTTTTATAGTCAGAAGGAAGATTGATTTTTAATATTGCTTAGGTAAGTCGAGACCCCCTCAGGGTCCGTAGTTGAATCCTATGGGATCAGCGAAGACTTCCAAAAAATATTTCAGAAACAAGAAATTTTAGAAAATATGAATTTTTAAATAAAATTTATAACTAAAATAATGAAAATAACGTAATTTGAAAATTTTTTGCAGGAAATGAAAATTTCGTGTAGTTAAAAGAAGAAAAGAAACTGGCGATGTCTTCCGTAAAATTAAATAAACATTCTTGTTTTGATTGCTTCTATAGGAAAACGTTCTAAGTAAGAACATTTCCCTAAACTTCATTGATTCTAAGCTTTTAATTTCATGATATTTATAAAGCAGCATCAGCGTCAAAATATGTACTATAACTGTTGTATCTGTAACTTAGAAAATATCATAAAAATAAATAAGAATTTTAACATGTTTAATATTAATTGAAATTGGGAAAAAAACATTTGAAATGCAATAAAAAATCAACTGAAATTCTGAAAATATCAATTATAATTCGGAAAATATCAACTGAAACTCAGAAATCAACTGAACATAAGAAAATATCAGGTTTTGTTTATCTCTGAAATTTAATTTTATTTGATATCTCAATTTCAGTTGATTATTTCTGAATTAGAATTGGTATATTCTGAATTTCAATTAATGGTTTCCTAATTTCAATTAATATTTCACGTGTTAATTTTTTTTTTTTAATTTCAGTTCATGATTTCTAAATTTTTATTAAAATTTTCTTGATTTTTTATTGATGATTTCTGAATTTCAAGTGATATTTTCTAAATAACAATTGATGTTTTTCTGAATTTGATTGATATATTCTGAATTGTATATTCTTAAATTTTCCAGAGTTTTTTCTCTGCTAAATCTGTCGAATTCTTTTGATTTTTCTTTAATAAAAACATTTTTCTATCTTTATAGTTTTTCCACTTTTTTTCTAAAAATAATTGGTTTAGAATTTTTGTTTTTAGTTTAGTTTTGGTTTTTTGAGTTTATCCGAATAAATCTCTTATATAATCCTAACTGAGGCTCCAAATAATTTAAAATACAATTTCAAATGAATGATTTTTGTTCCATTTGGGATCATATTATCACATTTTAGTTTCAAATAAATTAGAAAAAAAAATAAAAATTAAAGAATTTCGATACGAGTCACTAGGATTCGATAGAATACGTATTTTCGAGTTTCGCTACAACGCCCATCTATAGTATCCACGCCCTCATGGACTAATAATTGATGAAGATCTATATATTTTTAATTTTATGCATATCGCGGCGTATAAAGATTATTAATTAATTAATTAATTAATATATTCCACAACTTTGGTTTTTATCCATAGATTTTCTTCAAAGGCACCTTGGAAGGTTTTTCTTCATAAAAGTACAACCATTCCCGAAAACAAAAATATAACTGTTTTTATAATTTTTAAAAATCATTCTTAAACCGCAAATTCACGAATTTTGTTGTCTTAATACCTTTTGTAAATTTGTAGATACTATTGTTTGGAATTTTGTCAAAATGGACTGGGGCAAGTGAAAAGGATGTTTGTGTTCCAAACCTTTTATAATAATTAAATCATGGTATACAGGGGTTTAATTATACATATTTTTAGTGACACACGATAGTGAACTGACACCTAAATAATTATCTTTTTGATGATGGAACTCACTTTATTTCTAATTCTCATGAGATGGACATGCCATACGACACTGAAAAAAAACCTAAATTTTGTCATTCAAATTGCTGAAATGATAATGATTTAGGTGTCGTTTCACTATCTTGTATCGTTGAAAAGACACGTAATTAGGGTCCAGTACTTTTGCTTGTTTTTAGAATTAATTTTCAATGAAAATTGAAAAACTAAGCCACCCTAATACACATAGGTACATATTTTATTATTTTTTTTTTTTTGTTTTAAGTCAGCATCTTGATTTCAATGATTAAGAACAATATTTTCCAAAATCGTACTTAAATTGGTTTCATTACCGTAGAGACCACCCTGATTGCATGTATATTAACAACATCTAAAACTCTTGTGAAACAGTTATACTGCTACCTGTTTTTCACCGATTAGGGATTACGACCGTTCTAAGCTGATTGTATTAATGAACATGTCATTAACCCCGGATGAATGTCAGTCAGCATCTAAAAAATATAATGAGTTAATTTTCTTTTATAAGTGTGTGCTTATTAAGGCTTTTGTTTCGTTTTTGTTGTTGTTGTGGTTTTTTTTTTTTTTTTTTGGGCAGACAGTGGCGTCAATAATTGACTACTCAGGTATTTATATGTTCGTATATGAGTGCATTTTTCTATTATCAAGAATTAAAATGTAATTTTACTATCAACAACGAACAATTAGTAGCGACAAAACGTGTCGTAATTATACAATTTTTATTTAAGTTGTACGACTTGTACTAAATCGAAATTATTGTAATCAAATTTCCATAAAAATATTATTTATGTCCACGGAAAACTACTACTATACGAGCACGTAGATTTATAAACGTATACATGATAATGGACATTGAAGTGAGTTAGTGTAGGAACGAACGATCGATTGATCGAATAAAACACAGCTCGCCAAGGAGATACGCCCTTTTCGTATAATAGACATTTACACACAAACACTCACACAGATACATAAGTGTTATTTATCCCCATATGAGTAAATGTATTAATCAATTTATTATGCAGACGCATAATAATTTGCGTGCATACCAACGGTAAGAGGTTGGCGCCATCAAAAACAAAAATTAAAATAAAAAAATCTAAAAACAGCAGCTTCTTTTGGCTTAACTACTACTATCACTGTTACTTAGCTGGCAGGTACACACATGCAGTAAGTATGTACGTGTGCCATACGTGTTGTTGTAGTATTCACTCAGGTTGGTTTATGCCATCGTGATGGGCTCTCTTAATAAATATGTGTATTTCTTTTGGGTTAATTTGTGTGTTTTCCAAATAATTCATTAATATTTCGGTAATTATGACTTGACGAGCTCATTGTGCCCTGAATATATGAATGAACGAATGCATTCACTGGTACCAGTGGCTACATGCCATCCATAAGTGTTGGCCTGTTAGTAAGGAGGTCTAAGCTCCGAATACATAGATTGCTGACGATTGGCGACGTGGGCTGAACCTTTCAATTTTAAGTCTATTAACAGCATAAGTATTTAGGCATGTTTGTATGTTTTGATAATCGGTCCGTCGGTCTTTCGGTCGTTCAGTCTGTCAATTTGAAAGAAGCACAACAGTCGTACTCTTTGTCTGCTCACTCCTGCATGTAATCGCCTCATAATCGCATTTTAACCAACAACAAAAATATCTACAAAATTGAAAGAATAACTAAATGAATAGTTAGTTGTAATTGTGTTTGTGTGATACCTACATTTATCCATCACTACTTACTATGTATGTAGCTGGCATATGAAGAATGTATTCATAATATCGGTAATAAAAGATAATTACCTCTGCGAGGGTCAAAAAAAAAAAAAATAAAATAATGATAATAATAATTTCAAGGGATGGGCTAGTTAGTAATGTTTGCCTCATTCACAATAACATATTGTTTAAATTTTGTTGCACTTTGTTTTTGTTTATTTTGTTAAATAATAATTTCCCATTTGGTCTAGTACCGTTGCAAACTAGGGCGGATTTGTTCACTGCAAATCACTGCATTTTGCAGCTTTTTAGATTACGGCGTTATATATAGAAACTATTTCAAATTAACACTTTTATTATTATGTCATCACTAGCGGTTATTATTCTCGCTTTTATACGCTTTTGACGTTGATGTTTTTATTGACACCCAACAACCGACGACGTTGCAGTCAGTCCCAACTAATTATCACATGATTATAAATATGAAAGTAAAGTGTTTTTTTGTTGTTGTTGTTCTAATTTAATGAAATTCACACACACACACACACGTATACTCAAACATATATGTATTTAGGGGTATAACCAAAATTCGGGCCTATTACCACGAGGTGGCCAATGTTGTGTTGATTATGAAAACTTTTTATTTGGATCAATTTGAAACAAAAATCATTTCAAAATACTGAATTTTTTACAATTTTTTATAATATTTTAAAATATTTCAAAATCAAAGTGAGTCACATGTGACGCTTACGTGGCGGCTTTTTTTTGTGAGTCCGTACTACCGAAATACGCACACGAAACAATAATTAAAACAAAAGAAAACAATACTTTTCGGTTAGCTATCAGGGATGGAAACGTAGATACTATTTTACTTCTTTAATACTATTTACTAGTATCCGACCGAACAGTTTGGCCAAAAAGTCACATTTGGTCGATTTTCTGTTATTTGAAAGCACTGTGGAGAAATTTTCATACTGCTAAAATTTTTGTTCAGTCGATTTAATTCGATTTTGAGTGTCAAATTTTAGGAAAACTCCGTAGTTTAGCCATAAAATTAACTGTTCGGCCGCCGAACTTTTTTCAATTTGGCCGAACAGTGAATTTATTGCCTAACTACGGACTTTTCATTAAATTTGATACTTAAAATGCATTCTTATTGACCAACGAACATTTTTCGATAAGCAAAATTAGTCCAGAATGCTTCAACATACCAAATTCCGACCAAATACATTTTGTGGCCGAACTGTTCGGTCGGACACAACTATTTAATAATACATAGTTTATGATTTTTTATTTAATTGCTAATAATAAAACACACATTTTAGTACTATATTACCTAAATAAAAAATCTATTTCCCATTCCCCCACTCACGGAACTTTTGCAGTCAGAATTTGTTAGTTATCAGTTTTATTAATTGAAAATAATATTTATTTGTAGAAAAAATGTAAATTTTAACTACATTCATTAGAAAAACAAATAATATAAAATATTTACTGCGAATTCGTAACATTCGTTTTATTCAGTCATTTTGTTCTTTTCAAAAATAAACCAAAAGAATGTAATTTTTGTTAGTTGTTTTCACTAATTTGTGGTTAATTTTTTTAACAGTCAAAAACAAAAAAAGATGTAAGTTGAATTTAATGAAATGTTAGTGGTCCCGTTTTTAAGTGAACTTTAATTTTTAAATACATTTGCAGCGGCCTTTACATACAAAATATTTTTAGTGTAGCCAACTTCACACTAGAACTTTATGTCACTCTTGGATTTTTCCTTGTATTTCGTTTCTTGCCGCTTTAATATCAATTTTCTTCATAGTTTTTTATAAAACAAAACTTGTTCTAGAACAGATTCAGAGGTAACCAATTGAAAATAATTTTACTGGGACACAATATGAATAGGGCTGATTTTATACTTTTCAAAAACTGATCAAAAGTTATATCTCTAATGTATATACATACATACATATATGTCCAGATGTCTGTACATATTTGTGCAAAAATAGTAGCACTATAACACGATAAAGTTGAGTTAACGTAAAACTCAAATATAGCGAACAATTTCGTTTAAAATTTTACAGTTTTTCTATATAAATTTACCTGAATTCATTGTGATCGTTCTAATTGAGCTCTTCTGTATTTGTATTAATTGTGTTTGAAGTAAACGTAGAAATATAACAACGATTAGTTGGTGTTTTTGTTATCAGTTTTTTCTTTTTTTTTTTGTAATTTACTACGGAACACAGAACTGTAGCTGCCGAGTTCTATTGCGACATTTCAATGCATTACATTTCATTACATGGAATTATTGGGCTCAAAGTAAAACAAAAAAAGTGTTTTACTATTTAGTTTTTGCTTTAGCCTCTCGTTAGTTTAACAGCCAGTTACAGTTTTTATTCAAGTTATATTCTCTGTCATTATTCGTGTATCTCTGATGTGTTTATATTGACACGCTAAAGCCATGTTTGTGAGCCATAAAACAAGGTGACATCCATCACATGCACGACGCTGATGTGTTCATGTGTGAAAAGCACAAAAATAATTTGTGACAAGCCTGAAACTACATACTATAAATGAATGAATGAAAGAATAAATATGTACAGCAACAATAACATGCATATGTATACACCATTACAGCCCACATTACACTTGCCGTCGGCACCCTTCTTATTTTGCCAAATAGTATTGCATACACAATGGCGCTAATAGAGTGACATCCAATTTGCGTGTTTTGTTAAGAAAAGTAACCGCAAATGAAATTTATCAGTGTGTCATTCAGTTAAATTGTCAACGCAATTTTTAGCTAAATAAATTTTAATCACAAAACACAATTACCAACACTACGACACCCAGTCATACAAATCTACCTATCTATAATCTAATTGAATTTAAATACACAAACACACACGTAGATATAACTAAATGAACGTACTCGTAGTGTATATCTACATTATAGGTGATCGTGAACAATAATATTCTCAAGGTGGCAATAAACAATGATTGTCTCTATTAATCATAAATTATATTGTACACAAAAGCTGTTGATGTTGTTTATATTGTGCTAAAACAAAAACAAAAACTGTAAAACTAAAAAAAAAAAAAAAGATTTAAACATGCACCCGCAATTAAGCGTCGTTTACGAATTAGTTTTTGTTTGCTCACAGATTTACTTCTTGCTTTGTTTGAACATTTGTAGTACATATAGAAAGGCATTCACTCAGCAAATAGGTCTATGTTTAGTTCCCTCTTAATGTTTTGAACAAACAAGTGGCAAAATGTATAAACAACATTTCATAGCAACAACACACACCAAATAAGAAATTTAAGAAGCTTGCATAATGGCGCTTTAGACGCACACTTAGACAAACAATGTTAATGGTGACAGTATAATGAAATACATAAAAGAAGTCACTGCACTTAAATTAAAAAAATAGACGAAGGTTTATTTTTTTTTTTTGATCAAATAGAAATACAAAAAAAGAAAATATTTGCTTAGTCTTGAACGGATAAAAAGAAACGAAATCCAACAAAAAGTGAAGAGCAAACACATTAAAAACCAGTGGCAATGTTGGCGGCACACATGGAGAGGGAAAATAAATTGTCACAAAAACTTAATCAAAGAAAGTTGTTTGGCATCGGTCGAAATCATAGATTTGTCAAGTGTTTTTTTTTTTTTGTGGTGTAGTGATAAAGTCATCTTAAGTTCAAACGCAATGACAAACAAACAAATCAAGTGGTACAACTCGAGTGTAAATAAAAGAAAACAATATAGAGTACCATAGTACAACATCAAGTATCATTAATTCAAATGTTGACAACAAGTGTACTCATAGAAAAAGAAATTAAAATAGTAGCAAATTAAAGGTGTTTTAGTTATAGCATATGTATGTACTCGTATATTATCGCTCTGACAACAATTGACTACTATTTTTCATGTACGAGGGGCCGTTTCGAAAATTTTTCATGAGACGACATTTTGGAATATTTTGTTCGCTCGTTTACACTAGATTAGCCGTTTACACTATTAGCCTTTGCACTCACCGTGTAATGATGTTGTCATTTGGGCTCTGGCAAACCATGTTATTGTTTTTCCCACTTGAAAAATAGACTCTATTACAGAGCTCATAAAGAATTCAACTCGTAACATTTCAATTCGCAATGCGTATGGAATTATTGAATTCTCATATCATATTTTTATGAATACAACAAATTTTTAAGTGGTCTTATTCAATTTTCATTTTTTTATCGTTTGATTCTTGCAATCATTGAATTTAATAATGACGACTTTATTCGAATTTGTTCTTTCGATTGATCAATTTATTAATTTCATTCGAAAAAATGCCATTGGTATTGATCAAACGTAATGCAAAAAAAAAATTTCACTTGCATTGGTTAATTGTAATGCCAATGAAATCATCAATTAATTGCTCCATTCAATTAACTAGTCCCAAATATGGCCAGAACTTAGGATAGGACAAAATAAATTTATTGATAAATTAATTCAAATGAGATTAATTGCTTGAAATCTCTAAAAGTGAATTCAAAGTAGTTAATTCTCTTGGACTGTTTAAAAGACTTTTTCGATTTATAGCACCGTAAGTTGTTTGAGTTTCACGTGAAAAAACTGTTATACTCCATATAAAAAAATTAATTTTTCACGACAATGAGTTTTTAATATACAAGACTATTATTTTTCTGTTGAAAAATTGGCATTTTGTGTATATTGTGATTGTGTCTTTGTTATAAAATTAAAAAAAAATGTTAATTTTTATAATTTAAATCGCAGTATGAAGCCTTTAAAGTTCGAGTGAAAATTTTCCACGTGAAAAACAACTTACGGTGCTTAAAGGAGAATTTATTTCGAATTTTGGGAAACTCATTCCAAATAGAATTGATTATTCTAACATCTGCTCTATAACAACTAACTGAAACCTTAATGTTTCAAAAGTGGTTTCAGTTCGTTTGAGACAACTTCTGTTAACAAAATATGATGCCTTGTAAAATTATAAAAAACTATTTTAAAAGTCTTCACTAACAAGGAAAGTATCTCATGAGATAGTCTCCGATTTTTATGAAATTCAGATTGGGGCTTAAGGAAGCAGAAAAGAAAATAAACCAATTTTGATACTTTTTTGTTCGGCAGCATGTCAGTAATTTTCTACATTCGTTATTAAAACCAGGGACGTAACAGTTATAACTTTTATTCAAAAAAGTGATTGTTTTACAATTATTTCCTGTTTGAGTATTTTTAATTTTCTGTTTATTTGCTCTGTTTGATTTATATTTTTAATTCAAACAAAAACAATCCAAACACGATTTTTATTTTTTCAAAAATAATAAAAGTTATTTTGTGATTTTTTTTCTTTATCAAAAAATAACAATTAAGAATATAAATCAAAAGCCATAGAACCAATGACTTCACCAATTATAATATCCTGATGATGTCAACTAGTGTTAATAAAAGATTGAACAGTGATTTAAAGTGAGTAAATATATATATTCCAGCAACTTCCGGCATTCAATTTAGGTCAATTTTTAATTTTTATTTTATTATCAAATAAAAAAGTTAGTGCTTAATTTTTTCAAAAAAATCATTCTGTAACTTTTATAAAAAGTTTTAAAATAAAAATCAAAAAACAACAGAAATTTATAGAGTAAAATATAAAAATTGAAAAAATTAAAATCTTTGCCAAACTTTGTGATTTTTTTGTGCAATATGATTTATAAAATATAGTGCATTATTGAAATATTATAATTAAATAAATTTGGGTGGTGACTTTTTTAGAAATATAACAGTTATTTTGGGTCTCTGATTAAAACTGAATAAAAGTAATGTATTCATTAAATGACGAATTTTGATATGCATAATGCGTAAAGCCCCCCATACATTGGCAATATTATGCTCAATATAATGGCACAATATTTTTCTCGTTTTACTACAAACCACACAATAAATTGCAACATATAACAACGTAACAAAAGATCGCCACAATATTTTATGCAATATATGAATTCAACATAACCTCAAAATGCACACAAACATAAACAGCGCAAAATTAAAATTGCACAGTGTTGCAATAGATTATGCAATATTTCAAGTTGTCCAATAAAAATCAAAAGTGGTTTGATTCACTACATAATATTGCTCAACTTTCAATTTAATACATACACGGTCAATATCCTTGCACCACTTGGAAAGTTGTACCATAATATTGCAAATGTATGGCCCGCTTAAGTTTTTGCATCAGGTTGCCAAGTTGTTCCAAATTAACACGAATGTCAAAAAATTAAAGATCACGTGTCCGCTCAAACTTAATATTAATATATTTGATTTTAGCAATATAAAGTACCCTAAAATAAATAAATAAATTTTTTTCGGCAACATCCTAACAAAAACATAAAAGTACCAAAAAAGGAACCGGTAATAAGCCCTTGAAAATCCTCTTCCGAAAATATAACATTTATATTCTTAAAAAAAATGAAAAACAAGAAAACGGGGCCATTTTGACCCCATTATCAACCCCCTAAATCCCCAAGATGGCCGATAATCACATACACCCCAACCTTAGAATTCCTTTTTCTACATCATGTCCGACTTTCAGCAGTATCGGAGATTTTCACATGTAGTGGGTTTTTAAATTTCAGTCACAAATTGTTTCCTACACTCATAGAAATAAATCTGTAAAATAGCAGAAAAAGTTACTAAAAATTAGTTAAAAATGATGCTGCAGAAAAAACTGCTAAAATTAGCAGACTATTTTTGTCATGTATTAGTAATATAGGAACAGCAAAATAAAACTGTTAAATATTCAGAATTTAAGTTATATTTGAGCTAAATTTTTGTAATGTAAAAAAGGGAAATTAACCTGCTAAAATCAGCAAAAATTATTGCTAAATAATTAGTAGCCTAAAAAATCACAAAAAATTTTAATTTTTCTAAGTTTTTTCGATTTTTTTTAAATGCAAATAAAAATTGAGGCTTTTGAAAACAGCAGTTTACAATTTCTTAGCAAATATTTCTGCTGATTTTAGCATAAATTTTGCTTAAAAATTTGCAAAAATTTTGTAGATTTAACAGTTTATATTTGCTATTTTTAGTCTACTAATATTTAGCAAAATTTTCAGCAGATTTTACAGTAAAATTTGCTATTTGCTGCAGCATAATTTTTAACCAA
The DNA here is from genome assembly GCA_949987735.1 of Leucophora obtusa. Lineage (NCBI taxonomy): Eukaryota > Metazoa > Arthropoda > Insecta > Diptera > Anthomyiidae > Leucophora > Leucophora obtusa. The sequence continues at coordinate 410,418 of OX465297.1, forward strand.
TTTTTAGTAACTTTTCCTGCTATTTTTACAGATTTATTTCCATGAGTGTACCAATTTTTGGCATTTTCAAATCTAGTTAATTTCAAACAAAGTTAAATTCTTTTGATTAAGGTCAAAATTAGCAGCAGTGGACTATTTATATCATATATTGCTTTTTTACTGATCCAATTGACTTATTGGGAAAACTGTGGATATGGAATTTTCCAAAAACTTTCAAGATGAGCCTCGTAGAAAGACTATTTGTGATTCCTTCTTTCATTTCTTCCTTACGCTTGAAAATATTTTTTAAATACAAATCAATCAATAAATTGAGTGTTGGATAATTTATTTTTGATAATTCATATATAGTCTTCACCTGATGGCAATATATATTAAAAGCACCACACATTGGGAGACTCCTTTTATTTTCCCAACATTTTATTACTATGACGACAACATAATTAACAGGATCAGTATGTTGTTTTCTTTTCTTCGAGTCTTTCTTGCTTAGCATACAATACAGTTGATTTTCTGTTGGCAATTTACTTACACAACCACAGCGCTGCCAGAATATCCTGCAGTTTAGTACAACAGTATATACTGTTGTTGTTGTTTTTTTTATCTTCTACAAAAGCCCAGCTTCTTCTAATGTATGTGATGATGGGTGCGACGACAGATGAAGACAAATTTAAGAATATTACAAAGACTATTCAGGCTGGATAAGCAACCGCAAATCGTGGCTATAACAATGAACACATGCTGTGTTTGTTGGCGGCTGAATATGATTATTTGATATTCATTTAGCAGTGATAAAAGAGTATACAAAGAGGTAATGCTAATGTCATATACAGCGTACTACGAAAGACTCAAAGAATAAAATCGAAAAGGACAACAAAGAAATTAATTTCTTTTACGTAGAAAATGACAACGGCAAAGATATCCCCACAGTAGCGGGAGTATTTACGTACTTACATACATATATTGCCACAATAGACGGGCATACATACATAAACCCATTACATACGTGCATTAGGCTGGAGCGTGGAAGCGAATTTCGGCATCCTCTCTATGCGAGATCAATAGAAATGGCCATAAAAACAATATGTGTGTTATTTTAGGCCGTTCGGAGATACAAAAATTCGCCAAATTTTAAAAGTTAGGATAACTAAAAAAAAAACTGCAGAATTCAAAATTTGTGTAAATTTATATCTTTTTTTTGGCCACTATATTTTTATGGGACGAATATGACCCACGAATTTTGTAAAAAAAACTAAATGCAATAATTTGGGTGTACAGATGGGCAAGTTGTTGAAATATATTTTCATGTTTTGAAAGTTAGGATAACTAAAAAAAAAACTGCAGAATTCAAAATTTGTGTAAATTTATATCTTTTTTTTGGCCACTATATTTTTATGGGACGAATATGACCCACGAATTTTGTAAAAAAAACTAAATGCAATAATTTGGGTGTACAGATGGGCAAGTTGTTGAAATATATTTTCATGTTTTGAAAGTATGTAAGTGGGCCGATTTGTATGGACAAAAATGTTTTTAGTCGATTTAGGAATCGATATTGTGCCATCGATTTTTCGATAGCTTTTGGCATGAGGAAAAAAAGTTCCACTACGACATATCAAAAAGATCATTTTCGAGGCGCCCAAATTTAAATTTTTCACAATTTTATAAATGCTAGATTAGCGCCATCTTGCGGTGGCTTTTTGAAACAACTAATGAAGTTGTAAACAATATAACATTACAACCTTTCCAGAAAGGTATTACTTATGAAAATCGGATAAAAAATGTGGCAACTAGAGGTAAAAGTATATAGGTAAGTAAAATTATATTCTGCTTGATGATGAAATGATGATGTCGATGAAAACAAGCAGAAAATAATTTTACTTATATACTTTTACATATCCCGCATAGAGCCGATGTCTAAATCGAAGGCAGCAGCTTTCCACGCTCCAGCCTAACGCATACAGTAGAACAAAAATTTTCTTTTCAACTACTGCTACTTTCATGCTTAACTAAAGAAGCAGAAGAATTACCTTTGTCATTGTTATCTGCCAAGGAACGACGGTAATGTGCGGCATCACAAAGACACACACACATATGAATGTACATATTTATCTGTGTGGCTGTTAGGCAATCCAAAAACGATCTACTAAAGGACTCACTGAATACAAACTCTATTCAGTATGCCTATTTGCCTGATAGATTAGCTGTAGTATTTAGAGTGTATATTTTTGTTTGGTTTTGTTTTCATACTCGGAAGCAGTTGTTAACATGAATAAAAAAACAGAGGAAACTCAAAATCTCCGACGTTCTTTTCAATTGGAATTAGTTAGTTGTTAACTATTGTCAGTTATTAAAGTGATTTATTTACAATATCGTACACCAATACAGTATTAAAGAACTCTACAGATGCGATGTGTATGAGTTAGTTTAAAGGACGCACGGCATGAATGGTTGTCGCACGATTTACATAATGTTTTTAGCACTAGCATTTGACATTAGTTATCGCTGCTCATAATACTTATTCGTTTGGTTCGTTTTTGTTTTCTGGTAATTGTGGTAATGGACTTCTTTTGTTTAATTTATTATAGTGTTTGAGCGTCTGTTTAGTCCGACTGTTTGTAGTTTATAGTATGTTTGTTCGTTTGTTTATTTTATAGTCCTAGTTAAAATGTCATAAAAACCTAAACATGCCTCATTAATTTCAAAGGCGTTGATTGTGCTAGTCGTTAGTGGTCGTAGTTTTTGGCCAAAAGACACGCGAAAGGGTGGCAAATTGAACGCCAAAGTCTTTAACTAGTTGTCGCGTTAGGCGATTGTATAAAATGAATAATTCGAGAAAGTTGATATGTACCACCTTATTGCCGATGGTACGATACTACGTATGGCAAAGTGGCAACTTGGCTGTAACAAAGGTGTGACAAATGCCAAAATGAAATACCATACCAAATATTTTATGTACGTAAAAAACTAGTACGCAAAACGAAATAGAAATTAAAAATTCCTCAGCTGTAACGATGAAAAAATTTCATTTTTTATATAAAACATCTAACGAAGCATTAAAATGTGCTGCAATTTTACTCTATTAAAGGCCAAAGAATGTCTCAAAATAAAACAAAGTCGTCTGACGTAGTTCTTTCACAAATGTCTATAGAATTTTAGAAATTGTTTGTTTTCTTATTTACACAGACGCAAAATATGTGTATGTATGGGCCGAGTTCCATTTATACAATACATACATAAGTAGAAACAACTTTGTTCAAAATTTTAGTTAGATACAAAAAATGCTCGTATGTATAAAAAAAAAAACACCCTGTGTGTTGTGTATAGCTGCTAAATGCTAAAAGTGGCCACATAATGTCAAAGAAATTGTTCATATCTCGTGTCTGCATCTCTGTGCAACATTCGATTTCTTATCTATTGATATTTATACCAACTACTCTTATGCCTTAAATACACAGGGACCGCGCATGCTGTATTTGGAGTTACAATTTGGTGTATATTTAATAATGGGAAAAAGGGTATCATGACCCTTGCCTTAATACCTCAGTTGAGATCTTTACTCAGATTAGCTTCTATACCATGTTCATTCGTCTAATCGTTTTGTAGTTAAAAAAGGCATTAGTGATAAAAGATCCGCTTAACCACATGTTTTAATAATCCCAGGCATAAATGGTAAATTATTAATGAGAAAGTAGTGATAGAGTAAAAGATGTTTTTGTCTGTTTTCAATACTAATTGATACGATATTTTTACATACAGTTGCTGCAAAAAGTTTGTGCTCATTGCAAAATTTACTTTTCAAATGTTTTTAATTATACAAAATTTTTTTAAAAATCAAATTAGCAGCTTTTATTTTCCATAGAATCTACTTTACTTTTTATGAATTAAGACAGCCTACACAGAACTTTAAAGAATTAATTCCTTTTTGGAATGAATTCCCAAAAATTTAATTCAATTCTTTAATTCAAGGAATGAATTCATCAAAAAGACATAAGCAGGAATTAATTTCTGTGAATGAATTCAAAGAATTCAAATTTATAAAATGAATTCCCTGACCAAAGCGTAAAGAATTAAAATTAAATAATTCATTGACTAAAGAATTCATTCAACACTATTTAATTCAATTTGAAGTCAAGGAATTCATTCAATTCTAGTTAATTCAACTTTTAGTCAAGGAATTCATTCAATTCTAGTTAATTCAACTTTTAGTCAAGGAATTCATTCAATTCTAGTTAATTCAACTTTTAGTCAAGGAATTAAATTTATTTCGTTTAATTCCTTGACTAAAAGTTGAATTAACTAGAATTGAATGAATTCCTTGACTAAGAGTTGAACTAACTAGAATTGAATGAATTCCTTGACAAAAAGTTGAATTAACTTGAATGAATTCCTTGACCAAAAGTTGAATTAACTAGAATTGAATGAATTCCTTGACCAAAAGTTGAATTAACTCGAATTGAATGAATTACTTGACCAAAAGTTGAATTAACTAGAATTGAATGAATTCCTTTACCAAAAGTTGAATAAACTAGAATTGAATGAATTCCTTGTTGAATGAATTCATAAAATTTTATAAAGGCATTAGAAAAAAATGAATGAATTCCTTTAATACAAATCGAATGAAAAAAAGGAATTCATTCAATTCCTTAAGTTTGATCAGGGAATACATTCCCAAAATATAAATTCAGTTCAAAAAAAAGGGAATTAGGGAATTAATTCTTCGAAGCTCTGAGCCTACATAAATATGTTCATTTTTTTTAGCACAACAACAAAAATATCAGCTTTTTGACTCCAAAAAGTGAGTGTTCAGTATTGTTTTTCTTTAAAAAAATAATAATTTCGTTATTCTGTTTTATCTCTACGATATCCTATTAAGGAAATGGGACAATTTTAGGGTCATATTAACCCGACTATTTCTCAATTCTTCCTATATATGTAACTCTAACCAGGTGATTTTTAAAGTTACACTTTCTCCAACATTTGGTAAAAAATTTTACTAAAAACATTTGCTTTTTACTAATTAATGATGACTGGGGAGATGTTTTGTAAAATTTTTTTTTTTTTAACAAAAGTGAAACCACAACTTTGTGTATATCACATTTTACATGCACATAGAGAATTTAGCTGGGCGAGTTTTAATGAAATTTTTCACTAAACTAATAAAGTATAAAAGTATATATGTATTTATATGAAGTATAAAGTTGAAAAAGTAAATGAAAAATTTCTAAATTTGATAAAAAAAACCTTCAAAAAAATCTTCATATGTTTTATGAATCCAGACTTACCCAGCAAAACCTTCTATTACCAGGCAAAGGGAAATGGAATAAGAAACCAAAAATTGTAACTACTTACACTTTGGTCGCATAACACATTATTTTAACATGGGGGTGTCATTGGGAGTAAATGGTTGCCTAAATCGTACCGGTATAGGCTAAAATAAGTGATTACGAAGGAAGTACTGAAATAATTCGTTACTGTAATATTAAATTCACTAGTTAGCTAAAATAAGTACTTTGTTGACTTTGTTTAAAAGTACAATTAGATTATAAATTTTTATTAAATCGTGCTTTCGCATAATAAGTAGTTATATAATGCAATACCAAGAACTTATTATTTTTACCCTTATTATATAACACAATATCAGTAATATATTATTTTAAAGCCTCCAAGTAAGTAGTGATATATCTCTATATCGGTAACTCATTATTTCATACCTCCCATATAAGTATTGATGTATCACAATATTAGTAACGTATTACTCTAAGTTTCTAGGAAAACCAAGGGTAAAGGGGTACCCATTGCCAGGTAATGCGTGAAAAAGGTCAAACCCATTATCAAGGTTTTGCTGGGTAATGAAACATTTTCATTGATTGTATGAAACGTTTAATAAATAAAATGAAATTTTTCACAACATTTTATGAAAATTTCCATTAATTCAATGAAAAGTTTCAATGGAACAACAACTACCCAGTGCAAAATGTAGTAGATACAGAACTGTTGTTTCAGTTTTGTTTTATTGCTTTTTTTTTTTTTTTTTTTTTTTTAATTGTGAAATTGGTTGGCGAACCAACTTTTATTATTCTTAATCAAAATTTGTTGGTAATATGAAAAAACTATAAGAAGGATATAGTTAGGCTTATGCAGGGTTATTTAGAAAGTTGCCCAGTTAGTGAGACCAAACCAATGTCTAATTTCTTTTTTAGAATACAATCGAAGATAATAATACTTATTTAATATAAATTCGTGCGCCAAAGGATTTATTTTTAAGAAGAAAAATTAGTGAGCACTCACTTTTTGGTTTTTGTTGTTGTAGTAAAAAATGTAGATGACTTTTTATTCGATATTAAGAAAGTAGATAGTATGACAAATAAATATGTTATAGTAACTTTGTTTTAAAATGAGAAGAAATGAAAATTATAGTTTGTTGCGAGCACTCACTTTTTGAGTAACTGTAGGTGTGTTACATTTGAAATCCCACCAGATGGGTTGTTATGGATTTGACTTGTTCCATCTTTGTAGACAAATTAATTTTATAACAATTAAAAAATGGAGCAAAAAATATTTTGACAAAAGTATTTATTGAAAAAAAGACACTTATTTTACAGGAGAGCAAAAAAACATCTGTTTTTAAAAATTTTTAAAACTTGTGTCACAAAATAATTATAGAACATTGCATTTCTATTGCGGTTTCCTAAAAAATTACATTCAAAAGAAAATGTAACATTTTGAAAAAATTTAAGAGCGTAAGCCATTAACAGCCACTGTTCCCATATGACTCTAATATTTTAAAAGCTTCTTTTTCCAATGGTTAAAGCGTCTCCTATGGAAATTTAATGAAACTAATTTAATGGCATACAAAACTGGAAAGTAATAAAATTGTAGCATATTTTAAGGAATAATCGAAAATATCTAATGAAAAATTCATTAATTTAATTAATTCTTCATTCATTTAATGAAAATTGTTCATTTAGTGCAGGCACAAAATTTCATCAATGTAGGTATTTTATAGGCTAAATTTTATTTTTGGCAAAAAAGTATTTGCAATATTCCAGACTAAGGAAAAAGGTGGCATTGGCGACTTGAATTGCAGATATTTTGTTTCACATCCGAAAAATGCTGATGCTAAACTCTTCTACTATTAACAAATTGAGTTAACACAATGAACCCGTGCATTTAAAAACTTGCTTTGTAGAAACGAATTGACCCAATTTTTTGGTTACAGAAATGAAAATTTGACATGTCGCCAACTTAAAGTTCTGTCATGCCCATTGAAAAACCCTTGCAGCATTTTTTTTAAGTATACTTCACTATATTCCATTCAATGAGTATTTAGAAATTTGTTTCCAGGGACGACAATTAACTTGAGAGTGTTCTTCGCATCCCAAACAATATTGAAGAACTTAGTAGTAGAGATAGTTTATGCTTGATTATAATAGTTGGCTTTGAAGTTTATCATTTGAAATAAAATTTCTCGTTACCACATAAAAGAAATTCGTGTGTAAATAGACCATAAATAACCCAAAATTCTATCGAAAGTATGTATCTATTTAATTGATGCTCAGTCAGTCAGTTAGTCCGTCTGTCACTCACATGCACACATTATATTGATAATCACATGGATACATTTAATTCCATAGTATAACAGACGACCATCCATCCACCCATGCATGGTCTCTACACACACACAAACACACGCACTGATGAATCACATACATGCGTAACTTGTCCTCATGTGGGATTCTTGAAACAATTGAAATAGAAAATCAAAGAAATTTGGCCAATTTAGATGTTGTTTTGTCAGCCACTTGGTAGTCTACGTAACTACTTTTCAAAATAACCTTTCAAACACATACACACATCCTTGAGTACACACTAAAACGTGTTTTCTTTTGAGAGCCTGAACAATTTATGCATGGTTTATTCTAATTTTTATATAAAAATTAAAAGGAACGAAAAGAAAAAAGCTAACAACAAAAACGACATCATCATCATAATCGTCATCCTCATCATTATCTTGGACCTAGCGATCATCTGCTCAATACAATGGCATTGAAATGTGAATGTGTAAGCGTTTGCGTTTGTGAATTAAACTCAACCCCTATTCAACGATCGAACTACAAACAGACCGACTTTGAAAATTTTTTTAAATAAAAGGGGATTTTATTGTTAAACAAAGGGTGCGAATGTTCTTCCTTAAAATCAATATGGCCGACATTATCATTAAAGCATTCACGCAAACAAATGCGTTGGTATGTATGTGTACATGGGATACATTTGCAACGCAGTTTGAAAAGCATTGAATTTTCCTTGTTTTCTTATTGTCTAAACTGTGGTTTTGTGTACAAACGAAACTATATTAATATACTTACTTCTTAAAAATAACGAACATGCTAACTGGTAAAGTAGAGCTTTAAAACAATTCAATCATATTTATTTTAATTCACTAGAAATTTTATTTAGATTCTTTAACTGTTCTCAACTGAATTTACAACTCAATATAGAATTTTAAGCAAATTTATTATTTTTAAGAGAAGCAATACCGAGAAATTTGGTCCGATTTGTTAATGTGTTGCTTTCTTTGAAAAGTGGGTTTTTAATGGATTCAAATATGATTCAATATAATTGCCAAATTTTAAGAAGAGCTGTTGTGGACATCATCTGATAGAGAGTTGACTCACTTGTTTGAAGAATTTTAGTTTATAGCCCTGCTATGCATATTATTTTACTTCGAAAGTGTTAAGCATCAAAGAGGGATAGGAAACTGATATTTGTCCAAAGCGCACAAGCTTAATTATTTTACGTCAAACTAACAGAAATTTAATAAATAGTAAATACACTAATAGAAAAAAGTCCGTAAAAAATTTAGTTTAAACTACTAAAAATTAGTTAAAAATGATGCTGCAGAAAAAAACTGCTCAATTAGCAGATTATTTTTGCTATATATTAGTTATATAGGAACAGCAAAAATAAAACTGTTAAATATACAGAATTTTAGTTATATTTGAGCTAAATTTTTGTAAATGGAGAATAGCAAATTAACCTGCTAAAATCAGCAAAAAATTTTGCTAAATAATTAGTAGCCTAAAAAATCACCAAAAAATTTAAAATGTTCGAAGTTTTTTTTTTTTTATTTTTTTTTAAATGCAAATAAAATTCGAGCCTTTTGAAAACAGCAGCTTGCAATTTTTTAGCAAATATTTCTGCTGAGTTTAGCAGAATAAACTGCTATTTGCATTCAACTAAATTTAGCTCAAAAATAGCAAAAATTTTGTAGATTTAACAGTTTATTTTTGGTATTTTTAGTTTACAAATATTAAGCAAAACTTTCTGCAGATTTTACAGTACAATTTGCTATTTTCAATTAACTAAAAGTTAGCCTAAATATAACTAAAATTCTGTAAATTTAAAGTTTTTAATTTTGGTGTTCTCATTTTACTAGTATTTAGTAAAAAAATCTGCTAATTTTAGTAGTTTCTTCTGCAGCATCATTGTTAACTAATTTTTAGTAACTTTTTCTGCTATTTTTACGGATTTATTTCTATGAGTGTACAACAGTTCAAGATAGAAATATCTTAAAATATGGGAAAAAATTATACATTTATAAAATAATATTTAGTATTTGTGACACGCTACTGAGTTCTTTTAACGCATTTTGACACAATTATTTATGACACAACTTCGGTATTTGACCACAGATTTACTTCAACTGTATGATCTTTCTATTTTTGTTGATCAGAATACTGTTAATTAATTGTTCTCAAGAATAAAACTATTTTCAATGTCGCGCTCGAATAATGATGATGTTTTTTTCCAATAATCAACGTTTATTTTTTATCATAAACTTTTCAAAATGGTCATGTTTGTGGTTAACGAGACTTAAAACCCTATAAAGTTCAAAACATGCTGACCAATATTCATAAAAAATTGTTCAATCAAAACTCTTTAATTTACCGATTTTAATAAGCTATTTTAAACTCTTTTTTCTATGGAAGTTAATTTGGGGTATTTATAAAAACTGTTCTGCATATGTGACGCGCAAAATAGAAAGGGACCTAAGGGTAAAAAAGGGTTTTGTTCAGGAGAGCCATTTTAAAGATTTAAATACGTGTATCTTTGGTGTACCATCAAAAAAAAATTGATTTTTTTACCCTTAGGTCCCTTTCTCTATGCGCTGTCACATATATTAAAAATAATTTACTATAGAAATCAAAAATAAATCAATATTTGAAATATTTAGCTTTTCAGGGAATTTTATGTTAGGCTTTCAAATTTTACATTTTTGACTCTTATTCAAGCGTTACAAGGCCCGGAAATTCCCGTTCCTTACGAATGTTCCTATATACAATAAAAAAAATCATTGGAAACGACAAACAGTAGTTCGGAAAAAGGAAACTCCACTGTTCTAATAACCATACATTTGTATTTGTATTAGTGTTTCCAATTATTCGACCAAAGGCGATTAATCGATCAATTGTTTAAGGCGAAATAAATTGATTTTCCTTATTTGAATACAGCTGCTTGCAAACCAAGAACAATTTCATTTGTTATGTTGCTTTTTGGAGATAATAATGTGTTTGTAGAAATATAGTAATTCACAAAAAATAATCCGTTTTAGTGTTTTTATTATTTAAAAGTTTTTTCAATTTTTTCCAATTTTAAATGTCATATGCATAAACACTTTTAAAATTTATAAGTGACTTATAAAACAAATTTTCCATACAAATTTCATTTTATAATCATGTTATAAGTTGTCCAAATTATAATGCATGAGCACTATAATGTCTAGAAATGTTTTGTATGTGTATTATTGCATATGAAAGTGTGTACAAAAAAAGTTTACGAAATTTTTATTTATATTTACCGAATTTTTATAAAATTAAACTAAACTTTACCAATTCTATAGTAGTAACTTTACAAATATTTTTTAGAGTGTAATGTAAGGTTTCTTGTCTTTAAGTTCCGGAACAAAATAAAGAAAATAGTCTAAATTAAATTTTTAACATCGTATCGAATAATTACTTGAGTCTCAAATGATTTGTTTCGAGATTAACCGAAATAGAGCTGATTAATGGAGGAATCGGTTAATCGAATAATCGAAATACAAACCCAAAATTATACACATACATAAGTAGTATATGTATATTTATGTACATATAAATACATACGAGTATATATAAATATTTCTAACCATAAGTGCGATTCGATGTTTTCATTTGAATACTCTGCTGTTAAAAGTTTAAAGTATAATTATAAAATTATTACACATGTGGGAATTGCATGGTGCTGAACAGCTCGGCGGTTATGTTTTGACACGCACTTAGTTTTGGAGTTTAACAGTTCAACAGTTCATTGAGCAGTAGGAAATACAGAAGGCCTCCTTTTTTTCTTCATTCTAAAACCTTTTTTTAATGCACATAATTGAACCGCACTAATAACAATCCTTATGACACTTTATATGGTGTTTGGGAAGGTGACAGGTGTTTGAAATAAGTATATGAATGTCTCGGATAGGGAAAAAGAAGAAAATAGATAATTTGAGTTTTATTTTTGTTCAATTTGAATGTGAAACATATGCAAACGTTTCGATGTTTTTGTTCATGTTGTGGTTTAGCTGAGTTGTTAATATAACCATGATATTAAAAAAAAATTAAATTAATCGAAATATTGTAATATAGAAACTGTAGTCATATTCACTGTATCAGAATATTCATATTTGATACACTAACAATACGTGTAAAATATTTTAAACTTAAGTATTGATCACAAACAATTCTACATAGTTGGAACACACACAAAGCCGTATTAATCGATTTTGAATTTTATTGATCTTTTGTCGGTATTTTATCGGCATCTCTTAAGATTCGCGTCTCAGCTCGTTTGTATTGTCGCATATTGGTCTTCAGTTTATTGTAGCACTCGCCCATTACATGCACACGCAACGGGCGGCCAAGTTGCGCAAAAATTACTGACTCCAGTAGTCATACAGCAAATTGTAGACTTAGCTAAAAGTTCTTCTGTTCATAAATAAATAAATTCAATGAAGACCATCAACTGACACCGCAGATAGTTTGCATATCGTACATTCGCCCGGACTCATGCAAATCCACCGGCGTCTGCGGCAACCTCAAACAAGAATTTTTATCCAACGACTGATTGAATAAAACATGAATTGATGCTGCCGCCATCAACTAAGCAGTTAGCTAGCTAGCCAGCTAGATATTAATTCTGCCATTTTATCACCGATTTGTATAAGTAAAACATACATCACTTCAGTTGCCAGCGAACTCGTTTACTACTATTGGCATTGCGTTTTAAAGACGTCCATTCTGCCAGAGCAAATGTAATATCTACAGTATGTTTCACAAGCAACAGTCAGTCATTCATAAAACTCAGAAAATTATTATTTTTTTTTAATTTCTATTGATTATCCAGTATACCAGGCCTATTTTAGAGTATATCTAGTTTTTTAATACCAGCAATTTAATAGGGCAACCATTTATTTTTTCCGCCTTGTGATCAGTACAAAATTGAAAAAGAAATAACAGTGGAATTACTTAAAAATGGACAAAAATGTAGATTGTTAAGATCTTTTTTCTGTTATATATTTTTTTTTAATTTGAGGACTTTTAACAAGAATCTGAAGTCAAAATAACGATACATCATTAAACAAAAAGTCGGTAGTGAAAGAGTTTTAATAAAAAAGTACTTAATTTCTTGAAAAAAATTATTAAAAATGCCCTACATATACCAAAATCTTAAATATCAAATGAAATTTTAATTGATTTATTTTTTAAATTTAATGTACATTGTATCAATTTCTGAATTGAACACACAGAGAAAAAATATGTAATTTTCTGACTGAAATTCGGTTACATCTACTAAAATAGGTTCCTACAACTGAATATTGGTTATCACAACAAAATGCGGTTTATACAACTGAATTTTAGTTGCACTACCCAAAATATTTAGGAATCACATTCCAATATGGTTTCACCAACCAAATTTATTGGTTGTAGCAACCAAAATAGGCTTAGCAATTTGGTTGGCAATTTTTTTTTCCTGTGTGAATGAATCAATTACTTTTCCACTTACATTTGGACTATTTTTTTTAATTTTTTATACAAATCGAAAAAAAAAAATAGAAACTAGATTTTTCTTTACACAAAATTATGTTTTTTTTAATATTAAATTTATTTACTTCCACAAAAAATCAAAAATCATAAAAAAGTATTAATAGATACTTATACTAACCTAAAAACATTATAAAGGACACATTCAGTAAGATCAAGTGTAAATTATTTTAATTCATTTACAAATAAACTTATAAAATTTATTTAAAAATTATAAAAAAAATATATATCGCCCATTCCACGACAGATCAGCTAGGATCTGAAGTTGGAATTTCTGATTTTAATTATATTTCGCACCTTAGAATCCTATGTAACCATCTAAAGATTACCATTTTTATTTTCTAGAAATTCTAAAAGCTCCCGATTTTATTCGCGATTTTTTTTTAAATTCTTTTAAATTTTTTTTTTTTTTAATTCTTTTAATGCAATTTTATTGAGCAATAATTTGCATATCCGTTTTAACCATAAATTAAATCATAGTTTTAAAATATGATTAAGTTATGGGCCAGTTTTATAGTCAAAACTAAGATCAAGTTTTTTAATTTAGAAATATTTTAGAAATAAACCGATCTAAGTTCTGACTATAAAACTATACCTATATTTCGCTTCATGAAACTACACAGAAAAAATTGTAGGCACCAACAACGGAATTTGTAAAAAAACACATTTCTTTTAAATTGAAATTTTATTTCCAACAACGTTTTTGTTTAAAATGTTTGTAACACGTTTGTAAATTGTTATTTTTCATATAAAAATTATTTTAAAAAAAACTTCAAAGTTAAAAAAAAAATTTATTTTGGATTTACAAATTCCATTGTTGGGCCTTTTTAAAAAGTTTTCTTTTTGTATTCACAAAATTGGTATGAGAAAGATGTTTAAAAATTTAATAAGTAAATTCTTGCTGTGTAGCTAAACAGAAATTATAAAATTATTACAATAAAAAAAATTTTTTTTTTCCAATTTAAGGGAAATCTCATTGATTTGTCAAATGGTTTTTTTAAGTCAAGAATTTAGAACAACCAATCAGAACATTTTAGTTTTAAATGCCTTGTTCTGATTGGTTAATTTTAAAAAGATTGATCAATAACATTTTCAAAAAAAAAAAATATATTTACACAGAAAGAATTTACAAAATTCTAATTAAATTTTTAAACACCTTTCTCATACCAAATTTGTAAATACAAAAAAAAAACTTTTTAAAAAGGCACCAACAAAGAATTTTGTAAATCCAAAAAAAAAAATTTTTTTTTTTGTAACTTAGAATTTTTATTTTTAAACAATTTTTATATGAAAGATAACAATTTAAAATATTTCAAACAAAAAAATTGTTGGAAATAAAATTTCAATTTCAAAGAAAATGTGATTGCTTTTACAAATTCCCATTGTTGGTGCCTACTGTTTTTTCTGTGTATATATAAATTTTATTATTGGAAACCGTCGTCCTACCTGGATTCAATTAAATTATGAAAAACATATTAGAAAGTTCCTTAAACATGGTGCAAAACCTTCTTTTATGACACGTACTGTCCTATTTTCGTTTATATATTTATATGCATTTATGCAGTGAGTGCAATAAAAAGGTCTTCAACAAAATGGAGATTTTCCTGTTATATAAAATTCCACAAAAACTATTAAACCAAACGATTTTCTTAACCGTGTTATGTATGCCGTTGTACATATAAATGAGAGCCAACAAATATGTAATTTTCTCAATTCCCAATCTTAGCTTTTCATGAATTTTTATAATATCATCGCGTTGGCTTTGGATGTTTTGATAAATTGAGAAAATTTCATATTATTGTCCATCACATTTGAAAATTTACTTAAGATAGTTTCGAGAGTTTGACCCGATTATGTTGGTAAACAAAGAAAACGTACAGTACTTACAAATCCATGTTTATCACTAATGTTATTGGTCAGCTTAAGTTTATGGAATGAGACAACTTTTTGCATCCACTGTTCCCCAGTCGTTGGAGAATCGGGGTGAATATACATTCTTTTGGGCATTTCGGGATCCGCTTTACCAGCGATCATCCAACGGCTAAAATGAAAGGCAACAAATAGAATGGTTGTGTGTCCATTAGCTAGCCGAAGAGTGGAGGGGTTGAAGAGGAAGAAGATTTGTTGCTTACCTGTTGTGAAATTTATAACGGTAGTCATCGGCAGCCACAATATCCAACAGCAGAATGTATTTCGCCTTAGCATCGAGACCCGACACTCGGAATTTCATTTGGGGAAACATTTGTCTGCAAATTAAAAGAAATCATAATTTGTTAATGTTTAATGCGAGCTCAGAGAAATAATTGTAAAATTACATTAAACGAATATTGCTAAACTTGTCTTGGTGGCGTGGGCACATACAGACATACTCGGTACTAGGTACATTATCATTATCAATTTTATCATAACCTGGTGCATGCGGTCAGTTGTTTGGATCTCCGTAATGTGGCGCCAACCAGGGTGCACGAAAATTTAAATTTCAATGGCATGTTCATGTGTATGTAAGTCAGTATGTGCATACATAGTAGTAGCCAGTCGAGGTAGTAAATTGATATTTGTTTCGCCAAACATCGTCGACGGCGAATTACTGCGTCAACACCATTACTACTACCACCATGGTTGTCGTCGTCGTCGTCGTCCTAGTCGACTATTGCTGAAGCCACCCATTATTACCAACTAATGCTGTGGCTTCATTTGTCCAATTTGTGTGAAATTGTTGTGGCAACAACCACAGTTAGTTAAGTAAAAACAAACATTTTTATTTGGTCACAGAACGTGTTGAAAGGCTACAGCAGAATGCCAACGGCATAAGACAACAGCCAAACAACCAAAATACTATACCAAACAAGGCATATTCCACAAACATTCATACATGCAGAGGTACTAAATGGCAAACTCACGGATTTGCTTCATCAACAAGAGCAGCAGAATTTACCATCGTTCTCATTTATTTAGTTAGTTAGTTAGTCATTGTGTTTTTGTTGTTGCTGTTGTTTTGTTTTATAGTATTGCAAACTACCTTACAAATATGAAAATTATAACTTTGAGCAGCAATCACTCAATCTTTTTAGTCGAAGTAACTACGTTAGCACAGCTTAATACAAAGCTGCAAGAGATCCGCTAAGCCCTACTGCGTCTTTTCAAACTCATGAATCAAATTTAACGAATGTCTCGTTCATGCGCACAGATCATCGTCATCACCATATTATTAACAGCAACACAGTATTGTTAAACTAAATACGTCCAGACGATCGACGCGACAGACGTCAACGAAAAACCAACAAAACATGCCCACTAAACTGTCCAATTCTTCTGTGTGCTGGATGTTTTTTTTTTGTTTGTCTTATGATTCTATCACAAAATGTTGTTGTCGTTGTTGCAGTTGTTGTTATTGTATACGAGAAACCTAAGGATAGATGTCAGCACTGTGGTAAATATTTTCCTTCCAGTCTTATTCAGTTTTCGATTCTTCAACGTACTTTTCTCGGCAATTAACGAGTGACTAAAAAGCTGTTGCGTTCAACGCATTGCTTAGGTTTATTCGTTCGTTCGATCGATCGACCGTCCGACTGTTTCTTCCTTACCCTGTTCACTTATTTCATTTCATTTTATTTAGTTTTTGTCTGTTTGCCTTTGGCTTATTTTCAATAACTCGTTAACCATTATTGAAAACTTGGCGCCAGTTGGCAGAACTCACACTAACCTCTTCCTGCAAATTTGGTCTGGGGAACACACATACAAAACGACCCACCACACGCGTTTTTGCTGTTATTGTTGCTGTTTTTCTGCAGTAACACTAAAATGGGTTGCCCTCTTTTTTGTTTTTGTTTTAATATTTCGAAGCCGAATTCGTTGGGCACTATGTACAAGCAATTCTGCAATACACAATACGGCATGTTTCGCGCACATGCATCAATCTAAGATCTGTGCGCCTATATGCCGTTGATGCAGGCACCAATTGATAACATTGCTTAATACTAATTTTTGGTCGTTTGTATTGCACAGGAAAGCTCCGTTGCTGTTGCTGCCGCCAACATTGGTACCAGCAAAAGGAAAACCCATACAACTAAGCGCAACAGGGAAAAGATACAGATTATTATTTTTCGTTTGTTTATGAAATTCCCTTAAGTCGATTCCCTTCGATTACTTGTTTGTTTTCAGTGCACCCAACACACAAGTTGAAACAAAAAACACGATCGTAACCAGCACATGCATACAGCAAAACCACCCAGGCAGAAAAAACAATCGACCCAGTGTTTGCAAAACATTGGCGACAGTCTGTTATGCGTTAGCAGAATGTTGGATGGTGTTCAATATTAACAGTATTGATTAGCACTATCTTACCGACGTTGGGAAAACCAAAACAGAAATTATAAATTTTAATTCTTCTTTAATAAGACTTGGCGCGCGGTGATTAGAATCCTGGTCTTCAGCCGAAATCGCTAAGTTCTTGACCTTGGGGTTGAGGTCAACCGCAGATTATAAATGACACAATCAATCGGCACCTTTCAACAATCTTCGAGAGGCGTCTTGTGGATAGTGTTATAATACTGTTGTTGAAATTTATAAATGTGGAGTTAATGTTCTCATCTGCTCATATGGGTGATATTAATATTGAGAAACCGGATACTATTTCTGTCTTCGTCATAAGATTTCAGTGTGATATCTGCTGGACTAATGACGTTTTTCAAGCGTCAAAAGAAGTATCAAGGCTCCAAAGTCGGTTTTGAAACTTATGGACCGTGTGCAAAGAAATTAGTTGTCTAGACAATTCTATTGATTTATTGTGGTTTGTGTATAAGGTAGAATCGTAATTCGTATTTGAAGGAATTTAGCTTAGCACAGAGGTAGACAAGTTGTGAATAGATGTAAAAAATAATTTTTAAAAAGTTTCCGAAATTAATATTCAACTTGCACTTTTATGTGAAAGTCTGAAACTTTTGACAAATTTTTTATTCGAAATCGATTTTTTTCATGAAAAATATTTCTTCAATCTCTCTTATTAAAGAGAAAAACACATTCATTTCAACCGAACAAAATTTGCGGTACACACGGAGTATTTAAGATTCAAAATTACTTTTTTGTATAACGGTTCTATTGAAATTATCGTAAGAAGTGTAGAATATATGCATATAGCTATGATTGGCTAGTGTATTACACAAGGCATCACAAGAAGAATTTGATATCAGCAGTATGTGGAATACTCTCCCTCTTTAATCCTTTGTATGACCTATGTTTTTTTGAAATCTTTACAACTCATTAAATTAGTATGGCACATCCCTTGAGTTATTTATTCCTGTTAACCATATAACTATCCTCTGTTGATAGTATAGGCCTGCATGAATGCATTTAAAACATTCTGTGAAACATTCACTACACTTTTTGCAATTCAGAAATCATCAAATGAAATTCAGATAATGTCAATTAAAATTCAGAAAACACAATATCTATCTTAATTCATGATTTCTATATTTCAATTAATATTCTCTAAATTTCAATAAAAGATTTCTGAATTGCTAAAAGTGTAGTGAATATTTCACAGAATGTTTTTAATACATTATAATACGTCCAGACATTTCGCATATCTGGTTTTGGGAAAAATGATTTGTATCGAGAGATTTTATTCAATATAGGCCATCTACAGTTTTAACAAAATGTGTTTTTGATGGCAACGTTTTGGATTGAAAAATAATTTTAGAACCAATTTTTCTCATTAATTTTTTTATGAATGTAATATGCACTATCTATCTATAAATTTCATCTAATTTCTGTAATACAAGATAATATAAGAGATATTTTAAATATATGCCTACCCAAAATGTTGAACTTCTACGATAAAATAGAGCGGTTTTATGAACAAAATCTCTTACCCTGCGAAAATTTAAAACATAGTTGAGTGATTATGAACCACCACAATGAACTACATTTCTCCATAAAATGTATAGTCCTTTAATCAAAACTATCAGTGTTAAAAAGGAGTTTTTTAAAATGTCGATTGACATTTCTTGCTTCTCCCGAAAAAAAAAACAAAATGTTAGTGTCATTGTTTTGCATATCATCTACCAATATATGAAAATCGCATTTTAAAATAGCGATTTCTTAAAAAATTCTAAAATAAATTACAAAGTTATCAAAGTTTAGAAGATATATTTAGTAAAATATTTATAGAATTTTATGGCTCTCCCGAATAATTGTGTAATCGTATATAGCCCATATTAAATACAATGTAAGCTCTCGATGTATAAAATGGAAAAGTATTCGTTAGCGTAGCCGGTGTTGGACATACCAAGAACCATTGAGTATGAGAATGTACCTACTAAGTTTGGATTTGGATATATTAACCAGTGGTCATAAAAGGGTTGAAACGTAAATAATTGATAACAGCGACAAACTACTAGTTGGTTGACACTGACTTCCCAACAGTGGGAAAAGGTTGACATAAAAAGAGAAAATATTTTATATTACAAAACAATGCATAAAAAACTTTTGCATTAGTTAAGGAAAGCATGGTTATTTTCTAAAATCATTTATTGTACAATGTGCAAGTGCATTTAGATTTGATACCGTTGGCGATTTCTGCCTGGGCATACTCAAACAGGCAAACATATAAACGTACTACATGCATACTTAGTTGTTGCTGCTATTTCAAACTGAAGATGTTAAGCACATGTGTTACTCAAGATATTTAGGAATGATGATGGCTTGTTACCGTCGTGTTGATAAGCTTGTTTGGATATTTTGCACACTTTTTGTTGATCGTCGTTGTTTTACCTTTGTGTTTAGGTTAAGTTTGTTTGTTTTTTTGTAAGCCAGGCCAAAATGATGTCGATGTTTCACTTTTTTTTCTCTTTTGTTTTGTCTACATGTGTACACATATAAAAGCGCACATTTTGGAAATTATAAGGCCAAATATGACATCATGGGTCAATTGTTGGTATTTTTTAGACAAGCGTTTCAAAATTGTTACCGTTTTTGTTCTCTTCTTCTCTGCTGGACAATTGTCAACAACAAAATTTCAACGTCAGTCGTCTTTGATTAGTCAATAACTCGTTAAAATGAGGAATTAGTATTTCTGTGCATAAAAATAAAAAAGACTGTCATGTTACATTCCATACTCTGCTTTGGCTAACGTTAGATGGTTTTGGTATTTCCTTGGCATTCAAAGCAGTCATAATTTTTCGATATTTTAGCAAATTTATTTTTTATTTTTTTATATTAGAGTCACGTTTTCCAGCGTCCTGTCACAGAGATTATTATTTTATAGATATTCTGAACATGTTTTAAGTAAACTTGAACGTAAAACTCATTTCCAGTCAGTTGCTGGGAATAATTTGCAATTCCTTAGAGCGAGTTTTAAGTTTTTATTATCAAGTTATTGAAGAGGACCACCGACATGGAAAGTTATTTTCATACGTTTTGTTTAAAACTATTTTCTCTATTTTTCACCTGTCGATGCATTCGATTAAAACTTATTTTTCTCTTCTCTCTGTTTTACATTATCATCTAAATACATCAATCGATCATTTTCCTCCAAAGATGTCAGAGAGTCAGTAAATTTATTTATTTATTTTATTTTTCCATAAAATGGACACCTGCGAATAAAGTTGTTGACGTAGTTGACAATCCTATTGGAGTTTTTGTATTAATCTTTGAAGAGTTTGTCAACACGATCTCGAAAGATAAATGCACATTCATATTCCCTTTGAATAGGGGAATAAATATGTGCGCATGTACGTGCATGCGAGCTAAAGTAGAAATATATTTGCCCCGAAAACTGTTCCAAATAACAGATCTGATAAACCGGACACTGAGGTCATATAGGGGCTATGGAAATTTGAATATATACATACAAACGCACTTGACATTTATCACAATTCTACACATTTCAATAAAAATCGAATGAATTTGCAATATTATGCAAATTGAATGAATTTATTTGACAAATAGTATTTTGTAAAACAAAAATTGAAATTACACTCGATGCATGATGATGGAGACAAACGATAATATTGTACATAAAACATTAAGGAACGAAGATAATTGTGGAGCACAGCAGCTGCTTCATGTAGTCAGACAGTCGTGCATGTGTGCGTTTGTGTGTTTTGTGAACAGCCACGCTAATTACCAAAATAAACAAGGTAATTTAGGGGTTGGTGAAGAGCGATAAAAAGTGCTATAAATAACTCAAGAATACAAAAAAGAAAAAAAACGCTTAAACAAATAAACAAACTAGAGAAGCTACATATTCAGGTGGGCAGAATAAGAAAAACAATAAATAATGAAATTATATTTTTCGAAATGATGGAAGTGATTGTGGAAATAAACGACCAAGCGCCAGAAAGGATCCATCCATCTACACATATTAATAACATCTTCTCAGCCTTGTTCACAAACAAACTAAACACAAATTTACAATACAAATGTTTATTTGTTATTAAAGATGCCACATCGTCTGACTGACAGCTGGAAACGCCCACAAACACAGAATCCCCATACACTTGGGAACTTGATAGTTTAGATTATTTTATGAGTGCAGACGATATTACTCATCGAATTGTGTGATTATAAAGTATGTATCTATGTGTGAGTGTGTGAGTTGTGCATAAGGAACTTATCTTAACTAGGCGTTTATCTTACATCAGTTGTGCTGTCATTCGAGTCTTAAACTACGTTATCAGCAAACAATTAAAACCAAGAAAACACACATAAAACAGTAGATACGCAATCAAACATAACAATTAATAAAAGAGGAATAAAGAAGAAGAAAAAAAACAAGCAACTTGTTCAACGTTGTTGTCAAATGAATCATATTTTAGTGGTTCATGTAAGAATCGATGCTACTTCTTAATTTTTGGACAATTCTTGCCATTGAGAATGTGTTTTTAATGTGCGCTTACATTGTCATAAATCAGCCTAACAGATGTCACTTGTTGTTGTCACTAGGAAATTCGGGCCGATAAGAAGCTGAAAATTTAGTCCAACTTGACTTTTTAGTTATTTATGAGCATTGGCCTTTGTTAATTTGACCCTTATTGTGTATTTATAAACATTTTGGAAAAACATTTATTTTTCTTTTCTTCTCAAAATCATGGTTTTTTTTTATAACATAGCGGTATGAACAAGTGCATTCAACATACTTGGAATTTTCAATATAATAAAACGATTTACAAGAATTTTGTATTTTGTAATAAAGAACAAATACAGTGAGTACGAAAGTCTTTTAAAAATTGGCTGAATATTTAAGAAAGGTATATTTTTAACAATTTAAGTTTAACCTCAATGAAATTTACATCATAATACGTTATTCTTAGGTTTTAACCGTGCAATGCTTAAGGCTGACTTTATGCGCTTATAACTTTTTATGCTATAAAGCATGATTCGAACTGCTTTTTATAATTTAAACAGGCCACAATTTCGCCAAATCCGATTCGATTTTGAAATTTCTTTCATCAAAGCCTACAGTGCACGTTGGGTCAGAACTGCGCCTTTCTTTGCAGAAATTCAATATTCGAAATCGAGAATTTCAAGAAATGATTGATGATCCCCTCTACGTCTTTTCTACATATTTATGTAAACTTTTAAAAATGCTTAAAAGTTTTGATGTGAGATCATAAAGGGATGTAACCAAAACTATATTGAAAAACTTTTTACTCAAGAGTTTAAAAGTAAACGGCTGTAAAACATTCTCTTTCATGCGCTGATGCCAGATTTGACGATTTTTATTACTAAGAATAACAAAAATAGACAATTTTGCTTATTTATACTTATTCTTCCTGCAGGATATTAAAATTTAGATCATTACAAAAAAAAAAGGAAAAAAATCTTGGGATTGTATAAGAGAATTTATTTTTCGTGCTAATTAACATACGTGGTTTGCATTTTGTTTCTAACTAAAAGCAATGCATTAAATTTGTTGTATACCTATTTGTTTATACAATACTAGCCGGCGCAGCCCGCTACGTTGTTAGCGTGCCTTAAAGTTTAGGGGGGGGGGGGCGCAGCAGGGTTGGAAAGCATTTTATAATATTAAAAATAGCGGGCAAAACCCGCTGCGTTGTAAGCGTGTCTTAAAGTTTTTTTTTTAATTCCAGTTTATGTAAAGGTAGACCTGGCAATTCAAGTAAATTCACAAATTCAGTTGGAAAATTTACTGCGTCGGTTTCTTCCACCATTGCTTCGTTACATGAAGTTTAAATACTGGAATATATAAGTTCCATTCCTTTTCTAAGGTTTTTTCTCTTTTAGAAAATTTGTTTAACTTTTTGGAGAGTATGTTTCTATGCTACATAAGTTTCATATTCCGTGGATAGTGTTTGAACAGGTAATTCCCTCTTCCAATCCATTTGCATTGTCTATAATTTCAATTCCACTCGTTCAACGTTTATATCCATTTCATTCCACTTGTGTAGTGTTTCAATTCTACTCGTTTCCTATTTAGTTTCTTAATTTTAGTGTTTCATATACACTTGTTCTTTAAGTTTTAGGTTTCTAGCTAAAGACGCAGGCAATTTTCCCCTTTTGAACCACCATTTTTACCACGTTCCTGTCCAAAGTCCTAGAAATGCCTTGTCGATAAGTTAGCCCATACTCCAAGGAAAACATATTATATATTACAGGTTTCTAGCCTAAGGGTTCGGTTAGGCCATCAAGGGGGAGAATTATTCCGTTTTTACCCCTCCCGGTAGGAATTTCCAAAAATTCCGTCTTAGAGGACGTCTGCGTTGGAGGAGGAACCTACTACATACATAACTTTAGGTCTCTATATCCAGCAGTTTGGCCAGGCCGTCAAGGGGGAAGTTTTTTCCCTTTTTACCCCTCCCGGTATGAATTTCCAAAAATACCATCTTAGGGGACGTCAACGTTGGAGAAGGAACCCAAATACCGAATTTAAGCTCCCTTGTTCCAGCAGTTTGGCCAGGCCGTTAAGGGGGAGACTTTTCCTGTTTTTGACCCTACCTGTAGAAATTTCCAAAAATCTCATCTTAGCGGATGTCTACAATAGAGGAGTAACTTTAATACCAAATTTCAACTTCTTACCTCCAGCGGTTTGGGCAGGCCTTTAAGCGGCACATTAATCCCCATTTTTGCAATGTCCCTGTCCAAAAAGCACCTTCCCGGTAAGTAAGCCCATACTCCAAGTAACATATGTTTTACATTTCAGGTTTCTAACCAACTTTTACTATTTGTGCCCCTCTCGGTAGGAATTTCCGAAAATCCATCGACAGGGAATTTCAGCTTCCTAGTTCCAGCAGTTTGAGCAGGCTGTCAAGGGGGACACTTTTTCTTTTTTTGTCCCTCCCGGTTGGAATTAGGCTAGAAGAGGAACCTAAGTACCGAATTTCAGCTTCCTAGTTCCAGCAGTTTGGACAGGTCGTTAAGGGGCAACTTTCCCTTTTTGAGTCCCCATTTTATAAAGACCCTGTCAAAAATGCAAAAAGTATCTTTCTAATAAGTTAGCCCTTACTCCAGGGACCCACATTTTAAGCTTCAGGTTTCTAGCCGAAGGGGTTTTTACAGGCCCCCAAGGTGAGGCTTTTCTTCTTTTTGCCCCTCCCTTTAGGAATTTACAAAAATTCCATCTTCGCGGCTATCTGCGATGGATGAGGAACATTCATACCAAATTTCAACTGCATTGCCTAAGCGGTTTGGGCAGGCCGTTAGTGGGGACATTTTTCCCTTTCAACCACCATTTTTACTATGTTCCTGTTCCAAAATAGAAAAATTACGTTGCCGGTGAGTTAGTCCTACTCCAAGGAATACATATTTAAAATTTTAGGTTGGCCAAAAGGGATTGGGCAAGCCGTCAGGGGGAGACTTTTACCTTATTTCCCCTCCCGATAGGAATTTCAAAAATTCCGTCTAAGCGGACGCCTACACAGAAGGAGGAACTCACATACCGAGTTTCCTTTTGTGATATCCTGTAGGGAATTCCAAAAATACAAACTTAGTCGATGTCTACTACAGTGGAGGAACCTTTATACCAAATTTCAACTTCTTACCTCCAGTGGTTTGGGCAGGCACTTTTCCAATTTGTGAGACTGTTTATGGGGAGACTTTTCCCCTTTTTGCCCGTTCCGGTAGGAATTTCCAAAAATCCCGTCTTAGCGCACGTCTATGCCGAATATCAAGAAACCTTGTTGTAGTGGAGATATCCGTGGGGGGAGGAAAAAAAGTAGTTTTTTTGAAATTATTTATTTATTTTATTTATTTATTATTCAAATAAACCAACTGAGCCCTTAGGGCCATATATAGTGGGTAGACTAACAAAAATAATATATTATTTTAAATGGTACTTTTTGGAAAAACGAAATTTTTTGGAAAAACGAAATTTTTTGGAAAAAGATACTTTGTTTTTACAAAGTACTTTATTTGTACTTTTTTTGGAAAAGGTATTTTTTTTTAAAAGGTGTATTTTTGTAAAAATTTATGTTTTTTGGAAAAAGGTACTTTTTTTGGAAAAGGTACTTCTTTTGGAAAAGGAACATTTTTTTAGAAAAAGGTACTTTTTTTGGGAAAAGGTACTTTTTTTTGGAAAAGGTACTTTTTTTGAAAAAGGTATTTTTTGAAAAAATGTATGTTTTTTGGGAAAAGGAACATTTTTTTAGAAAAAGGTACTTTTTTTGGGAAAAGGTACTTTTTTTGAAAAAGGTACTTTTTTTGAAAAAGGTATTTTTTTGGAAAAATGTATGTTTTTTGGGAAAAGGTACTTTTTTGGAAAAGGTACTTTTTTTTGGAAAAGGTAAATTTTTTAGAAAAAGGTAAATTTTTTGGAAAACGGTACTTTTTTTAAAAAAGGTACTTTTTTTGGAAAAAGGTACTTTTTTTGGAAAAAGGTACTTTTTTGGAAAAATGTACTTTTTTTGGAAAAGGGTACTTTTTTCGGGAAAAGGTACTTTTTTTGGAAAAAGGTACTTTTTTTGGAAAAAGGTCCTTTTTTTTGGAAAAGGGTACTTTTTTTGGAAAAAGGTACTTTTTTTGGAAAAAGGTACTTTTTTTGGAAAAAGGTACTTTTTTTGGAAAAAGGTATTTTTTTTGGAAAAAGGTACTTTTTTTTTGGAAAAAGGTACTTTTTTCGGAAAAAGGTACTTTTTTGGAAAAAGGTACTTTTTTTGGAAAAAGGTACTTTTTTTGGAAAAAGGTACTTTTTTTGGAAAAAGGTACTTTTTTTGGAAAAAGGTACTTTTTTTGGAAAAAGGTACTTTTTTTGGAAAAAGGTACTTTTTTTGGAAAAAGGTACTTTTTTGGGAAAAAGGTACTTTTTTTGGGAAAAGGTACTTTTTTTGGGAAAAGGTACTTTTTTGGAAAAAGGTACTTTTTTTGTCCCCTTTTTGCCCCTCCCGATAAGAATTTCCAAAAATGCCGTCTCAACGGACGTCTACACCGGTCGAGGAACCTACATACCAAATTTCAACTTCATAGCTCCAGCAGTTTGAGCAGGCCGTCAAGGGGGAGACTTTTTGCCCGTCCCTGTAAAAATTTCCAAAACTCCCGTCTTGGTGGATGTCTACGATAGTGGAGGAACCTTTATACCAAATTTCAACTTCCTACCTCCAGCGGTTTGGGCAGGCCGTCAAGGGGGGCCTTTTTCCCCTTTTTAACCCCCATTTTTACAACGTCCCTGTCCAAAATTCTAGAAAGTACTTTCCAGAAAAGTTAGCCCCTACTCCAAGGAACACATATCTTAAATTTCAGCTTTCTAGCCAAAGGGGTTTTGGCAGGCCGTCAAGGGGGACACTTTCCCCCTTTTTCCCCGTTCCGGTAGGAATTTCCAAAAATCCCGTCTTAGCGGACGTCTACCCCGAAAGAGGAACCTACATACCAAATTTCAACTTCCTAGCTTCAGCGGTTTGGGCTGGGCGATGTTGAGTCAGTCAGTCAGTCAGTCATTCAGTCAGTCAGTCACGTTATTCTTTTATATATAGAGATTTATCAGTGTAGTTGATTATTTATGTTTTCCTAAACTATCACTTGTCACAATACTATAGAGCCATTGGGATTCTGGAAGCATAGCGTATTTGTGCGCATGTCTTTGTAAAATTCCTGTATTTATTCTGTGACCACTTACATCATTTTGGGGATGTCGAACTTAATCTCATCTTCATAAGTAATATTTGTTTGGTAATGTCTGAATACACATTGTACATACATACATACAAACATATGCGTGAGTGAGTGTACAAGTTCTTTGAATTTTTATAATATTCATTGTAAAATAAAGTGTAATTGTCATAAGGACAACGACAACTAGCTTCGTCTCTTATGTTTCATAAACGTTACATAAGAAGTAAACTATGTATTTACACTCCCAACTGACTTCTACAAAAGTGTGACATTTCTTGGTGTATACGAAAGTGTTTGGATTATTTTTTGTGGATACACCAAATACCATAGTAATTCCAGTATCTGCCATCTTAATATGTGTAGTATCATAAATCCTCAAAATAAACCACATGATTGTATCCTCGACAAATCTCGTTTGCCAATACAAGTGTCGTATATTTTGAATTTGTGAATCTTTTATGCTAACCATATACATACATAGTTATGTATATTGTGATGGGACAGTGAATGGAACGTAATAATGTATTGTACATAACTAAATGCGCAGCTAAATGGCCCACACACATATTACGAACGCCTTTAACGGCGTGTTCTCTCACCAAGTCCCGACGAAATCTTGTTGTATACCGGTCGATAAATCTGCCTCATGCTGTCATAAAGCCTAAAAGATCGGCTTTAACAGAAAAAAGATGAAGAGTACAACATTGCACATATCGGTTTAATATACACTCCGCTTAACTTTAATATAGAAACGTTTGTGTTAAGTTTTACACACAAATTTTAGTTTAAATTTTCTTTATTGTTTAATGTATACGGCATCACATCCTCTTGAGTGATCAAAAATGAAACAAAAAATTGTAATTCATGGTTAATTTTTAATTTAGAAAATCGCTAAATTTTTCAAATCTGATGTTAGTTTAATTTTGCGTGCTTTGATTGTAAAGCAATTGAGTTAAAAGTTGGGAAATTTTCTCATTTTCGAAAAATTTTATTTTACCTGCCAGTTTTAGTCAGAACTAAGATTTTTTTTTCTTATTTATTTCTTGAATAAGAAGTTTTACAAAGATTTAACTGAAATCGAAAAAATAAGTTGGCAACATTATAATATTTTTCTTGCATAATTTATGCCAAAAAAGATATGCTTTCATTTATTTGGCAACGACGTTTTCTAAAAATTTAGGAAGGAAAAGCAACCGTGGTACTTAAACAAAATGTAATAATTACTTGCTTTATTTTGCCTTAGTTTTTAATCGCTCGTGCGAGAGTAAATCTCTACTTCAAAGAATTATTTAAATATTCCCGGTTTTTTTTTTGTTCAGTCCTCACGGAAACCGGTACTTATAGACCTGTACAACCGTTTGTAGTTTTACATTTCGAGGAAAAACAGCTGCTTGTTTATTTGCAAAATCGGTCTTAATCGTTTTTTTTTAAATTAAGATTTTTAATTAATTATTAATTAATTATCATCAATTTTAAACGAAAGAAAAAGTTAAAGTCGGACATGCCGGCTTTATGATATCCTACACCAGTCTGGTTGAAAGCCAACTAATGTTTGTATCCGAAATTCAAGTGGGTTGAAATGGACTTGCGTCAAATAATAAAAACATTAGAAAAATAGTAAGAAATTTTGATTTTATCTGGCGTTAGGTATCTTTAAGAGAAAATCGTATGGGAAAAGGTTCAAATATGGACCGATCCTATCTAAAATCAATAGGCTTTACCCTTGGTCTTATGTGAGTCTGTGTACACAATTTCATTAAAATATCTTCGTACTTGCGACCTATAGTGAACGAACAAAATTAATGCACTTTGTTCGTGGGTCCATGCATAGGCGTACCTAGACCATTTTTTGGGGTGGGCAAGGGACCCATTAATGTTCGGCTGTTTATTTGCACATTGTCAAACTCTTAACCTTGAAAAACACTTTCGACATTATGCTTAAAATTTTTTCATACAAAAAAACTTTTAAAAATGGCTCCATCTCTTCTCATAAAATTTCCTTAGCAAAATCACCATGTTTTTATAGAAAAATCTGAAAAGTTCACCTATTTTTCTGACGAAAACCTCGTACAAGGAATGTAGTCCAAGCTATGTATACTCTCAGATTAGTATGAAATTTAGATATTTGATAGAGAAAATAAATCTAAAATCAACCTGTCTTATTTTTTCGTCGACCGCGGACGAATCCATTCTAACCCTATATTTTGACCACTTAAATTACCGATGTGGCCAAAAACCGTGAGATGTTCATCTTAAAATTTTTGTTTCTACAACATACTAAAATTTCATCAAAATAGTAGTGTTTAGTTTGAAGTAACTTCCTTGTTAGATATTAACTAATTATTGTTTAAAAAACTATTAAATCTAAGTTATTTATCTCACAAATGCCTTCAGATGCTTATTGGACAACTCTGTGATTCTATTGTAATAATTTTTATTAAAGGAAAACTCTTACGTCCAGTTTTATAATCAGAACTAAGATCGATTTGTTTCCTATCTTCCTAGGAAACCAGTAGACATTTTCCCAAATAAAAATACAGGATTAACTGATATTTAAAAAAAAATAATGTTGTGATACTTTTTCCCATCAAAATCATAGATAAATTATAGGTAGATTTCTTTAAATTCTGGGGTAGGCAAAAAGGAGTCTAGGGAGGGCAAAGCTCACCCCAGACCGGCCTAAGTCCGCCAATGGGTCCACGTGAACCATATATGTGACCAGTAGCGAACGAAGGAGCAAATTTTGGGGTGACTTTTATATGGGGACTAATTTTAAACATGGACTGATCTTAACCAAAATCCATCGGCTTCGTCCTTGGATTTCATCAAAATATTTTAAAATTTAGCGTACGAAATTGGCGACTTATAGGGGATCTTTATACGGTCACTAGGTCTAAACCAAATAAACAGACTGTCCATTTATTTCCATCAGCATATTTGTATTTATATTTGATATCAGAGCTTTCCTCGATATTCGTTATGGTTCGGCTTTAGGACAACATTGCGTATAGCGATTTTTTCACCAATATTTCAAATTTCAATTAATTGGCATTCTTGGGTTCACAACAACGACAATACTGGTACCAAAATATTTATGTTAATCGAGAATTATCGAAATTTTGTAAATTTCAAAAATGCTTTCATAGAAAAATAGGTTAGTTTTATATCGCACTTTTTAACCCTTAAGCTAATTTTTTTTGTTTTCTTCTCTATCACATATCCGAATTTTATTAAAATCCTTCCTTGTTAGATAAAAATTTTCCAATTTTTTTGTTAATGATGTTGGCAGGAAACCAAAAATATCCCAAAAAATATATTTCAAATTAAAAACAAACAATTTATGATATTAATGTCTTCAAATTATCCATTGTTCTCATTTTATTAGTTGTCAATTTTCTGTGAAATATTATCACTCACGAAAACTGTAACCCTTGCAAAGCAAGTTCAAAACGGGTACATCAAATAATATTTATGCAAAGTCGAAATGTTCATTCAAAAAGTATTTTTATGTAGCTGGCTTTTTGCCAACGAAATTTTATTCTTATGAAAAAAAAAAATTAAATCAAATCACTGATATACAACATTTATTCAGCTATATTGCCTTAATAATACGATAAATCAGAATTTTACTATATTTCCCATACACTCAAAATAGTTTGTAGTTTAAATTAACTGAAAATGTAATTAAAAATAAATGAAAAATCACTTGAAACCCGGTCTACTGACTTCTCATTTATATCAAAAGAACTTTTCATTTATTTTTAAATGTTAATAAATAAACTACAAAATCCTTAAAAAATAATGATTTTTCATTTATTTCGTTTTTTTTAATTTCAAAAAATTAACTACAAAATCCGTAAGAATAAATGATATTTAATTTATTTCGTTTTTTTAACTGACTTAGAAATCGAAAAGGAATTCTATTTTTTAACAAAACATTTTAAATGAAAATATTAACTGTAACAGAAAATCCGTATTTATATGTAATTTATTTTTTAAATAAACGACAAAAACAGTTAAAAAATATAATTCTTTGTATTTTAACTGAATAATCGTTTAAAAATAAATGTACGGATAACTTTTTAAATAAACTACAGACAGTTACTATAATAATATTTTCAGTGTAGTAAGTTTTCAATGGAAAACTTATTAGTAAACATTTCATCGCATGAAAAAGAATTATCACTAGAGGAGCAAATCAAGCAAGTTTTTAAATAAAATTGGGAAGCTCTGCTTTATAAACTTGTACAAAATTAAAAAAATTTGTATCAATTGTACCCAATTGAAGATTTCTGGCTAAAAAAATTACTTTTGGTTGAGTACATATTTTTGTCACCAAATATTTATTTTTTATGAGACAAATGCTTGTCTTTTAATATAATTTAAACATAAAGTCTGTTTGAAAAAAAAAATGTTTAATAACAACACACAATGTATGAAAGAGCACTTTTGCTACGTGTTTGCGTGTGAGAGCGTCAGTTGGATTCAAGGTAGCACATTCAATAACTCGGGTGTCATAGAACTCAATAAGTTAAGTACATATATGTATACGTTGCGTTGTGGTTTTGGAGATCTGGTCCATCATGTGCACCATCTGTTAAGAATACGTTTTCTGTACAATCTACGTATTTTTTCATTGTTATTTTGAAACATATACACAGAGAAAACAAATTCATTGCGACAACCGCATTTGTTTAGCCGACTGAATTGCTAGGTTGCAGTGATAATTTTTTGTGGCAACAGAAGCTTTCAAGAAGTTGAAACATATTTTTTGTTTGTGACAGCCAAAGAATTCTGTTGCAGGAATGGAATTATTTAGCTAACAAGAAATTCGGTTGTCGCAATAAATTTGTTTTTTTTTTTTTGTTTGTGTATAGGTACTATTTGCAGATAGAATTTTTTTTATGTTTATTCCAGTATTTGTGTATTTTTGGGCTACTTGTGAATGACATTTAAATAATAAGCTGATGGAAAATAATACTTCAGAAGCACTGCCGCTTTTGCTGTATTGTAGACACAAAGAAATCAAGCTAATAATAATCGTTCAAAATCCATTTCGAATAAGTTGGTGTTAAGTTCCACTATTATTAGTTTTAAAACAAAACAAAACTCACATCGAAACCCTTTTTCTCTTTATAAACAATGCGAAAACAATGACGATATCAAAAGAAAGAAGTGTTTGAAATAAAAATCCAGATAAAGGTTTTTATTATGCAAACTTAACTTGATTAGCTAATTTCGAACAATATCTTCTGATATACGTAGATATTTAAGAATATTCAATACTTTATAATAAAGGTTTTTATCCCAAACCGGTTTCCTTATACACGCAACTGTGATGTGACGTACATACAAGTGTGAGTTCGATCTTCTTCTTTTAGAATAAATAAATAAAAAATTAAAAAACTAAAAATAATACACTTAATATAAAACAAACCCAAAATTATGAGCCTTTGGCAATTTGTATCCTCACCACAAACAGGCTTCAATTCGGTTCAGCAACATATGCCACAGGCCTTTGTTGTGAGAAGGAAGACAGAAGTGGGCGTAGTTGGCACGTAAAATAAATGCAGAAGGTATATCTGGGAACAGTTTTGAGATGGTTTTCTTAAACCAATACATAATTAGTAGCATAAACTATGGCTAACCAGATAATTGGCAGTTAAGTTGAACGACGAGACTTTTTTTTATTCCTTTAAAGAGGCATCAATTGATCAAAACGATCAACTCATTAATAATTCAAAGTACAAATATCTTAAAGCGTTGTTGTTTATGTATGTAATGGAGTTGTTATTAACGGTGACAGCATACAACAACAACAAAAATCTTATATAATAATTGAAAAAAGTATGCCTATTAGAGCGTACCACCTTACAGGCAAAAAAAAAAAGTGCGCCGTACACCCTCCAATATGAAGTATTTTTGCAAGGAGGTTTCAAAAAAATTTTTTTTATTTTTTTTTTGCCGAACGTAGGGGTAGCCATTTTACATTTTTCGTTATATCTTTGGCATTTACAGTCGGATCGTAAAGTATGATACATCGATGTTTTTCTCTCGAGGAGACCAGTATTTTGCTCTAAGGGCATTTTGACCTCAAGTATCCCGTAATAGTAGTTACCCACCAGATCTCAGTTGCTACCACCCTAATGTACGGCCCTAATGTTAGAAAACTAAAGCTCACAAAAAATCATTAAAATTTTGCTAAGGAAGTTTTTTGCTAAACCCAGTAGAAATTTTTTTTATATATTGGTTGCCGAAATTAGGAGTCGCCTTTTTAAAGTATTTTTGAAATCGCCTTCCAAAAATACTTCATATTGGAGGGTGTACGGCGAACTTTTTTTTGAGGTACGGTCTAATGCCTATTAAGGTGTGATCGTTAGAGAAATGTGCTAAAATCGTTAATATGAAGCCTTTTAAGTGGACAGTGGGCACTTCCTTGACTGACGTTTTGCGGTCTTTTTGCCCTGTCCTTAGCGGAAAACTTCCAGACTACGAGTTATGAGCAGAATATGGAAACCGTGTTTATTGAGGGCTACTAGTTGTTTCCTCATTACTTGTTTATTTACAATATATTTGTGTTATTAATTTATTTGAGGTGTAAAAAATCAACGCTTAATTTTGATTATCAGTAAATTCTCATTATTGGTAAAAGTATATGTACAGTCAGTCATGCAATTCAACGTAAATGTTTAATATCGTAAAACATATTATAACACATTGAAGTCGTATGTGTATTAGATAGCACAATGCATTTTTTTAAACTAGGAATGGTAAACTAACATTTATACTTAATTGATAATACTAGTTTACAGTCACTTTGCGTACTGAATGCAGTTTTTAATATATTCTCCCATTTTAAACCTAAAAATCGAAATAATATTTTTTATTGTTTAGTTTTTTTGTTTTTTTTTTTTTATTTTACAAAAGCATTGATTTTTAATCGGATCAGAAGTTTAAGTGCAATCAATAGATGAAAATATATTAAAAAAAAGCAAACCTAAGTTTATCAAAACTAAACGTTATATAAATATCTTAAAAAAATTAACTTCATATTTAAAGCCCTAGTCTTTTCAAAGAAATTCGTATTTTTCATTTGAAATTAAGCAAATGCAAAATTTAAAATCACAAATTCCAACATCATTCTAAATTTTCCAAAATTTTAATGAAAAGTCTAAACTTCATTTGTTCTTTTTTTTAGTTTGAAATGAATAACTTTAATTTTTTTGAAACTGCCTTAAAAAGCTAATTTTCCGTTCTAATTTTTACTATGCCAGCTGCAAGAATTCCAGCTTTAATTGTAAATATTGTAAAATAATTTTTAATTGTATAAAATAAAATATATCTTAGATTTTAAAAATCATACATGTAATTTTCTTTAATTTTATTAATAGCAAAACAAACACTATTAACAAAATTCAAGTCCAGGTTTGAAGCTTTATCACATTGAAAATGTTGTCATTCGCCGAAAATATGCTAAGTTTTTCATCATATTTAGATTATATACATATGAGTGATACTAAAATTTTGCAAATTTGTTGTTGATTTTAGCAAATCAATTTTCAATTTCAGTTTAAAATCATTTTATAAAAAACTACTAGTGGTTACTAATGTTTTCTAACAAATTCATTGTACTGCTACTTAGCAAACATCTGTTGTTAGTTAGTTAAATTTCTCGTAATGCCAGCAAAATTTTCAGTAGACATTACAGACTTTTTTGGTTGAGTGAAGTTGTCTCTGAGTTTGTCTAATGTATAATATGAGAACGAAGAATTAGTTCTAGAGCTAGTTCCAGAACTGATTCTAGTACAACCTGTTCCATTTCAGAGCTATAAAAGCGGTTGCTTTTGGT
Source organism: Leucophora obtusa (assembly GCA_949987735.1). Taxonomy (NCBI): domain Eukaryota; kingdom Metazoa; phylum Arthropoda; class Insecta; order Diptera; family Anthomyiidae; genus Leucophora; species Leucophora obtusa. The sequence continues at coordinate 445,455 of OX465297.1, forward strand.
AAAATTTTAAACAAAAATCATTGATCGGTGTTAGAACTGGCAGTCGAAGGGGTTGCAAGGGCAAAATAGCTCTTCTACAGCCAATTCTTTAGAACAGAAAATTCTCCTGGGATGTACCTAAATGAAAATGTGACTGTTTTTTGTTAAAATTAACTTAAGGTGTATGTTCAATTTTTACAGATAACTGTTCGTAATAGTTTTATAGTATACGTAGTACTCAATTGAATTAGGTTGGGATAGCCCTTATGCCATAGTAGGTAAATACATTATGCCACAACACGTCGCCCTTCTCTGTTTTCTGTTTCTGCTATACACACCTATTCGTAATGAGAAGTAAAAGTTTTTGCAACAAACTCAACGCTATAGAAGCTTCGTTGGAATGAATGAATGAATTCTACTTGCATCAGCAACATTGCTGCAAGTCTTGTTTTATTCGTAGCTGGAGTTTAATGGTGTGATGTACAAACGAATTGGCTAAAGCGGAGGCAAGTGTTATGTAGAGTGAGCAATTTGAAACAACAACAACAATAATAATAATTCGCACTTTGTTAAAAGTTTTTCTTTCAAGTTAATTGTACGAGAAAACGCAAAACAAAAGCCAAGACTCGTTGAAACTCACAAAATTTTTTAAAGTGGTTGCATTCATATGTTATTATGCTGCTATTGCTGGTTACGACGTAACTGGTTGTATTACAAAAATAAAAATAAAAACAAAAAAATAAAAAATATATGTGTATCTCAAAATAAACAAAATCCCAAAAGTTGTATGAATAAAAGAATGAATGAATGCAGGCATGCATGTCATAGAACTTGAGTGAAATTATCACACATTCACACCATTTTCAGAATTTGCCATTGTTTTAATACAGCTGTTGTTGTAACTACGTACAAACTTATACATATCAATGCTGCAGAAAGAGTGTTGCATGATGTGTAAGTGGGTAGTTCATTCTAGATTATACATATACATATGTAATGTACCCGAGGTGGCAAAGAGCTCCAACACGTTGACGGAATGACGGTTCTGCCTTGGTTAACAGTATTATTACGTGTATAATACTATGGTGTGATGCCAGACGAGAATAAGAGCAGTGAAGGTGTAAATGAATGAGTGGCGATTAGCACCAGAACATTGATAATAGAAGTATGCTACTTCAAAAGTCAAGGAAAATGCATAAACGTGATAAAACACAGTCATTCATATGACATCTTCAAAAAAAATCACAGTCAACTACTTGAGTTATAATTGCAGCTCCCTGACTGAAATTGGGACACAAAGGATTACACTTTTCATAAGTCTCTTGTTCGCCTTTCCTCAACTGGCAAACAGCAAATTGAATGAATGAATAAATTAACCACAACTTTATAACAATTGTCATATTTATTTAGAAAAAAAACATAAAACAACGCAGGCATATATATAAATATTCATATACATATATATATTAGAGTGTCCCGATAAATAGCTTATTTGTGAATTGGTTGCAATAATAATAACACTGAATAATAGAGCTGAATATGGGGAAAATAGCACAACAAATTTTGATGGCGATCTTCAGTTCCCTACCAATGATTAAAAATGCCGATAGTAGTGTACTTTGGTATCAAAACATGCATAATGACAAGGTTGTTATAAAACAAGCATCTATAAAATTTCCATGAAGCAAATTTGGTTAGCCCGCGCATTTTTAAAGTGAAATTTTTGAACTTTTTGACAAAAAGGGTCTTAAAGGATGAGCGCAGAAGAGTTCATTAATTTTGTAGGCCCTATTGAATATTTCTAGTCGACATTTGCCTTTAAAACTTTTAAAAAAAGGAAATAAAAAGTTTGAATGCATTATTTTTTGGAAACGGCCTTGTTATTACAAAAATCTTTATTCCAATTTTGTGGAAAATGCGCAATTCTTGCCGACTTTAAACGCTGGTAGGGAAGTAAAGACCTCGTCCACAATTCAGCACATTAATACGCATCGTTTGAGAGGTATTACATCAGTGTTGTTTTATCGGGACACCCTAATATACATTTACGTATGTGTATAATCATTATGCAGTTTACACTATACACTCGCCAAAGTGCCAAATGCGATGCAATTTTCAACACGCACACTTAACATACACACATACACATACACACATACACAAACATACGATATTCGTTATTTTATATAAATTGCAGCTTACATCAGTTAATTTTCAACACAATAAAAGAAAATTCAGTACACATTGTTATGGGCATAGAGTGATAAGGAAAGTGTTAAGTGTTTTTGTTCAATCAATATTCATCTGATCATTCTCATTCATGCAAGCAAACAGTAAGCAGCACATTTTTATTAATATTTAGATTAATTTCCAACTAAAAACAATGCATTTAGTTCCAAGAAATTTTTACATCGAATACTGAATACATAATTGAAGAACATAAATATAACACCACTCCAAGATGTACACACTCGAATTATGCTCAGGTAACATCGCATTATTAAAGTGGTCCCGTGTACACAACACATTCACTTATTCTCCCGCATGGCAAGACATCAAAAAACCAAATCACGAACACTTCCATCGCCATACAAACAAACATGTTGGTTTGTTAAATGTACTTAATGGTGCTTTCCATTGATAGCAATAAATTGATTTAATTTTATTAACTCATATTCAAATCTTATGTGTGTATTAACAAAATTCCCACTTTGGTGTGTTTTGGTTTTGTGTTGTTTGGTAATTTTTCATAACTTTTATGTCAATTTTTTCGTGAACATTTAACAATTCATGTAGTGTAAAGCTCATAAGACGAAATGGTACAATAAACCATAGATCCCCCCACTTTTTTAACATTGGTGACAAAAACGATAAGTGTCATAAGCGTCTACTCACAATCCGCTGGATGATAACCTTATATTATAAAAAAAAAAATAAAAAGAGTGAGTAAGTAGAAGCTATTCGCACCAACAACTTAAATTGAAGTCTTGAGCACGTTCATAATGGTTATAACTGTGGCGTTAAAAATACTGCGTACACTGTGTACGTACAAATACAGGTTTGCTGGACAACAGTTCATATGGACATACGAAGAACAAATATGTATCTATTGTAATCATTATCGTGTAATTGAATAGATGCCATAAAAATGGCCACTTTCTGCAAAATAGCCAGTCAGAAAAAATCAAAGTAAACACCCGCCGGCGCACCTAGTTGGTATGCAAAAATGTGCGCCACAAAGTCTCACAATTCTGTGCTTTGAATCGCACCTTTGTCGTTTAAGTGTAGACTCCACCCTCATCGCTAATCAATAATTTATGCAAACATTGTGACGATTACCACAATATAGAAAATAATATATATCGTCCCCTGAGAATTAGTTCGCTTTATACGCCATAGGTTCAATGGAGTAAGGAATATATTACCGACACTCGGAAAAGTTTTGTTGCTTCTACACTAGGTTGGATTGAACTCGGAATTTGGAGGAACTTTTAATTTTACAGGGCACTCAAAGAAACAAATCTGTTAAAATAGCAGAAAAAGCAACTAGAGATTAGTAAAAATGATGCTGCAGAAAAAACTGTTAAATTAGCAGATTTGTTTTTGCAGAACAGCAAAAATAAAACTGTTAAATTTATAGACTTTTATTTATATTTAAGCTAACTTTTAGTTAATTGAAAATGACAAATTGTACTGTAAAATCTGCAGACATTTTTGCTAAATATTAGTAGACTAAAAACTGTAATATCTACAAATTTTTTGTTATTTTTAAACTAAATTTAGTTGAATGCAAATAGCAGTATATCCTGTTAAATCAGCAGAAATATTTGCTAAAAAAAATTGTAACTGCTGTTTTTAAAAGGCTCGATTTTTCTTTGCATTTCGAAAAAAAAAATTGAAAATTCTAAATTTTTTGTGATTTTTTATGCTATTAATTGTTTAGAAAAATTTTTTTGCTCTTCCTTTAGAGAACCAGAAGACTGTTAATGTAGACCGGTATATAACCATTTGTTTGCCGGAAGTCATAGGCGAAATAAGAAAAAATATCCCTAACTGTCGAATCATACAATTTGAGTGCTCATAAGTTGCTTTAACGGTTGGTTATTTAAACCAAGAAAATATTGGTTTATCCATATCCATACAGTCCAACCTGGCAGATCCTATCAAATTTTAAGGCATTTTTATAAAAAAAAATTTTAAGTAGAAATGTTAGGTTTCTTGAGATTACTTAAATAAAAAATCTACGGATTTTGGCAAGTTTTCTCTGCGTATTAACTATTTTTCTATATAGGAAATACTCAGGATTATAAAAAAAAAGTTCTTATTATACAAAAATTTTCAGATTCTCTGGGATTTTTCCACAAAAAAACTTTCATTTATTTTGCGTGATGCTTTCAGCATTAGATAACCAATATTTTGTTATAATATAGAAACTAATTCAATTGCACTTGTATTTTGATGTTTTTTTGTGTAGAATTACAATTTATTTTTTTAAATCAGTTCAAATTTTAAAAAATCAGTACAATTCAGTAGACGAAGATTTCATGAGTACACGTTACTAAAAATCAGTAGGTACATGTACTGATTAAATCAATACGAATGGCGTACAACATAGTATAGGGTATATATTTTTTTTATATTATTAATTTTTATTATAATTATTTCCATGGATATCAGGTCGTCGTTCAGGCAATACAAACATATATACCAAATTTCGTCGAAATATCTTCGAAATTGCGACCTGCAATTCGTTTAGAAGACTCGTTCATTTTACATGTACAAACGGACATTGCACTAATCCACAGAGTGTCATAGAGTATAACATGCGCGGCTTCAGCAATTAATATAAGAGAAATTCATACGCCACCGTGCCCAAGACAATGTGTTTGTTGTTTTTTTTTGTCTACGGTGGCGTATGATTTCCCCCCTTATATTAATTGCTGAAGCCGCGAAAATTATAGCAAGCACAGGCTTCTGTTTGGTTGCCCTACTAATGAACATACAAAATATTTTTTGTGTAGACTTTGTGAACAATAAATATAAATTATTTGTTATTATTTATTTGTTTGCATATGAAGCAAACCAATTCTAAAGTGACGATATATAATATAACTTACAAGTATGTTGAGGCCCAGAAATTTTACACAAATGCAACACATTGAATACTCTTTTATTTTGTCGCAATTTCTAATTGAAGGCGCCGACATAGGGTCACTTCATTGAAAATATAATACAATTCTAAGTTTGTTACTTGCCGGAAATTAAACTTAAACACCTCTAATTGTCTCCAAATATGGTATTTACCGTTTACCAAGAGGAAATTAAGTGGGAATTTCAGCGTGTAACCTTAGTTTAACAAACACTATTCCCAATCTATCTATTAATGCGGCACAATAATTATTCCACTGGTGTTTAACAATAATTGTCGGTTTTAATTAGGCCGTTATCAGTTTAGCGCTCAGTTAGATATGCGGTCATCGCATTGCGCTCAACTAATGCGGGTTCTACGAAAAAAACAAAGTAGGTTTGTTCAAAAATACTATGAGTCTATATATGTACTGATGAGTGTATGTGTTTAGCATAAGGTTTCGCTTTTATTATATTTATTTTAACAAAAATAAAATTTGTACAATATAAAAACACATTTCATTTCAGCTGCGCGCGTGAATTTGCCACGAGACAAAATCACAGAGATAATCAATCGTGCAAAGCGTAAAAACATATCAAGTTTTTTTTTTTAAAGAAAAATTTGCCAAAGTCTAGGGCTTGATTACGTTAACATTAAACTATGAGGCAAAACTGTATTGGTTTTGATTTGGTTTAGTTTGGCGCAGGCACCCAAATCAGAGTTTGTTATTAGGATCGGTATGATGGCGTGCTATCTATAAAAACACATACACAGAGATTGTCTGGCGCAGAGGCAGTCGCAAACTTTGATGTGTCATCGAGCATCTAGGAAATGTTTATCAAATTCATTGAACCACTTTCATTAGTTTTGACATCTTTTGCTTTCTTACTTCTCCATTTAGTCCCTTTTTTTTTTGCTTTGCTTTCAATTCTTTGCATGTTTGAATTGACTTGGTTTAATTTTTTTCTGTTATTTTGTTATTTTTTCGTATATTCGTTAACTTTATGACAACTCTTGTCGAATGCGCTGAAAAATCAAAAAAGTGTTCTTACATGTTGTTATCTCATAAATGCATCATAAACGCGCATCAGAAGGCAAACAGTTTTGTATAGGCGACACTTTAAACGGGATGGGTAGTTTCTTTTTTTTTGTTGGTTTTTTTTTTTTGGTTTTGGATGATGTACCTTATTTTCTCTTTTTCCTCTTCTCGTGATGATGAGTAGTTATTAAAACACCAGCACACGTACAGTAAAGCAAAGTTGACTACAACAAAGTTCACTTTATTGCCAAATCGTTTGTTTTTGTGATGTTGGTTGGTTGGTATGGTAGTTAGTGTTGTTGTCTCGAAGAACTGGACAATCAAAAATCTTTGATATTTCACTGGCGCCATAAAGACGGTTTGCTTTTTTATTTCACTGGCTTTGTTATATGTTCATACTTATTATGTATGTATTTCTTCTTTTTTTTTTAACAAAATATGGTTAGTTATATAACTGAAAGATAAAAGATCTACTTTAGACAACGTACAATTTCCGAATTTTATAACTAACTAGAACATTTTAAAAAAATATCCCTTTATTTTTTTTGCAAGAAAAAGGATAATTTTGGTACCAACTGTACTCATAAGGTAAATGAAATTTTTAAATGAATTTGAATCTAAAGGCCGATTAAATATTCAAGGAATTTTGAATGAATTAAGTTGTCTGACTACAGATATTTTTTTAACAATTATTAGGGCAAGGAATTTCATGCAAATGCATGTTTTTTCTCGATAGTCCAAAACTAATATGGACTAAATATTTATCCGAATCATCAAATTTAGAACAAAATGGCATCGATTTGTAGTTGCATATTTTTGCATATTTTGCCAAAAATGCATATTTTGACTTTAAATGCATATTTGGTGACTTTTTAATGCATATTTTGTGCTTTTTAATGCATATTTGTGCATATTTTAAATTTTAGGAGCATTTTTTCTTTGTAAAAAAAAATATCAAAAATTGATAGGTTTTCATATTTTGATTCAATCAAAATAATCATTCTTAAAAACCTTATTGACCTATAGGAAATCTTCAAATTCTGTGTCTGTTTGCAAAATAACTAACTTAAATATATTTTTAAGTTTCAAAGTGCATTATTTTTGCAAAAATAATAGTTTTTAGTACATATTTCTTATATTTTTAATGCATATTTTTCTTTTTTAGCCGCATATTTTAGGCGCATAATTTCCATTTTTAAGTGCATGAAATTCCTTGCCCTAATAATTATCCTTAACTACTCCATGTAAGCAACAATAAGTGTATTCAAGTAGTTTACCGCAGATACACAAATAGCAATTTACATACAATTTTGAATACGTCCTGAAAACATCCCAGCAAAACCTTCTATTACAATGTAAAGGGCAATATAATAAGAAACCAAAAATTGTAAGTACTTACACTGAGAGAATTATCCTTCATGCTATTAATGATATAATTTCATAGAATTTTTTTTCGTAGAACCAATGAAGAATTTCATTATGTATATAATATTTAATTAATATTATGAAAATTTTCATAACTTTTCTTTCCTAAAATTTCATAATTTCATTAAAAAAAATTCATAAATTAAATCTCCATAAATTTAATGAAAATGTTCTTTATATATATGAAATTGTTCAATAGTATTTACTTTTTTTTAATTTTTTATAAAATATCGTCATTTCCTGAGAGAATAATCTTTTATAATTTTTATTTTTTTTTTAAATTAATTTTTTATTATTAATTTTAGACTATGAAATTGTTTATAAATCATATCAATTTTTTCGAAATTTTTTTTATGACCCTTTTTTATTTAATGAATTCTTTCTTTAGATATATTTATCCGTAAAATATGCTACGATTTTATTACGCCTTTTGCATTTGCTAAGTACTTTTTATTTATCCACTCCAGCTTAGCAACGACAACAGCCAACTATAATAAATAATAGTAAATGATAGCTTCATAGATTTTATGAAGCTCTTCATTGTCTGAATGATTTATTCATTGGACGAGTGGCCTATTAATTTTATGAAGAGTTTCATTAATTTTATGAACTTTTCATAAACATTGACTTTAATGAAACCTGTTTCAGAGATTCTATGAAAAGTTTCAATGGACGAGTTCCAGTGACTATTTTCATTGAAACTATGAAGAAATTCTTTACTGAAGTGATGATAATTCTCTTAGTGTACACTAGAGGCCAGTATGAATGTTTTGCAAGACATTCACAAAACATTTTCTTATACAACACCAAAATATTTTTTTTTGTTTTCTGTTTTATTTATTTTTGTTTTTGTAATGATCTGAATTTTAACATCTTGTAAATAACTACAAATAAGTAAAATGGTCAATTTTTGTTATATTTAGTATTAAAAATCGTCAAATCTCTCATCAGCGCATGCAAGAGAATGTCTTGTAAGACATTCATTCAGCCCTCTAGTGTACACTTTGGTCAAATAACACACTATTTTAATATGGGGGTTTCATTGGAAGTGGTTGCCTAAAGCTTACCGGTATAGACTCAAGTAAGTCACTGCGAAGAAAGTACTGAAATAAGTTGTTACTTGTAATATTAAATTCACTACACAGAGGGAATTTTACTGGACGAGTATTAATGAAATTTTTCAATAAACTAATGAAATTTTCTTCACAATGTAAATGAAAAATTTCTTAAACTTGATGAAAAGGCTTCATATATTTTATGAATCCAGTTTTAATGAAACTTTTTCATTGAGTTTATGAAACTTTTAGTAAATAAAATTAAATTTTTCACAAAATTTTATGAAAAATTATATTAATTCAATGAAAAGTTTCAATGGACGAGTTCCAGTGCAACTTCATTGATTTTATGCAAAAATGCATTAATATCATGCAGATAGTTAGCAATAGCGGATAAAATAAGTACATACTTGTACGGAGTAAAATACACTCTCAAAACAATTCCGTTGTGGCAACGGAATTTTCTGCCAACCGAATTGATTCGGTTGCTGAAACTTCGTAATTCGGTTTCAGCAACCGAATTCAGTTGTGACAACCGAATTCGATTTTAATCGGTTGCCACAACTGAATTCGGTTGAAACAACCGAATTACGAGGTTCCAGCAACTGAGTCAATTCGGTGGGGAAAAAATTCGGTTGACACAACGGAATTGTTTTGAGAGTTTAAGTCGTAACTGTAAGTAGTAATATACTCCTATATCGATAACTCATTATTTCATATCTCCCACATAATTACCAATGTATCACATTATTAGTGACGTATTATTTTAGGTTTCAAAGTAAAACAAAGGGTAAAGGTGTACCCATTGCCAGACAATACGTGAAAAATGTCGAACCCATTAGCAAATTTTTGCTGGGATATAGTAATATGAGATATCAGATATCGGCCACCCTTTATAGCACTTCATCAAACTTGGTAGGGTAATTGAATATGCAAGGCTTAGGGCCAGTTTTAAAGTCAGAACTAAGATCGATTTTTTCTTAAATATTTCCTAAGTATAAAAAATTAATTTGAAATTGTTTTACTTAAGAAATATTTAAGACAAAACTCATTCCTAGTTTTGACTAAGAAGTTAGTGGTTTGCCTTACCCGCCTTACCCCTTCCGACAACCATGTGTTTCGATCGATGCAGAACGCTTTCATTTTAGAACAGGGTATCCGAAATAGGTTTGATTTGTTCTTTGCCTCAAAAAATGAGCAGTTCTTTTAGCACTGAATACAGAAATATAGCAAACATTTTATTTGAAGATGCTTTTAGGTAACGACACGCGATTTAAGACGTCAAAATTTTGATGTTTTGTCAAAAAAATTTGTCTTAGATTTTGTCGAAAAAGGGCTCTACAGTTCCGTTATATACACTCAGAAGAAATTCAGAGATTTCCATTTATAACAAATTGTGTTTAAACGTTTGTATTTAGGCAATTTAAAAATGTCCATCCGTATTCTATAATTTTCAATTTTATTTCAGAAATTATATCTAGAAAATTTCTATAAAATACAATAAAAATTTATAAGAGATTCATATAAAATATTGAAATCAGTGGCGCCAGTCTTTTTTGGTGAAAAATCGTCAAATATGCAAAAATAATTCGCCAAAATCGTCACGAATTTTATGGAATAACGAAATCAGTAAAATATCATAAAAACATAAAACTTAATTTTTAATCAAAGTTGCTTCATAAACTGAAGTAATAATGTATTTTAACTGATTGCCTATCTTACCGCTCCTTAGGTGTCTCAGAACTTTTATAATACAAAATTTTCGTTAACTAGACAATTATTCTAATTCATTTTTATTTCTCTAACAAGTCTGGCATTTATGTTACGATTAGTACACATCGCAACAAGGGGTATGGATTTTGATTCCGATAAATGATGGAGAGAATCCAGTTTTTAAAACTTTACATCACGTGATTATTGTTCTACAATTAAAAATAAGCGGAAAAAGTGCATTTTTGCTTTTTCAAACTGCGATTTTATCACAATTGTGACGTCATGAAGCAAATTATAAATTTTTCTATAAAAATTTTGTAATAAACTTGAAACTCCTGCAAAAAAAAAATATTTTGTAAAGCTGTGTAATTTAATCAAATTGATGCCAACTTTTGTTTGCTCGTTATTTTTCGCCAAGAACAAATTTCTTCCGCTCAGGCTCGTCGAGTATTGCGAATATTTAGGAATAATGTTCGAAACGAAAAACTTGTGATTAAAAAAAAAAAATTTTATAGTTTTGCTTAAAATTCCTTAAAAACTTTTATAGTTTTCAGAAAACGATAACTTGGAACTTTAATTTAAACTTTATGACTTTAATTTAAAATTGTTATATTTGTACAATATTTTAAATCCATTCAATTACAATTCAAAAATTTTTGTTTGTATTCCCGGAACATTACAACTGTGTTTTTGTTTTTTAAAAGCATTCGAGAAAAAGCAATAAAACTCATGTTTTGCATTTGTATTTTTCTTACAAGTTTTTTAGACAGGCGGATAAAACCTATAGTGAAACAAGGAATAATTTATGATATACAAATTAAAAAAAATAAATACAGAAATTTATTTCTGATATCCTATTTGAAACACAAATAGGTATTTCTACAATACAAATAGAAAATTTTAGATACATTTAGACGGTTGAAAATGCCTAAAATATTAACAAAATTTTTAACCGTCATTTTTTTAACATATAAATTTTAAATTACTGTTTACAATATTTTACTAAAATTTACTATTCTGACAAGCACTACATTCAAGTGAAATATATTTGGTTTGATTGCAAAGAAGTACTTCAGAAAAGTAATAAAGTCCTAAGATTCGGATTTGTGTGTTATATTAATAACATCAGATTCTGTTTAATTTGTTGCTTTGAAAATATTACTTCAGTTGAAAAACTTAAAATTTTTATTAATTTTGAACCATTTTCGAAATTTTGAGATCTTCCTTTAAAATAATCTTACACTATTTGTAAAAAATTAAAGGCCTTTTTTAATTTAAGATATTTTTTTAATTTACTAAAAAGTACTAAATCGCGGGGTTACTGCGGTACTTTCACACAAAAAAAAACAAGTTTCAGTTTCGAAATTGATACATCAATTAATATTTTTGAATTGATTTTGCACCTACCTCGAAAATTATATTTAATTAACCTATTCAATTAAATATTTGTTTAAATAAAAATCTAGTTTAAACAAATCTTTAACTAGATGTTTAAATTGTAAACAGGCAAGCATTTTGCTATTGTGACTAAAAATGTATTCATTGTGAATGAAATTGCGGTTATGGTAAATGAAATTGTGAATTAAAATTAAAATAATATAAAATTTTTTCTACGTTGAAAAATCACTAGAATTGTGACTAAAACATATTTTGCACCTTTTAAATTTATATATGCACTGAGAGAATTGTCTTCACTTCAGTAATGAATTTCTTCGTAGTTTCAACGAAAATTGTCACTGGTCTCGTCCATTGAAACTTTTCATAGAATCTATGAAACAGGTTTCATTAAAGTCAATGTTTATGAAAAGTTCTTAAAATTAATGAAACTCTTCATAAAATGAATAAATCATTCAGCCAATGAAAAACTTCATAAAATCTATGAAGCTATTTCATTTACTTTTATTTATTCTAGTATTTAGCAAATGCAAAAAGCGCAATAAAATTGTAACATATTTTACGGATGTATAAAATATATCTAATGAAAGAATTCATTAAATTAAAAAGTTACATAAAATTTTATAATAAGCTTAATTCAATCAATGAAATTCCTTATTAATGTTTCGAAAAAAATATGATTTATAAAAAAATTTCATAGTCCAAAATTAATAATAAAAAATTAATTAAAAAAAATGAAAATTTTAAAAAATAATTCTCTCAGTATGGAAATTAATGAACATCACTAAAAATCACTAAATGTTTAATATAAAATTATTATCGTATGAAAATTGTTAAAAATTAATGAAATGACGATATTTAATAAAAAAATTAAGAAAAAGTAAATACTATTGAACAATTTCATATATATAAAGAACATTTTCATTAAATTTATGATGATCTAATTTATGAAATTCAATGAATTCGTTTAATTATGAAATTTTATGAAGGAAAAGTTATGAAAAATTTCATAATATTAATTAAATATTATATACATAATGAAATTCTTCATTGATTCTACGAAAAAAAATTCAATGAAATTATATCATTAATATCATGAAGGATAATTCTCTCAGTGTGGTTTATAAAACTAATTTTTCATACAAAATTCATTTTATAAACGTCTTATAAGGTTTTCAAATTATTATGCATAAGTTCTTTAGATTTAAACTATAATTAAAGTGAGAAAATGGGTATATACAGACTCTCGCGAAATTATATCGGCAATCGGAACTCTTCTATTATTTGGTATTTGGCAACATTTTATAATCTTGAAGCTTTACGCTGGGTTTCATACTGAAGAGTTTACTTTTACAATTTAACAACCGAAAATTTAAAAAAATTATATGAACGACAGCAGGAAATGTTTTGGTTAACTAATATTTAACTTAAAAACCTTATATGAAACCAATGGCTATGTAATTCTCTCACCTCACAGAGAAAATTTTACAAAATTCTAATTAAATTATTTCACATAACGTTTCCGTAAATACAAAAACCTTTTAAAAATTCACCAAAAATGGAAAAAAATGTTTTCTTTCGATTGGAGCAAGCGTGTAATTACTTAATCGAACCTACTTGAAATTTGGAGTCAAAATTGCAAACGGTTCTCTAGTTATTATCTTTTTACGCATTAGAGATACAACAAAATTTTCTAAGTGTTATTTCCAAACTAATGTGCTAATTCATAAACATAATTTATTTGGTATTTGAAGCTTGCTATAGTTAAAGTACATATTTCGCTTAATAAAGAGTTATTAGAAATCCTGATTCATAATCTTATTTTAACTATAAATTAATTTTTCGATTTGATACTGGCAACACTATTGTTTATTTTCTCTCTTCTCCCAAATAAGTCGTAAGTGATGTACAAATTTAGTAAACGATTGACTCGGTAATCGGAAGTGAAAATGTATTTTCTTAAATTAGAAAACTAATGATATGCTAAGATAAATTTAAAAGCAATTAAAAATATTTTTTTATTATTTATAAAGCAAATCAATGGAAATGTGTGTAAAAAAGTAATTTTTTAGAACATATTATCGGAAACATACATAAGTAATCGAATTTCGAATAATGTTTTGACAGTCTGTACATCACTATTGTTTTGTTTTTCTTTTTAATTTAATTTTAACATTTTTTGGAAATTTTTTCGAAAAACGTCATTGGCTACGCAATTGTTGTAGCTTTTTTCAGTTTAATAGATGCAAGTTGTTGGAAGCCACACATTCTAGGGATGGGATGGCTTTAATAAATCATTTCATGCCTGAAAATGAAATAATTAATAATTAAATGGTGGCTTCCTCAATCCAAACTTTATAAAAAGTTTAAAGTTAATGAGTATCGACCTATATTATTTTTTTCGTTATTAAGCAAATATGAATACTGTTTTTCACAAATTAGCTTAAAATCCTGCAATAAGACTGTTGTAAAAGTTTATGAATTAGACCATAAGAATATATCAATAGTAATAAATATAAACTAAACAAGAATTGTAAAAAATTAACGAATTCTTGTAAATAAAATTTTTTTAATTAGTATATTTTTCTGCTAAATTTAGCACTCGGTTTTGAAAAATTTTGCTGAGATCAGCAGCGAAAATTAGTAAAAAAAAATCCGAAATTTGTAATAAGAGAATAGCAAAAATAATTACTAAAGAAAAAAATGTGCTAAAAGTCAGTATAAAATAAGTAAAGTGCGATTGGAAACTGTTTACAATTTTTTTTTACTAACTTTTTTATCTGAGTGTAATGGCGACGAACAGCGGCATAACTTAGCATAGATCAAAAATAACAAAGAGAAGTTATGCCTCTTAGCTTATTGCATTTTTATTTGCAGAAGTAACGCTCAGGAAAGTCTTCTTATTAACGTGTTGCTTGCTTTGGAAAGGGGATAGAGAAGAGATGAAAGGTTGTGAAAGCTGAAGGGCTTCAAATATGGCAACACTGTAATTGCGCGGGATGTTGAATTTTAGAACAGCCTCGAATCCGCAGCCTCATGTAACAGTCTAACGCGCAAACCATTACACCACAGCCACAATTAAGCTTGCAATTAACTAAGATGCACACAATTCAATATCAAAGTTGAAAAAAAGTAAAATATTTATAATTTAAAAATTTTATAAAATGTCGAAGTATATGGGAAAAAAACTCTGCGTTCTTAATATTGGCCTACACTTAGTCGACGAGAATAACTTAAGAAAACATTTTGTTTTAAAATAATGTTTTATCTTTATTTTTTCGTATTTAAAACTTGTTTGCTCAATTCGAGCATGGACTTACTTAAAAAAATAATCAGAAATTGAAAATTTAATCTTTAAATTTGGAATTGCTTTCTGGCATTTTAATTAACTTATTTACATCTTGTGTTCGTGTCATATCATAACCACCGCAGACACTATCCGGATTTGGGAAAAATTACCAAAAATGTTTGGTCATAATCCTTATCTCAAATCGGACTTAATCCACTTGAAGACTATGACCGATTTGTAAACGGTCATATACCACTGAAATCGAAATGGGGTTAATATCCGTTGGGGTTATGACCTGGGTGTTATGAACCTCGACTTTATGTGTTTAGGAACCATGCCAGGAATCCGAATTAACTATTTGGTAATTTAAATTATTCGGGATTATGATTAATTCACTCAGAAAACAGTCCCAGTTCTAGTCACCGAAATTTTACCAATTACAGCGGTTACGACAACTATCTTCGTATTAAATTATATCTTCATTCTTAAAGAGCCAATATTCAGTTGTCTAATTTAAAATTATATTCAACATAAATATTATTATGTTCCACAACATTTTACTTGAAGTTTTTTTTCGATTTTTTTCAGGTATTAAACCGTGTTGCGTTTATCCAAATACACAGGTAAAATCACAAATATAGTCGCCGATGTGTATAAATATACTGCTGGGAACGGGTAAGTAAATTTAAATGAAGACCACTAATATTTTTAAATTATATGTACGGTTGGGAAGCTTGTGTATTTAAATCGTGATTTAGGTTTTGCAGTTTTAAAACTGAAAAATATCCATTAAAAATTACACAGATAAAAATTGTTTGTAAATACAATTAAAATTTTGTTAGTACAATTAAACTTTTAATTGAAATTGTGCCTACAATTGATTTTGTAAATACAAACAAAAGCAAATTTAAACAAACGATGTTGCCATATCAAAAAACAAGTTTGTTGAAATTCAAAGCAAGCAGAAATGTTTGGAATCGCCCTCAATAGCGTCTCCACCTTCTTGGCTTTGGTTTTTTCCCTGGTCCTTTCGTTTTCCCCGTTCCAGGCTTTCTTTCAGTTGCCAATTACTTGTTGAACTTTTTGACTACTCTGGAAACACATTGTCTGATCACGCGTAACTTATATTTTAATTTTTGTATGAGTCTACAATCGATTATTTTGAATAGTTTCAATAATTTTTTCGTGTCTTTGATTCTCCTTTGTAAACAAATAAACCACTCGAATTTGACAAACCGATGTATTTTGAAACCTAACATATTTCTCGAAGATATTTTGATCAAGAAGAATTATTTTAGTTTAATTTACGCGTGTGTATAATCGAGTTCTGTTGTTCATGAACGAACTAGTTCAACTGAACGATTCACCATTTTAGTGATATGAACTGATCATCATTGTTCGATCTTGCAACAATTGTTGTATCTATATCCAATAAATTGTTTCGAATTGAAATGCTTGTTTAGAAAATAATAATATTTTTGTTCGAAACTAAGAAAACCCAGTCAAAGTTCATAAAAAGGACAACAGTTTTGCCAAAATCAAATTTTTTATTTTTAATCATGTTGCAGATTTTCTGATATCTTACATAGAAACACAATAAAAGATACTGGCAATTGGTGATTTATTATAATTAAGCTAAAATATATTGCCGAAAATGTTAAACCAACGCAGTACCTGCCAATAGAAAAACAACCTCCGTACTTTGAAATAGACTTTCTTTTTTTTTAAATGTTGGAACCCTAAAACCAAATAATGAGTTAAGCGGGGCTTACATTATAACATGTCATAGGATCTGTCAAAAAAGTGAGTCAGATAGCCAATTTTGTCCGATACTTACAGAAAATCCGATTGAAATTTTGACAGACAGATTGTTTCTGAAATATTTCATAAAATTATAAGAATCCGAGATAACAGCTGTTTTCATCTGATTCCATTTGATGGTGTAAACACATGTACAAAATTTTTTTTGACAATCACATCATTTCGTAGGATTTTAAATTTGATTTATCAGACGTAAAATCAGATGAAAAATCAGATAATGTAAACCCCGCTTAAATAAGAAAATTGTGACATTTCCGTAATGAACATAAATAGATTCTATTCTGGCGAAATTTAGTCAGTAGCCCAACGAATCTTTGCGTTTTTGTTTTTTTTGCTTTTAGTTTTAACTTTGAAGTTGTGAAACCAACAAATTAGTTCACGACACGCAGTTCAATCACAAAACAAAAAAGAAAGATTTGAACCAAGTAGTTCACTGACTCGAATTGTCGATAATGACCCAGTCAGCAAAGAACCTATTGAGTTTCACGTTAGTTGATTTTTAACAAACAAGATTAATTGAAAAACAACTTTGAAACTTGTCATATCAACAATATGACAAAATGTTGTTGAAATGGAAATTAAATTTGAACAATAATTTTTGTCACTTAAAATATGGTGATATTTTTATATGTGTACAACATTTTGCATTCAGTTGCTTATTTCAACGCTTTCAATATTATACTCGAGTTAAAAGCATGCATTAGTTATCAAATTTTCAGAAATATATATAAAAGAATCGACGCTATTTTCTTGAAAAGTTAATCGATACGTAAATACATGTATTCAGGTAACAAATATGGTTATTTGGATATTTTTAACACTTTGTCCAGACACAAATTTTTTTCTGTATAGAAGCGATTAACTGTAGTGAAACGGTATATAGAGAATATAGATTTATTCTGAAAAAAAAAATCTTGCCAACTGAATGGTTTGATGTTGCAACTGAACTATTAGTTTGTCGCATTCAAATTTATTCCTGGCTCAATTGATATATAATCTTACAACCAAATTGCTGTTGGCATCCATCTGCGGGGAGTGTGGTTCGACTAATGAACGAATTTTTTGAATGCGTTGTGTAATCCACTACAATCGTGTTCACTTATCCCAGCAGAACACTTCCCTTGGTATTATCGATTAAGCTCCTGCCAATATATGGGAGTTATATTCCTTCGTTCGGTCAGAAGGAGTAAAGTAGTTCCTTCACCGGTTAGGAAAACCAAGACACCATGCTTTCTTCGACACTTGAACAACGTGAATTTCCCAGCGGACATCATGTTAGATTCTCATGCCCAGAACATCAAGATCTTCATATTCCTCAATATTGCACGAAAACAGCTGACTTTAATGATCCCTTGGCCCTATGGGTCAACAAACAACATTGGGTCTTGCGTGCATTAAAATCGAGCCTATCTGCACGACCTCAGTCGGATATTGAGGTCATTAATAATCTGCCATTTGTCCCCAACCTCTGCAAGGCTTGGCCTATGATCAAAGGAATATGAATGACAAATGCTGTCATCTGCAAAAGGGTAAGATAGTAAGTAGGACTTGAAGTTTAACCAAGAAAATCGTTGAGAAAGATGAGAAAGAGAGAAAGAACGGAACCTTATGGTACCCCTACATTTAACTGAAACTCATTGAATGAGATGTTATACTCTTATAGGACGATCCCTGAGAAATCTCGATATTAATCGAGAGAAGTCATCACCAATATCAAAAGCTATAAGCTTTGAAAAGAGCGCTTTATGCCACATACGATAGAACGCCTTGGAAATATCTAAAGCACCTACTTTACTTTCACCATATCGGTGATGAAATGACTCTTACGGTCCCAATAAAACGTCATCAGATCTCCCGTAGAACGGCTTCTACGAAAACCATACTGTCGATCATTAACAAGTGAGTTGGACGCGAGATCATTAACAATATTGTAATAAACCATGCTTTCCATAATAAGAAGACTTTTTACAGTTTAAGGACAAAAGAATATCTCTGGCATACGAGTGGTTGATCGCTTTCCGCCATAAACGAATTTTCTGCGAATAGTTCAGTCAGCAGGTTGGCTTTATCAACCTTGGGCATCCCTTCTATGAGTTGGGATAAGAGTTTAACGAATGACCAAAAAGGGGTTACTGCACCGAGGAGCAGCAAAAACTATAGCACTTAATAGCTCTTCGTATAGAAACTTTTCATGGCTTAGTACTCTGGCACATTCTGTTGTCTCTTGTTTACGCAGCAGGGTAGTATTGACGATTTTATTAGCACGCCAAATACTGAATGCTTTCTCTCTGGAGCTGACTGCATATCTGCACGCCTAAACCAGCACTAACTTATGTCTAGGCTTAGCCGAAATATTCTACAAAGGAGGAAAAGGGTTCATTTCAGCAAAATAACAGTTTCCACGATGCATTAACATCGTTGCCTAGGAAACAAAGTTTCCAGTTGAATTACCGACAAAAACGGTTATTGTCTGCCCATCTAGCGTTTCAAAGGCGGCATATAAAATGGTTCGAAGTTCAGAGTTTAAAAAGATGCGGAAATGATACTGTGAGTTACCGAGAAGTGCAAATGCCCTTACTTATATGGTTATACCTAGGCCTATAAAATCTTAATATGGTAACTGAATATGGCAAATATGAATTACAGTGCATCACACTGAATACGAATAAAACTAATCAAACAAATAATTTACAAAAAAAATATCTGTTATGAAATAGAAACTAAAACGTCATTATAAATGACTTTTTGAAGAAAAGTATAAAAAATAGTTGTCCTGTCGCAAAAACGCGAAGTAGGTAAAAAATAACAGATGCTCAAGTGATACTTCGACACGCATACTACAAATATTATCCTTCGGTTTTATAACTTTCGCTAAAAAAATGTGAAAAACCTACTGAAAAAGTGTGTAGCTGAACGTAGAAACGCAGACAAAACTTATTCGTGCTGACAACAATTTGTTTCACAGTGGTAATGGAAGTTTTTGCTTGCAATAACAGAAAAACAATTGAGAAAACAGTAATTTGATTGTGACAATAAAATTTCGTTTGCTTCAACAAAAATACCAACCAAAAATCCAATTTCCAAATATGAACCCTTCGATTGGGAAACAGAACGAACCTGTTGAATATTTAAGCAATATTCAAATTGCAAACTTCTGTGGCAGATTGGTAATTACTTTATTCAATTTTAATTTTGCTGAAATAACAAATTTTGTAAGCGGTTTTATTACCCAACATTTTTTTTCTGTTAAAACACTTTTTCGTAAGACACCGTTCGTATGAACAGACAAATAAAATATTTTAACAATTTTCAACATGAGCTAAACTGCCGTCGGTAAAAAAGCTGACTGAAAAAATACACATAAGCTATGACTTGTACTCACCTTCCGCTTTTAGTTATAACCATTTCAGTGCCAAGTTTATGAAATTTTTCCCACAGCTCTTTTCCTTCAAGTGTTACTTTTGGATCATCGACGACACCATCATCCTCTGGTTGTAGAGCTCGCAAGGGACGCATGGCAGGGTGAAGTTGATGCGCTACCGCTGAGGCCAATACAACGTCTTCTGCTGTGGTATAGGGCGTTCCCAAAGGATGATGGGGGTGCGGGTGATGTGTTGGAAATCGTAAACTTCCTGGATACAAACCCGGATGGGGGCCAGCTGGATTGCCAGCAAGGGCTGCCAAAGCAGCCGCCGGAAAATAGTGGGGCTGTTGTGGCAGATGTGCTCCCAATGCCGGGTGGCCAGGTACTGGAGAATGATGTGGATGCGACGGAGGTGGTTGAGCTTGAGGAGAATGATGCGGAGGTAAAGCGTGAGCGGTGGCTGCTGCCACAGAATGCGATGAAGCAAGAAGTGCCGACGGTAAATTATTATTGCTCAAAGGCCTATTCGACTCGCTACTACTTGTGCTTTCGTTTAAGTTTAAAGCTTTTCCGCCCGTACAACTAGATTCGTTGTTGTTATTATTGTTGTTGGTCTCTCCAGGTGACAATTGTGGTGGTTGTTGTCCACCGACCGGAGAAGACTGACCGCCGACGCAACTCAGCTGCTGTGTTAATTGTTGGCTAGAAACGGGAGTTAGTTGCTGCAGATGTTGGTGTGGCGAAGAAGCTGCTGGTAAAGATGTACCGCTGGGATCAGCTGCCGTTGTCGTTTGGTTTCCCGCCGTCAACAGCGAGGAAACGCTGAAGTCAGTGGGTCGAGACAAATGCAGAAATGGATGATATGCCATCCCATTTGCGAACCTAGCGAATGGATCTTCAGCAGACTGATGAAGTAACTCCTGGACGTCGTATCTCATTACATTACATTCGCTATGCAAAAAAATACACAAAAACACGAGAGCTCCTGCGAAAACTCTTATCACACAGATTTATTGAATAATTATTATTTTTTTTCTAATTTTTTTATTTATCGTTTAATTATGTATTTGTTTCGATTTTATAATTGCACATTTGTTTTCACTCTTTTTTAATATGAATTAATTTGCACATTTATTTAGATTTTTCTTTAAATATGTTTAAGTTGAATCACAATGATATTTAATTTGTCATGTATACTATTTAAAATTTGTTGCCATTAGTCAAATTAGATTATTCAAGGAAAATGACCTGAACCAAAACCCCACCGAAAAGGGCCGGAATTAACGTCGACACGAAAACCCATTTGAAATCAACAGACAACAAAAAATACTACATTAACGATACGAGCTTAACGCCGGTCGCTTGCAAACTGGAAATACACACACAAATCTGAGAAGTGCAACCCCCAGAGGTGCGACGTATGACAATACACACATAAACACAAAGTATGCTCAAACATGTACACCACACAAGCGCACTTTCAGTGAGAGAATCATAAGTGTAAACCGGTTTAGAATTGATTCCAATTGGAACTAAAACACACTCAAATTCCACACATCAAAATGTGGTAGTGTATATGCTTTTGGTGAGATATTAACTGATAAAGAGAGTCGAGAAAGAGCAGCAAACGAGTCAAAATTACCAACACAAACAAAGGGAAATAATAAGAATGCAAAAAAACGCTTTGGTGACACAAACACCAGACAGACGACACCGAAAAGTTAAACACTAATAAAAAGAGATTTGAACTAGAACCCCATTCCCACATCGAAGTTGATATGGATAGTCTTTGGTGTGAAAAGAGATAGACTTATATCACTATTCAGGTGACAATAAGTGAAAACATTATTATCGTCACATATATAGACTTAACTACCTACCTACCTACATATATGTTTGGATGGATGTATGTATGTAAGTACGGCTGTTAGTATGAACGGTAAGAACTGAAGACAATGGTATTCATCGAAAGACAAAATAGCTTTGGCCAAGATAGATTTTAGCCAGGGTGATAATTTCTCACACAGAAGTTGACAAGAAACATTTGCACCTTAAAAGTACCAGACAACTCTGGGTGAATGAGATGGCTTTATTTGTTTGGTAAGGTGAAGAATATCGACTAACAATAACAAAAACAACACTCTAATAAGAAAAACGTCGTCCGAAAGCTCTGTCACAAATGTATAATAGAAGACTAGGGATAAAGCGGATTATCGTTCATTTGTTGTCACACCCCACCAGCAAAACCCCATGAAGGGACATGAGGAGGAATTCTGTTCTGATGACAAAATTAAAAATAGTCACTTCTTTTTTCTTCTTGGTGTCTCAGACACAAAAGTGTGAATGAAAAGGCGACAAATGACAGCAAGTAGGAACGTGGCTTAATAAACGGAGAAAGCCCTATGCGACAATTTGGAAGAGGAAAAAGAACAAGACGTAAGTTCTAATGCTGCGAAAACTAAATCAAGAAAAATAAAGTCTCACACATACAACCACATATGCGAAAACACTTCACATAATGATTAGTTTGCTGGAAGTCGTCGCACACTGCCCGAGACGACTATGAGTAGACAAATGCTAATCTGCGAGAAAGATTGTGTGACAAGTTCTACCGCAAATAAAAACATTTCTACACTCAAAATCCATACACACCTCACACACACACACAACCATCCACTATCAACAGTGCGACACAAAGTACAAAGTTTTACCAACTCAAATGGCTGTATTGTAAATGCTGAGACATTCACTCCCTTCCAGACGGTGTACACAATAAATAAACAACACCACACTATGTACACTTTGTCATGATGGGTTGCTATTACCGACACAGCATTGGAGCGAAAGGGACAAATGCGACAACACCATAAAAGAATGTCTCTCCACCATCATACACTACCACAGGCACAAGCAGACACATGCACGCAAACAAACATACATACATCCTGGCAAATAAACAATACGTAAGCTAAGAAACAAACAAAAAAGTAAACAGTACCACTAACCAGCGTCAAAAAAAGATGTGAGCGTCGAGAACCACACTCAAAATGGTGTGATGATTTAGATTCTTTGACCAACCAAAAGGCGCGGGGACATACCGCGCCATTTAACACATTCGCATACAAACACATAAACGCAGCCGTCCGCATAAACGTGCACACATACATGCATTTAGTTGTAGTAGTACAAAAAACTGGTTATGGTGTATGCAGAGCACTGCGAAAAGACAATTAATGCCAGGGACTAGTGTCAATTTACGCGCGGCATTTTACACAAGCTTAATATACCTACTCACAATCAGTGCAAGGAAAAAACTTTCAATTGGTAAAAGGGGAATGTTAATCACGATTTATGGACAAAAGACCATTGCACACTTACATACCCTACATTGTAAGTATGGCTTTTATTATTATTACTCGCATTGCGTTACTACTACATTAGGAATATAAATAGTGTCCGACCGAACTCACTTTTTTTAAGACCGAAGCCGAACTTCGGCGAAAATTACAGAGTTCTGTCGAAACCGAAGCTGAACACTTAAATATTTGAATATAAGGCAATACTTTGTTTTTAATAACAAAGCAATATTCGTGCAATATTTTTAAATCCAAAAATATTTTAAGGGTGGGTGCGAACTGGGTAAATAAAATCTAAACTAAATTGAGGTTTCCAAATTTATATGAAATTTGAAAAAGTTTTCAAAAAATGTTCAAAGAAATTTTAAACTCTTTTGTCAATTTGTATTTGGTTTAGAATTTATTTAGCCACCTCGCAAAGGGCCTAACTATTTTAAAAAATTAAAAAGTTATGTTTTCTTTTTGTTAAAAAATTGATTGAATATCACAAATTAGCTCTTCAAGAATTTAGTGAAAATGTTCTTCATATACATTAGATATGGAATTTGCAAAAGTGTTATTTTTTCACCTCCCCATGCATTTTCCAGTAAATTGGGCGTAAAAAATAATATCCCCGCAAAAATTGGTCCTCTCGTATTAAAACTGGCCAGTCATCCACGGCTTTTAGCCCTAAAAATGGACTAAAATTAATTCAAAGCTTCTATGCGCTATAACTCTTAAAGTAAAGGTTTAACAGAAAATTATTAAGCACATCTACAGGGAATAATGTGACTAGCATTTTTCTCATACACATTTTTGACGTATCGATGACGCGTCATGATGGTTCTAGCCACATTATTGTCTGTAGATATGCTTATTTAGTATTTTTCTGTAAAACCTTTACTTTAAGAATTATGGGCAAATAAACTTTAAACTAATTTTAGTCCATTTTTAGGGCTAAAAGCCGCGGGAGACTGGCCTGTTTTAATCCGAGAGGATAAAATTTTGCGGGGATATTTTTTTTACGCCCAATTTACCAGAAAGTGCGTGGGGAGGTGAAAAAATATCACTCTGCACATATGGGTGCTCTATTGGGCGCCAAACTGATTAAGCAGGAAATTAACTCTTAAACACATTTTAAGTTCTGACTTATTTTTGGCATTGAACCTCAATTTTAAACTTTGATATCTTCAGAGACTGATAGTAGAATTTTATGACAAACATTTTTGCGTAACATTTTAACCCCCTAACTCTTCAACTTACGGGTCGTCGTTTGTGGCCGGTTTGAAAAGGGGCAAAAAGTCCCTTTAACTGAGGAGATAGTGGGTTGAAATGTTGCACAATAATATTTGGTATGAAGTTCTACTATAAGTCTCTGAAGACATTAAAGTTGAAAATTTAAGTTTAATGGCAGAAATAAGTCAAAACTTAAAATGTGTTTAAGGTTTAATTTCGTACTTATACAGAATTGGCGTTCAAATGCCCACAAACCTGTATTTTAGGAGGAAACCATGTGAATCTTTCATTTCATGTAAATACTATGAGGATCATAACTGTGGACCATTTTAACCCTCTAGCTCTTCAGTTTACGGGTCTTTTTGTCCCTTTTAAAAACGGGGCTAAAAAAGTCCCTTTAATTGAAAAGTTAGAGTGCTTTACATAAGTTTGCTGAATACATCATATACCCAAAATGGGAGATTCACATGGTTTCCTAGTGCACATATGTAAAAAATCTATAACTCAGAATCAGTTTTTGGGCTTTCTGTAATGGAATGGACGAAATATTAAAAAAAACTTATTTTGCTTTTAATCTACGCCAAATTTCTTATTATATTATGAAGAGTATACGTATTCTCAGATCTTCAAAATTAAATGAGAGACATTAAAAATTTAGTTTTGACACAAATTTTGATATTTACCGCTTAAAACGCCACTAACGGTCATGAGAGGGTTAAAAGTTTGTATAAAGAAAATGTCTGCCTTTTCATTGTGTAAACAACAGCTATTTAACTTAATAACCAGAAGCTTCTAGTTTAAGAGTTATAGATGAATAAATCCATGAACCTTTTTTGGGGTAATTTTGAGGACATAAATGTAAACGGCCTGGCCGGTTTACATCGCAGAAACCCAATTTTTGCACAGATCTTATTTTTTACTCTCAAATTATCCGAAAATGAGCGGGGATAAGCAAATTCCATTTGAAAATATATTTACATTGTTTTTCTTTAAAATTTTTGCAATTATTGCAAAAAAATCTATTTTTTAAGTTAATACCATTTTTCTGAAACTTTTTGTTGATATAAATTTAGCCCTATGCTCCTTGCAGGAGTAAAAGGAACAAATATATATAAAGGTAGCCACTACACTATCACGAAAATTGTCTCAAATGTGGTTTTCGAGATGAAAGAGTAATCGGAATACGTTGAAATTTTTACAGTAGATAGATATTGATGTTGTTAGTTGATTTCTTGCAAAAAGTGAAATTTTAAAAATTTTGAGTTAATACCCTCTTGTTGATCAAGTGCGATATATGTATGTATGAACTTGTTTACTAGTACATATTTACTTTTTTATTTTTTCTTAAAATTTCTAACTAAATATATGATTTCCTCATTTCATAAATTTTTAAACACTTCAAAATTTATATATATTATAAATTATATTTTTTTAATTTTATAAATTATATTTTATAATTTTATAAATTATATTTTATAATTTTATAAATTATATTTTATAATTTTATAAATTATATGTAGCTGGATTCCAATTAATTTTTTCAGATCACTAATAAGGAGTTTCATTTATTTAATGAATTTTTTCATTAGAAATTTTTTGTATACCCATAAAATATGCTACAATTTTATTAGTATTTTTGTATTTTCTAAATACTTTTAATTTATCCACTTTTCACTTCAGCTTAGCAGCGACAACAACCAACTACAATCAATAATAATAAATGAAATTGCCTCATAGATTTTATGAAGAAACCTGTTTCATAGATTCTACACTCATAAAAAAACCCATACAAATAGGTCAAAATTTTGCTGGTGCAAATACATATACTATTTCCCGTTATTTTAGCAGAATGTTGACCTATTTGTACGGGCTTTTTAAGAGAAAATAACAAAAAAAAAATTGGTTCAACTTGTTCAGAACGCGTTTAACAGACTTTTGTACTAACTTTTTTTAATGAGTGTATGAAAAATTTCAATGGACGTGTTCCAGTAACAATTTTCATTAAAGCTATGAAGAAATTCATTACTGAAGTGAAGATAATTCTCTAAGTGTACGCAAAACTTAACAGCTTAATATTGGTTCGGACTAAATTTCGCCGAACATCACTTTTTGGCCGAAGTCTAATACTCGGTCGGACACTAAATATAAACATCACAGCACTTTGTTAAACTACAATAAATAAAAACTTTTTATAGAATTTATCCAAAATTCATTTTATATATACATTAGGGTCACCTTCGTTCGTTATATGGGCGAAAAAAATGGCGACCTGTAATTCGCCGTCACTGCTAAGTTAAAAGAGGGCTATATGTATTTTTCAGTAGAATTATTCTCTATAGTGTATCTAAAAACCTTTATGCGTTGACCACTTTTTTTATATTTTGTGGAACAAAATTTTAAAAATCTCAAAATTAGAATTTTGTAAATTTATATAAAATAATACCATCTAGGACTAGGTTTGCATAATCCAAAAGAGATAAAAATTTATATCTGAATATTTGTAGATCTTGGAAATGAAACTAGAGTATAACATTGTAAAAAAACATTGTTTAAAAAGAAATATTTTATTTTTTTACGATTTCCATAATTTATCTCATTTTGGAGTAATTGCAATTACTGAAATATTTTCCAACCGATTTTGGATTTTTATGCATTGCCAGAAATGTTATTCAGTCTAAATTAAGATTCTATTGACATTTTCCACGAATACAGATATTTAAGAGGCAGTATTTTCAAAAAAACCAAAAATATGTTTTCCCCTTCTAAATCATAATTCAAATTTCAGGGCCGATGCGGCCCGTGTTTCCGTTATACGATCACCTTAATTTTTTGCATGATGTATTTTTATACCCAAACAAACATTTCTAGAGGGTGACGGCCTTAAATTACAAGTTGAAAAATAAGTTCCACCCTAATATACATACTTACACACAGAAAAATAAAGTGCCAATCAAATTGTGAAGTTTATTCTGGTAGGTACAACTAACAAATTTGGTTAGTACAAAAATTTACAAATGTAATTTCTGAAAATGTGTTAGATGGTGTAACTTAAATTTAGTTTTACCATGTGCGGCTCCAGCAATTAATATAAAGGGAAAAATCATACACCACAGTGGCCAAGTCAATGTGTTTGTCTACGGTGGCGTATGAGTTTGCCCTTATATTAATTGCTGAAGCCGCACATGGTTTTACTAACAAAATTTTTTTTGTGGAAAGCTGAAATCAGCAAATTATTCTTGTTAAATATTAGTAAGGTAACAACAGCAAAAATAAAACTGTTAAAATTACAGAATTTTAGTTACACTAAAAAAAATAAGTTAGTAGAAAAATTAGTAAAACGTCTTGTATATCAAGTGTACTAGTTTTCAGCAAAAGTTTTAGTTATATTTATTTAGCAGCAAACTATTTTCAACTAATGTTTTACTAATTTATTTTGCTACAAAAATTGTGCTAATAACCGCACTTATAGCGTGGACGACAACCAGATAGACAAGATTTCTCTAAAAAATTTTTACCTTTTGCTGAAATTACCAACTTTTTTGCAAGCACGCTCCTGACTAAAAATTTGCTGACACAGCAACATTTTTTGCTGACTTTACTGATTTTTTTTGGGTTTAGATTTGAATTAATTTTTAGTTAATTGCAGAATACAAGTAAATAAAAATAGCAAAAAAAAAACTGTTGTATCTACCAAATTTTAGTTATATTTAGTTGAATGCAAATAACAGAGTATCCTTATGATATCAACACATGTACATTAGACTGTAACGCAAAAAAAAGTTCACCGTACACCCCCCAATATGAAGTATTTTTGCAAGCAATAAAAATATAAATAAATAAAATTTTTTTTTAATTTTTCGCTATAACTTCGGCATTTAAACTCAGATTTTAAAGTGTGATATATCAATTTTATTGTCTCGAGGAGACCAGTGTTTTGCTATAAAGGTAAAATCCAATGAAAAAAAATTTAAAAAGGCGACCCCTACGTTCGGCAACCAAAAAATAAAAAAAAATTTCTACTGGGTTTATCGAAAAACTTCCTTAGCAAAAGTTTAATGATTTTTTGTGAGCTTTAATTTTCTGCATTAGGGTGATACATTAGGGTTGTAGCAAGTGAGATCTGGTGGTTAACTACTAGAACGGGATACTTGAGGTCAATGGCCCTTAGTGAAAAACACTGGTCTCCTCGAGAGAAAAACATCGATGTATGATACTTTAAGATCCGACTGTAAATGCCAAAGATATAACGAAAAATGTAAAATGGCGACCCCAAATGGCGACCCGCAAATAAAACATTTTTTTTTAAATTGCCTTGCAAAAATACTTCATATTGGAGGGTGTACGGCGCACTTTCTTCCCCCTGTAAGGTGGTACGGTCTAATGTACATATTTGCAAAGACATTAGTGTCGTGTACTTTGGAACGCGTGTACCTTAGAACTTTGTGTTTTACACTATTTGTTAAAGTTTTATTGTAAAACCTTCTTCCATGAAGTTTTTTATTTTGCCTAATGCTCATTTTAAGCTACACAAAGTTTCATATTAGTCTACGGGAGACCCTAAAATTGTGTCCATGTACCTCGGAACTACAAAAGTAAATTCTTAAAAATAATTTTGTTAAAAAAAGCATGTTTTTCGAGTCGCGTGGTTAAATCAATTAAAAGTTTGTCCTTTTCTGCAATAATCAATACATTTTTGGTCTAATTTATGCAAATACCAAGAAAATTAGGTTTTTGCAAATGCATGTACCTTGGCACTTTTTATCCAACAAATTTCAAAGCATCCCAGGTAGAAATTGCCGACGGTATAAAAAACAAAGCACTGGCAAAGTGTTACTTTACAATGGTACAAAAAAAAGCATTGCAAAAGCACTAATTTAGAACGCTTTGCCAACCTTTGAAAAGAGTGCTTTCCCAATACTTGTTTTACAAAGTTTACCACTGTTTATGAAAAAAAAACCACCGGCAAAACATCGGCTCAAAACGATTTGCCAACGTTAGGTAAAAGGACTGTGCCAGTACTTGTTTCACAAAATTTACGACTGTACATGAAAAAATTTGCCAGTACTTGTTTTGCGAAATGTTCACCCTATTTAAATACCAGTTTTCAAGTCTATTGATAAAACTGGAAAATTGTTCTTATGGTAAAATTTGTGTGAAAATCTTGAATTTGTAGTTTTAAGCAGAGATGTATTCGCTTATTAGATACAGTGCTGCTATACTAAAATTTACGTTTCCCTTTTTTTCGGGATTGGGATTTTACAGATTTTTTCATGAAGAATTTAATAAAAAAACCGTTTATCTAAAATACCGTTTGGCAGAGCACTTATTTTACTATTGTTACCAACGCTTTGCCAACGTTCGGAAAGATAAACGGCCAACCGAAGATCGACGTTATCATTTCAAGGTTGACCCAGTACTTTAATTTTCGAAAAACGGACGCTCTGCCAGCGCTTGTACCACAATATACAGTGATTTGCCAACGTTTTGCCGCTTGTGTTTTTCTACCTGAGATGATTAAATGAAACTCCGCAGGTTAATTGTGCTTTTTGAATTGTATTCGCTACGAAACGATCTTTCATTTAGAATTTTAGGCATTAAAAATGTTTTTTATGCAAATATTAAATTGCTTTGTTTCATACTTATTGTATTAATTCTACTTCAAATAATGCAAGAAATTTCATTATTGGGTAGAATTTTCTTTAATTATTTTTGGAGTTCAAAGGTAAAGCCAATTTATGCTTTGGAACACTTTCGCTTTTTTAAAAATTCGTACTTTCTTGAAATGCATAAAAACTATTAAACTTTTTAATATTTTCAATCCATAACAAGACCAACACTAATATTTCCGTATTAAAAAATCTGTCGCTCTCTCTCTCCTAATCTTAGTGATATTGACACCGAATTTTCAAAAGTACCAAGTTACACGACATTCCCCTACATACAGTGATGTGCAATAAAATAGAGGCATTCAAGTTTTTTTCTAATTTTATTCTCGTTGCCTTTATTTGTAAAGATCAAAATAGACGATAGATTCGCCAAAAAATGCGAGGAGATAGTTCAGAAAATTATGTAGAATTTTAACTTGACGTTCGTTTTTTTATTTTGTTACTTGTTTTAAGTAGGCGTGGCTTTTGATGAAAAATAAGCGATATCGACCTTCTATCAAATTACATAGTAAAATTTTGCGATTACTGATCAGTTCTGAAAAAACTGTATTTTTTGGAATTCCTATAAAATTGCCTTAACTCTTGCGTTATTCTTTTCTACAAATGGTCGCCAGTCTTAAAATGACAGTGCCTTAAGCCTCTAACCGGCCTAAGCTTTTTTGCAATGAAATTTATACCATGTGTTCCTCACGAAAAATAAACAATAAGTTCTTCTACAACATTTTTTTTCATTGCCTACTTTAGGCGATATGGGCCAAAACAGTTTTAGGGTGAATCTCGAAAACTAGCGCATAAAAATTACTAGGCTTAGGCACAAATTATTTCTCTTACCAAGATATAATTGCAATAAAAAAATTAAATTTTTTGTGCTGTTACTTAAGAGGATGTAGCGATTTTCGTTTTTTGAAAAATGCGAAATTGAGCGTTTTTTTATTTTGTTACTTGTTTTAAGTAGGCGTGGCTTTTAATGAAAAATAAGCGATATCGACCTTCTATCAAATTACATAGTAAAATTTTGCGATTACTGATCAGTTCTGAAAAAACTGTATTTTTTGGAATTCCTATAAAATTGCCTTAACTCTTGCGTTATTCTTTTCTACAAATGGTCGCCAGTCTTAAAATGACAGTGCCTTAAGCCTCTAACCGGCCTAAGCTTTTTTGCAATGAAATTTATACCATGTGTTCCTCACGAAAAATAAACAATAAGTTCTTCTACAACATTTTTTTTCATTGCCTACTTTAGGCGATATGGGCCAAAACAGTTTTAGGGTGAATCTCGAAAACTAGCGCATAAAAATTACTAGGCTTAGGCACAAATTATTTCTCTTACCAAGATATAATTGCAATAAAAAAATTAAATTTTTTGTGCTGTTACTTAAGAGGATGTAGCGATTTTCGTTTTTTGAAAAATGCGAAATTGAGCGAAAATGCACCAAAACTTCAATATATATTATTCAAACTTATAAGCTTTGCTACCTATACCAAATATATTCTTTTTACCAAATTTCAAAAAAATCCGTCCATGCGCTTTGAAGTTAAGGCGATGTCCTTTAAAGGTGTCCTTATGGAATCCTGTGCGTCCTTGGACCAAAGTAAGGAACTTTTTGAATAGCTTAAGCTCCAATCTCACTTCCTGGTCACTATCAATTGTTTTATTCAATTTAAATACATATGTTTTTAAGATTTTTGAAAGTTTTGGTTATTTTAAAATATTTAATTTTTGAAATTTTACGAAATTTTATCTTTGACACTTTCTCGCTTCCAAACCGTGCATTGTATACAAAAAAATTCTTCACACAAAATTTTATAAATTTTGTTTTCTGTTGAAAAAGTATAATTTCTTATTATAAAATACCCCTTTGGCGCATTTCTGGTCAATTTAATGTACCCCGCCTGGAGGCGGGCTTGCCGGTTAGAGGGTTAAACATGACCAAATTTTTCTTTGTTTTTAGCGATTTTAAAATAAAGTTAACATAAATTATCTATAAATAAATTATCTCATCCATTCTCGGTTGTTAGGTCCAAACTTTTTAATGGATCCAAAAGATTTTCATTTCAAATTTGTTTACAACGGAAACGAAATACTTGTGAACATCTGCAGGCTATCCATGAATTTTAAAATATGTTCTTGTTTTTCTACATTTTTAATTAGAACTTTGTGTTGTTGAATGGTGAAATTCAGATCCCACTAGTATGTTGGTTTTGAATATTTTCATTTTTATGTCTATACATATGTATAAGCAGACCTGGGGGATATCAATCACATTGCAATTACAATTATGTATGTATGTGTAATGTGAATTTGAAAAAATTTCAATTACATGTAATTGTAATTTAGAAGCAATTGAAATTGAAATTTTTAACATTCGGTTAAATGCAATTGTGTAATTGCACATGTAATTAATTACAAAATTTAATAAGTATCCCCAAGGTCTGCGTATAAGTACGAGTACATTCACCGGTGTATGCAGCAATGCTGCCTCTTTCGTCCTTTAACGATGCGTTTTGTAACAACCAGCTTGTGGTGTGATGATTTCAGTAAGTATATTATACCTAACTATGTATGTATGTATGTTAGTAGTTAGGTATTTTATGTGTTTTGAAATATGTAAATAGTTATCCCAACACTACCAGATTTGTTTAATTAACTATACACGCCAAGAGTACATAAAAAGATTTGTTAGAATCACCTAATTTTTTGAATTCCATGTAAATGGATGGTTTTTCTCTATAGTCCAGAAGATAAGACTATATACATATGAATTTATTGGTATCATCGAATTTAGAACAAAATGGCATCGATTCGTAGTTGCATATTTTTGCATATTTTGACAATGACTTTTATCT
The DNA here is from genome assembly GCA_949987735.1 of Leucophora obtusa. Taxonomy (NCBI): domain Eukaryota; kingdom Metazoa; phylum Arthropoda; class Insecta; order Diptera; family Anthomyiidae; genus Leucophora; species Leucophora obtusa. Next base: position 478,747 of record OX465297.1, read on the forward strand.
CGAAAACTAAGAGAGTTAGAGCAAAATGGATAAACTCCTTGCTCCTTTGAAGTATTAACACATTTATTATTTAAATATTGTCCGGGGAAGGTCCTAAGATCATTAAATTTAAATCATCCGAATTTAAGAAAGTACAAATGAAAATGTAACTAATTTTGATCTTAAATTAAGATTTGATAAATTGAAATAAGATGTTGTTAAAACGACCCAGTGTAGAAAATCAATACCAGATATGTGGTTACATTTCTTACTACTTTTGTATGGCGATGTCGCGCAAAATAATGAGTTATGGTTACACCCCAGCATGCGAAGAATTGACAAAAATAATGAGTCTAAAAATAGATTTATAAAAAAAAATAAGTTTTATAAAAAAATGTTTTTTTATTGTAAAATTTTTTTAAATAAAATTTAATCGTGACCGGAATCGAACTTTGGTTTCTAGATTGCCTGTCAATAGAATATTATAGTTGTCTTCAAAATTTTATTTGTAAATTTTGAATGTCCCTATAGACTATGCAAAATGCCCAACTCATAGGGTATTTATTAGGGTGGGTCAATTGTTTCTCTCAAAAGGCGTATAGCAAAAACGTAATCTATGAAGAATGCCAAGAAAACTTCAAATTTTGAAAAACAGCATGGTTTTATTAGGAAATGCTATTGTATACAAAAAATACCATATTTTCGTTAATGTCGGGCTTATTTTTGCTTCACGTTTTTAAGCCAAATTTTAGAAATCTTTTTTTTTTTGAAAATTTACCCAAAAACTTAAGTTTGTAATGTCAGCAAAACACAAATTTTTTAAATTAATGTTTTATTTTGTAAAATAAAAAAAACAGAACCTCTTAAATATTAAAAAGCTGGACTTATTTTTTAAAGGTCAGTATTTAAGTCTTTTTTACAGTACATTCGATGTGTTGGGGAACGACTTTCCAGTCACTGCCATAACATCGTCTCGGTTCTTTGCAATTACGAGTGGTGAGACATGCGTTGGCTCGTTTCTCTGAATGTGCGATGGAAATCCTGAATCTGGCGGTGGTATTTTATCAGAATTTATGTACTCCAACAACATTGGCTAAATAGGTCAAAAAATAAACTTCATTTGTGTTTTGGGATAATATGACATTAGTTTCAAGTTTTTCATTAGTTTTCAAACCTTTAATACAACACGGGTTAGAAACAAAAATTTTAACAAAATGGAAGCATATTCTTAAAGCTAATACAATTTTGTTCAAAACAAATGATAATATGGTGTTTTCCATCAAATCTATATAGTTTTTTAAAATACCTCAAACTGAAATCTTTGTGTCTCGGCGGGAGCTAGGTTTTAATTTTAGACCCTTAGTTTCTTAGGGTAATTTTCTTAGAATTTTGCGTAAATTTTGTTTTTATTATAGGTACGCGTTTCGCTTTTTTTTCTCAACCGAACAATTTGTTGTATTTATATTGCAGACATAATCCTGTTGAAACACCATTATGGTTGAGTATGGCAATAATTTTGCAAAATTTTCGAGATTACCCATACAAAATAATTTTAATAATCTGGCAGATTATCAAATAATCTTCAATGCCGGCAACAATTTCTTCGGTGCTGCCAACTATTAAAAAAACAAAACGCTAAATCTGACTTAAATTGTTTTCATTAGTGTTAAAATACAATCTTTTCAAACAATTTTAAGGAATAGGAATATAAAAAAGATTAAAATGATATTCTGGGTGTAAACTGGATGTAATTACGCTAATACACTTATTGAGGCGTGACATCACGAATTCGGCTTAGATTTGTAAAAGAATCGCGTATTAATACGATTTTTGGGGCAGGGCTTCAAAGAATTAATTGCTTTTTGGAATGAATTCCCTAAAATTAAATTCCATTTTTTGATTCAAGAAATGAATTTATTAATAAGAAATAAGCAGGTATTCCTGTCAATGAATTCAAACAATTCAAATTTAGAGAATGAATTCCCTGTCCAAATCATTAAGCATTAAAATTAAAGAGTTCATTCAACACGAGTTAATTCAATTTTAAGTCATGGAATTCATTCCCTAGGGAATTCATTTCCTTTTACATTTAATTTCCTGAAGGAATAAACTTTTTCGTTTAATTCCCTAAGAAATTAACTATTTCTTTTAATTCCCTAAGGAATTAACTTTTTCGTGCAATTCCCTAAAGAATTAGAAAAAAATGAAGGAATTCCTTTAAGATATATCGAATGAAAATATGTATATAATCCTTTAAATTCCTAGGAGGAACATAGGGACACAACAAGATTCTTCCATTCATCTCTATTTTCGGCAATACGTTTGATCTGACTCCAACTATATCCTGCGCCTTCATTCCCTAGGAAATTCATTCCCTTTTACATTTAATTCCCTGAAGGAATAAACTTTTTCGTTTAATTCCCTAAGAAATTAACTTTTTCGTTTAATTCCCTAAGGAATTAACTTTTTCGTGCAATTCCCTAAAGAATTAGAAAAAAATGAAGGAACTCCTTTAAGATATATCGAATGAAAATATGTATATAATCCTTTAAATTCCTAGGAGGAACATAGGGCCACAACAAGATTCTTCCATTCATCTCTATTTTCGGCAATACGTTTGATCTGACTCCAACTATATCCTGCGCCTTGGATCTCATTGGTAGTGTTACGTCTCCAGGTATTACTTGGACGACCCCTTCTTCGGCTGCCTTGGGGATTAAATTCAAGAGCTCTCCTTATGATGTTGTCGAATGAAAAAAAGGAATTAATTCAATTCCTTAATTTTGGTCAGGGAATTCATTCCCAAAATATAAATTCAGTTCAAAAAAGGGAATTAGGGAATTAAGTCTTCGAAGCTCTGTTTTGGGATCTTAAAAATTTATTAAACCCATTTGAAATTTTGAAAATTCTAAAGAAAATTTCATCACTTTAATTTCGGGAGTTCAAGTAACAATATTTTTTTTTTCTTCATTTCCATTTATAAGATGTTTAAATATTTAATATTGCTTGAAGTTATCATAAACCTTAAAGTAAACCATTCGTTCATCCCTGGTTTCTGGATGTACCTACATTCACAACTACGTATTTCAAATACATACTAACAACATTATATATGTATGTTTATTACATAGAGACATGCAGAGGGAAATAAAGATTTAATGACGTACATACACGTATATAAATATACACTTGTGTGCATGTGGATATGTCTTCTAGTAGGTTCATGCACTGTTTTCATAAAGGAAAAACTGTATCTATATCTACACATTATTAAAGATTAGATTTTGCTCCATTTGTTAAGTGGCTTGGACCACCGTCATTTGTTTTGTTGGTGTGCTTACACACACCCCGAGTGTCATATAAAGTTTGTCTTTTTTTATAGACTTTTTACTTCCTATGCGATTGCCTACCTCCCCTCAGCCTGCCCCATGTGTCTGGATTGAAAAATTTTCTGACTTCTCTTGAATGTTGTCGTTGTTGTTGTTGTTGTTTGTTGTTGGCAGTAGCTTTGTGCTGGCACTTTACCAAATATGTAATCGTCTTCGTCTACGTCGCTCTATGGCGCTCTTGTTTTAGTGCTGGGTTGCTCTGAACGAACGTTTGTCGACAATGCGCTTGTTCTATTAAAATTCTCCTCAAGTATGGAAGAATGCTAGGAGTAAAGGGCGTACAGCAAGGTTTTTAAGGCAATTTCATGATTTAAAGCAACTTTTCCTGTTTTTTTTTCTTTAGCAATCACTTTATGGTGTTCGCAACCTGCAAACAGTATTAAAACATGAAGTTGCTTTTGTACTTGTTTTTGTTGACTTTAGACTCTCTTTAAGTTGAGTACCAACCATTGATGACAATATACTATCCGTTGTATAGTGTGTAGAAAAAAGTTCTTCCTTATAGATTTTTTTTGTGTTCTGCTATTCTTTTGTCAGCTTTTCTTGCCGGGCTGTGTTTACTTCACACCAACAGTGTGTCAATGCAGTTGTAGTATGAGTGTTGGGAGCCAGCATAGTGCTTTGATTTCAAAAAAAAAAAAAAAAAAAAAACATTTGCCTTTTGAGGATGTGATGCATATGTAGCAGCTATTTAGCTTGGGTCTACATTTTGTGCTGTATTCGAAGTTAACAAAGCATTCAAGTACTGCCATAGTGTGAATTGTGTGTACTTTAAGCCACTCCTTCGTTTATGTGTGAGCTAAGCGTCGCGGATTGGTGTCCCTCAACCAATAGCTTGTGTAAATATTGGTTGTGGCTCGTTTCTTAGAGGGATCTATTTATTTGCTTTATATTGTATGACTGTATGTAGTAGATTGTTACTTTGGTGTCATTTGATGTATGGTATATTTTCCTTAACATCTCCTCTTTAAATTAAATCCAAACAAATATTTCAAGATTGAAATGTGTTAACAAACCAACATTTTAAGACATGCATTGACAAACGCTACCGTACAATAATAAAAGTTAACACTGGAGATGCGAGCATTTAAATTACAAACTTGCGAATTGGTACTTCTAAAATAAAATAATTTATTTGCTGTCGTTAGAACGACAGAAACGTTTGGACTTTTTATATGCAAAAGTGCCGAAAAGATCCTATAAAACACTGTGCAACAAATTTATATTATTGCCGTCAGCCTCAGTGGTTCCAACGAAAAGTCCTGAAGGGTTTTGAAAGTTAGATCGGATCTCTACTTAATAGCTTCTTAAAATATCTGCATTTTAAAATGGCGATCACAATGCATAAGCGTAGCGGTATTGCTTAGTTTTATCTAGATTGTTGGCCATCCTCCCGAGTAGTTTAGTATTGAAATAGAATAGAATAGTCCAAAATGATATTTACCATCTATAAAGGAGCATTTTTAAAAACAAATTACGACTTGCAGGTATATCGCCATTTAATTTATTTTCTTTAAGCGCCTTAGCTTTTTTCCTGTTCTTAATTTAAGTCTTTTGAAATGAATTTGCGAACCATCTTTTAAAATAGTGTATAATTTTATACGTATTTCGCGGACAAATGTAATCTGAGTACATAAATTTGTATGTGTATAAATCGTATCGCAGTATCCACAATATTGGGGTTTCTTCAAATGTGTTTCTTTTTTAATTATACTTTACATCATTTAGTTCTTAAGCATACATAAATCGGAACTAATTTTATCAAAAAGTGATCCACAGCAAATTTATAACCAATGCTCTCAAAGATATTTCTTCGAACCTTATTTTCGCACCAATTCTCATAAAGGACATGACATAGAAGGGATTCCAAATTTTATTTCAAGATGTAACCGAGCTCGATGATTAAGAAATATTTAAATAGCAGCACGGCAAACAAATTTTCATTTTAATGTAATCACGAGTTATAAGTGAATATGTGAGAACACCTCTAAAATTTCCAAGCAAAATATCTAAAATATGAAAATAAAAATAATACTGCCCAGTGTAGAAAATCATTACCGAATACACATACATATAATGTTGTTTGCGAAAAAATAGGGATATTTCCAACATATTAAGAAAAAAAACATAAATCTTGGGATTAAATTATTAATATTATTATTACATTATAAATAGTACAACAACAACTCCCCATTTCGTGTAACAATTCAAGCTTTATTACCCAGTAAAAAAAATTTGAACGAGTGCAAAGGAAGCTCTTTTGCACCAATTCAAAGTTAAAAAAAAATTCTTCGCAAAAAAAATTTAATTTTTTTATTTTACAAAAGTTTTTTATTGCCGCCACCGGACATAGAACTTGCGACCTCACGATTGCTAGTCTAGCGCTCTACCGCTGAGCTACACTTTAATATGAAAGTTGACTGGCATAAAAACACAACTTTGTTACTGCGAGATATTGTTCCTTATTCTCTTCAATAAAAGTACTTATTAAACAGGTGTAAAAGGTGCAATCTAATTCAATATTGTTTTCAGTACTATTTTTACAGGTGCATAAAAATCAATTTCTCATCATTTTTTTTATGTACTATATACATTAGACCACCCATGAAATGTATGAGATTTTCAAAAGTGCTTTTTTTGTTCGCTCCACCGGCAGTTTCCGATAGATTGGGCATAAAAAATAATATGTGTACAAAAATTGAATCTCTCGCGCGCATACAAGCCAGTCAGTTTGGACTTTTGATCCTAAAAATTACCTAAAAACACTTCAAAGCTTTTCTGCGCCATAACTTCTAAGTTTGACGTTTTTTGAAAATTTACTATGTATATAAGCATTTTTATGTAGAATAAGAGGACAAACACTTCCTTCATATTATATTTCTACCTATGTATGATGTATAGTGAAGTTTTAAGGGGACAAAGTTAAAATTTGTGTTAAAACTTCATTTTAAACGACCCTCGTTAAAATTTCGATAGAGACAATTAAGAATGGTTTTTATTATTTAGTACAGTAATAATATATATCTAGTTTTCATAAAGTAATTACATTTCGAACATATGTATATCGGTTATTCCTAGACAAATTGACCAAAATTTGACTTTGAAGTATCGGTTTATATACATATGTACATATATGTTGTATGGAAATCCTTGTAACAAGATTTGGGTACGCTAGAACCCCTAATTTTGTGAGGTTTGAAAAAAATGCATAAGCAAAAAATGGGGGATATGGGGTTGGGAAAAATGGCTCCTCATCTGGGTCAAAAGTGGTGATGAAAAGTTAAAAATCCACAAAAAGCCCCACAACTTCCCCGGAGTTACCCCTAGAGCGGTAAAGTGTAAGACGGACCCGCATTGATTTGTCCTCTTCAGCATTTTTTCATAACATACCTATTCCCTATCTCCACTCCGTAAGAGGGCTTCCATACAAATGCTACATTTTTATAAAATTTACTCTTACCGCTTTAACTGTCCTAAGGGTGCCGCTAGAGAAGTCAAATGTATGACTGACCCCCAATATATTTTTAATCCCAACATTTTCACGGAACATATCTACCCTCTATCTTCAACCCTTAAGGCGGTCCCCATACAATTTTTTTATTTTTTTATGAAGTAAGCTCTCCCCGGTCCCATAGTGCCTCCCAGAGGGGTGGAATGTAAGATCAACCTCCACTAATTTTTCCCCTCCAACACTTTTTCCGAACATACCTACCCCCTATCTCCAATACCATACAAATATGACATTTTTATAAAATTTGCTCCCACCGCTCTAACTGTCCAAAGGGTGTCCCTAGAGGAGTCAAATGTATATCTGACCTCCAATATTTTTTCAACCTTAACATTTTTTCGGAACATATCTACCCTTTGTATTCAACCCTTAAGGTGGTCCCCATACAAATTTCTTAGTTTTTATAAATTTTTTATGAAGTCGGAAACAACTTTTTGGCAGGGCTTGTTAAAGTGCCACGCCAGCGCTTTTCCGTTTATGTATTTACTCCATTGATAAACCAAGAAATATAGGGAATTAATCGAATATGCTGTTCTATAGCACTACATTTGCATGTGAACAACGTATAATAAATAGGTACTTCAGTCAGATTTTGGTCTTTCTTTCGTGGAATAAGAGATCTATGTTGCAAATGTAATTGGTTTTTTAAAACAACATATCTTACTCTACAAAAAAATTATAACCGATCTGAACTGTTTCTGTCTAAATCTTAACGAGGGCCGTTTAAAATGAAGTCTTAACACAAATTTTGATTTTATCCGCTTAAAACGCCACGAGAAGTCATACTTAGGCCAAAGATTAGTATGAAGGGAGTGTTTGTCCTCTCATTCTGCATAAAACACTTATATGGTATTTTTTTGGGAAACCACAAATTTAGGAGTTATGGCGCAAAAAAGCTTTGAAGTGTTTTTAGGTAATTTTTAGGGTCAAAAGTTCAAACTGGCTGGCCTGTATGCGCCCGAGAGAACCAATTTTTGTACATATATTATTGTACATATATTATTTATGCCCAATCTATCGGAAACTGCCGGTGGAGCGAACAAAAAATTACTTTTGCAAATTTGGTTGGTCTAATATACATATTTTTAAAAATATAAAAATTAAAAATATTGAATTTAAACAAATTAATAATAAATATTTAAAAAAAAATTAATAACATAAAACAAATTTTAAAAAATTGGTCCCGCCGTGAATCGAACCTGTGACCCTCTGTTTGGAAATGCCAAATGATACCAAAATCACTTTTTACGATTACTTTTAGAGCAATTACTCTTTAGAAGCAATACTTAAGTGAGTTTTTGGATGTTGTTCAGAAGTAATTCTAAAAAAGCTGTAAAAATACTTTGGAAGCAATAAAAGAAGTGATTTTTTGAAGTTGTTCAGAATAACTTCTAAAAAAGCAGTAAAAATACACTAACGGATACTTGTGTAAGAAAAAGTTTGTAAAGCAGTACTTCCAATTTTTTTTGCTGGGTATTGCATAAATTCCCAAATTCAAATTTTAAAAAATACTAGGACAATAGAAAAATAATTATCTAACAGACTTCTTTCTGTATAGCAATTGTATCAAGTTTGGCATCAAGAGTCAAAAAAGCCTGGGATATGGAAAATCGTGACAACTGCCAAATATTAAGAATTTTCTGGATTTTTTGTACCAGACTACTTTATTCGTATTGTTTATAAATTTTAAGACAAATTAAAGAACACTTGACTACTTTTAAATCCTTAGAAAGCTGACATACTATCGAAATCAGTAAATTATTTAGAAATTTTTAAATCCGTTGTTGTTTTGCATTTTCACAAGATTTTTTGACTAATGTTTTTATCAAAAAATTGCACGGTGCACAAAAATTAAATAATCCAATACACTTTTGGAGTTTTTTCATATTTAATCGGTGTTTTTGTATCCTTTTAAAGGAACTGTAGTGCTGTTTGTGCTTTGAAACGAATTTTCTAAATAAAAATTTTAATTTGTAATTCGGAACCATTGTAATTTTGAAATCATTACGAATGAGGGCTGGGCTTTTATGGCTCTACTTTTACCAGAAAAAAGTTTATCTTGAAAAGGTAGTAAATTATTAATTCGATTTGAGGAACTATACCATACATGGAACCACTGAATTGACTCTACTTTTTGCGTTGTAAAATAAACACAGCCGAATGATGCATAAAGTTTCCAAACAGTTCAATTAAGCGTTTTTAGCTAATTTGGCAAAACAGTATGCATAATTCGTTTAATAATGCACAATTTAACAATGTGTTAAAGTAGGGTCAAGCCTAAAATAAGTGTTTTATAAAGTTTGGAAAATAAAAATCTCTGTTGAATCCAAAAAAAAATTGAGTTTTCATTTATTTAAAGGCTTTTTCAAGGGTCATCCGCCCAAGAATTATGTAGAATCTAACATTTTGTAGCAAACAAATTAACAAAACCTGAAAAGTTGCACCATTTAAACCTTTTTCCATTAAATTTTTTCAAATTGGTGTACAAATAAAAAATAAATTAAACAAAATAGTGATGTTGATGTAATCAAAACATATTCGTCATTTGAATATTTTCAGTATTCGTAGTACAATATTAAACTGTTTTTGAAATATTATTTTACACTATTACATAACCAAGATATGTTTAAAAATTGTTTTTTTAATCATGTTTTGATTTCTTATAAATTATTTTTATTTTTGTCGTTTATTTAACCTTCTTTTTTAATTTGTAACTCCACAATTTTCTTGAGCCTAAGGTTTGTTTTTTATATAAAAAATGTTCTTTTATTTTCGATATTTCGCTATTTTGGAGTAGCGAAATATCGAAAATAAAAGAACATTTTATATATAAAAAACAAACCTTACGCTCAAGAAAATTGTGGAGTTAAAAATTATTTTTATTGATAAAATCTTCAAAACAATATTATTCGTCCATGAGTAACGAGTCAACCGTTTACTAACTTTATGAATCACTAACAATTTATTGGAAAGTGGAGACAGATTATATAAGGGTGTTGCCAGAATAAAACGAGAAATTAACAGACCATTATTTAACGATTATGCGTGACATTTTTTAATAAACGTTTATTAAAGAAAATGAAGACTTTAGCAATTGTATCTCTTAACGCAAATTTAAGAAAAGTTTATTCATTAGAGCCATTATACAATATATATTAATATTATAAATGAAATTTTGTTTATTGTGACTGAAATTTTGTCCACACAAAAAGGCAGAAACTAGATCTACTTAGTCTAATTTGAAAATAAATGTGTTTATAATTTTTAGAGAAAAAGGTTTATTCTTCTTAACCTCAAAACCTACTATAGAAAACAACAATATTTACGAATTTACAAAAACTATTAAAAAAAAAACAAAATTGCCATAAATAGCAAATGCAATACTATTTTAAGGCTTTCACCAAAAAAAGAAATAGAGTTGAACACGATTAAGGAAACGAATTTATCATAGCATAATTCAAGTGATAATAAATATGATTCTCACTGATCATATTATGATCACTGATGACGATTTTATCATCATTTAGGATCATACTGTTGTAATTAGGATCATAATATGAATGCTTCAATTGCCAAATCGATTAACTCCACTTACTGAATTTTATTAAACGTTAATTTCAAAACATTTTATTGACTCCTAACTTTTTAATATCCCAGCAAAAAAAATTGCAAGTAATGCTTTACAAACTACTTTCAATACTTTACAGGTATCCGTTAGTGTATTTTTACTGCTTTTTTAGAAGTTATTCTGAACAAATTCAAAAAATCACTTCTTTCATTGCTTCCAAAGTATCCGTTAGTATAGCTTTTTTAGAATAACTTCTGAACAACTTCCAAAAAAACCACTTAAGTATTGCTCTCTAAAAATTTAACATGGACAAATCATGTAAACCTACTCGTTGGTCTGACTTACAATAAGTTAAGGTCCCTCTGGTCATCACAATACTTCACCCCTTTAAGAATAAGAATTCTTCTTGCTAAGACATATCTAATTCCCGGAATAATTTATGGGTGTGAAATTTTCGCAAGCTGCGACTCTATTAGCAAAAGAAGGCTTAACGTTTTATTTAACAATATTGTCAGATATGTCTATGGATTAAGAAGGAATGCGGAAGTCTCTAATTTTTCCAAAAATCTTTATGGCGTTTCTTTCGATCATTTTCTTAAGATACGTGTACTTCTCTATCTTCATAAAATTATCTACACACAAACCCCACAATATCTTTTCGAAAAACAAAGAGTGAAAAAAATCATTATCCCTCCACACCGTTGCCTTGTATCTGAATGGCAATTTTACCTGCATGCTTCACGTCTTTGGAATATTCTTCCACATACCCAACAACTTAATAGCAACGCAAATAGTTTTAAACAGTTTTTATTTAAGTTTTTTGGTTAAATATAATTTATGTTCTTGAATAATTGTTCTAATATAAATATGTTAATTTTAATGTAATTTTTTGGATATTGCATTCCTGTACTTTAAATATAAAATTAAATCTTGTTGTACAGGAAATGGAAAATAAAATAAATAAATAAATAAAAGTGATTTTAGTATCATTTGGCATTTCCAAACAGAGGGTCCCGTTTTATTTTTTTTAATTTATATTCTATTAATTTTTTTTTTTTTAATATTTTTAATTAATTCGTTCAAATTCAATATTTTTATAATTTTTTTTTTTTGTAGTGCGTTTTCTATTGCTTCGGCATCACTTCTTTTGCTGGGATTCAGAACAAATTTCTCTGGTAATAAATATTAAAACTTCTAAATGTCAAATTTATAATTTAACATGAATTTCAAAAACCAATATACACTATTTTCTCATATTTCTCATTGAGACTCATTTATTTTTCTTTTGGAGTTAATCGAATTGGCGACTGAAACATTCCTCTTAAACACGTCATGACTGATGCTCTTTTCTCTGCGTGTTTATGAAACCGAAAGGGCATAATAGGCTTAAGTGAATCAACTTGTGTAACATTAAAGTCGTCCTTCACCACATTTCTGGATTTTGAAACGTTATTTTTCTCATTAATGTCACAAATAACAGTCCTTGGAAGTTGGTCTAGGGAAAAGGTAGAATAAAAACCTTGATGTCGTCAGTAAGCTTAATATGCTTTAACACTTTTAAGTAGTACTGTTACTGTTAACCGCTCTCTCACTGGCCCTGTCTGAAGTTTCCAGAAGTTAAATTGCAGTTACCCATTAAAACTTAACTCATCACCTCCCACCTAAAGCTTTTTGAAATGCCGGACAGAGCCAGATAACAGTGGATGAGATGCATTTACACTCTTGAGATTCTATACTCGCTGGTACAATCAGTCAAGTCGCTCACGTACTGTTACGGGTTCTCTCACTGGATCTGGCTGAGATTTCAATAAGTTGAATTGCAGTTAACGGGTTTATTTCTTTTATTATATTTTTTCATATTATGCATATTTATTGCAACAATTTTTAATATTTATTAAAATTTAATCATAAAACTTAACCTATCACCTTCTAATAAAATTTCATGAAATGTCGGCCAGAGCCAGCTAACAGAGGTAGAGACACATGCATACTCTTGAGATTCTATGGTCGTTGATACAATCAACTAAAAATCGCGGTGCTGAATAAAAGAAATTAAACTTGGGATGTTTAAAATTTCCAAATAATTTTCTTTTTTCGAAAGTAAATTCAGTTTTATAAGGATTTAAATGTGACTAAGACTTTGTTGATAAGCAATTCCAGTTTCACAAAGAAATACAAAAAATTGTTCATATTATGTAATTTGCAGCGATTTTACATATCACAGACTTCTTTGACTATTGGTTCCAAACTTCTTACAATTATGATACAGAAATAAGTCTATCTATTGGATACAGTGACCATAACTATATTTCCTTAATTTTATTAATGAATCTACTAATTACAGTTTCGAATGTGGGAATTAGAATTATTCTTTAATGTTGGTTTTCTAAAGGACAAGAACAAAGTGTGAATTATTTTATAAAATAAAGAGCTGTTGTTGCACAATAATCTAAAAATAATAATTTTAGAGTTGAGCTTAATCGTTCTTTTTGGTGACTCTGTCATATCTTTCAATAAAATTTATTGAACTAGTTCGATCAAATCGTTCAATCGTTCTTTTTTGTTATGAGCTGCGTCTGAACCGCAGTCCACCATTAGCCTTGCAACAGAGTTGCCTTTGTCATTTCTATGTACTAGTAACATCCCACGGTGGGATGTCCAATACATGACATTCAGCAAATACATGAGATTCAGCCATTGAGTTGCTACTGTGGTAGCCATAGTCTAAAATAAAATACCAGAAAATCAACTCTGTTTGCAGACTAGGCTGGTGTCTCAACAGTGATTCGCGAACTGTGTCATGTTTACATTAATTTTATTGCACATAGACTGAAAGTATCAGAAACTTTAATAAAAATTTGAAATTATTTAGAAAATCATTTAATTTTTTAAAAAAATTGATTGAAAAGAGCCACAAAATTTCTGTGAGTAAAAAAAGACCGAAATGAACGATTATTGGTGAACCATGTTCAAATGAACTAATTAGTTAATGAACGACACAACTCTAAATATTTGTAGTTTTTCCATAGATTTTTTGTGTTTTGTTATTATGTACTCCAGCGTCGTCTTAAGGCCGGCTGTGAGCTGGTAAAAAAAGGGGAAATATAGAAATCATAAACATTTTTTTGCGAAAAGCGTCTGGTTATTTGGGCCGATTGCTAGACGAAAATTTTTCGGCGGCGGCGGCTACTAACGATTGGCAGCGGCACGGCTTAATAAATTTCATATATGTATGTGCTGAGTGCATAAACTGTAAATGTTGTCCGCTTTCGGTAAATTTGGTTCAAGTACAAAATCTTTGGAAGCAAAATAAAAATTTTAGTAAAAGTCTAATCATTTCAACATATCTTTCAACAAAATATTATAAGGAGTGAGATTGTAAAAAACCGACACGAATTAAAATGAGAGCTAAACCGCTTAATCTGAATCTGAAATGAGGCTTGACTTATTAAAATTTTATGTAGATTTATACTTTGCAGTGTTTTGAAAATAAAACTGAATGTATGTTGTTTTTTATCACAATTTTTTCCATATAATTTGTATTTTACTTTTTGTGTTCACCTCTCATTCTCAACAAGCAGTTAAGATAATGTAGCCCGTTTTTAGCTCAAACTACTTTATTCGAAAAACATCCCTTTAAGGGCAGGCATTTTTAGTGAACACTAAAGAAAATCGACCTCTTAAGTGACATTTTCATGAGCATTTAAGATTTTAACATGTTTTCTGCATTACTAATGATTGGGGTTTCTATTTTAAGACCATTCAACTAAACATTTTTTAAAAAGTTCACTTAATTTTCCAGAAATGTTTGAATCTTATTAGAAAAAGTTCTTTTGATCGATTTTTTTTAAATCGCGAAAAAGTAATATATTCCCAGCAAAATCTTTCATTACCAAATAAGTGTTTATACACTCATAGAAATAAGTCTGTAAAAATAGCAGAAAAAGTTACTAAAAATTAGTTAAAAATGCTGCTGCAGAAAAAACTGCTAAAATTAGCAGATTCTTTTACTAAGTACTAGTAAAATGAGAACAGCAAAATTAAAACTGTTAAATTTACAGAATCTTAGTTATATTTAGGCTAACTTTTAGTTAATTGAAAATAGCAAATTGTACTGTAAAATCTGCAGAAAATTTTGCTAAATATTTGTAGACTAAAAATAGCAAAAATAAACTGTTAAATCTACAAAATGTTTTCTATTTTTAAGCGAAATTTAGTTGAATGAAAGTAGCAGTCTATTCTGCTAAAATCTGCAGAAATATTTGCTAAAAAATTGTAAACTGCTGTTTGTTTTAAAAGGCGCGATTTTTATTTGCATTTAAAAAAAAATCGAAAAAAACTTCGAAAATTTAAAATTTTTTAGTGATATTTTAGGCCACTAATTATTTAGCAAAATTTTTTGCTGATTTTAGCAGGTTAATTTGCTATTCTCCATTTACAAAAATTTAGCTCAAATATAACTAAAATTATGTATTTTTGCTGTTCCTAATTTACTAATATATAGTAAAAATAATATGCTAATTTAGCAGTTTTTTTCTGCAGCATCATTTTTAACTAGTTTTTAGTAGTTTTAACTAAATTTTTTACGGACTTTTTTCTATTAGTGTATAATAGAAGTTCATAGCTCCGCACAACTTATTTTTTGGCGTCTAAACTCATTATTTTTGTTTTGTCACGCTTACCCGCTCGCTTACGAGATTTTGAATAATAAGTGGTTATACGAAATTGAATTATACATTGAATTACGAAAAATTGAATTATACACAGAGAGAATTTTGCTGGACGAGTTTTAATGAAAATGTTCAGTAAACTAATGAAGTTTTCTCCACAAAGTAAATGAAAAATTTCATAAATATGAAGAAAAAGCTTCATATTTTTATGAATCTAGTTTTAATGAAACTTTTTCATTGAGTGTATAAAAGTTTTAATAAATGAAATTTTTTACAATATTTAATGAAAAATTACGTTAATTCAATGAAAAGTTTCAATAGACGAGTTCCAGTGCAACTTCGTTATTTTTATGCAAAAATTCATTAATATCATGCAGATAATTCTCTCAGTGTAGGTGGTTATACGATTGCTTACTTAAAAATAAGGAGTTGCACAACTACTTTTAGCTTTAAAAAATACATTCAGAAAAATTAAAGCTTTTACTAGTGTGTAATTTTGGGACTCTTCATAATAATTTAACCACAAAACATTGTATAAAATTTAACTGTGTCTAAAGTATTTAAACTATTACCAGTAAGTCATTATTTTATATTTAAAAACAATGACTACAATAGGCCGTTATTAGGAGCCATTATTTTATATTATAAAATAATGGATAACGATATATCATTATTGGTAATGCAGATAGTAATGAGGTGTCATTACCAATATTTTGCTGGAATTTTTTCTTAATATTTTTAATAGGCTTTACAGCTAGAACTGGTAAAAAGTTACGAGGCTGATCAGTAAGTCATTGATTTTTTAAATTCTTTCGTACATAATTAAAAATCAACATTGCTCCCTTCAAGTACCAGCTGTTAGCACACCTGTCAATTTGAGCAAGGTCCGTAATTTACTTTGTGTTTGGCAGCTATTCAAAGCATAAAACCTCGAGCATTTTTGTAAAAATGAAAAAAAAAAAAATATCGAGTGCTAAGAAAACACTATTTTTTGCGGAAAAACCCATCACTCAAACCAAGGAAGGGCTTTCCTGCCTTTTATTCAAAAAGTCACGATATTATGGGTTAACCAACGTCATTTAAATATAATTGTTTTACTGTATTGTTTCTTAAATTGAATGCTTTGGTTTCTTTCGGTCTTTAAGCGTCTTCGAAAATGAATTTCAGTTGATTTTGCTTCCCAATAAATCATATAACGATACAGTATCGTTAATGAATACATATTTAATAACATTTTTGCTATCGTTTACGATACAAAAATATGAAATCGTAATGATATCATAACTTTTTAAAATAACGATAACGTTTCGTTAAAGATATCGTATATTTTTGTTTATTCGATATCGTTAATGATGTCATATTTTTACGGAATAGTGATACAATAACGAAAAAAATTTTGGAATATGGCGAAAATATTATCGGGCTGCCTGATATTTTCGATATCATAACGACATCGTTCATTAATGAAAAACGATATCATTAACGAATGTGCATTTTTCCACACAGTATCTATTACTTATGAATCCGTTGATAATATCATTCTACACTGATAGAATTTTGTGCATAGTATTAATGAATTTGTTCATTAATCCAATGATTTTTTTCATTGAAAAGTCCCCAAAGAACGCGTTTATTAAATCAATGAAACGTATTCATTAAATGAAAACTAATTGAAAAAAAAAATATTTTTTTTTGCGTTTTTTTATTTATTGTTTATTTTTATTTTATTAATTTTTATTTGTACATATACATATTTCTTTTTTGTTTTTATAACGTTTTTGACATCTCCCTGAACTCGACTTGAACCCGCAATCACCGGAATGTAAACATTACCCCGTTACCGATTGATCTAAATAGCCAAAACAAAATGATGTCATTACTTGGACCTTTATATTTCAATAATTTCATTTTGCAACCCTAGCGTTCATTACTGGAACATATATCTATTTTAGTAATTAGCAAATTCAAAACCCTTATAAAAATTATAGCATATCTTACGGGTTAGTTGAAAATATATAATGAAAAAATTCATTAAATTAATGAATTTTTCATTAATTCAATGAAACTTTTTCATTAAATCAATGAATTCAGATTAATGAATTCGATTCATTAATAGTATGAACGAAAATTCTATCAGTGTAGGGCAAACTTTTCATCTGAATGATATCGTTACGAATTCGAAACGACATCGTTTGGTTTGTTGGGTTTTTATGCAACTTTTTTGTACCACAGCAGGATTTGTTGAACAATTCTGGAAAAATAACTATTTAGTTTTTGTAATTATAAAACTAACCAACTCAACTGTGATATTTGAATTGGAATTGAACTATTGTATCTTAAGGATATTACGGATTTAGCACTTTTTCTGCTCCGACTATTACAATAAAAGTTATAGACGAAAACTTGTGTCGCTGTTTTTTTTTTGTCTCACTCCTTATTAATGTGCAAACAACATTGTTTTGTTTATTTTTATTATTGTTTGAAACACTTTAGTTTTGAATTAGTAAAAACTTACGGATACGGAAATGTAATTTTTTTTAAATATGTTAGCATTTCTTTAATAATGTTATAATAATTTATCTGCAATTTCACTCACACTTCAATAACACATTGCAAATTACAATTCTTTTATAAATCTCTCTTTAAATTTAAATGAACCTTTTTATTTTTTCTAAGTGTATAATTATTATTTATTATTCTTTTCATATGTATTTGTTGCTTTTTATTTCCACTGCAATAATTTATTGATTAAGATTTCGCGACGGTAAAAATAAGATCACAAATACATCATTCCTGCATGCGGGATCAACGACGACACAATATAAACAGAAAGACGTACAAATAGTTAAAAAAATATCAAACACAACAACAAATAACAAGCAAATCAACACTGTGTCTTCTTGGAAGTTTTGAAAATCACCGTCAGTTCCAATCGCCCGCGCTACTTAGGATTGTTTCAATTCACATCAAAAACGCGCGACATTTGCATTAACAATGACACCACACACAAAGCATATTCCACCTTCACCCGTATGTGCCGTAGTTCCTGAGCAAAGAGTTTTGTTCGTACACTAAATATGGCGGCGTTGGTGATACCTTCCTTATGCGAAATTCAAACAAAACATGTCTAAGATACACGATACTGATACATTGCCCAAGAAAACAATAGCGACAACGTGAATAATGTTTACAGTGGCGTTGACGGCACGATAAGATGCGTCAAGCAGACATTTGGTAAGCGGCGACGAATCTGCAAACAAACAAAAAAGTCGACTCTAAAAAGCAAAACAACAAAAACTTCTTGGGTTGCGAAAAATCACAACGACGAAGGTGGTCAGCAACAAACAATAGAGCCAAAAGTGAGGGCACTGTGTAGATAGAGAATTAATGTTCTCACAAAAGATTCCAATCCGAATATTATTCAGCAATTTGTGTGTATTGGCAGCCACTGCTCAATAATTTCTCACTCACTAAGGAATTCCGGATGGTCTGCTGTGTGACTCCATTGATGCTTATATCAGTAGTGCGCATGTGTTTGTGCAGACACGGGATTGTCTCTCTCGTTCTCTCTGTCTGCAAATATATTGTTCACAATAGCTGTCGTACTCTAATTATGTGAAATACCTCTTGAGCAAATCAAATTTAAGATAACTACATTATATTCACCACAGTGGTAACGCTAATGTATGGTGAATATATTGTTACAAAACGTAGCACAGATTCCGGAAAGGAAGCATTTTGATTGAATTTAAATCTAATGGATTATTTGTAGTGTGTGCTAAATTTTCTATTTAAGAATAATATTTACAATATTAAACAAAAAACTAATTTTTGTTTTTGCAAAACTCTATTGTTTTTGTATAAAGTGCTTATTAGGGCTATAACTTATTAACATTTTTTGCAGATATCAAAATTGGCATTGTGTAGTTGAATAGGTCATAAAAAACTATGAACAAATACATTTTTACTTTTCACTGGCGTCAAAAAAGTTCACCCACTAACATCGATGAAGTTTTAAATTTGTATTGTTTAAAAATATCATATTTTCAATAAGGGGTGTAGGAAAAGTTCCCCCAAAAACATTCAAAAATGTTTATTTCTAATTGATTTAACTAAATTTGAGTCCTAAATATTTCGGCATATGCTCACTTTATATACCTTATATAAAATAATACTTGTTAAAAAACATTTTTTTTTTGTTTTGATTTAGAAAATCAATTTGGTGGGTGAAGTTTTATTGCAAACTGACTCAAAATAATGTTTTTGGTTAATAATACAATATTATCTACCTCGTGGTACTATGCGAAAAATGTGGTTATAGCCCTAGTGCTTATGCATACTAATTTGAAAATCTTATAACATGTTTATTGAATTAATTTTGTATGAAAAATTTGTTTCAAAAGCCATTTATAAATTTAAAAAGTGATTATGCATATGACCCTAACACATCCATTAACACAGTGTTCTGTTAGCTACTAACCACATAAATTTTAAATTTTAACGGGACATTGTGTTATCCGGTCTATATATTAAATCCTAGGTATAGCCAGCCTGTTCAGGTCTGAGATCATTCCCCTACGGGAAATTTTAACAAACTGTCACCGAACTGGCCCCTTTATATGAAATAGACTGGTCATTTTTACATGGCGTTGTCATAAGAGGGGGAAATTGACCCCTTGTGACATGTAGCAAGACAAATCCTAGGACAGGTTACTGAACTCTCATAAAAAACAAAGTTCAGGGACCTGTCCTGGGATTTGTCTTGTGACATGTCACAAGGAGTCAATTTCCCCCTACTATGACAACGCCATGTAAAAGTGACCAGTCTATTTCATATAAAGGTGCCAGTTCGGTGACAGTTTGTTAAAATTTCCCGTAGGGTCATTACAGAATCAGAGATTCTTTTATTGATAATATGCGCCATTATCTTGCTCACCGCGCTAAGGTAGTGATACCTCTCCAGTTCTTGCAATCAGTAAGGTTGAGGATATTTATACTAATACCTTCTTTAAGCTGCGAGTCGAGTTGAAGGGTGAACCAGAAGTTTTCGATAACTGGTAGTAAGTTGGCTGTAATTTGGTAATCAGCTTTGAGCATCTCGGGGGCTATGTTATCGGCACCAGGTGCCTTATTTGCCTTTAGAACCTTGACGGCATTTAGCACTTCAGCAATGTCAGGACTTAGTATGGAGATATATTGACGTAATATGTGTTCTGTACATGAACAGATATTTTCCAGGTTTGTTGGGGTAGTAATGCTGTCTCCATATTTCCAATTGCTCGTTCTTAGATGTTGTTAGTAATCCGTCACTATTTTTAAGTGGTTTCGTATTCGAGAAGCTTTTTCTGGTGAGCTTTTTAGTTATCCCGTATATATCCTTGGATCTGTCCTCTTCGGTGGCTTTTTCTGCATCACTAGCAAGTTGTTTGTACCATATTCTTTTATCGGTTCTGGCACTCCGCTTTACTTGCTTGTCGCGCTTGTCGCGCTTGTCTTGCTATCCGGCCTAAGTCCTTTGAAATTCAATTGGAAAAAACTGTTACATAATTAAGTTCTAAAATAATTTTTTTAAGTGTATTTCTGCACGGAGAGAATTTTGCTGGACGAGTTGTAATGAAAATTTTCAGTAAACTAATGAAATTTTCTTCACAAAGTAAATGAAAAGTCTTTTAAATTTTATGAAAAAGCTTCATATATTTTATGAATCTAGTTTTAATGAAATTGTTTCATTGAGTGTATGAAACTTTTAATAAATAAAATGAAATTTTGCTGGACGAGTTGTAATGAAAATTTTCAGTAAACTAATGAAATTTTCTTCACAAAGTAAATGAAAAGTCTTTTAAATTTTATGAAAAAGCTTTATATATTTTGTGAATCTAGTTTTAATGAAATTGTTTCATTGAGTGTATGAAACTTTTAATAAATAAAATGAAATTTTACACAGCATTTTAAAAGTGAATTCTTTTGCCGCCTTTTTAACTGCACTTAGTCGATTGGAAATGAAAAAACTCCTTGCTAAAATCACTAAACTTTTTGCTGAATATTAGTATATTGAAAAACACTCAAAAAATTTGTAGGGGAATTTTACTTTAGTTAATTTATTTGCTGAAAATTTAAATATAGAAATTGTGTAGAGTTGTTTTTTTTAATTATCATTTACGTTGTCTGTACTACATCCAGATAAACTGCGATATCTACATCTTGTCTGTTGTCGTACATACTATAAATGCGGTTATCAGCACAATTTTTGTAGCAAAATATTTTATTAAAACATTAGTTCGAAATTAGTTTAGTGCTAAAAAAATATAACTAAAACTTTTGCTGAAAACGGAACTTCAGGAAAAAAATTGCTAAAAACTAGTACACTTGATATACAAGATGTTTTACTAATTTTCTACTAACTTATTTTTTTGAGTGTACCTTTGTTTAACTGTCATTTTCAGTACCTACATTTTTTGAGTGTATATAACGCAATAAATGCCCTTATCATATTAGAAGTTTGTCTGTATTCTTAAACTCCAATTATTATGATCTGGTAACTCTACCTTTTTAGGTGGCAGATTTTTTAGCGGCGAATACATTAAGGAACACTGAGTAGGGTACAAAAAATATCAAAAAATTTTGTAAAAACGAATTGCACGAATGTCAACACGAACATTGTTAAAAAAAATGACAATTTTTTCACGAATGTTCCTTAGTGTATTCCGCGCTTTTTGGTCAAAAGTCATGAAAAATGCCAAAATAAATCGTCAATACCGTCAACAATTTTATAAAAAAGTTGATCTAATGCCAAATTTTGTTTATTAGTAATATTTCAACACGAACTTAATTTTATTTGTTTTGTATTTATCAAGGCAAACATTTTTTTTATTAAATTGATTGGCATGCAGTGAATCAATTTGTTTGACTCTATGAATAGAATCTATGAATTTAAATTGATTCTGTGAATATGTAATTGATTAACTAAAGTAGAATTAATTCAGTTAATCAAATGAGTTTTGCGAATAGATTCGTTCAAAATTGAATTAGATTTAAAAATTGAATTAAGAAACTTCAAATATGTTTTAAAAATCTGTATTTTTCGGAAATCGTCAAAACTTTTTAAATTTTAAGCAAAAAAATGGTCAGTCGTCATATGGCAATCTTTCACTGAAAAAAATCGGCAAAATGATTGTAAAAACGTCACGTCTGGCACCACTGGGCTCAACATTTAGTTTCGCTTTAGCTCTTATTTATTTTAGTCGGCTTATCGTGTCGTCCGTTTTTCAGTGCAAATAATAAATGGAAAAAGTGTATAAATTGTTCTAAATATTAGTAAATAATTAAATATGTTAGGCATATTTTATAAGTGATTACTTTTTTTTATTTAATCTTGCAAGATAAATATGTGAAAAGTTATTTTTTAATAAGAATTAAAAATCATAAAATAATGTGAAAGTGTTGTGCTTTGTGTTGTATAGAGAATTGCAATACAGCTTTATTTTGCTATACCTAATGAAATAAAGCTCTTTCGTTGTTCTTGTTTTTCTATAAAAAATATTTCTCTCTCTATTAAAAGCGATCTATCACCAATGAGATATAAATAAAGTTAAAAGTTTTATTATTATTATTTTTTCAACAAAAAAAAAAAAAAAAAAAAAAAAAAAAAAAAAAACAAGATTAAATTTGTCATAAAACAAAAAACAACAAGATTTTTTGTTTTTGTTCCTGTGTGTGTATTTGTCTTATCTTTTATGCAAAGACTATTTTATATAAGGGCATGGTATTATTTCTGGTTTTGGTGAACTATCTATTAGTGTTGTCAAAATAAAGATAATCGGTTCGTGCGTTAAAACTCATGTGTACAGTCTTTAAATTAAATAGATTTTAAAATGTTAAGGTGAGTTGAAAATTGTAACAAAAAGAAATTGCCAAGAAATTAAAATAAAATAAAAAATTTTGAATTACAAAAAAATAACTCCATTTCAACCCATCCGAATTTCAGTTCAAAGTTATATAGTCGGCATGCCCGACTTTAACTTTTTTACTCGTTTGAAATATTATTGTTCATACACTCAACCAAAAAAGTCTGTAATGGCTACTGAAAATTTTGTTGTTATTACGGGAAATTTAACTGTTTTGAGCCCAGCAGTATTTTTTGCTAATTTTAGCAACACATGTGTGCTGATCTGCAGTACAACAAAATTAGTAGAAAAAATTAGTAGTCGCTACTAAATTTTAGCAAAATTGTTGTAAACTGCAATTCAAAATCGATTTGCTAAAATCAGTTAAAAAACTTACTAAATATCAATCATTTTAGTACAATAAAATAAGTATAAATAATTAGTTGCAGCTACTAAATTTCAGTAAATTATTGTAAACTGTATTTTAAAATCAATCTGCTGAAATTAGCAAAAAAGTGTACTAAAAATAAAAAAAAATGTAAAATCTAAAAAAAAATGATTAAAAAAAACTTTTTTCTTTCGATTTTAACAAGCGTATAATTACTTCATCGTACTTGAAATTTGGAGTCAAAATTGCAAACGGTTCTCCAGTTATTTGTTTTTTATGCATTGGAGATACAATAAAATTTTCTGAGTGTTATTTCCAAACTTACCCCTCAATTCATAAATGCTTTGTAAAGTTATTACAGGTTTACAAAACGTCATTTTCATACAAAATTTGTTCAATAAACCTCCTATAATTTTACAAAGCGTTTATGAATTTAGGGGTAAGAATATATCAATAGTAACAAATATAAACTAAACAAGAATTGTAAAAAATCAAAAAAAAATTTTTTTTTAATTAGTATATTTTTCTGCTAAATTTAACACTCGGTTTTGAAAAATTAGTAAAATGTTTTGCTGAAATCAGCAGCGAGTTAGTAAAAAAAATCCGTAATTTGTAATAAGAGAATAGCAAAAGTGATTACTAAAAAACGAAATTGTACTAAAAATCAGTATAAAAATAGTAAAGTGCGATTGGAAACTGTTTACAAATTTTTTTACTTACTTTTTTATCTGAGTGTGGGATTCCAGTTACATTTCAATTAAAATTACATCCAACAAATAATTGTAATTTTTAGTAAACTCACAATAAAAGTACACGCAAAAAATGATTAGCCTAAATTATCTATTTAAAGATTTGTTTAAAATAAAATAAATTTTAAAACAAATATTTAATTTAATCAGTTAAACAGTTGAATCGCTTAATTATTTCAATCGTACACAATCTTTAGTAATTAATACTAAAATTTGCATGATAAGTGCAAAATCAATTAAACTATAATTGATATTATCAGTTTCGTTTTTAATTTTTTGTGTGCTACAAGAATACGGAGTGCGCCATTAAAAGTGTAACTTATAAAAAACTGCATAAAAGATGTTTTGAATAAGTTAAAATTAAAAGAAAAACTATTTTTGAATATTTTTATTTTATTTAATATGCCATAATGAATTTTAAAGTGTCTGCACAGAGAGACGAGTTTTAGTGAAATTTTTCAGAAAACTAATGAAGTTTTCTTCACAAAGTAAATGAAAATTTTCTTAAATAAAATGAAAAAGCTCCATATATTTTATGAATCTAGTTTTAATACAACTTTTCCAATGAATGTATGAAACTTTTAATAAATAAAATGACATTTTTCACAACATTTTATGAAAAATTTCATTAATTCAATGAAAAGTTTAAATGGACGAGTTCCAATGAAACTTCACTGGTTTTATGTAAAAATCCATCAATATCATGCAGATAATTCTCTCAGTGTGCGATGAATTTTTTGGTACAAGCTTTCCATTTGTATCTAAAATTAGTAATGGTTTTAGGCACTCATGTGGTCTTTAGTATCCTCTAGTGCTGGTTAATTCGGTTACTTTTCAATATTCGATACGACTCGATATTTTTAATTTGGATACTCAATACTAATCGATACTTTGAACGGTTTTTAAATTTGAAATTTTTTAAAATTTTTTAATAACATTAATTGTAAATTTTTAAATTCAATATTTAAATTTATATACATATTTTAAACTTTTTTACCAACCATTCATTGCATTTTTTTTATAGTTTTTTAACATATACTTTTAAATATTTTACTTCTGATTTTTTTTTTCTTTCAGCAGAGTTGTAGTTTTGTGATAAATATTTTAGCGGAGTCACATTTTTGTGGTAAATATTTTAGCAGTCACATTTTTATATATTTTGTCTGTCCAAAATGCAACTCTGAAAATATCGAGTAGTTGTTTTAAGTATCGAGTATCCAAAAAAAAAGACAAATACTCGATACCCACTACTCATATTTTTACCAGCACTAGTTTCCTCATTAACGCCTTCGCTGCGGAGGCCAAAATGGCAAATAATTTAAAATGATTTAAATTGTTTTCTTTTGCCATAGTAAATTCATACAAAATTTGTCTTAAATAAAAAAAGATGTAAAATGTGTACTTTAGATTAAATATTCTGAAAATATTGAAGACAATAATTTTTTATTAAACTAATTTGTTAAAATTGAATCAATTCGCTTGGTTCTATGAAAAGAATCAACAAAAATCAAATTGATTCTTTGAATTAGATATTGATTGAATAAACTGAAATTAATTTTACGAATTGTTTCGTTCAAAATTATATCAGATTTAAAAATTGAATTAAGGAAATATGTTTTTAAAAGACTGATTGATTTATAGTTCGCGAGTCAAATCATTAAACTAATAGTTCAATCAATTGCATCACTTGAAATTTGGATAAATCACATCCTCACTTTATTCAATATCAAATCATCGATTGAAAACGTTCTTAAACAGGGCTGTGCCTTTTATTATTTTTACGGTTGCAAATTTTATAAATTAGCTACTGGCAAAGCACTTCTTTGCAACGTTGGGAAAGCTTGTTGTTTAAATCAAGTACTGGCAAAGAACGCCACTTGATAGTTAACTTATTAGCCGCTTATATTGTTTATAGTATTTTAATATTTTTTTCCATTTCTTCTATTTTTAGGTAAGAATCTAATGCATGAATGCCATTGTATTTATAATTTATTGTAAGTATTGAACAAAATCGAATTACTTGAATTGATAATGCGCTATATTAATGATCGTCAACATTTTCCGATCACATAACTTCCCTTTTATATTCAACTGTTCCACGTACCACCAGAGTAAAATGAATTGTTTTTATTTGAAAAGAAAATGTAGTAATTTGTTAAGTTCGTTTTCTATCAAACTTTCTTTCCGATTTTTTCTATTACAGAAATAAATATTACGTATCACTAGTGAGTGGGTCAGGTAACACAGCCTATCCTGCTGAAATCAATAGAACTATTTGATAAAAATAGTAAACTGCTGATTTCAAAAGACTACATTTTTATTTGCATTTAGATTAGATACGAAGGCACTACGCACCGCGACCAATATAGATCTTATGTGCTGCCTAGAGTCCCTAGAGTTTCAGGCTACCAATAAAGCCAATAATCCCGTTAGGAGAATTTAAAAAAATCGGAAAAAATACTTTAATTTTTTTATGTTTTTTTAGTCTGCAAAATTTTTTGCAAAATAATCTTGCTAATATTTAGCAAAAATAATCTACTGATTTCAGCAAGGTAATTTTTAACTAATTTTTAGTATTTACTAAAATTTTTACACACTTTTTCTGTAAGTGTATCCTTGACCTTAAAATGCCACTAATGAAAAAAATTAAAATACCCTAACAAAATTATTTAAAATACCGTTATTCCTAAAATACCATAATGAAATAATTTAAAATACCGTTAACCTTAAAATATCCTAACAAAATAACTTAAAAATGTTTTATTTCAGCCATGGAAACGATACGTTTTTCGATAAGGGTAACGCTATTTTAGACTATTTTGGTATTGGTATTTCAGGAGTTACGCTATTTCATTTAAGTTATTTCAGTTATTTCAGTAACGATATTTCGGTTATTTCAGTAACGGTGTTTCAATTATTTTGGTAACGGTATTTCAAGTATAACTGCAGTAAGTTATTTCGGTACATACCGTTAATTTAAAAAAAAACACTTAAAAATGCCAATCAAATTAATGCCAACGTGCAGTTACCAAGAGCAGAGAATTAAAAATAACGGGAACGGTATTTTAAGGATAACGGTATTCCTTTTATTTTGGTAACGGTATTTTAAGGGTAACGCCTGACAACACTGCTTTCAGCTCTTAAAGTGGCATATATATACGATCAAGCATGCTGTCCAGCTTGTTTGATAAACAAAAAATGGTTTTTGGAAAACACAAAAATTTGACTTCAAAAACACAAAATCAACACAGAGAATGATAATGACGAAATTATTTTTATTAATTGTTTTCTTTGAATTTAATTTTTTAATTTCTATTTTTGCATTTTTTAGTTTGTTTATTAACGTTATCCCTTTCTTGTCACAAAATAACTAATTAAAAATGTAAAATTCTCCAATGTTTGATGATTTTTTTCATTCGATAGTAAAGCGTGTTTATCAAAAATGGCATAAAAGGACTATCATTAACCACAAAATACTGCTAACGAAAATTCCCAGGAAAATTTTCTGTTTCAAAGAATCTGTTGTAGAATAGCTACTTTTCATTTACCACCCCTTTTACTGTCGATTCTAACATCGATTACTTTTGTTTGAAATTGTCCCAAAAGCAAACTCTTCTATAGCTGCAAAGTGCCCTAGAATCAGTTCTGGAACACATCTTTCATATAGGATCCCATCACACCTTTCATATAGGATCCCAGGAACTGATTCCGGAACCAGTTCCATGGAATCGGTTGCAGTGGAACCAGTTGTAGAATAGGTGTGTTTGGCTACCGATTGTAAAAAATTTCCAGTGGTTACCCAGCAAAATTTTTTGGAGTGGTCGCCTTTGAATCTGTTCTAGAATAGGTGTTTTTACCACTGGTTCCGTGGAACAGGTTCTAGAACTAATTCCTGGAAGTCAAAATGGAAGGCTTTACTGTCGCAGATCCAGTTCTATAACTGGTTCTCGAACCGGTTCCAAAGCAACCTGTTCTAGTTTGGAGGAACAGAACCTGTTGCTTTTGGGACAAACTCAAACAAAAAATCACCGATGATAGAACATAAATTGGAACAGGTTGCACGTAAGTGCAAGTTGTTCTACAACCAGTTCTTTGCATTCGACAATTTTGCTGGGTATCTATTATGTATTACCAAATGAATGAATCGCTGGCCAAACCTATAAAAAACATAATTTTGCCAACTGATGTCCTGATTTTTTTTATTAATTACACGATGTGGTACGAAAATATCCTGCGGTTAAGTTAACATTAGTTTTTTTAACGATGTCATTCTAGGGTTAAAATTAATAATACTTGCAATGTTTATGCACTATACGACTGAAACAATCCAGTAAATCGTAAATGGTCTGTCATTAATTCTATGTGTTTTCAACACGGGTAAATCCTTTAAGGGATGCAATAAATCAATACCAATTTTATTAAAATTGGGTTAAGTTTTTGGCTAAACATAACACTTCTTATAGTAAAGCCATCATAATTTTACAATTATTGGGAATAAAATACTCATTTTGTTCAT
The DNA here is from genome assembly GCA_949987735.1 of Leucophora obtusa. NCBI lineage: Eukaryota > Metazoa > Arthropoda > Insecta > Diptera > Anthomyiidae > Leucophora > Leucophora obtusa. Next base: position 507,397 of record OX465297.1, read on the forward strand.
TACTTCTAAACAATTTTAAAAAAATTTCAAAAACTCGTAGATATATTTTCAAAAGAAGTACAAATAACTGTATGTATTGTATTCTTAAGAAATATTAAAAATCAATTATTCAAAATGATATAAATTGAGCTCAATTGTAACACAGTCGTGGTAAAGGCAACGCCTCTCATGTTGAATGACAACCATTTTCTTGGGAGGGGTATACTAAAACAAAAAAACTATATAGCCTGCTCTTTTCAGTACGCAAGTACATTTTAACATTCTCTTCTTTCTTTTCCCATTTGAGCACATGAGTAAGAAATCTGATGTAAATCCAAAGTGTGGTGAATAACGTTAAATTGGAATGTGGAATGTATTAGCAGATATAAAATTATTTAATGATCGGTTGGGCGGAGTTATATTTAGCAGATCCCTCTGCAAAAAATCCATTGTCACTTTTCTTCACTTCACAGCGTACTATTCGTGCGAAAAATCTGTCGTAACTATGCACAAAAAATGATTTGTGATCTTAATAGAGAAAACAATTACGTTTTTGAGTACATTTTAAGCCATCTTGTATTGCGACAGGATTCCCAATATTTTACAAACAAATACGTATGAACTTCCCACTCAGGAATTGCCAATGGTACAAAAATCAAACACTGCCCTACCACTGTTTAACCGTGGAGTTAAAAATAAATGAGTTGCAGAACACTTATTTCGGACGCTTTGCCAGCGTTTGTAAAGATTATTTTGCCAGTATTTGCTAACAAAAATTTCAGTGAATAAAGAAAAAAAATCTGACAAAGTATTGGCTTCAAGCGCTATGGCAACGTTTGCAAAAAGTGTTTCGTTTCTCCAGTACTACCAACAGTGAACTTAACTGATTTTATAAAAAAAAAATTGATCACACGGAAAAAATTAAAAACGAGTTTTTAATTAATTAATTACGAAATTGATAATATTAATTACATTTTAATTGATTTTGCACCTATCACGCAAATGGTATTGTACTATAAAAAAAATTGTGTACGATTAATTGAGACAATTAAAGATTTAAAATATTTAGTTAAATAAATTAACATAGGGTTTCTAGAAGACGACGTTGTCGCACGAATGAGTGACTACGTGTATTTTGTATTTGTATTGCATGTATTTTGTTATTGTATTTTCGTTCGTGTGAAGCAAAACGTCATCAGGAAACATCACCTAAATCATGCGCGGCTCCAGCAATTAATTGAGTTGGACACTGTGGCGTATGATTTTTCCCCTTATATTAATTTCAGCAGCCGCGCATGAATTAAATATTTGTTTAAAAACAAATTTTATTTTACAAAATCTTTAATTAGATGATTTAAGCTAATATTTTTATGTGTAGAAGCTTTGTTAAAAAATTATTGTAGTTTGAAGGTTTGGAGTTGAAGCTCGGTTAGACGCATATATATGATTTTTTTTTTAATTTTTAATATACAGTGCCACCTCGCTTAACGCAACACTCGATTAACTCCTCGATTATTGCAACTCGTTAATTATTTGCATTGTTGACTCAACTTTTCCAAAAATATAACTTTAGTTATCGTAACTTTTCTCCCAACATTTTTAGTTTGTCTTTTTTATTTTTTACTTGAATTGCATTTCAGAAAAATATTTCATGTAACCAAACACACCCGACGAAAAAAGCTTATATTCTGACTTTTTTATTAAGTTGGTATTCCGAGATCACGTTTTGTCTCAGACGAACGAAATACATTAACAAAATATATGAAATACAGAAACAAAATACATGCAGTCCCTCATTCGTCTCACAACGGAAGTCTTCTAGAAACTCCATATAAATAATTGTTTTACTAAAAAGGAATGTACCCCAAGTGGTATACGCCGATTTTAATGAAACTCGGATATCTCAACCGCGAAGGTTTAGAAGTGTTTAAAAGTGTTGCCAAAAATTACATTTTTATTTCAAAGCAACTAAATGCAAATGTGGTATTTTTGGATAGGAATTTCGAAGGTTCACCTGTGAACTTATTTTTGTTGTAATGTTTTTAGAAAGTTTATATGGAGCGGTATACAAGGATCATGACCAAATTTATATACATTAATCCTTAATAAGTTTAGATAGACATTGGTGCCATTTCGGATTTCGTCGGATTTTTCCCGAAGGATGGTTTTTGGTGCCTCTTTGAGAGCTGTGTGAACAAAACAGGCAATATGCATATCAGAATCCATATTTTTAAGAGTACTTTAAAATTACATACATTTTAATTTTTATTTTGTTAATTTGAGATATGCTCCCGTACAAAAAGTGTAAAAAAATTGGGTTTTCCCATAAAACTTTTTTTCTTTATAAATTAATTGTTATACGGGCAAATCTACAGAACCGTACAATTTGATGTTACTCATAATTTAAGCAGGCTTTATAGACTTTCAACTTTACTTTTTAATATATCCCTTAATACTTTTTAACATTCCAATTCCAATATTTTTGTTGTTTTTTTTATAAAATGAGAAAAGAGAAAATATATTTTTCAAAAAATATAAAATGTTGAATTAAATAATAAAGTAAATTAGTAAAACAAAGCTAAAAACATAAAAGTTTAACGTGTACAGTTTCTTTTGCCGCTAGCAGTACATATAATTCTTCTGAATTGAAATTGACGTCGCTGGCGATCAAACCTGCAACTTGCTGTGCAGCAGTCCATCGCGCTACCCATTACACCACAGCGTGCACAATTTAATCGTTTCTATTTAATCGTTTCAATTAATCGTACATATAAAACTTTTAGCACTGGGTACCACCAAATGCGCGATAGTTGCAAAATCAATTAAAATAAAAGTTGATATAATCAATTTCGTAATTGAAACTCATACTCGTATTTACTGTTTTCTGTGCTAATAAAAATTAGCGACAACACACAGGTGCTTTAAGCGAAAAGTACGTAGTGCCGCTTTTAACCGATTTTCGATTATTTAAATGCGTACATATTATGTTCAGTAAAGTTTAAAAAAAATTAAATTTGAAAATTTTTCGTAGGTTTGAGGTTAAGAAGAAGAATAAACCTTCCTCAAAAGTTATAAACACATTAAATTTGCAAATCAGACTAGATCTAGTTTCTGCCTTTTTATGGACAGGCTTAATCAGTGATCTTCCATTAAATTGTATTATTGTTTATATTTTTATTGTCAGATTGTCTCTATATGAATAATTTCAGAAGTGATCAAACAGACATATACAAACATTCTACTTCAGATTTTCTCTGTTTATCTTCTTATTTCCTCCGTGTCACCTTTCACAAATATTGCCACATTTTTATTTTTTATAGTAGTGTTGTTTTTTCAAACGCGTCTTATAGACCAAATACAATTAATATTGTCATTAATATGTATTTTTATTAATTCTAATTTAGTAGGTTTGAGGTTAAGAAGAAGAATAAACCTTCCTCAAAAGTTATAAACACATTAAATTTGCAAATCAGACTAGATCTAGTTTCTGCCTTTTTATGGACAGGCTTCATCAGTGATCCTTTTCATTTGCTTGCACGTGTAACTAGGAAGTCATAACGAAAACATATTCGCTTAATCTTGCATCATACAGCAGGTATGCATAAAATTTCAGAATTCCGTATCAAAATCTGCAGATTTGTTGGCGAATATCTGAAATGTGTTAGTTACACCGCTTTGCATTTAAGTTGAAGATATGAGGTCGCTGGTGAAAACAGCCGATACAGGTTACATGATTTTATACTATCATTTATTCAGCAATCACTAGTTTAACTATACTCTGTGTTTTATTCTCACTGCAACAAAAAAAAAGTATATATATTTTGTTTTAGTATTGTTTACATAATTGATGGTTTGTGACTTTACAACACTTAAACTTTTGGTCTAGTTTAGATATCCTCTTCCCATAGATATCATTGTAACCAACCATGACAATTTGGAAACCGTTTATCTATACGTAGTACATAGAGAAATGTTGAAATAGCAACTTACTTTGTCAAAACAATTGCAAACAACTCAACGCGCATCTCATAATTATTTCCTCGGTTCGCTGCCGTTTTGAAATGTTCAGACAGCCTAATAATAACGACAATTTCATGCAACTGGTAGTAGTGGTCAAATAATAACAAACAGCAAGCACATAGAGAGGAGGTTAGATGCAGCATGTAACACGCTACATAGTACATGCGACGCTCTTCCCGATTCATTGCTAGCATTCTCGTGAAACAACATCGATTGTGTGTTCAGCCGTTACTGTCAGTTTTGTTGTAATTGTCTTCGCCACGATCAGTAATCCAAAATGGCATGACGTAACGTGGTTGTAGTAATTATTCAATTTGTTTCTCAGCGTACAAAAACAAAACTTTGCTACATAGATATTACAATTTTTTATGCTTCAATGAAATAACCAAATATTACTTAAATGCTATTATGTGATGGTTGCATCGAAAAGGTATGTCTGTGTACAGTAATGTGCAAAACAGCCTAGGAAAATCTTAGTAATATGATATTACCAGTTCATGTGTTATTAGTAGGGTAAGGAATTTCATGCAAATACATGTTTTGCCTCGATAGTCCAAAAATAATATGGACGAGATATTTATCCGAATCATCAAGTTTAGAACAAAATGGCATCGATTTGTTGTTGCATATTTTTGCATATTTTGACAGAAGTGCATCTTTTTGCATATTTTGACTTAAATGCATATTTGGTGCCTTTTAAATCCATACTTTGTGCTTTTCAGTGCATATTTGTGCATATTTTTAATTTTAAGTAGCATTTTTTAATATGCAAAAATTGAAAAAAATTAGTACCTACGTTTTCATAATTTAATTTAATCAAAATATTTTTTTTGCATTATTTTTTAAAGAAACATTCTTAAAAACTTAATTGCCCTATGGATCGATCGGGTATCGAGTTTGTGTCTGCTTGCAAAATAACTAACTAGCCTATATTTTTTTGTTGTAAAGCGTGTTATTTTTGCAAAAAAAATGGTTTTTAGTGCATATTTTTCATGTTTTTAATGCATATTTGTCGTTTTTAGCCGCATTTTGTAGGCGCATATTTTCGATTTTTAAGTGCATGAAATACCTTGCCCTAGTTATTAGTAATAATAATACATATCCTTGGCCTTACATTACCTATTACCAGTAAAGGGTGACCTATACCCATTGGCTTACAAAACATTACTGGCGACGTAATACAGGGTACAGAAAAAAGGCATACTCCTTAAAATAATCGTAAATAATTCACCCATTTTGGACCCACTGTTCCGTTTTCAACCCGCGGCAGTATTTTTTTCTGGAAAAAGATAAATCAGTGGTTTAAAAATCATTGAATTATTTGTTTGATATATTAATTTAAATAATAAATTGTTTTTGTTTTAAATATTTATTTAAAAAAAGTAAATTTTTGACATTTTTTTGATGGGAACTTTCCAAAAATTATTTAAAAATATAAAAAAGGACCAAACTTTCATATCTTCGATTGGCATTTTTTCACGAATGTTCCTTCGTGTATTCTCCGCTTAATTTACGAAAATCTAGCCAATCGGAACATGAATTTTGCAAATGTACAAAATCGAAAGTACTCTAAGAGAATTTTCTTGGACGAGTTTTAATGACATATTTCATTAAACTAAGGAAGTTTCCTTCAACAAGTGAATAAAAAATGTCTTAAATTTTAAAAGAAGCTTCATAATTTGTATGCAACTATATGTAATATAAAGTTTTTCGTAAAATTTTATAAAAAACTGCATACATTTAATAAAAAAATTCAATGGGCGAATTCCAGCGATTGTCGGCAACCCTGACATTATAATGTCAGGGTTGCCATATGACAGTTTTAAAAAATTTGTCAAAAACTACCATATTTTTGAAAATAATAATAATGAGTTATGCTTACAAACCAGAGTACCGATTCTGAATAGTTTGTAAGCGGTGAAGTGATAAAAACTGTAATTTGTTATCATTAATTTTAAATGAGTGAACAATATTTTTCATCGCTTCACAAATCATTCGGTAGCGGTACTTAGCATACGAAAAATCAAGAAATATGTCGTTGACTGCAGCGTCCTCCTTTGGTGTTCCTATAGCACTTAACCCCACCGAAGTTAAATAACATAACAGAGCTATGAACTAAAAAGCTTAAACAAAGTTCGCCAACTCTTCATCAAATGGCGCGCAACAACTGTTCTATGATTCAACATCTTGCGCAATTACAGTGTTGCCATATTTGAAGTTCTTCATCTTTCACCACCTTTCACTTCTTCTCTATCCCATTTCCAAAGGAAGCAACAATTAATATGAAGAATTTCCATGTTGCTTTTCTTTAAAAAAAATATATATATAGTTCCATATACGATCATATATAGTATCATAGAATATATGCCCATATATGTTCGAATCCGAAGTTTGAGAGCACATGGCCGTATATGATCATATATGAGCATATATTAATCATATATGCACATATATAATCATCATAATGATCAGCCATACACTGAGAGAATTATCCTTCATGATATTAATGATATAATTTCATAGAATTTTTATCGTAGAACCAATGAAGAATTTCATTATGTATATAATATTTAATTAATACTATGAAATTTCTCATAACTTTTCTTTCATAAAATTTCATAATTTCATTAAAAAAAATTCATTGAATTTCATAAATTAGATCTCCATAAATTTAATGAAAATGTCCTTTATATATACATATGAAATTGTTCAATAGTATTTACTTTTTTTAAATTTTTTTTATAAAATATCATTTTTATAAAATATCATTTCCTTAGAGAATAATCTTTTATAATTTTTATTTTTTTTAATTACTTTTTTATTATTAATTTAGGACTATGAAATTTTTTTATAAATCATATTAATTTTTTCGAAATTTGTTTTTATGACCCTTTTTTATTTAATGAATTCTTTCTTTAGATATATTTTGTATAACCGTAAAATATGCTACGATTTTATTACGCCTTTTGCATTTGCTAAGTACATACTTTTAATTTATCCACTCCAGCTTACCAACGGCAACAACCAACTATAATAAATAATAGTAAATGAAATTGCTTCATAGATTTTATGAAACTCTTCATTGGCTGAATGATTTATTCATTGGACGAGTGGCCTATTAATTTTATGAAGAGTTTCATTAATTTTATGAACTTTTCATAAACATTGACTTTAATGAAACCTGTTTCATAGATTCTATGAAAAGTTTCAATGGTCGAGTTCCAGTGACAATTTTCATTGAAACTATGAAGAAATTCATTACTGAAGTGATGATAATTCTCTCAGGGTAATCATATATTGTATGTTCGTATACGATCCCATTTTCACCTGGGCTACATTATTTTTTCTCCACTACGAGTATCGCATAGCTGAATCTCATTAAAATCGGAGAGAACCTATTGGGATACCGTCCTTGTAAGGCAAACGGTTCTGATGAAAATATATTTTCGATTTTGAAACTGCCATTAAAATTTTTCTTTTCAACTAAGACAATTTTAAAAATGCATTTCAATACCATAAGTTATTTTAAATATAATTAATTTTTCAATAATATAATTTCCATAAGGCATTTTTTTTGAAAGGTTTTTCTCACGACATTCTTTTTTGACAAAATTTTGGCAATGTTCATTTTAAATTCGACACTCTTCAATTTGCATATATGTTTATATCGAGTCACAACCGCTAAAAAGTGCAATTGACAAATACAGAATTTTATTTAATAGAAAGTGGATTGCAACCATGGTACAACCACAGAAGGTAGATGCATTAGGGAGAGTTTGACAGTTCAGGGTTTTTGATTTGTTAGGTGTCCAGGTTTCGTCATATAGGCATACTGAGTCTCAGAAGAAAGGCTTTGTATGATGATTTCAACAACATGCTCAGCGTTTCCAAGTTTTTTTTTAACTTAAGTTGGGATTTTTAATGAAAGCACCACATTGCGTAGGGTGTTTTAAAGTTCTAAATCGTAAACTATCGATTTTCGTCAAAAAATAAAAATTGAAAATCGTATCACATACACTTTTGTAGCGGATATGGTTCGATATGCAACTCATGGTTTGTAGTAGGTACCTACTATATGCACATAAATATATGCAAGCACAAGTACATAAGAAAGTATATTAAGGTTTTTAAACTTTGCAAGACTGCATTCTCACACTACCATGGAAGTTTAAAATGGCACCCCATGGCATGATAGACTGAATTAAGCTAGACTCCACCAACAACAGGATTTTCTTGTAATGAGCAGTAGCAACTACGGCGTGAAATTATATGCAAATACTCGTTGCTCAAGTACCTTACACGTTTATAACGTGTTTTAAACCAACCCAGTCTGTAAATGATGTTGTGTGTGTGTCGATATATTGTATTTATGTACAATATAAAGCGTGGCTGTGTGTGTGTAGAATATGTGCTTGGAATGGTAACACACATCCGAGTGTTGATCGTTGCACGGTAGCTAATTAAGCCACTTATGTGTATGTGTTATGTGTCGGGTTGTTTTAGGGTTTTTGTTGTTAAAAACAAAAAATACGGCATCCAAAACATACAATATTCCCGTACCATAAAAATCTAATAATATGTCCTTAAATACATGCCACACAATGAATAACTCAAGAAGTTGGCACTATTATGTTATACGCTCAACTGTAACTACAATATGCAATTACACACTGTGTTATAAGTTTGGAACAGCATTTAATTTGAATTAATTAATTCAAATGAATCACACTAATTTTTTCACAGCCTCCTATGTGAAAAAATTAATCTCTCAAATGTTCTTTTCATTATATAACACTTTGAATTTTAAGCTCCCTAAGGTTTATAGCACTTTTTTATTGTAAATTTGTGTACAGCGGCGGTTCCCATCAACTTTCACTTTACGGACCACTTGAAATATTCTCAATTTTAAAATTCTTATACAGGGTGGCGCAAAACTAAAGTCATATGAATTGCCTACCATTTTGTTAGAAATGAAAAAAAATGAGTTCTGTTTTACTTGTTGCCAAATAATTCTCTATCTGTCTACAACATAGACGTCAAAGCGCAATGATTTTTGTATAGAAAAAGTTAATGATACACCTTTTTCAATTTTAATTCAGAAAAAAAAAATTACACTTCAGAAAATATCTATTCAAATTCAGAGTTTCTATTCGAAATTGAGAAAACATTAATTAAAATTCAGATTTTCCATTTTAAATTCAGAAAATATCAGTTGCACATCAATTGCACACTAAGTTTAATTCAGAAAATATCAGTTGAAACTCTGAAATCATCTGCTAAAAATAAGAAAATGTCAAATGAAATTCAGAAATAATGGATTCGAAATTGGAAATAAAAAGGTTAACACGTGAAATATTAATTACCATTATTAAAACATTATTTGACATTTAAAATATACCAATTGTAATTCAGAAAAGATTTACTGAAATTCAGAATATAGCAGTTTAATTTCAGATAACATCACTTTAGGTTAAGAAAACATCAATAAGAAAATCCCATAGGAATTAAAATTGGTGTTTTCCGATATTTGCTTATATGCAATTGACCTTTTCTGATTTTCAATTGATATGTTCTGAATTTCAATTAATATATTCTGAATTTCAATCGATTTTTTCTGAATTACAATTGCTATATTCTGGATTACAAATGATATTTTCCAAATTTCAATTAATATTTAACGATTTTTAGTAGTTTCTTTCTGCTTATTTTATCTGAATACCAATTTTTATTTTCTGAATTACAGGTATAGTCTAATTACGCAAAAAAAAAACAACTCAATTTAACACAGATTTAGAAAGAATTTAGAAAAATACCAAAAAAGTTTAAAATTTTACAAAAAATTGTACAAAAAAAAACTTTACATGGTGTTTTTTCTGTCCCATTAAATCGCGTAAATCGGGGGCTACATTTGTGCAGTTTTCTTTTAAAAAGTATATTTATAAAAACCAAACAAATTTTGCATGTGCGACAGTGAGCTTATATGCAAAACTTGAAATATGTAGGGTAAAAAAAACAAGTCTAATATATAAAATAAAAAAAATACAAGTATGGCAATCGGAAGAACAGGAACCATGAGTGTATAAATGGCGATAATGTAGTACGCGCCATAACACAGGCAGAGCCCAGAAAGAATTCATTACCCTAATGAAAATCTTTTTATGGATTGAATTGAAAAGTTTATTATTTTTTTATTCTCCCGAAATATCTAAGTATACAGGTTGAAAGTATGTTCATTAGATGGACTCACCTTATATGGACAGAAAAAAGTGATCCTCTCAAAATATACCTTGGTTTGTTTTATGATGATTCCCAAAATATTTTTGGTCTAGAAATTAGATCTCATGAGCTGGACCGTTTTTTTAATGCACTTTTTTTAAAGACAACATACGCAATATGGGTATCATATGAAAGGTTTTTAAGGCGCGTCCAACGGCATGTCCAGCCATGCCCCATTTTAAGGGATATTCTATAAAAAAAAAGAATTTTTAAGTTTTTTGCACGGAGAGGTTTGTGATTTATGTGTCAAATTTACACATCTTAACCTATAGTCTATTTAAATGCAAAGTGTTTCAGATTTTTTTTTTTTTTTTTTTGAAATTCATGCTAGTTCGCGTTTTACCAGAAATTCGATTGGTGGTAAACTCTTTATTGCAAACAGGGTAATATGGGTATCAAAATTTTTCTTTTGACTTGCCGAAAATAAATTTATAAAATTTCAATTTTATAAAATTAACTTAATTTTCAATGTTATTCAAAAATGAATTCAGTCTATTAAACACTCTTACCAAAGCCAATTAATGTATTTTTCTTTCAACTTTCAACCCCATTTTTATATACATTAAATATAATCTTTTTAAATTTGAATCAATTAGGTAATACAAAGTTTCTACCTAAATTATTTTCAAAATATCTTAAGAGTATGAAATACTAGTTTAAACTGTAAAGTTGACGCGAAAAATAGTTGATGCTGCATACATATATTTGGAATTACTAACATGTATGTGGAAACATACGGAAGGAAGAGATCAGATAAATGTGTTTTTGCGATTCTTTCGAAATTATTACATTGTCAACATGATTTAATTAAAAATCTAAAAAAAGATATATAAAACCAATTGTACATAAAATATAAACAAAATTGTTTCTTAATTGTTTATACCCGGGTAAAAAACTTAATATGGTGTCATACATAATTATATCTTTTTTGATAAATCCCCATATACAACGACATACAACTTGATCCGAAAAATGGGTCATCTAGATGTATCTAATTATATCAAATTAGATATAATTTGATTCCGCCCTTGCGAATGGTATATCACACCTTGTCATTTTTATGACGATGTATGATATATTATTTGCTTATGGGAAGCACAGCTGAGTGCTACCGGACGCGTCACAGGTTGCGGATAGTGATTCCGCAGAAATGTGGAGTAGCTGCCAATGGCAGCCGCGGACAGTCAGCGGTTACAAGGGGAGAGTCTCGGAGGGTCTTTCGAGCTCCCACTAAGTCCCGAGTTTGCCTATGATCCTTGTAACGTCGTAGCGAGCAATTGGCGCCAACCAAAAAACCAATATCCCAACCGACCATGGGCGGTATAACCCTATTGGCGCTTGGATTAAATCCCTGCGCAACCACTGCAGGCCTGGAGGCAATGTTGGCAGCCCCAACACCAGGATCGGATACTTTGGCCCAATCAGCCATTCATCTTAAACCAAACATGATTACCGAAACCGTAAGCGGCCCTATGCTCCTTGCAGGAGTAAAAGGAACAAATATATATATAGATATAATTTGATACAGTTTGATCCGAGATTTGTCCATATCCAGGACATCAAATTATATCTAATTCGATATAAAAATATCTTATTTTATAAAATTTTGTCTGATAGTAGGCATACTTTTTATGCATACCAGCTATTAAATTGAAATTGAAATGTCTATGGTTTTAACAATTTTGAAGACCCAAATTTTAAAACATAAAATAAAAATTTATTTGAATACTTTTGTCTTCTAAATCGTACGCATCATTTTTTAATATGATTTTACATGCAAAAACATCACGTGAAAATTATTTGGCTATGGAGTAATTAACTCTGAATTTGCAGATAACTAAATTTGATGTTGAACTATATATTAATTTGTATGGGATTATATAGAAAGTTATATAAAATTAAAATATATTTTTAGTACAACGACACATACAGTGTTATAAAACTTAGTATCAAATCATATATAATCATATCGATCACTACATATAATTTCATTAGTTTTATAAGGCTTATGTATTTATATATGGAGTCAGATTTGGGGATATGTAATAATATCAATTACCATACAAAAAATTCGTTGAAAAAATAATATCAGATGTAGTTGTATATAATGATATGTGTCTTAATGTTACGCTATTCTTGTCAGATATAGCCCAATCACATTATATATGACAATATATAACTATTTTTACTCGGGTATGCTTATTGTTGGCATTGAATATAAATGCTGTAGATAATTCTAAAAAACAAAAAATTTCCCAATATGTTTATCAGCGAAATTTATTAGCAAAATGAATTAGTTTAGTGCTGAAAAAATATTACTAAAACTTTTGCTGAAAACACAATTTCAGCAAAAAAAAAAAAAAAATGCTGTACACTAGTACACTTGATATACAAGACGTTTTGCTAATTTTTTACTAATTGATTTTTTGAGTTCAGGTGAAGTTTGTGATTTTCAGAAATTAATCTTGATTAAAAATAGTGCTGTGATATTTCACTTTCTAATTGACTAATATTTTGTTAGGCAAGATGCAACACCGGATTTAACATAATTGTTAAAATTCAAAACTGGCCCATTTTCGGAAGAATCAATCGCGAACCGAATCAATGTTTTTTTTTTTAATTTGTGTTGTGCATTACACATGATCAGTAGTGGGTCAAACGGGAACTGATTCCTTTTTATTACTCTTACAAAATATAACTTTTGTGTACTACTTTCTTCTAAGATTTAATTTGTTTTAGTTTCGACCCACTCTAATACACATTTACAATATCATATATTTAAGTTTCACAGATTTCTCTAACAAAAAGTTGCGCTCTGTTTTTTTTTTCATTTGACAAATATTTTCATTGTACAAATATGTTGAAACTTATATTGATAAAACTTTGGCCAACAACTGCGACTAATAAACACTTTCTGCATTGGTGCACACAAAATTGTACGCCTACCAAAGATATCCAGTGGACACATTACCTTTATTTAAAACAAATATATTGCATTTCCGTTCAATTCAATTTCTGGGAGACCTTTAAGGCATTGTATTATTTTAGTCTGCAATTTTTTTGGATTATCATTTATATTTTATGATATCTTCAAAGACTATTGGTAAATTTGGTGATAAAAGTCATTCCTAAGCCAAAAGTAATTACATCGAAGTAATTTTTATTTATATGAGCCAGTTTTATTTATTACCGAATTTGGCAGATCGTACGATTTAAAACATAGTATTGAAAGACTTTTTTTAATGACAATTGTCAGACCTTAAAATAGTAATATCAATTGGATTAGCAGTTGAAGAAAATGTTAGGCCCAGTTGTATGATCACCACTAACTATGAATTTAGCCTCAAATTTTACGTAAGTAAGAAATTTTTAAAGAAAATTTTTTATTTAAATAAAAATTTAAATTCAAAAATGTCACTTAGTACTGACTATAATACTGGAAATTCTCAGAATGGGTTTTTTTTAACAAAAATTACTTCTCCCTGAATTTTTTTTAAGTGTAGCGGTATATCAGTTATTTCGACGCGTATCGATAGGTTTGTATAGGACTAATGCCGGTTAAGTTATCTTATTGTAAAATAACTAGTGCTTAATGCTTAACAGTTGTTATGAATTGGTATGGTGTTAAAATTGGTTAGGATTAAGCACCGGATATCTTTACACCACTTTGCACTACATATTACAATACATTGAGTTTGTGCTGATATTTGTTACTACCAGCAAACTACAGAAATAATTATAGTATACTGATCGATTCAGAATCACTTGCTAAGCCAGTTTAGTGATGTTAGTCCGTCCGTCTGTCCATTTAAAATGAACGACCTTGTACTCAAACTATAGTCTGCAATGCTTAAGATAATTGGATGCAATTTGGTTCATAGTTCGTAGTGCTCCAAGAACGAGCACTATAAAATAGTTAAATAACTAACAAAAACAACAGTTTACTTTAAAAATACTGTTTTTGTAGTTGTTTATATATGATATTAAAAATAACTGCTTTAAAAAACTGTTACGAAATTGCAGTACTTTTGGTTAGTCGTTTAACTTAAATAACTGTCATAACAGTTGTTTTGGATTTTTTCATATAAAAAACAGCAACTATTGATTACCACACAAACAACTATCATGTAGTAACTCTTTTAACTGTAGTAGCTTTTTTTTAGTGTACTAATCATTTTCTGTTTACAATCTGTTTAGCAAATATTTCTGCTGATTTGAGCAGGACAGACTGCTATTTGCATTCAATTAAATTTAGCTTAAAAAATTTTTGTAGATATAACAGTTTGTTTTTGCTATTTTTAGTCTACTAATATTTAGCAAAATTTTCTGTAGATTTTATAGTACAATTTGTCATTTTCAATTAACTAAAAGTTATTTTAAATGTAACTCAAATTCTGTAAATTTAACAGTTTTATTTTTGCTGTTCTTATTTTACTAGTATTTAGCAAAAGAATCTTCTAATTTTTTTTTCAACAGTTTTTTCTGTAACATTATTTTTAACTAATTTTTAGTTGCTTTTTCTGCTATTTTTAAAAATTTATTTCTATGAGTTTACAAACTATTTTAAATGTAAACGTAAGAAGCAAAAAAAAATTACTGTTAAATTTTTTAATGTTTTACTCGCATTCATAGAAAAACAAAAGAGAACCATTTTTTGAATTACAAATTCTTTAGTACAAAAGCTCACTTGTACCGAGTTTGAGAATTCCGGTAATCAGTTCCATAATGACAATTATTTATTCTAAAAAGTTTTAAATGTTTCCAGTTGCTCAAAACTTTAAGGTTAGGATGACGTTTGCCACTTTTCATGACTTTAATTGAATTTAGCTTAGTGTATGCGTAACAAAATTATCAAAATTCATTTTAAAAATTCGTAAACAATGTTCTTCTGTAATTTGAAACAGAGTATGGCAACCAAAAAAAACTCTGAATAAAAAACTAACAAATTTATGGTTTGATTCATTGTCGTTGGTTAATCCAACTAGTTTGTGGTAAAAAACCGTATTGTAACACGCGACCAAACTAAATTTACCGCCATCATTGCTGTGTTTTTTTTGGTTTTGGGTTTCTTTTTAAATTTAGAGAAAGTTTCGGGATGGGTGGGCAATAGCTTACAACATGGGCAACTTAAATAGATTAATTGTAATGAAAATCCGCCACATTAATACAGACACAAACATAGTTTATTTCTCATGATCCAGTGCGACACAGCAATCATCTTATGTTCGTGCCTTAAGTACATATGGACGTACTGTAATATTTTATTTAAGACTCTCACCAGTTAAATCACGATCACTTATGTTTTTTTTTTTTTTTTTTGTATTGTACTTATTCACCCTCCAAACATTTTATTTATTCTGTGGCAGCAATTTATGATGTTATGACATTAAAATAATTGAACTTAATTTGCTGATGGACGTCTAAAACGCGTACTCATTCACCCACTATCTTGGGGAAAAAATGAAAAGAAGGAAACAAAACACAATAGCTTACTTAAAGATGAAAATATTTGTGAGTAAACTGCGAAAAACTGTTGGACAGTCAGAGGCAGTAAGTAGTAACAAATGAAGACCACCAACTTGACGTACATATGTATGTATGTTATATTTGAATGAAGGTTCAATTAAGATTATTAAGCTTATAATTTTAGATTCAACAATAAAATTCATGAAACTCACATAATTTTACAAATTTTAATAAGTAAACAGCGAACAACAACATAGAACAATAATTCTGAAAATGAATCGATTGCTAGCTAGCTGGGTCAGTCAATGTTGATTTATACATCTACAAACATAACATATATATTTTTATTTTAATTCAATTAACCCCATTAATATAGAATCTATAATAAAGTTTTGGTACTAATTTGAAAGGAACATTTTTTGGGTCGAAATTAGGATGCGTAATAGAGGACACAAAATTAGTGGGCACTTGTTTTTTTTTTTATATCGGCTCATTGCAAATATTAGAGTTATCTGCATTTAGACTGAACAAAAACTACCTTATATTTCGCTTGTACTTGTCAAAACTCATATATACAAATCAAACAAAAAATAGGTAGTTTGTGCTAAGTCTAAACTTTATCGCTGCAACTACAGTCGCTTTTCTGTTTTTTTTTTGCTAAATTTACAAAGTTATACATAAAATTATGCAACAATAGTGTTTCATGTGTAGGATGCTATAATAGATTTCAGGAAGAAACTACTGTGACATAATTTGTACGTGCCAAGGACAACACAATCTTCTTTTGCTCACAAAATTGGCGTTGACAGCCGCATATGAACTAAAATTTGAGCAAAATTATACACATACATATGATGAACATGGGATGTGTGTAGGAATGAACAAATGTACAGATGTATGTTGTGTTTAAATAAAATAATAATTTGTGTTGTCCTATAGTGGAATTCTTTGTTTTTTTTTAGCTTTACGCCTGGCGCTTATGGTTTTTGCTATCTCATGAAGCGTATCTGCTTAAATCTGGCAATCTAGGTTTCACATTGTGCTGCCGGGTCACATCAAAGTATAAAATATATGATCTGAGCTTATAACAACATTCACAGCCGCGATGACAATGTGATGACAGATTTCTGCGAATTGGCATTTGTGTTAAAAACCGCGGCGCTACTGTTTTCGTTCATGCATTACAATACTGATGACGCTTAAGATGGCTTTGATATCTACATGAATACTGGTGCTGCAGTTATGCTACGAATTCATCCCTAAACATTTCGAAAGATGTGTTACACATTGCTTTGAATTAAAACGAAAAATTCTTTGAAACAATCGAGATGTTTGCTTTGCGTTTCAAATACTTCTTGATAAAAATTGCCGCTTCAGCATAAGCAACATGTGCATATAATATAAAAAAGAAAATAGAAATGTGTTTAACACTACTACGAGGTTGCTAAGAGTGGCAACTACAAGTCCTTATAGATTAAAGTTACACTCATAGAAATATACCTGTTCTGTACAAATAGCAGAAAATGCTACTAAAAATTATTTAAATATGATGTTGCAGAAAAAACTGCTGAAATTATTTTTTTTTTGTGCTAAATATTAGTAAGATAAGAACAGAAAAAAATAAAACTGTTAAATTTACAAAATTTTAGTTATATTTTGAATTTGAATTTAGTTACATTTCAGTTAATTGAAAATACAAAGATACCTTGTTAAAATTTGGAAAAATTTTGCTGAAGAATTAGGAAGGAGAAAATGATATTTAACAAAGAAAATCTGCTCAATTCAGCAGTTTTTTCTGCAAAAATTGTTACAGACTTCTTTCTATTAGTGTATACAAACTGGAAAACATGGGTATTTTTTTATACTTTCTTTAAGAACATATGGGATTTGCTTATGGGTGCAACCAAGTATTTAATTTTGTCGCACAGTGTAATATTAGTAAAGCATATTAAATCAAATTAAATTTTCTTAAAAAAAGATTAAAATATAACAAAGCTTTAACTAAATTTTATGCAGTGGAAGAAAATGCAACATATATTGCTTTTGGCATTTTTGTCATTTTTATACCCTACACCACTACGTGGAGAGGGTATTATAAGTTTGTGCTGATGTTTGTAACACCAAAAAATAATGGTCGTAGACCCACCTTATAGTATACCGTTCGGTTCAGATTTTTTTTTATTTCGATTTAACGATGTCCGTCTGTCTGTCCATGGATTCTTGTTCGCACTCTACAGGTCGCAAATATTAACATATTTTGATGAAATTTGGTACACCGACTTATGTCGGTTTTTGTAACAAACCTAATTATTTTGAATATTCTAATTATTTTGAATATTCTTTCTGGGACTTTAATAAAAATACAGAACTCCCAATCCTCCTTATCGTCCCAATATGGGAGCATAAGGAGTTTTTTTTTTGGCTCGACGGCTGGCTCGGGAGCTCGCATTTGACCCATCCTGATTTAACAGGTAGTACAAGTACTGGCAAAAGATGCTTTCCCATTCCCAAAATGATAATTTCACTAGTCTAAAGGACGTGCTGTTTAAAAAAACCTGGTGCCTAAAAACATAAATTAATGATAACAGCTGGACAACTACTGGTGCTAGCACTGGCAAAAAATTTTTGGGAATTAATATGCCAGCGTTGGTAAAACCAAACAAAATCAACAAAAAAATTGATTTTATATAACAAAAAATTTTTAAATTAAAAAAAATTTTGTTTTTGTTGCAACCGTATTTGAACTTGGAAGCTTCTGCTTGCAAACCTTTTTTAACGAACCGTCATCATTTTTATAAAATCATTGATATACCAGTGAATTGACTTTTGTACCGCTGGCAATTTCTGACTTGGTATTACTGGATAACCACTGGTTGCAAACGTTGGCATAGCGCCCCGAATGAGTGTTCTGGCAGTCATTAATTTTTAACACCGCGGTTACCCAGTGGTATGTATGCCAGTGCTTGATTTTTTGTACCACTGGGAATTCGTGACTGAGTAGTGTCTTCGTATATCTGATATCAACTGATATATGCCTGTAAATAGTCAGCGCTATTTGGACGTATAAATTGATATGGACCATGTCCTGGGAAGGTTTCGAGTTTCTTAAATATTATTAAAACTAAAGTTGTAGGTAATATTTCTTGTATTATTTTTACAAGTTTGTATAATTTCAGCAAACTTTATTCTAAGCTAAAAAATCAGAATTTTTTTTATTAAATTAACATATTTCTTAAGTCAAATGATTACTTAAAATAATAGTAATAGAAAACAAGACCACAAAGCATAAACTTTTAACTTTCTGTAAACGTTGACACTTTTAATCCATTAATTATTTAGTTACAAACAAAAAATATGGCCACGTTTAAAGCGTTTACAGATGAAAGTGTTTTGCTAATAATATGTATGCATGTATTGTAAAAGCCAACACAAACATATACACAAGTAAGCACTCATGCATACAATTAAATAAGACTTTGTATCCAATGAAATAAGTTATGAATGCAAAGTATGAGAATTTAAAGGTTGTAATGTTAAATTTTATTGTAACTTCTCCTTATTACGGTTACTGATCAAAGTATAAAATATTTATTCATAAAGGTTTATAACACAGTACAACATTTTTCAGCTCATTGATGTGGGTGGGACTCAATTCTGAGAATTGCACGTGAAAGTAGTCCCAAAAATAAGAACTTCTGCATCATTCGTTTTATCAAGTTGGCTGGATTAAAAATTTAATGGCCATACGAATTTTTTGGCTCAAGGCGGATTTTTAGCACTTTTTCTATATTTTGACACGGTTATATCTCGGTATACCGTACGAAATATCTCTTTTGTGTCTGAAGCAAAGATATAACCGTGTTAAAATGAAGAAAAAGTGTTAAAAATCCGCCTTGACCAAAAAATTCGTATGGCCATTCAATTTTTAATGCAGCCAACTTGACAAAACGAATGATGCAGAAGTTCTTATTCTTGGGGCTACTTTCACGTGCAATTCTCAGCATTGAGTCCCAAAATAATGTGTTGTACTGTGTAATACATTTGTAGGTACTTACGTTATGTAAAAGCTTTTCGCAATAAATCATAATGGTAGGAACAAAAAATAAGCTAAAATGAAGGTTGAACTTTCGATAGTTATTCGTATGGACTCAAGCACAAACAAATGTGAAAATGTCAATTGTTTCTGAATTAGAACAATTAATATTTTGATTTTTTTCATAAATCATAAATCGAAAAAAAACATCTTAAATTTCAAAAATTATACTTAACCTATTAAACTCCAAAACTTCTGTTATATTTTTTTTTTTTTTTTTTTATTAAATCTTCATTTACATAACCGAGCCCTTAGGGCCTTATATGGCTAATTAAAGCTACTAAAAAATATATAACAGACTTCTATATATTATCGTTGCGCCTAAGAAAATAGGAAAAAGTCGTATCAATGTCAAACTTACAGAATTTGTTGTACGATACGATACTAATAAAAATTGTAGTAACTCTTTAAGTTTTAGGCGTGGTTAAATACTGACAGATTTAGCGTTTATTTTTAATTTATTATAATTTAATGGACTTTGAGTTAAAGTTTTTAATGGGCAATTAAAAAAATTATTTTTTAACTCAGAAATAGTTCCGAATATTGAGTGCAGTAGAAAACTCAGTATATCTAAAAATTTGCCGAAATTAAAAAAATAATGTTTTAAGAGCATGAAATATACGCTTTAATTCTAAATTTTGACAGTTGCGATATGTATGTGTATTTATAGTTGAATTTTCTCTTTTTTCACGATGCCTTTAATAAATAACCTATGACGAAAAGAATATCCAATATTTTAATTTATAGCTTTTGTAAACATTACAGGTTATTTAATTTATCAACAAAATGCGTATTTTCTTTTTTAGTTTTAAGAAAAATTGAGTAAAATTTTGCGACAAACATTAAAACCTAAATGATATTCAGATATATAAAACACATATTTTCTTATCAATACCAACAAGATTTTAATAAAGTCAAGTGCAAATTCAGGTACATATATGAACAAATAATAAATTTTAAAGAAAAAAACTGTCGTTTTGCTAAAATTTAAATTTGCAGATATTTGAAAAAGTATAGCTAATTTTCAAATCGAAAAGTTTTGTGCGCAAATTTTACTTATTTTGTAAATTGTGCTGGCGCAAATACATACATGTACTATTTCCTGTTATTTTAGTAGAATTTTGACCTATTTGTACGGACTTTTTTAGAGAAACTAACAGAAAAATTAGTTTAATTCAATCAGAAATCGTTTTTTATGAGTGTAATAATTAGATTACGCTCATATATGGTTCGCATAATCTGACAACTTTTTAAAAGACAACTTGATAGAACAAAAACTTAACTTTTAAGTGAAAATGTGTTTTTACATTTTTTCAATCTCACTCCTTATTAAAGAAAACAATATGCATGGTACCTAGATTTGTTGGTTTTTTTAAAACTTTGAATTTTTCAAAATTATTTCAATGAAATCCTCGGGTATAGGATATATCAAATTTTAAAGAAAGACAATTCTATTTAGTTTATTGAAACAGCTCTTCAATTTGGACCATTGTTGTTATACTTTGAAATATTTTACGCGCACATTAATCAAGTTTTCATTCTACAAAGTGTAATCAATATTTTTTTACTGCAACAATTGAAATCAATGCTGTAGGCTGAAATTACACCCTCAAATGCAATAAAATATATTTCTATGAATTAGAAAATGAAACCTAAAATCACATCATCGTTAGCAGTCCCTTCAAAACCTTTTAGCTAACGCACATCCATCCCCTTTATTGTTGAAATTACAAAAATTCAATTGATTTAGAGTTTGGAGCGGAAACTTATTTTGATATAAAAACGTTTTCATAATGCGAAAACCTTTATCCACTTTACTAAATGTACTTTAATTTTCGTTGATATCTGACGTTATTGTTCAAGTTCTATTATTTGTAGGTCATAAATTTTATTGCTTACTGTCGTATGCAATTAAGTCTCGATACATACTGAAATGAAATTTCCTTAAATAGTACAACTCTACAACATTTGCGCTTTTGGAGGGTTGATGAAAGACATATTCACAAATAACAGTTCTTTGTTGCAAAACTCTCACGCAGTTTTCAAGTATTTTCATTAAATTGTCGATTAACAAATTAAATTTATAGTATCAATATCAATAAATATTTTGACAAGGAAAAACGTTTGGTATACTACACTCCTAATTTGAAACAAGAATGTTTGGAAAATATAGTCTCGCGTATGCACAACAATATCGGAAGTATGCAATTTTAAACACACTCTTCCTTCCGATCATGTGTCCACAATGAAGTTAACGTTTCGCACAACGAAACATCCTGTTTACCAGTCTGACGTGTGACCATAACGCATCCTGGCCATAACACTAATTTATCAAAACTCGCATTTTTCTTTCAAGGACAAAGTTATGAATATAAATTAAATAATTTTTTTAAGTACATACATATACTTGTAGTATTTTGAAATCATTTTAATATTCTAGCTAATACTGAATTTAGACTGAGCAAAAACCATCTGGTTTTTGTACAAAACTAAATTTGAAAAGCATTTACACTGGGGTTTTAGTTATTCTTTGTCACAACACTTTTTTATTATACACTTTTCTTTCTTTTTTTATTGTTTAATTAATGTAAAAAAATTACACTGTGAGACAAATGGTCAACAGTTTTGCCGGTAAAAATAAATGTATGAAGAAAAAAATATTTTTTGCCTAAAATATTAAAAAAAAGTAATAAACAAAAGGTTATTGATTTTTATGGTAGCGGTAACAAACATTTATTTTTACCGGCAAAAACGTTATATAAACAGATTAAAGGAATTGTAATTTTTAATTTTTTTAAAATTGTTTGAGCAAAATCGGACTAGTGGTTCTCGAGTTATGTCAAAAAAAAGATATATCTCGATTCCTAGGGGTGACCCAGCGAAACGCCGGGACACGTATAACTTGTTTTTGACCGATATAACATTTCCCGTTGGTTTCATCCCATCCCGATTTTGACTGTCGCATAGTGTTATCAATACATTTAAAAAACAATAACAACACACAATTTCAAATTAAACCACCCAGCTAAAAATCGACATATACGAATCCATACAGGTTGAATGTATGTAAATGCTCATAAATATGCATTCATGACCATACATGGATACATAAATCTCCATACATGGTAATATCTACATGTGTGTACATGCATGAACATACATGAGCACGCATGAAAATGCATGAACATGCGTGATCATACATGTAGATATTACCTCAAATTTCGTTAATGCACTCGTATGGTCATATATGATTCATGTATGGAGATTTATGTAACCATGTGTGGTCATGAATGCATGTTTATGGCCATGCATGAACATACATTTAACCTGCATGGATGCATATATGTCGATTTTTAGCTGGGCAGAAATATTTTTTAAAAAAAATAAAAAATATTTTTTTTGAGACTTGCTTTACTTCTATATTCGTTGAAACAAAGTTTATAGAAAATTATTTATATTTGAAACAGAGTGTATCAAAAATGCACATTTCAGATATTTTTTCTTAGTTTTTGGAAAAAAACCAGGTAGAATCTGGTTTGCAGTTTATATGAAAATTGTATGGAAAAACTAAATTAATTTTGTAGTTTTTGGCTCAAAAACTAAAAATGGCCAAAAATTACAAGTTTTTGCCCAGTCTAAATACACTATAATACTTATATAAATATTAAGACAGACGAAACTTATTGTTTTCTTTCAGTAGATTTTCTGTTCGGTTCTCACTAAAATCTTAGTAAACTGTTTCACTTGAAATTTTGCAATAACATCTTGGAAAGCTATGCTGCCATACAAAATTTTTGAAAAATCGCGATTTTAACGTATAGGCCACAATAGATGAATGCATTTTTTTATTGAAATATTTTCCTTTTAATTGCTTCCTTACTAAGGCATTACATTTATTGAGGTCGATTGTACATTCGGCGACTAAAGACGCTGAAATAGCAAAAAACCGTAAGCACCTATATAAAACGCTAAAAAGTGGTTTAAATATCAAGATTAGCACATCGCATTTATATCGTAAATATGGCCACAGGTCCTGTGCTTACATTTTAACACAAAAAATTCATATTAACTGCATTTGAAAAATTTTTTATATAAAAAAAACTGAATGGACAACCGCCAAATTTTAAAGACATTTAGCGAAAAATCTGTACCATTGATCGAAAAATAAAGTACGCCATTGTAATCAGCATGTCCGAAATATATACAATTGATGGTCAGAGCTCGATTAATTTTTAAAAGTCAAGATTTTGTCATGCAGTGTAATTGACATCTTTAAAATAAATTATTATTAAGTAATTAATACCGGTAACTACCCGTAAAAATAACGGTATCGGCAAAGGTATTTGGAAATTTTTGTAGAGTTATCGGCAACAGTATTCACTTTGAAACGGTATGTTAACCTTAATTTTAACTACTAAATCCCGTAGGTATTTTTCTGACCACACTTAATTCTTATAACATTTTTTTTTTAGTTCTTTAAACATATACTTATTTTTTGCTTGTATATTTATTTTGCGAAACTTTAAATAAACTCAATTCAATCGTTTACATTAAATAGACAGTCAATAGAGGTAAGTGTAGGCATTCTGTAGCTCCACTTCCATCTACCACAATTCGTTTGTGCTGCCACATTTACAAGCAACTGACGACAATCAAATTGTCCAAGTGGCGCCTTAGGTAGCGGCTACAAATGTGCGACTGTGCGCGTTTCTTTTGCGTCGGCACCGATCAAAAACTTTTTTTAAATCCTTACGTCGTGTTATTGTTCATGTCCTTTTGCATTTAGGAGTTCATTTGTTTTCATTGATTTTAGTTAAGGTTTCTTTTGCTTTATTTTATATATTCCGGTTCTCTTTCAGTTAACACCCTACATTAACTGAAAGGTACGTCGGTATCTAAGTTTAGTACATCATAAAAGTTCTTCTACGTTAAACATATTGAAACATTCTTCCACCTATAATCTTGTTTTCTTTATTCTAAGAATGGGTTATATTTATTTGCACCAATGTACAGTTTTCAAAAAAGCACCAATAATATAAACGCGACATGAAAGTACCTGCGAAGGGTATAACATAGTCGGTATTTTGATAACATATTTTTGTTTCGTGGCTTTGCTTCGGCTTCTTTTTAAATGTCGAAATTTCAGCTTTGAGCTTTAGCAATGCGCGTTCGTGTCTGATCTTCAAGTGGCGCCAGTCGAATTTTTCTTAAAACAAAGAATTGTGTTTGAGTTGTGATATCTTTTTGTTTGTTTATTTGTTTTTTTTTTTCAACTACTCTTTGCCGGTTGTGAAACGAATATAAGTAAGTAGCAAATGAATTTCAAGATTGTCATTTTCTTAATAACATTTTCAAGCAGGAAAACATTCTCCTCTTCAACTCTTTTAATGAAGTACTCTTCTGCATATCAAAAATCTAATCAAACTATTGTTCGAAGTTTAGCTATACATATGGTAATCTTTAGTTGTATTTTTTGTGAAGTGAAAAATATATAAATATCAAAGGAATATTATTGTCCTTAATTTGCTTATACTATACAGTGCTCCTCAAGCATCGATAGATTCGAATAAAATGATACACACCAAATTTATGAGATATTCCAATACAAAGGCAATGCCTAAAAATACAGAAAAAAAATTATTCAATATTTACCAAATTAGCTTTACATAATAATTACACTGGTCAACAAAAATCGATATTTTTTCACAGCCTGCAACTAAAATTTTTTTAAATTATTTTGATCTTGAAAACCTGCATCTAAGTCAAGAAGTTCTATCAAGTTTAGGTCTACTCGGCTGCAAAATTTGTAGGAAAATTTTATAACTCGTGTTAATGAATTATCGTAAAAACTAATAAAAGATATTAATTTTTTACGATTTTTAATGTTTTTTGTATTGCATAAAGTTCTCTAAATATATTTAATGTCCCTAATCGAACTAGACATTTAATTGCTAAAAATAAGAACAATCGGTATGTACCAAGTTTTCAAAAATTCTCATAAATTAGTACACGATTTGTTCATTACTTAAAATCAGTACATGTACTTCAATATGGAATGGTCACCCTAATTAAGTAATAGGATTAATTTTAATTTAAAAAATACAACTTTGTGTTAATGGATCAAATAATTATAGACTTATTTCAGTCGTGCATTATTTTTGTAATGGCGCCAATCAGACGAGTTCGCAAAATTTGATATTTTTGGGATTTGTTGAAATATTTTAAACAATAAAAAAGGAACTTCTTCATATAGTATTTAAAAACATTTGAATGTTTATTAGACCGCATCACAAAAAAAAGTTTTATTAATGTCCTTGCCTTAAAATTTATTTAAGGATGATTCCGAATTCTTCTGTAAATTGGATAACGTTGATTCATTTTATTTCTTTTTAATTTTATTTTTTTTAAATAATTCAGTACAATTATGTTGCCTCAGTGCTAGATACTGTTGAGGCGGGTTGGTAAAATATGAAATAATCAAATATTAAAAAGTTACTTTACTTTATCGTATCGTATCATATCACTTTGATTCATTATTACAAAACAGAAACAAGGCAACATATTTCCAAAAGAAAATACCTTTTATTTAGCTAAAAGCAGCATAGTGAAATAAAATCAGGAAACAGCTCCCACGGCTTTTTTTATATGTGGCTGAGGCGGTCTAATATAACTACGTACATACTTATACTTGACAACATAATTAAAAATACAGATAATCCAAATCCGTATCTATTGTTATTTCTGAATTGTATTTTCTAATTGCTTTAGAAAAAGTAAAAAGAATTAATCTACCGCAAACATAACGACAAGCCTCGGACTGATAAAGGTAATTATAAATGATTATTCTTTTGAAACTTAAGTATGTGTATTATGCCGTAGGTAGGATAGTTGCTTGCAATTTTAAAAACGCTCTTCCTGAACAAATTGACATTTTCGTTGCAAGTGTTGTTTTCATAGTTTCCTAAGCCCCGACAATCTGTTTTTGTTTCTTTTTCCTTTTATAAACAAGAGCATTATATATTCATACAGAGCTATAAAAGAATTAATTTGCTACTGCGATTATAATTCATGTATATAAAGATGTCAGTGAAACTTTTTTTTTTAATTTTAGAGGAGTGCGCTCACGATATTTTTCACATACACGCAGAGAACAAATTATAGTGATTATAAATATGAATATTACTGATCATATTATAATCAGTAATGACAATTTTACTATCATTTAGGATTATACTATAGGATCATATTATGAACTTCATAACATGCTGCTTTTAAACTATCATATCTCTGCATGTATGGTCTAAAAGCTTATAATGCAAATATAACACAGATTATTTCAGTTTAAAATTGTCTTAAAACCAGCGTTTTAAAAGAAACTAGTAGCATTAGGTTCTCTAAAACAAGTGTTGGAAGAACAAGTTCTCGATCAAAAAGTATATAGTGTCGAAGCTTAGATGACTTCAGTTTTTAAATTTCGTTTCATACTGATACATATGCGAAGCAGAATATAAAAAACATAATTTCTCAATTCAATTTTTATATCTGATTTAATTTAACGAAATGGATTCACAAAATTATTTTTGCTAATCAAATAATTTTCTACTTTATTCAATGAATATTTTTTTTTTCAATTCAGTTTTTATTAATTAGTTTAATTAGTTTAATTCAAAGAATTAAACTAGATGATTTGATTTTAACATGTCATTTCAATTCAATTGAATTATTCACTAATTCATAAAATTATAAAATAAATGAATTTTTATGCGAATTGATTAAAAAATATTTTTTAGTTGATCTCTTATACACTGATGATGGCTTTGTGATGCAAATTACACCAAGAATTTTCCATAAAACTTCAATTTAAAGATTTAATTCATTAAAAGCTCTGATATTTACCACTATATATTACGCTATGAACTCACAGTAGTATACATTATTTTGCTACCAAGAATAAACACACAACACCCGACTCTGAGCAAAATAAATTCGGGTAAGAAATTGAGATAGGCTTATTCGCTAGATTGATTATTTCGGTTTTTATAGCAACAATTCGTTTGTTGTGATAACATATGGCCTTTTTTCTGTAACGCAGTGTATAGCTAGCGGCATGTAAAATGAAGTGCACTCTTGTAAATACAGGCCAGTAATAAACATACAATGCTCGAAGGAGGAAAAGGAATAAGTGTTATCATTTCACTTCATAGTTTTGAAAACATAAATAGTGGAATGATATTTAAGTATTCTAGCAACAATTAACTCAACAATAGAACAAGCGAGGCTGTATGCCGGTATAAAGATTTAATTGAATGTAAACAAATTCTTCTTTAAAAAAGGACGAATTGTATGTAGTTGTGTTGAGTTTGAGCACTTTTTCTTTTGTATTTAAGTATGTCATACATAGGACATAAATACGCAAAACCTACCATACAGAATAATACGAGTTTACTTTTAATGAAGCAAAGAACAACTAAGATTAGTGATGGTAATCCAAGCGAACTTATACTCACGCAAGTTCACGAGTTGAAATTTTTAATCACGCACGCTGAGTAATTTAAATTGCACTCACGCAAACGTACTACCTTCATATGTACAATATAAGAAAACCCTACTTAATTTTCTATGGAAATCTGAGGGTGTATATTCAGAAAAAGGCATCGCAATCAGGGTGATTTTAGAGGGGTATTCTCTTATACACTCAAAAAAGTTTGACAGTTACTACATGATAGTTGTTTGTGTAGTAATCAGTAGTTGTTGTTTTTAACAGACATTACTGTTGTTTTTCTATAGAAAAATGCAAAACAACTTTTATGACGGTTATTTAAGAAAACAACTAACGAAAAGTACTGCAATTTCGTAACAGTTGTTTAAAGCAGTTATTTTTAATATCATGATAAACAACTACCAAAACAGTAATTTCACAGTAAACAGTTACTTTTGATAGTTATTAAAAAAATAAAAAATTTCGTTGAATTTTTTTGAATTTTAAAAGTTCTTTTTTAGTTTATATTTGTTATTATTGATATATTTCTACTTTGCAAATAAAAATCAGAAACTTGTATTGTATCTCCAACGCATAAAAGCATAATAACTGGAGAACGGTTTGGAATTTTTACTTCGAATTTTGAATAGGCTGAAGTGATAAGACATATTTTTGTAATCGAAAGAAAAAAAAATATTTTTTTTATTAAAATATACTTTTATAAATAAAAAGGATTGACTGTAAAAACAGTAATTTTTACCGATTTTGCCAGTTGTTTTGAAATTTTTGTAGTAAAAATGTATCAGTTAATTTTACGACATTGGTAGTTATTTTTAATGCATTTGTTAGTTATTTTTCAACAGTTAAAAATAACAAAAGTTTTAGTTATTTTAAAGGTAAATACCGTGGTCGCCTTTTTAACTGCATATACCTTTGATTTAACTGTCATTTTCAGTAGATTCTACCGACGAACTTTTGTGAGTGTATGAAAACTTCGACTGAGTATGTTTTTCATATTCACAACTTATGGGATTAATATAATTTTCTCTCGTGAATCATGCGAACTTCGAGTCGCTCGCCCATCTCTAAAAAAAGATTGCAATGTTTCCTAATTTCTATAAATTACCAGCAAAGATGGCGTATATAAAACTAACCCTTTGTGCGTTATATGGACTCATTTTGGAAGGAAATAGAAAATTATATAGAAATTATTAATTGTTATATCCCTCCAAACAAATACATACATACCCATTTTTTAAGTTTTTCCTATGAAAGTGGTCCACCGAATAGAGTCTCCTGTGTGCTCAGAAAAAAGAACTTAAAAATCCGAAATTTTCATATAAATTTTAATAATTTTGTAACTTTTTATGGGTCTGAAAATTATCACTCATTTTGAGATAGCTTTTTATCGTTTAGACAGCGAAATTAATTAATGTTAATCCAACATTTTAATCTTCATCGTTTACACATGTTTTTTTTGTAAAGTTATACCAAGTGTTTTCAATTCGGTTAATCGATTAACCTATTCCCCGATTAATCGCCTCTGTTTCGATTAATATCGAAACAAATAATTTAAAACTCAAATAATTATTCGACCCGAACAATCGGTAACAATGCGTCGGTTAACCGATTAAATTTTTATTATGGATTTTTTCAACTGTGTTTTCTCAAACCTTCCTCATTTTCTTAGCTTTGACATCATCATATTTTTGTTTTATTTTTAAATTTAAAAATAAAAATTGTTTTTTCGACCTTTAATTCTACAATGAAAAATTTATTTATTCTTGTTTGAGGCCAATTATTTCCTTACGCAATGACATAATAATCACTTTAAAAAAAAAAAAAAACTCTGCCAGAGTCAGAGTCTGTCAGAGTTTTTGCTTTAAACATATTTTACACCTTCTTCTCTGAGGGTTCATATTTTCTCCCAAAAAATTATATTAAAAAAAGATTCTTTTTATGAGTTATAAATCTTATTTATGAGCGCTCCGAAATTACTGGCTGCGATAGTAAAAATATTACAGGTATGGGAAATTACTCAACACTTACTTTTAAGTAATACGCAAACTTTTTATGATTTTTTTTGGTTAAATTACGTTTTATTTTATATTACGTCTGTGGCAATAAATTAAAATTTTGAAATGATAATTTAACTGAAATTTTTCGTTTGACTAGTGATATATTATTTTTTCAAGAAAAGGACCACAACAAAATAATACTCTTTTCAATTAAAGAAGCACAATGCAAAATAATAAACCACATAATTGATTACTTTTTGCAGTTATATGTGATGTGTACTGGAAAAAGTCAATTTTGGAAAATTTTGAGTTGTACCACTTTTGTATTTAGGGTGTAAGAAAAACATATTTTATTGACAAATTTCAAGAGGAGTTTTTAGAAAGAAACTCCTTTTGAAATTTGGAAAAATTTAAAAAATAGAAAAAAATATGTTTTTTTATAAAAATTGTTTTTTGAAAATTTATTGTTACACTTATTATTTTTGTCAGTATTGGTAAGCATAGGTAAGTCTGTAATGGCTACTGAAAATTTTGATGTTATTACGGGAAATTTAACCGTTTTGAGCCCATCGGTATTTTTTGCTAATTTTAGCAACACATATCTGTTGATCTGCTGTACAATAAAATTAGTAGAAAAAAATTAGTAGCCGCTACTAAATTTTAGTAAAATCAGTTTAAAAACTTACTAAATATTATAATTTTAGTACAATGAAATTAGTATAAATAATTAGTTGCAGCTACTAAATTTCACTAAATTGTTGTAATCTGTTATTTAAAATCAATCTGCTGAAATTAGCAAAAATGTGTGTGTACTAAAAAATAAATTTAAAAAAAACTATAAAATATAAAAAATATATTAATAAAAAAACTTTTTTTCTTTCGATTGTAACAAGCGTATAATTACTTCATCGTACTTTGGAGTCAAAATTGCAAACGGTTTTCCAGTTATTGCCGTTTTATGCATTGGAGATGCAATAAAATTTTCTGGGTGTTATTTCCAAACTAAGAATATATCAATAGTAACAAATATAAACTTAACAAGAATTGTAAAAAATCAACGAATTCTTGTAAATAAATTTTTTAAATTAGTATATTTTTCTGTTAAATTTAGCACTCGGTTTTGAAAAATTAATAAAATGTTTTGCTGAAATCAGCAGCAAAAATTAGTAAAAAAAAATCCGTAATTTGTAATAAGAGAATAGCAAATATAATTACTAAAAATAAAAATTGTACTAAAAATTAGTCAAAAAATAGTATAATGCGTTTGGAGACTGTTTACAAATTTTTTTACTAACTTTTTTATCTGAGTGTATATGTAACGACATATTTTTTGATTGTTCGTATTTAGGTGTATAAGCATAACTTATTATTTTCCGCGACATCGTCATACAAAAGTAATAGGAAATGTAATAACAAAAGTAACTAGTTGCCATTACTAGATATGTAGTTACATAACCACATATCTGGTTATGATTTTCTGTACTGCGTGCGCGGCTCCAGCAATTAATATAAGGGGAAAAATCATACGCCACAGTGGCCAAGTCAATGTGTTTGTCTACGGTGGCGTATGATTTTTCCCCTTATATTAATTGCTGAAGCCGCGCATGCTGTACTGGGTAGGTTTATCTTTTCACTTATGCTTTTTTAACAGAAGAAGGAAACGAGAATTATTAAGCAATACATACTCATCCACAAAAATCAATAAAAAAAATTAACTGCTGAAATTTAGGCTTATTACAAAACTTTGGTGGTTTCAGTAGAATAATCTGACAATAAACAACTTTTATTACCGTTCATTCTGAACTGCACTAACACAGAATGTGTGCATAACACACACTCAAAATAATACGTCAGTAAAATAATGTAGTAAAACTAATATTTACTTAATTTAACAATTTCCAACTATTTTTTTTTGCATATAAATACTGTTTTAAAATAATATTATGGTTATATTCTTTTAACAAAAATTGTCACTACAAGTAAAATTGAAATTAACATTACAAATAAAATCGCAATTTTTTAAAATTTTTATTTACTAACTTTCTACCTAAACTTTTCGTAAGTTAGTAGATCTACATCATTTGATTTAAATACTTTAATTTTAAGTAGAATTGTCTGTTAAATTAACTGGTTTTTCACTGATGTTTTAATTTGAGTGAAGGCATGAATGAATGTTTATGTTAGAAGATTTGCACTGCAAGTATGAGTGTTTCGTGTTGAGTTGTGTGTTGTTTCGCGACTTAAAAAACGCCTTTATTCATTTGTTCAGTCGATTGGCGCCTTCTTTTAAAATTAAGCTTACAAAAAAGAACATGTAATAACAAACCATCACAGACTCACATCTACTGTTGCTGTAGGATGTTTTTTTTTTTTTGTTTTTTACATGAACACTATCGCCCATGTTCTAAGAGACAAAATTTTAGCATTCAATGAAGTTAAGGGTCAGTATCATAGCCAGCATTTAGAACGATTTTTTTACTAAAATTTTACGTACTAAGTAAAAACGTTGGTTTGAAAATTTCCTACTTTAGTAAAAGGTCAGTCAAAAATTCTACTTAGTGTAAAGTTAATTGAGAACATTTGAAAGCCACTGCTGCTAGCCAGCAATAAAAAATTCTAAATGTTTTTACCTTCGTAAGAACGCAAAACTCGGGAACATACGTGTAGTTTTTAGTCTGTATGCAGCAAGTATTCATTATAATATCTGGCACTTACTTGTCTCGAATTTGCACCTATTAAACAAACTTCATCGAATAACACAGTCCAAAAAAATCCTAATTTAACAAACAACTTGAAAAATATCTACGTAGAGGGTAACCCACATTTGAGTATTGCTTTAAAGCAAGACCTCCCGCAGATAATTGCCCATCATCATGTTCCGCCCAGCTATTTAACAACAAGTATACACTAACTCGATTTCAGCACACACTGGTATCTGGTTGCTGTTGTGTATTTCACTTTGTACCAGCCCAAAATGCTGCAAATCCAATACAGAACACACAGCACACGACTTTTCGGTTTGTCCATTGCTATGTAACACCAATACTACTATTATTTTGCATAAAAACAAGTTAAGAAAATTGTAACCACGCATTAAATAATACGGCAGCAGAATTGAACGAAAAATGGCCAATATTAAATTTTGGGGAACTTTGCAGAATTTCGTGTAAATATCTTTTCTTGTATTGAACATATTTTTGGGATTTCTATACAGAGCATTTAAAGAATTCATTTATTTACACCATTTTTTGCAACGTACTTAAAATTACCAAAAAAAAATAAAAAGTAACATGTAGCACAAAAGCATGTTGTTTACAGGTGTGTAATTTTAAACCTTTATTAAATCTACTTTTACCTTGAAGCTGCTTTAGGTGCACTATTTAAATTGTTCATTTTATGCAACTTTTGATTAAATTAGTGCAGTTTTTCATATAATTTTATGAAAATTTCTATAAAATTTATTAAAAATTTCATACACACAATGAAAAAGTTAAATTTAAAATAGTTTATGAAAACTATGAAGCTTTCTCATAAAATTTAAGAAATTTTTAATTCGGTTAGTGTAAATTATTATTATTAAATATGTACAGAATTTCAACAGATCGTTAAAATTTAGGATATTAATTTGTTTAATAGAATTTAAACAAAATTCACAACGTTAATTGTACCCGTTTTGATGAAAGTTAATATCATATTCGTCATACTTGTTTCATGGTCAATGGTCGTTTTGACGTTTGCAAAACATGGTAAAAAATAATCCCCTCAATATGTTCATAAATTGTAGATTTTTTGGTGTCCACAATTTAAGCAAGGTAGACACACTTATCCGATTAAAATCCAATATATTTTGAGTATTTTTGCTATTAGTAGGACCAGGAAGTTCATGCACTAAAAATCATATTTTATGCCCATGAAATATGTATATTAGATATCGAAAAATATGCATTTAAAATGTTAAAAATATTCATTTATTATTTACTTTATTTTCATTTTTTATTTACCAGGTTTTAAATATTATGAATTCAATTTTAGTATTTTTTTTTTGTCTTAAAAGTAAATAGTTTAAAAATTGAAAATTACCGTTTTTCAGCAATTTCGTTTCTTGGTACAAAACAAATCTAACAAATATTTATAAATTTAAAGAAAAAAAATATTAAAAAATATACACATTTACTATAAAAAAGAAAAAGTCCATTTTAAATCACAAAAGCCGACTATTATTTTAATTTTCGTACCATACAAAATATTTACCCCTAAATTCATAAACGCTTTGTAAAATTATGAGAGGTTTATTGAACAAATTTTGTATGAAAATGACGTTTTGTAAACCTGCTATAACTTTACAAAGCATTTATGAATTGAGGGGTTAAAATATACCTTAAAATTCTATTTCAAATTTGAAATTTTCAAATTTTGTTTACATTTTTTTTTTACAAATTTCCTTTTTATTTTTGTATATTTTGTTTTGGTTTTCAATAAAAATAAACAAAAATTTTGAATGTATATGTTTGGCATTATTTTAAAAGTTATATTTTAAATATTTTGTATAGTGCGGTTAAAACAAAACCTTTGCTTTAAAATAAAGTCGACTTTAACAAAAATATACCTTTGAAAAATATTGATAGTAAGGCTGATAAATTGTACAGAAATACCAAAAATATGCATTTAAAGCAAAACATAGCAACATATATAAAAGTATGCATTATTAAATCGTCGTTTTGTTGCAAAGATATTTAGTTTTTTGCTGTTCCTTGCCCTTGTTATTAGAAATGGTCAGTAAGGGGTAATGCAATTTCTTATGGTTACATAAGAAATCGGCTTTCCACCCTGAATCGAATTTTTATTATTATGCCGAAAATTGTAGGTACATTTCAGTTTGAACCCCACTTAAATTGCGTTCATACATAAGAATTAGAAATAGTCAATAAAAACGTATAAAGG
Source organism: Leucophora obtusa (assembly GCA_949987735.1). Classification (NCBI taxonomy): domain Eukaryota; kingdom Metazoa; phylum Arthropoda; class Insecta; order Diptera; family Anthomyiidae; genus Leucophora; species Leucophora obtusa. The sequence goes on from OX465297.1 coordinate 542,669, forward strand.
GAGTATGTGTCCTTTATCATATCGATTTGTTATGATTTATTTCTATTTTATTTGTATACCCTACACCACTGTATTTGGAATGTGGAATGTATGTGCGAATGTTTGTAAAAAAAATTGTAACCTTTAAAAAGATTCATTTGAACCTTTTCAGTTCAATCAGAACTTATTACACTCTCAGAACAATTCCGTTGTGGCAACGGAATTTTTTGCCAACCGAATTGATTCGGTTGCAGCAACCGAATTCAGTTGTGGCAACCGAATTAGATTTCAATTCGGTTGCGACAACCGAATTCGATTTCAATTCGGTTGCCACAACTGAATTCGGTTGAGGCAACCGAATTACGTGGTTGCAGCAACCGAGCCAATTCGGTTGGAAAAAATTCGGTTGTCACAACGGAATTGTTCTGAGAGTGTACTTAAGACATATCTTAGCTAAGAATTATTCAAGATATTTCTATTTCTTTTGGTATTACATATAATTAAAAATTATTATTTTGAAAGAAAGATAGAATAATTTTAAAACAAAACAACAGAATAAAATTAAAACTAACGGAAAACCAAAAAAAATTATTTGTTTGCGCGACAACCGATTTTTTGAAATTCGGTTCAAATAACAGAATTTCAATAAAACGAATAAATTTTAAGTTTGTCAGAAATATATTTGCTACAACCAAATCATTCAATGTCGTGGATTGAAGAATGACAAATGCATAATGACAAAAAATTGAGGATCTTGAAATTTTCAGATATATGAAAAAAAAAAACAAACTTCATGCAAATTAGTTTATCTTATAGTCGGTCTTGACCGACTGTTATCTTCTTTGTTGCTTTTTTTTTATAGTCATTTTAAAAACCTACATTCTAGTCGTAGAATTAGTTTGCTCTTTATATGATACATATATGTAGCGCAAAAATACCACATACTCACAATTATATTCAAAGAGACACTTGTTCCTGCGTGATGTACATTTATGTTCTGTGTCCAATTTTGCAGTTTCCGAATATTTGTCATTGATTTAATCTAGAACCATTCCAGTATACATTTGTACACATGTACATTTATTCAATTGTATATTATGCCACAAGCGCATCTAATCTCATTAGTTCCACTGTCACAAAATTAAATATATACATTTTGTATGCTGGCGACAAACGCGTGCAATATTATGCTTTTAGTATTCCAACAAGATTAATACAATTTTGTATGGTTTTGATTTGTACTTGATATGGTTTATGGTTAGATTTTATTGTACCTACACAAATAAAATATTTTATGATTGTGTTACGATTTTGGAAGATGTACCAAAAAGCATAACAAATTAATTCACGCTCAATTTTTTTACAGAAGCATATAATGTTTAATTGAAACGCAGGTGCCACAACAGTCTGTATAAATAGATAGACACAAAAACATACATACATATGTTATGTACTTTTGTCTAATAAGAAATTCTTTGTGTGTATAAAGGTAAAGTAATTAAAAAATCTATAAAAATACTTACAAGTATGTTACTTTTTGGATCACAAGGAATCATACCAACTTACTTTCTGCTTAATTTAATTTTTAATTTTTATTAATTATTTTAATTAAGTTTTCCATCGTATCAATTTAGATACTGAACTAGGTAGTTTTTTTCAGCATAAATAAGCAGAGGCTGGATTCCCTTTCTGTAATAAACTCATAAATGATAAATTATTCACAGCTTCACAGCTTATCACAGACTAGGAATCCCGGGCCAGTAGCAAATGTGTTGAAAAGTATTATTCCACATTTTTAGCAAAAGCCCAAAAACTATATACATATTTATACCCGTATTCAAAATGGAAAAGTTTATGATGAATGGGGGAATATTTAGTTGATCTCTTATTTTTAAGTGAAGTTTATGCTAACTAACTTGGTGCTAACTTTTTTACACACAAATTCCCATAAGAGAAAGCTGGCAGGTAGTTAGCATATGCTTTTTCATTTTGAATATGGGGGTTAGTGAATAAGCCTAAACCTCAGGGAACACATGTTTAAAATTTCATATTTTTAGTCCAAGGGGTTCGGATAGAAGGTTAAGGAGAGACTTTTCCTTGCTGACTCTTCTCGTAAAATTTTCCAAAAATTACATTTCACGGAATATCTACGCCAAATATGGAAATTTGGGATGTATGGATTTCAAGTCTCTCGTTCTAACGGTTTGGGCTCGGTGATTATGCGGTCACTTTTCCCCTTTTTGACCTTAGTTTATGATGTTCTTATCAGAAATTCTAAAAAGTATCACTTCAGATAAATATTCCGCCCTCTTTTCTGAAAAGGTTGAACATTTTTAAATATTTAAGGACATCACTACACCTAAGTGAAACTGATTTCTGTTAGCTGTTCTTAGTTAAAAACGAATAATTAGGATAATTTAATAAATACATAAAAGCTGATTTTTATATGGCAACATGTATTATTTACTTTAGCAATTGTTTACACACAAGTCCTTAAATTATCCTTGATTTTTTATTTGTTGTAGTTGTATGGACATTAGGATGTCCTGTTGAAAAAACTTGAGGTAGCAGCAATAAAACGATGCTGGTTGTAGAAAAAATAACGGAGCAATGTTACAAAAAACGCTTAAAAATACGCACCTTTTAAGAGCGATGGTTTCTTTTTTTCGCGTAATATGTTGTAGGTGTTCTAAAAAATTTAAAACTCGATGGAATGCAATTCTTCGGGACAACCTAATGTACATATGTACGTATTTATAATTTACCACAAAAAAAACAAACTTGAATTATTTATTGGGATAATGATTACAAATCTCCTTAGGCTGAATAAAAGTGCCATCAGCCACCACATAAAACAGGGGTTGCAAATCTACAGCACTAAGACAAATCTTTCAATTCTAAACATCCAAACATAATTTATCGTACAGAGAGACAACCAATATATAATTATGAAAATTTGTTAACTTTTTATATTGAAAAAGTAGTAAATTGTAGTAAGTAAACGATCCCAGGATAATATTTTGCAATCGATAGCCAACCACACAAGTTCCGCAACAGGTTACACTACAACCGAGTCCACGGAACTGGTTCCATTTTTTATATTTTCTCCCCAATCAGCTCATCAATATGGGTCGTTTTATTGCAATTACCACACGAAATTTGAAAAATTTGCTAAACATACATTGGGACGGACATATGTATATGGAGGCATGTGTGGGGACATGTACTCGTGTGGATATGCATGTATGGATATGTTAAGGTATAATTTACCGTAAAAAACTGGACAAGTTGTAGGCACGCCAGCAAAAGAGTATTGCCGCCTCTGGTGAAAAAGCAACATAAAAATAACCTAATTCAACATGCTGTCAAATATCTACTGGAAATAATACTATTCATTAGCAGTTTTGCTGTAGTCACTGTGTTCGAAGTTGATGTTTTCATTTACAATCTACAAAGTAAACTAAACATTTTTGGAATAATAAAGATGGAATGTTCTGAAATGCAGAAACTGAGGAAAAAAATAAAGTAAACAAAACTAAAAGCAACCATAAGTTTAGAAGTCGAAATGTTGGGTAAACATGCAGGATAATTGACCACGAGTTTAACAAAAATATTAGAGAAATGTGGTGTACCTTGAAACGTATTTAAAATGGACGCAAGAAATGAAATTTAAGTATTCCGAGATTAGCCTTATTTTTTCATTTGCATATAGAAATTACTGATATGAAATTTGTTTATAGTGAGTGAAAATTACTCAAAAGCCAATTTGCTATGATGCAAAAATTTTTTTTTTATCTTTTAGAGCCAAGAAAATTCATATGATGTTTTTGAAAAAAATGGTATGTCTTATCAACGTCAAAGTTACAATATTTTTTGTTCTGTGTGATACAAATGAAAATTGCACAAACTTTTTAAATTTTTTTCAAAAGGTGGGACGAGTAGGCGTGGTTAAGTATTAAAAAAATTTTGCATTTATTTTTAATATATTTATTATAATTTATTTGATTTTGGAAAATGCTACAAGTTTGAATATGATACTAAAGTTTTAATGGGCAATTTAATTTTTTTTTAATTCAGTACTAGTTCTGAATTTTTAGTGTAATGGAAAACTCAATTTATCTAAAAATCGGCCAAAAATTTTTCATATAGGACAGCAAATGCTACGTTTCACACTGATACGACAGACTTTTACTTATAGCGCGGCAGTTGGCTTGAAAAGTATTATACATATGGGTGATATCAAAAAATGTGATAAAAACCATGTAACCATCTAATTTCTAATGCATGGATTACATTTGAGTTATATATTTCGATATATATCAGCGCATTGTCACCTGTTTTACAAAATTTATAACAATCTGCCCAATTGTTGGTTAATACATAAAATTTGTGACCAATTTTATAGGCCAAATGCAAACTCCGTAACCAGTAACTCATAAGGTTTTTTAACTGTAATAGCTTATATTTTAATAACCAATGAAGCTAAAGACTAACTGTAAGCATTTTTATGAAGATAAAAAGTGACGTTTTTAATAGAAATTAATACATTTTACAAACTTTTTCGTATATCTTTGCTAACACGACTTCAACTCTTTAGCGATTTTTCATCATAATTTTTGATAAAAATTCTACACCAGAATTTTGGAGTTATCTATTAATTATATTGTGAAAAGTATAATGTTATTTAAACTGAAATGATCGTTGGACTGTAGAAAATCATCTAGTATAATAGACTTTAAGTTTTTCCGCAGCATGTAACATTCTCGAGATGAAAAAGGATGTCTTTAATAAGATTTGAAAAAATGTTATAAACTCCGTTCCTAATTTTTACACCAAACTATTTAACGAGTAAGAAAAGCAATGGCATATTTGGATTCACCTTGTAGGCACCGTACGATTATGTTTCGGAAAGCAAATACTGACAAAGCGTTTCCGAAAGAAAACGAAAAAAGTAACCAAATGTAAACTCCGTTACTGTAAACTCGGCAAACTTCGCGGAATGATTTTTATTTTTATTCGCGAAACCGTCAATTTGATAAACGCAAATTGTATATTATTGAAAAGCATGTTGAAAACCCAAATACAAAAAACTAATAAATTGAAGATAATTCGTACGCAATTTTTTTATTATATATTTTGCTTGTGGAAACCTTTTGCTGAAATTACCAACTTTTTTGCAAGCACGCTGCTGACACAGCAACATTTTTTGCTGACCTTGCTGACTCTTTTTTGAGTGTATCCCTCTTTTAATTTAGCCCATATGCCTCAGCGAATTTGGAAAAAAATGCAATTTTTACCATCATTTGGTTCAAAGCGTAAAAATTGCTCACGATTGCTGAATTCCAATTAACAAACTTCAGAATACTTGAACCCACATTATAAGGGTTATATTTTGAAAATTTTATCAAAATCGAAGTACGGTCCTCGTTCCCAGCGAGGTCAAAGGGCAAATTTTTTGAAAATTGGGGTTTTTCATAAAAATGTACGAAATATTAACCGATTTTGATAAAACTTATCTTCACCACTTCCGAAAGTCCGAAATTGTTATTAAAGAAAAAATCTAAATTAACCATTATAAGCTCTTAGGGCCAAATGACCCAACAGTTTTAAAACACTAAATTTTTTTTTTTTAATATCTACATAATAAACATAAGATCACATTTGACTCTTGTATACAAAAAAAGTTTTTGAAGTTTAACCCACAGAAAGTTGTAAAATTTACGACAAATGCTAATTTAGTACTTAAAATAGCATGAACTGTGAATACCCTCATTGTTTGATAAAATTATGTGCATAACCTAGTGTCTTCAAATGCAATGAAATGTGCAAAGAAATTTGAAAATAACACACAAAACAACAACAACGAAAATAATTTTGTTGTTGCTTTGTGTGTTATTTTCAAATTTCTTTGCACATTTCATTGCATTTGAAGACACTAGGTAATAAACCTAAAAGTTTTTTAAATCTCATTTACAAAGAAGAAGAAGAAGAAAACATTTCTATTGAAAATTTTAACGGACACAAGGGATTCGCAGTTTTGTTTTTTCCAAAGACTTCATTGAAAGGAGTTTAATATGTTCAATATCTAATTTAAGTAAAAAATTAAATTTTTTATAATTTTATAAAGTTTTTGCACTAAAATATAGAATAGCCAGGAGAGCCGAAGATTCCCTTTTTTAATTATACTCTTTGATATAACAAATGTACCAAAAATAGCAATAATGTTGGCAAAATTGTTTAGAGTATGAGAAAAAAAAACTAATAAGCGAGTAAGAAAACTCGCCACTAAAATAAAATATATTGCCACCCAGGGATTATAAAGTTTTTACTATAGTACTTTTTGTGGTACTATTGACTCATTTAGTACTATTTACACATTTACCTATTTTTAAATTTTTTGTGCTTTTTTAATTTTCATAGAAATTGTATTTTTAGCGAACACATCAAATTTAGGAATTTTAAATAAAAAATACCTATGTTAACCTTGTATAAATACAAGCCACAATTTTTATGCATGGAGTTTGACACTAAACTCAAAAATACCAGGTGTACACATTGTGTGATGATACCAGGTTTACACATTGAGTGGTGGAAAAGTACTAAATCGGCCACTGGAGTACTGCGGAACTTAGTGAAGTAAAAAGTACGTACAAAAGTACTAAAGTTGAAAATTTTTAAACCCTACGCTCTACCATCGTAAAAGGCTCAAGCTGGCAACAGTTGTTCTTATTTTCTATCGCGTGCAGCTGGCAACGTTGCTAGTCAAATATGTACTCAGTGATGCCATTTGTAGGGAAAATTCCCTTTTTGTATGGACTTTTTCCCCAAAATTTCTGGTGTAGGGAAAAATGTCAGATTTTTTATTTTCAGGCAAATATTTTTTAAATTTAAATCAGAAAATTTTTGTTATTTAGTCAAATTCCACATAACTAGTTTATGTGAAATTTTGCCTACGTAAGACATTTTCAAAGAAAATTTCTTAGTTATGTATGTTAGTGTTTGGGACAGGACTCATGCTTGCTCCTGAATTTATGAAATTGTTTAAAATTATTTATTTAGCTTCTGGCATCACTGCATGCACTGCATTATCGATATAAAAACATCTTTATAATTTTTTATTATGGCAATACCGTTATTTATACGGGGTAAATGAGGTCAGACTGAAAAAAAAACAGCTGAATTTGTTTTTCTTTTTTTGACGCAACTTTTTTTTTTTGTTATGTATTAAATATTCTCTGGTGAAAAATAAAAACAATTAAGATGAATAAAATTATAAAATCAAGTCAGTGGATTCAACACAATCGCATAAAATTGCTGAAAACAAAATCAGTGTGTCCTGCAAGTGTATTCATAAGAGGATTTCTCACAAGTTCCATTGCAAGGCGCAATGAAAATATAGAGCCGGAGATAAATTATGGTAAATATATACTGTAGTCCCTTCTAATGCCGCAAAAGTACGTGTGTAACTTTTATTCTCTAGCTGAAAAGGCTTTGATGGACTTTAAAGGGCCTTGGCCAGTTGAAGAATTGCGCATTTTCAAGAATGACATGAAAGTTTTGATAGATTTTATATCTGAAACGGAGGAAACAAAACTGTTTGATGAAATTGAACCGTATATGAAACGTTTGCGTTATGAGTATGATCATTGGGATGATGTGAGTAAAAATATAATATATATGTGACATTCCATAACCCATATGTAGAAAAATTACATCGAATATGTTTCCAATATTCGGTAGTTTCCAAAGTTCAAGACTCATATGGGAAATGCCGCATTTTATACTACATAGATAATAAATTATAGCGAGATTCTTCATTTATGGATAGGCCATTCATGGATTTCGAGAGACGGAACGTAAGCATTGGTATCCACATAACAGAGCAGTTATGGAAAGAGTTCGCCAAATAGGTTTTGACGGTGAAATTATGCCATATATACACATTTTGGATTTGGCGCCCCAGGGAGTAATAAAACCACACGTGGATAGTACAAGGGTTAGTGAGTTTAGGATTTTTATTTTTTTTTTTTTAATTTGACGTATTTTATTTTTTGGATTATCTCAGTATTGTGGTCCAACGATAGCCGGTATTAGTTTGCTTTCCGATTGCGTTATGCGTTTGGTACGTACAAAAGCGGACGAACATGATCAGTCGTCTGAGAAAAACAAAGATAGTGACAATAATTATCGCAGTCAGCCTAAAGCCATACTGGAGAATAATTTCCACGTTGATTTATTATTACCCCGTAGATCTTTGTACATTATGTGGTGAGTATCAGAATATTTAGTATATAAAGTTAAATTTACAATGATTGAAATCTGCATTTTTAAGAGCAGAGTCGTTATTCCTTAACCCTCTAAAGCTCTTCTGATAGCGATTTTTTATACTATATGTATATTTGGCATTAAAAACGGAGTAAAATATATTATAATAATGGTTGGAAACGAAATTCAGTAATCAAATAATTTCGTGTTTTGTAATAAATATTAATGTGCAGTTATCTATTAACTAGGACTTTAACTGACGCATTTGTTGTCGTTTCCCATATCAAATTTGAATTTAACTGTCGGCTGAATTTTATCTGGACATTCGGTAATCGGGCCTAACTCTGATAACGAAAATTTTTATATAGAAGTCTGTTTTTTAGTAGCTTTAATTAGCTATATAAGGCCCTAAGGAATCGGTTATGTAAATGAAGAAGAAGAATTTAATAATAAAATAAAAAAGATCTGCAGAGTGGTCTACTCCAATTTTGATGAAATTTGGATGTGCTGTAAAAGAGATAAAATTATTGTACACGCATTTTTAGAAATCCAATGTCATATTTAGGGATGAAATGAAGTGTTTAAGATCGTAAATTTTTTTGTTTGGGAGCATGTGTGATATTTCGAAATGCTGTTTGGAAAAACTAGTCTTAAAACTGCAATATTGCGAATATCGAAAATGTCAAGACAATTCCTCGCTTAAATCGAATTAAAAATTAGTGTTAATTCATAAACAAATTTTTGATATAAAATTTTTTTCATATTGTTTTTGACTTTTTATACCCTACACCACTATGTGGTCAGGGTATTATAAGTTTGTGCTGATGTTTGTAACACCAAAAAATATTGGTCGTAGACCCACCTTATAGTATACCGATCGGTTCAGAATTTTTTTTTATTTCGATTTAACGATGTCCGTCTGTCCGTCCGTCCGTCTGTCTGTCTGTCCATGCAATCTTGTGCGCACTCTACAGGTCGCACCTATTAAGATATTTTGATGAAATTTGGTACGCAGACCTATGTTGGCCCAAGGACGAACAATTTTGATTTTTTTGAACATCGGTCCATGTTTAGACCTAGTGCCCATATAAGGGTCCTACCAAAATTATACTGTTTATATGCTGCAAGTCGTAAATATTAAGATATTTTGACGAAATTTGGTACACAGACCTATATTGGCCCAATAACGCAGCCTATTGATTTTGGTGAACATCGGTCCATGTTTAGACCTAGTGCCCATATAAGGGTCCTACCAAAATTATACTGTTTATATGCTGCAGGTCGTAAATATTAAGATATTTTGATGAAATTTGGTACACAGACCTATATTGGCCCAATAATGCAGCCTATTGATTTTGGTGAACATCGGTCCATGTTTAGACCTAGTGCCCATATAAGGGTCCTATCAAAATTATACTGTTTATACGCTGCAGGTCGTAAATATTAAGATATTTTGATGAAATTTGGTACACAGACCTACATTGGGCCAATAACGCAGCCTATTGATTTTGGTAAACATCGGTCCATGTTTAGACCTAGTGCCCATATAAGGGTCCTACCAAAATTATAATGTTTATACGCTGCAGGTCGCAAATATTAAGATATTTTGATGAAATTTGATACACAGACCTATATTGGCCCAATAACGCAGCCTATTGATTTTGGTGAACATCGGTCTATGTTTAGACCTAGTGCCCATATAAGGGTCCTACCAAAATTATACTGTTTATACGCTGCAGGTCGCAAATATTATGATATTTTGATAAAATTTGGTACATAGACCTATGTTGGCCCAAGGACGAAGCCTATTGATTTTGGTGAACATCGGTCCATGTTTAGAACTAGTGCCCATATAAGGGTCCCCCCAAAATTGGCTTGGTTACAAACTGCAGGTCGCAAATATTAAGATATTTTAATGAAATTTGGTGCGCTGACTCACATTATAGAAAATTTTGACATAAGCCCCATTTTAACCCATTCGAATTTCGGATCCAAACAATACACCAAACTGGTGTAGGGTATTGTATAGTCGGCATGCCCGACTTTAACCTTTTTACTCGTTTTAAACTAAATTATGCTAACTTGTGCCTCAACTATTCTATGGCAATTTTTAAAATAATTTTCCAATACTATGCTCATCATGGCTAAACTTGTGAGGCCTATTTTGTCTAATAAACTAAAAAAAAAAATTAAAAAAACTACAATACCAAGGCAAACTTTAAACGCGGATTTTTTTTTTATTTTTCCCATAATCAGCTTGAGTGCTATTTAGTAAGATTTAACTATTGCTATTTAGTAAAAATTATCAATTTCAGAACACCCTATGGTGAATATTTTGTACACCCAGAGAGGAAAAATCTTTAAAAATCCATTTTTACACATTCATATTACATGAGACTGGAACGCAAAAAAATTTATATTCAATAATTTTGTTCAGCTAAACATATTCAAATTTAATCCAAATCGTAATGAACCATGCCGCAGACTTTTCTTAGCAGCTATATTTAATTTCTATAAAGTTTTGTTAGATAGTTTTTTTAGTTAAACAGATTTTGGTAAAATATGTCATGGCGGTATCGTGTGAGTCCAGATGCAAAAACTATAACTCATTTTACATTTTGCAAATCGTTAATATATTTTTGACAATTTTTTTAAAAATTGAGTTTTTTTATGTTAATTTTTTAAATTTACGTAAGTTTGAGTTGCACCCTTCTCGCTTGAAAATAGTTCGTTCTAGAAAAAGGCAATATTAGTAGTAAATTCGATTTTCTATTGATATATTGTAATTGCTTTAACAAAATTACTTGAGATCTGAAGACCGTTTTTACCGGTATTAGAGGGTTAAAAGTCTCTGCTTAAACAGAGAAATCTATCATTGTTTTTACGGTTTCTGGAATTTGAAAAGTTTTAATTTAAAATATATTTTTACAGCAATTCCGCTCGATATAATTTTACTCATGAAATTCTGGCTAACGAAGAGTCAGAATTTCAAGGTCAACCCGTGGCAAAGAATAGAAGGATATCAATTATTTGCCGGAATGAACCATAAAGACATGTTTCGTAGTTTATGTCAGATAAACTTTGCCTTAAAATATGTTCATATATATAATTTATTATTGTAAACATTAAGACCAATAAATGGGAGTAGGCACTCATATATTCCTAAATAATTCATATAATTCATCTAATTCATATAATTCATCTAATTCATATAATTCATATAATAATTCATAGCGGGGGAAGAGAGCTAACTTACTCATATTTTACCGAACTTTACCTAAAAATACTTATTTATTTATTTTACAATTTCAAACCAAGCCCATAGGGCCAAATATGGCTCACATACAACGCACTAAAAAATACTACTAAATAAAGTATATTTACAGAATTAACAACAAAGTAAAATTAATTAATTTACAAAAAATAAAAAATATTTATTCCGTTATTATTTTGCTCATACTTTAAAATTATAGATTTCTCAAATATTCGGCAATTGCATTGCATATAATTATAACAACAAAAAAAACTTGTGAAACTTTAAAATTAAGAATTTGTTTTTATTATGTTCATTTAAAGGAAATCCACATTTTGTGTATTTTTTTCCTCATTAACTGTACCTCCACTTTCAGTCTCACATATAGCTGGTGCTATTTTCCATAGTTTTTATTGTAAAATCACAAAATAACCAATATCTCCCCTATAATTTAGTCCTTATAAATCACCTATAATCCCAACAATAAATATAGTCCTATCTGGGCTCAGATCCGAAGATTGCAAATCCCACATTTTAAGCGACATTTAAGTAGAATTTTTAGTTACATCAGGTAAAATTTCTATTGAATTTAGCTCAAATTTTTTAGCTTTTACATATATATTTAGCAGCGTGCAGACCATGATTCTCATCTGCAGATGCAAATATGTACTACTTTCTATTATCTTAGCAGAATTTTCAACTATTTATTTTATGAATACCCCCAACAAAATCAAAATTTCTTACTTACGGTGGGTGTGAACTGGCTAAATAAAACCTAAACTAAATTCAAGTTTTCAAATTTCTATAAAATTTTAAAAAGTTTTCAAAATATTTGCAAAGAAACAATTATTTTAATTTTTGCATTTTACCTCAAGCCCAATTTCTAATATGATATTGTAATATTAGATTATATTTGTTGTTAGCCAATACAATTGTTTCGTGGGCATCACCCCAACTCATCAGTTGTCGGCAATAAGAAAATGATGATTGGAACAAACAAACCGAGACATTACTTAAGGTACAAAAACTCAACGCGACGAGAATTTTGTACTTTTGTATATGAACTGTCTGATTTGGTAAAACCAGTCATAAATCAACACTTTTTGAAAAGCAACATTTTACATAAAAGTACCCTTTAGGTACTATTATATGTATGTTTGTGTGTTTGTTGTCAATAGCATTTATCCCAAACAAAATAAATATTTTGCATGGGACTAACCATAGTATAATTTCAAATAAATTTTTAACCCTTTTGTTAATTTGTATTTAGTTTAAAATTTATTTAGCAATCTCACACAGGGCCTTAATTTCTACCATTTTATAGACAATTTTTGACGCAAGTCCTTTTCAACCTATTCTAATTTTGGATCCAAACATTCATTGATTTTTATTTAGGGTATCATATAGTCGACATGCCTGCCTTTAACTTTTTGACTGGTTTTTTTGTTTGTTTAAATATAAATAAGCTTTATTAATTTACTTTTTTCATTTTTATTTATTTCGAAAGTTTTGAATTACAACTTTTTACACAATTCTAAAATATTGACTAAAATTTACTTCTATTTTAAATTAATCTTTTTCAGTTTTATTAATTTAACAAGTTCTTAATATTGGTTACATACATAATTATTGTAGTAATTAGTTTTAATTAAATTTTCTTACAATTTTAATTTGCTAATTAAACAATTTTTATTTATTTTTGCTATAAACTAAACAATTTCGGTAAATTATTTACTTAATTCAACTTGTTTCGTCGCTAATATAATAAAATGTTTTTGCTTCTTTTTTTCGAATTTGTTTGCCATTATCAAATTCCTAATAATAATCAACAAGAATTGCAAATATATTAATTTTGAAAGCAGCTAAATATACAAAATAATGAATTCTTTTTGTAAATATAATACTAACGAACGAAAATAATCTTTGTGTGTGAGCGTAGTAATAAAATATTAAAAACTTATTATAAACAACTAATTGGAAAAAAAATCTGGAAAATTAGAGAAGTGTTTTCCATACTGAAACAAGTTTATTGAAGTCTAATTTTATTTTTGTTATAATAGATCGATCGTTAATGAAAGAAGGCACAGAAGAAATTATCTATTATATACAAATGTAGTTATTATATATATATTTAGTATATGAAGAATGCACATCATTTCCTACATAAAATTTTTAATATATCCTAATGTATATATATATATATATTATTGTTAGTGTTGAGTAGATTCGAAAGTCAATGAAATAATAATATACAATTTTCAAACTCGCTTTTATAATACAGAGATAGATCACTAGAGATGCATTAGTATGTATATGAGTATGACTAGGAATTGACAGCGTTTATAAATATTTTAATAAGGTTTTTTTTTTAATTCACAATTCGTTGATTTTTTTGTTTTGTATACTTATTTTATATCCCAGAAAATTTAAATAATTAGAAAATTTACTAATAATGTAAATATTTCAATAGAATAACTTCAAATGTAATTTGTAATTTGGTTTTAGTCAAAAACTATATTCTAAAGGCAAACACACATGTTCAATATTATTGATCAATAGGGCAAGGAATTTCATGCAAATGCATGTTTTTTCTCGATAGTCCAAAACTAATATGGACTAAATATTTATCCGAATCATCAAATTTAGAACAAAATGGCATCGATTTGTAGTTGCATATTTTGTCATAAGTGCATGTTTTTGCATATTTTGACTTTAAATGCATATTTGGTGCCTTTTTAATGCATATTTTGTGTTTTTTAATGCAAATTTGTGCATATTTTTCATTTTTAGGACCATTTTTTATTTTGTAAAAAAATATAAAAAATTGATACATTTTCATATTTTGATTCAGTAAAAAAAAAAATACTTAAAACCTTATTGACCTATGGGAAATCTTCGAGTTCTGTATCTGTTTGCAAAATGACTAACTTAAATACATTTTTAAGTTTTAGAGTGCATTATTTTTGCAAAAATAATAGTTTTTAGTGCATATTTCTTATATTTTTAATGCATATTTTTCTTTTTTAACCGCATATTTTAGGCGCATATTTTCCATTTTTAAGTGCATGTAATTCCTTGCCCTTTTGATCAATATTTTTAAAATCAACCAATCAGAACAAAGTATTTAAAAATAAAATGTTCTGATTGGTGGATTTTTGAAAAATGTATCAATAATATTGAACGTGTATGCCCTACTTTACAATAATGTATTTTTGCACCCAAAAAAGCTTGCTTGTGCCTAAAACTCTTCCCATTTTAAGCTTGATTCACACATTTTTCATCACTGCTCATCCAAATCTACTATTTCCGAGTATTGGGGATACAAAATGTCATTTTCAAAAGGCATATCTCCAATACTGGGTAACAGCAGAAAGAGGGAGTTATAACAGTATAAATTGCCATTTATGCTGTTATAACATTTGTTTTAGAACGTTGTGAATTTGCATTATCTTTTGGTTGATCCCATTGAGCTTATTTACGAAAAAAGTACTTTTTTTAACCAATCACGCTAAAACTTGGTATATGTATTCCAATAATTTTTACAGTTTCATTTTTTAAAAGTGTCCCGTTGGATATTTTTAATTTCCATGGAGTAACATTAATCCACCATTGCGTTTTAATATGCAAATTTTAAAGTTATTATCAAAATTGACCCTGAAAGTTGATCGTTGACGAATCTAATAATTTCGAATGTTCTAAGAAATAATTCTAGTCCACACTTGCCTTTAAAATTCATGCATGCTTTTTATCACAAAAGAAGCATAACGTCATATGAAATCAAAAAAGCCGTAAGTTACATTTAAAAAAACTTTACACGAGAAGCAAAAAACTTTTTAAAATTGTTTGTGCTTACACTTGGGACTGTTTAGAATTTTATTAATAAAATCGTCGTGTTTAGTCGAGTGTAAAATTTTGCAGAAATGTGTACATATTTTGATACGGTGCATCATAATCGATCAAAAAGTCGATTTTGATTTTTTGTAACTTACGGCTTTTCTGATTTTATATGACGATATGTGGAAAAAATTACTTAAACAAAAAATTTAAATGCTTTTTTTTTGTAACAGCTTCCTTGTTCCTGTGCAAAAGTTTATTTTTCTCCAACTTTAAACGCTGGTAGGGCATAGTCCAAAATTTTGTTACTCATTTTTCCCGTCTTCATCCCGTCAATGGACACCTTTTGAGTGCTACAATTTCATATTTTATGGGGTGACCCTAATGTACATATTTTTATACTTTTATTTTAAAAATCTGATTTTTGGCACCAATTAAACACAAACGACAATAAATATAAAAAAATTCTAAAATTTGAATATTTTCACCCTTATTCTAAATTTTATAACACTGACAAAATTGTGACAACACTGACCATTCATCTCAGTGTTGTCCAATTTTGTTATAGTTATAAAGTTTAGAATATTTTCAAACAAACACCCGTATTCTAAACTGTATAACAATAACGAAATTGTGACAACACTGACCATTCATCTCAGAAAAAAGCTTAGAAAATAAGGTTGTTAAGTTAAAATTTTATCCCTCAATTCATAAATGCTTTGTAAAGTTATAGCATGTTTACAAAACGTCATTTCCATATAAAATTTGTTCAATAAACCTCCTATAATTTTACAAAGCGTTTATGAATTTAGGGGTTAGAAATTAAAAATTGAAACATAAATAAAGTCTAATTGAAAAATAATTTGCTCATGTATTGGATAATGGCTCTTCTGTAGGCTGTGATTGAAAATACTTTAATTTCCCACACTAATCGCTGTGTCGACCGTGGTGTATCTCATTAAGAGGTCATGCTACGAGTGATAGCCTGTGTAGAGGGTTGCCAGTTCGATTCTTGGTCATGGCAATACACAAAAAAATTTCATATAGAGACAAATTAACAATTAAAAATTACTTTGATCAATTGACACATAAACTGGCTACTGACGAGTCTTTGGGTAAGACGAAGCTGCGGCAGTCTGATGATTCCCTTGTGTCTGTTAAATTTTTCAATAAACATGTTTTCTTCTTCTCCCTGTAAATTAACTTTAGCAAAATGCTTTAGACATGTTAACTTATCTATAAATAAACTGAGTTTATTGCTTAACCATAGTTATGAATATCAAATTTATAGGGACATAACTGTGTTTTACGTTTAATCTTGGTTATGTTGGAAATAAGTTACTCGCCCTTAGTAATTAATTATAATATTAATTACGATTGTCCCATGCGATGGTTACAAACACTTAACTAAAAAAATGAGTTTTGTTACCAAATTTGGATTTAGTACACCAAATTTTATTAAGAAATATGTATTGAAACTGGAGGTTTCTTATGCTGCTTTACAGTGTAATCGATATTTTGGTTAATTATGGCTTATTTAAATTTGAGTGAAACTGAATAATGAATTTGTTCGAATAAATCGAAAAATCCTTTTTGGGAATTTGAACCAGAATCTGATATAAATAACCAAAGCAAATTTATGTGACTATTTAAGTATGCGACCCTAGCGTGCATTTCTGGTACTTAGCAAATCCAAAATCCAAATAAAATTATAGCATATCTTACGGAGTAATTGAAAATATGTAATGAAAGAATTAATTTTTCATTCGTTTTGAAATAAATGAATCAAATTTAATGAAACCGATTCATTCTAACTAAAATTCTATCAGTGTATAAACATTATGAGCGCTAATAACAAATATTGAGGCATTTTGTATAAAAATTGGTTTTATAAATCTATTATATATCTGATATGGATTTTGCCAATAAATGCTGTTTTTTTTGCCATTTAGCCAATTATTACGTAGAACTGCTATATCCTTTTCTAAAAAAAAACATTTTTGCGTTTTGTAGACTTTTCGTTTAAAAATGCTATAAAATATAGTCGAACCCAACTTTTGTAATTAATTTTTTGAAGAAAGGATTTAAAAAGTAATCGTGACAGTTATTACCGTAGTTCTTTCTAAATGTATGTATATTAATATGAAAATAACACATTATTGTTATTTTTATATAATTTGGAATTTTTACTTTTCGCGTCTTTTTGCCTGCCCATATTAACTTTTTGTGTGTCATTTCGAGTTGCCTTATTATAAGAAATGTGGACGATAGACTTTGCTGATTCTGAATAAATTTTTTTTAATTTCATAGCACGGCACAATTTTTATAAAATCGCGGTTAAAGTTTCATGCAGTTACATTTTTGTAGGGGATTTACATAATTATTTAAATTCAGTTTTTTTTATAGTTTTAGGTGGAACGATCGAATAATAATTAATCAGCAAAAGTTTACTAGCTTGTTTTAACATAGTCATTCTTATTTTCTTTTTTATATATATATATTTTTTTTTTTTGCTAAATTATATAAATTTCTAAAACCAAACATGCAAATGAAGTTTTTTTTTTTTTTGTCAATTAAATTTTTCTTATACTATTTAGATTTTTGTTTTTAATATAAATGCGTTTTTTTTTTCTTTTCTACCAATAATTAAATATAAACTCGTTATAACAACTATATAGTTGTTAAAATTATAAATTACGTTTTTCCTTTTTTTTTACAATTTTAACAATATTTGAGCTTAATTTGTTGTCCAACAACATTGGAAATAAAATATTTAGGAATTATAACTACATAATTCAATGTTAACTAAATTTCTGTTTTGCCAAATATTTGGGAAGAGGGAGTGATATAGCAAAAATATATAAAAAACGGGAGTTGTGGTTAGACAGTGAAAAATTAAATTTAAACTATTAGCAATTTAGATAATCTTTTGAATATTTCAGTATTTTTAGGGGAATATTTATTATTTGCCATCATTTATTGTGTTTAACCTTTACTTCGTAAACCAATTACAGAAAGATCGTTTAATATAATTATGTCATTTCCAGACTAAGACACTCTAATGTCTTTAAATTTTTCATGATGTTCTATCCATATTGGGGTTGATTTTTATTTTGATAGGATGTTTATACCGTCAATCTTAAGAAAACAGGTTAATATAACTAAATCTCCAATATTTGTACATTTATACTCCATCATATGTACAATGCATAAGTTACTATACTATATGAGTTATTACTACTTATAATATGAAAACGTAATAAATTTATATCTAATTTACGATACATCAGACCGAATGAATTACAAACATACACTATAGAGCAAAAGTGAACAATTTTTCAATGATTCTTTTTTCTTAATATTACCTATTAAACTTTTCCTTATAAGGTTTTTTCCGGATTAGTTTGGGTTAGTTTTAGTACTTAAGGGGGGTATCGACTCTAGCAAAAATTTTGTTTTCGAATTTTTTTTTATATTTTATTTGGATAGAGCATACTCTTCAGTATATGCTCAGAAAATATCAATAAAAAATTCGAAGAAATAAAATTTCCACATGTTTTTTTGTAAAATATATTTTAGTCACAAAGTTATATTCTATGTATCAAATTTGTACACACAAATTTTTGGGAGCGTTTTTTATCATTGTCTTTATTATAAATCTTATTTTCCATAATACAGCAGAACAAAAAGCAAAAAACTAATTCCAAAGATGCAAGAATTGCACGCAGTCTTTAAAAAAAAGACAATGACGATTCCGCGATGGTGAGCGAAGGCACGTTATATTAGGCAGGTACTGATGGCTTTTTATAAGCCATAAAAGTAATCAATGTATATAAAAAATAAAAAAAAGATACAACACAATTTAAAAAATATACGAAATAAAAGATTTTGACCGAAATGAAATGTCCAATAAATTCTCTACCATCGTTTTTAAGAATATTTGGGTTAATATATAAAATTTTCTTTATCCGATTCTTCCCAAATTTGGTGTACATGTAGAAAATTGCGAGATATATATTTTGTTCATACACGGTTTTTTTAAATTTCGCTGTTTTCTTAGCGAAAAATTTATTTTAAACTTTAAACGCGTTTTCCCACAACCCTGAGTTCAAAATCGGCTGCCACTGTACAACCAAGGCGGGTTAACCGATTTCGATCTGGATTTTTTTCTTTCGTAGGCAACAAAAAACTCTAGTCCTTATCGTTGCCCTTTTTTGAATTTTTGTCAAATAAATTTTTCATCCCCGAGCAAATGTGTTTTTTATTGCCTTTTTTGGAATTTTTAAGTTTGTGTGGCAACTTTGTTAAAAGAAAATTTTAAAAATAAAAATCGGGCCACGTTAAGGACTAGAGAATTTATCTGGGATTAAGAATCACTTTACATTTTTATTTTCCGATAATTAATGAAGGCTGCACAGTGGCAGCCGATTTTGCCTTTTTAAAAAAGGACAGTAATGAAGTGGCAACTCTGGCGATTTTGGCTGGAGAAATATAAAACTGATATTTTTTAAAAATACTACAATAACATGATTTTTAAATAAAAAAATAAAATATCAAAAATATTGTTAGTTAAACTTTTAACAACCGTTCAAATATGCCCTTGAAAATGCTGTTGTTACAGTATTTACCCCCCTTAATATGTAATTAGTAACGTCAAATAATATATTTTGTGCATGCAGACAAAATAATATTTAACAAGTAAAAGCTTTAATTCGTTTTAACTAATTTTTTTACTTTATGGGGTCTTAGATCATAGTTGGGAATTTTTCATTGGCATTGAAATATAATTGTCATTACTTGCATAATATTTTGTTAAATATAAGTGGACTAAATTTTTATTCGCATTAAAAAAATCGGAAAAAATCTTTGAAATTTTAAAATTTTTTTTTGTAATTTTGTAGTCCACAAATTATTCAGAAACTTTTTTGTTCATATTAGCAGATTAAATTGTTATTTTCTATTAACTAAAATTAACATTTCTGCAAAGTTTTGTAATTGTTTTTTTCATTAGAGCACCAAAGTTAATAGACATTAATATCAGCTTTGCATGACATGCTTCGTTGGACTCAGTTAATGCGATTTCTTAGAAAAATTTTGAAGCTAATGTGGGTGTTTATTGGACTTTTACAACAAATATGAGTAACAGATACTTGAAACTTTATAATTCGTATTTAATAATACAACTTCTTGTCTAGAATATTCTGTTGAATTTTAAGACGACTGTGGAGAGCAAATTTTTGAGATAAGTGAACTTAAAAACCATAATATAGTAAAATCGCGCCTTTTACTAATTGAACGATATTACCAGCGGTCATCCTACAAAATTAAACTTAATCGGTATTACATGCCCCGGAATTTACGGGATAAACTCCCTCCAAGATAAAGTTTTTTTTGTTTTAATTTTCCTAGTTGTTTTACTAAATTATTTAATTTTGCACTGATTACAAAAAAAATGTTAAATAATTAGATAATTTTAACTTATTATCATTAACTAAAGATACATCTAAAAGTCAGAGCTTAAAATAAATTTTTAATTAAAATCAAAAGAGGCGCAAATGTTAACAGTTTGGATGTTCATTGTTTTTATGCTAGTTTTTTTCACAATGATGAAATATATTATGTAATCTTACTAAACATTAGGTATATTTATTAGATACTGGTCGTAATTCCGTAGCCTTGTTGCAAAAAAAAGTTTGAATAAACGACAAAGATTCATTAAAAAAGTATTCACATTTGCTCTATAGTGTACATTAAACAAATTCATAAGCATGTCATATCCAAGGTTGTGTTAAATTATTGCATATACAAGAAGTCGATTACAATATTCTTATGATTCTTCTCATTGTATTTTACACACACTATTAGAATCAGATTACATTCAAGGCAGCATCAGTAGCAGGCATTAAACCTACTTTTTCCCCGTTTAAATTTCCTATCTTAGATCAAATCGCTAGCATCAGGTGGCAATAATTCTTGCTGCATATTGAACAGAATCGATTTTAATACAGTTTGTACTCAGCAGTTCAAATAAAATATCAAATAAAATATTTGAGAATAATGGAATTTACTGCATTGAATGCATTTAGTTAGTCCCTTAGCATATTTATATTCAAGCATTTTTAATTCTTTTAATATTTGATTAATCACAGAGAGTTGATGATAATTGAAAGTTGTTGCCTGCTTGGTTGACCATGTATTTATTACAACGTATTTTCACGAGAACTAATGTCTTATGATCATGGTGGATAACGTTTATGAAAACCGTACGACAATTAATATCTGATCCGTTACGAACAATTTGATTTAAAAGTATATATGTATATAAATTCCCTAACGTGTACATATCCATACAATATACTTTTGCAATTAATTTGTAAATGTTTTTTTTTTTTATACTATTTGTATGATGCGAGTGGAGAGGTAGGGAAGGTGGGATTAGGGAAGATAGCAGTGGTAAAAATTTGTATCTAACCATCCATCGATGACTGAGGAGATTTGACCAGCAACAACTCGTTGTAGTCGGAATCCTCGTTGCCGCTATTATCACGTTGATCAATTCGCCTTCGTTCTGATATTATTCGTAATATTTCGGCCGAATCTGATTTACACAGCCCTTTCACTTCGGTTATGATGTCGTTTGTGTCCACTGATGCAGATTTATTGCCATTTTCTTTTCTACCAGATGCATTGATACCACTCTCCATTAAAACTGGTAACAATAGAGAGCTTTCATCCATATCTGGATCTTCGTCTAGTGCTTGTTGCTTGAAGAGTTGTTTCGTACTGCCGCTACGACTGCGTGGAGGCATTGACCTTGGCACTGAAAGTAGGTTAGGACGCGTCGGACCCAAAAAGGTTGGATCTGTTGAGAGCGACCGGCCGTACGGTCTTCTTGCTGTAGCCCCATTGGATGATGAAACGCTTGCTGGTTTTTCACTCACAACTGCACTAACGATACTGGCTGCGTCGGATACGTTACGTTGTACTTCTTCGCTGCGTATACTGTGCACGTCGTAGGTGGATGAGGGGCTACCATCTGATTCAAGACTTTCAAAAATAGTCCCGCTTCGGAAATCACAGATCTCACCTCCCCATGGCAGGGAATCGGAGCTCATTCGTTTCGATTCGAGATTGCGACGACGAATGGCTTGTTCGTCTAGGGATCGTTCCTTCGTTAGAACACCACGTTTGCGCAAAGCAGTGGAGCAGCGACGACCACGTCTTGCAGTCGGAGGTATTTGCAGTTTAGAGTCGAAACTATTTTCTTCGGTTGTGGCTGACTCAGGGATTAACGTAGTTAGAGCTTGTGTCTTGAACGCACCGCCTATTTCGGCCAAGCCCAGACCGTTCTGTTGGTTAAAGTACTGAACAGTTTGGCGACGATTATTGTTCGCACCTATTACGCTTGTAAGCTTTTTTTCAAGTGTGGGTGTGTTGTACGTAAAGTTCATTGGCAGTGATTTAACCTTTCCCAGCTGTCGCTGGGCTGGCGCAGACGGTTTAGTATGCTGTTGCAACTGTTCGCAAAGCTTTTGTTCCTGCTCAAACTCCTGTTCGCGCACCAATTCGCGTTCCAGTTCGACTTCCATATCCATTTCGTCTTCCATTTGTTTGTGGCTCTCCTCGAGGTGTTTCATCAGTACAGCCACGACGACGTTCACTAACACGAATTGCGCCATTAGCACGAATATCACAAAGAATATTGGAGCTATGACTGAGCTGACGCAGCAGTTGCGGACGCAGTCTGCAGCGTCATCGCAGTTATCTCTCAGTGTATCCTTCATGATGCCGTTCCAATTATCGCCAGTCGCTACGCGAAACAATGTGAGGAAAGCCATACCGAAATTGGCGAAATGCGCATGTTCGCCAAGGCCCTGGCATGGAATTTCTTCGGAGCACTCAAGTCTTCCAAATAGTTCCACGCCAAGAGCGGCGAAAATAAAGAACAGCAGGAAAAAGAGCAGACCCAAATTGCCAACTTGTGGCAACGCTTGCATAACAGTGTCCAAGAGAGCTCGTATTCCCTTAGCCATTTTCAACAGTTTTAAGACTCGTGCTATGCGCAGAACTCGCATCACCCGGATTATCGTCGGGTTGATGGGCAGGAACTTTGTTTCAAGTTCTTCCAAAACAATTCCCACAATGGACATCAGAACAATGCCTACATCAAGTTGATTCCATTTATCTTTTAGGTACAGATGCCATCCCAAAGCCACTAGTTTCATATTAGCCTCGAGTATGAACACAGCGGTAAAAAAATAATTGAATATCTTTAGAGCATATTGCAGTGCCATTGGCATCTTGTAGTATTCCATAGCCATTGTTACCACATTCAAGCCGATAACTGCTGCTATCGCCAAGTCAAAATATTTTGACGTAACAACATTGTGAACAAACATGCGTGAAGGCGAGTAATTGACATAGTAGGGTGGCTCGTGCATTCGCCGCCGTTTCTTTTCCATTTGCAGTGCTCGCTTGGCAGCACGTCGTATTTTTTCCTCTTTCTCTTGTTCTTCACGACAGCGATGGAAATTCTCAACTACGACACCAACGAACATATTGAGTACAAAGAATCCAACTAGTAAAATAAATGCAATAAAGTATAGGAGCCGCCACTCGTTAAAGTTCACAATAGGCTGCTGGTCCTCACCGACCGCATCGAGTCCGGTGTACATGATGTTGACCCAACCATCTCGGGAGCTCAGAACAAAAAGCGACATCAGGGCCTTTCCCAAATCATCGAAATTGTATTTTTGATTGACCCAAGCATTACCCGGTATACTGAGGCAGTCGGATTTGTTGCGCACGTATTTGATATTTTCGCCTTCGCAAAAGAAAAATGTGCCCTTAAACAACTGCACGCCCAGAATACCAAATATAATGAAGAATGTACAACAGATGAGTACGATATTGCCGATAGGTCGAAGGGACGATAAGAGCGTTTGCACGACTAATTTCAAACCCGGGGCTCGGTTGATAACACGCAATGGCCGCAGGGAACGAAGTAGTCGAAACACCTGAAATTACATATTCAATATTAGAAAATCTCTTTTGGCCTTATGATAACTTAACATCATACCCTTAAAATCCCAAAAATCCTAGGACTTGATTGACTAATCATTGACATTAGCAAGTCAATGATAGAAATCGTTACTAACGATCCGTCCATTATATTCCAACCAGATGTAAAGTAGGCATCTGGGCCATAAAACATACTAGTAGCCACAACCTTAGAAATCGGTATAAAAGGGAATTAGTTTAGAAATTAAATAAAGTGTTGTATGTCGCATGTACCTTTATTAACATTTCCACTGTAAAAACGGCTGTAAACACGTAATTAGCACTTGCCAAAAACAACCTCTCTGTGCTGTCTGGAGGTATGTTGGGTCGTTCCATTGCCAACGTTATGCAATTCAATGCAATGAACAATAGGATCACATTATCGAACCATTTCTGATTGACGAACCACGAACAAATTCGTCGAAATCTATGAAAAATAAAGTTGAGAGCTATAATTTAAAAAACTAAAATATCCCTACGGGAAATTTTAACAAACTGTCACCGAACTGCCCCCTTTATATGAAATAGACTGGTCACTTTTACATGGAGTTGTCATAGGAGGGGGAAATTGACCCCTTGTGACATGTCACAAAACAAATCCTAGGACAGGTTACTGAACTCTTATAAAAAACAAAGTTCAGGGACCTGGCCTGGGATTTGTCTTGTGACATGTCACAAGGGGTCAATTTCCACCTCCTATGACAACGCCATGTAAAAGTGACCAGTCTATTTCATATAAAGGGGGCAGTTCGGTGACAGTTTGTTAAAATTTCCCGTAGGGATGTTATAACAATTACATACCTATTATCCTCTGGAAAAATGTACATCGAGTATGAACTTCGCTCATTTGTAAAGTTGTGGGGTGTTAGTCTTTCTATGAGAATCTTAATTTTTGAAACACGTTCCGAATTTGAAACAATGGAATGTTGTTTCTCCCTTGACTGTTCACTTGGCTTTTTGGGGTATTGGCTGATGGAGTTTTTTCGTTTTTCACGTTCCTGCATATACTGTTGCAACATATCAGACTCGCCAATGTTCGTATAGGACTTTTGCCACTTGTCTAAATCCAATTTGGAGTTTGTATAGGACAGTGACTTTCGGGATGGCTCTAAATTATGTAGGTTTAGATGGGATGTTTTCGTAAAGGCCAGCTCTATTGAAGACATTCGCCGTTTACCAGGACCACTGTGGAGCTTTGAAGATTGGTTAAGATTCTGATACATTTGGGAGTTAAATAAGCAAGCTGAGGCACGCCTACTCCCTGGCCCACTTCCTACACTCAGTGACGTGGACAAACGACGAATGGAGCTCTGAGGACTAAGTCGATTTGTTTCCTTGTTTTTAATAGATAAGCTTGGCGTGCTAGGCTTCAGGAAGGCATCAACCCGTACCGAGGAACTGTCTTCCAGTAAACAAGAGTTATCATTGCCATTATTTAATTGATGCTCCAAATCTTCAGCAGTAAGAGTATCTGGCTTATTTCTTTTCGAACTTGACCGCCGAAATCGCTTCAGGCTAGCCAACCTTTGCAATGGTTCGCTAGACTCTGGAATAGGGGAACTGTGTGTTGTTGAAACACTTGATATAACGCTAGTAACTGTGGCAGAATTACTCTCACTTCTACTATTTGTGAGTGAGGGTAGTTGCAGTTTAGCAGCAGTTGATGATATTGTTGGCACATAAATTGGACCAGAAGTTGCAGAGCTTGGATTCTTAGAAATATCGTCTATAATGACGCTGTGAACTCCGCCATTTAGAGTTGTTGGCAGTAAAGAATTACTCGAACCGGGGTGGCCAAAGTTATTGATGGTATTGTTAGCGTTGCTCTCTAACTGGCTCGCATTTAAAATGTTTATATGAGACTTGTGAGGCAAGACAGGAGATGGCGGTATGAGGTCAATTGATGGAATGCCTTCGTCGAGGGAACGTTGGCCAGTAAAAATAGTAGGTGGCCGTAATAGTGATGGAGATCCCGGACTCTGCAAGTGAAATTAAATGATAATAATTAAGTGTAGTTAATTTTAAATATCATACCTCAACTTTGTCATCGTTTTGTTGGCCCCAATTCCTGAAAGTCCCCCCTGTTTCTAGGGTAGTATTTGGTGAGTCTTGAGGTGTAGCCGCAGTTGTAGTTATAATAGGTGGCTCGCGCATTGGTCGAATTTTAGCGAGTCGAGGAACATCAGATCGTCTATCTCTTATTGAATATGTCTTTCAAAAGATTGTCATGGTTGTTAAAATAACGCACTTTATACATGAAGACTTTTATTTTACCTTTTTAATTCCTTTTCTGTCTTCATCGGCTGCATTAGCTGCAGCACTTACAATAATGCCAGCAGATTTGTGAAAATCCTTATCCAAGGGTTTGCGATTTGCATTACTGAGTGGTGAACTGCCGGAAATAGCTGTGGTAATATCTTTTATTTGGTAGTCTCTACCGGAAGCTTGGATCATCCGTTGCTTTTGTACGTTACTCTTTGTCTCAATAAACAATTCGGCCGCTTCCTGTTGCGATTTAGTAGTATTTAGTATTCCACATGTGTCACCGAAATGCAAAAATGTGACTTACCTTATGAATATCTTCGGCACTGTGCCATCTATTACGAACCTCATAGTAACTTTCATTGGTCGAAGATGAATCGGCTTCACTTTGCGATTCATCGTACATACCATCGCTATAGTTTTCGGCCAAAGTTTCTTCGCGTAGTTTCTTAACTAATTCTCGTTGTTCTCGTTCACGACGTTCATTTCGCTGAGGGAATCAAAATTTCAAAATTAGACTTTTCTATGTGGACTTTGCGCCATTTTCATTACTATACCACACCGAATCGATGTGATTTTTTAAATACAGAATCCAAATGTATCTCAGCAAACTGAGTAGTCGGCAAAAAAGAATTTTCGTCGGTATAAAAACAAGCTTACGATCAAGTCAGTCGTTGTTAATTGCTATTAACAAACTGACAGAAAGCGTACTAGATAAAAATGTGCGATAAAAGTGCAAAAAATTCAAATGAAAATTATTTTATTAATGTGAGAATGTTCGCATTCAGCAACGATTGTGCAACGACTGACCGTGCATCTTTTTGTGTTTCCACAAACTCGTTTTATAGCTACAAAACGACGAATATTCTTCTTTGTCCAATTTTGTAAGCTAGTGCTAAAACTCTACCTCTGAACTGAATCCCTCAACCAAAATGGCGACCAATAAGTTAAAGAGGACATAATTGCCGAAAGTCATCAGTGCCACAAAATACAATGCAGCCCAATGACTAGTCTTTTCCATGCCGTTGAACAGTACAACATTCCAGTCTTCTTGCGTTAGAATCTAGAAAATGTTTCGATGATGGATAAGTGAAGAGTAATGAATTTGGATAAAAATAAAACTCAACCCTTTAAAACATTTTATGGGCCGCCACATCTATTAGCGTGGTCCTTAAAAATGATTCGAGAGTATAACAGATTTAAAAACACAGACACACACTCAAACGGTAAAGGCAAACGAAACAACAAAAAACAGAAACAACAAAAAAATAACAAAAATTAAAACAAGGCGAAAAACAGTTTGCTGTTATTTTATTCGGTCAAATGCAGAAGCAGCAGCGTACATCGTCGATAATATGAAACAAAACGAAATTAAATCAAAGCAAAATTGTGCTATCCTTGACTAAAGTATAAATTTCGAATTGTCATACCAAAAATATACCAAACAATTTAATTCGTGGTGTGATTTGTTCAAAGGCGGTATGATGAAATCTAATTGAACGCGAACTTGAGTTAAATTCCAGTTCAAATTCAAATTATTAACAACATGTATGTACAAGGTATTCTTAGAATTAAATAAAAATTAAAACAAAAACGTGCCAGCGTTAATAAGTACTACCTAATATGGTTAATATTACTTTTAATCTGAATTATTTATTATGAGTGTTTTATTTTATTATAGAAAAAATTAATGAAAGCATATTGAATCGATAAAAAAAACATGCATTAAATGCTCAGCAGTTGCTAAGTAAGGGGGAAAAAGTCGTTGCTTATGAATACGACTGTTATGATGGTGTGACGTATAATGATAATGAGATTATCAAATCTAAGATCCCATTTATGAAGTTGAGTTATATACAAATCACCGACCATGTGTGCTATTGGTGTGAATGAAAAACAAAATTGTCACATGCTGTTCAGTGTCATTATGACAACAATTACAATCAAAATATTTGTCTAAAACCTTAAATTAAGTGTATATTCGCACATATTACCGTAAACTTTCTAATGATTTATATTCAAATTGTTTTTAAGTTATCCCTTTCACAATGCTAATCTTGAACATTTACTTTGCTTGGTTCGAATGAAATTTGAATCTTCGAATATAAATGACAATGGTGTGTCCTGAGAGCAGGTGTTATAAATATTTGTGCATTCCCTTAACTAATTGGTGGACTTAGCCTCAATTCACAATGTCCTATTAGCTACTAACTGGGGTAAATTTGTTGTTGTTTACCATATAAAATTTATATTTAACTGTTAAATCACATTCAGTGATCGGGATAAAAATGCATGGCAGGCAAATTTAAACTTAACACTCCATTGGAATAAGCTAACGATTTGACTTAAAATTGTTTATTAAGAATTCACACCGTTTAAATATTCTGACGAAATCACTTTAAATTTTGTCATTCTTCCGTATTTGTGTTTGAGAACTTTTCTCATTAACAAATTTTTTACCGCTTATCGATGTTTTGCGATTTTTTTTTATAAAATTCGGCCGAAAGATATGTCGGTTTCCGTCCACGCATTACTCGTCAGAAAATATTAATTCAACTTTTTATATATTTAGTTAGAATATTCTTCTACCTCAAGTCCAAATTCTAATATGATATTGTCATATTAGATTTTTATTTGTTGTTTCAAAAAGGGTTGATCATTTTCATGATAGACAATACAATTGTTTCGTAGACATCACTCTACTCTTCAGTTGTCCGCTAAGAAAATGATAACTTTCCTACTCAAAACGAGACATTACATAAGGTACAAAAAACCAACGGGATGAGAATTTTGTACTTTCGTATATGAACTGTCTGATTTGGTAAAACCAGTTATAAATCAACTCCTTTTTGAAAGCAACAATTACATAAAAGTACCCTTTGGGTACTATTTATATGTATGTCTGTTGTCAATACATTTTGTAAAAACAACTAATTTTAAACTCAAAACAAAATAAATATTTGAATGAGATTTTAGCCGTGGTGTGCTTATTTTCAACAATTATTTTAATTTTTGCATTAAAAAATACAAAAATTGTTTTTTCGGACTTTCTATATTTTCATATATTTAGTTAGAATATTCTTCTACCTCAAGTCCAAATTCTAATATGATATTGTCATATTAGATTTTTATTTGTTGTTTCAAAAAGGGTTGATCATTTTCATGATAGACAATACAATTGTTTCGTAGACATCACTCTACTCTTCAGTTGTCCGCTAAGAAAATGATAACTTTCCTACTCAAAACGAGACATTACATAAGGTACAAAAAACCAACGTAATGAGAATTTTGTACTTTCGTATATGAACTGTCTGATTTGGTAAAACCAGTTATAAATCATTACCTTATGTAATGTCTCGTTTTGAGTAGGAAAGTTATCATTTTCTTAGCGGACAACTGAAGAGTAGAGTGATGTCTACGAAACAATTGTATTGTCTATCATGAAAATGATCAACCCTTTTTGAAACAACAAATAAAAATCTAATATGGCAATATCATATTAGAATTTGGACTTGAGGTAGAAGAATATTCTAACTAAATATATGAAAATATAGAAAGTCCGAAAAAACAATTTTTGTATTTTTTAATGCAAAAATTAAAATAATTGTTCAACTTTTTACTTATTAGGGAAGTCTCCCGACGCGGATTGATTTTAAATTACAGTTTACAACAATTTACTGAAATTTAGTAGCTGCAACTAATTATTTATACTAATTTCATACTAAATTTATGATATTTAGTAAGTTTTTTAACTGATTTTAGCAAATCGATTTTGAATTGAAGTTTACAGAAATTTTACTAAAATTTAGTGGCGGCTACTAATTTTTTCTACTAATTTTATTGTACTACAGATCAGCAGACATGTGTTGCTAAAATTAGCAAAAAACACTGCTGGGCTCAAAACAGTTAAATTTCCCGTAATAACAGCAAAATTTTCTGTAGCCATTACAGACTTTTTTGGTTGAGTGTAGTATTTAGCAAAAAGAAATCAACTATTTTTACAGGTTATTTGTATGAGTGTACATGCTTGGAATCTGCAATTCTAGCTGACAGCTGCATCTGTATAAAATTTCATATAAATCCGATCAATCAGTAAAAAGTAGCGAATATATTTCGCGAGGTTTTGATACTGACTTAACCAATTCGTTAATGTTTGTTATTATCAGGTCCCAAAATATATGTACCCGGAAGAACATGTCATCGTTGCGCCTAAGAAATTAGCTACACTCATAGAAATAAATCTGCAAAAATAGCAGAAAAAGTTACTAAAAATTAGTTAAAAATGATGCTGCAGAAAAAACTGCTAAAATTAGCAGATTTTTCTTTACTAAATACTAGTAAAATGAAAACAGCTAAATATTTGTAGACTAAAAATATCAAAAATAAACTGTTAAATCTACAAAAGTTTTTCTATTTTTAAGCTAAATTTAGTTGAATGCAAATAGCAATCTATTCTGCTAAGATCAGCAGAAATATTTGCTAAAAAATTGTAAACTGCTGTTTTCAAAAAGCTCGATTTTTATTTGTAAAAAAAATCGAAAAAAAAATTTTTTAGGCTACTAAATATTTAACAAATTTTTTTACTGATTTTAGCAGGTTAATTTGCTATTCTCCATTTACAAAAATTTAGCTCAAATATAACTAAAATTCTGTATATTTAGCAGTTTTATTTTTGCTGTTCCTCTATTACTAATATATAGCAAAAATAATCTGCTAATTTAGCTTTTTTTCTGCAGCATAATTTTTAGTAGTTTTAACTAAATTTTTTACGGACTTTTTTCTATTAGTGTACATATAAACTTATAAACGAATTTATTCCAAAAATTATAGCTGAGGCACAAAATAATAAAATCATTTCAAAAAACGAATTTTCAAATAAACCGAAAAGTGAGTTTTTGCATAGGCCGGTTTTTTGAATACTCGAATCACTTCGATTCTAATGAATAAAATTAAGTGGGTAAAAGGGGAGGGAAGGGAGGAGAAAACAGTGTTTTTAAAGATTTTTCATATTTTTTGCAAAGCAATTATTGCTAATTAGATATCAAATGAAAGGTATTTGAAAGATCTTACCCTGGGTGTACAAAACATACACCTTCTACGGCGTCGTAGAAATACCGATATATTATTTGTATGTACTACCGACTGCTAAGTATTATAATGCCGCATTATAAGAGTAATGCAAAGTAAAAGGGAAAACTGTATCACGTATAAACCCTACAAGACTTTCATACGGACTGCCACATAACCGGTCGCATATTTCTGTGACATGTCCCTCAATTCTCCATTCCGGAGACATTCCGGTGACATATTTCAATGATAAGGTCATGTTAAAGTCATTGAGACCGGTCGTGTGTCAGCTCGTATAAGATTCCAGTTGGGTATGTATTTAGTTCTTTATGAAAACTACTTAATTGAGAAACTAAAACCAATTTAAAGCGATTGCTATGTGCCAAACTAATTATAGGTAATTTCATGTCGTAAACTTGCTATAAATATAGTAACTAAGTTGAATAGAATATTATCAGTTTAAATTCCAACAATATACTTGAAATTTTTTTGTTATTGCAATTGATGTTGTTGTGTTAAGAACTTATAACAAAATATTAAAAAATAATAAATCAAAACTAAAAAAACAACATGTTGGTAAAATTTTAAGGAATTTAAAGAAAATGTTTGCTTGTAGATTTGACTAAAGTTCTCTTACTTGAAAGACTGTCACTGTTGCCCAGAGTATGTTGTTGAAGTGCTTACGATCACATTCACACTGTGGATGTTTGCTGATAATTTCGGGACACGTACATTCTCGTTCGAGACCGCTATCGTCCGTAAATTTACAAAACTTACCGCCGAACAGATACATGCCTAGTATGCTGTAGGTTTACAGACACACACACAGACGCACGCACGTACGCACACAGATAGTATTATACACACGAGTAGTGGTAGTAGTAGTAGTTTTAGTTGATTGTAGTAGTAGTAGTAGTAGTAGTATAGTTGTAGTTGTTAAATACAAAACGTATTCAATATGATAATAAAAAATGATATGTATATATTTGTTGTTAAATATTGTAAAATTACATTGTATATAAAATATTAAAACATAAAATTTTAATTTAAAAAAATATCTAAATTATTTAGCAATATCTTTAGTAGTTAATGTAGGAAAAAAAAAACTATGTAGTATTTATTTGTTGAGATTAAAAGTAGCTTTTTTTAGTTCATGTTATTATTGTAGCCAAAGGGTTTTGGTTGTTATGGGTTAATTACTGTTACTGTTTAGTTTTATTCGATATATATTATAATTTAATTACTATAGTACAAACAGTCGGCGAAAAAATTAATCGTACAATAATTTGCATCATTGTATAATTGAATTATTTTGCTGATTGTGTAAATTTATATTGTTTATGAATTGGCTGATTGATTGTTTTATATTAATGAATTATCTATTCAAAATGAATCCTGCAATATTATGTACAATATCTGTGATTTAATGGATTCGACTTGATGGGTTCTATTTTTTCAATGTGTAAATGTCTGATGAGATGAATGATTAGTATCTTGCGAAACCTTGTGTGCAGTATTTTACAGATGGAATTTTTTAAGACGGGGGGAGTAGTTTCAGAGTAAATTCAAGTTTAAGGTGTGGTTTTGTTAAAAGGTTGCTTAGAAAATACATAGTTATTACTCTGATCAGTTTTATCGATTTAGAACTATGGAATCGGTTTTGAGTAGTGAGAAATATTATATGAGACATCAATTAACAGCTAATATGAGAAATGCTTGTGCAATAATTCTACTTCAACATAAAAGAAAGAAAAAACATAAAACAATTATTATTCATAATTCTACTTATATATAATCATTTAACGTGCATTCAGTCGAAGGAAACAGTGTTCTTAAAATATGAAATTCTTACCTTTTTACTGAATACTGGACGATTTTGTCTTAGATTTTGTTACAATATTACACTAGGTCAATTTAATACCAACCGATTACTCTAATCTATTTAGCTATAGCATTAACTTACTAACCATAACTACAGTCTATAGTAAAGTACCTAATCTAAGTGTACAGTGTCCTATTTGCTTTTGTAGTTTTTTTTTACACAGAACACACCACAAATTAAACAAACCAAGGTTAATAACAGCTGAGAACAAGCAAACATAAAATTACAATTTTGCAAAATAAAGAATTTAATAAAATTAAATAATATTTGAAATCATTCAGTAATAGGAGCACAAACAAACATAATCGGACTATAAAATGTCACTGGTACTACACATAATTTAAAACAAAAAATCTAAAAAAATTAACTAATTCAGTAAATAAATCATAAAAGACAAAAAAAATAAAGAATTGAAATTTGTAAGATTAAATTATATTCAACATAGAACGTACACAAACAAAACAAAAACGCTTGGATACATTTTATATTATGACATTTTATGAGCATTAATTAATTAATCAATCTGATAATTAAAATCTACCTGAAATACTGTGACGAGTGCCCACAGTAGGGTGTCGAAATTCTTACGATCGCACACCACATCTTCGCCCACTTTCTCGCAGAATTTACATCCGAATAGATTCATGCCAAGTATACTAAATTTTTGATCATATGATCGATCATTAGTCGTGATTATGTATTTGTTTATAAAATCAATCATATTATTTGTTATTGTATTTGAAAATATTGAAAACATATACATATATTTATGTTAAAGAGTATTTTGTTTAATTTTATTTTGAATAGAATTTTAAAAGATCGGTTTAAGTTAGTTTTTTTTTATTTAAATTTTTTTTTATCAAATGAGTTAGTTTAGCAAGTTGTGTAAAAAGATATAGACATAAGGAAGAGGGAGAAGAAGAAGAAATAGAAAAATGAAAAAGACAACGTAATAAAGGCATGGTGTGAAAGAGACGTTATATAGTAAATGCTTTAAATATACAAGATAATTTTAAAACTATAAAACCAAAATAAAATATTAAACGAAAAAAAAAAAAAAAAATAGAAATGTCTTATGAACCTACGCTGTTTTGGAGTTAGGATGGATGAAATCGGTTACAGTGCAACTGATTTATCGGATATAACCACTAAAAAAATTCCATATATTTATTGTTTTATCAGATTTATTTTGAAAACAGTTTTACACGTGTTTAAATTTAAAAGAGATCCTTGTAGGGTTTATATAGGTCCAAACTCTTTTCTATAATAACCGGGAGTGTTCTAAAAAATAAATCCACATAAAATCTTGCAATTTTTAGCAACATCAACACGTAATTTTGTATGAAAACCCCCGAACATATTTTTCTACAAGCTTTCCAATAATATAAAAACATTAAGCTTAAGGGCGTCACCAACTAAAAATGAAAAGCAGATACAGAAAACATGGATACAATATAATTTAAACATTTTAGCTGAATAAACGCCAGCATAAATTTTATACAATACAATGTACTCTCAAAAAAAAAAAAGTGGTAAAGTCAGCAAAAAATTTTGCTGTGTCAGAAAATTTTTGGTCAGGAGCGTGCTTGCAGAAAAGTGGGTAATTTTAGAGGTTTGCCGAAAATCAGCAAGCTGATTTTTACAAAAAGAAAAAAGTAATCTCAGCAAAAATTTTGCTAACACTTGGTCGCTTGTAAACAGTAAAAATCCTTGCTAAAGTCAATTAAGCTTTTTGCTAAATATTAGTAGACTGAAGAAAGTCAAAAAATTATACTTCAGTTAATTCATTTTCTGAAAATTTAAATCTTAAAAGTGTGTTTTTGTGATTACTTTGAAATGTTCCCAAATAATTTTTAGGAATCTTTTAAAATATAAAAAATTACCAGACTTTCATATTAGTAGACAATTCTAAATAGCAAAAAATTAAATAAACTATGGCTTTATATTATAAAAAACCTTTTTCTTAAAAAAGCAAAAGGGAACACAAAAAAAACTCAAACTACTGAAAAAATGTTTGTTAATTAAATTTAAATATTTTATTTTGCGTATAATTTAAATCATATTTTATCTTGTTGTGTTTCGAATATATTTTTATTTATCGCATCTCTTGGCGTCATTTTGTTTTACGTATGAAAGACAGATACAAAAACCTTTCACGGTTGTATATTTGATATGTCTTAGCAGAGTTGTGTTTTTAGTATAATTCTGCCTGGTTGTTGTTCGCACTATGATTGTTTTTATCAGCACAATTTGGTAGCAAAATTAATTGATAAAATATTAGTTAAAATTTAGTTTAGTGCTATAAAAAAATATAACTAGAGCTTTTGCTGAAAACATAATTTCAGCAAAAAAGTTGCTGAAAACTAGTATACTTGATATACAAGAGGTTTTACTAATTTTTCTACTACATATTTTTTTTAAATTGTATTTATTTATGGTCGCAAAAATGAGGATTTTATGAGACTGACATGTGACGAAAATCGAAAAATTATAATTTCGATCGATTTGGAAAAAATCGAAATCGCTTCAGTTGTACCATGTATGTCGATTTTCATCTTTCTATGTGTTTTAAATTGAAAATTAATACGGAATATTCAGAATTGAAATTTAAAAAACAATCGATTTAAAATCGAAAAAAGTAGGACCTTCAAATGCAAAAACCGGGGTTTCTTTAATTTTTATTCGGATTCTGCGCATCTCATACTTTTACAAAAGCGTACTCTAGTCTCAGGGTATTGCCTTTTTCATATTTTGTCGTCCTATTTAATTGGTGATAGCCCTTTTTGATGCCCTTTAGAACAACTTGACAACCTCGCGCTAAATCATGGACATTATTATGTGTTCGAAAGTCGTAAGTTTCTGTCATACTCCCGAACAAACTACATAACAAAAAATAACCGATTTTTTTCGCCTTATTTCTGCTTCCAAATTCGAAAATAACAATAGAAATAACCGAAAAAATTAGATAAATTCTTCTTTGATTTCATTTATCTATAACACATTCACATTTTGTACAAATCGAAGAGTCACGCTTGGAATCATTTTCTTGTAAGTCCTGGATTTAAAGTCAATTTGAATTCTTTCGTTTAACGAAACAGTAAACCTTAATCATGTCCTGCACCAAATCATTCATTATTCCGTACTTTAAAATAGAACAAACAAAACATAAACAAATGAAATATTTAATGTCAAATGAAACTTTAGATAAGCTTTAAGTAGTGAAATTGAATAGAGATAAGCTTAAAGCTAATTTAGATACGATTATTTATTTCGTTATTTTTAGTATCTTTATATTTAAAATATGTAAATTGTATTTTTTATTATTATTAATAAATATAGCAGTAGTTT
Organism: Leucophora obtusa; assembly: GCA_949987735.1. Taxonomy (NCBI): domain Eukaryota; kingdom Metazoa; phylum Arthropoda; class Insecta; order Diptera; family Anthomyiidae; genus Leucophora; species Leucophora obtusa. The sequence continues at coordinate 579,619 of OX465297.1, forward strand.
TTAGTATTAGCAATAGTATGTAGTAATTTATAACTAACTATTAATAATGTACTTAATTAATGAAATGATTTGAAATTTCTAACTACAATTAATTTTAAGAGACAACAATGAATCTAACTAATATGATGTTAAGTAATTTTTTTTTATATTTATCGACATTGTTACCAAAGAATGTCTCAAGTAAGGTCTACAATTTATTGGCAAAACAATGTTAAATCAACAGATTTTATTTGTTACAGAAATAAGTTTTATTCGATTTTGGTTTTTAAATTTGACTGAACATTTTCAATAGTAGAGCGCTAAATCTAAAGCTAAATACACACAATTAATAACTATATAATAATTGTAATAATGATACTAATGAATGAACTGAACGGTACGAAACTGAATTAAAATAAACAAAAAAAAAACAGATGTTATCCAAATTTAGTGTTATCATTTGTTTTTCATCATTTCACAATAACTAAACCCAAAATGTTCGCTTTATAAAATGATATTAAGAGGTTTGTTTTTAATTTATTTAATCGAAACAAAGCAAATGTTTTCATTAGGTGAACAAGTGTTTAAATTTATTACAAGAGTGTTGACAACAGCTAGAAAAAGAATGCGAGTAGTTGGCAAAATTCAAATACTATGAAATGGATATTGTGGCAGGAGATGAGTGACTGAATGTGATTGCGTTTAAATGAAACATTTGGAAGTATTAAATAAATGAAATATAGGTACACTAATATCGGCCCAGAATAAGAACAGGGAGTTTTGCGCCCGAGATGGTGACGGACAGCGGCAACGGCAAAAGTTATCATGGAGCACATATAGTAAAGAGCCTTTACGCATCTCATATGCCTCTTAGTTTACTGCAAACTTACAAATACATTATTAAACGCGCTTTTAATTCGGGCTTTTAAACTACCAGCTTTTAATATGTTAAATATCTAAATAGAAAATAAAGAAGAGTCAGAATAGCCCATATATTCTCTCTTGACAAAATTGGTAAGGGTATGAGAAACAAAAAATTAGAGATTAAGAAAAACCGCCATTAAAATAAAATTGATTCCTTCTCACACGAAAGCACTGCTCGGCGGGTTAAAAAAAATGTAAAAACTCTGCGCTCTTATTTTGGGCCTACACTTATTGTATTATAAGTAAACTGAGAAAAAGGGAGAGAGAGAGAAGAGCAAATCGTTGCGATATTGAAAAATAGTAATAAAAATTAACAAGATAAGATGTAAATTAAACTAACTACTACTAGTGTTTGGACAAACACAAATTTGTTGATTACTAGCAAAATGTATTCAATAATTAATAGTAATATTATATGTTGTAAAAATATTAATTAAAATAGAGACAGATATATAGCGAGAGAGAATGAAATTAAGTGAGAGAAAACGTAATAGTTGGGGTAGAGTTTATTGGAATATCAGTGTGTTTATGAATCAATGATATTGTAATGTTATCACAGGTACACAAGTGAAATGGTTCCATTTCATGAAATCGCCTAATCCTCTTAACTAAACTGCTATCTGGAGGTGAAAATTTCAAATACCTTATCATATATTAACTACTTTATACTGTATTTTACTATTATGAAAAGTTTCAATCAGACGAATGCATACATATTATTAGAGATGTTTTGTGAATATGAACTGAAAATGTGCCACAACTGTAAACTTTCGATTTTCGTAAAATTTGTTTATGTGTTATAGTCACAGCCATTATTTTTGGTAATTTCGATGAAAATGTCGAGGCAAATCAATATAACACATATCAAAATTTCATTAAATTAGAGATTTTTAATTGGACAAAACTACTTGTTAATTTCTTTAAGTGTACACATTTGAAACAATGATGGAATTCGCAGTTTAAAATATAATTATTTTTGAATTTTAACCCGTAGAAAATTGTCAAATTTACTTTAAGTAGGCCATACACGTTCAATATTATTGATAAATTTTTTAAAAATCAACCAATCAGAACATTTTATTTTTAAATACTTTGTTCTGATTGGTTGATTTTAAAAACATTGATCAATAATATTGAACGTGTATGTTTGCCTTTAAATACTACCAACTATGAATTCCATCAATATTTTCGAGAATTTTTTTTAATGATATTGGAAAGACTTAAAATGAATATATAAATTATGTATTACTTAATCGGTATATCCCTAACATTGGGAAATAGCAACTTACCTAAATATAAAAATGAATAGAACTAGCAGTGAAAAAAACACTGCTACATTGTCCATGGTACGTAGCATGACAAATAATTGACGTCTCAGGTTGGGCATGAAGCGTACTAATTTCAGAATACGCAACAGACGAAATGTTCGCAATACCGATAGACCAGAACCACCGCCTCCAGTGCCATCTCCAAAAAATTGTTGGCAAATTTCAATTCCACTATACGAGAGCACATAGTTTTAAACGTATTCATTACTTCATATCCGAAAGTAATACTTACCTCAATATGACAATGACACCATCGAACACATTAAATCCATTTGCTATATAGCGAAAGGGACCCTCCGCTACCACTTTTAGTAACATTTCTACAGCAAATATGCCAGAAAATACGATATTGCTTGTTTCTACAATTACAGTCAATTCCGGGGGCTGATTGTGATATTCAATACCCATGGAGAGCGTATTGATTAGGATGGCTAACAAGATGCCTTGTTGAAAATACTTGTGCTCCACTAAACGTTTAACGTATCGACGTACTAGACCACAGACACGTGATACACAACGGTATGTGATGATTATGCCATTCATAACTTTCGATCTCTTTTTCTTCCTTTTGTCATCCAGAGGCGATAGGGCATTTTGATAGAGATCATAACAGCAAGAATAATCTTCCATATAATTGCCAGTGCTTTTACCACCATTTGAATTGATAGCATCAAATGGCTTCTTTTTATGCTCAGCATTCTTATGGTATTGTTTTTGTTGCGGCTGCTGTTGCACAGTTAAGTTTGCATTTTCCAGGTTTTGTTGATTCTTAATAGCTTCTGCGGTGTGAGGATCACAACGTGCCAGCGAAGAATAGAAAGACTCCAAAGTACTTTGACCCGTTGGTAGGGCCGCTGAAAATGCCACAGAAAATGCTAAAAGCTCTTGACAAGTCATGGCGTCGTGTATACCAAGATCCGAACATTCCGCATAAGGATTGGTGATACTGGCCAACGTCTGTGGTAAGTTCACCTAGCAAAAGGAAAGTTGGTGAAACAATTCCAAGCAAAACAATATCAATCTACTCACTTGCCAGATACTGCCATCGCCGGCCTGTGTCATCTTTTCGGATGAACAAACAGTTTTTTCGGTACTTTGAGGCGGTTCCTTTAAGGCTGGCGGCGTATGCAGTAACACGTACTCGTTGAACATGACAGAAGGTCGGCGACTGGCTGATGAGGGCGGACTTAAGAAGCCCGATGTGCAGGGATGTGTCTAAAAATAAATACTCATGAATAAAAGTGTAATTATAACTGGAAATAATGTTGAAAGTGGATGGCATAAAAAAGGTGATATATTGCAAAGCTGGAAGGAAGCATTTTTTATAATGATTTTTTTTTTATTTACAATTGGCCGGAAGGTTAACGGATTAAATATAATACGAAAAGAGGTAAGTAAGTACGTTACAAAAGATATATTAATTTGATAAAGGTGCTGCTGTTAGTTATTATACCTTGCCTAGAGTTCCCAGCTGGAGCTGAAATGCCACAACGTTTACAAAATGTGAAAAAAGAAATAATTCATAGTTTAATAGCAGTAGTAAGGTGTAAATTCATTACATAAGAAGGGAAAACACATATCACTCTACATTTGAATGCAGGCAGAAGTATTGAAATCTGTTGTTAAATTTTGATTGATTCGTGTTTGTTCAACTATTGATCACTAATTAGTGTTGGCATTTTTGTTTTGTTTTACAACTTCATTTAATCTGTGTATTTAATTTTGCAATATTTATTAAGCAGTGTCATTACAGTATACCAATTATTGTGAATAAAATTGTGTATTCAAAAGAGTACAAAATTTAAAATAAACTTACAATTAACTGATCAGAATCCATTAGATTTTGAGGAAATTTCAATAGAATGGTTTTTTGCTGCTGCTGCTGTGTCTGTTTGCCGAGGGCTGTATCAGTCTCAGGTTTTATTTGGTTGGCGATTTTTTTGTAATTACTATTTCGACCACCTATCATACTCGTGTTTTCAAATGATTGCTCAGAATTTTCAGATGACGAGTGTTGCTGTTGTGCGACACCATTGTTTATTCCATTATTCAATCCCAGCATATTGGCAGGTGTCTGTGTTGTTGAACTAGAACGCTGTAGCTGCTGCTGCTGCTGCTGATGTTGTTGCTGACACTGTGCTGAAGGCGCCACCATTTGCTGTGGTTGTTGCTGTTGTTGATTGTTATTTCCACTACCACTAACATTATTATTTGAATTGAGCGGAACCATCACAGTTATCATTTGATCTTGTATATTAGACGGCGGCTTGCGTTTACCAGAAAACTTTGGACATTTTGGATGGTGGCATTTGATACGTGATGGCGAAAACGTTAGATTGTCGGCATTTGGAAGAAGACCTTCTTTACGCTGTTTTTGCTGATACCTTTTGTGGTACACAACAAACGAACGAACGAATGGATGAAAATTTTAAGAAAAATATATTAGTTTATTGCTAAAAAAATTTTTGAATTTTAAATGTTTTTACAACATCTGATTAAACGACAAAAAGTTGGATCTTAGAATTTTTTATTTCAAATTATTTCCTAACAATTACTAACTAATGATTAAATGGTAAATATTCCATTGCGTTACAGTGATCACAGTAAGTCTCATACAACTCTGAAGGGGAAGCATTTTTTTTTTTTTGTACTTGTATGTTTAAGTGGAGTAAAGCTGCTCTTTGCTTTCCTCAAATCTTTCATACATCGCTCTTTTCGAGCACCGGAAAATCATTCGATTAAATAAAGGCTTTGTCATAGGATTGCAGGAATTTTTCTTCAGGAATACTGCCCAGTTTCTAATGCCTTTTCTCTGACGAAAAATCCTATAGACTTTGTCCTAGGATATTTCTTTAAATGTTCAAATAGTTTTTTTAATAAATTCTTAGGTAAAATTACTTTTCCTGCAAAAAAAAAAATATCATGTTCTATATTATTTTCCGATATAAACTTCTTCTGAATTTGTTTATTATTTTCATAAACAATAATATCGTATGGGGTTTTACGCAGTTCTACTTCATTACAAAAATTCTCAGATTTTTAGAACTTGCTCCCATAGAGTCGGGTCTTGCTATAATAAATATTTTTTTCAAAATAATTGCACTTTGGAAACCGCTGTTTAACTGCTTCATTTGCATCAATATTTTTATATAGTTTACATGAAATTTTAAAAATTTTTAAATGTTAGTTCTTTTCTATTCTTATTTTTTCTCTTCTTTGTGTTAACTTTTATTAGTTGGGAGAGGTAAATTTAAATATCCTTGATGACTGATAAGGCAAAGTGTGATAATATTAGAAACGTTCCTCGTTAACTGATTTTCATCAGTAACCGCAATTAGCTCTTATGTTGTATCAATATAAGACCTACTGTGAAAACTTCAAACGTATTTTTTTTTTATATTTTTACGCAAAGTTTGCTGAACTATTGTAGTTTTTTGACTTCTTAAATGTAGAAAGTTATAATGTGATAAGCAAATGTAAAATCAGATAATAATCTAATAGGCCAATGTCAAAATTAAAATTGAATTTGATTTGTATTCTTACATTTGCTTTCAAAATATATGATCAATATGTAATGATGCCAAATGCATTTTCTAAACTAAACTATGTAGAATTTAATTCGAAAACATGCAAAAACAATAATTAAAACCAACGCGAAAGTTATAAAAAATTAATTAAATTTAATAAAATTATACAAAAATTAGAATTAATTAACTGAAAAAGTGAAATGGTTTCAACTAATTTATGGAACATTGACTGACTGACAGATTGACTGACTATGATTGATTCATTCATTAATTCGTATGACGTATTGTTTTGTAAATACATAAATATATTTTGTAATGCAAAACTGTTTATGAATGAAAGATTGAATCAAATCTTTGCTTATCATTAGCTCTTTTTTTTTTTGTTAGTGTATTATCGTTAATTATTTTATCTTTTGAATGGTTGTTAATGTAAACTTTAATTTACAAATGTTCGTATCCAAGATTCCTTTAAAGGCCAGCCGCATACAGTATTGTTTTAAATTTAAAGCTCTACTGGTATTTCTATATACATTTGCTTCAAGTTGGGATACAAATAGAACCATAACAATTAGTAATGAAAGATATTAGTCTATAGTTAATGATACATGATATAATTTTTGTTTATTTTTGTCTACGACATGTATTATCAATTCGCTAGCCAACACTGCTTTCCTTTTGATTGCTACCACAAATGCCTACTTTCGGACTGGTCAACAAATGAAAATTAGTAGTGTCCGACCGAACTCACTTATTTAAGACCAAACCAAAGTAATATAAAAGTTAAAAAAAACTGGGTAATTACAGATAGAAACAAAGTGATTACAATTTCATGACAATTTTGTAAATCCAAAAATATTTAAAAATATTTTTTAGTTTTTCAAAATCACAAAAACTTAAAAAAGTTATATTTTTCGATCGTAAAATAAAAATTAAGTCAAATTTTTGCATTTGGTGTTCGGACAAAATTTCGCCAAGCACCGAACTTTTCCAAACACACTGTTGCCATAACAGGGATTTCCTCATCAGATCTAGCGATTTTAATTTTCCCCTAGCGGAAAAAAATTGTCGTGTAGCTATTAGCCAAAAATCTGGCGATTTTTTATCAGCCGTAATATTATTTTTAATAAACAGTTTTATATTGAAAAATGTCACAAAAATAACATATTGCCATTCTTTTATTATTATAAAAAACAACCTTTAAGTACTATTTTGCAATAATCTAGCGATAAAATTGGTAAAATTTTTCACTGTTTATAAATCTAGTCATTTTCTATGGATTTTTGGGTCTTATCTAACCATTTTTGTTTGTTGAAAATTTTTGGCAACAGTGGCCGAACATCATTTTTGCCGAACTTCGTGGCCGAATACTCGGTCGGACACTAAAAATTAGTAGTTTTTCAAACATGAGATCTTTCGCTCATGCTTAATTTAGCAGACAAAAGAAAAACAGTTTTTGCAGCATACAATACATTCATAGGATATTTTCTTCTGATTCTCTGATCTTTTAGGGCCAATTTCGAAAATAAATTTTCTTAAATTTAATAGTGAATTTTCAATTGTCTACAAATATAGGGATCAACTTTACATGTATATAAAAAATGTACTAAATAGTTTATGAATGGTTAAGTAAACAAGTGATATAACTTAGTGCTTTTAGTATGGAGTCCAGGTTTTAAAAATCAGGGTAAAACTCAAAGTAATACAAACTGAAAATATAATTGAAACTACATCCAGCATACTTATATAATCTGTACTTCTTTAACATTCGTCGCTTGAAGCGCCGCCATAGATGAGCAATATATTTGACTATCTCTGCATAACATGTGGCTGGTTCAGAATTGTTTGTGCTCGAAGCCAAAGTAGAGGTGGATGTGTAGCGGGCCCTCTCTTGTCTCATACGTTCCATTTCGCGTTTTTTAGTTTCACTAAATTGTGTGGCAATAACGACCAAGCATAAATTGATCATGAAAAATGAACCGATCTGTAAGAAAACAATATAGATTTATTATTAAAAATCTATAATAATACACTCATAGAAATAAATCTTTAAAAATAGCAGAAAAAGTTACTAAAAATTAGATTTAAAAAAAAAAATAAAACTGTTAAATTTAAAGAATTTTAGTTATATTTAAGTTAACTTTTAGTTACTAAATCTACTGTAAAATCTGCAGAAAATTTTGCTAAATATTAGTAGACTAAAAATAGCAAAAATAAACTCTTATTATATCTGAAAAATTTTTGATATTTTTAAGCTAAATTTAGTGGAATGCACATAGCAGTCTATTCTGTTAAAATCAGCAGAAATATTTGCTAAAAAATTGTTTGCTGTTTCAAAAGGCTCGATTTTTATTTGCATTAAAAAAAAATCGAAAAAAAAACTTTTTAATTTTTTTTTGGTATTTTTGGCTACTAATTACTTAGCAAAATTTTTTGCTGATTTTAGCACGTTAATTTGCTATTTTTCATTAACAAAAGTTTAGCTCAAACATAACTCAAATTCTGTATATTTAACAGTTTTATTTTTGCTGTTCCTATATTACTAATATTTAGTAAAAAAAATTTGCTAATTTTAGCAGTTTTTTCTTCTTCATCCTTTTTAACTAATTTTTAGTAACTTTTACAGCTATTTTTACAGATTTATTTCTATGAGTGTACATATAAATTTCAATATTTTTTTACTTGAAATTATAAAACTTAAAAAAAACTATATTAACACTCTTATTGTAGATAATATTTCGACATGCTAAACAAAATTTAGGCAAAAATTGCTCCCCGACCAATTTTTGATATTTTAAAAATATTTATGTATGTATCTACGTTTAACCGATTAAAGTATAAACAAATTTTAAACTGTTAATATTCACGTTGAAAGTTAACGTGCCTGCTACAGGTAATGTGTTAGTTTTCGTAAAAGTAATGTGTTAGTTTTCGAGATGGAGCATTATCACCAAAAGCCAAACAAACTTGTTCAGAGCACTCCTGAAGCCCCAACCCAACTTTAAAATAGCAAAAAATTATTCAACGAAAACATTTTGGAGCAAATTCCATTTTATTTTGTTTTGGTACGTCGTTTAAAATTCAACAAGAAAAAAACAGTTTTGAATGAAAAATAACAACGTATACGATACAAACTATTTGTTATTAAATTTATAGATTTTTGGCATTACTTTCTCTGAAATTATCAAGGCACATATTATACACAGATATGTTACCAATGACAGATGTCAAAAAAGGATTCTCGAACCGTATGTTTTTCTTTACATGGTAGTAATGTCAAGAGGGAGATAGCCATATAAAATCTCCATACATTTTGTATTGCGCATTTTGTGTATATTTATATTTGTCTCTTTTTAGACTTTTGTGATTTCTCTTTTGTGTTTTTCTTAAATTTTTGCATATCATTTTGCTTTTTTCTATCCGCCATATTGCCCAAATCAGCTGTTTCCTATCTGTGTATATTCTGTGTATTAAGGATTCATTTACGAAATTTCCTGACAACATAAAAAAGGGTTTTTTAACAATACATAATTTTCTTTTTTTTATAATTACATCTGTATAAAGATGTCTTGCAAGAGGAGGTATTTTTGGAATTTTTTTATGTATTTAATAAGAATGATGGGGCAGTTTTATTCTAGTCACGTTCCTAAGTACTTTTCACTAAAACATTAATATTTAGGGTTTCTAAGTACATGCAACAAAAATTTATAGGAAAAATAAGGTACATGTCATTTATTTTAAAATTTGAAAAAGGTGATGTACACTCAAAAAAAAAAGTCTGTAAAGTCAGCAAATTTTTAGTCAGGAGCGTGCTTACAAAAAAGTTGGTAATTTCAGCAAAAGTTTTGCTGATTTTTACCAAAACAATAGTAATCTTCAGCAAAAGTTTTGCTAACACTTAGTCGACTGCAAATGAAAAAAATCCTTGCTAAAATCACTAAACTTTTTGCTGAATATTAGTAGACTGAAAAAAACTCAAAAAACTTGTAGCGAAATTTTACTTTAGTTAATTTATTTGCTGAAAATTTAAATATAGAATATGTGTAGAGTTGTTTTTCTTTTTTTGTCATTTCCGTTTCAAGACAAGCTGCGATATCTACATCAGCACAATTTTTGTAGCAAAATAAATTAGTAAAACATTAGTTCAAAATTAGTTCAAAATTAGTTTAGTGCTAAAAAAATATAACTTAAATTTTTGCTGAATACGGAATTTCAGCAAAAAAATTGCTGAAAACTAGTACACTTGATATACAAGACGTTTTACTAATTTTTCTACTATCTTATTTTTTTGAGTGTAGTAAATTCAATTACTTTTCCATATAGAAATTGATAAACTTAACATTTGTACATACATAAATATACATAATCTGACCAACTCTCATTCTTTTGACTAGAAACTTTTTTAACTTCTTTATGATACCCCTTTACACCTACACCCCTTTAATTAAGAAGATTTTGGAAGTAACATAATTCTTGTCAAAAACGGACTTGTCACACAGTGCGCCACGTGACTGGTCCATTTGGACAGGGACCTGTTCTCGGACTTGTTCTTTTATATTAAAGCTACCCGTCACTTAACATGGGATTGTCATAGGAGGCGGTAAATTTTGTTTGTTCGTGTAGTTTCAATAACAATTTGAGAGTCCTGTGTTATAATTCGGATTTTCAGCAACACACGTTGGTCACGTTTGTAATACATCATCATAGTACACATCATCAACTTCACAAAACTTTTGAATCTAAATCTCATCTCAAATAGCGTACTACATCTTAGTTATTTAAGCAAAATACAGCTTACTAGATGATGGTTGCAAAACAAACTTTAGCGGAAATGTGAAAAAAAAACTTTTCAACCTAATCTGACAATCCGAAGGGTTTTTGTGTATTTGCATGGAAAAATAGGGGAGTTACAAAGACATATGCTCTCATATATACACCTACACAACAAGTATGTGCATTAGAGTGGCAATGCAAATCCAACTTTGGATTTGCGCTCATAAACTCATATGGTGAAAACTTTAAACAAATGGGATAATTCTAAACTTTGAAATCAAAGTTTAAAACAATTCCAAAAAAAATTTTTTATTTGTCTTGTAAAACAAAGTTTTTAATAAAATATAAAATGCTGAACACAAATCTGAAAACATTTTGAAACCGCTCAAATGAGATATCGTAATTTTTTGTAAAATTTTTTTGAATTGAAAAAATTACGCCGAAATTTTCACGATATCTCGAAAATTAATTTAGCGATTTTGAAGATGTTTTATATTGCTTTTTAGTATACTAAATTTAAACGACTTTTTTTTTTTTTTTTTGGAGTTGTGGAAAAATATTCGATTTGGCCCAAATTTCCCACCATTCGGGTTTTGTTCCAATTCAGAAAATAATCTGTACCCATATAATTTATTGCCACCCTAGTGTTCATATATTTACATTTTATGAATTTTTCATTGGAAGTTTTCCTTTTATCATCAACTTCATGAATAAGAATAATGAAATTTGTCTTCGAAAAAGTGTAGGGAAAAAACGAAGGGTATAGAGTAAAAATATTTGAAAGTCATCTCTTGGTTCATGCAAGTGCCAGAATTTTACATTATTAAAACAATAATAATAATAATAACAATGTAATGCAAATGAAGTTATTTGTGTTGTAATATTCATTGAGAGAAACATTTTATAATGTAAAACACTTTATGTGGAATTATTTTCGAATTGCAGTTGCATAAATGAAATTTAAGCATTTATTATTACTAAAAAAAATTAAAATATACTTACAACTATTAACAGTACAAAATAGATCCAATCCCAAAAGCTATGAGCATCCTGCACATAGTACATAATATCTGTCCAACCTTCCAAAGATATTACCTAAAAAATATGTGTGAGTGTAGTTGTAAATAAATTTAAATAAATGCAAAATGTTTGTTCGTTGCTCTTTTTGAAGTTTCTGTTGCCAAACTGTGGCAAAATAAATAAAAAGTTTTTAAAAGCAAACATTTATATGTAAATATGTTATTTGTCGTATATGTGGCTTAGTAGACAAAGGTAAAAACTTTGTTCACAAACTCGGTTGGTGGTAGAGAGTGATTAGACAAATGCTTGAATATACTTACCAAAAATATTGCTACCCATGCCATGCCTATATTATCAAACGAGATGGTACCCTGAAATGGATTAAGACCTCTTTGTTCACATTTCGAATAATATTTATTCCAATTGACACAAGAAGTATTTGTGGGTAAATTTTCTTCCATTGGTATAGCTTGCGCTAGATATGACAAATGGCATTGAAGTTTTAATTATATTTCGGCTTATTAAAAGCAATCGGTCAAATGTACCTGTGCACTCCATTGGTCCTATACGATATGGTGGTAAATCTGCACACAAATGCATGCCAGAATCTTCTGTTTTCGAACAAATGTAATCCTGTTCCTTGGAAAACTCATAGTAGTAGGATACACTACAGTGGTCGGTATAATTTGATATATTTTTAGATTATATGTGGGTGTGAGTGTATGTGTATAGTGTATTGCAAGAGTAGAGTGTAGTGATTGGAAGAAAATGACAGAAAATTTGCATGAGTTATGATCGATTCGAATTCATTCAAATATAATTATATTTTATATATTAAAGTAGTAGATTTAAATAATTTATATGTATTTATCCTTTGAAATATGTAACTATTAGTTTTTCACAAAAAGAAAAAGGACTAATGGAATAAAATGAAATTTGTTTTAAAAAGGAAAAAAAACTTATGCAAAATGCACACACATACACATGAATTACACACTCGTGAATTAAGAGAAAAAACCAAAGTGGTGGAGTTGGAGAAGAGAAGAGAGAGGGAAGGAAGGAAGAGAAGAAAAATCTACACATGTTGATAAGCAAGTGAGTTGACTTCATTGACTGATTAACTGATCCCGAAGGCAGATTATTTTAATGTTAATCTACGAATGGGAACATTTATTTTCATGGACTTTCTTGAATATTAATTATTGCCTTTTTGAGTCTAATAAAGGATTTTAAAGAGGATTTTATAATAAATTGCAAACACCTTCTCAACTGAAATAACGCTACTAATTTCTGAGTCATATTCTATGCTCTCGCTGTTCTAACTACTTTATTTAACTTTTTCCAAAAATCGACTGAAAATTTAATTGAAATATATCTCTTTACTAATAAGGGGCGAATAATAATAATAAAAAAATCAAAATTAAACGCTATTTAAAAAAAAACACTACAGCACTTGGACATTGTATTAAAGCCAATAGAAGTATGTGCAGTGATTTTTTTCCGATAAAAATTAAAAAAAAAATCAGTAGAAAAAACTGCTGACCTTAGCAGATTATTTTTGCAAAATATTAGTAAGATATGAACAGAAAAATTTAAACTGTGAAATATATAAAATGTTGGTTAATAGAAAATAACAACTTAACCTGCTAAAATCAGCAAAAAATTTCGCTAAATAATTAATAGGCTAAAAAATCACAAAAAAAAAATTAAAATTTTAAAATTCCTTTTTTAGGTTTTTTTTTAATGCAAACAAAAATCTAGCCTTCTGAAATCAGCAATTTGCTATTTTTTTAGCAAATATTTTTATTTATTTACTACACTGCTATTTCCATTCAACTAAATTTAACTTAAAATTAGCAAAAAATTTGTGGATATTACACAGCAAAATTTTCTGCAGATTTTATAGTATAATTTGTGATTTTGAATTAACTAAAAGCTAACTAAAATTCTGTAAATTTAACAGTTTTATTTTTGCTGTTTTAATTAAGTATTTAGCAAAAAAATCTACTAATAACAGCAATTTCTTCTGCAAGGTAATTTTTAACTTATTTTTAGTAGCTTCTTCTGCTATTTTTACAGTTTAATTTCTGTGAGCGTACTGATAATATTTTGGCGAACTTTATTTCTCCAACCCATATCATAAATTTATGGATATGTGGTAGAGGAGAAAAAAATAAGGGACGCGTATTTTGTGTAGCGGCCAAATCTCACGTTTAATGGTGAAGAATTTTAATAAAAAACTAGACTCTTTCTATGAAAGTATGTCTGGAATTAACGAAACTTAAATTTGATATCAAAGTAGATGAGAAAATAAAAATGTTGATACCCATATTACACATATCGTGAGCCAATGGTTGCCACTTATTTAAAATATTTGAAATATTGGTGAAAAAGGTGCTATGGGAAAAGTCGATAACAAATATCGAAAAAGCAATATAGACGTTTTTACATGTAAATTTGTGGGTAAACCAACACCAATTTCCCAGATAATCAATTCGAAAAAATTAATAATTGTATAGCATTATTTTGTTTCTCCTCATTAAGATCGGAGAGAACCCATTAGGACACCTTCTTTGTTAGTATGAATTTTGAATACAATTTTACTTAGTTAGAGAATTTCGTTTCAAATTTTCTTATACTACATTCTGACTGAGGAAAAACTTCCTAGTTTTTGGCTCTTGCTAGTCTTGTCTTGTCAAAACGCATTTATAAAAAATAAGCCAGAACTAGTTTTGTACGAAAACTAGGTTGTTCTTGCTCAGTATAAATATAGTATTACTTCAGTAAAATTTAAGTCGAAACTCCTTTTAAGATCTGAGTTAGTGCTGGCCCTTACAATTTTGACATTTTCAGCTTTGAAACCAAATAAACTACAAATGAGAAGGCAAATCATAAAAACAGTTTTTTTTCATTTCTATTCTTCAAATTTTTTAGAAAATGTTTCGGTTCTAATAACCCGCATACAAAATTTTTTGAAATATTTATCGGATCAATATTACCACCATAAAACAATAAAAGGCCTATTAATACGATGACCAGGGACTGTTCTACAATATATCTTAATTTTGTCTTTATATAAGTATGTTAGTGTACTAAATCATAAACATTGTAAATTTTTATACATAATTAAGTTTTCCTTTGTATTTGTTTGAATATTATTGTTGATAATTTTTACATTGTATCTAAATGATGAAATTAACAAAAAAAAAGAACAAACAAAACAATTGTTGAAAATGTAAAATTAGCTAGAAAATATTAATACCAGGGAACTGCATGATGGTCAGTAGTATTTCTACACCATATGAAATTTTAAAGCTGCAATCATAATTGACTTAAGTAACGTTGTTTGTACAGATTGGTAAGGCAAAATATTACTGATTAGTCCCCAGGAATATGACCTTTGGACTTTCCTTGCTTCGAAAAGAAAATAATTATGTAAATTCACTTTTAAAAATTTTAACCCTTTGTTACTTATCGCTTCATTTGTATACACACTCGGTAGAAAATGGTCGAACTAGTTTTAACAGTTACTAGTTTTTGGACTAGTAGTAATGAAACTAGTAACTAGTAATAACCATTTTGAACCAGTTCTGCAGTACATACAAAATTCATTTTATAAATGTGTGATAAGGTTTTCAAATTATTATGCATAAGCACTTTATTGTATACCAGCACATATTCAAAATTACTTTAGCCAATTATGCGCCTGCCTTAACTGTGAAATCATTAACTAATATTTGTGTGAATATTGTATGAAAAAAAGAAACTAAATGTGGGCCATATAAATATTTGTTCAAATCTTTGTTTGTTTATGCATTTTTCATATGAGGAATTTAAGTTGTATTCTTCGACAATGATGTCGCTCGTATTCCCATGTGTTATGATGTCTGTCTTCTCGTGTACTCACCAATCAATGTCAAATTCAATTGAAGGGTAGAAACAATTATAAATGTAAAAAACAAAAAAAAATATGAATATGTAAGTAAATACAACTAATCCTACGAAATTGTTGTAAATATGTAAATATATAATTCAAAAAAGATTCTTTTAGAGAATGTGTTAATTCATATGATCAAGTAATAATTGCTGTGGGTGTATGTGTGTGTATGTGCGCATGTGTTATGTAAATAAACAACTAGTGCTTGTGTTAGTGTTTTATTAAGGGAATGTTATTTTAAGCCAGATAAAATAAAATAATTATTATAACATAAAGAAAACTAAACATTAAGCTACTTTAGAAGATACAACAACATCAATGAGAGACTCGTATGAATAAAGTAAAATAAAGAAAAACAATGACTACTTTTGCGACATCGAATAAACCATTTTTTGTATACTACGGCTACTATGTGAAAAAAAAAGAAAAATTAAAAACAAAATGACAATTAATAAAAATTATTATTTAAATTTCAAAAATAGTCATTAGTAAAATAAGTAACACTAGTTTACAAGTAAAAGCACCGCACAAAAATTACGATTATTAAATAATTTTTTAATGTCTTTAGAAGACGTGTGAAAATGTTGGTGATTTTTTTTAAGATTTCTAATTTGATTTCAAATGATTTCAAATATAAAGATAACACTAATTAACAAAACTAGAAGCGGTTGCTTTTGGGTCAATTTCAAACAAAAATCTTCGGTGTAAGAATTGACAGTAGCTAGAATTGGTTGTAGAGAAAAAGTAGCTATTCATCAACCGATTCTTTAGAACAGAAAATTTTCCTGGAGTGTTTAAAAACAATGTTTAAATTAAATTTATTTAAATTTGGTTTCAATTTTAACACACTCAATATACATAAAAGAACTGACAAGGATATTAATATAAGCTAAACTTGGATATGTGATAGAGAAAAGATACCTGATAACAATATGTCTGATTTTTCAGCTTCCTCGGAGACTGAGAAGGTGAAATAGAGGAAAGAAAATCTTAAATTTTTGGTATTTTTTTGTTTGGGTAGTAAAAACTGCGCAAGAATAACACATTCTTTAAAATGTAAAGTTTGATAGAATATGTATATTCGGGTTCCACTACAGACCCATCCTCAGTATCCACGCCTTTATGGGTTAATAATTGATAATGGTCTACTTATATTGATCGCGAAACAAATAAGCTGTTGTAAACACAACTCGATTAGACTAATATCAACGAATTTTTAACAATAGTATTTTTTATCATCTGTTATTAAATAATTCTTATACATCATGCGATATATCGTTTCTAATTAGTTTTTATATGCTGATCACAAAAATATTGAAATAAAGAATATCTTGAAAACGTTGCAGTAAATATTATCAAAGACCTGAAATTAAAAAAAAAAAAAATCAATGGTTCTTTAATTTATACAAAGTTATACCCAAATAAAAGCTTGGATTGCACGAATCATAAAAATTTAATTTTTCGAAAATTGTTCTGAATATGGGAAAAGATTGCGATTTTTAGTAAAAATCATATAGCAACAACTCGAAAAAGGGGACAAAATGCAAAAGGTTGAAAAATGCTGATTTCTGAACCCCATTTGAACCACTTAAATTCACGAGGGGTCCCAAAGGCCAAGACAAGTCGTTGTTGGAATTACTATTTCTACAACGTATCCAAGTTTCATCAGAATCTAAGTTTTCAGCTTGGTTCGTTCCTTTTGAGTGTTATTCGGTGCAAATGTAAACTAATGTTATTATGTTAATTCATTAATGCTTAAAAGTAATGATATGTATATTCTTCCTTGTATACAATTTGATATGCAATAACAGAGTGCTAAGTGTAAAAGAATTAACAAATCATAGAAAAAAACAGTCATTTTAAAACCATAATAGGGTGAATCCATGTCATTTCAACATTCGGATTTACCTTCTCAGATTTAAAGAAAATTCATTATAACTGTCGTACACAAATTTTAACAAAAGGAACTGGGCTCTACTTCAGTAAGCACTTTTACTGTACGATAGATATGGTGAATTTCATTCGAATCGAAAATGGTAAATCCGAAAATGATAACTTTTTTATGTTGAGTTGACATGGTTTCTGCCAGTAGTAAAAATGGAAAAGTGTTACTACAACATTTTCTTAAGTCGATATTTATGTACAACATTAACCCTGCTTAGATAACGTTATTTTATCTTTCATAACATAAAAATATAAATCGTGCTTTCGTAAGCAGGGTTAAGAAATTGTTTGTTGTAGATACAGATGCAGTTTATATAGATTTGTTAACCGATAGTGTAATTTTGTGAATAATTAAAAATTATTTTTTGTTATAGAAAATTATTAAGAAATCAAATAAATCAGTTAAATTATTTAAAAAAAAGAACAGAGTTGAGTGTAATCCATATTTTCATACAGTCTATACATACTTTACATCATACAGTATGTATGAATGTTTTCAAATTGTAGCATTCAATCAAAGTGAAAATTAATGAAAATTTTTAAATAAATCAAATGAAAAATGTTTAAAAATTAGCTAAATATTTTTATGAATAATAAATAGTAAGTATGTAGAGAAAGAGTTATACATAAATATATGCAGTTGTATACTTTTTTTTTTAAGATAGACAGTTAGAAATTTTTTAATTAAATCAGTTTTCATCTTACGAGTTAACACGGACTCGAACTCTGTACACATCAGATAGTTCCCTGTAAACAAAAAATCGCGTATGATATTTAAGTTTGAGTTTTTACATAATTTTCAAAATAAGAATTTAAAACTAAATGAAAATTTAACAAAACAACAACAAAAAATAGAAAAGACAAATTAGGAATTTATATTTAATTCGTGTTTATTTTTTAAGAAGTGTAATTGTTGCAGTAGAAAGTAATTAGTTATTGTGTGTGTTTATATGTTGCTTTTTATGTACAAAGAATACAGAATAAATCGGTTGTAATTTACAGTGGTATACAATGATTGCATTTACTTGATTATGTATTAACAGTTTAAGTGAACAAAAAAATTAATCTTTTTAATGTCTCTAATTATTGTTATTTTTAGTGCTTCGGCATCGGCTTAGGCCAAAAATTCACAATCAGCCAATAATCGGTATTTGGCTATAATTTCGGCCAAATTGCCGATTATTTCCCAAAACAATCCGACATATTCCAAACAACAATAATTTTAACATAACACTAGTTATTTTGTAAAAGTTCAGCTAAAACGCATAAGTTCCCGAAAACATATCACTTTTCTTTAAGGGAATGCAAAAAAAAAAATATTTTTTAATAGTGAAATTTATAAAACAGCTTTAAAGATAGATGTCAATTAACCGCACCACTGTGGAATATTTCACAAAATTGTTGGAAATATTCCACTGTGCGCACTTTAAGTCTTTTAATCGCTATAATCTGCTCGTAGAAGGATAAAAATGTCAAGACTATTGTTTAAATTATAACTCTTAAGTAATTAGCTTAAAAGTTTTGTGTTGCATTTTGCGTTTTATGTTTATGAGAAGAACATCAAAAGTAGTTTGTTCTGCAATACTTATACGTAATTTGTAATTATACATTTTATCAGCAAACAACAAGAATTAAAAATGTAATCGAATTTTGTTATTGCAGTAAGTTTTCAATCTAAATATTTAATTTCACCTGTGACCAGAACTGTTTACTATTCGAGTTGACACCTCTTAACTGCCACTATTTTCAATTTAAGAAACATAAGTCAGAAAGAAGTCACCACAAATTCAATTTA
Organism: Leucophora obtusa; assembly: GCA_949987735.1. Classification (NCBI taxonomy): domain Eukaryota; kingdom Metazoa; phylum Arthropoda; class Insecta; order Diptera; family Anthomyiidae; genus Leucophora; species Leucophora obtusa. The sequence goes on from OX465297.1 coordinate 598,843, forward strand.
TAAAAAAATGTCAGTTAAGAGTTGTCTAACAGGAAAGGTATCCCGGTGGGTTCTCTTTGATTTTAATGAAATTTGGAAATGTGATAGAGGAGAACAAAAAAAGAGATACTTAGCGGCCCAATCTCACTTTTAAGGGTTAAAAAGGGGGGTCAAAAATTAAATCATTTTTCTATGAAAATACACACAGAGCAAAGAACATCATGTTCTGATGGTTTAAGAGCATCATATTACTTATGAAATACATAATGATCATAATATTATCCTAATGATCATAATATGATGCTAATAATGATGATAAAATCGCCATCAGTGATCATAATATGATCAGTAAGGATCATATTTATCATCGCTGGACTCATCATCATAAGTGAAAAAACTAACACTTTACAGGAGAAAGCGTTTTACAATTTTTTTGTTTTTAGTCTTACAGAAGATCGAGTTAAAAGAGTGGGGTCAAAAATTACCCAATTTTAATTTTTTTCCGTTCTTTCATGTTGGGGCCAAAAATTTATAAACATTGTATTAAGGGCCAATTTGAACGGTGCATAATACATGCCCGAGAGTTTCCAAGTTTTTATGTTGCACTGAATGAATTATGCTTCATGATATTAATGATATAATTTGATAGAATTTTTTTCGTAGAACCAATGAAGAATTTCATTATGTATATAATATTTAATTAATATTATGAAATCTTTAATAACTTTTCTTTCATAAAATTTCAAAATTTCATTAAAAAAAATTCATTGAATTTCATAAATTTTATCTCCATAAATTTAATGAAAATGTGCTTTATATATATGAAATTGTTCAATAGTTTTTACTTTTTTTAATTTTTTTATAAAATATTGTCATTTCCTGAGAGAATAATCCTTTATAATTTTTATTTTTTTTTTAAATTAATTTTTTATTATTAATTTTGGACTATGAATATTTTTTTTATAAATCCCCAAGTAAAAAAAAATGATATGGAGCCATATGAAGTTATATTTAATTATATATAATCTTTTATGTTACTAGATATAATTATATCCGAAAAATGAGAACGTCTTATTGTATCATATTGTATCGAATTGTATACAATTGTATATAATTGGGTACAATTTGATACAATTTTATGCAATTCGATACAATTGTATCCGAATTTTGTCCTCATCCAATTACATCAAATTATATCTTTTTGTATAAAATTATATAAAATGTTATAAAAGTGGACACAGATTGATACAATTACATCTAAATATTGACCTTATATGTTTTATCATATTATATATGACCATATCTAACAATATAAAAAATTATTTTTTTAAATAAAAAAATATATGCAATATCTGGAGATTAGACCTGGGGGATTTCAATTACAATTATTGTAATTTGTTATTGAAAATTTTCAACTACAATTACAAATAAATGTAATTGAAATTAAAAAAAAAACTCAATTACATTTTATGTAAGTGTAATTGAAAATTTTCAATTACAAATTACAAGTAATTGTAATTGAAGTTGATTTCAAATTTCAATTACATTTAGAATTAAAAAGTGTTTTTTGTTAAAATTTTGTAGAAAAAACTGACTGGATAGGTTGGATAGGCATTGATAAGTATAAAAAGAATACGTCATGTTCCCTAACTTGTGCTTTTTGTCATTAGTTGTTTTCGGAAAAATGTCATTGTAATTGACATTTTTTCAATTACAATTATACATACATATGTAATGTGTAATTGAAAATTTTCAATTGCAAATTACTTGTAATTGTTCTTTTTTGAATTACAATTAAAAATAATATGTAATTGCAATTGAGTTTTTTTCAATTACAATTACATGTAATTGTGTAATTGCATGTGTAATTATTTACAAAATGTAATGATTAACCCCCAGGTCCTATAATTTCGATAAAACTTCCCTTACTTTAATCCAGATTTACCATGACAGTGCATTAAACGTGAACAAATTTTTCTTTGTTTTTACGGTGGGTCTCATAATGCAGGTTTAAACTTTAGTTAATAGTTAACCCAAAAATTTGTTGTTGTTTTGTGTAAATTTTTTTGACATTTTCTTTTGTTTTTAGTTAAGTTAAAGTTAAACCTACAGTATGAGACCCACCGTTAGTAATTATAAAATAAAGTTAACAACACTGCAATTTTAAAGTTAATAGGATTATGATATACAACCAAGATATAAGAAATCAGTCAAGTGTACGTTATAATATAGAGAATTTCGTATTAAAGCTTCAGTGTTGTTAATTTTATGGGAGCGTAAACAAACAAAACAAATTACTCACGCACGAGCATTTCGTTTCTTACTCACGCACACATGAGTATATTAAAAACTTACTCATTATCAGAAAATTCTCACGCAAAATAGTAAAAATTAATAAAAACATATGATGCAAAAAATAAACTCACACACGGATCATGCACAGGTTATATATTCTTACTCACGCTCACGCACGAATTACGTACGAATTATATACTCTCACTCTCACGCACGAACCAGTATAGTAATTATTACTCACGATCACGTGTGAATAATGTGACTCGCAAACATTTCTAGTCACGCGCCAATCCCTAGTAATTATTAAATCTAAAACTAGTAGTATCCGACCGAACAGTTCGGCCAAAAAGTGACATTTGGTTGATTTTCTGTTATTTGAAAGCGTTGTGGAGAATAAGGCTTGAAAATACCAAATACCGACAAAATATATTTTCCGGCCGAACTGTTCGGTCGGACACTAAAAACTAGTTCAAAGTCATTGTTAACATGGAACCACATATAATATAATAAGGTTTTATATGGACCTTGTATATTTTTATATAAAATCACTTTGAAAAAATTGCTTATGTGGGATGATATATAATTACAGATGATTTTATAAAGAACGTTATATTGTTATATATTAAAGAAATCATGAAATATTGTAGATATGGAACCATATTAAGTTATATATGGGTTCATTTTCGTCAATATATAATCATAACTAACACAAATTATAAAATATTTCTTATATGGCTTCACATATAGTTTTATATTATTATGTATAGCGCCATACTAAATTATATATAAACGCATATGTAATTATATCTTTTATATGTTAATTTATGTACTTATATATAGCACATACAATTATATGTAGGCCAGTATGTAATTATATAAAATAACATATGTCTCCATATTAAAACCTTTGAGGAAAAAATATCTAATATATGACTATATAAAAGTATATATGCTTGAATTTAAAAGCATATGTGGCCATATGTAACTATAAGTTAATATATGCAATTAGATAAAATAATATATGATTATATCAGAACTTTTTTACTCGGGTCATATTAATTTTTTCGAAGCTTTTTTATGAAACTTTTTAATTTAATGAATTCTTTCTTTAGATATATTTCGTACATCCATAAAATATGTTACGATATTATTACGGCTTTTGCATTTGCTAAGTACTTTCTATTTATCCACTCCAGCTTAGTAAATGAAATTGCTTCATAGATTTTATGAAGCTCTTCATTGGCTGAATGATTTATTCACTGGACGAGTGGCCTATTAATTTTATGAAGAGTTTCATTAATTTTATGAACTTTTCATAAGCATTGACTTTAATGAAACCTGATTCATAGATTCTATGAAAAGTTTCAATAGACGAGTTCCAGTGACAATTTTCATTGAAACTATGAAGAAATTCATTACTGAAGTGAAGATAATTCTCTCAATGTGTTAGATAAAGAAAAATTATCTTTTGCGATACTTCGCGGTCATAGGAGTTGGCACTTAAGTTATCTTTGCCTTTTGCTTGAATTTGGTACTTCCCAGAATTACAAATCTTGAGAGATAATGCAACTGATTAAGAACTATAGATTTTTATCAAAGAACGAAAATCGGAAATCGTGTGTGTCACTTAAGATATTTTGGCGGTCATAGCTCGAAATAGCAATTTAGTTTCCCTATGCTTTTTCTCTGCGTGTATGTCTGAAATTCACAAAATTTAATTTTTTTTGTACACAGCGTTAAATTACTTGAGAGAATAAAAATGTTTGATTTTTATATTGTCCATGTTGTAGACCTAGGGTTGCCACTTATTTGAAATATTTGTGAAAGAGGATCTATGGAAAAGGCCGCCTTAAAGCTGAAAGATAACAAATATTAAAAGATTATTCGATTAAATTAAATAGGCGTTTCCCACACAAACACTGTATTAGAAAAAAAAAACTGAATACCAGAAAAAGTTCAACATATTCTATATACCGGTGACTTTAAAAAAAACTTTTCATTTGATAATAGATTTCTCTATATTTTTTTAATTATAGGAAATAAATTAAAAAACGACAAATAAGGTAATTTTTGACCCCGCTTTTTAACCCTTAAAAAATATAGCAGTTTTCTCTCGCGTGTAACTGTGCCTTTATAACGAACTAATATATCTGGTCCCCAGGAGTTGGTCTTAAGCGAGTTTTACTATATATTTCTTTTAATTTCGTATTAAGTAAACGCTAACGGAAAATTTTTTATTACTTTACTTTTCTTTGTTAAAAAAATGGTAAAAAACAGTTTTTTTTCGACAAAAATATTGGCAAAACCCAAAAATTAAATGATTTAAATGTGATTCATTAGGTTTGTGTCGGTCATTTGTTAAATACATTTATGTTTATATATTTTGTTAAAAAAGAAATTAATTAAGTAACAGAAAATGTGTATTTACAAAATTTATTTTCAAAATTAAATACGTTAAAACAAAATGAACGGTATACTACATTAAATAAAAAAAAAAAAAAAAATGCAAATGAAATATACTAAAGTTAGACATATATAATTAAGACCAGTGTCTCCTTGAATTTCCCTAATCTCTATTAAGAGCAAATGTTGAAGTTTAATTTTAAAAATTTAACTAAATGACATGTGTTATAATTGTTTTCTTTGTTGGCCAATTTATTTGAAACCAAAAATTAACTGTTTCTAATACTCAAACATACTCTGGTTCTACATACTTGAGTTGATGAGTGGTGTTAATACTAGTGACAATACCAATATGCACTAACAAGGGAATCTCCCCAACGTTCGCATGCCTATTTCGTAAAACTCTGATATGTTATAGATCAATCTTAGATTTGGATTCTCTATTTTATATTTGAGTTTCATCCAAACCGGTATGTAAGCGTTGAGAGAATTCCCTTGTAAGCATTATGTACATATTGTATGAATGCATTGTACGTTTGCAGTCTGAATATGCTTTGCATTAAAAGCAATTCAAATAAATGTCTGCAATTTTGGCGTTGACACTGACACTGCCACTCATTGCCAGTATGTGTTTAATGTATGTTAACAATTTACAAATACCCATGCATACATAAGAACGTAGAATACGTAATGAATATACGTGTGGTTTTTATACCAACTGCCCCACTACTGAAAAAAGTGTGTCGTATCAGTGTCAAACTTACAATATTTATTGTCCTATATGATACGGCTAAAAATTGGAACAACTTTCTCAATTTTTCCGAAAAGTGAGCGCTTAAATATTGTTCGATTTAGCAATTAGTTTTAACATTATAATAATATTATAAATTAATGAAATTTGGAAATTTATTGAAACTTGATTATGTCAATAAAGTTTTTTATAGACAATTTGAAAAACTAATTTTTTTTTGAGAAATTCACAACTAGTTCTGAATTTTTAGTATAATAAATAGCTCAAATTAAATAAAAATAGGCCAAATCACGGTACGTATAATCGATATGATAAATACGATAATGATTATACTTACTGTGGTTCTAACTGATTATAAAACAAATATTTGAATTATTATTATTATTATGTATATATTTATAGACATTTTGTCGATTTTTATAACAGTCTTATAAATCAAATTAACATGCAAAACAACAACAAATTTTCCTTATAAGACTGTTATAAGAATCGAATATTAAGGCATTAGAGCCTTAATATTCACCGAAGATTTTAAAATGAAGCCGAAAATCACACTGAAACTTTCTCAATAGATAGAAAGGCATTTAAATATTTGTTTATTAAGAAAAAAAAAATTACCGAATTTTTGATAAATTGTGTAATCTTAACAACAAAATTTCAGAACTAGTTCTGATTTTTTTAAAAATATTTTTCAAGTTTCCTATTAAAAGTAATTGAAATAGTCAAACTTCTGTCATTTCTCACGCCTACTTCCCACTTTTTAGAAAAAATTTAAAAAGTTATTCCAATTTTTATTTGTATCGTACGGGACAATTAATTCTTTGAGTTTAACGTTGATATGATATAATTTTTTTTTAGCTGGACAGTAGGTATGAAAAGCCTGGTATCTATTCTGTTGACCAACATTGGCGGTTAAAAAATTGTGTTTGATTTGGTAGTGAGTGTATTTTTGATTCATTTCCAATGACTGACAATGTATTGAATTTGTAATTTAATTTCAACTTTAGCAACATTAATGAATGGATTATTTTTGAACGCACATTGTACATGTATACATATTTTAAATATGTACGATATTGTATTGTATTGCTACTTTATGTCTGATTTGTATAAATTTTAAAATTAAACAATAAATTGATAACAAAGTAAATTAATAAAATGAAAAGTGTGTATATATGTATATAGAAATTCAACAAATAAACTTACTAGACATGACAATTTTGTAAATTTTTTTATCTGTCAACCCTAACAAGAATTCTAAAGTTTACACAATTGTTTGAAATTATCAATTAACTTTCGTAGTTTCGCTACTACAATAGTATCAGGTAGACTGTTAAAGGCATTCAAAATTAGTATGTATTAACAAAAATGGGTTAGAACTTTATAAATGGGGGGTTAACACACATTTATACCATTTGTTTCTGCTCTAAAATTTTTACTTTCACTTATTGATTTTCTTTTATATGTACAATAACAAATTTAAATTTCTATTAGATATTTAAAATTAAGATTGAAAATAAGATGACGACATAATTGATGTATATAAATAAATAAATATATGCACTTACTTTAATGGTACGCGTATATAATCGGGCAACTGCAAGACACAACGTTGTCTCAATATACCTTGCCAAAGTTGAACACCAATAATTCCGAAAATAAAGAACACAAAAAAGCACAACAACAACACATTTCCTAACATTGGCAATGTGTCCAGTAATAGCATTACCAAAATACGCATACCTTATTTTGAAATAATATTGAAAAGTTTGAAGACTTGTTGTTAGCTTTTTTTCTCGATCGATTTACATAAAAAACTTACTGGGTATACGATTAATGGCTCTTAATGGTCTTAGAACACGTATCGTTCGTATGGCTGTTAAATTTAAATTTTCTACATGCATCACATATTCCAATAAACCGGCAAAAACAATGAAAAAGTCCAAACGATTCCATGAATCTGCCATATAAGTATTTTTACCATAAATGCCCATGGCCACCATTTTAATGCTCATTTCCAGTGCAAAGAAAGCAAAAATTATATCATCAAATATCTGTAAGAAAGAATTTAAATATACAGAACTGTTATTACCAACCGTTGAAACTTATAAATTAAGGTCACTCATATGTAGTGAAAAGTGTGGTGTAGCATGAAACGAGTGTACCTTGTTTACCACAGATTTAGATATAGAAAGTAGTTAGATTTAAAGAAAATAGGTGATGAAACGCTAAAAGTAACATTTCATAATTTTTTTTTTTTACTCAGAACTTGAAAATAACATAGTAACCCTGTGGGAAAAGAAACTAGTCACCGGACACGTCGCGTGACCGGCCCTTGCTTTTATATGAAAAGGGCCGGTAACTTTAAAATAGGGTTGTCCCAGGAGAGGGTCAATTGCCCCTTGTGTTAAAGAACATGTCAGCGGACTGACGCAAATTGACCTTTCACAGAACTAACCCTAAAGAACCTATCACAGGACTGACACAAAAGAACCTGTCACCTGTAAAAAACAGGGAAAATGTATTCACGGATATTTGCTGGAGATGCCGAAAATTTTTAAAATGTAAAAGTATGTAAATACTTTTCTAGGTCCTCAAACATAATATAAAAAATTCGTTATTGGATTTGAGATTGAAATGTCCTTAACTTTTAAAAATTGAGTGATCATTGAAATCACATAAAACAACATCATTAGAGCGAGTCTATGGCAAAATATTTAAAATAATTTTTGAAATTGTCGTATTAGAGACTTTTTTGCTTTAATGAACGTGGTAATTTTTATATCTTTGTAACACCAAATAATATTGGACCTAGGCCCACCTTATAGTATACCTATCGACTCAGAATCACGTTTTATTTCGATTTAACGATGTCCATCTCTCCGTCCGTCCGTCCGTCTGTCTGTCTGTCCATGCATTCTTGTGCGCACTCTACAGGTCGCAAATATTAAGATATTTTGATGAAATTTGGTACACCGACTTATGTATGTCAGCCCAAGGACAAAGCCTATTGATTTTGGTTAAAATCGGTCTATGTTTAGACTTAGTGCCCATATAAGGGTCCCCCCAAAATTGGCTTGGTTATACGTTGCAGTTCGCAAATATTAAGATATTTTAATGAAATTTGGTTCGCTGACTCACATGGTCCCAAAAACAAAGCCCGTATATTCTAGATAGAATCGGTCCATATTTGGACCTATCGTCCATATGGGCTATATTTACGATTTTCTCTTCTTTTATAATTTTATAGAAAATTGTGAAACAAGTCCCATTTTAACCCATTCGAATTTCGGATCCAAACATTAGTTGGCTTTTAACCAGACTGGTGTAGGGTATTGTATAGTCGACATGCCCGATATTAACCTTTTTAATCGTTAAAACTAAATTTTGTATTTGAAACACTTATACAGAAAAAATAATTAACCTAAAATATCGAATTAAACATACGATAAAATTATTTTTAATTAAATATTTAATTGAGTCAATTAATATTTTAATTGTTAAAATTAATTGTATACAATTTTTAGTAATTAATAGTATCATTTGAATGATAGGTGCAAAATCAATTAAAATTTTAGTAAAAAATTTTACTAGTTTTTAGTTTTTCTGTGTACTTGCCTATTCGTACTTGTGACTCAGTGTGACTGTCATAAGACTATTTTTAAAACTGATAGTTACAACTTTTCATATAAAAGAGCAATGAAATCCAAAAAATTCATATTTTATTTATCAAAGTTATGATTGTGTCGATACCAGGTCTTAATTTTTTTTGAAGTTTTCAATGTCGAATTTTCTATTTATATTTCTCTGTTTGATAAAATGTTACTATTGGAAGAAATATTCATGACGAATCTCTGAACACTGTAAGATTTACTATTAAAATCAATAATTTACCGTTTGCATTCAACCAATAACTAATACCAAAGCAATGTTTATTATCTACCATAAAATGTTATTGTAAGTATGTGTTATCTTATGTATGCATGTATGTACGTGTGTAGTTAGAATTTGTGTAGATTGAAAACTGTAATTTCCACATACACTCGTACATGTTTGCATGTAAAATAACAAAGTTGTTTTATATACTTTATTCTGAGTTTGTTTAGAAAGTTGCAGAAATTATAGAAACATATGTAAGTTTGTCTGTATGTATATGTTATTGTATATACTCGTATAAAGTGTGATACGGCAGCAATATTTGTACGACAAGTGACTACAACACTTTCTAACTGACATTTTATCTATAAAACATTGTATTTTAATGACCATATTAAGTATTCTGACAAACGTATACATAAATATGATTTTGTATACGTTTGTGTATATTTATGTGATACTATGTTTGTCTTTTAGGATACATGGCAATCGGTGCTGTTCTGACTTTCATATAAAAAATAGTCTAAAGTGAAACATTCAGAATTTTATTTTTGTTTTGTGATCACATCCATACGTAAACACTTACTGAAGGTTTAAGAGTTAACCTAAACTTTGATTTTGTTTTATATAATATTTTTCGGCATTTCCGTTTGATTAATAGTTAAGTTAAACCTACACTCATAAAAAAGTCCGTACAAATAGGTCAAAATTGTGCTGGCGCAAATACATGTACTATTTCCTGTTATTTTAGCAGAAGTTTTACCTATTTTTACGGACTTTTTTAGAGAATATAACAGAAAAATTAGTTCAATTTAATCAGAACGCGTTTAGCAAACTATTGTACTAACGAAATGTTTCATTACGTGTGATGTCACAAATCCAATCTAATTAAATAACGAATTTCTAAATTAGAAACAGTGGTGATAAATTCCAAATTGTTTGCGAAATTTTTAACTCCGTTTGATTTTACAAATCTATTCTAATTTAAAAGTTTCTGAATGCGGAGCAGGAGGAAATATATTTTTCTACATGTACGACGTACAGGTTGTTCAAGTCATAGATTACATAGATATCTTAGTCTTTGACATTCGCTGTCAGTGCACGTATCTCATGAGAATGTGTTAGACATACGTGGTATACCTATACAAAAAGAATTTCAATGTATGTGTAAAAATTTGTTTGTTGACAAAAGAAGAAGAAGAGTGAGATATCTATGTAATCTATGGTACAAGTGTTCACTTTATTATCAAAATAATTGTCCTTAAAGTATTCGGGCATGAACACGTGCATGCGTGTGTATGTGAGGTGACTAATGATAACAACCTTTGGCAACATAGTAAGAAGTCAAGTGGAGATAAGTGACATTAACAAAATTGAAGATTTTAATTTACAATATTTTCATACATACTTATTTATTTAAGTATGCAAAATAATCAAAAAAGAAACCCCGGTTTATAATGGAACATGCTTTGAACAAATTTTGAAGAGGTGTTAATAATAACTTTTATTATACTTTTCATTAACATTATAATCAATAACCAATACAAATCAGTTTTTCGTTTTTTAACAGGTGGTTTTATATGAAATGGATTCGTTTTTCGCAAATTATAGTCCATTTATAATTGAGCAAAAACCTCTTAGTTTTTGTACAAAACTGGTTTTCGCTTGTTTTGTTTTGTATGGGTTTTTGACAAGTTAAAAATTACAAGAGGCAAAAACCAGGTAGTTTTTGTTTATACTACATTTATACTTGAGCAAAAACCACCTAGTTTTTGTAGAAAACTAGTTTTTGCTTGTTTTTTTTTTGTATGTGTTTTGACAAGTTAAAAACTATAAGAGACAAAAACCAGGTAGTTTTTGCTCAGGTATAAATGTAGTATTAATTAAAAATTGGGTTTATCGTACGTATACACTCACAATATATTTTCCATAACCGATTGAGGTTTATTTGAAAAGTAATAGGTAAAGTTTGTTTTCAATTGAAGAATCAATTAAAATACATTGAAACATATTGTTTAACTTTTTATATTCGTCAATAAAAAACAAACTACAAGAAATATTTATCGTCTGTAAGAGTTGATATTTTCAGTCAAATAATCTATTTTTAGATTTCTATTTTTAGAAAAAATAATTTAAATAATTTCGTTGTTTTCTGTTTTAAAACAAAAAATTCAAATATTTTCGGTTTTCAGTTAAAAATTGACGATTGTTTTAACAGACTTTTCAATTATCCTTTCATTTTTTAATTGTGTTTTCAATTAATTTAATATGTATTTTAGGTGGTTTTTAACGATAAAATATTTTAAGTGTATACATAGTTATACAAAAAATAAAAAAAAAAAAATTTTTTTGGGATGAGATTTGAACCACCACCCTCAAAAATTTAAATTTTGTCAATACCTGACCTTCCAGACATCTACACCACAACTGATTTGAAAATTGTATAAATTAAATTTGAATTTAAAATATTTTGAAATATTTATTTATACAACAAAAAGAAATTTAAACAAACGAATGTACCCAACACACAATTTGAATTTATAAAAATAATTTGAATCTATCGCAAGACTAGAAAAACTGAACTTCGTTTTATATCTAAATTCTTTTGTTTGTTTTAACTTAAAATAGTTGAATATTAAATAATATGAATTCAATCAGTGTTTACGATAACGAAATTATCGAAAGTGATTGCCAAATTTATTTGAATTGTTAGTAAAAATGTTTAAATTGATTTGATAATCACGGGGTTGCCGGGTTGTAAAAATGTGAAGAAATCTCGATGATGTCAGCTGCTAGCAATAGGGTCGGCATATACGACTAAAATATTTACCATACAAATCGTTTTAAATGTTCACCATGCAAATCGTTATAAAAACTAAAAATATAAAATACTAAAATAAAATTTAAAAACAAGCTTTTTTATAATGCCTTTGAGGGGAATTTTTTTACAGAGTTTTTATTTTTAATTTTGTGTGGAAGTAAAAACGAAAGATTTTATATTTTATGAATTTTTTTTTATTCTCAAAAAGTTTTATGCATGTCAGAAATTAAATAAATACAGGGTTATAAATTTTATTCAAATGAAAATTTGACTTAAAAAATCAAAAAAAGTAAATATAACGCAAGTTCTTCTTAATTAAAATTAAATTTTATAACTGAAGTTAAACGCTAAATTGTAATGACTTTGATTTATGTAAATTGGTATTTCTAGTCATTCGACTAATCTTATTCTCATCTAATTCAGAGAGTATTGTCACTTTTACGATAATTGTCGTCAAACAGGATGATTTTAAAATCTTAAATAATTTTATGATAAAAATATTTTTGTGCAATTTTGCTCCAAAGTTTAATATCGATGGCTTAATAAAGAAAGACGCTACACAGAGAGAGTTTTGCTGGACGAGTTTTAGTGAAATTTTTCAGTAAACTGTTGAAGTTTTCTTCACAATATAAATGAAAAATTTGTGTAATTCGATGAAAAAGCTTCGTATATTTTATGAATATAGTTTTAGTGAAACTTTTTCATGGAGCGTATGAAACTTTAAGCAAATAAAATGAAATTTTTGATAATGTTTTATGAAAAATTCCATTAATTCAATGAAAAGTATCAATGGACGAGTTCCCGTGAAACTTTATCGATTTTATGCAAAAATTCATTAATATCATGCAGATAATTCTCTCAGTGTATCTTTATTCTTAATTTCTATAGAGGGGAAGGCAATAAAAATATAAAAGCGGTGGAAATATTGTTTCTCAGAATGAAACTTTATATTAATACAAAAACAATAAAATAAAAAGTATAATCTAAGTTTTTCAGATTTCTATTTCCTCTAATGGAATATTAATTCCAGTTAGGGCCTTTCTGCATTAAGCATTGAATTTATATACCAAAAAATTGAAAAGAGCAGCATGTTCGTTGTTACATTTAGGGCATTTCTTTTAACTATTATATTTATGTGTGATGGGTAATTTCAAATTTAAAAAGATAGATTCAAATAAATTAAAAACAATTTGAATTATAAAAAAATGTTTATGAAACTATTTGTATCAATACAGTTTGGCTCAAGGGGTAAGGCGATGAACTTCTAAACCAAAGGTCGTTGGTTCGAATCGTGTCTGGTGTTGGAACAAAACAAAATTGCTTTGAATTTATAACGAAAGAAAATTAAATTAAAGAGAAATTAAATAAACAAAGAACGTGTGTGTTATGTGTGCAGTGTTTTGAAAATTGAAACAAAAAAAAAACTTTCGAATATGAAAAAACAAACCAAAAAATCGTTTTTTTTTACGTTTTGTCCGTTAAAAATTGATGATTGTTTTAACAGACTTTTCAATTATTTTAATTTCTTTTATGGATTGTTTAAACAATGTTTGAAAATAAATAGCAAAATGGTTTGAATATAATGAAAAATCAGTAGTCCTTTTTTTAATTGTGTTTTCAATTAATTTGATATGTATTTTAGGTTGTTTTTAACGATAAAATATTGTGAGTGTACGTATTATTCAAATAGGATTTAATATTATTAATACGACACAGTGTGCAACTTGTTTATCTTTAAAACAACCTTAACCACTTCGTATTAAATTTTGTTTACACCCATCGAATGCACATGAATAGTCTGTCCGTCCTGTGTATGTAGCAGCTGTCAAATTTGTTGTTTTGCAATATATTTACTCGTTTGTATAGATATGTATATGCATGAGCGTGTGTGTGTATTGTATATCTACTTACCTGTAGTATTTTACAGCGGTTAAATTCACAGGCATCGTCCACACAAGGTTGATACATGCCCAGTGTTATGCAATTTAACAATATCACCAGTATCGATATACGTTCAAACCATGTGTTGATGAGAAAATCAATAGTTATCAAAATGCAGTTAAGGAAAACACAAGTATGAGAAAATAACAACAACAACAACCAGCTTCAAAATTTTACAAATTACAATACAGTTACATAGTATCTAGTTCAGTATTAAGATATGTTTATGGCAAATGAGAATGATATACATACACACAGAGAAAAAATATGCCATTTTCCAACTGAAATTCGGTTACATCTACTAAAATAGGTTGGTGCAACTGAATATTGTTTATCACAACAAAATTCGGTTTATACAACTGAATTTTAGTTGCAATACCCAAAATATGTAGGATTCACAATCCAATATGGTTTCACCAACCGAATTTATTGGTTGTAGCAACCAAAATAGGCGTAGCAATTCGGTTGGCAATTTTTTTTTCCTGTGTGTACATATATATGTATATATATTGTTTTTTTTTTTTTTTGTTTAAAATGAACAAAATCAAAACGCACACCCAGAAAACAGATTCGGTGCTGACAATCCCATTTGTTGCCAATCGAATGGTTCAGTTGCATCAAATGGATTTTTCGGTTGCGGCTACCGAATTATTCTTGATACAACTGAAATTCCGTTGCCACAGTCAAATTAGTCCTGTCTCAATTGGTTTTCTGTTGCCACAACTGAAAAATTCGGCTACCACAACCGAACCATGCGATTGGCTACAAATGCGGTTATCAGAACTGAATCTGTTTTCTGGGTGCAGCTAACATTATTGTGAGCGCTCAGTAACTAGGACTTATAAAAGACTCCAAAGTATTAACATTTTCTGAGTGCTCAAATTTTAGAGTTAAAATTGATTTATGGTCCTATTTGAAAAAAAAAAATTTTAATTCTTATCAATGACTTCAAAATGAATGGATCAGAAAATTCGAAATTTTCCAATAATGCTCATAATGACGAGTCTTTTATGAGTCACTAAAGTGTGCTCAAACTCGAATTGTCCACTGGGAATCGTTTTAGTAATTATATAAATATGTTGAGAATAAACTTGGAAGTCTGTTAAGAATTTAATTTTTTTTACACGCACTGTACCGTATTGGCTTTGATTACATCAGTATTATATAGAGTTGTTGTGCTTCTGTTTTAAAATCTAACTGTCAGCGTTTAATATTAAAATGAAAACATTTCTATAAATAAATACACGGAGTAAACTTTTACATTGATTGGCTAATAAACTGTACGAATCTTTTTTATTCAAAACCTTTTCCCATTATTATGGAATTTATTTTGAAAACTTCACAATTTATTTCAAACTACATTTTGATATTATGCAAAAATTTATGTGCTTGCTAAATTTTTTCTGTGCACATATTTGAACATCAAATATAATGGTGTTATTTATTGTTCATACATAGTAAATCAATAAAGATAAATGTCTGAACAATATATTTATGACATTTGTATGTACGTTTAAATAAAATGTTGCTGTTTGTCTAGAGACACTAGTGATATTTTTTATGTCTGCTCTGTCATTCATATCATTTGATTGTAATTTATGTACACTTAAGCCGTCACACCACCAAGGAATATCTAGTGATTTCATCTGACTTTTGTGTTCTATAACAATATTTCTAAAACACATTAGAAATGGAAGATGAGTTAATATGTTAAACAAATAAAATATATAATATCAAAATGCATACGTAGTCAATTATCATATCAGATTTTTATTAATAATTTTTTAAGTAAATTAGAATACTGACGCTATTCTGGCCGAACAAGTCATGTGGTTTTTAGGGCTCTTAAATAACATCTTAAATTTTGCCTATCGCAAAATAGAAATTTTGCAATTATATTAAAATACAACAATGTTACTAAAAAAATTCACGAAATGTAAAGTAAAAACTAGTTTTACAACTACCAAAAAGTACATGACTAGTTTCGCCAAAACAGTGACGAAAATGTTGCTGGCTAAAATTAGCTAACACTATTAAAAATGAAGTATGAAAAACCTAACAATGTTTAAAAACTATTTGTTACATTTTATATTGGCACAAAACAAAGTTGTCGTTTTATGAAACAGATGACTACTTAGGTTTTTGTTAGTTTTACATTGTCATAACAAGTTTGATTACACTTACAAAATTATTTCGTTAAAAATAAACTGAAATACATATTAAATCAATTGAAAACATGCACTCACAATAACTTTATCCTCAAAATTTCAATAGTTATTTAAAAAGTAAGTCAGTGAAGTTGTTTCAATTGAATAAGTAGTTAAATTGCATAGAAGTATATATATTTTTTTTAACTATTTCTATTTGTCATTCAATAAACAAAATACATAAGATGTGGACTTTCGGTATAAGTTAAAATTTTCTGCTAAAAACAATCAGTTCGTATAATACGAGTATAATTATTTTTAAAAGAAACGAGAAATCTATTATTTTTACCGACTTTGCAAGTCACTTAATTAACAATTAAAAAATAAAGTACAAAATACAATTGTCTTAAATGACAAGTAGGTAGGTAGTCCTTTTTTTAAACTTATTTTCAATTGTTTTAATGTATGTATTCAGCAAATTTTAAGGAAAAAATATTGAGAGTGTAATTAAAAAGGGGATTACTGATTATACCCTACACCACTACGTGGAGAGGGTCTAATAAGTTTGTGCTGATGTTCGTAACACCAAAAAATATTGGACCTAGACCCACCTTTTAGTATACCGATCGACTCAAAATCACTTTTTATATCGATTTATCGATGTCCGTCTGTCTGTCCATGCATTCTTGTGCGCACTCTACAGTTCGCAAATATTAAGATATTTGATGAAATATGGTACACAGAGCTATGTCGGCCCATGGACGAAGCCTATTGATTTTGGTTAAAATCGGTATATGTTTAGACCTAGTGCCCATATAAGGGTCCCCCCACCAAAATTGGCTTTTGTACACGCTGAAAGTCGCAAATACGAAGATATTTCAAAGAAATATTGTTCACTGACTCACATGGTACCTAGGACAAAGCCTATTGATTCTAGATAGGATCGGTCCATATTTGGACCTATCGCCCATATGGGCTATATTTTCGAGTTTCTATTCTTTTATCATTTTATAGAAAATTTTGACATAAGTCGGTTTTAACCCATTCGAATTTCGTATCCAAACATTAGTTGGCTTTTAACTAGACTGGTGTAGTGTATAATATAGTCGGCATTCCCGATTTTAACTTCTTTACTCGTTTTTCACTATATTCGAGCCATTTTTGCTATTTATTTGCAAACGTTGTTTAAATAATCTATAAAAAAAATAAAATCAATTTTAAGTCTGTTAAAAAGTCTGTTAGTATGTAACTGAGAAAACGTTAGAAAAAAGACGATTTTGTGGTTTGTTTTTTGATATTTGAAACTTTTTTTTTTTTATTTGAATTTGCAAAACACGACACACACATCATATAGGTTTATATTTGTGTTAGAGTATTCAAAAAGAATTCAGATTTTGGTTTCGGTTTCGGTTTTGCCAAAAAAATCGGCTAACATTACAAAAGCATTAAGAAATTTTGAAAGGCTGTAAAAAATTCAGATAACGATATCAAGAACAAAACCTTTTGAAGAATTGAAATATCGCATTCTGATCACATATGTGTCGAAAAATGCTTCTACATTTCTTAAAAAAATTTGTCTCAAGAAACATCTGATACGCACTGTTGCCAATTTAGCAATTTTCTGCTCAGGTTAAGCGATTTTAATTTGGGTTCAGAGGAAAAAATTGCCGATTATCCGAAAATCTAGCGATTTTTATTAAAACGTAATTTTATTTTTAGACACCAATATTACTAATTACAAATTGATATTATTTTTTATAAATAAACGCCCTCTTAAATAGTTTTTTTTTATTGAGTAAATTAAGTATTTATAAAGCATACACTGAGAGAATTAACTGCATGATATCAATGAATTTTCGCATACAAATAACGAAGTTGCACTGGAACTCGTCCATTGAAACTTTTCATAGAATTAATGGAATTTTTCATAAAATGTTGTAAAAAATTTCATTTCATTTATTAAAACTCTCATACACTCAATGAAAAAATTTCATTAAAATTAGATTCGTAAAATATATGAAGCTTTTTCATCACATTTATGAAATTTTTCATTTACTTTGTGAAGAAAACTTCATTAGTTCACTGAAAAATTTCATTAAAACTCGTCCAGCAAAATTCTCTCTGTGTAGCATTGATAATTTCGCAGTTCAGTCAGCTTGCTATTGCAAAGTTTTTGCGCTTGAAAGTTGAGGAGGACTATTTTTAACAACTTCATCAGGCTTTAGATATACTATTGACTTGTGTTTTATATTTTTATTATACTCGTATATATTTTCCCGTTAGGCATTCTATATAAAATAGTTGCAACCGGTTAACCGTCCAGTTTTTTTAAAAATGCAAAAAACCTGTTAACCGGTTTTCGGTTTTAAACATATCTAAAAAATTAAGTTCAAAATTTAGTTGTTTTACCAAATTAGGATTCCTCACATGTATTGCAACATGAGGTAGTTTAAGCTGTTGTATATTTTAATTTAAACGAAGTGTCTGCTTAATGTATGGTAACTGTAATACTCTATATAATATATTTAATCTATGTATAACCAATTTTAATCGAAAAATTTAAATAGCAAGCAGTACAAAAATTGTAATCTACAAATATTTTATAAAACAAATTTCTGCTTTTATGGGCAGCACATTTTCTCAAAGACACACACCCCCACACACATACAAGCCGCACACACACACACATTAAATGAATCTTCTCATCAAACGTAATTAAGGCAATAGCAAACGTTTGCAAATTAATAACAAATGATTTCTCATGTGGCAAGCAAAAGTAAAATTTATTGATAAATTTCGAAGAGTAATGCTATTTGTATCATAATATATTTAAATATGCGCCGATAGTGGGGATTGTGTGGTTGGCCAAAAGCTTAATGTTATACAATGGACACATTGATGGTCATTAAGAGTTGTACTAATCGATATATTTAAATAATGACTATGATTCTGATTACAGTAACACAGATAAAAAAGTTGAAGTAACCTTGAGCATTTGCATTGGAATTTTGAATTATGAAAAGTAAATTTCGTATATTGTTATATCAAAAATTTTCAAGAGATTCAAAAAACGTTGTAATGTTTAATACAGTTTAAAAGACACATGTACACTTTATATAATGGAAAGCCTGTAACAAGAAATAAAAATGTTTTCGCGCCCGAAATGAGACAAATTGTTAATGTCACAGTCCTATTTTAGTTGTGAAAGCATAAATAGGGTTGTTGCAGTCGAATTTGGTTACAGCAAACGAACAGAACACATTTGCCATATGTAATTGAAGAATATTTCTCAAAAATTCGATTTTTTGTTAAGAGTATGTAAATGTGACTGACCATACGACAAGTTGATGTCCTTGTACTACATTCAAACTCCTATATGTGTGTGTTTTTTTTTCATTTAAATTTTCAAAAAAAATCCTACATCAAATTTTTGCTATTTTCGCAATGCTTTATTTGTGCATATGTATACGATGACATATGAATACTACTTTAGTTTTTGTGTTTGTTTGTACGTATGTATTTATATTGCGCAATTTCCGAAACTACTATTTGGATTATCTTTATATAAATCTCAAAACAAAAAACACTCAACAAATAAACAACTGCCCAACTCCAAAATACATGAACAACATGAAAACCCCCCGAAGCAACTGGCTCACAAACTGTGCTAATGAGCGGCACTTAATTCTAACTAATCCTTTTGCTTTTTGCACAGCTGGTGCCAGTATCTATACTTTAACATTTTCCTCTTAATATGTAGTAGATACTCGTACTGTATAAATATACCCTGTAAATATGTACGTGAGACAAAGATGTGAAATTTGAATAAGTTGAACTGTTGCTGCTGCAGCAGCTTAATTTTTAATTTGTAATATTTTGTAATTTGCATAAAATGTAATGCAGTTTACACAATATTGCTTGCTGTAAACCGTTATTAAAGACGTTAATATTTGCATGTAAATGTTTGGGTTCTAGTTTTTCAAAAAGGATATGGATTTGTGATGAGCATTAGACACCAATTTCGTGGTCTTGTGTCTTGTGTCAAATACTTTAAGGCTACTTCGGGAAATCCCGGATAGGGTAGATTTGGTTCACCGGATGATGTCGATGAATCACCATCGTCGGAACTACAGGAACCATTACAACTGGAAGCTGTTGATGAGGCGGAGGAGGAAGAAGATGAGGAGGACGAAACAGAATGCTTGCTTATGCGTCTAGAACGGCGTCTACGATGACGCTTGGCTTCATCTGTACTATCTGCAGCTATGCTTAATCTCTCATCGTCACTGCGATCGCGGGAGTGTTTCTTAAGATTAGTAGAAGACCTGTTTTTATTTGTATTTGTTGAAGTTGAGCTTTGGTGGGATTGTAAATTACTTTGATGTAACGTTGTTGTCTGGGCTGGTCCTGTTCTTGTCGCTGAGGCGTTATAATCATTTTGAATTTTACCTCCACTTGTAACACTCATATTGTAATTAGGATTTTTTGGACTCGCTGTGGATGTTGATGACACCATTGCAACACCACCCACAACACCACTTGATGCTTTGGCACTTGAGGAACTTGGTTTTCTTCGATGGCTGCCACGACTGACACCACCAACACTGCCACTATTACCATTACCACTACTATTGCTACCACATCTTCGATGTCTGGCTTCGATACCAGAGTTCACAAACACTGTTGTCGAATCTTCATTGGAATGCATTATATTTATGTTTGTGCTACCAGCACTGGGGGGATCTTTTAGCCTTGTTCTATTGGCAATATTATTGCTGCTACTTCTACTGCGTTCTGCTCCTGGTCCACCACAAAGTGATTCCGAATCTGCAGTTGTGCCGCGTTGATAACTTTGGCCATTGTGCTGTTGTTCTAACTGCGAAGCTGCCAATGATCGTATTTCATTGTTTTGAGATGATTTATTGACTCCAGCATTAAAATTTATATTATTGGTTGTAGCTATTGTAGTATTGTCTACATGTTGGCCATGCTCCTGCATGGAGGTGTGCAACATTTTAAGTAGAATTTGTCTGTTGAAGGACCAAGCTACAAATGTCCGTTAACATTTATTGGCCAGACTCTATTTCGAAATAGTGTTAAGCTACTTTGCTTTTAGCCGTTTGTTATTATTGTCATTTGACTCTCAAGTGCGGTACAGAGAAGAGTACGACCATGTTTTTTTGTTTTGCAAATGATCTAAAAGAAAAAGACAAAAGGATACATAAGAATTAATAATATGGATGATTAAACGTTGTATAGCTTAAATGTAAAAGTACAGCTAAAACTCGATTTACGTCAATGAATTAGAGCGAAAAAACTTCACTTTAATAAATATTGTGTAAATTGATTTTAATCAATTTTTTATTGCCCTCCACAAAGTTTGAATATTTTTAGGGTCATACGAGAGTTTACTAGCATGTGGTGAAAATCGATCGGTTTCAAATCGTGCGTTTTTGAAATTTCAGTCCTAATTATTTCGTATTATTTTTAATTTAAAAGCGATAAGAAGACGTAAATTGATGTACCTGATAAAACAATAGCGTTTAAAACGAATTTCAAACCTCTTTGGCTTTTCTATTCATCATTTAATTTTTGATTTTTAACCAAATCGATCGAAAACAAAATCGATCGTTTTCCATCACATGTCAGTTAGTCACATTTTATAGCGAAATTGTGTAAAACAAACACCGCATAAATCGAGCTTTACTTTTACTTTAATATTTTTTAATACCACAAACATAATTCTACTTGCCAAATATCTTGAGAACTAGAAATCTTTTAATTTTCATTTTGTATAGTTATTCTACTCAAAATATGGGTTTAATGAAATTTATTATTAAACTAAATTTTAACAAACGAATAAACTATGTAAATCTTTTTTGCTTTTCATAAAAAATATTTGTTTACCGTTATTCTCCAAGCATTCCGCCACGCTAAAAATATTTATTGGTCCTCATGCAATACAGCTTTAAGAAAACTTTGGCGCAAACATTATTTCAAATAAAACCCTCATTGTAGTAGAGAGAAAATCACAAACCAAAAGACTTTTTCTTTTTCGTAACTAAACTAACTTTCCATTCAATTCATTCAGAAAAGTTTAACAAATGTATATAAGCAAGCCACATTAACACAATGTTCTGTTAGCTACTTACTGGGACTTTAACTGACATTTTTGTTGTTATTTACCATATCAATTTTAAATTTAACTTTTGGTAAAATTTTAACGGCACATTGTGTTACCCGGCCTAAGTAGGTATGCCGTTCGTTACCTGTTTGTTGATTCTCTGTGGATTTAAAATGAAAGCAAATGAATTTTTGCTTAATTGAGTATTATCCCTAATAACAAGTTCATTTTCTCCCTTGGCGCTTATAAGTGAGAGAATATTTTCAAGTAGATTTTCAAAATATTTAATCCACAGCTTTTACTTTGCTTCTTATGGGTCATTAATTTACACAATGTTGAGAAAAGAGTTTTACGTTTAACCATGAGTACCTATTTTTTTTCAACCTTTATAGCCGTTGTTTTTTTTTTGCATTTATTATAACAGTGTATTATCTTCGAGTTTTGCTAAATTTTTTTGAAAACTTGTAAAATAATTACTTGTATTTTAGTCCCGGGTGCTCAATTACGGTTGTTGAAAGTTTTATTAAAACCAAAGTGGTAATTGAATTGATGATGGATTTTTGGGATTATAAAAGCACTTGATAGTTGATTTTTTGGTTTTATAAGTTACATGCCAGTCAGAAAAATACAAACGGGAAAGCGATGGCAAGGTACTTTAACAGGTGGTACAAGTATTGGCAATAAGTGCTTTCCCATTCCCGCAATAATAACATCATTTGCCAAAAGGACCAGCTGTTAAAAAGCGCTGAGAAAACAAAATTTTCAACGTTGACAAAATCAATAAATAGGTGGTCTGGAAATAGATTTTCCAAAATAATATTAAAAAAACAAAAATTTTTTTGTTATCCTGTGATTTGAACCCAGGCCGTCAGATAGGCAGAGCCAAAACATAAATGCGTGATAACAGCTGGATAACTACTGGTTGAACAAAAATGCTAGCACTGGCAAAAAGATTGTTAGAACTACCATGCCAATGTGGGGAAAAAGGACCTTTGTGGTCTTAAAGGAGCTTTTCTAAAAACAATAACTCAACTTTATGAAACAATTGCATTGTCTATCATGAAAATGATCAACCTTTTTGAAACAACAAATAAAATCTAATATGACAATATCATATTAGAATTTGGACTTGAGGTAGAACAACATTCTAACTAAATATATGAAAATAAAGTCCGAAAAAATAAGTTTTGTATTTTTTAATGCAAAAATTAAAATAATTCTTTTTCAAAACATTTAAAAAGTTTTAAAAAAACTATTTAACAAGCCGATAATATATAGTTTTTCACCGAAACTCTAATCTGGCCCAAAAATCACACAGTTTATTATTACTATAAGTTTATAAATATAAAGCCACCCTAATCTTTTTCCAGTTTTATTTCATATTCATTCATCCATTATTTTTTGAGGTCAGTGGCATACTACTAACGTCTCATAAAAATATTTCAAATGGAACATTTCATATTTTTTTTGTATGCTTTTAACAAAAAGAATGTAGATATAGTAGTAGTCAAATTTCAAGTGAATTGTTTTCCTCTGTCGAAAACAAATTGTACACAAAGCACTTGAACTGAAATGCTTTCAAAAGAGATTGCACATGTAGTGTATATTGAGAATTTAATGCAAAAAAAAAAAAAAAATTACTGGATATTGGAAAAATATGTGTACAGTGAAACTTGTTTCAGATAAACTAGATTAAAATGTTTTATAATACATTTTCATGTTCCGACATTTTGGCGACGATTTTTTTTATTAGTGGATAGAGTCCGTTAAAGGGCATGCTGATTTTGTATTTTAATTCAGTTCACTTAAAAAAATGGCATTTTCGTTCTACTAAGTAAATTATTCTGTTCTCAGTTTGGTTAAACGTACCACAACGAAAATTTATCTCATTAATTTTAGTTGGTTGTTTGGTTTTCACGCCAAAAAACTGTATATATTTATAAAAATCAATTATTACGATAATGGATTTACGTGAAAATTGCGTACAATTTAAATTATAATTTGAGGCGTTTGAAATTCGAGTAAAATTTTTTCACGTGAAATATAATTTACTATGCTGAAAGTCGAAATAATTTGGCATTAATCATTAAGTAAACTAAAGTTCATATTTATTAGTGAATTGTTTTGAGGTGACCTACTGTGCTACATATAAATATTTACTATAGTAAGTTTGTGCAAAAATTATTTTTTACTTCTCTGAGGCTACAATTGCCTTTATTTGGAATGTATAACTACTACACAGTATAACCTTGGATTAAAGGTTTTCATATTTTTTATTTAAAACTAAATACCGATTTTGTAATACGTACATTCTTTGAGTAAGTGCAAGCATTATGACTATGTACTTTGATGAATTACTTAACGTTGAAAAAATAACCTTGAAAATATGCATTCAACAGTTTTGTGTCGGAAAGTATTGAAAACGCATTAAATCAATATTTCCTTAAACTGAAAAAAGCAAAATAATTTAAATGAATTTGTGAAACAAGTACAATAGTATCAAGAAAAACGTACGTTAACAAGAAATATAAGTATCTGTGTTATTTTCGCATAAATTAGTAATTTTGAAATAATATACAATTGGTATAATGAAAAATTGTTATAACTTTTGAATTAAATGGAATTCTAAAAACGATTTATACTACCAATAGGTAACAAAAATTTTCTGAAGCCTTTTAAAAGAAAAGTGGATGTAAGAACAAAATAGAAAGGTTTATCGAAGCGATTTGCGCGATCCATTAGCTTATTTAATGATAAGATTAGTTTTATTCCTCACTTTTATCACAGGTATGAATTCGAAAATATTAGACTTGTTTCGATATTTTAATTAAGTTTGGCAACCGATACATTTGTAATGTCGTTATCCGTTTCAAAACCCCTTCAAATGAAGAAGTGTTACCGGTACCAATATCGAAACTCTTGATTTTAAAAATACGGGTGTTCAAAATCATTTTCCCTTAATACCGGTATTGAAATGGTGTTGATGAATTGGTTAAAAAAAATTTATTATTTCAGATGTAAAAATATTCAATATTTTTAATAAATTTAACTTTATTTAATTAAATTAATAAAGATTTTGTCTTATGTATGCTAATGGTTAATCAACTAAATATTAAAAAAATAAATCAATACAACTCTCTCTGGAATACCACAAACAAATAAAATCATTTGAATGTTAAGAAGTAAATGTGGTTGGTATTCGAATTCACAATTCTAATTCTAATTCTGCTAATGCCAAAGGGAACATACAATAATCATAAATATTAATTTGCAAGAAAAAAATTTATCTTGGGATTTAATAAAATTGCTGAGATTCTTTTTACTTATGAATACACAAATATTTGTTTATACAATACACACATACATACCTACATTAAGATGTCCCATAAATTGCGGATTGTCTAATTTTATTCAACTTGATTAAACTGCGAATTTCTCTTGCCAAATAGCGTACAAAGTTTTTAATTTTTTTTTAAATTTCCAATTTTCTGTGAAAAGCAAGTATACAATATTTTTTATGAAAAACGGGGCCCCCGGTGGTTATCACTAATTCGAGTTTGCTGAACAGTTTTGCCAGCCGTTTTTCTAGTAGTAAAAAGTAGATATTTGAATTCGATATTTTAATTGAATTAATTAATTTTTTTATTACTCTCCCAGGCAGCTTTGTGTAAAAAATTATTAAAATTGGTCTAGCAATTTAACGACCAGTGGTAGTTAGTTTTTAGATATTTCAACTAGCACAATGTAATTTTAAAAATATATTCAAAGGTATATTCAAGCAGTAAAATAAACAATTCGTAATTTAAGGGACACCTCAATTACAAATTTGTATATCGTTACTTAAAATGTAAAAACCTTTATAATAATTTTTATTTATTTCTTTTTTTTTCAGGAAAATCTATTTGGAAATTTGTAAGTAAATTCATTATATTTATTGTAGAAATTTAAAATTTTGTACTGTCAATTAGTTTTTTAAGAAGGAAAGCAAACAATTTTTAATCTGCACAGAGCAGAGTTCGGGCTAATGTTTATAACTACCAAAAATAGTGGTTGTAGACCCACTTTATAGTATATATAGGGTCCAACGAACCCTAATGAAAATGGTGAAATCAGTGTTTGTTTTTACTTATGTTAGTCGCCATAGAAAGGTCCTATCCGAGCCAAAATGTAATAAACAATTTTTTGACTGGGACTCATATGATTTTATTCCTGAATTAGATCAGTCGTTTTAAGAGGGCTTTGAATTTTGAAGGGATAAACTTTTGATAACCCTTTTTTAGTAATTTTAAACATTCTGTGATATTGATGTCTGTGGCATTTCAAAATAAAAGCTTTTCTTTTTTTCTACCAAGACAAAATTATGTCATAAATATCTATCGAATTTATACTGCATTTTGAACAAAAAATTGCACCATTTCAAGGCTATTACAAATTTAAAAAAAAATTAATTTTTTTCGTCCTTTTATGTCAAAATTCTTTCTCCTTTATCACATACCCGAATCTAATTAAGATCGGAGAGAACACATTGGGATATCTTCCTTGTTAGAAGGCTAAAGTAAATTTCAGAGACATATAATTTTGTGTATTACATCATACGCATCAGAGCTTCGAAAGACTTAATTCAATTTAAGCTTAAATCACAAATAATTGCATTCCGATTTTAAAAATGTTCATGTACCATTCCGTTAAACCATTCGTAAAGAATTCATTTATAAGCTTTAAAGGTTTTTCATTTGTATTATGCTAATAATTCAGCAATTACATGCAAATTTAAATTTTTCATTTGAATAAATGAATGAAGAAAAACATTTTTCATTCACCCTTTTATTAAGTGAATTCAAGTAAATTTGATGTCATTCAATTAGAATTCAATATAAATAGAATTAATTCATATAATTTAAAGCTTTTGGGAATTAAGCTATCGAATGAATTCCATAAGAATGCTATTACGGAATGAAATTTAACCCAAATTACATTAATTTTTAAAAAGTGAATGAAAGAATTAAGCCTTTTAAACCTTTGATACGCATTCAATATAACCTCACTTTCAAAAATATGTATTACTAGTTATTTCTGCATTTTATGCGACGTACATGAGAATTATACCCAGTGTAGAAAATCATTACCAACTCTATATATACATAACCCATTATTACCTGGTGGTAATTATTTACTTTTCTTATTACATTTCCTACCTATTCGCTTACAAATATTGACGTTAATACTGAGTCTAAAAATAGATTAAAAAAACGAAATTTTATAAAAAAATATTATTTAATTGTTAATTGTTTTTAATAAAATGTGCCCGTGTCAGGAATCGAACCTGGGACTTCAGATTGACAGTCGAGAGTGCTACAATGTAAGCTGTCTCGGTATTTTATATATAAATAAAACATAAATGACTTGCTGCTAAAAAGTATGCAGCAAGTCATTAATATATAGTTTTACATATCCTTAGCTGAGTTAAAAAAATATTGAGTATAAAAATAGATTTCCAAATAAAATTTACCAAAAATCCCGAAAATTATTTTGTACTTGCAGTAATGATAAAAATATGTCATTATTGGTAAGGCATTATTTTTGTTATGAAATGACGGATAAAATATTATTATTAGTTATTAGTAACTCATTATTATATGTTTAAAAGTAAAGCAGAAAGTAAATTGGTATCACTACTGGTAGTCCAAAAAATAATGGTACCTTAGACCTAGGTCAACAAGATTTTTATGAATGCTATTCTTCGAAATAATGAAACAAAATATGAAAATGTATGCATTTTTTACATATATTTTTCTTTTTTAATTAAAAAAAATGCTACTAAAGATAAAATGTACAAAATTGCAGCACTTTAAACATGACCAAATTTTTCTTTGTTTTTAGCGATTTTTAATAAAGTTAACAGCACTGATTTTAAAGTGCATAGTTTTATGCTTTTCTTACCACAATATAACAAATCAGTCAAGATGTTTTTACGTTATAGTAAAATGCATTTCATATTAAAATTTCAGTGTTGTTAACTTTCTTTTAAAATCGCTAAAAACAAATAAAAATTTGGTCATGTTTAAAGTGCTGCAACTTTAAGTCTGGTGACTATTTGTAGATAAAAATAATGCAAGACTTAAGGCAAATTTATAGGATTTCCAAAAATATACAGTTTGTACAGAACCGATCAGTACTGCCTAATTTTTACTATGGAATTTGATAAAAGGTTGATATCGCTAATTTTTCGTTAAAAGCCACGCCCACTTAAAACCAGTGACAAAATCAAAAAACAAACATTACGTTAAAATTCTGTAAAATTTTCTGAACCATCCCCTTGCCTTTCATGGCGAATTTAGCCACTATTTTGATCTTTAAAAATAAAGGCAACAACAATAAAATTAGAAAAAACTTGAAGGTCCTTAAATTCGTGGCCACCACTGTACATCGAAAAGCGCAAAAAAGCTAAAATTATGCTTTTGAAGTCAACATATGCAAAAACATAACTTTTTGTCAAAATATGCAGAAGTATCCAATTAAAAATCGATGCCATTTGTTCTAAATCTGATGATTCGAAAAAAAAATTTAGTCCATATCACTTTTGGGCTATCGAAAAAAAACATGAATTTGCATGTAATTCCTTGCCCTAGAAATCACTTATTAATTTGATTAAAGAATCTTATGCTTTTTTGATTTTGTTATAAAAGTTACTTTTGAGAATCAATTGTCTGTAGGCGGCTATAAGCCGCGGCCGATGATTTTGTACCTTAGCCGCCACCGCCGACAATTTCGTATCGGCTTCATTCTCTGCTGTAAATACATTATCATACATATTTGTTTATTTGTGTAACTTCATTCATACACTTAAAATACCTAAGGGAAGCTAAAATGATAACAAATAATTGAATTAAAGGAGAGATAACATTATATTCAATTTAATTATGTTGCTTGTACAGTGTATTTTATTTTATTTATAATTGTAAAAAAACACTTTGTTAGATACTCTTAAAAATATATAATTTTTCTGGGGTTCAACTACCGGACAAGCGAACTTTCATCAAGCTTTTATATTAATGAAATTTAGTAAAAAGTGATATTTTCAGCCGTCGCCATTGTACCTATTTACATATGAACATATTGATAAGTAAAATAAATTAATACGCTTATCACTAGTTTAACGGCCTCTCTATTAATGCCCCCCTGCTTTTATAAGTTTATAATTTAATCCTGTTTTTGACACCTCTTTTACGACTGTTTTAACTGTTTTTGGTGGAGGCATCGGTGTAGTACATATTAAGTAAATAAATTTTCTTATTTGTCTTGGTTATCTTTCGAAGAACAAATGGCGCCAAATGGTTAAACTGAATTAAAGTAGTAGTACATACATATGCAAGTAGGTACGAGTATATATTAAAGCAGGGGTGTCCAACCAACGCGAGACTTTTCCAAGAGGTATGCAAAATCTTTAAAAGTTTTAACATTTTCGTATAAAAATTTTCGAAAAAGACTAAATTTTTATTAAAGGAATTAAATATGCTAAAATCCCAAACGTATTTAACAAATTGTGAAAAATAATCCGTTGTAGGCATGTCCCTATCCGGAATTCCTTCTTGCCTAAGGAAATCGTCAGCGGATGACGTTTTTAGAATTTCTGGAATTATTTGTTGAGTTAAATTACAAGCTCAATGAGAATTTCTTGTTCTCGTCTAGGAGCGTTATTAAACATTTAAAATATCAAAGAAAAATCAATAACAACAACAAAATTTTTTCCACAATTTGCTTTGTCATCTTCCAATGTACTACTCTGTTGTTTTTGACAGATCTAGCAATGTAGTATTTTTAGTTGGATTTATTTTCATAACTTTTTTGGTTTTAATTTTTAAACACTTTATAGTTTTCCCACAAAATTGTAGCTTTTTTATTTGATTTCTAGAAATTGGACCTTTTAGTCTTAAAACTTTTGGATAGTTTTGTTATCTACACTAACCTTTTATTTAAGTAGAATCACCAGAGAAGACAAAATTGTTGTTTTTGCTTTTTATGCTTTTTATTGCTTATTTTACTCAAATTTGCTTCTTTTTTCTTTTTTTGGATTTTCCGTTTTTTTAGCTTTAAAATAGCTTTTTCTTAAGATTTTTGAGCTTTGAATTGCTTTTTTTTAAGACTTTTTGCCCAAACATATTTTATATTTATTCTATTAACTTTGAATTAAAAAAAAAAACTTGTTTTTTCTAGTTTTTTTACTTTTGCTTTTTTCTTGCTTTTTTACAATATTTTTTTGCTTTAAACACATCGGATTTTGCTTTTTTCTGTTTTCTCCCATATATGTATTTGTTCAAGAATATTTTGAGAATATATAAAGAAACCGCTGAAAATGAGGTTTTTTTCAAAATGACCCAAGAAATCGATTTTCACGTATCATCATTACAGCATTACCCATATCGTGGTGTCATGTAATTTTTTCGCCTAAGAAAAGTTATAGCCCTAATGTACACATATGTATGTACCCTATTTGAAATCGAATTGCTATAAATACAAATGGATGTAAAAAAAATACACAAAATTTGTTTGCCTTCGACCACGCTAATATATTTTTATTAATCACAAATAAATATAAATATACATACTAGGGCGTCCCGGAAAATTGCTTTCCTGCCAATTAATTGAACTAATATAATTCGAATGTTGAACTGTATACGGGAAAAATAAGTTAAAAATTTTTAGAGAGAATATTTAACTCCCTACCGGCTATTAAAACTTGAAAAATAAGGAAATTATATAAAACTGTATTTCATTCATGTGTCCTTTATCATAAGTAGCATCTGTGGACGAAGATTAATGAAATAAAAATTTAACGGCTTCGTAATTTTTTTTCGTTGCACGAGAAAAAAATTTGATTAAAAAAAATTTTCAAAGCTTTTTACTTTTTTTCCATATTCAGCTCATTAAAAGGCTTCGTTTGACTGCCATTACTTAAAACAAATTTGTTTTATTGGGACACCATAATACATACAGAAAATCGATTTTATTTTTTATCGAAGCCATTAATCAAAAAACAAAAAAAAAGAAGCTGATATCATCATAATTTTAACATACTTATTCATTACCTATCAGACAAACAAAAATGACTTAAAGAAAGATATTTAAGGTATTGATATTATTATTAAAATTAATTCGTTTCAATATTTTCTATTTATGTAAAATTTTAGAAAAAACTTGTTTTTAAGTAGGGCATAGGGGAGAGTCGTGTACCTTGGTACTTTTAAAAAATTCTGTGCCAATATCTCTAAGATTGAGATAGATGCGAAAAATCTTGAAATGCAGAAATATTAGTGTTGGTGTTGTTATTATTGATAAATTTTTCAAAAATCAACCAATAAGAATATTTTATTTTTAAATACTTTGTTCTGATTGGTTGATTTTAAAAACATTGATCAATAATATTGAAACTGGCACTTAAAGTAGTTTTTCTTAGACATCCATTTTTTAAAATTGGTGTATACGTGATATGAAATTCAAAAATATTAATCATACGCATAACGTAACTACAGAAGAATTTAATCCAAAGATGTTTTTATGGTTTGCGTTGCTTTAAAATAGTTTTCGTTTTACTTGAAATGTGTTTCTTAAATTTTAAAAGTAGTCAAGTCACCTAATATAAAATATCTCAAGAACAACTAACAAACTAAATACCTATCTCAAGAACAACTAACACAATTCATAATTTCTTAGCTTAACAACTAAGAAATGATGACGAAAAACAATTTAACATGACAACTGCCAACCCAATGTCACAACATGAGCTCGAAAAAAAAACTACAAAAACGCAACATGTATTAATACTGCATATCGTCGCTTAAAATTGAAAATATCTTTAAAATTCTGCTAATTTTTTGAGGCCGAGAACGATTCAAGCCAATTTTGGAGTGAAGCATATTCCAGTGACAGCGTACTGCATCGCTCGAAACAAATGGTAGTCGGATGGGGCAAAGTGAGGCGGGTGAGGCAAAACTTCCCAACCACTATTTTGTAAATAGTTTTTAACCGGTCTTGCAGCATGTGGCCGAGCGTTGTCGTAATGGAATATTACGGCTTTATGTCTGGTCGCATATTCCGGGCGTATTTTGGCCAATGTTAGCTTCAAGCGAATCAATTGTGTTCGCTGCGGTTCTCCTGTGATCGTCTGGCCCAAATTCACATACGATTTCTTGTGCTTCGGTGCGAAATTAATTTTTTATGGCACTGAAGCAGCATTCCGGACAGGCAAAATCATCTTTCAATGCCTTTCGGCTTCAACTCGTGTGTTACCCAATTTCCTTGCTTCTGGATGAAACCTGCTTCTTGCAAACGTTTTGAAAATTTCTGCTTGAGTGATTCCAACAACAATCTTCATCGAGTTATGCCTCCAATTCATCATTTTCGAACTTTTTTGGCTGACCGGGGAGGTCTTTGACTGGTATGATGGAAAAAAATTTTATTTTTTTTTCAAATGTGTAGTTACAAAGTGTTGCATTTCAGATGGCGATATTAATACATATTTAATATATCCCCGGTGTTGTGCTAAAAACAGATATGTTTCTTTTCGTGCTTTTTAGGGGATTAAAAATCAACTCATGTACCTATTTTATGCGTTTTGAGGTTTCTTTGAATATAAACGAAATTGAATGAGGGGTATGTATAGTTGATCTTTTATTTGGTAAATGAATGTTTTTTAGTCTGACTAGATCATAAATTAATAACACTTTCTGTTTAAATTATTTTTCAAATTAAAGAAAGATTATACAATTTTCAAAAGTAAA
The DNA here is from genome assembly GCA_949987735.1 of Leucophora obtusa. Lineage (NCBI taxonomy): Eukaryota > Metazoa > Arthropoda > Insecta > Diptera > Anthomyiidae > Leucophora > Leucophora obtusa. Next base: position 631,958 of record OX465297.1, read on the forward strand.
TGCAAATAATAAAAAATTTTAAAGAAGATATGTTTTCAATATTTTGTATGGAAAACAATTAAAACCTATGGTCGACTTATGTGATTCAAAATCAACTTTTGCTTTATTAAGTAAATACACACAAAGAAAACTTTTGCCAATTTCCAACTAAAATTCATCTTATATGATTGAAATCATTTGGGACAACAAAATATTTAAAAATACACATACATTTCCTGTTTCGTTTTGCCTTATTTGGTGAAATACAAAATATTACAAGATTTTAGCACGTATTAAATATTAAAATTCTCTAGTTCTTTCAAGTGTTTTAAGCAACAAACATTTAAATTTGCATATACCATATATTGATATAAAGGTTGTAATTTTGGTAATATGGACAGGGTACACCAAGAATGCGGATTATAATGAAAGAAAATTTTATTAAAAAAAAAAACTCCACATAGGCACTTTTGTGGTGCCACTGACGATATATGTACTGTTAACAATATTAAATTCATACATGCCACCAAGGAACTATTGTTGACCTTTTGTATAAAATACACAGCCAAAAAAAAAAAAAATAAGTAAATACAGAAATAGAAATATATGTTCACATTAGGGAGGATCGGATTCGGCCTTTTTTTTAACATATTTCGCTTAGGGCAGGCGTAAAAAAATATTTTTGCCCAAATCGACTTGCGCGATTTTTATTTGGAAATCTGAAGTTTTCGATTAAACACTTTTTGAAAATGCAATCTTTTTGCATGAACAATATTACGCATATTGTTCATGCAATAAACATCTGCCTTATTAACGAGAGTATGTCCAAAACATTCTCATGAGATACATGTACTGACAGCGAATATCAAAGAATAACAGTTCTATGTAATCTATGGTAAACATACCCTTTTAGGAAAATAGTAACTAAAAAGTTTACAAATATGTTCTTAAAACTTAAATGTTGAATAAACGCGACAATTTTCAAAGAATTTTTATAAAAAAATTTAAATAAATTTCAAATTTAAGAAGTGTTAAAAAAATAGTGGCTAATAATTCCAGCACTTGCGCATAAAAAATGTTATTAGTAAAACGAATGTTATATTTTTGTATTGGAATTTATTCGATGAATTTATTTGTTTACTTTTTGATGAGTTAACCCTTTCCTGGGAATTTTCCCACCAAACTTCGTCGAAATGTAGATTTATGCCAAAGAAATATCTTTCTATTACATTTATGGCTTTGCAGTACCCCCTAGTGGAGATATTTGAAATTCAAGTTCAAACATTAACATGCTGCCGGTCAAGAGCGGGTTAAAATTTTTTTTGCAAATTTAATTTTATATTTGTTTCTATTACTGAAATCTACATACAATTTTTATAGTTTTTGACTTTTATTCATAACAAAATTTTTGAGTCTAATTAAAACTTTAGCCCTTATATATTCACAAAATTTACTACAACAAAATCGATCGAATGAAAAATTCTGTATAAAGCACAAAACTTCTTACTAATGTTTAAGAAGTTTGCAAAGTAAAGGTTTCTAAAATCTTTTTATAATAATTTATTTTGCAAAATGTACGGTTAGAAACGAGAACTGTACTCTCAAAAGGTGTTTGTATACATACAACAAATGCATGAAAGGGTTAACAAAGTAATGTGAATAAACATTTGTCCTTTTCCTTCAAAAATTGGATACCTTGCCCCTTTTTCTACAAAGGTCTTCTGATGTCGTTCGGTAGTGCGAACAGAAACATGTAAAAATTTACTGATATAAAAATTGCATATGCAGACCGCATTTTTTTTAATATTTAAACTTGAATAATCTTTATCGCATCAAAAACTATTAAAAGTATTGAGTATCCAAATTAAAAATATTGATTTTTAGTGTAAAAACTATTTTTTTTAAACCGAATTAATTCGATGCCGGTATTAAGGATAATGATTTTTAACTATCGGTATTTTTGAAAGCAGGAGTTTCAGTAATGATATCGGTAATGACTTTCTATTTAAAAGGATTTAGAAACGGATAACGGTGTAGCAAAAATAACGGTTGTCAGCCTTGAAAAAATTTATACAGAGATTTTAAACTACTTGTCTTCTTTGCAATCGGAGCACTTTTTATTCGTCGTCAAATCCAGAGCATATTTTTGCTGGCAGCAAACTTGGTGATAAAAATATCACCAAGTTTCAAGTGGTAATAATAATTGTTAAAATTCAATTTCTATTTCAACAACATTTTTAATTGAATCAATTAAATATTTTGTTGATATAACAAATTTTGTTGAAACTCAGCAAGCGTGTTTGCTAAAACTGAACAAGTTCTTTGTCCACTCGGTCATTAATTATCGTCAATTCGAGCCAATATCGTCAATTCGAGTCAATAATTATCGTCAATTCGAGTCAGTGAACTGGTTCGTTCAAATAATAATATGTGACAATTGCGTGCCGTGAACTGCGTGTGACAACTTTCTTATGCATTTATGTTGCATTCATAGATATTTTTCAATGTAGTTGTCTACAAGCTAAAGACATCAGATAATCTGAAACTTTATTAAAAAACGCATTCTTGTTTTTTTTGTAGTTAACGGAGTAAAAGAAGTTTATTTAATAAATGTTAACCAAAAACTAGTATTTTTTGAAAACTACTTGTATTTACTTGTCAAATTACATACAAATATTTAATCACAAACTATAAATTTTTAAAAACTACATATTTTTTTTGGTTGTTATGAACTTTGGGCCTTACATACAGAATTTTAAATTTGTTTAATAAAACACATTTATCTCTATTAAACTTTGGCAAATATAGACCTTAAAGTTTATTTCTCAAGTGAATACAATTTTACTTTGGCTCCAAATAACTGAGCCAAAGTAAAATTGTATTCAATATTTTAGTTTCCTGCAAATTGTCATTTTGTCATGCAACATAAATGGCACATTCAAGAGTATTTTGACAGTCAACACGAAAATTAATAATAAATGCACACAATACAATTTAATATGAATACATACATAAGTATGTATGAATATATCAAATACAACACGTATGTATGTCATAAAGTGGAGGGTAAAATAAAATGTTGTGGAAATAAAGTGTACGAGTACAATATAATACTCATATAACGAATATTTCATACAATTGTTTGAGTGTAAGTACGATATATTTGTATGCATATATGTAGTGGTGCCAATGAGTCAAATGAAAAAAGATGACATTTTTATTCATGCAATCAGAGCTTTAAAGAATTAATTCCTTTTTGGAATGAATTCCAAAAATTTAATTCAATTCTTTAATTCAAGGAATGAATTCATCAATAAGACATAAGCAGGAATTAATTCCTGTGAATGAATTCAAAGAATTCAAATTTATAGAATGAATTCCCTGACCAAAGCGTAAAGAATTAAAATTAAATAATTCATTCACTAAAGAATTCATTCAACACTATTTAATTCAATTTGAAGTCAAGGATTTCATTCAATTCTAGTTAATTCAACTTTTGGCTAAGGAATTCATTCAACTGTGCACTTAATTCAACTTTTGATCAAGGAATTCATTCAATTCTAGTTAATTCAACTTTTGGTCAAGGAATTCATTCAATTCTAGTTAATTCAACTTTTATTCAAGGAATTCATTCAATTCTAGTTAATTCAACTTTTAGTCAAGGAATTAAATTTATATCGTTTAATTCCCTAAGGAATTACATTTTTTTTCGTTTAATTCGCTGGGAATTAAATTTTTTTCGTTTAATTCCCTGAATTAAGTTTCAATTCCTAGGGAATTAAACGAAATAAATTTAATTCCTTGACTAAAAGTTGAATTAACTAGAATTGAATGAATTTCTTGACCAAAAGTTGAACTTGAATGAATTCCTTGACCAAAAGTTGATTTAACTAGAATTGAATGAATTCCTTGATCAAAAGTTGAATTAACTAGAATTGAATGAATTCCTTGATCAAAAGTTGAATTAAGTGCACAATTGAATGAATTCCTTAGCTAAAAGTTGAATTAACTAGAATTGAATGAATTCCTTTACCAAAAGTTAAATTAACTAGAATTGAATGAATTCATAAAATTTTATGAAGGCATTAGAAAAAAATGAATGAATTCCTTTAATATAAATCGAATGAAAAAAAATGAATTCATTCAATTCCTTAAGTTTGGTCTGGGAATTCATTCCCAAAATATAAATTCAGTTCAAAAAAAGGGAATTAGGGAATTAATTCTTCGAAGCTCTGCATGCAATGTAATCTTTCTGGCAAGATAACATTAGCTGTGTTTTCGACTTAACTATATCCGTTAACTCATAAAAAAACTCAAAGCGCATAAAAACGCGTTTAAGACGAAAACTAGCATAATACTTTTCGTATGCACGTTAACTTTCAACACGGATAATTATCAACGTTGAAAACTCAACGTTTATACATTTTTACATCTAACGTAACTTATACGCGGTACTTCCTAAAAGCTTTTGCTGATGCATGTTCGATTATAACGGAATAATTATAAATATAACCTGTTTAAAATTTTTTTATACTACAATCGGTTTAACGTACATTTGCTTTAAATACTTAACGTTGATAGGCATGAGACAAAATACAGCTAATGTCAAAGCTAAATTATAAATTTAGCTTTTAACATGCATTTTTTCCCCGCCAGGAACTAAGTTAAAAAGCATGAGTTTAGGCGCATTGGGGTTAAATATTATTATTTACAACTTCCAACTTTAAAACAACTTATTAGAAATGAGTGCAAGATTTTCTAAAATTTTAAATGCCCGCAAATTCGTATAAACAAGTGAATTTGTTAATAATCAAGCGGTTCGGTTGTGGTAACCTAATTTTGAGATTGTGAGAATATTATAATAGAATTTATGTTGTCTTAACAAAAAGTTAACAGTCATAACTAAGAAATTCTCTTGCTGCAACCAAACCATCCGATTAGCAACAAATTAGGTTGTCAGCACAAAAAAAAATCTGTTTTCTAGATGTATTATTAAACTAAACAATTATTTCAAATCGATTTCAGGCAATCGTGGCCAATTATTATGAATTTTAGTGTCAATATCAAACCCTTAGTCCTTTATGTATTTGACCGTCATCACTACATATTGCCTTTAATGGAAATAAATACACTTAATTTGTGTAAAAGTACATATTTATCACAATATTTAAGCACGAGTACGTAAGCAGTAGAGTATCCCCGGAATATTGTCACGTTGGAAAAATAGATAGCAATAGTACTCTCACGATACTTATAAAAATTAATTAAAAAAAAAGAAGATAATAAAATTTAGCCTCCGTACTTCTCTCAAATTTGACCAATATAGTATGTAAAACAAAAACAATTATGGGGCAAATACTTGTGATTTCATCATACTTCGGTACATGCCTTTAAAAATTAAAATAATTTGTTTTTGCGATCTTTTTACAAAACATGACAATATTTAATTGTTTTTTTACAATTTTAATAATTTTATAATGATGAAACATTTTATTGAAACACTTAAATTCTAATTTGAATTAAATCAGAATTTTAATCGTGTCAATTATACATTTATATAAACGGAAATTATATATTAAATAAATGTTAATTTAAACATGTTTGTACAATACAATATTTCTTTCAGTGAGAATTAGATAAAGTTGAGAACAGAATCTAAAAAGAAATCTTCGGCTATTCTACAACTTTTGGGAACAACTTTGCATTTTTAACAAAATGCTTTAAAATTTATTTGATATATTAATAAAAATCTTTTATTCAGTGCGCACTCCAAGTAAACATCATTTATATGAATTTTATGTACCGTATTAAAATATATAAGTGTGACTTTTGTGAAAAGGTGCTGTTGTTGTTATTTAATAGACTTGAATTAAATACCAACGTTCAGCAATACATATACATGATGACACACATTTTCAGAGACACACCACCGGAAACGGATACAAATAAAGAAGAGCCTAAAAAGGATGTGTAAAACAACAGTAAAATGAGATCACATAAAGTACTAACAATAACAACAACAAAAAAATGGAAAAACCTGGTCTCATATCAAAATAGAAATGTCAACTGCCATTTGAAACGGAAACACTGACATGTGCTGAACGCAATACAAACAAGTAACAAATCATTTACTATTCTACACATATCTATGTGTGTGTTTTTGTCTGTTTGTTTGTGAATATGTTGATGATGACCCCAATTTGTAAGTGACAGTTTAACATTAAAATCTTTGCTTACTATAAATGTATGTTTATGGTTTTCTTTTCATAAAGGTCTCAAGACAAATAAAAGGGTCTATTCGAAAATAAGGGTCATTAAAATAGAAAAAACTCTTAAAGATGTAAAATAGTTGTTAATTTTCTTTAAAGACGTGATCAACTTTTTTAAAAACGTGGTTAACTTGAAATTTTCCTGAGTAACAAAAGAAACATTAAGTATGTACACTTTTTTATACAATTGTTAGACATTGGTACTCGTATCTAACAACATAATTTAGACAGAAGGCCAATGACACATACACACAGACATAAAAATTTTAAAATTAAATATTTGTGAGGCGTAATCGGTTGCCATCCATCTGTTGTTGACAAAAGTTGAATAAGTGTGATGGGTGGTCGTGTTAATTGATAGCCACGCTAATGCTCACTGTCATCATCTTTACTTTTGTCCTTGTAAATTAGTGTAGATTACAACGATTTAGCTAAAGGTGTTTCATTTTCTATTTGGTAAATAAAACATTAAATTAAAGAAAAAAAATACTCGACGTATTATTTTTCCTGTGTTTGCATTATTTAAAAAGCTCAAGTTTCAAGGTTTTGAAAGCAAAGAATAAAATTCTGCAAACAGCAATTTTCATTCGTTGTTATTTTTTTATAATTGTTTTATAGAATGCACACAGAAAAAAAATGCCTAACGAATAAGACTGTTTGCTACCACCACTAATCTCATTACATAATGCACATAAATGTGTTTAAATTAGTTATTTCATCTAAAATTTAATTGTATTCAACGAATTCAGTTGTAGCAATTAATGTTTCAGTATGAAAACTGAAATTCTATTGAAGTAAACGAATTCAGTTGCAGCTACTTTTTCTCTGTGTGTATTTACTTTAGGTGTACACATAAATTTTAATTTTTGGACAAGGGTGGTTTTATGTTTGTGGTTTTATTGTGAACGTCGGTTAACAAAGAGAAAATTTGAAATTTTATACATACAAAAAGGTGTTTTTTTTTTCTTGTTTGTATTATTTAGAATGTCGAGATTTACAAAAAATGTGATTACATAAATCTTTAATATAAATAAAAAAAAACCTTTATTTTCTTTAGTCATGAACTGTTTAATTTGTATATAAAGATCTAAAAAATAATTTATACTCATTCGAGGGCTACAACTACGTGTATTTGTGTGAGAGAAGCATATTGAGCCTATTTTAATTACCCACTAAAAGATTGGACATGCTTTTAAAAGCATTGCAGAATTAGAAGTTAGGTCCATACAAATTTGGTATTTCAATCAATGAATTTAACATCCTAGGAAAATTTTTTACAATCGGTAGCCAACCACACCTATTCTGCAACTGGTTCCACTGCAATCGATTCCATGGAACTGGTTCATGAACCAGTTCCTGGGATCCTCTATGGAAGGTGTGATAGACGTAGAATCAGTTCCAGAACTAATTCTAGGGCAACCGGTTCCACTTTGGAGCTATAGAAGTGGTTGCTTTTGGGACAATTTCAAACAAAAAATAATCGATGTTAGAACCGACAGTAGAAGCGGTTGTAAATGAAAAGTAGCTATTCTACAATCGATTCTTTGGAACAGAAAATTTTCCTGGGATGTGCATGTCATAGGAAAGAACCATTACTATTGTAAATTTAACAAAATTTTCAGTTGAAAACTATGCCTGTGCGTCATGTTTCTATGTGTTGTTGCATTTGTATTATTTTATTTTTGCACATTATTTTGTTGGATAAAAACAGTTATGCTTTTTAAAGTAATCCTTAATATTTTTGCTGGGTATATTTAAATTTAATAAACTCAAACCGAAGTTTGGTACGTGTCCATTATTTTTGTTTTGATCTATAGATATCTGAATTTAATTAATATTGTAGGAAACCCATTGGTTTAGTTTCTTTGTTCGATACTTTTTATTTTGTTTTAACAAATTATACTGAAACCATCTTTTGATATAAAAATGATTAATATTGCGTTTTTTCTGCTATTACAAAGTCATTTGTAGGTATGAGTATATTTTACCACTTGACTGTGGTTTTTGCTAACAGCAACACTGTTTCAAAATGAATGGCGGCAAATGTTAATTTAAAATAAAACGAGTAAAAAGTTAAAGAAGTCGGGCATGCCTACCAATATAAGATACCCAGTACACCGTACCTCAAAAACAATGTTCGCCGTACACCCTCTAAAATGAAGTATTTTTGCAAGGCAATTTCAAAAAAAAAATTTTTTTTTTGCCGAACGTAGGGGTCGCCTTTTTCAATTTTTCGTTATAGCTTCGGCATTTAAAATCGGATTTTAAAGTGTGATATATCGATTTTTTTGCCTCGAGGAGACCAGTGTTTTGCTATAAAGGAAAAATCCAATGAAAAAAAAATTAAAAAGGCGAACTCTACGTTCGGCAACCAATATATAAAAAAAAAATTCTACTGGGTTTATCGAAAAATTAGCAAAAGTTTAATGATTTTTTGCGAGCTTTAATTTTCTGACATTAGAGTGGTACATTAGGGTGGTAGCAACTGAGATCTGGTGGCTAATTACTAGAACGGTATACTTGAGGTCAATGGCCCTCGAGAGAAAAACACTGGTCTCCTACTGTAAATGCCAAAGATATAACGAAAAATGTAAAATGGCGACCCCTACGTTCGGCAAAAAAACCTCCTTGCAAAAATACTTCATATTGGAGGGTGTACGGCGAACTTTTTTTTTTTTTTTTTGCCTGTAAGGTGGTACGCTCTAATACCCAGGCTGATTGAAAGTCAACTTATCTTTGGGTCTGACATTTGAATGGTAAAATCAATAACAAATTTTGATTTTCCTTAAATATAAAAACAAAAGATGAATAGGCAATTTTTAAAATAATTTTGTGTTTTTTAAGCTTAAAAAAAATCCGATATTAAGATATTGACATCAATATCTGGCATCGCTGTAATGATAATCTAAAATTATTTTAGTTGTGCTTATAACTAAACTTTTATACTACCTTGTGCTTTTCTTTGCGCTCTTTTATCGCATTCCGTTTTGAAAATTGCGGTTATTGAAGTTATTCATCATATGACGACGCTAGGATAATAAGGGTAAAACACAATGTTTAACTTTCCGAATTTGAAAGTATTGAGTACGATTTCCTGTAAATAAATATCCCGGAACCTAAATACAAAATACAAATATTTAAAAAATGCATAATTTTAAAAGAGTCGGATTTGGGTTTTGTCTTAATATATGACAATATATTTTTCCAGTGTATTTTAATATTTTTTAGAGGTGTGATAAATATTTTGATATGTGATCCTTTGAGGTCTAAGCAAAAACTGCAATTTTACATTTTTTTTTTAATTTTGCCTAAACATCGGCCTTTGCGAACACAAAACATTATTCATGTCATACTGAAAAATAATCTGAAATGTTTTTTCTCTAAACTCAAAAAAACTACTTATATTTTATTTTGAAATTGTGTAAGTCACAGCATTCATAGAAAACTCACTCACCACTCTAAACGCAGTATAGGTTTTTTTTTTTTTTTTTTTTTTTTTTTCGTTAATAAAAATTATACTATAAAACGTATATTTGCGTGATTTTTTATACATTATTGTATAAATAAAAATGAATGGTATACGTAAAACAAAGAGGTTATCTGAAAGTACTTAGAAACATTCAACTGAATAAACGCCATTCATACGGATTTTATAGTATTTTCGAATAATTACACAATTCAACAGAAAAATAAATTAAAAACTTACAATCACATTCATTTACACTATTTTCTACAGATGATTTATTTCAAAATGCGTATTTATGGGTATACATTATATTAAACAAAAAATTTTTTTTTTTGTATTTTGAGTTGGATTAATACTCTTTAAATGTTCCTAATCTTGTTCCTCTAGAGACTAAAAGTTAAACGTATATAAATAAATATATACATGAATTTGTATAACAAACATACATATTGAAGTGACCCCAAAAAGGTGATCAATGGATAATGAATACCAGGTGTTAGCAAAACCTTTACATAGCTAAAATATATTTGGTCATGGTTATAATATACACACACAAACATTTTTTTTGTGTAACAAACCAAATTCATCCTCGCTATTATTTAAATTTAGCACTTTAAACAAATTTCTTTTAAAATATGTAAGAAAAAAAAACTTTGGAGACTTAAAGTCTTGACATCGTTGCCACTTTTTGAATAATTATTCAAAAATGGGACTGTTTCCACATTCCTTGGATAATTTCACTTTTTACTGAAAAATTTACTTAATTCCATTCTTTCAAGGTCTACATCCGATAAAATGAGATAGTTGGTGCAACATCTACCACAAATTTCCAGTTTCTGCTGAATAATTTTTGTAAATTTTTTCAGTGCGAAACCCAATTTAGTTAGAGAAAGTCAAAAATTTGTACATAAACCCCGTATTTTGCTAATTTTTTGAGAAAATAATTGTCAAATTGCATTCAAAATAATTATTTTTGTCTTGGGTGGCAAGACCATTCGAAATTAGGAAAACAAAAATTTGGGTTTGTTGTGATTGCTACTTTCTCATGACTGCAAAAAACTTGTCATTTCCAAAGTTTTTGTAACAGTTACTGGGCTTTGATCAGACAAAAATTTTCTTACAGCGGCACAGTGGCAAAATTTAAATATCTTTTAGTTAATCAATTAATTCAGTCTTTCTTTGTTAACATGCAAAGGCTATTTTATTATAACTGGCACCCTATAATTGACTTCCTATATCACCTTTACATATAAACTGTGTCTAAATATTAACCAATTTTCTACAAATTTAGCACAATATAACATAATTTTTTAAATGAATGTTCTTTAGTTTGACTCTAGATCATAAATTAATATCACTTTCTATTCAAATTATTTTCAAATTAAAGAAAGATGATACAATTTTTACAAGTAAATTACAAAAAATAAAAAAAAAATTTTTTTGAAAGAATTTGATAAGACCAGCAACATTTTTTGTTACTTTTTTATTTCGAAAAATGGCAAGCTTTCGAAATTTTACATTTAAGAGGTGGCTTCTTGGAGCTTTCCTGTTGCGTCCATCGGTTCAAGCCTCAAAACTTAAACTATATGACATTGTGAAATTTCATAGCAATCCAACCAGCCGGTAAGACCGAGGTGACTGAATTATTTCCAAATTATTTCGATTCTGCCCCACTGTGCGCAGGAGAATCCATAGAACCACATAATTTTTTTTATAAAAATAACTATTATTTTAAACTAATAAAAAATATTAATTTTTTGTGTAATTTCATACGGTTTTGGATAATTTTTGTCCTACTGCTGTGTATTTTTTTGTTTTACTAGTGGCAACACTGAGTCTTGATATATATGTATTTTCAAGTTTCTAAAACATTTTCTCAGAATAGTGAGTTTAACTAGAGTTTTTTTTACGTTTGCAAGTAAAAGTTTAAGACGACGAAACAACATTCCGACCAAGTGGAAAAAGCAACAGTTTATCTATGTTTATTCAGAAAGGTCAGAGTCGTAGCGAATGGTGTATTTTCGTCAGGCCTGCAAAAAGTCCTGATTTATTAACAAATCTTAAAATCTCGAGGTAGAAATGGTACCCTAGAAAAATGTTTACAATTAGTTGCTAAGCACTCTATTTCTGCAATTGGTTCCACTGTTCCACGGATCTGATATGTAAGGTATAACTGGCAGATCATCAGTTGTAGAACTAGTTCAAGAACTGATTCAAGCTCAATCGGTTCCACTTTGGAGTCATAGAAGCGGTTGTTTTAAGAACAATTTTAAACAAAAATCATATGTGTTGCCCTTGACAGTAGAAGAGGCTACAAAGGAAAAGTTACTATTCCTCAGCCGATACTTTGGAATAGAAAATTTTCTTGGGTGCTGAAGCTTTTCTTTGACGGAAGGAAATGACTATTAAAAGATTTTCCAGGCAAGTGGACTGTATGAAATGTACTTTGATTTAGTGAAAGTTTAATTTTAATCCTTTAGTACACAGCGTCCCGTAGAAGTATTTGTTTTTTCTTTTGTTTTATGCAGCGAAATTTTTAAATACAAATTGCAATCAATTGTCTATGATTTCGTAGATATCTCCTAAAGTTCTTTGAGTTTTACAGTTTTCAAATTTTTGTAGTCCTTTATGAAAACATAATACGGGTTTCAAGTGTGACAGGATAACAAATATATGCAATTTCAAACGCAACTGTTACCATTGTCCTGCAATTTCTAATATTGACACCCGTACAGCCACCACTGATATTTTACCCTCTTTACTTCGCCTATAAAGAAGTATTTAAATCTCTAGGATAAAAAATGTCTTAAGATATGCAAAGAATGTAACCGAAATAACTGTTTTTCTTTTGTGTTTTAGTTTCCTGTTAAGAATGTGTTTATTTAGGACATTATACCAAACCAAACTCAGCGCAACTAAACTATTTATTATACAACGACTAGGTATGAATCAGAGTTTTAAATATCATTTCTTTTCTTTTTGTTATACTACTATATTATATAAGGGTGGTTTTTAATTTAATGCATTTGTGAACAGTTTCATCATATTGATGAAGTGGTAGGCTGATAGGTAAAACCATGAAGAATTCATAACTAGGAGATACAATCGCTATCGTATCGCACATCCGACAGAAAATTATGGCGTTGTCAGAGTTGTCAGAGAACAATTATAGCGTTGTCTGACAAGGCATAATTTTCAGTCCGATCCGGTAGCGATTGTATCTCCTAGTTATATATGCTTCTTGGTAAAACTTCCAAGTTGATACTGTTATGCCTGGCTTTGTAATAAACTGTATGGAAAATATCAAGAAACTAGTGTAGAGATGTGTTTTGTTAAGGTCTACAATAGAATTTTACAACATATACGATATTTAAAATGCGAAAAATTGTGTAATTTTTAGAGGTTAAAATCTAAACATGAGATTGGGCCACCGCAAAAACATCACATATTCGAATCTCATTAAGATCGGAGAGAACCTTTTGTTAGTGGTATTGATATCAAGATACGCGACATTCCTCTATACATTTGACATTTTACAAAATAATACCCGCCCTTATGTTTATCCATGGCATTGTGTCTTTGCAAATATGAAAGTCTTTTACATTTATTTAAGTTTGTCTAAGGAAGTAGTATGTAGAACTGTTGGTGTTTTTGTTTTGAGTAATGTTTTGTTGCCACTTAATATATTTGAAAACAAAAAAGTTGTGATGAGGCTATTTATCCTTAGGCGTTTGAGTTATTATTAATTATCTTCATATGAAAAATTGTTAACAAAATAAAACACAAAAGAACAAAATTTCTGCAATTCTGGATCTGATGTAGGCTTTTTTCAAGTAATATTTTAAGATCTTTTGTTTAAATATTCAAAAATACAAACAAATTATCCGACCGAACAGTTCAGCCAAAAAGCCACATCGCTTGGTTTTCTGATATTTGGAGGCCTTATTGATAAATTCTGATAGGTACTACTTAAACGGCCCATTTTTAAATTCCGTTAAAAAAAACCGGAAAAAATATGAAATTACCACTTTATCTAATAATTCGGAAACCAGTTTTAAACAAAACTACTCCAAAGTTTAAAAACCGCGTTTTAAGGGTTACTTCTCTGTTACCTTAATAAGAACAAGTAAAAACAAAGCAAACATTTTCAAACAATCCGCAAAATTTATGATTTTCGAAACAACTAACAAAAATTGAATGTTTTCTGCAAAGCGAATTCGTTGCTGAACATCGGACTTTTCTATAATTTTTTTAATTTTAATTTTTCCATAAGCAAAATTTTTTATAATGCTTCAACATACCGAATACCGATTAAATATACTACAAATTGTTTCTAAATGTTTGTTTGAATTTTCAAATAAAAGCCCTTGAAAAAGTTAGAAAAAACAACTTCATAATACCTATAGTAAAGCTTATTTAAGTCTGCCAAAATAATGTATTTTAACTTATTTAGAGTTTTTATGTTAAAACCGACTACAATATGGGAAGTTACACTCAACAAAAAAGTAGTAATCCGGATCCTGGGATAGGAAAATAGGGTCATTACTTCCCCAAATTTAGATTTTCAATTCAAAAGCCTAAAGGACAATAAAAAAGTTCATAAATAGTATGAATTTTTTATTAGATATACAAAGAAAATTTTGTTTTTTTAGTTTTTATTTTTTTCAGTGTACTTTTGTCTTTTACGATAAGCTATAAACAACGCATGTTTTTGGGATGTTTCTCATTCATAGTATTAACAAAGCCGTAAATACTAACACACTATTCTCTTACATGAATACACAAATAAGTTCATTAGCCATCATGGCGCCTAAAAATCATTTCATAATATATAAAGTATATTTTTGATACTTTATTTTTTTATTGTTAAAGACTAGTTTTCTCCTTTATTTTTAATTGCTAAGTCATTGCCAGTCATTTCCTAATTCAAACACTAACCAACTTTCTGTATTTTAGTTTCCTTCTTTGGACGAATGGGTGTGTGTGTATATGGTTTTGTTACTTCCTGTTCTTTTTCACCTCCAATTGACTATATACTTAAAAGATGATTTTCTTTTTGATTTTTCCTTTCTCTGCATGTGAGCTACAAATTCATGCACAATTTTGTTGATTGTGAAGTGAACAAAAACAAATTGAAAAAATAAAAGGATTAAAGTGTTAGTTGAGCTGTATAAGGCATTAAACTAAATATATATTACAGCAGCTTGAAAATATACATACATACATCCAAACTACTATATGAGATTATGATGGAAGTGTTCAAATGAGAGTAGAAAAAAAAAACAACAAAGTTAAAACGTTGAAGGTCTGTCTATCTTATTTCTATTACATGTACATCAGGGATATAACTTTTTACAACTTTTGCAAATATCAAAAATTGCATGGCTAGCAGTTTAGACCTTTGGAAAACTATAAAGAAGTGTGATATTACTTTTTCAGGGCCGTTAAAAAAGTTACCGCACCAATGCATTGAAGTTTGGAAGACAGGTTTTCTCTGCTTGATTTTTTTGCAATAATTTCTCATGAAAATTATATATATTCAATTAATATTATTATGCTGAATCCGAATTTGGCAAAAAGTTTTAATAAATTAGAATAGTCTTATAATTGTAGCGAGTTGTTATGTGGTTTGGATATTAAGACTTTTATCAATTTCGCTCAATTTCTATAAATTTGACCATTTAATCTTAAAATTTTTGGATAGTTTTGACGCCTACATAAATTAAGTAAGCTTTCGAGCTTTTGAGTATAATCATGTCTGTATTTTTTCAAGAATATTTTGAGAATTTATCTAGAAATGGCTAAAGATTTTAGAAATTGAACTCGGAGCCGAGAAGGTTTTTTCTCGCCAAGCTGATCGACTACAGTACACCCATATCGTGATGCCATCTATTTTTTTCGCCTAGTAAAAGTAATAGCCCTATTATACATAGCAACTTAAAAATAAAAATGAAAGTATACGTTTATATGTTTGACTACAAATTTTTGTAAGCCAGTAACATAATCTGGGGATTTTCATGTTATTTCATGTAGACTGAAGTATAACTTAAGACCATCATATTCTTAGGATTAGTATTTTTTCTCTTTTTATATGAAGACAACTCTTGTATTTTATTATTTAATACGAATATAACGCTACCTTACAGCCAGTTTGCTTACTATGCTACTAATGTATATTTTTGCATATTTCGCTATAAATTCTTATTTTTGCATATTTTGTTGCATAATTTGCACTTAATGAATATTTCTTTTAAATTTTGCTAAAAATAGATTTTTATAGCATCTTTTTGATATTTTATTTTTTGTTTTCGAACAATATTATATTGAAAAAGATTTTAAAAATTATTTTAATTTTTCCATTAAAAATACAAAAATTTTTAGAATATTGTTCTACCTCCAAGCCAAATTCTAATATGATATTGTTATACTAGATTTTAATTTGTTGCTTCAAAAAGGTTGACCATTTTCATGATAGACAATAAAATTGTTTCGTAGGCATCACCCCAACTCATCAGTTGTCCGCAATAAGAAAATGATGATTGGAACACACAAACGGAGATAAGACAAACATATGGTACAAAAATTAAACGGGACGAGAGTTTTGTACTTTTGTATATGAATTGTTTTTTCGGACTTCCTATATTTTCATATATTTAGTTAGAATATTGTTCTGCCAATAGTTCACACACCAAATCACAAAATTCTCGTACAGTTGAATTTTTGTACATTATGTAATGTATAGGTTTGTGGGTTCCAATCAACAACTTCTTTGCCCTGAATATTACAGTGAAAAATTGTTACATAGTATTTTATTCTTTGTAAACTAGTGTAATTGAGAAATTGTTTTATTAATTCTAAATTTATTATAACAATACGTGACACTCACCATATACGAATATATGTGAAACGGAAACGATAGCTAGTTTCCGTTTATATGTAATTAGGTTTGTTGCTGATGCTTACAGTAAAAGCGGTTACACTTTCGAAGGTTTATTAACGCCTGCAGATTTATTTTGAAATAAGTTTTTTTTTGCTACTGCATCAAAGCCAGCCATATCTTTTATTCCGCAAATTTCAACAGCACACACCAACAGAAAGGGTTAAAAAATTAATATTTGAAACAATTTTGTTAAATAAAAAGTATTTAGGCACTAGAATTTTATATCTACTTGACTTCAAGCTAAATTTAAATCACTTCGTATCTTACGTAAGCTTACGTTGGCCAAAAATTGCAGTTATAAATACATACATCGTTTAAAATAACGCGGTTTAATTCTGGCACGGTTTATTAAAAAATATCTTTTCTCTCATGAAAATGTTCTATAAAGTGGTTTTTCTACAGTGCGGTATTTTTAGGGAACGAGTTAAACGCTTTATATTTGTCTAAGATGTGGCCTTACTTTTATTTTACTGGTGTATCATTGATCTTCTTACCTTTTTTTCCCTCTTAACTATATCCGTTAACTCACAAAAGCTCAAAGTGCATAAAACGTGTTTAGAATGAAAATTAATATATTACTTTTTGTATGCACTTTAATTTTCAACGTGTATAATTATCAAAATTGAAAACTCAACATTTATACAATTTCACATCTAACATAACTTCTTCGCGCTACTACCTAAAAAAATTTTGCTGAGTACGTTCGATAATACCGGAACATGCTGGAACTGTCATGAACACTAACTGTTTAATTTTTTTTTTTATTCTTCAGGCGGTTTAATATAGATTTGCTTTAAATACTTAACGTTGATAGGCACACTTAAAATATTTTGTATGTAAAGACCGCTGCAAATGTTTTTAAAAACAAATTAAATTTCACTTGAAAATAGGACCACTAACATATTATTAAATTCAACTTACATTTTTTATTGTTTTTGACTGTTAATAAAATGAACCACAAATTAGTCAAAACGACTAACAGAAATTACTCATACATTCTGTTTGATTTATATAAAACGATTAAAAAGGTTAAGTCGGGCATGCCGACTATACAATACCCTACACCAGTCTGGGTAAAAGCCAACTAATGTTTGGATCCGAAATTCGAATGGGTTAAAATGGGACTTGTGTCAAAATTTTCTATAATGTGAGTCAGCGAACCAAATTTCATTAAAATATCTTAATATTTGCGACCTGCAGTTTGTAACCAAGCCAATTTTGGGGGGACCCTTATATGGGCACTAGGTCTAAACATGGACCGATGTTCACCAAAATCAATAGGCTTTGTCCTTGGGCCAACATAGGTCTGTGTACCAAATTTCATCAAAATATCTTAATATATGCGACCTGCTGCGTATAAACAATATAATTTTGGGGAGACGCTTATATGGGCACTAGGTCTAAACATGGACCGCTGTTAACTAAAATCAATAGGCTTCGTCCTTGGGCCGACATAAGTCGGTGTGCCAAGTTTCATCAAAATATCTTAATATTTGCGACCTGCAGCGTATAAACAATATAATTTTGGGAGGACCCTTATATGGGCACTAGGTCTAAACATAAACCGATTTTAACCAAAATCAATAGGCTTCGTCCTTGGGCCGACATAAGTCGGTGTACCAAGTTTCATCAAAATATCTTAATATTTGCGACCTGTAGAATGCGCACAAGAATGCATATACAGACAGACGGACGGACGGACAGAGGGACATCGTTAAATCGAAATAAAAAAAAATTCTGAGCCGATCGGTATACTATAAGGTGGGTCTAGGACCAATATTTTTTGGTGTTACAAACATCAGCACAAACTATAATACCCTGACCACAAGTGGTGTAGGGTATAAAAACGAATTGAATGACTGAATAAAATTAATGTTAAAAATTTTCAGTATTTTATGTTATTTGTTTTTATAATGACTTACGAATGTGGTTTAAATTTACATTTCTTCTACAAATGAATATTATTTTCACTTGAAACAACAAAACTGAAATAAGTATACTTCAACAATTAACAAACTCTGACTGCAGAAGTTTCCTGAGTGTATGTTTTTTCAAGTATTTTTATGTTAAAAATGACATAAAGACATTTTCAACTTTAAAATGACATTTAGTTATTGGTTGTGTAGAATGTTGTGAATTTCCTAAGTTTTCTCTGTTTCTAGCATTTTTTCTGTGTTTGTAACAATTTTTAACGAATTTTAGCGATTTTCCTTTGGATGAAAGTGTGCATCACTATTTATTTGTTTACAAATTTATTTTTTACTCTCTCTAATATTTGCTGTTTCATTTAATTATTCAATGTCAATACAAAATTTAACAAGTGTCATACTGTAGGGCTGTAAGACCACAGTACGTATAATTAACATAATATTTATCATACGTCCTGTTGTCGCTAATATGCAGTAATAATAAAACTCTTTGAATCGGTAGAAAACATGTAAAGTTTTTTAGATAAAAAAAATTTAAAAAGATTTGATCGATTTTTATAAAAATTTAATCATATTCAAAACTACTTCTTTACAAACAAAATATTTAAAGTGCAGTATCACGGTGTACTTTATTCTATTTTGCTATTTTTCTATAAGACCAAAATTAATTTTGTTGAAAGTTTTAATTTATAATCTGACATATTTTTGGAAGATAAGGTGATTTAAAAAAAAATGTTGAATGTGCATAAACAAAGTTATTCGGGAAAACATGTGTCGGGTTTTTTCCCCCGATTTCAATCCCTATAACTACGTCAACTCCTTTCCTCTTTTTAGAAAAATTAAAAAAGGTGTTCCTTTATGCGTATCATATAGAAAAATAAATACTATAAGTTGGTCACTAATACGGGGCGCTTGGTATGGAAAGCCTCATATAAGATTTTTTTTTTATGGAATATTAAATAAAAGAAAACTGCTTTAAAAAAACTCAGGAAGTGTTTACAAAAAAAGTAAGCTAAATGTATGAACATCAACTCTTACGAAAAATTTTAAAGGACATACCGACAGTTGCAAGATGATGAGTACTTTAATTTACATAAATATATAATTTAAATGTATGTAACGTTACCTAAAATGGAAAAGATTGTAAAAAATATATTTTTTGTTTTTTTTTTTTTTTTTTTTTTGAAAAACAAAAATGTTTTTAAAACGTTGTTAGATCAACATATACCAAGACTTTTTAAGGAAAAGCTAAAAAGATTCAAGTTTTATAATGTGTGTATAAGTTATACGAGTAGTGTTCTTACAATATTTTATATTTTAGTTGATGATATTATCAGATTATAACTTTTTTGTATCTGTAAATACATTATTAATAAAAATGTTGAAATATGTTTCAAAATAGAACGTTTCAGTGAAATGTGTATCTAAAATCATACATATTAGAAGCAGTACTTTAACTATAGTTACAAACAGCCACAAAAAGCTAAATACTAAAGACTGAAGCTGTTTTGTTATTCATAACTTAAGGCTGTTTAGTCGAAAGTTAAGCTAAATATGTCGACGAAACTTTGATGTTATTCACTTAGACATAAAAAATGACAGACAATATATGAATAGAAAATTGTACATTCATCCATATCTACATGGCACAAGGCTAAAACAAGGAGCCTGAGTATACATGTATATTATGTACACATAAACTGTAAAGCAAAGTGAATGTCAACAAATGCTATTATGACTATTGTCATGTTTGAAATGTGTATTTAAATTAAAGTAGAATACTAACATTTTAATACTATAAAGTATTTCTGATTTAATATACATAGTACACTCTTAAAATAATGTACTATATATTAAATTAAAAAAAAAGGTTGTAAAAAAATAAATAAATAAATTTTACAAATAAGCACATGTCAATGATGTCTTTCATCTCCCATTTTAATACTGTCATTATTTTAAATTGAGCTGTTTAAATGATTGTTGTGGTTATGATTTCAGTGCCAGCAGAATCATTATACACTACAACACACAAATGCACACATTAGTGTGTTCCGAAAAATAAATTCTAAGGTAGTTGCTTACTTTTGTTTTTTTTCCGCAAAAGTTAAGTCATCACAATTTTCTTACGAGAAAAATGTTAATAATTAAGATGATTCTCTAATGTGCTTGTAAATACTCACTCGTATGAAAGAGAGATATTTGAAAAGAAAATAATTCAAAAAAAATCGATTTTCAAGACACGCTACTAAACCATTTATGTGTTTGTAAATTCAAATTTGTTATGCACATTTAATTTTAAATATATTTTTAAAGCTTTAAATATTTTAATATTGTTTTTTCCATACTCTTATGAAAACACTTGTACGTGAATGTGTATATCAACAAATTTTCAATAATTTTCTTTTTATTTTCGAAATTTACTTGTCACATGGTAGATAAATGTTTTAAAATTTTTTCAATTTCCAATTTTTTTTCTTGTTATTTTAATTTGTTTTTAATGAAAAGAGCTGAGGGCGAGAAATTGTTAGTCTATTAAATAGGAACCCCGTGGCGTATGATACAAAACATATGTATATATATTATGGATGCTTTCTTAGTAATTTGTTTTTTTTTTATATAAAACTTATTAAACAAATTGAATTTTATTTTCTTTTATATAATTGAATAGTAATTCGGTATTTGGCCATATATTTTTTCTAATTATATATTTTCTTTGTGAAGAACATAAAAAATTTATATAAACAATTAGTGTTTCCAGTTTGATTAAAATCAAATAAGCGATTCCTCGATGAATCGTTTAATGTCGAAACAAATAATTTAAAACTTAAATAATTTCGCCAACTCTCCATCAGATGGCACGCAACAACTGTTCTAAGACTCAACATCTCACGCAATTACAGTGTTGCCTTATTTGAAGTCCCTCATCTTTCACCACAACGTTAATTAATAGGAAGAATTTCCTAAGTATTGCTTCTCTTTAACAAAAAATAAATAAAAAAATTTGCATATGAATTTTTTTCTTTATTTCTTTCAAAATTTCCTAAGTTTTGGCTCACTAAGGGGCATGATGAGCTTTTAAAAAGCAAATACTAATTAAAATATCCGTCGTATTCTTATAAGACTGAGTGTTAGCGCCCTTAAACATTCATATAAATTTTTAAGTAACATTTCCATACATTTTTTTAAAAACTAAAATATTTGAAATTTTAAAATAATTCGTATGAAAACATTAATAAAGTAGCTTCAATATTTTTAAAGTCTTTAATTCTTTGACACCTAAAAATGTATGAATTGATCTTTGGTTTTCTTTAAAACTAGCCCATTTCCTGCTTGCAGACACAACCTGTTAACATAGGGTGAGAAAATTACGTAGCCATTACTCTAAATAAACACTTTATCAATTAAATTAAAAATTTAACTATTGGAAATTTTACACACTCATTAGAGTTTATGTACTAAACAAATTTTCTGTTAATTTTATGTATATACCTACGAATGTAGTACATTGAAATTTGATCGTAAATTAATAATACCAACTTAATAAAAAGTTGTAATGATATCCTTGAGGATTACCTTGAAATATTAATTTGTTGTAGTTTTGCTACTGCTTGTCTGTCTATGTATTTGCGTATGCCACCGTGTGTGTTTCATGTATTTAAACTCATACACGTAAATACTTACAATACATATAAACACGTACCTTTAAAAACCAAAGTGTGGTTGTTTTAATGATACAACCGGAATGGCAAAGTCGTCTTAATAGTGTATGTATTTATTTCTAACATACCAAGCATAACAATCACACACACTTGGAAACTTAATCAACATGTTGCTGCATTAGGAGCATCACTAAAACGACATAAACGTTGTTTTTCATTTTTATCTTCTTCTTCTGTTGCTTTGTCTTTTCCTGTTTTTATTCAGAAGGAAGTTGGCAAAAGACATATTTTCATTTAAGAAGGTGTTCAAGTATTTGCCCTATATTTTAAACATTACACACATATACAATGTTTTAGTGTAAGTGAACACATACACACTTAAGTATATTGCCTTAAATCTAACGCCTTTTTACAGAAACACCATTGCTTCGAGGAAAATTTATGGATAAATAACACGAAACCTCGACATATGAGTTTGTATGTGTGTGTGTGTAGTGTGAATTTTGTGGTTCAATATTTTATCACCGTTTCCTTATAACAACACAATATTTACTATAAACAGCCATATGTCAGTGTGTTTTTATATGTTTTGTTATTAAGGTAAGCAGGTTGATGATATATAAGGCAACAAACAGGATGCTGTACAGTGTACACGTACACCAACCACTACACCTAAGGATAAATAGTAATCACATCGCTTATCGGACACCTACTTAACTGTAGGCATAGATTTTACTAAACAAGATTTTGCTATGTATTTACAGTTTATGCGAACATAAAAAATTTTACAATCGAATTTTTTTAAATAAAATTCTTATATGCGCGAAACTTTAATTTTATTAAATTAAGTTGTAACTACTAAAATTCATTATGAAAGTTATATTTATCACAAATGAATGATAAATATTAAGTGGCCTTGGCTGTCCATTTCTGGTATTTCGCACTGTATGTGTGTGTATCCATAATTGTATGTTTAATATATTTTACATTCCATTACACTCATAGAAATAAATCTATAAAAAAAAACAAAAAAAAAGTGCTACTAAAATTTAATTAAAAATGATCCGGTGGTAAAATATGATGGAATTAGCTTGTTTGCTAATTATTAGTAAAATCAAAATAGCAAAGAAAAGCTTTTAATCACACAAAAATTTAGCTCAATTTAAGTCCACAGAAAATAATGTAATCCACTGTCCAAAGCGAATTTAAAGTTCAAAATCATTCAAAGTTGTAGAAAAAAATACTTTTGCAAAATTCGCTATGGAGACTAAAAATTTTGTTTTCGTTTTCTCATTATAAGAGCGAGTGAAGAAATATTTTCATTAAAAACAAATAGATTTCAAAAAAATTCACTTCTTTCGAAAATTCTTCTAAAAAACGCAAGTCAAAGATCAATTTCGATTTGGCTGAAATTAAAAAAAAAATAGTTTTTACAACTATGCACAACTTGTCTACCCCAGCTTTAAGCGAAATATCTTCAAAAGCCTAATTCGATCCTTTATAATGTATATACACAGAAAATATATTCATTCTAACCGAACCAGTAACAATTCGGCAGTCACTACTTAAAATTGGATTACCACAACCGAATCATTCGATTGGATACAAAATCGGTTGTGAGCTCGAATCTCTTTTCATGATGTATTAACATATTAATTCTATTAAAATCTTCTTTAGTTGTATGAGTATTTTTCCCAGAATATATTCAGTTTTAAAAGAATATATTCTGGACTATTGTTACGAAAAGTCTATGACTCTTAGATGGTGTTTCCAGATTACGATATGCTTCACACGAACGAAAATACACTAACAAAATACATGTAGTTACTCATTCGTGTGACAACAAACGTCTTCTAGAAACCCCATGTTACTCCCAACAAATCCCTTAACCACCACGCAATGTATAAAATTTAAAAAGGAATATAAATGCATTTAACCCATACTCCTCAATGAATCCATATTCTTTCAAAACTGTATTTTTAATTAAATTAATTAAAATCGAAGTAAATAACCAAGAATTAAAAAAAAAAGCCTTAAAAAAAACATCCAACATCAAAATTTTTAATTCAATATTTGGCAACCCTGTAACGATAATCTTAATTTTTTCAGTTTTGGTTATTTCTAAACTTTTATACTTTCTTATGCTTTTTATTGCGATATTATTTCGAATACCGTTTTGAAAATAGCGGTTCTTGAAGTTGTATCGTCATAAATAATACGGCGCTAGGATAAGAAGGGTTAATATGTTAAATTACAAAACATTATTCAGCAAGTGATGTGTGAACCACAATAAATGAGGCAGTCGATAAACAAAGGGAGCAAATATATCGCAAGTAACTTTTGGTTATAGACGGCTGAACATTTAACATTTAACATAATAAATGATGTTCATTTACTTTGTAAATGTAGAAAATGTGTTTTTGGCATATTATTTCCAAATTAACGCTGTATCATAATAAACTTAATATTGTGCCTTTTTCTTTTTGGCAACCTGTTTTATTTAAGCTTTTTTTAGCATTTCTTTATATTTCGAAAAAAATTACTTATACTCATATGAGCTTGCTTTTATTTTTGTGGTTTGTAAAACACAAAAAATGCATTTTTAAAAAGCAATTAAGTTTTTCATATTTATTCAATAAATTGTACTCCTATGTGCATACTTTTAACTGCGAAGTACACACACAAAAAAAGATTTAGTTTTCTCTTATTATTTATTCTCTGGAAATCTAAAAATAAATACACACATATTCGCCTACAATAAATATTTGTATGCACAGTAGGGTTATGATTTTTTGATTTTTTTCGCAAATATCAAATTTTACCCGCCCTAGTCAAAAATGCCTTAAAAAATTATTAAGAAACGCAATCTTACTTTTTCGCTGCTATCAAAAATTTGTCTATATGGTTTTAGTTTAATTAAAATATTTCTCCGAAGTTTTAAACAAATAAGACTCAAACGATGCTTAAGGTTTTTTTTTTGCCGAAATGACCCGCAAACACGATTTTTATTATTTAGTATTTTGTTAAAAATGAGTCATAACCCTAATGCACAGTGTTTTCAATTAAAAGCTGTGATTCGATATAAATTTGAATTGAACCATATGTGAACTTGCCTCAAAATATATTAGAATTAATTGCCTTTAGCTGATATATCTATATCATATGTTACCTACATAAATATCTGTGCTGATATATGTATATCATTGATTACATAGATATCTATAGATATATCACAGCTAAAGGCAATTAATTTTAACATATTATGCGAAAAGTTCACATATTGTGCAACTCAAATTTATTTTTTACTTATGGTGTCAGAGAACTTAACTCATGAGAATGTGTTGTACAAATGTGTGCGAAAATATGTGTTTGTTGTTAAAAGAAGGAGGAGAAGAAGAGTAAGAGAACTATACAATCTATATTTCATTGTAAAAAATCGTACATTTATATCATTTGCTTAATTGTAGAGAATATGCATTAAAGATTTTCAAAACTTAAAATTTTTTAATTCAAATTTTAATTGATTTTCAAAGCTAAAAAGTTATAAGAAACAGGTACTAAGATAATTTTTTTAATTCATTGCAATAAAGTATTGAAACCAGAGAAGACCGTATATATGTATTATATTTGGTTTTATAAAACCAATGAAATTAGTGCTTGGTTGCACTTGAAAATGCATTAATTGTCAAACATTGGTTCTAGGAAAGTTGTTTGATAAGTTTTTTTTTCTCTATTTGTTGTAAAATATATTTTGAATTCTATTTGGAATTTGATCTTAAAACCGAACAAAAATAACACAATATAAAAATTTTCTTAAAACTTTAGGAAAGACTGTGTTAATTCAGTGAAAAGTTTTGTTGTACGGATTTTTTCAGTGTGAAATGATAATTTGTTTCCTTTTAAACATTTCTTAATCAATATTGTTGGCTTGAATGATAAAATAATGTTTGCTAACTCTGCTGTCAATCTCATGTACTTTTTAAGACTTTGTGTTCAAAATTTAATAAAAAATTGAAGTATTGGTTTTTTATTTGCTGTGGACAATTTATGGTGTTTAAAACAACAATTTTGATTTTATAACAGTCTAATAAAACAAATTTAGTTGCAAAAGAAATTTTGTTTAAGGGAAATTTGTTTTATTGATTTCATAAATGATATTCTTATTTTGTTATTTTTATAATGGTAATATTCGTGAATAGACTGGCTATTATAAGGGTCGACCTTTTCAACATGCTCTTTGGATTTCATATTTTTCTCGTCTTCCATTAAGTTTTCAACTACGAAAATTAATTTATAAATTTCAACTAAGGCCCTATTCGAGGCTAAATTTATTCTGAATTTAGTATAAATTAAAAAGTGGTTTAAAAATTTTTTAAACAACATTAGAATTTTCATAGAAATTCATTTATCAAATGCGCAAATACGTAAATTTACATAGATTTTATTATAATATATTCTTAATCATTCTACAAATAACAAAAAAAAGTATCATCTAACATAAATATTTGGAGTTTGTAATTTTCATCATTGTCACTTTCAATTTTGAAAACATCAACATAATAATAAATGGAATATACTTGTACAAATATAGACTCATTGTTATGAAACTTTTGTTGACTTTTTTGTTACGACTTTAAAGAAATTTGTTTTTCTTTTTCATTTTCGAACATGTATGGTGGTTGTTTTGTTGTCACAGTGTTAGTGTTTATATCAGTGATGCGCAAAATTGATTTGCAATTGTATTAGTGAGCAAGAGAGAGAACTGCACTGGGAAAAAAATTAGACGAATTAAAAAATATGTCTTTTTACATATTTATCAATCTCCATATTTTTATACAATATTAATGAAATTTTCTGCAACATATTTTTATAGATTTTAAACAAAATCTTCTATATTAGTACTTTTTGGCAATTTGTTTATATTTTGTTTTTTTTTTTTATTTATATTAAAGATCTACTATGAAAGATATTACTATGAAAATAATCATAATGTATTTTTATAACATAGTCCCTAGATTCCTTAAATGTTTTATAACGTAAAAGGCATTGCATGATATCAAAAACATTTTTCATCATATATTTTCTGAATATCATCAATAATTGTTTTTAGTGCACTTGAAAAAAATATCAAAACACCCGCTAAGCATGTGCACTCGTCGCTGTCTCAGTGACGACTAAATTAAAGAGCATAAGAATATGTGTGAGGTAGTAAATTCACAATTGTGCTTTGAAACGCGCACCACTGGTTTATATTATAATTAGCTGAATATGTGTATATGGGGAATTTCAAAAATTTTCGGGATCCGTTGAAACTGTCTTTAAATGCTTCTTATCAAGTTTTTCGAAGTGAAAATTTATTCATTCAGATAAAAATCAATACAAAATGGAGTCACTAGAATTGGCGGATACTACATAAATAACCTCCATACCGCTATTTGGTGAAATGATATATAGTGGTATATAAATGAACCATACTTTTCCAATTTTCAAATTTTCGCAGTATTTTTTATGGGATGCGTTGTCCGTTTGAGAACAGATATTAACAAATGGTTTAATTTGCTACAGGAACTGAATTCATTCAGCGCGTTTGGCTTTCTCAATTATTTTTAAAATTGGCTAACATATTGCTTAAACTCAGTTCTTTAGTAAATAGCAGTTACGAATCAAAAGTAGTTTAGAAATTTTAAAACCCAAAAATGTTATGGACATTTTACTAATTTTGCGAAAATTTTAAATTTTTTCGCATATATTTTATAAAACAAATGACTTGAGAATGTGGTTAAAACTGGAGTTAAGCGTCACGATGAAGTAAATTGATAATATACACAAAAAGAAATGGATTCATCATTTCTAGAAATATCCTTATATAAAATATTTCGTTTTCCGAATTTGAGAGAATTAAATATGACTTCCTGTTAACAAATAATCTTAAACCAAAATAAAAAATTTTTAAAATATTTGTTCCTCAAAATTTTTGAAATTCCTCATATACATAATTGTTTATGTAAAATAAAATTCTCTCTTAAGAAGAGTTTGTGAAGTCAAAGTAATAATGATTGTTCAAAATGTGATTCAAAAATATTATTAACATATTCTTAATGTAATCAAATGTGTTTTTAAATATAAAATGATACTTAATTCACAAGAAGCTAAAGGAAATTTTGTATAATTCTCAACCTCGCTGGCTTGGAAATGTATTTAAATATAACTGGGTTAATCACTAACCATAGATGTATATTTTTTGACAATCATAACCGCTACGAGATCCTAGAAAAGAAATTATGTTGGGGGGCTACTACAGATTTCCATGAAATTTGTATATAAGATAGAGGAGATAAGTCACAAAAATTTGGTCGGAAATATAGCGGACAGATCACATATTTATTTATTTTTGTTTTACAACTTTTTAATATTTTTGGCATTTCAATAAAAAGGTCATCAAAAATGCTTCTCATTAGATACCAAGTTTGTATATAGTTTGTTTTTGTTTAACGGACATGGAAAAACGAAACAAAATAAAAAATGGGATAATTTTCATCCTAAACGTCAGATTAGACAACTAAAAAGTACTCAATTTTGCTCCAAGTTCCATCGCAATCGAAGGGAACCCACTAACGGTGCTTCCTTGAAAACTTTGTTTATTTTTTGATAAGTTAGTACGTCTTATTTACATAAGCAGACAGTGTAAACATCATAATAATCATACGCACCGTTGTACACTAGTTAACATTGGGACTACAGTGCGTATACTTTACAACATTAGACATTTTTTGTTATTGGATACGTTTTACAATTATTGTAGGCAAAAAACAAAATAAATTAAAATTAAGTTGACACAGAATTATGATATTGAAAATTTATAATCTTAAGAATTAATATTATATACTTTTAGTTGTAAAATAAACATTTCAATCCAGATAAATAAACAAATTTCAATTTCATTTTATCATTTTCCATCTATCTATAAAAATAGATTATTTTTATATTTCCTAGAAGATTATATTTATATTTTTTTTAATATTCTCTACCTACATATTTTTCCATTCGTACTAAACAAACATTTGTCACAATTGCTGTTGTAGTTCTTGACTTTAGTTCATTTCCTAAACGGAAGAAATGATGCGATTTATAGCAGACAAGTTAAAACCACGTTAAGACAAATAAGTTTACGGGTAGCATCACAAGTAACTAACTACGTAGTTTATGAACTTATTGTTTGATACACACACCTCAGTAAATATATACCCAGCAAAATATTAGTCTTTCATCTGTCCAATAAGTGGTTCTTCTAGTACCACGCAACATATTATGAAATTTATAATTCAAACCTAACAAAACGAATTTAACTGACCCAGTTCTAGAACAATTTCAATAATATAAAAATAATTAAAAATATCTAAAAAATCAAAAAAAAAATTTGCAACTATATGGCAATCAAAAATTTTATTGGGACATTTATGAGAAGTAGTTATTATAAGAACGACTAAAGAAAATTCATTCATACACATACATTCGACTATTTCTTTGAAAACTTGTTAGATCTATGATAGTTTCTACAAAAAACTACCACATATTTAATATAAATACTTTGATGATTGGTTTTATATATGAAACGTGATTGCAATAAAAATATTGAATTGAAGTGTTTTATTTATAAAGCAATTTTCATTTTATTAAAATTTTAAGTTTACTAGCAATTTCATTACTTTATTTACAAAGTTTCTATTTAATCATATTATAAATTTATTTATACATAAGACAACTACTTGTGATGAACCCCTAATAATTGGATTCGGTAAAAATACAATTTTCCAAATACAATTTAATTTTTGTCTGTTTATAAAAATGTTCACTTATGAATTAACCCAAAACTCATCATAAAGTTGAATTTAAAAAGCAAAAATTTGGAATCATAAAAGTAAATTTTAAAATAAATTAAATTTTGAAATAAGCCAATATCTAAAATGTATGCTTGCTCTTTTAACGGATAATGTGTAAAGAGACACTATGGTGTATTACAGGTTAAAGCAAATTAAGTCAATTAGATATAATCTACACACCCACAGCATATATAATTTTTATAAGCCTTCGACTATAGCTTCGGTATAAATTATGAAATCAAACATTGGTCTGGTTTTCCCTAATATTTTCATGTCTCGTTGATCATAAGTAGGCACACCTAAACTTCCATTTTTACAATTTACATTTACTTAAGCACGACCAATCGATTTTTTTACCTACTCTAAAGAACTCATATCTCAAGTTTTGTAAAACTGGCTTTATGAGGCCCCAACTTATGATTATTGATACATTGTTTGTGTGTAGGTGGTTAGGCGACAAGAAATATATATGTACATCACATTGTAGTTGTTATTAAAATATTCCTTTCGTGCTTTCAATTTGTACGATTGGGTGCAAATGCTCAGTTGACATGCAAATATTTATTAAGGCACCACATAAACCATGATTAGACGACTTGAGTTAAAATATAATCCTAAACATTATAACAGCAACAAAAATAGAAAACAATTAATTTGTAAATATGTTCAGTAAATATATTTGGGCGTAAATTTGTGTTGAAGTGGTAAAAACTTAATTTAATTTAAATGTGTGTTAGAAAAATTAAGATTTGGATCTTAGAATTTTGTTATCTTCTATCATTCGTATGAGACAAATTAAAATATTTTATTTGAAGAATCATTTTCTAATGTTCTCATGTGAAAATCTAAATATATATGAACATACATGATCATACATTAACCTGTATATGATCATGCATGTTTATACGTGATCATATATGTCCTTGCATAGTTCTATGTGTGAACATACATGATCTCATATATTCCCATAGATCTTTGGATCCTAAGTTTTAGGGTATGTGGAGGTATATGGACATATCTGATCATATATGAACGTATATGTAATATATATGAGTATATACGGTATACAAAAATAACTAGTACTGATGTCGAATTATTATTAAGTTGTAAAAAATTTTTGTTTCATTATATAACCACTTATTTGGTAATAAAAGATTTTGCTGGGTATCTACATATATAAATATTTGTTAAATTGTAAGATTTCAATTATTTTCCCTTTAAGCCTACAAAGTTGTTATTTACCTTATCTCCTTTAAAATGTTTTTATTGTTGTTTTAATGTCCCTTAACTATCACCAATTGGGTAATAATAACTTTAATAAAATTGATTAAAATTCAATAAAAATTAAAACAATAATCGCGACTGACTGGCGGCTATACTGGCAGAATTTCTAACAACCACATACAAATATATAGTCGTTAAAATGTTTACAAGTAGATTTACATTTCAACTTCAGTGTTGCCATATTAGCATAGTTTCTGCTATATTTAGCAGGTTTAATTGGGCAATTCTACATATATTTTAAGCATATTTTATTTGGTAAAATCAGATTTTTAGCATGTTTTTTCCTCAAACAGGATGTCGAGAATAATTTTACTTACTACTTTTTTGACTTATTAAAAGCGTATGCCTTGAAATACTACTAAAATCGTTTGTATAACACGAAAGTTTAACAAAAATGTAGCTTTTGCTTGTTATAAATGAATTAATGAAGTTTCGATGGAATTCGTCCATTGAAACTTTTCATTAAACTAATGCAGTTTTCCATAAAATTTTCGTCTGAAAAAGTTTCATTAAAAATTGTTTTATAAAAGTTATTAAGCTTTTTTATAAAATTCAAGAAATTTTTCATTCACTTTGTGAAAAAATTTCATTAATTTAATGAAGAATTTCATTATAAAATTTCCTATGTGTAATAAATTATTTAAATATTTTGGATGCAGCTGTTTTTTTTTTATATTATTATGAGTGTTAATTTACCAGAAGTTTAGCATAGCAAATAATTTAAAAATTTAGCTTAATTTTTTTTTTTTTTTTTGTATATATTTATTTGATTAAGCACATTAGCAAAGAAAGTTTCTGGCAACACTGTTTAACTTGCTTTTAACTGCCGGCTAAAATTTCTTCTACTTGTCTGCAATAAAAAATGTAGTTAAAATACATTTTCTTTTGGTTGCCAAAAAATGTTAAGTGCCTAGTTGAGTTGTTTGCTTTGTAAATGTATAAGTAATATAATTTCTTCATTACATAGTTGGCAATCACTCAAGTAACCATTTGGTCATTCATTCAGTCAGCCAGCCAACTATACAGTTAGTCAGATAGACAATCAAAGGTCACATCAATAAAAACCCAACAGCTGAATTGTAAATTTGATAAACGCGACATATTTTTTTATAATAAAAATAAAAAGTTAAATTCATAAATCCTTTTAAGGTTACAATGTGCAACAGATTTTTTATCGACATCAGCCTCAATCATTTGAAAAACAAAACTACCAAAAGGATTTTGTAAAGTTGGTTTAATTTTTTGATTTATATCATCCTGAAATAACTGCCAGTTTTAATGGCGATCATATCGCGAATACACAATATTAATTATTTGTTTTAATTCCGATTGTTCTTTTAATCTCTTTAGATATTTACTGTTAAAAAAATCATAGGAAAAATGGTTCAGAATTTGTTAGTGAATATGTGAGAACATCTCGAAATTTTCCATAGAAAATTGTAAATTTGGTTTGCTGAATGTACTATTTTGTATGGAAATTTTAAACGTGTCTTAACATTTTCACTTACAACTGTTGAACCGCTAGACCGATTTTGTCTTTGGACCATAGTCAGACTTTTCAGGACGCCCTAAAATATAAATCCCTTTACAAAACTCTTTAGGTGTTTTGTATAACTGATGGTATACTTTTATGTAGCATGGAACCAATCAGCAAAAAGTTGGTTCCAAAGAGATAGGAAGTTCGTCAGGGAAAGTAAACAGTTCAGCGCTGCCATTATTGGTGGTATATGGCATGATTTTTGTATGAGAAAGCTCGAATAAAAATTTATCGCAGCTCTAATGGCATGAGCTGTACAGTAATGTAAGCAGTGCACTCTGAAAGAAGACATCATTTAATATGTTTACAGATAAATACATTTGAATTATGCTGTATATGCTCTCAGACAAACACTGTAATGTTTGAATATGAGTCATTTTTTTCAAACCTAAAGAAATATATATTTGAAATTTTATTTTATTATTATTATGTTTGCATTCCATACATATATTTTTCTGCAAACATACTTATATATGTTTGCTGGTTGATGCAATTCATATGATCCAAACATATATATTTTTAGAGGCGAATTTGCAAGCAAACATATTATATTATTAACACGGCAAATATATTTAAAATATGTTTTCAGCAGGGCGATTTTTTTAGCGTGTAATCATTTCTTCCGCTTCCGAGTTTTTACTGGGCATTGAGTCTGAAAGTTTTTGTTGCACTGTGTAATAACTTGATACAAGTGCTATGATTACACAAACATTACACAACTTTTTCAATGCTGATAATGATCGATATAAAAATAAATAAATAAGTTCCTTATGTAATAACCTCAGGCCATTGAGACCCAGAACTAACATTTATAAACTATATAAGTTCTAACTGTTCTAATTTAGCAAAAAATTAGGCAGCAGCAACAGAGTTTTTCGGTTGTCACTAACGAATTTTTGTTGAGAAAAACAAAATTCTATTGCCTCAATGAAATTTCCGCTGTCTCAACTGCTTTTCTGATTTTACAACCCAAAAATTCGGTAATCTCAATTAAACCATTCGATTGGCAACATTCGTGCAGTTGACATTTAATGTCATTCATTTTAATAACAAAAATTCAGTAGAAATATTCAAATTACTGAATTTTATTCATAATAGAATTCAAATTCAGAGACAAAAATATAAATTCGAGTCTAAATTTTCTGCATAAATGAAATATTAAATTATACTGACCTATTTTTTTGCAAAATTATGACGACTCTTTAATTAAGTACACAGAGAGACCAGATGCATTGTGGCAAGCTAATTTCTAGCCAACTGAATGATTTGGTTGCAACAACCAAATTATTTGGTTGTCGTAATCAAATATATTCCTGAAACAATTGAAATATGTCTTAATAATCGAAATTCTGTGGTATTTACCGAATTTCTCTTGCGAGAAACGAATATATCGCCGGGTCCAAACAAACTATTCAGTTGGTAAAATATTTTGTTGTCACAATGCATCTGTGTTCTCTGCGTACGATACTTGCATACCAATTTTCGAAAAAAAATGTAATATATTGCCATTAATAATAAATTCAAAAAATTTGTACAAATTTCATAACAAGTTTGCAAAAAAAAAAGTTTTAAAAAAAAACCTTTTGAATATTGTGGGTGTGTATACAAAGTTAAGCATTTACGTTATATGCCAAATTTATATAAATTGTACCTATTTTCACTTGTATTGTGTTTTATTTTTAATTTCACGACTCTTAGGTACATGCATAAATCTAATATCGAGCCCTACTCACCAAAAAGGCGTAATTACTCGAATTTTCGATTTTAATAAAAATCGATAGATAACGAACATTCGCATCATCTTATAAAAATTCCAAGTCAAGTCATTTAGACTCGTTATTTAGTTCTTCTTTGTCACATTGCCTTTTTATTAAACACTTCTTTATGTTTTTATTGTTAAATTGAGAACATTACGAGTATTAACACATTTAAAAATTAATAACATCAACAATTTTAAATTAAAACAGAAATATTTTTAAAAAATCCAAAAAAAAACTTTGGAGTTTGCTTTACTTCTATATTCGTTACACTCGTAACAGGGTGTATAGAAAATTAATTATAAAATACATCATGTACAATCTGGATTTCAGTTTGTGTGGAAATTGTTTAGGAAAACTAAATTAATTTGTTAGTTTTCAGCTCAAATATTAAAAATGGTCAGAAAAACTACTGGTTTTTGTCCAGTCCATTGAAATTTTCTGTTTAGAATATGTTTTCGACACCTACGTTTTTTTTGGCGGAAAGGGCTTGATAAATATATTCTGATTTTTTTTGTGTTCGTACAGTAATACAAATATTTATATAGTAGATGTGTAAAAATATACTAACAATCTGTTGCTTGTAGTCGCAATGTTTCTTTTATAATACAAGTTTATGTAAACTACAATACTATTTTTACATATTAATTTCTTCTGGAATAATAACACTAGCACACTACTTTTATTTTAAATGATCTTTAAACTTGAATAATCTTTCTCGTATCATTTGTGATAGAAGACCAAAAATAAACTTTTTGTTTAAAAAATTTAGTTTCCGAGTTACAGGCCATTTTATGAAATAGAAAATTTTTATTAAAAATTTCCGTCAAGATCCCACCAAGATTCATTTTTGGATAGATATAACCTTTTCATAGGAATAGGGGTAGTCGAAATTTTCGTCAATTTTGCTCTATTTCTCTTAGTTTTCGAAATATGGGCCATTTTAAAAAATTGGGAGGGAAAGAAATATCGTCATCTTTAAAACTTCGGATATACTGGTAGCGCCATAAAGCGGGTAATAACTAGAGTGTCCAAAACCGTAACCGAAAACCGGTTAACCGCTTTTTTTAATTTCAAAAAACCGACCGGTTTCGAATAATTTATAAATTCAAATAAACCGAAAACCGGTTATTATTTGTCGGTTAACCGGTTTTTTAAAAGATGTTTTTATCAAAACTATTTTTAAAGGCTTAATTTTAGTAAACGAAACTGCAGTTTTGTTCTCCTTTATATAAAAATAATATCTTTCACATGTATTCAAATAAATAAGATACGAAAGTCCTTTGGGTGACTAATGAATGTTGCTACAAAAAACATAATTACCTTTTTTTCTGCGTAATTAATTGGTGCCATTTAAGAAAAATATATACGATTGGATGATGAAACAAGAACTGTTAAATCTACAAAAATTTTAGTTATATTTCAATAAATTTTAGTTGAATACAAATAAGATTCTATCCTGCTAAAACCGGTAGACATTTTTACTGAATATTAGTAGAGTTAAAATAGCGAAAATAAATAGCATGTACTGCTGTTTTTAGAAGAGTAGATTGTCTTCCCATTAAAAAAAAATATAAATTAAATTTTGGAAATGTAATTCTTTTTCTGTGATGTTATTAGTTTACTAATATTCAGCATTCTGATTTCAGTAGTGTAAAATGTTCTTTGCAATTAACTAAAATTAAAATTTTTTGTCTAATTACATCTGATCGTGTTATCCTTGGAGCTTTTGTATAACTCAAAACTATCATTATTTTCGGTTGGCGCTTTTTATAGAAAGGTGCTAGTTTGACGTTTTTATATTTTTTATTTAGCGCTTTATGGTGAAACTTTTATTTTGATACAGTTTTATCTAATTTAAATGTCTTTTTTTTATTGTTTTCATAATAATGTGATATTAAATTATATTTTAACATAATAATGATTTTTAGCGCTATTTAAATATTTGGTCGCATAAATTAATTGAAAACTAGCTATTTTGATCACATTTATAATTTAGCGCTTTTCTGTGCCTGCCTGCGAGTTTTGTTCTTAAAAGCTAATCATCACTTCATCTGTTGATGTAAACGCAAATAGATTTGCGAAAAGATTTGTTTGGCAATCACATCATCTCATAGGAATTTTTGTTTCATTTATCAGACGTAAAATCAGATAATTTAAATCCCGCTTTAGAAAACAGATTCAGCTGATTTTAGTAGTTGTTTCTGCAGGGCGCTTTTAACTAATTTTTAGTAGCTTTTTCTGCTATTTGTACAAATTTATTTTCATAACACAAAAAAACCGAAACCTGTTTTAACCGATTTTTTGAAGAAGACCATAACCGAAACCGGTTTTTTTAAAATAGTAATTTTCGAACAAACCAAAAACCGGTTTTCAGAAATGGCCGGTTTTTTGGACACTCTAGTAATAACAGAAATATGAAAATAGTATATTTTAACAGCAAATTTGTTAAAATTTAACTAATGGGTTCTTAAAAATTAGTTATAAATAATTTTAAAATAGCATTCAAAATCAGTTAAAGTCCTGAGGATTTTTATTACTGCGTTAAATTAAGATAACTAAAATCTTTGTAAATCAGTGTTTCAGCTAAAAATTATTCAAATCGATTTGAAACCCGTTTAACAGATTTTTCTACTGACGTACTATTTTAAGTTTTTTCTGCAACATCATTTTTAATTATTTCTTAGTAGTTTTAATTAAATTTTTTACAGACTTTTCTACTAGTGTACTATTTGTACATGTTTATTTATATAAGTGATCTTAAATGGTATTACCAAACCTAAGCGATTTCTTGCACGTGACCTATATAATTTTATTTGTTAATCAGAGTATTAATTACGGGCAAAACACCCGGGTCAAACTTTAGCTTAGTTCATCGCGGTTCTTTTTTTCCAGCGAAGGAAAATTGCAAATTTTTATTGCTTTGCCATGCTTTTCAATCTTTGGTATAAAGTTGTTAATAATTCATACCAATTTGAAAAGTACATCTCGATTTCTAACTGATAAACTAGTTTTTGTGTTAGGGTGGAAAGCCACAAGTTTGACGTCAAAAAGTTTTAAGACCCGGTAAAACCCCCAACGTAACGACGTTTATGGTTGTTATGATCCAACAAAATAAAAATGTTTGCAAAAATACTGTTGTAAACAAAAACACAAGAAAAAAATGCTTTAACCCATTAACGCCTGACCCCTATTCTCATGTCCAATTTCCACGAAACTCTCATGTTTCTTTTTGTGCATCGTATTGAAAAATTATTACCCTATTCATCCGTTTCAGAACAATTGATAAATTCTGGCAACGATTTGTTAGAGCATATTTTTGCATATTGTGATTAAAAATGCATGTTTTTGAAAAAGAAACAATTTTTTAGCGTATTTTTGCATTTTTTAAAACAAAAGTATGAGTATAAGTTGATAAAATTCGATATTTTTTTGTAATAAATAAAGAACAAAAATTGCCAAAAAAAAAACGTAAAAAATGCCTTTTTTTAGATAGAAATATGCCAACCATATGCTGATAATTATTTGGAAGTTTTTATTGCAAATGATCTGCAATACATTAGAAAATAATTATCAATTAAGCACCGTAAGTTGTTTTTACGTGGAAAAATTTCACTCGAACTTTAAAGGCTTGAAACTGCAATTTAAATTATAAAAATTAACAAGTTATTCAATATACACAAAATATCACTTTTTCACCAGAAAAATAATAGTCCTGTATATTAAATTTGGCGCCCTATGTTCCAGTGGGAGTTAGAGGAATATATATATACTAGCGGGCGCAGCCCGCTACGTTGTTAGCGTGCCTTAAAGGTTAAGGGGGGGCTGCGCCCTCCCCCCGGGGGCTGCGCCCCCCACAATTTTTATTAAATTCGTTTTTTTATTTAAAGTTTTTTTATTTAAAGCCTTCACCCAGCCACCACAAATAAATAATTCTGCACAACAATGGGTTTAAAATAAATAAATATTTGATCACTTTTTCTCATGAAAGTGGATTGTTAGTAATGAATCCATAATAAATTGCAATATACGTGTGTATGTTAAGATAATTTGGTAAAGTGCGAACTTAGGTAGATAGACCCGTAAGTAGTTTTGTTCATTTGTGTTTTGAATGAAAATAAATAACGTAAAGCAGGGTTGGAAAGCATTTTATAATATTAAAAATAGCGGGCAAAGCTACGTTGTTAGCGTGTCTTAAAGTTTTTTTTTTAATTCCAGTTTATGTAAAGGTAGACCTGGCAATTCAAGTAAATTCACAAATTCAGTTGGAAAATTTACTGCGTCGGTTTCTTCCACCGGTGCTTCGTTACATGAAGTTTAAATATCGGAATATATAAGTTCCATTCCTTTTCTAAGGTTTTTTCTCTTTCAGAAAATTTGTTTAACTTTTTGGAGAGTATGTTTCAATGCTACATAAGTTTCATATTCCGTTGATAGTGTTTGAACAGGTAATTCCCTCTTCCAATCCATTTGCATTGTCTATAATTTCAATTCCGCTCGTTCAACGTTTATATCCATTTCATTCCACTTGTGTAGTGTTTCAATCCCACTCGTTTTCTATTTAGTTTCTTAATTTTAGTGTTTCATATACACTTGTTCTTTAAGTTTTAGGTTTCTAGCTAAAGACGTAGACGTTAAGAGGGGGGGGGGCAATTTTCCCCTTTTGAACCACCATTTTTACCACGTTCCTGTCCAAAGTCCTAGAAATGCCTTGTCGATAAGTTAGCCAATACTCCAAGGAAAACATATTATATATTACAGGTTTCTAGCCGAAGGGTTCGGTTAGGCCATCAAGGGGGAGAATTATTCCGTTTTTACCCCTCCCGGTAGGAATTTCCAAAAATTCCGTCTTAGAGGACGTCTGCGTTGGAGGAGGAACCTACTACATACATAATTTTAGGTCTCTATATCCAGCAGTTTGGCCAGGCCGTCAAGGGGGAAGTTTTTTCCCTTTTTACCCCTCCCGGTATGAATTTCCAAAAATACCATCTTAGGGGACGTCAACGTTGGAGAAGGAACCCAATTTAAGATCCCTTGTTCCAGCAGTTTGGCCAGGCCGTTAAGGGGGAGACTTTTCCTGTTTTTGACCCTACCTGTAGAAATTTCCAAAAATCTCATCTTAGCGGATGTCTACAATAGAGGAGGAACTTTAATACCAAATTTCAACTTCCTACCTCCAGCGGTTTGGACAGGCCTTTAAGCGGCACTTTTCGCTTCATTAATCCCCATTTTTGCAATGTCCCTGTCCAAAAAGCACCTCCTCGGTAAGTGAGCACATACTCCAAGTAACATATGTTTTACATTTCAGGTTTCTAGTCAACTTTTACTATTTGTGCCGCTCTCGGTAGGAATTTCCGAAAATCCATCGACAGGGAATTCCAGCTTCCTAGTTCCAGCAGTTTGAGCAGGCTGGAAGAGGAACTTAAGTACCGAATTTCAGCTTCCTAGTTCCAGCAGTTTGGACAGGTCGTTAAGGGGCAACTTTCCCTTTTCGAGCTCCCATTTTATAACGACCCTGTCCAAAATTCAAAAAGTATCTTTCTAATACATTAGCCCTCACTCCAGGGACTCACATTTTAAGCTTCAGGTTTCTAGCCGAAGGGGTTTTTACAGGCCCCCAAGGTGAGGGTTTTCTTCTTTTTGCCCCTCCCTTTAGGAATTTACAAAAATTCCATCTTCGCGGCTATCTGCGATGGATGAGGAACATTCATACCAAATTTCAACTGCATTGCCTAAGCGGTTTGGGCAGGCCGTTAGTGGGGACATTTTTCCCTTTCAACCACCATTTTTACTATGTTCCTGTTCCAAAATAGAAAAATTACGTTGCCGGTGAGTTAGTCCTACTCCAAGGAATACATATTTAAAATTTTAGGTTGGCCAAAAGGGATTGGGCAAGCCGTCAGGAGGAGACTTTTACCTTATTTCCCCTCCCGATAGGAATTTCAAAAATTCCGTCTAAGCGGACGCCTACACAGAAGGAGGAACTCACATACCGAGTTTCCTTTTGGGATATCCTGTAGGGAATTCCAAAAATACAAACTTAGTCGATGTCTACTACAGTGGAGGAACCTTTATACCAAATTTCAACTTCTTACCTCCAGTGGTTTGGGCAGGCACTTTTCCAATTTGTGAGACTGTTTATGGGGAGACTTTTCCCCTTTTTGCCCGTTCCGGTAGGAATTTCCAAAAATCCCGTCTTAGCGCACGTCTATGCCGAATATCAAGAAACCTTGTTTTAGTGGAGATATCCGTGGGGGGAGGAAAAAAAGTAGTTTTTTTGAAATTATATATTATTTTAAATGGTACTTTTTGGAAAAACGAAATTTTTTGGAAAAAGATACTTTGTTTTTACAAAGTACTTTATTTGTACTTTTTTTGCAAAAGGTATTTTTTTTTAAAAAGTTGTTTTTTTTTGGAAAAATGTATGTTTTTTGGAAAAAGGTAATTTTTTTGGAAAAGGTACTTCTTTTGGAAAAGGAAAATTTTTTTAGAAAAAGGTACTTTTTTTTTGGGAAAAGGTACTTTTTTTTGGAAAAGGTACTTTTTTTGAAAAAGGTATTTTTTTGAAAAAATGTATGTTTTTTGGGAAAAGGAACATTTTTTTAGAAAAAGGTAATTTTTTTGGGAAAAGATACTTTTTTTTGGAAAAGGTACTTTTTTTGAATAAGTTATTTTTTTTGAAAAATTTATGTTTTTTGGGAAAAGGTACTTTTTTTTGGAAAAGGTACATTTTTTTAGAAAAAGGTACATTTTTTGGAAAAAGGTTCTTTTTTTAAAAAAGGTACTTTTTTTGGAAAAAGGTACTTTTTTTGGAAAAAGGATTTTTTTTGGAAAAAGGTACTTTTTTTGGAAAAAGGTACTTTTTTTGGAAAAAGGTACTTATTTTGGAAAAAGGTACTTTTTTCGGGAAAAGGTACTTTTTTTTTGGAAAAAGGTACTTTTTTTGGAAAAAGGTACTTCTTTTCAAAAAAGGTACTTTTTTTGGAAAAAGGTACTTTTTTTGGAAAAAGGTACTTTTTTTGGAAAAAGGTACTTTTTTTGGAAAAAGGTACTTTTTATTGGAAAAGGGTACTTTTTTTGGAAAAAAGTACTTTTTTGGGAAAAAGGTACTTTTTTTGGAAAAATGTATTTTTTTTGGAAAAAGGTACTTTTTTGGAAAAAGGTACTTTTTTGGAAAAAGGTACTTTTTTTGGAAAAAGGTACTTTTTTTGGAAAAAGGTACTTTTTTTTGGAAAAAGGTACTTTTTTGGAAAAAGGAATTTTTTTGGAAAAAGGTACTTTTTTTGGAAAAAGGTACTTTTTTTGGAAAAAGGTACTTTTTTTGGAAAAAGGTACTTTTTTGGAAAAAGGTACTTTTTTTGGAAAAAGGTACTTTTTTTGGAAAAAGGTACTTTTTTTGGAAAAAGGTACTTTTTTTGGAAAAAGGTACTTTTTTTGGAAAAAGGTACTTTTTTTGGAAAAAGGTACTTTTTTTGGAAAAAGGTACTTTTTTTGGAAAAAGGTACTTTTTTTGGAAAAAGGTACTTTTTTTGGGAAAAGGTACTTTTTTTGGGAAAAGGTACTTTTTTGGAAAAAGGTACTTTTTTTGTCCCCTTTTGCCCCTCCCGATAAGAATTTCCAAAAATGCCGTTTAAACGGACGTCTACACCGGTTGAGGAACCTACATACCAAATTTCAACTTCATAGCTCCAGCAGTTTGAGCAGGCCGTCAAGGGGGAGACTTTTTCCCCGTTTTGCCCGGCCCTGTAAAAATTTCCAAAACTCCCGTCTTGGTGGATGTCTACGATAGTGGAGGAACCTTTATACCAAATTTCAACTTCCTACCTCCAGCGGTTTGGGCAGGCCGTCAAGGGGGGCCTTTTTCCCCTTTTTAACCCCCATTTTTACAACGTCCCTGTCCAAAATTCTAGATAGTACTTTCCAGAAAAGTTAGCCCCTACTCCAAGGAACCCATATCTTAAATTTCAGCTTTCTAGCCAAAGGGGTTTTGGCAGGCCGTCAAGGGGGACACTTTCCCCCTTTTTGCCCGTTCCGGTAGGAATTTCCAAAAATCCCGTCTTAGTGGACGTCTACCCCGAAAGAGGAACCTACATACCAAATTTCAACTTCCTAGCTTCAGCGGTTTGGGCTGGGCGATGTTGAGTCAGTCAGTCAGTCAGTCAGTCACGTTATTCTTTTATATATAGAGATTAAAGTTGCGTGAAAACAAACTCTTCACACTTTTCACGTGAAACTGATTATCGTGCAAAATAACATTTTTTCACGTGAAATCGAAACAACTTACGGTTCTTAAAATCCAAATCGTTTCTCTAATAGGGAGATTGCCAAACCCACCCAAAGTTAATGATTCCATATGGCATCAATACAGCGAAAGTGTTAAAATATCGTCACCGAATTGCCCAAATTTTTTATATTTTTATCCAATTTTCGGCATTCTCGTGCTTTAGAATATTTTCTATAAACCTATAAACCGTTAGCAAGTTTAGACAAACAACATTCAATAAATCGTGTATAAATTCAGATATTTAGTTATAAACAAATTTCTATTACTTGATTTTTCGCTATTCTGTTCTTATGTGCTTACTCGTAAAAACAAAGACACCTCATATAACAATCGTCAATATGATTTCAAATATTTTAACACTTGAATTTTTGTTTTCTTCTTTTTCTTCGAATTCTTTTTTAATAAATATGTGTGTACTTAAATGTGGAATTACTCAAGAAAATAAATAAAAGTTGTTTAAAATATTTAGCAGTCGTTTTATATAAATAAAAAAAAAAAAAAAACATCTAATTGGGAAAAACAAATACCATAATATATTCGTATATCTTATATTATATCAATG
Organism: Leucophora obtusa; assembly: GCA_949987735.1. NCBI lineage: Eukaryota > Metazoa > Arthropoda > Insecta > Diptera > Anthomyiidae > Leucophora > Leucophora obtusa. The sequence goes on from OX465297.1 coordinate 675,503, forward strand.
CTTACTTACCTTTTAAATACAAATTGCTTGATATTTTAGTATACTAAAAAAATTCCATAAATTTCTGTTCAAATGCTTCAAGTTACGTTCTTTTGTTGGTATTCGTTTAATTTTTCCAAATCACTACTACGTATTGGCTGATTGTATTACAGTTTATTTTCAATTTTACATATTTTTTCTTATTTTTTTCCAATAATTTTCTTTAACTTTGAAATATCTTTATATACTGCACTGTCAGCTAGTAGTCTGCCAGATATCTGTAGATGTAGTGAGATGTAAACACACGAGCGCACAAACAATTTTGGATAAACATTTGCAAAATGGCTTCATAAAATAATCAAAGGCAATTGTCGATGCCGTCGATACACAAATACTGTCTATATTGTTTTATATTCTGAATTTAAATGTAGATAAATTTATTTATTTTGTTTTCTTTTTGCTTACATACCAATATATCGACATATATACAAATATTTTCCAATTTGTATATAGTAGATATACGGATTTGTAGTCAATTTACTACGTATTGATGCACGAGTAATATTTATAAAAAAGCAAAGAAATTATTGATATTGAAAAAATATGTACCTACTCCAAATAAATATCTATGAAAGATGATGTATTTTTATTAAATATTATTTATTTATCAATAATTATTTTTATTACTTGCAAGCAATTTTCCCACTTTTTTGTGTTTTACATCATTTTGGTTTAGTTTAATTATTTATTTTGTACTTATTTTAATATTGTATTTTACGTAAGAAAATGTGGTAAATCTGAAAGTGTAAAAAAAAAACATAATTTTAGTAAGCAAATTATTTACTTTGATTTAGCAATTTATTATTATATAATTTTTTCAGTAAAGTTGTTTAAATCTGTTAATTGCTGAATTCGTTTTTGAAAACGCAAAACAATATTTTACAAAACCAAAAATTTTAATTAAGGTTCAGAAGTTAAAATATAGTTTCGGAAATAACAGAGAAACTTTCTCTACTTATACGAAATAAATCAAATAGTATAGGGACATATATCAAACATTGGTCGTTAAAGGGTTAATATTTTACTAAAGCTCTTAGTATTAATGATATATTTTGATAGTTAACCTTCTAATGCCCAAGGCCGCTAGAAAGCGTCCGAATAAAAAGGTTTAATATTTTATATGAATGCATGTATTCGCAACATATAACAGGATATAATTTCATTCGAAAAATGGTTCTATTAAATTGTTTCAAATTGAATATACATAATTGTTTTCGCAAGGATACAAAGCTGTATCAAGTGATCTACTTATATCTGAGTTTTGTTCCGTTCAAATTGGATATAAGCTAATACAGTATATCATTTTTTTATTATTCTTTAAAGTCTTTTTTCAAACATGGATTTTTTTGGACTCCTATGTGAAAATCGAAATATATATGAACATACATGATCATATATTGTCTTGTATATGATCATGCATGTGCATACGTGATCATATACGTCCATGCATAGTTCAATGTAGGGCTAAATATTTCCAGATATATTCGTATCCAAAATTTGGGGATATATGGAGGTATATTGCCATATATGAGTCATACATATATCAGCATATATGGTCATATCGCGCGGGTATAGAAAGGTTGAAATTCAGCATTCTAATGGCTTGAAGTTTTGTGAACTGGAATCTCATCTTATATGGTGGGGGTATAAAACATTTCTTTATAATTTTATATAAATAAAATAGTATTTTGTTGGAAATAATCTACCTTTAAACTATGTTAAAATTTTTATCTATTTTTTTTTTCTTCCAGGTTATACTAAATGGCTTAACAGTTGGTGAGTACCATAATTTTCAATGTCAAAAAACTTATACAAAAGCATAAAAATATAAAAGTTTTAATATTCGGTAACCTAAAACGTGGTTTTAGAAATCAAGGTTCACAAGCGAAATATACGGTTACCTTTAGGGATATATCATAATTATTTCGTTAGTGCACTCATCGAAATATATCTGCGCAAATTGCAGAAAAAGCTACAGAAAATTGGGGAAAAACGGCCCTTCTGAGAAAACTGCTGGGGGTTACCGCGTAACTCGATTCCCAAAAATCTTACTTTTTGAATTTTTATGGGTAGTGTACAAGGTTTAGGATAAAAATAATTTAAAAAGTAGAATTTTTATACAGAATTATATTTTTAACAATAATTGCAAGATTTACGAATTCGAACATTTTTTTCGAATCAAGTTACGCGGTTACCCCCCTGAAATTAACAGAATTTGTTTCCATAATATTAGTAAAAATTAAAACTTTTATACACTCATGGGAATAAATCTGTAAAAATAGCAGAAAAAGTTACTAAAAAATAGTTAAAAATGATGCTGCAGAAAAAACTGCTAAAATTAGCAGATTTTTTTTACTAAATACTAGTAAAATAAGAACAGCAAAACTAAAACTGTTAAATTTACAGAATTTTACTTATATTTAAGTTAACTTTTAGTTTAATGAAAATAGCAAATTGTACTGTAAAATCTGCAGAAAATTTTGTTAAATATTCCTAGACTCAAAATAGCAAAAATAAACTGTTATATCTACAAAATTTTTCCTATTTTTAAGCTAAATTTAGTTGAATGCAAATAGCAGTCTATTATGCTAAAATCAGCAGAAATATTTGCTAAAAAATTGTAAACTGCTATTTTCAAAAGGCTCAGATTTTATTTTCATTTAAAAAAAAAATCGAAAAAAAACTTCGAAAATTTTTTGCTAATTTTAGCAAGTTAGTTTGCTATTTTCCATTAACAAAAAATTAGTTCAAATATAACTAAAATTCTGTATATTTAATAGTTTTATTTTTGCTATTCCTATATTACCAATATATAGCAAAAATAATCTGCTAATTTTATCAGTTTTTTCTGCAGCATCATTTTTAACTAATTTTTAATAGCTTTTTCTGCTATTTTTACAGATTTATTTCTATTTATTTCTGTATCTATTTATACGAAATAAATTTAAAAAATGTACAAAATTATAGCATTTTTACAAAATAATATTGAGTAGCATTATGTATAATGATATATGTATATACCATCGTTTTTAAGACTATTATGTTTAATATATTAAATACCCATTAACCGATTCGTCCCAAATTTGGTGAACATCTAGCAAGCTAGGAGGTTTAATTTTGCTGTTTTCTTAGCTTAAAATTAACTTTAGACTTTAAAGGCGTTTTTTTCACAACCATGAGGTCAAAATCGGCTGACACTGTACAGTGTACAGTAGACCGTACCTCAAAAAAAAAGTTCGCCGTACACCCTCCAATATGAAGTATTTTTGGAAGGTGATTTCAAAAAAAAATTTTTTTTTTTTTGCCGAACGTAGGGATCGCCTTTTTTAATTTTTCGTTATAGCTTTGGCATTTAAAGTCGGATTTTAAAGTGTGATATATCGATTTTTTTGCCTCGAGGAGACCAGTGTTTTGCTATGTAGTAAAAATCCAATTAAAACAAATTAAAAAAGGCGACCCCTTCGTTCAGCAACCAATATATAAAAAAAATTTCTACAAGGTTCATCGAAAAACTTCCTTAGCAAAAGTTTAATGATTTTTTGCGAGCTTTAATTTTCTGACATTAGGGTGGTACATTAGGGTGTAGCAACTGAGATCTGGTGGGTAACTACTAGAGGGGCATACTTAAGGTCAAAATGCCCTTAGAGCAAAACACTGGTCTCCTCGAGAGAAAAATATCGATGTATCACACTTTAAGATCCGACTGCAAATGCCAAAGATATAACGAAAAATGTAAAATGGCGACCCCTACGCTCGGCAAAAAAAAACAAATAATTTTTTTTGAAACCTCCTTGCAAAAATACTTCATATTGGAGGGTGTACGGCGCATTTTTTTTTTTGCCTGTAAGGTGGTACGCTCTAGTGTACAACCAAGGTGGGTTAACCGATTTCGTCAATTTGTAGTCAACAAAAAACTGTAGTCCTTAAGCGTAGAGTTTGCTGTTCGGTTTTATTCGAAACCGAAACCGCGGTTTTTTAAGCCTCAAAACCGAAACCGAAAACCGACAAAAATAAGTCGGTTTTCGGTTTCGGTTTTTAAGTTTTTCTTAAATACTTTAACAAATTAAAATAATTTAATAAATTGCAAAGATTCATAAAAGAACTCTAACACCTTCTGATGCAGCCTCCAAATAATGAGAATTATTGGAAAGTTTATAATTTTCTGAGCAATTATGAGTTATTTACTATTCATTTTTCAATAATGAAAAAATTGTAATGCACTCATAAATACGAGTCCAATATGTTTCATTTATAAATCTAAAATTTGGGGACTCTGAAAAATTTTTAATGAACTCATAAATACCAGTCTAACATGCTTATTTGTAACTCCAAAATTTGAGTCTTCTACGAGTAAAAATTTCTGGGCGCTCAGTAAAATGTCGGCTGGGATATTATTGAATAGGCTCAGCTCCTATTTTACAAAATTTTGTATTTAATTTCTCCATTAAATATTACTTTAAAGAATTTTTTATTTTTGTTATTACGGATAACATAAACTGAGGCTTATAATTTTAGAAAAAAATTGCACAAAAAATCAAGTGGTTTAAGAGATATTTAGTTTCACATATTCAGTTCAAATTTTAACCCTGTATTTTTCAAAAAGTCCTTTTTCGTAGTCCACGAAATTTATGAAATTTTATCTTTATATTGTTTTAAATAAACTGCTAAAATTTAACCCCTCAATTCATAAATGCTTTGTAAAGTTATAGCAGGTTTACAAAATGTCATTTTCATACAAAATTTGTTCAATAAACCTCCTATAATTTTAAAAAGCGTTTATGAATTTAGGGGTAAATTTATACTCTTGAAAATACTGATTTAGAATAAAAAAATTTAATTCATAATAGTTTTCCGCGTTTTTTTCTCCCTCAAAGCCCTCGGAACGGCGTTATTGTATATATTTGAGTGATAAATTCAATTGAATTTTAAGTAATAAGTATATTGTACGTTTTAAACTATTTACTTTTATACTTATTTAATTATTTAAAAAAAATTCTATTTTTAGCAAAAGAAAACCGAAAATTAACCGAAACCGTGGTTTCTATAATTTTGAAAAACCGAAACCGCGGTTTTCAGATTTTTCGGTTTTTAGCAAACTCTACTTAAGCGGCATTCACACCTAAATCTTAAACACGTGTTTAGGTAAAACGAGTATAAAAGAATAAAGAACTGTTGTAGTAGAATAAAGAGCTTAAATACGTGTTTTAGCTAAACACGTGTTTAAGAATTAGGTGTGAATGCAGATTTATCGTGGCTCTTTTTTTGAATTTCAGTCAAATAAATTTTATATTCCCAAGTAAAATTGTTTTTTCTTGCCTTTTTGGAATTTTAAAGTTTGTTACTTGAATTTTTGACAACCGTTTAAATATGCCCCTTAAAATTCTGTTACAGTATTTACCCCCCTTAAGAAAAATATAATTTTGTTAATACATATATCATTTTTATAATGTTTATAATCTACTAATATCCAACAAAATGTTTTGTTGGTTCCAGCAGGGTATTTACAATTACCTTAAATATACATTCACAATAATTTTACCATAAAAGCTCAATAGTAATTTAAAAAGTAAATAAGTTGTTTTAGTTGAATAAGTCGTTAAATATAGATAAATAAGAAGTATATATTTTTTAACGTTTTCTATCAGTCATTCAATAAACCAAAATACGGACGTTTGGTATAAGTTAAAATATTCAGTCAAAATTATCTGTTAAAAACAATCAGTTCTTACAATATAATTCATTTTAAAAAACGCAAAGTAGGTAATCCTTTTGTAACTTATTTTCAATTGTTTTAATGTACATATTAGATAGAGTTTAAGAAAAAATGTTGTAAGTTATTCTTTTTTTTCCTGTAAGTAATGTTAATTCTGTTTTTTAAGCAAACAGATTTCAGCCGTACTTTCTGCATGGCCTTTTTAATATTTATTAGCTTTTGCGGAGATTTTACGTACATATTTTTTCTATGAGTGAATATTTAAGGAGAAAGGATTTTAAATTGTTAATTCATGTTTATTCTCACATTATTTAAAATATGAGCACTAAATATTAACGGACGTACGTACATATATCGAAATTGCTCAAATAGAAAAATATTTGTATTTATTTCATTCATTGTAACTGTTGTTGTTTTTAATTTTCTGAAATCATGTGGCGTAGTTTTCGAAACAAAAATATGTTTTATTTAATTCTTATTCTTCTATATTAAGAAAACAGAAAAATTGTGATTGCAAATTTTAAAATAGACAATTAGGTTGTTCACATGGGGTGTGCTATCTGTTGTATCGTCCTAACAAAAACAGAGTTGTTAAATTTTTTATTTGAGTTTAACAACGATTTTCTATTCGGTTTTCTATCTGTTAGCACACTCAAACATAGGACACTAAACATTCGTAAACATGTTGTATCGTGCTATTCTCAAATGTTATATTTTTTCAATTTTAATTTTAACAACTCTGTTCTTTGTTAGCACGATACAACGATACAACAAATAGCACACCCCTTGTGAAAAACCTTAATATCATATTATTTTATAGTACATATCGACGCTGTGCTGACGAAACAAGTCATGTGTGTTTTTAATAAGCCATAAATCAGCCTTATTTCTTCTTTTTGCTAAATTTTTTCTAACTTTTGTTTGCTTTAAAAAAAAAAAACAAAAAACAGCCAAAGATTAAAATAAGAGGGTATTTTAAAATTTTTATGAAAAATAAGACTTGTTTTGTCAGCGCAGTTTCATTATATTCTTATTGAAAATATACGATACTGGTATTTTTATTGTATTCAACAATGAAATTTGTTGCAAATTTAACAGATAAAAAACATTCTGGGATTTTTAGTTAGTACCTATTCTAAACAATGCACACAGGGATAAATAAGACATTTGTTGTGGCAAAATTCTTTGAGTGCAAAATATGTTGTTGTACTCATATACAGTCGACAAACCTTTAAAAGAAGTTTGATCTATTCGGAAATTTGACCCAAGGAATATAAGGGCAAGGAAATCTAAAAATTTTAAATTTAAAATTAAAAAATATATATTAAAATGTGAGACATTCGTATTTTTAGAAATAAATTTTATTAATTTTTTTCACAAAAAATTTATTCGAATACTGAAAATGTAAATTCTAGGACGACGTAGCAATTTTTATTATGGATGATAGTCCTTATGAAAGTAAGGTTTTTTACACTGGAAACGCATTTTAATTTAAATAGTTTAAAAAAATGAAAAATAATTAAATAAAAATACCACTGCTAACTGTTAATTTTAACATTTCATACCAAATCTCTCCAAATCACAGTTCAGCTTTTAGAATCGAGGCATGTCTATACAGAGACGATTTTCTTGGATGAGTTTTATTGGATAATTTTCACTAAACTAATGAAGTAAATGAAAAATTACTTAAATTTTCTGAAAATTTTTTTTTTTTATAAAACTATTTCTAATGAAGCGTTTTCATTGGGTTTATGAATTTTTTAATAATTAATATGAAAGTTTTCATAAAATTTCATGAATACCCTGTATTAATTTAATGGAAAAGTTTTAGCGGAAGAATTTCAGCGAAACTTCATGGAATTAATGTTAAAAATCATTAATAGCATGTAGATAATTCTCTCTGTGTAGTAGTTGTTTTATGTCGTTTTTAAGCTACAGACAACAAACATACTTAGTCACTACATAAAAATTAATAGCTAAAATTAAAAAAGACATGTGACTAAAACTTTAATAACTTCTATTAGCTTTTTACTTTAAAAGCACTGTATTTTGAAAAGATGTAATTAAAACATAAAAATTTAATTATACAATTGCTTAAAAATCATGTGTGCATCATATTGGTGCAGGTATACATTTTTCGTATACTAAAATAATGTTCCAATAAAATTCTGCGATATTGCCATATTGGCTGGGTTTTAATTTATTTATGAAATTTCTTGCAAAAAATAAATAAAGAATTTTATAGTATTTCCCGGTGAAAAATGTCCATATAAGAACATTTATGGTTCAACCTTATATGTATGGATCCGAAAAATGAGGTAACACCTAAGTATATGTTTATATATGGACATATATGAACATATACATTTATTAAATATATGCGAATACATGCGAACGTATATGGGTTCCTTTTACATATATGGAAAAATGTATTCTTCGAAATATGTTTATATACAAGTCCCTTTTGCATAAATTGAATAACATATACTTTCATATTTGTCCATATATGAGTGCCATTTCCATATATGAAATAACAGATGCTTCCATATATGTCTGTATATGAAATTTTTTCCATATATGGAATCATATATGTTCACATAAAATCCATATATGTTCATAAAAAATCCATATTTGTTCATATGTGTCCATACATAAACCATATATGAACATGTTTGAGCGTATATGAACATTTTTCACCGGGTTATGAAAATTTTTCATAAATTTAATTTTATATATTTTTAAATGTTGGTTTTTAATTTTTATTTAAAAATAAAAATTGTTTTTTCGACGTTTTTAATTGATTAATTAGAGTATCCTGATGAAGAAAAATAGCAGTTTTTGGAAAAAAAGTACTTATTATGTTAATTCATAATAAGGAAATTGGCCTCGAACTAAATTAATAAATTCTACTGCTTATTATTTAGGTATTAGTAATGAGCACCCATTACTGATACAATGAAATTTTTATAAAATATTTATAATATTTGTCCCTGTGTGCAGTGTTGGGTATGTTTGATTTTTTTTTGTGCATTTTATTTATGACCAAAGTTATTTGTTTTAAATGTTATACTGTATATTTTTTAATAGAACTCCAAAACCTGCACTTATATTGAAAATTTAAAATTTATATGAACAAATTCTCAAAATCTAAGTTTAAGAATAAGCAGTAGAATAAGGATATATTTCATATAATTCGGTGTCGAAACTTATTGTATATAAATATTTGCTGTATGACAAAATACACAAAATTTGTCCACCTGCTTATGCGCTGCATAACAAAAATATAAAAAATAAGTAGTTATTCATATGCTGATAAGCACTTACGAGCTTTGAAATAATAATGGTTGCTCGTGTTTGCTTTAGTAATAAAAAACAACTGGGGTTGCCAATCTCAATTTTATTTTTGTCATTAAATAAGTAGTAGCGCGTAAACTAGATTGCTTATTAAAACGACTTCTTCGTTACAAAAATAACTCGTACTGACATCGAATTAAAAGTGCACTCAAAATAATACGTCTGTTTGGCTCAACAGAAAAATTTATTACTTTTACAATAACCTCAATAATGCCTATAAGGCCCTAATTGAAATGCATTCATTTATTTTTGTACAAATAATTTTCAATAATAAATAAAAAAAACACGAAATGTATTCCTGTTTTTTTGGCTTAAAATAAAATTGCTTGATTTTAATACAATACATTTTTTGTTAAATTTAACAAATCCAAATTTAAGTAAAAAATTAATAAAACTGCAATTTTATTTGTAATTATACTGAGTGTAAAATTTATTCAAATAGGGTCTCGCGACCCTAGCCGGGTCCAGAGGAGCGTTTATCCATTTTGCACTATCTCGCTTAGTTTTCAAGATGAGCCATTTTATGAAATGCAAATATTTGTATTTAAAATTTCTAAGGCCCCACCAAGGTCCATTTTTGGATAGAGATAAGCCAACGGGGGTGCTGCATAGTTAGGGTTAGGCGAAATTTTCGTCCATTTTGCTTTATCTCTCTTAGTTTTCGAGATATGGGCCATTTTAAAAAAAATCAGGAGATGGCGCCATTTACCTGGCAATTGCGGAATTATGAAGGTATTATATTTGAACAATAAGTTGTTCAAAAATTTAACAAATACGTTCTTAACCCTTTCGACCCCAAAGTTGCCTATAAGCAACTTCGTTGTTATGTGCCTATAACTCCCGTTATATTTATTTTTTTATAACGATTTTTTTTTTTACTTAGTAGCAGTGCAGTTCCGCAATGCCTGTGTATAAATTTCATATAGCAGGCAAATTTTACGGAAAAATAAATTTTTTGTTTAAATTAATCTCAAAAATTGTGTGATAAATTAAATTCAAAAAATCGAAAACTTTTTTGTAGAGTTTAGTAATAGAAAAAATATAAAATTAAAATTTAACAAAAATCTTAACGGGTCGGGTTGCATGTTAATGTTTGAACTTTAATTCCAAATATCTCCGTTAGGGGGTGTTTCAAAGCCACAAAAGTAATTAAAAATATTTATTTGGTATAGATCTACATTTACACAAAGTTTGGTCGGAAAATTCCCAGCCACTTAAAGTTGGGGTCGAAAGGGTTAAAAATTAGTTATAACTAATTCTAAAAACTAACACACAAAATTAGTTAAAGTACTGAGGATTTTTAGTATTGTTTTAAATAAAGATAACTAAAATATTTGTTTAAATCACTGTTTCAACCAAAAATTCATTAAATAATAGTCAAATCGATTTGAAACCCGTTTGACAGATTTGTTTTACTGATGTACTATTTTAAGTTTAGTAAACATTTTTTACTTTCATTATATAACCACTTATTTGGGAATGCGAGTTGTTGCTGTGATGTTAATACATTTTCAGGAAATTCAGGCATACATACATAATTGTGCTTAAATATATTCCAAGATACTAAAACTTAAAAGAAAAGAAAAATAATTACTTCTTTCAGTTTTATATTTAAACTAAATTCATTAAATAAGACTTTTAAATTTTTAATTAAATCATTGCAGCAAAAATAATAGCACTTGTATTGAGGAGATTCATTTTTTATATTTGTATGTATGCAGGGTAGTATGGCCATTTTTTTTTTTTTTTTTTGCTAAAATATAAAGTTCGTTTCCGATCGTTTAACAAATACTTATACACATGTTTTACAATCAAATTAACCTCACAAATACTTAAAAAAATTCTTTTTTTATTATTATTAATTTTTTTACCTTTAATACAATACGCAGCTACAGCTTTGTGTATATATAATTATTTTGAACCTGTATTGGTTTATTAATAATTTTTTTTATAATTAATAAATTTTTGCTTTACTTTATATTTTTACCACAATAATATTTTTTCTTTCTTTTAATTTTGGCACAATTTTAATGGGGTTTTTTGTTTTAAATTTAAATGCTTTTTATATTATTTCTTTAAAATTTAATGATGTGCAATAAATAATTCCACTTTTTGAATTTTTTATAAGTTATATTAATCCACTATTATATACAAACACTCCGCTTTCGAGAAAATTGTATAGTTATCCGCTCGGAGGCTAAAAGCCTACTGGATGCAAATGTACACAAGCAATCAAATGCTCATATTAAAGTTTCCAATGAATGGCAATGATGTGGCGTTTAATTTTTGGAGAATTATATATATGCTCTCGTGAACCAGTGGAGACTTTCAATATTTTTTTTCTTTTAGAATAATTGCAATACAAACAAAATTTAATTCAAAGAAACTAAATTTAATTAAATTTTATTTTTGATTTTTTTATTAATATATTTTTTTTTTTGTATTTTTTTAATAATAAATCTGTACATTTTTCTCCAAAATACAAACTTTCATCTCTTTACTACCATACATAATTTTATTTTGTTATCTCCTTTTGTCTCCTGGAAAATAAATATTTCTCAGTACTCACAAAATGCCTGGACGTAGTGTTGTGTTCGTTGGTTGGTTGGCTGGCTGGTTGGCTAGTGAAATGCTAACAAGTGGAGCAACAGTTGTAATGAATGAATTTGATTATTATACCAAGAGGGCTGTATGTATGTACTTGTACTTGGCCTGCATTGTGGCTCATCACCATTCCTTTCGCCTTCTGTTCGTCGGACAGCCAAGCTGACTGACTCAATGACTGTTTTATGTGTTTGTATTTAGTATGTCGTTTTCTAGGGAGATGGAAATTTTAGTATTTTTGTACATTTTTTAGTAGTGAATTAGAGAATTTTAGTAAAATTCCTAAAAATTTAGTTATTTCGATGGGAAAAGTGTAGTAATGAAAAATATATCAGAAATATAAAATAAAATATGTCGAAATAATTCCTGATAGAAACTATTACTATTACAAGTTGATACAAGTGCACACACAGAAAATTTTTATCAGTTTCCAAATCCAATTTAGATTACTACAAATAAAATAGGTTGGTACAACCGATTTGAAAATGTTTTACTTAAGTAAAATTTTAGAAAAAACGCATTCTTTATTTTAGTAAAAAAACTGTAACTTAGAATATAAAAATGGAACTCTAGCCCACTATTTAAATTTTTAAGTATTTCCCCTTGAACAACTACATACATGTAAGCGTGTTATAGTTGGAAAGGAATATTTAAGGGACATTTACAGGTAAATTTCACTAAATTACTTTTTTGGTTGGGTTTAAGTACCATTAAAAAATTTTAAAATTTTCCAACCCCATTGTTTTCCTTTGGTTTCTCTTTGCCTTTATTTTCGCTATTGTTGCATATAAAGCACAGTGTTATTTGTTCTTATATTATTGTTGCTTCGTCGTACGTTCATATGTTTTTTATTCCTACCCAGCAAAACTTTAGTAATAGGTACTATATAATCATGTATTTCCTTGCAATGTGATTAAAACATTTTCGAAAATCTATTTTTAAACACATTACTTTGTGTGTTTTTGTAATCAAAGGGGTAAGGTGTATATTTTTCAAAATCTCGAACGAAAATATGAAGCATTTATTTTTTAAGCCATGAAATGTTGTATGTGTTGATAGCTCGGGGGGTAGAGTTCTCGGCCAACAAGCAGGAATACCTGTTTACTACACTTTCTTTATCATCTCCAACGTACTGGGCCCATACATTATCTTGAGGCTCATCATCTGTAAAATTCGTCAGTGAAGTAAGGTGTAAAGTAACGCATCTATGGATACACGTTAATTTATACATTATTTGGTAGTGTATGCTTTTGCTGGGACATTTTGAGGTTTATTTCATTTATATGCTTCTAGGTCGCGTGGCTTTTTATGCTAGTTCGAGAGCATTGATGGGTATATTTGACTCTATGAATGTTCAGTAAGGGGCCACTGACTGTTGCTTTTTACCGCGTTTTTATATCTACCTAATACATGTATATATGTGTGTATATGAACATTCCATATATCCAGTAAATAAGTATCTCCTTTTTAAGGATGCCTTGTTAAATTTCCAAAAAAATTAATTTTGGATAAAGTACATATGAAATCATTGAAATTTGTTAACAAAATGTTCTAATATATTTCACCATCGAAGGAAAAAAGTTTCTGCTATATTTTTACTGGTAGCTGTGTATTCGTTTTCTAGTTCATTATTATTTTTTTCAATATAAAATCTTGTTAAAATGAATTTTGTACAATTAAAGGATAAACGGATAATATTGTGATAAAAATTTGAATGTTAACAATTCTTTTTAATACCTTCAAATCTAATGAGCGGTCTCTTTATTTAACAAAGTCGTCATTCCATATACAGGCATCCCCTGAACGTAAATGAGACTCATTTAATTGCATTAAAAATACGATTTTAATTAAGTTTGCAGTTGCTGTGAGTGGCAAACAAAATCTACCAACCAACTTTTTGACACTCAAAGAAAAAGCTTTTCATAAATAAAATAGAAAATTTTATAGTATTTTGTCCAATATTGCGATTCATAAATATTATAAAACTGTATCATAAAAGTACATAATAGCTGTGTTTGTGCGGCATTCCTATCAATGATATCTTGAACGCTTTTGACAGTAGAAAGCCGGAATACGTTGAAAAACTGTCAAAATCGTTCTTGATAACACTGATAGAGAGTCACACAAACACATCTACTATTTTGCTGCGTTGTTTCATAATATTTATAAAACCTTTTTTAAATTTGATAAAGAATAAGTCAGAAATTTTTGGGAAGGTTTCATAATATTTAACCCTTAAATGCTCACTGTATCTTTAGGTTTACACATTCAATGAAGAAGTTGGATCTAGTTTCTTAAACATTATTATGCTTTTCTTTAATTTTAAGAAAATATGCATTTAGTTTGTGAAAAAACTTCATTATTTTACTGAAAATCATCTCTGTATTAAATTTGAATTTTAAAGCATAAATCATAAAGTATGATAGTATGTATTTATTAAGATATGATACAACGATTTTCATAAAAGTCAAGATTTTCTGATTAAATTAACTAATTGAGCTCGAGGTCAGTTATTTTTTAATATAAAATATCTTTTATTATTTTATATATATCACCACCGATATTTCGTCATTCATTGAATGACTCAGGGTTTATGTAAACAACAACAAACAAAAATATTGCCTCTGCACTCAACGCATGCCAACACTAGATTTAATTGTTTGTTGTTCTTCACATAAACCCTGACGATGTTATTCAATGAATGACTAAATATCGGTGATGCATACAAAATAATCAAAGATGTATTATATTAAAAACTAAACGACCTCGAGCTTAATTATTTAATAATTTCATCAATTTCAAAGGCCGAATATTACTTTAAAATTTATAATTATAATTTTTTATACATTTTATTCGTAACAAGTTAAAGCATTTTCCTTTGAGTGTACCTACCGACACATTGAAACAAGTATCAAGCTCAATGTAAACGTATGTTTTGGGGAAAAAAAAGTATGAGGGTTAATGATGGAAAAATAAAAAACAAAAAGTTTTAAGATATTTAAGTGGAAAAAAACTTTTTAATTGCATTATAACAATTTTCAAAGGCAATGTAACAAAAAATAATATAATTTTATTTCAGTTAAATAGAAAATTAAAATTAAGTTTTATATTAAGGAAATGCAATTTGATATACCTTCATTAAAATGAATAAAATTAATGGTAATTCAAAATTTTTTATCAACACATTAGATATTGCAGAAGACTTTTCATAATATTTGCCATAAATTCCAAAAGTCAAAATGTTACTCTGGCCTTTTGTTAAACTGAAATTTACCTCATTATGTTTGCTGAAAAAAAAACAATTTTTGATTATAACATAACAGTAAAATTATAAAATTCTGTCTATTCGTTGAATCGAAAGTTTTGCTATTTTTACTAAAATTATAAAATTTCATTTACTTTTGGTATGAACAATTTCAACTGTAGTAAAAATAGTAAACTGTAGTAAGCTGAAGTAGAAATAGTAAATTCGAATAAGTAAACGAATAGACATATTATCAGCTAATACGCACCCCTTGTCGATCACATTCCAATTTACAACATCATTACTCAAGGGATATAATTGATCATCTATTGTTGTTGGCATTACTAGCACTCGATTTGATTTTGTAAAAGTACCTCTAATGGAAATATACTTGAATGCCACTACAGGATCAATTTGTTTTGCAACCAACATTTCACCACAACTGCTGACATTGTCACTGGTACAGGTATACAATGCACATACTTTAACATCACTCCATTCTTCTTTTTGATAAGTACGTCTGCCATCAAATACTCCCACCCGATATTTATAATATACACTATCTGTTGAGGAACTATTGAGTATATCAGTAACAATTTCAAATGTACAACACAAATCCCCCTGACATAACTTTTGGGAAAAATTAATAGATTTTGTCGTTTCCAATGCAACAGAAGTAAAATTGTTCAATTGCGGATCTTTTAATAAACGTATGCCACTTCGAGTACTTCTCGATTGGTGTTCACGAGTTTTATTTAACTTTTGACCATTTTTGGGTACACGAGCTTTATAAAGTTTTCGCTCTCCGTTGTCCTTAACCATTATAGATATTAAATCTCCTTGATTTCCAGCATAAATACCAGATCCTGTAACACCATTTTTTGGATAACTGGCACCAGCAGCCAATAAATTTACATTGTTGCCCCAAGCCCAACCATACTGTAGCTGAACGGCTATATTTTTGATAAAGTAATAGTTATGTTTAATTAAACGCTTCTAAAATTTACAAAATTTTAACATCTGTTTCGTAATTTAATGTACAGTGAATATTTCACACTTAAGTTTCCAATATTTATAAAGTAATATCAAATAGATTTTATTTTAAACCTCAAACCTACTAAATTAAAGCATTTTTGTTTAGTTTTTTAGAAAAGTTTAGAAATATACATACCTACGTATTTGCGATTTGCTTGTATCGAAAATAGGTGTCTGTGGTTATAAAAGCAATTTAAAGCTTATAATATTGTAAAACTAAACCAGAAATTTATGTAGTTATATAATTACATAACACTTAGTTAATGTTCCCACTGCCTTTTTCTGCATATAGGATCACAAAATACATGCCAAAGGTTTGGTTATAAAAAAAGTGTCAGTTATAAGTTGCCAACTTATGACCCTCGATATATACTTTATCCCAGACCTCTATTTCGATATTATAAACAAAATGACATACTTCTATATGTCATATAGCTCAATGAAGTGGAGAGTATAAGAATATAGATTATTTTAATTGATAAGATTAAGTATAAACTATCGTAAAACAATTTTAATTCACTGAATATACATAATAAAATATTCACTTTGATTTAACCTTCGCATTCATGACATTTTTTTTACACAAATATATATATATTTTTATTCCAAATTTATATTTATTATGATTAAGGCCCTATGCTCCTTATAGGAACCGAGGGAACATATATATATATATAACATTAATTGTATTAAAGTAATTATTGGTGCTAAAATCGTAAAATTTAATTAATAATTTGTTGTAGACTTTCCCTATCCGAATTTCACTCTTGCTCAACCCTTAAATGCATGATCTCTTCGATTTTAACTATTTTACATATATGATTTCTAAAGGCGTGTACATTTCAAGAAAAATAACACACAAAATATTATTTGTAAAAAAGGTGATTTTTATTGAAAAATATGGTTTTTTGCCAAATTGCTAAATTGTGATGATTTTAAAGTGTATGAAAAAAAAAATCTATCGAGAATACCACTTAAATATTTAAACAAATATTTTTCAATATTACACTTTTTGTAAAAAATTTTCTCAAATATACAGAGCAAAACCAAGATTTTTACTCTAACTGTTTAAAAATTCTGTGCCAAACTATAGGAACACTATGTACAGAAGGGGCCCCTTAGATGAAAGATGAAAGGCGGTGAAAGTTGAAGGGTCATTGAGTCATGTAAATTTTCTGTTTATGCCAAGTAAAGACTACCAAGAGCCAAAAACTAGGTACTTTTTGCTCAGTCTAAATGTGACAGAAAAAATTTTAAAAACAATTGTAATTTTTTGTGGCATTTTCCGAAATAAACTCAAATACTGATAGCTGATCCGGAAGCATTTCACTGATTCCTAAAAAGATGAAAATTAATCACTACTTGGATATGTATCATAAAACCAATTACAACTGTTGAAATATGTTTTTTTTTTGTGAAAAAAAACTCGAAAATTTTAAATTTTGATAAAAACAGTTAATAACTTTCTCTACCCGGGTAGATATCATGAATACGAAGGTTAAAATGCAAATCAATAGACACCTGTAAATATTTACCTGTTAGAAATGGGAGTTCTGAATAAAACAGACTAGTAAATATAAAATTTCTAATACCAAAACGATCTACCATCTCTTGGGCTGGTGTATAAAAGAGCATATCAAAACATATAAAATGACCAAAACGAACACCGAAATCAGTATCAAATATGGCATATTCCGGTTCATAAGTTGTGTTTTTATTTTCAACATAGATATGGACTTTACGATAACGCGATACAACACGGCCTGCACGATCGAAGACAACATTGGTGTTGTATATATTTAAACCATCACTCGCGCAAGGCCGTGGATCTAATGGAGCTGATGTACAGTTTTCTTTTTCTGTTAAATTAATTACCAAATATTTATGTGCACGACGTGCTGCACATGACAATTCTTTAAGAAAGTCTGCATATAAATTAGTTTCAATTGTTAAACATGGAACTATATCATCTTTACTATCGGGCACAAAAGTTAATTCAAAAGCACTATTTAAGGTGGCCTCTGGAAACACTATTATATCAGTGTCGTTTGCTTCTTCTGATTCTATAATAGTTACATACGCTTGCAAGTGTTCAGCAACTAACTCAGAGGGTGATAGGCCGTAAATAGAGGGTCTGAATTCCACTACTCCTGCTGTATAATAAGATGTATCAGCTTTAACCTGTTACAAAGAAATAATTTACCAAGATAAAGGGTTTTACTGCCTTTTGATAAATAATTAACTTACACCTTTGTTCCCGAAAAATAAACAAACCACCATCCATATTGTAAACAGTCCATTTGTCATGTTTTTTTACAAAATTTCTCACTTTCAACCGGCTAACTGCATAAACAACTTTTTAATACTAAAACTACTTAAAGCAAAATGTATTCTAAATACCAGCTCACTAGAGTAAGAAATATCCATATTGCTTATATTGTTTCTCTTTATTCGTTCTTTCGCTCTTTACAATTAAAAATATTTTATGGCTACTTATCAGTGTTGCCAGATTAGGGGCTTTTACTAGAGATGAGCACGTGAGCAGAAGTTTGCGCTATTCACGCGTGAGTTTGAGTGAAATCATAATTTACTCAGTTGAATGTGAGTGAGTGTGAGTAGAAAAAATTTCTTCGTGAGTGAATGTGCGTGAGGCAAATTTTTGCGTGAGTAAGTGTGCGTGAGCCGAATTTCATCAAGTTTTAGTTTTCAGCTTTTGTTAAATATTTTTGTCAAAATTTGCATATTCATAGCAATTTTTAGTTTAAAACTCATAATTTACCTTAATTTTGGAATTTAATTTTTGTGCACTAATAGAAAAAAGTCCGTAAAAAATTTAGTTAAAACTACTAAAAGTTAGTTAAAAATTATGCTGCAGAAAAAACTGCTAAATTAGCAAATTATTTTTGCTATATATTAGTAATATAGGAACAGCAAAAATAAAACTGTTAAATATACAGAATTTTAGTTATATTTGAGCTAAATTTTTGTAAATGGTGAATAGCAAATTAACCCGCTAAAATCAGCAAAAAATTTTGCTAAATAATTAGTAGCCTAAAAAATCACCAAAAAATTAAAAATTTTCGATTTTTTTTTTCGATTTTTTTTTTAAATGCAAATCGAGCCTTTTGAAAACAGCAGTTTACATTTTTTTAGCAAATAATTCTGCTGATTCTAGCAGAATAGACTGCTATTTGCATTCAACTAAATTTAGCTTAAAAATAGCTAAAATTTTGTAGATTTAACAGTTTATTTTTGCTAATTTTTGTCTACAAATATTTAGCAAAATTTTCTGCAGATTTTACAGTACAATTTGCTATTTTCAATTAACTAAAAGTTAGCCTAAATATAACTAAAATTCTGTAAATTTAACAGTTTTAATTTTGCTGTTCTCATTTTACTAGTATTTAGTAAATAAGCTCCGAAGCCATTTTTCATTTTTTTTAAGTCATAAATCTTATTTTAATTAGTCAAGTAGTTTTTAAAATAGCTAAGATTAAAAATAGTTCGATTTTGGTTATCTCAACCTTTAGAAATTATTTTTAAAACATTTTCTTACATCTTTCAATCGAAAAAACATTTTTAATTGTATTATTCTTTGCAGTGCTATGGCATCACTAAAAAAATAAGTTATAACGACATCGTTATCACTAGGTGGTACTTTGTTCAGTAGACAGCCATTTTCTTTTTCATTCAAAATTTGAAAAAAAAAACAAACAAAAAAGCTAAAAAAGTAAAGCATATCTCAAATTTGTTAATCAAACATAGTTAGCGCTTGTTTTCCCTTCATTTTGCGCTGATTTAAACAATTTTTGTGTTTTTAAATATAAGTTCAGCTGATAATAAACTGATACTAAATAGTTTCTTATGTAATACTAAGTTTTAGCCAATAGTTTAAAATAATTAATTCTTTAATTCACTTTTTAAAAATTAATGTAATTTGAATTAAGTTTCATTCCGTAATAACATTCTTAGGGAATTACTTCGATAGTTTAATTCACAGAGGCTTTAAATTTCATGAACTAATTCTATTTTGAATGAATTCTAATTGAATGAATTCAAATTTACCTGAATTAGTTTAGTGCAAATGTAAATGAATATTGATTTTTTCATTCATTTAGTCAAATGAAAAATTTAAATTTGCAATTATATGCGGAAATATTAGCATAATACAAATAAAAAAAATTTTAAATTCGTCTAAAATAAATAAATGCTATAAATAGGGATTTGTTATAGTTTGTATGCTTTGGTTTTAATTATGTGTTAGTTTTAAACTACACTGTACTAAGTAAATGATAATAACATTTGTTCATTCAATTAGTAAAATGTTGAATGAACGTGCGATTTGAGTAATTTAAGTTGGGAGTTCATTCAATTCTTATTAAAGCTTTGCGAATGAAACTTATGGATTCTTTAGGAATGGTTTAACGGAATGGTATATGAACATTTTTAAAATCTAAATTCCATTTTTCGTGAACTAAGCTTAACTTGAATTTAGTCTTTTGAAGCTCTGGTTTTAGCCCCCACTACCGGTGAGTAGTGTTAGTTCTGATGTCTTATCTCAATGATTGAAAGTCTCCGATTCTTTGACCTTTTTAAGTTTTCAAAATAATTTATAAGCTTGTTCGTTTACTTCCCAGGAAAATTTTCTGTTCCAAAGAATCGGTTGTACAATAGCTACTTTTCATTCACAACCCCTTCTACTGTCGATTCTAACACTGATTCTTTTTGTTTGAAATTTTCCCAAAAGCAACCCCTTCTATAGCTCTAAAGTGGAACAAGTTGCTCTAGAATCAGTTCTGGAACTAGTTCTGGAATTGATTCTACGTCACCCACACCTTTCATATAGGATCCCAGGAACTGGTTCCGGAACCAGTTCCATGGAATCGGTTGCAGTGGAACCATTTGTAGAATGGGTGTGGTTGGCTACCGATTGTAAAAAATTTTCCTGGGTTACTACAAGTTACTACCCTACGGGAAATTTTAACAAACTGTCACCGAACTGGCCCCTTTATATGAAATAGACTGGTCACTTTTACATGGCGTTGTCATAGGAGGTGGAAATTGACCCCTTGTGACATGTCACAAGACAAATCCCAGGACAGGTCCCTGAAATTGAGAGTTCAGTAACCTGTCCTAGGATTTGTCTTGTGACATGTCACAAGGGGTCAATTTGCACCTCCTATGACAACGCCATGTAAAAGTGACCAGTCTATTTCATATAAAGGGGCCAGTTCGGTGACAGTTTGTTAAAATTTCCCGTAGGGTACTTTTACTACAGCTGGAAAATTTCAATACAAAAAGTAAACAAAACTTTCCAATTGCAGTAAAAGTAGTAAGAAAATCGAGTAAATGAACACACTGTATATTTATTTTCAAAATTTTTGTTACGACATTATCATCTGTCTAGTGTTGCCACTCTTTACTGTAAAATTCCCAACTTTTCAGCAAGTAAACGGAAAACAGTGTTGCATTTTGTATATGTGTCAAAAAGTTGGTATTTAATTTTGTGTTGGAAATCTATTTGAAATCCCAAATTCTTATTGGATTTCCATCGAAGTCTCTTTTGAACCTAATGTAAATTTGCTTTTATAGTATTAAATTCAGTAATAAAATGCCTAACACAACAAATACAGAGGCAGATAATGATGCCACACCATCTCCATCATTTTTAGGATCTTCGATAAACTCGGAATCATAGTAGTTACCATATATTGAAAAGGCTAATATATTGGAGGTGGTAGTGTTGAGAATATATCGTACATTATGATGTTTACTAAAATATAAAAATATTAATGCTTTTAGGTACAATTGATGTTTTAACAACTTACCTATCTACAGTCTCATGCCATTCAAATTTTGATACTGGCAAAGGCATTATGTCAGCCGTTAAACTGTTGGGCATTAGCAAATATTCTTTAACTATGGGAAAAGTAGCTGTAATAGTAATATTTTCAAAAATAACATCAGTGTCGATTTCCGAAACTTTTCCACAATCCATGATATCAATACCAACACAAGTGAATACCGCGCAATTTTTGAGATAATTAGTTTCAGCACCTATTTCATTACGCATTCCATCATATACGCCCAAGCGATAAAGATAATGTTTGCTATTCTCATTGGCGGAAAATGTTTGCCAGTTTAATTCAAATTTACAACAGAATGATGTATTGTTAAAACATAATTCATGTTTAAAACTAGTACCACTTGTAAGATTTACTGGTACACTCTCGTAGTTCTGTAAATAGTCGCGTTTAAGAGTAATACTTGGACGTGGAAGTTTAGTAGTAGGTGGTGAGATAGATAGCAATGATCTTTTTTGTAAATGACGATTTTTAAAAATTTTAGGAACTTGAGATACATAGAGTTTCCGTTCTCCACTGCCCTGATTCATTTTTGCAACCAAATAACCATGACGTCCATTGTAAATACCTGATCCAGTAGAACCCACCGAAGGATTTGATGCTCCAGATGCTAGAAGATTGACATTATTTGCGTAAGACCAACCCTGATGTACTTGTACAGCTAAAATGGAAAAAAAAACAAAACAATACGGTTATCTTATCTTATATCTTATCGCCCACATTTCAGTTATTTGACCCAAAACTCAAAAGTGGTAAGTCATGGTGTTTATATAAATTGTACACCCAGAAAAGGGTTTGTTGTCGAATTTTAAACCGACCGACAATTTAGTTGTTCAAAATACCAAATCGGTTGTTCCAACCCTAATTCAGTTGACACAAAAATATTTTGGTTGGGACAGCAGAAATAGGGTTCGGTGGGGTCAACATTTTCTTCTTCTCTGTCTATGTTTAGAAGGTTTGATCGATTAACTCACCCGTTAAGAAGGGCAATTGTGAAAACCACATCGAGTTGAAAATAAAATCCTTTATTCCGTGAGAAACAGCCATTTCTTGAGCAGGTGAATAGAAAAGTATATCGAAGCAGATAAAATGGCCAAATCTTACACCGAAATCAGTATCGAACCACCCGATTTCCGGAACTAATGTAGTATTTTTATTTTCACCATATAAATGCACCTTGCGATAACGTGATATAACAGCGCCAGAACGATCAAATACCACATTTGTATTATAAGTATTCAAACCATTTGAAGCACATTGTCGCTTATCTTCCGGAACACTAGAACATAATTCTTTTTCTGTCAAGTTAATAACAAGATATTTGGTTTGATTTTTAGCGGCACACGACAATTGCACTAAAATATTATGGTATTTTCCGTTAACATCACATGGCACTATCATTTCTTTGCTTGGATTGGGTACAAATGTGGCCTGATCATTACTATTTAGAGTTGATTCAGGAAATACTATAATATCTACGGGTCTAGCATCTTCAGAACTTATGATTTCTAAATAACCATTAAGACTATCCAATACTCGTGCTTCTGATGTTAAATTGCTAGAAGAACGAAATTCCGCTACTCCAGCCGTATAGTAAGAATCAGTTGGTAAAGAAGCCTAAAATACAAATATAGAATTCTTGATATTGAAACGGTAGATAGTGTAGATAACACAAATGATGGGTTTATAAATACTAAACATGCTTTAGAAGAGTTGAATTAACCATATAGATAATAAAAAGAAATCAAAACAAATTACAAAAAATAATCACTTCTTCACACCTGTAACGATAACTGAACAATTGCGCCGAGTGCTATAATCATTAATATTAGTTGATTCATTTTTACTAAACAAAGGTTTATTGTAATTAATTTCTTATAACTATTTTTTATAAATAATGTATTTAATACTTTAACTACCAAACTGGAATTGTTAAAAAGCTTAGAGGGCATTTTGCTTAAATTGAAAAATTCTAAAGCTTTTTTTTTTGCAAACTAATCTAATCATTTGGTCGAAAAGGAGATTAATTTGTCTAAAAGCGTTAATGATTTATAATAACTCATTGCGTGTGTGTCGTTATTTTGGTTTCGTTTTAAGGAATAGTTTTAGGTGCACTCGCAAACTACTTAATATAATTGTCTAATTAATGAAATTTAAAAATAATAAATTTATTAATTTTAAATCCATTTTGCTTGATATACATACATATTTGTGAAAAGAAGATGTTCGACATACAGGCTCTGAAAAAATCCGAAAAAAATTGCCCAAAAAATTTATATATTTTTACAGAGACTTATTTATTTGTGTATTTTTCCATTAAGGATCAGTACGATAGTTAGCGCTTGGTAGAATTCTTTTTCGAAACAAAACTTCTGGTCTTTGGATAAAAAAAACACGAAGCGTGAAACAATTTAGTAGACACAGCATGCCTGACTAACTACAATTAAAAATTTAATCTTCATCCTAGCAAAAAAAAAAATTAACTACATTCAATAAAACAATGTAGAAAATAAATATTGAAATATCAAAAACTAATAGAAATTTTACGCACACGCATTTTGCAGAAAAGTTTTTGAACTTACTTGTTAAACTCATTGACGCAATGTCAAGGGAAAGATCAGCTACCGTTGCAACCATTGGGTATAAAAATTGTGTATGTTTTGTTTTTGTACAATAATATTATATGTATGCATTTATTCTAATCGCATGTGGAGAAACAAGGCATGCTCGAAAAAGTGGGCATTCGTTTTTACAGGTATACTACAAAGCTTCCAAACTATTCTATTATTGTTTCATTAGTTTATTTTTTTTTTTCATCTATAAATGCTTCAAAATTATTGCTTAATAAACCACAATTTATGAACTCCATGTATTACACCATTATTCAATCAATGCACTTAAACTCTAAAAATGTAAGAATGGAGAAAAATGATGATACAGTATAAATTTGTATAGAAAAACGTGTGCTCATAATGTACAGTAGGGAGTCCCGATAACAAAATTTGTAATAGCTCTGTAGTTTAGTTTTAGTAACGTGTTAAAGAAAGAAAAGGTCCCGCTGATTATGTAAGGCATTGTTGTATTTAGTAAAGACGCCTCCAAACAAATCGAATTTTTCAAAATCCAAATTAACAAAAAGTGAAATATTCCTGGCGAATCTAATACAATTTTGATGATATATAAATCTTAAGTGAATGTTAGATATTGCAAAAATATTTTTTATAATGACTTAACTGTAAAAACGCCTAAAAACGTCTACGCCTTACATACATAATCAGGGGAAATGATTTAAAAATTCTTTAATGAGATCTTTAGTTCCCTACCACCGTTTAAAGTTGCGGATGCTGGGGTATATTGGTAAAAAAAAAGCACACAATTGGTATAAAAATTTTCGTAATTTGAATTTTCGAATGAAAATTATAGTTTTTTAAAATTTATTTTAAGACTTTAAAAGGCAAGTGTGGACTGGATCTTAAAAATGCAATGGTGGATCGAAGTTACTCGGTAAAAAATTCCGAAATACTCTTTTTTTATATAAAGCACATCCTTAGACAACTTGCGATATCTATGTTCCGAAACAACTGAAATTTTTTTTAGCCAAAATACACTGCTATCGTTATCCTTAATCATTAGTGGGGGACTAAATATCCCCTCAAAAATTGTTTACTTATTTTTGACGTATTCAGCTCATTGGTGCGCATAGTTTTAGTGATATTCTTTGAACTAATCAAATAACAAATTTATCGGGACACTTTAATGTTCAGCCATATATTTGAAGTAATACAACAAGAAATACTGTTAAAAATGCCAGTGCAACAAGAAAAATACACTCAAAATAATACATTTGCAGAAACAAATACATAATCTGCATAAATTTAGAAAATTGTCTGTATTACATAATACTAATAAAAGTTAACATGTCTGGAATTTAACAGAAATATTGTTATTAATTTCGGCCTCAAATACAAATTTATTTTTCAACTTTTCAATTAAAAAGTGGTCAAATTTTTGTTCATATTACTTTATTTTTACATCTCTTTCTTTCTACAAGCAAATTAAAAATTATCGTGCTTTAAAAATGTTGTTGAAATTTACAGATTCCTAATTTTCACCTGCATTTTTAAAACTTTAAATTGCAAATCTTTGCTTGTACCATTTTTTAAACATAAGAAGAAGTCGAAAATTGGCTAAAATAAACAACAAATTGATTATCAAAATTTTTACTATAATTATTTTCAGTGTAGATATTCAAGGGATTATCTTTTTTTTTTTTTGTTAAGTTTTAAAGCAATGTTTCCTACCACATACAGTTAAACCCATTTCAGACAAACTACCTGAAACCAGACAAATTTTTAAGGATATTTTCGAATCAGTATTTCTATATTTTTGAATTCTTGTATATCGTATGAAATCTCGAACTTTTACATATTATCATAAAATCTAGTGTCCGACCGAACTCACTTTTTTAAGGCCGAACCGAAGCCGAAGCCGAACTTCGGCCAAAATTACTAAGTTCGGCCGAAACCGAAGCCGAAGCCGAATACTTTTGTGTTTGAATAAAAATACAATTTCATGCAACTTTTTCAAATTCAAAAATGCGGAAACCAATTACTAAATATTTCTAAATTGTAAAAACATAAAAAAGTTGTATTTTTCGCTCTTTAAGTAAAAATTAAGTTAAATATGTGCATATTTATAAGTTACTATACAAAATTAAAGAGCTAAATGTTGCAAAATATTGATTTATAGAAAAGTTCGGTATTCGGCCAAAATTTAGCCGAACACCGAACTTGGCCGAACATCACTTTTTGGCCGAACTCCGAAGCCGAAGCCGAATACTCGGTCGGACACTAATAAAATCACAAAGAAATAATTTACAAAATTCTGATTGTATTATTAAACATACCGTTTTTGTAAATACAAACAAAAAACTTTTAATATTTGTGAATACAAGCAAAATGTTGTTACTCTTTTTTAAATTTGGATTTTTATTTTTAAAGAATTTTTACATGAGACTGGTCCGCTAAAGAAGATTGGGCAGCTTTGTGAATTTTCATTTATCATTTAAAAAGAAAATAAAGTACACAGAGAATTGCCTGCATACTATTATTGAATGAAGTTTCACTGGAATTCGTCCATTGAAACTTTTCCTTTAAATAATACAGTTTTTCGTAACATTTTATGAATAATTTCATTTATTTAATCAATATTTGATACACCCAATGAAAAAGTTTCATTAAAAATAGTTTCGTAAAAATTATGATGCTTTTTCGTAAAATTTAAGAAAATTTTCAATCACTTTGTGAAGAAAACTTCATTAGTTTAATGAAAATTTTCATTAAAACCTGCCCAAGAAAATTCTTTCAGTGTATTGGTGAATACTATTTTTATATATTCATATATGATTTTTATACAATCATTTATGATTTTATACAATTATAACTTGTCTAGTATTGTGAAACATATATTTTTATATGATTATATCAAAAGATATTTAATTATATAAAATTATATTAACCAGATCCACCATTTTTCGGATCAGATAATATATTTTTTATATAATTATATTAACCCATACATGATTTGATCCGAAAAATGGTGGATATGGTTAATATAATTTTATGTAATTAAATATCTTTTGATATAATCATATAAATATATATGTTTTACAATACTCGACAAGTTATAATCATAAAATAAATATCTGATTATATAAAATAAAATCATATCTGATTATATAAAAATCATTTTTACTAGGGTATTTCTGTTTTTATTAAATATTGTACTGAAAAACAATGGGGGATTCACGTAAGGTTTCGTGTATCGTGTGAACTAAGCAAATCTAGTAAGTTTCCGAGTCTTGATGTGAAACTGCATACATAAAAAGTATCTACACATTAATCAGTACTTATACGAGCTATAGTATAGTTTAGGAATAATCCATAAAAATTCTAAATAAAATGAAATTTCAAATAATTTTCCATAAATCATTACTGGATTTTTCACTAAAGGTGAGCTTTTAATTTTGAAAGTGAGATATGTTCAAATGAAGCTTTTATTTTTGGGCTTTCACTTAAAAAAAAAATAGGAAAAATGCATTAAAATTATGATAAATTTGATATGAAACAGTTTTTAATAAAATTAAATGTCATGAAATAATCGTTTAAGTGTTTTAAATTTGTAAAACTAGATTTCACTACTGGGGGAATTATTTATTAGGTTTTTAAGTTATTTATTAAACAATTTTAGTCTTTCTATTTGCATTTATAATCTGCTTGCGGGTAGACAATTTTTTTGTTTTAATTTTCATTTATATTTTATGGTATCCTTCAAGCCTATGTATAAATTTGGTGGTACATCATTCCTAAACCAAAATAATTGGCTAACTTTTATTAATATGACCCAATATTCAATTTAAAAATAAAAGAATCTGTTGTTTCGATGTAAATTTATAACGTTTTAAATGAAAATGAATTTCAATTTACTAAGATATTAAGAGTTTATTTGAAACAAGACTATAACATAAATTATATAGGGAAAATAAATGTTTCTTTTTTAAATCAATAGACTTGTTTTGTTGCTCCATATGTGGTACGAAATCCCATGTAAAGTCTGACTGCGTATGTTAAGTGTTAACTCTTTTAACATACTATTTTCAATGTCGATAATGTATGGGTAACTCTCAGATAATTTCATTCAGATTTTATACAAAAATATTTTGCCGGTTTTTCGTGTTCATATTATTTTTTAAATCACTTGAATTTTATATCAAAATTTGTGTTTGTAAAATAATATTTTCCAATTAAAAATTAATTGTAATTGACTTCGATAAAATCTTAAATTAAATATAAATTAAACATGAAACTGGGCTATTTTTGATCTTACAATTTCAATTCCATGGGCGAGATCTTATTAAATATGACAACATATGTAAAATGATATATTTGGATATTGGGTCATATAAAATTTGTTCGAAAGACGAAATTTATGTCTTATTATATATAGTGCCATACAAAGCAATATATAACGAGACATAATTTTATTATATAATATAAAATAATATATAACCCGTTTTACTCGGGAACCCAATGTTTAAAAATTTTCATACAAAAATTGGTTGTGTTTTATAAAAAATAACTTAATTTGTTTATGGAGCCTTATATGGTTATATGTGAAGCCACGATTTTTACTCGGGTTGGCAAAGATTTTTTTTGTGTGTCAAATAAATTGATTCCCTTTTAAAAGATTTTAACAATGGCATTTTTGTTTTGGTTCTTAAAATGTTTTTTATGACTAAAATTAGAAAATCGTATTCCAAACAAAAACAATTTAAAAAATTTAATATTTTTAAAATTTCCCGTTTTCCCTGGAATACTTACATTATACTGACCAATCGTCAAGATTCAGAAATCTGAAGCGAATTCATCTTAAACGAGTTTTACTGTACCATTACTTATATATTGAGCAAAGTATGCCAGGGAAATATTTTATTCTTAGATTCAGATTCGCACCATTAGCATTGGATGTATTATTTTTGCATTTTTGCATTTTTTAAGTTGGTATTTTGTAACTGCAATACACCTTCAGTTCATGATCATATCGTAAGGTTAAATGCAAAACAAGTAATATTTTAATTTTTTACAGCAGAAGCAAGCAATATCGATAGATATTTTAACAAAATTGTTTATAAACATTGTAATTTTTATTATAGAATGATAAAATTTTATTGAGATTTAAGAACAAAAATACTCGAGTTTTTCATAAATACCGCTCTTTTTTATCGTAATAGTCCTAAATTTTGTGTAGTTGCAAATTTTAACAAGCTGGGCACCCTACTGGTAAAGCTAATTCAAGTACGCTGAATTCAATGGTGATAGCCGTTATTCAAAGTTAACGCTCGTATTCGCGATATTCGCGATCAGAAATTTTGA
Source organism: Leucophora obtusa (assembly GCA_949987735.1). Classification (NCBI taxonomy): domain Eukaryota; kingdom Metazoa; phylum Arthropoda; class Insecta; order Diptera; family Anthomyiidae; genus Leucophora; species Leucophora obtusa. The sequence continues at coordinate 705,287 of OX465297.1, forward strand.
CGCTAAGGTACCAAAAAAATTATATTTTTATACTTCTCGGATCATTTTTAATTATAACCTTCAAAATCTTTCATTACCAAATAAGTGGTTATATAATAGAAATTCATAGCTCCGCACAACTTATTTTTTGGCGTCTAAACTCATTATTTTTGTTTGGCGTGGTCGTTTTTATAAGTAGTCACGCTTACCCGCTCGCTTACGAAAAAATGAGAAATAAGTAGTTATGAGGTTTTGAAAAATAAGTGGTTACACACATGCTTACAAAAAGTTGAATTATAAGTGGTTATCAGATTGCTTACTTGATTCTTAAAAATAAGGAGTTAGGCAAATACTATTAGTTAAGGAAGTAAATTCAGAAAAATTTAAGTTTTAGTTTTAGGACACGTCATACAAATTTAAACATAAAACATATTTACATATAATAAATAAAATTTTTATAAAATTTAACTGCCCGATTAAAAATAGCAATATGTTTTCATGTGTGGTCACGTATGATCGCTCATATATCTACGATAACGAAAATTGAGGTAATATGTAGATATATACGCATGTATTACCACATATTTGAGTAGATACGTGTCTACATATATCTGTATTTCATATATGCTGTTAATAAAATACATATATACTTCTTGTTAATATATAAAACTTCTTTTTTATTTTCTACATTGTTCATTATTATTACATTTTACTTATATTCTATATAAAAATACAATTTTTTATACGAAATCAAAACTTATATTAACGAAACTTACAAAGTATAAACCGTTCTCAAAATCGACGCATAAATTGCGAATTCTTGCTTAAAAATCTGTTCTTTAAGACCCTTCACACAACATTTTAACTTAAGGTTTGTTTTCCGGAGTCCTGCTTATTGAAATATACTCATAATTCAAGCCAACAGCCATATTATAAAAAAAATTAGATGCGGATCCAGAGGTAGAGATATTTTACAACAATGGTGATAGCCGTTATTCAAAGTTACCGCTCGTATTCGCGATATTCGCGATCAGAAATTTTGACGCTAAGGTACCAAAAAAATTATATTTTTATACTTCTCGGATCATTTTTAATTATAACCTTCAAAATCTTTCATTACCAAATAAGTGGTTATATAATAGAAATTCATAGCTCCGCACAACTTATTTTTTGGCGTCTAAACTCATTATTTTTGTTTGGCGTGGTCGTTTTTATAAGTAGTCACGCTTACCCGCTCGCTTACGAAAAAATGAGAAATAAGTAGTTATGAGGTTTTGAAAAATAAGTGGTTACACACATGCTTACAAAAAGTTGAATTATAAGTGGTTATCAGATTGCTTACTTGATTCTTAAAAATAAGGAGTTAGGCAAATACTATTAGTTAAGGAAGTAAATTCAGAAAAATTTAAGTTTTAGTTTTAGGACACGTCATACAAATTTAAACATAAAACATATTTACATATAATAAATAAAATTTTTATAAAATTTAACTGCCCGATTAAAAATAGCAATATGTTTTCATGTGTGGTCACGTATGATCGCTCATATATCTACGATAACGAAAATTGAGGTAATATGTAGATATATACGCATGTATTACCACATATTTGAGTAGATACGTGTCTACATATATCTGTATTTCATATATGCTGTTAATAAAATACATATATACTTCTTGTTAATATATAAAACTTCTTTTTTATTTTCTACATTGTTCATTATTATTACATTTTACTTATATTCTATATAAAAATACAATTTTTTATACGAAATCAAAACTTATATTAACGAAACTTACAAAGTATAAACCGTTCTCAAAATCGACGCATAAATTGCGAATTCTTGCTTAAAAATCTGTTCTTTAAGACCCTTCACACAACATTTTAACTTAAGGTTTGTTTTCCGGAGTCCTGCTTATTGAAATATACTCATAATTCAAGCCAACAGCCATATTATAAAAAAAATTAGATGCGGATCCAGAGGTAGAGATATTTTACAACAGTTTAACATACTTTTATAAGATTCTGGAAATATATAAGGTGGTGTAGGGTTAGTAACGAGCTTGAGCAATCGCCAGCATTCAATTTAAGTAGAAGTTACCTTTATCTTTGAAACAAAAAAATATTTGTTTCTGTTGACAATAAACTAACAAACGGCCCCGAAAGTCGATAAAAATGCTGGATTACTTCGATTAATTAAATTTCAAATTGCATTCAAAATTCATTTTAAGAAAATTAAGATTTTTCTTGTTATATCAGAATTCATTATGTCAAAAATGTTTAAATTTTATTAAATCAGGAATAACAATGCGTTATATTAAATCGAATGTAACTTAATATCGCGATATTTTCCCGAAAATGGTTTATTAAATATATTTGACGGATTTTGTGTGACATTCCTAGTTGAAAATATCATCTAAAAATAAAAGTTATCTCTACAATATATGTTATGTATAATATTAAATGATCTCATTATCAAAAGACAACATGAATATATTGATCAATGATCATATATTGGACAAAATATGGCATATATTTATATACATGCTGCCATACTTTAGCATGTATGAGTTCTTGATTTTAATATATGCATACATGTGTGATTTAATGTATGTCATATATGTTAATGTATGACCATATAATATTCATATATGATTACATGTCAAACCATACATGTCCATATGTTAACATATATTTTTATTTTTAACCGGGTGTGTAAAAAGTACTTATTTAAACTATTACGAGTAAGTCATTATTTTATATACATATATAGAAACAATGAATACAATAGGCCCTTATTAGGAAGTCATTATTTTAAATTATAAAATAATGCAAAAGGTAATGATTCATCATTTTGGGTAATGCTGATAGTAATGAGGTGTCATTACCAATATTTTGCTGGGAAATTTATCAAATTTGCTTAAATATGTACATTAATTTTTTTTGCGAAATTTTTTTTTCCCGATTTTTTTGCGTAATTTTTTTTTTTTTTTGCAAAAACATTTTTTTCTTCAAATAAAAAGCACAATGTTATGTTATTTTGTGTATATTCATTAGTGTTTAGAAAAACATTCCTTAGAGTTAAGAAAAAATATTTTTCCGCGAAAAAAAAAATTGCAAAAAATTCTATTTAACAGAGTTGGATTGATTTAAATTCAAAACTTATCCCAAAAGAATAAAAATATCGTTTTATGGTACTTTAGTATTTAAGTTTTAAATCGCGAATATCGCAAATACGAGCGCTAACTTCGAAAAACGACTAACACCATTGAATTCAGCGTACTCAAATTAGTTTTACCAGTAGGATGACCAGCTTATTAAAAAAAAGTGTCAAATTCGAATACAATGTAATCACCAATAAAAACGGCTTTAAAAAATTTGTTACGTTGTTTTGCATTTCACCTGACGATATATAATTCTGTAGATTTTCTTGCACTATTTTATTTAGCAAGAAATGCAAATTTCGTGTATTTTTCAAAACCACAACATCATTATTTACTTCGCGCCACTAAGTATGTCATTATTAAGGGATGCAAGACAGGTATTTATTTATGGTACGTACGTTGATACTGCCAGTGAATAACGACTGCTTTCTTACTCTATAATTTCTGGTGTCGTAAACAAATTTCAAAAAATTTGTGCCTCAAAAACCATAAGGACTATAAATAAATATAAATTTAACAACAACAGAGAACGAAGAAGTACAAATCTACGGGTATTTTCAGCAAGGTCGTCTTACATGGGTATATTTGTGTTTGTTGCATTCATACCCGTATACATGTAGTTGGCATACATCGGAAATCTATAAAACACGACCATGCATCCTTGCAACCTACCAACACTTGACAGTACATCAGAAGACGGATGATTGTTTGCCAGCTTGCTTGGTGGTATTATGAACTGATGTTGATGTTTTTGCTTACAGCTATTAAGTGGCGCTTCTATATGTACTTGTTGTAGTAGTAGTAGTAGTTACCGTGATAGTATTAGTGAATAGGGGCAAATTACATTTGAATTGTGTGCAAGCAAAACATTTTGTTATTCTACAAATCTACATACATACAATCTACTTGTATTCATAATACAATTCTTAGTTGAAAAGCATTGTTATGTCGTGGTTTAACGATTTGAATTTTATTTTATTTATTTTTTCATCTCGAACTACACTCAGAGGAAAGCTTAATCATATTTATGAAAACCTTTTTAAATATGATAAAAACTGCGTCCAATTAAACTTCTAATAAATATTGAGAAACTATTTGATAAAAATATTATTGACATAATCATTTTCATAATTTCTCCCAGACCTGGTTAAATTTTATTATCGAAGTGCGGTAGTACTAGTACTACTAGACTGAAAAATTTTTACGTTTTCCACTATCTCGGTTTTGGAGATAGGGGCAATTTGTATAATTTTTCCGAAATTATAAGTAATAGAGTGGGCCGATTTGTATTGACAAAAATTTTTTGATATTGTGCCATCGATATTTCGATAGCTTTTGGCATGAGGAAAAAAAAGTTCCACTACGACATACCAAAAAAAATCATTCTCGAGGCGCCCAAATTTCAATTTTTTTTACAATTTTCTAATAATTTCTAGATTAGCGCCATCTTGCGGTGGCTTTTTGAAACAACCAATGAAGTTGTAAACAATATAACGTTACAACCTTTCCAGAAAGGTATTACTTGAAAATCGGATAAAAAATGTGGCAACTAGAGGTGAAAGTATATAAGTAAAATTATTTTCTGCTTGATGATGAAATGATGATGTTGATAAAAACAAGCAGAAAATAATTATACTTATATACTTTTTATCCGATTTTCATAAGTAATACCGTTCTGGAAAGGTTGTAATGTTATATTGTTTACAACTTCATTAGATGTTTCAAAAAGACACCGCAAGATGGCGCCAATCTAGCATTTATTAGATAATTGTAAAAAATTGAAATTAGGACGCTTCGAAAATGATTTTTTTGATATGTCGTAGTGGAACTTTTTTGCCTCATGCCAAAAGCTATCGAAAAATCGGTGGCACAATATCGATTGCTAAATCGACCTACCCTAATAAGAAATGAATTTGCTTAAAAAATTGTTTAAAAAAAATTGCTTTGAAACGTTAATAAAACAGAAATTAATTTTTGTCTCTTCCTTTTAGTAGTACTAATTTAATCTAAAACAAAAGTGATAAACATTTGTTTTAAAAAATGGTAAGAAAGTTACAAAACATGATTCATAATATTTTATGAAAAGTTTCATCATATTTATGAAAACTTCATAAATATAACAATTCTTCATATATTTTCGCCCAATGTAATTTTTTCATAATAACTGTTTCTTAAATATGATGACGCTTTTTTTCCCTGAGTGTACAAAAGAACTTTTGTGGCATGTTGACAACAACAACAACGACTACGACAACAACAACGACAAGAGTGCCTTTTGTGGTTGTTTCTATTTGAATTCAAATTGAATTTTCCACTTTTGCAAACACTGATGATGCGATTATGGGTTTCTTTCAGCCAACTATTTTATTTCCTCCATATTTTTCATTTAAAGTATTTCATGTCAAATTGAATTATGAAAATTGTCATAAATGGTAATAATTTAGTGCTGAGGATAAATACACAATCCCTGCAGATATGTATATGACATTTAAAAATGAATAGTAAATGTTTAATCATATTACGATAAATAAGCAACAACTACTAATCAAACACACTGACTGACACTCTATTAAAACCAAAACAAAATATCATAAATCTTGATCAATTTTGCCTAATGGAAATAAAACGCTCACATTTCTTGAATAAATTTTTAACATTCCATATGCGGGCCCATCATTTTATGATAGTTAGGAAAACCCCAAAGTCGCCTTAAGGGCAAAAAACTAAATTGATGTTGGTTAAAAAACAAAATGTTTCATATGATGTCACTCACTCATACTTCTAAAGTGTCTCATCCTCATACATAGATGTTGTCAGTGGAAATTCTTGTTTGTAGACATTTTCCATTAATCAAAACTACAAAAAGACTTGTAAACAAACAGATTTTCCTATAAAGACACTCATTTAGCTCAAGCACACTACTTACATAACTACTACAATATTTGTATGTGTATGTGTTTGTATTAAAAGTAATTTGAGTCGCCATTTAAAAGTTTTATCAGTTATGTGTTTATTAAATAGAGTGTATTTGTATGTGTGTGTGTGCAAAGAATCCTCACACATAAATATATAAGTGGCTACTTGGCAGTCTTTAGCTATGGGTTGTTATTCTCTTATTAGCTAGTAACAAGATTTAATTTCATAAAAATTTGTTTATTTACAGCAAATTCATAATTGAATGCATGCTTGTAAACGTACTATAAATTAACAATTCCTCTTGTTGTTAAATTGTTATTTTACGGTTAGTTTTAAACTGATATCTAATACGACATTTTTCGATGTTTTTTAATTCCGCAAATTATCATTCATTTATTTATTTTTATTCGCGAATTAAATTTTTTTATATGATTTGCGAATTAATAAAAGAACATATAAATCTATTAAAAAAGTTGCATCAACTACACTCATAATAATCCATGCATAAAAATACAAAATAAATATGAAAACAACAAAAACATTCGTAAAATAAACCATTTTTCGTATATTTTACGAAAGTTTTTGTTGTTTTGACATTTTTGAGTAGTTTGTTGTTTGAATTACTTTCAGTGTAGTAGAGTTTTTCCTTTAAGTTTAACTTATTTCAATCATCTTTTATTCAGCTTCTTATGTGTTATACTTTTTAATGGTGCACTCCTTAGACTATTTTTAACCTAGAGGTAATTACTGTTTTGTAAGAAGTTACCTCGATGGATATGAGCTTGTTAAAATAATAAGTTTTGAATGTTTTTTAGTTTGATTTTAGATCATAAATTAATATCACTTTCTGTTTAAATTATTTTTTAAATTAAAGAAAGATGATACAATTTTCACAAGTAAATTACAAAGAATAAAATATTTGAAAGAATTCGATAAGGCCAGCAAGACAGAATACGTATTTTCGGCTTTCGCTACAAAGCCATCATCAGTGTCATTTGCCTTGATGGGTTAAATATTGATAATCGTATACTTATGCGAAAGTTGAAAGCAAATCGAATATGTTAACAACTCAACTTAGACTAACATCAACGATGATATTTTTATCCTTTGTTATTATTACACTCATAGAAATAAATCCGTAAAAATAGCAGAAAAAGTTACTAAAAATTAGTTAAAAATGATGCTGCAGAAAAAAACTGCTAAAATTAGCAGATTTTTTTACTAAATACTAGTAAAATGAGAACAGCAAAATTAAAACTGCTAAATTTACAGAATTTTAGTTATATTTAGGCTAACACAGAAAAAAGTATCACAAAATTTTAAGTAATTAAAAAAAATTGTTGGCTTTTTACTTAGATATCTAACAATTTTTTTATTAAATGTTTGTAAATTGTATCAAAAATATCAAAAAAAATAGTCTTAGAATTTTTTGAAACAAAAAAAAAACAAATCATTTATTTTTTTTTTGTCAATACGACAACATAAAGCGAAAAATTGTTTTAATATAACAAACTCGTTGTTGAAATTTATTTTTTTATTTTTAACAAATACAAACAAGTTACAAAAAAAAATTATTGTATTTACAAAACACATTGTTAAAAAAAAATTGATTTTATTTTTAACAAATTACAAAAAAGTTACAAAAAGGGATTTGTATATACAAATTCCATTGTTGGTGCCTTTTTAAAAAATTTTTTGTTTGTTTATGCAAAAAAGGTGTTTAACATTACAAACAGAATTTTGTAAATTTTTTCTGTGAACTTTTAGTTAATTGAAAATAGCAAATTGTACTGTAAAATCTGCAGAAAATTTTGCTAAATATTTGTAGACTAAAAATAGCAAAAATAAACTGTTAAATCTACAAAATTTTTGCTATTTTTAAGCTAAATTTAGTTGAATGCAAATAGCAGTCTATTCTGCTAAAATCAGCAGAAATATTTGCTAAAAAATTGTAAACTGCTGTTTTCAAAAGGCTCGATTTTTATTTGCATTTAAAAAAAAAATCGAAAAAAAAACTTCGAAAATTTTAAATTTTTTGGTGATTTTTTAGGCTACTAATTATTTAGCAAAATTTTTTGCTGATTTTAGCAGGTTAATTTGCTAATCTCCATTTACAAAAATTTAGCTCATATATAACTAAAATTCTGTATATTTAACAGTTTTAGTTTTGCTGTTCCTATATTACTAATATATAGCAAAAATAATCTGCTAATTTAGCAGTTTTTTTCTGCAGCATCATTTTTAACTAATTTTTAGTAGTTTTTACTAAATTTTCTACGGACTTTTTTCTATTAGTGTACTCTTTTTAGCTTTGAACCTTAATTTTTAAAGTATCTTAGCTGGTTCTATTCAACTCTGTGTATGATAAACACAAATTTTTCAATCACAACGAATCGTTAAATTTAAATGTATGTTATTTAAATTATATTTTGCACCGTATCTTGTGTTTTTAAGATGAATGAGGGGTATGTATAGTTGATCTTTTTATTTGATAAATTAATGTTTTTTAGTGTGATTTTAGATCATAAATTAATATCACTTTCTGTTTAAATTATTTTTCAAATTAAAGAAAGATGATACAATTTTCACAAGTAAATTACAAAGAATAAAAAATTTTAAAGAATTCGATTAAGCCAGCAAGACAGAATACGTATTTTCGGCTTTCGATACAAAGCCACCATCAGTGTCATTAAGTTTTGTAATAGAGAAGTAAGATGTTACCTACCTTTATTTCTTCTTACAAACTTCATTATCGGGTTATAGAAGGTTTTGCTGGGATGTCCAAGCATTTTTCTTATTAACGAAAACTGTTTTTTGTTTTATCGAAAACTTTTAATCTGTGTAAAAACAAATCTAAATTTCCCACTTTTTAACCCTAAACCCTGCGGACCTAAAAAAGATATGTATCTGAGTTTTGTAAGGATATGCTCGTTACAACAAGAAGACTAATAAGTTCAGGGGAGGTAATCCGTATCGGACATACGACTGAAAAATATTTTTAGCTGAGAAAAAATTTGAAGTTTTAATAAAGAGGTAAAAATATTCACAATACCTATCATTTTATAATTATAATACTTTCATATTTTCTGGTACTGTCGAAACTTTTCCTTTACTTTTTCTTTTCCGCATAAATTTGAAATTTTTTCGCCTATTTTTTAATGTTTTGTTTTTTTCAGTATTACGTTCATTTCATTCATTGGGGCCATCGTGTTAGTATTCAATATACAATTATTTTTATTAAAGGGAGTCCTATTTTAATAACTTGTTCATTTCTAATCTGTATGTTTCTGTTTATATTAATGCGTGTGCGTCAAGCATATACAGTCACTTAACTAAACGCACATCTTAATGGACTTTAATAGATGCTCTCTGGAGAGTAATAAAACTGAATGATATTAAATGTTATCTTGTTAAATTCAACCATTGCCAAACTACAAACAAAATAAAAATACAAAATCTAGAGATAATATTAAAAAATTCCTTAACAAACATGTATATAATTTACTTAGGGTGGATTGCATTCGAACTTTGAAAGAATTTCGCTTAGAGCAGGGTTAAACAAATTCGATCTTGCTACTTTTCTTCAGAAAATCGAAAATCTTCGAACAAAAAAATTGTTTTTTTTTTTGTACAAAACCGAAATTTTCTTCACATAGAATATTTCTCCCTTACTTAAATTCTGATCGGACAAGATTTGCGGTCTCCACGTCAAATTTAAGATTACAACTTTTTTCTAAAAATTTGCTGAGGAAAAATAGAGTTTTGTTCCATCGAAAATCAGGATTTTTCTGTTTTGGGTGAAATTTTCAGAAAATTTGATCAGAAAATTTTACTAATCATTTTTAAATATAAGGGACTTCCTATCATGCTTTAGAACTGATGTTTTCTTTGCATTTACTATGATTTCCAATCAGTCGATTAAAAATTATTCGTTTAACCGAACGAACAAAATAAAAATTCGAAGGAACAATTTAAAAATCATGATATTCGAATAACGAATAATTCGAATAATTTCTGCCGATTAATCGAATGATACGAATAAATTAAAAAAAACATTTTTAATAAAACCTTTTTATGCATAATCACTTTTTAAATTTATAAATGGCTTATAAAAAAACAAATTTTTCATACAAAATTCTTTTTATAAAGGTGTTATAAGATTTTCAAATTATTATGCATCCGCACTAAAGAAAATAGAATTAAAAATTTAACTCTAAGGGATATATATATACCCAGCAAAATCTTTCATTACCAAATAAGTGGTTATATAATAGAAATTCATAGCTCCGCACAACTTATTTTTTGGCGTCTAAACTCATTATTTTTGTTTGGCGTGGCCGTTTTTATAAGTAGTCACGCTTATCTGCTCGCTTACGAAAAAATGAGAAATAAGTAGTTACGAGATTTTGAATAATAAGTGGTTACATACATGCTTACAAAAAGTTGAATTATAAGTGGTTATCCGATTGCTTACTTGATTCTTAAAAATAAGGAGTTAAGCAAATACTATTAGCTTAAGGAAATACATTCAGAAAAATTTAAGTTTTCTCTAGTGTGTAATTTTAGGACTCGTCATAAAAATTTAAACATAAAACATATTTACATATAATAAATAAAAATGTATAAAATTTAACTCTGTAAAAAGTACTTATTTAAACTATTACGAGTAAGTCATTATTTTATATTTAGAAACAATGAATACAATAGTCCGTTATTAGGAAGTCATTATTTTATATTATAAAATAATGCAAAAAGTAATGATATATCATTTTTGGTAATGCAGATAGTAATGACGTGTCATTACCAATATTTTGATGGGTATATAAAAGCTAACAGATTTCGTAAAAATATGTAATTTTTTACGGTATTACCAATTTGGTTAAAATGAGAGCATTTTGGTCCATCATCTAAATATTAAAAATTTTTTGTAGTTTTCAAAATTTCATACTAATAAAACTGTGTTTCCCTAACTCCCACTGGAGCTGTCAATTAATAATTGTTTAATTGTTTTTTTGCATCATGAAAATAGTATGCCAAATGACTTGTTATTGAGAAGTTTAAAAATAACTAACTTTGTATTAAGTATTCCAATTGGTGCCAAAATTAAAAACAATGGAGATGATAAAATAAAAACTTTACTACTTATGTATTTTTTAAAATTATTTTTAATCGTTATTCGTTCGATTTATAGAATAATTTTAAACAATTAATCGCTTGATTAAAATTTTTTGGTCGTTTAATCGCTCGAAATAAAAACCCAAATAATTGACAACCCTAATGTTTATACCCGCATAACAAGCAAGATTTTTTATGCTTTTATTACGAATCGTTATTGTACATTTTCTTCGTAGATTTTTTTTATTTAAAATAAATGAGAAAAATTTTATGAAAGCCAGTATATACCGGTGAAGGTCACGGAACTGAACTTAAAAATTTTATGAAAGCCAGTCTATTCCGGTGAAGGTCACGGAACTGAACTTCTAGACTTTACACTATGGCTTTTAAATATATAATGCATTTAAGCCGCTTAATTTCATCTCACTTTGATTGAGTGCCAGGAAAACTTTTAAAAAAATTTCTGCTTTCTTATTTTTGCACAAAATTTCTATAATCTGAATGGTTTTGTTTAAAAAATATTTCGAATTATATTGTATATAGTTACAAAGATGAGTCTAAAGTACGGCATACATGTTCAATATTATTGATCAATTTTTCAAAAATCAACCAACCAGAACAAAGTATTTAAAAATAAAATGTTCTGATTGTTTGATTTTTGAAAAATTGATTAATAATATAGAACGTGTATGCCATACTTAAAGAATGCAAAAATTATATTTTTTTTATTAAATATTAAAATAAATTGTCAAAGATTTATATATACTAAAAATATTTTTAAAGTAAAAAAGAAGAAATCACGTAGCAAACGTACAATATTTTTGCATATTTAAGACACTTCGTTATATTCTTTTATTATTTAAAATGACAATCGTTTTCTGCTACAGACATACAAATCTCTATATTTCTGTTTATGTGTGCGTATAAACATTTCCAAGCAACCATGGCAATACGAAGAAGATCATATTTCCAGGAAGAAAACATTTATTGCCGGCAATATTAATTTCGTATTGCGGAAGTTTCCTCCATCGGGAGCAACTGTTACCCGAAAGCAATAATTTCAGGCGATACGAAGGCAATACCCCAGGAAGATAAATCGGCGATGTCGCTAATTTATCACCTCGAAAATAAAATAAACTCCCCGGTACAAAAGAAACGATTTATTTTTTTCGTTATTAAATTTAAGCCTGATAAAGAATATTTGCTTACATAATCCATTGGCCAACACATTATATTGATTTCATTGTAGCCGATTTTTTTCCGCGCATTAAATTTTTTCAAGGAATTCGTTTTCTATGTATCTGTTAGTTATTTTTGTACAAATTTTGTTTTTATTTTTTCCAAAATGACAAAAAATTTCAAACAAATTTTCTTTATCTTCCGGATGATAAAAATGTAATATTGCCGCAATATTATCATAAAAAATTATAACAAAAAATTCAATTTTTGAATTATTTTTTACAAATATCACCGAATTATCTTCCAAATGATAAAAGGAAGACAATTTCTAAATACTACTTGATTATTTTCATTCAAAAGAAAAATAGAAGATATCGCTTTAATATCTTCTTGGTAGATATCTTCCAAATGCTTTCAGTGTTATTTTTCCAATAATTTTATAAAAAGAATGAGTTTTATTGTTGCTCATACAACTTACATTCGTACACTTGGAAAAAATGTATGTGGTTTAAATATCTGTAAATCTTTATATATATTCAACTTCTTATTACTTAATTTTTTGTTGGAAAAGGAATTTTATATTTTCTACTCCAAAACTAAGCAAAGTAGAGTAATATTAACTAAAAGTTCTCCTTTATATACGTGTGATTTTTAAATTTCAACAAAAGTTTTTTTAGTGTTCTAGGTACACTATAACAAATAAAAGTTGGAATTACATTCAACATGGTAGTTGGTATTTTCATTAAATTTATTCACTTGGAATAGAAAGAAAACTGCTGAATTATATTTTTGTTTGTATCGCAACAGCGATAGCAGCAGAAGTAATAAGCCAAGATAAATAGTTCCTTTTTATAAAAAAGGGTATCCGAAAGAAAAGAAAAATTGCTGAATAAACTTATGGAAACATAACAAGAAAAAGCATCTGCAAAAATAAAAACATGAAAAATCACATTGTAAAAACGGAAATTAAACTTTTTTCTTTTCCTAAAGGTGGAGTCAAATACAAAAATGAAAAGACCCTTTTTTACTTGTTGCCTTTGTCATGAATCCTTTTTTTTTTTTTTTTTTTTTGTAAAATGTTTGTTTATTCCTACTAAGATAAACAATGTTTTGTTAAATATTTGATTTGTTAAGCAAAACAAAATCCTTATCGATTATTTCCTAATTTTACACAAATTTAATATTGATGAATTTATATGTAAATGCAACACTTAAAATATATTGAAAAAGAAACCGGGTAACAATTCGATTTATATATATACATAGGTAAATGTAAATTTGTAACAGGATTATTATTAGCCTTGTTTTGTTGCTCACACTTACCATGAATACGAAAAAACGACAATATATTTTGTATACAATCTGAAAGTTGCCCATACAATATTGACGTTGAAAAAATTTAAAGAGTTGACACTTAACATGCCCAATGTCAAAATTTGTATGGGATTTCATAACATCTATAGAAACAAAACGAGCCTATTATTACAAAAGTTTGATCAATTTATTGAAATCATGCTAATTTTGTAGAAAAATTAAAATAATTATAATAATCATACGCCATGGGGTTTAACATTAATTGTGAATAAGTTAATTGAAAATAAGTTAAAGAAGGACTACCTACTTTTCGTTTAAAACAATTGTATTTTGTGGTTTATTTTTAATTGTTAATTAAAAGTCGGTAAAAATAATTTATTTCTCGTTTATTTTAAAATTAATTATAAGAACTAATTGTTTTTAACAGAAAATTTCGACTGAATAACTTATACCGAAAGTCCATATTTTGTGTATTGAATGACTGATAGAAAAAGTTAAAAAGTAATTTAATAATAATTAAACTACTTATTCAATTGAAAATCTGATAGAAAAAGTTAAAAAATATATTTCTTTGTAATTTAACTACTCATGCAATTGAAAACCCTTTACTGATTTACTTTTTAAATAACTATTGAACTTTTATGGTAAAGTTATCGTAAGTGTATGAACCGATTTTGAAAAACGTAACATTTTTTACTGATTTACTTTCTAAATAACTATTGAACTTTTATAGTAAAGTTATTGTGAGTGTATGAACCGATTTTGAAAAACGTAACATTTTTTAATTTACTAGTAAAGGTATACAAGAAACAAGTTTACTAATGTAGGTTATCTGTTAAGGTATATACGTCGTTCGTATTCGAAAATTAAAATTTTTCATTTTTGCAAAAATCTGGTCTGCTTAAAATTGAAAATTAAAAGAAAGTAACTTCAGTAGTGTTTTGGTCGAAAAGGTACCAACACTTTTTTCTACTTTTTGACATTAGTAATTTAAATTTATATTTAATGAATTGTTTACATAATTTTCTTTATTTTAGTTCATTTTCTAATCTTATGGTTCTTTCTTCATTTCAATTGTGGCAAACCCACTTCTCTATATTTTTTTTTTGTAATATTAGTGTTTTTCTTTGACATTTTTTATTTTACAAAACAATGAATGAATGTTGATAAATTGTGAAATAACTGAATATGAAACCATTGTATATGTGAATAGTATACTCGTATCAATGTATGCTGAGATTGTATGCATCTGTATAATTCATAAAGTGTATATGTTTAACATTAGTAGTAAACATAGAATATCTTTAAACAACCATTAACAAACATAAAAAACGAGCCGATTGGACATCATTTTTTTTTATTATTTTGCCTCACTGCCTACAACAAGTTAACAAAGTTTTGATATGAACATCCGCTTCCGTTTGAAATGTCCCGTTTTGCTTTCGACCCCAACAGTAGTATAGAATAAGCAAACATGTTGTTATGAATGTATGAACGTTATCCAGGCACCAGCATTAAAAGTAAACAAAAACTGAAAATATCACAAAAAAAAAAAAAATCTGAATATAAAAAGTATTCATACAACATATGATGCTTCAATAAACACCCAACTCTTTTGTCTCACCAACCAACAACAACCAAAATGAAACGTTGCCTTTGTAGGCCTTGTATTTTCGAACATTTAAACAGTGATACTAAGGTACTCAAAGTTGTACACAAACTTAAACACACGCATATATAATATATAGGCTCTGCGACCTAGTTTGTACAATATTTACAGTATTTCCTTCATGTCGCACACACACACACACGCACACAGTTTTTGTTGAATGTCTACTTCGTAGTAGTAATATTTAATGTTAGGCAAACAACAAAAAGAAAAATATTTGAAGAACAGACAGACGGACGGACGTGCTTATAAATAAAAACGTTTAAACAGCATCCTTCAGGAGCAACATAGTTAGTATGGTACCTGTTGGAAATTTTATATTTGAAATATGTATATTTTTGTTATTATAAAAATTGGAGACTTAATAAACATCTGCTTAAAAAAAACTCTCACGCTCTTTTTGTTTCCCATTAAAATTTTGTAATAGGCGCATGCTTTGGAATGACTACACAAATCTCGATTTGGAACAAGAAGCAACAGTCTGGTACTCTCGTTTGAAGTGAGATTAACAGCAATAAAAACCACTTAACTTCATACCATTTATAATTTTCATCATCAGTGTCGTCGTCATCGTATGTGCGATACTAAGATGCACATTAATTATTAATGGCACAGCACAAAAAAACATCTTCCTTTCCTTCATAAATATACAAACGAACAATAAAAGTGTACATGTTGCAAACTTTTTTATTATTCTTTTTGGTCCATTTTTTGGTCAACATTTTTAAGGTTATCATTGATTCTATGCTAAAAAAAAAATAAGCAGTTGAACATTTAACAATGAACAATATGTCAAGGTACAAGGATAAACATTAAAAATGTATTAGTATGTGAATTAATAAGCGTTAACCTTTGTTTATGCCTTTAGACTACAGTATTATTAATTCACTACACTCATAGAAATAAATCTGCAAAAATAGCAGAAAAAGTTACTAAAAATTATTTAAAAATGCTTGAGAAAAAACTGCTAAAATTAGCAGATTTTTTTTACTAAATACTAGTAAAATTAAAACTGTTAAATTTACAGAATTTTAGTTATATTTAGGCTAACTTTTAGTTAATTGAAAATAGCAAATTGTACTGTAAAATCTGCAGAAAGTTTTGCTAAATATTTGTAGACTAAAATAGCAAAAATAAACTGTTATATCTACAAAATTTTTGCTATTTTTAAGCTAAATTTAGTTGTATGCAAATAAATCAGCAGAGATATTTGCTAAAAAATTGTAAATTGCTGTTTTCAAAAGGCTCGATTTTTGTTTTTATTTAAAAAAAAATCGAAAAAAAATTTCGAATATTTTAAATTTTTTGGTGATTTTTTAGGCTACTAATTATTTAGCAAAATTTTTTGCTGATTTAGCTCAAATATAACTAAAATTCTGCTAATTTAGCAGTTCTTTCTGCAGCATCATTTTTCACTAATTTTTAGTAGTTTTAACTAAATTTTTTACGGAGTTTTTTCTATTAGTGTAGAAAAATCTGTCAAACCGATTTCAAATCGATTTGACTAATTTTTAACAAATTTTTAGTTGAAACACTGATTTAAGCAAAGATTTTAGTTATCTTCATTTAACACAATACTAAAAATCCTCAGTACTTGAACTAATTTTGAGTGTTAATTTTCAAAATTATTTAAAACTAATTTTTAAGAACCCATTCGTTAAATTTTACAAAATTTATTTTTAAAATATAATATATTCATTTTACTGTTATCACCCGGTAGATGGCGCCACCAATGTATCCGAAGTTTTAAAGATGGCGCTATTTCTTTACCTCCCGATTTTTTAAAATGGCCCATATCTCGAAAACTAAGAGAGGTAGAGCAAATTTGATGAAAATTTCGACTACCCCTAACAGTGTAATCCCAGCGAAAGAGGTTATCTCTATCCAAAAATGGACCTTGGCGGGGCCTTGGACCCTCGGGAATTTTTTATAAAAAATTTCCACTTCAGAAAATGGCTCATATCTCGAACACTAAGCGAGTGCCCTTATATGCCCTCACATGATATGAATAGGCCAGGGGT
Organism: Leucophora obtusa; assembly: GCA_949987735.1. Lineage (NCBI taxonomy): Eukaryota > Metazoa > Arthropoda > Insecta > Diptera > Anthomyiidae > Leucophora > Leucophora obtusa. The sequence goes on from OX465297.1 coordinate 722,643, forward strand.
GGGTCCCGAGATCCTAAATTTGAATAAATTCTACGACACAGTATAATTACAGATAACACTGTAGTTTTACAAATTTTTTACTTAAATTTAGATTCGTTAAATTTAACATAAGAATTTGTTAAAATCAACAAATTTTATTTTAAGCCAAAAAACAGAAATAAATTTTGCTAAAGTAACAAATTTTTCTGCTCAGCCAACAGACTTATTATTTTGAGTGTTGCATCTCTATTGTTTATTCTTACTCTATGACACAAGTACATAGCTAAACAAAAACAATATTCAATAATTTGGATTCAACTTAATATTTTATTATACGTATTATCAATCCTAAAGATAGGATAATGAAAAATACGCTTCCGCTTATAGTACACCCAGAACTCTTAGAATTTGAAGCATATTTAATAAATTTATCCAAATTGTGAGTATTTTCCAATCGGCTGTAGTAGTTAGCCCATATACCAAAGGTTAATAAATCCTGTTGAGGTGCTGTTAAACTCATACTTATTTCTGTATGTGTGGTAGCATTACTGTAATGATAATAACATATAAATAATTAATAACATAATGGATTTTACTGCACCATTCAATATTCCTCTGTTTTTATAAAACGAATAGTTAGTCAAAATTTTTTAAATATATTCTGTTACATGTTAATCCTCGCTTTACCTTGGCTTTTCAATCCATTCAAAACTATCGACAGTTAAAGGCATCATTACGGCATTTAAAGTGCTTGGCATTATCAAACGCCGTTCGTCATTTACAAAGGTACTCTTTACATTTATAGCACTAAAATAGTACTTATTACCAACTGGGACACTTTCGGGGAAAATATGACCACAAGTATACAATTCAGTACCTGTGCAAGCAATAATAGCACATACACTTTGATTGCTGCTATCCATACGTTGGAATGTTGTCTCCGAACCACTATATGCAGCTAATCGATAACGATACGCACTGTGTTTAATTGAATCTGCAATCTTTATACGTTCCACATGAAAATGACAACAGAAATTATTGTGACAAAGATTTTGATCATAATTTATGAAACTCTCCTCGAGTAGTGCAGTACTAAATATATCCACATTATAATCTCTAAGAAGATCCATCTTTGTAAATCTTACAGACTGCAATTGGGGTGTAAACATTTGTTTCACTACTGTAGGTAACTGATATGTATCTAAGGCATTATGCTTTGGTACTTTGGCAGTTAGAAGTTTAGTGGTGGCTTCCTCATGAATTACTGCAGTCAATCGGCCTAATCTACCTGCAAAAATACCCGAACCAGTATTTTGACCTTTTGGAAAACTGGCATCAGCTGCTAATAAATTAACATTGTTGGCAAAGGCCCATCCCTCTTGCAGTTGTACAGCTAAATTATAAAAATGGTAAAGAATAATAAAGAAAACATCACAACTGTTTTTTTTTTTTAATTCGTACCGGTTAAAAATGGCAATTCAGAAAACCAATAGGTGGGATAAATAATATCAGTGATATTCAGTTGGTGAATAAGCACCTGAGCGGGTTCATTGAATAACATATCAAAACAAATAAAGTGACCAAAGGTTACACCAAAATCGGTGGTAAATGTAGCAAGTTCTGGTCGATCCAAAACATTTGTCGAGTACCATTCATAACGATACAAATGAGATTTACGGTAACGTGATATAACTCTGCCATTGCGATCTAAAACCACATTTGTGTTGTATTTCTTGAGGCCATCATCACTGCAATGCGTTTCTGCCACAGAGCATTTCACCTTTTCAAGTACATTAATAACTACATACAGTTGGCGACTGCGAGCAGCACAAGATATTTCAGTTAAAAAAAAATCAAAATCGGGCAGTTCACAGGGTGCAATATTATCCTTGGGATCTGGTACATAGGTCAACATATCTTTGTTATTCAAAACATACTCGGGAAAAACCAAAATGTCCAAATCTCCTGTTTCTTCCGATTCAATGATTGCTTTCATGCGTAATAGATTATCCTTGACCAAAGTCTTTCCTTTTCCCTCCTTAGCCGGTATAAATTCAACAACACCAGCATTGTATGTGGAATCACTGGGCAAGGATATCTTTATACAAATATGTTGATATAAAATAAATTAACTTGTTTGTATTTCAGTTATAATTTACCTGTTTAGATGGGTGCAATATAACACCAAATAAAAATATAATTAAAAGTTTAATTGCTGTAGTTGTCATTCTGTTGACAGGTCTTTTTAAGACTAAATTATTTTCTATAGCTTATTTAATTCGAGAAGTTTTTTATATTCATTACTTTAATTTTATCTTTTTAAGATAATACGTAACACCAATCTTTATTGGCGTCCAAATTAAAATATGTACGTATTTATGATTGTAAATTTGTAATTAACGGAGCTGAGTTACTCGTATTATCACGGCAATAAAAACATTTAGTATCTTTTGTTATGTGTCATATTGTTAATTAGATACTTCTTCTTTTTGAAAAAGTTTTAAGTTTTTAACACATTTTACAGTTTGTTCTGTATATTTCTGACATTTTTTATTTCTATAGTATTTTTTTCAATTTCATAATGTTTATAATTATTACCACCACTAAACTACAATTATTGACTGAGATTAATAAGCGAATCGACTTTTCCAGTATACATTTGCCACGGATATAATCTCCAATTTAGCGATTCAGACAGATTTTTCTCCGACATAATCCCCAAACTAAAAGTGGGGTAGATGACCATCTAAAAACGGCCACAGACACCATGAGGGTTAAGACAGATTAATCGTTAAATTTTATTCGTGGGCTTAAAAGTTATATTTGGGTTTGCTATTGACAATGATAAAACATAACTATTTAGATGATAAATTTATTATTTATTTATTGTAGAGATAACAAAGAAGTAGGGGAACATGGTATATTCTGGGAAGTGGGGTAATTTTAAGAAATCACAAGTTTTGTAAATGTGTTTGCATAATTAGAATATTTAAGAACTTCTATGGGATAGCTCAATCAACATTACATTGTTCGTTGACTGTTACAATTCAACGCACGGTTTTAAGTTGGTTTACAAGAATAAGATAAAAAAATCTTGTAAAAAAAGTTCCTTGTTACCCAATATTGTAAATTTTATAAAGATATATATCAGAAGTGGTATATATTGATACACTCAAAAAAGTTTGACAGTTACTATATGTCAGTTGTTTGTGTAGTAATCAGTAGTTGTTGTTTTTAACAGTAATAAGAGTTATTTTTCTATAGAAAAATGCAAAACAACTTTTATGACGGTTATTTAAGAAAACAACTACCCAAGCAGTAATTTTACTGTAAAAAGTTATTTTTGGTAGTTATTCAAAAAATAAAAAATTTAGTTGAATTTTTTTGAATTTTAAAAATTTTTGTTTAGTTTATATTTGTTATTATTGATATATTTCTAGTTTGCAAATAAAAATCAAAAACTTTTATTGTATCTCCAATGCTTAAAAGTATAATAACTGGAGAACGGCTTGGAATTTTTACTTCGAATTTTAAACAGGCTGAAGAAATAACACATTTTTGTAATCGAAAGAAAAAAATTATTTTTTTTATTGAAATATACCTTTATAAACAAAAACAATTGACGGTAAAAACAGCAGTTTTTACCGATTTTGTCAGTTGTTTTGAAATTTTTGTAGTATATTTATCAGTTAATTTTACGACATTAATAGTTATTTTTAGTGCATTTGTTAGTTATTTTTCAACAGTTCAAAATAACAAAAGTTTTAGTTATTTTAAAGGTAAATACCTTAGTTGCCTTTTTAGCTGCATATACCATTGTTTTAACTGTCATTTTCAGTAGAATCTACCGAAAAACTTTTGTGAGTGTAAATACAATCAAAATTAAAAACTAGATTCGCATGTTCTTGCTTAATACAATTTTTTATCACTTTTTTTGCCATTGTTTTGTCAATTTATAACCAAAAATTTTAAACTTGAGCTCCAAATGTTTTACAGAAGGCCAACCCTTGGCACTCGTAAATGGCTATATCTAATATTCTGCGAGGGCCAAAGGTAGCCCTTGTTGGAAATGGTGCAACTATCACTCAACTAGTAGTCCAACATTTTAGTTGCAAATTTTTATTTATCATGTCATTTATTTTCGGATCTGCTAATTGGATTCTCAAGTTTGACAAATTTTTTTTATTTAAGTGTCTAGTTTACATGTGAGGAGAAAATTGCAAATATAAAATTTAGATATAAGGATTAAACTATAAAATGGTAATTTAAAGCTTCCTTGGATCTCCAGTAAAATGTTCTTGAACATCCACCGACATGCTTAAACTCAAATGAAAGGTTATTTTATGTAGATTTGTTATCTTTAAATAAACTGAGGTTTTAAACTCCATGTATAAAAAAAATTAAACAAAAAGTTAAAAAAAAACTCTAAAACGGTAAACTGAAAATAGTTTTTCTTGCCAAATTTGGATACAGCACATCAACGTTTATTAGAAAATATGTGTTACAGTCTTGGTGAGACTTGGTATTTTTATCTTGTATAAGTCATTATTAAACATCACATGTAAACCAATAAAGCCCCGTTCACATTATCACACAAGTGCTTATACTTTTCTTCACACAAGTATGACAAAAAGTATGCTGAAATTGTCTGGTTGTCAAAAAAGTATAAAAGAAAATCTTTTCAGTGTTCAGACCGTTATCGACACACACAACAAATAAATTAAAACAGTTATTTTTTCTTCTATTATTACTTTTATTCACCACTAGTTGTTTTTAATCTTTGTGTAACATTTATTTGTGAATAACAACACTTGTGTTGAGACAAGTGGTAACTTTATGAAATATTTCAAAAAATAAATCTTGTCAAAAAAGTGTGACCGTATTTTAAAATGTGTGCACCCATTTTGACATGTGTGTAACGAACAGTGTTCACACTATTATACATTTTTGTTATACAACACATTTCTGACATGTATAATACACTTGTGTGATAATCTAAACGGAGCTTAAGCAATATATTTGGGTCAAGGTAAAATTTTGAGCATTTCCCACTTTTTTCCAAATTACCACAAAATTTTCTTTTTAGAAAAAACACCCACCAAAATCAAAAAGTACTTTTTGCTAATAAAGCAGAAAGGAAGACCGAGGAATTAAATTTATTCTTTAATAAAATTTAAAAAGTATATATAGTTACTTTTTTGAGCCTGAACGAAGCTATTCCAGAATTATCTCTTAAATATTAGCGCTTTTATTCACAAAATATTTTGAATTTTATTACAGTTTAATAAAACAAGTTAACATGCAAAATAACAACAAACATCGTTCAATTAGCCTCTAATAAGAAAAAAGTTTTTTGTGAATAAGAATGTAGTTATATAAATGTGTGTTAATTAAGTTTCAACTTTTATTTTTTTATGCCTGTATACCATGCAAATATGTGTTAAATTATAAATAGCTTTATTTTTTAATTGTTTAATAATTGTTTTTATCAAACAAACAAATTTAATATTATACACACTTTGATGCAAACCAGTATCAAAAAAATCAACAATTTAATTTAAATATTATAGAGAAACCTTCTAGTGGTGAATACCAAATTATAGTTACGTGCTTTTGCTTTTTTTTAGCCGGAAAGAAAGCAACAGTTTTGTATTATTTCCGCTTTATTGATTGCTTGTCTTCCTGCTATTGCAACACATCCACATGCATATATAAATGATAATGTCTATGTGTATACTTACTAGGGATACAACTTTTTGCATTTCTTGAAAATTCAAATCTCCGAAGGCATAGCCTTCTACGGTATGGAAAGGTACTCTTCGCGATCGAAAAAAAGTTCATGCGTCAAACGCGTAGATGTTTAAGTAAAAATATATAACTACTTAGTTTTTTTTTTCATTATCTTATATACATAATCTTCAATCAAGAAGGCTATTCGACTAGGAGGTGCAATCACTACCAGACCGCACATCTGACAAAACAAGAGCGTAAATGACGGTATGATGCCAAGGTGGCACACATAGACATAAGAGAATTTTCGCTGAAAAAAAAATTAAAAGTCTAAATAAAATGAGTGGGGGAAATATTTTTAGTTGATCTGTTATTTTAAGTAAATGAATGTTATTTTAGTTTGACTCAAGATCATAAATTAATATCACTTTCTGTTTAAATTATTTTCAAATCAAAGAAAGATGATACAATTTTTGCAAGTAAATTACAAAGAATAAAAATTATTGAAAAAATTCGATAAGACCAGCAAGGCAGAATGCGCATTTTCGGCTTTCGCTACAAAGCCATCATCAGTGCCTTTCGCCTTTGAGTGGGTTAATATCTTGATAATCGTCTACTTATGTGGCTGTTGAAAGCAAATCGGGTTTGTTATCAACAACTCAACTTGGACTAACATCAACTAACATTTAACAATGCTATTTTTATCCTTTTTGTTATTAGTACTCTTTTTTGCTTTGAACCTTAATTCTTAAGATATCTCAGCTGATTCTATTCAACTCTGTGTATGATAACCACAGATTTTTGAATTACAACGAACCGTTAAATTTAAATTTAAATGTATGTTATTAAATTATATTTTTGCACCGTGTCAATGTGTTTAAGATGAATGGGGGAAATGTTTTTAGTTGATCTGTTATTTTAAGTAAATGAATGTTATTTTAGTTTGACTCAAGATCGTAATAACAAAAAGGATAAAAATAGCATTGTTAAATTTCGTTGATGTTAGTCTAAGTTGAGTTGTTGACAACAAACCCGATTTGCTTTCAACAGCCACATAAGTAGACGATTATCAAGATATTAACACACTCAAAGGCGAAAGGCACTGATGATGGCTTTGTAGCGAAAGCCGAAAATGCGCATTCTGCCTTGCTGGTCTTATCGAATTTTTTCAATAATTTTTATTCTTTGTAATTTACTTGTAAAAATTGTATCATCTTTCTTTGATTTGAAAATAATTTAAACAGAAAGTGATATTAATTTATGATCTTGAGTCAAACTAAAATAACATTCATTTAGTCTAAATAAAATATTAGAAAAACGAAGAAAAATATTGACAATACCAGAAATTAAAAAAATGCAATAATTTATAAAATTTTAAATTTTTAAGAATGAAATTTAAACATTACTTTTTGCTTATTTTCGATATTTTCATATTTTTTATCTCTGTCCAATAACTGATGTCCGGTCCGATATTAGAAAAACGAAGAAAAATATTGACAATACCAAAACTTAAAAAAGTGCAATAATTTATAAAATTTAAAATTTTTAAGAATGAAATTTAAACATTAATTTTTGCTTATTTTCGATTTTTTCATATTTTTTATCTCTGTCCAATAACTGATGTCCGGTCCAATATTAGAAAAACGAAGAAAAATATTGACAATACCAGAAATTAAAAAAATGCAATAATTTATAAAATTTTAAATTTTTAAGAATGAAATTTAAACATTAATTTTTGCTTATTTTCGATATTTTCATATTTTTTATCTCTGTCCAATAACTGATGTCCGGTCCAATGTGCGCTCCGATAGCGATTGTGATTCATAGTCTTATGTACTTCTTGCTTCATTCAATATAAAATCGTTTCCTACTATTCTGTCATGAAATTATTATTTTCCGCAAATAATATTTTACTTATTGTTTGTAATAATTTTCTCCAAACTAATTTGTTTGTTGTAATTTTCTGATATTGTCTTCAATACAAAATTTTTTTCTACCATTTTGCACGGACAGACCCAGCTCACGAGCGATTTGCATAGTATTTAGCCGAATTAACAAGACTCAACTACACTCAAAAAAATAAGTTAGTAGAAAAATTAGTAAAACGTCTTGTATATCAAGTTTACTAGTTTTCAGTAATTTTTTTGCTGAAATTCCGTTTTCAGCAAAAGTTTTAGTTATATTTTTTTAGCACTAAACTAATTTTAAACTAATGTTTGCTAATTTATTTTGCTACAAAAATTGTGCTGATAACCGCAATTATAGCATGGACGACAACCAGATAGACAAATGTAGATGTCGCAGCTTGTCTGGATGTAGTATAGACAACGGAAATGATTAAAAAGAAAAACAACTACCTACACAATTTCTATATTTAAATTTTCAGCAAATAAATTAACTAAAGTAAAATTTCGCTACAAGTTTTTTGAGTTTTTTTCAGTCTACTAATATTCAGCAAAAAGTTCAGTGATTTTAGCAAGGATTTTTTCATTTGCAATCGACTAAGTGTTAGCAAAACTTTTGCTGAATATTACTATTTTTTTGGTAAAAATCAGCTCGCTTTTTTTTTTGAGTGTACTATGAAATTTCTTTAGACCCAGCAAGAGGTTGACCAACAGACTTTGAGTATCCTACAATCTATTAAAATTCTATACTCGTTGATTAGAGCCTAAGAAATCGATTTAAGTGCGTGAGGGTTTTTTCCAAATTGACTTAAAAAATGATTTCTATTATTAGTACCATATTCTCTGTAAGGTCGTGCTTTAGGAACTTGTACCCCAAAACAAGTTGTACCCCTAGTGTATACATTTTTACTTTTTCTAGGATCAAGTACGTGTAGTGTATAATAAGAATTTATACATAATTTTTTACATGTATTTCTTACCCAGCAAAAAAAGATCTTACCACTTTTACAATAAATGAATTAACTTCTTAAATAACTTGCAAACACACAACTTCCAAAAGAATTCTGGACATAAGCCGTTGCCTTCAAATTCAATAAACAAGTGCGTTCCCGTACGTCACCGCGAGTACCCAAACTTACCAAGACGGGCTTGCCGATTAGAGGGTTAAACGGCCTTAGAACGAACGAATCGGATGGAAGCAAATTATGTTGGGAAAATAAATGTTTCGGGTTGTATAATAGCGTAAATCGAGTTCGAACAAATTGTGAGTAGATATAAAAAACAAATTTTAAAAGTTTAGCCTTATAGTGATTAATTATCGACATGCGCTTTCCATCTAAAAACCCGAAAAATTAACCTTTTCGACGGAAAATTGTCAAATTTTGTCCGGTCACAAGAGAATAAATAAATATTTTGCTTGTAAAAATTTGAAGTCAAAAATCAATTCTGTTTCGGCTGAAACTTTCCAAAAATATTTTTTGCATCTATCCACAATTTGACTAAAAATTTCATTTTCCCAACAGAATTTAATTCCTTCCGAATCATTCGAATTTGAAATGCGGTTTAACTCAAGCCAAGTTTGAGTTAAAAAGTCATCATACAATTTATCTGCAAGTACATACAATCTAAAAGTTTTTTTTAAAAAAAATATCGTTCCACCCTAGTGTATAAAATTAAAAAAATATATATACATATATGGTTGAACCATAAATGTTCATATATGAACATTTTTCACCGGGTGTATATGAAGTTTTGAGCTTTTTAAGTTGATATTTAATTTAAATTTCTTACTTTAAAACTCAAAATTAAAATTTTTCTACCCAATCTTATAGAGATGTAACAGTTTCAAATTCAAATGGATGAAAAATTAACACATAATGATGCTAAAATTTTTGGGTTAAAGAAATTAAAACATTTAATTTTAATTTTTAGGAATTCCTATTGGAAGCTAATTTATCGGTTAATATTGATAAAAAAAAACAACACCATCTGAAGCTTCATTAATACCAATTGCTACAGTACAAATACCACCTCTTATCAATCATCCTTCAAATGAGAATCTTTTAGATGACAGTGATAATAATCTCAATTTATCGGAACATAAAATTTCTTACGAAGAAATTAAATTTCAAACAATCGATCTGGATTACGATGATAAAAAAACCTGATCAAGAACCTAGAGCCAGTAATGATTCGGGTGACTTAAACACTCAGCTAATGAATGAAATTGTCGAATTTGTAATGCAAGAAATATGTGATGTTGAGACAGTACGACGAGCCATGTATTGTCAAGTACATACGTCGCAAAGGTTTGGATATGTTTTATACTATATTGCAAGTGAATGGTCTTATGGATGCAGTAAAATATAATATGTTAAGCGGATCTCGAACAGCTTTTCAAAAAGCTTGGGTCAAGCTCGTATCTTAGAATGGGCTGTACAAGAATTACAAAGACTGGTTAATCAAGACCAAAAACAACTAAACTTAAAACATAGCAATGCTGGAAAGGATAAATCGAATTCGGGTACATATGTATTTCTAAAGAAATTACCCCGAGCTCGGTTTCTATTGAGTGTCTTAGTTTAAACAAAATTAATAAAAATTGGCACTTAGAATTGTTAGAGGTGCTGATTGGAAGTGCGGTGATCAAGATGGTAATCCACCGAGTGATGGAAGAATTATAAGTGAAGTTAGAGAGGATGGGTAAGTCGAAAATAAAAATTAGAATGAGGCATTATTTTTAAGGTTTTTATTGTTTTTTGTTTTTTAATTATAAAGATTTATAAAATTAATTTGAGTAATTCTACAATATTTTTTTCCAAGTTAACAGCGATTGACTTGCTTGACTTTCTGTTATAAAACCATTAATTAGTTTATTTGTTCGTTTACTATTTTTCTTCGCTAGTTGCATCCGTGTTGTACTAATTAACTTCTATCGCATGGGCAAAGAAAATCAATATGATTTACGTTTAGCCGATAGTGCTTTAAATATTGTTTCTCCTGATTCGGAAACCGAAAAAGATGAAATTGCTTGTTATCCATCATTGAATAGTGTATCTTATTCTACTAAATTATTGCGCTATGCTTGCACTAAACTATAACAAATTGTGTCTGTGGGCATTGGTTTACATTCGGATAAGATGGATAAAAATGCTGCCCGTGGTAATTCATCAATGTTTCGCGCTATATTAAATCCTGATTCAACTTTGGCTAATATCTGCGGTTTGGATAATTTTACTACTTTGGGATTTTTGAAAGCTATAGCTGGTAAGTGCTAAAAATATATTAAAAAGTTTAAAAAAATAAAATTTATAAACCAAATTCAACGAACGAAAAGAGAGTTTGGAACGTTTTTTTATAATACAATAGGTCCATTCGATTACTTTTCTCAGTCAAGTCCAGTAAGAATTACTCAGTACAAACTTACAGAGAGACACAACACCAAATATACAAATAAATTTTATCTGGTCGCTATGGAAGACCATATTTTTTTATGTTAAATCTTAAGCAGGAACTTTTTACAAGGTTTTCTTATTTTTTCCATAATTTATTTTGAAAGTTTCATTGCTTTGAATTTCCATAAAATAACATAATTGTAAAATATTTTTTTTTTTTTGTTTTCAATAAACGAACATATGTTTTCGAAACATATGTTTTTTCCTGCTTGCAAATTCTTACTGAGAAAAATTTGTCCAGTAAAAATTTGCAAGAAAAAGAAGAAGACTTAGAAATTCTCATCATAGAACTGTCATTTTATTCTCTCTTTTTTCTTTCTGTTTACTGAGTATTTGTGTTAACGAACGCCATCCAGTAAAAATTTGTACAAATTTGTACAAATTATCCAGTAATCGAATGGACCTAATATTTAGTACTAGAAATACAATATTTTTTTAATTTGGTCTTATAATTAAGAAGAAGCAGATGCTTAAAAACGCTGCCTACTTACTTACTTGCTTTACTTTCATAGATTTTTATTAAAAGATTCAGAAACCAAGCCCTTTAAACCAAATACGATTTTGTATACTACTAAAGACACGTTTACATTATCACACAAGTATATTATTCATGTCAGAAATGTATTGTATAAATAAAATGTACAAAGCTGGCCATGCACTTGCAATATTATTGCACAACTTCTCGTTATAGTTCTTTATTGTATAACCATGTGTGGTAGTAGATTAAAGACCTAAAACGAGAAGTGTACAATAATATTGCAAGTGAATGGCCAGCTTTATAGTGTAAACACAATTCTTTACACACCCCAGCAAAAAAAGTCATTACAAAAAAGTTATTTTGAATGCATTCGAAATAGCATCAACTGATTGTGAAGTATTTACAATTTAGCTCTAACACTGATTTATTTTAAACGTGATGTCCCATGTTCCCAGTAGTTCAATTTGAGCATTTTTTTAGTAATTTAAAAGTGGTGTACATAATGTTAAAAAAGTATAGTTTTTAGGTATACATTTTCATCACTTCAATACGAGAACATTTTGTTTTGTTAACTATTTTGTTTTTTTTTTTTTTTTTGAGAGAAAAAATGGAATCTCTAATAAATTTGTAATTTAAAACAGCAGTTATCGCTCCATTGTAACCAATTTAAAAGTTGTTTGTTTTGAATGACTTACACATATTTTTGCCGGGCAATAAACAAAAATTTTTTCAAATCTTATGTTTTTTTTCTGCTTGCAAATTCTTACTGGCAAAAATTTGTCCAGTAAAAATTTGCAACAAAAGAAGAAGACTTAGAAACTTTCATCATCAAACTGTCACTTTATTCTCTCTTATTTGAAATTCTAAAATTTGAAAATTACATGCAAAACATCAACAACGAAATTTAGAGCCTGTTTATCTATTACGAAAATACTCTAAACGATAGCAATTGACAATTACTTTCGTCAAAAATATATGGGAAAAAAAAACCGGTAAAAATAAATGTTTGTTACCGCTACCATAAAAATCAATAACCTTTTGTTTATTACTTTTTTTTAATATTTTAGGCAAAAAATATTTTTTTCTTCATACATTTATTTTTACCGGCAAAACTGTTGAGTATATAGAAAAACGTTATATGAACAGATTAAAGGAATTGTAATTTTTAATTTTTTTAAAATTGTTTGAGCAAAATCGGACTAGTGGTTCTCGAGTTATGTCAAAAAAAAGACCACCAAAGGTCAAATCGATATATCTCGATTCCTAGGGGTGACCCAGCGAAACGCCGGGACACGTATAACTTCTTTTTTACCGATATAACTTTCCCCGGTAGTTTGAACCCTTCCCGATCACTGACCCCTTCCATTTGTTTCACAGTGTAATTACTTCTCTTGTTTTATGATGGGTAATTATTAAACTACCCAGTAAAATTTTCTGTTCCAAAGAATCGGTTGTAGAATAGCTACTTTTCATTCACAACTCCTTCTACTGTCGATTCTAATACCGATTATTTTTGTTTGAAATTATCCCAAAAGCAACCACTTCTATAGCTCCAAAGTGGAACCGGTTGCCCTAGAATCAGTTCTGGAACTAGTTCTGTATAATAACAGATCCTGGTCATCAATTTTAAAAGCAATATATAGACGAATACAAGAGCTATGTGTGAAAATTACATTTACGTGACAATATAACATCCCAGGAAAATTTTCTGTTCCAAAGAATCGGTTGTAGAATAGCTGCTTTTCATTCACAACCCCTTCTACTGTCGATTCTAACACCGATTATATTTGTTTGAAATTGTCCCAAAAGCAACCCCTTCTATAGCTCCAAAGTGGCACCGGTTGCCCTAGAATCAGTTCTGGAATCAGTTCTGGAACTAGTTCTGGAACTGATTCTACGTCAATCACACCTTCCATATAGGATCCTAGCAACTGGTTCCGGAACCAGTTCCATGGAATCGGTTGCAGTGGAACCAGTGTGTAGAATAGGTGTGGTTGGCTACCGATTGTAAAAAATTTTCCTGAGTATATTAGACGGAAATTTAAAAATATGTAGTTATATTTAGTTAATTTGTTTTGTAAATGCATTCCAACAACTCAACATTTTGAAAAACACAAATACATTGGAAATTCCCAATAGCGAACAGCTACTTTCGCAGAGAATTTGTTCGCTTTGAAAGGAATTGGAATTGCAAAAAAATGTTTATAAAATTAATATACAGTAATACAAACTACCATATTTTTATAAATTATTGCAATTTTTATATGAATGCTTCAGTTGCGAAAAAATATCATCTTTGCTTGTTGAGTCGTTTTTAATTTTTTTATTATTTTAAATTTTACATCCGAAACCGATGTTTTCATATCTTAACTATTCGGTTTAACCGAAAACCGGGTAGTTAAGATATGAGTAATCGAGTAATCTTTTGTTGTAGTAGTTGTCCAGCGATTATCACCCAATTATGTGTTTATCTATCAAATATTATATGTCTCGTTAGCTCAGTGGGTAGAGCAGTCGTCTGCCAATCTGACGGCCTGTGTTCAAATCACGGCAGGACCAAAAAATACATATGAACTTTTTTTAAATTTTATTTTGGAAAATATATTTCCAGACCACCTATTTATTGGTTTTGCCAGCGTTTTGCCAACGTTCAAAAATTTTGTTTCTCCAGTGCTTTTCCGTCGCTTTTTGTATTTTTCTGACTGGGATATGTCTCGTTAGCTCAGTGGGTAGAGCAATCGTCTGCCAATCTGACGGCCTGGGTTCAAATCACGGCAGGACCAAAAAAATACATATGAACTTTTTTTAAATTTTATTTTGGAAAATATATTTCCAGACCACCTATTTGTTTGTTTTGCCAACGTTAAAAAATTTTGTTTCTCCTGTGCTTTTCCGTCCCTTTTTGAACAGCCGATCCTTTTGTCTAATGATGTTATCATTTTGGGAATGGGAAAGCACTTTTTGCCAGTACATGTACCACTTGTTAAAGTGCTTTGTCATCGCTTTCCCGTTTGTATTTTTCTGACTGGGTAGTTTTGTTCTCTTTCTTTGAACAGAAAAATAGAATTTGTCTTATTTATCAACCATTTAGTGCGAATGAAAAATTTCACTCAATCATAAAAAAATTTGTGTGATTTCTTTCCCGGGAATTTTTGGTAAATTGAAGCGAAAAACGTCACCAAATCAATTACGACCACCATAACTATCATATTTGCATACACTATCCTATTACATTTTTGTTCATTAAATTTTTATTAATAGAAAAAACGTTCGCTAGATTATTGATTAAATTTGTATGTACATATTTGATTGAAGCATTTTATGATAGTAGTTAATTGCACCTAAACAAACAGGAAACTACGTTTAACGTTAAACGGATGCAAAGCAATTTAAATTATTTCCAGTAACCTTGAGTTGATAACGAACTCTACAGAAGTGACTGAATAGACTTGATTTTCCTATAGTTAATATAAAATGAAAATTGATAAGAAAATACATGTATTTGAAAACAATCAACAAGGAAGGTAGTCCTCCCTAATTTAGATATGTTATGTGATAAAGAAGTCGTACATGCAAAAATTGTTTACGACATATCAAAAATTTTTGTTTTTATTTTAGTTGGCTTTTGGTAAAGTGTCCGTTGCCGAAATAACTGAAATGCCGACATCATTAAAATACCGATACCGAAATAATTGAAATAGCGCTGCCCTTAAAATACCATTGCCAAAATAATCTACAATGGCATTATCCTTACCGATAACCGCATCGTTCCGGTTACCAACCATGAACAATTTTTACATTTTTGTTTACCTTTTGCTAGTGTTGCTGTTGAACAAAAAATGTAATGCAAATTGTATTCAAGCCTTGAAACTGGAATATCAGGCTGGCCGGTCTTTGGGATTTTATTCTCTATTGTATGTCGGAAGCCGGCTTCACTGAGTAAATGTTTTTGGCGTATCCATCCTTCAGTCGGCCCCCTGTGATAAATTTTATATATTTCTGCATAAATATAAAATTTTACGTTACATTCATTTTAAATTCCCCAAAAATACAACTCTGTGGACTACCAGTACTTTTTTACTTTAGCTGTAATATCCGGTATTTTTACAGATCGTTTTTAGTGTCGCTGTTAAATTTTGCAAATAATAAAATTATTAAATAAATTTAAGATAAATCGGTAGTAAAGTGATTAGTGGTAATAATTTCAAAAAATTATTTTTTATTTATTTATTGTTGTAATACAGTAAGCCTTCAAGGCCAAAAACGTATTGCTGGTATACTTCATAAATAACAAGATTTCTAGGATTAAATATAATAGTATATATTACATTTAAAATACTAATTAAGTCCTTTAAACAGGATAGCAAAAAATTAATATTATGTATATTAAATTAAATTGTACACTTCTTGGATATGGTTCAGCTGGTCTAACACAACTAAAATGTTCAAGTCCATATCAGTGAAAAACATAACTCTATGGCGATTTCAAATATTATTACTACAGAGTATCCTGAAAGTGAGATAATAGTCTATTTCTATAAACATTGTATGATAGTGTAAATGTTCGTAAATCAAGAGGCAAGAAGTTCCACACCCTAGCAATCCTAATAAGAAATGACCGTTCGAAGATAGAATACGATATAACATTATAACAATATAAATCTAGCAATTAAAAATGTTTAAAAGAATGATAACATTGCAAAGTTAGTGAGTGGTCGCCATATTTGTGTTACTTTTTTTTTTTTTGTTGGTTGTTAGTGTTATCGTTGTTAGTGTTCTTTTGCATTATGTTTGGTAGAGTTGTGAAATCAGTGAAATATAAAAAATACTATAACAAAATACTATATCTGGAACCTCTAGAATTAAAAAATGCTCTAAAAACCGGTACGCATAGTGAAATATAAATATGGACTTTAAAAAATGCATTTTGTTATATGGACTTTAAAAAATGCATTTGTGCCCCGGCCGTCTGAACCCAAGATAGAAGAAAATTTCTTTATTAATTCCAGAGGGAGTCATATTTTTATTCGGGGAACACCCGATAAATTGCACTTTTGCCAAATCTTGTGTTTAATTAAAAATATAGCAATTAACCATAACCAGGCAAAGAAAATAAAAAATATAAAAAACATTTTTTATATTAAAAAAAGTTTTTTTAATATAAAAATGTTATAACAATGTGTGGTACTAAATCAAATAATAGCAAAATGGCGGAAAGGGTTATACGATTGTATTTTCAAGGTAAGACACTTGTCATTTCTATATTTATTAAAATTTACAAATTTTCAATGACCTTTACATAAAAAGCATTGAAGGAAATCACAGTTTAAGTGCAATCATTGTAAAGTATTTGTAAGTAAAAATAACTATTGAATAATTCCCTTATGGGCATTCCCTTTGTGTGTAAAAATGTTGGGCACTCTCTTAGTCGTTTGTTTAAACTCAAGTAGAAACATTTTAGAAAGTTTTCTTATCTTTTTCATAATTTATTTTGCAATATTTCTTTCTTTGAAAAACTGAAAACGGAGAAGTTTCAGGTTCAGTATGGATGATATATTATTATTTAATATATATCCTGCCCAAAAAGTGTATTATAGATAACTACTTGCGTGGAAAAATTAAATTTTAGTTGATTTTTTTAAAACTCATTTCAGAGTCCACGTATATATTTTTTTTGTCAATACAGAACATTTCTCCATATTTATACGGCTTATGTAGTATATATATATAGTTATATCATTATTAGTTTATTCACTTGTCGCATTATCTTCAGTAGCCGTTTTCGTTTTAGATAAATCATTTTCAACATCTTCTAAAGTTTGTTCAGCAGTGGTAGCCGTTAATGCGGTTAAATCTTCTGTTACAGCTGCAGCCTCTAAAGCAGCAGCCGCCTCTCTGGCCTTTTCATATTTATTTACCTCTGTAAGAGCAAAATAAAATATATACTTCATAAATAATTTTTTCTTTTTAATAAATAATTATTACTTACCAAATTTACTAAGGTCTGCTCCTAATAGTCGTAAAATATGTAAAGTTTCATTGCTATCTACATAGGCACGCAGACTAGACGTACCACGCCATCCCACTATATACAATGTAAACTGTTTGTCAACATATTTTATTATACAACTGCCAACACCTGTCGAAATTAAAATAACACTCGGTTAAACACACACTTTATATGAAATTTATAAACATTTCTAATGAAGCTTACTCAATTCTTTACATCTTTGTTGTGTAGCCTCCTTGAGTTCTGTCGTTGAGGGAGGTTTTGTAGGATCTGTACAATTGAGTTGCAATATTAAATCCTCTCTTTCAACTTGAATGCGGCGACTTGCGCCTACAAAGGCATTTGTAGTTTGTAAACCCTCCTGAGCCAAACGGAAGGGATGGGGTGTGTGACGATTTTCGCAACGAACAAAAGATTTAACACCAGTATTGATGATTTTAATAGAACTTTCATTGAGCAATACTAGATCTCTTATTAGTTCGGAACAATAATAAATATTCTTCTTTTTCTGGGTTATACAACGTGTAAGTAAACAACGTTTGTTTAATGTATCATCTAAATCGTAAAACTTTTTGATTTCTTCCCAATCCGCATCGTTTTCATCAAAGAACACATATGGATCTTCTTTATAGCCGTGTAGACGTCTGCGTTTTCGCTGAGGACCCCAAGGTACTGATTTTTCCTCTATAGGTTTGCCATCTTCATCCAATTCCACTTCAGGTTTTGGTTTATCCAACAAATCCTTTACATCATTCTTCTCAAAAGGCAGTTGAGAGTTTTTCTGCAAAACAGCAACAAAAAATGCTCCCGAGTCCTGTAGATGTGGTAATACACGTATGCTGAAATAGAGTTCAGTAAAAATTACTATTCCATAATTTGAGAATTTACAAGATTTTCTTACCATTTTTCAAGTCCTATCTTTGAAATTTCCTCTTTTGGCATGGGGAACATATTGGGTCTTATTATGGTATGAAATTTTTCGGGCACTTCATCGAAACTGCTGTAGATTTCATCTACATCTTTAGAAGCTAATTTCCATTCAGTCATACCGGGAATGAATTTTAATCCAGGCACCAAATGAGAGGCATCTACAATTTCTAGAGATCCTTTTGAGTCAGCAATAATGCGTTGCAATACAGCTTCATTTTCAATAGGATTTAAAGAACATGTTGAATACACCAAACGCCCTCCTACTTCCAACATTTCTGCTCCACGTCTTGTGATACGATACTGAATACTGAAAAATATCAATGTTTATTTTAAATCTTAATACTCTCTTGCAAAGCATACGCTACCATACCCATGTAAATTATATGCTTGACCCAAATTCCATTTTATCCAAATATCGGGATTCTTCCGTAGAGTACCATCACCCGAACAGGGAACATCACAAAGAATCTTGTCAAATTTCAGTATCGATTTTGAACCATCTGCTTCACTTTTCTATGAAAAGCAAACTTATTTTATTAAAACAACTTAATCATCTTATTAATATACATACCAATAAGTTTGGAAAGAAGGCACTATCATGATTGGTCACTACAAAACTGGGTGAATTTAAACGTTTGGCCTGGTGGACCAACATGTAACAGCGATTGTTGTCCACATCATTAGCTAACACAAAACCAGGTGGTATTTTATATTTCTCTGGTTCAGCATGTAGTGCCTCGATTAACTGAGCAGTTTTCGAGCCAGGGGCAGCGCACATATCAAGCACTTTATCTGTAGGTTTAACGTCCAAAACTAGGGGTGGTATCATCGATACTGACTCTTGGCGACTAATGGCGCCTGCGTGGGTTTCATTTATAAGAAAATTATGCAAACGATACAGAGCTTCCGAACGACGTATGTCTTTGCGGGTCAAATCTAACTGATATGCCATACCATTGGGATACCAGGGAAGACATAATGGGCGTTCGACTTCTTCTATAGGTTTACCACGCAGTTCGGCTACGCCTCTGACGTATTCCGTAAACAGTTCCGTTTGTATGATATTTAATAGGGCCTTGGCCTCTCCCTTAAAACCTGTCACTCTAAAAGTTGCCGGCAGATTATCACGTATGGCCGAAAGAAATTGTTTCCATTCCTGTTCGTTGGCACATATGTTTTGCTTATGGTAATATGTAGTAAAAGCTTCATTTTCACGTACAATATCTGGATAGGGTTCGGTTCTACGTTCCGGCTTTGCTTCACCCTAAAAAAAATTGGCCAGATGGTTAGTAAACAAAAATTATTTCCAGCACACCATTTACAAACTCAAATATTTACATTTTGACGCTTTTGCCGTTTTTTGGCAGCAAAAGGATTGGCTTTATTTTTCCGACCCATTATTAAATAGTTTATTAAGATTTATTATAATTTTTCAAGAAAATGAAAGGTGCGAAAAAATTGGTCACCGAATGTTTGACAAAATGACAACAAAGTATGGTTGTCAACACGTGTTATTGTAGCACATTGCAGTGTTACCAGATGTTTAAGCAACACTGAATTGTCAAAAGCGTACATTAGACTATTCGAAGTGTTATCGAAATGTGTCGTCTTAAGGCACATCTACACGAGAGAGAAAATTGCTAGAAATAGAGCAAAAAACACATCTAATTAGCGCTATTGTGAATAATTTAAGCTATTTAGAGGTGTTTTTTGCTCTATCTCTAGAATTTTTCTCTCTCGTGTAGATGTGCCTTTAGAGCAGAAACAAAATTAAAGCTCGCACTATTTCTTTAACATTTAATTGTCAAGTAATACATTTCAATAAAATTTTATTACATTCGCCAAGATAATTTTAGTTTCTGTTAATTTTAATTTTGAAAAATTCAATTTGTTAAGACGTTTTTAGTAAATACGCCAATGCCTTACATAATAAGGGAGAATAATTAAAAAGATTTTTGTTATTTTCTCTATTATTTTTTTTTTTAGTTAAAAATATTCTCATTTTTTTGAAAATGGCATACCACTTTCGTCATTTTCATACCATTTTTACTGTTTTTTGGACGCCAATTTGCTATCCAATTTTAACTCTTTTTTTTGTACCATTTAAACTTGCCCTGGTTGTTATATATATAACGATTGAAATTTGAAATAATTTCAATTGTTTCCAAATACAAAACTCAAAATGTCAAATATTGATCTTAAAAAAGTATGGGCCGCTTAATAAGTACCTCAAAAAAAATGAAAACGTCAAAAAAGCTGTGACAGCAGAGAACCAAGCCGGCCGGCTGAAAATCGGCGGCCAGACTCCGCCGGTTAATTTTTTGATTATTGCGTCGCCGCCGACTCGTTACGGCTTAAAATATGAGTCGGCGTAAAGTAAGCCGTCGAATTTGTCGGCTGCTCCGCAGAAATTTTTCACCTATGTAGCGTTGTTTTCAGGCACCGGATTTTACAAACAAAAAACTATTTTTAAGTTTTCGTCAAGAAATAAAAAAGTATTCTGTTCAAAATAAAGTAAATTTCTAAATTATTTTTTTTCTATTATTTTTTTTTTATATTCATCCAAAATTAATAATATATTTATCTTTATAAAAAAAAAAGAAAAAATAAATTACAAATGATATTTTTATACAAATGATATTTTTTTATTTTCAACTCCAAACAAAAAGAGAAAAAATAAAAAAAAGTTTTTGTACAAAAAAAAGAAAATTTTTTTTTGTAGAAAAAAAAATTTCTTTATTAAAAAAAACAGTTTTTATTTTTCAATTTATAAAATTTTAGTTTCAGTACATTCTGCAAACGAATTAATGATGCAAAAATTTTACATTTGGAAAAAATTTTGTTTCTTACATGGGTTTTTTTTTTTTGTTTTGCAACAGAAAACTAAATTTTGCAAAAAGTAAAATTCTTACATCAGTATATTTGTTTGCAGAATGAAAATCGCTGATAAGGTTTTTTAATACAATTTTTTTACCATAAATTGCTTTCTCGCGTTCCGCCAAAATTTCGCATTTTTTTAGGTGCGGTTTTGTTAAATATGAAATCTAGAGACTATAGTACCCATTTCATACAACAAAGTTTGGTGGCTAATTGGAAAAAAATCTCGAAAAAAGTCGCGCAAAAAAAAAATTTGCAAAAAGGAAGATTCTTACATCAGTATATTTGTTTGCAGAATGACAATCGCTGATGAGGTTTTTAAATACAATTTTTTTACCATAAAGTCTTTTTTCGCGTTCCGCCAATATTTTGCAATTTTTTATGTGCTGTTTTCTTAAATATGTAATCTAGAGACTATAATACCCATTTCATGCTACGAAGTTTGGTGGCTAAGTGCAAAAAAATTTGCAAAAAGAAAAATTCTTAATTCAGTATATTTGTTTGCAGAATGAAAATCGCTG
The DNA here is from genome assembly GCA_949987735.1 of Leucophora obtusa. Lineage (NCBI taxonomy): Eukaryota > Metazoa > Arthropoda > Insecta > Diptera > Anthomyiidae > Leucophora > Leucophora obtusa. Next base: position 744,527 of record OX465297.1, read on the forward strand.
ATAAGGTTTTTCAATACAATTTTTGTACAATAAAGTCTTTTTTCGCGTTCCGCCAAAATTTCGCGGTTTTTTAGGTACGGTTTTGTTAAATATGAAATCTAGAGACTATAATACCCAATTCGTAGAACAAAATTCGGTGGCAAGTTGCAAAAAACAAATCGCGAAAAAATGTCGCTGAAAAAAGATTTGCAAAACGGCCAAATATCAAAGCCTAATTTCTTAAATGCTACGATTAAACAAAATTTACAGCAAAGGTAAATTTTAAAAAAATATATTTATATACATATATATTTTTTTTTAACAACACAAAAAAAGTTTCGTTTTTTATCTATTTATTTTTTTTTGGAAAGAAAATTAAAGCAGAAAAAGTTTTTTATTTTCATCATGAGTATTTTAATTAAATATTTCTTTCTTTTTATTTTTTTGTACGCTTGAATTTTTATTTTACGATAGATATATTTGATAAAAACCAAAAAATAAAAAGTTTCCGGTCCTTGGTTGTTTTGTTTTACAGATTTATATTTCGAAGTTTTTTTTGGCAGCACTGAAGCAAATATAATACTAAATTTTGCAACTATCACACTATAACCCGGTGTCTTCAAGTGCAATAAATTATATGATATGAAATGTCAAAACCATTGCAGAGAAACGTGAGAATGATATCAATTGCAAAGTGGTGGAGAACACATGGCTAAGAAATATCATAGATTTTTCTTCGAAAAAATACAAAATTTTATTTAATATTAATTTTTATCTACAAATAATAAATAATTAAACTCATTCCCATTATTTTTTACCAAATTTTCTGTTATTTTTTCATTACAAAACTAAAATTAAAACGAAAAGTGACATTTGATGGCAGGCATCATTGCAAAAACCGCTTGCATGTCACCTAGTGTCTTGACATGCAATACAATGATAGCAAGCAATTGTGAAAATAATTTCATCTCAAGTGCAGACACTTAACTTCAATTTTATTGCAATATCATGATATAAAAAAAATGTTTTTCACTATAATGCGTTTCACTGAAAAGTGTATAGACTTTGTTTCCACACAAATTTAATATACAAGACTATTATTTTTCTTGTAAAATAGTGACATTTTGTGTTTATTGTGATTGTGTCTTTCTAATAAAATAAAAAAAATTATTAACTTTTAGAATTTAAATTAACTTTTGAGGCATTTTAAGTTAGAGTTAAATTTTTTCATGTGAAAAACAATTTAGGATGCTTTATTTATAAAAAAAGTGCTTTCAAGCCGACGGCTAAGCTGCCGCCGTTCTGTAGTCCCAAACGCCGCCGCTGCCGAGCCAAATACCCCGCGTAGCCGCCGCCGATTGTTTAGGGTCATCTTGGTTCACTGTGTGTCAGTTTGTATTCCCTCCATTCGTTGTGAATTGCTGATTATTAACCAGTAAGTCAAATGTTATATTATTATTGTTTATTTACTGTGGCTGAATTTTTTTATTGAAAAAACTCGACACCGAAAAATGGATGTAAAGGACAAAGTGAACGTAAGTAATCAAAAAATCCCGTTAGTCGACGAAGAAGAAGGTTATCTCGTGACCTGTATTAATTTTTTTAATAAGGAACATCGGTTAATTGTTTTTGTTTTGCGATACTCTGAAGCGTGTCGCATGCCGTTAGACTGCGCCATTTAACGGTACATTTAACTGTACCTTATAGAACTCGAAAAAAAAATAATCAAGAAATGGATTCAAATATAGAAAATCGAACCTCGGAAGGAAAGGTTTGAAAAAATGGTAAGTTTTAAACTTGTTTTTTTTTATATGTAAACTTAAAATATGTCGCAATATTACAGAAACAGATTTAAAGCCAAGTGGAATTGAAGAAAATATGGAGAAAAATATAGCAGAGTTTATTACACAAAAAGACCCTAATGAATTGGTTATATCTGGAAAAGAAATGGATGATGTAGCCGCAGAGAGGGAAGATAGAATTGAACCCACTATCAATTCCTCATTGGATCTCAGTATAAGAATAGATAATACGCAACAAACACAAGAAAAACAGGAAGTGGGGAAACAAATCTTGGAAGCCGCCAAAGATTTGGAAATGGAAGAAAATATGGATGCTGATGATATAGAATCTAGTGTTCATGTTAATATGGAATGCGAAATACTGGGGAAAACCACATCTCTAGCTAATGGAAAAACTGAAAATTTTTCAAACCAATTTTCAGCCATACTGTCTGACATAGAAAGTATACAATTGTCAGTAGACAAGAAGGCAATACATTCAAATACTGAATCTAAAAATTTATCACAACCTTCTTCTGGACTCGGTTTATTAGCTCAATATGGATCCGATAATCATGACGATGATAAAGTTTCCGACACAGACTTTGTTATCGAATTCCCATCTACTTCTACAAAAGATTATCGTAATAATGATGACGATGATAAAGTTTCCGACACAGACTCTGTTATCGAATTCCCATCTACTTATGCAAAATATTATCGTAATAATGATTGCGATGATAAAGTTTCCGACACAGACTTTGATATCGAATTCCCATCTACTTATGCAAAATATCGTAATAATGATGACGATGATAAAGTTTCCGACACAGACTTTGATATCGAATTCTCATCTACTTATGCAAAAGATTATCGTAATCAGGTAGTGGAATTAAATTCCGATAGTGATGTAGAGTACTTAAATGAAATTAGAAAAACTATAGAAAAACGTATAGAAGTTGCTGATGAGGACGACGAAGATGAAGAAGACGATGATACCCCCATGGGGGAAACCACATCTCTAGCTAATGGAAAAACTGAAGATTTTTCAATCCAATTTTCAGCCATACTGTCTGGCATAGAAAGTATACAATTGTCAGTAGACAAGAAGGCAACACATTCAAATACTGAATCTAAAAACTTATCACAACCTTCTTCTGGACTCAGTTTATTAGCTCAATATGGATCCGATAATGATGACGATGATAAAGTTTCCGACACAGACTTTGTTATCGAATTCCCATCTACTTCTACAAAATATCGTAATAATGATGAATATAATAAAGTTTCCGACACAGACTTTGATATCGAATTCCCATCTACTTTTGCAAAATATCGTAATAATAAAGTTTCCGACACAGACTTTGTTATCGAATTCCCATCTACTTCTACAAAATATCGTAATAATGATGACTATAATAAAGTTTCCGACACAGACTTTGATATCGAATTCCCATCTACTTTTGCAAAATATCGTAATAATGATGACGATGATAAAGTTTCCGACACAGACTTTGTTATCGAATTCCCATCTAATTATGCAAAAGATTATCGTAATCAGGTAATGGAAATAAATTCCGGTAGTGATGTAGAGTATTTAAATGCAATTAGCAAAACTATAGAAAAACGTATAGAAGTTGCTAATGAGGACGACGAAGATGAAGAAGACGATAATAATGGAGAAGACGATGAGAATGTAGAAGGTATGGTTAAAAAGAAACATAAACAAAAATTAAAAGTGAAGGGAGAAATACTATTAGAAGATTTGCCACCCATACAAGATTTACAAATAACTGTGCCCGAAGACGAATGTATTGAATTGGGAAAAATTCTTTCAATTATTGATGAATTGGTGTTTGTTTCAGTTTTACCCAATGCCATTCTTTTGAATTTAGAAACTGTTATATTTTTGGAAAGGGGGCAAAAGGTATTAGGTGAAGTATTTGATGTTTTGGGTCAAGTGGATCCTCTTTATTGTATACGTTTCAACTCAAATAAACAAATCAAAGAAAAGGATATAAAAGTAGGCGATGTTGTGTATGTGGCTCCTAAGACCCAGTATACTAAAAATGTTATATTATCGAGTTTAATTAAATTAAAAGGTTCTGATGCTTCCTGGGAAAATGATATAGAACCACCACTAAGATTTTTGGACTACTCGTATGATGAACAAGAACAAATGGCCAGACGTCAATTGCGTAATAAGGATAGACCCAATGATTATGATGAACCACAAAAAAAACCAAGAATTAGTGACGGAGGAGACCAATCTGAAAATAGATCTTATACACTACACCATAGAAATCGGTATGCTCAACAAAGAGATAATAACAGTCGAGTTAAAAGTGATGGTGGTAGTTACAATTCCTATCCTTGGCCACGTTATAATAGTCCATATACTAATCAAAAACAACAACCACACCAGCAGCAACAACAATTAAATTATCGTCGCAGCTCTTGGCATTCCAATTATTATCCTCAGCAATATCAACAAGCACCCCCTTCGCAAAATTATTTTTATAATCTAAACAACAGAGGACAATCGCAGCAAAATCAATCACTACCACTACCTCAAGCTTATCCTTCACAAGTACCCATGTTTGCTATGCCTCCTATACATGCAATGCGATCGTGTTCACCGCCACCTATGTATCATTCTCAGGGTTCAGCACCACATATGGCACCGCAACAATTAATGCCAAAATCATTTACAATACGACCACCTACACTACATGGTGGACCCCATCCACAACAGTTTACTTCGCCTCCGCCGCCACCAGGAGCTAAATAAGCTCCTGTGTATACATTAAAAGATATGTATACTTTTCGTTTATTATATCATTTTAGAATTTAGTTTTAACAAACTCTTTAAACTTAAATAAAAACACTAAATATTTCTTATAAAAAGTTTTTTTTATTTTAGATATTCGGAATTAAGTACTCAGTGTAGAAAATCATTATCAGGTATGTGGTTATGTTACTACATACCTGGTAATGGTAACTACCCAGTCAGAAAAATACAAACGGGAAAGCGGTGGCAAAGCACTTTAACAGGTGGTACAAGTACTGGAAAAAAGTGCTTTCCCATTCCCAAAATGATAACATCATTAGACAAAAGGACCGGCTGTTCAAAAAGCGCAGGAAAAGCACTGGAGGAACAAAATTTTTAAACGTTGGCAAAACCAATAAATAGGTGGTCTGGAAATATATTTTCCAAAATAAAATTTAAAAAAAGTTCACATGAATTTTTTTTTGGTCCTGCCGTGATTTGAACCCAGGCCGTCATATTGGCAGACGATTGCTCTACCCACTGAGCTAACGAGACATATTAATATTTGATAGCTAAACACATAAATGAGTGATAATAGCTGGACAACTACTGACTGCGCCAAAATGCTAGTACTGGCAAACAATTTTTTGTAACTAGTATGCCAGTGTTGGGAAGGCAAAAAAAAAGTTGGTCTTGAAGGAGCTTTCCCACAAACAAAAAAATTGATTTTATAAAACAAAAAAAATTTTAAATTAAAAAAAATCCAAAAAAAAATGTTTGCTTGCAACCGGATTTGAACTCGGAACCTCCTGACTACAAACTTTTTTTAACGAAGCGTCAGCATTTTTATAAAATCATTGGTCTACCAGTGAATTGATTTTTGTACGCCTGTTAGCATTGGCTTGGTAGCACTGGATAACCACTGGCTGCAAACCTTGGCATATCACTCTAAGCCAATTCTTTGCCAGTGGTTTTTTTTATAAACCACCGAAATTTTTGTAAAACAAATACTGGTAAAACGCTTTTTGCAAACGCTGGCGAAGCGTCCCAAATGAGTGTTCTGCCAGTCATTTATTTTTAAAACCGTGGTTACTCAGTGGTATGCCAGTGCTTGATTTTTTGTACCACTGGCGATTTCTGACTGGGTAGTTACTTTTATTATTACATTTCTTATTACCTTTGTATGGCAATGTCGCGAAAAATAATGAGTTATGGTTACACACCAGCATACGCAAAATCAACTTATATATCGTTACCTACGTGCTTACCAATATTGACTGAAATAATGATTCTAAAAATAGATTTTCAAAAAAATAAGTTTTATAAAAAAAAATATTTTTTTTAATGTAAAAATTTTTTTTAATAAAATTTTCTCGTGCGGGAATTGAACCTGGGACTCCAGACTACCAGTCTACAGCTGTATCATCAGAGCTATCTCGACATGTAATATTTGGTACCCGATCAAAAAAATTTATATATAGTCGTATATAGTAATATCTTGTTTTATCTTATAATATGTGAGTATATACATATGTTGTCATGAACGGCCATATATAATTATATGTTTCTTATATGGTACCTTATATAACCATATATTTTTATATATTGTCTTTTATAAAATTAGATATGAACCATATATGCCACAGATAATGAGATATGACAGATCTGTTGTCATATATAATTATAAATGATCATATATAACATAATATATGATCACATATGGTGGCATATAAGCCATATATTTTGAGATATAGTAATATATGCCCTCTTATAAAAATTTGTTTGTTGTATGATGTAAGATATTTTTATATATGATTATATATTACATTAAATGCTATAAGATATGATTATATATGATTCCATATATGGTGCAAGATTAACAATATAAGTTTAGATATGATTATATATGGTCCCACGTCAGTAATATTTTCTATGTGTTTAATATATAATTATCAGGGCAAGTTTAAAATGGCACAAAAAAAGTTGAAATTGACAGGCAAATTGGCACGAAAAAATAGTAAAATTGGCACAAAAGACTCAAAAATGGCACGCTTATTCCAAAAATTTTAAAGTATAATAGTTGATTTAAGTCTTTTCTGAATGTTTTTAACAAAAATACAATAATGAAGGAATTTACCGTTGAACTGCTACAGTGCATTCGCCGTATATTAGTATGATTTAAAAAAAAAATCTGGAATTTTATTAAATATTAAAAAATCAGTATGATTTTTAAAAAAAAATCTGGAATTTTATTAAATATTAAAAAAAATTTTTTTTTGGAAATTTTTTCCAAAAATTATTTACAAAGACTGAGTTTTTACTGAATTTTATAGCATTTTTTTAATGAAATGTCGAAAAAAAACACAAAATGGCTTTTTTTTGGTAAGGATTTGTAAAAATGGCATTTTTACAAAATAAGTGAAAAAATGGCAAAAATGGCATTTAATGGCAACTGCCAAAAAAAACTTGCCCTGATAATTATATGTATATAGTCACATATTACCTGAGAGATCCAACTATCGAATCCCAGCACGGGCACAAAAAACAAAAATTTTTTTTTTACTTTTTTAACTCAATTTAATTTACTTGTAAATATTCTTTTATTCTTTTTACAAATCTTAAAAAAAATTAACCCATTTACTGGCAACAGTTCAGGTGCTGTTATGTTTACTGCAACTTGGGATTAATAATATTTTAATATGTTATTATATATTGTCATATGTAACCCCACACATAATTATATATGTGACTGAGGTACTATTATCGAATCCCAGCTCGGGCACAAAAAAAAAAATTTTTTTTTTTACTTTTTTTAACTCAATTTGATTTACTTATAAATATTTTTTACTGATCTCAAAAATGTTAAACTATTTTGTGTCAACAGCATCTGCATTTTATGTTTTCAATTAATAGTATTTTAAATATATAATTAGTAGGGCTGGTCAAATTGTATGGATAAAAATTTTTTGATATTGCGTACTCGATTTTTCGAAAGCTTTTAGCATGGGGAAAAAAAAGTTCCACTACGACATATCAAAAAAATCATTTTCGAGGCTCCCAAATTAAATTTTTTGCAATTTTCTAATAAATCTAGATTAGCGCCATCTTGAGGTGGCTTTTTGAAAAAACTAATAAAACTGTAAACAATATAACATTACAACCTTTCCAGAAAGGTATTACTTAAGAAAATCGGATAAAAAATGTGGCAACTAGAGGTAAAAGTATATAGTAAAATTATTTTCTCCTTGTTGTCATCAACATCATTATCATCATTTCTCATCATTATCATCATTTCATCATCAAGCAGAAAATTATTATTTTTGTACTCCTACTTTTAATACAAACAAAACAATTTGTGAAAAAGTGTTGGATAAGAGTATTTTTCCAAAGGATTGCTAAGCTTATGTTATTGCTTATTATGTCATACCTTATTTAAAATACATTTATATACCTTTTAAAAAACATGTATATTGCTCTTATCCCATTACTAATTTCGCAAATACAGACTGTTGATACTTAGACTTTTGGGTTATATAAATCGGTGCCTTGACCCTTCAACAAACATTTTTTTATCTTATTCATAGGGAATGCATCCCGGGATTCCCGGGAAATTAGGCATTTTTTAGTTCCCGCATTCCCGGGAATTTGGACCGGGAATCCCGGGATTTCAAAAAATGCATTTGAAAATAATAAAGTTAATTATTTAGTAAAATTCTTACACTCATAGAAATAAATCTGTAAAAATAGCAGAAAAATTACTAAAAATTAGTTAAAAATTATGCTACAGAAAAAATTGCAAAAATTAGCAGATTTTTTTACTAAATACTAGGAAAATGAGAACAGCAAAATTAAAACTGTTAAATTTACAGAATTTTAGTTATATTTAGGCTAACTTTTAGTTAATTGAAAAAAGCAAATTGTACTGTAAAATCTGAGAACATTTTGCTGAATATTTGTAGACTAAAAATAGCAAAAATAAACTGTTAAATCTACAAAATTTTTGCTATTTTTAAGCTAAATTTAGTTGAATGCAAATAGCAGTTTATTCTGCTAAAATCAGCAGAAATATTTGCTTAAACATTGTAAACTGCTGTTTTTAAAAGGCTCGATTTTTATTTGCATAAAAAAAAAACTTCTAAAATTTTTTTTTTTTGATTTTTTAGGCTACTAATTATTTAGCAAAATTTTTTGCTGTTTTTAGCAGGTTAATTTGCTATTTTCCATTTACAAAAATTTATCTCAAATATAACTAAAATTGGGTTCAAATCCTGCCGACGGTCTTTTTTTTAATGAAATAAATATTTTTTAAATAATAAATGTTTTTTTTTTTTAATTTTTTGTGTTATTTTTTAAATTTTTTTAAAATTTAAATAATTCCAAATATATCATAGGATAAATTTTGATCTCAATTTATCCAATTCGATCTGCCAAAATTAGCTTATCCGTTTGCATCTAATTGGATGTAAATTAATCCCATGGGATATTTTGGGATCTATCAGGATCTTAATTTGATATTATTGGATATTATTGGATATACCAATTTTGAGATCTATTTGGATCTAATTTAATCCTGTAATATATTTGAGGGATCTGATTGGATATTACTGGATACCCCAATATTGAGATGAACTTGGATAAGATCATATGTCGATCTATATCAAATGAGATATGACTACATATGCTAGATATAATGTTTTTTTGATCGGGTAGATAAATACATAATTGACTTGTTGCGCACAAGTCAGCTTCCTCGCCAACATACAAAAAATCAAAAAAATATGTGGTTACATATATCATTGCCAGTGTTGAGAAAATATTGAGTATAAAAATAAATTTTAAAAAAATCTAAAACAAAGATTAATATGTATATATTAGGTCTGTTCGGGTACTCAACATTGGGATTCCACGGGATCCCAATTTTACCAAAAAACGTTTTCTTACTCCACAATTGGGTAAATGAGAGATGTCATGAGAGAGTAATATTCCCAGTGTAGAAAATCATTACCAGATATGTGGTTATATAACTACATACTTGGTTGTTGTTGTTGTTGTAACGGCTTCAAAATGTGAATTTGTAGTTAATAATTCTCATCTAAAGCCGGAGTGACAATCCTTGCTCGGATAAATTCGAATACATCCGAATCGTTCCGGCACATAGTCCGATTGCCGTGGGAACCGGGTTATACCGCCCATACTCGGTCGTCAGAGCCTCGTTAGCGTTAACAGGGGATACCATGTCCAAGGTGGACTGTGGGTGAGGTTGGCATTTGGAAATAATTTCCCTTGACCCCCACATACTTGGTAATGGTAACTAGTTACTTTTGTTATTACATTTCTTATTACCTTTATATGGCGATGTCGCGAAAAAAAAATAATGAGTTATGGTTACACACCAGCATACGAAAAATCAAAAAATATAGCGTTACCTATGTGCTTACCAGTATTGACAAAAATAATGAGTCTAAAAATAGATTTTCAAAAAAATAAATTAAATAAAAAAAAATATTTTTTATTGTATTTTTTTTTTTTTATAAAATTTCCTGGTGCGGGAATCGAACCTGGGTCTACAGATTGCCAGTCAATAGCTCTACCATCTGAGCTATATCGACATGTAATATTTAATAGATAAAAACATAATTGACCTGCTGCACACAAGTAAGCTTACTCGCCAACATACAAAAAATCGAAAAATATGTGGTTACATATATCCTTACCAGTGTTTAAAAAATATTGAGTCTAAAAATAGATTTCAAAAAATTTAAAAAAAATCTAGAAAATCATTTTCTATTTAAAATAATGATAAAAATAAGTCATTATCAGTAACTGATTACTCTATGTTTTAAAATAATGCAGAAGGTAAGTGGGTGTCGTTACTGGTGGTCCAAAAAATAATGATATGTCATTACCGTTTCTACACTGGGTTCTTGTTCTTGCACGAAGAAGCCCAGACATTTTTTTAGTGTAAGTTTGGGTAAATTGTTTTTATCAGCTGTTATATTATCTGTTGCGTTCAACTAGTTCAATTGAACTATTCACTAATTTGAACCAAAGACCAAGTTCACAACTAATAGCTCTTTTAGTTCAATCGCTCATTTTATTCATTCAGCAAAATATGTGTATCATTTATAAAAATTTGCGTAAAAGTTGCAAAGGCTTATCGGTAATGTTACAACTGCAAAAAATTACCGACAATTTTTTAAAGACGCTTGTTTAAATGTGTTAAAGCGATAAATATATAAATAAATCGAAGCTTTTGTTTAATATTAAAATCTTTTTCCAGATTTAATAAATTATGTATTCCTTTTGTATATAAAAATGGCTGAGAAGGAAATTTTTATTAAAATTTTTGATTTAGAAAGCGGTTTAAATAGAAAAGCTATAGATTTTTACAACAAATTGAACAAGAACTAGAAAGAGCGCTCACCAAAACGAACTATAATGCACAAATCTATTGACGTTTGTTTTTTGGGCTTCAAATATGGTTTTTCGCGTTCGTTTACTTTTGTGCCCTTTAAAGAAACACACCTATTGACTACGCGAATGCGGTTATTATTTCTTATTGGGGCTATACATTGCTAAATATCACTTTTATATCAAATTAATTTCAGTTTCACCGGCAAACGCTGCGAGGTTGATGTATGCTGTGGTTTTTGTAAGAATGACGGCCAGTGTAATATCGGTACCAAAGATGGACCACAATGTCAATGTCTACAAGGTTTCTATGGTGAGCAATGTGAATCGGATTCATGTGCGAATTATTGCCTTAATGGTGGTTTATGCGCAGAGAAGCAACAACAATTAATATGTACCTGTTCGGGGCGTTATAACGGAGATCGTTGTGAAACAGATTTGTGTAAAACCACCAATCCACCATAGTGTAAGTGCAAAAGTTTCCTACACCAAGACCAGTTAACTTATCTCAAAACAATCAAAGTTTATTGCTTAACCATGGTCAAATTTATATGAAAATGTCTACGGTTAACGTTTAACTTTAGTTACTTTTTTTTAATAAGTTACCTGCTATTTTTTTAATAAGTTTTTTTAATAAAAATATGTACCTGCAACATCAATAATTCAAAAATTATTTTCTGTTTCAGTCTGCGATGCCTCTGAAATACCTTTGCGTAATCCTAGTACTGGTATTATTTGTCAAAATAGTGGCTCGTGTCATGTCATCAAAGGTGTTGCCATGTGTAGTTGTACCGATCAATGGAATGGTGAATTTTGTGAACGTCCCGTTAGTGATGAAAATTCTTGTGTACGTTATTGTCAAAATAATGGTGTTTGCCACTTGGACGCCTATGCCACATTGTACATGCATTGGTGAATGGGAGGGAGATGCCTGTGATATATCACCGTCATGTGTTAGTGAATGTGGTGTTTGTAAAACGGTGACTGGAGACTTACACAAACAAAAGATTAAATTCGGCTATAACGAATCTTTAGATACCCTCCATCCCGGTGTTTTTATAAACAAGGGGAAATGCAAAGAATATGTTTAATTTAAAAATAATAAATTTTCTATAAATTAAAAATTTAATTTTCATACAAATGAAAAACAAAAGGTATCTTCTTGTAAAATATCAACAACAAGTTTTTGGGTTAACTATTAACTAAAGTTTAAACCTGCAGTATGAGACCCACCGTAAATGTCTAGCCTTCTTCCACAAGAACTACCCTGTCCTACAATATACATCTACCACACCAAATGTGATACAATTCAGAAGGGGTGGAGAAATTTGAATTGTTGACTTTATATATTTTTAAGAAATTTTTTTATAATTAATGCGCGATTAACGGAAAATGTTGAAATTATGTTAAGAAATCCCATGTACCGAGGAGATGCCGATGAAACTCCAGCCTTTGTACATGAAGATAATAAGGTAATAATACCCCTATAAACATTTTCGCTGGAATTTAAGTTGAAATCAAGTTCAATTCCAGTTTCAAGGTTTGAATTCAACTTTTATTACATTTTATTTCAATAGCATACTCCAGCAAAAGGGAAACAAAAATTCAAGTTTGAAATATTTTTGTTAAAAAAACAAGTGCTAGAGTGTAGTAAAATGTTTTTAATACTCTCTACTCTACTCTCTACACTTTTCAGGGTAATTTTGCAAATCCTGTATACGAATCAATGTATGAAGATGCCATTGTTGAACCAGCGGTGGTAACCGAAAATAATTTAAGTACCGCACCCGACGAAAGAAAAGGTCACTGCAGCATTCACACGATGACAACAATACACCAGACAATCTCTGATGATTAACATCGAATGAAATTTGTTAAAATATAGTTTAAGACAAAAAGAGAATTTATGCCATTTAATTATAGTCATATATAAGTTATAATTAATGAACGAAAACAAAACAAATCATTAAACATCTTGTAAATTATTTAACAAAATCCTTCCCCACTCTAAGAACACCCAAAACAAAAAAGAAAAAACTCAATTATGAAATGCATTTCTTTAAACAAGATGAAAAATGTTTGTTAAACAAAACGCAACAAACAAACAAGGACTGAAAGTATAGTCATTTCTAAACAAAAAATATACGCCTAAGGAAAAACTATGTGTAATACTAAACTCGAATATGACCAAAAAAAAAGCTTTTAAATATTTTAGTTTTTAATTATAATTGCCAGTGAAACACTAATATGAAATCAAGGGGATATTAAATTGTATTTCAGTTAAATTTAAAAGTTAAGACATAATTTATACTTGATTTGCATAGAGTAGTTTACTTCAATGAAATGAATAATTAAAAATAAGCTTTTAATAACACAGGAAAATAACTAGAATTTAAGTGTTTTAAATTTTGAACAAAGTTATTGTATTTGAAAGTAAGTCCAGTGTAATTTAAGCCTTAACTTAAGAATGTGACTGAAAATCATTTCAATTTACCCTTGAATTTCTGTAGTGTCTACCGGCTTTGAAGATTATTGGTTTTTTATGTTAAAATTTTTGGAAAAAATTACATTTTGTGGGTAATTTTTTGCACAAAATTGTATTTGAAACTCATTGTCTTATAATCCTTAATCCAACTATGCATTTATTTATTGTATTCTGAAACAACATATCACATCTTTAGCAAAATGTATATAAATTATCAGAAAGCATTTAAAAATATCTATGAAATTGTATATAAAAAATCACAATTAAGTATTGAGTTGTAAAAACTAGACAAAATTTGTATCGATAAAGCCTGAATGATACTTGCTGGTTTGGTATTTAAATTAGAAGAAAAGTCAAATAAATTTAGGCGAAAAAAGAGTATAAAGAGTAAAGAGTATGATACCGGCAAAGCAGTGCCTTTGATATAATTTGCATCAATGATAAAAAAAATTATAAACTAGCAAGTGTCATTTACTTAGGCTTAACAAAAGGATAAAGCTGATTTTTAAAGGATACTTTCTAAACCAAAATCCTATTTTCAAAGGATTTTCCTCAACATTAAAGAATTTTTTTAATATTATAATATACATAGAACCTTTTAAAATCGAAAAGTTATTACATTTGAAGTATGTACATTTTTCCACAGTTAGTTCTATCAAACACATTCTCTAAAAATTTAGCGTTTATACGCGAATCTTCAACGTTTTTTCAGAGTAGTGAATATCGAAATCTCGGCATATAAACGTTTCCCTAAACAAACCTTTAGAGTATAAAGATTGTTTTAAAGGCAACATTCATTTTCAGAGTTTTTCTATTTGAAAATTTAGCAGAATGTAAGAATTTAAAAGTCTTGTAGATCTAAAATTTTCTCATTAATTTTTTTATTTGAAAAATTCACCAAAATTTGAGAAGTCACCAAAATAGTAGTAGTATAAACGTTTCCCTAATAAAACCCCCTTAGAGTATAAAGATTGTTTTAAAGGCAACATTCATCAGAGTATTTCAGAGTTTTTCTATTTGAAAATTTTGCAGAATATAAGACATTAACCCTCTAACCGGCAAGCCCGCCTCCAGGCGGGGTATATTAAATTGACCAGAAATGCGCCAAAGGGGTATTTTATAATAAGAAATTATGCTTTTTCAACAGAAAACAAAATTTGTAAAATTTTTTGTGAAGAATTTTTTTGTATATAATGCACGGTTTGGAAGCGAGAAAGTGTCAAAGATAAAATTTCGTAAAATTTCAAAAATTAAATATTTTAAAACAACCAAAAGTTTCAAAAATCTTAAAAACATATTTAAATTGACTAAAACAATTGATAGTGACCATGAAGTAAGATTGGAGCTTAAGCTATTCAAAAAGTTCCTTACTTTGGTCCAAGGACGCACAGGATTCCATAAGGATACCTTTAAAGGACATCGCCTTAACTTCAAAACGAATGGACGGATTTTTCTGAAATTTTGGTAAAAAGAATATATTTGGTATAGGTAGCTAAGCTTATACGTTTGAATAATATATATTGAAGTTTTGGTGCGTTTTCGCTCAATTTCGCATTTTTCGAAAAACGAAAATCGCTACAACTACAACAGCACAAAAACTGTAATTTTTTTATTGTAATTACATCTTGGTAAGAGAAATAATTTGTGCCTAAACCTAGTATTTTTTATGCGCTAGTTTTCGAGATTCACCCTTAAACTATTTTGGCCCATATCGCCTAAAATAGGCAACGAAAAAAAATTTTGTAGAAGAACTTATTGTTTATTTTTCGTGAGAAACACATGGTATAAATTTCATTGCAAAAAAGCTTAGGCCGGTTAGAGGGTTAAAAGTCTTGTAGATCTAAAATTTTCTTGGTACGAGTTTTTATTTGAAAAAAAAAATTAGTCTGATTTTCAAATTTTTTTATGGGACAAAAACCTTAGAAAAAAACTCCTCTCTAGAATGTAAAAGTTTTTGTAAAGAAAATGATCTCTAGCTTTTATGTAAAACAAAACTTTTGAGTTCCATTTTTTTAGTTAAGAAAAAAGTTTTGAAAATCCCTGTAAAAATTTATCATAGCAAGAGTTTTTCTATTCGAAAATTTAGCAGAATGTAAGAATGTATAAGTCTTCAGATCTGAAATTTTCTGTTTGAGGAGTTTTTTTATTTGAAAAATTCAGCAAAAAAAATCTAGTTTTTAGCTTTTTACTATGGGGCAAAATCCCCAGGTTTCAAAGTTGTTGCAGTTAGAAAAAATAAATAAATAAAAATAAACTTAAAAGACTGAAGAAACAAACTCTATTTATTTTAAATAATTGTATCAATATGCTATTTTGAAAAATACTTAAAATTCCATAAGTATGAAACATATTCTAATGCAATTATGGTGAGCTGTTAGATGAAAATGTTAAATGAATATCGATTAGGAAAACTTCATTGCACCAAATTTTCAAAAGAATTATTTACTGTTTAATAACCCTTGAAATGCCCGTTCATTTGAGTATAATATTGCTAATATTGGGGGGAAATTGAGAAAACACATTTTTTCGGTCACAAAAAAAGGCAGTATATAGTCCATTGATTTTTTGGCCTAAAATTACATAGTATATTTTTCTGCTAAATTTAGCACTCGTTTTTGAAATATTAGTAAAATGTTTTGCTAAAATCAGCAGCTAGAATTAGTAAAAAATCCGTAATTTGTAATAAGAGAACAGCAAAAATGATTACTAAAAAAAAATTGTACTAAACATCAGTATAAAAATAGTAAAGTTCGATTGGAAACTGTTTACAAATTTTTTTACTAAATTTTTTATCTGAGTGTAGTCAAGAAATTTTGGTATTACTTTTATACTTCTTGAAATTCTAATAAATTCTCTTTAAATTGATATACATATTGAGTTTCCCGTTCTGTCTTTTCATTTAAAAGTTAATAAAAGAAACATTAGTTGCGATTTGAATTGAACCGTTCTGTAGAAAAATAAAAATCGACATAAGAGAAATGTGCATTTTCATAAGACGTATTTACAAATAAATAAAATATTTAATAAATAGCTTAAATAATGATTTTTTGGAAATAAACGCTTTTTTATTTTAATTGGAAAGAACAAGTAAGTATATAAATAACTAAATATTAGAGTTTGTCGACAACTCAATAATAATTCAAAAGAAATGGAATTCTCGTTAGGTTTAATACTGTTTATGGATCGAGATTTTATATTAAAATTTGTGAAATTGCCAATAATTTAGATTGGAAACAAATTTTCTAGTGTATTTTGTTCTCTGTATCGATTAAGGGTACACCATTACGTATACTCAATATGAATAGGTACAATAAATATAACTCATACGTAAAAAAATATAGAAATTAAAAATTCATACGATTTCCCCGTTTTTTGAATATCTCGGGAAATACTGGTCCAATTTGGCTGGAAAACCTACTGTTCCAGATTCGCGATGCTCTTTCAGAATTTTTCACCCAAATTTGAATTTAAGCTTCCCCGTTTTATTTTCCATTTTCAAAATGTGGCAACCCTGGATAGTTTATGCTTTAAGTTTTCTTTTAATTGCAATAACTTAGAAACCGTTGGAGATAATTGACCGAAATTTTCGCCAAATGGTAGAATGAAATTTAGGCAATTTATAGGGCATCCAATTAAAAATGGTTTTCAGTGCCAAGTTCCTTTTTTAATTAACGAATATCGATTAGGAAAACTTCATTGCACGGAATTTTCCAAAAAATTATATACTCTTTAATAGGCCTTGAAATGCCCGTTCATTTGAGTATAATATTGGAAATTTATAGGGCATCCAATAAAAATGGTTTTCAGTGCCAAATTCCTTTTTTAATTAACGAATATCGATTAGGAAAACTTCATTGCACGGAATTTTCCAAAAAATTATATACTGTTCAATAGGCCTTGAAATGCCCGTTCATTTGAGTATAATATTGGGGGGAAATTGAGAAAAAAAATTTTCGATCAAAAAAAAAAGACAGTGTATAGTCCATTGATTTTGGCAAAAAAAAAATTTTTTTTCTTTTGGTCAAAATTAGACTCAAACGAAAGGAAATTTCAAAAGCAATTAAAAAACATGCCTTTCAGTGCCAAGCTCCTTTTAGTTTTTGAGAAAATGACGATTAATGAATATCGAGACAAACAAAAATGACAATTAATGAATATCGATTAGGAAAACTTTATTGCACGGAATTTTCCAAAGAATTATATACTCTTTAATAGGCCTTGAAATGCCCGTTCATTTGAGTATAATATTGGAAATTTATAGGGCATCCAATAAAAATGGTTTTCAGTGCCAAGTTCCTTTTTTAATTAACGAATATCGATTAGGAAAACTTCATTGCACGGAATTTTCCAAAAAATTATATACTGTTCAATAGGCCTTGAAATGCCCGTTCATTTGAGTATAATATTGGGGGGAAATTGAGAAAAAAAATTTTCGATCAAAAAAAAAAAGACAGTGTATAGTCCATTGATTTTGGCAAAAAAAAAAATTTTTTTCTTTTGGTCAAAATTAGACTCAAACGAAAGGAAATTTCAAAAGCAATTAAAAAACATGCCTTTCAGTGCCAAGCTCCTTTTAGTTTTTGAGAAAATGACGATTAATGAATATCGAAACAAACAAAAATGACGATTAATGAATATCGATTAGCAAAACTTTATTGCACGAAATTTTACAAAGAATTATATACTGTTCAATAGGCCTTGAAATGCCCGTTCATTTGAGTATAATATTGGAAATTTATAGGGCATCCAATAAAAATGGTTTTCAGTGCCAAATTCCTTTTCTAATTAACGAATATCGATTAGGAAAACTTCATTGCACGGAATTTTCCAAAAAATTATATACTGTTCAATAGGCCTTGAAATGCCCGTTCATTTGAGTATAATATTGGGGGGAAATTGAGAAAAAAAATTTTCGATCAAAAAAAAAAGACAGTGTATAGTCCATTGATTTTGGCAAAAAAAAAAATTTTTTTCTTTTGGTCAAAATTAGACTCAAACGAAAGGAAATTTCAAAAGCAATTAAAAAACATGCCTTTCAGTGCCAAGCTCCTTTTAGTTTTTGAGAAAATGACGATTAATGAATATCGAAACAAACAAAAATGACGATTAATGAATATCGATTAGCAAAACTTTATTGCACGAAATTTTACAAAGAATTATATACTGTTCAATAGGCCTTGAAATGCCCGTTCATTTGAGTATAATATTGGAAATTTATAGGGCATCCAATAAAAATGGTTTTCAGTGCCAAATTCCTTTTCTAATTAACGAATATCGATTAGGAAAACTTCATTGTACGGAATTTTCCAAAAAATTATATACTGTTCAATAGGCCTTGAAATGCCCGTTCATTTGAGTATAATATTGGGGGGATATTGAGAAAAAAAATTTTCGATCAAAAAAAAAAGACAGTGTATAGTCCATTGATTTTGGCAAAAAAAAAAATTTTTTTCTTTTGGTCAAAATTAGACTCAAACGAAAGGAAATTTCAAAAGCAATTAAAAAACATGCCTTTCAGTGCCAAGCTCCTTTTAGTTTTTGAGAAAATGACGATTAATGAATATCGAAACAAACAAAAATGACGATTAATGAATATCGATTAGCAAAACTTTATTGCACGAAATTTTACAAAGAATTATATACTGTTCAATAGGCCTTGAAATGCCCGTTCATTTGAGTATAATATTGGAAATTTATAGGGCATCCAATAAAAATGGTTTTCAGTGCCAAATTCCTTTTCTAATTAACGAATATCGATTAGGAAAACTTCATTGCACGGAATTTTCCAAAAAATTATATACTGTTCAATAGGCCTTGAAATGCCCGTTCATTTGAGTATAATATTGGGGGGATATTGAGAAAAAAAATTTTCGATCAAAAAAAAAAGACAGTGTATAGTCCATTGATTTTGGCAAAAAAAAAAAATTTTTTTCTTTTGGTCAAAATTAGGCTCAAACGAAAGGAAATTTCAAAAGCAATTAAAAAACATGCCTTACAGTGCCAAGCTCCTTTTAGTTTTTGAGAAAATGACGATTAATGAATATCGAGACAAACAAAAATGACAATTAATGAATATCGATTAGGAAAACTTTATTGCACGGAATTTTCCAAAGAATTATATACTCTTTAATAGGCCTTGAAATGCCCGTTCATTTGAGTATAATATTGGAAATTTATAGGGCATCCAATAAAAATGGTTTTCAGTGCCAAGTTCCTTTTTTAATTAACGAATATCGATTAGGAAAACTTCATTGCACGGAATTTTCCAAAAAATTATATACTGTTCAATAGGCCTTGAAATGCCCGTTCATTTGAGTATAATATTGGGGGGAAATTGAGAAAAAAAATTTTCGATCAAAAAAAAAAGACAGTGTATAGTCCATTGATTTTGGCAAAAAAAAAATTTTTTTTCTTTTGGTCAAAATTAGACTCAAACGAAAGGAAATTTCAAAAGCAATTAAAAAACATGCCTTTCAGTGCCAAGCTCCTTTTAGTTTTTGAGAAAATGACGATTAATGAATATCGAGACAAACAAAAATGACAATTAATGAATATCGATTAGGAAAACTTTATTGCACGGAATTTTCCAAAGAATTATATACTCTTTAATAGGCCTTGAAATGCCCGTTCATTTGAGTATAATATTGGAAATTTATAGGGCATCCAATAAAAATGGTTTTCAGTGCCAAGTTCCTTTTTTAATTAACGAATATCGATTAGGAAAACTTCATTGCACGGAATTTTCCAAAAAATTATATACTGTTCAATAGGCCTTGAAATGCCCGTTCATTTGAGTATAATATTGGGGGGAAATTGAGAAAAAAAATTTTCGATCAAAAAAAAAAGACAGTGTATAGTCCATTGATTTTGGCAAAAAAAAAAATTTTTTTCTTTTGGTCAAAATTAGACTCAAACGAAAGGAAATTTCAAAAGCAATTAAAAAACATGCCTTTCAGTGCCAAGCTCCTTTTAGTTTTTGAGAAAATGACGATTAATGAATATCGAAACAAACAAAAATGACGATTAATGAATATCGATTAGCAAAACTTTATTGCACGAAATTTTACAAAGAATTATATACTGTTCAATAGGCCTTGAAATGCCCGTTCATTTGAGTATAATATTGGAAATTTATAGGGCATCCAATAAAAATGGTTTTCAGTGCCAAATTCCTTTTCTAATTAACGAATATCGATTAGGAAAACTTCATTGCACGGAATTTTCCAAAAAATTATATACTGTTCAATAGGCCTTGAAATGCCCGTTCATTTGAGTATAATATTGGGGGGAAATTGAGAAAAAAAATTTTCGATCAAAAAAAAAAGACAGTGTATAGTCCATTGATTTTGGCAAAAAAAAAAATTTTTTTCTTTTGGTCAAAATTAGACTCAAACGAAAGGAAATTTCAAAAGCAATTAAAAAACATGCCTTTCAGTGCCAAGCTCCTTTTAGTTTTTGAGAAAATGACGATTAATGAATATCGAAACAAACAAAAATGACGATTAATGAATATCGATTAGCAAAACTTTATTGCACGAAATTTTACAAAGAATTATATACTGTTCAATAGGCCTTGAAATGCCCGTTCATTTGAGTATAATATTGGAAATTTATAGGGCATCCAATAAAAATGGTTTTCAGTGCCAAATTCCTTTTCTAATTAACGAATATCGATTAGGAAAACTTCATTGCACGGAATTTTCCAAAAAATTATATACTGTTCAATAGGCCTTGAAATGCCCGTTCATTTGAGTATAATATTGGGGGGATATTGAGAAAAAAAATTTTCGATCAAAAAAAAAAGACAGTGTATAGTCCATTGATTTTGGCAAAAAAAAAAATTTTTTTCTTTTGGTCAAAATTAGACTCAAACGAAAGGAAATTTCAAAAGCAATTAAAAAACATGCCTTTCAGTGCCAAGCTCCTTTTAGTTTTTGAGAAAATGACGATTAATGAATATCGAAACAAACAAAAATGACGATTAATGAATATCGATTAGCAAAACTTTATTGCACGAAATTTTACAAAGAATTATATACTGTTCAATAGGCCTTGAAATGCCCGTTCATTTGAGTATAATATTGGAAATTTATAGGGCATCCAATAAAAATGGTTTTCAGTGCCAAATTCCTTTTCTAATTAACGAATATCGATTAGGAAAACTTCATTGCACGGAATTTTCCAAAAAATTATATACTGTTCAATAGGCCTTGAAATGCCCGTTCATTTGAGTATAATATTGGGGGGATATTGAGAAAAAAAATTTTCGATCAAAAAAAAAAGACAGTGTATAGTCCATTGATTTTGGCAAAAAAAAAAAAATTTTTTTCTTTTGGTCAAAATTAGGCTCAAACGAAAGGAAATTTCAAAAGCAATTAAAAAACATGCCTTACAGTGCCAAGCTCCTTTTAGTTTTTGAGAAAATGACGATTAATGAATATCGAGACAAACAAAAATGACAATTAATGAATATCGATTAGGAAAACTTTATTGCACGGAATTTTCCAAAGAATTATATACTCTTTAATAGGCCTTGAAATGCCCGTTCATTTGAGTATAATATTGGAAATTTATAGGGCATCCAATAAAAATGGTTTTCAGTGCCAAATTCCTTTTCTAATTAACGAATATCGATTAGGAAAACTTCATTGCACGGAATTTTCCAAAAAATTATATACTGTTCAATAGGCCTTGAAATGCCCGTTCATTTGAGTATAATATTGGGGGGATATTGAGAAAAAAAAATTTCGATCAAAAAAAAAAAGACAGTGTATAGTCCATTGATTTTGGCAAAAAAAAAATTTTTTTTCTTTTGGTCAAAATTAGACTCAAACGAAAGGAAATTTCAAAAGCAATTAAAAAACATGCCTTTCAGTGCCAAGCTCCTTTTAGTTTTTGAGAAAATGACGATTAATGAATATCGAGACAAACAAAAATGACAATTAATGAATATCGATTAGGAAAACTTTATTGCACGGAATTTTCCAAAGAATTATATACTCTTTAATAGGCCTTGAAATGCCCGTTCATTTGAGTATAATATTGGAAATTTATAGGGCATCCAATAAAAATGGTTTTCAGTGCCAAATTCCTTTTCTAATTAACGAATATCGATTAGGAAAACTTCATTGCACGGAATTTTCCAAAAAATTATATACTGTTCAATAGGCCTTGAAATGCCCGTTCATTTGAGTATAATATTGGGGGGATATTGAGAAAAAAAATTTTCGATCAAAAAAAAAAGACAGTGTATAGTCCATTGATTTTGGCAAAAAAAAAAAATTTTTTCTTTTGGTCAAAATTAGACTCAAACGAAAGGAAATTTCAAAAGCAATTAAAAAACATGCCTTTCAGTGCCAAGCTCCTTTTAGTTTTTGAGAAAATGACGATTAATGAATATCGAGACAAACAAAAATGACAATTAATGAATATCGATTAGGAAAACTTTATTGCACGGAATTTTCCAAAGAATTATATACTCTTTAATAGGCCTTGAAATGCCCGTTCATTTGAGTATAATATTGGAAATTTATAGGGCATCCAATAAAAATGGTTTTCAGTGCCAAGTTCCTTTTTTAATTAACGAATATCGATTAGGAAAACTTCATTGCACGGAATTTTCCAAAAAATTATATACTGTTCAATAGGCCTTGAAATGCCCGTTCATTTGAGTATAATATTGGGGGGAAATTGAGAAAAAAAATTTTCGATCAAAAAAAAAAGACAGTGTATATATAGTCCATTGATTTTGGCAAAAAAAAAATTTTTTTTCTTTTGGTCAAAATTAGACTCAAACGAAAGGAAATTTCAAAAGCAATTAAAAAACATGCCTTTCAGTGCCAAGCTCCTTTTAGTTTTTGAGAAAATGACGATTAATGAATATCGAGACAAACAAAAATGACAATTAATGAATATCGATTAGGAAAACTTTATTGCACGGAATTTTCCAAAGAATTATATACTCTTTAATAGGCCTTGAAATGCCCGTTCATTTGAGTATAATATTGGAAATTTATAGGGCATCCAATAAAAATGGTTTTCAGTGCCAAGTTCCTTTTTTAATTAACGAATATCGATTAGGAAAACTTCATTGCACGGAATTTTCCAAAAAATTATATACTGTTCAATAGGCCTTGAAATGCCCGTTCATTTGAGTATAATATTGGGGGGAAATTGAGAAAAAAAATTTTCGATCAAAAAAAAAAGACAGTGTATATATAGTCCATTGATTTTGGCAAAAAAAATTTTTTTTTTCTTTTGGTCAAAATTAGACTCAAACGAAAGGAAATTTCAAAAGCAATTAAAAAACATGCCTTTCAGTGCCAAGCTCCTTTTAGTTTTTGAGAAAATGACGATTAATGAATATCGAAACAAACAAAAATGACGATTAATGAATATCGATTAGCAAAACTTTATTGCACGAAATTTTACAAAGAATTATATACTGTTCAATAGGCCTTGAAATGCCCGTTCATTTGAGTATAATATTGGAAATTTATAGGGCATCCAATAAAAATGGTTTTCAGTGCCAAATTCCTTTTCTAATTAACGAATATCGATTAGGAAAACTTCATTGCACGGAATTTTCCAAAAAATTATATACTGTTCAATAGGCCTTGAAATGCCCGTTCATTTGAGTATAATATTGGGGGGATATTGAGAAAAAAAAATTTCGATCAAAAAAAAAAAGACAGTGTATAGTCCATTGATTTTGGCAAAAAAAAAATTTTTTTTCTTTTGGTCAAAATTAGACTCAAACGAAAGGAAATTTCAAAAGCAATTAAAAAACATGCCTTTCAGTGCCAAGCTCCTTTTAGTTTTTGAGAAAATGACGATTAATGAATATCGAGACAAACAAAAATGACAATTAATGAATATCGATTAGGAAAACTTTATTGCACGGAATTTTCCAAAGAATTATATACTCTTTAATAGGCCTTGAAATGCCCGTTCATTTGAGTATAATATTGGAAATTTATAGGGCATCCAATAAAAATGGTTTTCAGTGCCAAATTCCTTTTCTAATTAACGAATATCGATTAGGAAAACTTCATTGCACGGAATTTTCCAAAAAATTATATACTGTTCAATAGGCCTTGAAATGCCCGTTCATTTGAGTATAATATTGGGGGGATATTGAGAAAAAAAATTTTCGATCAAAAAAAAAAGACAGTGTATAGTCCATTGATTTTGGCAAAAAAAAAAAATTTTTTCTTTTGGTCAAAATTAGACTCAAACGAAAGGAAATTTCAAAAGCAATTAAAAAACATGCCTTTCAGTGCCAAGCTCCTTTTAGTTTTTGAGAAAATGACGATTAATGAATATCGAGACAAACAAAAATGACAATTAATGAATATCGATTAGGAAAACTTTATTGCACGGAATTTTCCAAAGAATTATATACTCTTTAATAGGCCTTGAAATGCCCGTTCATTTGAGTATAATATTGGAAATTTATAGGGCATCCAATAAAAATGGTTTTCAGTGCCAAGTTCCTTTTTTAATTAACGAATATCGATTAGGAAAACTTCATTGCACGGAATTTTCCAAAAAATTATATACTGTTCAATAGGCCTTGAAATGCCCGTTCATTTGAGTATAATATTGGGGGGAAATTGAGAAAAAAAATTTTCGATCAAAAAAAAAAGACAGTGTATATATAGTCCATTGATTTTGGCAAAAAAAAAATTTTTTTTCTTTTGGTCAAAATTAGACTCAAACGAAAGGAAATTTCAAAAGCAATTAAAAAACATGCCTTTCAGTGCCAAGCTCCTTTTAGTTTTTGAGAAAATGACGATTAATGAATATCGAAACAAACAAAAATGACGATTAATGAATATCGATTAGCAAAACTTTATTGCACGAAATTTTACAAAGAATTATATACTGTTCAATAGGCCTTGAAATGCCCGTTCATTTGAGTATAATATTGGAAATTTATAGGGCATCCAATAAAAATGGTTTTCAGTGCCAAATTCCTTTTCTAATTAACGAATATCGATTAGGAAAACTTCATTGCACGGAATTTTCCAAAAAATTATATACTGTTCAATAGGCCTTGAAATGCCCGTTCATTTGAGTATAATATTGGGGGGAAATTGAGAAAAAAAATTTTCGATCAAAAAAAAAAGACAGTGTATAGTCCATTGATTTTGGCAAAAAAAAAATTTTTTTCTTTTGGTCAAAATTAGACTCAAACGAAAGGAAATTTCAAAAGCAATTAAAAAACATGCCTTTCAGTGCCAAGCTCCTTTTAGTTTTTGAGAAAATGACGATTAATGAATATCGAAACAAACAAAAATGACGATTAATGAATATCGATTAGCAAAACTTTATTGCACGAAATTTTACAAAGAATTATATACTGTTCAATAGGCCTTGAAATGCCCGTTCATTTGAGTATAATATTGGAAATTTATAGGGCATCCAATAAAAATGGTTTTCAGTGCCAAATTCCTTTTCTAATTAACGAATATCGATTAGGAAAACTTCATTGCACGGAATTTTCCAAAAAATTATATACTGTTCAATAGGCCTTGAAATGCCCGTTCATTTGAGTATAATATTGGGGGGATATTGAGAAAAAAAATTTTCGATCAAAAAAAAAAGACAGTGTATAGTCCATTGATTTTGGCAAAAAAAAAAATTTTTTTCTTTTGGTCAAAATTAGACTCAAACGAAAGGAAATTTCAAAAGCAATTAAAAAACATGCCTTTCAGTGCCAAGCTCCTTTTAGTTTTTGAGAAAATGACGATTAATGAATATCGAGACAAACAAAAATGACAATTAATGAATATCGATTAGGAAAACTTTATTGCACGGAATTTTCCAAAGAATTATATACTCTTTAATAGGCCTTGAAATGCCCGTTCATTTGAGTATAATATTGGAAATTTATAGGGCATCCAATAAAAATGGTTTTCAGTGCCAAGTTCCTTTTTTAATTAACGAATATCGATTAGGAAAACTTCATTGCACGGAATTTTCCAAAAAATTATATACTGTTCAATAGGCCTTGAAATGCCCGTTCATTTGAGTATAATATTGGGGGGAAATTGAGAAAAAAAATTTTCGATCAAAAAAAAAAGACAGTGTATAGTCCATTGATTTTGGCAAAAAAAAATTTTTTTTTCTTTTGGTCAAAATTAGACTCAAACGAAAGGAAATTTCAAAAGCAATTAAAAAACATGCCTTTCAGTGCCAAGCTCCTTTTAGTTTTTGAGAAAATGACGATTAATGAATATCGAAACAAACAAAAATGACGATTAATGAATATCGATTAGCAAAACTTTATTGCACGAAATTTTACAAAGAATTATATACTGTTCAATAGGCCTTGAAATGCCCGTTCATTTGAGTATAATATTGGAAATTTATAGGGCATCCAATAAAAATGGTTTTCAGTGCCAAATTCCTTTTCTAATTAACGAATATCGATTAGGAAAACTTCATTGCACGGAATTTTCCAAAAAATTATATACTGTTCAATAGGCCTTGAAATGCCCGTTCATTTGAGTATAATATTGGAAATTTATAGGGCATCCAATAAAAATGGTTTTCAGTGCCAAATTCGTTTTCTAATTAACGAATATCGATTAGGAAAACTTCATTGCACGGAATTTTCCAAAAAATTATATACTGTTCAATAGGCCTTGAAATGCCCGTTCATTTGAGTATAATATTGGGGGGATATTGAGAAAAAAAATTTTCGATCAAAAAAAAAAAGACAGTGTATAGTCCATTGATTTTGGCAAAAAAAAAATTTTTTTTCTTTTGGTCAAAATTAGACTCAAACGAAAGGAAATTTCAAAAGCAATTAAAAAACATGCCTTTCAGTGCCAAGCTCCTTTTAGTTTTTGAGAAAATGACGATTAATGAATATCGAAACAAACAAAAATGACGATTAATGAATATCGATTAGCAAAACTTTATTGCACGAAATTTTACAAAGAATTATATACTGTTCAATAGGCCTTGAAATGCCCGTTCATTTGAGTATAATATTGGAAATTTATAGGGCATCCAATAAAAATGGTTTTCAGTGCCAAATTCCTTTTCTAATTAACGAATATCGATTAGGAAAACTTCATTGCACGGAATTTTCCAAAAAATTATATACTGTTCAATAGGCCTTGAAATGCCCGTTCATTTGAGTATAATATTGGGGGGATATTGAGAAAAAAAAATTTCGATCAAAAAAAAAAAGACAGTGTATAGTCCATTGATTTTGGCAAAAAAAAAATTTTTTTTCTTTTGGTCAAAATTAGACTCAAACGAAAGGAAATTTCAAAAGCAATTAAAAAACATGCCTTTCAGTGCCAAGCTCCTTTTAGTTTTTGAGAAAATGACGATTAATGAATATCGAGACAAACAAAAATGACAATTAATGAATATCGATTAGGAAAACTTTATTGCACGGAATTTTCCAAAGAATTATATACTCTTTAATAGGCCTTGAAATGCCCGTTCATTTGAGTATAATATTGGAAATTTATAGGGCATCCAATAAAAATGGTTTTCAGTGCCAAGTTCCTTTTTTAATTAACGAATATCGATTAGGAAAACTTCATTGCACGGAATTTTCCAAAAAATTATATACTGTTCAATAGGCCTTGAAATGCCCGTTCATTTGA
Organism: Leucophora obtusa; assembly: GCA_949987735.1. Lineage (NCBI taxonomy): Eukaryota > Metazoa > Arthropoda > Insecta > Diptera > Anthomyiidae > Leucophora > Leucophora obtusa. The sequence goes on from OX465297.1 coordinate 772,586, forward strand.
GTATAATATTGGGGGCAAATTGAGAAAAAAAATTTTCGATCAAAAAAAAAAGACAGTGTATAGTCCATTGATTTTGGCAAAAAAAAATTTTTTTTTCTTTTGGTCAAAATTAGACTCAAACGAAAGGAAATTTCAAAAGCAATTAAAAAACATGCCTTTCAGTGCCAAGCTCCTTTTAGTTTTTGAGAAAATGACGATTAATGAATATCGAAACAAACAAAAATGACGATTAATGAATATCGATTAGCAAAACTTTATTGCACGAAATTTTACAAAGAATTATATACTGTTCAATAGGCCTTGAAATGCCCGTTCATTTGAGTATAATATTGGAAATTTATAGGGCATCCAATAAAAATGGTTTTCAGTGCCAAATTCCTTTTCTAATTAACGAATATCGATTAGGAAAACTTCATTGCACGGAATTTTCCAAAAAATTATATACTGTTCAATAGGCCTTGAAATGCCCGTTCATTTGAGTATAATATTGGGGGGAAATTGAGAAAAAAAATTTTCGATCAAAAAAAAAAGACAGTGTATAGTCCATTGATTTTGGCAAAAAAAAAATTTTTTTTCTTTTGGTCAAAATTAGACTCAAACGAAAGGAAATTTCAAAAGCAATTAAAAAACATGCCTTTCAGTGCCAAGCTCCTTTTAGTTTTTGAGAAAATGACGATTAATGAATATCGAGACAAACAAAAATGACAATTAATGAATATCGATTAGGAAAACTTTATTGCACGGAATTTTCCAAAGAATTATATACTCTTTAATAGGCCTTGAAATGCCCGTTCATTTGAGTATAATATTGGGGGGATATTGAGAAAAAAAAATTTCGATCAAAAAAAAAAAGACAGTGTATAGTCCATTGATTTTGGCAAAAAAAAAATTTTTTTTCTTTTGGTCAAAATTAGACTCAAACGAAAGGAAATTTCAAAAGCAATTAAAAAACATGCCTTTCAGTGCCAAGCTCCTTTTAGTTTTTGAGAAAATGACGATTAATGAATATCGAGACAAACAAAAATGACAATTAATGAATATCGATTAGGAAAACTTTATTGCACGGAATTTTCCAAAGAATTATATACTCTTTAATAGGCCTTGAAATGCCCGTTCATTTGAGTATAATATTGGAAATTTATAGGGCATCCAATAAAAATGGTTTTCAGTGCCAAGTTCCTTTTTTAATTAACGAATATCGATTAGGAAAACTTCATTGCACGGAATTTTCCAAAAAATTATATACTGTTCAATAGGCCTTGAAATGCCCGTTCATTTGAGTATAATATTGGGGGGAAATTGAGAAAAAAAATTTTCGATCAAAAAAAAAAGACAGTGTATATATAGTCCATTGATTTTGGCAAAAAAAAAATTTTTTTTCTTTTGGTCAAAATTAGACTCAAACGAAAGGAAATTTCAAAAGCAATTAAAAAACATGCCTTTCAGTGCCAAGCTCCTTTTAGTTTTTGAGAAAATGACGATTAATGAATATCGAGACAAACAAAAATGACAATTAATGAATATCGATTAGGAAAACTTTATTGCACGGAATTTTCCAAAGAATTATATACTCTTTAATAGGCCTTGAAATGCCCGTTCATTTGAGTATAATATTGGAAATTTATAGGGCATCCAATAAAAATGGTTTTCAGTGCCAAGTTCCTTTTTTAATTAACGAATATCGATTAGGAAAACTTCATTGCACGGAATTTTCCAAAAAATTATATACTGTTCAATAGGCCTTGAAATGCCCGTTCATTTGAGTATAATATTGGGGGGAAATTGAGAAAAAAAATTTTCGATCAAAAAAAAAAGACAGTGTATAGTCCATTGATTTTGGCAAAAAAAATTTTTTTTTTCTTTTGGTCAAAATTAGACTCAAACGAAAGGAAATTTCAAAAGCAATTAAAAAACATGCCTTTCAGTGCCAAGCTCCTTTTAGTTTTTGAGAAAATGACGATTAATGAATATCGAGACAAACAAAAATGACAATTAATGAATATCGATTAGGAAAACTTTATTGCACGGAATTTTCCAAAGAATTATATACTCTTTAATAGGCCTTGAAATGCCCGTTCATTTGAGTATAATATTGGAAATTTATAGGGCATCCAATAAAAATGGTTTTCAGTGCCAAGTTCCTTTTTTAATTAACGAATATCGATTAGGAAAACTTCATTGCACGGAATTTTCCAAAAAATTATATACTGTTCAATAGGCCTTGAAATGCCCGTTCATTTGAGTATAATATTGGGGGGAAATTGAGAAAAAAAATTTTCGATCAAAAAAAAAAGACAGTGTATAGTCCATTGATTTTGGCAAAAAAAAAAATTTTTTTCTTTTGGTCAAAATTAGACTCAAACGAAAGGAAATTTCAAAAGCAATTAAAAAACATGCCTTTCAGTGCCAAGCTCCTTTTAGTTTTTGAGAAAATGACGATTAATGAATATCGAAACAAACAAAAATGACGATTAATGAATATCGATTAGCAAAACTTTATTGCACGAAATTTTACAAAGAATTATATACTGTTCAATAGGCCTTGAAATGCCCGTTCATTTGAGTATAATATTGGAAATTTATAGGGCATCCAATAAAAATGGTTTTCAGTGCCAAATTCCTTTTCTAATTAACGAATATCGATTAGGAAAACTTCATTGTACGGAATTTTCCAAAAAATTATATACTGTTCAATAGGCCTTGAAATGCCCGTTCATTTGAGTATAATATTGGGGGGATATTGAGAAAAAAAATTTTCGATCAAAAAAAAAAGACAGTGTATAGTCCATTGATTTTGGCAAAAAAAAAAATTTTTTTCTTTTGGTCAAAATTAGACTCAAACGAAAGGAAATTTCAAAAGCAATTAAAAAACATGCCTTTCAGTGCCAAGCTCCTTTTAGTTTTTGAGAAAATGACGATTAATGAATATCGAAACAAACAAAAATGACGATTAATGAATATCGATTAGCAAAACTTTATTGCACGAAATTTTACAAAGAATTATATACTGTTCAATAGGCCTTGAAATGCCCGTTCATTTGAGTATAATATTGGAAATTTATAGGGCATCCAATAAAAATGGTTTTCAGTGCCAAATTCCTTTTCTAATTAACGAATATCGATTAGGAAAACTTCATTGCACGGAATTTTCCAAAAAATTATATACTGTTCAATAGGCCTTGAAATGCCCGTTCATTTGAGTATAATATTGGGGGGATATTGAGAAAAAAAATTTTCGATCAAAAAAAAAAGACAGTGTATAGTCCATTGATTTTGGCAAAAAAAAAAAATTTTTTTCTTTTGGTCAAAATTAGGCTCAAACGAAAGGAAATTTCAAAAGCAATTAAAAAACATGCCTTACAGTGCCAAGCTCCTTTTAGTTTTTGAGAAAATGACGATTAATGAATATCGAGACAAACAAAAATGACAATTAATGAATATCGATTAGGAAAACTTTATTGCACGGAATTTTCCAAAGAATTATATACTCTTTAATAGGCCTTGAAATGCCCGTTCATTTGAGTATAATATTGGAAATTTATAGGGCATCCAATAAAAATGGTTTTCAGTGCCAAGTTCCTTTTTTAATTAACGAATATCGATTAGGAAAACTTCATTGCACGGAATTTTCCAAAAAATTATATACTGTTCAATAGGCCTTGAAATGCCCGTTCATTTGAGTATAATATTGGGGGGAAATTGAGAAAAAAAATTTTCGATCAAAAAAAAAAGACAGTGTATAGTCCATTGATTTTGGCAAAAAAAAAATTTTTTTTCTTTTGGTCAAAATTAGACTCAAACGAAAGGAAATTTCAAAAGCAATTAAAAAACATGCCTTTCAGTGCCAAGCTCCTTTTAGTTTTTGAGAAAATGACGATTAATGAATATCGAGACAAACAAAAATGACAATTAATGAATATCGATTAGGAAAACTTTATTGCACGGAATTTTCCAAAGAATTATATACTCTTTAATAGGCCTTGAAATGCCCGTTCATTTGAGTATAATATTGGAAATTTATAGGGCATCCAATAAAAATGGTTTTCAGTGCCAAGTTCCTTTTTTAATTAACGAATATCGATTAGGAAAACTTCATTGCACGGAATTTTCCAAAAAATTATATACTGTTCAATAGGCCTTGAAATGCCCGTTCATTTGAGTATAATATTGGGGGGAAATTGAGAAAAAAAATTTTCGATCAAAAAAAAAAGACAGTGTATAGTCCATTGATTTTGGCAAAAAAAAAATTTTTTTTCTTTTGGTCAAAATTAGACTCAAACGAAAGGAAATTTCAAAAGCAATTAAAAAACATGCCTTTCAGTGCCAAGCTCCTTTTAGTTTTTGAGAAAATGACGATTAATGAATATCGAGACAAACAAAAATGACAATTAATGAATATCGATTAGGAAAACTTTATTGCACGGAATTTTCCAAAGAATTATATACTCTTTAATAGGCCTTGAAATGCCCGTTCATTTGAGTATAATATTGGAAATTTATAGGGCATCCAATAAAAATGGTTTTCAGTGCCAAGTTCCTTTTTTAATTAACGAATATCGATTAGGAAAACTTCATTGCACGGAATTTTCCAAAAAATTATATACTGTTCAATAGGCCTTGAAATGCCCGTTCATTTGAGTATAATATTGGGGGGAAATTGAGAAAAAAAATTTTCGATCAAAAAAAAAAGACAGTGTATAGTCCATTGATTTTGGCAAAAAAAAAAATTTTTTTCTTTTGGTCAAAATTAGACTCAAACGAAAGGAAATTTCAAAAGCAATTAAAAAACATGCCTTTCAGTGCCAAGCTCCTTTTAGTTTTTGAGAAAATGACGATTAATGAATATCGAAACAAACAAAAATGACGATTAATGAATATCGATTAGCAAAACTTTATTGCACGAAATTTTACAAAGAATTATATACTGTTCAATAGGCCTTGAAATGCCCGTTCATTTGAGTATAATATTGGAAATTTATAGGGCATCCAATAAAAATGGTTTTCAGTGCCAAATTCCTTTTCTAATTAACGAATATCGATTAGGAAAACTTCATTGCACGGAATTTTCCAAAAAATTATATACTGTTCAATAGGCCTTGAAATGCCCGTTCATTTGAGTATAATATTGGGGGGAAATTGAGAAAAAAAATTTTCGATCAAAAAAAAAAGACAGTGTATAGTCCATTGATTTTGGCAAAAAAAAAAATTTTTTTCTTTTGGTCAAAATTAGGCTCAAACGAAAGGAAATTTCAAAAGCAATTAAAAAACATGCCTTACAGTGCCAAGCTCCTTTTAGTTTTTGAGAAAATGACGATTAATGAATATCGAGACAAACAAAAATGACAATTAATGAATATCGATTAGGAAAACTTTATTGCACGGAATTTTCCAAAGAATTATATACTCTTTAATAGGCCTTGAAATGCCCGTTCATTTGAGTATAATATTGGAAATTTATAGGGCATCCAATAAAAATGGTTTTCAGTGCCAAGTTCCTTTTTTAATTAACGAATATCGATTAGGAAAACTTCATTGCACGGAATTTTCCAAAAAATTATATACTGTTCAATAGGCCTTGAAATGCCCGTTCATTTGAGTATAATATTGGGGGGAAATTGAGAAAAAAAATTTTCGATCAAAAAAAAAAGACAGTGTATAGTCCATTGATTTTGGCAAAAAAAAAATTTTTTTTCTTTTGGTCAAAATTAGACTCAAACGAAAGGAAATTTCAAAAGCAATTAAAAAACATGCCTTTCAGTGCCAAGCTCCTTTTAGTTTTTGAGAAAATGACGATTAATGAATATCGAGACAAACAAAAATGACAATTAATGAATATCGATTAGGAAAACTTTATTGCACGGAATTTTCCAAAGAATTATATACTCTTTAATAGGCCTTGAAATGCCCGTTCATTTGAGTATAATATTGGAAATTTATAGGGCATCCAATAAAAATGGTTTTCAGTGCCAAGTTCCTTTTTTAATTAACGAATATCGATTAGGAAAACTTCATTGCACGGAATTTTCCAAAAAATTATATACTGTTCAATAGGCCTTGAAATGCCCGTTCATTTGAGTATAATATTGGGGGGAAATTGAGAAAAAAAATTTTCGATCAAAAAAAAAAGACAGTGTATAGTCCATTGATTTTGGCAAAAAAAATTTTTTTTTTCTTTTGGTCAAAATTAGACTCAAACGAAAGGAAATTTCAAAAGCAATTAAAAAACATGCCTTTCAGTGCCAAGCTCCTTTTAGTTTTTGAGAAAATGACGATTAATGAATATCGAAACAAACAAAAATGACGATTAATGAATATCGATTAGCAAAACTTTATTGCACGAAATTTTACAAAGAATTATATACTGTTCAATAGGCCTTGAAATGCCCGTTCATTTGAGTATAATATTGGAAATTTATAGGGCATCCAATAAAAATGGTTTTCAGTGCCAAATTCCTTTTCTAATTAACGAATATCGATTAGGAAAACTTCATTGCACGGAATTTTCCAAAAAATTATATACTGTTCAATAGGCCTTGAAATGCCCGTTCATTTGAGTATAATATTGGGGGGATATTGAGAAAAAAAAATTTCGATCAAAAAAAAAAAGACAGTGTATAGTCCATTGATTTTGGCAAAAAAAAAATTTTTTTTCTTTTGGTCAAAATTAGACTCAAACGAAAGGAAATTTCAAAAGCAATTAAAAAACATGCCTTTCAGTGCCAAGCTCCTTTTAGTTTTTGAGAAAATGACGATTAATGAATATCGAGACAAACAAAAATGACAATTAATGAATATCGATTAGGAAAACTTTATTGCACGGAATTTTCCAAAGAATTATATACTCTTTAATAGGCCTTGAAATGCCCGTTCATTTGAGTATAATATTGGAAATTTATAGGGCATCCAATAAAAATGGTTTTCAGTGCCAAATTCCTTTTCTAATTAACGAATATCGATTAGGAAAACTTCATTGCACGGAATTTTCCAAAAAATTATATACTGTTCAATAGGCCTTGAAATGCCCGTTCATTTGAGTATAATATTGGGGGGATATTGAGAAAAAAAATTTTCGATCAAAAAAAAAAGACAGTGTATAGTCCATTGATTTTGGCAAAAAAAAAAAATTTTTTCTTTTGGTCAAAATTAGACTCAAACGAAAGGAAATTTCAAAAGCAATTAAAAAACATGCCTTTCAGTGCCAAGCTCCTTTTAGTTTTTGAGAAAATGACGATTAATGAATATCGAGACAAACAAAAATGACAATTAATGAATATCGATTAGGAAAACTTTATTGCACGGAATTTTCCAAAGAATTATATACTCTTTAATAGGCCTTGAAATGCCCGTTCATTTGAGTATAATATTGGAAATTTATAGGGCATCCAATAAAAATGGTTTTCAGTGCCAAGTTCCTTTTTTAATTAACGAATATCGATTAGGAAAACTTCATTGCACGGAATTTTCCAAAAAATTATATACTGTTCAATAGGCCTTGAAATGCCCGTTCATTTGAGTATAATATTGGGGGGAAATTGAGAAAAAAAATTTTCGATCAAAAAAAAAAGACAGTGTATATATAGTCCATTGATTTTGGCAAAAAAAAAATTTTTTTTCTTTTGGTCAAAATTAGACTCAAACGAAAGGAAATTTCAAAAGCAATTAAAAAACATGCCTTTCAGTGCCAAGCTCCTTTTAGTTTTTGAGAAAATGACGATTAATGAATATCGAGACAAACAAAAATGACAATTAATGAATATCGATTAGGAAAACTTTATTGCACGGAATTTTCCAAAGAATTATATACTCTTTAATAGGCCTTGAAATGCCCGTTCATTTGAGTATAATATTGGAAATTTATAGGGCATCCAATAAAAATGGTTTTCAGTGCCAAGTTCCTTTTTTAATTAACGAATATCGATTAGGAAAACTTCATTGCACGGAATTTTCCAAAAAATTATATACTGTTCAATAGGCCTTGAAATGCCCGTTCATTTGAGTATAATATTGGGGGGAAATTGAGAAAAAAAATTTTCGATCAAAAAAAAAAGACAGTGTATAGTCCATTGATTTTGGCAAAAAAAATTTTTTTTTTCTTTTGGTCAAAATTAGACTCAAACGAAAGGAAATTTCAAAAGCAATTAAAAAACATGCCTTTCAGTGCCAAGCTCCTTTTAGTTTTTGAGAAAATGACGATTAATGAATATCGAAACAAACAAAAATGACGATTAATGAATATCGATTAGCAAAACTTTATTGCACGAAATTTTACAAAGAATTATATACTGTTCAATAGGCCTTGAAATGCCCGTTCATTTGAGTATAATATTGGAAATTTATAGGGCATCCAATAAAAATGGTTTTCAGTGCCAAATTCCTTTTCTAATTAACGAATATCGATTAGGAAAACTTCATTGCACGGAATTTTCCAAAAAATTATATACTGTTCAATAGGCCTTGAAATGCCCGTTCATTTGAGTATAATATTGGGGGGATATTGAGAAAAAAAAATTTCGATCAAAAAAAAAAAGACAGTGTATAGTCCATTGATTTTGGCAAAAAAAAAATTTTTTTTCTTTTGGTCAAAATTAGACTCAAACGAAAGGAAATTTCAAAAGCAATTAAAAAACATGCCTTTCAGTGCCAAGCTCCTTTTAGTTTTTGAGAAAATGACGATTAATGAATATCGAGACAAACAAAAATGACAATTAATGAATATCGATTAGGAAAACTTTATTGCACGGAATTTTCCAAAGAATTATATACTCTTTAATAGGCCTTGAAATGCCCGTTCATTTGAGTATAATATTGGAAATTTATAGGGCATCCAATAAAAATGGTTTTCAGTGCCAAATTCCTTTTCTAATTAACGAATATCGATTAGGAAAACTTCATTGCACGGAATTTTCCAAAAAATTATATACTGTTCAATAGGCCTTGAAATGCCCGTTCATTTGAGTATAATATTGGGGGGATATTGAGAAAAAAAATTTTCGATCAAAAAAAAAAGACAGTGTATAGTCCATTGATTTTGGCAAAAAAAAAAAATTTTTTCTTTTGGTCAAAATTAGACTCAAACGAAAGGAAATTTCAAAAGCAATTAAAAAACATGCCTTTCAGTGCCAAGCTCCTTTTAGTTTTTGAGAAAATGACGATTAATGAATATCGAGACAAACAAAAATGACAATTAATGAATATCGATTAGGAAAACTTTATTGCACGGAATTTTCCAAAGAATTATATACTCTTTAATAGGCCTTGAAATGCCCGTTCATTTGAGTATAATATTGGAAATTTATAGGGCATCCAATAAAAATGGTTTTCAGTGCCAAGTTCCTTTTTTAATTAACGAATATCGATTAGGAAAACTTCATTGCACGGAATTTTCCAAAAAATTATATACTGTTCAATAGGCCTTGAAATGCCCGTTCATTTGAGTATAATATTGGGGGGAAATTGAGAAAAAAAATTTTCGATCAAAAAAAAAAGACAGTGTATATATAGTCCATTGATTTTGGCAAAAAAAAAATTTTTTTTCTTTTGGTCAAAATTAGACTCAAACGAAAGGAAATTTCAAAAGCAATTAAAAAACATGCCTTTCAGTGCCAAGCTCCTTTTAGTTTTTGAGAAAATGACGATTAATGAATATCGAAACAAACAAAAATGACGATTAATGAATATCGATTAGCAAAACTTTATTGCACGAAATTTTACAAAGAATTATATACTGTTCAATAGGCCTTGAAATGCCCGTTCATTTGAGTATAATATTGGAAATTTATAGGGCATCCAATAAAAATGGTTTTCAGTGCCAAATTCCTTTTCTAATTAACGAATATCGATTAGGAAAACTTCATTGCACGGAATTTTCCAAAAAATTATATACTGTTCAATAGGCCTTGAAATGCCCGTTCATTTGAGTATAATATTGGGGGGAAATTGAGAAAAAAAATTTTCGATCAAAAAAAAAAGACAGTGTATAGTCCATTGATTTTGGCAAAAAAAAAAATTTTTTTCTTTTGGTCAAAATTAGACTCAAACGAAAGGAAATTTCAAAAGCAATTAAAAAACATGCCTTTCAGTGCCAAGCTCCTTTTAGTTTTTGAGAAAATGACGATTAATGAATATCGAAACAAACAAAAATGACGATTAATGAATATCGATTAGCAAAACTTTATTGCACGAAATTTTACAAAGAATTATATACTGTTCAATAGGCCTTGAAATGCCCGTTCATTTGAGTATAATATTGGAAATTTATAGGGCATCCAATAAAAATGGTTTTCAGTGCCAAGTTCCTTTTTTAATTAACGAATATCGATTAGGAAAACTTCATTGCACGGAATTTTCCAAAAAATTATATACTGTTCAATAGGCCTTGAAATGCCCGTTCATTTGAGTATAATATTGGGGGGAAATTGAGAAAAAAAATTTTCGATCAAAAAAAAAAGACAGTGTATAGTCCATTGATTTTGGCAAAAAAAAATTTTTTTTTCTTTTGGTCAAAATTAGACTCAAACGAAAGGAAATTTCAAAAGCAATTAAAAAACATGCCTTTCAGTGCCAAGCTCCTTTTAGTTTTTGAGAAAATGACGATTAATGAATATCGAGACAAACAAAAATGACAATTAATGAATATCGATTAGGAAAACTTTATTGCACGGAATTTTCCAAAGAATTATATACTCTTTAATAGGCCTTGAAATGCCCGTTCATTTGAGTATAATATTGGAAATTTATAGGGCATCCAATAAAAATGGTTTTCAGTGCCAAGTTCCTTTTTTAATTAACGAATATCGATTAGGAAAACTTCATTGCACGGAATTTTCCAAAAAATTATATACTGTTCAATAGGCCTTGAAATGCCCGTTCATTTGAGTATAATATTGGGGGGAAATTGAGAAAAAAAATTTTCGATCAAAAAAAAAAGACAGTGTATAGTCCATTGATTTTGGCAAAAAAAAATTTTTTTTTCTTTTGGTCAAAATTAGACTCAAACGAAAGGAAATTTCAAAAGCAATTAAAAAACATGCCTTTCAGTGCCAAGCTCCTTTTAGTTTTTGAGAAAATGACGATTAATGAATATCGAAACAAACAAAAATGACGATTAATGAATATCGATTAGCAAAACTTTATTGCACGAAATTTTACAAAGAATTATATACTGTTCAATAGGCCTTGAAATGCCCGTTCATTTGAGTATAATATTGGAAATTTATAGGGCATCCAATAAAAATGGTTTTCAGTGCCAAATTCCTTTTCTAATTAACGAATATCGATTAGGAAAACTTCATTGCACGGAATTTTCCAAAAAATTATATACTGTTCAATAGGCCTTGAAATGCCCGTTCATTTGAGTATAATATTGGAAATTTATAGGGCATCCAATAAAAATGGTTTTCAGTGCCAAATTCGTTTTCTAATTAACGAATATCGATTAGGAAAACTTCATTGCACGGAATTTTCCAAAAAATTATATACTGTTCAATAGGCCTTGAAATGCCCGTTCATTTGAGTATAATATTGGGGGGATATTGAGAAAAAAAATTTTCGATCAAAAAAAAAAAGACAGTGTATAGTCCATTGATTTTGGCAAAAAAAAAATTTTTTTTCTTTTGGTCAAAATTAGACTCAAACGAAAGGAAATTTCAAAAGCAATTAAAAAACATGCCTTTCAGTGCCAAGCTCCTTTTAGTTTTTGAGAAAATGACGATTAATGAATATCGAAACAAACAAAAATGACGATTAATGAATATCGATTAGCAAAACTTTATTGCACGAAATTTTACAAAGAATTATATACTGTTCAATAGGCCTTGAAATGCCCGTTCATTTGAGTATAATATTGGAAATTTATAGGGCATCCAATAAAAATGGTTTTCAGTGCCAAATTCCTTTTCTAATTAACGAATATCGATTAGGAAAACTTCATTGCACGGAATTTTCCAAAAAATTATATACTGTTCAATAGGCCTTGAAATGCCCGTTCATTTGAGTATAATATTGGGGGGATATTGAGAAAAAAAAATTTCGATCAAAAAAAAAAAGACAGTGTATAGTCCATTGATTTTGGCAAAAAAAAAATTTTTTTTCTTTTGGTCAAAATTAGACTCAAACGAAAGGAAATTTCAAAAGCAATTAAAAAACATGCCTTTCAGTGCCAAGCTCCTTTTAGTTTTTGAGAAAATGACGATTAATGAATATCGAGACAAACAAAAATGACAATTAATGAATATCGATTAGGAAAACTTTATTGCACGGAATTTTCCAAAGAATTATATACTCTTTAATAGGCCTTGAAATGCCCGTTCATTTGAGTATAATATTGGAAATTTATAGGGCATCCAATAAAAATGGTTTTCAGTGCCAAGTTCCTTTTTTAATTAACGAATATCGATTAGGAAAACTTCATTGCACGGAATTTTCCAAAAAATTATATACTGTTCAATAGGCCTTGAAATGCCCGTTCATTTGAGTATAATATTGGGGGCAAATTGAGAAAAAAAATTTTCGATCAAAAAAAAAAGACAGTGTATAGTCCATTGATTTTGGCAAAAAAAAATTTTTTTTTCTTTTGGTCAAAATTAGACTCAAACGAAAGGAAATTTCAAAAGCAATTAAAAAACATGCCTTTCAGTGCCAAGCTCCTTTTAGTTTTTGAGAAAATGACGATTAATGAATATCGAAACAAACAAAAATGACGATTAATGAATATCGATTAGCAAAACTTTATTGCACGAAATTTTACAAAGAATTATATACTGTTCAATAGGCCTTGAAATGCCCGTTCATTTGAGTATAATATTGGAAATTTATAGGGCATCCAATAAAAATGGTTTTCAGTGCCAAATTCCTTTTCTAATTAACGAATATCGATTAGGAAAACTTCATTGCACGGAATTTTCCAAAAAATTATATACTGTTCAATAGGCCTTGAAATGCCCGTTCATTTGAGTATAATATTGGGGGGAAATTGAGAAAAAAAATTTTCGATCAAAAAAAAAAGACAGTGTATAGTCCATTGATTTTGGCAAAAAAAAAAATTTTTTTCTTTTGGTCAAAATTAGACTCAAACGAAAGGAAATTTCAAAAGCAATTAAAAAACATGCCTTTCAGTGCCAAGCTCCTTTTAGTTTTTGAGAAAATGACGATTAATGAATATCGAAACAAACAAAAATGACGATTAATGAATATCGATTAGCAAAACTTTATTGCACGAAATTTTACAAAGAATTATATACTGTTCAATAGGCCTTGAAATGCCCGTTCATTTGAGTATAATATTGGAAATTTATAGGGCATCCAATAAAAATGGTTTTCAGTGCCAAATTCCTTTTCTAATTAACGAATATCGATTAGGAAAACTTCATTGCACGGAATTTTCCAAAAAATTATATACTGTTCAATAGGCCTTGAAATGCCCGTTCATTTGAGTATAATATTGGGGGGATATTGAGAAAAAAAATTTTCGATCAAAAAAAAAAGACAGTGTATAGTCCATTGATTTTGGCAAAAAAAAAAAATTTTTTTCTTTTGGTCAAAATTAGGCTCAAACGAAAGGAAATTTCAAAAGCAATTAAAAAACATGCCTTACAGTGCCAAGCTCCTTTTAGTTTTTGAGAAAATGACGATTAATGAATATCGAGACAAACAAAAATGACAATTAATGAATATCGATTAGGAAAACTTTATTGCACGGAATTTTCCAAAGAATTATATACTCTTTAATAGGCCTTGAAATGCCCGTTCATTTGAGTATAATATTGGAAATTTATAGGGCATCCAATAAAAATGGTTTTCAGTGCCAAGTTCCTTTTTTAATTAACGAATATCGATTAGGAAAACTTCATTGCACGGAATTTTCCAAAAAATTATATACTGTTCAATAGGCCTTGAAATGCCCGTTCATTTGAGTATAATATTGGGGGGAAATTGAGAAAAAAAATTTTCGATCAAAAAAAAAAGACAGTGTATAGTCCATTGATTTTGGCAAAAAAAAAATTTTTTTTCTTTTGGTCAAAATTAGACTCAAACGAAAGGAAATTTCAAAAGCAATTAAAAAACATGCCTTTCAGTGCCAAGCTCCTTTTAGTTTTTGAGAAAATGACGATTAATGAATATCGAGACAAACAAAAATGACAATTAATGAATATCGATTAGGAAAACTTTATTGCACGGAATTTTCCAAAGAATTATATACTCTTTAATAGGCCTTGAAATGCCCGTTCATTTGAGTATAATATTGGAAATTTATAGGGCATCCAATAAAAATGGTTTTCAGTGCCAAGTTCCTTTTTTAATTAACGAATATCGATTAGGAAAACTTCATTGCACGGAATTTTCCAAAAAATTATATACTGTTCAATAGGCCTTGAAATGCCCGTTCATTTGAGTATAATATTGGGGGGAAATTGAGAAAAAAAATTTTCGATCAAAAAAAAAAGACAGTGTATAGTCCATTGATTTTGGCAAAAAAAAAATTTTTTTTCTTTTGGTCAAAATTAGACTCAAACGAAAGGAAATTTCAAAAGCAATTAAAAAACATGCCTTTCAGTGCCAAGCTCCTTTTAGTTTTTGAGAAAATGACGATTAATGAATATCGAGACAAACAAAAATGACAATTAATGAATATCGATTAGGAAAACTTTATTGCACGGAATTTTCCAAAGAATTATATACTCTTTAATAGGCCTTGAAATGCCCGTTCATTTGAGTATAATATTGGAAATTTATAGGGCATCCAATAAAAATGGTTTTCAGTGCCAAGTTCCTTTTTTAATTAACGAATATCGATTAGGAAAACTTCATTGCACGGAATTTTCCAAAAAATTATATACTGTTCAATAGGCCTTGAAATGCCCGTTCATTTGAGTATAATATTGGGGGGAAATTGAGAAAAAAAATTTTCGATCAAAAAAAAAAGACAGTGTATAGTCCATTGATTTTGGCAAAAAAAAATTTTTTTTTCTTTTGGTCAAAATTAGACTCAAACGAAAGGAAATTTCAAAAGCAATTAAAAAACATGCCTTTCAGTGCCAAGCTCCTTTTAGTTTTTGAGAAAATGACGATTAATGAATATCGAAACAAACAAAAATGACGATTAATGAATATCGATTAGCAAAACTTTATTGCACGAAATTTTACAAAGAATTATATACTGTTCAATAGGCCTTGAAATGCCCGTTCATTTGAGTATAATATTGGAAATTTATAGGGCATCCAATAAAAATGGTTTTCAGTGCCAAATTCCTTTTCTAATTAACGAATATCGATTAGGAAAACTTCATTGCACGGAATTTTCCAAAAAATTATATACTGTTCAATAGGCCTTGAAATGCCCGTTCATTTGAGTATAATATTGGGGGGATATTGAGAAAAAAAATTTTCGATCAAAAAAAAAAGACAGTGTATAGTCCATTGATTTTGGCAAAAAAAAAAATTTTTTTCTTTTGGTCAAAATTAGACTCAAACGAAAGGAAATTTCAAAAGCAATTAAAAAACATGCCTTTCAGTGCCAAGCTCCTTTTAGTTTTTGAGAAAATGACGATTAATGAATATCGAGACAAACAAAAATGACAATTAATGAATATCGATTAGGAAAACTTTATTGCACGGAATTTTCCAAAGAATTATATACTCTTTAATAGGCCTTGAAATGCCCGTTCATTTGAGTATAATATTGGAAATTTATAGGGCATCCAATAAAAATGGTTTTCAGTGCCAAGTTCCTTTTTTAATTAACGAATATCGATTAGGAAAACTTCATTGCACGGAATTTTCCAAAAAATTATATACTGTTCAATAGGCCTTGAAATGCCCGTTCATTTGAGTATAATATTGGGGGGATATTGAGAAAAAAAATTTTCGATCAAAAAAAAAAGACAGTGTATAGTCCATTGATTTTGGCAAAAAAAAAAATTTTTTTCTTTTGGTCAAAATTAGACTCAAACGAAAGGAAATTTCAAAAGCAATTAAAAAACATGCCTTTCAGTGCCAAGCTCCTTTTAGTTTTTGAGAAAATGACGATTAATGAATACCGAGACAAACAAAAATGACAATTAATGAATATCGATTAGGAAAACTTTATTGCACGGAATTTTCCAAAGAATTATATACTCTTTAATAGGCCTTGAAATGCCCGTTCATTTGAGTATAATATTGGAAATTTATAGGGCATCCAATAAAAATGGTTTTCAGTGCCAAGTTCCTTTTTTAATTAACGAATATCGATTAGGAAAACTTCATTGCACGGAATTTTCCAAAAAATTATATACTGTTCAATAGGCCTTGAAATGCCCGTTCATTTGAGTATAATATTGGGGGGAAATTGAGAAAAAAAATTTTCGATCAAAAAAAAAAGACAGTGTATAGTCCATTGATTTTGGCAAAAAAAAATTTTTTTTTCTTTTGGTCAAAATTAGACTCAAACGAAAGGAAATTTCAAAAGCAATTAAAAAACATGCCTTTCAGTGCCAAGCTCCTTTTAGTTTTTGAGAAAATGACGATTAATGAATATCGAAACAAACAAAAATGACGATTAATGAATATCGATTAGCAAAACTTTATTGCACGAAATTTTACAAAGAATTATATACTGTTCAATAGGCCTTGAAATGCCCGTTCATTTGAGTATAATATTGGAAATTTATAGGGCATCCAATAAAAATGGTTTTCAGTGCCAAATTCCTTTTCTAATTAACGAATATCGATTAGGAAAACTTCATTGCACGGAATTTTCCAAAAAATTATATACTGTTCAATAGGCCTTGAAATGCCCGTTCATTTGAGTATAATATTGGGGGGATATTGAGAAAAAAAATTTTCGATCAAAAAAAAAAGACAGTGTATAGTCCATTGATTTTGGCAAAAAAAAAAATTTTTTTCTTTTGGTCAAAATTAGACTCAAACGAAAGGAAATTTCAAAAGCAATTAAAAAACATGCCTTTCAGTGCCAAGCTCCTTTTAGTTTTTGAGAAAATGACGATTAATGAATATCGAAACAAACAAAAATGACGATTAATGAATATCGATTAGCAAAACTTTATTGCACGAAATTTTACAAAGAATTATATACTGTTCAATAGGCCTTGAAATGCCCGTTCATTTGAGTATAATATTGGAAATTTATAGGGCATCCAATAAAAATGGTTTTCAGTGCCAAATTCCTTTTCTAATTAACGAATATCGATTAGGAAAACTTCATTGCACGGAATTTTCCAAAAAATTATATACTGTTCAATAGGCCTTGAAATGCCCGTTCATTTGAGTATAATATTGGGGGGAAATTGAGAAAAAAAATTTTCGATCAAAAAAAAAAGACAGTGTATAGTCCATTGATTTTGGCAAAAAAAAAAATTTTTTTCTTTTGGTCAAAATTAGACTCAAACGAAAGGAAATTTCAAAAGCAATTAAAAAACATGCCTTTCAGTGCCAAGCTCCTTTTAGTTTTTGAGAAAATGACGATTAATGAATATCGAAACAAACAAAAATGACGATTAATGAATATCGATTAGCAAAACTTTATTGCACGAAATTTTACAAAGAATTATATACTGTTCAATAGGCCTTGAAATGCCCGTTCATTTGAGTATAATATTGGAAATTTATAGGGCATCCAATAAAAATGGTTTTCAGTGCCAAATTCCTTTTCTAATTAACGAATATCGATTAGGAAAACTTCATTGCACGGAATTTTCCAAAAAATTATATACTGTTCAATAGGCCTTGAAATGCCCGTTCATTTGAGTATAATATTGGGGGGATATTGAGAAAAAAAATTTTCGATCAAAAAAAAAAGACAGTGTATAGTCCATTGATTTTGGCAAAAAAAAAATTTTTTTTCTTTTGGTCAAAATTAGACTCAAACGAAAGGAAATTTCAAAAGCAATTAAAAAACATGCCTTTCAGTGCCAAGCTCCTTTTAGTTTTTGAGAAAATGACGATTAATGAATATCGAAACAAACAAAAATGACGATTAATGAATATCGATTAGCAAAACTTTATTGCACGAAATTTTACAAAGAATTATATACTGTTCAATAGGCCTTGAAATGCCCGTTCATTTGAGTATAATATTGGAAATTTATAGGGCATCCAATAAAAATGGTTTTCAGTGCCAAATTCCTTTTCTAATTAACGAATATCGATTAGGAAAACTTCATTGCACGGAATTTTCCAAAAAATTATATACTGTTCAATAGGCCTTGAAATGCCCGTTCATTTGAGTATAATATTGGGGGGATATTGAGAAAAAAAATTTTCGATCAAAAAAAAAAGACAGTGTATAGTCCATTGATTTTGGCAAAAAAAAAATTTTTTTTCTTTTGGTCAAAATTAGACTCAAACGAAAGGAAATTTCAAAAGCAATTAAAAAACATGCCTTTCAGTGCCAAGCTCCTTTTAGTTTTTGAGAAAATGACGATTAATGAATATCGAGACAAACAAAAATGACAATTAATGAATATCGATTAGGAAAACTTTATTGCACGGAATTTTCCAAAGAATTATATACTCTTTAATAGGCCTTGAAATGCCCGTTCATTTGAGTATAATATTGGAAATTTATAGGGCATCCAATAAAAATGGTTTTCAGTGCCAAGTTCCTTTTTTAATTAACGAATATCGATTAGGAAAACTTCATTGCACGGAATTTTCCAAAAAATTATATACTGTTCAATAGGCCTTGAAATGCCCGTTCATTTGAGTATAATATTGGGGGGAAATTGAGAAAAAAAATTTTCGATCAAAAAAAAAAGACAGTGTATAGTCCATTGATTTTGGCAAAAAAAAAATTTTTTTTCTTTTGGTCAAAATTAGACTCAAACGAAAGGAAATTTCAAAAGCAATTAAAAAACATGCCTTTCAGTGCCAAGCTCCTTTTAGTTTTTGAGAAAATGACGATTAATGAATATCGAAACAAACAAAAATGACGATTAATGAATATCGATTAGCAAAACTTTATTGCACGAAATTTTACAAAGAATTATATACTGTTCAATAGGCCTTGAAATGCCCGTTCATTTGAGTATAATATTGGAAATTTATAGGGCATCCAATAAAAATGGTTTTCATTGCCAAATTCCTTTTCTAATTAACGAATATCGATTAGGAAAACTTCATTGCACGGAATTTTCCAAAAAATTATATACTGTTCAATAGGCCTTGAAATGCCCGTTCATTTGAGTATAATATTGGGGGGATATTGAGAAAAAAAATTTTCGATCAAAAAAAAAAGACAGTGTATAGTCCATTGATTTTGGCAAAAAAAAAAATTTTTTTCTTTTGGTCAAAATTAGACTCAAACGAAAGGAAACTTCAAAAGCAATTAAAAAACATGCCTTTCAGTGCCAAGCTCCTTTTAGTTTTTGAGAAAATGACGATTAATGAATACCGAGACAAACAAAAATGACAATTAATGAATATCGATTAGGAAAACTTTATTGCACGGAATTTTCCAAAGAATTATATACTCTTTAATAGGCCTTGAAATGCCCGTTCATTTGAGTATAATATTGGAAATTTATAGGGCATCCAATAAAAATGGTTTTCAGTGCCAAGTTCCTTTTTTAATTAACGAATATCGATTAGGAAAACTTCATTGCACGGAATTTTCCAAAAAATTATATACTGTTCAATAGGCCTTGAAATGCCCGTTCATTTGAGTATAATATTGGGGGGAAATTGAGAAAAAAAATTTTCGATCAAAAAAAAAAGACAGTGTATAGTCCATTGATTTTGGCAAAAAAAAATTTTTTTTTCTTTTGGTCAAAATTAGACTCAAACGAAAGGAAATTTCAAAAGCAATTAAAAAACATGCCTTTCAGTGCCAAGCTCCTTTTAGTTTTTGAGAAAATGACGATTAATGAATATCGAAACAAACAAAAATGACGATTAATGAATATCGATTAGCAAAACTTTATTGCACGAAATTTTACAAAGAATTATATACTGTTCAATAGGCCTTGAAATGCCCGTTCATTTGAGTATAATATTGGAAATTTATAGGGCATCCAATAAAAATGGTTTTCAGTGCCAAATTCCTTTTCTAATTAACGAATATCGATTAGGAAAACTTCATTGCACGGAATTTTCCAAAAAATTATATACTGTTCAATAGGCCTTGAAATGCCCGTTCATTTGAGTATAATATTGGGGGGATATTGAGAAAAAAAATTTTCGATCAAAAAAAAAAGACAGTGTATAGTCCATTGATTTTGGCAAAAAAAAAAATTTTTTTCTTTTGGTCAAAATTAGACTCAAACGAAAGGAAATTTCAAAAGCAATTAAAAAACATGCCTTTCAGTGCCAAGCTCCTTTTAGTTTTTGAGAAAATGACGATTAATGAATATCGAGACAAACAAAAATGACAATTAATGAATATCGATTAGGAAAACTTTATTGCACGGAATTTTCCAAAGAATTATATACTCTTTAATAGGCCTTGAAATGCCCGTTCATTTGAGTATAATATTGGAAATTTATAGGGCATCCAATAAAAATGGTTTTCAGTGCCAAGTTCCTTTTTTAATTAACGAATATCGATTAGGAAAACTTCATTGCACGGAATTTTCCAAAAAATTATATACTGTTCAATAGGCCTTGAAATGCCCGTTCATTTGAGTATAATATTGGGGGGAAATTGAGAAAAAAAATTTTCGATCAAAAAAAAAAGACAGTGTATAGTCCATTGATTTTGGCAAAAAAAATTTTTTTTTTCTTTTGGTCAAAATTAGACTCAAACGAAAGGAAATTTCAAAAGCAATTAAAAAACATGCCTTTCAGTGCCAAGCTCCTTTTAGTTTTTGAGAAAATGACGATTAATGAATATCGAAACAAACAAAAATGACGATTAATGAATATCGATTAGCAAAACTTTATTGCACGAAATTTTACAAAGAATTATATACTGTTCAATAGGCCTTGAAATGCCCGTTCATTTGAGTATAATATTGGAAATTTATAGGGCATCCAATAAAAATGGTTTTCAGTGCCAAATTCCTTTTCTAATTAACGAATATCGATTAGGAAAACTTCATTGCACGGAATTTTCCAAAAAATTATATACTGTTCAATAGGCCTTGAAATGCCCGTTCATTTGAGTATAATATTGGGGGGATATTGAGAAAAAAAAATTTCGATCAAAAAAAAAAAGACAGTGTATAGTCCATTGATTTTGGCAAAAAAAAAATTTTTTTTCTTTTGGTCAAAATTAGACTCAAACGAAAGGAAATTTCAAAAGCAATTAAAAAACATGCCTTTCAGTGCCAAGCTCCTTTTAGTTTTTGAGAAAATGACGATTAATGAATATCGAGACAAACAAAAATGACAATTAATGAATATCGATTAGGAAAACTTTATTGCACGGAATTTTCCAAAGAATTATATACTCTTTAATAGGCCTTGAAATGCCCGTTCATTTGAGTATAATATTGGAAATTTATAGGGCATCCAATAAAAATGGTTTTCAGTGCCAAGTTCCTTTTTTAATTAACGAATATCGATTAGGAAAACTTCATTGCACGGAATTTTCCAAAAAATTATATACTGTTCAATAGGCCTTGAAATGCCCGTTCATTTGAGTATAATATTGGGGGGAAATTGAGAAAAAAAATTTTCGATCAAAAAAAAAAGACAGTGTATAGTCCATTGATTTTGGCAAAAAAAAAATTTTTTTTCTTTTGGTCAAAATTAGACTCAAACGAAAGGAAATTTCAAAAGCAATTAAAAAACATGCCTTTCAGTGCCAAGCTCCTTTTAGTTTTTGAGAAAATGACGATTAATGAATATCGAAACAAACAAAAATGACGATTAATGAATATCGATTAGCAAAACTTTATTGCACGAAATTTTACAAAGAATTATATACTGTTCAATAGGCCTTGAAATGCCCGTTCATTTGAGTATAATATTGGAAATTTATAGGGCATCCAATAAAAATGGTTTTCAGTGCCAAATTCCTTTTCTAATTAACGAATATCGATTAGGAAAACTTCATTGCACGGAATTTTCCAAAAAATTATATACTGTTCAATAGGCCTTGAAATGCCCGTTCATTTGAGTATAATATTGGGGGGAAATTGAGAAAAAAAATTTTCGATCAAAAAAAAAAGACAGTGTATAGTCCATTGATTTTGGCAAAAAAAAAATTTTTTTTCTTTTGGTCAAAATTAGACTCAAACGAAAGGAAATTTCAAAAGCAATTAAAAAACATGCCTTTCAGTGCCAAGCTCCTTTTAGTTTTTGAGAAAATGACGATTAATGAATATCGAAACAAACAAAAATGACGATTAATGAATATCGATTAGCAAAACTTTATTGCACGAAATTTTACAAAGAATTATATACTGTTCAATAGGCCTTGAAATGCCCGTTCATTTGAGTATAATATTGGAAATTTATAGGGCATCCAATAAAAATGGTTTTCAGTGCCAAATTCCTTTTCTAATTAACGAATATCGATTAGGAAAACTTCATTGCACGGAATTTTCCAAAAAATTATATACTGTTCAATAGGCCTTGAAATGCCCGTTCATTTGAGTATAATATTGGGGGGATATTGAGAAAAAAAATTTTCGATCAAAAAAAAAAGACAGTGTATAGTCCATTGATTTTGGCAAAAAAAAAATTTTTTTTCTTTTGGTCAAAATTAGACTCAAACGAAAGGAAATTTCAAAAGCAATTAAAAAACATGCCTTTCAGTGCCAAGCTCCTTTTAGTTTTTGAGAAAATGACGATTAATGAATATCGAAACAAACAAAAATGACGATTAATGAATATCGATTAGCAAAACTTTATTGCACGAAATTTTACAAAGAATTATATACTGTTCAATAGGCCTTGAAATGCCCGTTCATTTGAGTATAATATTGGAAATTTATAGGGCATCCAATAAAAATGGTTTTCAGTGCCAAATTCCTTTTCTAATTAACGAATATCGATTAGGAAAACTTCATTGCACGGAATTTTCCAAAAAATTATATACTGTTCAATAGGCCTTGAAATGCCCGTTCATTTGAGTATAATATTGGGGGGATATTGAGAAAAAAAATTTTCGATCAAAAAAAAAAGACAGTGTATAGTCCATTGATTTTGGCAAAAAAAAAAT
The DNA here is from genome assembly GCA_949987735.1 of Leucophora obtusa. NCBI lineage: Eukaryota > Metazoa > Arthropoda > Insecta > Diptera > Anthomyiidae > Leucophora > Leucophora obtusa. The sequence goes on from OX465297.1 coordinate 795,687, forward strand.
TTTTTTTCTTTTGGTCAAAATTAGACTCAAACGAAAGGAAATTTCAAAAGCAATTAAAAAACATGCCTTTCAGTGCCAAGCTCCTTTTAGTTTTTGAGAAAATGACGATTAATGAATATCGAGACAAACAAAAATGACAATTAATGAATATCGATTAGGAAAACTTTATTGCACGGAATTTTCCAAAGAATTATATACTCTTTAATAGGCCTTGAAATGCCCGTTCATTTGAGTATAATATTGGAAATTTATAGGGCATCCAATAAAAATGGTTTTCAGTGCCAAGTTCCTTTTTTAATTAACGAATATCGATTAGGAAAACTTCATTGCACGGAATTTTCCAAAAAATTATATACTGTTCAATAGGCCTTGAAATGCCCGTTCATTTGAGTATAATATTGGGGGGAAATTGAGAAAAAAAATTTTCGATCAAAAAAAAAAGACAGTGTATAGTCCATTGATTTTGGCAAAAAAAAAATTTTTTTTCTTTTGGTCAAAATTAGACTCAAACGAAAGGAAATTTCAAAAGCAATTAAAAAACATGCCTTTCAGTGCCAAGCTCCTTTTAGTTTTTGAGAAAATGACGATTAATGAATATCGAAACAAACAAAAATGACGATTAATGAATATCGATTAGCAAAACTTTATTGCACGAAATTTTACAAAGAATTATATACTGTTCAATAGGCCTTGAAATGCCCGTTCATTTGAGTATAATATTGGAAATTTATAGGGCATCCAATAAAAATGGTTTTCATTGCCAAATTCCTTTTCTAATTAACGAATATCGATTAGGAAAACTTCATTGCACGGAATTTTCCAAAAAATTATATACTGTTCAATAGGCCTTGAAATGCCCGTTCATTTGAGTATAATATTGGGGGGATATTGAGAAAAAAAATTTTCGATCAAAAAAAAAAGACAGTGTATAGTCCATTGATTTTGGCAAAAAAAAAAATTTTTTTCTTTTGGTCAAAATTAGACTCAAACGAAAGGAAACTTCAAAAGCAATTAAAAAACATGCCTTTCAGTGCCAAGCTCCTTTTAGTTTTTGAGAAAATGACGATTAATGAATACCGAGACAAACAAAAATGACAATTAATGAATATCGATTAGGAAAACTTTATTGCACGGAATTTTCCAAAGAATTATATACTCTTTAATAGGCCTTGAAATGCCCGTTCATTTGAGTATAATATTGGAAATTTATAGGGCATCCAATAAAAATGGTTTTCAGTGCCAAGTTCCTTTTTTAATTAACGAATATCGATTAGGAAAACTTCATTGCACGGAATTTTCCAAAAAATTATATACTGTTCAATAGGCCTTGAAATGCCCGTTCATTTGAGTATAATATTGGGGGGAAATTGAGAAAAAAAATTTTCGATCAAAAAAAAAAGACAGTGTATAGTCCATTGATTTTGGCAAAAAAAAATTTTTTTTTCTTTTGGTCAAAATTAGACTCAAACGAAAGGAAATTTCAAAAGCAATTAAAAAACATGCCTTTCAGTGCCAAGCTCCTTTTAGTTTTTGAGAAAATGACGATTAATGAATATCGAAACAAACAAAAATGACGATTAATGAATATCGATTAGCAAAACTTTATTGCACGAAATTTTACAAAGAATTATATACTGTTCAATAGGCCTTGAAATGCCCGTTCATTTGAGTATAATATTGGAAATTTATAGGGCATCCAATAAAAATGGTTTTCAGTGCCAAATTCCTTTTCTAATTAACGAATATCGATTAGGAAAACTTCATTGCACGGAATTTTCCAAAAAATTATATACTGTTCAATAGGCCTTGAAATGCCCGTTCATTTGAGTATAATATTGGGGGGATATTGAGAAAAAAAATTTTCGATCAAAAAAAAAAGACAGTGTATAGTCCATTGATTTTGGCAAAAAAAAAAATTTTTTTCTTTTGGTCAAAATTAGACTCAAACGAAAGGAAATTTCAAAAGCAATTAAAAAACATGCCTTTCAGTGCCAAGCTCCTTTTAGTTTTTGAGAAAATGACGATTAATGAATATCGAGACAAACAAAAATGACAATTAATGAATATCGATTAGGAAAACTTTATTGCACGGAATTTTCCAAAGAATTATATACTCTTTAATAGGCCTTGAAATGCCCGTTCATTTGAGTATAATATTGGAAATTTATAGGGCATCCAATAAAAATGGTTTTCAGTGCCAAGTTCCTTTTTTAATTAACGAATATCGATTAGGAAAACTTCATTGCACGGAATTTTCCAAAAAATTATATACTGTTCAATAGGCCTTGAAATGCCCGTTCATTTGAGTATAATATTGGGGGGAAATTGAGAAAAAAAATTTTCGATCAAAAAAAAAAGACAGTGTATAGTCCATTGATTTTGGCAAAAAAAATTTTTTTTTTCTTTTGGTCAAAATTAGACTCAAACGAAAGGAAATTTCAAAAGCAATTAAAAAACATGCCTTTCAGTGCCAAGCTCCTTTTAGTTTTTGAGAAAATGACGATTAATGAATATCGAAACAAACAAAAATGACGATTAATGAATATCGATTAGCAAAACTTTATTGCACGAAATTTTACAAAGAATTATATACTGTTCAATAGGCCTTGAAATGCCCGTTCATTTGAGTATAATATTGGAAATTTATAGGGCATCCAATAAAAATGGTTTTCAGTGCCAAATTCCTTTTCTAATTAACGAATATCGATTAGGAAAACTTCATTGCACGGAATTTTCCAAAAAATTATATACTGTTCAATAGGCCTTGAAATGCCCGTTCATTTGAGTATAATATTGGGGGGATATTGAGAAAAAAAAATTTCGATCAAAAAAAAAAAGACAGTGTATAGTCCATTGATTTTGGCAAAAAAAAAATTTTTTTTCTTTTGGTCAAAATTAGACTCAAACGAAAGGAAATTTCAAAAGCAATTAAAAAACATGCCTTTCAGTGCCAAGCTCCTTTTAGTTTTTGAGAAAATGACGATTAATGAATATCGAGACAAACAAAAATGACAATTAATGAATATCGATTAGGAAAACTTTATTGCACGGAATTTTCCAAAGAATTATATACTCTTTAATAGGCCTTGAAATGCCCGTTCATTTGAGTATAATATTGGAAATTTATAGGGCATCCAATAAAAATGGTTTTCAGTGCCAAGTTCCTTTTTTAATTAACGAATATCGATTAGGAAAACTTCATTGCACGGAATTTTCCAAAAAATTATATACTGTTCAATAGGCCTTGAAATGCCCGTTCATTTGAGTATAATATTGGGGGGAAATTGAGAAAAAAAATTTTCGATCAAAAAAAAAAGACAGTGTATAGTCCATTGATTTTGGCAAAAAAAAAATTTTTTTTCTTTTGGTCAAAATTAGACTCAAACGAAAGGAAATTTCAAAAGCAATTAAAAAACATGCCTTTCAGTGCCAAGCTCCTTTTAGTTTTTGAGAAAATGACGATTAATGAATATCGAAACAAACAAAAATGACGATTAATGAATATCGATTAGCAAAACTTTATTGCACGAAATTTTACAAAGAATTATATACTGTTCAATAGGCCTTGAAATGCCCGTTCATTTGAGTATAATATTGGAAATTTATAGGGCATCCAATAAAAATGGTTTTCAGTGCCAAATTCCTTTTCTAATTAACGAATATCGATTAGGAAAACTTCATTGCACGGAATTTTCCAAAAAATTATATACTGTTCAATAGGCCTTGAAATGCCCGTTCATTTGAGTATAATATTGGGGGGAAATTGAGAAAAAAAATTTTCGATCAAAAAAAAAAGACAGTGTATAGTCCATTGATTTTGGCAAAAAAAAAATTTTTTTTCTTTTGGTCAAAATTAGACTCAAACGAAAGGAAATTTCAAAAGCAATTAAAAAACATGCCTTTCAGTGCCAAGCTCCTTTTAGTTTTTGAGAAAATGACGATTAATGAATATCGAAACAAACAAAAATGACGATTAATGAATATCGATTAGCAAAACTTTATTGCACGAAATTTTACAAAGAATTATATACTGTTCAATAGGCCTTGAAATGCCCGTTCATTTGAGTATAATATTGGAAATTTATAGGGCATCCAATAAAAATGGTTTTCAGTGCCAAATTCCTTTTCTAATTAACGAATATCGATTAGGAAAACTTCATTGCACGGAATTTTCCAAAAAATTATATACTGTTCAATAGGCCTTGAAATGCCCGTTCATTTGAGTATAATATTGGGGGGATATTGAGAAAAAAAATTTTCGATCAAAAAAAAAAGACAGTGTATAGTCCATTGATTTTGGCAAAAAAAAAATTTTTTTTCTTTTGGTCAAAATTAGACTCAAACGAAAGGAAATTTCAAAAGCAATTAAAAAACATGCCTTTCAGTGCCAAGCTCCTTTTAGTTTTTGAGAAAATGACGATTAATGAATATCGAAACAAACAAAAATGACGATTAATGAATATCGATTAGCAAAACTTTATTGCACGAAATTTTACAAAGAATTATATACTGTTCAATAGGCCTTGAAATGCCCGTTCATTTGAGTATAATATTGGAAATTTATAGGGCATCCAATAAAAATGGTTTTCAGTGCCAAATTCCTTTTCTAATTAACGAATATCGATTAGGAAAACTTCATTGCACGGAATTTTCCAAAAAATTATATACTGTTCAATAGGCCTTGAAATGCCCGTTCATTTGAGTATAATATTGGGGGGATATTGAGAAAAAAAATTTTCGATCAAAAAAAAAAGACAGTGTATAGTCCATTGATTTTGGCAAAAAAAAAATTTTTTTTCTTTTGGTCAAAATTAGACTCAAACGAAAGGAAATTTCAAAAGCAATTAAAAAACATGCCTTTCAGTGCCAAGCTCCTTTTAGTTTTTGAGAAAATGACGATTAATGAATATCGAGACAAACAAAAATGACAATTAATGAATATCGATTAGGAAAACTTTATTGCACGGAATTTTCCAAAGAATTATATACTCTTTAATAGGCCTTGAAATGCCCGTTCATTTGAGTATAATATTGGAAATTTATAGGGCATCCAATAAAAATGGTTTTCAGTGCCAAGTTCCTTTTTTAATTAACGAATATCGATTAGGAAAACTTCATTGCACGGAATTTTCCAAAAAATTATATACTGTTCAATAGGCCTTGAAATGCCCGTTCATTTGAGTATAATATTGGGGGGAAATTGAGAAAAAAAATTTTCGATCAAAAAAAAAAGACAGTGTATAGTCCATTGATTTTGGCAAAAAAAAAATTTTTTTTCTTTTGGTCAAAATTAGACTCAAACGAAAGGAAATTTCAAAAGCAATTAAAAAACATGCCTTTCAGTGCCAAGCTCCTTTTAGTTTTTGAGAAAATGACGATTAATGAATATCGAAACAAACAAAAATGACGATTAATGAATATCGATTAGCAAAACTTTATTGCACGAAATTTTACAAAGAATTATATACTGTTCAATAGGCCTTGAAATGCCCGTTCATTTGAGTATAATATTGGAAATTTATAGGGCATCCAATAAAAATGGTTTTCAGTGCCAAATTCCTTTTCTAATTAACGAATATCGATTAGGAAAACTTCATTGCACGGAATTTTCCAAAAAATTATATACTGTTCAATAGGCCTTGAAATGCCCGTTCATTTGAGTATAATATTGGGGGGATATTGAGAAAAAAAATTTTCGATCAAAAAAAAAAGACAGTGTATAGTCCATTGATTTTGGCAAAAAAAAAAATTTTTTTCTTTTGGTCAAAATTAGACTCAAACGAAAGGAAATTTCAAAAGCAATTAAAAAACATGCCTTTCAGTGCCAAGCTCCTTTTAGTTTTTGAGAAAATGACGATTAATGAATATCGAGACAAACAAAAATGACAATTAATGAATATCGATTAGGAAAACTTTATTGCACGGAATTTTCCAAAGAATTATATACTCTTTAATAGGCCTTGAAATGCCCGTTCATTTGAGTATAATATTGGAAATTTATAGGGCATCCAATAAAAATGGTTTTCAGTGCCAAGTTCCTTTTTTAATTAACGAATATCGATTAGGAAAACTTCATTGCACGGAATTTTCCAAAAAATTATATACTGTTCAATAGGCCTTGAAATGCCCGTTCATTTGAGTATAATATTGGGGGGAAATTGAGAAAAAAAATTTTCGATCAAAAAAAAAAGACAGTGTATAGTCCATTGATTTTGGCAAAAAAAAATTTTTTTTTCTTTTGGTCAAAATTAGACTCAAACGAAAGGAAATTTCAAAAGCAATTAAAAAACATGCCTTTCAGTGCCAAGCTCCTTTTAGTTTTTGAGAAAATGACGATTAATGAATATCGAAACAAACAAAAATGACGATTAATGAATATCGATTAGCAAAACTTTATTGCACGAAATTTTACAAAGAATTATATACTGTTCAATAGGCCTTGAAATGCCCGTTCATTTGAGTATAATATTGGAAATTTATAGGGCATCCAATAAAAATGGTTTTCATTGCCAAATTCCTTTTCTAATTAACGAATATCGATTAGGAAAACTTCATTGCACGGAATTTTCCAAAAAATTATATACTGTTCAATAGGCCTTGAAATGCCCGTTCATTTGAGTATAATATTGGGGGGATATTGAGAAAAAAAATTTTCGATCAAAAAAAAAAGACAGTGTATAGTCCATTGATTTTGGCAAAAAAAAAAATTTTTTTCTTTTGGTCAAAATTAGACTCAAACGAAAGGAAACTTCAAAAGCAATTAAAAAACATGCCTTTCAGTGCCAAGCTCCTTTTAGTTTTTGAGAAAATGACGATTAATGAATACCGAGACAAACAAAAATGACAATTAATGAATATCGATTAGGAAAACTTTATTGCACGGAATTTTCCAAAGAATTATATACTCTTTAATAGGCCTTGAAATGCCCGTTCATTTGAGTATAATATTGGAAATTTATAGGGCATCCAATAAAAATGGTTTTCAGTGCCAAGTTCCTTTTTTAATTAACGAATATCGATTAGGAAAACTTCATTGCACGGAATTTTCCAAAAAATTATATACTGTTCAATAGGCCTTGAAATGCCCGTTCATTTGAGTATAATATTGGGGGGAAATTGAGAAAAAAAATTTTCGATCAAAAAAAAAAGACAGTGTATAGTCCATTGATTTTGGCAAAAAAAAATTTTTTTTTCTTTTGGTCAAAATTAGACTCAAACGAAAGGAAATTTCAAAAGCAATTAAAAAACATGCCTTTCAGTGCCAAGCTCCTTTTAGTTTTTGAGAAAATGACGATTAATGAATATCGAAACAAACAAAAATGACGATTAATGAATATCGATTAGCAAAACTTTATTGCACGAAATTTTACAAAGAATTATATACTGTTCAATAGGCCTTGAAATGCCCGTTCATTTGAGTATAATATTGGAAATTTATAGGGCATCCAATAAAAATGGTTTTCAGTGCCAAATTCCTTTTCTAATTAACGAATATCGATTAGGAAAACTTCATTGCACGGAATTTTCCAAAAAATTATATACTGTTCAATAGGCCTTGAAATGCCCGTTCATTTGAGTATAATATTGGGGGGATATTGAGAAAAAAAATTTTCGATCAAAAAAAAAAGACAGTGTATAGTCCATTGATTTTGGCAAAAAAAAAAATTTTTTTCTTTTGGTCAAAATTAGACTCAAACGAAAGGAAATTTCAAAAGCAATTAAAAAACATGCCTTTCAGTGCCAAGCTCCTTTTAGTTTTTGAGAAAATGACGATTAATGAATATCGAGACAAACAAAAATGACAATTAATGAATATCGATTAGGAAAACTTTATTGCACGGAATTTTCCAAAGAATTATATACTCTTTAATAGGCCTTGAAATGCCCGTTCATTTGAGTATAATATTGGAAATTTATAGGGCATCCAATAAAAATGGTTTTCAGTGCCAAGTTCCTTTTTTAATTAACGAATATCGATTAGGAAAACTTCATTGCACGGAATTTTCCAAAAAATTATATACTGTTCAATAGGCCTTGAAATGCCCGTTCATTTGAGTATAATATTGGGGGGAAATTGAGAAAAAAAATTTTCGATCAAAAAAAAAAGACAGTGTATAGTCCATTGATTTTGGCAAAAAAAAATTTTTTTTTCTTTTGGTCAAAATTAGACTCAAACGAAAGGAAATTTCAAAAGCAATTAAAAAACATGCCTTTCAGTGCCAAGCTCCTTTTAGTTTTTGAGAAAATGACGATTAATGAATATCGAAACAAACAAAAATGACGATTAATGAATATCGATTAGCAAAACTTTATTGCACGAAATTTTACAAAGAATTATATACTGTTCAATAGGCCTTGAAATGCCCGTTCATTTGAGTATAATATTGGAAATTTATAGGGCATCCAATAAAAATGGTTTTCAGTGCCAAATTCCTTTTCTAATTAACGAATATCGATTAGGAAAACTTCATTGCACGGAATTTTCCAAAAAATTATATACTGTTCAATAGGCCTTGAAATGCCCGTTCATTTGAGTATAATATTGGGGGGATATTGAGAAAAAAAATTTTCGATCAAAAAAAAAAGACAGTGTATAGTCCATTGATTTTGGCAAAAAAAAAAATTTTTTTCTTTTGGTCAAAATTAGACTCAAACGAAAGGAAATTTCAAAAGCAATTAAAAAACATGCCTTTCAGTGCCAAGCTCCTTTTAGTTTTTGAGAAAATGACGATTAATGAATATCGAGACAAACAAAAATGACAATTAATGAATATCGATTAGGAAAACTTTATTGCACGGAATTTTCCAAAGAATTATATACTCTTTAATAGGCCTTGAAATGCCCGTTCATTTGAGTATAATATTGGAAATTTATAGGGCATCCAATAAAAATGGTTTTCAGTGCCAAGTTCCTTTTTTAATTAACGAATATCGATTAGGAAAACTTCATTGCACGGAATTTTCCAAAAAATTATATACTGTTCAATAGGCCTTGAAATGCCCGTTCATTTGAGTATAATATTGGGGGGAAATTGAGAAAAAAAATTTTCGATCAAAAAAAAAAGACAGTGTATAGTCCATTGATTTTGGCAAAAAAAATTTTTTTTTTCTTTTGGTCAAAATTAGACTCAAACGAAAGGAAATTTCAAAAGCAATTAAAAAACATGCCTTTCAGTGCCAAGCTCCTTTTAGTTTTTGAGAAAATGACGATTAATGAATATCGAAACAAACAAAAATGACGATTAATGAATATCGATTAGCAAAACTTTATTGCACGAAATTTTACAAAGAATTATATACTGTTCAATAGGCCTTGAAATGCCCGTTCATTTGAGTATAATATTGGAAATTTATAGGGCATCCAATAAAAATGGTTTTCATTGCCAAATTCCTTTTCTAATTAACGAATATCGATTAGGAAAACTTCATTGCACGGAATTTTCCAAAAAATTATATACTGTTCAATAGGCCTTGAAATGCCCGTTCATTTGAGTATAATATTGGGGGGATATTGAGAAAAAAAATTTTCGATCAAAAAAAAAAGACAGTGTATAGTCCATTGATTTTGGCAAAAAAAAAAATTTTTTTCTTTTGGTCAAAATTAGACTCAAACGAAAGGAAATTTCAAAAGCAATTAAAAAACATGCCTTTCAGTGCCAAGCTCCTTTTAGTTTTTGAGAAAATGACGATTAATGAATATCGAGACAAACAAAAATGACAATTAATGAATATCGATTAGGAAAACTTTATTGCACGGAATTTTCCAAAGAATTATATACTCTTTAATAGGCCTTGAAATGCCCGTTCATTTGAGTATAATATTGGAAATTTATAGGGCATCCAATAAAAATGGTTTTCAGTGCCAAGTTCCTTTTTTAATTAACGAATATCGATTAGGAAAACTTCATTGCACGGAATTTTCCAAAAAATTATATACTGTTCAATAGGCCTTGAAATGCCCGTTCATTTGAGTATAATATTGGGGGGATATTGAGAAAAAAAATTTTCGATCAAAAAAAAAAGACAGTGTATAGTCCATTGATTTTGGCAAAAAAAAAAATTTTTTTCTTTTGGTCAAAATTAGACTCAAACGAAAGGAAACTTCAAAAGCAATTAAAAAACATGCCTTTCAGTGCCAAGCTCCTTTTAGTTTTTGAGAAAATGACGATTAATGAATATCGAGACAAACAAAAATGACAATTAATGAATATCGATTAGGAAAACTTTATTGCACGGAATTTTCCAAAGAATTATATACTCTTTAATAGGCCTTGAAATGCCCGTTCATTTGAGTATAATATTGGAAATTTATAGGGCATCCAATAAAAATGGTTTTCAGTGCCAAGTTCCTTTTTTAATTAACGAATATCGATTAGGAAAACTTCATTGCACGGAATTTTCCAAAAAATTATATACTGTTCAATAGGCCTTGAAATGCCCGTTCATTTGAGTATAATATTGGGGGTAAATTGAGAAAAAAAATTTTCGATCAAAAAAAAAAGACAGTGTATAGTCCATTGATTTTGGCAAAAAAAAAATTTTTTTTCTTTTGGTCAAAATTAGACTCAAACGAAAGGAAATTTCAAAAGCAATTAAAAAACATGCTTTTCAGTGCCAAGCTCCTTTTAGTTTTTGAGAAAATGACGATTAATGAATATCGAAACAAACAAAAATGACGATTAATGAATATCGATTAGCAAAACTTTATTGCACGAAATTTTACAAAGAATTATATACTGTTCAATAGGCCTTGAAATGCCCGTTCATTTGAGTATAATATTGGAAATTTATAGGGCATCCAATAAAAATGGTTTTCAGTGCCAAATTCCTTTTCTAATTAACGAATATCGATTAGGAAAACTTCATTGCACGGAATTTTCCAAAAAATTATATACTGTTCAATAGGCCTTGAAATGCCCGTTCATTTGAGTATAATATTGGGGGGATATTGAGAAAAAAAATTTTCGATCAAAAAAAAAAGACAGTGTATAGTCCATTGATTTTGGCAAAAAAAAAAATTTTTTTCTTTTGGTCAAAATTAGACTCAAACGAAAGGAAATTTCAAAAGCAATTAAAAAACATGCCTTTCAGTGCCAAGCTCCTTTTAGTTTTTGAGAAAATGACGATTAATGAATATCGAGACAAACAAAAATGACAATTAATGAATATCGATTAGGAAAACTTTATTGCACGGAATTTTCCAAAGAATTATATACTCTTTAATAGGCCTTGAAATGCCCGTTCATTTGAGTATAATATTGGAAATTTATAGGGCATCCAATAAAAATGGTTTTCAGTGCCAAGTTCCTTTTTTAATTAACGAATATCGATTAGGAAAACTTCATTGCACGGAATTTTCCAAAAAATTATATACTGTTCAATAGGCCTTGAAATGCCCGTTCATTTGAGTATAATATTGGGGGGAAATTGAGAAAAAAAATTTTCGATCAAAAAAAAAAGACAGTGTATAGTCCATTGATTTTGGCAAAAAAAAAATTTTTTTTCTTTTGGTCAAAATTAGACTCAAACGAAAGGAAATTTCAAAAGCATTTAAAAAACATGCCTTTCAGTGCCAAGCTCCTTTTAGTTTTTGAGAAAATGACGATTAATGAATATCGAAACAAACAAAAATGACGATTAATGAATATCGATTAGCAAAACTTTATTGCACGAAATTTTACAAAGAATTATATACTGTTCAATAGGCCTTGAAATGCCCGTTCATTTGAGTATAATATTGGAAATTTATAGGGCATCCAATAAAAATGGTTTTCAGTGCCAAATTCCTTTTCTAATTAACGAATATCGATTAGGAAAACTTCATTGCACGGAATTTTCCAAAAAATTATATACTGTTCAATAGGCCTTGAAATGCCCGTTCATTTGAGTATAATATTGGGGGGATATTGAGAAAAAAAATTTTCGATCAAAAAAAAAAGACAGTGTATAGTCCATTGATTTTGGCAAAAAAAAAAATTTTTTTCTTTTGGTCAAAATTAGACTCAAACGAAAGGAAATTTCAAAAGCAATTAAAAAACATGCCTTTCAGTGCCAAGCTCCTTTTAGTTTTTGAGAAAATGACGATTAATGAATATCGAGACAAACAAAAATGACAATTAATGAATATCGATTAGGAAAACTTTATTGCACGGAATTTTCCAAAGAATTATATACTCTTTAATAGGCCTTGAAATGCCCGTTCATTTGAGTATAATATTGGAAATTTATAGGGCATCCAATAAAAATGGTTTTCAGTGCCAAGTTCCTTTTTTAATTAACGAATATCGATTAGGAAAACTTCATTGCACGGAATTTTCCAAAAAATTATATACTGTTCAATAGGCCTTGAAATGCCCGTTCATTTGAGTATAATATTGGGGGGAAATTGAGAAAAAAAATTTTCGATCAAAAAAAAAAGACAGTGTATAGTCCATTGATTTTGGCAAAAAAAAAATTTTTTTTCTTTTGGTCAAAATTAGACTCAAACGAAAGGAAATTTCAAAAGCAATTAAAAAACATGCCTTTCAGTGCCAAGCTCCTTTTAGTTTTTGAGAAAATGACGATTAATGAATATCGAAACAAACAAAAATGACGATTAATGAATATCGATTAGCAAAACTTTATTGCACGAAATTTTACAAAGAATTATATACTGTTCAATAGGCCTTGAAATGCCCGTTCATTTGAGTATAATATTGGAAATTTATAGGGCATCCAATAAAAATGGTTTTCAGTGCCAAATTCCTTTTCTAATTAACGAATATCGATTAGGAAAACTTCATTGCACGGAATTTTCCAAAAAATTATATACTGTTCAATAGGCCTTGAAATGCCCGTTCATTTGAGTATAATATTGGGGGGAAATTGAGAAAAAAAATTTTCGATCAAAAAAAAAAGACAGTGTATAGTCCATTGATTTTGGCAAAAAAAAATTTTTTTTTCTTTTGGTCAAAATTAGACTCAAACGAAAGGAAATTTCAAAAGCAATTAAAAAACATGCCTTTCAGTGCCAAGCTCCTTTTAGTTTTTGAGAAAATGACGATTAATGAATATCGAAACAAACAAAAATGACGATTAATGAATATCGATTAGCAAAACTTTATTGCACGAAATTTTACAAAGAATTATATACTGTTCAATAGGCCTTGAAATGCCCGTTCATTTGAGTATAATATTGGAAATTTATAGGGCATCCAATAAAAATGGTTTTCAGTGCCAAATTCCTTTTCTAATTAACGAATATCGATTAGGAAAACTTCATTGCACGGAATTTTCCAAAAAATTATATACTGTTCAATAGGCCTTGAAATGCCCGTTCATTTGAGTATAATATTGGGGGGATATTGAGAAAAAAAATTTTCGATCAAAAAAAAAAGACAGTGTATAGTCCATTGATTTTGGCAAAAAAAAAAATTTTTTTCTTTTGGTCAAAATTAGACTCAAACGAAAGGAAATTTCAAAAGCAATTAAAAAACATGCCTTTCAGTGCCAAGCTCCTTTTAGTTTTTGAGAAAATGACGATTAATGAATATCGAGACAAACAAAAATGACAATTAATGAATATCGATTAGGAAAACTTTATTGCACGGAATTTTCCAAAGAATTATATACTCTTTAATAGGCCTTGAAATGCCCGTTCATTTGAGTATAATATTGGAAATTTATAGGGCATCCAATAAAAATGGTTTTCAGTGCCAAGTTCCTTTTTTAATTAACGAATATCGATTAGGAAAACTTCATTGCACGGAATTTTCCAAAAAATTATATACTGTTCAATAGGCCTTGAAATGCCCGTTCATTTGAGTATAATATTGGGGGTAAATTGAGAAAAAAAATTTTCGATCAAAAAAAAAAGACAGTGTATAGTCCATTGATTTTGGCAAAAAAAAAATTTTTTTTCTTTTGGTCAAAATTAGACTCAAACGAAAGGAAATTTCAAAAGCAATTAAAAAACATGCCTTTCAGTGCCAAGCTCCTTTTAGTTTTTGAGAAAATGACGATTAATGAATATCGAAACAAACAAAAATGACGATTAATGAATATCGATTAGCAAAACTTTATTGCACGAAATTTTACAAAGAATTATATACTGTTCAATAGGCCTTGAAATGCCCGTTCATTTGAGTATAATATTGGAAATTTATAGGGCATCCAATAAAAATGGTTTTCAGTGCCAAATTCCTTTTCTAATTAACGAATATCGATTAGGAAAACTTCATTGCACGGAATTTTCCAAAAAATTATATACTGTTCAATAGGCCTTGAAATGCCCGTTCATTTGAGTATAATATTGGGGGGATATTGAGAAAAAAAATTTTCGATCAAAAAAAAAAGACAGTGTATAGTCCATTGATTTTGGCAAAAAAAAAAATTTTTTTCTTTTGGTCAAAATTAGACTCAAACGAAAGGAAATTTCAAAAGCAATTAAAAAACATGCCTTTCAGTGCCAAGCTCCTTTTAGTTTTTGAGAAAATGACGATTAATGAATATCGAGACAAACAAAAATGACAATTAATGAATATCGATTAGCAAAACTTTATTGCACGAAATTTTCCAAAGAATTATATACTGTTCAATAGGCCTTGAAATGCCCGTTCATTTGAGTATAATATTGGAAATTTATAGGGCATCCAATAAAAATGGTTTTCAGTGCCAAATTCCTTTTCTAATTAACGAATATCGATTAGGAAAACTTCATTGCACGGAATTTTCCAAAAAATTATATACTGTTCAATAGGCCTTGAAATGCCCGTTCATTTGAGTATAATATTGGGGGGATATTGAGAAAAAAAATTTTCGATCAAAAAAAAAAGACAGTGTATAGTCCATTGATTTTGGCAAAAAAAAAAATTTTTTTCTTTTGGTCAAAATTAGACTCAAACGAAAGGAAATTTCAAAAGCAATTAAAAAACATGCCTTTCAGTGCCAAGCTCCTTTTAGTTTTTGAGAAAATGACGATTAATGAATATCGAGACAAACAAAAATGACAATTAATGAATATCGATTAGGAAAACTTTATTGCACGGAATTTTCCAAAGAATTATATACTCTTTAATAGGCCTTGAAATGCCCGTTCATTTGAGTATAATATTGGAAATTTATAGGGCATCCAATAAAAATGGTTTTCAGTGCCAAGTTCCTTTTTTAATTAACGAATATCGATTAGGAAAACTTCATTGCACGGAATTTTCCAAAAAATTATATACTGTTCAATAGGCCTTGAAATGCCCGTTCATTTGAGTATAATATTGGGGGGAAATTGAGAAAAAAAATTTTCGATCAAAAAAAAAAGACAGTGTATAGTCCATTGATTTTGGCAAAAAAAAATTTTTTTTTCTTTTGGTCAAAATTAGACTCAAACGAAAGGAAATTTCAAAAGCAATTAAAAAACATGCCTTTCAGTGCCAAGCTCCTTTTAGTTTTTGAGAAAATGACGATTAATGAATATCGAAACAAACAAAAATGACGATTAATGAATATCGATTAGCAAAACTTTATTGCACGAAATTTTACAAAGAATTATATACTGTTCAATAGGCCTTGAAATGCCCGTTCATTTGAGTATAATATTGGAAATTTATAGGGCATCCAATAAAAATGGTTTTCAGTGCCAAATTCCTTTTCTAATTAACGAATATCGATTAGGAAAACTTCATTGCACGGAATTTTCCAAAAAATTATATACTGTTCAATAGGCCTTGAAATGCCCGTTCATTTGAGTATAATATTGGGGGGATATTGAGAAAAAAAATTTTCGATCAAAAAAAAAAGACAGTGTATAGTCCATTGATTTTGGCAAAAAAAAAATTTTTTTCTTTTGGTCAAAATTAGACTCAAACGAAAGGAAATTTCAAAAGCAATTAAAAAACATGCCTTTCAGTGCCAAGCTCCTTTTAGTTTTTGAGAAAATGACGATTAATGAATATCGAGACAAACAAAAATGACAATTAATGAATATCGATTAGGAAAACTTTATTGCACGGAATTTTCCAAAGAATTATATACTCTTTAATAGGCCTTGAAATGCCCGTTCATTTGAGTATAATATTGGAAATTTATAGGGCATCCAATAAAAATGGTTTTCAGTGCCAAGTTCCTTTTTTAATTAACGAATATCGATTAGGAAAACTTCATTGCACGGAATTTTCCAAAAAATTATATACTGTTCAATAGGCCTTGAAATGCCCGTTCATTTGAGTATAATATTGGGGGGAAATTGAGAAAAAAAATTTTCGATCAAAAAAAAAAGACAGTGTATAGTCCATTGATTTTGGCAAAAAAAAAATTTTTTTTCTTTTGGTCAAAATTAGACTCAAACGAAAGGAAATTTCAAAAGCAATTAAAAAACATGCCTTTCAGTGCCAAGCTCCTTTTAGTTTTTGAGAAAATGACGATTAATGAATATCGAAACAAACAAAAATGACGATTAATGAATATCGATTAGCAAAACTTTATTGCACGAAATTTTACAAAGAATTATATACTGTTCAATAGGCCTTGAAATGCCCGTTCATTTGAGTATAATATTGGAAATTTATAGGGCATCCAATAAAAATGGTTTTCAGTGCCAAATTCCTTTTCTAATTAACGAATATCGATTAGGAAAACTTCATTGCACGGAATTTTCCAAAAAATTATATACTGTTCAATAGGCCTTGAAATGCCCGTTCATTTGAGTATAATATTGGGGGGATATTGAGAAAAAAAATTTTCGATCAAAAAAAAAAGACAGTGTATAGTCCATTGATTTTGGCAAAAAAAAAAATTTTTTTCTTTTGGTCAAAATTAGACTCAAACGAAAGGAAATTTCAAAAGCAATTAAAAAACATGCCTTTCAGTGCCAAGCTCCTTTTAGTTTTTGAGAAAATGACGATTAATGAATATCGAGACAAACAAAAATGACAATTAATGAATATCGATTAGCAAAACTTTATTGCACGAAATTTTCCAAAGAATTATATACTGTTCAATAGGCCTTGAAATGCCCGTTCATTTGAGTATAATATTGGAAATTTATAGGGCATCCAATAAAAATGGTTTTCAGTGCCAAATTCCTTTTCTAATTAACGAATATCGATTAGGAAAACTTCATTGCACGGAATTTTCCAAAAAATTATATACTGTTCAATAGGCCTTGAAATGCCCGTTCATTTGAGTATAATATTGGGGGGATATTGAGAAAAAAAATTTTCGATCAAAAAAAAAAGACAGTGTATAGTCCATTGATTTTGGCAAAAAAAAAATTTTTTTCTTTTGGTCAAAATTAGACTCAAACGAAAGGAAATTTCAAAAGCAATTAAAAAACATGCCTTTCAGTGCCAAGCTCCTTTTAGTTTTTGAGAAAATGACGATTAATGAATATCGAGACAAACAAAAATGACAATTAATGAATATCGATTAGGAAAACTTTATTGCACGGAATTTTCCAAAGAATTATATACTCTTTAATAGGCCTTGAAATGCCCGTTCATTTGAGTATAATATTGGAAATTTATAGGGCATCCAATAAAAATGGTTTTCAGTGCCAAGTTCCTTTTTTAATTAACGAATATCGATTAGGAAAACTTCATTGCACGGAATTTTCCAAAAAATTATATACTGTTCAATAGGCCTTGAAATGCCCGTTCATTTGAGTATAATATTGGGGGGAAATTGAGAAAAAAAATTTTCGATCAAAAAAAAAAGACAGTGTATAGTCCATTGATTTTGGCAAAAAAAAATTTTTTTTTCTTTTGGTCAAAATTAGACTCAAACGAAAGGAAATTTCAAAAGCAATTAAAAAACATGCCTTTCAGTGCCAAGCTCCTTTTAGTTTTTGAGAAAATGACGATTAATGAATATCGAAACAAACAAAAATGACGATTAATGAATATCGATTAGCAAAACTTTATTGCACGAAATTTTACAAAGAATTATATACTGTTCAATAGGCCTTGAAATGCCCGTTCATTTGAGTATAATATTGGAAATTTATAGGGCATCCAATAAAAATGGTTTTCAGTGCCAAATTCCTTTTCTAATTAACGAATATCGATTAGGAAAACTTCATTGCACGGAATTTTCCAAAAAATTATATACTGTTCAATAGGCCTTGAAATGCCCGTTCATTTGAGTATAATATTGGGGGGATATTGAGAAAAAAAATTTTCGATCAAAAAAAAAAGACAGTGTATAGTCCATTGATTTTGGCAAAAAAAAAATTTTTTTCTTTTGGTCAAAATTAGACTCAAACGAAAGGAAATTTCAAAAGCAATTAAAAAACATGCCTTTCAGTGCCAAGCTCCTTTTAGTTTTTGAGAAAATGACGATTAATGAATATCGAGACAAACAAAAATGACAATTAATGAATATCGATTAGGAAAACTTTATTGCACGGAATTTTCCAAAGAATTATATACTCTTTAATAGGCCTTGAAATGCCCGTTCATTTGAGTATAATATTGGAAATTTATAGGGCATCCAATAAAAATGGTTTTCAGTGCCAAGTTCCTTTTTTAATTAACGAATATCGATTAGGAAAACTTCATTGCACGGAATTTTCCAAAAAATTATATACTGTTCAATAGGCCTTGAAATGCCCGTTCATTTGAGTATAATATTGGGGGGAAATTGAGAAAAAAAATTTTCGATCAAAAAAAAAAGACAGTGTATAGTCCATTGATTTTGGCAAAAAAAAAATTTTTTTTCTTTTGGTCAAAATTAGACTCAAACGAAAGGAAATTTCAAAAGCAATTAAAAAACATGCCTTTCAGTGCCAAGCTCCTTTTAGTTTTTGAGAAAATGACGATTAATGAATATCGAAACAAACAAAAATGACGATTAATGAATATCGATTAGCAAAACTTTATTGCACGAAATTTTACAAAGAATTATATACTGTTCAATAGGCCTTGAAATGCCCGTTCATTTGAGTATAATATTGGAAATTTATAGGGCATCCAATAAAAATGGTTTTCAGTGCCAAATTCCTTTTCTAATTAACGAATATCGATTAGGAAAACTTCATTGCACGGAATTTTCCAAAAAATTATATACTGTTCAATAGGCCTTGAAATGCCCGTTCATTTGAGTATAATATTGGGGGGAAATTGAGAAAAAAAATTTTCGATCAAAAAAAAAAGACAGTGTATAGTCCATTGATTTTGGCAAAAAAAAAAATTTTTTTCTTTTGGTCAAAATTAGACTCAAACGAAAGGAAATTTCAAAAGCAATTAAAAAACATGCCTTTCAGTGCCAAGCTCCTTTTAGTTTTTGAGAAAATGACGATTAATGAATATCGAAACAAACAAAAATGACGATTAATGAATATCGATTAGCAAAACTTTATTGCACGAAATTTTACAAAGAATTATATACTGTTCAATAGGCCTTGAAATGCCCGTTCATTTGAGTATAATATTGGAAATTTATAGGGCATCCAATAAAAATGGTTTTCAGTGCCAAATTCCTTTTCTAATTAACGAATATCGATTAGGAAAACTTCATTGCACGGAATTTTCCAAAAAATTATATACTGTTCAATAGGCCTTGAAATGCCCGTTCATTTGAATATAATATTGGGGGGAAATTGGGAAAAAAAATTTTCGATCAAAAAAAAAAGACAGTGTATAGTCCATTGATTTTGGCAAAAAAAAAAATTTTTTTCTTTTGGTCAAAATTAGACTCAAACGAAAGGAAATTTCAAAAGCAATTAAAAAACATGCCTTTCAGTGCCAAGCTCCTTTTAGTTTTTGAGAAAATGACGATTAATGAATATCGAGACAAACAAAAATGACAATTAATGAATATCGATTAGGAAAACTTTATTGCACGGAATTTTCCAAAGAATTATATACTCTTTAATAGGCCTTGAAATGCCCGTTCATTTGAGTATAATATTGGAAATTTATAGGGCATCCAATAAAAATGGTTTTCAGTGCCAAGTTCCTTTTTTAATTAACGAATATCGATTAGGAAAACTTCATTGCACGGAATTTTCCAAAAAATTATATACTGTTCAATAGGCCTTGAAATGCCCGTTCATTTGAGTATAATATTGGGGGGAAATTGAGAAAAAAAATTTTCGATCAAAAAAAAAAGACAGTGTATAGTCCATTGATTTTGGCAAAAAAAAAATTTTTTTCTTTTGGTCAAAATTAGACTCAAACGAAAGGAAATTTCAAAAGCAATTAAAAAACATGCCTTTCAGTGCCAAGCTCCTTTTAGTTTTTGAGAAAATGACGATTAATGAATATCGAGACAAACAAAAATGACAATTAATGAATATCGATTAGGAAAACTTTATTGCACGGAATTTTCCAAAGAATTATATACTCTTTAATAGGCCTTGAAATGCCCGTTCATTTGAGTATAATATTGGAAATTTATAGGGCATCCAATAAAAATGGTTTTCAGTGCCAAGTTCCTTTTTTAATTAACGAATATCGATTAGGAAAACTTCATTGCACGGAATTTTCCAAAAAATTATATACTGTTCAATAGGCCTTGAAATGCCCGTTCATTTGAGTATAATATTGGGGGGAAATTGAGAAAAAAAATTTTCGATCAAAAAAAAAAGACAGTGTATAGTCCATTGATTTTGGCAAAAAAAAAATTTTTTTTCTTTTGGTCAAAATTAGACTCAAACGAAAGGAAATTTCAAAAGCAATTAAAAAACATGCCTTTCAGTGCCAAGCTCCTTTTAGTTTTTGAGAAAATGACGATTAATGAATATCGAAACAAACAAAAATGACGATTAATGAATATCGATTAGCAAAACTTTATTGCACGAAATTTTACAAAGAATTATATACTGTTCAATAGGCCTTGAAATGCCCGTTCATTTGAGTATAATATTGGAAATTTATAGGGCATCCAATAAAAATGGTTTTCAGTGCCAAATTCCTTTTCTAATTAACGAATATCGATTAGGAAAACTTCATTGCACGGAATTTTCCAAAAAATTATATACTGTTCAATAGGCCTTGAAATGCCCGTTCATTTGAGTATAATATTGGGGGGAAATTGAGAAAAAAAATTTTCGATCAAAAAAAAAAGACAGTGTATAGTCCATTGATTTTGGCAAAAAAAAAAATTTTTTTCTTTTGGTCAAAATTAGACTCAAACGAAAGGAAATTTCAAAAGCAATTAAAAAACATGCCTTTCAGTGCCAAGCTCCTTTTAGTTTTTGAGAAAATGACGATTAATGAATATCGAAACAAACAAAAATGACGATTAATGAATATCGATTAGCAAAACTTTATTGCACGAAATTTTACAAAGAATTATATACTGTTCAATAGGCCTTGAAATGCCCGTTCATTTGAGTATAATATTGGAAATTTATAGGGCATCCAATAAAAATGGTTTTCAGTGCCAAATTCCTTTTCTAATTAACGAATATCGATTAGGAAAACTTCATTGCACGGAATTTTCCAAAAAATTATATACTGTTCAATAGGCCTTGAAATGCCCGTTCATTTGAATATAATATTGGGGGGAAATTGGGAAAAAAAATTTTCGATCAAAAAAAAAAGACAGTGTATAGTCCATTGATTTTGGCAAAAAAAAAAATTTTTTTCTTTTGGTCAAAATTAGACTCAAACGAAAGGAAATTTCAAAAGCAATTAAAAAACATGCCTTTCAGTGCCAAGCTCCTTTTAGTTTTTGAGAAAATGACGATTAATGAATATCGAGACAAACAAAAATGACAATTAATGAATATCGATTAGGAAAACTTTATTGCACGGAATTTTCCAAAGAATTATATACTCTTTAATAGGCCTTGAAATGCCCGTTCATTTGAGTATAATATTGGAAATTTATAGGGCATCCAATAAAAATGGTTTTCAGTGCCAAGTTCCTTTTTTAATTAACGAATATCGATTAGGAAAACTTCATTGCACGGAATTTTCCAAAAAATTATATACTGTTCAATAGGCCTTGAAATGCCCGTTCATTTGAGTATAATATTGGGGGGAAATTGAGAAAAAAAATTTTCGATCAAAAAAAAAAGACAGTGTATAGTCCATTGATTTTGGCAAAAAAAAATTTTTTTTTTTTGGTCAAAATTAGACTCAAACGAAAGGAAATTTCAAAAGCAATTAAAAAACATGCCTTTCAGTGCCAAGCTCCTTTTAGTTTTTGAGAAAATGACGATTAATGAATATCGAGACAAACAAAAATGACAATTAATGAATATCGATTAGGAAAACTTTATTGCACGGAATTTTCCAAAGAATTATATACTCTTTAATAGGCCTTGAAATGCCCGTTCATTTGAGTATAATATTGGAAATTTATAGGGCATCCAATAAAAATGGTTTTCAGTGCCAAGTTCCTTTTTTAATTAACGAATATCGATTAGGAAAACTTCATTGCACGGAATTCTCCAAAAAATTATATACTGTTCAATAGGCCTTGAAATGCCCGTTCATTTGAGTATAATATTGGGGGGAAATTGAGAAAAAAAAATTTTCGATCAAAAAAAAAAGACAGTGTATAGTCCATTGATTTTGGCAAAAAAAATTTTTTTTTTCTTTTGGTAAAAATTAGACTCAAACGAAAGGAAATTTCGATTAATGAATGAAAAATGACGATTAATGAATATCGATTAGCAAAACTTTATTGCACGAAATTTTACAAAGAATTATATACTGTTCAATAGGCCTTGAAATGCCCGTTCATTTGAGTATAATATTGGAAATTTATAGGGCATCCAATAAAAATGGTTTTCAGTGCCAAGTTCCTTTTTTAATTAACGAATATCGATTAGGAAAACTTCATTGCACGGAATTTTCCAAAAAATTATATACTGTTCAATAGGCATTGAAATGCCCGTTCATTTGAGTATAATATTGGGGGGAAATTGAGAAAAAAAATTTTCGATCAAAAAACTTTCAGAATTTTTAACTTAGAATTATTATATTTCAATAATTTAAAGAAAATGTTTAATAGAGCATTTTAAAATTAAATTTAGTTGGGATATTCAGAAAGAGCATAAAAAATCCAAAAATCTGGTAAACTTTCCAGCAAAATTTGTCTCGTACTTTTCGAATAGTAGCAATTTAAGATTTCGCGAAAGCAAGGATAATTTTTCTAAAAAAATAAAAATTACGTATACGTACTGTAAGATATAAATATTACTTATACGTATGATATATGAAAAATTATTTAAAAAAAAATAGTGATGCACTCTCGGTTTCTTCTATTGCTACAACTCCGCCAATACTGGACCGATTTAACTCAAACAACTAGTAATGGTTTAGTTTTGATATGAACTTTCAGAATTTTTAACTTAGAATTGTTACATTTCAATAATTAAAAGAAAATGTTTAATAGAGCATTTTAAAATTAAATTTAGTTGGGATATTCAGAAAGAGCATAAAAAATCCAAAAATCTGGTATACTTTCCAGCAAAATTGGTCTCGTACTTTTCGTATAGTAGCAATTTAAAATTTCGCTAAAGCAAGGATGATTTTTCTAAAAAAAATAAAAATTACGTATACGTACTGTAAGATATAAATATTACGTATACGTATTGATATATGAAAAATTATTTTTAAAAAATAGTGATGCACTCTCGGTTTCTTCTATTGCTGCAACTCCGCCAATACTGGACCGATTTAACTCAAACAACTGGTAATGGTTTAGTTTTGATATGAACTTTCAGAATTTTTAACTTACGAGGAGAGGACTCTCCCACGATCTACAAGAGTTCTCCTCGCGCAATTGCGTTCGGGATTGTGGCATAGCCCCGTATTATAAATTTTTTTTTTTTTAATTTATCAAAAAAAGTATCTAAAGTTTTATAGGCCTTTTCAATTTTTTGTTCCCCTTTTCGTTTACGATCAGCTGTACGATCGCCAGATAGCTATTGTGACAAGTTACGCTTTCAGCTTTACCCAATAATCACTACAAATTGAAGTGAAATCAAAGTTAAGGCTTACATTTTGTTTGAATTGCACTTTGTTTTATGAGTTATACCAGCAATACAATTATCCTGATAGAAATAAATCTGTACAACTAGCAGAAAAAGCTGCTAAAAATTTGTTAAAAATAGCCCTGCAGAAAAAACTCCCGATTGTAGCAGAATCTGTTAAGTAAATTTTAGTTAGATAACAAAAAAAATAAAACTGTTAAATCTAAAAAATTTCAGCTATATTTGGGTGTTATTTTGGTTCGTTTTAAATGACAACTTACCCTTCTCATATCAGCAAAAAATTATCTGAATATTAGTAGAAAACACACAGAAAGGAACAACTATTACTTCTATAAATTTTTTGTTTTATTTAAGTTAAATTTATTTAAATGCATATAATATTCTATTTTGCTGAAATTAGCGGAAATTTTTGCTGAAAAATTGTTGAATATTAATTTCAGATTGGGAGATTTTCAATTTATTTTACAAAATAAAGTATATTAAGGGAAAAATTCTCAAAAAAAATTTTTTAAATTAGTTTTTACTTAAGTTATTATTAGAAAAGGGGACTTGATGCAAATACATATTTGCAATAAAATGGCATCGAATTGGTAATATGTATTTAGCTAGAAGTGCATATTTTTGCATATTTTTCTATAAGTGCATATTTTAATATATAGCTTAGCATGTTTTATTGCATACTATGCCAATAAATGCATATTTTTCCATATTTTGCTAAAAATAGATGTTACAAATTGCACTTTTGATTCTATCAAAATCTTAGTTTTTTTTGGAAAATTTACCCTTAAAATAAGAAGAAAATGTTCGAAAATATAGTTACTAACTTTGTGACGATGATATTTAAACTACTTTTAAGATAATAATACTATAGCCTACTTAACAAAAATATTATTGAAAACGCTGAAATAAATAATAAATTCATGTTTAAAAACTTTTAATAAAAACTTTCCGATTTTTAATATATATAAAACGTGATTTTTACAAAATTTCTTGCCTTGGTCATTACTGACGATCTACTTTCATAAGAAAGTTTAGTCAGAAATGGGTAAGAGTTTTTATTTCAAGTAAAAATTAAATGTTAAAAAAAAATCTGGGGGGGCTAAACTATTTCTGGGGGCTGCTTAGCCCCCCCCCCCAGACCGGCCTATGGTTTCACCACTTATTCAGTGTTCGTTTAACGGAATTTCTAACTACTTTCAATACAATTGGAAAATTGTGTTTATTTTTTGTATTGAATTTTTCCAGCTGCAGTAAAAGTAGTAACTTATAGTAAGTAAATGAACGAGCTATTATTATTAAAAAAAACGTACTTAGTAAAGGGCGGATAACTGAACCGTAAACGTAAATGTGCTGTAACTGTAACGTGCCGTAGCTAAAAAGTGCTCTTATAGAAAACCGTAAATGACATTACTATTTAGCATTTATTTCGTGTGTCTTTTTATTTTATTCTAAAATTTTCCATTTATTTGTTCATTTTTATTTCTTATTTGTAGTTTGAATATATTTTCTTTATTTATTTTATATTTTTTCGACTAAAACCATTCAGCTGTTTCGTTGACGGATAGAAAATTCTGATTTCAACAGAATGATACGGCAAGTACGATTACATTTACGTGTAATCGTACTTGCTGTATTACCGTACACTTTTTCTTGTCGTTTCGAAACAGCTGATTCGTTACAGTTACGTTTGCGGTAAGGTAACTCACCCTTAAGAAACGATTTTTATTATAGAATCTGTAATTCGATTCGAAAAGGAAATTTTCATTTAGTCGTCCAGGAAAATTCCTTCTGTGCGGGACTTTCCAATAGTGTATATTTTGTCCAGATCAGATAAGTGGTTCTTGAATAATTCACAAGTTAATATTTAAGGCAGGGATCGGCAAACATAAACAACCTTATTTTGTGCTTGTATGAGTGAGTTGCAGCCTCTCACTCTCAATGCACTGACAAAGAACGTTTGTATAATAATTCGAAAATTTTAAATGTTTATAATGGGAATATAAAAAAAAATTTAAAAGCAAACAACAACTACGAAAACAAATATCAAAGAACAACAACACAAAAAAATAAAAACAAAAAAACTTAAAAATACATAAATACATAAATAATTGGCCATGAAGGCTTTCTTTGTATTCATATTAAATAAATAAATAAAAATAAAATAAATAAAAATAGATTGTCAAAAAAATGTATCAACAAACATTATGCAGAGTGTAAAAAATCTGGCAAACAAGCGATGTGACAACCTACTTCATTGAAATCTTGTATGCGACTGATTATGTTTTTGTTCTGTGAGCTTATGTAGGTGTGAGAGAGCGCCCATGGGCATATGAGTTGCCGACCTCTGATTTAAGGGGTGCGTGGAGATAAATCCGCTATATTTTAGCACATTTTTTGTTCACCAAATCATTGCTGGAAAAATACCCAGCAAAAATATGTGTAAGTCATTCAAAACAAACAACTTTTAAATTGGTTACAATGGAGCGATAAGTGCTGTTTCTAATGTATGTACATATGTGCTTTAAATCAACTTTCAAAAATGTATATATAATGTTGTTTTTTTCTTTCTAAATCCATTTGTTTGTAAATTACGAATTTATTAGATTCCATTTTTTATCTCTAAAAAAACAAAATAGTTAATTTTATGTACGTACTTTATTAATTTACGATTATTTACATATTTTTTTATTATTCGTACATATTTTAAAAAATACTTGAATTACAGTTCCCATTAAAAAGGGAAGGAAATAAAGAATTGTATCCCATTGAATCTCCTAGACTATGACCCAAATATGAATTCTTCTTTTCACTAAATGCAAATATATAAAACTTAACAATTAAAATGTATTGTTAAGGCTCTATGTAAGTCGCTGGCGTGATGTTACACCGTACACCAAAGGAATAAGTTAATAAAATTTGTTGCAATGTTAACACATTTTATGGTTTAAAACAGACCCATCAAGAGGTTGGTTAACAGAGGTTGAGTATCCTACAATCCGTTACTCGTTGTTTATACACAGAAAGATCTATAAATTCACCTGCTTTAAATGTCGATATGCTTTAATATTGCCACTACGCCTTGAAAGTCGTAAAATCAAACTAAATAAATAATTCTATAGTGACAAAAATATATTATTTCTTCAACTCAAAAATAGATCTTAAAACAAAATTACTACCGTCAACTTTAAAATGTCAAGAGGATTTTGCCAATTAAAGTTCCAAATTTTAATTAAAGTTAAAATTTAGTAAATGAACTTCTTCTAGAATTTAACTAATCACGTATTGCAAATTATAGTACTGGAACTTAATGCATCGTTTAATAAAAACGTTGATTTTCAGCTAACGATGGTTGCCTTGCAAAATTCAAATGACGACATGGTATTCGCCTTCGAAATATGTCTGGGAAAAAACTGTCCTCCAACGGTTCTCGGATTCTTTAATGAATTTAAAGCTAAAATTTGAATCATAGATCTGCGGCTTGACCAAATTTATAATGATGACCGTATTCTGTAGAGTTGTAAAATGTCGATGCTTTTCTTTCCTTTATTTGTTAAAATGAAAAAAATATGAAAAAATAGTTTCCTAGTACGCTTTAATTTTCTGAAAGTTCCTTGAGTAATGTTTTTAAAAAATTGAATCAGAGTAGGTTATATGTAACTTACATCCCTATAAACATTTTCACTGGAATTCAAGTTGAAATCAAGTTCAATTCCAGCCCTGTTTTCCGGTTTCAAGGCTTGAATTCAACTTTTATTACATTTTATTTCAATAGCATACTCCAGCAAAAGGGAAACAAAAATTCAATTTTGAAATATTTTTGTTAAAAAAACAAGTGCTAGAATTTGAAATATACTTTACTTCAAGCCAAATTTAAAGCGCTTGAATTTTTAAAACCTATGTGCTTATTGGGATATAACTTTCAGGCCCAGTTTATGGGATGTAGATTATCTTTAAACTTAGTTTATAGCTTCTAAAATGTGATATATTTTATTTTCTTTCAATGAAGACCGAAATTCTAAACGAGAAAAAATTCTTTAGGCAAATTTTTGTTAATAAAATAGAAATGGCTGATATAATTCTTTTTCGGTTTAACTAAACCAAGTTTTATAGTATATTTATAGTGTATTTAGACTGGGCAAAAACTAGTAGTTTTTGGTAATTTTTAGGTTTTGAGCCGAAAACTACAAAATTAATTTAGTTTCTCCATACAATTTTCATACAAATTGAAAACCAGGTTCTACCTGGTTTTTGCCAAAAACCAAGTAAAAATATCTGAAATGTGCATTTTTAATACACCCGGTATCATTTATAATTAATTTTCGATACACCCTATTACAAAGAATATAGAAGTAAAGCAAGTGTCAAAAAAATATTTTTTAATTTTTTAAGAATATTTCTGTTTTAGTTTGAAATTGTGTGTTGTTATTAATTGTTAAATGTTTTAACAATGTTTTTACATTAATTTAACAATAAAAAAATAAAGAAAAGTGTGTAATAAAAAAGTGATGTGACAAAGAAAAACTAAATAACCAGTGTAAATGACTTGGCTTTTGTAATTTAGTTTTGTACAAAAACCAGGTGGTTTTTGCCCAGTCTAAATTCAGTATAAAAATGCAAACAAAATGTACTCGCATTGATGTGATGAAATGTATACCCAGAGCTTTGAAGAATTAATTCCTTAATTCAATTTTTCAATTCTGAATTAAAAATTCGATGAATTAATTCACTAAGCACCATATATTGAATGGAATTAATTCATATTTGCTTTCGTTCGATTTATTTTGTTACGAATTAATTCAATTGCAATAGTTCCTTTTATTAAATCAAATTAATAAATTCACTGGTAAACACGTTCAATTTTATAAATCGAACGGAAAAAAAGTGAATGAATTCATTACTGAATTAATTCACTACTGAATTCGTTCAATTTCATTTTCGTTCAGTGAATTAAAAAAAATAAATTTACGTTCAGTGAATTAAAAAAAATTAAATTACGTTTAGTGAATTAAGAAAAAAAATAATAAGTTCACTGAATTGAAATAAAATAAAATAAGTTCACTGAATTGAAAAAAAATAAAATAAGTTCACTGAATTCAAAGCCTGTTTTATGCCGTTCAGTAGAAGAAAACAATAATGTACAAATAAAATTTACAGATATACATAGATAAATTTGGAAAAAAATATAACTATTTATTTTTCAAACTAGTTATATAGTTCTATTTTTTTCCAAAGTTTTTATTTTTAATAGTAAAAGGCTTTATTTTTGAATCATGTAGGTTGATAAACAGCATCCGGTTTCTAATTTGTTTATTTTTACTAGCACACGCTGTAAAATTGCTTATTTAAAAATTTTATTTGTACATTATTGTTTTCTCCTACTGAACGGCAGAAAACAGGCTTTGAATTCAGTGAACTTATTTTATTTTAGAATTTTCAATTAGTTTCAGAATTTTTTAATTGTTTTCCACATATAGTGCAGAAATTCAAAGGAAAAATTTTGGAATACAACGATTTCCGAAATATAGTAAGAAATAGTGCACAATATAGATATTGTATAAAATTATATTTAAAAAAATGGTTTAAAAATATCAGCAGGGTTACAATTTTGGAAAAATTACCATATATTTTTGCAATTGTGAAAATCCCGGGAATTGAGCTTAAGAATCCCGGGATTCGGGACTCATTTTTATTGAATAATCCCGGGATTTCTGGACTCGGGATTTCGGAATTGGCATCCCTCAGCAGGGTTACAATTTTGGAAAAATTACCACATATTTTTGCAAAATCCCGGGATTCGAGCTTAAGAATCCCAGGATTCGGGACTCATTTTTATTGAATAATCCCGGGATTTCGGGACTCGGGATTTCGGGATTGGCATCCCTAATTGCGACACATCATTTCTAATAGGCTTTGGGACGAAGATCACGAATATGGCCATAAAATTTTAAAGTTACAGTTTAGGAAATATTTGCAATAACGTTTTTGTAGGAAAATTAAATTTTTTAATAAACTTTTTGCCAAAAAATATAAAATTGAAAGTAATAACGCTATTTTTTGCAGAATTTTAAAATAATGAGATATGCCCTTTAATTTGATATATTGCACGTATTGACAGCTGCGATAATATTCCCTTTATATGCATTTAAAATTGAAATTTCTAATTTTTCACGATTTCGTTAATAAATAATCTGCGAAGATAGGAATATCTAATATTTGAATTTGTACCTTTAGTAAACATCTCATGTTCTGTTTTAATTTTAAGTTAATATTGATTAACTTAAAAAAACTGAATTTTTGAATACCTAAAAATTAAGCAGTCTGTGACAAATCTTGAAATATAATACCCAGAAAAAAACATTCAGATATATTAAAAATATATTTTCTAATCAATTTCAACAAAGTTTTAGATAATTGAAGTGAAAATTTCGAAAAATAACGATTTTAATATATGCATGTTCAAAAATGTACTTTATTTCCTTTTTCCATAGTACCTAAATTCATATAAAATTTATTTGAAATAAAAAAGATGTAAAATGTGTATTTCAGATTGAATTTTCTGCAAATGTTGATGCAGAAGTTGTAATTCTTTTGATAGAAAGAATTTAGTGGAATATGAATTTACGTCATATGTAAAGATTTTGCAAATCCGATAAGGGATTTTACTAGATTTACAAAATAGGAAAATAAGTGTTTTCACTTTAATTGCAACTATATGCTAGATCCTTTACCTAATCAAGATAAGTTGATATGTTTCTAAAAGCCCAGTCTATATTTTTAAACCATATTAAAAATTATCCGTGTTTAAGCCAGGTATATGAATAAATATGAATTTAAAAAAAAAACTGTCTTTTTGCTAAAAGTTAAATTTGCAAATATTTCAAAAACTAGAGCTAATTTTGAAATTTGGTGTTCACATTCGTGATATTCATCCTAAAATCTATCAGAATGCCTGATGAATTTTTAGTGTTGTATTGTGCTATTGTTATTTTAAAAAATTATGATATCAGCTGTATTTTGTCGCATGCCTATCAACGTTAAGTATTTAAAGCAAATCTTCGTTAAACCGATTGTAGTATAAACTTTTTCTTAACAGGTTATTTTTATAATTATTCCGTTATAATCCAACGTACGTCAGCAAAAGTTTTTAGGAAGTAACGCGAATAAGTTACGTTAGATGTGAAAAGGTATAAACCTTGAATTTTCAACGTTGATAACTATCCGTGTTGAAAGTTAAAGTTCATACGAAAAGTAATGTGTTAGTTTTCGTCTTAAACACGTTTTTAGGCACTTTGAGTTTTTTTATGAGTTAACGGATATAGTTAAGTCGAAAACTCAGCTATCATTACGATTTAATATTTTTATATTTTAAGATACCAAAAATTTTAATAATTATGTTATTGTTAACGATACTGCATCTTTTTATGGTTTATTGCGACATAATTCATTTATATAGTAATTTATCTTTTTCACAAAAAAATTTCGTAAAATTTTGAAAGCATTAATATGAAGGAAGATTAGTATTAAAACAATTTTTTAAATATTTTTACACATATATTGCCCGGTGCGAGATAATACCCAAATCATCATCACCAGTCCATCGTTTTATATTCATTTATTTGTTCAAATTGTTAGTCATTTTAATGCGGGAGTATCTTGAGGTTGAATTCTAATAACGAAAACAAAAGAAAAAAAAAACAAATGAGCAAAACAACTAAAAGAAGGTTGTTTGTGGGAAAGATGAGAAAAACAATTACCACTTGGATCGCTTGGACCAATCTTTGGGTGTCCAATGTAGACACTTGGAATCAATCCGAATTTTTCGTTTTTCCATTGCTTTTTTGTGTTGATCTATCGTATCTCGGTTGATACAAACAATATACTGACCCTTGTAATAGTTTATAAGATTTAAATTTTGTAAGGTTGAAATTACGTCTTCCTTTTTAATGGATGTTACTTCACAAATATCACTTTTCGGAAAAGGAAATAAATAAAGCCACAATATGGTGTTCAATGATTTTACTCAATTAAAAAAAGTTAAGTCTTACTTGATTGTTATTGTTGGTTTTTCACCATCACTAGTGGGCTTTTGACTAATAAATATTTCCAATATGGTTTGTGCCCAGTACGAGCGATAGGAGAGTAAACCTAAATCGGAAAGAGGTTTTTCGGGAGACCCAGTTTTTCCTTCAAATTTCGATAGTTCATAGCTGAATTCTATTAGCAACTTTCCATAACCTTTGCGCTGATAGGGAGGCATCGTTAGAATACAAGCTACGTTGTAATCCTCCGTACTTTCTTTTTCCTTGGAAAAGTATCCAACTATATGAAAGCCTCGGCTATCATATTCCGTCATTACGTAGAAGAGAAATGGATCAGTGTCATAGTATAATGTTTTGTGATCCAAAAAGAGTTTCGCCAACAGACAGAGGTTTTGGGCATAGACTTTGTTTTTGCGACCATCAATTTCGAAAAATGATATTGTGCTTTTGCGATATATTTCATTGCCAGGCGGATGACGAAGATTACATTTGACCAAATGTCGTTCCAGACATTTTCGACTTTTTCGGTACTTCAAGCAGAACTCACAAATATAAATACATGGCATTTGGCACAGCTCCTGAAAGTGCTTAGATAAATTTACAACAAAATCTAATAGCGACAATGATAACAGAGCTAACCTGTGGATATGGTGAAAAGTACCAGGGTTTTATGCGGTGTTTACCCAATTCGATCATTTCGATATTTTTCATACGAGTCACTACATCGTCTTGATGTATAGTAACCAAACTACCTGATTGACGTGGAGTACCGCTTTTTCCATCCTGTGAGATTTCCTCATTTGTCGTCACTGGCATAATTACCGGGGAGGACTCCGCAGGTGTCACTGCTGCGACTGCAGCTGGCATAGCGGGGAGTGCAGGGGGCAGGGGAGCAGAATTAATCTGTAAAATATTACAATTGTTCTTAACAACTACTTCCTCCCTCAACGCCAATGCAACAGAATTTACTTTTCGTTTTCTATTGATTTTCTTTTGTAAAGCGGCAGCCAAGACAGCATTTCCATTGACCATTTCACCTCCGACAGGCTGCGGTGAGGTCGGTCGCGAAACACTACCTGCAACGGACAAGTGTTTTTTAGGTGTGGTGACGCCTGTACTAGCACCAGTTTGTGTACCATCCCGTCGTGGAAACTGAACTTTTCGTGTATCCAAGTCTTCTTCTGTTACCCATTCATCCAAGCGCTTATTAACTATAATACAAATCGATTAATTGCGTTTACACAAATTGTAATTGAAGATTCTTCTACACTTACAATCAACGTAGTGGACATAAAACTGCCGTTTGCCATCATGGTCTTTTATACTAACTATTTCAGCCAAGGGCCAATCGTCTGTTTTATGCATTCGAACTGATAGTCTGCATCCTTCCGTTAATGAGGCCTATGAAATAAAAAAAATAAAAAATCCACTAGACTAGTATTTCATAGCACTTACTGTCGATTCACATATCGATGAAACATCCTCATCTATATCGGTTTTCTGTTTCATGGTTGAATACTGTTTTATATGTTGCTTGAAATACAATTAAATATTTTTCATTTCTCTTTTTGTTTTTAACATCTGTTCAGGAGAATGTCAAATTATGGACAATAGAAGTTATTGAATATATATAAGAGCTGCGTGCATTAAAAATAATACTGCGGAACAAAATGGACTTTGACAGACAAAGCTGTGAAGAAGTCAGTGTTGTCAAATTTGAGTATATCAATTTGAATAGAAACTATATTGAGGGGACTCACGATGGTACAATATTTTGCGCACAGTGCAGAAAAGCACAGTTTGTATCGCGCGCAAATCGTGATCATAAACAGCCTCATTATTTTAATAGCGCTTCGTCAAAAAGTAACACGTATATTGATTTCACATACTACTTTTGGTTCAGTGCACAAAAGAGTAATTTTCATAATTGAATTATTTTTCATAATTTTCATTGAATTCACGGATTCAATAAATAAAATTATTAAAATTCCTGTGAAGAAAATTTTTTCAGAATCTGTAACGAAAATTGTATTTTTCTTAATCGGTTAATCAAATAAAATTTAGAAATTTATCGAACAAAATTTTATATAAAAAAGCAATACTTTATGAGTCAATTGTAAATTAACCCCTAAATTCATAAATGCTTTGTAAAATTATAGGAGGTTTATTGAACAAATTTTTTATGAAAATGACTTTTTGTAAACCTGCTATAACTTTACAAAGCATTTTTGAATTGAGGGGTTATTATATTTTCAACGGTTACTGTGGGTCTCATACTGCAGGTTTAAACTTAGGTTGATAGTTAACCCAAAAATTTGTTGTTGTTTTGTGTACATTTTTTTGACCTTTTATTTTGTTTTTAGTTAAGTTAAAGTTAAACCTACAGTATGAGACCCACCGTTAGTCTCATACTGTAGGTTTAACTTAACTAATAAACAAAAGAAAATGTAAAAAAATTTTACACAAAATAACAACTAATTTTTGGGTTAACTATTGATTAACGCTTAAACCTGCAGTATGAGTGGCTGACTTCATAAACGCAGTAATGCAAAGCAACACTGCAAACAATGCGTTTACAATGCAAAGCAATACTGCATGGCAACACTGCTTTGTCAAATAATGTGATGACATTTTGAAACGTTTATGAACGCTAATACTGCTATTTGTCTGTTTTTCACTATATAAATACACAAAGTCATATAAAATCATTGAAAAATACCCAAATGCATTTTATTTGTATAAAAATGATGTTAAATTTTAACTTAGGATAATATGTTCGTCATTTCAACCGCCAAAAATCACAAAGCATACAAATAAAAACACTGCACAAATTTGACAAATGTTGCGCATTAAAAAAGGTAATGATGCATTAATGAATATATAAAAAGACAATGGCGTTTATGAACACTATGCAATGCAATGTTGCTTTGCATTACTGCGTTTGTGAAGTTAGCCAGTGTTTTACATAAACAAATTTTTTATAGAAAATTTTCTTTGTAAACGTCTTTTAACTTTATTATAAAGTGTTTATGAATTAGCACTGTAGCTATCAAATAATAATTTAGTTTAGTTTATTTCTTTCCATTCCAGTACAACAAGAATTAATCTTATAATTATAGTACAGGAATTTTAAGTGCTAAAAATTTTATTTTAAAAAGTTACAGTCACATTAATAATAATAATAAAATAATTAATATAAATAATCAAATAAATAATTAAAAATAAAAAAATAACAATTAATTAAAACAAAAACATATTGCAAAAATTAAAGAAATACCAATTCTAAAAATGAATTGAATTGAAATTAAAATGGAGCATAGTGTTCAAAAAGAAATTTTTTAAAACTCGAAGCGTTGCTGTTGAGCTGTTGAGTTTGAGGGAGCAAGAATTGCCATTTAGATACGAGGTAGCGATGATATGGTGGAATTAGCTTATTTCCTCTGTTTGTTCCGATGCCAAAACGGAGTTTCTCATAGAGATAATGGGGCTTTTTTGTGTTAATGATTTTGTGTAAGAATAAGAGCACTCTAATTTTCATAAGACTTTCCAAAGACACCCCAAAAATGCTTTTAGAGTAGAACGACGTTCCCCTGGCTCTTCTTAACCCGAAAACGTATCTTACTACTTTGTTAAATACAACATTTAACTTCCCGATACTTATGGTGTCACAATGAGATTAAAGTTCACAACCGTATAAAATGCGAGGAATAAGGTAAGCTTAGGCTAAAAGCAATCCTATTATCAAAGGGATATAAAATTGAGTTAACCAAAGTGATCTTAGTTTCATATATGGTTCAACTATGGATTTGATATGATTTGACCATGTTAACGTGCTATTTAATATTATACCAAGGTTTCTTGCTGTGGAAACAACTACAATTTTCTGGCTATCTAAAATAATGTCTTTATCAAAAACTGGGATTTTCATTATTTGACGTATTAGAAGGCACTTTGATTTTTTAGGATTTATACATAGCCCATTAGCAATAGCCCACAGGTGTATTTTTTGTAAATCATAGTTTATTTTATTAATATTATCATTAATCGATAGAACTGGACTGCTCAGGTAAAGTTGAATATCGTCTGCGTACATGTGTATCCTGCAGTAGTTAAGGTGTTCAGGTAAGTCATTGACATTAACAAAGAAAAGAATAGGCCCCAAAATTGACCTTGGGGTACACCTCTTGTAAGATTAAGTGGTTTTGATAATGTGACATTGACATAAACTGATTGTGTGCGATTTAGAAGATAAGATGACAACAGTTGTATTGAATATGATGAAAAATTAAAAAAACTTTGTAGCTTCATACTAAGTGTTGGGTGGTCAACAGTATCGAAAGCCTTAGAGTGATCGAGAAGAACCAGGAAATTAACGTTGCCGTCATCAAGATCGCGTCTTATCTCCTCACAGAATATATGAGTAAAATTCTTACATTTCTGAAAATGTGCCACAGATTTTTCAAAGATGTCTATAAGGCACATCTACACGAGAGATAAAATTTCTAGAGATAGAGCAAAAATCACCTCTAATTAGCTCTATTGTGAATGGTTTAAGCTATTTAGAGGTGTTTTTTGCTCTATCTCTAGCTATTTTATCTCTCGTGTAGATGTGCCTATAGAACTACAAAAACATCTCGTGCTTGTTTTATTACGCCGCCTTAACTAAAAAAATTGCACTTTTTACGCTTTTTACTCTGAAAAAGTTGGCATCACTACTTTTCATGTATATTCTGTGGTTGCAGTGTTGCATTTTGTTTTTCTGACATTTCGTATTCATAAAGAAGCTTCGGGCTATGAAAGCTCCCATTAAAAAGTTTATTGACAACAGCAAGAAGAAGCATTTTTTTTGACATTTTCTTTTCACAAATTGCATCGAATTTGCTTAACTCGTGGCGTGTATAAATTTTACTATTTTTGTGCAAAAATACATTTAAATTCAAAGGTTTGTTAATATAACTAATGTAAACCAATTGTTGCTGACTATTTATATAAAATTGTTGAATAATCCAGATGCCAGCGGTTGATACAATTAAATCTTCATGGGCCGATGAGGTCGAGCTTGATTACGGTGGTCTGCCACCGCCTACTGAGGTAATTGAAAACGGATTTAAATACGTCACAGAGTACAAGTACAATAAGGATGACAAGAAAACTAAAGTGCTACGCACCTACAAAATCTCAAAGCAAGTAGTACCTAAAACAGTTGCTTTGCGTCGCACTTGGTCAAAGTTCGGGGAATCAAAGACTGACAAAGCTGGTCCCAATTCTCAAACTACTATGGTAGCCGAAGAAATCTTTATGCAAGTTCTTAACACTAAGGAAGAAGAAAAGGCAAATGATCCACTGTTGGATCTTAGCAAAAACATTGCCAAGTGTCGTATTTGTAATGGTGAGCATTGGTCTGTCAATTGTCCCTACAAGGGTACAGCTATGGATACTAATCTCATGGAAAAGAAGGCAACAGCTGCTGCTACAGCTGTTACAGAAGCGCCTAAACCTGGCAAATATGTGCCCCCCTTCCTAAAAGACAGCCAAAAGAGTGGAATGGGTATGCGTGGACGTGATGACACCGCCGCCATTCGTATTTCGAACTTGTCTGAATC
Source organism: Leucophora obtusa (assembly GCA_949987735.1). Taxonomy (NCBI): domain Eukaryota; kingdom Metazoa; phylum Arthropoda; class Insecta; order Diptera; family Anthomyiidae; genus Leucophora; species Leucophora obtusa. Next base: position 833,249 of record OX465297.1, read on the forward strand.
TATGACCGAACAAGATCTTGAAGAACTTATCAAACGTATTGGACAACACACCAAAATGTATTTAGCCCGCGACAAAAATACCGGCCTGTGCAAGGGCTTTGCTTATGTTCACTTCCGCCAACGTAAAGATGCCGCTGCTGCTATTGAAATTCTCAATGGTCATGGTTATGATCATTTGATCCTCAGTGCTGAATGGTCGAAACCTCAAAATAACTGATACTTAGTGAGAGAGCCGACTTCCACTTCCAATAAATTAAATTAACTTCTTACACTATAATGTATCAAATAATGCAGTTAGATTCATTTTGGTAAATGATAAAGAAAAAAATAAGAATAATTAAAAGTGTATGTATCGTCAGGTGAAATGCAAAACAATGGAACTAACATCTGTGTGAGACACAAAAACGTCGATTGTCATTTAAACAAATTCGTTTTTAAAACAGAGTTTTGATCGTAAAATGATAAAATTTTGTGAAGAATTGAAGTTCAATACAATGAACTCGAATAAACGTACCTATTTTGTGTAGGCATGTATTTTTGCCAAATGAAAAATAATAATAAAACCGGGTTTTAAATTTTTATTAGTTTGCGTTGTTTTGCATTTCACCTGACGGTATGTAATCAGGTTACAATGGTAGCCAAAATCTAAAATTGTTGTTCTTAATTCAGAGCACTAAAAAATGCTCTTAAAATCGATTATGTATACACTTACCGGTCGAACAAATAAGACCTTGGATATTAATTTAAAAAAAATATATTCAGCAATTTGAAAAGTCGTCTCAAAGTAAATTATTCTTAACTTTATTCTCTTAAGATTGCCTTAGCATTTGATAAATAGATATTAGCCTTTAAATTCAATTAAAATTAAAGTAAATATGTACGCTATATTATACTTTTTTCTGATTTATAATTGAGCATAATAAATCTGAGTTTTTAAAGTTCTTTACTTCAGAATTTTTTACGCTTGAAAATGAACGATTTTTGTTTTTGTTTAAAAGCCAAAAATTGTGAATTTTTTATTTCTGTTTTTGGCTTTTAAATGTCACGCGAATGTTCCTTGGAGCTTTTCTTTTAAATAAATACGAGTATTAACAGTTTTGTACCCTCAAAAAAGTTTGACAGTTACTACGTGGCAGTTGTTTGTGTAGTGATCAGTAGTTGTTTTTAACTGTAATTGCAGTTGTTGTTCTATGATAGCACAAAACAACAGTTGCTTAAATCAGTTATTTTTAATATAATAAATAACTTCCAAAACAATATTTTTACAGCAAACAGTAGTTTTGTTTGTTATTTGAAAAATAAAAATTTCATTGATTTGTTTAAATTTTTTGTTATTATTGACATATTCTTAGTTTGCAAAAATAAAAAACATAAAATTGTAACGTAATAACTGCAGATCGGTATGGAATTTTTACTGAAAATTTCAAGTACGACGAAGTACACATTTTTTTTAATCGAAAAAAAAAAATGTTTTAATTTTCTTTAAATAGCGCATTTATTTTTCACCTAACAGGAAAAATTACCAAAAAATCTAACAATTATTTTTATCAGCCGTAATATAATTTTACAAAACCAGTTTTATGCTGAAAAATATCATAAATTTTACATTTATTATAAAAAATTAATATCTCAAACGATACAATATAAAAACTTACTAAAAAGTCCATATTTCGATAAAAATATCATTTTAATGGCAACAACTACTGTTTACTACACAAAGCATGTAGAAAATATGTCGGTGTCATTACTGGTTGTCCAAAAAATAATGATATGTCATTACCGTTTCTACACTGGACAGATATGTCGTTACATAGCCACATATCTGGTAATGATTTTTTACACTGGGTAGTAAATAACTAAACTTTGGTTATGTTTAGATAAGTTAGCATAACTTTGTATTATATTACAGAGAAATAAATATTCCCCGCAAGCTTGACTTCGAATGTACAAACTGTTTTTTTATTAGTAATAAATTGGGTTGGATACAATGTTGCCAGTTTTGACAAATCGTCATACTATCGAAAATAGCCAAATGACGATTTGACGATTTTTCTCTTCAAAATGACAATTTTTTTCAATAGGAAATATAGGAACAATTTTTCAAAAATACGTTATTTTTCCATTATCTAAATCAATAAATCTAAATATTAAAGTAACTCATAAATTTATATCATAATATTTTTATTTAAGGTAGTAATTTTATAATCTGAGAGCTCTTTGTAGGGAAACTAACGCAGAATCTGGTAATTATTTTTATTTAAAAGGGTTTTCCCAAAATCCCTAATTAATGTAACGTGTTTTTCTAAGGGACTTTTATCTCATATCGGACTCTTTCTTCATGTAAATTCTTTAGTAGGTACTTGTGAAATATCTCTATACTAAGTATTTTAAAATCTTACCCCTAAATTCATAAACGCTTTGTAAAATTATAAGAGGTTTATTGAACAAATTTTGTATGAAAATGACGTTTTGTAAATCTGCTATAACTTTACAAAACATTTATGAATTGAGGGGTAAAATTTTTTCGATACGAAAAATCAAAATGCATACAAAAAAACAAGCAAAAACTAGTTTTGTACAAAAACTAGGTAGTTTTTGCTCAAGTGTAAATGTAGTACATATTATTATTTTTCCGTAATCAGCTCTACAATACGCATCGATTGAGTGCTACTACTACATAAAATTCGGGAATTTAACCCGCCTCTTTCGTATAACAACATATGTCTTCATATAAATTTGATATTCACAACTATTGATTATTTTAATATAAGTTAGCAGGTCTTTGTGTTTATTTATTTATTTATTATTCAAATAAACCAACTGAGCCCTTAGGGCCATATATAGTTGGTAGACTAACAAAAACAGGTTATTTTATAATATTTCTTAAAACTATAGTCTTAAAAATTAATTAAATTTGTATATAAGAGCATTTGAAAGAGACTACAAGATAAAACAATTTGTAATAAAAATTTGTTTTACTTACAAAAAATATAAAAGTAATAATGTGGCAAAAATATATATGACAAAAAATATTGCGTTATAAAATTAAGTAAAAAATAGAAATAATATGGCAGAAATAAAAAAATATATGATAAAATGTATTGCGCTCTAAACTTGCGCTCATTCTTCGGACAAATTTTCTATATATGAAAAATTTTGGTACCGTGAGGGTCGAAAAAGTACAATTTTTTTATGTGGATGGTACAAAATGAAAAAAACTCATTTCCATCCCTGGCGCCAACCAAAATGACACTAAAAAGTGTAGAACTCTGATGAAAAGCGCTAAAAAAAAAATCGTCGTGTTCGCGACCTATAAGTTTTAACGAGCGAACTTGTGTTCGCGAACACGACGATTTTTGTTTGAAAATCGGCGTTTTTAGTACAAAATACAACACTGTAGCACAGGGTTGGCAAAACATCAGTGATACGTTTCGTTCAGTGCGTTTTTGCATTTCATTCGTATAGGTTGTTTTGTGTCCTTAAATCCGTTAAGTTTTTTTTGGGAAAATATGTATAAAGAAGAAAAATCATAGTGTTTAAACATTATTGTGAAAATAATTAACCGTGTGAATGGCCATTTAATAAAAACGAATAAAAATTCCATAAAAAAAGAAACAAAATATAATAAAAATGTTAAAACTGCCTACATACAAAGTTATATCTTGACAACAACAACATTTTAAAGTGCATATAAATTTATGCATACCTGGTGCGCGATAGTGGTGCATCACAATTTATATATATGTATGTATTTACAGATGTATTTTAAATATAAATGTTTGAACACTTAGGTGTGCCTGCGTTTGTGTCCATGTGCGCCCAGTGAGTGAATGAGTGAGTGCATGTCACCAAAAAAAAAAAATAATTATCAATGAAAAACAAAAAATTTATTTTTTTCATATCTACGTAGCTATATTGAATGTATAAAAGGGCAATAAAGAGCACATACATATCGAATGGACTAGCAAGTACATACAACATCAATACGACGTACATATACTATTTGATGAAAGAGATGAAGAAAAAAGAATAACAATAAATCAAGGTTGGTTACCGAAACGAATAACGTAAGGGTGATGGTAAAGGTATCGAATTTTGATTATTACGGTAACGTTAAAGGTAACGATATTTAAGACTCTTTCGGTAACGGTATACCGTTATCGAAACAGCAATACCGGTACGTACCGGTATTATAAAGTGCGTTAAAAACATAAAAACAATTATAAATTTAGCATATTTTTAATTTTAAGCGTTAAAATCCCAGATTATAAGCTTTAAATTTAATGCTGATAGTTTCAATGAATGAAATTATCAAATAATTTTTTATGTAAATTAATAAATACCGGTAAAATACCGGTAACTACCCACAAAAATAACGGTATCGGTAACGATAACGGCATTTGGAAACTTTTTTAGAGGCATTGGTAAAGGTAACGGTATTCAATTTGAAACGGAATTTTAGCGATAACGATAAAGTTAACCAACCTTGCAATAAATATAAAGAAACGATTCGAGCAGCTGATTAACTACACAGATATTACAATAGCCATAATAATTGCTTGTCTAAATATTACAAGTAACGACAATAATAAACAACAACAAATTCAAATAAGAATGATGATTGCTGCTGATAAGGAGAGGAGGGTGGTAAATATTTAAATCAAAAATTAAATATGTCTTAATATTCATTACCCAAGTCTGAGAAATGCATCATTTCATTTATGACAATTGCTTGGTTTAAAAAACCATGATAACTAAATACGGAAATAACCTATAAAACTTTTTCTTTATCACATTTTCATATATGAACCGGAAGAATTTGATAAATACATAAGTCGGAATTGAAACGGAAAATCCCAAATGGTTATTTTCTTATAACATGCAAAAACAACACAAAAACTTCTTTCTTTCCCGAGTAAAAAATTTATGGTGTCATCTAATTTGATAAGGTCCATTACCAAATGTGATACAATTTAACCACTATGCACGTATCCGTGATACAAATGTACCCTCGATTGATTCTTTTGGCTATTATAAATATATTATTGAGAATATCATCCTATTCATGTATGTATTTTCATACATACATACATATCGCACCCTAAATACAAGTGTCACAACTTAAAATTCTTAAATTTTCAAGAGAGGTAAAAATTGTTTTTGTGATTATGTAATATTTAAAAAAAGGTTAGTTCCATTATGAAAAAAGTCGATTTTGAAGAACGTTTTGCTATACTTTTTTTAATTTTATATTAGGTTTGTGGAAATAAATTAAAATTTTGAGTTATGACCCTTTGACTGAAAACTGTAAAGGCACATAACAAAATATTACAGTCAATTGAACTCCCTTTTTTCTATTAAAGAAGCACATTGCAGAATAATACACCACAAAATTGATCACTTTTTACAGTAATAGTGGCAGAACTGAAAATAATACCATTTATGTGTAACAAAAGTAATCACTTGTTCTTGAGCAATTAATATAAAAACAGACAACAGGATTTTTCCAGTTAAAGGGGATAGTGATGAAAAAGAAATTTTTGAAGTAGTTAGAGATGTGTACCTACTGAATTCATTTAAGGAAAAAAGTCAATTTGGAAAATTTTGAGTTATGTCACTTTTGTATTTGGGTGCAATATATGTAGATACATGTGGTTATTACTTCAAATTTCGTTAATGCACATGTATGGACTCTTCTAGGAATATGTGATGCATGCAAATTAATGTATCTATATTTGCACATTCATGCATGTTTATGAGCATGATTTTTAGCCGAGTAATTAAATAGTATCTTCCTTATATTAGTTTAATTGTGACATTCACTATCTAGGATTCTACTATACCTTCCAAATATTTAAATGTACGGAAATTGAATAAAACAAAAAATTTTTCTAAAAGTAGGATGTCATCTACCGATAAGCATTTGTAGAATATTTGCGTAAGTTTTAAAAATCATTTAAAAGAATAAAGATCGGACTAAACATACTGAACAAATATATTAAGTATATTTTAGCCAACATATTTTATGCCTGTATACTATTTTAATATTCTTAGAAAATATTTCTTTAGGATTTTCATGGATATTTGTGTAACTTATTTGTCTAATTAAAAGTTTTTTTCATAACAAATAAAAGTAGATTCCAATTTGAAAAAGTACTACACCATTTTCACTTGTTTTTCAGGAGTATCAATTGTTTTTCAGATTTATCAACTGTGTTTCAAAAATAATCAATTAATTTTCAGTTTTTGTCAATTGCATTTTGGAAAGGATGAATTGATTTTCATATTTATTAATTGTATTTCAGAAATTCTCATTTGATATTCATAAGATGTATCAATTGTTAAACAGTTATTTTAATTTTTGCATTAAAAAATACAAAAATAGTTTTTTTAAACTTTCTTTATTTTCATATATTTAGTTAGAATATTGTTCTACCTTAAGTCCAAATTCTAATATATTTTCTTATTAGATTTTGTTTGTTGTTTCAAAAACGGTGATAATTTTCATGATAGACAATACAATTTTTCGTGGGCATCACCCCAACTCATCAGTTGTCCGCAATAAGAAAATTATGATTGGAACACACAAACCAAGACATTACTTAAGGTACAAAAATTCAACGGGACGAGAATTTTATATATGAACTGTGTGATTTGGTAAAACCAGTCATAAATCAATACTTTTTGAAAGAAACATTTACATAAAAGTAACCTTTGGGTACTATTTATCTAAAAACAACGAGATTATCGCCAACTAAATAAATATTTAGCATGACATTTAGCCGTGGCACGCTTTGTTCAACAATAATTTTAATTTTTGCGTTAATTTCAATATTTGCATAATTTTGCATAATTTTTGAAAAACAATTAATTATTTTCGAAAAACAATTATAACTTCTTAAATAAAGTTAATATCAAGGTTGGCAACCGATACCGTTATAATACCGTTATCCGTTTCAAAACCCTTTCAAAATGACAACCGATACCGATACCAATACCGAAATTCTTGTTTTAAAAAAATACCGGTATTCAAAAACCTTTTCCCTTAATACCGGTGTCGTACCGGTATGGAATCGGTTTTAAAAAAATTGTTTTTTTTACGTTTTTAGCAAAAAATACAAATTTTTTTAATATAAAATTTCCAAAATTGTTAAACAATTAAACTTTATTATTCATTGTTAATAGAAAATCGTGTTATAAATTCAAAGTGCGGTTATCAGCCTTTAATTTGCATTGGCAACATTGTTTTTAATTTATTTAACTTTGTAAATATTCTCTAACTTGTGACAAATTTAGTAAATATAATTTAATATATAAACTGGTTTCTTAAACCTTTAATTGAATTTACAGTTTCTTTTAGAGAATCCTTTTATTAATTTTATAAACTTATTTTTTTTTATTTTATTATATGATCTCAATACAAATATAAAATATTTGTAGTGAATCAACTTGTGTTCCTAATAGATTTAAAAAAATTTTTGTGTTTAAAAAATAATGTTCATATTATAAAAACATTTCCATAAACTATACTTATCCTTTATAAAAATTTAATAAAATTGAGTTTTTTTATAATTAAGAACGTTTTCTTATATTTTTGTAAATTTTTGTAAATTTTTTCAATAATACCGGTATATACCGGTATTAATGTTTCGGTATCGGTTATACCGATACCGAAATGATTACAATACCGTTACCGATACCGAAACAAATAAAAAATCGATACCAATACCGATACCTATACCGTTGTTGTTGTTGTTGTTGTTGTAGCGGCTTTAAAATGAGAATTTGTAGTTAATAATTCTCATTTAAAGCCGGAGTGGCAATCCTTGCTCAGATAAATTCGAAGATTCGAATACATCCGAATCGTTCCGGCACATAGTCCGATTGCCGTGGGAACCGGGTTATACCGCCCATACTCGGTCGTCAGAGCCTCGTCAGCGTTAACAGGGGACACCATGTCCAAGGTGGACTGTGGGTGAGGTTGGCATTTGGAAATAATTTCCCTTGACCCCCATACCTATACCGTTATTCGTTTCGGTTGCCAACCTTGGTTAATATTAAGCCCCAGTTATGTATTACAAAAATACTCTAAACGAAAGCAAAGTAACGAAAATTTGTTTTTTTTCCCATATATTTTTGCGAAAGTGATTATCAATTTCTTTCGTTTAGACTATTTTCGTAATAGATAAACAGGCCCTTAGTTTCTTAAATAAAATTGGGATTTTTCGTAAAACAATTACCTGTTCCTAAATCGCAATTAGTATTTTTGTAAAACAATTGATAGATTTTCTATTGATAAACATAAATATCAATTAATAATATTTGAAATACAATTAATAATGAAGTTAATATTTAGTTTCTGAAATACAATCCGGAGTTTTCATAATACAATTGCCCATTTCTAAATTGCAATTGATATTATCTGAAAAACAATTGATAGATTTTTCAATTGATGAACATAAAAATCAATCAATTATTTCTGAAATACAATTAATAAAACTGAAAATTAATTGATTATTTCTAAAATACAATTAATAAATTTGAAAAAAAAAAATTAATAACTTCTGAAATAAAACTGATAAAACTGAATTTCCGTTGATTATTTCTGGAATACAATAGATAAATTTTAAAAACAATGTATAACTTCTGAAATAAAATGTTTCTGGAATACAGTTGAAAATGGTGTAGTTGAAAAATGTACATATAAATAGCAAGCAGAACATACCTAAAATTATTTTGTGCAAAAGCAATTTGATAACTTTAGGGGTTTTCATATAAACTCTTCAATTCCTTGTAAACCTTGTATAAATACAAACCATATTTTTATATGTACGGAGTTCGACAAAAATCTCATAAACATAAAGTTGAAATAGCCATATTTTTAAGAACTTTCCAGGCTTTAGGCGAAGCAATTACTTTCTTTAAACCTTTTTTTTAATTTATGCTACGAAAACACGTTTGGTTTGGCAACGCTAGTTAAAATAATTAAAATTTCTAATTAAAAAAACTGGTTTCGGTTTGTTTAAGTTTAGAAAAAACCAAATTAGGTGTTTTAAATTAATATAAAAAATTAGTTGTCGGGTTTGATTTCTCTAGATAAACTGATCATCTTGAAAAAAATTGCAATTTTGAACGTGGGTCGAATTATGGCATTCGTGAACGAAATTTTTCGTTCGAAATTAGTTTTTTATTTCAGAAAATTATGAAATTTAATGAATTTTTTTGGGCAAGAGATATTATTGCCAGATTTTATATATTTACTCATGTAGAAAACGGTTTTCGAACAATTTCACTCGTCCACGTATGCTGTAATTCGGCCCCTAACCTTTCGAATGGCTTGTCTCGTTTGTAGTCATTAAATCTCTTTTTTTGTTCAAAGAACTAGCAATTCACATAATTGGGTATGAGTAAGCTCTGGCCATATATTTCGATTAGGGTGAAGGCCAAGTACATATTATGTCTGTTCCCTTACTTTACCGAAGTCACACAAACTAGCCCGAAGGCGTTCCCGTACTCAAAATTGCTTGTAAATTGCTGTTGTTTGGGCTGTTTTGGGTTCCCGCGGGTACCCGCGGTAACGTACGGGAACGCACATATTATTTTATAATTTAGGCAAAATTTTGATTCAAAACACATTTTTATTATTTGCGACTCTGTTTTCATTCGAGAAATTGAGTTCAATTTTTCGGTGAGCCGTTGGTGATATTTATATTTTTATTCATACTCAGTGATCGAATATTTAAGTTTATTGTGAATTCGTAAATATTTTGTGACACCATCATCCACCCTTTGCTCTTTCCCAACAACTAACCACTACTCCTCTTAACGCATCAATTATTTAATGTTATTCTTGTTGTTGCTGCAGTTTTTAATGTTATTATACCCTACACCACTATGTGGTCAGAGTATTATAAGTTTGTGCTGATGTTTGTAACACCAAAAAATATTGGTCGTAGACCCACCTTATAGTATACCGATCGGTTCAGAATTTTTTTTTTATTTCGATTTAACGATGTCCGTCTGTCCGTCCGTCCGTCTGTCTGTCTGTCCATGCAATTTTGTGCGCACTCTACAGGTCGCAAATATTAAGATATTTTGATGAAATTTGGTACGCTGACCTATGTTGGCCCAAGGACGAACAAGTTTAATTTTGGTGAACATCGGTCCATGGTGAACATCGGACCTAGTGCCCATATAAGGGTCCTACCAAAATTATATTGTTTATACGCTGCAGGTCGTAAATATTAAAATATTTTGACGAAATTTGGTACACAGACCTATGTTAGCCCAATAACTCGTTTTATATGTTTTTATATGAATGCCAATGTCGTTTTGTTTCTTTGCGTACGTGTACGTCTCCCTTTTGCCTTTGATAATTTCTGATGTAGAAAATCTCTTACAATGAAGTTCTGCGGAGTGGTTCACTCCAATTTTGATGAAATTTGGATATGTTGTAAGGGGCGACAAAACTACCCAGGTAGAAAAATACAAACGGCACAATGTCGGCACTATATTAGAGACGGTAGTATATGTACTGGCGATGCGTCGGATTTTCAGCTTTTACTTTACTGGCGTGTTGTCCAAATGATAACACCAATAAACGCTTGGCCGTAGTTATTTGCCAACGTTAGCACAGCCTTGGGATTTTATTTTTTTGATATATCCCACTACATTTTTCTACCTGGGTGGTTTAGTAGTTTGCTAGTATTTTACTCTGCTTTTAGTTCAAATGACAAATTTTTAAGGCATTTTTTCGAAATTTCATAAAAAAACCCAGTTATAAAAAAATTGTTATCACTAGATGGCACTTTGTAAAAAAAATTGACAATTTTCTTTTTTATTTAAATTTAAATAATAACAAACAGCAAATGAAAAAATGCGAACAAATATTTCAAATTTTATTATTTGTTTGTTTTTTCCTTATTTTGAGCAGTTTTTGAATATATGCTCAGCTGATACTAAACTGATACTAAATAGTTGCTCAGTTATTACTAAATATCAGCGCCCTCTATCGGTGAGTAGTTTAAGTTTTGATTTCCTATCTCTATAATTAATAGTCTCTGAAAAACAATCCGGCATGTCATGAAAATCGATCGGTTTCAAATCGATCGTTTTTGAAATTTCAATCCTGAATATTTCCTATTATTTTTAATTTAAAAGCGATAAGCAGACGTAAATCGATATACCTGATACAACGAAGCGGTTAAAAGCAATTTCAAACCTCTTTAACTTTCTTATTCATCATTTAATTTTTGATTTTTAACCTAATCCATCGAAATCAAGATCGACATGCCAGAATTGATATGTCTCTCTTACATAAATACCCAGGTAGAAAAATACAAACACCAATAAACGCTTGGCCGTAGTTATTTGCCAACGTCGGCACAGCCTTGGGATTTTATTTTTTAGGTATATCCCAGTACATTTAATAAAAATTTAGTAGTTTTCATATATTTAGTAGTTTGCTAGATCTTTACTGTACTGTTAGTGCACATGGCAGATTTTTAATGTATTCTTTTGGAATTTCATAAAAAACAATGGATATGTCTCTTACATAATGTGTAATACATATGTATATGTAAAATTAATAAAATTGTTCGTTTTTATAAATTAAAAAAAAATTTCGTTAATTTGTAGAAAACACTACTGACAAAGCACGTTTCGAGTAGTACCGGAATTTCGACAAAACCCGTGCTCTCCCAGTACAATATGTTTTGTAACGTCGGCAATTTCTACCCGGGTAATGAGCACGTATTTTATGTCATTTTTAAGGTGTGAACCGAAGGGTTAAAACCACCACAATTGACTAACCCTTTGTTAATTTTCAGATTAAAGTCGACATAATTTGAATTTAAATGAATTAATTGATTTTTTAACGTTTTTCTTATTTTTCAAACAATTTAATTTTTATATTTTTATTATGTTTATTGTATTTTTATATATGTTATTTTTATTACAATTTTTTTAAATGTTTTTAATTTGATTAATTTCGGTACGTTGAGTTTCGATTGAAAATTAAATAAATTAATTAATGGTTATGAAACTTTTCAAAAGTTGACTTAAGTTAAATATGGGTACTTCAATACATTTCTATGGTATCGCTCTTTTCCTTCATTCAACTTTGCTTAATATAGTCGGGTCTTAATCGTTAAAAATTTTGTATGGGAGCATGTCGAAAAATCTACGAAATTCAAAATTATTTGTATCTACTTTTGCAAGAGTACTTAAAAGAAAAATGTTGCTATATATACTGCCTATGAATGTCCAATAATATTTTTTCCAAACTTTATTTAAATTGGAGTGAACCACACCGAAGATCTTCCTCGTTAGAACAACATTTGACAGAGATTCTATATGTAGTACATAAACATATGAGGTATTCCACAGCAAATCTCTGGGGTTTCCATAATTTATGTCGGATTAATGTAAATTTTTTAAGTATTGTCACGTGTGCTCCCATGTTACAAAAACTTTTAATTTTTTTCTAAAAGTGAGAAAAGTATGCATAGTTTAATTTAAAAAAAAAATCACATTTCAAACGATTTTTAAGTTTAAAATTCTTTTGTTTCACAAAAAACTTTTTACTTTTTTTTTGCAAAAAAAAAAAAAACAAAAAAAACTTTTTTCTGTAAACTTTTTCAAAAAAAAAGCATCTGTCGCTAGTTTTTTTATGTTCTGTATAGTATAAAAAATTGTTTTTCTAAACACACCCACTTAACTTTTTGGTTTTTTTAAATACACGTTATATTTTTCAAGGTAATTCCATTATGTCTTGATATATTTAAAATATAGAGTTTGTGCTCTTTCCATTGATATCAATATCTAGCTTCTAAAAATAATTTTGAGCTATTCGTGGTCTTTATGTAATCCTAACCGGAATTGGATTTGAAACGGATTGGATTCTGTAATCGGGTTTATAAAATTTATGGAAATGTCATTACAATAACGACATAAAACTTTTTAAAAATTTATGTTTCCAAAAATTTAATAAATATTTGTAACAAATAAATAACTTTAAAAATTAATCGGCTGTCAAAATTTGTTATTTTAAGAAAAAAAAAATTAGTGTGATCGGAAATTTCATCGTCAAATCCGCAGAGTGGATTTATAGAATCCAGCAATCGGAAATTTCCGAGATATTGAATTTTATAAAATCCTTTTAAATCCGATTAAAATTGTTCTCATTAAATTAATTAATTTTAATAAAAAATTGTATGTGTTATATATTATAGTGCCTATGCATAATAATTTAAAAACTTTATAACACATTTATAAAATGAATTTTGTTTGAAAAATTTATTTTATAAGTCATTTATAAATTTGAAAAGTGATTATGCATATGACCCTATATGTTTTTATTTAATATGTTTTTATTAATATTTTAAAACTTAAATATATTAAAAGTTTTAATTTTCGTTAATTCTTATAAACCCGTTTACATAATAGAATCCGCTTCCAATCCAAATCCGTTAAGGGGTTTTCATAAAGAACGCTATAGTTCCATTAATCCATATTCTCCTGAATCAATGAAAATTGGTATGGCTTGTATACAAATAACGATTTCCGACATATTTTATTATCCAAATCTCAACGTTAACCGGCTGACATTCTTCAAGGGATCTAGTTTTTTTTTAAATTATAGTATTTTTAATTTGTTCTCATAATTATAATCGACCCAATCAAATTAAAAATAAATCAGATTTTTTTCAAAATTTCAAAGAATTTTTAAAAAAATCTGATATTGAGATTTTTATAAATCAATGTGTCGCAACCATGGAATGATAATTGCATATATCGGCTCTTGAAGCAGCGTCGTCATATGACTACGATAATAAGGATTAATTTAAAAAAAAAAACTCGTTTAAAATAAGCTGGAAGTTTGACATTAATCCGAAATAATTTTTAATTAATGCTGCTATTATTTGTGTTGAACGCCTCATATGTATGTGTGTGTACCACCTATATGTAGTACTACTATTCTATTCAGTCGGACTCATTCAATATGTGTGTTTTATTTATTTTTCCTCTAATGGATTCTTTATATTTCATCGCATTAATAAAGCAAACATTTTCAAAATCAACAAAAACTAATTTGAATAAAAAACGTGAATATATGTGAGTAAAAAATATAAGCACAATAATTGTATGTAGTATATACGTTTATACATAAGAGTGTCCCAAATACAACAAAATCAAAATATTAGAAATATAACTGAACAAATCACATATGCTCAATTATAGCACAGTAATTATTTTTCTTCAAAGTTAAAAAATCTCATTGCACAATTTTTAATATTAAAATTTTTAATATAGTCCTTAAATATGCAAAATGCCATATATGTAATTCCACTATTCCAAATTTTATTTTTCATTGTGGTGATATTTTTATCTGCCAATTAAATTTGTAAATTGATCAGTCAATTCAAGAAATTCGTCCTGTATTGGAAATTGGTTTATTGCTATTACTTAAGGAAATGAATCACAAACTCGTTTGATTCGGGACTATCTAACGTATACAGTGTTTTATATACAAATCAAACAATTTACTATACCTACATACAGTATAAAAATTGTGAGGGACTGTATACCAGTACTCATCTACATGAACTGGATATAACTCAGTGTTTTTTCTTTTTTATTTATTAATTTCTCATCCAATAAAAACAATAATATATAATAAATTAAAAAATAGTAAAAACAAAAAAAAAAAAAAAAAAAATTATTAATGTAAAAAGTAATAATCAAAAATCATTGAACAACCAATTTAATTCAAACAGTGGAAAAGTTTCATTCTTTTCGTGTTTTTCTTCCAAATTCAAATAAATCGGAACGGAAATTAAATAAAATTAAGTTGAATGTGCGACCGCAATCTCTGTTACATAAAATGTATGGACAATTATTATTCATTAACTGGGGTAAGTTTGTCTTTAATTTAAATTTTATTTGAAAAATACTATACCACCACCGCATCAACATAAGGCGGTAGTCTGGAATAGTTGCACAAATAATTGTCATTCATTTGAACTTGCAATTAGATATAAAACTTTAGTTCTAAATTTTTTTCGGTTTTTAACAAAAATGTTAAGTTATTTGTTGAGACATTACTATTGACTTAATTTTTTTACACCTGTCTCTCCTATTTGTTCTTTTATAATCTTATCATGTATGGAGTAGAGTAGAATTTTTATTTAGTTTGTTTTTGTATACTTGAGAGCAAAAATTAAAAAATAAAATAAATTAATATAACTAAACAACACATTTTGGTGTGATAAGCACACACTCTAAATTCATGTGTATAATTTTGCTACAGTAATTCCTTTAATTAGTGGACAAATTTTTTTAAATTGACTCAGCAAGTGATTCTGATAGAGCGGTGTATATAATATACTAGCGGGCGCAGCCCGCTACGTTGTTAGCGTGCCTTAAAGGTTAAGGGGGGGGAGGGCTATGCCCTCCCCCCCGGGGGGCTGCGCCCCCCACAATTTTTATTAAATTCGTTTTTTTATTTAAAGCCTTCACCCAGCCACCACAAATAAATAATTCTGCACAACAATGGGTTTAAAATAAATAAATATTTGATCACTTTTGCTCATGAGAGTGGATTGTTAGTAATGAATCCATAATAATTTGCAATATACGTGTGTATGTCAAGATAATTTGGTAAAGTGCGAACTTAGGTAGATAGACCCGTAAGTAGTTTTGTTCATTTGTGTTTTGAATGAAAATAAATAACGTAAAGCAGGGTTGAAAAGCATTTTATAATATTAAAAATAGCGGGCAAAGCTACGTTGTTAGCGTGTCTTAAAGTTTTTTTTTTAATTCCAGTTTATGTAAAGGTAGACCTGGCAATTCAAGTAAATTCACAAATTCAGTTGGAAAATTTACTGCGTCGGTTTCTTCCACCGGTGCTTCGTTACATGAAGTTTAAATATCGGAATATATAAGTTCCATTCCTTTTCTAAGGTTTTTTCTCTTTCAGAAAATTTGTTTAACTTTTTGGAGAGTATGTTTCAATGCTACATAAGTTTCATATTCCGTTGATAGTGTTTGAACAGGTAATTCCCTCTTCCAATCCATTTGCAATGTCTATAATTTCAATTCCACTCGTTCAACGTTTATATCCATTTCATTCCACTTGTGTAGTGTTTCAATCCCACTCGTTTCCTATTTAGTTTCTTAATTTTAGTGTTTCATATACACTTGTTCTTTAAGTTTTAGGTTTCTAGCTAAAGACGCAGACGTTAAGGGGGGGGGGCAATTTTCCCCTTTTGAACCACCATTTTTACCACGTTCCTGTCCAAAGTCCTAGAAATGCCTTGTCGATTAGTTAGCCCATACTCCAAGGAAAACATATTATATATTACAGGTTTCTAGCCGAAGGGTTCGGTTAGGCCATCAAGGGGGAGAATTATTCCGTTTTTACCCCTCCCGGTAGGAATTTCCAAAAATTCCGTCTTAGAGGACGTCTGCGTTGGAGGAGGAACCTACTACATACATAATTTTAGGTCTCTATATCCAGCAGTTTGGCCAGGCCGTCAAGGGGGAAGTTTTTTCCCTTTTTACCTCTCCCGGTATGAATTTACAAAAATACCATCTTAGGGGACGTCAACGTTGAAGAAGGAACCCAAATATCGAATTTAAGATCCCTTGTTCCAGCAGTTTGGCCAGGCCGTTAAGGGGGAGAATTTTCCTGTTTTTGACCCTACCTGTAGAAATTTCCAAAAATCTCATCTTAGCGGATGTCTACAATAGAGGAGGAACTTTAATACCAAATTTCAACTTCCTACCTCCAGCGGTTTGGGCAGGCCTTTCAGCGGCACTTTTCGCTTCATTAATCCCCATTTTTGCAATGTCCCTGTCCAAAAAGCACCTTCTCGGTAAGTGAGCACATACTCCAAGTAACATATGTTTTACATTTCAGGTTTCTAGCCAACTTTTACTATTTGTGCCCCTCTCGGTAGGAATTTCCGAAAATCCATCGACAGGGAATTCCAGCTTCCTAGTTCCAGCAGTTTGAGCAGGCTGAGAGGAACTTAAGTACCGAATTTCGGCTTCCTAGTTCCAGCAGTTTGGACAGGTCGTTAAGGGGCAACTTTCCCTTTTTGAGCCCCCATTTTATAACGACCCTGTCCAAAATTCAAAAAAGTATTTTTCTAATAAGTTAGCCCTCACTCCAGGGACCCACATTTTAAGCTTCAGGTTTCTAGCCGAAGGGGTTTTTACCGGCCCCCAAGGTGAGGCTTTTCTTCTTTTTGCCCCTCCCTTTAGGAATTTACAAAAATTCCATCTTCGCGGCTATCTGCGATGGATGAGGAACATTCATACCAAATTTCAACTGCATTGCCTAAGCGGTTTGGGCAGGCCGTTAGTGGGGACATTTTTCCCTTTCAACCACCATTTTTACTATGTTCCTGTTCCAAAATAGAAAAATTACGTTGCCGGTGAGTTAGTCCTACTCCAAGGAATACATATTTAAAATTTTAGGTTGGCCAAAAGGGATTGGGCAAGCCGTCAGGAGGAGACTTTTACCTTATTTCCCCTCCCGATAGGAATTTCAAAAATTCCGTCTAAGCGGACGCCTACACAGAAGGAGGAACTCACATACCGAGTTTCCTTTTGGGATATCCTGTAGGGAATTCCAAAAATACAAACTTAGTCGATGTCTACTACAGTGGAGGAACCTTTATACCAAATTTCAACTTCTTACCTCCAGTGGTTTGGGCAGGCACTTTTCCAATTTGTGAGACTGTTTATGGGGAGACTTTTCCCCTTTTTGCCCGTTCCGGTTGGAATTTCCAAAAATCCCGTCTTAGCGCACGTCTATGCCGAATATCAAGAAACCTTGTTTTAGTGGAGATATCCGTGGGGGGAGGAAAAAAAGTAGTTTTTTTGAAATTATATACTATTTTAAATGGTACTTTTTTGGAAAAACGAAATTTTTTGGAAAAAGATACTTTGTTTTTACAAAGTACTTTATTTGTACTTTTTTTGGAAAAGGTATTTTTTTTAAAAAGGTGTTTTTTTTTTGGAAAAATGTATGTTTTTTTGGAAAAAGGTACTTTTTTGGAAAAGGTACTTCTTTTGGTACTTTTTTTTTGGGGAAAAGGTACTTTTTTTGAGAAAAGGTACTTTTTTTTGAAAAAGGTATTTTTTTGAAAAAATGTATGTTTTTTGGGAAAAGGAACATTTTTTTAGAAAAAGGTACTTTTTTTGGGAAAAGGTACTTTTTTGGAAAATTTACTTTTTTTGAAAAAGTTATTTTTTTGGAAAAATGTATGTTTTTTGGGAAACGGTACTTTTTTTTAAAAAGGTACATTTTTTTAGAAAAAGGTACATTTTTTGGAAAAAGGTACTTTTTTTAAAAAAGGTACTTTTTTGGAAAAAGGTACATTTTTTGGAAAAAGGAATTTTTTTTGGAAAAAGGTACTTTTTTTGGAAAAAGATACTTTTTTTGGAAAAAGGTACTTTTTTGGAAAAAGGTACTTTTTTTGGAAAAAGGTACTTTTTTTTTGGAAAAAGGTACTTTTTTTGGAAAAAGGTACTTTTTTTGAAAAAAGGTACTTTTTTTGGAAAAAGGTACTTTTTTTTTTGGAAAAGGGTACTTTTTTTTGGAAAAAGGTACTTTTTTTTGGAAAAAGGTACTTTTTTTTGGAATAAGGTACTTTTTTTGGAAAAAGATACTTTTTTTTGGAAAAAGGTACTTTTTTCGGAAAAAGGTACTTTTTTTTGGAAAAAGGTACTTTTTTTGGAAAAAGGTAGGTACTTTTTTTGGAAAAGGTACTTTTTTTGGAAAAAGGTACTTTTTTTGGAAAAAGGTACTTTTTTTGGAAAAAGGTACTTTTTTTGGAAAAAGGTACTTTTTTTGGAAAAAGGTACTTTTTTTGTAAAAAGGAATTTTTTTTGGAAAAAGGTACTTTTTTTGGAAAAAGGTACTTTTTTTGGAAAGAGGTACTTTTTTTGGAATAAGGTACTTTTTTTGGAAAAAGGTACTTTTTTTTGGAAAAAGGTACTTTTTTGGAAAAAGGTACTTTTTTGGAAAAAGGTACGTTTTTTGGAAAAAGGTACTTTTTTTGGAAAAAGGTACTTTTTTGGGAAAATGGTACTTTTTTTGGGAAAAGGTACTTTTTTTGGGAAAAGGTACTTTTTTGGAAAAAGGTACTTTTTTTGTCCCCTTTTTGCCCCTCCCGATAAGAATTTCCAAAAATGCCGTCTCAACGGACGTCTACACCGGTCGAGGAATCTACATACCAAATTTCAACTTCATAGCTCCAGCAGTTTGAGCAGGCCCTCAAGGGGGAGACTTTTTCCCCTTTTTGCCCGTCCCTGTAAAAATTTCCAAAACTCCCGTCTTGGCGGATGTCTACGATAGTGGAGGAACCTTTATACCAAATTTCAACTTCCTACCTCCAGCGGTTTGGGCAGGCCGTCAAGGGGGGCCTTTTCCCCCCCATTTTTACAACGTCCCTGTCCAAAATTCTAGAAAGTACTTTCCAGAAAAGTTAGCCCCTACTCCAAGGAACACATATCTTAAATTTCAGCTTTCTAGCCAAAGGGGTTTTGGCAGGCCGTCAAGGGGGACACTTTCCCCCTTTTTGCCCGTTCCGATAGGAATTTCCAAAAATCCCGTCTTAGTGTACGTCTACCCCGAAAGAGGAACCTACATACCAAATTTCAACTTCCTAGCTTCAGCGGTTTGGGCTGGGCGATGTTGAGTCAGTCAGTCAGTCAGTCAGTCAGTCAGTCAGTCAGTCACGTTATTCTTTTATATATAGAGATAATGGGTCTTCGCCAATTTTTTTGTGTTACAAACATCTGCACAAACTTAATATACCCTGCTGAAATTTGGTGGCGATTAGATAAAAAAAACCAGAGAGTTAACAAAAAATACTACCACGAAGTGAAAAAAACGTACAAAAGTACGCGAACGTGAAAAACTCGATTTCAAGCCCAAAAAAGAATGTCAATAGAGGTGGGCATTATAGTTCGTTTTAGTTAAGTCTCTTACTAAATAGAGTTCAATTTGTTTATATTTATTTCCATTTTTTTATTTTGAATTTTTTGTTTTTGGTTTTAAGAAAAATAAACAAAATTTTTTAATGTATTTGACATAATTTTAAGTTTTATTTTGAATATTTTAACAGCTGTTCCTATGTTACTAATATATAAGCAAAAATAACCTGCTAATTTCAGCAGTTTTTTCTGCCAGGTAGTTTTAAACTAAATTTGTTACAGATATTTTTCTATTAGTGTAGATAACCATTTAAACAAACCGAAGTTAATTCAATGTGTTCCTTAACTTTTTGGATAAACAAAATGACAAATTTACCCAAAAGCACGGGAACACATACTATTTTAGTTTGAAAAATTGCACAAATACACATATTTATTTGCGTTTAAATGTTCTTATAAAATACAATACTTTGCGTATATCTTTATTTAATTAAAATTTTCAGTTTATGTTCACAATTGTTTTTTGTTTATCATTGCACCAGCTGCATGTTTTATAATTTACCAAAGTTACCCAAAGAAAAAGTCTTGGGTAACTTTGGTAACTTTTTTTGGTCCTGCCGTGATTTGAACCCCGGCCGTCAGATTGGCCGACGATTGCTCTACCCACTGAGCTAACGAGACATATAATATTTGATAGCTAAACACATAAATGAGTGATAATCGGTGGACAACTACTGGCTATGCGAAAAAACTAGCACTGGCAAACAGTTTTTTGGAACTAATATGCCAGCGTTGGGAGAGCAAAAAAAAAGTTGGTCTTAACCCTTTGACACGGGAATTTTAATGGCTGGGAATTTTCCGACGAAACTTCGTGGAAATGTAGATCTATACCCAAGATATATTGTTTATTACTTTTATCGCTTTGCAGCACCCCTAGCGGAGATATTTGGAATTAAAGTTCAAACATTAACATGCTGTTGACCCCGAGCGGGTTAAATTTTTTTTTTAATTTTAATTTTATATTTTTTCTATTACTAATCTCTAAATAAAATCTCTTGAGTTTTTTAATTTTATTCATCACACAATTTTTGAGACTAAGCTTTAGCCTTTTTATAATTTTTAACTTTTAACTAGTGTTTCCAATTCGGTTAATCGATTAACCGATTCCTCGATTAATCGCCTCTATTTCGGTTAATGTCGAAACAAATAATTTAAAACTCAAATAATTATTCGACCCGAATAATCGGTTAAAATAGGTCGATTAACCGGTTACATTTTTAATATGGAATTTTTCCTTTATTTATTCCCAAAACTTCATAATTTTCTTAGCCTTGGCTAAAAAATTGCAAGAAAAGTTTAGAAAAACAAATACTAACTAAAAATACCACCAAACTCTTTAAAAATCGAGAGAAAGAGCAAATCGGCATTGCACCAGCGATACACGTCATCTGTTTTAAGAGACTGATAAATTTTAATAAAATTTGTTTGCAAATATTTTAACAAAATATCGAAGTTTCTATTTGTAAAAAAGATCTTTAAAAAAACATCGCGAAAGGCCCAAATAAAGGTGTTTTTTAAAACTTTTTTCATTTCTGTTTTAATTCTTTTAAAAATTAAAACTAAATTATATTTCCATGAAGACAAGGTTGCATTTGTTTTAAAACTGTGTCACACAATTGACATATTAATTCTATAAGAACTCTAGCTTTTCTTACTTCTCTCAAAAGAGTGTGTACAATCGGTTCAAAACCACATCAATTCTACGACATGTTTCACTAGAATACCATGTAACCAGAACCCGTTTCAATGAAATTAAATTTTTATTCGTATTAAAAAAATAATCAAAAAGCAGAAAATGAAAGTTAAAAAATTTAAATTTATATGCAATTTGACATCTATAACCGCACACTGAGTACATGCTATTTATGAATTTTTACATTGATTTAATTAAGTTTCGCTGGAATTCGTCCATTGAAAGTTTTCATTGAACTGTTTCAGTTTTTGATAAAATTTTACGAAAAATTTCATATTATTTATTAAAAATTTTATACACCCAAAAAATGTATTTCATTTTTCATTTTTATTTTATTTACAGCAAAAACCGAAATTATTTGACTACTGGGTTTCAAGATACGTCTTAAACCTTTGTTGTGCTATATCGCCTAAATAAAGCGATAAATTAAAATTTTAATATTTGTTCCATAGCAGATTTTCAACGCCAAATATATGGTTTAAATATTATTGTAATCAGAAGAAAGAGCATTAGAGGGTTAATGGCCCTTAGAAAACGGAGACTGAGAAAATCAGAAATATGTTATTCTGACTTTTGCAGCGTAAATTAGTATTTTCATTAAATTCAACTCAACTATTTTTTTTTTATATCGAGGTCTCGATTTTTATTTCTTCAGGGGAGAAGGAAGAATCTTAATAAAATCTTCAAAACTTCAGATATAACATTTATTTAAATGCAATATTAAATTTTTTGCGGCATTATTGACTATTGTTCTTAAATTACTAATATTTGCCAAACCAAAAATCTTTCAGCAGTTCTTTCTGCCATTTTAAATTAAATTTTAATAGCTTTAGAAAAATTTTTGGGGACCTTTGTCTACTAAGAAAATTTTTAATTAAAAGAAACCTCAGATTCCAAAACTTTTCAACGTTAGAATATTGAAACTTTCTTTAAATATAGCGAGTTTTTATATCACGTTGATATTTAACAAAAACAGGCAGATCTTTGTGTTTTTATTGATAAAAACTTAAGGAAATACATTAATTTTGTATTAAACGATTAATCGATTAATCGCCAATTTTCTCGATTAACCGAACCGAATAACCGGTTAATCAATTTTAGGCATTTTTCGAATAATGCGTTAACCGGTTAACCGCCTATGTCGAATAATTGGAAACACTACTTTTAACACATTCTCAGCATCATTGATGATCGCAAGACAAAACGCACTCTACTGATCTCACGTTGTTTTGAAATTTCACAGCCTGCATAGAATTTTAATAAGAACAAAATAACGAACCGATAACAGTAATTGAATAGCGTTTGGTTAAAATTCAAATCAGTGACGAGTTGATGAAGTCGACGTACATTATAATGTACGCCACTCGCCAAAGGGTTAAAGGAGCTTTTCTACAAACAAAAAAATTGATTTTATAGAACAAAAAAATTTTTAAATAAAATCCAAAAAAATGTTTTCCTTGCAACCGGATTTGAACTCGGAACCTCCTGACTACAAAACTTTTTTAACGAAGCGTCAGCATTTTTATAAAATCATTGCTCTACCAGTGAATTGGTTTTTGTACCACTGGTAGCGTTGGCTAGGTAGCACTGGATAACCACTGGTTGCAAACCTTGGCACATCACTCTTAGACCATTCTTTGCCAGTGGTTTTTTATAAACCACCGAAATTTTTGTAAAACAAATGCTGGAAAAACGCTTTTTGCAAGCGCTGGCAAAGCGTCCCAAATGAGCACTCCCAGTCATTTATTTTCAAAACCATGGTTACCCAGTGGTATGCCAGTGCTTCATTTTTTGTACCACTGGCGATTACTGATTGGGATTCGGTAAAAAGAGAAACATAAATATACTCTCTTGAATGTTCTCATTTACGCAATTTTCGAGTACGTTAAATTTGCAGTGGTGGACCAAAATTATTTTACGGAATTTATAAAAATATTTTTTCCATAATATGCTCAGCACTTCCAAAAGTTTGAGCATATTTTGTCAAAACATTCGATAAAAAAAATTAAAAACAAAAATACACTACGAATGCCAGTGAATTGGTTTTTGTACCACTGGTAGCGTTGGCTAGGTAGCACTGGATAACCACTGGTTGCAAACCTTGGCACATCACTCTTAGACCATTCTTTGCCAGTGGTTTTTTATAAACCACCGAAATTTTTGTAAAACAAATGCTGGAAAAACGCTTTTTGCAAGCGCTGGCAAAGCGTCCCAAATGAGCACTCCCAGTCATTTATTTTCAAAACCATGGTTACCCAGTGGTATGCCAGTGCTTGATTTTTTGTACCACTGGCGATTACTGATTGGGATTCGGTAAAAAGAGAAACATAAATATACTCTCTTGAATGTTCTCATTTACGCAATTTTCGAGTACGTTAAATTTGCAGTGGTGGACCAAAATTATTTTACGGAATTTATAAAAATATTTTTTCCATAATATGCTCAGCACTTCCAAAAGTTTGAGCATATTTTGTCAAAACATTCGATAAAAAAAATTAAAAACAAAAATACACTACGAATGCCAATTTAAAACTTGTAGAGCGAACTATTAGAACCCTCAAAAAATTATTTTGGTATTTTTCCCAATAATATGCATTATTGTAGTGCTATTACGTCACGAAATTTGAAAATTTTAGAAATGCGGGACAACCTACTGTGCATTAATACGCGTATTGCGTTGTTTCTCAGTTCAGTTAATCAAGTGACTCTTCAATTAATTCAATAACAATTTCTCACAAATATTTCAAAACGCATATAGTTATCTGAAAACCTCAAATCGAACTGTAAGTGCGCCCTTCAAAAGTCAAAGTTCATTTTATAATTTGGTGAACTAGAATAATAATAACCGACAATTATTAAATTTGAATTACATATTTACACTTCTTATTTTTACCATACATAGTGAATGAACGAACTCGCGAGGAAAGGAGCGAGACGTGTGTTTTTATTGCTCTTGTCTGCTTAGTTTTATGAATATCATTTGATAATATAATTAAGTACGAAAGTAGTATGTATGCATGCTTGTTTGCGAATAAAACTAAATAAGTTAATACATATCTACACTTATGTACATAATTATACGTATACATGTATAATCAAACTATAAGCAGAATTGTTATTCACATTATTTGCCGTTTTACTTTTATACGTTTGTGCTTGTCATCCATCTACGACTAAAACTGCTCGCATATCTGTGTATTTACTAATGTCTGATCAGACACTGATCAAAACAAGTGTCACGAACACTCATTTCAGTTGTTGTTCGCTTATTAACAACAATGACAACTTAACGTTTTTGCTGTTAGATTTAGCGCTATTTATCTATGAAAAGTTTATTCAAATATAATTTTTAACAATTAAAAAATCTTTCAACACAAAATATATGGTATACAAAGTTAATTATTTTTCACACAATTCAGACACTTTCATTAGATAAAAACAAATCAATCAATCCCAATACTGAAAAAATAAATCAAGTTAAGCTATACGAGTATTACCTCCCAAACTTTAAAATAAAAGTTTTTTATTTTTATTTCTCTATGGTAAGGATGATATAAAACTGAAAAAAATTGTTCTCCCCGGCATCTAAATAATGGAGCTCTAAAGATTTTGATCTCCTAATTTAAAATGTTATAGACTATAGAAGTATATAACAATTTGCTCAGAATTAAGCGAAATGAAATTAGGCTCAATTTTAGTCTCTTCGGACTTCCAAACTTTTAAGAATTCAGCTATTTTTATTACCTCCCCGATTTTGATGTGTGAACCAACTGTAAAATAATGTTTTCTAACTTCACATTCAAATAAAATTTTAATAAACGTTTGGAAATTATTTTTTTTTATCATTTTAGAGATATTTAGCGATTAAAAGCTTTTTAGAGATTTTTGAGTCATCGATTTTTGTTTATAAATAATTGGCATTACTGTTTATTGTATTTTATTTAGATCTATTCAGAATGTAAACAAATGTATAAACAAACATTTTTTATATATGTAACAAAAATTAGCACAAGTTTGACAAAATAAAATAATTAATACTTAATTTAATTCATTTGTGTTATAGTCATAAAAAAAAAAATTAAGAAACAAATACAATCTTCTTCCTGTAAATGAACTTTACAATTTTTTAAAATTGAAAACTACCGATAAATATACTAATAAATGTGGTATTCTCAGATCGGAAAGAGACTAGGTGTGTAGTAGAACAATCAGTAGCATAAATATTTTTAGCTTCCCAATATGATCGGGTCAGAAATTTGAGGGTATATAGTCCTATATGAGCATATATGAATACCCTTAAATTTCGGATTTGAACATACAGTGAAGAAAAAAAAAAGTTGGACACATTTTATATTAAAATGAAGCGAGCTGTAATCAATATAAAAGACAAAAAAAGAAAAAAGATATTGAAGATCATAAAATTACTGTTAATTTTACGCAGGGGTATGGCATCACCAAAAAAATAAGTTATAAAAACATCATTATCACTAGATGGCACTAGATGGAAACTGACAATTTCTTTTTTTTTTATTTAAATTTAAATAATAACGAACAACAAAGCAAAAAACAAACGGATATCTCAAATTTTATTTTTTGAATGTATTCCGCGTTGTTTTTTCCTTTTTTTGAACAGTTTTCAGCAGTTTTTGAGTTTTTATATATAGTCTCAACTGATACTAATTTCAGCGCCCTCTGCCGGTGAGTAGTGTAAGTTTTGATTTCCTATCTCTACCCGGGTAAAAATCTTAATATTGTGTCATATATAATTATATCTTATTTGATAAGTCCCCATATACAACCACATACAGCTTGATCCAAAAAATGGGTCATCTACATGTGTCTAATTATATAAAATTAGATATAATTTGATACAGTTTGATCCGAGATTCGTCCATATCCAGGACATTATATAATACCTAATTCGATATAAAAATATCTGATTTTATTAAATTTTTTCTGATAGTAGGTGTACTTTTTATGCATACCAGCCATTAAATGGAGATTGAAATTTGTATAGTTTGAACAATTTTAAAGGCCCAAATTTTATAACATAAAATTAAAATTTAGTTGAATTCTTTTGTCTTCTAAATCGAACGCATACTTTTTTAACATGATTTTACATGCAAATCACGTGAAAATTATTTGGCTATGGAGTAATTAACTCTTAATTTGCAGACTACTAAGTTTGATGTTGAACTATATATTAATTTCTACGGGATTATATAAAAAGTTAAATTTGAACTACTTTTATTTTTGAGTTGTGTTTTTTCTGGAGCTGTTAGTAGTTCAAAATTTGGCATTTCCATCAATGAATTTAACACGTGCGTGTCATAGGAAAGATCCGATACTGGTGTAAATTTAATAATTTTTCAGTAGAAAACTATGCTTGTATCTATACTTTTTGCATTATCTTATTTTGAATGTAGAGAAAAAAGTCATGCATTAAAAAGTGGATGTTCTCTTTTTGCAGGGTGTTTATTCATTTTATTTTATTTTATATAGTGTCCAACTTTGTTTTTTTGTTCACTGTATATGGTCATAGATGGTTCAATATATGGTCATATAATGAACCATACATACAATCTCAGTTTTACCTGAAATTGTAAAAAAAAAATGATTTGGTTAAATACCGATTCAATACCGGTACGATATTGATACTAAAAGAAAAGGTTTTGGGATATCGGTATTTTTTTAAATCAAGAGTATCGGTATCGGTAATCGTTATTAATTTGAAAGGGTTTTGAGGCGGATAACGGTATTGTAAAGGTATCGGTTGCCAACCATGATTTTTATACATTCTCATATACCCTTTAATATCGAACTAAATAGTAAGCAAGAGTTGTATAATAAAACTGACTATTTCTAATGAGGGTTGGCAGCCAATATCGCTAAAATACTGTTATCCCCTTTCAACTGACTACCGTTTCCCCTAAAATACCGTTACCGAAATAACTAAAAAATCGTTATCCGTAAAATACCGATACCGAAATAAATAAAATAGCGTTACCCTTAAAATACCGTTACCGAAATAATCTAAAATAGCGTTACCCTTACCGATAACCGCATCGTTTCGGTTACCATCCATGTTTCTAATTAATACCGTAATTAAAGAATTCAAGTTTTCACCTGTAAAAAGATTTTTTTAAAATCTTTTTATAAATATGTGTATTTAAAATATGCATATATAAATATTTAGTTTCTTTTAAATGACATAGTCACGTGATATTTGGCAACAGCTGTTAAATTTATTTTATATACATCTCAAATATTGTATAAACTTTCTTTAAAAATACTTAAATGGTATTTATCTAATCTACAAGATTAAAGTATGTATATTGAAGCATATCTACTCAACTACGTACATTATAAATTATAAAGTAATAAAACTGCCCAGCAAACATGGCGATACGAAATTAATTTAAAATCGTACCAATTGGAAGAAAAATGTTCTTGCGGTTTGAACACACAGAAAACAGATTCGTAGTTCCAAGCGAATTGTTCGCCAACCTAATTTTTGTAGTTCCAGGTACAATCCCTTTCATTCATTTTTAGTACTGTTGTAATTATATAAATTTATTTACAAGTTTTGAATTCTTGTTGTTTTGATTGATTGCTTTAATAGCAGCTTTTTCTAATCAGCAGCTTGCTCTCCCTATTTTAAAAAGAATTTTCTGTCCGACACTTATTTCAATCTAATTTTTAATACCGAATTCGATGATGAAGGAAAAAGTTAAAGCAAAACTTTGACTTTTAATTTTAATTATATTTTATATAAAACAGCGATAAACAGTCTGCCTTTTTAGTTTTATCACTTCAATTTATATTTTTACACAATTGAAATATTCCACTGCAATATTTAATATTCATTCATTGGATTTAATTAAATTACTTACTGTAGTGTGAAAAATTGCCATTTCTATTTAAGCTATTTCTCCATGTCCAAGATGGGAAATATGTATTTGGTGAGGTGTATTTTTTTTCTAAACATATTTCATAAAAAAACTTTAATAAAAACTTTTTATTTGTAAGTTTTTAAATTTTTTTGTTTCTCTTTTAATTTTCTCTTTGATTTAAATTTTCATTCGTATTTTGTTGTTGATATTAAATTAATAGGGTGTTTCATATATGCTTTTATTGTTATACTTGTGCTTTTATTGTTATATGTAAACCCAAACAAATAAAGCCAGCTTTTTTTTGGATTTAATAAATCCATTTTTTGTATGAAAAATTCTAAATTAAAAAACGCTTAATGTTTATGGATTATAAATTCTATAAATAGAATAATAAGCGCGCGCTCGCGCTCCACAAAATTTATTTAAAAATTAAAGGGTTATTATGTCCCAAATTGGGATAGAACTGCTTGTCAGTCCATTGCTTTTCACCTAGTCTAAACTCAATTTAAATTTTTTAGTCAAATTTCAAATTTTAATTGTTTTTGGTTGGAAATTTTTATATTTTGTTAATGAATAAAATTATATCAATAAACAGAACATCGATTATGTTTTTTAATTTGAATCAATAAAAAAATTATTCTAAGAAAAAAAAAAACTATGTCTGCGATTTGAACTCAGATCACTAAGACTATCAGACAGTGTCTCTACCCCCTACACCACAGACACTTACACCCTTATTCTAAACTTTATAACAATGACAAAGTTGTGACAATACAGACCATTCACCACAGTGTTGTCACAATTTTGTCATTGTTATAAAGTTTAGAATACGGGTGTTAGTTTGTTGTTGTCTAACTTTGAATTCAAATATAATTATATATGAAACGAATCGCAAATTATTATTAAAATTAATAATGGAAATTAATGGTTGATTGAACTGAAGTTATAAAAAAGTAATATAAACTGATTTAGATGGAGTAACAGATTTTATTAAAATGACTAAATATTCCATAAATTGCTGGTTGTTGGTGTTGAAAGTAATGTAGGGGTTAGGATTTTTTCAATGTTGTTTAGAAAGCCCAATATTTTGGGTAATATGACAGTTTTTTTTTAATCTATTATATCTTCTTTCATAATTAAATTTAGCTTTTGTGATGATGAATTTTAAGTAATAGCAATTAAAACTTTTGAATAACAAAAAAATTTCGTTGGTTCCGACATAATTCCAACCAATTTATTTTCTGTGTGTATGGAGAAAGGTGTTAGCAGATCAAAAATTTTATTCAATCTAAATTGTTTTATTTTTGCAAATAGAAAACAAGCTTTGACTTCTTTATTGTTGGTGTTTTGGTTAGTGTAATATTTACTACAGTAGACGCTCGCAAATTAGAGCTTTCAGTAATTCGAACGTCCAGAAATTAGAATCAATGTTTGCAATACATTAAACGCTCTGAAATTCGAATTTAAAATTCTAATTTCTGAGCGTTTTTTTTTTTTTTTTGTTATTTGAATACACAGGAAATCCCCAATTTATTTTTATTCTGTTTGAATAAAGTAAAACTAAAAAGGGGAATCACCAAATTATATATGTTTTTCCCTATTTGTTTTTTTTTGTCGCATTTATGTACATTTTTGGCTAGTTTATTTGTGAAATTTGATACGCGTGTACATATTATTTGGCAGTCTCTATTAAATAGTGAAAGTGTATCATTTAAAATGTTAAATAAACGTAAAAAAAACGTCCAGAAATTAGAATAATTCAGAAATTAGAATAATTCAGAAATTAGAATTGCCTCAAAAACAAAGCGGTTCTAATTTGCGAGCGTCTACTGTATTGATTTACTCAACTATGCAACTACATATTTTTTTTCAGCGCATGAAAAAGTTGTTATGACTCTTTTAATACTATTTGGCTATTAAATGTTGTTTATCATAAATAAAATATCTTAAAAATTAAATTCATATTTAAAGAAAAATAACTGCTAAATACTTCATCCTTTTCATATAAAAAATATACCATATTGCTATAATATGTTCTTAGAAGATATATTCCAAATGTTTGTTGGGTGTATATTAGGGTATTCAATTAATCGACTTTTTATTTTAATCGATTAATCGCCCAAATAATTATTCTGCGTTTACTCTTAACCGGTTAATCGAATAAAATTTTACATTTAATTGATCAATCGAACAAAATTTTATATTAAAATTATATAAAATTTTTTTTTGTATTTTTAATCCTTCTATTTTAAAAAATGAACAAAAAGAATTTCAGTAACTCTTTAAAAAATCAAAAGTATACAAAATGTGTTAATTAAAATCATTTTTTAAAAACATTTTTATTGTTTCTGTATCCTCTGCCACATATTAAAATTTTATCCAAATCGTAGTGAAGCCCACACCACACTTCCTTTAACATTTTACATAGTTAAGCCCGAAATAGTCAGACATAAACTCAGCGCTCTTTAATACATTTAAAGAGTTAAACTTCTCTATAAAGTAATTCTTTGCTACAATCTGATAAACAACTTTACTTTTTAAACTGTATTTTGAAAGACTTCCAAATGTGGAATCAAAATAATTATTTACATATTTGTCTCTTTATTTGCCCTTTATTAATTCATTCGACAAGCGTTACCCAGCAAAACTTTCTATTACCTGGTAATAAGGTTTGTAAGAAGAAATTAAGGTATGTAACCTCTTACTTTGCTATTCCAACAGCTATTATTTTAACAAGGGCATGTCATTGGAGGTATGTACTTTCCAAAAGAGGGCTAGGTAACAACATAACAACATGTTACTTTAATGTTACATGTTAGGAGTTACGTAACCACTTACAAACCCGATACTGAGCACAATACTACTTACATAACAGCTTAAAGTAAGGCCAAAAAAAATGTGTTACAAACAGGTCTGAAATAACACATTAAAATTATGCGCTCACTTAGTGTATAAAAATATATACTTACTTTTTACAAAAAAAATTAAAATAAGACGTTATCGTGTTGGTTTTTTATAAATGCTAAAACGAAGCATATACTATACATATTTAATTAATATTTACTCAGATTAATATAAAGTTAACAAAAAACATAAAAGATATTTCAGTCAATATGTATAAAACATATAAATTATTTGTATCGAATATTTTAAATAGAAAATAACACTCATGTATCGCATTACAAATAACTCCTTATTTTGAGGTATTTGAATACACCATCGGTAATAAGTGGCTATTTCTTTTAAGTGATCACGTTCACATTAAAAGTAACTCCTTATTTTACGGTTTTAAAATATCCCATCTGTAATAAGTCGCTGCTATTATTTAGAACTCATGTTGTGTATTACAAGTAACTCTTTTCTTTGAGGTGTTTAAATATATCATTGGTAATAAGTTGCTATTACTACCCAGTAGTTATGCAGCACATTATACGTAAGACATTACATTTTAGTTATGAAATAATGCAATAGTAAGGGGTATGGTATTACCAGGTAATGTGTTCTGTAATACCAACATATTACCAAGGTTTTACTGGGTAATTAAATATAATAAAATAACTTATTAAGCACAGTATTTTTTTCGCACTTGTACAGAAAAAGCAGATTTGTTACCAATTTCGATTAATCGTATTAAATTATTCGAATTATTCGTTATTCGAAATTCAACATTTAAAATTATTCAAACAATTATTTGAGCAACATTTTTCGATTAATCGAATAACGATTAATTGATTGTATACCCTAGTATATATTGAAAATATACATATGTATATTCGTATTATACTACTGTGAAATCTTAAATATTACAAATGCACAACTAATTATGGTAAATATTTAAAATTTTTTTAGTTTAATGCTTTGTTGTTGAATTGATTTCGTATTGCATTCTGCTACATACATCCGGTCGTTAATTTAAATTATGCCTCAATTTTGATTAAAGCAAATACATATATGTATTCTTACATAATACTGTACATATGTATTTATAGAGTAGATAACAGAAGTTTACGAGGTTTTGATATCTAATCAAAGCTTTTATACTATTTTTTTCAAGTGTAATCATAGCTGTACATGTTCATAGACATTTTAAGGAAAAAAAGCCGTCATTGGGCGCCAATAACGATTTAGGGCCAGTTTTATAGTCAGGAGTATTTCTTAAGTAAGAAATTTATTCTCTTAACAAATATTTTATTCAAAATGTATTTCGCGTTCAAAATATTCTCTCACTTTTAGGAACGAAAAGATGATCGCTTCGGGGATTTTTTAAGTTTCCATCATCAATTTTTCTAAGAAATTGTGGAAATACTGCAATAATAGAGTAATATTTTACAAAAAAAAAAAAAAATCGTTAATTTCGAACAAAATTTATTAGACGATGTATTCTTTGAGTCTTTGAATTTTAAGTAAAAACAGGTATTACTAGGACCGCTTTATGTTCGGTGCCACTATTTCTGTATTATTTATCGTTTATATTTCCACAATAGTCCGAAGGGTTTAGATTCTCGTTTACAAAAAATTGGGATAGCTTCTAGACAGTGTTTCAAAATGTTGTTTTTATTGCTATGATTAAAGCCCATCTGATTTAGAACGCGACAATTCCCTAATCTAACAGATTTGCTATCTTATTTAGTATAATATGAGTAATAGGTATATATTTTTAAAACTAGAATTGCATAATTATTTTTTTATTGTAGAAATGATGTATTCTAGTAATAATATTAATGCTCGAAAATTGTATATACAATTTAAATATTTATATACATAATAAACTGGCGTCATATACACGTTTAATAACATAAAAATAACAACAACAACATGTCTATAAATGTTAAATATTAGATAATTACTGGGGTGTTGTTTGGGGTCGTCCATATGTTTGAAAGTTGTTGTTTTTGAGTAACGAGAGATGTAGTCGACAATCCATTATAAATTGGAAATTGAGGCATAGAAACTTGTGTGCAACAAAACACAAAGTTACCAACGTACAATATGCATCAGGAATGGAAAATGAGATTTTCAAGTCGGTATTAAAATATTATTTTTTGAAGCGTCCTTTTTTACGTATTAAAAACAATTATTCACAAACATTTTACGTTTTTCTTAATAACTGCTTCATCTTTAATTAAAATAAATTTTCTGGCTCAAAATATCTTTGAGAAATATGGTAGATTTTAAAATGCATCGGTTTGTCAAATTCGGGTGGTTTATTAGTTTACAATGGAGAATCAAAGACAAGTATAAAACAAAATATAGAAAATATTCAAAATAATCCGTTGTGGACTTATAAGAAACTTCTGTGACCAGGCAATGTGTTTCCAGAGTTGTCAAAAAGTTCAACAAGGGCCTAATAATTGAAAGAAAGCTTGGAACGGGTACATCAAAAAGACCCGGGAACGTAACTAAAGCCAAAAAGGTGGAGAAGCCGTTGAGGGCGATTCCAAACATTTTGGCCCAAAGTGACACGGTGCGCGCAATGTTTGGAAACTTTTGTGTGCAGAGTTAAAGCTAACGCTTTGTTTAAAACATCTAAAGTTCAGATATAGATATGCTAAGAAGAAAGTAAATGCCAAAAAGAAACTTGTCTGTGCTACATTTTTTAGTGGCGCACTATTTATATCACGCGAATACTACTTTACTTTTTTTTAATACTACTTTACTTTTCCATTCCTGATTTACGTAGTTAACTTTAATACATACATAGACGACTGCAATTGGACGATGCTCTTGTTTACAAATCAAAAACAATTGCAGAGTTTCTGCAGTAGAATATGTTGTTAAACATGTTTGTTTTTTGTCTTCGTTTCGTTTTACAACATATTGTCAATTATCCCAACATACATTTTAATGTAAGCTCCACCATATGTATTGAGAGTAAATATCAGATTGTCATTCCCTTTACAAATAAATCGAAATATTGGTCCAATATCCCATGTATTATTAATTCTTATACTTACAATGAAATATAAATAATGCGGGGTTATGTGAAATCGGTCCGGTGGTTCATAGGTGTCTTTAGTAACCGTACAAAATGGTGCTTTAGTACTGTTTCGGTTTTTCTAAGTTTCGTCTTGCGAATGCTTACCAAAATTTTTTTTACGAACAAACAAAATTCGGAATCGGAAAAATGTATGCTAGGATATGCTTTACAATTATTAGTAAATGCAAGAGAGTACATTGTATAGAAAAAAGTGAACAAAATAACTTGATTTTTTTAGTTGTGCTCACAATGTGCAGTCGTATGTGTTTTGTTTTTGTTGTTTTGTACATTTTTCTGCTTACTTTGACCCCTGCCTTACATTAAAGATTAATGACCAGCTTTATAGTTAGTTGCGTCTGACAACTACATTTCTGGCGACGTCGGCAACCACAGCGACAACGATGACAATAAAATAGCCACCACCAACAAAATTTCGCTGTCTAACAAACCATATAGACAACGCACAGTGTCGTGAATTCATATAGCTAGCGGTAAAAAATAGAAGGACTTGTCTTCCGAAAATATAATTTGATACACTTGTGTATGCAAAATATAAAATTTCATCAAAATCGCAGCAATTTGAAAACGTTCATTTCTCTAGTATAACTATGTATATTTGAGATATCCCTTTATACCAAGCATAAATCAGTAGTCACTAAAAATATTAAATAAATTATTCATTCCTAAATATTGCAGTCCTATTTTTATACCCTTACCACTACGTGGACATGATATATTGCGTTTGTGCTGATGTTTACAAAATAAAAAAATTTTGGACCTAGACCCATCTTTTAGTAAACCGATCGACTCAGCATCAGTTCTTGATTCGATGTAATGATGACCGTAACTCCGTCCATGTATTCTTGTGCACACGTTCAGATCGCAAATATTAAGATATTTCAATGAAATTTGATATAAATTTAGTCCATGTTTGGACCTAGTACCTACATAAAGGTCCTCCAAAAATAGGCTTTTATGCTTATTCCACTGACTCATGTGGGTCCAAACACCCACATTTTCTCTTCTTTGTTTTTACCAATTTATAGCAGAGTAGGAAAATAAATTGTACACAACATGTAGGGTAGGGTACGGCTAAGGAACACATACCGTACCTATCGTTTTAGCCGTTGTGTGTTTGTACACAAACCGAATGCGGTACACTACAATTGTCTGATGAACGCAAACGCTACGATTATGATCTGTACTTTCAACACATATTCACACCCGTACTGTACCGAATTGAGGTTGTGTGTATAAACACAAACACTAATTGGAGAGAAAAGAAAAGAAAAAAAAAAGAAAAGAGAAAGTACTGTGCTCGCGATGTGCGGTACGCAACCCAACAAATTTTAACAAGTTTATTTCAACCCGTTAAAATATCGGATCCGCACATAAGTTGACTTTCAACCAAACTGGTGTACTGTACCATATAGCCTGCTTGGCTGACTTTAACTATTTTACTCGCTTTGCTATAAAATTTTAAAACAATCATTAAAGTACAATTTTAAATTGAAACCATTAATAATAAATATTAAAAGAAAAAGTTTAGGTTTCGGCCGAATACAGCTTTCTGAACAAAATATTTCGGACATATCTCGGTTTGGGTTAAAATACCTAAAAAATGTAGTAATTTTTAACTGTTGAAAAATAACTAACAAGAGCCGTAAAATTAACTGACAAATTTTAACTACGAACATTTTAGAACAATTTTGAAAAAGACCCTATGGGAAAGTCGTCCTAAAGCTGAACAATAACGAATATCGAAAAAGGCTCAAGCAACCTCTCGATTAAATTAAATAGGCATTATTATATGTGAATTGGGACTGAAACCAACTAGAATTTCTCATACAAATAAGCATTTTTAAAAAAGATATTTTTTTTTTAGTTTTTGTAAGAATTTTGCATTTTATCTGAAGACAACATACACAATATGGGTATCATATGAAAGGTTTTTTTGAGGCGCGTCCAGCGGTATATATAACATGTTCAAGCATATCCAGAGATGTCCTATTTTGAAAGATATTCTATAAAAAAACAAATTTTTGACCCTTTTGGTCGGAGAAGTTTGTGATTGAAATGTCAAACTTACATATCATAATCTATAGTCGATTTAAGTGAACACATGTTTCAGATTTTTTTAAAATTCGCGATTGTTCGCGTTTTATCAGAAATTCAATATGGTGGAAACAATATGTTCTAAATAGGACAATATGGATACGAAAACTTTTCT
The DNA here is from genome assembly GCA_949987735.1 of Leucophora obtusa. Classification (NCBI taxonomy): domain Eukaryota; kingdom Metazoa; phylum Arthropoda; class Insecta; order Diptera; family Anthomyiidae; genus Leucophora; species Leucophora obtusa. The sequence continues at coordinate 870,052 of OX465297.1, forward strand.
TTTGACAAGTAAATCATCACTGAGTGGATATAGTTTAGAATTTTGCAAATTTAACACATTTTTTACGGTGCTCTGGATTAAATTTTGATAAAATTTGGAGTTACCCCAATTCAATAAAAAAATTTTATGAAATTTTTTGTAGGTTTATTATTAAATAAAATAATTTATTAAAATACGCGTCTTTAATTTTTTTTAAAGAAAAATCTAAATATTGGCTGACTTTAAAAAAAATTTTATAACTTTTTTTCGCGAAAAAAAATATTCATCGAAAAAAAGCGCGTGTTGGTATTTTTCTGTTAAGTTGCATTTTTATCCTTACATCTATGAGAAACTGAATTTAAATTATTAATGAAATTTTATAAAATTTTTTTTTCGCGAAAAAAAGTTATTCCGTCAAAAAGCGCGTGCTGGACCATTTTCTGTTTAGTTGCCTTTTTATCATATATCAACTAGATACTGAATTCAAATGCAGATTGCAGTAACTCAAAAATTTAAAAAAAATTTTGTCTAGAGCAAAATGTATGAAATTTGCAAAATTCCAAACTATCCACTTAACGAAGATTTAATTGTAAAAAGAAAAGTTTTGGTGTCCAAATTGCCCTATTTAGAACATTTTTCTTCCACCACATTGAATTTCTGATAAAACGCGAAAAATCGCGAATTTCAAAAAAATCTGAGACACGTGTTCATTTAAATCGACTATAGATTATGATATGTAAATTTGACATTTCAATCACAAACATCTCCGTATAAAAGATTCAAAAATTTGTTTTTTGTTTATAGAATATCCTTGAAAATAGGACATGTCTGGATATGTTTGATCATGTTATATATACCGTTGGACGCGCCTCAAAAAACCTGTCATATAATACCCATACTGAGTATGTTTTCTTCAGCTAAAAAGTTAAATTCTTACAAAAACTAAAAAAAATATCTTTTTTAAAAATGGTCCAGCTCGTGAGATCTCATTGCTAGACCCGAAATATTTTGGGAATCATCATAAAACATACCAAGGTTTATTTTGAGGGGGCACTTTTTTTACTTTTTTTCTGTCCATATAAGGTGAGTCGCTCTAATGTACATTAGTTTTTTCTCCTCTATCACATATCCGTCTTATAGATGGTAGAGAACCCATTGCCATACCTTTCTTTTGATGGGTAACAAAGTGGAAATTAAATCGTCCACAGCTTTGTTAAAAATTATTATATTTTTAAAATTCCTTCTGGTTCTTATTGGCTTTAGTATTTAATGCCTAATGGTGTCACAATTTTTTAGATTTCGTATATTGCTTTCACTATTTTTTGGTCGCGAAACGACATTGTTCAATGTCAGTATTTATCATATCGATATCTTAGTGTGAAAAGGCGCCAAGTCCAGATGAAAACGTCAGTCAAAATGTATAATGTGCAGAAAAAAACTTTTTACAATTTTTGCATTCTTACTTGCTGTTATCCAGTGATATATAAAGGGGCTAAGTCCAAATTCTTCAAAGAAAAGGGACTGGTTCAGATTAAAATCTAAGAAATACACAAATCATATTGCATGCGGTTTCGAGTAGCTGATTAAATGCAATTAAAATTTTGTAAAAATATTAGTACGGTGTAGAAAATAGATTTTCATTGACTCACAGAGAAAGGATAGGTCTAGTCAAGAAATATAGACATATAGTATCATGGCTTGGTGCAATTTAGGGTCAAAAGTCAGTTAATTAAAAAAAAAAGCAAAAACTTGAACGGAAAACTGGAAGAATTGTATGAAATATGTCTGAACAAAGAAAATTGCATTAAGAGATTTTAAAAATATCTAAAGCAAACCATTTTAGTCGGTTTTTTATCTCTCCTGCGAACTTTTTAAAATTTGACTTAGCCCCTTATCACACTTAACTAACGATACCCGGTTGTGTTAGGGATGTAAAGTTTTAAGTGGTACAAAATCATAATAAAAAAGTACTTTTTCAGTAAGGACAATTTTAGTTACGAAAATGTCTATATGTAAGAAACTAAATTTCAAAGAACCTAAATCCTATGAAATTATTGCGGTTTCCTTAACAAATAAATTTCGTATGTGAAGTGGTACTTTTTGCGAAAGAAATGGTACTTAACAAAGTACAAAAAGAAAATTAATATGCCATCCCTGGTTTGCATATTTTCTGTATGTCTCTTTTTGCTCGCTACTGGTAGAGATTTCATTTTTAATCATCTTTACTTCTTGTTTTCATTAGCACATGTGTGTATATTAGGGTTATTACTTTTAATGATTTTTTGCAAATATCAATCAAATTTTACCTATTCTAGCACCCAGTGTAGAAAATCATTACCAGATATGTGGTTATGTAACTACATACTTGGTAATGGTAACTACTTACTTTTGTTATTACATTTCTTATTACCTTTATATGGCGATGTCGCGAAAAATAATGAGTTGTCGTTACACACCAGCATACGAAAAATCAAAAAATATATCGTTACCTATGTGCTCACCAGTACTGACAAAAATAATGAGTCTAAATATAGATTTTCAAAAAAATTATTATATAAAAAAAATATTTTTTATTGTATTTTTTTTTTTTTAATAAAATTTGCTGGTGCGGGAATCGAACCTGGGTCTACAGATTACCAGTCAACAGCTCTACCATCTGAGCTATATCGACATGTAATATTTAATAAATAAAAACATAATTGACCTGCTGCACACATGTAAGCTTACTCGCCAACATACAAAAAATCAAAAAATATGTGGTTACATATATCCTTACCAGTGTTTAAAAAATATGGAGTCTAAAAATAGATTTCAAAAAATTTTCAAAAAAATCTATAAAATTATTTTCTATTTGAAATAATGATAAAAATAAGTCATTATCAGTAACTCATTATTATATGTTTTAAAATAATGAAGAAGGTAAGTGGGTGTCATTACTGGTAGTCCAAAAAATATTGATATGTCATTATTGTTTCTACACTGGGCAGTAAAGTTATAAAAAAACGAGTAAAAAAGTTAAAGTCGGGCATGCCGACCATATGATACCATACAGCAGTCTGGTTGGAAGCTAAATAATGTTTGGATCCAAAATTTAAATGGGTTGAAATTGATTTGTATCAAAATTTGTCTATAAAACGATGAAAAATAAGAAAAACGGTAAAGAAATTCGGAAATATAATGCATTTGGGCTTCAGCCTTGGGTCGATATAGGTTGGTATACAAAATTTCATCAAAATATCTTAATATTTGCGACCTGTAGCGTTCGCACAACAATACATGGACAGACAGACGGACATAGTTAAATCGATCAAAAAAGTGGTTCTGAGTCGTTTGGTATACTAAAAGATCAGCACAAACTTATTATGCCCACCTAGTGGTGTAGGGTATAAAGTATGAAACATGATTGTATTACTTTTTGCGATTTTAAAAAAAGTTCACACATAAACCATTGTGGGAACTCGCAATAGAATTTTTTATTTCATCAAAGTAGAAATCAATATTTCGCCGAAATATTCCCCCGTATTTAGTAAAATACAAATCGAATTTTTCAAAATCGAAATTAACAAAAAGTGAAATTTTCCTGGCGAATAATTTTAGTAAAATATAAGTCTTACTTGACTGTTAAATGTTGCAAAAATAGTTTTTATAATGACTTTACTGTAAAAACGTCTACGCCTTACATAAGCAGGGGGATTATAGAGCTATTTCGCGATATGGACATTAAAATTTGCAAAAATCACATCACTTAAAAAATGTTTTTAAAACTTTCTGATTTTTAATTTTGTTACGCTACCGTAACTTTTATGATAAAAATGTAAAAAAAGTGAAAAGTATAGACTTTTAAGAAATGTCTCTTTTGAGGGAGGCTTTTATTCCACAAAAACCCCCAAAAAACGACTGTTTTATGAATATAGCATTGCTTATGATAGGTAAAAATTATGAAAAAAAAGTTATAACCCTAGTTAATACGCATATTCACACTAACACTATATTCTACTTACAACATACTACGACTACTTCTTACTACAACAAACTACTTATGGTTGGTCAACGAACGATCTTGACCTCAGACTTGATGCAACTGAAGACTAACGATTGAAGGGTTAATCTAAACATACTGATTGTAGAGAGGTAGTGTGTGAGTGAGCAACAGGCTTGAATGGACCAGTTTTAGCAACATTGTTTTTACTTGTTTTTGTTTGTTTTTAGCTAAATTCAAGAAGCAATCAGTATATTGCTTTTCTGTTTGTTTTTTTTTTTTACTAAAAAAGTTGCTTAGGAATCTTGTCTCAATTTGTTTCCTCCTATAGCACAAGAGCGATCGTTGCACTTGTTGCTTAACTGTGGCTTAGTCAACGAACTTGGTTGGTTCGTTTGTTGGTTTAAAAGTTGTTTAATACTCTTTTACGAGTGTGTTCTTTTTATAAAGTTAACGAAGTTTTTCTTTTTTTTTTACTGAATTCTTTACCAATATTAAGTACACTGAGAGAATTATCATCACTTCAACAATGAATTTCTTCATAGTTTCAACGAAAATTTTCACTGGAACTCTTCCATTGAAACTTTTCATAGAATCTATGAAAAAGGTTTCATTCAAGTCTATGTTTATGAAAAGTGCATAAAATTAATGAAACTCTTCATAAAATTAATAGGCCACTCGTCCAATGAATAAATCATTCAGCCAATGAAGAGCTTCATAAAATCTATGAAGCAATTTCATTTACTATTATTTATTATAGTTGGTTGTTGTCGTTGGTAAGCTGGAGTGCATAAATGAAAAGTACTTAGCAAATGCGTGATAAAATCGTAGCATATTTTACGGATGTACAAAATATATCTAAAGAAAGAATTCATTAAATTAAAAAGTTTCATTATAAAAAGTTTCGAAAAAATTAATATGATTTATAAAAAAATTTCATAGTCGAAAATCAATAATAAAAATTAATTAAAAAAAAAAAATAAAAATCATAAAAGATTATTCTCTCAGGAAATGACGATATTTTATAAAAAAAAGTAAATACTATTGAAACAAAATATGTATATAAAGAATATTTTCATTAAATTTATGAAGATCTAATTTATGAAATTCAATGAATTTTTTAATGAAATTATGAAATTTTATGAAAGAAAAGTTATAAAAAATTTCATAATATTAATTAAATATTATATACATAATGAATTTCTTCATTGGTTCTACGAAAAAAATTCTATGAAATTATATCATTAATATCATGAAGGATAATTCTCTCAGTGTACTGTAGTATAAAATGGTCCACAGAGTTTTAATACCATCATAACTTTAAGAACAACTTCCTTCCTCTTTTGTCCGCATTAAGGTCGTCTGACAAACGGAATCATTGACAATCTCGTAAGAATGTGTATGATCATCATCGGTGTTGTTAGTTTGTGAGTGGGGAATTTATTATCATGATGTCTCCAGAATTGTTATGAAGGAGAACAAAAAACTAGTTTTGACATATGCCTATGACGAGATAGACAAGTAGGAAAGAGTAAAACTTAATAGAAGGAAACTCTTAAAAGAATATTGTTATAAAGCTAGCATATTCATATATAGAAATACATAAATGGTATATGTACATAGTTTAGTTTATGGTTAACTTTTTCTGTATTTATGGTATTATTTAAAGAAATAATATTTTGGTTAGAAATTCGCAATTATCATTCAATCGAAATAAATTGTATAAACGCAATATACTGTCAATCTCTATCGTGATTAGGAAATGCATCCCGGGATTCCCGGGAAATTAGGCATTTTTCAGTTCCCGCATTCCCGGGAATTAAAAAAATGCAGTTTAAAATAATAAAGTTAATTATTTCAAATTTACTTATGCAAAATTTTCCAACGTTTTGAAAATAGTAAAAATCTTGCTCATTTACTCACAAAATTGTAGTAAAAGTAGTAAGATTTTCGAGTAAACGAACACACTGAAAAATTTGTGTACTTGATCGAACTTTTTAAGTTCCTGTTTTTTTAACAGGCACTAAAAGGAATTTAAAAAATATATTTTTTAAGAAAACCACTCATTATATAAAAAATTTTGAATCGCACTTATTCTGTACAGAATTAAAAACAAATTTGTCCATTGTTTTTTAAAAATTTTCAAGTAAGTTAGAATTTTTTCCCATCATTTTAAAAATTTTTTCCAATTTTCTGAAATTATTTTCTATATTATTTTTTTAATTATTTTTTTTTTACGGACAAGTGTTTTAGTCAAAAAATTAGTTTTAGTTTAAAAATTAGTTTTAGTTTATTCAATTTTTAAAAATACATATATAATTAGTAGGGTATTCAATTAATCGGCTTTTTATTTTAATCGATTAATCGTGCAAATTCGGGTTTTTTCTTAACCGGTTAATCGAACAAAATTTTAAAATTAATCGATTAATCGAAAAAAGTTTCTGTAAAATAATATACCTACATATACTTGTTGTGTTTTTAATAATTTTATTTACAAAAAGAAACAAAACTAAATTCAGTAATTCTTCTGAAAAAAAAATAAAAAAATGTAATTATTGAGATCAGATTTTGTCATTCTTTTTTTTTCTGTCCCCTCTTTCACATATTAAAATTTTATCCAAATCGGGGAGAACCACACCCCGTACATGAATTAATTTGTATCTCTTTCGTATGCATTGAATACATAAAAACATAAATGTAGAGAGGAATTCTGTTGAGAATTGATTTTCCCTCAACGTTTCCGTACCTCTATCCCTTTATTTTATTAATTCAGAGTGCTCACTAAACAAGCTTTATTACATTGGGCATTAATTCTACTTAATAATTCTAATGATCATTAATTACAATAATTATTAAGGCGTTCGTTTAATATCGATGTTTAAAAAGTCGTAAAAAATAATTTAAAATTTATGATACGTAAATAGATACTACTACTTTACTAGATAAGTCACAACAACAGAGTAGTAATTTGGAAGATGTCAAAGCAAACTGTGATAATATTATGTTGTTTTTGTTTTTTTCTTTGGGATTTAAGATATTTGTTAAGGCTCGTACTTGAAAACATGAAATTCTCATTGAGTTGAAGCTCACAAATATTTCCAGAAATTCTGAAAGGTCGTCCTTTAATTATTTTTTTAGGCCAGAATGAAATCCGGATAGGTACAAGCCTGCAGCAAATTATTTATCACAATTTTTTAAAAAGTTTTGAGATTTTAGCACATTTACTTTAATAAAAAATTTATATTTGTTAAACATTTTTGTAATTTTCTATCAATTTCGATTAATCATATGAAATTATTCGAATTATTCGTTATTCGAAATTTGGACATTTTAAATTATTCGAACAATTTTTGAGAAAAATTGTTTGATTAATCGAATAACGATTAATCGATTGAATACCCTAATAATTAGACATATAATTTGTAATATAAAATTAATTCTTTCCCACTACGAAAATTCCAAAAAAAAAACACCTGAGCTTTTTCACGATCATGAAAATTTGAGACATTTTATTAATAAAAATTTTTAAATTACTATAAAATATTTTCTAATTTATGTCCTTTGCGGGATCCCGGGATCCCGGGAATTCAAGATAAAGTTTGAAATGTTTTCGACAAATAGCAGGGATATTTTATAAATTTATTTTTCTATAACGAGGAGTTTGTTTACCGTCTCAGTGTACGGGAGAGTATTTCCTTGGTTATTATTCTGTTTGCAACATTTTGAATTAGCTACAAGTACAAGTCTTTCACTTAAGTGATATTGTTTACGAAACTTTAAAGTGTTTTGAGCACTACTAACAATTGATTATCCTTAGATCATCTAGACTCTGAACTTTATTTTATTTTTTTGAACTAACATTTCATGCTAATTCGTGTTCTATCAATATCACATAGAGGTGGTAGAGGCTATATTTTCATACATTTTATTGTATACACAGAGAAAAAATATGCCATTTTCCAACTGAAATTCGGTTACATCTACTAAAATAGGTTGGTGCAACTAAATATTGGTTATCACAACAAAATTCGGTTTATACAACTGAATTTTAGTTGCAATACCCAAAATATTTAGGAATCACATTCCAATATGGTTTCACCAACCGAATTTATTGGTTGTAGCAACCAAAATAGGCTTAGCAATTCGGTTGGCAATTTTTTTCCTGAGTGTAATCACAAAATGGCTTATATTTCAGAAACTAAACGAGATTGCGCAAAATGGACAAAAATGTGTTACTCTGTACCTATAAGTTAATCCTTATAAACCACCTATACTCCCAAAAATAAATATAACCCAGATTTAAGCGATATTTTAACATAAATTTGTAGTTACACCAGTTAGTTAAAATTTCTGCTGAATTTAGCTCGAATTTCTTTGCTAATTTAACTAAAATTATCTGTGTATTTATCAGAAAAATTTAGCTTGCTTAAATTTAGCAGACCGTTATTCTTAACTTCATCGAAAATTCTGCAGGAGCAAATATATGTTGGTAATATTTTCAGTTATCTTAGCTGAATTTTGTACTATTTGTACTGGCTTTCTTTTTATAATTGATATCCTAGGACACGCAACATGTCAGCTTTAATTTAGTTTTCGCTCACAATATGAAATTTGTACTTTATTTTGATTTCAGTTTTATTTATGTTAAGTGAAAAAAAAACATTCATTTGTAGAAGACACCTAAATTTTAAATACATTCGTAAGTCATTTAATAAAACAAACAACATAAAATATTTAGGGAGTTCACAAGGGGTGTGCTATCTGTTGTATCGTTGTAACGTCCTAACAAAAAACAGAGTTTTTAAAATTTTTATTTGAGTTTAACAACGATTTTCCATTCGGTTTTCTATCTGTTAGCACACTCAAACATAGGACACTAAACATACGTAAAAATGTTGTATCGTGCTATTCTCAAATGTTGTATTTTTTCAATTTAAATTCTAACAACTCTGTTTTTTGTTAGGACGATACAACGATACAACAAATAGCACACCCCTTGTGAACTACCTAATTGAGAATTCGTAACATTAATTTTATTCAGTCATTTTGTATTTTAAAAAATATAAACCAAATTAATGTCAATAAGTAATTTTTGTTAGCTGTTTTGACTTATTTGTGGTTCATTTAATTAACAGCTCCTGTTTTAAACTTTGCTTACCACTTAAATTGTAGCCAAATAAATCGCAGGCAATAAAAAAAGTGTAGCTGCGTTGAAATGAGTGATCTTGATAATAAATTGAAGTTATAAAAACAAGAGATTAGGTAAATTTGTTGTTAGAAGTTGAAGTAGTTTCTTTTATATTTTAATTCACTAGACGCTACTATTAGAATATTTGACCATGATCTAATTGGCGTAGAATGCTTTATATACATGAATCAGGGATGGAAATGAGTTTTTTTTTCATTTTGTACCAACTACATAAAGATATTGTACTTTTTCGACCCTCACGGTACTAAAATTTTTCATATATAGAAAATTTGTCCGAACAATGTGAAACTTGCAGAAAATATTCTTCTACAAAAATTGTACTTTTTCAGCCCTCACCAATTTTTTTAATATAAAAAGTACGTGCGATCGAGGTCAAGCTTATACTATACTATTCTGCATGACACAAAACCTGCTAACTTATATTAAAATAACCAATAGTTGTGAATATCAAATTTATATGAAAATATATGTTAACGTTTTGTTTTGGTTATTTTTTAGATAAGATACCCGTCTTAAGAAAACAATGTAATATTTTTTTTTACTTTTCAAAAAATATACGAAAGAGGCGGGTTAAATTCTCGTATTTTATGTAGTAGCAGCGCTAAATCGACGCGTATTGATGAGCTGATTACGGGAAAATAATAATACTACATTTATACTGGAGCAAAAACCACATAGTTTTTGTACAAAACTAGTTTTTGCTTGTTTTTTGTATGCGTTTTGACAAGTTAAAAACTACAAGAGCCCAAAACCAGGTAGTTTTTGCTCAGGTATAAATGTAGTATAATACATTTTTTGCAACATTGGACCCAAAAATTGTCAGTTACAAGTTTTTGTTAGAATGATTTCAGTCCACGTCTCACAGGGCTTTGTCCCGTAGGCAAAATTAAAAACAAAATGTGTGCGGAACGTTAGTGATTTATACATTTTTGAAGAGGTGACATAATACCATAAATAAATATGAAAGAGGAATTCAATACCTTCTCTTTTTGTTAACAACAGAGGGCGATAAAGTCAAAAAAATTTTGAGTTAAAATAGTTAAACGAAAATCAAATATTAAATGCTTTACAAAAAAAATTGGCAAAAATTCATTTTTAAAGATAATTCTTTGAAACACGGTTGTTTTTTTATTTACTATATTCGCAATAAGCAAAAATTATTTTAAGTGAAAATTTTTTAAAGAATAATATTTGGTGGCATCGAAAACTTCAGACATTTTTTGACTGGAAATCCCAAAGATGCTTAAGTTTAGTAGAGTAAAAAAAAAAATATTGAAAAACATGTTTTTTTATTTATGATTTTAGGACACCTTGAAGCTCTTTAATAGAATTTGGAAAAAAATGTTTTTTTTAACCGCAAATTTAAAAATTTTATAAATTTTCCAAACCCTTTTACCTGAGTTTTCACAAAGTTAGAAAGACCTAAATTTTAAGGTATCACCAAAAATTAAAATAATGTTTTTTTTTAAAAAAAAGAACCAAAAATTAAAACACAAGCTTCGGTTTTATGTGGTGTAAAAATAATAAAAAAAAATTCAAGAAACTTTCAAAAAAATTTTAATTTTTTGTGGAAAACCTAAAATTTTATAAAGTTTAGAGAAATTAAAAAAAGATATAAAAAAACAAGTAATTTTTTTTATGATTTAGATAGTCCATTAGGATGTATAATTTTCTGTGAAAAAAAAAATTAAAATTTTGAACCGCAAATTTTAAATTTTTAACTTTTTCTACATATCCTATTTTTTCAATTTTATGTAGATAAATATGTATGTATGTAGATGATATGCTGTCCCTTAAAATACGATTTGTCGATTTTCATTCATTACCATGCCGAGTTTTCATCTAGTAGGTTCAAAATTGAAGAATTTATTTTTTTTCTTAGAAAACTTTAACCCTTGCTGAATTGCGGTCGAAAGTGGCCCATTTGTGAAAAAGAAAATAGCCTATCAATTAAAAATTCACAAAATCCGAAATTTTTGCAAACACTAGTTTTTTTATTTAACTTGTTCATTAAATATACTTAAAATTATTCAGATACGGAATTTTGGTTTTCCTGGATATCATTAACCCACTTTAACCTGGAACCGAAATGCCCATAAATTTAATAGAAATGAAAAAACGGCTTTTTTATTTATTTGTCAAATTTTTTTTTTAAATACATAATTTGGAAATGTCAAAAGCTATTTTTGTAACATAATAGTTATTATTAAAGAAAAATAATAAATTGAAAAAATGATAATTCGGGTTTTGTGTGGGGAGCAACTCCTTTCCAGGACATTTTATGAAAATTGATTATTTTGTCAAAAATTGTTTTCACTAAATTTTAGCAAGTTCCCAATATTTTTGACCATGTGTGTGTCATATTGAAGGTTTTGCTAAAATAAAATAATATTGCACCATAAAAAACTTGTGAACATTGAGCAATAATACTGCTCGTCTGTGGCGCACATAAAATTGATAATGAATGAGAAAAAGGATATACGGGAGATAGTCATATCCTTGCACCGAATGAAACAAAATTTGCCACAGAGATAAAAAGTATAATTTTATAAACTATTGTAAGTTCCTAGTGCATTGTGATCTTAAATCTGGCCAAAATATAGTTTTTTAGAAAAAGGATATATGGGAGGTAGTCATGCCCTTGCCCCGAATGAAACAAAATTAACCACTGAGTTTAAGGACATAATTTGACCGGCAGTAACCAATTTTCGCTTATTCTGTTTATAATTGTAGCTAAAATTAAAACATTTAGATTAAGGAGGTATGGGAGGTAGTCATGTTTTTGCACCGATTTTGCTGAATTTTTCTTAATTTACATGTTCTGAACCAGCACACCGAATTTCATTTTTCTACGATAACTCCTCTAATTTTGCCGATTTGCTATATGGGGACGAAGCACTGTGCGTCTGCATTACGAATATTTGCTGACAGCTTTAAAGTACATGTTCATTTAATACAAAAATTTTAAATTTGGAAATATTTTAAGTTTTACCAAATGGATCGCGGTAGTACCACGGTACCAACGGAGGTCAAAATGTACCAAAAAAAAAGTATAATTGTACCATGTTTTCCATCCCTGACATGAATCCTGAGCTTTACTGATATCGGTGTATAGTTAGTGACTGTGTATGTGTGAGAACTTGACAGTGCATCTGATAAACAAGAAATTCTTACGTTGCCAAGAATTTTTAATGGGGAATAAAAAATAAAAATAAAAAAAACATGCTATCAAAACAATGTTGCCACTTTTTGGATAATTCTCCAAACATGGGAGACGTTTACAATCTTTCGGAAATTTTTAGAGAATTTTATTTTTGTGTTATTTCACTGCAATTTTATGTCCTTAAAAGCTTGCTTCATGTCTTGGACAGTTTTTATTTTTATTGGTTCGCATAAATAAAGTTTTTAAAATCTTAAATAAAAATGATTTAAAAGTTCTGGAATCAGTCTAAAGCTATAACTACAATTGACCATTTGTTAATTTGCTTAAACAAAATTTGGCTTAAGTTTTTTGTAAATTATACAACAGCCATATTTAACTTTACAAACTTTCGCAACATTTTCTTTACTTGCGAAATAATTTTAGTTTTAATTATTTTTTTTTTTTTTCAATTTATTTATTGTTAAGATATAATTAGAAGTTTACAATAATTTTAGTATACAATTAAAGAGTTCAGTCAATTTGACTTTTCAACTTTAATATATAAATATGCATGAAATAACATAATTTTGTTTAATAATAATTTTATATATAAAGGAAAATTTTACAAAAACCCTTAACATAATAAAAAAGAAAAAGTTTTAATAAAATCGGGAGATGTTAGTTAATAAAAGTAAACTTGTTAAGGACATAAATATTTAATATGCTCGTAAGAGGAATTTGAACATTTAGCAAAAAATTTTCAGTAATAATATTTAATTTTTCCTTAACTTGTTGGATACCAGATAGTGAGTGAAGACGAGTTGTTGAATAATAGTATGGTAAATTATAAAACAGTTTCAGAAGCTTATTCTGACACACTTGTAGTCGTCTTAAGTGACAATCAGAGGTGTCGTGCCAAGCAGGTGCCGCATAAAATATTACCTTTAAGATCAAAATTTTGTTTACAATGCTAAGATCAGATTTACGGTTTATAAACGGATATAATATTTTCGTAGCTATATAACTAATATGATTGTTAAATAGCATTTTTTTTTATCAAGAATAACGCCCAGATATCGTACGTTTGTCTCCCATTGGACATCAACACCATCAACATTAATTATATTTTATGTGTTTTGTTTGTTATTTTTTGTTTCTATTGTTTTTTGTTTTTAATTTGTTTAAGTTCCGTTTCGATTGAAAATAAACGAACTAAATAGAGATGAAACTCCACGAAAGTTGACTTAAGCTAAACATGGGTACCTCAATACATTCGCATGTTATCACACTTTTCTCTAATTCAACTACAAGTTTCTTAGAATCTAAGCTATAAATCGCAGGATTCAATAGGAAGTTACATGCACCCAGAAAACAGGTTCGGTGCTAATCGAATGGTTTAGTTGCATCAAATGATTTTTACGGTTGCGACTACCGAATTATTCTTGCGGTTGTGAGCACCGAATCTGTTTTCTCGATGTGGGAATTTCAAAAGGTGTGAAGGTTTTGAATGAAATATTTGTTAATTTTGTTTTTTTGGGTAATTTTCGAGCGAAGGCTGTATTAATAATTGTTTTAATGGTGGCAACACTGAATCAAAGCTATATGTTGGTATAGGGCAAACTAGGGAGAATTTTTTTCTGTTTTTAAAGTGCTGCCGTTAGTTCCTACTAAACTAACATTTTTTCAAAGCAAATTAAAATTGCGCCAGCTCGATGGCACTGCAGCTGGTCTTAACTCTTTGACGACCATAGGCAAGTATGCTTGCCCAAGGGTTTTCCGCATTTATAATTGCCCAGACAAAAGATAGAGTAAATATTTCCAAAGCTGATTTGTAAAGGAGAAATGGGAGAATAAAAATGTAGTCGGCAGCAAATCCCTACCCATTCCCGCTTTCCCCTTGCGAGCCCTCTAAGTTGGTTATTTAGAATTCTTCATTTAAGGGGTAAAAAACACAAACTTTGACAAGCGAAATGAAGGGCAAGCAAGTGGTCTATAAGGTAAATTTTTTGTAACGTATACATAATTTAGTTCTAGATCACGAAAATAAAATAATAATAAAAATCGCTTCGTCCGGAATGGCAGGGTCGTCATATGGCAATTATTTTTGGCAAGCGAAATGAGGGGTAAGGAGGGGTTCTACGGAGTCAATTTTTCTTGGCATAACTATTATTAGGTCAGAGATTATGAAAATCGCAAAATTTTCTAAATCGCTTCGGCAGAAAATGTATGGTCCTCAAAGGGTTAACTTCGATAGCTCTAAAATTTGATTAGACATTTGATTGTGAGTGTAAAGTAAAACCGTCATAGTTTGACATATAAGAGATTCAAATTTGAATGCTCTCTTAAATTCATAGGTAGGCAGCGGTGCGAATGTACCTCATTCTGCCCTACTTATAAATCTACGTATGTACGTTTGTAATAAAGAATTGCGTTTTTTGTGAACGTATAAAAAAATGAAACGAGTTAAGCACGCGCTGTTTTCTTATACTTCAGCTACCAATTTGGCGTGCTGCAAGTAAATAATTTTTAAAAGAGGCAGTAATAAATGTAAAATATAAATGCATACTTATGTGCATTTGTATGTATATAGATATAAGGTATTTAAAACTCGATGGACTTTGTACTGTGAGAAAGATATTTAAACCATTTTCGAACCGTAAATTTTTTATATAAACTTCTACTTTAAAATTCGTATGAATATGCAGTAGTAATATGAAATGTACACATGAAATAGATTTTAAAAATACATGTAACTGGTCATAAGTTGATAACTTTAACTGCCGGTTTTTATATCTTGTGCTAATGATTTCAAATGCCTTCTGTGGTATGTGGTTCTGTGGTGTCTGCCATTAGGAGTGTTCGTTAGTTGAAGATTCCACTTAATATAACATTGTCAAATTTGGAATATATATTAGGATTAGAGTTTTTCTTTTTCCGGACTTTTTCATTTCCCGGGACAGCGGGATTTTTTTCAGAATTTTCCGGGATCCCGGGAATTCCCGCTCGTTAGAATATATATAAATTCGACATATGTTGCACTTGAAAAACTCGATTACTGTTAAAAAACCGTCCGACAAAGTTCATCTTTTGGTTGTACCCATGAGAAAATGCATTTAATATATTCTGAAAGGATGGCTAAATATAAAATATCCATGTCTTCCACTTTTTCTGGATCAACTCGTTTAACAATTTAAATCGTGAATTAATATTTAGGTAATCTCTATATATAAAAGAATAACGTGACTGACTGACTGACTGACTGACTGACTCAACATCGCCCAGCCCAAACCGCTGAAGCTAGGAAGTTGAAATTTGGTATGTAGGTTCCTCTTTCGGGGTAGACGTACACTAAGACGGGATTTTTGGAAATTCCTATCGGAACGGGCAAAAAGGGGGAAAGTGTCCCCCTTGACGGCCTGCCAAAACCCCTTTGGCTAGAAAGCTGAAATTTAAGATATGTGTTCCTTGGAGTAGGGGCTAACTTTTCTGGAAAGTACTTTCTAGAATTTTGGACAGGGACGTTGTAAAAATGGGGGGGAAAAGGCCCCCCTTGACGGCCTGCCCAAACCGCTGGAGGTAGGAAGTTGAAATTTGGTATAAAGGTTCCTCCACTATCGTAGACATCCGCCAAGACGGGAGTTTTGGAAATTTTTACAGGGACGGGCAAAAAGGGGAAAAAGTCTCCCCCTTGAGGGCCTGCTCAAACTGCTGGAGCTATGAAGTTGAAATTTGGTATGTAGATTCCTCGACCGGTGTAGACGTCCGTTGAGACGGCATTTTTGGAAATTCTTATCGGGAGGGGCAAAAAGGGGACAAAAAAAGTACCTTTTTCCAAAAAAGTACCTTTTCCCAAAAAAAGTACCTTTTCCCAAAAAAAGTACCATTTTCCCAAAAAAGTACCTTTTTCCAAAAAAAGTACCTTTTTCCAAAAAACGTACCTTTTTCCAAAAAAGTACCTTTTTCCAAAAAAGTACCTTTTTCCAAAAAAAAGTACCTTTTTCCAAAAAAAGTACCTTATTCCAAAAAAAGTACCTCTTTCCAAAAAAAGTACCTTTTTCCAAAAAAAGTACCTTTTTCCAAAAAAAATTCCTTTTTACAAAAAAAGTACCTTTTTCCAAAAAAAGTACCTTTTTCCAAAAAAAGTACCTTTTTCCAAAAAAAGTACCTTTTTCCAAAAAAAGTACCTTTTTCCAAAAAAAGTACCTTTTCCAAAAAAAGTACCTACCTTTTTCCAAAAAAAGTACCTTTTTCCAAAAAAAGTACCTTTTTCCGAAAAAAGTACCTTTTTCCAAAAAAAAGTATCTTTTTCCAAAAAAAGTACCTTATTCCAAAAAAAAGTACCTTTTTCCAAAAAAAAGTGCCTTTTTCCAAAAAAAAGTACCCTTTTCCAAAAAAAAAAGTACCTTTTTCCAAAAAAAGTACCTTTTTTCAAAAAAAGTACCTTTTTCCAAAAAAAGTACCTTTTTCCAAAAAAAAAGTACCTTTTTCCAAAAAAAGTACCTTTTTCCAAAAAAGTACCTTTTTCCAAAAAAAGTATCTTTTTCCAAAAAAAGTACCTTTTTCCAAAAAAAATTCCTTTTTCCAAAAAATGTACCTTTTTCCAAAAAAGTACCTTTTTTAAAAAAAGTACCTTTTTCCAAAAAATGTACCTTTTTCTAAAAAAATGTACCTTTTTAAAAAAAAGTACCGTTTCCCAAAAAACATACATTTTTCCAAAAAAATAACTTTTTCAAAAAAAGTAAATTTTCCAAAAAAGTACCTTTTCCCAAAAAAAGTACCTTTTTCTAAAAAAATGTTCCTTTTCCCAAAAAACATACATTTTTTCAAAAAAATACCTTTTTCAAAAAAAAGTACCTTTTCTCAAAAAAAGTACCTTTTCCCCAAAAAAAAAGTACCAAAAGAAGTACCTTTTCCAAAAAAGTACCTTTTTCCAAAAAACATACATTTTTCCAAAAAAAAAACACCTTTTTAAAAAAAAATACCTTTTCCAAAAAAAGTACAAATAAAGTACTTTGTAAAAACAAAGTATCTTTTTCCAAAAAATTTCGTTTTTCCAAAAAAGTACCATTTAAAATAGTATATAATTTCAAAAAAACTACTTTTTTTCCTCCCCCCACGGATATCTCCACTAAAACAAGGTTTCTTGATATTCGGCATAGACGTGCGCTAAGACGGGATTTTTGGAAATTCCAACCGGAACGGGCAAAAAGGGGAAAAGTCTCCCCATAAACAGTCTCACAAATTGGAAAAGTGCCTGCCCAAACCACTGGAGGTAAGAAGTTGAAATTTGGTATAAAGGTTCCTCCACTGTAGTAGACATCGACTAAGTTTGTATTTTTGGAATTCCCTACAGGATATCCCAAAAGGAAACTCGGTATGTGAGTTCCTCCTTCTGTGTAGGCGTCCGCTTAGACGGAATTTTTGAAATTCCTATCGGGAGGGGAAATAAGGTAAAAGTCTCCTCCTGACGGCTTGCCCAATCCCTTTTGGCCAACCTAAAATTTTAAATATGTATTCCTTGGAGTAGGACTAACTCACCGGCAACGTAATTTTTCTATTTTGGAACAGGAACATAGTAAAAATGGTGGTTGAAAGGGAAAAATGTCCCCACTAACGGCCTGCCCAAACCGCTTAGGCAATGCAGTTGAAATTTGGTATGAATGTTCCTCATCCATCGCAGATAGCCGCGAAGATGGAATTTTTGTAAATTCCTAAAGGGAGGGGCAAAAAGAAGAAAAGCCTCACCTTGGGGGCCGGTAAAAACCCCTTCGGCTAGAAACCTGAAGCTTAAAATGTGGGTCCCTGGAGTGAGGGCTAACTTATTAGAAAAATACTTTTTTGAATTTTGGACAGGGTCGTTATAAAATGGGGGCTCAAAAAGGGAAAGTTGCCCCTTAACGACCTGTCCAAACTGCTGGAACTAGGAAGCCGAAATTCGGTACTTAAGTTCCTCTCAGCCTGCTCAAACTGCTGGAACTAGGAAGCTGGAATTCCCTGTCGATGGATTTTCGGAAATTCCTACCGAGAGGGGCACAAATAGTAAAAGTTGGCTAGAAACCTGAAATGTAAAACATATGTTACTTGGAGTATGTGCTCACTTACCGAGAAGGTGCTTTTTGGACAGGGACATTGCAAAAATGGGGATTAATGAAGCGAAAAGTGCCGCTGAAAGGCCTGCCCAAACCGCTGGAGGTAGGAAGTTGAAATTTGGTATTAAAGTTCCTCCTCTATTGTAGACATCCGCTAAGATGAGATTTTTGGAAATTTCTACAGGTAGGGTCAAAAACAGGAAAATTCTCCCCCTTAACGGCCTGGCCAAACTGCTGGAACAAGGGATCTTAAATTCGATATTTGGGTTCCTTCTTCAACGTTGACGTCCCCTAAGATGGTATTTTTGTAAATTCATACCGGGAGAGGTAAAAAGGGAAAAAACTTCCCCCTTGACGGCCTGGCCAAACTGCTGGATATAGAGACCTAAAATTATGTATGTAGTAGGTTCCTCCTCCAACGCAGACGTCCTCTAAGACGGAATTTTTGGAAATTCCTACCGGGAGGGGTAAAAACGGAATAATTCTCCCCCTTGATGGCCTAACCGAACCCTTCGGCTAGAAACCTGTAATATATAATATGTTTTCCTTGGAGTATGGGCTAACTAATCGACAAGGCATTTCTAGGACTTTGGACAGGAACGTGGTAAAAATGGTGGTTCAAAAGGGGAAAATTGCCCCCCCCCCCCCCCTTAACGTCTGCGTCTTTAGCTAGAAACCTAAAACTTAAAGAACAAGTGTATATGAAACACTAAAATTAAGAAACTAAATAGGAAACGAGTGGGATTGAAACACTACACAAGTGGAATGAAATGGATATAAACGTTGAACGAGTGGAATTGAAATTATAGACATTGCAAATGGATTGGAAGAGGGAATTACCTGTTCAAACACTATCAACGGAATATGAAACTTATGTAGCATTGAAACATACTCTCCAAAAAGTTAAACAAATTTTCTGAAAGAGAAAAAACCTTAGAAAAGGAATGGAACTTATATATTCCGATATTTAAACTTCATGTAACGAAGCACCGGTGGAAGAAACCGACGCAGTAAATTTTCCAACTGAATTTGTGAATTTACTTGAATTGCCAGGTCTACCTTTACATAAACTGGAATTAAAAAAAAAACTTTAAGACACGCTAACAACGTAGCTTTGCCCGCTATTTTTAATATTATAAAATGCTTTTCAACCCTGCTTTACGTTATTTATTTTCATTCAAAACACAAATGAACAAAACTACTTACGGGTCTATCTACCTAAGTTCGCACTTTACCAAATTATCTTGACATACACACGTATATTGCAAATTATTATGGATTCATTACTAACAATCCACTCTCATGAGCAAAAGTGATCAAATATTTATTTATTTTAAACCCATTGTTGTGCAGAATTATTTATTTGTGGTGGCTGGGTGAAGGCTTTAAATAAAAAAACGAATTTAATAAAAATTGTGGGGGGCGCAGCCCCCCGGGGGGGAGGGCGTAGCCCTCCCCCCCCTTAACCTTTAAGGCACGCTAACAACGTAGCGGGCTGCGCCCGCTAGTATATTTATATGGAAGGCCGTCTTAATTTTAAAAAACTCTTAGAAATATATTAATTAAATATTAATTCACGGTTTAAACGATTAAACCAATTGATATTGAAAAAGTGAAAGACACAGGTATTTTATCTTCATCCCCTTTTTCAGAATATATTGAAATTGTTAATGGGTGCAAAATTGTGTCGGACCAGTTTTATAGTCAGAAATAAGATCTATTTGTTGCTAAAATATTTCTTAAACATGAAATCCAAAAATTCCTATTTTTGGATATTTTGTATCTTTCTATTCAGATTTTCAAAAGTATCCGTCTAGAATTATTTTTATAAAAAAGTTTAATACTACATTTATACCTGAGCAAAAATTACCTGATTTTTGGCTCGTGTAGTTTTTAACTTGTCAAAACGCATACAAAAAAACAAGCAAAAACTAGTTCCGTACAAAAACTAACTGGTTTTTACTCAAGTATAAATGTAGTATAATAGTGAGTATTTTTCACACAAATTTTTAGGCAAATTCGCCTAAATGGTTTTATAAAAAAGACACTACAACATTATTAAAGGCTGGTTTACATTATTAGATTTTCGGAAAGATTTTGCAACCTTGCATATATGTTTTGCATGTGTACTAAAGAAAAATCGTACCGAAAATCTTATAGTGTAAACCAGCCTTAAATAGTTTCTTAACTTTAATTGGTTTTCTTGAATAGACATGAAAACATATAGGCAAGTTTGCAGAATTTTTCCGAAAATATAGTGTAAACCAGCTTATACAAATATTGCTTTATTTGAACAAAGATCATTTTAAAGAAAACATTTTTTCCGAAGTACATACAAGAATTTTTGTTGGTAAACTTGGTAATGGCTGATAAAATTTTTTCGGTTTAACTAAACCAAATTCAACTGGCATCTAAAAACAATTTGGCCTAATTCAGTTTATTTAATTTTAAATCGTATCTTTTTAATTTTAAATAGTTTTTGATCAAATTAATTTCAAAAAACAATGCTTTAAATTTAAATAAGTTTGCAAAATTGCAATAATACTAGCTAAAACTTCTGTAAAAGAATAAAAAAATCCCGGGAAATCCCGCACAAAATTCCCGGGATTGCGGGATCCGAAAAAGCGCGGGATTCCCGGGAATTCCCGGGACATAAACCCTAATTAGGATACGTAAATTTTTCGTTAAAGTTATATAGCGGTTCCTTTTTATCAATTTTTTATGACAAAATTAAAATTCTTTAATTATTATTAAAGTAAGGATCGTGGAAAACCGCGTTATTAACGTTTGTCTGTCTATTAGGAGTTTCGTTTACAGAGTATTAAAAATTAAAATGACCGAAAAAACTAATTTTTAAGATAATTTTATTCAGATAAGCCCAAAAAGCTGAATTTAAAAATTAAAAATGTTATTTGGAGTACATAAATAGTACTTGAGAATTTTTGCTTTTATATTTTTGAAATACTGAGATAAAATTTGTTTGTCTTAAACACAGTTGGGAAATCGAATAACAACGAGATTAATATTGGCGGCGAAAACTATACCGCTGAACCAGTTTAGGTAGTTTTAAATGCAAAGCTATTTAGGAGAGTAAAAAACAGCCTGGGTAAATATAAGTAACCTGTCTTACGCTTTTGTTCTGGGATCGCTGTTAGAACAGACATTTCAAGAGGACATAAAAGTCTCTGCTATAATAGAATACTACATCATCACAGTTCCAGGAGCTAGTTAGGCCCGTGAATTATTTGGAGAGGTTTAAAAGAATGACGCATTTAATTAAAATTTAAAAAATAAATAAAATAATCAATTCTTTTGAAACTCTGAATGGATTCTTTAACTATTTTCGGAATGCTGTTTTGTTATTGTTGGTATTTGTGTAGACAGACATTGGTTGGCAAGTGCAAATATCTTCATTCAGTTAAGTTTGCTATCTGTACTTTGAAAATTATTTGCATTTTTCATTTGAGCCTAAGACAATAAATTGCTTTATTTGACTTTCTTAGCATATCGGTAACAGACACACACACATCCACACACTCTCAAATACAAAGCTTATATTTCGTTACCTTTCGTATCGTTTTTCTATTCATTATTTTGATTCTGCAAATATTTGCAAAGTCGGCTTTGCTATTCAAGCATACAAGTAAATAGAAAAAGAAATAGAGAAAGAAGAGACTGGAAGTATAACCATCAATGTAGCATGAGTATTGACATACATACGTACTATCTATGTAATCAGACAGCAAAGTCAGTCACTGAAGCAACCAATCAACCCGTATACATATCTCCTAAAAAACATTCATTACTTACAGCTTCACATATTCATAAATAGGAAGGGTGTTTGTGGTGATGATGATGTCTGTAATCGCATTTGTATCTAGAATACGTTTTTCATTTTGTCAATTATTCAATTTGGTAAAATTTTAACAAAACCAAGAAGACATTGACGATGTCGTGAATCTCTGTCTATATAAAAACTTACATGAAGATACAACATCAATTTATTCACTTATTCATTCATGCAGACGTATATTTATGCAAGCATTTATTACATGAATACAGGGTTGCCATTTCCATTTTGAGAAAAAGAGGACGCCAACCTCAAAAAAAGGAGGACATTTGTCTTAAAAAAGAGGACAATTTTTCACATAAAAATCATTCTGAACTTTAAATTAGTGGTACATAAATAAATAAATAAATAAATAAATAAATAAATAAATAAATAAATAAATAAATAAATAAATAAATAAATAAATAAATAAATAAATAAATAAATAAATAAATAAATAAATAAATAAATAAATAAATAAATAAATAAATAAATAAATAAATAAATAAATAAATAAATAAATAAATAAATAAATAAATAAATAAATAAATAAATAAATAAATAAATAAATAAATAAATAAATAAATAAATAAATAAATAAATAAATAAATAAATAAATAAATAAATAAATAAATAAATAAATAAATAAATAAATAAATAAATAAATAAATAAATAAATAAATAAATAAATAAATAAATAAATAAATAAATAAATAAATAAATAAATAAATAAATAAATAAATAAATAAATAAATAAATAAATAAATAAATAAATAAATAAATAAATAAATAAATAAATAAATAAATAAATAAATAAAAAAAACAACAATTAACCAATTCATTGCATACATTTTCAGGAATGTTCATTTCTATAATTTTTTGGTACGAATTGTAAAGTTTCATGAATGTTTTTCAGTGCTTCCAATTTTAATTAGTATAGTACTGTCGCATTTCTTCAAATATTCATAACTCTTGAAAATTCATATCAAAATTTCATTTGACTCTAATACCATTTTACTTAAACTTTAATAATTACATTATTTATTTCGATTTTTATGCAGTTTGTGGTGATTTGAATGTTAATTTGCTGATTGATGATGGATATAGTAACGATAAAACAACGAACTTCATAAGCTCTGTTGTTTTATCGATAGTAAATCGTGAGATACCCACTCGTTTTTCCTCCAACAGTAATCCAAGTTTGCTGGATTTTTTTTTAATGGCGGATTTGGACTCCTTGCTTTTGTTTGATTAGATATTGGCTCATATGAATAAAAAATAGATATTACTAATAGGGAGTAGACTAGAAATTTAATTTTTTAATTTTCGTTTACATTTCATGCTATTCTATCAGCCAATTGATAAATTTGGAGTTAAAAGCCATTCCTAAGCCCAAAGTAATTACTTCGAAGTACTTGCTAAGTTTTATTCATATGACCCATTGTTTATATCTGATCATGATCTTTTGTTTTGTACTGTGAATATCAATTTTAGCAGGGATAATACTTCTCAGCTGATAAATTATCGGGACTCTAAGTCAATTAGTAATCAAAATCTATTCTCATAACTTTCTGATTTGAATTTGACTGACTGTTGGTTTGAATCTACGGTAAATGGAAAATCAGATATTTTGCTCTCTTCTGCTCGCGATGTTTATGACAGAAATGTTCCCATTTGTAGTTTTTATGTAAAAAAAAACTTCATGTCCTTAGTATACTCCATCCATAAGACAATCAATTTGCGAGCGTATTATAATACATGGAAGAAACATCGGTACATTATGTGCTGGTAAGAAAAAATTAAACCCAACAAGTTTTCTCATTTCACAGAAAACATAATTTTTAATAAAAAAAATCGCAACAAAACTTGTTATCAGTCATGTTAATTGAATTTAAGTTTTTTACATAATTTTTCAGGATAACGAATTCAGTAAATAAATCTTCGTCATTAAAAGCAATGTAAATTTTTGTTAAATTCAACAGTTGCCTCACTGCTGATAAGCTTCAAATTTGGCAATTAAAGTAAATGATACCAAGTCAATTGAAATCATAGCGACAAAACAGCGATGCCAACAATTCAAAAAAAGTTATGGAGAAAAGTACAAAAAGTAGGACAACCCCGGACACTTACTGAAAAAGAAGTAGGACTGCCCCCGACGCCCTAAAAAAGAGGACGGTGTCCGGGGAAAAGAGGACGGATGGCAACCCTACATGAATACATTGTAGTTGTACATACATACATACATACATACATACACATAGTATTTATTTTACAGGCTTACCAGATACTTACACTCAGGGAACTTTTGCAGTATAAATTGGTTAGTTGTTTAAGTAGTATTTGAGTTATGTTAAGTGAATATATTGCAGCAGAAATAATATTTGCCAGAGTTTTCAAATTTACAAATCTCGTGTCGTGTTCTGAATATTTTCTTTAAATCTAAGAAAATTAAAAATATTCAAAACCTCAAAAATATTATTAAATAAAAACAGTTTTTTGGAAAATTTAATTAAAATATTTTTTAAAAATCTGAGAAAATTGCCAACATTTTATTTCATTAAAAGGGATTTTTGAATTGAGGGGTAGCAAAAAAAAATTAGGACTAAAAAAATGCGCTGTCGCAACCCCTAAGTAATTTTTTAAAAATGTAAAAAAACGTCAAAAATATTTTTCATCAAAAGAAACGTTTCAAAACTTTACTTTTTTCTGGGCACCCTACTCCACATACTATGTGAGAGGTTATATATAACTTTGTCATTCCCTTTGTAACATGTCAAAATTTAGATCTAATGCCCCGTAAAGTATGTTTATTCTTGATCCTTTTGGATTTTTTTAAACCGATCTAGCGATGTCTGTTGAAATATTGATTACGACTCGAAGACGTAATCGGAGTAGCTCATTTTTATCTAGATTAATGAATAACCTCCCGAGCGGTTTGGCATTGAAAATGAGCAAAATTTTTCAAGCGGTTGAAAATTTGTGATTGGAAATATGTATATTTTAGTACAATTTCATAGGTGGATAAAATATTTTGTCATATTTTTTCAGTAGACGCTTAGAGGTGAATAATATTTTATATTTACCTCAATTCTTTTTATTTTACCAACATCTTTTTGCCACAATATTTTTTCACCACTAAAATTGTACTTACATCAAAAAATAAAAGCTTAAGCATTAAACACATAGACGACTGCAGCTACACGACTACAAATGCTGCTGGCTTCAATTGTAGTCGTGTAGTCAGCTACTTAATTTTTTTGAAAACGGCAGCAACATGTAAACAGATAATCCTAAATATTTGACATTTTGATAAATGTTAATCTTTTTTGGTTTGTGCTTCTAAAATAATGGCTGAGGAATATTTTGTTAATTTTGTAAGATCCATTTTTTTTTACAAAACATCACAATAAAGTTATTTCCAAATATAAATTAATGAAATCAAACAATTGTAAAATATAAACAGCTGTTTCTTCAGTGTTCCCAAAACGGTGATTTTCTAGTCAGAACTAGCGATTTTATTTCGCCTCTAGCGGGAAAAATTGTCCTGTTTTACATATTTTGTTATATTGTCAACACTATTTTTGTTTTGTAGCCAACAAAAATAGAAATTATCCTAAGTTGACTACAGCGGCAAAAGTAGTCGTGTAGCCGTGTAGTTGTGTTGATGTCAAAATAATCGTTTTCATATAAACGTGTGTATTTTATTTTTGACAGGCTGTAGTCGTGTAGCTGCAGTCGTCTATGTGTTTAATGCTTTAACCTCAAACAATTTTTTTTTGTGAAACTTGGTTTTGTTTATAGTTTGTTTTGTTTTAGTCGGCGTTGCCGTTTTCGATAATTAGTCGTTTTGTCTAGGAAGTTGTATTTTTTTAAAGTCCAATTTACAATACAACCGAAAACTAGTGCTTTTTAAAACTTTGACAAGTAAATACAAGAAATTTTCAATAACTGCTAGTTTTTGTTTATATACTGCTTTTTTTGAATGACAGGTAGAAAATGTTAATTGTATACTTTTTAAACACGATACTACAATCAATTGCTGTGAAAATGTTTGGGAGTATAACATTATTAAATTTGACTTTTTCAATAATTTATTGGCCACTTTCTGTTTGTTTGCATTATATATTTATGCACACATAATGTGTGTACACTCATAATTATAATTCCGTCAAAAAATCGAATGTATGCGAGATAGATAGAGCACTGATAGATTCCGATAGTTTGAATCAGGATGACCGATAGTTTAATCAATTTACTTAATACGCTATAACACACTTTTGATAAATTCGGCACTGAAATGTTCACGAATATTCAATTACATTATTTTATTCGAAAATTATTAAAACATTTTTAAGTACTCTTTTGTAGTATTGCAAAAACATCATGGAATTTCAATTTAATAATCAAAAAATTATTGTAACTGGTAACCTTAAGGCCTAAAAAGTCAATTTGCGCAGTGAACATTTAGGTGCCTATTCCTACTGCAACAACAAATACATGGGGAATACTGTCATAATTAAGAGTCACAGACTTTTTGTAGGAATAGGCACGTTAAGTCGAATATGCCTTTCTTATTGCCGGCAAATGACAGCAAGATTGTATATATGCCTATTTACATCACCTTTGTACAATTCGGTAACCCTGATTTAATTTTATTTTTTACTTAAATTTAACTACTTTCTTAAATTAAAATTTAACAGCCGTTTTATTTAAGTTTAAATAATTTTACTTAATTTAAGTTTAAATAATTCTACTTAGCTGACTTTTTGGTAAGTGTACGTACGAGTACATTTGTAGTTAAATATGTTTATTTCTATGGATTGTTATTTTATCTTCAATATGCGATTTGAGGTTTAAAAGTCTGGTGTACTGATTTTTTTTTTTATTATTGTATTCTGCTTTTTTCTCTCGGTCTGCCTTCTAAACAAGTTTCAATTAAATTAAATACAATTGAAACTTTATTTATGTAGCACACATACATATGTATGAGAATTAAAAATATACACATATACAGACTTTTGGTTCAAAAACACATTTAGTAGACATTTTGTAGTCCCTAAACATTTCCCAGTTGGCCAATTATCATCGATGAAATTGTCTTCAACGATTCCCTTAAGACATTTTGGAATTTTTCTTTAAGGATTCGCTGAGCGAACAAAATCTTTGTCGATCAGTGTTGCCAGAAACTTTCGTTCGAAATATGATAAATCACTGAAAAAAATATGCTAAATTCTGCTAAATCGTTGAAAAAAAAAATATGCAAAACAAAAAATACCAAAAATAATGAAATATTCATTATGGTAAAAACCTGCCAAATTACCACAAAAAAAATATGCTAAAACTCTGCTGCGTAAAAAAATATTGCAATTTTCACTCTACTAGCCGCGTTTTTGTTAAGTTTTTGTATTAGATAAATATTTTTGACAGTTTTTATTAACATTTACGCGTTTAATCATTTAAAAAAGCAGTGTAATGATTGCTGAAAAAAGAATAAAAACTGAATCTTATGCTAAAAAGCGAAATATGCTAAAAATCACTTAGCATATTTTTGTGAAAAAAATATGCAATTTTCAAACTCAATCTGCTAAATCTAGCAGAAAATATGCTAACATGGCAACATTGTTGTCGATCGTTTATTATATTCTACTGGTGACAAGTTCAGTGACAGTGAGTGCCTTTGTCGTATATCCGTACATTGAAGATGAGCGATTTTCAATTTAAAAATTTTGATTAAAATTTTTTTAGACAGAAAAAGTAAAAGACTTAATCCTATTCGCTGTTTGTGGTATAAATATGCAAATATAAAAATGAATTCAATGACAATTGAGCACGTTTAATACTTTTAAAAACATAATAAAAAAAAATTATTGTCGTTTATATCGCCGTCGTCGACGAAGTGGTCGTATGTGTATCTCATTTGTTAGATTTTTTTTTTATTAATTCTTCAATTACATAACCGAGCCCTTAGGGCCTTATATGGGTAAATAAAGCTACTAACTGATTTTACTGACATTCATTTAAAAACGTCGTCACCGATTTGTTTGGACTGTTCCCGGTTCAACAATTTTCAATGGTCGTGCACCCATTGTCCGAATGTTTTGAAAACAGAGCCAACTGGGTTAGTTGGAGTATATTTAATATAAAGTTATTCGTGCAAGTTGTTGACATCACAGTTGAGGTATCTTTTTATTTATTATTTTCAATTTAAAATTCGCAAAAAAAAGTCTAACATTGTAGATAAGTAATTTGGTATTCATCAATCATTTTGTGTGCTTTAAGTTTTATGGCCCCCATTAAAAGAGACACTTATAAAAAAAAACCGTTACTATTAAACGCTTATTTCATAATCTTCAGTACTTAAAACAAAATATTCAAAAACGTAAAAAGTCTAACGATGAAATGGTTTAGTTTAACTAGTAACGATGTGTCTGTCTAAAGTAATAAAAAAACAAAATTGCGAATAATCAAACTCATTTATACGCTTCATTGTAATATTCAAAATATAATATCATTATCACCTACTTTTCGTTATAAGTATGACCGTGTGTATTGAATGTAGTTCAATTTAGGCGCCTGATTTGAATTTGTAAACATTTTTATACATGAAAAATAGTTAATTATAAAATTATCAATCGAGCTTAATTTTGATATTAATGTTTTTCATATTAATGCTTTTTTTAGTTTTCATCTTACACGCAGAAAAAAACGATGGAACTCTATATAAGTTCGAAGTGAGTTTTACAAATTTCTAGCAAAATATATGTAATTTTTCGGATATTTTCCACTACACATGTATATATTTTTCAAGGATTGTATATATTTTACAACAAAGTGTGGATATTTTACTAGAACTTTGTAAAACTAACTTGAAAATTATGTAGTTGTATAATTACATAGCTCTTAGATAATATTCCCCCTGTTTTTTTCTGTGTGTAGAGAAGTTATCTTAGAAATGGAGCTTATGAAAATCAGCCAATCATATCTGAGTATTCAACGGGTATATACTTTAATTATGTTTATTTAATAACCATTTATTTTCCTCATTAATGATGTACTTGAAGAGAATTAGATAAACAACTAAAACAAGTAAACAATAACATGAGTGGTTTATATCAATAATGATTCAATAATTATAAACAACAGGGATACATACGAGTATAAATAAAACTCTCATTGAATTTAAAACATAGCCATGCATATGTAAAGTGACCACTGTACTGAAAAAAAATCAGTGCGAAATTTTAAATCAACGATTTGAAATTGAATAAAATGAAATAAGATTTATTTAAATTTATGATTATTCAATTGTGATTAGACTGAATTATTTGTGATTTATTTCGCGATTCAAGGCAGTTATCAGTCAAATTGATTTTGTTTAGGGCTTGCCTAAATTAAAACACGGTCCTTTTTTGATTTTAATTTAAATTTAGCTTAAGTTTTATTTATTTTTAATTTTTAGTATAATTTTCATTTGTGTATGATTTTTAATTTGTTGTAATTGTAATTTTCAAATTGCATCACTGTTTAGTCACTGTTCACTGTAATGTTCTTTATTTTGTGTGTTTTTTGTTCAATTGTTAAAGTTAGAGTGTTTTTAAAATAATTTGGTTTACGTATTGATGCTTTGCAATGCATCAATACGCATTCTTTTTAACAACAATAACAATATGTAAAAGCAAATTCAGCTAAACCGTTGATTACAGTGCAGTTGATTAGTTTAGTGGCACACTAATGGGCATTAGTTTAGGGGTATCTCTAAACATTCTCCCCCCCATGATTGGTGCAATGGTAATGTCATCTTTTGGGTTTACAAGTTGAAGCATTTGATTGTTTTGAGTTTCTTGGGGCTTCTTTTGTAGACATCATTCCTTTTAGATTTGTGATAAAGGCTTCGAAGAAGGTCATGTTAGTTTGTGTATAACACGACTATTTTTGTAATAGGTCTAGTGCATATTACATTAGCTGTTCGTATGTCAACTACTCGACTGTTTTGATCGGGTCCTAAGTAGGTTTTAACAATACGGCCTAATTTCCATTCGTTGGGTGGAAGATTATTGTCTTTGATGACGACCAGATCATTGACTTTAACGTTTTCTCGTTGATTTTTCCATTTATATCTGCGATGAAGTTCAGTTAAATATTCAGATTTCCATCTTTGGCAAAAAGATTGATAGATGACCTTGATGCGTTTCCAGCGGTTGATTAACGTCAAATTTTCAGTGCATAATTCAGGTTCAGCTGGGGTCATTAATGGAGCGCCAATGAGAAAGTGTCCAGGGGTCAATGGAGATAGGTCATTAGGGTCATCGCTAGCAGGACTTAAAGGTCTAGAGTTTAAACAGGACTCGATTCGAGTCAAAATTGTAGACAGCTCTTCAAAGGTGAATTTCATATTGGGAATCATTTTTCTTAAATGGGTTTTGAACGATTTTACGCCTGCCTCCCAAAGTCCGCCCATGTGAGGGGCACCGGGAGGAATAAATTTCCAGTCAAGATTTTGATGGCTATAATGATGAATCACCTCGGTTTTCAGATTTTTTATAAACTCTAGGCGGTCTTTTTTGATAAGTTCTGCTGCACCAACGAAATTTGTTCCATTGTCGGAATAGACTAGAGCTGGGCATCCACGTCTTCCAATAAAACGTGCAAATGCGGCTAAAAACGCTTGAGAAGACAGATCACTTACTGCTTCGAGATGTACGGCTTTTGTAGTAAAACACACGAAAATGCAGACGTATCCCTTTGTGATGAGACATGCTCGGCCAGTGAAATTTCGTATGTCAAAGGGGCCTGCGTAATCGACTCCCGTAGTTTCGAAAGGTCGGGAGATATTCGTTCTTTCCGGCGGCAATGAAGCCATGATTTGATTTTGTGTCTGTTTTTTGTATAAGACACAAGTTTTGCAATTGTGTATCACACTTTTAACTAGGGGCCTCAATCTAAATATCCAGAATTCAGTTCTTAGAACTCGAATCATGAGTTGATTTCCACCATGTAACGTAATTTTATGGGTAAATTCGGTAATCAATCGAGTGAATTTAGAGTTATGAGGCAGCAAAATTGGATGACGTTCGTTATACGTTAGGGCTGGCGATTGAACAAGACGCCCATTTGCTCGAATGATACCTTGTCCATCTATGAACGGATTTAGGGTCAAAAGGCTGCTGCTGGATGAAATTTTGACTTTTTGTGATAACTTTTGATAGTCATCTGAAAAACAATGCTTCTGAGTCAAAATTATAAGGCGATTTTTGACCTCTCTAATTTCATCCGGTGTGATGTCTATCGAGGAAATTCGAAGATGAGACCGATTTGCGCCCGTATTTCGCCATAATCGTAAAACGTATGCGATTACCCTATAAGCACGGGGTAGTGATGAAAAGCGTACCAGTGGGTCTTCATAAACGGTGTTTATTAAAACTTTTGTAGGTTTTGCTTCAACTTTTGTATCTGTCGGAGAAATTGGTATGGGCCATTGATTTTTTTGTAATTTTAACCAGGGAGGTCCAAACCACCATAAGTTATGTGTTTCCAATTCTTTTGGTGTACACCCGCGGCTAGCGACATCTGCTGGATTTTCTTTGGATTCGACATGTTGCCAATTTTGAGTTCCAATTTTTTCAACAATTTCTGAAACTCGATTTCCTACAAATGTATTCCATGAGCATGGCGGTTTCTTTAACCAGGCTAGCACAATTGTAGAATCGGTCCAAAAATGGGTCTTCAAATTTCGTACCTGAAGATTTGGTAGAATTCCGTAAGTTAAATTTGCTAACAAAACGGCTCCACATAGCTCTAGACGGGGCAATGACACTTTTTTGATGGGGGCCACACGGGTCTTCGCGGCCAAAAGAAAAGTGTGAACATAATCGTTTTCATGCTGGATTCTGATGTATAGCGTCGCCGAATATGCCTTTTCTGAGGCGTCGCAAAATCCATGGATCTCCACGTCACAGGAGGGGTCATAATAAATCCAACGTGGTATCTTCAGGGTATTGATTAAAGGACAATTTTGTACGAATTTTTGCCATTTCATGTAGGTGAGAGTTTTCAAGATGTCATCCCAGTCGATTTTATCTAACCAAATTTGTTGCATGATTAATTTGGCATCGACAATGATTGGGGCCAGCCATCCGCATGGGTCAAAGAATTTTGCAATTGTCGATAAAACTTCGCGTTTAGTGTACGATTGTTTCATTTCGACTTCTGGAGCTGTGAAAGTGAAAGAGTCTGAAGAAATGTTCCACTTTATACCAAGGGTCTTTGTTCCAGCATTTTCGGATAAGTTTAACCAATCAAGAGGTAATAGTGTCTCGTTTGGCAAATCCTGGATGACTCGTGGGTCGTTTGAAGTCCATTTCATCAGGTCAAAACCGGCAGATTTTAGAACACTAGATAGTTCTTTTCTTGATTCGATGGCAGCGTTTAAAGTGTGCCCTCCGGCTAAGACGTCATCTACGTACATATTTTGCTTTAAAATATGTGATGCTAAGGGGTGTGTATGTTTGAAATCTTCTGCTATTTGGAGCAGCGTTCTAATGGCCAGGAACGGGGCACAATTAACTCCAAACGTCACTGTTAGGAGTTCAAAATCTTCAATTGGATCATTTGGAGATTTTCTAAATAATATCCTTTGATATTTGGTTTGAGTGGGGTGAACTAGTATTTGCCGATACATTTTTGTGATGTCGGCATTGAAAACAAATCGGAAGAATCTCCACTTCAGTATTTGGAGCACTAGGTCCTATTGAAGTATGGGTCCTGGATGTAGAATGTCGTTCAAACTTCTCTTATTTGAAGACGGGCTGGATGCGTTGAAAACTACTCTAAGTTTTGTGGTTAGCCTATCAGGTTTTATTACTGCGTGATGCGGCAGGTAATAATTTGGGGTACTATTTATATCCAGGGGAGAAACTTTCCGCATATGTCCCAGCTCAAGGTATTCCAGAATTACCTGATCATACTGTTTCTTAATGTCAGGCTTTTGGCTAAGAATCCGTTCCATTCTTAAAAATTGGGCCATGGCGATATTTCTTGAATTCCCTACCTCTTTATCATTTTTAAAGGGCAGGGTAACTAGGTATCTTCCATTTTCGATTCTACGAGTTGTAGATTGGAAGTTGGTTTCACAAAATGTGTCCTCATGTGACCTCAAAATCTTTTTTGGGGTTTCCTCCACCTCCCAAAAGGGTGTAAGGATTTGGTCATGGGACGTTGTATTGAGTAGTGAAACAGCATTTTCTGTACGATTTGGTGTATTTGATGGTCCCCCCACTACCCAGCCAAATACGGTTTTTTGCGCTAAAAACGATCCTACAAGGCGCATAGGTGTTTTGCAACAAACTATTAATGGGCCTATATCGAGGCCGATTACTAAGTCGACAGGGCGACTCTGATAAAAATGAGGGTCTGCAAGTTCTAATTCTGCAGCCTCACTTAGATTTGGTAGATACAACGTTTGGCTTGGCAAAAGTAGCGACATGTCTTTTACCACTTGTGCCCAGACCTCTAACTTGAAATTAGGGTCAACTCTGGAGCAAAGATTAAACAAACAGGCTTTGGTAGAAGTACCCGAACCGTTAGTCATACCACTGTACTGAATTAGGTTTCGTGTTGAGGGTAGCTTCAACTTGTTTTTTAATTTTTCGGATATAAACGTTGTTTGTGATCCAGGGTCGATGATAGCTCTTGCCTGGAATCGTTCGCCTTTGGTTTCGATTTCTACGATGGCAGTGAACAGTAAACTTTCCTCGTTGTTTGGGGGTTTCGTTTGTAAGGTCAAGGTTGTCGTTGAGGGAATTGCAAATTGTGAATTTGAAGTGGACTGTATGTTTGATGCAAGGGCTGTGGTGCTTGTACTCGGCCGCACCGTATTGATTTCATGAGCTGAAGCTGTAGAATGGGATTCTGTCCCCTTGTGTAACATCGTGTTATGTTTTTGGTGACAGACCCTGCAACTATATTTACTTTTGCAATCCTTGACGCTATGATTAACACCGAGGCAGTTGTAGCATGTATTTGTGACTCTAACTATTTGAATTTTATCATTTACATTTTTTTCTAAAAATTTGGGGCAATTTCTTAATGGGTGGGCCTCTTTACAATGAGGGCAATTGTACTTAGAATTATTTTGAATGCCCCTGTTTGGTTGTGAGTGATTTTTCCGTTTTGACCTATTATTGATTTGTGAGGTATTTATTTGTAATGAATGGACTTTTTTCTCCCTATTTGAGGGGTTGTTTTCGGTTTGAGGTTGAACACTTGGTAATTTTGTTGCCTTTATGTTTACGCTGGACTGTAGAGTTTTAAATTTTTTTGTTAAAAAATTATCAAATTGCGTCCAATTTGGTATCTCTGCACAGTCCTCAAGTGTATTTTCGAATTCCTCTACAAATATTCGGGGAAGTTTTATCTGGCATATAAAAACCATGATTGGGTCCCAACAACAATAATTGATTCCTAAGGTATTAAGTGTTTCTAAAATACCGTTAGCTGCGCATTGTAGTATTTGAACTGAGGCAGGTGAATCAATAGAAACGTTTGGGAGATCAAAAAGAATCCTAAGTTGTGCATTAACTTGTTCTCTTTTATTATCGAATCTATTCAATAATCTTTCCCACGCGATATCGAAGCCTGCATTGGTCATTGGGACGTTTCCTAGAACTGTGGAAGCGTCGCCACCAATTTTCTGTTTTAGGTAGATAAGTTTTTCCACCTTCCCCATTTTTTCACTCCTTATGCATATAGCAGTGAAGAGATCTCTGAAAGTGGGCCATTTTGTGGGGTCACCAAGGAATGGGTCCATATCGCATACGGGCAATCTCATATAAGAGACAGAATTATTATCTAATCTGGGAGATTCGTTGACCGATTGTTTTTCCGAGTTGTTTCCTGTTACGTTTGTGTCTGACAGTGCTTGAATTTCAGCATTTATGGAAGCAGCACAACTTTTATATGCAGTGAGGGCCTTTTTGTACCGATTCCGGAGTTTAGTTTTGTCAATTGGTTTTTCGTCTGGTCCCTGCTTTAAGTCTCGGCACTCTTCATAAGTTCTTTTGACTTGGGTCCAAAGAGAGTCGAGTTCGACGCGAAGAATTTCTAGAGCGTGAATATTATCTTCGGCCCCGGTCTCAGAATGAAAGCTTTCAAAATCCAGCAAGTCATTTGTGCAGTTAACGAATTTATCAAGAGGCATTTTGAATTCAATAGGACGAAAAACGTAAGGTCAAACGAAAAAGGATGTTAAACTTGAATCAAAAAGGTGAATACTTTCAATAAAAAGATATTTTTTGTCAAAAAGAATGTTGATAAAAGTCGGCAAAATTTTAATTATCAGCAACTAATTAATTTATATGGGTCAAAAAAGTACCTGCTAGCGATAAAATGAGATCTTATAACAAATTGGGTCAAAATTTAAAATCCCGATTTGTTATTATAAATGTCCCCGGAAATTTTACAAAATGTCAACAAGCGGCAACTCTATTATTTTCTTTAACAATAGCAGCAGCAAAAAATAGAGTAAGTGGCCAATAACAACAAACACAGGACAGTTACAATATTGAAGTAAGTTTTTTTTGTTGTTGTTGTTTGTCTCACTTCTGTTTGTCGATCTATTTTTTGTATTTTAATTGTTTTCTTCTGTACTTACTCAATGTGTTTTCTACTTATGTGATTGCTGTGTGTGTTTGATGATCGCTGCTTGTCTGCTGCTACTGCACTACAGTATTGGTTTATGATGATGTTGCTGCAGATCTTGTTTTTGAAGAACTTTTTGTTGTTGTTGCTGTTAGGCAGTTATTTTTCACAATGTTTTTATATTTTGTTCTTATGCACTTTTTATAAAGTAAACGGATTTGTTCTTTGAAGGGCAAATAAATGTCACCTCTGTAGGTCAACTTTTACTTCGAAATATTTAATTTATCAAATTTTATTTTGGATTTTTTTTTTGTTTATATCGATTTTTACACTCACTATTACGTAGGTCAGTTTTTTTTGTTTTTGAAAATTACTCTACTTTTGTACCGAATTTAATTTTATCGTTCACAAAACACTATCACTTTTTAGTTTTTATCGATCCGGTTCGCGAGGACCAAAATGTTTAGGGCTTGCCTAAATTAAAACACGGTCCTTTTTTGATTTTAATTTAAATTTAGCTTAAGTTTTATTTATTTTTAATTTTTAGTATAATTTTCATTTGTGTATGATTTTTAATTTGTTGTAATTGTAATTTTCAAATTGCATCACTGTTTAGTCACTGTTCACTGTAATGTTCTTTATTTTGTGTGTTTTTTGTTCAATTGTTAAAGTTAGAGTGTTTTTAAAATAATTTGGTTTACGTATTGATGCTTTGCAATGCATCAATACGCATTCTTTTTAACAACAATAACAATATGTAAAAGCAAATTCAGCTAAACCGTTGATTACAGTGCAGTTGATTAGTTTAGTGGCACACTAATGGGCATTAGTTTAGGGGTATCTCTAAACAGATTTGTTAAAATTGAATTAATACGTTTGATGCATTAACAAAAATCAAATTTATTCTTTGAATAAGATATTAATTGAATAGAGTAGCAAATAATTTTATCATTAAAATGAGTTTGGCATACCGATTTTCAAAATTGCATGAAATTTCAAATTCGAATTAAGGAAGGCTGTTTTTAAAGGTCTGTTCACTAGACCTTATCTCAAAAAAAGTTGGCCGTACACCGTCCAATCTAAATTACTTTTGCAAGGAGGTTTCAAAAAAAAAAATTCATTTTTTTCCGAACGTAGGGGTCGCCATTTTACATTTTTCGTTATATCTTTGGCATTTTTAGTCGGATCTTAAAGTATGATACATCGATGTTTTTCTCGAGGAGACCAATGTTTTGCTCTAAGGACCATTGACTTCGAGTATTCCGTTCTAGTATTTACCCACCAGATCTCAGTTGCTACAACCCTAATGTACCACTCTAATGTCAGAAAATTAAAGCTTGCAAATAATCATTAAACTTTTGCTAAGGAAGTTTTTCGATAAACCCAGCAGAATTTTTTTTTTTTTTTTTTGGTTGCCTAACGTGATCCCTACGTTCGCCAAAAAATATGTTTTTGGAATTGCCTTGCAAAAATACTTTATATTTGAAGGTGTACCGCGCACTTTTCTTGCCTGTAAGGTGGTACGGTCTACTGTACACGTCTTCCCGATATCCGATCCTATTTTTTTGGGGAACGTAGTTTTACACTCAAATAAATATTTCCATGGGGTAGCAAGTTCAATAATTCCTTGATATTTTAAATGTTTAATAACGCTCCTAGAGGAGAACAAGAAATTCTCATTGAGTTTGTAATTTAACTTAACAAATGTTTCTGTAATTTCTAAAAATGTCGTTCCCTTACTATTTCCTTAGTCAAGAATGAAATCCGCATAGGGACATGCCTTCAACAGATTATTTTTCACAATTTTTTAAATAAGTTTTTTGATTTTAGCACATTTAATTCCTTTAATACAATAATTAGTCGAGCTTTGAGTAGTGAATTGGAAATTATTATGGAAATTACAAGTGAAGTCTCTTGGGGGTGGACCACCGAACCCTTAATAAAAATTGGGTATGAGGAAGACTGGGGAAAAGTAAGAAACATTCGGTAAGAAACATTCGGTAAGAATCATTTTTGTCAATCTAATGTTTAGTAAGTAAAAACGGCTTTTTTGTTTGAGAAATATTTTGGCACACTAGATCTGCATTTTCAAATACTTCTCTTTTGATACACAATTTGAATAAAACACAAAACACGAAAAATGTGCAAAATATGTATATGTATGTTCGAGCGAAATAAGTACTTTTTGAGTTTTCGTTGCATTTTTTGAACCAATTACATACGCGTTGTTTTTGCGGTATGCATTAACCGCGTTATGCGAGGGATACAGCTTGTCACGTTATAAAAAATATATGTGCAAGATGAACTCCACGTAAACAATTAAATTGCAGTGTTGCCAACTCCTGAAGGCAGGAAAGCACCGTGAGCATTATGAAAACGGGTAAAAAGGGTAAAAATTTACCAAAAAGGGGGTAAAAAAGCACGATATTAATTTTTTGAAAAATTTAAATCAAGAATTCAAAAACACATTTTAACTTTGAAAAATCGTGTAAAAAAGGTTCAGAAAATTACATAAAAAGGGGTAAAAAAGCACCAAACTAATATTTCAATATTTTGAAGTTTAAATGTAACGAAGTTGCTATTTAAAATTGTACTACAAATATTGTGCAAGAATGTAGTTCTTGTATAGTTCGTATTATTTTTTAAATTTTGACAGAAAATTCAAGAAAAATGTAAAAAAACGAGAGCAAATACCAAAAATATAAACTGTAAAAAAGCACTAAAAGCACTGCCAAAAATCTGAAAAAGCACCGTAAATACCCGCTTTTTTTAAACGGGTATTTGTAAAAAATCACCGGGTACAGGTAGGAAAAAAGCACCAAAAAATACCCGAAAAGCACTGAAATGGCAACACTGTTAAATTGTTTTTTAATAAAATAATAGTATGTATTTATTTATATAGAAAAAATTATTATTCCCTCTTTTGTATTGAGCGTATTTGTTTAGAGAACTTGTCTTATCATATTTAAAGATCAGTTGATTTATTGATTAGAATATTTTCACAATTATAGCAAGTGTACTACTACAGTGAAACATTTTGTAATGAAAATATCATAGTGACTGAATTGATTTTTAATATAATTTACAAATTTTTTTTATAATTTTATACAATTTCAATATAAAAGTGTTTAGTACCAATAAATTAATTGAAATATATAGGGCAAAACAATTATTATTAATTTGAAAAAAAAACTTTGAATTTGTTCGCGGGACACGATTCAATTTTGTACATTTTAAATTTTTAAATAACAGTTTTTGAAATTCTCCAGTTCTGACAGGTTTTCACATAAACAAATTAAAGCATTTTGTTACCGTTTGAATTAATGTCAACCCAGGTGAAAATGGAATGCCACATAAGCCATATCTGATCATATGATCAATCATATCTATTTAGATCTAAACAGATCTGATCAGACTTCAACTTTTTTACACGGAATGTGTTTAAATACAAAAAGTTTTAGTTAATGAGCCGGAGTTCGACGAAAGCCTGATACGCGAAGGTTCTTCTTATACTAACATAATTTGGACAAAGTATCAACGTCCACTTTTAGGGGTTACGTACAAAAACCTTTTGGATAATCCCAAAACAAGGAGTAATATCCATAAAGGTTGTGTTATATCACCGAAAAATTCATTTCGTGGGAGGGTTTACTGTTTTGTTTTTATTTGCTTGGCTATTTGTCATGCTATACACAAATATATACATGTACTTTGTGAATACAATACTGGTGATAAAGAATTGTTTGTGCATTTGTTCGCCTCCCGTTTCAAGCGAAAACTTGCTGATTACACAGCCTTCTACGGAAACTTTCTAAAAGTATTTTGGTCTCCTAAATCTAAATTTTAGGTAAAAAAAAATTCCAACTAATCACCTTTCCGAGTTGTTGGCCTTTCTTTTTTAAGCCCTAACCCCGCTGAAAGTACTTTATGGGTCAGTATTGTTGAAAAGTAATTCAAAATATTTTATATTTTTCATGGATTTCAACTCCACATAAAATGCCCTCTATTTGAGTATAATCAAATCGAGAAATGTTCAAAAATTGTTTTTTTTTGTAATAGTCATTATATCAATTGAATTTTCTAAAAAATGTAGATGCCCAGTGTAGATAATCATTACCAGATATTATTATAAAATTTTATATTATTTATTAAAAAGTTTCATTAAAATAGTTTTATAGAAAGCTTTCTCATAATATTTAAGAAATTTTTTATTCACGTTGTGCAAATTAATGAAGTTTAGTTCAAAGAAAAAGTTCATTAAAAATTTACCAAGAAAATTCTCTCTGTATAGAAATATCGATCTGACAGAGGATTTTTGACTTCAGATACGTATATGGAAGTCTCAAAATTCGTCGAAAATGTTTTGTAAGAAATCTATGACATTGAGGTCGTAATGGAAAGTGGCTAAAATTTACTTGTGTTAAAATATTTCACAATCTCACATCTTGATAAGACTGGGCACAAATTTAATTACTTTAACATGTCATCTATTATTGTTGACTCAAACTCTAATGTTGTTGTTTGCTAGTGTAATCTATCGCATGTATATGTATTATAATACTTCGACTATTGTCCTGGCAATTAAAGGTTCCAAAAAAATTCTTGTACATAATAAGTTTCGTCTCACTGCAGGCTTTCATCGTCTTTATGTGTTTTTATTTTAATAATGTTGCTTATTTGGGGATTCTTCCAAAGCTTTTGTCTTTAAATTGTTTCATTTTTTATACTTGATGAAATAAAGTAAATATATT
Source organism: Leucophora obtusa (assembly GCA_949987735.1). Taxonomy (NCBI): domain Eukaryota; kingdom Metazoa; phylum Arthropoda; class Insecta; order Diptera; family Anthomyiidae; genus Leucophora; species Leucophora obtusa. The sequence goes on from OX465297.1 coordinate 910,665, forward strand.
TGTTTTGTGTGTATGGCCCCAAGCTAAATAAATGTTATATATTAAGGAGGGTCGATATTCTAGAAACAAAAACTGTTTGAACGCGTTTTTTTTCTCAACCATGAGTTGAAAATCGGCCTTTCTAGTCGAAACGCGTTACTCGAATGCGATCCACAGAAAAGTTTGTTTCTCCAGACTTTTTGAATTTTTAAAGCCGCCTTTTTATTTTCCGATCATTAATGTTTTACAGTGGCAGACAATTTCGTTTTTTTTAAGGTCAATAATAAAGTGGCAACCTTTGTTATTGTAGTTGACGAAATTTAAAACTAATATATTTTAAACACTCATAACATATCTTAAATAAAAAAAATAATAATTAAAAAATACTGTTATTTGAGTTTTTGACAACCGTTCCAATATTCCCTTTATAATGCTATTCTAAAGGCAACCATACACGTTCAATATTATTGATCAATGTTTTTAAAATCAACCAATCAGAACATATTATTTAAAAATAAAATGTTCTGATAGGTTGAGTTTTGAAAACTTCATCAACAAGACAAAAATAAACGTGCAATATTATTGATCAATCTTTTTAAAATCAACTTGCCAGAACAAAGTATTTAAAAATAAAATGTTGGTTGATTTTATAAAGTTTTATTAATAACATTGAACGTGTATTATTTTCTTTAAGTGCACCATCCATTTTCAATATTTTTGATTGTTTACAATTTAATTTAAAGTCTGTACCCTGTATTGAAAAATTCAAAATGTTTTGGATTTTTGTTTTTCAATTTCATATTATTGAAAAGGGTGTGGTCAGTATTGAAATGTTATTATTTTTTTTAATTTGTTTATCAATTAAATTGAAAAATTCAAAATGTTTTGAATTTTTGTTTTTCAATTTCATATTATTGAAAAGTGTGTGGTCAATATTGAAATATTAATTTTTTTTAATTTGATTTTTGTTGTTGAAAAATATATAAATGAAATTAAAAAAATTATAGATCATTGCAAAATAAAAAAACTATTACTGTAAACGTGGTTTTATTTTAAAACCTGTTAAATTTTGGAATTTTTATAGGATAGAAAATAGATCAATTTTAATTTCATTATATTTTTTTAATAACATTGAAAGTGTGTGTGAAAAGATCAATAAAATTGAAATAAATTATATTGACCGTGTGTGCTCGGCTTAACAGTTAGTAAACGTAGGTGGAGCTCATTTGCTTTTAAATTTTGTATAAAGTTGAAGTGAATACTAAGAAAAAATTGTGTGATATTAAATACTTGCATATGATGAATTCAAGATTTTCCACTTTAAACTCAAACTGTCTGTTTAGTCATCTTAAAAATTCCATTTAGCTTTTTGAATTCTATTTTTCAGTTGATTGGTTTAAAAAGTAATTTTCCTAAAAGAAATTAACAACAAAGTTATTTACTAGACAAGAAATTGTCTTTTAACCTTCATTCATAAAATGACCTCTAAAAAAGAATGTATGAAATCTTCACTCACATCCGTTCCCAATAACTGTTGTTTGTTTTAACACTATAACAACCATTACAATAAACTTTTCACAATCTAAGATGTACAAACACAAAAGAGACAAAATTATTCAGTTGGTTTATAGGAGTGTTAAAAAAAATGCATTTACCAAGTTTTGTACAACAATTTAGGTTTTTTTTCAAGAACTTGACTGACTAAAAAAAAACTATGTATAACTTGTTGCAATATTGTATGCATGCTTTAAAGTTGGAATACAAGAAAATAATAAAACACTACCGCCAACACCAACACATCTATGTTGCAACAAATGAGTTTATAGCAATGGAATTGTAGGATTAAGTGCGGCAAAAAAGAAACAGTTTTGTAGGATCCTTGGCTAGTTGTGGAAAAAAGTAATAAAAAATACGAGCACAAAACCATAAAACAGAAAACAAAATTTAAACGAATGTTTCAACAACAACAAAGTTGAAACAAAATGACAGCCAAGGCAGGAGACAGGTGTGCTTGTCTATGTATGTGTTTCGGTAAATGGGAATGTGTTTGTATGCATTCAAACGACATGAAAAGTGAAAAAAGTTTTAGCATTTTTTTTATTGAAACTTCAGAATATTGGATATTTTGTTGCATCAGATATTGTTGCTCTTTTCTAGTACACACACATACATACACCAGTGATGGGACAAATTTGTTGTTTCAAACGAATTTCTCTTACAAAAGAAAACAATTTGTATCATACACACTAGAGTTGTCACTCGATTAAAAATTATTCGATTAATGGAACGAACAAAATGAAAATTCGAACTAACAATTTAAAAGTTATAATTTACAAATAACGAATAATTTGAATAATTTCTGATGATTAATTCCAATAAAACGATTAAATTGAAAGAAAAACCTTTTATAAAATTTAAAGAAAATAATAACGAGTAAAAAGGTTAAAGTCGGGCATGCCGACTATACAATACCCTACACCACTCTGGTGTATTGTTTGGATCCGAAATTCGAATGGGTTAAAATGGGGCTTGTGTCAAAATTTTCTATAATGTGAGTCAGCGCACCAAATTTCATTAAAATATCTTAATATTTGCGACCTGCAGTTTGTAACCAAGCCAATTTTGGGGGGACCCTTATATGGGCACTAGTTCTAAACATGGACCGATGTTCACCAAAATCAATAGGCTTCGTCCTTGGGCCAACATAGGTCTATGTACCAAATTTCATCAAAATATCTTAATATTTGCGACCTGCAGTTTGTAACCAAGCCAATTTTGGGGGACCCTTATATGGGCACTAGTTCTAAACATGGACCGATGTTCACCAAAATCAATAGGCTTCGTCCTTGGGCCAACATAGGTCTATGTAGCAAATTTAATCAAAATATCTTAATATTTGCGACCTGCAGCGTATAAACAGTATAATTTTGGTAGGACCCTTATATGGGCACTAGGTCTAAACATGGACCGATGTTCACCAAAATTAATACGCTGCGTTATTGGGACAATATAGGTCTGTGTACCAAATTTAATCAAAATATATTAATATTTACGACCTGCAGCGTATAAACAGTATAATTTTGGTAGGACCCTTATATGGGCACTAGGTCTAAACATGGACCGATGTTCACCAAAATCAATAGGCTGCGTTATTGGGCCAATGTAGGTCTGTGTACCAAATTTCATCAAAATATCTTAATATTTACGACCTGCAGCATATAAACAGTATAATTTTGGTAGGACCCTTATATGGGCACTAGGTCTAAACATGGACCGATGTTCACCAAAATCAATAGGCTGCGTTATTGAGCCAATATAGGTCCGTGTACCAAATTTCGTCAAAATATCTTAATATTTACGACCTGCAGCGTATAAACAGTATAATTTTGGTAGGACCCTTATATGGGCACTAGGTCTAAACATGGACCGATGTTCAAAAAAATCAAACTTGTTCGACCTTGGGCCAACATAGGTCTGCGTACCAAATTTCATCAAAATATCTTAATAGTTGCGACCTGTAGAGTGCGCACAAGATTGCATGGACAGACAGACGGACGGACGGACGGACATCGTTAAATCGAAATAAAAAAAATTCTGAACCGATCGGTATACTATAAGGTGGGTCTACGACCAATATTTTTTGGTGTTACAAACATCAGCACAAACTTATAATACCCTGACCACATAGTGGTGTAGGGTATAAAAATTGGTCTTTAAGGCCAGTAATTTTTTTACAACAGCGAAAAAATTTCGCTTTTTGCAAAAAAAAACTTCAAAATTCACAAGAAAATTTAATTTTTTTGCTTCATTTTTAAATTGTTGTGAACAAATCCACCGCAATATCGCACCAATTTAAATTAAATTTAATCGATAAAAAAAACCCCCGAATAATTCATAACTATACACATACAAAAGTAGGTATATTGTTATATATAGAAAACTTCCTACTTTTAGCCTTGAGTAAAACTTTTGAAATTATTTTTTTTATAGTTGAAAATTAGTAAATTTATAACAATTTATTATTATAAATAACATAAAATAAATTTCCTGATTCTGGATATTTTTTAAAAAATACACACAAAGCAACAACAACATTGTTTTCGCTTATAGAAACAACCTGAGAGAATTATCTGCCCGATATTAATGAAACTCGTCCATTGAAACTTTTCATTGAATTAATTGAATTTTTCTTTTGAAATTTTTTTTTATTAATAAGTTGTATTAAAACTTGGTTCATAAAATATATCGTCATATAAAATCAAAAAAGTCGTAAGTTACAAAAAATACAAAATCGACTTTTTATTCGATTATGATGCACCGTATCGAAATACATATTCCTGCAAAATTTTACACTCCCAAGACTAAACATGACGATTTTATTAACAAAATTCTAAACAGCTCCAAGTGTAAGAGCAAACAATTTTAAAAAGATTTTTGCTTCTCCTGAAAAATTTTTTAAATGTAACTTACGGCTTTTTTGATTTCATATGACGATATGAAACATTTTCATCAAATTTAAGAAACCTCTAAAATGCTATACAAACTACCCATGAAAATGAAGGTAAAGGAGTAAGTAAAAAGTCATATGAAAATATTATTTCCAAAATATCCTGAAACAATAATTTGGCAGTTATAACTAAAAATTAAGTTGAAACAAGCGATCCATTCGATTGGCAATATGAAATTATTATTTGCAACAATAAAAACTGTTTTGGTACATTGTAACTACAATTTGGCACAAAAATTCAAATAGTCCCATTGATGATGTGCACTAGTGGTTTGTACATATGTATTTATATGATGGCTTTATTTGAAATTAACGTTTTATGAAACCATAAATGAATGGTTTGAATACCAAAGTAAAAATGAAAGCATTCCAGCAAGCTGTTATTAAAGATTAAAACAAGGATTTTTTTCAAGGTACAAACTGTAACTATTTATAAATTTAAAAAATAAAATATTCATGTTAAGTGAAATAATAACATAAAATTAGACAAAAAATTAAAATTAAAATTTTAAAGAAATAATAAAACGGTTTTTAAACTTTAACTCGAATAACTTTTTCAAGAATTCTTAAAAAAAATTAATACATATCCTTATAAATTATTTTAATGAAAATTATCTATAGACTATACCCAAATAAAGGTTGTGCCACACTATAATTGCATCCAGAAAACAGATTCGTACTGGCAAACAAATTTGAAGGTCACAGTGTTTCTCTAATAATTTTGCATTTCTTCTACAAATAAATGTTATTTTCAAAATCGATAGATTTTCGCATTATACCGGTATATTCAAATGTAATTCCCAAATATGTTGGATATTGCATTTAAAATTCTGTGTATTAGGTGAAATCTCTTGTGATTTCAGTTGTACCAACCAATTTCACTTGAAGTAATCAAATTACAGTTGAAATTTGCAATTAATTATGTATGTCAGTTTTATTAACTATTTTCTAAAGTGCATAATAAGTTGAAAACCTTATAACACGTTTATAAAATGAATTTTGTATGGAAAATTTGCATGCATACACGCAATATATTTTCCATAACCGATTGAGGTTTATTTAAAAAGTAATAGGTAAAGTTTGCTTTCAATTGAAGAATCAATTAAAATACATTGAAACATTTTGTTTACCTTTTTTTTGTCAATAAATAAAAAACAAACTATAAAAAAATATGTATCGTCTGTAGGAGTTGTTATTTTCAGTCAAATATTCTATTTTTAGATTTCTATTTTTAGAAAATATAATTTAAATAATTTCGTTGTTTTCTGTTTTAAAACAAAAAATTCAAATATTTTCGGTTTTCTTTTTTGTTAAAATAGTTTGTTTATATTTATACAAAATTATTTCAATTCAAATTACAAGAAATTCTTTACTCATACACAAAACTATGAACGTGTGTGTTTGTGTATGGTGTAGTGTTTTGAAAATTAAACAAAAAAAACTTTCAAATATGAAAAAACAAACCACAAAATCTTTTTTTTTTACGTTTTGTCAGTTAATAATTGATGATTGTCTTAATAAACTTTTCAATTATTTTTATTTCTTTTATTATTTGTTTTTAAGGATAAAATATTGTGAGTGCATGACCCTAGAAGAAGACCTTTTCCTCAATTATACACTTATTTCTTAAATTCATTCATTTCTCTATGATGTTTGTATAGGGTTAAATGACCAAAAATTGTGCAAGCTATAATATCCGCTCAATTTCATCTTAATCATTGGAAAAACACCAAATCACAGAAAAACAATCTGCAGTGTTTGACATTTTTAAATGGATGGGTTGAAAATTTGCTAATGACTCTCTAGTATGGTCTAATGTTGATAAATAATGTCTGACAGTCTAAGATTTGCTCATTAATTTAGCGACCACTACCAATACCACCACCGCCACATGCCAACTACTCTCAGCATTTGAAAAAACTTTTTGTCATGTACTTTCCACACAATTGAAATATTATGCAAAAGTATAAAATATTATTTGTTTTAAAGTTACAAACTCGTGATGGTGTTTTTGGAATAATAATAATAATAATAGTGTTTGCTCATTGGGTCGGTGGGCAGTAGAAAAAAGTGTCACAATATCTGCATGAATAAAAATACAAAGTGTCTTTGTTCTAATTTAATTGTGCGGAAATTAAGTTCTCAAGCATCATCAACATTCTTTACTCCCATTCAAAGCATTTTGGATATGAACAGATTTACTTGCTCGTAAATGTAAAATTACTGAATAACTCCTTATTATCATTATGTCCCATAATAAGTATAAACAAAATCCTTTATTTATTCAGTTTTTTGTTTTTGCATATTTAAATTAAGGATACAAATTATAATCATTTTTTTTCTTCTTTTGTATCCAAAGACAAGTAAAAGTCCTTTGCTGGGATTTTTTTTTTGCCATTCTTATATTCTTGTTTTCTTTTCACCATGTTTACCATGATGTCTGTCCGTCTGTCAATTGAGGGTAATACAAATGTCAATAAAATAGCTGGAAAAGAACAATGGAATATGTTTACAACTTGTTCCTACCCATCACACTTTCTGTATTACAATGATAAATGACAATGTTCATAAATATAATGATGATGGTGTTGATAATGATAATGATGCGGGTTAAAGGTTAACGGCAGATTCATGTAAACAGACCTTAAATTTTAAATGCCTAATCAATAATATAATTTGTTTTGAGTTTTTTTCGTTGGAAAAATAAATGATTTTGTTTTTACAAATGTCTTTAATTTCTTAATTAAATATAATTTGATAAATGGGTATCTCTTTAAATTAAGATGATTAAGAATCAAAAATTTGTTTCATGTCAAAAGGTTGTTTGTTAATCACTGTATTTTACTCATTGTCTGATAGATATTATTATTTAATTCAGTTAAATATTTTAGGAATTAGAGTAAGTGGATTATTTTGTAAAATGCAGTGTTCTGCGTTGCGTTGTTTTGTGTGTAAATTGTTGTTGTTACAAAAACAATTTCTTTGGAAAATGACAGTACAAGGCGTTGCGTTTTATAAAATTACCCTATAAATTTAAATAAATTTATATATTTTTAATTTTTTCAATAAATTTTGAATTAAAAATATATTAAAAACATGAAATTCACCAGGTTTACCTCAGTTTTATAAAAGAAAATGTATTCGTTCTGTTATTGAATTCGGTAGGACCCAAAAAATATTAAATATGCTACAAATGGTATAAATATACTCATAAGTTTGTTCCTTAGAGAACCGTAAATATTTTTTTTATTATGGAGTTAGCATCCTTACTTTTTGTATTTAAATATCAAATGTTAAAAGTCAGGATTATGTTTAACATAAACATAAACACTTGGTTGAAAACTTGCGCCACCATTTAAATATATCGTTGGTAATTATTTGAATTAATGTTTAAAGAGTTTTTTTTTACACAATCACTATACGAAGGCGTTTCGAAAAAATTCCGGCCTTATGGGAAATGTTTCGAAGATAAAAATTGTAGTCTCAAATAATATTATTATAATTATTATTATCACGTTAACATTTGAACTATAAAAGAATTTTATTCTTATTGTTCTAATAACGAAAAATAACCAAATAAACTAAGTGGGTTATTTTGTAAGTGGGTTATTTTGATTTGTGTGTAAATTGTTATTGTTACAAAAACAATTTGTATGGAAAACAACGCAACGCAAGGCGTTGCGTATTACAAAATAACCCCCTAAAATAAACTAAAATTATTTTGTTATTTTTTTGAGTTTTTACTTATTTTTTGTTTTTATAATTGAGAACACAGTTTTTCTATAAGTGTCAGTTACATTTAAATTTGCTCAAGCACCTGCATATTTTATCGGGACAAGCATCAATTCCATTAAGGGAATTAAATGTGCTAAAATCCCAAAACTTATTAAAATTGTGAAAAATAATCTGTTGAAGGCATGTCCCTTCCGGATTTCATTCTTTCCTAGGGAAATCATCAAGGGACGACGTTGTTGGAATTTCCACAAATATTTCTTAGGTTTAATTACGAACTCAATGAGAATTTCTTGTTCTCGTTTAGGATCGTTTTCTACAGAAATGTGCTGAAAATGATTGAAATTAAGTTTTTCACAGACTTTTCGTAGGAATAGACAGGTAAATCTCAATTAAATTTAAATATTTGATGATGGACGCAGAAGTCAAATCTTATACAAAGCGAGTTAAAAAGTTCCAAAAGATTTTAAAATATTTGTAAAAACGGTCAGTTCAAATTGCAACACAATCTAGATCCCATTGCAGCGCATCTAGTGTACAAAATCGAATGATTTTCACACAATTAGTTAAAGCCTTCCACTTCGAAAACTTACCATAAATGTTGTGCGAGCTGATGCAAAGTTTTCGTAGAAATTTTTTAAATATTTTAAAAGCATTTTTAATTGAAAGAGGACATATTTTTATATCGATACAGAAAAATCCAGGAGCTTTTATTTTTAGTTTCCGAGATAATCAATTTTGAGGTTAGATACTCCGTCAATTTTCCTATATTTTCATATGTTAAGTATGAACATTGACGTGGTATCTAACGTGGAAGTGTATAATCTCGGATTATCACACTCAGTTTTTCTTTATGGATAGAAAAGTTTGTTCTTTCGATTAAAAATTAAAAAGGATTTACTTACCAAAGTTGCAACATTACATTAAAGTGTCAAGAGTGTAGTGTAGAAGTTTATAAAACCAAAAACTATTAAAAATTTTAGTTCATAACTAAAGCATTGAACTTATAGATTATTAATCATTGGTCTCAACATCTTTTATATAAATTTTTATTATTCTTTTCTTTCCAGTATCATGATTGACGTTTGCTGAATATTACATCTTTATATTGGCAGAAATTACAGTTGTAGTTAATCAATACTTTACTGGATTCCTAAAAATATAATCTTAATGGAAGATCAAAATTTAAAAGAAATGTAAGTGAATTTATTAACATTGTTCTATATTTTTATTATCCATTAGTCATAATTTATGTTTATGTCGTAACAAGAGATCTTCAAATATAAATGGAAAAGTTTAGGAAACGATCCAGTAGCAAATGGTCGAACTAGTTCTAAAAAGTACTGGTTTTTTGACTAGTAATTATAAAACTAGTTCCATTTGAAAAACTATGCAGAGACTATTTCAAAAGACTAAAGTCAGAGGCCCTTACTATAAAAGAGTATTTTAAATTTAAAGTCGACTTTATTTTTAATCATACGGTTTTGTTCATTTTGTGTATGAAAACCCTACAAAAATATTTTTATTTTCAGACATTTTGATTGGTTGAAAATAAGTTAACCAATCAGAATGCTCCAAAAATAAACCAAGTCATGGCATACTGCCACCCAATATTTTAACTAAAGTCGACTTTAACTAAAATATACATTTGAAAAATTTAGATAGTAAGGGCGAGAGTTTTTAAATTCTAGTTTTGTTTATATTTGTTTTTTTTATAATATAGTCAATCATAAACACAAAATACTTTAAATTTCATTTCGTAAATGGATCTAATTATCTCAGTAAAATAAAACTATTGGTTAAATCTACGTTCCATCAAAGAAAAAACCTTTGTTTTTATCTATATAATTCTGGTCTTAACCAACTGGTATAGTACTATTTTCAAAGAATCACTTCAGAACTGGTTCCGTGACTGGCACATTAGTACCGGTTTTGCCCCCTATTTTTCGTCCTTAAATTGTAATTTTCAAACTAGTTCTACAACTAGTACCAAAGCTCAAGCTTCAAATTCTGTGTTCCCCTCTAAAAATATCAGATCTAACCAGATCTGAGTAAATCTGATTATACCAGATCTAAGATCTAATTGGATTTGGTCAGATTTAATTTGGTGCCAGCTCTGATCATAGATCACTTTAGATATGCACAGATCTGGCTATAATGCGTACCACATATTCTCTGCCTAATAATATGACATCAGATCTGGCACCGGATCCTAATGAGATTCAATCATATTTAGATTTAAACAAATTTGATTAGATCTAAACTTTTTTACACGGGTTTGCATTAAAAAGTTACAAAGAACAGGATCAGTTGCAATTTGATCAGAGCCGTTTTTTATGTTTAGTTTTTTTTAAATTAGAAGTGTTTCATTGAAATCTAAGGTTAAGCTCTGAAAAAATTTTATTATGAGTCCAAACAAATATTTTTCTCTAAAACGGAATTAAATCAAAACGACCTCGTATGGGGTAAAGTTGTTTGCGAAGAAAAATAAAATATGTTTTCACGCAAAACAAAGAAATGAAGAAAAACAAAACACACCAAAAAGGCTAATTCGCTTTTCTGGATATAATAACCACAATAAAAAAAGGTAATAAAATGTCTTTAAAAGTCGTTAGCGTGTGCAGCATAATAAAGAAGATTGTCTGTGTGTTAAAATATAAGAAGAAAATTGAAACACAGACACATACATATAACAAATATTCGAATGTTTTTTTGATGTTTCTACATTTGATAAATCCCTCAAGGCAGACAAAACTTTTAACATCCTGTCACCTAAAAACTCAAACTGTTTCTTTTTTTCGTCAAAAATGTTCCAAAATTTTAAATTTAAAAACTTGTCATCAACAAGAATAAAGAAATACATTCAATGCTTAATACGTATCCCAGCAAAAAATACTGCTTGCTTGGAAGTACATTAATTTATATGTTCTTGTTATAAAACAATCTCCTTAATGTACCGGAGAAGTTATGCAACTCTTATACGCCAGTTCTAATTTTCTAACTGAAAATATAAGTACGTTTTATTAACTGAATGAGAACTTATAAAACACTTAAAAGCCTAAAAAAGGAATAAAGTAAGCTTTTAAAAAAATGTTAATCAAGCTTATATTGTACGCTTAAAAACTTCTTGTGTTGGTACTTAATTTATGCTTAGAAAACATTGTTAAAAAAGGAAATTTCCAATTATAACAAAAATATATTATTCTTTATTAATATTTGATTGTTTAAAACTGCTTTAGAATTACTTACTTTTGGATGTTTACTTTTAACTTTTACAAAGTATTTACAAAATCTTTACAAACAACATCGTGCGCTTGCTCACACTTACATTTCACTTTACTTTTTACATTAATTTTTGTTGGGTATATACTGAACGCTTGTAGATATGTGCGTATCTATGTGTATGCGGAAAATATATACATTATCATTATAAGCACTTATATGCAAATAAATGCTTTTGTTAAAAGCCCTAAAATATGCTTCATTGTTCGTTATTATTATGATGTTAGCAGCCATTATATGGCACGAGGTATTTATGTATATACGAAATGTATAAAAATATATGTATATACATACTTGTATGTTTACTTATACATTTAAATAAACATATTCGCCAACAGACATTGAATTGTGACGTTGCTGCCATTTACAATATGTTTTGTTGTTGTTGTTGTCATTTATATTTGCTACTTCTGTTGTGGGAGTGTGTAAGAGTTTCTTATCTTTTGAGTATTTAAACGGTTTATAAGAAAAATAATAAAAAATAAAATTACAATTATTATGATTGCTATTGAAGTTTATTAGATCATGATGTTTATATTACACTGTTACTTTGGCTGGTGGCGGTGTTAATGGAAGTTTGTTGCCAAAAAAAAAGGAAATGTCGGCATTGTTAGGTTAAAGTTAATAAAAAAAGTTAAGTATAATATATTAACTTTATATACAACTTGTATAAGTTAATCGTAAAATATTTTTTATTTACTTCTTGACATATAATTTAAAATTTTACAACCGTTTTTTTTTTGTAATCAATCCATTTTAAACAACAATATCATTTAGAGTCCTTCTATAAAAATTCAATTTTAATCAAGGATGGATGGTTGCTGAAATAAATAACGGCTAAGGCAATTATACCGGTACTTATTTGCCATACATTTCGGTAGCAGTTTTCAATTTAAAATGGGGTTTCAGTTACGGTTGCCATTTATTTTTTTATTTAAATATTTGGCTTTGCAGGTAATTAAAGTATATCAAATCAGGCAGACAAATTTGCGTTTTTAACTTTTTTTTAGCTTTTTTTCTACTCATATTTACTTCGTTTGGCCCGAAATTGCTTTTTTTTTTGCTTATAAAAAATATTTTTGCTCCTAACTTTGAACTTTTTTTACTTTTGCTTTTTTACAATATATATATTTTTTACAACCCAATTAAAAAAGTTTTGATATAGTCATATATTATCTAATAAAATTTTGTATAATTATATATTGGAACATATATACCAAGATATAACTATATAAAATTTTACGAAATTATATCCTAAATATATAACTATATCTTGTTATATATTGCAGAATTGCAAAATATTACAATATCCACCTTTATATAGACCTATATATATATGTATGTGGTGCGCATAGTTCGGAGATATAGCCATAAATGTGCCGAAACCATGCACGGTTCCAGCAATTAATATAAGGGGGAAAATAATACGCCAGCGTAGACAAATACATTGAGTTGGGCACTGAGGCGCATGACTTTTCCCCTTATATTAATTGCTGGAACCGCGCATGGCCCAAACTATGCTGTATATGAGTCAAAAATGTCTTCATACTATGCACTAGACCTAGGAAGAGCTTGAGGACAGTCCCCAAACTAACCAAATGTCTCCATACTAAACACTTGAACGAAAAACTGTCCCCGTAGCATGCGCTGTGCATACATATAGTTACATATGCCTCATATAATTATGTATAATTGTATCGAATTATATACCGTTATATATAGTTGAATATGATTATATTATATTTGATACATTTGGATGAGGACAAAATCCGGATAAAATTGTATCAAACCATTTCTTATTCTATCAAATTAGATTTAATTGTGTCAAATTAGATCTAATATGTTCATAATACGATCTAATTTGATACAATTAGATGTTCTCATTTTTCGGATATAATTAGATATAATATCAAAAGTCATATAATTTTTTTAGTAGGGAATATATATTTTGCTTTTTTTTTGTCTTCTCTGATCACTCAGGAAATTCTTCCTATTAATTAACGTGTTGCTTCCTTTGGAAACGGGATAGAGAAGAAGTGAAAGTTGGTGAAAGATGAAGGGCTTCAAATATGGCAACACTGTTATTGCGCGAGATGTTGAATTTTAGAACAATTGTTGCGCGCCATCTGATGGTAAGTTGGCGAACTTTGTTGAAGCTTTTTAGTTCATAGCCCTGTTATATTATTTTACTTCGGTGGGGTTAAGTGCTATGGGAACACCGAAGGAGGACGCTGCGATATGTATGAGGGATAGAAAAAACTCATACATATTATTATTTTTCATAAATTGATGTTGCCTTGGTTGGGGCTCGAACCCGCAACCTCACGTGTAACAGTCCAATGCGCTAACCATTACACCACAGCGCCCACGGGCAGGTTAAATGTTGGCCAATTAAGTGCTGAATGTTTCTATATTGTTACATTTTTAACTTTCAAAAACGGTTTATCTCCTTTAGATAAACCTGGTTCTTTTCTATTGCAATCAAAATAACCGCACACTCTTGCTTGATACTGAGATTATTTATTTAACACTTTATTACTTTACATACAATAGTACAACACACACAACTATACACACAGTGCGCAACTCACTATACAAGGTTAATAACCCAGTGTAGAAAATCATTACCAGATATGTGGTTATGTAACTACATACTTGGTAATGGTAACTAGTTACTTTTGTTATTACATTTCTTATTACCTTTATATGGCGATGTCGCGAAAAATAATGAGTTATGGTTACACACCAGCATACGAAAAATCAAAAAATATATCGTTACCTATGTGCTTACCAGTACTGACAAAAATAATGAGTCTTAAAATAGATTTTCAAAAAAATAAATTATATAAAAAAAATATTTTTTATTGTATTTTTTTTAAATAAAATTTGAGGGTGCGTGAATCGAACTTGGGTCTACAGATTGCCAGTCAATAGCTCTACCATCTGAGCTATATCGACATGTAATATTTAACAGATAAAAACATAAATTGACCTGCTGCATACAAGTAAGCTTACTCGCCAACATACAAAAAATCAAAAAATATGTGTTTACATATATCCTTACCAGTGTTTAAAAAATATTGAGTCTAAAAATAGTTTTAAAAAAAATCTAGAAAATTATTTTATATTTGAAATAATGATAAAAATAAGTCATTATCAGTAACTCATTATTATATGTTTTAAAATAATGCAGAAGGTAAGTGGGTGTCCCTACTGGTAGCCCAAAAAATAATGATATGTCATTACCGTTTCTACACTGGGAAGTAATTGACTACACGAACGATAATGTGCGACTGACTAACTAAACGTCAAGTGGCAGCCTCTTTATAGTTTATCTGCCGTGGTTGTAGAACATGGTAGAAAATTCCAGTGGTACTAAAATTATAACATTTATTTTATTACTAGCAGAGCCCCCAACCACTTAACATTATACTTAAATTTATTAAATGTAGTGTTGCTAGATTGACGGTTAAGCACATAGGTTTTAAAAATTCAAGTAATTTAAATTTTGCTTGAAGTAAAGTAGTTTTCAAATTCTAGCATTTGTTAAATATATGAAAATATTTCAAACTTGAATTTTTGTCTCCCTTTTGCTGGAGTATGCTATTGAAACAAAATGTAATAAAAGTTGTATTCAAGCATTGAAACTGGAAAAAGGACTGAAATTGAACTTGATTTCAACTTGAATTTCCGTGAAATTGTTTATAGGGCCATTTCTCGGGATATTTTTCTTCTAAAATTCCAGAATTTTCTGTACTACACTAATCCAATTAGGTAACAATATTTATAAAAACATGCTGAAAAATCTTATTTCGGCAGAGGTCTTTCACCATACCAATTTTCGTTAAAAATTCGCACGAATATAGGTTAAGTTTGTAGTGATTTTATTTTGGCGATTTTCAATAAACAGTGGTTTTGTCTTAAATAATTGTTTAAAAATTAATTTTTGGAAAAAGCAACTATCGGTCATGGTTCTATATGAGCACAATAACAGGTTTTAAAATATCAACTTCTTCTCCAAAAGGCTTCAGATTCTCATGACTTTTTTCCTGTGGAAACCCTCCACTTTTGAGGAGTGTTTCCCATAGAAAAATCTTCAGAATTCTGTATATTTTATTATATAAATCCCGCTGACTTGAGGCTTTTCCTATAGGAGAAATTGTTCAGAATCTGAAGCTTTTTTTATAGCAAAATGTTTCTCCATAGGGAAATCTCACATCAATTCTGCAGTGCATGTAACTGGTTGCGGAACTAGTTATACGGATCTTATATGGAAGAACTAATTCCAGAACTGATTCTAGTCCAACCTGTTCCACTTTAGAGACAATTTCAAACAATTTTGGGACAATTTCAAACAATTTTGGGACAATTTCAAACAAAAATCATCGGTGTTAGAATTTACAGTAGGAGGAGTTGTAAAGGAAAAGAAGCTATTCTACAACCGATTCTTTGGCACAGAAAATTTTCCTGGGTAATTAATTTTTGTATCATGTGTGTTAATGTTTTAATTTACGCACTCGTAGTACATTTACAATATTTATTGTAGCAGAACAGTTTTCTACTATAAATTGAGTAAATTTTAAAATTAGAGATTACTTAAAAAAATTCTAACCAAAATCATAACTTTACGAAACCGGTTAAATATTAGAAATAAAGGTTTCAGTATTTATTAACGGTTGTGGTAATCGAAGCTGTAAACGATTTTAATTTGTTTCGTTTTTTGAATCGGTTATGCTTTAATATCAGTTATGGTTGCCGTCCTTGTTTAAAATATGCATTATGGTTAAAAAATTCATTGTTGTTTTTTCGTAGTATAAATTTTCATTCCAAGAGATTAAGGAAGAGATAGAGAGAAGGAAAATTTGTTTTAAGAGTATAATAGGAGTAATAATGTTAAAAGTATATTTTTACAGGATACAAAAAAGCTTTAAATCATCTAAAGAGAAAGCTTTTGTATATGAAAAGCATTATGTGTTTTTTATATATTAATATATGTAATATGACAGTTTTATTTATTAATCTTTAAGAAAAATGAAATTGATTGACACATAAGGGTATAATAATCGTAGTGCATGCAAAAAAATGGTACAACAGAAAACGTTAAAAGTTGCTTTATAATCGTATATATTAATGTTGTTTGTTTTTTCAAGATATCTAAACCACCTAAACGTATGATTATTGTAAATGCCCTTCTTATTTGAAAATATTGCTCATACGTTTGTAAATTCTGATGCTATTTGATAATATAACTCATACGTTATGGTGAATTTATTTGAATTTCTTTAAAAAGAAACTATATATTAAATTTTCTTGTTTCATTTCTAAAGTTTCCATAAATTTATTTGTTCTCTCATTATTTTGTGGGTTTCCTACACATCAAGGCAACATAAATGTACTCAATTGTTGATTGTGGAGAAAGCTTATTTTATTCCACGTACATTTCCTTGACGTTTGGATATTTCACAGGGAAAGCTAACATCTTATAACAGCACACAAATCATTAAAGCTTAACATTCCCAACAGTTGAAATTTATCTACAGTATAACGCGGACTAGCTAACTAAAATTGTGACAATATACAACATTTATAAAAAAAGAAAATCTTAATTAAAAATCCATAACTAAAATTAATTCTAGAAAAACCGATGAAATACAAAAAAATACTATATATTTTCAAATGTTTTAAAAAAATCTAAAAGTAATAAAATCGTTTACAAATATTACTTGTATATTTATTTGCCAACCTGGAAGTGCAATAAACTACTATTTTTTTTTTTTTTTTTGCATTGGTGTACAAGAAATTGCAATACATATACACTTTTTTGCACTTTTATAACATAAACCTTTTTGTGGACATACCTAACTGTCGTATAAATGTGTATTCGACTTGATTGTTGGTTACTTAGTTAATGCAAAAAATAGGTTAAAATAACATTTAATATTGGCTTTCTGTCATATAGTGACCATAAACATTAGAAACTGAAATAAAATACGACGACACACAATCATAATACAACGTCATTTGATTAAACTAACCAACTAACCAACAGACCGGCCAACCAACTAGCCCAGCAAGTAACTAACTTACCGATTAAGTGTATGTGAGTATGTTGGTGTATGTGTTTGCATATAAATGTGTTAGTTATTTAGCAAAAAGTTATATGTAGTTATACTTACAGTGTTTAAAAGTTTTTTTTTTTTATTGAAAAGGAGGTGGTCGTTTGTGCGGTCGATATTATAGACAAACATTATTAAACGGTAGTAAATGGTAGTAAACGGTATGAGATCAACAGTGAGCGATATGCTTTTAGTGTGTAACATTTAATAAGTGCCTAAGGTTAGTCTATATTTAAATATAACTAACTATTCAATCTATTTTCGAAGTGTCTACGAACGATAATCGTTTATTTATTTTATTTATTTATTTTTTTATTGTACATAACCCACGTTAAAGCTAACAAAGCCACCGATTCGAAAGTGTCATTAAACTATCATCAACCAGTAACCGGAAGGAAGGAAATAACATTTTTTAGAATAGAATTTGAAAATAGTATATTAATCACATGCAATCGTTTTTGTGTTGCGGCACACATGAGGAATTATTTATTTATATTTACTTTTTTGAAAAAAAAAAAAAACTTAATTACTTAATAGTTTCTACAGTTCTAATTCCTAAACATTCTTATTTTTTTAAGTCAGTAATTTTACGATGATTTCGTCTTAATATATTTTCGAAAAATATGCATATAAAATTGTAAGAAATTTTTTATATTTAAAAACATTTTTACAATATTTGATAGACACTTTTGAATTTTATTATTTCTCAATCAGTGTTATATGCAAAACTTTTTATGGCTGTATCTAAAGTTACTTTTTTGAAATCTTAGAAAAACAAAGTAACATCCCAGTATAGAAAATCATTACCAGATATGTGGTTATGTAACTACATACTTGGTAATGTTAACTAGTTACTTTTGTTATTACTTTTCTTATTACATTTATATAGCGATGTCGCGAAAAATAATGAGTTATGGTTACACACCAGCATACGAAAAATCAAGAAATATATCGTTACCTATGTGCTTACCAGTACTGACAAAAATAATGAGTCTAAAAATAGATTTTCAAAAAAAAATTATATAAAAAAAAATATTTTTTATTGTATTTTTTTTTTAAATAAAATTTGCTGTTGCGGGAATCGAACCTGGTTCTACAGATTGCCAGTCAATAGCTCTACCATCTGAGCTATATCGACATGTAATATTTAATAGATAAAAACATAATTGATCTGCTGCACACAAGTAAGCTAACACGCCAACATACAAAAATCAAAAAATATGTGGTTACGTATATCCTTACCAGTGTTTAAAAAATATTGAGTCTAAAAATAGATTTCAAAAAATTTCAAAAAAATCTAGAAAATTATTTTTTTTGAAATAATGATAAAAACAAGTCATTACGAGTAACTTATTATTATATGTTTTAAAATAATGCAGAAGGTAAGTGGGTGTCATTACTGGTAGTCCAAAAAATAATGATATGTCATTACCGTTTCTACACTGGGATGTCAAACAAAAATCCTATATAATCTACAGATAATAGTGGCTCGTATATATAAAAAATAGATATTACTAATACGGGGAAAATTGGGGTTTTTTAAGCAATTACTTCACAATTCTTGTCTGCTTGCGAATAGACTAAATTTTTTTTTTTTTCGTTTATATTTCATGCTATTCTACAAGTCTATCGATAAGTTTGGCCGAAGTAATTACTTTTGGCTTAGGAATGACTTTTAATACCAAAATTTATCCATAAACTTATAGAACGGCATGAAATATAAAAAACCTGTTTTAGAATAGATTCAGAGGTAACCAGTTCTGAAAAATGCTGGATAGCAACCGTACCATTCGATTGACAATAAATTCAGTTGTCAGAACGAATCTGTTTTTTGGGTGTATATACTTAAATCAAAAAGTTTAATAATAAAGTACACTTTTAACTTAACTAACATCTTAATAAACTTTTAAATATATGCAAATGTATATTGAAATTTTCATTTTAATAAGATTTACCCAGGCAACGATAAAATTTGTACATATGTTTTTGGCAGTTTACACACTCATATGTATATGAAAGTGTATGAGGGTTTCCATATTAACTGCCTGCTACACTAAAAACTATATAGTATCGAAGTCAAACTTACTGTACAAACACAATATTTTTTCCTTAAAATCTACCGAATATGTATATTAAAACAATTGAAAATAAGTTACTTTTTGCTTGAGTGAATTGTATTTTATCATTTATTTTTAATTGGTAATTATTTAACTGACAAAGTCGATAAAAATTATGTTTTTCTCGTTTATTTTAAAATTAATTATATTATAAGAATTCATATATTAAATACTTAACGTTGATAAGTATGATCTATTACTTTACATACAAAGGTGTAGCGCACACAACTATACAAATTCTATTGCGCAACTCACTATACAAGGCTAAAACGCAATTAAATACACAAACGCTAGAGTCAACTGAACGCCACAAATACTAATTCGCGACTTCCTCGTCCTTCGTCAAGTTCAGCCATATATAGTTTAACGGCCGTGGTTGCAGAACAACCAGAGTACTATAACACTGAAAATATTATTACAATAACTGACTGTAGTTTATTCAAAAAGTTATCTGTGCATTTATTTTTAAATGATTATTCATTTAAATTGAAAAGAGATATATTTTTCAACTTTTTTTGTCTTTTATTTCAAAAATAAATTACATATAAATACTGATTTTCTGTTACAGTTAATATTTTCATTTAAAATGTTTTGTTAAAAAAGAAACCTTTTTAGATTTCTAGGTGAGTTAAAAAAGCTAAATAAATTAAACATAATTTATTCTTAAGGATTTTGTAGTTAATTTTTTGAAAGTTAAAAAAACGAAATAAATAAAAAATCATTATTTTTTAAGGATTTTGTAGTTTATTTATTATCATTTAGAAATAAAAGAAAAAATCTTTTGATTTAAATGAAAAGTTAGTAGACCGGTTTTCAAATGATTTTTCATTTATTTTAAATTACATCACCCGGTGAAAAATGTCCATATATGAACATTTATGGTTCAACCATATATGTATGGATCCGAAAAATGAGGTAACACCTAAGTATATGTTCATATATGGACATATATGAACATATACATTTATTAAATATATGCGAATACATACGAACGTTGCTGTCCTTTATTATAAGGTGGTACGATAGATATAAATTTATGTATGACATTCAAATTAGGCGCTACATATGTTCCTTTTTTATTCATGGCATTAAATATAATTCCATATTTATCCAAATATGAGTTCCTTTTACATATATGGAAAAATGTATTCTTCGAAATATGTTCATATACAAGTCCCTATTGCATAAATTGAATAACATATACTTTCATATTTGTCCATATATGAGTGCCATTTCCATATATGAAATAATAGATGCTTCCATATATGTCTGTATATGAAATTTTTTCCATATATGGAATCACATATACTTCCATATATGTTCATATAAAATCCATATATGTTCATAAAAAATCCATATTTGTTCATATGTGTCCATATGTGTCCATACATAAACCATATATGAACATGTTTGAGCGTATATGAGCATTTTTCACCGGGCAGTTAATTTACACTACAAACTATTTTGAGTGAATTATAGCACTTGTTTATACTTATATCCTATGGTGTATACTTAAATGTAGTGTTGCCAGCTTAACGGGTTTTATAAATCCCGCCTCCTGGGCTATTTTTATTCCAAAATTCCAGAACCTTTCATACTAGGCTAATTCAATTTCGGAACAATATTAAACATTGCAAATATTTACTAAAAATTTATATTTTTTATATATATTGATGACACCTAAACTTTTAATATACAGTGGTGGCAAATTTAATAGGAACGATTCAAGTTTTGTCTAATTTTTTTTCGTTGCCTTTATTTTTAAAAATCAAAATAGTGGCTAAATTCGCCCCGGGAGGCAAATATGTGGTTTAGAATATTGTGCCGAATTTTAACATAACGTCTGTTTTTTATTTTGTCACTTGTTTTAAGTGGGCGTGGCTTTCAATGAAAAATTAGCATTATCAATCTGTTATCAAATTACAGAGTAAAATTTAGCGAGTACTGATCGGATCTATACAAACTGTATATTTTGTTTTTTTTTTTTTTTTTTTTAAAGAGAAGCAACACTCAGGAAATTCTTCCTATTAATTAACGTGTTGCTTCCTTTGGAAAGGGGATAGAGAAGAAGTGAAAGGTGGTGAAAGATGAAGGGCTTCAAATATGGCAACACTGTAATTGCGCGAGATATTGAATTTTAGAACAGTTGTTGCGCGCCATCTGACGGTGAGTTGGCGAACTTTGTTGAAGCTTTTTATTTTAGTTCATAGCCCTGTTATATTATTTCACTTCGGTGGGGTTAAGTGCTATGGGAACACCGAAGGAGGACGCTGCGATATGTATGAGGGATAGAAAAAACTCATACATATTACTATTTTTCATAAATTGATGTTGCCTTGGTTGGGGCTCGAACCCGCAACTTCACGTGTAACAGTCCAACGCGCTAACCATTACACCACAGCGGAAATCCTACAAAATTTCCTTAACTTCTGCATTATTTTTATCTAGAAATAGTCGCCAGACTTGAAATGACAGAGCCTTAAACATAAAAAAAAGACACTGTCATTTTAAGTCTGGCGACCATTTCTGGATGAAAATAATGCAAGACTTAAGGAAATTTTGTAGAATTTCCAAAAATATACAGTTTGTATAGATCCGATCAGTACTCGCTAAATTTTACTCTGTAATTTGATAACAGGTCGATATCGCTAATTTTTCATTGAAAGCCACGCCCACTTAAAACAAGTGACAAAATAAAAAAACAGACATAATGTTAAAATTCTGCACGATATTCTAAACCACATATTTGCCTCCCGGGGCGAATTTAGCCACTATTTTGATTTTTAAAAATAAAGGCAACGAAAAAAAAAAAATAGAAAAAACTTGAATCGTTCCTATTAAATTTTCCACCACTGTATGTATATAATGTTGATTATATAAAAATATATTTTTTTTTATAAGTTAAAAAGTTTTGGAAATTTTTTGATAAATTGAGTAATCTATTACACTAAAAATTCAGAACCAGGTTTGAATTTAAAAATATATATTTATACGTAGTCTATTATCAGAGAAGATGAGAAAATCAAAATTCGTTGCTAAAAAAATTGCAAAAAACCAAAAATAAAAAACTTTGAAAAAAACACTTTCTAAAAACCAGTTAACAGCTAAGAGAGAAAATAATTTTTTCCGCGCAAAAAAAAAAACTTTCTAAGGCAAAACAAAAAAACTTGAGAAAAGTAATTATAAGCTCAAGGATCTTAAGAAAAAGCAATTTTTAAGTTGTAAAACGGAAAGTCCAAAAATGCAAAAGCAAAAAAGACAAATTTTTCGTCTCTGCTTATCATATTCTATCATATTCCAAATTCCATTAAATTAAGGATCTTAAGAAAAAGCAATTTTTAAGTTGTAAAACGGAAAGTCCAAAAATGCAAAAGCAAAAAAGACAAATTTTTCGTCTCTGCTTATCATATTCTATCATATTCCAAATTCCATTAAATTATAATAATTTAGATTGACATCTGGCACGAAAAGCCTCATATATCTGTATGTAGTATGTTTTGTTAATAAAGACAAATAAATTTGAATTTTATTTCCATAATTTTAGTACCCTTTTTACAGCTGCTTGGAGGCTTCTAACAAGTTTCCTTGGGGAAAAATCTTTATAACTCGTTGCTATTTTATATATTTAATATTCGCATTACTTGTTATTTTATGAGTTAAGGATAATAAAAATAGCCATACATATCCCTTAGTTACTCACTCACACTTTCCCTACCTTATTTGCTTTATCTGTCTACCTCAGTCAAAATATATAATCTTTTTGTACATATTTCTAATACGGCTGTAAATTAACTTTGTAATGTTTAACTTTTAGTCACGCATTTATGAGGGATTATACAACATTAACATGTTTGTTTGTTTTTCCTCAACCATTGTTGACTACAACTCGCCTTCCCAATTTGAAAAGTTATTAAGGTACAATTTTTATAGGTGTTAAAATACTTCTCGTTGTATTTGATTGTTGATGGGAAAAATTAGTTTATATTCATTCCCCTGTGTTAAGAAGCATCAATTTTGGTAGTATTAATTTTGGTATTTTATGTGTAGGTATTTGTTTCTCTAACAAACTATGGTTTTCAAACATAAATTGTATACACCCAGTCAGAAAAATACAAACGGGAAAGCGGTGGCAAAGCACTTTAACAGGTGGTACAAGTACTGGCAAAAAGTGCTTTCCCATTCCTAAAATGATAACATCATTAGACAAAAGGACCGGCTGTTCAAAAAGCGCCGGAAAAGCACTGGAGGAACAAAATTTTTAAACGTTGGCAAAACGCTGGCAAAACCAATAAATAGGTGGTCTGGAAATATATTTTCCAAAATAAAATTAAAAAAAAGTTCATATGTATTTTTTTTTGGTCCTGCCGTGATTTGAACCCAGGCCGTCAGATTGGCAGACGATTGCTCTACCCACTGAGCTAACGAGACATATAATATTTAATGGCTAAACACATAAATGAGTGATAATAGCTGGACAACTACTGGCTGTGCCAAAATGCTAGTACTGGCAAACAATTTTTAGTAACTAGTATGCCAGTGTTGCGAGGGCAAAAAAAAGTTGGTCTTGAAGGAGCTTTCCCACAAACAAAAAAATTGATTTTATAAAACAAAAAAAATTTTAAATTAAAAAAAATCCAAAAAAAAATTTTTGTTTGCAACCGGATTTGAACTCGGAACCTTCCGACTACAAACATTTTTTAACGAAGTGTCAGCATTTTTATAAAATCTTTGGTTTTCCAGTGAATTGATTTTTGTACGCCTGGTAGCATTGGCTAGGTATCACTGGATAACCACTGGTTGCAAACCTTGGCATATCACTCTAAGCCAATTCTTTGCCAGTGGTTTTTTTTATAAACCACCGAAATTTTTGTAAAACAAATACTGGTAAAACGCTTTTCGCAAACGCTGGCAAAGCGTCCCAAATGAGTGTTCTGCCAGTCATTTATTTTTAATACCGTGGTTACCCAGTGGTATGCCAGTGCTTGATTTTTTGTACCACTGGCGATTTCTGACTGGGCAGCTTTATAACCTGAACTTCACTATGTGAAAGGATATATATAAGTTTTTCATAAAGTGTGTAACTCATCCAAATTAGTATCTGGAACCATATGCAATCAATATAGCAAATATTTGTCTAACTCACTGTTGAAATCACGTGACCACAGGGGTTCGCAATTTTTAAGAACAGTTTCCTTTTTTTTTTTTTTTTTTAAATAGTTAACCTTTTATTGTCCATTTTTATACTGTATGGGACACAACAAATTCGTTACGGCCGAATATAATACTATTACTTGTTATTTAATAGCTTGTAGTTTTGATTATGTGTTAGTATCATCATGTTCATAGTATATTGCCAATTTTAATACACTACGTTGTGGCACAATTTATGTTGAAATTTTTAGGGATACAAGGAGATGTTTATAATACCCACCCCATGAAAGTGTTTACTTTATATAATTGCTTTAACTTGATCTAATTTTCCTAAAAATGTGCTAACTTTCTAATAAGTATAAATTCAATTTAAAAGTAATTTAAAGGTGGCTGCGAACTGTTTTAACAAAATCTAATTTCAGGTTTGTTTGAAATTTGAAAATTTTTTCAACTAATTTTCAAATCAATTTTAAATTATCTTATCAACTTGTTTTTAGTTTCGAACAAATTTAATCACTTCGCACCGGGCCTAAATATATTTTTTAATTGGAAATGTTCAGTCTAACTACTAACTTCAGCCATTACTATAGAGTTTTATAAAGTCAAATTGAAATTGACATTTATTTTACTTCTTGATTGTAATTTTTATTGGTCATGAAAGTAGCACACAATATTAATACATAAAAAGTTTTATAGTTAAATTTGTTTTGCTTACTGCAAAAATTACTAGGAAATTTAATATGAAGAAAATTTCCAAAGAATGTCTTTTTCGCAATTTGTTGTTTTAGATTTTAGTCGTTAAAAAGCTGTATGTGTTGAAACGAGTAAAAAAAAATAAAGTCTGGCATCCCGACTATATTATACCCTACATCGGATTAGTTGAATCGGGAAATAAAAAATAGGCGAAATTTCCGAGAATTCCCGAGTTAAAAACCCAAATGTTGACTCTAAACTTTGTTAAATCAAAGTAATCAGTGTAGCAAATTTCATCAAAATATCTAGTGTCCGACGGAACGCACTTTTTTTAAAGCTGAACCGTTGCCGAACTTCGGCCAAAATTACTAAATTCGGCTGAAACCGAAGCCGAATACTTTTGTTTGAATAAAAATGCAATTTCATGCAACTTTTTCAAATTCAAATATGCGGAAACCAAATTCTAAATATTTCTAAACTACAAAAATATAAAATAGTTGTATTTTTCGCTCTTTAAGTAAAAATTAAGTTAAATATGTGCATACCCAGCAAAATCTTTCATTACCAAATAAGTGGTTATATAATAGAAATTCATAGCTCCGCACAAATTATTTTTTGGCGTCTAAACTCATTATTTTTTTTGGCGTGGTCGTTTTTATAAGTAGTCACGCTTACCCGCTCGCTTGAAAAAATCGAAAAAATGAAAAATGAGAAATAAGTAGTTTTGCGATTTTGAATAATAAGTGGTTACACACATGCTTACAAAAAGTTGAATTATAAGTGGTTATCCGATTGCTTACTTGATTCTTAAAAATAAGGACTCAGGCAAATACTATTAGCTTTAGGAAATATATTCAGAAAAATTTAAGTTTTATTATATATAAGCGTAATCGACAAAGATGAATAGATTTTTATCATACTACTAGCGGGCAAAGCCCGCTACGTTGTTAGCATGCCTTAGGCCTAGTTTTTGGGATATTTTTACATTATTGCTCATAACTTTTTTATTAATAATTTTTTATAACTGATATAAAGCCTATGTCCATTCTTAAGGACCATTCTAAATACTGGAACAAATATTTTTTAAATGCACGTGTTAAATTCATTGATGGAAATGCAAAATTTCAGCTAATCTAATTATTTTTGAGTTGTATTTTTTCTCAAACTTAGAAAATTTGGCATTTCCATCAATGAATTTAACACGTACATGTCATAGGAAAGAACCGATACCGTTGTAAATTTATCATAGTTTTCAGTAGAAAACTTTTGCACTTATCTTATTTTAAATGTTGAGAAAAAAGTCATGCTTAAAAAAGTGGATGCTCTTTTATTGCAGGGTAATTGTTAGCAGTGTATATTTTAATGACGAATTTAACAAAGTTTTTTCCCATGCTTTAAGCTCAAATATGCCTACTAAAATTACCTATATTAAAGTGCTATACACTGAAAAATAGTAAAAAATTATAAACTTAGGTAAAAACAAGGTTAATAAGGTTTTTTTACATTAACTGAAACCTTGTATCATTTGAATTACCATGACAGCTACCGCCATCATTATCATAAAATGTAGGACAATTTTTTAAAATAATCAAAATGTCATGTTTTTGCAATAACTTTGTACTTAATTACCAGACCATCAAAATATGTATAAACACATGGCTATATTAAAATATTCAGCAAATTTGATTTTTTTTTAACGACATACATGCATACATTTTTATTTAAAAAAAAAGTTAAAAAAACATTTTATCAGTTTAATTAATTCAAACTGTTTTCGAATTATACAATTTTTGCAATTAAAAGTAGTTAAATTTCGTTTTATATCTTTTAGTTTTTTTGCTCACATTATTTATGTAATTGTGTCATTAAGTGTAAAAAAAAAAATAAATAAAATAAAATGTTAATATTTAAATTTATTATTTACACGCACTTATAAGGGCCTGCATTTCTCGCGAAACTTTTTAATTTTGGCTTTTAAAAAAAATTGTTATGATGGTTTATCAACTGCAAAAAGCAGTCACATTTAAGATCCTTAACACTTGGCTTTCTTGTTTTTTTATTTTTTTTACTTTTTTGTTATATATTTTACCCCGAATGCAAATTTGTTTTATGGTTAATGCTTGTGCTTTTATGTAAATATATTATTCGTTACAACTACAGTATGTTTAAAAAGTATAAAACCATTTGCTTAAAAGTGTGGTAGAGAAAAAGAAAGCATATTTTCGATATGTTATAATTTTTCGCAGAATTTGTTAATTTGACTGATTTGTAGCAATTAGTATCCGTCAATGTTAGTGTTGTCAGTAATGTACAGTCACTTTAAGTATTTACTTGATTGATGCCTTTATTATATTTTGACTCCTTTCCAAACTGTATTAAAAATAAACAAAATTAGTCACCAGGTTTAAAAGTTATTTGGATTTATGAAACAATACATTTTTTTTTAAAGTGTTGAAATATTTTTTCTTTAATTTTTCGTTTAACAGTCAATATTTTTCGAACGTACTGTACATGTATGTACTTTGTTTTTATTTGTCACATTATTGCCTGTTCACAAATAAAAATTAAATGTATATATACATAAGTGAGAGTCAAGGTGGGTGAAAAGGATTTTATTTTTTGGTTTGAAAGTTATTTGAATTTAAAGCAATAATATTTATTTACATACAAAAACACAGACAGACATACAAACGAAACCAGCAACAACAAAAAATCATTTTTATTACGGTACAATGATTTTAGAATATTTACTTATAAAGAAAAGTAAAATATATTTTAATACATAGGGTAAGTCGATATGCTTAAGGTAGGAATTCATAGTAATTTTAACAAATATTAACCTTAGTAACTCCTATAACATACATATAATATTGAGGTAATTTCAGGGATGTTATTGTTTCCGATTATTGGCTCCGATTTGAATGAAGTTTGGCTGTGTGATAAGGGGCTAGAAAAAATGAGCATATGTACCTTCTTAGCAGCCCCCACACAGTAAATAATTATAAAGTGGTGTTAAAAATTACATTGAAAATTACTTTTTATGTTTATTTCAAAGAAAGGTATTTTAAAATATTAAAATGTTTTTTAAGAAAACAGATGCAAAGCACTATGGAACTCATTTGTACGCCCTTAATAGTAACAAGAGCCCAGATGTTTCTTACCGAATGCTGTTTTTTTTTTTTTTTTATTATTTTGCCGCCTACAGCCAGAGCTTGAAAAAAATAATTTTTTTTTGAATCAATTCGCATAAAAATTTATTCATTTTATGAATCAGTGAATAATTTAAAATAACTTTAAATCAATGATTTGATATTGAATAAAGTAAGATAATGATTTGGTCTAATTTATATTGATTCAAAATTGATTCGATTAAATAATTTGTTTTATGAAAAAAATCAAATCAGAGCTTTGGCGAATTGATTCAAAAAGAATTATTTTCAAAGATGATGAAATTTGCGAATCAGAAAAACAAAGATAATTCGCACGAATTAGTTTTTGATTCACGAATTGAAGCTAATTTTTAAATTCATTTGAAGGACTCTATTTCAATTTAAAACATTGACTTATTAGAACAAAATTTATTGTTGTACTTAAAATTATTACTTAATCAATGTATTTAGTTGAAATTTATTTCTTACAGACATAAAGGGTTTTTCAACAGGGACGCTACAATAGTAGAAAGACAGGGACAGCAAACGACGCCATATTTCTTACCGCTCTTTTGACATTTCTCTTCAGTAAGGTTTGCCATTTCATGATGGAAAGATATACGAGCCAACAACGAGTCGAAATTATTAAAATTTACTACCGAAATTCGGAGTCAGTGGCCTCAACGTTAAGAGCGCTACGTCCAATTTATGGTCGTCATAATCGTCCTAGCAGATCAACAATTGAGCGTCTAGTGGAAAAATTTGAATCCACAGGCACAGTACAAAATGTTCCCGTGCCAGTGAGACTAAGAAGTGCCCGTAGTGTCGAGAATATTGCTGCCGCTGAGGCTTCAGTTGAAGAAAGCCCAAATGTGTCTCTCACACGTCGTTCTAAAGCGTTGGGCATCTCTGTGACGTCGTTGTGGCGAATTTTGCGAAAAGATCTTGGCCTACATCTTTACAAGATCAAATTGACGCAAGAACTGAAGCCGCTTGACCACCAGAAGCGTCGTATGTTCGTGAATTGGGCTGAACAACAACTTGAAAATGATTCGGATTTTCATCGAAAAATCATCTTCAGCGATGAGGCTCATTTCTGGCTGAATGGCTTCGTCAATAAACAAAATATGCATTATTGGTCAGACAGCAATCCGGACGTACTCCATGAGTCATCATTGCATCCCGAAAAAATTACGGTTTGGTGCGGTTTATGGGAAGTGGCGTCATTGGGCTGTACTTCTTCCGTGATGATCAAGACCGGCACGTTACTGTGAATGGGAATCGCTACCGTTTAATGATAACCGAATATTTTTGGCCCCAATTGGATTATATGGACTTGGAGGACATGTGGTTCCAACAGGACGGCGCCACAAGCCACACAGCGAATGTCACAATCAATTTATTGCAAACCAAGTTTGGAGAACGTATTATCTCACGAAATGGTCCAGTCGATTGGCCGCCTCGGTCGTGCGATTTGGCGCCGTTGGACTATTTCCTGTGGGGCTACGTCAAATCTATGGTCTATGCCAACAAGCCAGCGACGATTGATGAACTTCGTACGAATATCGAACGTGAAATTGCAGCAGTATCGGCCGATTTATGCTTGAAAACCGTCGAAAATTGGGTTCAGCGTCTGGACTTCTGCAAGCGTGCCCGTGGTGGCCTTGCAAAAGAGATCGATTTCCATACATATTGGCATCGAACGCACTTTCACAGGAATAAAGAATTTCATTGATATCCAAACCGTTTTTGTTTTATTTAAAAAAACTTTTGTAGCGCTCTTATTGAAAAACCCTTTATTAATGAATATGAATGAAAAAATGATAATTCGCGCAAATAATAAAAAAAAAAATCCAGATATAATACGCGAATCAAAAATTAATTTTTTTGATTCATTTATAGACATTAAATTATTACTGATGATTGAATTATTAAAGGTATGAATCAAATGAACCATTTTTATTTGAAATAAAATGAATCAATTCGTCTGATTCTATGAAAAGAATCAATCAAGAATAAGATATTGATTGATTTTGTTAATCGATTCGTACAAAATTGAATCAGATTTAAAAATCGAATTAACAAATTATGTTTTTAAAGGTCTGCTTATAGCACATATCCAAATTTCGTTGAAATCTGTGGAAACCTAAGAATTTATTATCTTTGTAAGTTTAGTAATATCGACCACAATTATGAACAACCCTAATAAACTTATGTATTTCCTTAGCTGTTTTATATATAGCATTTTTGTGTTGTGTTTTTACAAATTTATAAACTTTTTAATAAACTTTAATAAATATATCCTAGGGTTAACACTCGAAAAAGTTCGTCAAATGAAAATAACAATTAAAACAAAATATACCTAAAAAGGCATCAAAGGTAGAAACGTAGTTATTTTTAACTGTAAAAAAAACAAGTCATAACTAAGACTATTGATAAACTAATTGACAGAATTTTACTACAACTGTTTTGAAACAGCTGGCATAATTGGTTAAAACTACTGTTTTTTACAGTTACATTTTTTCGGTATTAATATTTTTTTTTTTTTTAATTTAAAATAAATTAGTTTTCCTTCGATTAGAAATAATGGGTAAATTAAAAAATTTAAATTAAAATTTAATTTTTAAATTACAAACGGTACTCTAGTTATTACGTTTTTATACATTGCTGGTAAAATAATTTTTTCAATAATAACAAATTTAAACTTAACAAGAGTTTTCAAAAAATCCATAAAATACCGAACAAAAATTAACACTTCACTGCAAAAATACTGTTTTGGTAGTTGTTTATTATAATAGTAAAAATAAGTGTTTTTAACAACTGCTACGAAATGCAGTACTTACGGTTTTTTTTATTATTACACTCAAAATAGTTTGTAGTTTAAATTAACTGAAAATGTAATTTAAAATAAATGAAAAATCCCTTGAAAAGCGGTCTACCTACTTTTCATTTAAATCAAAAGAACTTCTCATTTATTTTTAAATGTTAATAATTTAACTACAAAATCCTTAAAAATAATGATTTTTCATTTATTTTGTTATTTTAACTTTCAAAAAATTAACTACAAAATCCGTAAGAATAAATGATATTTAGTTTATTTCCTCTTTTTTTAACTGACCTCGAAATCTAAAAGGGTTTCTTTTTTTAAGAAAACATTTTAAATGAAAATATTAACTGTAACAGAATATCCGTATTTATATGTAATTTATTTTTTAAATAAACGACCAAAACAGTTAAAAAATATATCTCTTTATATTTTAACTGTATAATCATTTAAAAATAAATGTACGGATAACTTTTTAAATAAACTACAGTCAGTTACTGTAATAATATTTTCAGTGTATTAAATAACTGATAGAATAGTTACTTTGTATTTTTTTCATAGAAAAACAACAGTAATTACAGTTAAAACCAACCAGTCAGAAATTGCCAACGGTATAAAAAATAAGGTAGTGGCGCAAAACCGTATTTTCTGCTTTTACGGTACTGTGAGGGTGTCAAAATGATAACAACGGAGGATAGTCAGTTGATGTTATTCGCGGGTGTTGACAAAGCGTTGACTATTACAACACATTTGGCATGTTCCCAATACTTTTTTATTTTTTAGGTTTTTTTCTTTTTTGTATATTTAACTTTTTTGCGTGTTTTTTTTATAATAGAATTAATTCCAAATAAGAAAAAATATAATAATTGGAATGAACTGGCAAAGCAGTATAAAAAAATTACCGATTTCATTGTATTTAAAGTACTAGGAAGGCACTGAATTTTTAAAATGCAAATGCTTTGCCAACCGTCCTCGGTTGTTATCATTTCGACGTCATACCAGTGTTGTATGACTTGGAAATTGGATGTTTTGCCAACACAAGTACTGCCCTCGCCTACGCTTTACCAACACCTCGCCGTTCGTATTTTTCTGACTGGGTAGCTACTAATTACTACATAAACAACTGTCATATTGTGACTGTCAAACTTTTTGAGTGTATTGGTAAATTACTTCGGTAACTTAAGGTTACCGTTGTTTTGGTTAATTCAGTAACAGTATTTGAAAGATAACGTTATTTAATTTATTTCGGTACCTGTATTTGAATGGTAACGGTAGTTTTACAAAAAAAAAATTACAAATACAGTGGAGTTTGCTTATAACGAACAACGGTTATAACGAACTTTTTTGTATAACGAACAATTTTTCTGGTCACAACACATTTACATATATGTTTCATGCAAATTAATTCGGTTATAACGAACATCAGCTACAGCGAACTTTTTATATAACGAACACATTTTTTTGCCCTGTTCACGAATATACAAGCTATTTCGCTTATAACAAACACACAAAAATAATTTAGAGTTTTGAATGAAAAATGTGTTGCAAAATATTAGCTTTTCCCTTGAAAGTGTATCTAACAAAGTTACAAGTAGTAAGAAACGTAATTCAGTAGAACAATTGTTCAAATATTACAAGCAAAATATTTCAAAATTTAGGGAACTTCTGGCCACATACAAAATTCACGGAATTCTAATTTTGTAAATTTACAGTTTCTAATAAATTGAAGCTAAAAAATACAGAGTTTACAAAACTGATTATTCGATAACAATAAACCGGGTTGTTCGATATTCGAAAAAAAAAACATTTAACAAAAAAAACCGAACAACGCAAAACAAACGGTTTCAATTGGTTTTTAAAAACCGTATCGATCACCCTAATAACTGCAATCCAAAAATTTAATTTTTGGTTCAGAAAATGCGAAAATGGAAGAAAACGCCCAATGTAGGTACGCTTCATAAAATTCAGTCATTTCGTTTTCAAGTTAAAGCATTGCCCTTTAAAGGTATTCTGATAGAATCCAGTGTATCCTTGGGCCAAAGTAAGGACTTATTATACAACAACTCCAATCATTGTCGATAATTATATGAATTGCAAACAATTAAGTGTTGGCTTAATAACAGTTACTTAATGTAATGTTCAATTTCAATAATAATGTAACAGCTGTGATAATTCCATTTTCACAACGGAGCATACTACTACATAGACATGTCTAAAAAATTCATACAAACAGACCACCCTCACTATGCCATTTTTATTAGTTCGATAACAAAATAAACATTATAGATGGACGAATATTTCACACTTAAAATATAAGGTTTCAGTAGAAATGTCACCGAATAATTTGTATTTCTAACATCAAAGTGCTATTGATGTTCAATATAGCAAGAGTCTCCAACGCAACATTTAGAATTTAAATTAAAACAGAGATATCACTAAATCGAGCAAATTTTCAACAACTAAAGAAACGAAATTTCTTTTTATCTTTCTCAAAATTGTTGACTGGGAATTTTTTTTCTAAATGAAATTTGGTGGTTTGAAATAAAAAAAATTAAAAAAGGTATTATTTTAAATATAAATATATGTATACTGCATGGGTTTATATGTAGGTCGATGTGAATATATGTTTGAATATGTTAAAACAGTAGAGTGGGCCGAAAATCGAATGAAAAACTGTGTTTCACAAATAATTGTAAATTATAGAAAAATAAATAAATAAATTTTTAAAATTGGCTTATGCACAATAAAATGTATCATAAGATCTATGTAGTAAAATTTACTGAAATTCTTGGAAAAATTACCAGAATTCCAAAACATCGATGGTAATAAGAAACGGAAAGTAATACAATTAAAATATTTGCAAATATTTTAAATTTCGCACCACTCCAATACGTCAAATAGTGCCACATTTCTAAAATAGAAAGAATAGGCGTTACTTTATGCTAACAGACAATTAAAAACTTTTCAATTTCATTAACTTTAAAAGCCACATGCAAAAAATTTATACGCAAATACCCATATACGATATTTACCCATATACACATTCATGCATTTATGTATATTTATTGTGTATGTATTGTTTAAAAAAATGAATATGTATGTGTTGTGCAAAATTTGATTGTATTTTCGATAAATAATTTTCCAGCAATATAATTTTTTATGATGAATAAAATGGTTCATTGAAATTGTGGTTTTCAACAAGCATTCATACGAATTTACAATACTTTTTTGTATTCTCATGTTCATATGTGGTATTCCTTCATAAAAATCCTGCTATAACATAAATTATGCTGCATTAAATTGAACATTTTTATAAAAATTACTAAAGAGTGACTCAAATATTACTTATTGCCAATAATGTTGCCAAACACGTTACTTTTCTTTCAAAGCAAAAAAAAAAAACATGCTAAATATTAACAATATTGAAAAATAAGTCAATTTATTAACAAAATAAGGAAAACTTTCAACTCATGTACTTTTACTCATACCCAAAAAACAATAAATTAAATGTAAATCGATGTGAGTGATGTCGTTTGTAAACTTTTTGTAAATATGATTTACAAAGTTAAGAATTTGTAAATGTATTTGCTTTGCACGTACTTTATAAACATTTTTCTTGCTTCTTTAGACGTTTTGAAATGTTTGTAAGTTGTTATTTTCTCATATAAAAACTCTTTAAAAATTAAAACTCAAAGTTACAAAAAAAAAAAAATAAATAAATAAATAAAAAAGTTGTTTATATAAACAAATTCCATTGTTGGTGTTTGTTTAAAAAGCTTTTTGTTTGTAGTTATAAAAAAAGTGTGTGAAAGATGTTTAATAGTATAAATACAATTTCTTAAATTATTTTTCTGCGGCCAAAAACTTTTATTTCTACAATTCCTGGCAACTTATTGTCTTATCTGCATTTTTATTTTGGTTACTGCTTTTTAATTTTTTTTCTATCTTGAATATTTTTTTTATTTTGGTTTTTAATTTTTATTTAAAAAATAAAAATTGTTTTTTCGACCTTTTATTTTCACAAAAAGGTTATAAAACTTTTACAAAGTGCTTATATTAATCATATTTTTTAAAGCTTACAGAATATGTTGGTTATGCACTTGTAAATTGATTTACAAAATGATTTCTTTTAAAGACTTTCAAATTTTGTTTAAAAGCTTTTGTAAATTCAAATTGTTTCCTCAGTATCTACATATTTACTTTCAAGGGCATGTGAATAACGACTTTTCAGATCGAATAAGTAATTTTCAAAACAAAATGTTTGTATTAAAACTATTTTATAAGCTTTTTATAAGTTTTACAAATTATTTTGGATAAGGTCTTAAATATTCGACATGGAAGCTATCATATATTTTACATAGTAACCACTTGTAGGAACGGGTTTTTGTTAGGAAACAACTCAATATGTTGACAATTAGAATAAAAGCAATATGGTAAAATGTATTTTTTGTATATCAATATATTGTTGACAAGGACAACAACCCTTCAAAAGCCATATATAATGGCTTGGTTGCTTTAAAGAAAAGTATTAAATATTCTATAAATTTTATACATACGGACTAGAGCACCAATTTGTGCAAAAGTGTTATTTTTCCAGCTTCCCGCTAATTTTCGGATAGGTTGAGAATAAAAAAATAAGATCTGTGCAAAAATTAGGTTTCTGCGATGTAAACCGGCCAGGCCATTTACATTTATGTCCTTAAAATTACTCTAAAAAATACTCATGGATTTATCCATCTATAACTCTTAAACTAGAAGCTTCTGGTGATTAAAATCTGGCGCGAGATCTTAAAAGATTTAGTCACATCTAATTAGATTTGACTAGAGAATATCTTTCCTACACGGGAAAGGAAATTTAAAGTATATAATATTATTTTAGAATATCAAAAAAACATAAAAAAGAACGCTACTCTGAAATTGTATTGAATATCTAGAAGACAACTAGTAAAAGAAAAACGTTCTTTGCTCATTGTCACTACCCAGTCAGAAAAATACGAATGGCAAGGTGTTGATAAAGATTCGACGAAGGTACTACAAGTATTGGCAAAACATCCGATTTCAAACTCATACAGTACTGGCATGACGTCGAAATGATAATAACGGATGACGGTTGGCTAAGGGTGTTGGTAACATAGATTACATAGATATCTTACTCTTTGACATTCGCTGTCAGTGCACGTATCTTATGAGAATGTGTTAGAATGTGTTGCTATGCAATAATTTTACGTCAATTAATCTTAATTCATTTTTCTTTTCATTGTGGGTGATTATAACTTTGCGGATTTTCATTTGTATTGGTTAACTCTTTTATAATTAACAATCATTTCCAGTGAAATAAATTATAAATTGAAATGACTTTTGATTATCCGTACGTCCGTCTGTACATCTAACCTTCAAATCAAGCCACAGTTGGTATAGTAAATGAAAATTGTATGAAATTAAGAGTATAAGTTTGTATTGGCCAAATGAAAATTGTTGAAATCGATCCACCTAGTCGCTCTACAAAGGCCATATCTGAATTAAAACATACAAAATCAAAGATGATACATGGTTGCTGCTTGGATTGTGTATGCAATTCACTCTCATTAATCATGCTTCCAAATTTAAAGAAAATCGGACCACTTTGGACCTAGTCCTTAGAATGCAATAGAATCAAGTTTTTTTATTTTTTTATTTTATGTCTCAGGCTTTTATTATTGAAGTTCAAAAATAGTGGTTAAATTGTCTCGAAAAACTGGAAATTGTAGAGATTTTTAATGTAACATTTCTTTTTTATTATAAAACATTTCTCTTTTATTATCATTGTAATTAACAAAGAAAATACATTTCATATTTAAGGCGCTGTCAGGCAAAATCTGACTAGCTATCGAGGATGGAATTAATGCAACAATTAAGACAATTTTAAAAACTTCTTAATAATGAACAGTTTGTATGGATCCGATTATTAATACCCTGATTTATAATATACGTATTATTTAAGATAAGTCCGGCTAATTTCGTAATTTAAAAACGAACAACGGAATTAAAAAATGAAGAACAACGCATTTCAAATCTGTATAATATTCTATTGTATTGTACGTCACTGTAAATCACCTACCCGATATTTGTTTAAATGCACTTTTTCGATAATTTCATTCAGACTTTTTTCTATATTTTCGGCCCCCTTAATTTTTCCCTTTCCGGAAGTTGGTCCGCCTCCCGGTATATGATCTAATTTGTACTTTGATATAGGGCATTTCATGCTCCGGCTTGACCATCTAAAATTTGTTTATATAAAAAAACTATTCTAAAGGCAAGAACACACGTACAATATTATTGATCAAGCTTTCATATATCAACCAATAAGAGCATCTTATTTTTAAAAACTTTGTTCTGATTGGTTGATTTTAAAAAGATTGATCGAAAATAATGAACGTGTGTTCTTGTCTTAAGAGATATTTTATTCTATATAACTTAAAAAGATTTAATCAAAAATTCTAGTAATTTTACAACCAATTTTGTTGATTTCTAGTTTTTAAGAAAGTTAAAATACAAAAATTGCTAAAATTTCACGAAACATTTTTAAGCATCATTTAATTTACGTAAAAAAGACCCCTAGATATACTCTACTAACAAAATTTTTAGATTTTCTTTAACTTATGTTTCTCTTTAAATCACATTTTCGCAAAATCCCATTAGCTATTAATGGATATAAAACTGACAAATACGGTGTTGTTTTCTATAGAAAATTTTAATTTAACTGTTCGTTATATTCAAACGAAACATACAGTAATCGGGCCTAAGTGTACGAAACAATAAAACTGTAAAAAATCAATTATTTAAAACGCAAGAACTTTTTTTGTAAACAATGACAATAACGTCCTTATGCTGGTTTACTTTGTTGTTAAAATTTGTATGTAGTAGACATCTGACAGGTTGACTTTTATAAAAGTAAAAAAACTAATGTTTTCACATGCACACAGTATTGCTAACATTTTTGTATTTGAAACTAACAAACAACAAGTAAATGTAACATGCAACAATTTATTTTTGACTAAAACGATAAAATACATAATAAATTTTTATAAAACCAAAGGTTTTCATATAAATTCTAAAAATTAAGTAAACTTTATACTACAAGATTAATATCGATGGTTTAATGCAGAAAGGCCTTAACTCGCTTTTTATTTTTTCGGAGGAGAATTAAAAACCTTTAGCACTTACATAAACAAATGTTATTAGTAAAAGGAATCTTATATTTTTGTATTGGAATTTGTTCGATCAATTTAATTTTTCTCTGTTCACTTTTTAATGAGTTAACACGATAATATTGTTACGTTTTTAACTTTTATAAACGTTGGTTTATTTCCTTTAAATAAACCGGGTTTGTTTCTGTTGCAATCAAAATAACCAATTCTACTGCTGACATCAATTGTTACGTTTTACCTTCAAAAACGTACGTTTATCTCCTTTAGATAAACCGAGTTGGTGTTCTTTGCAATTAAAATAACACACACACTCTTTTGTTTGATAAATGAGAGCTCTTGAACCAAAATTGTTAATACTTTAAACTTTTGTATAAAAAAGGTTATAAAAAATGTCTGTAATCCACCTGTCTGCATTTTTTTTTTCGCTAAAATGACGCTGACAAAATGCCAATTTGTCATCATCACAAGAATTAATTCTCAACTCTTGCCGACTAGCTGCCTATTTTTCAGTATCAAATCGTAATAAATATATAACAAAAAAAAAAAAAAACAACTAAAAAATAAAATAAAAAAATATTTTTACCATTATCGATTTTAAATTTGAATTAAAAAAATTAAATTTGATAGAAACATTGAAATGAATATAATTTTTATTTGAATAAATTGAATCTTCTAACAAAAATTAAAAGAATCAAATTTGAAATATGGAATATACGGCCTGATTACGAGTGTCGAATTTGTAGTCGATATTTTCGACTCCATATAAAATAATTTTGTATATAATGGAAATTATAAAGAAGTGAAACTCTGATGCTGGATTTTTTTAAATCTGAATGCTACACAGAAAAAACAGTAGGCACCAACAATGGAAATTTGTAGAAGCAATCACATTTCTTTTAAATTGAAATTTTATTTCCAAAAATTTTTTTGTTCGAAATATTTGTAACTCGTTCGTAAATTGTTATCTTTAATATAAAAATTCTTTAAAAATAAAAATTCAAAGTTGCAAAAAAAAAAAAAAACAAAATTTTTTTTTGGATTTA
Organism: Leucophora obtusa; assembly: GCA_949987735.1. Lineage (NCBI taxonomy): Eukaryota > Metazoa > Arthropoda > Insecta > Diptera > Anthomyiidae > Leucophora > Leucophora obtusa. Next base: position 950,445 of record OX465297.1, read on the forward strand.
CAAAATTCTTTTTTGGTGCCCTTTTAAAAATTTTTTTTGTATTTACAAATTTGGTATGAGAAAGGTGTTTAAAAATTTAATTAGAATTTTGTAAATTCTTTCTGTGTATATATGGTAAATCCAATTGAAAAATTGTTCAAAAGTTGTGTTTTTGCGAATTTTCAGCAAATTCGACCTAGTCTCGACTTCGTAATAAGGCCGATAAATATTCTGGTTTATTGGCATATACCACTATGTTACACCCGATATAAGTTATACACTCACAATAATATGTGTTTAAAAACAACCTTAAATACATATTAAAGTAATTGAAAACATAATTAAATAGAGGACTATTGATTTTTCATTATATTAAAACCATTTTGTTATTTATTTTCAAATATTGCTTAAATAATGTATAAAAGAAAGGGAAACAATCGAAAGTCTGTTAAAACAATCTTCAATATTTAACTGACAAAACGTTAGGAAAAACGATTTTGTGATTTGTTTTTCTCATATTTGAAAGTTTTTTTTTTGCTTGAATTTTCAAAACCCTACACATACAACACATAGATTCATATTTTTATTTGCTATGCTTTTATGTATGAGTGAAGAATATTTTGGAATTTGAAATAATTTTGTATATAAAAGAACTATTTTGACCAAAAAACAAATCGAAATTATTCGAATTTTTTTTAATACAGAAAACAGCGAAAATATCTTAATTTTTTATCTAAAAATAGAAAATAAAATTTTAAACATTAAAGGAATTAAATGTGCTAAAATCCAAAACGTATTTAACAAATTGTGGAAAATAATCCGTTGTAGGCATGTCCCCCCCATCCGCATTTCTTGCCTAAGGAAATCTTCAGGGGACGACGTTTTTAGAATTTCTGGAAATATTTGTTAAGTTAAATTACAAACTCAATGAGAATTTCTTGTTCTCGTCTAGGAGTGCTATTATTCATGTATAAACAACAATAGAAAACAATGTTTTCATTTGACTGAAAATATCAACCTCTACTGGAAAGACATATTTTTTATAGTTTGTTTGTTTTTTATTGACTGATGCAATACAAAAAGTTAAACAATACCCAGGAAAATTTTTTACAATCGGTAGCCAACCACACCCATTCTACAAATGGTTTCACTGCAACCGATTCCATGGAACTGGTTCCGCACCCAGTTTCTGGGATCCTATATGGAAGGTGTGGGTGACGTAGAATCAGTTCCAGAACTAGTCCCAGAACTGATTCTAGAGCAACCGGTTCCACTTTGGAGCTATAAAAGGGGTTGCTTTTGGGACAAATTCAAACAAAAAGAATCGGTGTTAGAATCGACAGTAGAATGAAAAGTGGCTATTCCACAACCGATTCTTTGGAACAGAAAATTTTCCTGGGATATGTTTCTATGTATTTTAATTGATTCTTCAATTGATAAAAAATAAACTTCACCTATTACTTTTTAAATAAACCTCAATCGGTTATGGAAAATATATTGTGAGTGTATAATTAAGCATTAATAAATATTAAGAAACATATTCTATTTTGGGTTTAACCAATTTTAGTATTTCTTTCATGCTGTTTTATTATAATTACATTATTTGCCACTCAAACATTAACAATTGCCAACCACTCTTCATTATCTAATGAACCACAAAATCATGTGGCAAACAGTGTTTATATTATTTGAAAACAGTATGATATCTAAAGCTAAAGATCTTTTATGATGTTGATTATAATGTTTATGAGGCAGTTTTATGTGTAAGAGTTACTTCTTTCTATTCGTACAAATAATGCATGTAATGGTTTATAAACCATTTATTATACCCTACACCACTATGTGGTCAGGGTATTATAAGTTTGTGCTGATGTTTGTAACACCAAAAAATATTGGTCGTAGACCCACCTTATAGTATACCGATCGGTTCAGAATTTTTTTTTATTTCGATTTAACGATGTCCGTCTGTCCGTCCGTCCGTCCGTCCGTCCGTCCGTCCGTCTGTCTGTCTGTCCATGCAATCTTGTACGCACTCTACAGGTCGCACCTATTAAGATATTTCGATGAAATTTGGTACATAGACCTATGTTGGCCCAAGGACAAACAAGTTTGATTTTTTTGAACATCGGTCCATGTTTAGACCTAGTGCCCATATAAGGGTCCTACCAAAATTATATTGTTTATACGCTGCAGGTCGTAAATATTAAGATATTTTGATGAAATTTGGTACACAGACCTATATTGGCCCAATAACGCAGCCTATTGATTTTGGTGAACATCGGTCCATGTTTAGACCTAGTGCCCATATAAGGGTCCTACCAAAATTATACTGTTTATACGCTGCAGGTCGTAAATATTAAGATATTTTGATAAAATTTGGTATACAGACCTACATTGGCCCAGTAACGCAGCCTATTGATTTTGGTGAACATCGGTCCATGTTTAGACCTAGTGCCCATATAAGGGTCCTACTAAAATTATATGGTTTATACGCTGCAGGTCGCAAATATTAAGATATTTTGATAAAATTTGGTACACAGACCTACGTTGGCCCAAGGACAAAGCCTATTGATTTTGGTGAACATCGGTCCATGTTTAGACCTAGTGCCCATATAAGGGTCCTACCAAAATTATATTGTTTATACGCTGCAGGTCGCAAATATTAAGATATTTTGATGAAATTTGGTACACCGACTTATGGCAGCCGAAGGACGAAGCCTATTGATTTTGGTGAACATCGGTCTATGTTTAGACCTAGTGCCCATATAAGGGTCCCCCCAAAATTATATTGTTTATACGATGCACGTCGTAAATATTAAGATATTTTGACGAAATTTGGTACACAGACCTATTTTGGCCCACGGACGAAGCCTATTGATTTTGATGAACATCGGTCCATGTTTAGACCTAGTGCCCATATAAGGGTCCTACCAAAATTATACTGTTTATACGCTGCAGGTCGCAAATATTAAGATATTTTGATGAAATTTGGTACACAGACGTATATTGGCCCAATAACGCAGCCTATTGATTTTGGTGACATTAGTTGGCTTTTACCCAGACTGGTGTAGGGTATTCTATAGTCGGCATGCCCGACTTTAACCTTTTTACTCGTTTAATCATATCTTTTGTTGTGAAGTAAAGTTTCTGTAGTCAGGATTACCCAGCAAAAAAAAAAAAAGATATGAAAAAGCAGTAGAAAAAACACTACAATTAATGATTTAGATGTACTTCTTTTTTAATAAAACACATTGAGTTGTCATGGGAATGGAGTTCACATTTTTTCAGTACTTTTTGAAGTGCAAATTAAACTCTATTTCGTCAATTGAAAGTAAAAAAAAAAAATCGGAAAAAAATTATATTTTATTTATTTTTAAAAAATTTTTATTGCTGCCACCAGATATCGAACTTGTGACCTCAAGATTGCTTGTCTAGCCCTCTACTGCTGACTGGCATAAAAACACCACTTTGTCATTGCAAGATATTTGTCTTATTCTCTTCAAAAAAAAAAAAAAAAAAAAAAAACAGTTGCAAAAATTGCAGTGCACATTCAGTATTTTTTCATGATTTTGATTTTATTTCCTTTTAAAAATTGTGAAACTAAAAAAAATATTGAATTTACGGTGTATAATTTATATATGTATATTAAAAAAAATTCGCCGGGACTTGAACTCGCAATCATCTGTTTGGAAAGAAACTGTATCCAAATCACTTCTTAGGGTCACTTGTAGAGTAAAAATGCTTTAGAATCAACATATTAGTGATTTTTTGGATGCTTCTAAAAAAGCTTTAAAAATAAACTAACGGTTACTTTGGAAGCAATTAAAGAGGCGATTTCTTGAAGTTCAGAATTACTTCTAAAAAGCAGTAAAAATACCCCAACTGATACTTTGCAAGCAACGCAAGAAGTTTTGTAAATCAGGACATCCAATTTTTTCTTTGCTGGGTGGCAGCACATTGCCCTTAATGTAAAAATATAAAATACCAAGAAATATGGTTCAATAAAGTTGTTTTATTTCAAAAGACCCTTTTGTTACAACTCACCTTTGTTATTTCAAAATTGTTAGAATTTCAAAATTTCCATGCATCCTAATAACAGTTTTTCTTTGCATTTTTTTTTTAAAACATAATAATGATGATGATTTAAATTTACAATCAAGTCGCTTCCAGCATAAAGGAAACATTGTCGTCTATCTAGAGATTTTTTTGTTTATTCTCCAAGTTTAAGTGGTATTTTTAAATCAAGAATTTCATTTTGCTGATAGCAGTAGGAATGAGTAGTATATTAAATTTTGCATAAAACTGGAATTGCTTTACTTTTTTTTTTTTTGTTAACAATCATAAAAAGCTGTATGAATGTATGTTTTTGTCTGTTTTATAATATTTTTGTTTTTACCTTTTCATTCATTGCCCTGAGAATAGCTTTAGATATGTCGATGATATATTTTCTATATTTTATACAGAGTTGGAAGTTATTACGCATTTTAATTTTCATTTTCATTATTTTTTTATTTTTGTACTATGGTAATTTTTTTCTTTTTTCATGACCTTTTAGAATATTTGATATGCCGCTTAAAGTCTAAATAACAATTAAGCCTTCATTTTTGGGTTCTAAAGCTTTGGAGTGCCCCACAAGTGTTTCTCAAACAATTGTTTTTATACAATATGAACAACCAATAGAAATGCAATTAGAAATCAAATCTCATTAAAATTACTTTTTGTAAAATAAAAAAGATGAAACGTCAATTACATAAAATAATGGTAGTGGAAATATAAAGATAATGAAATTGGCCCAACTCTGATTTTGTGATATGTATGTATTTCTAAGGATTTCGTTATGGAAATTTTTTTGAGGATTTTTCATTTTACATTTGTATGAATTTTTAATAAAACAAAAACAGCATACAAACATATAAAATTTTCTTAAAAACATTCATACAAACACAAAGAAATTAACTTAATGGTTATGGCAAGGTGTTCTGAGAAGTATTCTATAGAGTATATACAATATACAGTGGTGGCCACGAATTTAACACAATTTAAGTTTTTTCTAATTTTAGTATTGTTGCCTTTATTTTTAAAGAATAAAATAAGGGCTAAATTCGCCACGAATGGGAAGGGGATGGTTCAGAAAATTGTATAGAATTTTAACGTAATGTTTGTTTTTTCATTTTGTCACTTGTTTTAAGTGGGCGTGGCTTTTAACGAAAAATTAGCGATATCAACCTTTTATCAAATTACATAATAAAATTTAGGCAGTACTGATCGGTTCTGTACAAACTGTATATTTATGAAAATCCTATACAATTTCCTTAAGTCTTGCATTATTTTTATCTACAAATAGTCACCAGACTTAAAATTGCAACACTTTAAACATGACCAAATTTTTCTTTGTTTTTAGCGATTTTTAATAAAGTTAACAGCACTTAAATTTTAGAGTGAATAGTTAATGCTTTTCTTACCACAAGATTTCAGCCAAGATTTTTTTACGTTATAGTAAAAAACGTTCCATGTTAAAATTTCAGTGTTGTTAACTTCCTTTTAAAATCGCTAAAAAGAAAGAAAAATTTTGTCATGTTTAAAGTGTAATTAATTAATGTTAACTCCTTTATTCACATTTTTTAGACAACAATTTATGGTTTCTACATAAATTTTTAAGCCAGCCAGCGTTATTTAACATAAAAAATTGGTCAATTAGACACCATGCTCATTTATTAATTGTTAAAGGTTTTTATGTCGATTTTCGTGTCGATTGGCACTTTTTTACATTTTAAAAATTTGGGGTCATTTTGATCCCATGTGGCTTTAAGGTTAATTTCATACTTTTTATTACTATGTATAAAATTTGGTATTAACAGAGATATTTGGCTAATTTTGACCAAATTCCGCAAAAAAACAATACAATGTTTTGATATACTTTCAGGAAAAATCGAAAATTTTCAAAAATTTCACCTTTGACCTTGGTAAAGATAGGGTTAACGTTGTCATAGGTTTAAAAAATTTTCGCAAAACAATGTTTTGTATTAGAATTAGAAGAAATCGGAAGTGATTTTATTACAGCTAGCTAAAACACAAAAAATTAATACTATTATCTAAATTATTATCCAAAATCACAGTTTTCTCTAAAATGTTTAAAATTAGAACGCCGTCACTGCTAAGTTTAAGGAGGTTTATGTGTAATTTTCAGTAGAATTATTCTCTAAGGTGTATTTAAAAAGTTTTATACATTGACCACTTTTTTATATTTTGTTGAACAAAATTTAAAAAAATTCAAAATTAGAGTTATTTATAAAAAAAATCCCATATTTGGCCATACCTGGAACTAGGTTATCATAATCCATGAGAGACAAAAATTTATATCTGAATATTTATAGATCTTGGAAATAAAACTAGAGTATAACATTGTATGTTTTTGAAAAAAATTTTTATTTTTTTACGATTTTCATACTTAATCTCATTTTAACCCTACAATATTCTCCAACCGATTTTGGATTTTTATGCATTGACGGCCTTAAATCCCAAATTGAAAAATAAGGTCCACCCTAATGTATATACATTAATATGTATGTGTAATCCTTTTTTCCCAAATGGATATACATATCTCTATTTTAATCTCTTGTTATGGCATTTGGTTACCTTTAATTTCCGTCTTTTTATAATGATGTTTTGTTTTATAAAAGTATTTATCTAACTTATGTTGCCTTTCAAAGGATACATTTTTTTAATCTATTGAAATCAAAAAAGTAATTTTCTAATTTCATTTTAGTTAATAAGCTTTAATTCTTTATTGTATATTATTGTTTGCTATAAGGTAATAATAATATAAATACAAATACATATACTTATGCTCGTACTAGCAAAAATGGACAAATAAAGGTCGACATCCTTTTTGGCACAAAATAAATCCCCTTTTATAATCTATACAACACACACATACATACTCAGAATATTTGCACTGTGTTGCAAACTAAACAAACAATTCTTTGTTATAAGCAAAAAAGAAAAACAACAGCAACAACATATTTATATCGATTGATTCTGATAATACTGAAAGTGAATAAACTTTAAGGCCAGCAGTTTTATATATTTTTGCTGCGTATTACAAAAATAAAATTTTATTTTTATCTTATAAAATAATCAATAATATATAGGAAAGGGGTGAATAAGAGGTCTCCCGTTATATATACTAGCAAATTTTATTATAACTGTTGAGGTTAAATACATAAACTCGAATTAATGTTAGTTTCAAAATACACACTGATAAAAATAATTAATAATAGTTAAAAAAAATTGTTTAAAAAAGATTCATTTAGGGTCTTTTGTTTTGAAATTTAAAATTTCCTTAAATATTTATTTATTTATAAATAATCATATATTTATTTAATAATTTTCAAAATAAACTTTTAGATGGAATGGATATTTCATATACAATAATTGCTGTGCATAGATGCTCTAATTTTTTTTTTCTGAAATAACAAAATATTTTAAAACTATGATGGCTTTTATCTGAGCATGCATCACAGATTCTAAGGTCTTTTGTATTTTCATTAAATTCTTATTATATTATGTCTATAGACAAATTAAAAATTCTAAGACAAAAATTCCTTATAGAAAATCTAGCCTTATTAAAAATCTAAGATTATAAAGAAAATTTCATTAGTTTTACAAAAAATTTCATTAAAACTCTTCCACGAAAAATACTGTATGTAAACCAACATTTCATTTGAATATAATCATATCTGTAATTGATCGAGAATACTCTGAGAGTAATTTATGAATCCCCTAGCAATGTGGAATTTTATAAATTTGCCTCATTGTACAAGGTTCTTTTTTCCCAAATGACACAAGAAAAATATTACTGTACTGATTAGAGTTGTGAAATTTCGATACTTTTTGAGTACTCAATACTACTCAATACTTTTCAATTCAATACTCGATACTACTCAATACTTTTAACGGTTTTTTTGAATTTAAAAATAAAAATGTTATTAATTCGTATTTAATAGGAAAAATAATAACAATTCACATACACGTGTTAAATAATTATTTTTACTTACATGTTAATTAATTTAAAACAATTTAAATAAATTAATTTAATAATTTTTCCCAAAAATTCGTTACAAATTTCTTTGCTTCACAAATAGAGTTGTATTTTCAGAGTTGTATTTTTAGAGTAATATTTTTAGAGTTGTATTTTCATACGAAAAATACACATTTCTACCGAAAATTGCATCTTTAAAAGTATTGAGTAGTACCGTTTCAGTATTGAGTACTCAAAAAAACAGTCAGTACAACTCTAGTACTGATACAGTATTGCCCATATTGAGGTGTATTTTGTACCATATGAAAAGTTATACCCCTAATGTATACGCGTTATATTTCAAACCGAAAATAGGATGAAATCTATTGTTTTTAATACTTTATACTTTATACATACACAGCCAGACAGGTGTAACATAAGTTGATGTTTTAATTTAATTAATTTTACTTTCGCTTGTCATCACACCATTGCACATGTGGTTTGACAGAACTAGGTACCATCGTTCATCTGTGTACAACGTCTAGTAGTAGTTTATACGTTATTAAAGTGTTGAAAGATAACACATTTGTGATTTTACAATCGTTGTCATACCATCTCGAGGGCTTTAGCAGCCCTCAAAATCTTAACTCGAAAATATTCTTTAAATTTATACTACCACAACTTTTGCTTAAAAGGATATACACTAGTATAAGTATAATATATTACATGTCTATTAGACAAACAAACTCTCTTAAATATACTTACATATAAGGCTTTCCAGATCAACCATCCAGCTAAAAAAATGTATTGTATTAATGTCAAATTTACAGTATTTATTGCACTAAATGATACGAATAAATCATGGAACAACTTTTCCAATTTTTTTTAAGTGGGCGAAATAAGCATGATTAAATATTAACAAATTTAGATTTTTCTAACGTGCTACCGTAGTAAGATAGCATGCTTTTTGAAGTTTAACCAGTAGAAAGCTATCAAAGTTATGATAAATTCTGATTTACTACTTAAAATAGTACGAATTGTGAATTTCTCATTATTCATTATATTTTATCTGGCTGATGTCCTATATTAAAAATTTAAAACAAATAGCTTTTATTTTAATCAATAACTAATTTATTTCAAGTCCTAATATTTTGGAGCCAACGCTGTTAGTCATCTTATTGGGGAGATCTATTTCAAAAATACGTCAATTTATTTTAATAATATTATAAATTACACAACTAATATCTCTCTCTCTCTTCATTCCATAGCTCTTGAGAGAGCATAGTCACATAAATATGAACATTAAAAATAATAAAATATACAAAACTGAAATTATTTCTTTTAAAATGAATAATTTTTGTTAAATTTTAGATCATATCAATCAAAACAAAATATTCAAAAACGTAAAAAGTCTAACGATGAACGGTGGGTATCATACTGTAGGTTTAACTTTAACTTAACTATAAACAAAAGGAAATGTCAAAAAATAGTACACAAAACAACAACAAATTTTTGGGTTAACTATTAACTAAAGTTTAAACCTGCAGTATGAGACCCACCGGAAATGGCTTAGTTTAACTAGTAAAAGCAGGGATCGGCAAACATATACAACCTTATTTTGTGCTTGTATGAGTGAGTTACAGCCTCTCAATGCACTGACAAAGAACGTTTGTATAATAATTCGAAAATTTTAAATGTTTATAATGGGAATATAAAATAAAAATATAAAAGCAAAGAACAACTACAAAAACAAATATCAAAAAACAACAACACAAAAAAAAAATAAAAACAAAATAACTTAAAAATAAATTACCAAATAAATGTATCAATAAACATTATGAAGAGTGTAAAAAATCTGGCAAACAAGCGATCTGGCAACCTACTTCATTGAATGCTTGTTTGCGACTAAGTTATTTTTTTGTTCTATGTGTGAGCTTATGTAGCAGTGATGGTATTTGAGAATTTTCGTTTGGTGCCTCAATGATGCCAAAAAAGTGCCACAAAAGCTTTAAAAGTGCAAAAAAAAAAATTAAGCAACATTTAATGTTTCAAAAAAAATATGTTCAGCTTTTATTTCAGATATTTATACATTTGTTACTTTAACCCTTAAATGCATGGTGTAGCCATTTGGCAGCATACCAGTTTCTTAATAAAAAACGCCACTTGATGCATAAAACTCAATTTTTGGGCATTGGGGCCCCTTCTGCACAAAGTGCTCTTATAAACTATAACTCAGATTTTTTAAACAGTTATAGGAAAAATCTTGGTTTTGCTTCGTATGTTTGTGAAAAATCTAAAACACGCGTTTTTTTTACAAAAAGTGCAATATTCAAAAATGTTTGTTTAAATATTTAAAGTGGTATTCTCGCAATAAAATTAATTTTGGCAACAATAAATGTATAATTAATATTTCATATATTTTTTTTGTTTCTTTTTTTTCATACACGTTAAAATAATCACAATTTAGCTATTTGGCAATTTTTTTTTGGTATTTTTCTTGAAATGTACACGCCTTTAGAAATCATATATAAAGAAATGGTTAAAATTGTAGAGATCATGCATTTAAGGGTTAAGTAAAAGACAAAAAAAAAGGCGGGCAACTTATCTAAAAAGTAACCCGAGTTTAACATTACCTACCACAAATATTTTCATATAAAAATGCCATTCTTAGCTATAGTAAAGCACTAAACTTACGTTATTTTAAGATAAGTTAGCAGGTCCAAGACTTTCAAAAAATTTTACAATTAAATTTGACAATACAATAGAATCAATTAAGGTTTATCTAATTTTATCCCCGTTGCTTTTATTTTTAAATATCAAAATAATGATTAAATTGTCACCGAAGAACTGGAAGGTGGTCCAAAAAATTGTAGATATTTTTAGTGTAGCATTTGTTTTTTAATTTTGCTACCCCTTCTTAATAGGCGTGGCTTTTAATGAAAAACCAGCGATATCGACCTTTTATCAAATTATATAGAAATTTTCGTAAAAAGTGCCAAAATTCTATGGAGAGTGCCAAGGTGCCATTGAACATTCAATAGTGCCACAAATGGCACTTTTGTGCCACTTTTACCAACAGTGTTATGTAGGTGTGAGAGAGCGCCCATGGGCATATGTGTTGCCGACGCCTGGTCTAAAGTAATAAAAAACCAAATTGCGAATAATCAAACTGATTTATACGCTTCATTCACCTACTTTTTTTAATAAAGTGTGCATATTTTACTAGAACTTTGTAAAACTAACTTGAAAATTATGTAGTTGTATAATTACCAGAGAAGACAGAAAAAAGGAAAATCCCATGTGTTTAAAGCAAAAAAATATTGTAAAAAAGCAAGAAAAAAAGCAAAAGTAAAAAAACTTGGAAAAATAACATTTTTTTTAAAAACAAAATTAAAAGTTAAGAGAAAAATATTTCTTGTGAGAAGAAAAAGTATTTTTTTGGCAAAACGTCTTAAAAAAAGCAATTCAAAGCTCAAAAATCTTAAGAAAAAGGTATTTTAAAGCTAAAAAACGGAAAATCCAAAAAAGCTAAAAGAAGCAAATATGAGTAAAACAAACAAAAAAAACAAAAACAGCAATTTTGTCTTCTCTGATAATTACATAGCTCTTAGGTAGGGTTTGGGGTTCGGGAATTCCCGGGAAATCCCGGGAAAAGTTTGCCGGGAATTCCCGGGAAAATAATATATTTTTCCCGGGAAAACGGGAAATTTTAAAAATATTAAATTTTTTAAATTGTTTTTGTTTCGAATAGGATTTTTTATTTTTAGTCATAAAAAACATTTTAAATACCAAAACGAAAATGTCATTGTTAAAATCTTTTAAAAGGGAATACATTTATTTGACACAGAAATAAAATCATTGCCAAGTAATTAGGAGCATTTCAACTAATAAAGATTTTTCGCATAACTTATTCAAAATTTAAGTAGTTAAACCTAAAAACTTGGTAAAATGTTTAAAAGAAATATGAAAAAATAGCTTTGTTTCTTACAAATAATCACCCTTAGTATCTAAATTTTTCAAATGTATAATTTAGGTAAAGTCGACTTTAGTTAAAATATTGGGTGGCAGTATACCTTGACTTGGTTTATTTTTGGAGCATTCTGATTGGTTAATTTATTTTTAACCAATCAAAATATTTGAAAATATAAATATTTTTGTAAGGTTTTCATACACAAAATGAACAAAACCGTTTGATTAAAAATAAAGTCGACTTTAAATTTAAAATACTCCTTTATATTAAGGGTCAATAATTTAATAAGTAACGTTTTCATTAATAAATATGAAAAGAAAAGACTAATGGTTAACGGTGGTATCTAAATTTGGTTATCCGACATCTAAATTTGGTTCACAAAAAAAAAAAAAAAATTGATGGTCATGCAACTTCTCTTGAAGAAAACAAGAACAATGTTTCAGCTAAAATTAGCAAAGTACCCGAAGAAAAAAGTGTAAGCTGAATAGGCATTAAAGGTTTTATGGTAGGGCAAACATTTCCTGAAATGGTTCCAAATTAGCCGCAGTCAATCCGCACCATAACTAGATCTTCGTTTATTCGAGAAAGTTTTTATAATAAAAACCTGGCATTGCAAAAAAATGAAACCGATATAAAGAACATTATATTAAATTACTACAATCATGTAAAAGATATCATGATAAAAGAAATATCGAGCAATATTTCTAACAATGGGAGATTTACTATATTTTTAGATGAATGGACAAGAATATCACAAAAGAGATATTTGAACATATGTAAAAACGGAAATAATTCATTTTATAACCTGGGGTTGGTTTATATATCAGGAAGATGTAATGCTGATGAAATAAGAAGAATTGTAGAAATAAGACTAGAAGAGTTTTATTTGTCTTTGGAAAATAACATTGTGGCCACCATATCTAATGGGCCAAGTGTGATGAAACGGTTTGTTTCCGACAGTCCAGTAGTAGGTGCTTTCTGCTGGAATCATGCAATTCATTTGGCAGTACTGCGAGTAATTTATGTGAAATCAAATGTTCAACATTCTGATATTTTTTACTTTGAATTCTGACTACCCAGTCTGCATTTGTACTGAAATAGTGCTTTTTTTTTAACAAAAATTACTTATATGGGTGGTTTTCATTAACAATTTTGATTAAAAATATTTCCCGGGATTCCCGGGAATCCCGGGAATCAAATTTTTTCATTCCCGTTTCCCGGGAAATAAAAAAGTCCGGGAAATCCCAAACCCTACTCTTAGGTAATATTCCCCCTGTTTTTTTCTGTGTGTACGCAATAATCGAGTGCTGCCTTGAAAAACAATTGTTTCAGTTTTACTAAAAAAACATTTCTTTTTAAAATTTAGAAATGCAATTGATGCAAAACAAAAAAAATTTTTTGGGCTTTTCTCTTAATAATCTTTATTTTACAAAACGATTCAGACATATTTTGCAGAAACAGAAAACTTTTTCCGCAAAATGTCACATCAAACTGTTGTAGAGATCTATAAGTAGCCTCCAAAAATGTTTTTGTTATTTTTGCCATATCAGCTTAAAATTCTGGTGCACATACACTCAAAAAAAAAGTCAGTAAAGTCAGCAAAAAATGTTGCTGTGTCAGCAAATTTTTAGTCAGGAGCGTGCTTGCAAAAAAGTTGGTAATTTCAGCAAAAGGTTTGCTGAAAATCAGCGAGCTGATTTTTACCAAAAAAATAGTAATCTTCAGCAAAAGTTTTGCTAACACTTAGTCGACTGCAAATGAAAAAAATCCTTGCTAAAATCACTAAATTTTTTGCTGAATATTAGTAGACTGAAAAAAACTCAAAAAACTTGTAGGGAAATTTTACTTTTTTGAGTATAGTTTGAGTATGTCGTATGTCGTGATAGCTCAGATGGCAAGGCTGTCAACTGATTATCTAGAGTCCCAGGTTCGATTCCCGGCACGTGCTCATTTTATTAAAAAAATAAGATATTTCTGTTTAAAAAATCTATTTTTGAACTCAAAATTTTTCAATATTTGTAAGTTATTGGTAACCAATTATTTTTCGCGACAACACCAAAATAAATACAAAATTAGTTACTATTACCAGTAATGGCTTATATATCCCATTATTTGGCAATGATTTTCTACACTGGGTGTAAAACAAAAATTTATATTGCATTAAAGGAATTAAATATGCTAAAATCCCAAACGTATTTAACAAATTGTGAAAAATAATCCGTTGTAGGCATGTCCCTATCCGGATTTCATTCTTCTTGCCTAAGGAAATCGTCAGGGGACGACGTTTTTAGAATTTCTGGAAATATTTGTTAAGTTAAATTACAAACTCAATGAGAATTTCTTGTTCTCGTTTAGGAGCGTTATTACACATTTAAAATATCAAAGAAAAAACAAAAACAACAACAAAAAATTTTCAACAATTTGCTTTGTCATCTTCCAATGTACTACTCTGTTGTTTTGACAGAAACAAAAATTCATATTAATTTTTGCTGAATATTTTCGATGTGCAATAAATATTCAACGAAAGGTTTAATTAAAACGAAGAGCATTTCAGAAAGAGTTCTGATTTTTTATGTAATTTTTTTTATATTTCTTTTACAAATTTCCAGCATTCCCAAATTCCAGTTTAAAAAATAGTTACATATGTTATTTGTAGCATATAGCGCAATAAATGCTATTTTACATTGATACAATATACATTTTTAGCTGGATACTTGGTATAGTTTGCCTGATATATGAAATGATACAGAAGAAATTTCACTAAATATTACTACAGTTAACATGTGCAGATATATGTGCAGATATATGTAGCTCCAATACACTAATAAAAAAAAGTCGGAAAAAATTTTTAGAATTTGCAGTTTTTTTTTTTAAATATTTTTTTAATCTAGATTTTAATTTAGTCTTCTGAAATCAACAGAGTACTATTTTTTAGCAAATATTTCTGTTGATTTTAGCAGAACAATGTTTTATTTGCAATCAACTAAATTTAAGTTAAATATTACAAAAATTTTGTAGATATAACAGTTTGTTTTTACTATTTTTGTTTACATATCTTAAGTAACCAATTTGTCATTTTCAATCAACTAAAACTTAATGCAAATATAACTAAAATTTTGTAAATTTAACGGTTTTATTGTTGCTGTTATCTTACTACTACTAATTAGCAAAAAACAACTGCTAATTTCAGCAGTTTCTTTTGGAAAGTAATTTTTAGCTAATTTTTAGTCGCTTTTTCGATTATTTTTACAGGTTTATTTCTATGAGTGTATAAAAAACAATGTATGTAGTGACATTTCATTACAAAATTAATAGACAGTAAACTGATTGTGACATAAACATATTCTCACACACATTCTCTTATACAGGAAACACAGTGCTTCAAGTTTATTTCACACTTTAAACCCATAACAAAACACCTACACAGACATGTACACTAGGGTGGGTCGATTTAGCAATCGATATTGTGCCATCGATTTTTCGATAGCTTTTGGCATGGGGAAGAAAAAGTTCTACTACGACATATCAAAAAAATCAAAAATCATTTTCGAGGCTCCCAAATTTAAATTTTTTGACTTTTTTTTCAACTTTTATTTTTAAGGTTTTTTTTTAGTAGGTAATAAATAAAAAGAACTGATTTAATTTTTTTTAATATTAAAATTGTAAGCTAAAAACGATGGCGATATATTTTTTTTTCAAAAAAAAATGTTTTTTTTTTCGAGGTTTTTAGCCGAGTTTTTTTCGAAATTTGGGCGCCTCGAAAATGATTTTTTTGATATGTCGTAGTGGAACTTTTTTTCCTCATGCCAAAAGCTATCGAAAAATTGATGGCACAATATCGACAAATGTTTGTCCTTACAAATCGACCCACCCTAATGTACACACATACTTATAGACAAGTATTTTAACATGATTTCACTTGTTTCAAATCTTTATCATCATGGTAAAAGTATTTTAGATTTCTATTTTAGTATGAATTTATAAATATTACATGTCCATTTGTATGAATATGTGTTGGACTGCATATGAGTGTGTGGTTTTTAGAAGATTTTCCTATATTACTTTACTTTTATGTATATGACTTGTTTATATGAAGATAAATTAATGGTATTATATTAGTTAAAGGATTAGTAGTCAATTTACACAATTTAAGCTAGGGGCCACATTTGCTATGTGTTTTACAAACAAATCATTTAATTGTCATGATTTAACAATAAATAATGTAATAAAAGTGTAATGAATGTATAGTTTGACGTCTCTCTATACACATCTGTGGAGTCTTGGTAAAAACACTTGTTTCAAAAACATACATACATTGCATATATTGTTTGTATACATTTTCTAACAAATTTTAAAAATTTGGGTTATAAAATAATAATACGGAAATGCTTTTCATTGGAAACGTTTGTTTTATATACAACAGTCTCTTGAAAACTTATCGCTAAACAAATAGTTTTCTCAAAAGAAAATTTGACAAAAACTTAAAACAAATATTTATAACAAATCTTTATAGCAGATTTGAGGAGCCTCTTATCTTTCACTGTATAAGGTATAGAAATGTGAGGCCTAGACAGAAATAGACGTATTCTAAAGTTTAGTTGACTACAAAGATTTTGGAAATACTTCTTGTGACGACGTAAGTGGTTTTGTCAAAAGTCCACATTATCTTTTCTACACACAGTTGATTTTTATGTACTTATCAAATATTTTCTTAAAAATGGCGATATAAACAAATAGCTAAACTAATTAATTGCTAAAAGATTTCTATGCACAACATTTTGGTACATACATTTCTATAAAATTCTAAACATATTTCTGTGCAAATGCCTGAAATGTAGACCTTAGGCGAATGAGCATTATAAACAAGAATTATAATTACTCATACGCCATAGGTTACCATATTTTTTTAAAGATTATGTGTTTGTTTATCTTAAATTAGAGTGTTGTTGTTTGTTTTGTTTTTTTTAATCTTTGTCAAATGTGATTTATCACTGGTAATAAACGTTGTGGACGTTGTCCTCGGGGAATCATTATTTACAAATAGCATTATGATGAATGATGTTTGTTTCTTCTACGTTTGTTATCGTGGTTGCTGCTAAGCAAAAACAAAAAAAAAAAAACTCCACACAGGTCGTGTTTTAGCTAACAAGGAAACTACTATGTGGTGGAATTGGCAGATGTTAATGAAACTTGGAGAACACAGAGAAAAAATTTGCCATTTTCCAACTGAAATTCGGTTACATCTACTAAAATAGGTTGGTGTAACTGAATATTGGATACCACAACAAAATTCAGTTAAAGCAACTGAATTTTAGTTGCAATACCAAAAATATTTAGGAATCACATTCCATTTCATTTCATTTGGCATCCAATATGTCTATAGATTTTGTAATTTATGGAGAAATAAATTTAAAAATCAAAAACTGGTTGTTTTCGACCGCACTTGTTAATTCCTAAGCGAGAGATTGTGCAAACAAAATAACTGCTTCCAAATTTTTTGAACTCTACAATATATCCAAGTATTATTAAGATCTGCTAGCTACACCACTACGTAGTTTCCTTGTAAGAAAAAGTTATCTACTTCCCTAGAGATGCACCTGTGCATAGTTGGTATGTCTTTTCTTTGGCTTGTTGTGTTTATCTCTTCTGTATCTCTCAATACGTCACTTGATGATGTATTACATTGTTGTGGTTACAACAAATATTTAAAATAATTTGCCAGCGTAGTGTTGTAAAAAAGAATTTATTAAGACCACCTATTCCATCGTTCAAATACATAGTTGTCAATTACAAAAAAGAAAAAAAAAATTAAACGTTTGTTATCCTTATTAAAAGTTTAGAAGCACTTAGTTAAACTTTTGACATTTTTCAAATTGTAATGATGACTTGAACATAAAGATATAAATTGTATTCCAAATGAAGGGGAAATTTTTTTA
This sequence comes from Leucophora obtusa, assembly GCA_949987735.1. Taxonomy (NCBI): domain Eukaryota; kingdom Metazoa; phylum Arthropoda; class Insecta; order Diptera; family Anthomyiidae; genus Leucophora; species Leucophora obtusa. The sequence goes on from OX465297.1 coordinate 968,350, forward strand.
TTATTTCTAGTTTCTAAATTGTGACAAAAATAATCACACGGAAGAGTTGAAAACCATTGTTGTATAGAAAACAGTACACCCAGGAAAAAGATTGGTTGGAATTCGATCAAAACCATTAAAATAAATTTGCCAGGACGTTATTTTATTGTGAGTTACCTATAATTGAATACTACACCAAAAATATTTTACTATGTATTAAAAATAGGGAAAATGAACTAAAAAGCAATCCTTTTAACAAATTATTGGTACCTCCAATCAATTTTAAAATTAGTATCAGTTTAGTAATTCTATGCAGTAGAAGCAGCCATTTATTTAGTGAATATACAAGAAAATTGGTGTTATCTATAACCTTTATTAAAAAATTTCAATATTCGAAAGTGGTAACTACAAATACAGGTATCCTAATCAAATACAACCTTAAAGTCGAGTTTCTGTGACCCAACCGAATTGTGGATTGCATTGATAACACACACAACTATTGAATGGTTCTGGTAAAAGAAATTTTTTACTGTATTTGTTTTCCAAGCAAAACATATAAATTCAAAATTAGACTTCAAAACTAATAAGTGTTTGTGGTGTAGTCGGTAGAGAGTTGGCCTAGTACGCCGGATTTCCAAGTTCAAATCCCGGAAAAGACAAAAATTTATATGTTTTTTTTTTAAATTAAAATAAAATATTCATATGTATAAACAGTAAATATGGCTAAGAAAATTAAAAGTAGTTGTGGTTAGAGTTTGCTAAAAACCGCAAAATTTGAAAACCGCGGTTTCGGTTTTTCAAAATTATAAAAACCGCGGTTTCGGTTATTTTTCGGTTTTCTTGTGATATAAATAGAATCATTTTAAAATAATTAAATATGTATAAAAATTAAATAATTTAACACGTAGAAGAAATTTATTAAAATTCTATTAAATTGTAGATTTTTAGTTGATCTGAAGATTGTTACAATGAGTGTTATTTTTGTTCGGTTTAAGATCAAATATTACAAATTCCAAATAGAATTTACAATTTATTTTGCAACCAATAGAGAAAAACTTATGAAGATAACTTTCCTAGAACCAATGGTTGACAATTAATATGTGCGTTCCCGTACGTTACCGCGGATTCCCGCGGGAACCCAAAACAGCCCAAACAACAATTTGCACTCAATTTTGGGTAAGTTTGGGTAACTGCGGTAAAGTACGGAAACAGACATAATGCATTTTCAAGTGTTACCAAATTCACTAATATCAGATTGTCTTTATGGGGTTGTCTCTAGGCTATAATGTAGATTTTAGTTTTTTGAATATAAAATGTGCGTTCCCGTACGTTACCGCGGGTACCCGCAGAATCCCAAAACAGCCCAAACAACAACAATTTACACGCAATTTTGAATACGGGAACGCCTTTGGGATAGTTTGGGTAACCGCGGTAAAGTTCGGGACAGACATAAAGGGTGGTTAAATTTTGAGGGCCGATGTTGATTTTGAATAAAAAACAAATTATTTAGGAAATTATTGTCATTTCTTTTTATATGATAATATTGGTATTGTTAAAATACAATTGACATCGCCACCACGTGAGATAACACGTCCATTGAATTTCTCGCGCAAAAGAGCCATTGTTTCGTTGGCTGTGTGGCAAGTGGCACCATCCTGTTGAAACCACATATCGTCCAGGTCCACATTCTCAATTTCTGGTCACAAGAAGTCCGTTATAGCGAACACCATTCACGGTAACTGCTTGGCCAAACTCATTTTCTAAAAAGTACGGCCCGATGACGCCGCCAGCTCATAAACCGCACCATACACAAAAAACAGGTGTTTTCACATTTCATATAGAACCGATTTGCTGAAATTTGTGCACAATTCTCCGATTTGTGGACACATTTGGTTGATTATGCTGACCAAAGAAATCAAGAAATGCACGAAATGCATTTTGATTTGAACGCCCATTTTCATAATAAGCCTGAATAACTTTAACGCGTTGCTCGATTGTGTATCTTTCCATGGTTCAAATTGAGTTAGTCTGAAATTGAGAAATGTCAAATGAAATGCAGAAAAAAACTTGACGTTAAGGTGTGGTTCACATTCAACACCGGCCCTTAAAATTTAACCACCCTTTATATGTTCTATTTCAAAGAAAAGCATTTGATAAGTAAATTCAAACATTTTTGCTTATCATATTATGTTATTATAACTAACGAAAACCACATGTTTTTAACAAAGCTATTATTTTTCTCTATGTTATAGTTATTGCTTATTTATTGAAGCTCCTTCAATGGACAAAGCAATGATTGGTGCTTTTTTAACATTCAAGCTTTTAATTCTATTTATAGAAAATTTAGAACGAAAGTAAAGAACTTTTACACGGTTCCCAAGAAACATTTTAACGGACTCTCCGGCACGTACGGATTCATGAATCCGGCTTTTACGGCACGTTAACTGTCCTTAAGGTACGTATCCGTCAATGCTTGTACGTATACGGAACATTAACGGACCGTATAAATGGATTTTCGAACACAATACGTTTTAACTCCGTATTGGTGTATCCGTTTCCGTACCTTTAAATACGGATTTAATCGGTTTGTTTACAAAATAAAAAATTTTTGTAAAGTCGGTGCAAATATTATTATAATGGGAATATATGGAGAATATGCAATAGAGGAATTCTTTCTATCACACCATTAATCAAACAACATCAAGTAACAAGGTAAGATTTATGAAACTTAATGTTTCACAATGTTTTGTGTATAACATGTGAGAATTTGCATCGTATACACAGTCAATTAAACCATAACTAATTTATTGTCTCTTTTCCATATAGATGTTGGATTTTACTCCGGGTACCTAAGCGCTGGATAGATAGGTAAACCGAGCTAGATGTGCTAAATATTGTAATTATAAATAATAATTATTAATGAATTTATAAAAAAGAATAAAAAGTACTTTGTATTGAAAATAATAAACATATGGTCTATTTGTTTGAAAAAATCGGTAGGATATGGACAAGGAAATACTCCGTTATTACACGACATATCGGTCCGGAAACGGTCCGGAATTGACGGACTTTCAGCGAACTAGGCCGTTTTTTACATGACATAACGGTCCGTAAACGGTCCGTCATTGACGGACTTTAAACGGACTTGTCCGTTTTTAATACGACATACCGGTCCGTAAACGGCCCGTCATTGACGGATTTTCAACGGATTCGAATCAGTTTCGATGTTCCTTATGTTCCGTTTTCTGGTCCGTATACGGATCCAGAAAACGGTACGTATACGGAGTTGGATTCCGTTTATGACGGACCGAAAACGGTGCGTAAACGGAATGAATTGTTTGTTGGGTTGTTTGTTTTGTGTATAACATCCTAACCTATCATGCCGTATAAATGACTAACATGTTGCAATTAAGGGATATTACTTTATTTAGACATAGTAATAAAAATGCAAATATATGAAACATCCTATTAATTTAATGTCTGATAAAAATAAAGAGAAACAAAAAAAATTGCAAAACTAGCAAATAAAAGGTTTTTCTTAAAATTTTTTGTATGAAATATGTTTAGAAAAAAAAACTACAACACCTCACCCAATACATATTTTCCATCTTGGGTATGGAGAAATATCTGAAATAGAAATGGCAGTTTTTCACTCTACTGTAAGTAATTTAATTAAATCCAATTAGCGAATATCAAATATTGCAGTGGAATACTTTAATTGTGTAAAAATATAAATTGAAGTGATAAAACTGAAAAGGCAGACTGTTTATCGCTCTTTTATATAAAATATAATTAAAAATTAAAAGTTAAAGTGAAATCCTTGATCATTTAATTCGGAATTAAAAATTACGATAAAAAAGTGTCGGATAGAAAAATCTTTTTAAAATAGGGAGAATCTAACCCCATCTGTTGAACACTTTTCGAACTACACTCTAAAAAATGTTTGTAAATTTACTACTATAAAATGGGTAAAATTTTGTTTAATTTTACGAAAATTTGGTAAATATAAACAAAAAATGCGTAAACTTTTTTCATACACACTTCCATATACAATAATACACACACAAAGTATTTTTAGACATTATGTGTTTATAAATAAACACATTGTGCCTAAAATTACTATTGTTTTGTTAAATAAAATTTTTACGCACAAAGTTGGTAAATATACTATCCTGTAATAGTAATAAATACTCTGACAATTCAAATTGGAAAAAATTGAAAAAAAAATTATAAATAATAAAAAGAAAAAGCTAAAACGGATTATTTTTTGTGAATTACAACATTTCCACAAACACATTAGAGTCTGAAAATAGCAACATAAGCATGAAATTGTTTTTGGTAATTATTGTTAACGCATGTGGTAACCTAAACCTCATTTCAAAATTGAAAACGCCGTAAGAGAGATACGGCCTATGCAGGAACAACTGGGTGCAATGACTCCTGCTTAATAAAATGCCTTCTTTGCAAAGGAAGCAGTCAACCAACAACCGTCAACAATAACCGGAGAAAACGCCGTAAGAGAGATATGGCCTACGCAAAACAACTGGGTGCAATGACTCCTGCTCAACAAAGGCAGTATTGATTGATATTGCCTAACTTGTTGAGCAGGAATCATTGCACCCAGTTGTTCCTGCGTAGGCCATATCTCTCTTAAGGCGTTTTCTCCCGTTATTGTTGACGGTTACTGCCTCCCTTTCAAAGAAGGCATTTTGTTGAGCAGGAGTCAATGTACCCATTCAATAGTTATAACAAATTTTTATATGAATTTTATACAAATGCCTTAAGATCCCACAACGACTAATTTGGACATAAACGATTACGCGAGAATGACTCGGATATTACTATTAATAAAATACGTACTAAAAATGAATTTGTTATTTTATTTAAAAAATAGCACAACTATTGTAAATGTACGCATTTTATGGGATTTTTACGCACTTTCTGTGGATTTTTGCGAATTTTTTGTGGATTTTTACGCATTTTATGCGTACATTTACACGTGAAACGTGCTTTTTTACACACAAATTTAGTAAATTGACACACTAATTTCAAAATTTCATTTAATTTTTACGCACTTTCAATGTAAAATTACAAATTATTTGTGCACCAACTTAAACACAATGTGCGTATTTTTTTTTTCAATTACGCACATAGAGTAAATTTACCCAATTCATAGTAGGAGTTCAGTTTCCTACTATAAGTTGGGTAAATTTCAACAGAATTTAATTAGAGTGTACTTTTTGGATTTATTAAATCCAAGTGATTAAAAAAAGCGCTAAATATCTCTTAAACCATTTGACTTTGGGTGCAATTTTTTTTATAAAATTATAAGCCCCAGTTTATGTTATCCGTAATAACAAAAAAATTCTTTAAAGTAATATTTAATGGAGAAAGTGTTCATAACAATTAAACACAAAATTCTGTGAAATTGAATTGAATATGCAATTTCATTAATTATGTTAAATGGTTAAATTATTTATTAAAAACCGACTTATTTTTGTCGGTTTTCGGTTTCGGTTTTAAGGCTTAAAAAACCGCGATTTCGGTTTCGAATAAAACCGAAAAGCAAACTCTAGTTGTGGTGCAGTGGGTCAATACCAGAAAATTCAAAAAAAGTTTTTTAATTTCAATAAAATTTTGTGGAAAATAATAATATTTATTTGGAACATAATAATGAATTAGACAACCGAATATTGGCTTTCACGACGAAAAATATAATTTAATATAATGATAGTTGTCGTAACCGCACGAATTCGATTGGCAACAAAATCGGTGGCCACAACTGAGACTGTTTTCTGGGTGTATAAACGAAAGAGTTTGTTTTATAAATATAAACAATCTCCTAATAAAACACATAATATTTGTACAGGGTAGCGCCCTTCTTTGTTAAGTTTTTAACGCCTTCTGATAAATAAATATATTTAATACACACCCAGAAAATAGACTCAGTTCTGATAATCGCATTTGTAGCCAATCGCATGGTTCAGTTGTAGTCGAATTTTTCATTTGTAGCAACAGAAAACTAATTGATACAGGACTAATTTGACTGTGGCAACGGAATTTCAGTAGCATCAAGAACAATTTGGTAGCCGCAACCGAAAAATTCATTTGATGCAACTGAACCATTCGATTGGCAACAAATGGGATTGTCAGAACCGAATCTGTTTTCTGGGTGCACTAATAAAAATGTTGAATAAGCATCCACAGTTTCCAGATTATATTGAAAGTTGTATAAATAGGATTTAAGAACCTAGAGAATGACATGTGAAAATATTTGTTAGGATTTAAATAGAGCGTTATTACTTTCGCCATGGAAAGACTATTTCTCCGATGTATTGAGTTTAAATAGTATTATCATACCAAAGCGATTTCTTGCACGAGACCTATTTAATTTCATTCATGAACCTCATGCCCATTTCGGTCAAAAAACCTACTTCTAACTTTGTTTGATTCAGCTCCTCCTGTATTTTTACAGCTTTTTGAAACAGAAAAGTTGGAAATATTATGAAAATTGTACTGCACTTTCGCTTTTGTTTTTTATTCTTCATTGAATATGTATATTATAAAAAATTAGGAAAAATTAACTCGAGGCTTAACTTATAGACCAACTTTTGGACGCCTGACGATGCTAAAAATCTAAAAGTTTTACGTGTAAAGTTTACAGTGGCAACAGCTTTTCGGTTGCCTCAATAATAATCCGGTAGCCACACAACATTCGGCTGGTGCAACTGAATCATTCGATTGTCAGCACGAATTTGTTTTGTGGGTGAATATGTTACTACCAAAAATCCTTCACCTAGACCCGCTTTTTATAACACCTATTTTTACTCGTATATATTCAAAAATCGCTAGAAAATCACTAGATTTATAAACAGTGCAAAATTTTAGCGATTTTATCGCTAGATTGTTGAAAAATGGTACTTAAAGGATTTTTTTTACTCAAAAATGTCTTTAATATGTTCATAAGAAGTGTTAAAAACTTTTAAATAATGACAAATTTTACAATTAAGCTTCAAATAATGAATCCCGATTTTCATTGAATTAATACTAGTATTGAAAATTCTCAGTAGATGGCGTTGTACGGTGAAAAACTGCATACCCATATTTTATAGAAATGTGAATTTTTTAAAAAGTTTTTTTTTTTTTTACTAAAATCGCTTAAGAAGTTGTGTTTTATAATAAAGGAACATCAAGATGCAAATTTTATAATATTTTTTCAACATAAAACCGAGTTTTAAAAATTATATTACGACTGATAAAAAAAATCGCTACATTTTTGGCTAATAGCTACAGGACAATTTTTCCCGCTTAGGGCGAAATAAAATCGCTAGATCTGACGAGAAAATCACCGTTTTGGCAACACTGTATATATTGTATATATGTCACTATATTCATTGCATCATCAAGTGATATATTCCCTTTGAATTGGAAAAGAATCGTTGTACAAACAACTTTCAACATATCAAATTGAAATTTTTTATATTGTAAATTTTTAAGTGACTAAGGAGAGCTTCTATAAGAAGACATTTATATTTGTTTGTTGGGTATTATTGTTCTTACACATATATGTACCTAGCATAGAAATACAAATAGTAAAGACAAACAAAAGTTGTTGGCCTAAAAAGAAAAACAAGAATATTCTCAAAGGGTTTATTTAGTTCTTAAGTAGCAGTATATGTGTGTTTAGGTATTCGACTCTATTTTACTTTTGTCTTCATTGTTAGGACTAGGATATAACGACAATTATTGTTTGCACAAATATTGAATATAATTTCATTCATAACTAAATTACACCTTTTTCGATTGTTTATATTATTGATTGTATTTGATAAGAAAAAAGTTTTTATTATGGCAGCATAAACTGTATATTTTGTGTGGAAAAGAATAAAAGTAAATTGTCTTTAGTGCTTTAATGTTTAACTTTTACAACCAAGTTTTACATATTTTTCTCATACTATTTATTTAATAAAACACTATTATTTTTAAAAATGCTTATAACACAAACTTTTATTTACAATGATGGAATTCACAGTTTGTACTATATGAAGTAGTAATAGTAGTATATTTGACAATTTTCTATGGGTTAAATTTCAAAAAACAATAGCATGTTAGCACTTTAATTGTGAATACATTTACTGTGAATATCCCAGGGTTTCTATTTTTATCGTTTGAAGTTTAGTCTACTCAGTACATGGTATTCACTGTATCATGCTGTACATTTCGCAGAACAAAAGATCTATGCTGGTCGCAGTGCGTGGTGCAATTTTAATCTAATCATGTTGCACACACTTTACTAGTTAAGTAGTAAAATAAAACTGGGGTAATTATTTCAATCAATTTCAGAAAATTAACTTTTAATTGAAAATATTTATAATCATCGTTGAGAAACCCTGCATTTATGTTTAATTAAAAACTTTGTTTATGCACTATTCGTTTTGCTAACTTCTATAACAATATGTTCACTTTATATGCAAGTAACAGCAACGGCAAAAGCAATTGTACCAACAGCAATTCAGGGTAAACAATCAATATTTTTTAAACCTCAAAACAGTAAGTGACTTTGTGGTATAAGTTTTTGTGTGTGTTTTTTACACAAAAAAAAACTGAAATGGGGAAAAAATAAAAACTGTTTTTGAGGTAGTTTTTTCATGTCTTCCATCATTGTTGTTGTTTTTTTTCTTCTTTGGCTTGCACAGAAAATAGCATGCTACTATCTATCAGTCAAACTCATACTCATATTGTTAGGAACAAAATAAGCAACAATCTTTTGTGTGTGTATGTGTGTGTGTATTGGTTTAGTCAACCCTCTAGTTAAAAATTTAACGTTTTCGTGCATTTGTGTATGTATATTTTGAACGTTATGGTAGTTTGCAATTCTAGTTCTAGTTTTAAAATTCTAAATTCATCAAACAATGGCTCTTACTATAAACGAATATTTTAAATTTAAACTCGACTTTAGTTTTAAACATACGCTATCAGAATGCTCCAAGAATAACACAAGTCAAAGCATTCTGCCACCCAAAATTTTAACTGAAGTCGACTTTAGAAAATTTAGATAGTAAGGATGAATATTTTTCGATGTAATTACCCCACTACAAGTTTTTAAATCGGAAAATGGGTTTATCTATTCAATCATATAAAATTGGATGTGACATAATGATAATCAAAAAGTAATTTTAATAGAATGGACCATTTAATGCAATGTGAACGATCTCTTAATGAATTATTTTTATCTAATGGTATCAAATGGAACTTTTTGTATTAAATCTAATTTTATTTAATTAGATAAACCCATTTTTCGGATCGTAATTGATCATATTAGATCCAAGGAGGATCTAAATTAATACAGAACGATCCACCATTTTTCAGATCAAATTGTATTTTAGGCTATATTAAAAAAAAGATATGTTTGTATTTTATAACATCGAACTTTTTTACTCGGGTAGTTAAAAAAAAGTTATATATAATTATATCCGAAAAATGAGAACATTTAATTTTATTAAATTAGATCGTATTAGATTTACTTTGATACACACATCTTATTTGATGGAATAAGATATGTATGGTTCGATACAATTTTATCCGGATTCTGTTCTCATCCAAATATATCAAATATAATGATGTATAATACAATACAATTATATATAATTATATATGACATATGTGTATAACTTTATAGGTCAATATATAATTGGATATTGTAATACGTTGCCCTATATAAAATGCTATATAAAACAAGATATAGCTAAATATTAAAGATCAAATTTTATATAATTATATCTTGCTATATATGTGCCAATATATAATTATACAAAATTTTGTATGATAATATATGACTATATCAAAACTTTTTTACTTGGGATATTAAAATATTTTTTAATTGAATCAATTACAAAAGTGATATATAATAATTTAGCAATTATTTTAATATGTTAATATTTTTAATATTTTGTATTACATAAAGTATTCACAAAGTAAAAAAAAAACAAATTTTGGCACTTGGTTGTTGACATTTTATCAAGTATCTTTTTTGTTGTAGCCAATTTTCAAGTATATTGCAGACAATAAAAATGCTCATTGTAAACAAATACATATCTATGGTTTGCATACATATATTTTAAACATCCTACTCTCTAAATGTCATCTTTGTAGCAGAACACTACTAAAGTATGACCATACTCAGGCATAGTAACATACATAGATATTCATATGTATCTATGAATAAAATTGCACATATACAGTTACGGCCAATATAATAGGGTCACTTGTTACAAGTTTAGTTAAAAATATATATATATATAGAACAAACAAATTTTTGTTTAAATTTCTTATTATATTCTTTGCAAAATTCGTTGCTATTATTTTTAACAAAAACTTAACAAAATTCTCTAAATTTAATAATAAAAAAATTAAAAGTTCATTTAAATCTATGACTTTTAGTGGACAATAAAATAGGGTCATTTAGAAAAATTATAAAAATTACAAAAACGTTTTAAAAAATATACTTAATTTGGTATACGTAATATTTGGTCGCATGTCCTTTATTAGAAAGCACAGCCTTACATCGTTTTGGCATGCAATCCACCAAGTCTCGACAAATCTGGTTTGGAATTGCATACCACGCCTTTTGAATGTTCTCCCACAGTTTGATTGATTTTAGATGAACATGAACAGTGTTATCCCAATCCTTATGAGCTTTTGCGAATATTAGCCGATTTCGACAATCTTTTTCTAGTATTGGCACTTTCCTTGAAGACATCCCGAATAGATTTTGTTCCATCTTCTTACAGTTCCGTCTTCTTACAATTCTAGCAGATATTTCGACTCCCAATTTTGTTTTAAATGCCGCAGCAGACTTGAAAGGGTCTCGACTAGATACCAGTTTTATATGTTTATATACTTTTTCAGTAGTCTTCCTTGGTCTACCCATTACCAAGTATGGTTTTGGAGCTAACAAGGCATTAAAACCAAAATTCTGGGACCTTCCAATAGATTTTGCTATTTGATCTTCATTTTTCAGCCTTTTAATGATGAATCTTTCGTCCTCCGAACAATGCTTACCACGGCCCATATTTTCTAAATTTTGTATGTTTGTTTTTAAGTTAAATTTAAAAAGGTTAAGGGTGGGTGCGAACTGGCTAAATAAAACCTAAACTTAATTCAGGTTTCCAAATTTCTATGAAATTTAAAAAGTTTTAAAAAAATTTTCATAGGAATTTTAAAGCCTTTTGTCAATTTGCACAGGGCCTATAAAAATTTTTTACGTAACAGAAAATTGTTTAATGTTTTTACTATTGACGCCATTGTTTTGTCAGCTCCCATTCACAACTTTATACAATTAAGGGAATGTACCGAACTCAATATATTTTTGAAGTGTTAGCAATTCGGAGTTTTAAAACGCAATATATTAACAATAATTTTCGCCAAAATATATTCGAAATCTTACTTCCAAATTGCCCAAAATATAAAGAAATATATGAAAAATATAAGTGACCCTATTTTTTTGTGCGTAACTGTATATCCTACTAGATTTATCTACGCTTAGTCAGAGTGTGAGCAGTGTTAGAATGTTTGAAATTTTGACACAATTTTCGGATGTTTTTGATAACATAAACTAAAAAAAAAACAAACATGGGGAAATGAAATTTATATCTTTATATACATATGTGTATGAAGAATTTGTATAAAATATTTGTGGGTACTCGTACATGTACACTGTACATTTTATAAGTGTCACATACAGGAATTAATTTAAAAAAAGGCATATAAAATATCGGGATACTTCTGAAATTACACTCACAATATATTTTCCATAACCGATTGAGGTTTATTTGAAAAGTAATAGGTAAAGTTTGTTTTCAATTGAAGAATCAATTAAAATACATTGAAACATATTGTTTAACTTTTTATATTCGTCAATAAGAAACAAACTACAAGAAATATTTATCGTCTGTAGGAGTTGATATTTTCAGTCAAATAATCTATTTTTAGATTTCTATTTTTAGAAAAAATAATTTAAATAATTTCGTTGTTTTCTGTTTTAAAACAAAAAATTCAAATATTTTCGGGTTTCAGTTAAAAATTGACGATTGTTTTACAATTATCCTTTCATTTTTTAATTGTGTTTTCAATTAATTTAATATGTGATTTAGGTGGTTTTTAACGATAAAATATTTATAGAAAGTTATAGAAAAAATAAAAAAAAATTTTTTTTTTGGGATGAGATTTGAACCGCCACCCTCAAAATTTGAAATTTTGTCAATGCCTGACCTTCCAGACATCAACACCACAACCGATTTGAAAATTGTATAAATTAAATTTGAATTTAAAATATTTTGAAATATTTATTTATACAACAAAAGGAAATTTAAACAAACAAATGTACCCAACACACAATTTGAATTTATAAAAATAATTTGAATCTATCGAACTACTAGAAAAACTGAACTTCGTTTTATATCTAAATTCTTTTGTTTGTTTTAACTTAAAATAGTTGAATATTAAATAATATGAATTCAATCAGTGTTTACGATAACGAAATTATCGAAATTGATTGCCAAATTTATTTGAATTGTTAGTAAAAATGTTTAAATTGATTTGACAATCACGGGGTTGCCGGGTTGTAAAAATGTGAAGAAATCTCGATGATGTCAGCTGCTAGCAATAGGGTCGGCATATACAACTAAAATATTTACCATACAAATCGTTTTAAATGTTCACCATACAAATCGTTATAAAAACTAAAAATATAAAATACTCAAATAAAATATAAAAACAAGCTTTTTTATAATGCCCTTTGGGGGGAATTTTTTTACAGAGTTTTTATTTTTAATTTTGTGTGGAAGTAAAAACGAAAGATTTTATATTTTATGAATTTTTTTTATTCTCAAAAAGTTTTATGCATGTCAGAAATTAAATAAATACAGGGTTATAAATTTTATTCAAATGAAAATTTAACTTAAAAAATCAAAAAAAGTAAATATAACGCAAGTTCTTCTTAATTAAAATTAAATTTTATAACTGAAGTTAAACACTTAACTCTAGGGACTTTGATTTATGTAAATTGGTATTTCTAGTCATTCGACTAATCTTATTCTCATCTAATTCAGAGAGTTTGTCACTTTTAAGATAATTGTCGTCAAACAGGATGATTTTAAAATCTTAAAAAATTTTATGATAAAAATATTTTTGTGCAATTTTTCTCCAAAGTTTAATGTTCGTTGTTACATTTAGGGCATTTCTTTTAACTATTATATTTATGTGTGATGGGTAATTTGAAATTTAAAAAGATAGATTCAAATAAAATAAAAACAATTTGAATTATAAAAAAATGTTTATGAAACTATTTGTATCAATATAGTTTGGCTCAAGGGGTAAGGCGATGAACTTCTAAACCAAAGGTCGTTGGTTCGAATCGTGTCTGGTGTTGGAACAAAACAAAATTGCTTTAAATTTAAAACGAATGAAAATTAAATTAAAGAGAAATTAAATAAACAAAGAACGTGTGTGTTATGTGTGCAGTGTTTTGAAAATTGAAACAAAAAAAAAAAAACTTTCAAATATGAAAAAACAAACCAAAAAATCGTTTTTTTTTACGTTTTGTCAGTTAAAAATTGATGATTGTTTTAACAGACTTTTCAATTATTTTTATTTCTTTTATGGATTGTTTAAACAATGTTTGAAAATAAATAGCAAAATGGTTTGAATATAATGAAAAATCAGTAGTCCTTTTTTAATTGTGTTTTCAATTAATTTGATATGTATTTTAGGTTGTTTTTAACGATAAAATATTGTGAGTGTACGGAATAGCAATAATTGACCTTATATTTCTATAAGAATTGACCAAAAATTAATTAAAACTTTGAATTTAATTTTTCGAATATTACTTATAGAAATAAGTGCTTATGCATAATAATTTGAAAACTTTATAGCGCGAAGGCGTAGCTTCTAAGGATATGCATTACTTCATACAATAAATATTTGATAATGTATGATTTTGCTGGAAAATATCGAAATAATTGAATAAATATTTTATAAGTCGCGCATAAATATTTAAGTAAACATTATACTAAAAATAAAACCTGCTTACGTGACATATTTTATAAACAGTTCACATTTTAATTTATGATATTTGATATACACTCATAAAAAAAAGTTAGTTCAAAGGGTTGTTAAACGCGTTATGATTAAATTGAACTAATTTTTCTGTTATTTTCTATAAAAAATCCCGTACAAATAGGTAAAAATTCTGCTAAAATAACAGGAAATAGTACATGTATTTGCACCAGCACAATTTGACCTATTTGTACGGCATTTTTTTTATTAGTGTAGTGAACATCCATCGAATTAATTTTATATGTTGTTCTAATTTTGGCTCAGAAAACTTAATACGAGTACAATATTCATTGAATTTGTATATTAGTTTACTTTTTTTATTTTTCATATACTCGCATTTTCATAACTTTAAATACAGTTAGATTTTTTATCAACGGACAACAGCGGTAGCAAAATTCTATAATTTTGTTCTAATTTTTACAAAAATTTTCTTTGCAAATAAGATTACGCTCTTATAAAAATTCACTTTTACCTTTAAATCTGTGGTGCTTAAATATTGTAGTAAATAAAATATGACTAACATGCGTATCATTCATCTAAGAAGATTGTCATGTAATATTCATATTTATTACATTTTTTTTTGGACTCATAACAAACTACACAAGGCCCAGTATTATAGTCATCATTAAGGGTCGCTATTATAGGAAACACTTTAAAAAATATACACTAAAGTAAAAGTTTTTCGGGGATTTTAAAATGTCCTAAGGCCATCCAGCTAACAAAAAAAAAAAGTTAAAAACGTTCACTTAAGTCCTCTAAAGAGTACACTTAAGTTTAAAAAAAACTTAAGTGTTCGCTGTAAAACTGCCCCAAGACAAATTCTGTCTTAAATTCTATAAATGTCAACTATACACACATAATAATCCATGCATAATAATACGAAATTAATATCAAAACAACAAAAACGTTCGTAAAATAAACCATTTTTTGTATATTTTACGAAATTTATGTTATTTTGACATTTTTTCGTAATTTTATGCATGGATTATTATCAGTGTAGGAATCAATTTCTAAAAAAAAAGAAAAACAAACTATATGGGTACTTCTAAAATTACGAAATAGCAATATTTAGCATTAGATTTTTGTAAGGATTAACAAAAAGGATAATTAAAACTTTGTATCTAATTTTCCAGCCCTAAAGCTTATGACAATTAGATAACTTTTAGTGTATTACTTAAGTAAGACATTTTGTATGATTTTTTTTTTACTTAAATACTCTTTTAGAAAAAATTCAAACTTATATCTGACTATAAAACTGGCCCTAATTTGTAATTGGTAATTTGATAAGAACATAAAGAAACTAATATGAAAGAAGTCGTGTGCCAGATACATACATGTTGGACACATAAACACGAGTAAATTGTTGTTGTTATATGGAAAATCATGTTGTTTATCATATAATTCCCTGTAGGTTTTTTCTCTATACTATATACATATATATATTTGTATTTTTGTATGTATTACCCACATGTTTTTGTTTTATTTCAAATTTGAATACGTATAAGCTTCCGTTTCCGGTTAAGTAATTTTTGGCAAAGTTATTGTTTATGCGTATATTTGCTGTTGTTTTTATTAAGGTTGTTTGTTTCTAATAATATTTTTGATTGTTTATATAGTGTATATAAAATATTATTTGCTATGTGAGAGAGATTGTAAATAAAACCGATCCTTCATAACTTTTATGTATTGTAATAGGGGGAAATCATTATGTAGAAAGTTATATAGAAATTCATCACTTTTTTTGAACTTTACTTTGTGGAACTTATGTTGCAAACAAATACTCCCATAAAATTAATGAATTCGTCACAAAACAAAGTTTGATAGTAAAAAGTCGATAGTGGATACTAAAAAGTATGGACCATATTCGAAGAGCATCATATATTTTTGGATTTTATGATTGCTATAATCATATTATGAAATATATTTTTTTTATAATATCCTTAAATTACCACATTATGATTCCAAAATGATTATCGCTGTGCTCGTTTTGTTTTATTCAAAATAGTACATTTATTTGTTCAATAACTAATTTACACATTTAAATTATTTAAATTAATTGTAGTTATCACATATCAGCACGTACAAAAATATTATTAATAACACAATTTCACAATGAATCCGACCGAAGTGATTATAATATATTTCTAATGATCACAATATTTTCCTAAATACCGTAATATTTTCCCAATGACCATATGGTAATGTAGAACATTTTCTGATCAGAACTGCTGCCAATTGAAAGATACTGGACTCTGATCAAAAGAGAACATAATTTAAATACAAATGAACAGCTGGTACCAAAACAGTCATCGAAGATACTGTAAAATTGCTTTTATGGGGGCATATTAAACAAAATGAAAAAATTTATATCAAAAGTTTAAAATATTATGTAAAATGACACAGAATATAAATCTAAAGAAACTACAACAACAAATAGTTTTTCTTTTACTTTTAACTTACTCCAGTCATCTTTTATTAAATTTTTTTATGTGTTAACACTTGTTAACGGCGCACACCTCAGTTAAAAATTGATCAACCCAGCAAACAAAGATGATCATTAATGACTCAGAAATGAGCTACAAAAACATAAACATTTTTTCACTTTTTCCTATGAAAGTGGTCCGTCCAAAAGAGCCCCCTGTGCACTCAGAAATGACTCAGAAAAAAGAACGTATAAAATCGAAATTTTTTTCATAAATTTAAATAATTTTGGAATCTTCTTTGAGTCCGAAAAATGAACCCTCGTTTTGAGACAGCTTTTTAGATTGTAGAGACAACTTTTTGGATTGTTTTCTGAGGGTTCATATTTTCTACCAAAAAAAGAGTGTTTTCAAAAAAACAATAATCATTTCTATGAGCCATTTAAAAATCTTATTTATGAGCGCTCCGAATTTGCTGGCTGGGATTACAATTTGAAAATTGCAAAAACTTTAATTTAAAAAGTTGTCATTTTCGCTCGTAAAATAAAAAGTAATTTAAAGAAAATCATAAATATTTGGCTTTAGTCCAAAATGATGCTCAACACCGAACTTGGGCGAACAAATGTTTTTAGCCGAACTCCAAAGCTGAAGCGGTATAATCTCTTGGACCCTAATTATCCTATTGATTTTTTCATGTGTAATCAAACATAATTGTATTATGCTTTGAATATAGCTTTAATTAGATTATCCATCTTCTGAAATATCTTAATAATAAACTTTGTAATTTCTTTTAACCTGATGTTATGTTCGTATACTTTAAGGGCATGCGTTTTGAAGTGTTTGTTGTTTCTTTGAAGTTTTTTGTAAGGTTTTATGCCACCACCTTTCACTCTCACACATTTCCATTGTATTTATTCTATTATGGGTAAAACTAATTAACAATTTCAGTAAAGGTGGTATTTAAAATGCTTGTAAACTTGTTATCATTTTTATTTATTATTGTTGCTGTTCTTGTTAATGATGTTGTATAGAATTTCATACTTACAACATGTTTCTTGTAGATGTTACATTGTGGTTTTCTTATCAAAGAGATGTTCATCTATTTAGTTTCTTTACAAAAACCAATTTAGTTAGTGTCGCATTCAGCAATCCTTGTAAGCCAAGAAAAAGGGAAAGCAGTGGTTAACTGTAAAAAAAAAATTAATTGTAAATTGTAGATATTTATTGTAAAGTTACTTAATTAGCTTAAGAAAAACCATAGTTATGTGTTACAGATTAAATATGAGTCAGAAATTTTATGCATCAGTGATAATTTTATGTCATAAAGGAAGAAACATGGCTGGGTTGGTTGTTTGTTTGTTTTTGTTTTTGTAAGTTAGGCTTTCCATGCCAACATACATATACTTGTAAACTATTTTGTATGTAAGGACCGCTGCAAATGTATTTTAAAACAAGTGAAATTTCACTCGAAAACAGGACCACTAACATTTCATTAAAGGCATCTAACATGTTATTTTGTTTTTTTTTTTTGTTAACAAAACACTTTTGTTTTATTAACAATAAAAACATTTTTTGTTTTAATTCATAACTACCCAGTCAGAAAAATACAAACGGGAAAGCGATGGCAAAGCACTTTAACAGGTGGTACAAGTACTGGCAAAAAGTGCTTTCCCATTCCCAAAATGATAACATCATTAGACAAAAGGACCGGCTGTTCAAAAAGCGACGGAAAAGCACTGGAGAAACAAAATTTTTGAACGTTGGCAAAACGCTGGCAAAACCAATAAATAGGTGGTCTGGAAATATATTTTCCAAAATAAAATTTAAAAAAAGTTCATATGTATTTTTTGGTCCTGCCGTGATTTGAACCCAGGCCGTCAGATTGGCAGACGATTGCTCTACCCACTGAGCTAACAAGACATATAATATTTGATAGCTAAACACATAAATAAGTGATAATCGCTGGACAACTACTGGATGTGCGTAAAAGCTAGCACTGGCAAACAATTTTTTGGAACTAATATGCCAGCGTTGGGAGAGAAAAAAAAAAGTTGGTCTTGAAGGAGCTTTCCCACAAACAAAAAAGTTGATTTTATAGAACAAAAAAAATTTTAAATTAAAAAAAATCCAAAAAAAATTTTTTGCTTGGAACCGGATTTGAACTCGGAACCTCCTGACTACAAACCTTTTTTAACGAAGCGTCAGCATTTTTATAAAATCATTGCTCTACCAGTGAATTGGTTTTTGTACTACTGGTAGCATTGGCGAGGTAGCACTGGATAACCACTGGTTGCAAACCTTGGCATATCACTCTTAGACCATTCTTTGCCAGTGGTTTTTTTTATAAACCACCGAAATTTTTGTAAAACAAATGCTGGAAAAACGCTTTTTGCAAGCGCTGGCAAAGCATCCTAAATGAGTGCTCTCCCAGTCATTTATTTTCAACACCATGGTTACCCAGTGGTACGCCAGTGCTTGATTTTTTGTACCACTGGCAATTTCTGATTGGGTACCCAGACAGAAATTGCCAACTGTACCAAAAACAAAACACTGGCAGAGCACTGAATTCATAAAAATTACTACGCTTTGTTAAAAAATGTAAAGTCAAAAGTCTTCATCTCGATTCCGGTCAAGAACATAAAATTTTTTGTTTTCTTTTTTTTTTTTTATTTTTTATTATTTTATTTAGTTTTTTTTATATTAAATTTCATTGTTTTTTACAAAATTATTTTTCTTAATTTTTTTAACCATCTATATTTTGGTTTTCCTGATGTTATGCCAACGTTGACAAGTGAGTTCTAGCAGACTTTATGTTATGTTCTGATTGGTTTATTTTTAAAAATTGATCAATAATATTGAACGTGTATGCCATAATTTATTTTTCATATAAAAAATTGTTTAAAAATAAAAATCCCGAGTTACAAAAAAACAAAATTTTTTTTTGGATTTACAAAAGCGGTATGGGAAATATGTTTAATAATTTAATTAGAATTTTGTAAATTGTTTCTTTGTGGTATGTACTTTTTTTCAGCTACACAGTTGGTATGGAAAGCCTCATATACCTTTGTTTGAGTGTCAAAGTTATCATATCATCCCTTATGCCCACACTTCAGCTGATACACTTGTATAAATTGTATAATGTAATGATTTAAATAAAATAAAAATTTCCCTTTGGTTACTTTTTAATTAATATTACAGATTCATGCCTACTTTATGTTGTACATTAAGGGTCTTTCAAAATGATATGCAAATTCAAATTTATTCCACTGTAGACCTTTATTAATTAATAATGAACTTTGTTGGCTATTTTTTAGATATGATTTATAATATTTTGGAAATAAATTTTTATACATTAATAATAAAATAAAAAAATATATATTCGGATATGGATCATAGAACAGCAAAACAATTCTGAATGATTGATTTTAGAATTTTTTTATGTAGATTCGATCCCCAAAACAGCGTCGATAAATAAGGCTGAATCAAAATCAAAGCAACGAAGTCCTTCTTATTTTTTTGAGAAATTTTTTAAAAGAATGTTCCGTCAAAAATAGCCAAAAGCTGATTTTTTCAATTATTGTATATTTGGCAACTTTTTTTTTTTTACTATTTTTTCAGTTACGATTATAGCTATGATTGTAAATTATTTTATGCTTTTTTATCTTTATGCAGTAAAAGATAAAGCCGTTCAAATGTACTGGGTTGAAAACGGAACAGTGAGTCCATAGTGAAGTACTGTGAAACCACATGTTTTCATGTTTAAGTAATGTGTAACTTTAACTTAATTTTTTTTTAATACATATTGTAGAAACCATTTGACCCAATTTAATTCCTTATCAAGGATATTTTAGTTTTATTTAATTTATTTGATGCATATTTTTGCTATTTGAAGTTAAATACATTTTGAATTGCTAACCACGTTGTTGCCCATATTAATAAAATCATTTATTTATTGTCATAGTCAAAAATTGTGGTAAACTAATTTTCTATGTTGTATACAATAGTGTGTATACACTCACAGAAATTAGTATATCCATATTGCACAGAGGTTCAATATCATATGCTCAAAGGAGATCTTTATTTAATTAATTAAAATAGTTGAAAAGTTCTAAGTCAACAATGTTTTTAGTTACTGCAAAAAAGTCGCTACTTTTTTCCTAATTTTTTTCAGATAAGATTTTTTTTAGACTTTAGAGTTAAACCATATATTTAACTATCTTACATAAAAAATGTAATAACAGTTTTAATTATTTATCCAGAAATTGACGAATTGAAGTTTTTCATAGATTTAGCACCCGACATTTTTAAGAAAAAGTGTTTTAAATATGATGCATATGGCTAAAGTTTTTTAAACTCTATGCAATATATGAAAAAGCGTTGATTTGGTTGGTGGCTTGTTTTAGCAACATTTTTTACTACGGAAAATTTGTTAAGGCAATGGCAATATAAATGTATTCGATTGTCTACAAATTCAGTTGTCACCACGAAACAGTTACTGTCTCTTTTTTAATTTTTGTCACCTAGATAATCCTTTGTGTATTGTTATAGTTTTAAAAATAAACGAGTAAAAAGGTTAAAGTCGGGCATGCCGACTATACAATACCCTACACCAGTCTGGTTAAAAGCCAAGTA
Organism: Leucophora obtusa; assembly: GCA_949987735.1. Lineage (NCBI taxonomy): Eukaryota > Metazoa > Arthropoda > Insecta > Diptera > Anthomyiidae > Leucophora > Leucophora obtusa. Next base: position 989,496 of record OX465297.1, read on the forward strand.
ATGTTTGGATCCGAAATTCGAATGGGTTAAAATGGGGCTTGTGTCAAAATTTTCTATAATGTGAGTCAGCGCACCAAATTTCATAAAAATAATATTTGCGACCTGCAGTTTGTAACTAATCCAATTTTGGGGGGACCCTTATATGGGCACTAGGTCTAAACATGTACCGATGTTCACCAAAATCAATAGGCTTCGACCTTGGGCCAACATAGGTCTGTGTACCAAATTTCATCAAAATATCTTAATATTTGCGACCTGCAGCGAATAAACAATATAATTTTGAGGGGACCCTTATATGGGCACTAGGTCTAAACATGGACCGGTGTTAACCAAAATCAATAGGCTTCATCCTTGGGCTGACATAGGTCGGTGTACCAAATTTCATCAAAATATCTTAATATTTGCGACCTGCAGCGTATAAACACTATATAATTTTGGTAGGACCCTTATATGGGCACTAGGTCTAAACATGGACCTATGTTCACCAAAATCAATAGGCAGCGTTATTGGGCCAATATAGGTCTGTGTACCAAATTTCATCAAAATATCTTAATATTTGCGACCTGCAGGGTATAAACAGTATACTTTTGGAAGGACCCTTATATGGGCACCAGGTCTAAACATGGACCGATGTTCACCAAAATCAATAGGCTGCGTTACTGGGCCAACATAGGTCTGTGTACCATATTTCATCAAAATATCTTAATATTTACGACCTGCAGCGTATAAACAATATAATTTTGGTAGGACCCTTATATGGGCACTAGGTCTAAACATGGACCGATTTTAACCAAAATCAATAGGCGTCGACCTTGGGCCGACATAAGTCGGTGTACGGTCGGTGAAAATATTTTAATATTTGCGACCTGTAGAGTGCGCACAAGAATGCATGGACAGACAGACGGACGGACGGACAGACGGACATCGTTAAATCAAAATAAAAAAAAAATTCTGGACCGATCGGTATACTATAAGGTGGGTCTAGGACCAATAGTTTTTGGTGTTACAAACATCAGCACAAACTTATAATACCCTGACCACATAGTGGTGTAGGGTATAAAAAGTATAATTATAACGGCCGTATAGAAAACTGACCTTTAAGTGATCCACAATGTTATGTTGCATTTACATCTGCACCCAAATCCCGAGATTTCGACTAAAATTGAGATTTCGGTGAAAATCTCATGTGAAATCCTGAGATTCCCCATACAACACACTATTACCTTACATGCAGAATACAACACTGTGTTTCGATTAATTTGTAGAGTTTTTGCATGAAAAAGTGGCAACGATGGTCAACAGCTGACTAAAAAAATAACCTAAAAATAACACAAAATAATGAAATAAAAAATTATTATTAATTTAATAAATATAACTTTAGACCCAATGGAAATGTACTATTGATTATAAGAAGTGTTGCGTGGTTCTAATTTTTGCTTCCCGCGAAGCATACCTATGAAGAAAGCATTGGGGAGAGCATGTCTTCCTTCCGCCAAAATATTGCAAAATCTGGCTTATATCTTGTCGTCCTTATACAAAAAGAAATTTACTAACATATTTAGCGTTAGATCTTTACATAAAATAATGTAAATTGTACTCCGCCAATGAATTAAATGGTTTTTAGAAATATTTTTAATTTGAGGTTATTTTTTTATGGTACTTTGTTTACAAAAAAAAGTGCAGCTGTCAAATCGAAATCTCGCTACTGCCATAAAGTGCAAATGTAAACGGTTAAGATTTCGGCTCGAGATTTCCATTGAAATCTCGGGATTTGAAAACAGATGTAAACGCAACTTTAGTTATTTTAAAATCATTTCCTTGTTAACCATAGCTTTTTCCTAAGTGTATTTGCATAAATATTTCGAGTATTTTTTCATGTAAATTTATGAAATGTAACTGATGTCGGTATTACCACATTAAAAGCGATAGATTTCGTCTAGGACATACAAACAAAGTGGTACGGTATGTACAATACATGATGATGATGATGTCAGTGACGTGTGATGCGGTTTGGTGTGTAGTATATCGAGCAATAACCGTCAAAAAAGCTTAAAATAACAAAAATAACATTTTACAGGAGAAAAATTTTATTTTTATAATTATTTTGGTTTCTAGTCTTACAGAAGATCAATTTTGATAAAATTTGGATATCTTATCAAGGACAAAAAAAAATATTTTTTATCCGCCCAGTCTCACTTTTAGGGGTAAAAGGGTTTCATAAAACATGACCCAATTTTCATTTTTCCGTTCTTTCATATTGGGTCCAAAATTGAATAAACATTCAGTGTCAAATAAAAGAAATTTTAACCGAGCGTTTCCAATTGTTCCGATTTCACGTGAAAAAACTGCTGTACTCCATATAAAAAAAAAATTTTTTTCACCACAATGAATTTCACGTGAAAAAACTGTGTAGACTTTGTTTTCACACAAATTTAATATACAAGACTATTATTTTTTTCTGAAAAAATCACATTTTTTATTGATTGTAATTGTGTCTTTGTTATAAAATTAAAAAAAACTGTTCATTTTAATAATTTGAATTTCAATTTGAGGCCTCTAAAGTTTGAGTTAAATTTTTCCACGTGAAAAACAACTTGCTTTAAAAATAAAAAAAAATGATCTTAAGTGATACTTTGCGGTCACAAAAAATTTAAACAAACTATAGTTTGTAAATGGGAGTTGGTGCTTAAGATATTTTTGGCTTTTGCTTAAGATGCAATTGATTAAGAACTATAGATTTTTATTAAAAAACTAAAATCGAAATTCATGTCACGTACCTAAGCTTTTTTGGTGGTTATGTCCCCATAAGGAATTGTATTTTCAATTTTTATATTGATATATACAATGACAACTACCGACGACTGACAAGTGATGTGAACACAGATGCATTTATAAATTCATCTGTATTCTGTGTGTTCCATTTCCCACACATTTAAACAATTTGGTTTTTTTTACCTTTATTGTAAAATTTAATCTACTTGTGTTATTATTGTGGAAAGTTAAGAAGCTTACACACTTTTGGAGAAAAGCTTCAGTTTGTGTAGGTGCATTTAACTATAGTATTTGTTTGATTGATGGTTGCACTATCGTATTGTATCAGTTTTATTGCATGTGTTTTGCGGTTATTTTGTTATTTTTCCTATAATTTTTGGGGTAGAAATATAAATTCTTTTCCTTTTAAATTTTTAACACATATTTTGTGTTTAAGCCAATATAGGTTGGGTAATAAGCATTTGTATACTTAAAGAAAACTTGTATATAAAATTATTTGAAAACTATAGTTTAATAACACTATGGAACATTTTTGGGATTATTGTCTGGGGGGTGAGAAATTCCAAGTCAGGGTGATGGTACTAGGTCAGTATAGTAAAACCCTCAAAGGGTTTGGCGTTCGTATGTGTCATTTTTTTTATGACCTTTTAAATTTTTTCCTTATCTTGATGTTTTTTCGCTTAGTTGTAACTCGAGAACCACTTGTCCGATTTTGATGAAACAAATTTAGAAAAATTTAGAATTACAATTTCTTTAATCCGTTTATATAACATTTTTCTTTATAATCAACAGTTTTGCCGCTAAAAATAAATTTGTGGAGAAAAAAAAATATTTTTTTGCCTAAAAATTAAAATTTTTTTTTTTTAAATTCATAAAAAATTTTAATTTTTAGGCAAAAAAATATTTTTTTTTCTCCACAAATTTATTTTTACCGGCAAAACTGTTGATTATAAGGAAAAATGTTATATGAACGGATTAAAGAAATTGTAATTCTAAATTTTTCTAAATTTGTTTCATCAAAATCGGACAAGTGGTTCTCGAGTTACAACTAAGCGAAAAAACATCAAGATAAGGAAAAAATTTAAAAGGTCATAAAAAAAATGACACATACGAACGCCAAACCCTTTGAGGGTTTTACTATACTGACCTAGTACCATCACCCTGACTTGGAATTTCTCACCCCCCAGATTGGCTGTTGTACTGTGTAATGTGCAAATTGTACCATAAAGAAAAACAACAAAATTGTAAAAAACTATTGCTCAAAAATTGCTTTGTTTTTTGGATTAAATGTACCGACATGCAAATCATATTTGAAGCTGTTTGATTTGAAATGGATTTTATTAAAGAATTAATTTAGTTTTGCTCTCAGGCCAATAAAAATATTTGTCTATTTTGCCATCATCAAATCACGTTTATTTGATTTTCATTCATTCGTTTTTTTTTCACTTATGGTTTGCAATAGTTTTTTTCACTTTAGCTAATAAATCTATTAGCACTAGTTGGCATATTTAGATCTGTTTTTTCTTTTGGTTTGTGACGTAAAAATTTATTAATTTTCTTATATAATAAACTCATCAATCATCATTTGTATTATAGAGATGCCAAATTGTTTCCTTTTTTAAAACGCATATATTATGGGTGGTTATGTGTGTTGTCCAGACCTAAACGTTTTCAATTACATTTTACACTACAATTACACTTAACCAAAAACTAGTAGCTTTTGAAAACTACTTGTATTTGTCAAATTTCATACAAATTTTTAATCAAAAACGTTTTTAAGAACTACTAGTTTTTGGTTGTAGTGTAAATTTGGCTTTATAATTATGCAATTGTGTAATTTTTCTCTTGCATTCCGAAAATTTTTAATTTTTTAAATGTCATCTACCGGAAAAAGTACGATATTGTCTATTTAATTAATTACAGTTGCAAATTGTCAATTACATGTAATTGCAAAAGTATTTGGCCTATAAATAAATATACAATTATTATTTCCCATGTGTGGTATTAATAATAGCTGTATTTTGTCTCATGCCTATCAACGTTAAGTCTTTAAAGCAAATCTACGTTAAACCGATTGTAGTATAAATTTTTTTTAAACAGGTTATGTTTATAATTTTTCCGTTATAATCGAAACTACGTCAGCAAAAGTTCCTAGGAAGTAACGCGAATAAGTTACGTTAGATGTGAAAATGTATAAACGTTGAGTTTTCAACGTTGATAATTATCCGTGTTGAAAGTTAACGTGCATACGAAAAGTAATGTGTTAGTTTTTGTCTTAAAAACGTTTTTATGCACTTTGAGGGTTTTTATGAGTTAACGGATATAGTTAAGTCGAAAACACAGCTATTAATACAAATTTGTGAGCGTAGGTCTGAAAGGTTTTATGACACCGAAAGAGTTAATGTCGAGCATGCCGACTACATGATATAATTCCGAGTCTGGTTGAAAGTTAACTAATGTTTGGATCCGAAATTTTAATGAGTCGAAATAGACTTTAATATTTATAAATAATTAGAAAATCAGTCAGAAATTTTGATTTTGCCTAATTAAAAAATTGTAATTTAAAACGCCCAGGTTTGGTGCTGTTTTTTTAACGATGAAATTTTATAACAACAATAACGGAAGAAGATTTTCATTTATTAATAACAAATGCATTAGTTTATCATGATTTATATCAATCACTAGTAATCATTATAAAATAAAAAAAAGATTGAATTTAGGTGTACATAAATGATCATGTTATTATTTATTTTAATTTTAGGCTTATAAGTGGAGACTATCCCCATTTATTAATGACATGGCATAGCCGAATGATTTAATATACAAAAACAAACAATTCTATATACGTTTGGAGCACAGCTCTCATTATTGCGCCATATACATAGAAACATCCACCCAAAGACAACACGCAGTCCATTTAACACGCCCTACATTTTGCATATAAATGTACAAGGACAGCAGCTGCCGTAGCAGCCCTCAGCCACCACCACCAACAACAACAACAACGAACGTCGCTGAAATTGCTTCGGATACCGCAGCGACACTTCCTCAGGATATCCTACCCACACATGCACGCGCTGCCACCTTAGAAGACGACGAAGAGGACGGCTTTAGTTGTCCTTCCGAATCGAGTAGTGAATCTGAGTACGAAGTTCGTTCTCGTCCCTCGACTACGAGTACAACATCTACATCATCTTCATCGGGCGCTGCTGGACCTGCAGTGGGGGCGCCTTGTGTACGACGCCAAAAACGTACCACCGCTACTACCCAGCGAGTTCATGTGAATACCGATGTGCGATTGTTACGCAAGATCGGTTATATTGCGTCTCGTATTCGTTTTCTTGCCAAAATTTATAATGATTTTAAACTTGTAAATCCCTACAGTCCCGCCAAGCAAAAACGTTTGTTACAGGAGATTCTGCTTAAGCATTCGATTATTGATCCAGAACGTGAATTGTCTAAAGCAGAAAGCTTAAAATTTCGCACTACAGGAATATCGTCAGTTCGTAGTCTGACGCCGGCAAGTTCAATAGCAAGCAGTTATTGTTGCCTACCACAAACTGAAAGTTCTTTTGAAGACGATTCGGTGACAGGCACTGTACGTCGCAAGTCATCCACTTCGGTGACAGCATCGGCCTCAATTGTATTGCTCGAGGATCTACTAATACAGTTGTATGAAGATCGTCGCAATAAAGTAACCGTAATACGAAGACGTCGGAGTAGACGTAGCAGTGTTGGTGCAACGACAACAGCGGGTACGCCGAAAATTCCGCGCAATCATCTGATCATAATGAGCAGTAAGACAACCAGCAGTAGTGTTGAGCGTTTACTACAATTGGACAACGAAGACGAGGGAGGCAGTGTTGTTGGTAGTGGCAGCGGTGTTGTTGGTGTCACCTATAGTGAAAGTAGTGAAAGACTTACCAAAGGTAATCATATATACAATGCAAATATCACAAATTCTAGTCAGCAGCGCAGCAGTACTGCATTCCTTCAACCCATACCTGGTGATGAAAATCTTAAGCGTCGTCGTGCCAGTGACTGTACCCCCCATCCTAATCAACCTCTGAGTAATCAACTGCAGATTACGCTAAAAAACAATAATTGCACAAAATTTCCTTTACATCGCGGTAGTTGTGGTGCCGCCGGTGAGCATTTATTAGCGGCCAATTCTATAGCCAATAGACAGACATTAATATTAAGTAAATCGTGTGGCAACGTTGATGCCGGTTTAGGCAACAGTAATCCGGCTCTTTATGGAAGTACTGACTTACGCAATTTAAGCACAAATACGGGAGGAGTATCTTCGGTAGGCGGCAATGGTTCAGTCACAACCACAAACGCTGGTGGTGGTGGCGGTGGAGTGGGTACAGCACAAACTAATGGCAACAACGAGTACAGTATTGTTCAGTTAAATAACACCATTATACAGTGTCATTTCAACGATGATGACTTTCGAGCCTTGGTCAAGGATCTCAAAAGAAAAGTCGAATATACCGAACGCATGAATTGGTTATGTAAGTACTGGCATTTATTTCTTGTACATATGTATATATAAAAAAAATATGAATTTCCCATTTTGTAGAATTTCATAATTTTTATTTTCCCTCTAAATATACTACGTAGATCTTGTAAATAATTGTATTTCCAACAAAAAGCTCTTTAAATTTTTTAATGTTTGTTTTCAATTTCTATTTTTATTCTAAAGTTTTTGAAATTTATATTATTTATTTTACCCTTTCAAGTCAAACTGCAGCTCGTGGCAACATTGCATTTTTGACAGCTCATTTTACAAAAACGAAAAATGATTTCGGCACAATTTCAAATTTTTATGTTAACATGTATTCCAGACTAAAACTAAAATATTAAACACATTTTCACATAAAGAAATCAATTTTTAAAGAATTTTTTTCAAAACCCATTTTCAATCAATTCTGCTATAAAACTTCTCATTAAATTAACTACAAATTTCTTAAAATTAATAAGAGCTTCATAATTTTTAGCAAGTTAGTTCTTTTTAATCTATAAATATTTGAACACAAAAAATATTTTTTTTAAATAAATTTTTTTTTTTAAATTTTGCTAATTAAGTGGAAACTTTTCATGGATTCCAACTTAACTTCGTCGATTTTAAAAAGCAATTCATTTTAATTTAACTCTACGTTCATTATAATTATTAAACTAGGTTTGCCATATAATAATTTTTAAAAATATGGTCGAAATAATTTTTTTATTTCTCAAAAACCGTATGGTGATATGATATTATTGCGATAACCATATTATTAAAGAGATGTGACAATCATACTCTTATGTTTTTTAATCATAATTCTATTCCTGATTTATCACATTATGATTCTAAAATGATCACAATATTAATATAATTATGTTTATAGTCCTCCATAATTATGTTTATAGTCCTTAAATTATCATAATATGAACCCCATAAAATTATCCCAGCATTCTGTTGAAGCTAAAATTAAAAGATATGCAAGATCTTTTTGATTCAATAACTAATTTATACATTCAAATAAAATTATTTTTATATCATTCATCATAGCATCAATGCGCTAACGAATAAACTAAAAAAAAAAACATAAAAAGATGTCCTAAAAAGACATTATTTTGTCTTTGTACGATGTTTCTATACATATTTTTTTTTAATATTTTAAAAGGCAAAATAAAGATTTGTTATAAGGATCTTTTGAAACTCACAGCTTATTTTGTTAGCACAGCAACGATATACCATTTATATATAAATTATACAGACGTGTGATAACAGAAGAGAGCACGCAGAAAAATATTTTTAAGGATGCAATTTTACAATACATCTAAAATAATCATATTCCCAACGATCATAATATATTCCTAATGGTCATTATATATTCATTATGAAAATAGTATAGTCCTAGTGATCATATAATGTTCATGTAGAATTAGTTTGTGATCGGATAGCAACATATTAGGCTTATAAGCACCGTGTTATGGTCATTACCTGTTTTACTTTCTTATTTTACTAACAAAATTGTGCTGACAAAGACATTCGGATTTTTTTTTTGTTCCCCTTCGCGTTTTTAAGATAAAGAACATTTATATTAGCATATACATAAGTATATAAGATTTATTTATATATTATTTACAATTATTTTTATTTATTTTAAGGGTCATATGCATAATCACTTTTAAAATATATAAGTGACTTATGAAACATATTTTTCATACAAAATTCATTTTATAAATGTGTTATAGGGTTTTCAAATTATTTTGCATAAAAATTTGAGATTTTAAATTAAATTATGCCGACCATGTGGAAATCTGGCCATTTTTATATTTTACAAAGTTTTCCAAATAATTTCAAAAGAATCACAAAAATACAATTTCTGTTTTTAAATTTTCAGCAAATAAATTAACTAAAGCATAATTTTTGTAAAAAAAATGTTGAGTTTTTTGTAATCTACTAATATTTAGCAAAAAGTTTTATTAATTTTTGCAAGGATTTTTTTTTCATTTGCATTCGACCAGGTGTTTTTGTTGCTAAAATTCAGCTCGCTGATTTGCAGCAAAACAATTGGTGACAATTTTTCTGCTAGCACCCTTTTAGCTAATATTTTTCTGAGTCAGCAAACGTTTTTGCTGAATTTACTCAATTTTTTTTTATTTGAAAAATTCTTTACATCCAGAAATCAAACACTTTTCATATTAAAGCATCACTTATTGATTTTATAAAAGAGTAAAAAGTTAAATTCGGGCTTGCCGACTGCAATACCCTACACCAGACTGATTAAAAGACAACTAATGTTGAAACGATTTGAATGGCTTAAAATGGACAAATATTACATGTCATGTTAGCTCAGATGGTGAAACTGTAAACTGGCAATCTAAAATTTCAGGTTCCATTCCCAGCATGACACCCTTTATTAAAAAAAATAAATAAAAAAAAAAATTTTACAAATTGAATGAGAAAAGTAAAACAAAAATGGTTTATATTACCATTATTTGGTAATGTTCTTCTACTCTACGAGGGTATCGTATAGTCGGTTTGGTCAGTTATTGTACATTATCCTCTTATGATAGTTTTTTTATTTTTATTTTCCAGCTATATTTCCATTCTTCTTTAATGGCAGTTTTATTGCTTCGTTTTTTATTGTATCTTAGGAAGCCGTAATTTCCTTCGAAGCTTTGTTCATTTATACTTTTTATTATTCTTAAACACAGCTGCATAATTTCGGCGTTATTCTTTGCATTATTCTATGTGTGTGTATATATTTTATGTATCCGTTATTTATTAAGCATGTCAATGTGGAATAATAGGAATTAATATACAGCTGTTTTTAGTGTTGTTTTATTTATTAGTGCCATATGCTAGAATGACGTTAAAATAATCCGTATTGGAGCAACAAAAATTAAAACTTGTTTTTGTAGCTTTTTTTAAATTTTATTGTTAATTTTATAAGTAAGGATTATTTCACGTTTGTAATTATTTTGCATTTTTATGACTACCGCATAATTTTAAAATAACTTTTAGTACAGCTACAGCAAGCAGTTAAAGCTATATATACTTATACTACTTTCACTGTTATACAGACAAAAGGATTAAATTTATTTAACAGTACACTAATAGAAAAAAGTCTGTAAAAATGTTAAGCAAAACTACTAAAAAAAAATTAGTTAAAAATGATTTTGCAGAATAAAAACTGCTAAAATTAGCAGATTATTTTTTTTTCTATATAAGATAGGAAGGAACAGCAAAAATAAAACTCACTCTTAAATATACAGAATTTTATTTATATTTAAGTTAGATTTTTGTTAATAGAAAATAACAAATTTACTTGCTAAAATCAGCAAAAAATTTTGATAAATAATTAGTAGCTTTAAAAATCACAAAACTATTGAGCCTTTTGAAAACAGCAGTTTACAATTTTTTTTAGCAAATATTTCTGCTGATTAAAGCAGGATAGACTACTATTTACATTCAACTAAATTTGGCTTAAAAATAAAATTTTTTTTTTTGGAGATATAACAGTTTGTTTTTGCTAATTTTAGTCTACTTAACCTGAGTAAAAAAGTTTATATATCTTATATAAAAGAATATAAAATAATCATGTAAGTGTTTACCTGAGAAAAAAGTTTATATATCTTATATATGAGAATATAAAATAATCATATAAGTGTTTATATAATCTGATCCGCAAAATGGGTCTATAAAATTATATCAGATTGTATTATTTTAGATACAATTCAATCTAATATTATACAATTGCATATACTCTGATGCTATTGCATCCCAAAATTGGGCCCATCTAATTGAATCGTATTATATCCAATCTGATATAGTTATATACTATTTAATACAATTGGATTTCAAGATTTCTACCTAAAATATGTTGGGTTTTAAAATATGTTTGAATTGTAAAACTGACAAAAAATATTTTCTTTTCGAAATTTTTTCTGATTTTAAATAATATAAATTTTTATCAAAAATTGACTCAGAAAATATTTTAAATTAAGATTTATCTAAATTTATATATAAAATGACTTTGAAAATGTTTTTGAATCTAGATTATATAAAGTTTTATCTAAAATGTCTTAGAAAATATTTTTGATAATTGGTCATATAAAGTTATATGTAAAACAACTTAGAATTTTTTTTGATTAAGATTTATATTAGGTAAATTATATCTAAAATGACCTAGAAAATTTCTTCAATTTGGGTTTATATGTGATTATGTATTGGGTTGTATCTTATTGTATAGTAAACCTCAATTTATAGGATCAACCATATCTGATTATATATAGTTATGTGTATCATTAACATTAACACATTTTTTGGTATATGATTTTATATGGTTATACATAAGAAAATTTCGGGAAATATTTAAAAGATATTATAATATATCATACATATGGATGCAAAGCCATTTTATATTACTATATGTTAATGTGTATTTTTGTATTTAAAAATATATTGTTATATATGAACTTTTTTACTTGGGAATATTTAGCAAAATTTTCTGCAGATTTTACAGTCCAATTTGCCATCTTAAGTTAACTTTTAGTTACTTAAATTTAGTTATAAAAATAAAAACTAAAATTCTGTAAATTTAACAGTTTTATTTTTGCTGTTCTAATTTTACTAGTATTTAGCAAAAAAATCTGCTAATTTCAGCAGTTTTTTCTACAACATAATCTTTAACTGACTTTTAGTTGCTTTTTCTGCTATATTTGCAGATTAATTTCTATGAGTGTATACGTATTGATTGATGGGAGGAAGGAACTGAATAGTTTGAAACAATTTTTACTCATTAATTATGTATATAAAAATTCTTTTAGAATATCATAAACTATTTGCAAGTTGAATTATTACATTATTTATTGGAATATTGTTCAAACTTAACGCTATTCTGTGATGACGGTGGAGATGACTTAAGAAAAAAATAGTTTATTAAAGTTTTACAAAATTCATTCGAATATTAAGTGGTTTAAACAGCAAATAATTTCGTTACATTTTAGTATAACGTAATTATTTTTCATCAAAGACAAGATAATTATGTTATAATAATCAACAAACGGAATTATTTAAAAAGTCAACTTAATTGGCAAATCATCATAATGATTTCAAATTCAAAGACGTAACAAAGAAACCAATCATTTACAAACCACACATTATGCCATAATTTGATTAATATCTTAATATTATACTTACACAAGAACTCATTTGAAATACACTAAAAATTTATTTGATACTCGGTTGAATGAGCTTAAATCACAACTTATTAAAATAAATGATCTTTATACGTTTCAATATTCATAAAAAATATACTCACACACACATAACACTCAATATATTCATGAAATACTTATGTATGTGGGTTAAAAATGGCTTAATCTTCTTCTCCTATAGAAAATAAGTTCAAAATATCTCTTGTTGTTTTTTAAGTATGAGCGAGTAGTTGTTGCACGCATACTTCAACAGTTAATACAATTTGTTTAAATTCCTGAATATACATTCTTCTTTTTATCTAAAACAATTGTATGTTTACAATCAAATATAGAAGTATTTGTGTGATTGTTCATGATTGTTATTGTACTCGTACAACATTTTTATATTAAATCATTTTACTTTTAGTTTAGTTATTTTTTTACTGACGTTGTTAGTAAAATGTTATTACCACAATTGTACATGTAATGTCGTTCATAAAACATCACTTGTTTTGTCATTTGTTTTGTCAAGTTATGTGGAAAGTGTACAAATAAATGGATAAAATGTATGTACTTAAACATGTATGTATGTATATGTGAGTGTGGGAGTTAGTAAATTATAATATACAACATGGTTGCCAACAATTTAATATAGAGACAGATAACAGTTTAAATACACTCAAAATAATATGTTTGTAATTTAAACAAAATTACTTCATATTTTTGGCCTAAAATTAAATCATTTTAAAATAAAAGTTTTTATTAAAAAACAATTTTTAACCAAAAAATTAAAATGATTTCAATTAAAAAAAATTTCATTCTTAATAAATAATTTTTAAGAATCCATTTGTTAAATTTTACACAATTTATTTCTGAAATATTTTCATATTAACAGATAGATAGGGCCACCAGTATATCTGAAGGTATAAATATGATGCTATTTCATCACCTCCCCATGTTTTAAACTAATACACCTCCAAATTTCCAAAACTAATACACAGAGGTAATTTTACTGGACGAGTTTTAATGGAAATTTTCAATAAACTAATGGCGTTTTCTTCACAAAGTAAATGAAAAATTTCTTAAATTTAATGAAAAAGCTTCATAGACTTTATGAATCCAGTTTTAATGAAACTTTTTCATCCAATCTGTGAAAAATGAAAATTTTCACAATATTTTATGAAAAAATTCTAAAAATTCAATTATAACCTAGAAAGACAATCCGATGACAGTGCTTGGTAGTACTTGAAAATGCATTAATTGTTTTTTTCATAAGTTTTTTCTCTATTTGTTATAAAATAAATTGTGAATTCTATTTGGAATTTGTCATATTTGATCTTAAAACTGAACAAAAATAACACTCATTCCATTAATTCAATGAAAAGTTTTAGTGGACGAGTTGCAGTGAACTATCATTGGTTTTATGCAAAAATTCTTTAATATCATGCATATAATTCTCTCAGTGTAGAGATAGACCAAAATGGACGAAATTTTCGGTTACCCCCTAAGTAAAAGCTTATCTCTATCCAAAAATGGATCTTGATGGGGCATCGGACCTGCGAAAATATATTTATAAATATACCAGGGAGAAAAGAGTTCAAGACAGGCTATTTTACTCTTACAATTATCCCGCCTGTTAAAAGTAAAAGAAATATCGAATTATAAATTTTATCCATTTTAAAATATCATTTTACACAAACGGTGTAATGTTAAATTCCATTTATTAAAAATAGTTGTTTTTTTATTTATATAAAGACTTCCAGGCAATTTGCGATTTAAACTAAGTCGCCCTTTAATTTTAAATTGTAATTTCGAGTTTTTTTTTATAATGAAGTACTTGTAGTAGTGATACTATTTTCCAATTAAGAATCATTCCACATCGTTTTTCCATTCGATTTGCTTCAATAAAGCTGCATTAAAAATACATAAACACATGACTTTGTGTATTGGTATAAGAATGTCAAGCAAAACGTAAACTATAAAACAGAGTAACTCTACTTTATTACGTATGTATTACAAACATATACTGAAACAAACATTATAAGAAATTGTATATACATTGTATCTTTGATATTTATGTGTCTAACACAAGCATTAGTTAAGTGTAAATATATTCTATACCAATACTTACTATACACACACACACACACACAAACTCATACAAAATACACGATCTTACGGTGATGGTTTTGAATTTGTAATGAGTTGTTACATCTTAGGTTCGTTCTACTTTGTACTCGTATAACAAAGTCAAGCAGTCTGTAAATAGTCGGAGTGCCTAAAAGTATGCACAATTCGAATGTTTATAAATAGGCATGCATGTGTTTGCTGTGTTATATACAATGTCTCTATTATGCATTGTAAATAGTAGTATGTATATTAGGGTGTCCCGATAAAAAAAAATTATATAGCAGCAAACAATGCGCTCCAGGCGGGAAAAAATAAATCTTCAGTTATCTACCAGAGCTTTGAAGAATTTATTCAAAAAGAATTATTTTCAAAAATGATTCAAGAAAAGAGATTCATAAATTCGCGAATAAAAAAAAATAAGATAATTCGCGCGAACTATTTCCCTAGTTTTTTTTAATCGTAAGTAAATTTTTTTTCTTTTCATTTGATTTGCGAATTTATGGCAATTTTTTAATTCGTTTAAACGACTCGATTAAAATTTAAAACATTGAAATATTAGGGAAAAATTTAATTTTATATTTAAAATGATTGTTACATCAATGTATTCAATGCAAGTTAATTTCTTACAGACCTATTAATGACTAAAATTGATTCGCGAATCATAAAAATACAATTTTAATTCGCGAATCAAAAACAAATTTTATTGATTATTTTCATAATACTTATGATTCAATTATTATATTAAAGGTCTGTTCCCTACCAGCACTGGTGTAAAAACAAAATTTTAATTTTTCCACAAAATTAGTATAAAATTTTTCGTAACAACAAGGTCATTACAAAATAAAATTATTATTTTTTTTTCAATAATTTTGGTTGACTAATGGTACCTTTATGATAATCAACATCCATGAAAATTATAGAATTAGACTTGAATTATTCTATAGTGCATTCAAAATTATTCGACTCGTCAACGTGGAACTTGTAAAACTGATTTTGGCAAATAGTTAAAATTTTTTACTAAAGTTACTCCATGAAAATTGTTTACAAAGCTTTTAATGTTAATCTTGCAAAAAAAAATTCAAAACTTTCGTTTGCCTAAATACACGCTATCGTCATCTTCAATCTTGGGTAGGGAACTAAAGATCCCTTCCATAATTTATTTACTCAATTTTACTGCATTCAGCTTAATAATACGCATCGTTTAGTTGCTAACGCTTGAACCAAATTGTAACTAAGCCATTTATCGGGACACCCTAATGTACGTATATTGTGTAAATGTATAGAATACATTACAATCAGCTATTATTGACAGTATTAATATGCTAGTCAGCTAAATATAACATATATGTCACCAAAGGTGAAAGGTTTTCTTGGGTATACAGTGCTACCTCCGTTTACGTAAGCAATAGAAATCGCAGAAGTTGCAAAAGCCGCTTTTGCTGCAAAATCCGATCAAAAAATTATCTAAAGTTTATGTTCAGATTTTATATAGAAATGCCTGTTTTATTGTTTTAAAACCGAAAATCATAATCTGCTCATTATTTTATGAATTATTTTGGTTATTGAAATGTATAAAAAAAAGTTCTCAATTATCGCAACTTTTGATTGCTGCTATAACCATGGATTAGCGTCAACCGAGGTAGCATTGTATGTGGCAGTTTTCTTTGACATGTATGTTTATGAAAGTGTTATATGTATAAAAAACTTCAGTTAACACGATTATATCTTTTGGCAACAATAAAAATAAATGGTATATTTTTTTGACATATAATAAAATTAAGTTTGAAAACTTTATTGTAGTTTTTGATTAAAATTTAAATTATATTTCTAAACTACTTGGAATGATTTTTATAAAAAAAAAACTGAACAAAAACTACTTTTCCCTTATTTGTTATGTAATAAAAAAAACAATGCAATCTTAACACAGAAAAATTAAAATCGAGTTTCAATTAAAGTATTTATATGTAAATACAATTAAATTTTAATTAAATTGGGTCCAATTCAGAAAATTGTTATATCGATTTTTTGTAAAGTATTAATTGAAATTTTTTCAATTAAAGTATTAATCATATCAATTAAAAATTTAATCACAAATCGGTAAAATTTTCAATTAAGTTATGGCGCTTTTATTAAAATGTGTGATATTAATAAATATTTATTAATTTTCTTATGTTTTTGACTGATTTGCGACACACTTTTGTTATTTTTATATCTGCAATAAAAGAAGAAATATTAATAATACAAAATAATATGATTTTACGCAACTCATATTAAGGCCCGATTACTGAATGTACAGTTACAATTTATCCGTCAGTTAAAGTCCTAGTTAGTAGCTAGCTGGACATTCAGTAATCGGACATTCAGAGTTATTTTTGATATGTTGTCAATAGTACTTATGGTAAAGTAAAATTTTTTTCGACCATATTTATTTTCAATTAAGATTATAATTGATATGATTAAACTTTTAATTGAAAACTAATTTGAAATCAAACAAAATTTTAATTGAAATTTTATTGACAATAATTTTTTCTGTGTAATAAATCTAGTGTTGTGTAAAATATCTTAATAATTCTTGAAAAAGAATTTTTGCGATGTTAAATATTCAGCAAATATTTTCTCCAAAACCATGCCGAATAGCATTCTTAAACTTTGTGAAGCGATAAAAAAATATGTTAACTTTTTTTAGAAATAAGAAAGTAAAAAAAAACTTCAAATCCCAAAACTTATGTAATAAATTGCGAAAAAAAATTTTATATATGCTTGCCCCTATCTATATTTTTTCTTGCTGAGGAAATGGCCAGCACAAATCAGATATTTTTGGTATAAATATTAGGAACAACATCTGAAGGTGTGATAAATATGTTGTTTACCATACGTTCTAATTTCCTAACTGATTACAGAACAAATATTTAAATTTTTATTGAATATATTCAACGAATATTTTCTCCAAAACGAAGCAGAGTAACAGTTTTTTATAAATAAAAAAAACTGAAACAATTTTACCGACTTTTAGAAAAATTTTGTTATTTGTTACACTAAAAATTGAGCATATTTATGAATTTAAATTGTTTTTAATTGCTAATAAAAAACTCTGTTCATATAGTCAAGTTTCTAGCATTTTCCAAATTTCATTAAATTATTATAAATCATATAGTAGGAACAAAAACTAACTTCGTCTGTATTTAACCAACAACTTTTTGTAAAATTAAAAAAGCTTAACATTTTATTCGTATAATATAGGACAATAAATACTTTGGGTCATATGCATAATCACTTTTAAAATTTATAAGTGACTTATAAAACAATTTTTTCATACAATGTTCATTTTAAAAACTTGTTATAAGGTTTTCAAATGCATAAGCTCTTTTAAGTTTAACATTGTTCCGATTAATCGGTCAGACTATAGTAATCATATATTATTCGACCTAAACAGATACACATGGGTACTAGAAGCAATCCCAATAAACATAACATTGGAGCAAGGGTTAGAGATATTTCCGTATTTCTATTTGATATCAGGCAAATATTTCAAGGATTTCTCCATAGTAGAAAACAAAATCTGAAGGCCCAGTTAATAGCTAACGGGACATTGTGAAAATGAAGCTACGTCAAATTTGAGAAATATTCGGAAAAAATACAATTTGAATAAAACATTAATTTTTTTTTGGAGAAATTTAAAATATTGTTATTATTTAATTCAATTGAACGGGGGAATATTTAGTTGATTTCTTATTTTTAAGTAAATGAATGTTTTTTTTTAGTTTGACTCTAGATCATAAATTAATAATTATTTTTCAAATCAAAGAAAGATGATACAATTTTTACAAGTAAATTACAAAGAATAAAAATATATTTGAAAGAATTCGATAAGACCAGCAATACAGAATACGTATTTTCGGCTTTCGCTACAAAGCCATCATCAGTGTATTTCGTCTTGGTGGGTTAATATAGAGTAATAGAGTAATAATAACAAAGGATAAAAATATCATTGTTAAATTTCGTTGATGTTAGTCTAAGTTGAGTTGTTGATAAGAAACTCGATTTTCTTTCAGCAGTCACATAAGTAGACAATCATTAAAATATTAACCCTTTTCTTGAAATTATAAAAAAAATCTAATTTGGTTCGAATTTTTCTCAGTGCATTGGAATAAAGAAAAATACTTGAAATATTTGTTTGATATAAAATCAGAAATTTCTCTAAGACTTGTCCTAATGCTTGTTGGGATAATTCAATATGAAAATGTATGTATGTAGTTATAGATTGATGTTATTACCTATTTATGTAGACATATCCTACATATATGTGTTATTTATGCATGTTTCAGTGTTGCTTCAGTGTTAGTTTTCATAGAATTTGTTCTTCAAAACTTCACTGATTTAATAAAATATTTTTTTATTTTTTATATACTTTTTGTTGCAGGTAAGTTAACGCACAAGGAAATCAATAGTAAGTTTTCTCATAAAAAATACACACACATACTTTTGAAATTCCTTAACTAAATCAAAACTTATTATGAACTTTTTTTCTGTTGAGATTTAATTTTTATTTTTGTTGTTCTTTGTTTAGAAATTAGCATTTTTGTGTGTATTTACATTTAAAGAAGTCCCACAAAATTATTCTAAATCTATATGGGACACAATTAGTTTATCACTCAAAACTAAACACTTTTAGATTGTCATAAACACTTATATTGTCCCTTAATATTAATATTGAATTGCTGTGGTTTTCTGTGAATAACTTAAAGTTTTGAATTCCACTTTCCTAAAAGATGTTTTTATGGGCTATCAGTTAGTAAAATCATTTTTTTTTTTCCAAAATTCCGAACTATGTATGTCTGTGTATTTCAAATACAAATTAAAAATCGATTTATCTCAAAACACGTTACCTTTAATATTTTTTTAAATAATTCAAATCGAAACAGGATATATTTTTTAATCGATACATAACATTTCGTTTTTTATTTTGTTTTCGAGAAAATTTAAAAGTCAGGTACCCGTGATTGTATTTTGGTTCTGCTTGATTATACTCTAATGATGATTTTACTAAATGAGGTCGTGAATCATTAAGGCATATGATGCCAATAAAATATCTTAAAAGTAGATTTTGTAACAGTTTTTTCGCTCTCCTGAAAATCTATTAAAAAACACATGTGACATTTTGCAGGCCGGTCGACGTTATGCATATTAATTTGTCGTTTATAAAATTAATTTTGTATGAAAATTTTATTTTATAGGCCATGTATAAATTTAGAAAGTGATTAATTTTTCGAAATTTTTATTTTTAATTGCCCGTAAAACACCATTCAAATACTACAATTTCTAGCATTTTCCAAATTCCTTTAGGTTTAAATTCTTTTTTTTAAGAGAAGCGAAATTATTCCTATTTATTAACGTGCTACTTTCTTTGTAAAGAGGATAGAGAAGAGATGAAAGCTGGCGAAAGGCGTAGGTAGGGCTTTAAATATGGCAACACCGTAATTGCGCGAGGTGTTGAATTTTTTCCTAAATTGATGTTGCCGTCGATAGAGATTAATGCGCCAACCCTTACACAACAACGTCCAGTTCCTCTCCTCTCACAATCAGTTGAAATGGTTGGCCACATCCATTAATTGTGGCAAACTATACTTTGCTATAAACATTAATCAAAAAACAAATAAAAAATATATTTAAAATGACCCCTAAATTGGTTAATATTTAACCACGCCTACTTCACACACTTTTTGGAATAATTAAAAAAGTTGTTTCAATTTTTATAGTACAATAAATACTGTAAGTTTGACATTGATACGATACATTTTTTTTAGCTAGACAGTTGTTATGGAAAGCCACATATCCCAAGTAAAAAAGTTTTGATATAGTCATATATTATCATATAAAATTTTGTGTACTTATATATTGGAACATATATACCAAGATATAATTATATAAAAATTTACGAAATTATATCCTAAATATATAACTATATCTTGTTATATATTGCACAATATATAGTTCAGCATATTACAATATGGAATTATATATAGAACTATATATAGTACATATGCCTCATATAATTATATATAATTGTATCGAATTATATACCATTACATCTAGTTGGATATGATTATATTATATTTGATACATTTGGATGAAGACAAAATCCGGATAAAATTGTATCAAACCTTATCTTATTCCATCAAATTAGATCTAATTGTGTCAAATTAGATCTTATATGATCATAATACGATCTAATTTGATACAATAGTTATATATGCCTCATATAATTATATATAATTGTATCGAATTATATACCATTACATCTAGTTGGATATGATTATATTATATTTGATACATTTGGATGAAGACAAAATCCGGATAAAATTGTATCAAACCTTATCTTATTCCATCAAATTAGATCTAATTGTGTCAAATTAGATCTTATATGATCATAATACGATCTAATTTGATACAATTAGATGTTCTCATTTTTCGGATATAATTAGATATAATATCAAAAGTCATATAATTTTTGTTAGTAGGGTGATTTATTTTAGGGATGCATTTTGATGAAAAAATAGTATAAGGCATTTTATAAACAAAAATATTATGATTTATTATAAAAAGTTTTATTTATTTTTCGGGCGGGATTCCGGAAATTCCAAAAAAAAATTCCTTTTTTCCTCACTTACAAACAACGAGTACTATTCCTATTGCAATGCTCTTCCTTGTGGTTTTTCTTTATGTTAAATACATAAATATTTTTTTTTTCTTTCTTGATTTTATTTTCAAAAGTAAGTCTCATTAGTAACAGTTGTTTTGTTAAGAGCGTAATTAAAAATTAAATATTCATTTGCACTGTAGTTTTTTCCACAAGTTCTGATAATAAATATGTTTAAATGTTAATGTTTGTGCATAATAATTTTCATTACAGTATAGACCAAAGTTATTTAAAAGAAAATATCAAAAATTTAAACCACAAAGTATTTTAAATATTGTAGTAAACACGCCTGACGAAAATATTAGAATGTTCTGAAAGATTAACGATAATACTCACAACAAAAGACATTTTTTCACTTTATTGCCGTTTCCCCTGTAAAAATATACATGTTTGGATCTTATGAAATGCATCTGCCCACAATCGTATAAATGTTTGCAGGCAAATATATATATATATATATGTTTATCGTTATTATATTGGCACTCCACAAACATAGTAATGATAAAATAAAATTGCAAATATATTTTTGTTTAAATGGGAAAATATGACTAACATTGAAACATTACAGTATTTGCTTGGAGATATACGTATTATAACGATAAAAATAAAATAATTGGAATCACACCTCAAACAAAAATGTAGTAGCTTATAAATATATATATATAATTGCCTGTAGATATAGCCAATAATGTCTTTTTTCTGCGTGTACATTCAAGTTTATAAATTTCTATGAAGTTAATAAAAAATTTTTTTATTTAAATGTTTACTCTTGTCAATATCTTTTTAGTTTGAAATAAACAGGGCCAAAATATATTCTTTGACATTTCTAGTTAGTTTATTTGTTTATGTGGTTCTTCATCTCCATTCTCACTAACCTTTAATGATGTTTTTTTTTTTTTTTTTTTTTGCAAATGCCAACAACTAAGGTCTTTTATATGTTAAAGATTTTTTGCTAACATTTGAATCAGAATTAATATGTTATTTCACAAACATGTATGTAAATACTGTCAAGTTTGTGGTTGACATTATAATGATGTTTTAATTAAAATTTAAATAAACATTGCGGTAATTTAAATTAGAAAATTTATAGCCAAAAGTAACTATGGTAATATGAATTTATTTAATTAAAAACGACCTTTCATTATTAATTATTCAAAACGAAATTCAATTATAGCCAAACAACTGAAGTAAAATTTTCACACTCAAAATAATACCGATATTATTTCACAGAATTGTTTTTAATTTTCAAACCTAAAATAAATTTGTTGCATTTTAAAGCTGTGTTTACTATTATGGACTAACTCTACTTTGCAGCCCAGAACGCATAGCGAATCTTGCGAATTTTTTAACTGCAATTTAAACCTTTAAATATAAAATTAAAGATTTCAAATTATTATGCATAAGCACTTTAATATCCAAAGTAAAAAAGTTTTGATATAGTCATATATTATCATATAAAATTTTGTATAATTTTATATTGGAACATATAATTTCGGATATAATTAAATATAATATTAAAAGTCATATAATTTTTTTTAGTAGGGTATATATATTTTTAATTTCTTGATGTTATCACCAGAGAAGACAAAATTGCTGTATTTGCTTTTATGCTTTTTATTGCTTGTTTTACTCATATTTGCTTGTTTTTGTATTTTTTGGATTTTTCGTTTTTAAGCTTAAAAAAAGCTTTTTCTTAAGATTTTTGAGCTTTGAGTTGCTTTTTTTAAAACTTTTTGCCCAAAATTTCTTTTTTTGCTCACAAAAAAATATTTTTTCTCTTAACTTTGAATTTTTTTTTTTTTGAAAACTGTTGGTTTTCCAAGTTTGTTTACTTTTGCTATTTTTTTTTGCTTTTTTTACAGCATTTTTTTGTTTTAAACATATCGAAATTTGCTTTTTTCTGTCTTCTCTGGTTATCACCCTAGGTAATAGATAATACATATTTTTATTTTCTTTTTATTCTAACAAAGAAATAAGGCAGAAGGAAAAACTTGTGGTGTGATAACATACAAAATAGTAAAAACATTTTCTATTGTTAACGTTTTGCTGGCAGTAAACATCGTAAACATTTCTTAGTATGTTTTGCAGCCCTTCTCATCTAGTTGGTGGAGCAGATCATATTAAATTAAATTTTATTGTTATATTATTGTAGTATTGCCACACTTTCTCAAGAAAACTCGTGTTGGGGACTTGGAAAATCTCCCTAACGAACGTTTTTTCAGTCTTGAAAGTGAATATTTCAGTCTTGAAAGTAAATATTTTTAAAGCGAAAACTCTTTAATTATTTTTTATAAAAATAACCTAATAAAAAAAAATATAACCGAGTTTTTAAAAAAGTATTTATTATGTTTTTTCATAATAAATAAATAATTGGCGTAGAATAAGAATAAATAATCTGCTTGATTACGAGTGTCTAATTTGGAGTCGAAATTTTCGACTCCATATAAAATGATTTGGTATATAATGGAAATTATAAAGAAATTAAACTCTGATGCTGGATTTTTTTTTTTCAAATCTGAGTGCTATATATGGTAAATCCAATTGTAAAATTTAGACGAATTTGTGCTTTAGACGAATTTTCAACAAATTCGAATTAGTCTCGAATTCGACTTCGAGAATTTTTGATTGCGAAATTAAAGGTAGAAAAACCTATTTTTGTTTTGAAATTTAAAATTTCAACAAAAATGTAAAACATATTATTTTGTAACAGTCTCGTCATTACGCAAATTTGTATACCAATTTTGTGAAAAAATTCTTAACTTTACTTTACCAATCCCAGCAAAAAAATTTGGAAGTAATGCTTTACAAACTACTTCTTTCACTGCTTCACAAGTATCCGCTAGTGTAATTTTACTGCTTTTTTAGAAGCAATTCTGAACAACTTCAAAAAATCACCTCTTTCATTGCTTCCAAGGTAACCATTTATATGTTTTTACAGCTTTTTTAGAATTACTTCTAAACAACAGCCAACTTCTGAACAAAATCACTTAAGTATTGCTTCTAAAGCAAGCAAGCAAGCTCCAAAAGTGATCCTAACAAGTTATTTTGGTGCCATTTGGCATTTCTAAACAGATGATCGCGGGATCGATTCCTGGAGGGACCAATACTTTTTTAATTTTTTTTATTTTTGTTTCTATTTTTTGGGATATTTTTACATTATCGCTCATAACTTTTTTATTAATTATTTTAATGAAGCCTATGTCCATCCCTAAGGACTATTCTAAATACTGTAAAAAAAAATGTTTGAAATCAGATGATTAGTTACGTAGGGGTCGCCATTTTACATTTTTCGTTATATCTTTGGCATTTACAGTCGGATCTTAAAGTATGATACATCGATGTTTTTCTTTCGAGGAAACCAGTGTTTTGCTCTAAGGGCCATTGACCTCAAGTATCCCGTTCTAGTAGTTACCCACCAGATCTCAGTTCTTACCACCCTAATGTACGACCCTAATGTCAGAAAAATTAAAGCTCGCAAAAAATCATTAAAGTTTTTCTAAGGAAGTCTTTCGATAAACCCAGTAGAAATTTTTTTTATATATTGGTTGCCGAACGTAGGGGTCCCCTTTTTAAATTTTTTTCATTGGATTTTTCCTTTATAGCAAAACACTGGTCTCCTCAAGGAAAAATATCGATATATCACACTTTAAAATCCGACTTTAAATGCCGAAGCTATAACGAAAAATTGAAAAAAAGCAACCCCAACGATCGGCAAAAAAAATTTTTTTTTTAATTGCCTTGCAAAAATACTTCATATTGGAGGGTTTACGGCAAACTTTTTTTTGAGGTAAGGTCTAATGTACATCTAGGTGATCAATTGTAGTGCTTTTTCTACTACTCCGTCATCGCTTTTTTTCTGCTGGGAATATACATCAACATCGGCAACTTTAAACTGCTAGGGTACTCGTACTAAAAATTCCCTTCAGATGTTTTGATACTTATTTTTCCCATATTCAGCCCATTAAAGGGCAATTCACACGTCGATTACTCCATCTACTATATATTACCCAGTTTTGGGGATATGAATTTTAAAATTTGGGTAAATTCTCTTTTGAAAATTACTTTTGGTAGCCCCATTACTTAGAAATAGTAGATAGAGATGATCTGGGATGGGTAAGCGTATAGATAAGGCTTAACTCCCATCTTTGAATGATATTACTTTAATATTTTTTAAATATTTTTTTTGTCAGTGCAATTCAGTAAATACTAAAAAAAGTCAAGTTTCTTTTCCAGTTTCTTACATAGGTGCTATTGCTTAATAAATAATCGTATAATTGGAATTTTAATGTATTTGGGATAATTTTAAAAATATAGAAGTCTTGCTTAGAATTTCTGATAAAATTGTGAAAATTGTATTATAAAACAATACAGGGAAAATTTGATTGCCTATGTTAAAGAATACACATACAATACAGACATTAAAATAATAATAGCATTATTAACACGTCTATATAGAATGCTTGTAGTATATATATATAAATAAGTAAACAAAATTGTCATCTCACATTGTTATAAAATTTATAGAAATTGCTTGTTCTACTTCACTCTACTACTAATAATTCTGCTACTCTTAATGTAGCTAGATGCAGTGCGGAGCAAAAGTCAGGAGTGAATATTTTACAACAATTTGCCCAATTACATACAAATCCGGCAAAATGTCTATGATTTTTTAAGTAAATATTTAAGAAATTTAAAGAAAATTATCGAAAGCTTACCAGATTTGAAAGACTTAAAATAGAAAATTTCCATGTTTTTCTTGGTTAACTAAAATAATTCAAGCTTTGTTATTGATTTTGAATTATTGTAGAATAGGCTCATAAAATAAGTAAGCTTAAAAAAATATTTGGTTTTATTTTATAATTAAAAATTTACCCCGTAACACTTTTGCTACTCACTGTATATGTAACTATCTGTTTGATATATGTATTAGTGTTTATGTTAACAAGATATTTCTTTAATATGTATTATATGTATATCTATCTATATGAACGTTTAAGGATGTCAAGTATTTTTCATATAGAATAGAAAAAAAGGGAAAACAGCAAATCTTAGTAAATTCTTGTTTGTTGTCTGTCATTCAGGCAGTCACTCCGTCAGTCATTTCAGTCTGTCTGTGAGTTTGTTTTTCAAAATACGTGAAATAAGATTTCTGTTAAGGAATGTTTGCAAGAAAAATATTTATTTGTTTTCGTTTACTCTCTTTTTTGTTATTTTAACTCATTCCTGCTCATTTTACAATAAATAAAGAATTAAATGCAGAATTTTACCATGTTTTAAGTTTATTATTGTAAAGATTTTTAATTTCTATCAAGGTTGGTTATCGAAACGAATAACGGTATGGGTAAATGTAATTATTTTAGTTTGCTGCGTAAGATTGCTAAATATTTGTCAACGGCTACTTTGCTATCTATAAAAATAACGTTCTCCGCAATGGTAATGGCATTATATAATAAGAATAACGGTAACCAACCGGGATTCTTTATAAAATTCTTAATAAATATTTTATTTTTTATTAAACAGAATAATTATTTTTTTATGCTTATATTAAATATGAATAAATCCCAGATTTAAATTTTTACATACACATATTGTTGTACATTTATTATTTTTTATGCTTTTCTGTATAAATGATCCTGGGAATAAAAAGAAGAACCGTCTTTTCTCCTTTTTCTTCTTCTAAAGTCACAAAGCATAAAAAGCATCTATTATTATTTTTTTTATATTAATAATAAATTTGTATCTACATATAACAGAATATGGGTGGGAATGGCATCGTATTGTTGTTATAAAAATGATATTTGACTTTTGTGTGTTGTTGTTTATGCCCATAAAATATATGTATATGTGGCTTTCCAGCCCAACGGCCCTACAATCCTGTACGATACGAATAAAAAATGGAACAGGAGAAGTGAGCGTGAATAAATATTGACCAATTTGGCGCTTATTTTTAGTATATTATTTATTACAATTTAATAGAATTTGGAAAATGCTAGAAATTCGACTATGTTATGGGCAATTTGAAAACAAAACAAATTTAATTCAGAAGTAGTGTTGAATTTATAGTGCAAATACTTCAGTAGTGAAAGGATTAAGATGACAACAAAATTTCGATAGCCTCAATAACAATTCGGTAGCTACTGAACCATTCGATTGCCAATAAATTCAGTTGTCAATGCTGGTATGGAAATCCTTATTTATGACACAATAAAATAACACAAAAAATTACTTATTTACAAATATGTATGCAACCCGTATTACAACACAAACACGACACCCATAGGGCGCTTTAAGGAATATTGATTAATGCTAATAAATGATATTTAATGTCTTAATTTGTGGTTGTGCCACATAACCCTAGGTTTATTTAAAAGGTTAAATACGAATCATTCTCATTTATTATCTACCCAGCAAAAAAAAAAAAAAATATGATGTCATGATTTACAAATATCTTATTTCATTGCTTCCAAAGTATCCGTTAGTGTATTTTACTGCTTCTTTAGAAGAGATTTTGAACAACTTCTAAATAAATCACTGTTTTCATTGCTTTATAAAAGTATCCCTTGGTGTATTTTAACAGCTTCTTAAAAGTAATTCTTTACTTAATTATTGCTTCCCAGTATAGAAAATCATTACCAGATATGTGGTTATGTAAGTACATACTTGGTAATGGTAACTAGTTACTTTTGTTATTACATTTCTTATTACCTTTATATGGCGATGTCGCAAAAAATAATGAGTTATGGTTACACACCAGCATACGAAAAATCAAAAAATATATCGTTACCTATGTGCTTACCAGTACTGACAAAAATAATAAGTCTAAAAATAGATTTGAAAAAAAAATAAATTATATAAAAAAAATAAATTATATAAAAAAAATATATTTTATAAAAAAAATATTTTTTATTGTATTTTTTTTTTTTTTTAATAAAATTTGCTGGTGCGGGAATCGAACCTGGGTCAACAGATTGCCAGTCAATAGCTCTACCATCTGAGCTATATCGACATGTCATATTTAATAGATAAAAACATAATTGACCTGCTGCACACAAGTAAGCTTACTCGCCAACATACAAATAATCAAAAAATATGTGGTTACATATATCCTTACCAGTATTTAAAAAATATTGAGTCTAAAAATAGATTTCAAAAAAATTACAAAAAAATCTAGAAAATTATTTTCTATTTGAAATAATGATAAAAATAAATCATTATCAGTAACTCATTATTATATGTTTTAAAATAATGCAGATGGTAAGTGGGTGTCATTACTGGTAGTCCAAAAAATAATATGTCATTACTGTTTCTACACTGGGTTCCAATACTTTTTTTTTTAAATTTATTTTTATTGAAGAGAATAAGATACAATTTCTCGCAATGATCGGGTGGTGTTTTCATGCCAGTCTTTTAACTTTGAACTTTTTAAGTACCACTATTTAGCCTGTAGCATACTCGATACTTACCAAAACGTTTCATTTTCTATACAAAATTATCCGTAGCACCCTAAACTGCAAATTCGGAAGGAAAAAAATTGTTTTCGATCACTTTAGGAAAAAAATTGCGGAAGTAAAATTGCGAAATCAAATCAATTCCGTAAAAAACCTGTGACACGCCTGATTTTTTGTATTTTTTTTTTTCATTTAATTGAAAAAGGGTATTCTTTGCACTTATTTTAAGTGAAGTACTCCATTCTCATGACAATTCAGTATTAAAATTATTAGAGTTTCTGTTAAAAAGAAGAGTACATCTAGATCGTTACCCAGCAAAAAAGTGATTCCAAAGCAGTGGGAAAAGCACTGCAATTAATGATCTAGATGTACAGAAACGCTAATGATTTTAACATTGAGTTATCATAGGAGAGAAGTTCTTTCACTTCAATATTTTTTCAGTATTCTTCTTCGTCAAATTAAAGCTAAACATTTTTGTCCCGAAAAAAATTAAATTTTTTTATTTTTAAAATATTTTTTAATGCCGCCACCGTGTATCGAACTTGCGACCAAAAGATTGCTGCTCTTGCTCTCTACCGCTTAGCTATTCTTTTATAAGAAAGTTGACTGGCATAATAATATCACTTCGTCATTGCGAGATATTTTGTCTTAAACCCAATATACACAATTAGGTACTCTTTCCGGTGTACTGTAAATTATTATTATAGTTATTGTAGGACTTTAATATATATATATTTCTTTTTAGAAAGTATAACCTCAAGTTTACCTATAAAATGGTATTTAAATCATGCCCGTGCGTATAAAATGTAGGAAAAATATCCAAATAAGTAGCACTGCAATTCAGTATTTTTTTCAGTACTATTTTTACATGTGCATAAAAAGCATTTTTTCTTCATTTTTATTTAAGATATTATTAAAAATTTTAAAATTAAACACAAAATGGATATAATAAAAATTATAAATATAAAAGAAATAACACAATTCTACTTAAATCGGAATCGAACCCGCGATCATATGTTTGGAAATAAATTGTATCAAAATCAATTTTTAGGATCACTTGTACAGCAATAATGTTTTAATAGCAATACTTAAGTGATTTTTTGGATTCTGTTCAGAACTACTTATAAAAAAGCTGAAAAAATATACTAACGGATACTTTGAAAGCAAGGAAAGAAGTGATCTTTTCTAAGTTGTTCAGAATTACTTGTAAAAAAGCTGTAAAAAATATTAAAGGATACTTTTGAAGCAATGAATGAAGTGATTTGTACAGCATAACTTCCAATTTCTTTTGCTGGGTATTTGTAGTAATTTTTTCCTGCTTTTTCATCTCTTTTTTTTTGCTGTGTAGAAAAGAATATAATAAAACAAGACAACAAAAATATGCAATATTTGTAGCAAAAATGAGTTTTATATTGTATTAAAAAAATGAAACATTTGAAGTGGTGGCAATTAATTGTTTGTTAATCAGTTTTAATTATTGATAATTAATTTTACTTTTTTCGATGTTTTTCATCAACATTCAATAAATAATATGTGTCTGCAATATATTAAATATATCAATAAATATAAAAATACACAATTATATCCAATAAGTGTATTTATTAGTAAATTATTAAATTCAAACATAAACTCTTTTTAGAAGATATACATAGGAGATCTACTTACCAACAACTTATATATCTAGGGTCATATGCATAATCACTTTTTAAATTTATAAAATTGATTTTTCATACAAAATTCATTTTATAAATGTGTTATAAAGTTTTCAAATTATTATGCATAGGCACTTTATTTATATACGTTTAGATCATTGGTGCGCATTTCATAGCACAATTGTGAATTTACTTATTCACACATATTCGTATGCTCTTTAATTTAGTCGTCAATGAGACAGTGACGAGTGCACATGTTTAGCGGGTGTTTTGATATTTTTTTTTCAAGTGCACTGAAAACAAATATTTATGACATTCAGAAAATATATGATGAAAAATGTTTTTGATATCATGCAATGCCTTTTACTTTATAAAACATTTAAGGAATCTAGGGAATATGTTATTAAAAGATATTATGATTATTTTCATAGTAATATCTTTCATAGTAGATCTTTAATAGAAATAAAAAAAAAACAAAATATAAAAATTGCCATAAAAGTATTAATATAGAACATTTTGTTTAAAGTCTATAAAAATATGATGCAGAAAATTTCATTAAGATTGTATAAACAATATGGAGATTGATAAATATGTAAAAAGACATATTATTTAATTCGCTAAATTTTTTTCTTAGTGCAGTTCTCTCTCTTGCTCACTAATACAATTGCAAATCAATTTTGCGCATCACTGGTTTAGATAGTAAATACAAAAGTAACAACGTTCACAACACACATACATTTTACAATATACAAGTTGTTGTTGTTAAAGAATAAAATAAAATAAAACGACTACAGCTCTATAATTAATTACAATCCATTAATTAATTAATTTACGTTTATGTGGGTGGATTGTTGGCATCATGAATACACATTGTCTTTGTAATCATCATTTATGTTTAGGACTGCGTAGCTTTGAATGTCTGAGTATGTTTGAATTGTAAATGTGATTTATTGTAATATACATATATATACAGTGGAACCTTAGAATAGCGTCTATGCAGTGGACGATTTTTTTGCTTTTTTGAATCAAAGTTAAAATTTAATCTTACCTCCCAAAAGCGGATTGTCAGCGTTCGTTATATTGAGGTTTCACTGATACTTTCGTACATACTAGTGTTTATACATTATAATTTACAAACATTTTATTGTTGCCTTTACGGTACATATCATCAGTGCTCTGATAAAAGTAAATACAGTGGTGAACTTTAATGAATACAAGTGTTTGAAATTTTTTTTATCTTCAAGCTCCATACGAAAAATAATGTTTCACTTTCTTGGAATTGTAGCGAAATTGCGGCGAAATGTTTTCGTATACATTAAGAGTCATATGCATAATCAATTTTAAAATTTATAAGTGACTTATAAAATAAATTTTCAATACAAAATTCATTTTGTAAACGTGTTGTAAGGTTTTCAATTTATTTTATAGTATAGGCAAATTCTATCTTTTTCTGAAATATGCTCAACTTATTTAATAAAACATTAAAATATCCAAAAATGTGACATTTTGTTAATGACTGTGCTTTAAATAAGTTTTACATGCATCCATTAAAGTTAACCACTGTATGTATAATGAATTAATTTGTTTATTTTGAATTAAATTGTTTACAGAAAAAATTGCAAATTTGCAGAAACATTAATATCAACGCAAATGGTACAAACTGAAGCTGTTTTATTCGTATATTAATAGCAATTTCTGTCGGAACAACAAAGCTAAATGAAAACTTAAATCATTAATGGTTTGTGAATTTTAATTTGGTATTTTAAACAGACCTTTAGAAAACTAATTCAATCGTCAGTAATGATTTAGTTTCTGAAAACTAATTCTGATTTTAATTTTTGATTCGACAATTAAAATTGTTTTTTTTTTTTATTCGAGAACTTTCAACGAATTGAAAAATTTATATTAACTTGCGAATAAAAAATATTTATTTGTGAGCTAAAAAATAATTTACGGCAATTATTAGTGTCGTCCGATCAGTTTGGCCTAAAGCCACATTTGGTCGGTTTTTGGTATATGGAGGCATCATGGAAAAATTTTGATACTGGAAAAATATTTCTTGAGCCGATTTAACGTGATTTTGGGTATCAAATTTAAGGAAACCCAAGAAGTTTAGCAGTAAATTGGGCCGAATATATTCATTACGACAACCGAATTGGATTGGTAGCAGAAATTCTGTTATTAGGATATTAAATTTCAATTGACCCAGACATAAATTTGATTGTGACAGCCAAGTCGTAAACAAATCATTTGCTGGACAAGAAATACAGTTGTCAATATGAATCTGTTTTCTCTGTGTTATGTCGAAAATATTATTAAAAACATGTATGACAATCAATTTCGCGGGGCTGTGTTGTGTGAGCCATTCATTCTTTATTATAGTCAACAAATAATTTGTTTTAAAATCCTTTGTTGTATCCAAAAAAGGCTCAATAAATATTAACATTATAGTCAACAAGTTAGCGCCAATACAAATAGTTGCCATTTACAAACAACAAACTAAAACACAAAAAATAAACACTATATAGACTAATTTCTGCGGTTTATTTTTCATGATGACATTTTTATACACATTACAACTACATACGTATATTCTGCATATATAAATATATTTGTATGTACATTATTCATTGAATCAAATACTTGATTATATTGAGAACAACAATTTATTTAAATGCCATATGTTTACATAGATGTTGTTTGAAAAAAAAGCAATTTAAGTATTAAATAAAATATTACAGTTGTGTTTATATAATAATAAATACGATGCGTATAATTAATATTGAATTCAATTATTGTAATATAACTCAAATGTATTGCCTTTCTTTAAAATCAGAGTTTTGAATAAACCCTACGGGAAATTTTAACAAACTGTCACCGAACTGGCCCCTTTATATGAAATAGACTGGTCACTTTTACATGGCGTTGTCATAGGAGGGGGAAATTAACCCCTTGTGACATGCCACAAGACAAATCCTAGGACAGGTTACTGAACTCTCATAAAAAACAAAGTTCAGGGACCTGTCCTGGGATTTGTCTTGTGACATGTCACAAGTAACCAGTCTATTTCATATAAAGGGGCTAGTTCGGTGACAGTTTGTTAAAATTTCCCGTAGGGAATTAACACAATGTTTTCAGGGATGATTCAAGAAAGATTATTTATAAACTAGCGAATGGAAAAATAGGAAGATAATGTGTAGTATCTGATCGAACAGTTATGTCAGAATATGTACAATATTTGCTCGATATTCCGAAGTTAAGGAACGAATTTATTGCGCCGAAGCGATCCAAATTTCCGGGCCCTGGGTTAAAAAATGTAGAAAATTTAAGGAATAAACGAAATAATAAATAAAAAAGTTGCACAATTGCGGTATTCTTACATGCAAGTGGTGAATTAGGCATGTAAATAAAACCATTATCACATGCGCGGCTCCAGCAATAAATATAAGGGGAAAAATTGTACGCCACCGTAGACAAACACATTGAGTTGGGCACTGTGGCGTATGATTTTCCCTTTTATATTAATTGCTGGAGCCGCGCGTGATTTATATGAAGTTCTAGTGCCAAAGCTATATTTTTTGTTTATTGTGAAGATGCGCGTTAAAATATGAATCATTTTTTAAATATTACTGATTTGTGAGTAAAATATGACTATTAAAATTACAAACATCATCAGAATAAAAATCAAGTTTACTGTTAGTTTTCATCTCAGAGCCATAAAATTGTTTTAATTTAAAGTTAATTTTTGTTGTTGTTTATAAATGCCTTAGGGGATTTATATTTGCAAAAACAAAGTGTACTTAACAGATTTTTTGTGTATATAAACTTAAGAATCTGTATTCTTTACATATTCATTGAGAATGTCTAGAAAAGTCAGTGAACTGTTCATACTAAATAATATTAAAGGTTGTTAGTGTTGTAAATTATGTTCATATTTGGAGTTTTTCAATATTAAATAAAGATTAAATTTAGGAAAAATCCACACATTCATACATTCATATACGTCTAATACTACATTTATACGTGAGCAAAAACTACCTGGTTTTTGTGTCTTGTAGTTTTTAACTTGTCAAAACGCATACAAAAAAACAAGGAAAAATTAGTTTTGTACAATAGCTAGATAGTTTTTGCTCAAGATAAATGTACCATTACAGTACTTCGTATTGTTTTCTATGCATACACTGCGTATGAGTGATATTTTAATAACTCTTATTACTTAATATCACTCATACGCCTCATAACATTTATAAGTCCAAAATTGTGTTCTGCATTCGGATTTCTTTTTCTATTTATTAACATTTCATGGCTATTTAAATTTAACTATCAAAGCTTATGATGCCAGACAGACTTTTGAATGTCCAATAACAATAAAATAATATCATGCCAGTCTCTCTCTGTCTAAATGATAATCAGTAAACGTTTATGGCCATGGTTAAACTGCGTTAAGCTTTATGAATTTTATTTGGCTTATTTACTTTAGTGCAAATGTATTTGCCGACAGTGGGTGGTATTTCTTCTACACATATACATATTTTCCACCACATATCTACAACAAGTAACCACAATATATATTCATAATTTAACAAAAGTATTAACTTGTATTTAATTTGAATTTTATTAAAGAAATTAAATCAAATACATAATTATGATATTTTAACTTTTGAAAAACATTGTTTAATAAGCCTTTATTTTAACCGAAGGATGTTTATTATACTTAAGTTTGTTGTTTGTTTTTATGTACTTTATATTTTATGCTCGCTGAAGGTGTGTTTGTAAAGTGAATATTATTATTGCGGGATAAAAACGAAATAACAATTTCAATAAAAAAACAACAAAGTAAATGAAAATTAATTGAAAATTTCGTGAAACATTAAATACGTATTACAAACAATTATTGTTATAAGCCTCCTTAAAAAATTTGTGAATTAATTGTGGCAAGTTTGAGGGAAAAGAAGAAACACTTTTTGAATTTTATAAACTATACAAAATGCAGTAAAATTTGTAATAAGAATCTATACGAATTCGTTAATATGGAATGATTTAATTAGCTTAAATTTAAAAAAAACTACCAAGTTCTTAAAAGATGTAGAATTGAAATCAGAAAATCACGAGCTTATATGTTTTACCCATCGTAAAGAGAGCTAAAACCAGGTTTTATTTTTAAATTCACAAGGAAGGTTTCCGCGGTGCACCCAGCAATTTAGCTAAAATGTTAGCATGTGATAGAGAACAGCAATAAAATGTAGATTTGTCTGTTTCTAAATATGCCCAAAATTTGGAAAACTCAATTAATTTTGTACATAGAGAAAAATTTTTATATTGCCAACGGTTTTGAAATGTTAAAAATTTAGGTGAAAATAGCGTTTCTGGGAAAGCAGCTTAAAATCCACACTAACAGGAATATAAAAACGGCAAGATATTAAAATCAATATCAAACTTACAGTATTCATTGTCCTATGTCAGGGCTGGAAAACTGTGACATGTGTGGCAAAAGTAGCACGCGAGCGAATTTTCAGTGGCACGCGACGTTTTCCTGATTATTTAAAAAAACCATGTTTTTAATATGTTTCATAGATGAACACAAAAAGTAGGAATTTTGTGACAAATATTTTTGTGGGACAATTTCACCCGTTATATCCCTGTTTTAAGGATAGTTTTTGACTTTTTCACGAAAGGGTCAAAAAAGGCCCATACACTGAAGAGTTAGAAAGTTAAAATGTTCCATAAAAATGTTCCACGAAGTATTTAATATAAATCTGCCAAGCACTTCCGATGTTTAAAATGTAAGGGTCATGGTTTATATGCCGATTCACCATAAGAAAGTGCAAAAGGGGACAAAGAAATACAAAAATAATTCCATACAACGTATTCGGATGCCCACCCACTTTTTTACCACGCCATTTGATCTCCTAAATATGTAATTAATACGTATTTAATAATTTTTTTTTTTCGAATTTCAACGAAACCGGTGGGTGGTCTCGTGATAGAACATATCGAGTTCATTACGATATGTTGGAGTGCCCCAAGAGACCTTCCTTGTAAGTAAGTATATACATTAGAGCGTACCACCTTACAGGCAAAAAAAAAAAGTTCGCCGTACACCCTCCAATATGAAGTATTTTTGCAAAGTGGTTTCAAAAAAAAAATTTTTATTTTTTTTGCCGAACGTAGGGGTCGCTATTTTATATTTTTCTTTATATCTTTGGCATTTACAGTCGGATCTTACAGTATGATACATCGATCTTTTTCTCTCGAGGAGACCAGTGTTTTTCTCTCGAGAGCCATTGACCTCAAGTATCCCGTTCTAGTAGTTAGCCACCAGATCTCAGTTGCTACAACCCTAATGTACAACCCTAATGTCAGAAAAAATCATTAAACTTTTGCTAATGAAGTTTTCGATAAACCCAGTAGAATTTTTTTTTATATATTGGTTTCCGAACGTAGTGGTCGCCTTTTTAAATTTTTTTTTATTGGATTTTTCCTTTATAGCAAAACACTGGTTTCCTCGAGGCAAAAAAATCGATATATCACACTTTAAAATCCGATTTTAAACGAAGCTATAACGAAAAATTAAAAAAGGCGACCCCTACGTTCGGCCAAAAAAAAAATTTTTTTTTGAAATTGCCTTGCAAAAATACTTCATATTGGAGGGTGTACGGCGAACTTTTTTTTTGAGGTACGGTCTAATATACATACTTATCACGTTATTAAAGAATATTTTTTATACACATTTACTGGCTTTAGTAGAAATAAAAACTTTGACTAAAATTTAAATTTTTGAAAAAAGCCCAAAAATAGAAATAAAAAAGTTATTTACACTTTGCACATACATATTTGATACCTTTACAAAGTAAAAAGTATATTTTAAGATAATCTATGGATTAAATCCAAAATTATGTTTTTGAAAATAAGTTACACAGTTTAAGTTACGCAGTTTTTAAATTTTTTGACTTTTTGATTTTCATCAAACCCCCTGTTTTTCATAAGTTTTGGCACAATACCAAGGAATTGATTTTTTAATGTTAAAAACTCTTAGTTGTTTTAAAATCTACGAAAGCTAAACTTTCATATAAGTATGCTAATATCCCTTAATGTTATAGGTTGTTACTAGTATTCTATAAGGATTCAGAAAATGAACACTTTTTAGTTATCCTTAATATTTTTAATACAGTTAATGAATTTCTTTGCTTTATAACAATACATAAACTAGATACATTCTTCAATAAACAATATTTTGTGTGAGAGCTGAAGAACCATTTGATATGCTCTAAAATTTCTGATAAACAAAAAACAAATCAAAGTTTCAACCAAAATTTGGATATTTTTTAAAAATGAAAAACAGTGTTACGGGTCATACAAAAATGTATAATTTCTTGCACAAGTGGTGGTTGTCATGTATTTGTCTCATAAATATAATGATCGTATTAGATATCATTACATCCAAATCTATGAATTACTTGTAAACCTGTCAATAGTGTTCGACCGAACTCACTTTTTTAAGGCCGAACCAAAGCCGAAGCCGAACTTCGGCAAAATTACTAAGTTCGGCCGAAACCGAAGCCGAATACTTTTGTATTTGAATAAAATACAATTTCATGCAACTTTTTCAAATTCAAAAATGCGGAAACCAATTTCTAAATATTTCTAAATTGCAAAAACATAAAAATGTTGTATTTTTTCGCTCTTTAAGTAAAAACTAAGTGATATTATATAAGTTACTATTTATAAGTTACTATACAAAATTAAAGATCTAAATGTTGCAAAATATTGATTTATAGAAAAGTTCGGTATTCGGCCAAAATTTTGCCGAACACCGAACTCACAGAAGCCGAATACTCGGTCGGACACTACCTGTCAATGTTAAATGTTCAAAAATTAAGTTTAATGCTGTAATAATCTTTATTTTAACTTGTTTTTTTTTTACGATAAATATTTCTGAACCATCTTAAAGCTATTGGGCTTAAATTGTTTGAATCGGTGTATTCTTAGATAAAAAATGGTTTTCATGTTGCATATTCTGTTAAAGCTTAATATTAATTCAATTTTACTTTAGAATAAACAGTCATATATTGTATATTTTATCGGGATTTAAGGCTTTAATTTTTTATATCCAAATGTACTTTTTTTCCTTTTACTTGACTGGCTGCCTTATGCTCAAATAAATCTTTCATTTTGTATTGTTTTATTCGATAAAAAGAAGGTAAGCACGCAAAAAATTCCAATAATTTTAATGAAATTTTTTTCTGATAATTCGAGGGTGGTGTGTGTGTGTGTGTATACAGGATAGAGAAAAAACCAATTCATCTTTTAGGGAAACCAATACATTACTATATTTTTGGTTTTATCTAAACACAAAATCCCAGTCAATTGCTGTAAATGTGAGGATACATATCTGTAAATGTGTATGTTTATATATGTATTGATATACTACTAGAAAATATAACTGGTTTGATATTGATTCTAACAGCAAACACACCAACCTATTAAAGGATGCGCCTAAATACGAACCTTTAATTTCATTTTTCATTTA
This sequence comes from Leucophora obtusa, assembly GCA_949987735.1. Taxonomy (NCBI): domain Eukaryota; kingdom Metazoa; phylum Arthropoda; class Insecta; order Diptera; family Anthomyiidae; genus Leucophora; species Leucophora obtusa. Next base: position 1,028,421 of record OX465297.1, read on the forward strand.
AATCTATCAAATTAAAAGAACACATACAATGTAACGGAAGTTTTTAATTTCAAAACAGGTTGTAATTTTGGAACTACTTGGAATTTCGTTCTGAAATTTTAGGGATGTTTGGTAAAATGAACTTTTTATTTAGAAAAAAAAAATTAAAAACAAATCAGCTCTAGAAAAAAAAAAATATTTGAGATTTTAGTTCGGGCGCTCCCTTTAACTATTGTATTTTCGTATGTTAGCGTTGTATATTCATGAGATATGTATTAAGGAAACATACAAAATTCCTGTTCAATTGAAGTATAAAACGAGAGCAGCACGTAACTTTTATGCTTCATTGGACTATTTTTTTTTTGGTTTCCTTGTTTGTATTTGTAGTAGTAAAATTGTACCAAACCATACCGAATTCTATTGAACTGAACCTCTACTAAAATGAATTTAAATTGATTGTTGTGTACATGGCAGGTGTCTAAAGATGAACAGCACAATAATCACTTGGTGCTCATGGTGTGGGCGGTTGATTGTGTTTGTGTATGTATATGTTTTTGCTATGAATGTGGCGAGGATAAACTAAATTGTATGGTACAACACTGTGGTACAACATTCGTACATATTTCAGTTAACACTTTACACCAAAGATGTTTTTCATTCTTCTATTCACTGTTTTCCACCTTTGGACACCTGAATCAATTATAAACGAGGGTAGGAAGAGGATGATTTACTTTGTTCATTGTTTGTTTCATGCAAATTTAATGATGAACTCTGTAACTTGAATAACTTTTGTAGGAAAATTTACAATATTGCAATTGTTGCTTGCTACTTTACTGCTAACAATAAGTAATTTCAATGTAATGAACATTTTTTGCCTTGCAATTATTTTTATGTTGTTGCTGTTATTGCTATTTTTCATAGTTTAATCTGGTTTAAGGTAATGACTTGCATCATCAATATCATTTGACTGAAACATCTGCAATTTTCATTTTAACATCCTCTTTTAATGTTAAGGTTTTTTTTGTGTGAGATTTTTACGCATTTATAAACTTTTACGGAGAGTAACCTAATTGAAACACTATGATTTTTATTAAATTCTGATATATGTTTAAGAAATGAAACTTCTTCCTTCTTTTGCCGATGGGGGACGAAATTGATTGTGAATTATTAACGAGAACTAAATTCAAAATTTTTAAAAAAAATTCTCCTATTTATTGTTTAGTTAGTCAATGGTTGCGGTCAGCAGATACAGTTTGATGGTGAACAGTTCTACAACAGTTTACAACTATCTGATATACGACCTGATAAGCAACGCTCAGTCTGAGGGCTGTCATATTTTGATAGCGTAAAAAATATTTGCTGCTTTTGACCAAATAGTAAAACAGTACATTTATTGTTGTTGATTAAAAAAAAAATTGTTTTATAAGAATCACAAATAAAAACATACAAATATAAATCAAAAACAAAAGTTTAAAAAAATGTATTTTAAAGCAAAACAAAGAAAACTTCGTTCAGCAAAGTTCACAAAGCCAGGGGTATGGCATCACCAAAAAAATAAGTTATAAAAATATCGTTATCACTAGATGGCACTTTGTTCAAAAAATTGACAATTTTTTTTATTTAAATTTAAATAATAACAAACAAAAAAAACGGATATCTCAAATTTTATTATTTGAATATATTTCGCTTTTGTTTTTTTTTTCCTTATATTGAGCAGTTTTCAGCAGTTTATGAGTTTTAAAATATAGTCTCATCTGATACTAAACTGATACTAAGTAGTTGCTCCGGTAATACTAAATTTCAGCGCCCTCTAGCGGTGAGTAGTGTAAGTTTTGATTTCCTATCTCTATAATTAATAGTCTCTGCACAAAGCTGTACAATATTATTGTAATTTTTGAAATTTGATTTCATTTAAAAATATTTCTTTTTTTTTAATTTAAGAAATTAAATTTTGACACTTTCGTGATTCTAAACCATTTAGTAATCACAGAAAATTTTATTAAGGTTTTTATCGAAATATTTTAATATCTGATCTTTGCTCAAAATATTTGACATTTGTCTAAGAATTTAGGTTATGAGGAAAATCAGTCAAACGGCTTACAAGGATTTATGTAATAATTTCTAATATTAAATACGGTTGTCTATATGATGGTTATGAAGACTCTACTCAAAACAACGAAATATTTGCTACGAAGCAGCTACATCTCTGGCCTACACTTGGTATCCAACTATTGCATTATAATGTGCCCAAGTATTATTTAGCTAATTCTGGCTCTTTTAATTACAAGAAACATACATTATGTGCGTTCCCGTACGTTACCGCGGGTACCCGGTCACGTCATACACTTTGTAGAAAAAGTTTTTCATATAGAGATAATTTAAAAATATTTTAATAGATTGACGCATAAACTAACCACTGACGACTCTCTGAACGGGTCTTCCTGTGAATGAGCACTTTTATTAGATAAAATTGATGAAGTTATTAAAAGAATATTAATAAATGGCTATGTGTTGTCCACAGGGTTGCCAACACGATGAAAAATTCGTAAAAACAAGAAAATTCTATACAGCAGAATACCACTTTTTAATATTTCCCCTTTAAGCTGCCTACACACTAGGGAACATGGTTGAGGGAACAAAAAATATCAAAAAATTTTGTAAACACGAAATGCACGCTCTCAACACTCACACACACACAAACGCACTCACACATTCACAAAAAATGCTCTCTTTTTTTAAGTATGTTCCCTAGTGTGTAGGCAGCTTTACAGTTGTTCAAACTAACATTTTTTCTCTTCAACATATACGAGCTTTGCAAAAAATCGAATTGTGTCAATTAGGACTCTTTCCTTATTAGCTAATGTATCATCCATTATTGTATTAAATTTTCTCTTATTTTCATCACTACTTTTCATATATTTAGTATACGTAGTATTATATATTTATATATGTATAAGAGTTTGCGATGATGATGATGTTGAAACTATTGCATTTGTAGATATGTGATAAATGTCTGTAGTAGAATAATAGTAAATAGAGAGAGAGAGCAATCACACTTGAAAAACTCTAGAATATGGTGGAGTACCTAATTACTATCCAAAGCATGCTGCTTCATTTTAATCTTTCTTTATTTATTTATAAAACCAAAACCATTAAACATTCCACATTTATACATTGATTTAATTAGTGAAAAGTTTTCCACAAATGACTAAGGTAGAGAGATTTCTTGCTGCTTTTGTTGACATTATTGTTGTCGTTGTTGTGGAAATTCAATCAGTCTAAGCTGCTTTGTTTAGTGGTAATTTGCCTTTGTTACAGAATGAAATTACACATTTTACGTTGTTGTTTACTATGTGAAATAGAACTGATTTTAAAACATAAAATACTGCTTGGTTCTCCTTTTTTATATTAGAATTTAAAAGATTGTGTTTTCACTAAAATTACAAAGCTACTATGCTTTGCCCGGTTGAGCAGTGTTGCATTCAAATTTAATTTCCGTTATCAATTGGCCTTCGTATTTCCTGTTTATTTTTATATAGCATCACATAACGTTTTATAGTATAAAACAGCATTTGAATTTCCTCTAGCACATTGGAGTAATAGTTATACCCTACACCACTCTGTGGCGCAGTGTACATTGAGTTTGATCTGATGTTGGTAACTACAACAAATAATCAACGCAGAATCGCTTGCCTAGTCAGTTAAGCGATATCCGTCCGCCCGTCCATATAAAATGTTCGAGTCTTGTAAACAAACTAGAGGTTGAAGTTCTGCAGATACATACAATTTTATGAAATTTGGTGCAGAAGTTTATAGTACGAACCCCATTGAAAATGGTTAACATCGGTCCACATTTTAATCTAGTCGCCATAGGAAGATACTATCTGAACTTAAGTGTATTGATTTAAATAAAGCGGAAACCAAATTATCAGACTTAGTAGACACCATATAGCCGGGAACCTCGACGCGGGTGTTTATAGAATTATACCCTACACTATGTGATATAGGATATGATTAATTTATCCTGTTACTACCAAAAATAATTGACCGAGACCCACTTTTTACTATACCTATTGATATATTTCACTATATTAATTGCACCGTTAATCGCAATACCCTTCTCGAAATTTGATCTGCTTTCCTAAATATGCCCAAATCGTACTGTAGTGAAGGGTTTCATGTAGTCGGCATGTCTGACCTAAATTTTTTAATTTGTTTTTTATTGTTGTTTATGATTTATATATAGTTACAGCTGCTACTTACTTTTGTTTAAAGTTAATAAAATGAGTACCTATTCCACAGAAAGAGCATTACTAAATATGTTTGTTTTTTTTTTCAAATTATACATTTTAGGTCTTTCTAAACGTCCTATGGGTCCAGCACATCGTAAAAGCAGTTTGCCCAAGCATCAGGAGGTAAAGAAACGTTTTTTGGAAATATGCGATACCACCTTTTCAGAAGAAGTACGCAATGCTTTGCGGTTGCCTGCCTTCGATTCATACGACTGGGGAGATGCTGATATTATACACTTAATGCAAACTATGTTTGTGGAATTAGGATTTATAGAGAAATTCAATTTGCCCATCGATACTTTGAGAGAATGGTTATACGAGGTTTACAAACATTACAATGAGGTGCCATTTCACAATTTCCGTCATTGTTTTTGTGTGGCGCAAATGGTAAGTAAACAAAAAATGTAAATCAAATAAATCTAAAGATGCTACTTTCTCATTGTACATTATATTTAAAGTCTTCATACAATCTAAAATCCTTATCAAATACGATACATAGACACGTACATAACGCTCTCTAACTACAAAAGTGGCACAACTCAAAATTCTTAAATTTTCAGGAAAGGCAAAAAACTGTTTATGTAAAAATTATTGTAATATTAAGAAAAAAAAAACAAGTTTAGTTCCACTATGAAAAAAGTTCATTTTGAAGAAGGTTTTGGCATATTTTTTATGGAAATAAATTAAAATTGTGAGTTATGACCCTTTAACTGAAAACTGAAAAGGCACATAACAAAATAAAATGTATGAGTATCGCAGCGTCTTCCTTCGGTGTTCCCATAGCACTTAACCCCACCGAATTAAAATAACATAACAGGGCTATGAACTGAAAAGCTTCAACAAAGTTCGCCAACTCTTCATCAGATGGCGTGCAACAACTGTTCTAAGATTCAACATCTCGTGCAATTACATATTTGAGGCCCTTTATCTTTCACCACTTTTTCTCTATCTCCTTTGCAAAGAAAGCAACACGTTAATTAATAAGAAGAATTTTTATATTTTTTATTAAAAATATCATACACCCAATGAAAAAGTTTTTGCCTAAAAGTTATTAAGTTGAGATGGAAAATTTCTAGAATTTAAATAATTTTAAGAGCTTAGATTTTTTTTTGTATAGAAGATTCCATAGAACAAGTTCAGAACCCATTCCACGGAACTTTAATGTAAGATAACTTAATATAATCAAAATCGGTACAGCGTTTGAAAATTTGAGAGTGAAAATGTGCAGACACCTCGAAAATCTACATGCTTAAAAGGCATATTTTTGCAAAGAGGTATTCTGACATTTTCACTTTCAGCTTATTTTAATGATTTTCAACACAATGCTGTTTTGAAGTACTTATATCAAACAATCTGAGTAACAAGTTTGTGTCCTCGCGCCAGTATTGCCGTTAAAACAAATTCCCTTGTCGGATCTAATTGTTCGGTTATGATAACCGAATTTTTTAATTGTAACAACAGAAAACTAATTGGGAAAATATAAATTTGGTTGCTACAACAAAATTTCAATTGCCTCAACTAAAATGGGGTAGTAACATCTAAAACATTCGGTTACTGCAACAAACTGCGTACTCAATACTTTGATATTTTTAAGTTCTTTAAGGGGGTTATCGAGTCTAGGAAAATTTTTGTTTTCGAATTTTTTTTATATTTTATTTGGATGGAGCATACTTTTCTCTATATGCTCCGAAAATTTCAATAAAAAATTCGAAGAAATTAAATTTTCACATGTTTTTTTGTAAAATATGTTTTAGTCCCAAAGTAATACTCTATGTGGTAAATTTGTGTGTAACACTTTTTGTTTGCCTTTTTATTAACTTATTTTTATTAGAAATCGTATATATTATAACAGGGCAGAATAAAAAGATAAAAACTACATCAAAAGATGTAAAATTGCACGCAGTTTTCAAAGAAAAGCCAATGACGATTCCTTGATGGATGTTGAAGACACGTTATATGGGGCAGGTGCTGATGGCTTAATATCAAAGTAATCAATATACAGCTAGGACATAGAAATAGGACACTTCATACAAAATTATCTTCATGCATTTCTCTTAAGAATTATAAAGCAATAATTATATTTCATTTCTATTATAGTAAACTGTAATCAAGTAGTCTCAGATTATATATAAAACTTTGCAATATTTAAAACATGCAAATATTTACAACAGAATTACTTTACTTTGTTCATATTTGACATGGACATACAAATAGGACACTTGCAATAATTGTCAAAAACATTATGGAAAACATTGTAATCCAGAAAAACGAAGATTTATATCTCAATTCCACAACGAGGTGAAATCTCCAACTGAAATTGCTAAAATACGAAAGTGTTCGCGAAATATGGTATACAATGCTATTCGTCTATGTGCTGCCGACAAGAAATATCATACGCAAAATAAAGAACGTAAACCAATCCGTCGTAAAACTACAACTTATATGGACAGGATTATAGTACGCAAAAGCAAACTCAACCCTTTTATGTCCTCCCGTCAAATAAATAATGAAATCAGGGAAAAATTCAACGTTCAAGTGTCAGACAGGTTAATAAGAAGAAGAATGAATGAAGCAAACTTATTTGGACGCATAAGTAGAAAGAAGCCTCTTCTTTCAAGAAAAAATATTAAGAAACGTATTGATTTTGCCAAAACCCACAAAGGAAATGAGTTGTCCTTTTGTGCTTGGAGCGATGAAACGAAGGTAAATCGTGTCGGACCAGATGGTAGAACATTTGTACATCGCCAAAAAAACCAGGCTTTAAATATTAAGTACACTCAGAAGACCTTGAAACACGGTGGGGGTAATATTATGGTATGGGGGGCTTTTTCCTGGCGTGGTGTTGGGCCTATCGTAAAAGTAGAGGACAAAATGGACAGGTTTCAATATTTGAGCATTCTTAAGAATGTTATGGAGTCATTTGCCTATGAAAATATGCCAGTTAGGTGGACATTTTTGCAAGACAATGATCCGAAGCATTCGTCAAACATAGTGAAGCATTGGTTTTTACAAGAACAAATTAAGGTTTTGGACTGGCCAGCCCAAAGTCCGGACCTTAATTCAATAGAAAATCTAAGGAATGATGTAAAAACAAAAGTTTCGCAAAACAAATACAAAAATTCCACCGAACTTTGGGCTGGTATTCAAGCATCCAAAAGAAAGATGCCAGAGATTAGTTGAAAGAAGATGCGAAGCGGTTATTTATAATAATGGATACAGCACAAAATATTAGTGTAATATTAACGCTAAAAAATAATAATTATTTTAAAAACCCAAAAAATTTACGGTTTTTTCTAAAAATATAAAATGTGTCCTATTTAGAAGTCCAGGTATTTTTATTACTTTATACATATTTACCAATATATATAAAATAGTTGAAGGATTTTTATTTAAATAAAGAATGAATTACAATCATCAATAATAACACTTCCCGTATATGAAATAAAAAAGTTTATTTTTGTTTTATTTTTCAAAATAAATAATTATGTTTCTTAACACTTAACAAAAGTGTCCTATTTCCATGTCCATAGCTGTATATAAAAATGGGGAAAAATACGAAATAAATTAAAAACTGTACAAAATTATACACCCAGAAAACAGATTCGGTGCTGACAACCCCATTTGTTGCCAATCGAATGGTTCAGTTGCAACAAATGAATTTTTTAGTTGTGGCTACCGAATTATTCCTGATACAACTGAAGTTCCGTTGCCACAGTCAAATTAGTCCTGTCTCAATTGGTTTTCTGTTGCCACAACCGAAAAATTCGGCTCCCACAACCGAACCATGCGTTTGGCTACAAATGCGGTTATCAGAACTAAATCTGTTTTCTGGGTGTCGCATTTTTACAAAATAATATGAGTAGCATTATGTATAATTATATATTTACCATCGTTTTTAAGACTATTAGGTTTAATAATCAAATACCCATTAACCGATTCGTCCCATATGACATGTAGTAAGCTAGGAGATATAACTTTTCTTCATTTACAATTTTTTGAAATTTTGCTGTTTTCTTAGCTTAAAATTAACTTTAGACTTCAAACGCGTTTTTCTCGCAACCATGAGTTCAAAATCGGCTGCCACTGTACAGCCAAGGTAGGTTAACTGATTTCGATTCGGTTTTATTTTTCCGTAGTCAACAAAAAACTGTAGTCCTTATCGTGGCCCTTTTTTTGAATTTCAGTCAAATAAGTTTTATATTCCCAAGCAAATTTGTTTTTTCTTGCCTTTTTTAGAATTTTCAAGTTTGTGTGGCAATTTTGTTAAAAAAAAAAATTAAAAAATAAAAATCGGGCCACGATAAGGACTAGAGAATTTATCTGGTATTAAGAATCACTTTACATTTTTATTTTCCAATAATTAATGAAGGATTTACAGCGGAGGCCGATTTTGCCTTTTTTAAAAAAGGCTAATAATGAAGTGGCAGCCTGGCGATTTTGGTTAGGAAATTTAAAACTAATATTTTTTTAAAATACTACTATAATATATATTTTAAATAAAAAAATAATATAGTAAAAATATTGTTATTTGAATTTTTGACAACCGTTTAAATATGCCCCTTAAAATTCTGTTGTTACAGTATTTAACCCCCCTTAAAAGAACATCTGACCTGATGATGTGAAATTGGGTAAACGTGGTCCCTACTTTCAGAGTTGAAAATTGTTGCACGGTGTTATTTATATATGGTCATATATTACTATTACATTTAAAATTTTCTCGTTGGCTGTCAATTTAAACTCCATTATTTGATGATCGTGGTATGCTGTGACTGTTGTTGGAAGGCCTAAGTCAAAATTCAATCTGTTTATTTTGGATAATATAAAAAAGCTAAAATTGAAACCTTTATTCATTGTAGAACTGAAATTAATATTTGGTAATAAGAAAGTTTTTAACTCAATTCACTTCAATACATAGACACAAAAAAAAATGCTTTCAATTTATTGAAAATTGATAGGCAATGGAAAATTAAAAGTAAAAAAATGAATAAATAGGAATAGTAATAATGATGCTTCGTTGATAACATACAAATATATATTGAGATTCATTTCCATTTACCAATAAATATGCCCATAGTAATTCAATGGAAAACCACATATTCTTATTATACCCTACACCACTACGAGGTCAGGGTATTATAAGTTTGTGCTAATGTTTGTAACACTAAAAAATATTGGTCCTAGACCCACCTTATAGTATACCGATCGGCTCAGACTTTTTTTTTATTTCGATTTAACGATGTCCGTCCTTCTGTCTGTCTGTCCATGCATTCTTGTGCGTACTCTACAGGTCGCAAATATAAAGATATTTTGATGAAACTTGGTACACCGACTTATGCCGGCCCAAGGACGACGCCTAAATATTTTGGTGAACATCGCTCCATGTTTAGACCTAGTGCCCATATAAGGGTCCTACCAAAATTATATTGTTTATACCCTGCAGGTCGCAAATATTAAGATATTTTGATGAAATTTGGTACACAGACCTATGTTGGCCCAAGGACGAAGCCTGTTGATTTTGGTGAACATCGATCCATGTTTAGACCTAGTGCCCATATAAGGGTCCTACTAAAATTATATGGCTTATACGCCATAATATTAAGATATTTTGATGAAATTTGGTACACCGACCTATGTCAGCCCAAGGACGAAGCCTATTGATTTTGGTTAACACCGGTCCATGTTTAGAACTAGTGCCCATATAAGGGTCCCCCCAAAATTGGCTTGGTTACAAACTGCAGGTCGCAAATATTAAGATATTTAAATGAAATTTGGTTCGCTGACTCACATTATAGAAAATTTTGACACAAGTCCCATTTTAACCCATTCGAATTTCGGATCCAAACATTAGTTGGCTTTTAACCAGACTGGTGTAGGGTATTGCATAGTCGGCATGCCCGACTTTAACCTTTTTACTCGTTATACATGTAAGTATGTTCAATTTAATGTCATACTCGTGTTTAGATCTGTGTATATTAGGGTGGCAGTGAAGAATTAACTTTTGGTTTTCGCTGACACTCGGACGTAATATTGCACCACTTGTTCTAATACTGTTATGGTAAAAATTTAAGCTAAAGGGAAGAAATTAAAAGTCTTGTAAAATGTAACACAGAGAAGTTTTGCTTATTTTTTGGCCTTAAAGTTCTTCTTATCATTGCTGTCCGGAACTTTTGGAACTTTAAATGCTTTACGCCCAACGTTAGCTATAACATTGCACGCGCAGTGCCAGAAAAGTTTGGAATCGCGCTCAATAGCTCCTCCATCTTTTTGGCTTTGGTTTCGTTCCTGGGTCCTTTTGATTTACACGTTCCAGGAAAACGTTAGTAAAATAAATGTGTGCTTCATCCTTTAGTGGTGCACTTCTTATACATAGGTACCTTATATGAATATAAAACATTTTTTAAATCCCTTATAGATTTCCAGATATCTTAATTTGTTATTAAATTTTTGCTAAATATAGGAAAAATCACGATTTTTAACAAAGTTTTACTTTGTCTTCAAAATTTGTTTTAGCGATTTAAATTTTTTTTATATTTGTATTCAGTAGAGGCCAGTATGAATGTTTTACAAAACATTTTCTTATACAACACCAAAATATTTTTTTTTTGTTTTCTGTTTTATTTTTTTTTTTTTTTTGTAATGATCTAAATTTTAATATCTTGTAAATAACTACAAATAAAAAAAAGGTAAATTTTTGTTATATTTAGTATTAAAAATTGTCAAATCTGACATCAGCGCATGCAAGAGAATGTTTTGTAAAACATTCATTCAGCCCTCTAGTATTCAGTATACTAAAGTTTATTAGAAAATATCCATCGCAAAACAAAAGTAAAATTTTTTTTTCCAATATTCTGAAAGATTGACCTCATTTACCAATTGGGTTTTAGACTAACAATAAGTGGCACAATAATCCGCTTAAATTTCATTGATATTCAGAATAAAACGGTTTTCCATTGCCACCCTAGTGTGTATGCTTTATGGTATTGCTATGTTTAACATATTTTGTAGGTTTTTGGCTTATTATTCAGATTTTCTGTCATGATGAGAATTTTGGTGGTAAAATGTTTAGTATTTTGCCTGTATTTATGAACGCTGGTCAGATGTTGATATAGATTTTATTGCTGTTAAAGTTAGAGTTGGAAGAGGGACTAAGGTCTTTACAAACACATTGATTATCATATTGTGCTTGAATAAAATTTTGATATAAAGTTCTTGGATATGAAATTTCTTTATTCATTATGCTAGACATACATGGGAATTTTTCATTACCATTGAAATTTCATTACCATTAGTTCATACTAATGACAATGAAAAAAATTTCATTACCATTTAATGGTAATGAAATATTTTTCATTAGAAAAATCATTACTAATGGTAATGAAATTACACTAATGTGTAAAAAAACTAATTACAATTGATTAAAAACCATTTGTTTACAAAAAAATTCAGACAAATGAAAACAAACAACGGGTTTGGCCGGGGAAGTTATAAAACATAATTTTTTAAGGAGGATCCATTCCATTCCGTTAAACTTTACCTGGATACAAATAACAATGGAATGGAAAGTAATATTTAATTTCAAATGAGCATGAGCCTGAATGAGCATATTCCATCTTCGATTTCAGCTAGTTTTACTCTATTTTTACGTATTTCTGTCAATGGCAATTATTTTTTTTAATTTACTCATTATCAATGGTAATGAAATTTAAAATCATTGTCATTAATCAATGAAATTAAATTTTAGAATCATTACCATTATTTAAAAAAATGGTAATGAATATAATTTCATTACAATTGATATCAATGCAATGGTAATGAGATCATCAATTAATTAGTCCACCTAATTAATTAGTCCCATGTATGATGCTAGAGCAGAAACCCCTTATTATAAACTACTCGAATTCTGATCAAAATTTTTACTTTTATTAAAAAAATCTAAAATGGTTTATTATGACCCAACCAGCAAACAAGCCTGAAAATGAATCAAAAAAAGCTCAAAAAATATTATTTGAAATTCAAATTTTTATTATAAACTACTCGAATTCTGATCAAAATTTTTCTTTTATTTAAAAAATCTAAAATGGTTTATTATGACCCAACCAGCAAACAATCAAAAAAAGCTCAAAAAATATTATTTAAACTTCAAATTTTTAAAGTGGTTCTTCCAAAAGAGCTTTTTTTTTTGATTCAAAACTGACTCAAAAAAGATTTTAAAAAATTCAAAAGGCTCAGAGTCATTTCTGATCTACATAACTTTTGGATTTAATAATTTGGCTCAAATTTTTGTGTCTTTTATGATTCATTTTAGAACGCTTATATTTTCGTCCAAAATATGAGCAATTTTTGACAAAAAATTTGAAAATTTCAAAAAAATGTTTTTTATTTGAGTAAGTTTTGACTCATAGAAAAAGATCCCTCAAAACAGTATCCACATTTTGCTGGCTGGGGAGTTCTATCATTACCGCATTATTTGTATGACTAACACTACTAATTTATTTATTTATTTAGTCTATGGATACCATGATTAACCTTACAGACTAGCCACTAGAGTAATAGTAAATAACTTGTAACTTATTTAATAAAACTTTAAATTGAGAATGAGGAACAGTTATATCTAATTGATTACAATAATCATTAAATAATCGCAATGCCTTAGTAAGAGGTTCATTCAGTGCATAATTAGTTTTATGAATATCGATAAAAAAGAACTTATTTATAATCCTTAAGGATCTAGGAGTAACAGATTTTAATTAAGTTTAATAATTCAGGGGAATCAACTACATAGCAAATAATACCATATGTAAACGTTAATGCATGTTAAAAAATGTTTCTACGAGTTTCCAGAGTTTTCAAGAAGATAAAATCACATTTATCCTCATAGGAAGGAACTCAATATGTAGGAAGAAGAAAGAGTAGAATTAATTAATTAATGTTAAATTGAATTATTTACCCATAATAATACGTGTCTAATTAAACAGAGGTACTTTCAATGTTCGGTCTAAAATAATTTTCTTTAATTTTAACAATTTTTTCATTAAGAATTATATTTGAAAATTTCTTACAAAAAAAAAAGTATTTAAGAAACAAATCGATCTTAGTTCTGACTATAGAACTGGTCCTAAGTCTTTAAGTATATGATTTTTATTTTATTTAATATTTCTTAAACAGCATCTTATGTTTTTCAATGTTATTTTTTGTACACCTAATATGCAGAATAGATACAGTTGTGGCCAAGCATTTAAGTCAATTCAAGTTTTTTTCTAATTTTATTGTTGTTGCCTTTATTTTTAAAGATCAAAATAGTGGCTAAATTCGCCACGAAAGGCAAGGAGATGGTTCAGAAAATTGTACAGAATTTTAACGTAATGTTTGTTTTTTCATTTTGTCACTTGTTTTAAGTGGGCGTGGCTTTTAACGAAAAATTAGCGATATAAACCTCTTATCAAATTACATAGTAAAATTTAGTCAGTACTGATCGGTTCCATACAAACTGTATATTTTTGGAAATCCTATAAAATTTCCCTAAGCCTTGCATTATTTCTATCTACAAATAGTCGCCAGACTTAAAAGTGCAGCACCTTAAACGTGACCAAATTTTTCTTTGTTTTTAGCGATTTTTAATAAAGTTAACAGCACTGAAATTTTAAAGTGAATAGTTTTATGCTTTTCTTACCACAATATAGCAAATCAGTCAAGATTTTTTTTACGTTATAGTAAAAAGCATTTCATGCTAAAATTTCAGTGTTGTTAACTTTCTTTTAAAATCGCTAAAAACAAATAAAAATTTGGTCATGTTTAAAGTGCTGCAATTTTAGGTCTGGTGACTATTTGTAGATAAAGATAATGCAAGACTTAAGGAAATTTTATAGGATTTCCAAACATATACATTTTGTACAGAACCGATCAGTACTGCCTAAATTTTAGTATGTAGTTTGATAAGAGGTTTATATCGCTAATTTTTCGTTAAAAGCCACGCCCACTTAAAACAAGTGACAAAATGAAAAAACAAACATTACGTTAAAATTCTGTACAATTTTCTGAACCATCTCCTTGCCTTTCGTGGCGAATTTAGCCACTATTTTGATCTTTAACAATAAAGGCAACAACATTAAAATTATAAAAAAACTTGAATTGACTTAAATGCTTGGCCACAACTGTATGTATATATTCTTCTTTTCATGATTATCTGTTTTTCTATTACAAGAGATATAAATACGTGCATACAGAAATATTAATGTAGTTCAAGTGTTGGGAGTTCTAGTTTTAAACAAAAAATATAAAAAAATTATATAAAAGTAATTTATCGTCTTTATCGTCGTCATCGCCGCTTTATGCACTACAACTGCAACGTCATCTCTTTACCGAAAATATAGAAAAGCCAGCACATGACTTGAGTATCCTTTTAGCATAGTATTCGACCTAGTTATAAGAAAACTGGCTTAATAGCGTGTTTACGTATGTTTGTGTTTATGTAGGTACATTTATATGAATGAATAAATGAAAGAAACTTAAGTGAAAATACACTGAAAGGAATAGAATAGACGTTTTTAGGAAATTATTTTCTAAAATGATGATGATGATGTTATATAAGATAAGAACATAAATATTTTATAACATATGTGACCTTCTCCGAGAAAAGGGATCTAGTGTGTGAAAATCAAGTTTTTTTCTAACTCATTTCATCTTATTTTACACCCTTTTAGGTACCAGAATCCACTATTAAGTACAAACCCGTATTTTGACACACTAGGTCCCTTTTCTCGGAGAAGGTCACATACATATATTTATTTATTATGTTGTAATCAAGAGATATTGATTTTTTTTTTTATTATATTACCCAGGAAAATTTTCTGTTCCACAGAATCGGTTGTAGAATAGCTACTTTTCCTTTACAACCCCTTCTACTGTCGATTCTAACACCGATTTTTTTTGTTTGAAATTGTCCCAAAAGCAACCCCTTCTATAGCTCCAAAGTGGAACCGGTTGCTCTAGAATCAGTTCTGGAACTTGTTCTGGAACTGATTCTACGTCACCCACACATTCCATATGGGATCCCAGGAACTAGTTTCGGAACCAGTTCCATGGAATCGGTTGCAGTGGAACCAGTTGTAGAATGGGTGTGGTTGGCTACCGATTGTAAAAAATTTTCCTCGGTAATATTTAAGAATATATTTTGTTATTTTATTGAGATTATGTGTCCTAAATGTAAATTTATTATCTATCGTAGTGTCTCAAAAAAGGAAGTACTTCAATTAAATTGAATATCAAAAACTACTCGTGCGTTAGTTAGTTTTGTCTCCTTGGTCAAATACTCCAGTGTCAGTGCAATCGGTGAGTGACCGCAAGGATACCTTCTTTTTTAGTTAACATAGTGTTTTGTATCACATTTTCAATTTACAGTGTTAGGCATACACATATAGTTTGAGGAGAATTACCCAACAATAACACATTATGCAACTAAATCAAATAAAATTAAATCATCCACAGGTAATTCTCCAAAATATACTCCCCACTTGTTTGCACGTACGCGTGAGAGGCAAAACAAGAATAATAAATACAATTAAAATTGCATGCCACAAATTTATGTGCATATGGTTACTGCCTGTTGTACGACCAAGGGTAGAACTAAATTACAATACAATATCATTTCGAATTAACGTTATAGCCTGCTACGCTTCATTAGTATACGATTGCTTATTGTATGCATTTGCTTGGTCTAACCATGGTTTTAGTAAAGGGTTATATTCTGTTTACTGGATTTTACGATTTAAGGCAAACAACTAAACCACAAATGGTGGGAAGTTCAAGTGTGTGCATAATAGAAGGCCTCACGACACCAAGTCACCGATGTGATCTCCTAAAAATTAATCTTAGTTCGTTTTATAATAGTTCCAAAATGTGTATATTCTGTATTATGATATTAATTAATGGTTTCATAAAATCAATGAAATTTCGATAAAATTCTGCCAGATTTAATCTTCATTGAAGCAATGAAATTTTTCATTTAATTAGTGTCAGATTTTGTAATTGTATTTTTTAAGACGGTCTAGCTCAGAACCCGTTATTTCTGAAGACTAAATATTTTGGAAATCAAGAATATTTTTATTGATAGAACAACTGTAAAATTTTTCCTATAGATGCTGAGGAGGTTTAATGTATATATATAGACCACAGTTTATGTACACAATATACCTAGAATGTATGTATTTCGTTAGTGCATTATATCCCTACAAAAAAAAAGAATACCCACTTTTTTAAGTAGAATTTTCTCCTTTGCATTCAAAATAAGAAAAGTCTAAAATAAAAAAATAAAAACTACAACAACATATAGATATTTAACGCACACGCATAGTTTTCTGCTAAGAAATTGTTAAATTTACAACAGTATCGGATTTTTTCTTTAAATTCGTCGAAATGCCAAATTTTTAACTACTAGCAAATCAGAAAAAACCCAGCAAAATTGTCGCATGTAAAGAACCGGTTGTTGAGCAACTTGTTCTTGCATGCAACATGTTCTAATTTATGTTCTATCTTTGGTGATATTTGTTTGCGTTTGTCCCAAAAGCAATAGGTTATGTTCCTCCAAGCTAGAACAGGTTGCTTTGGAACCGGTTCTAGAACCAGTTATAGAACCGGTTCTGCGACTGTGAGGCCTTCCATTTTGACTTCCAGGAATTAGTTTTAGAACCTGTTTCACGGAACCGGTGTTAAAAACACCTATTCTGGAACAGATTCAAAGGCAACCAGTTCATAAAAATTTTGCTGGGAAGTGCAGCATATCTGTCATTTTCGTTAATGAATTTCACATTAGGGTGAAATGGGAAATAATAAATACCATTGCAAATTTAACAATTTTCAGCAGAAAATATGCGTGTGCGCATTAAATATCTAAGTAGTTTAGATTGAAAAAATTGTATAAGATTGAAAAAATTATATAAAACAACCTCACTGTTTGTAGTTTTTCCAAAAATAATTTTGAAACACATAGAGAGAAAATAAAATAAAGTTCAAAATATTGAGTACATTATTTTTCTATGTTATATAGTTTCTAATATAAAAGTTGGGAACAAGTCCTTTAAAGAATCAAGTCTGTCGCACTTCCCCTATTAAAATAATAGTAGCTCTTTCAATAGTGCTGGTTCTTTAGAAAATTTAGAAAATTAGAAAAACTTTTTTTGACTGTAAATGGTATTTTTTTTCTACTGCTATATTTTGCAATAGGAATAATATGTCAAATGGAAGAAATTTGCTATGTTCAAAAGTTATTTGTTTTCAGTATGATCTAGAAACATCAAGGGAAATTAGTTTTAAGTATTGTCATAGAATATTATTAATTTTTTAATTAACTATAACAAGAAATTCTCATTGAGTTCGTAGTTTAACCTAACAAATATTTCTACAAATTCTAAAAACGTTTATATTCTATACATTCGTTGCTGAATTACAGTTAGTCTGTTCGTTTACGCTAATTAATATTTACTATTTTTATTACAATTGAAAAATTTGTTTTGAAAATTTTCAGCTGACTTAAAATGAGTAAATTGTATTAAGTAAACGAACGCGCATAACAGTTTTCTTATACATTTCGAAATATATATTTTTCGCGCATATTAAATTCAGTCATATTTTTGCAAGTCACTATGATCAACTTTAAACTTATAACGTAAACTCTAGAGAAATTAGTTTATATGTTTATCCCAGCTAACTTTTAAGATAAATAACCACGGGTAATTCTCTTTCCCTTTTCACTCGTATGTACTATTTGCTTACTTGTAGAAAAACTTTTAAGTGATGAGCTAAAAACAAAATAGCAGCATTGAAAAACAAAACTAAATGCATGAGAAACTTTTAAAAATCCAAAGGAATCAAGTTGTAGTAAATTGTTGACAGTTAAAACTTTCGTCAATAAAAACGTTTTCTCCATAGACTACTAACAAGCTTATGTTACGTTTCAATTTTTGGGAAATCTTTCAAATTATTCTTACTCAAATTTCTATTCCTGATTTTTTTTTCTTATTTTTTCTTTTGTTTGTTGATGTGAATAAAAAGTATAACAAAGTCTTATGTACAAAATATGTAAATAAGTTTTACACTGTGAGTTTGTGCTACAGTTTCTCTAAAGTCAGAAAAATTAAAAACAAAAAAATTAATTCTTAGAATATGAAAATAACTGATAATAAAAAAATCCTACAGGACTATCTTAATTACGGTCAACCCATTTTTAGACTGGAAAATGCATTTTTTTAACTTCAGGCAAATATTACACTTAATATCTATGATCTAGTTCCGGTTTCTTTTTTGACAATTTCATATAAAAATCACCAACAATTTTGCGGGCTTTATTTTTGATTTTATAAAACTTTTATTCCCTGGTGTCTACCAAAAAATTCTGGAAACATATCTTATTGGTTGTACGTTTTAATAGTGGTTTGGTTTTCTTTGAACAAAAATCAGATGTTTGTTTTAAGTAGAATTATTCATACCACACATAGGGTTGCCAGACGGTCTAGAATGACCTGGATTGTCCAGTTATTTTGGGTGTTGTCCAGTTACCAGCTAAAATACAATTTGTCCAGTTAAAAAAGAATTTCTTTAATTTTGAAAAATATGTAATTATTTTATTAATTATAGTTTTTAATTAATTAATTAAATTAATATTTTGTACAGAAAAAAATTGTATACTAAATATAAAGAAAAAATATTTTGTGTACTTATACAATTGTGCTTTCAAATGTATAATCAGTTTTATTCATGGATGGTAACCGAAACGATGCGGTTATCGGTAAGGGTAACGCTATTTTAGATTATTTCTGTAACGGTATTTTAAGGGTAACGCTATTTCATTTATTTCGGTATCGGTATTTTAAGGATAACGGGTTTTTAGTTATTTCTGTAACGGTATTTTAAGTATAACGGCATTTCGGTTTTTCTGGTAACGGTATTTTAGAGGTAACGGTAGTCAGTTTAAAGGGTTTTGACGGTATTTTAGAGGTATTACCTGCCAACCCTGGTTTTATTGTTTTCCTTACACTGATTAGTATCTTTATTTTGTACCTCACTGACAATTTATAAACAAAAAAATATTTAAAAAGTATCAACACTAGTATTTTTTGCCAATTGTCTAGTTGGTACCAACACTAATAATTTAACAACATTAAACAGCTGATTGGAAATAAGTGAACATTTTTTTTATTATACTATAAGTGCATTTTTAAATTGTCTAGTTATTTTTTTAAAATCCAGGTGAATTTTTTTCATTGTCCAGTTACTTGACTTTTGGTATATGGCAACCCTACATACACACCAACTCATACAAATGAGCAAAGTAAACATAAAATGGAGACCAAAAACTAAAAAAAAAAACAAAAGCATTGTGAATTTGCACTTAGTTTGCACAAAGGATTTTAAAATAATATTCTTACATACTATATGTAGTAAATATAACCCAGCAAAATAATTTCTTATAAAAAACTGGGCATGAATTTCTTAATAATGATGGCCGTCCAAACGATTCGATTGGTCGACATCGTTTTACGACAGCTTTCTTTATGCTCACCACTATCGTATCCTTCGGAACATCGTTTCGAAGACCATAGTAAAACAGTTGATGGGCACTGTTGCCAACTTTTATCTTAAAAATATCGCTAAATGAAACTAAAAAAACGGTAGAAGATGCGTGCAAATAGATTTGGCTATTGTTTACCCCGCTAAATGCCTTGAAATATCGCTAGATTTGAAGAGAAAATAGCTAAATTGGCAACAGTGCTGATGGGATTTGACGTTTTGTTTTGTTTACGTTTTGTGTATGTTTTTCGCTGCGGATTAGTTCTATAAAATTGTGTCAATTAAATTGAAAATCCCGGGATTTTCTTTCTTTCAATACAGCCAACTAAAAAGTTGTAATTGTATTCAGCTTACCCTGAGTCTCATACTTACCTTTACTATTAATAGAAAATTAAAAAAAAAAACTATTTTCAATGAAATTTTTTCATGGAGTGTATAGAATTTTTAATAAATAATATGAAATGTTTCGTAAAATTTTAGGAAAAACTGCATTAACTTAATGAAAAGTTTCAATGGACAAATTTTAGCGCAACTTCATTGAATTAATATAATCATGGATTAAAATTAATCATTAATAGCATGCAGAAAGTTTTCTCAGTGTGGCCGATGGGAGCACTTCTTCTTATTTCACTTTGAAGCATGCTTTCCATCTAGACTTTATATTGTTTGCTAAATATCAGTATTCGTATTTCGATGCGACAAAAGATATAATTGGAGATCTTATTAGAAGCTTACATTGAAATAAAACACAAGTTCATTTAATATTGCCAACGATACACACATATATGAAAAAGATTTTTTTTGCTCAATCAAATTATGTGGACAATTTGTTAAATAAAAATTGATTTTTTTCCTTTTTCAATTTACAACTTAACCATTCATTCTTAAATATCATTGTTTTCATTATAGATGTATGCTATAACACGACAAGCCAATTTATTGCAACGTTTGGGTGATTTGGAGTGTCTAATTTTGTTGGTATCCTGCATTTGTCACGATCTCGATCATCCTGGCTACAACAACATTTATCAAATAAATGCTCGTACAGAGTTGGCACTACGGTACGTATATAGTTAGACGTTTGCTTATTAGGGTGAAAATCGAGTTGTGGGGAAAATATTATTATGACATAGGATCAAATTAGACAACATGAACACGTTGAAAATTGTCAACATTTTATATAATTTTTAATTTTATTTAACAATCTAATTTCTAACATTTGTATGATGAAAAATTAGAAATATCTTAACGGTTTTTAACATACCAAAATTGTATAGAAATCCAAAGGACTTTGGATATTGAATAAAATCCAAGTATCCAAGTATCCAAGTTTTGGACGTTTTAGGATAAGGTTTAAAGTAGTCCAAATTGAGACAAATTTTCGCTGACATCAGACAGAATGTTGGATGTATGTATAGTTGGGGAATTTTTGAATAATTAAAATTTTTACTTATTCTTGTGACAAATAATTTCTAATAAAATTTAGTATATTGAACACAAATATGAAAACATTTTTAAAATCGCCCAAATTATTTTCGAGATATATTATTCTTTTGTTAAATGTTTTTAAATTTAGGGAAAATCTTGATTTTCAGTGAAATTTTCACGATATCCCGAAAATTGTTTGTACGAATTCAAAAATGTTTTTATAATTTTCTATGCTGGAATACAAATAATAGAAGTATTTTTTTAATTGTTCAATATTTCCGAAACTTTGATTTCACAACTGCATGATCACCATGTGAGTTTAAGACTAGGTGGAGCAATAATCTGTTCGGATTTCGTTAAACTTCAAAATGAAATATTTCCCCATATAGTTCATAGCCATCCTAATGTACACTTTCGTCTTGAGTTCTTGAATATATTTAAGTATATACATACATATATGCATTCTTTGTGTTGTCGTTATCGTATAAGGGGCAAGAATTTCATAACTATACAATTCTGCCAATCAATGTGAATGTACGTCCATCAGTTTTCAGGTTAAATTCCAAATAAGTGTATGGAAAATCATTTTAATTACCAACATACATTCATTGTTGTATAGCATACGCGAGATGTACAGTGATACGCATTCCATTAATCGCATTTATCATTTTTTTAGTTCCTGAAAACATATTTAACAATTATTTATTGAATTCATTTCATATCAGCTAAAAAAATTAAGGATGTCATGAACAATGTGTCCAAAAAATATTAAAATGTTAACCGTGTTATTAACGTCAATATACAGATCATAAATTTTTGCAAACTTTTTGGTAATAATCTTTATTATAAGCTATTCGCTCTACATTGCGAAAAAACACTAAATGCTGTGGAAAACAAATTGATTTATTGGTCAGTTTGAAGAACAAAAAACTATCAAAATGAGAAATTGCAAAAAAAATAGGCAGATCGGAATTTGTTATTCGAAACTATTTAAAAAATCTAAAGAAATATGGACAAGGAAAAAAAAACTAAAGTAAATACAAAGCTAACTGCAATACAAAAAGAATGCATTTTCCACGAAGCCACCGTAAACAATCTCTATTCTAACCAAATTAAGCAAAAACTTGACCTTCCTGTCTGCAAGCAACAAGTATGCAAGGTTTGAAAGGCGCAAATGAATGGTTTAGTGCTAAAAATATTGCAGTTTTGGAGTGGCCGTCATGCATTTTTATAATTGAAAACCTTTGGGGCATACTTGCGTCCAAAGTTTATGCGAACGGGCAACAATTTATTACTGTAAATGAACTAAAACTAAAAATTAAAGGATGCTGGAGAGAAATCGAGACAGATACGTTAAAAAAATTGGTTGCTTCAATGCCAAATCGTGTTTTGACGTCATAAGAAATCAGGGAGGATCAACCAAGTATTAAATTAAATTTTTTTGTTATTGTTTTTAAATTATTTAATTAATAAAAATGCGTTTAATTGAAAACGACACCATTTTTTGATTTGTTGGACCAGTGTTAGACTCGTAGATAACTACCTACTTTTGTTTTTTATTATAGTAGTCCTCGTTCAAAGGATTTTAATTCAGTATACACTTCCAGTTGATATCTAGTAAAATACTCAACAAAAATATTGTGCGATTAATGGAATGTGTACCACTGAATTCATGTATGTATGGATATGTAGTACATACTCTAATACTAGAAGCATGACTATACTGTAAGTAGTTTGCTGCACTTGGATGAAGGTTTGTAACCGTTCGAAATATGTTAGGTAATTTAACAGGAAGAGTCTCTTTGTGGGTCCCTCAGATTTCGATGATAGAGAGGACAGAATTAAAAAAATTTAGATACTAAACATCTGGAGTCTACTTGATATTTGAGGGGTTAAAATGAGTTTCAAAGTTGGTCGAATCTTTTTTTTTTATCAAAATTATTTAAATTAAAAAATTCAAAAATTGTTTTATCGGACTTTCTATATTTTCATATATTTAGTTAGAATATTGTTCTACCTCAAGTTCAAAATCTAATATGATATTGTCATATTATATTTTATTTGTTTCTTCAAAAAGGTTGACCATTTTTTGTTTAAAAACATTTCAATCTTTTTAGTAATCCATTGAATTAAACCCAAATTAGTTTGGAAGTATCGTAAAAAAAGTAACGTATCATTCTCATAATGAATAAAAAGAGTATAAAAAATAAAAATATTGTATTTTTTATCCTTTTCTTGTGCATAGAATTAAATGTCAAGTAATACAATATAAAATTTCTGTTTTCAACAGAACTTTTTTACGATTTTACTTGACAACAGTTTCAAGGCATAGAAAAAAGATAAAAATATATTTCTATATTATTTTAACACATTGAATTGATTACAGATACGTTTTTTTACTTTACGATTAGACTAATGAAGCCTTTAGAGTTCTAAAATGTCGATACTCAATACTACCTAATATTTTTCAAGTAGTGACTCGATACTGTGCAATATTTTTAATATTCATACAAAAACAGAGTTGCATTTGCATACCAAAAATATAGTTTCATTTTCGTAGTTTGTTTTCATGGCATGTACAAAAATACAACACTAAAAATATTGAATACTCGTAAAAACGGTTGATATTGAGTACTCAATTCCCACATTCCCATTATTATTACTGCTCTACATTGAATATCTTTCATTTGATACCGAATTTCTATATATTTGTTTGGAACTAACAAATATAAAACCGTGGGCACACTTTAACCCTTAAACGTGGCATTGGGGCTAAAAAGTACAAATGCTTATTTTATCTGTCCCCAAATTCATCGAAATCTAAGAGACCCCCACACATAGGTTCTCCTTGTAGGTAAGATGAAAACGACACAAGTACATTGTCTACATATTGCTTAAAGCACTGCAAATTGAAATGTTTTGTCATTGGATTATTGTAGAACTAATACATACGAGTATGCACATAGATTGACATGATTGAAAGATATAAAGTTTACTAATATCGATTAAATGTTCGAAGTGATGTTAATTATGTTAAAGTAAAAACTGAGATAAAAAAACTGTAAAGATGCGTTTACATTTTCTGAAAAAACATTTTTAGAGAATGTATTTATTAGAACTAACTATGTGTGCTTTATTCAAAATTGAAGTAAAAATGGTTTCAGAAGTAAAAATGGTTTAATTTATTTCCCATCTCGTTAGTTACTAGGTAGTTCTTAACTTTTAAAAATTAATAGAGTTCTGACCATCGACTCTATATACATATTTTGGACATGCTGATTATAATAGCGTACTTTATTTTTCGATCTAAGGTACAGATTTTTCGCGAAATGCCTTTAAAGTTTATATACAAAAATTTTCAAATGCTATCAATATAAAAGTTTTGTGGTGAAATGTAGGCACAGGGCCTGTATTCATATTTAGGGGTAACATTTGATGCACAAAACTTGATATTAAAACCACTGTTCGCGTTTTCTTTGCAATATATCTGCATTTCTACAAAGTTTGGTCAGTAATTTCCAAGCCATTAAAATTGGTACAGGAAAGGGTTAAGTAAAATTTTGATATTTTATGTTAGTATAATATCTTATATCTTTATCTCTTTTGAATCCGTAAATATAATCATATTCTATTGCCAGTATACTTTATACTTTTACATTAAGTTAATTAAAAATATTTTAAAATATAAATTTTAATATTTTGCTTTTATTTCTTTTTTTTTTTTAGTTATAATGACATATCGCCTTTAGAAAATCATCATTGCTCCATAGCATTTCGTTTATTGGAACATCCAGACTGTAATATATTTAGAAATTTTAGTAGAGAAGCATTCAAGTAAGTATTTTTTTTTAAAGTATATATGTGCAAAAATATGAAATCATAAACAATGTACATTAGGATGGATTATAAGTTTAAAATTTTGACAACGCATTGACGTAAATTAATTAAATAAAAAAAGCCGCAAACTCAAGATAAATTTATTACACAACATTTACGAAAACAAATTCAACAATTTTCATTTCACAATCCACCCTACTGTTCACTGAACATGTAAAGGGTTTACTTAAAAATTTGTTCTTTCATTGTTGAAAAATTTCTCAACTATAAAAGTTTGTATAAGGAAAAGTTTTTAAAAAAAAAATGTTAAAGTGGTACTTATATAAAAAGATTCAACTAAAAGTTTATGATATTGATATTTAGGGTGACCAAGTTTTATATGTTTTTAAATATTAACCCCTTAATTTATAAATTCTTTGTAAAGTTATAGCAGGTTTACAAAACGTCATTTTCGTACAAAATTTGTTCAATAAACCTCCTATAATTTTACAAAGCGTTTATGAATTTAGGGGTAAGATTTTAAATTATGTTAAAAAACCACACTTACAATTTTGTAAATTAAAAAGTTGAGCTAAAATTAAACAAGGTTTTTGAAGAGTTTTCATATTTATTGACGAAAAAAACACTTTTTCAGCAGCTCATCTTTCGATCAGCATAAAACTTGGTGCATGTATTCTTCTGACTTTTAAGAAAATTCAGTTTTTATTAATTTTTTCAAAATGTGCTGTTGTTCCTGAAAAATTACTGATCAAAGTTGGGGTTTTTTTAACAAAAGTATAACAAATACTTTCTATTGTTGCTTCTTAACTTTTGCAAAATTTTCAACGAAAAAAAGTGATTGCGATTTTTGTTATTTTCTACACAAGCCGGATTCACAGTGATGTAGTACTCCACTCTGCAGAGGGGATTTTATTCCTTTCTTCGTCGCACTTTCAAATGTGTTGTATCATGCCATCTCTATTTTAGTACACTCCACTCTATATATAACAGTAAAATTCCCCCCCCCCCCCCCCCCATTATGTAAGGCGTAGGCGTTTTAGGCGTTTTTACAGTAAAGTCGTTATAAAAAATATTTTTGCAAACATTTAACAATCAAGTAAGACTTATATTTTACTAAAATAGTATTATATTCGCCAGGAAAATTTCCCTTTTTGTTAATTTCGATTTTGAAAAGTTCGATTTGTATGGAGGCGTTTTTACTAAATACGCCAACGCCTTACATAATCAGGGGGATTGAAGCGTATTTTATGAAATAAGAACAAAATATATTCAAACTATTACACCAGTTTAGGAGAAATTGCATAAATAAAACCCAGTCGAATGTTCACAAACTGAAACAAATTGAAACAAATTCTAATGAAATATTTTTGACCAGTTTTGCCTTTATATTAAGCTCTATATGAAGTCATTAGTACTTTTGGTTTCAGTAGACTTTGAAAAAAGAACACAATATAACTTTTTCGCGTCTTTAATCGCGTTGCTTTCAAAATTGAGACAAGATAAAAAAATGTAAATTCGGATAGTAGAATCAGCGGCTCAAAATCTAAAAAAATGCACCAAAGTTCAAATTTTTGCGAAAAAAATTATGCGGTTTAGCTGCAATTTTGATAAAAATTAATACACTATAAGAAATAAACCTATTACCTTGCATAAAAAACTGTTGAAATTAGCAGATTTTTTTGCTAAATACTTGTAAAATAAGAACAACAAAGATAAATCTATTAAATTTACAGAATTTTAATTGGATTTTAGTTAATTAAAAATGAAAAATTATACTATAAATTCTGCAGAATATTTTGCTAAATATAAGTAGACTAAAATAACAAAAACAAACTTATATCTACAAATTTTAATTTTCCAGATAAATTTTGTTCAATACGAATTGGACTGCTATGCTGATTTCAGAAGGTCAGGTTTTTTATTCGGATTAAAAAAAACAATTGAAAAAAACTTCGAAAATTTCAAAAATTGTTGTGAGTTTTTAGTCTATTAATTATTTAGCAACATTTGTTGATGATTTTACCCGGTTAAGTTCTTATTTTCTATTCACTATAATTTAACTTAAATATGTATAACTAAATTCTGTTTATTTAACAGTTTTAGTTAGTATCGTACTAGTATTTAGCAAAAATAATATAAGTTCGGCGGATTTTTCTGAAAGATAATTTTGTTAAACCAATTTTAAGTACTTTTTTTTAGTAATTTTTACAGACTTTTTTCTATTAGTGTAGATTTTATCAGAAATTGTCGTGTTTAAAACGAATCCATTGATATCCTAATTTAATTTTATATGACAAAAATTTAAAAATATATATATTGAAATTATATTATATTAACGAGAATACATATAACAAGTTGAATGCTATTCAGTAAATATCGATCTGATTATTATTACATTATCCTTGGAATCACCTAGACATGATCCATTTTTTAACCCCCCACCCCTTTTATCCCTTAAACATTTGATTGGTTCGAAAAGAAAAACACGGCCAACATAGATTTATCTCCTCTTTAACATATCTGAATTTCAGCTATTATCCCTAGTGTATTTCTTTGTTAGTTGTAGTTCGTTTTTGTTACCTAAATCTAAATATGGTAACCCCATTTTTATACTGCATGTAGGAGCGATGAGTGAGTACGTATATTTATCTGCATTTTAAGTGTATTAAAACTAATAAATAATCATAACACTTGGTAACTAAAAAAAACACAAGAAATGCATTTTGCCAAAATAATATTTAAATATAAATGGTTTTATATTTACTTTAAACCAAGTACATTAGGGCGTCTCACCAAAAACGTTTTCTTGGAATTTTCAAACGGAATCCTTATAGCTAATACGATTTTTCAGGCTATGAAATATAGCATTTTTATTTCACAACCAAGATAAATCCACTAACAGGTTCCAGCCTACTATAAATAAATATTCGGGGAACAAATTATTGGTTTAAGGAGCACTTTGAGGACACTAAATAAATGTATAAATTAAGTACTTCCCAAGTTCAAATCTTAATAACTCGAGAAATATATTCAAAATAGATTGTAGTTTATTAAATGAAAAAAAAAAATTCATTTAACTACAAAATCGCTAAAAAAGAATGCTTCTTCTTTTACTTCGATTTTTTAACTATAGGGTCCGCCATCTAACAACAAAGTTTTTAAGAACCAAATCTATTCTAAAACAATTTATTTTTTCACCGATTACATGAAGCAGGTTCTAGAAATGATTCCTGGGAGCCAAAATGTAAGGTTTTATATTCCAGAACTGCTCCAAATTGGAGAAAAAACCTGTTGATATATAAAAAGAACAGGCTGTAGAGGATGAACTAGAACTTATGATAATGCAACCTGTTCTTGAATTTTACTTTTCTACTGGGAAGCTAACTTAAATATTGGTGTATAAGTGCATTTGAGAACAGTAAAAATTACATATTTACTTTGACAAAGTACAGTTTTAGGGATTTAATACAATTAAATATGTTTTAATTAATATTTATTTTATGCTTTCTATGTGTCAAAAATCCATTTACAGCCAATACACTGGAGAAAATAATTCAGTAAAATTAAATAATAATATGTGATCTAATTTTAAAAAAATGTCAGTCTTAATTAATATGCCAGCGATTATTCTAATTTAAAATAATTTAGTTTGACAAAAATGTTCAGCACACTTGATTACTTTTTGCAAGACAAATAATTTCGAATGGTACTATTGTATACACAACAAATGTGACAACAAATTTTCTTGCAAACTGAATGAAATGGTTGCAGCAGCCAAATTATTTTGTTGTCTTCAACAAACGTATTTCTGACAGAATTAAAATATATTATTTTAACCGAACTTCTGTTACATTAACCAAATTTCTGTTACCACAAACAAATATGTCGGTGCATTATACCGAACCATTCGGTCGTAAAAAATTTGATTCTCTGTGAACTACACTCATAGAAATAAATCTGTAAAAATGGCAGAAAAAGCAACTGAAAATTAGTTAAAAATTATGTTGCAAAAAAAAACTTAAATTAGCAGATTTTTTTTTGTTGCTAAACACTAGTAAAATAAAAACAGCAAATATAAAACCGTTAAATTTTCAGAATTTTATTTATATTCAAGTTAACTCTAAGTTAATTTAAAATGACAAATCGTACTGTAAAATCTGCAGAAAATTCTGCTAAATACAAGTAGCTAAAAATAGCAAAAACAAACTGTTATATCTACAAAATTTTTGTTATTTTTAAGCTAAATAGCAGTCTGTCCTATTAAATTAGCAGAAATATTTGCTCATTTAACAGTTAATTTGTTATTTTCCATTAACAAAAATTTAACCTAAATATAACTAAAATTCTGTATATTTAACAGTTTTATTTTTGCTGTTCTTATCTTACTAATATATAGCAAAAATAATCTCCTAATTTAGCAGTTTTTTTTTCTGCAGCATCATTTTTAACCATTTTTTAGTAGTTTTAGCTACATTTTTTAGTGTAGTCGTGCCTTCCTTAATTTTTGTAATACGAGTACGATATTTTTTTTCAATAGCTTAGTTTTAATAGAATAGCTATTTTTTGTTTTGCCATATTTGTTTTTTCGCAGTGTATTATAAGCATTGCATTAGGAAATTGTATGTTTATTTAATTTTCAAAGTATTTGCACACATTTCTTCATAAATTTGCACAATTATATCTAAACTAATTAATTAAACAAAATTAAATTTAATGCGAGTTAGTCTCAAATCATAAATATATGTGAATACACAAATTTGCATAAATAAATAGTTATGTATCTAGTAGACTACTTGCCAATTAAAACATTGAGAAAATTTGTGAAAATATATTTCGTACCTACACACAAAAATAAATAATACGTCTGTACATCTAAATGAAAAGTTAAGTAAATACAAGCTTTAAAAAATCAAAATTTTGAGTTTAAAACAACAAATTCAACAAAAACTAGTAAAACTGTACAGTAATAGCAAAAAGTCTGTAAGAAATTTAGTTAATACTACTAAAAATTAGTGAAAATGATGCTGCAGAAAAAAACAAAATTAGCAGATTATTTTTGCTATATACATACAGTTGTGCCAAGCATTTAAGTCAATTCAAGTTTTCTTCTATTTTTATTGTTGTTGCCTTTATTTTTAAAGATCAAACAAGTGGCTATATTCGCCACGAAATCAAGAAGATGGTTCAGAAAATTGTACAGAATTTTAACGTAATATTTGTTTTTTCATATTGTCACTTTTTTTAAGTGGGCGTGGCTTTTAACGAAAAATTAGCGATATAAACCTCTTATGAAATTACATAGTAAAATTTAGGCAGTACTGATCGGTTCCGCACAAACTGTATATTTTTGGAAATCCTATAAAATTTCCTTAAGTCTTGCATTATCTTTATCTACAAATAGTCACCAGACTTAAAATTGCAGCACTTTAAACATGACCAAATTTTTCTTTGTTTTTAGCGATTTTAAAAGAAAGTTAACAACACTGAAATTTTAACATGAAATGCTTTTTGCTATAACGTAAAAAAAATCCTTGACTGATTTGCTATATTGTGGTGAGAAAAGCATAAAACTATTCACTTTAAAATTTCAGTGCTGTTAACTTTATTAAAAATCGCTAAAAACAAATAAAAAGTTGGTCACGTTTAAAGTGCTGCACTTTTAAGTCTGGCGACTAATTGTAGATAAAAATAATGCAAGACTTAGGGAAATTTTATAGGATTTCCAAAAATATACAGTTTGTATAGAACCGATCAGTACAGCCTAAATTTTACTATGTAATTTGATAAGAGGTTTATATCGCTAATTTTTCGTTAAAAGCCACGCCCACTTAAAACAAGTGACAAAATGAAAAAACAAACATTACGTTAAAATTCTGTACAATTTTCTGAACCATCTCCTTGATTTCGTGGCGAATTTAGCTACTATTTTGATCTTTAAAAATAAAGGCAACAACAATAAAAATAGAAGAAAACTTGAATTGACTTAAATGCTTGGCCACAACTGTATATTAGCCAAAATATAATTTTTAAATATACAGAATTTTAGTTATATTTAAGTTAAAGTTTTGTTAACAGAAAATAACAAATTAAGCTTTAGCAGCCTAAAAAATCACGAAAAAATTTTAAATTTTCTAAGTTTTTTTTCCTTTTTTTTTAATGCAAATAAAAATCGAGCCTTTGGAAAACAGCAGTTTACAATTTTTTAGCAAATATTTCTGTTGATTAACCAACTAAATTTAGCTTAAAAATAACAAAAATTTTGTATATACATATACAGTTTGTTTTTCTTATTTCTAAATATTAGCTAAATATTAGCCAAATTTTCTGCAGATTTTACAGTACAATTTGTCATTTTCAGTTTGTATAATAATAAATAAATGTAATACATATAACTAAAATTCTGCAAATTTAACAGTTTAATTTTGCTGTACTAATTTTACTGGTATTTAGCAAAAAAAAAAACGTCTGCTAATTTAACAATTTTTTCTGCAAGATAATTTTTAACTAATTTTAAGTTGCCATTTCTGCTGTTTTTTCAGATTTATTTCTATGAGTGTAGTTATATTTCTATTGATCAGTTGTTAAGGCCCGGGCCCTTAGCAGAACATGGTTTCTATCAATGTAGGGGGTATTGTAAGAATGCACCTACAAAAAATTTTTGTTGTCCCAACCGAATTTGGTTTCAACCGAATCGTTCGGTTGCTGCAACCGATAAATCGGTTATCACAGCCCTATTTCTGTTGTTCCAACTGAAATAGGGTTGTTGCAACCCAAATAGGGTTGTTGTTAAAACTTTCGTAAAATAAGCCATTTTTCATTAACTTTACGAAAGTTTTCATTTCATTAATTTAAACATTAATTTGGTATTTTTATGGATGTACCTACAACTTATCTATCTGACAGTAAAGTATTGTTGAAGTAACTCAATCTTTTTAATTGAAATTTTTTTTTCATTTCTGTGTCGTATGTATTTGTTTATGATAGTGTGAGTGTTAGTTTGATTACTATGGTGCCTTCTTCTGCTTTTTTATGATACACCAACTATTTGCCAAGTGCAAATCCTCAAGGAACTGACTGCTATTGCATGATGACTTAAACAGCATCAAGTACGATTTATACAATAGCGGTATTCTCAAAACTGCCTAGTGAAGGAGTTCTTTTATTCAAAACAAAAAATTCCTGTATTTTGAAATTGTGTTTTGTTCAAGTATTTTTATACTTCAGGCCGAGAACTATTTTATTTTGCAGATCGTGAATACCACTTATATAACCATAGAGCTTGCGTCAAAATTTTATTTTAAAAAACTTTTAGTTTGTTTTTGTTAACAATCGTAAGAGGGTAGATGCAAAAAACAACTTAAGATAAAAAATAAAGACATTTCAAAATATTTCAATTTCATTTATGAAAGTTTATGTCTCTTTTTGTGCTTCTTTACTCTCAAGTGACTTTATTTAGTTGGGTGTTTTTTTTTTTATTATTAAAAAACTGATGTAATTGTTTACTAGAAAAAAAACAAAATGACAACAGCATTAAATAATTTAATTTAAAACATTTATTATTTATCTAATTATGTATATAAATTTAAAATTTATGTTAAGTAAACTTAAAAGCATTAATTAAATTAAATTTTTTTTAACGATTTCACTAATATAACTAATTTTTGTTAAGTAAAATATCACCTAATTATGTTTTATGCATTTAATCCACCTCGCTAGTATGACTGTAATTAAATTTACAAACAAATTTTGACTGTCCTGTCCTTAAAATTTTTCAATATTAAATTTACAAGAATGTATTACATTTTCAACTACCATATTCTACATTTTTCTTCAGGATGCATACGTGTTCCTGGAAGACACTTGTATACATCGGCAAATTCCATAAAATTTCCTAAAACATTATTGACT
Organism: Leucophora obtusa; assembly: GCA_949987735.1. NCBI lineage: Eukaryota > Metazoa > Arthropoda > Insecta > Diptera > Anthomyiidae > Leucophora > Leucophora obtusa. Next base: position 1,061,426 of record OX465297.1, read on the forward strand.
CTTTCTTTGTGACTCGCATGTAAATGTAAGTTCAATCTGTCTGAGCTGCTAATTCCACACCAAGTTTGTGCAAAACTAAGAAAAAATAATTTCAAATCATTTTGATCAAAACTCGAACCCATTTCACTGTCTAGAAAAGTTTCCAGTGCTAATCGTAGACCTTCTGAATCAGCTATATTTTCATTTATGGTAATATGACCATTATTGTAACGTTCGTTTAGATAACAACTCGATTTGACACCAAATTTAACAATAGCCTTAACACCCCAGGCATTGGCTACATTGCCAGATTTATCATAATTCAAACCATCATAATCAAAGCCATGTAGTAACTCATGAGCCAATATATAAACCAAGCCACCATAAATTTTTGCTGGTTTCAAACAACCATCATAGAGTGGAGTTTGTAGAATTCCTATGGGCAATTCGATGGCATTCTTTTTTAAACGATAATAGGCATTGACATCGAGTGGCCCATAAGATTGATCACGATATAGTGAAGATAGCGATAATTTTGAATCTAATGCAATTGCTGCAACATCTTTTACCATGTGAGGTATGGTTTTCTGCAATTGATGTTTAGTTTTTAATTTCCACAAATTAATTACATTTACGTTATAATTGTCACCGATCACAAATTCCATTTCTTCACTTGCTACTATTTCAAGTGTGGGCAATAACAATCTCATGGATTTAAGTTTTTCCCTACTTAAAGTCTTGGTGGCAGCATCTCTTTCAAACACTGTGGTGGTATTAAGTATTTTTTCGAATTGTGATTTAAGATTGTCGAAAATTTTACTCAAATGCTTTTCAGTTTTTTGTAAAAATTCATCTCCATTACTATGACGCAGTTGTAAAAAGACTTGGGTCAACTCTGAAGGCATAAAATCGTTAACCTGCAATAGGCAATCCTCCTTCTGTTTAATGTAACTATCTTGTTCATTTAAATTAACCTCAAAATGTGCTAAAAATTGTACCAGCAAATATTTTGCTATAGTTTCTGCACTAGATCGATTTAAAAATCTTACTAATCGGTTTAAATAACCCTTATTCGCCACTAACAACATATTTTCTGCATAATTATTAGGCAGCTCAAAGTCTTGCATAAGGGTATTAAAATATTTTAGAATATCAATATCTGGCAAATCAGAAGACAAAGAAGTTAGTGTTTGAGGTTCTTTTAAAACAACCGAGCGTTCATTTTGTACCAAGGACATTAAACCTTTTTCAAATTCAATAATTTCTTCGGCAATTTGATTTGCCTTGCGTACTCTAACACCCAAATCCATCATAAGCAGCTTAATGTAGCGCTGATATAAAAAAACAGATTCTTCATCATAGGAAACATCCGATTGTCGATCTTTTAGCAATTCAAATGTGGGAGGCATTACATAAAATATCAATTGTTGCGAACTTTGCCAATTTGGTTGTATCAGTGTGGAAATTAAAGCCTGGACTCCATATCTACGCATTTCAGCTGCAACATATTCCCAATTAAAAGTTTTGTTCACCTTGTTGGAGGAAAAATTTCTTTGCAGTATCGGCCAAACACTGCTAAAGTTTTGCAAAATATCTGTATATACTCGTATGGCTTGTTCATCTTGAGTTTTAGATTTAAATGCTCTTTTATCCAAACATGATCTATAAAAAGAAGTTACTCTTTTTTCGGTGTCATTTAAGTGTTTACCTTCACTCTGGTCGACATATTGCAAAAGTAAATGTTTATTTGAAGCCTTTATGGTGGATAACGTATCAGATGGATGTGAGAATCGTAGTTGCGAAGGCGCACGCCAATCCCCGCAGGCATATTCCCAAAAGTCATCGCAAGGTTGTTGTTGTGTATCGATGTAAAGTTCTGATTGTCGTTGTTCGTTTGACCAAAATGTAGGATCACATTGTTGATTATCCAACGATTTTACAACTTTGATATGGGAAAAACTGATTAGAATATAAGTAAATATTAATTTTAAAAACAAACGCGAATTTAAATACAACATTACGTCTGGAATTTATAAATAAAACTGAGACTATTGTATACGAAATCTTAAATAATTTGCTCTTTTTGGATTTGAATAAACAAAACATCATTTTTATTGAGCACTGATAAGAAATTGGGTAGAAATTTTCAAACGTTTTTATATTGAAGCGAAATATTACTCGTTAATACAAAGAAAATGTTCTGCTAAAATCTTTGATTTTGTTCGATCATAAGAAATACATCAATTAGTTCGACGATTGTAGATTTATTCTATGTACTCTTTCAAAATGTATTGTTTATATTTCACAAATTAAAGATAAGGTTAAATATTTTTGCTTTACTTGATATTATTCAAATTCTCTTATAAATTCATATATACCTACATATATGAGGCTTCCATACCAACTGTCTAAAAAGAATAACGTCTGAATGTCAGACTTAAAGTATTTATTTCACTATAGCTTTTAATACCGTTAATCCTAAAATAACTTAACGAAATAACTTCGTTATCACTAACCATCCATCGGTTGCCAACGCAATATTTTATATATAGAAGAGTTTTCGATGTAAAAAGCATTAGAACAAAATAAAATTAAGCAGAACACAATTTTAGTTTCAGAAGTCAATTGGCCAAATATAATTAAATTCTCTACTAATTTAACTTTGATGGCTTTATCCCAGTTATTTCTTATCGCATCTGAACGACAGACTGCTTCCTCATTCTATTCGTACTCGCGTATGTTATAATTGTTCGGTCTACATCTTCAAAATAAACATATATTTTTTAAGTATATAAATTAATTTTTATAAAATGCTTAGAACTTGAATAAAATAACATTAATAATAAATTGTAATCTTTCCTACAACTTTCGATATTTAATTTTTATTTGAGTAAAAATCTACATTTTTGAAAAATTCGCGACCATGTATGCAATACGGAATAAAGCAAACCGAATTCAATGTTTTCTATAGTTTATTGCACTTTTTTAATAAAAATAAAGCAAAAAATTATTCATTTCACAAATCATAATTTCAGAAAATTAAGAAAAACGTATGTAGACATTTGGCGTTGGTGAACCTATTCGTGTAAATTTGAACTTTTTTTTCCAAAAAAAGAGTTACTAGGTTTCGGTAAATGTAGTTCGTACTCTTCTTAAATTTATCAAAGAAGTCTTAGATAGTAAAAAATTGCTTCTTTGAGATAGTAATACAACTATTTTGTTAAATTTGTTACAATTTAGAGGTTTTATGGATTAAATGGGTTGAAGATCTTAAAATTAATAAATATTAGCCTTTTTTTCTAATCACTTGGATTTAATAAATCCAAAAAGTATTTCTAAAAGTGCTCAACAGATGGGGTTAGATTCTCTCTATTTTAAAAAGAATTTTCTGTCTTCTTTCACCCTAATTTTTAATACCGAATTCGATGATGAAGGATTTTACTTTAACTTTTAATTTTTAATTATATTTTATATAAAACTGCCTTTTCAGTTTTATAACTTCAATTTATATTTTTACACAATTGAAAAATTCCATTGCAATATTTAATATTCACTAATTGGATTTAATGAAATTACTTACTGTAGAGTGAAAAATTGCCATTTCTATTTCAGGTATTTCTCCGTGTCCAAGACTAAAAATATGTATTTGGTGAGGTGTAGTTTTTTTTTCTAAGCATATTTCATAAAAAAAAATTTAATAAAAACCTTTTATTTGTTAGTTTTTAAATTTTTTTGTTTCTCTTTTAATTTTTATTCGTATTTTTTTCTGACATTAAATTAATAGGCTGTTTCATATATTTGTGCTTTTATTATGGATTTATTATATCCAGCTTTTTTTTGGATTTAATAAATCCACTTTTTGTATGAAAAATTCTAAATCCAGGTGATTAAAAAAAAACGCTAATTGTTAATATTTAGTCCCACAGGAGTATTTCTGTTTTCGTAAAATATTTTAAAATTATTCTTTTTAGATTTTTTTAAACAATTTTCTTGTAAAACTTGTATATAGATTTTGGAACGTTAAAAAATTAAATGTTCACATTTATTTTTTTAGGAATAAAGAATTTATTTTTTAAGATGACAGGTCATAACCTCCACGGACTTATCCTTATTGCAAATTAGGGGATTATGACCGAAAACTTTTGGGTCTTCTCACCATTTTTAGTGTGGATTATTTCCTAAATTTTTGTACGTATAATCTCCTATTTCCTATGGGGAAAATGTCCATTTTTATCTGGGGATAATAAAAAACGTTAAACTTTGTTATTATTTAAAAAAAATATAATTTTCAATTTTACTTCAATTTAGTCTTCAGTATTTAAAAGCGTTTTATGTTATGAAAACTGTCAATTAATATTGAGAAACCCATTAAAATGGACGTTTAGTTTGTTACTTGTAATATGAGCAAGAAAGTAATTAAAAAAAAGGGTTTTATATCGTTATAAAAATCAAAATGTACGTAACGTAGACTTTAATTTTGTAAAAGGAAAAGCAAACAAGTTGTTAATGAACGAAAATTTATAAAAATGTGCTTGCTACTAAATAGACAAGTTTTTCAAGTTAATATCGTTAATGTATCTACTATTGCTTTAGTTCTTTTATTTAAATAGTTTTCTAAAGTTTTTAAAATAGAATGCATGCTCTATTTTGAATGTTATCTGACATTAGTTTTTGTTTAGAAAAGGCGATTTTTCAACGTTAATGATTGAAAATTGCATAATGTTAAATGTTAAAATTTCAGTGTTGTTAACTTTCTTTTAAAATCGCTAAAAACAAAGAAAAATTTGGACATGTTTAAAGTGCTGCAATTTTAAGTCTGGTGACTATTTGTATATAAAGATAATGCAAGACTTAAGGAAATTTTATAGGATTTTCAAAAATATACAGTATGTACAGAACCGATCAGTACACCCTAAATTTTACTATGTAATTTGATAAGAGGTTTATATCGCTAATTTTTCGTTAAAAGCCACGCCCACTTAAAACAAGTGACAAAATGAAAAAACAAACATTACGTTAAAATTCTATACAATTTTCTGAACCATCTCCTTGCCTTTCGTGGCGAATTTAGCCACTATTTTGATCTTTAAAAATAAAGGCAACAACAATAAAATTATAAAAAAACTTGAATTGACTTAAATGCTTGGCCACAACTGTATTAAAATAATAATCAATTTTATCAAATCGTTAAATTAAATAACTTATTAATATGATAACATACGTTTATATTCCAATAAACTTAATATGTTTGTAATCCCTTAAAATAAATGTATTGTAAATAATAAATGGCAAAATATACATTTTATATTAATATGTTTCAATTTACTAATGTGTTTGGTTGATGCTACAAAATTACACATTAAATTGTATTAAAGTATACCTTCACGAAGCAATAAGTAATTTCCTTTTGTTCCATAATATTCTTACTTTTATAAGCACTGAAAAATTCAGGTTGCACAACGTGGATTTTTTACATTAATAATATATACTTTATAAGTGAACAAATAACACTACTTCTGATATCTTGCGTCAAAAAAGAAAATCCATCTATCCATCCCACCATTTTGTAACGGAGCAACAGAATGTCGGGTAATAAATTCATAGCACAGAGTTTGTTTGGCAAGATAAAGACTTCTTTACATTCATATACATCAACATTTTATCTGCAGCAGAAATAGGCAAGCTCGTGTTGTATTCCTTTTTTATCTTAGCAACAATTTGTGCTATTGTAAGTAAATAAAATGAAGGTTGTGTGAAAGTAACAAGCTTAGAATGCTTCTACAAGCCAATATGCATTCTTCATACATGCTTATACATACATATGTACATGCTTTGCGTGTTCAATGTGTTTTTTCCTCTAATTCTTATACATACATATACATATGTGGCTTTCAGCGTGTTACTCGGCTTCTTTTTAGAGAAAAAAAATTCGTTGAATATTGGTCATCGCAAATATTAGAGTTAAAAGTAATGTTTTTGTTCTATATATTAGGCACACCAAAATGTATCCTTATAATTAATATAATAAGTCTACATACAGAGGTCTTAACTGATTATAGAACAAACTTATCATTTGTATTTTCGAAACACAATATTCAATGAGTATTTTCTCAAATTGACGAGTAAACTCTCTGAAAATTTCTGCGTCCATAGAAAAACATCTGAAGATTTTGTTAAAAACAAAAGAAGTAAGAATAAGTGTTATACAATATTTTTATGAATTCTAAAAATTCAGAACTGATTTGATATAGTCTAATTTCCAGCATTTCCAAAATTCCATTAATTTATAAAAAGAATATATTAAAAATCAGAAATTTCTCAATATTAAACCACGCCCACTTTTTGGGAAAATTGAAAACATTGTGCCATGTTTTGTTCTTATCATATATTGTAATTAAATAAATATATCAGTTTGACATTGATATGATATCCTGTTTTTTAGCTGAACAGCTTGTACGGAGAGCCTCATATGTTCAGCAATATTGTATATGGTCCTTTGATGTTTTTATACTTTGTTGTTACTGTATACGATTATTTTAACCATGTAGAGTTTATGTTGTATCTTAGAATTTCAATGCTGTTGGTGTTAGAGCTCTTAATTTGAAAAGTTATTTTTTTCTTCCTCATGATATTTTATGAATATTAGTTTATCTGCTTAACTATTCTTACAAAAATTTTGTTAAAAAATATAATCACATTAAAAATTTCTAAAAAATAATTACAAAATTTTGTAACTTGTGGACTTGAAATATCGTAGAAATATTTTTGATTCAGAAACAATTTTCATTACCTCAAACATATACTATATTCTATATAAGAAGTGGGATAAAAAAAAAACACCGGACACAAAAAGTTATAGTGCGATTAGACACAAAAATTAATCTACTTGATTAAAGTTAATTTTAAATTAACTTTGTGTTTAAATTGTTAACATTTATATTAATTACTTCATTCCAAAAATATACTACAAATTTTGTTTAGTTTTTACTAAAATTAGTACATATATTAATTTCTTTAGTACCACACTAAACTTATTAAATAAGTATATTGCGATAACTTTGGCATATGGAAACTTTTTTGTTTGCAATTTTGCAAGAACAGTTTTTGGATGTAACCCCATATTATACAATACTAAAAGTTGGACTTTGGGGACAACTTAGAAAGCAATGCTGCCGTACAAAATTTTAGAAAAATCGCAACTTTAACATACATATGTGTCGCTATACATGAATACATTTTTCTTTTTTGTTGAAATATTTTCCACAATGTTGGTTTTTAATTTTTATTTTATAAAATTAAAATTATTTTTTTTTTCGACCTTTTTAATTGATTAACTAGAAATTTATTAATTAAGTTCGAGGGCAATTTCCTTACTACACACATAATAATCCATGCATAAAAATACGAAATAAATGTCAAAACAACAAAAACTTTCGTAAAATAAAAAATGTGGCAACTAGAGGTAAAAGTATATAAGTAAAATTATTTTCTGCTTGATGATGATAATGATGAGAAATGATGATAATGATGTTGATGACAACAAGGAGAAAATAATTTTACTTATATACTTTTACCTCTAGTTGCCACATTTTTATCCGATTTTCATAAGTAATACCTTTCTGGAAAGGTTGTAATGTTATATTGTTTACAACTTTATTAGTTGTTTCAAAAAGCCACCTCAAGATGGCGCTAATCTAGATTTATTAGAAAATTGCAAAAAATTTAAATTTGGGAGCCTCGAAAATGATTTTTTTGATATGTCGTAGTGGAACTTTTTTTCCCATGCTAAAAGCTTTCGAAAAATCGAGTACGCAATATCAAAAAATTTTTATCCATACAATTTGACCCGCCCTAATGTTTATATAAACTTTTTTTGTCCGTTACACATAAAAAATGTTTTTCGATCATCACTAGCCATTAATAAATTTATCCACTTTATCTGTTACACCTCCCAATAAAGATTTTATTGTTGCTTCTATCAGTTTTTTGGAACATATTTAAAATCTATCCTTAAATACCTTTTTTGTGACCTTTATATTTTCTTTTACTCGAGCCCAATATCTTTCACAAGCCTTAATTTTGGAAAGTTTGGTGTGTTTGGTAAGAAGAAATAAGGGTAGTTAACCTCTTACTTTTCTATTACCAAAGCAATTATTTTAACAAGGGCATGTCCATCGAGGTAACTTCTTACCTAGTAATATGTTATTCTGAACTTACATGTTACGCTTACCTATTACCTCTGGGTTACAAAAACCCTTAAAATAATACGTTATTTTTTCTTAAAATTTCATCTTGTTTTATATTGACTATTAAATTAAAAATTACATATTTTTAACAAACAATTTTTTAAAATTTTTTTTATAAGTTTTGGTTATAAAAAAAAAGCATTTTGTAATGAAGGGGGTAAGCTCTTACTTTACTATTACTAGACCTATTAGGAGTTTTTAAAAACATTTTGTTTAAATTTAGTTAGAATATTCTTCCACCTCAAGTCCAAATTCTAATATGATATTGTCATATTAGATTTTTATTTGTTGTTTCAAAAAGGGATTGATCATTTTCATGATAGACAATACAATTGTTTCGTAGACATCACTCTACTCTTCAGTTGTCCGCAATAAGAAAATTATAACTTTCTTACTCAAACCGAGACATTACATAAGGTACAAAAAATCAACGGGACGAGAATTTTGTACTTTCGTATATGAACTGTCTGATTTGGTAAAACCAGCTATAAATCAACTCCTTTTTGAAAGCAACAATTACATAAAAGTACCAATTTTTGTATTTTTTAATGCAAAAATTAAAATAATTGGTATTTTGTTTAAATTTTAATTTTTTAAACCGAATATCAATTTTAAATTCACAGGTTTTTAACAAAAAATAGAATTTCTAACATTTTTTAGAAAAACAAATTATTTATACCTATAAAACATCCAAAAGTATGAATTTGGTATTACAAGTAATGCAAAGGTAAGGTGTAAGGGCCCAAACTAATGTAAGGGTAAGCGGTTCGATATATTACCAGGTAATATTCATAGTAGTACCCAAGGTTTTGCTGGGAACTTTATGCTGTTTTGCTATTTTTTATAAGAACAAAAATGGATTTTGTTGAAAAGTTTTGATTATTTCAGCAGGCACTTTTTTGGTTATCCATTGTGTTTAAATTAACGAATAGAAATTAAGAGAAAAAATTAATTTAATAGCGACATATTTTTGCAATGTATGTAACGTGATTAAAAAAAAAAGAAAAATATTGATATTATTGGATAAGAAGTGTCTCGGGTTTTTTTCGATCTCACTCCTTAATAAATCTCTTGTTCTATAATATCTTTTTTTTACAAAAAACAATCATTAAATACTTTAACTCTTAACATATAATAACAACACAATAATCTGTCATTTTTGTCCTCATGAGTATGCATGACGTTAATTAATACCCATGGCGGGTGATTTAGTTTCTATTCATATCATTTATCCATGTTATTTCTATTTAATATCAAGATGATGATGCTGATGAGAATGTTAACTGGTGCTTTAGCAACATGTGCTTATAAACAGTTGTTCTTTTCTGTTGTTGTTATATCATAGAGCGTTTTTAAAATTCACTGTTACAAACAATTTTTCTTGGAGAAAAATCTTAAAATATATACTAATTTTTTATAAACATAATTTATAGGAATCTTAAATATAGTGACTGTTGTTCGAAAAAATTTCAAACTTCTCTATAAACAACTATGCCAACTATATGATACCCTATACGGTAGGACAATTTGGGTCATATTTCGGGGCGCGGATCAAATTGCGAGAAGGAATTTCATAACACAGTGCCACAAATATAGTGGAATACTGTCGAAGCCTGATTTGTGTCCCATTTTGGGCAGTGCAAATTGGGGGAGGGCATAGAAAGAATGTAGAGGTTACGGGTTTTTAGCTTAAAAAGGCTTTTCTAAAATTTGACATATGTAAATCAGAGATATATGTATAATATAGAGATATCGATAACTTTTTAAACAAACTGTAGATGTCCCTAACATGTAGGAAATTTTGTCAAAGGAGGATTTTATTTTGAGAAATTTTATTAATTGAGGATTTTATTTTCTCAAATGAGGTTTTAACAGGGTTATCAGGTGAGGCGAATTTTAAAAGATTTAGTTTTAGGCCGAAAATACGAAGAATTTTCGAATGAATTATATGCGTTATATTTTAATTTACTTGTAAAAATTGTATCATCTTTCTTTGATTTGAAAATAATTTAAACAGAAAGTGATATTAATTTATGATCTAGAGTCAAACTAAAAAGAACATTCATTTGCCTAAAGTCGATCAAATTATTTCATAATTTCTACAAAATATTTGAATTATTGAAGAAATATTCTCTAAGGCTGATATGCATAATCACTTTTTAAATTTATAAACGGCTTATAAAACAAATTTTTCATACAAAATTCATTGTATAAACGTTTAATAAGATTTTCAATTTATTATGCATAGGCACTTAAATATTTATAAATCTTTAAAATTAAAGTCGATCAAATTGGGTATGTTAAAGTATTTCAAAATTTCTACAAAATAATTGAATTATTGAAGAAATATTCTCTAAGGCTGATATTCATAATCACTTTTTAAATTTATAAATGGCTTATAAAACAAATTTTTTCATACAAAATTCATTGTGTAAACGTTTAATTAGATTTTAAATTTATTATGCATACCAAAAACTATTAGGTTTTGAAAACTACTGGTATCTACTTGTCAAATTCCATACAAATTTTAGAAAAAAAAGATTTTTCACCATAATGAGTTTCGTGTGAAAATTGTATAGAATTTTTTCCATATATTTTATATTTTATTATAAGAAAGACACAATTACAATTAAACTGAAATATCATTTTTTCAAAATAAAAGTCGCACATTAAATTTTCGAGAGAAAAAATTCTATACAATTTTCACAGAAACTCATTATGGTGAAAAATCTTTTTTTTCTAAAATTTGTATGGAATTTGACAAGTAGATACCAGTAGTTTTCAAAACCTAATAGTTTTTGGTTAAGTGTAAATATAGTAGGTGTAAGTTCGAGGGCTTCTAAACTATTTTGAACAATTTCAGTATTGTGAAAATAGAATTTTTTTTGATAAATTATTGAGCTTGGTTGCTTTTCGTTATTTCAAGATTTATAAATATTTAAGTGCCTATGCATAATAAATTTAGAATCTTATTAAACGTTTACTTTCACAATTTTAACAACGATTTGAGGCCTTTAAAGTTCGAGTGAAAAAGTAAATATTTCTTCGTAAAATATTCAATTTTAATTACTTTGCTGAGTTATTTCTTAATAGTTTTCTGTACTTAAGAGCGATGCGAACGTCTCTTATACACTGCTGTGCAATATAATAGGCACATTCAAATTTTTTACAATTTTATTCTCGATGCCTTTATTTTTAAAGATCAAAATAGTGGACAAATTCACCCCAAAATGCGAGGAGATTATTCATAAATTGGTGCAAAATTTATCGTAAATTTTTGCGAGCACTGATCGGATCTATACAATCTGTATATTTTTGTAAATTCTATAAAATTTCCTTAAATCTTGCATTATCTTTATCCACAAACGCTCCCCAGACTTAAAATGACAGCGCCTTAAACATGACCAGATTTTTCTTGGTTTTTAGCGATTTTAAAATAGAGTTAACAACACTGAAACTTTAAAGTGAATGGCCTTATTCTACACTTAACGCGATATAACGAATCAGTCAAGCTTTTTTTACGTTATAGTATTTATTTATTTTGAAATCGCTAAAAACAAAGAAAAATTTAGTCATGTTTAAGGCACTGCCAGTTTAAGTCTGGCGACCATTTGTAGAAAAAAATAATGTAAGACTTAAGGAAATATTATAGGACTTCCAAAAATATACAGTTTTTACAGAACTGATCAGTACTCGCTAAATTTTTATTATGTAATTTGATAGAAGGTCGATATCGCTTATTTTTCGTTAAAAGCCACGCCTACTTCAAACAAGTGACAAAATAAAAAAACAGACGTCACGTTAAAATTCTGCACCATTTTCTGAACAATCTCCTCGCATTTTAGGGTCAATTTATCCACCATTTTGATCTTTAAAAATAAAGGCAACGAGAATAAAATTAGAAAAAATTTGAATGTGCCTATTATATTGCACAGCACTGTATATATGCTCCTGAATTGCAGAAATACCGTTTTTAATGCAACATATGGCGCTAACTGCTGTTTTGTTTTTCTGGCAATACTTCTCTGTTTAGTGGGGAGCAGTGTTACCCGAAAAGTTTTAGCTCATTCCCATTTTGAAAATTTAAATCTCCAATTTTGTACCCAAATCGTTTTAATTCCAGAGGGGGTCATAGTTTTTTTTTTTTTTTTGGATGGGTGGCCCATAACGTGAACTTTTGCCGAATATTTTGTATATGAGTTACACATGACTTACATACATCAGCACAAAAGATCTATATTGGTCGCGGTGCGTAGTGCCTTCGTATCTAATCTACACATAGCACTTTTAGCTATCTTCTAAACCCATTAAGATATCGCAAAACCCCTTGGAACTGTTATGTATGACCAATAAGATTCTCAATGGTACAATAAAAAAAAATATCAAAATAACACATGATGCATTAAACACATAAACGACTGCGGCTACACGACTACAAATGCTGCTGACTGCAATTGTAGTCGTGTAGTTAGCTACTTAATTTTTTTGCAAACGACAGCAACATAGTAAAGAGCTGATCCTAAAAATTTGACGTTTTGATAAATATTAATCTTTTTTGGTTTGTGCTTCTAAAATAATGGCTGAGAATATTTTGTTAATTTTGTAAGATCCATTTTTTTTACAAAACATCATAATAAAATTATTTACAAATATAAATTAATGAAACCTTCAAAAATTTTTGTAAAATATAAACAGCTGTTTCTTCAGTGTTCCCATAACGGTGATTTTCTAGTCAGAACTAGCGATTTTATTACGCCTCTAGCGGGAAAAATTGTCCTGTTTTACATATTTTGTTATATTGTCAACACTATTTTTGTTTTGTAGCCAACAAAAATAGAAATTATCCTAAGTTGACTACAGCGGCAAAAGTAGTCGTGTAGCCGTGTAGCTGTTTTGGTGTCAAAATAATTGTTTTCATATAAACGTGTGTATTTTGTCGTGTAGCTGCTGTAGTCGTGTAGCTGCAGTCGTCTATGTGTTTAATGCATGACACTAGTTGCAGGCTAGCCGACGATAAATTAAAATACGAGATTGGAAAGTCTCATTTTATTTACATTTGTTTTTAATAAAAAGAAATCAGAGTTGGGAAATAAATACTTAAATTTTTAATTAGGAATTGAATTTTGGTGCAAATCAACTGGTACAGTACTGGTGCAAAGAATCACTCCCGAACTAGTTTTTTAAATTTCTCATAAGTACCAGCAAAGCTTCCTGTTTTTCTTCCTAAAACATGCTTGGTTTAAATAAACTAGTACGTAACTGGTTCTGAATTAGTATTGTTTGCTGTTGGGTACATAATTTCTAAAGACGTTATATAAATAAGCCCCTAAATGTTTTGTAAACTCATATTTCATAAAAACTTAATTGTTTCCACTTTTGTATACAAACCCTCAAAACATGTAATTATTTTTAAACATGTACTTAAGTTACTTCATAAAAACATCAAAAGGAAATAGATAATCATATAGAAACGTGGGATAATTGAAAAGTAACTAAAATATACAAAATTTCTAAAATAATGTGAGCCAATATTCCTTTGTAGAATACAAACATATGGCTGACATTCCTACACTTAAAAAAAGAAGTTAGTAAAAAAATTAGTAAAACGTCTTGTATATCAAGTATACTAGTTTGAAGCAACTTTTTTGCTGAAATTGTAATTTCAGCGAAAGTTTCAATTATATTTTTTTAGCACTAAACTAATTTTCAACTAATATTTCAATAATTTATTTTGCTACCAAAATTGTGCTCATAAACACATTTCTAGTGCGTACAACAATCAGGAAGACAAGATGTAGATGTCGCAGATTAGACATTTGATAAAGTGCGAACAAAGAAAATGATACTTAAACACAGCTCTTCTAAGTCATATAATAAATGCAACCGTGAAAGAATTTTGTATCTGTGTTTTATACATAAAACAAAACGTCGCCAAAAGAATACATAAAAATATAATACAATAAGATAAAATATGATTTAAATTATAGACAAAATAAAATATTTAAACTTAGTGAAGATAAAGAAAAAAAGTGATTGTATAAACAAAATATCAACTAAATATTCCCCCATTCAAAATATTTATTAATATTGATTATGCGAAATACTAGGGCAGACATTTTTTCAGCAGTTTGTATGATTTTGTTGTTCTCTTTCGCTTTTTTAAGAAAAAGGTTTTTATAATATAAAAGCCATAGTTTATTTCCTTTTTTTCTTATTTAGAATTCTCTACAAATGTGGAAGTACATTTTAATATTTTATGAAGTTTCCTAATAATGTTCGAAAGAATAACAAAAACACAATTTTTAGACTTGAATATTCAGCAAATAAATTAACTAAAATACAATTTCTCTACAAATTTTTTGAGTGTTTTCAGTCTACTAATATTCAGTAAAAAGTTTTATTGATTTTAGCAAGAATTTTTTTCATTTGCAATCGACTAAGTGTTAGCAACACTTTTGCTGAGATTATTATATTTTTGGTAAAAATCAGCTTGCTGATTTTCAGCAAATTACTTTTGCTGAAACTACCAACTATTTTGGAAATAATTTTTGCTGACTTTATTGATTTTTTTTTTCGAGTGTATACCGAGTTACTTATCAATTGGTCCATGTCTGTATGTGAATATACCCAGACAGAAATTTCCAGTGGTACAAAAAAATCAAGAACTGGCATACCACTTGATAACCGTGGTGTTAAAGATAAAGGACTGGCAGAACTCTCACTTGGGACGCTTTGCCAGTGGTGTATTAAAAAAAACACTGGTAAAAAATTGGCTATGCCAACTTTTGCAATAAGTGGTTATCCAGTCAGAAATTGGCAACGGTACAAAATCAATGCACCGGTAGAGCAATGATTTTATGAAAATTACGCTATTTCTGGCCGCGAAATGCCACGAGTTAAAGCTAACGTTGGGCTTAAAACATTTAAAGTTCAGAAAGTTCCAGACAGAAATGCTAAAAAGAACGTTAATACCAAAAAGCAAGCAAAGCTTCTTTGTGTTGCACTTTTTAATGTCGCACTATTTATTTGTTTGGCCAGCGTTTTGTCAACTTTGAAAATTTTGTTTCCCTAGCACTTTTCCGGCGCATTTTGAGTCATTTTTTTAATGATATTGTTTTGGGAATGGGAAAGTACTTTTTGCCAGTACTTGCACCAAAGAGCTTATAAAATAAAGAGAATGCAGTTCTCTCAGTTAGTGAGAAAAAATATATAAAATGTGGCTTCAAATAGGAAATTAAAAACTTTTTTTATAGATTTCGTCATATTTATAATAAGTTAACCATAAAATTTATCAACTCATCTTTGGTTTTCCTTAAAACTAGCCCGTCTTCTGTTTGCAGACACAAGCTGTTCACACAGCGTAGGAGAATTATATAGCCATTGCTTGTACCACCTGTTAAAATGCCTTGCCATCGCTGTCTCGTTTTTATTTTTCGGACTGGGTGTGTGCAAAAATTTCTTTTGTAAAAGTTCCTTAGCTTAGAATTTAATTGCCTGGTTAATTAATGTATACTCTAATATACGAGAGGAGAAATGTGGAAGAAAAAAATCCTATTAAAGTAAATTATAATAAATAAAAATTATGTATTGTACTTACAAGGAAACTGCATAGTGGTGTAACCGCAGATCTTAACGAAACTTTGATGGGGAAAAATGTAATAAACATTGGGCTCAAAACATTCCAGGGGTAAAAGCGGGGTTGAAGTTTTTTTTTTTGTTTGTTCGAAAAATTTTTGTTTGAGAACTTTTCAATAATTTTTTTGTCACAACGGATTTTTATTAAAAATATCTTCCATTTTATACCCAATTTATATAAATTTACTTAAAAACCGGCATAAAAAATTTGAACCCACTTTTAAATCTCTAAATATGAGACTGCGCACCTAAAAAAATATTTGTTCCATGGTCCAAGTTTCAATAAGCTCTGCGTGTTGAACCATTGTTTAGTTTCCTTGTTTGAACAAAAGCATCTCTTAACATACAGCACTCACACATAAGTTAAAAGTACCTTGTTACCAGTACATTCTACACATAAACGAAGCCATGTCATGCTTAAATTCCATTGCAATTTTTCTTACAAGAAGAGTCTTCTTGCGCAGACTCTCAAATCTTAATAAAACTTGTTATAAGTGACAGCGGCGCCAAAAATAAAAACGCTCTTGGTGAGAAACATAATTGCGCAATCTTTTCTCTAGGAGGAAAACACGGGTTCAAAATTGTTCAAACTATTTTGTTTTAAAACTATTTAATAATTTCATTTGCCCAGATCTTAGCAATTCCTTTCGTTGATATCTAATTTGTATTAACATAAGAAAATTTAGTAACATGCAAATGCAAAGAAATAAAAATTGGGTAATTTTGCAGCCTGCTTGTTAGCCCTTAAACGTAAAATTGCGCATGTAAACACAATACATGTTGTTATCCTTTTACACACATCCAAATTTAATCAACATCTGAGGGTCCGCGTAAAGAGCCGTGCTTGTTAGTTAAACAGCAAGAGTTTTATTTTTCATAAAATCCCTTTATACTTTCATTACGCCTGTTGTTACTTTTTGGCAAATGCTACTACGAATAGTTTACTTGATGTAAAGTGGTATTTCATTTATACAATATTCCTTTATAACACCACAATATTTTTTACCAGGATTTTATGTACTTAATAACATGGTGCACTCGGTGGTGCTACAACCAACCACCCCTATAGAGGTTTATTTTCCATAGCGCACAGCTCTTATAACTAACAACTAAAAAGAAAAGTTAAATTAAGAAAAAACGGAAATGTTGATAAAGCTTTCCAGTTAGTTATAACCAGGGAAAGTTTTTTTTGGCACTTGCCATTAAATGCCATTTTTCCAATTATTTTTTAAAAACGCCAGACTAATTCCAAACATTTAAACAAATACTCAGGGTATTCACGATGGTACATGTGCATTAGACCGTAACTCAAAAAAAAGTTCGCCGTACACCCTCTAAAATGAAGTATTTTTGAAAGGCGATTTCAAAAAAAAAATTTTTGTTCCCTTTTTAAATTTTTTGTTATAGCTTTGGCATTTAAAATCGGATTTTAAAGTGTGATATATCGATTTTTTTGCCTCGAGGAGACCAGTGTTTTGCTATATAGTAAAAATCCAATTAAAAATAATTTAAAAAAAACGATCCCTACGTTCGGCAACCAATATATGAAAAAAATTTCTACTGGGTTTAGCGAAAAACTTCCTTAGCAAAAGTTTAATGATTTTTTGCGAGCTTTAATTTTTTGACATTAGGCTGGTACATTAGGGATGTAGCAACTGAGATCTGGTGGGTAACTATTAGAACGGGATATTTGAGCTCAAAATGCTCTTAGAGCAAAACACTGGTCTCCTCGAGAGAAAAACATCGATGTATCATACTTTAAGATCCGACTGTAAATGCCAAAGATATAACGAAAAATGTAAAATGGCGACCCCTACGTTCGGCAAAAAAAAATAAAAAAATTTTTTTTGAAACCTCCTTGCAAAAATACTTCATATTGGAGGGTGTACGGCGCACTTTTTTTTGCCTGTAAGGTGGTACGCTCTAATGTGCATATTTGCAATTAACTAATTTGCTACAGTTCGCCGTGAGTCGCCGAAGAAGAAGGTTATCTCGTGACCTGTATTAAATTTTAATAAGGAATATCGGTTAATTGTTTTTGTTTTGCGATACTCTAAAGCGTGTCTCAGCATGCCGTTAGACTGTTGAGTCTAACCATATGCAAACCTTTTCTGGCGTATTGGAGCTTCATCACGATTAGCCTCCATTGTGAAGGCAATGGTTGTATATGTGTTGCTGTGGTTCCTGTGCGTCTGATTTGTAAATCACGTGGACGGAACTTTCTCGAAAGTTCGCCACATTGTTTTTTTTATCTATTGCGTATTAAAACGCATTGTGGAATACCCAGGCAATATCCGTTTTTATAACGGGGCCATATAACTGTACAGTTAACTGTACTTAAAGTTCGAAAAAAAAAAACTAATTTGCTATGCAAATTGTAACATATCGTGAGCTTTTTTTTAACTCAATTGCATATTTGCTTTATGTTTATTTTGTTCACTGTTGTCAACTTTTTTCCTAAAAATATCGCTAAATCAAACTAAACAATCACTAGAAAATAGCTGAATATAGTTGAAATATCGCTAGATTTGACGAGAAAATAGCTAAATTGGCAACAGTGATTTTGTTTACGTCGAAAGTAAAAAGAAATTGTATTGTTTAAGAAAATTTGTGAATCATAAAAATAATAATAAAATAATAAATAAAAAAAAAATATTTTATGCTAATAAAAATCACAAGTAATTTTTTTATTACTTTTTCTTATTTTATAAAAATATGGCGGCTGATATGCAAAAAACAGATCTTTTATTTTATTTGCAACTTAGCTTATATGCAAAGTGATTTTTGCTAAAGGGTTTTTTATTGCAAATGAAGAAAAATAAAACAAATTGCAAACACATACATTTTGTTGTTGTGTTGATGCAATCGATGTATTTTTGCGATCATTTGCAACGTTTGCATCGTTTGCAATAGACATCGTGAGTACCCTTACTGATTGATTTAAGTGTTGTTTTTAAAAATATTTTAAGAAAAAACAATAGGTAAAAAATTTAAAGTTTACCTGCTAAAGTGCAGTAGGCGTAAATTAGTATGATTTTTAAGGTTTGAAATTTGTGTTGCCATGAAATCAAAACTTAAAAAGATTAATTAGCTTTAAAGTAATTCGCGGTTTTTTTAATTATACAAAAAAAAAATACATATCTTAGTTAAAATTTCCAAATTTCCAAAATGCAAGCATGTGAACAAATTTCTAAAACATGATATTTAATAAAGATTATGAGTCTGCAATCGATATTTTAAAAAATTTGTTGTTTATAAATTACTCTCGGTTTTTCAAAATTCAAAAAAACAAGTTTTTTGAGATATTTTCTAACTATACCTGCAAACGGTATCATCAAAAAATCCAATTAGTCATACTTTTGCAATTTATTTACCTTTCATTATATATGACACCGATTTTAATTTTCAAAAGGGTATCCTTGCAAAATAACTTAAAATTTTAACTTTTTTTAATTGTAATGCAAAAAAGAAATTTTCGTAGCAGTAAATATCAGAAAACTTGCTGATCAAACTTATACATTTTTTATTTCAATTTGGATTTCATATTTGTAATGTACACCTAAAAAAATATTAGATTTGATATGTCGATCATAATAATCATATTTAATTTTTCTCATTTTTTCCATCATTTTTAATTAATTAAAAATAGAACAAGCACAACTTCGGAACTCCAATTCCGATCTGCTACCTCTAAACAAAACTTTTTTGAACAATTTTTAGCCAGACCAAAATAAATATTTTTATAATGGCAAGTTTTAGGGTTGTAGAGCGCGAGAATTCCAAATTTTTTTTTTTACCAATCGGTCTCACTGAACTAAAAAAAAGTCAGTCAAAATTTTCGAGAGGAAATTGCTAGCAGAAAAACTGCTAATGTCAGCAAAAATTAGTGAATTCAGCAAAAGTTGAACTAACACTTAATTGAATGCAAATGAAAAACTAAAATCAATAAAACTTTTTGCTGAATATTAGTAGACTGAAAAAACTCAAAAAATGTGTAGATAAATTATACTTAAGTTAATTTATTTGCTGAAAATTTAAAACTAGAATATATGTTTTTGTGATGCTTTTGAAATTATTTACAAATTGTGGAGACTTTCACACTGTCGACATGATTTAGTTAAAAACCCACAAGTATATAAAAACGAGTAAAAAAGTTAATAATACCCTACACCAGTCTGATTTAAAGCCAACTAATATTTGGATCCGAAATTTGAATGGGTTAAAACAGACTTGTGTCAAAATTTTCTATAAAATCATAAAAGAAGAGAAAATCGAAAATATAGCCCATATGGGCGATAGGTCCAAATATGGACCGATCCTATTTAGAATCAATAGGCTTTTTCCTTGGGACCATATGAGTCAACGAACCAAATTTCAATGAAATATCTTCGTATTTGCGACATGCAACGTGTAACCAAAGCAATTTTGGGGGGACCCTTTTATGGGCACTGTGTCTAAACATGGACCGATTTCAACCAAAATCAATAGGCATCGTCCTTGAGCCGACATTGGTCTCTGTACCAAATTTTATTGAAATACCTTCGTATTTGCGACCTGCAGCGTGTAAATAAGCCATTTTTGGGGGGTACCTTTATATAGGCACTAGGTCTAAACATAGACCGATTGAAACCAAAATTAATAGGCTCCGTTCTTGGGCCGATATAGGTCTGTGTACCAAATTTCATTGAAATATCTTCGTATTTGCGACCTGCAGCGTGTAAAAAAGGAAAATTTTGCAAAAATTTAATCACAATATCTTAATATTTGCATGGACAGGCGGATGGACGAACGGACGTTAAATCGAAATAAAAAGTGATTCTGAGCCGATCGGTATACTATAAGGTGGGTCTAGGAGCAATATTTTTTGGTGTTACAAACATCAGCACAAACTTATAATATCCTCTCCACGTAGTGGTGTAGGGTATAATAATTACGTATTTTTAAATAAAATATAAACAAAATTGTAACTTACTTATATGTTTCAGTATTGTCATTAAATATAAATGCTCCAGATAATTATAAAAATAAAAAAACAGAAAAGGAAATAACAAAATTTCGCTTTTATATCACTGAAACCCTTTTTCAAGTGAAAAGTGTATGAATTTCAAATAAATTTTGTTTCGACGCACATTTAATAGGTCTGTTTCTTTACTTTTTGGGTAAAGTTCGGTAAAATGAGAGTTAACAGGAAATACTCTCAGGAAGTGACAAAAATGCCCAAAAGTAAACGAACGCGAAAAACCATATTTGAATCCCGAAAAATAAACTTCAATAGATTTGTGCATTATGTTGTTGTTGTTGTTGTAACGGCTTCAAAATGTGAATTTGTAGTTAATAATTCTCATCTAAAGCCGGAGTGGCAATCCTTGCTCGGATAAATTCGTAAATTCGAATACATCCGAATCGTTCCGGCACATAGTCCGATTGCCGTGGGAACCGGGTTATACCGCCCATACTCGGTCGTCAGAGCCTCGTTAGCGTTAACAGGGGACACCATGTCCAAGGTGGACTGTGGGTGAGGTTGGCATTTGGAAATAATTTCCCTTGACCCCCCGAAAAACCATATTTGAATCCCGAAAAATAAACTTCAATAGATTTGTGCATTATAGTTCGATTTGGTGAGCGCTCTTTCTAGTTCTTGTTCAATTTGTTGTAAAAATCTAGATAGCTTTTCTAGTTAAACCCCTTTTTAAATCAAAAATTTCCTTTTTAGGCATTTCTATTTACAAAAAGTAATACATAGTTTATTAAATTTGGAAGAGATTTTAATATTAAACAAAAGCTTCGATTTATTTACATATTTATCTCTTTAACAAATTTAAACAAGCGTCTTCAAAAAATTGTCGGTAATTTTATGGAGTTGTAACATCACCGATAGGCTTTTGCAACTATTATACTAATTTTTGTAAATGATAAACATATTTTCTGAATGAATGAAATGACCGATTGAACTAAAAGAGCTATTAGTTGTGACCTAGGTCTTTGGTTCAAATTAGTGAATAGTTAGTAGCTGATAAAAACAATTTACCCAAATTTACACGAAAAACAAAGTCTGGGCTTTTTCGTGCAAGAAGAACACGAATATTACGCTCTCATGACAGCTCTCATTTACCCAATTGTGTAGTAAGAAAACGCTTTTTGGTAAAATTGGGATTCCGCGGGATTCCAATGTTGAGTACCCGAACACAGCTAATATAAAAGACTATTATTTTGCGTTTGTTGTCATTTCCTCTTTCTTATAAAATAACATAAGAATTTGTTTACTTTCATAGATTCGAGTGATTTTTTTCACAGCAAAAATAATTTACTATGCTTAAGACCGAATATAGGAAAGAGTTATGTTCAGATTTATATAGAAAATACAATAGTTAATTTTTAGTTAAGTGCTTGTAACCGTAGCATAGGACAATCGTAATTAATATTATAATTAATTACTAAAAATTTTTTTCTAGAGCTGATTTATAGGAAGAGGAAAAGTTAATGTTTAGAAGTTTGTTAAATAATTTTAAACATGTATTTTGATTTTAATTTTAGCCAAATACGTGAAGGCATTATACGCTGCATTTTAGCCACCGATATGGCTCGTCACAATGAGATATTAACACAATTTAAGGAAATCACACCTGTGTTCGACTATTCCAACCGCTCCCATATAAATTTAGTAAGTAGCTAAAGAAAAATCGTAGCTAAAGTGAATTTTTGTTTTAATTCCATTTTTATATTCATATTGCAGCTCTGTATGATTCTCATTAAAGTTGCGGATATATCAAATGAAGCTCGACCTATGGATGTAGCAGAACCTTGGCTAGATCGTTTGCTTCAGGAATTCTTTGCTCAAAGTGCTGCGGAAAAGTCAGAAGGCTTGCCGGTGACGCCGTTCATGGATCCTGATAAAGTTAGTAGGCCTGGATCTCAAGTTCGTTTTATTGGTCTAGTCCTACTACCACTATTCGAAGCATTGGGTGATCTCGTACCAGAACTAGTAGATTTTATTATAATACCTGTACGAATCGCTCTCGACTATTATAGGTGAAAATAATATTTAAATGAAACAATAGTTTTCGATTATTCAACTTCGTTCTTTGCCACATTTTATTTGCAGGCGTTTAAATGATGCTCAAAATAAATCACGTAAATCCATGGCTGATAGCAATTCAGCAGTTGCCTCAGAAAATAATAGCGGTGGTTCCGATGTAAATGCCGCTTCAACGAGCACAACTGGCGGATCGGCTGCTGGTGGGGGTACTAACGTCAGCCATAGTGCTGGCAACTCTGGCGGCAGTATTTCACCCCAGATGCCACGCTCTCAATCGGGCATTAGTGTGAAGTCCCGCCGGAGTATTCCCTCTCAAAAATCAGCCTCACGTACATCTGTTGATGAGCCAGGTGGCATGCCTGCTGAGTTGCATGATTTGCCGGAAGGCAGTGAAAGTGGAGATTCGGAAACAGCCACAGAAGTTGATGTAAGTTATAGACTTAAAAATATTCTTACAATATTACTATTTGGCAGCCAGAAACAACTCCTCTTACGATACAGCATTTCGAATAAATATAGATATGCTGAATTTAAAATGTTCAAAAAATACCATTGACGTTTAAATACTTGATGATACTCAAATGTTTAAGGTCTGTACCATACGCGTGTACTTAAATTTGACAAAAAATAAGTAGCAGGAAAAAAACTCCAAACGCCAGGAGGGGGCGTCTTTAGAAACACATCGGCAGCGCGGTGTGTAAGAAAAATAAACAACCAAGAAACTTCGAAAAGTTATCAAATGAACAAAAAAATTAACAGACTCATGTTCAGCATTCTTATATTTATTCTAAATAATAAGTCCGTTCCCGTACTTTACCGCGATAACCCAAAATAACCCAAAAACGCTACGGAACTAAAAGTTTTGTGTAGATTATTTTTGTTTGAGCTGCATTGGGTACCGCTGCAAAATACGGGAACAGATTTTATGTGCCGAAATAGGTGGTTCTGACTAATAAAAGGATAGAATAGAGTACTAAGAATTCATATTTCATACAGGTGGCAGAAAAAACATCAAAGTTCAAAGTGGATACAGAAGGTACAAGCAATCGTTCGAAATCCTCGCATTCAGCATCACGCAAATCGTCTAGGGAAAAACGTCCCTCCATGATCGGCGAAATATGCAGCAGCGGCAGCGGGCAACGGATACGCAACTCTTATGGCAACATACATGGTTATCATACAAATCGCTGTCACTTTGGTTCTAATCGTGCCGTTAGTCTTGATCAATATAGCACAAATAATCGACGTTTATCGGATGGTTTGCAGCAGGTCATCTCCGATAGCAACGTTTTTTACAATCGCCACAATCGCGGCAGCCTTGAGGTATCCACAGTCAATTGTCGTGTCGTTGAGGATATGAACATGAATGCCACCGGAATTGTAACAGTTTCTCAAGCATCGGCTATAGCCACCGGTCGAATGGGAATTGGGTCCCTGCAGCTAAATACTTCTCAAATTGTGCCAAATAGTGAAGGTGCCACCGTAACCTCACTCAATGCGCCTGCTTCTGCTTCTGGTCAAGGTGTTGCACATTCTGCAATAGCAACAACAATAACCACTGCCCCAGTCACGCAACAAAACATTATGTGCATAACTGCTTTCTCAAATGGCAACATATCACCGACGCAATTGCAACAGCCATTACGGCAGCATTGTTGTGCAGCTGCTGCTGCCGCCGCCGCCGTTGCCAGCAATAATGCACAAAATGGTGTTAGCTCTAGTGCCACAGAAAATCCCGCCGCTTCAAAGTCTTCGTGGAAGTCGCGACTTAAGCAATTTTCCGATTACTTTAGTTTTTCCTTTGACAAGAACTCGAAACGTTTCAGTAGTACGCGCAGTAGTCCCTGTTCAGTGCGTAACAACAATGGTGGTCACGATAGCATAGTAGATACGAGGACTTCTTACATTGATCCGTTGACGGGGAAGCCTACTGCTATGTGCTGTACAATCTCCAACAACTTACAATCGCCTGGTCTAAGGCCAAAACACGTTTCCCACCAGCACGAATTGATAGCAGCTGGTCGCCACCGAGCGTATAGTCTAGATGTGCCCTGCAACCGTAGCAATCCGCGTTATAGCAGCAGCAGTGGTGGTGGCGGAGACAGTAGTCGCAAGTCATCCCGACATGATGGTACCGGCACTGGTGATGAAAATAATAGCAACAATACGCTTCACAGTAGTAGCGGAGCCGGAAGTGATATGCCCACCTGCATGCCACCACCTATTCGCATTGGTAGTGTAGACGCCAGCGATACTATCCTTATCACAACCGGAGGACTTTCGAGTGCTCTCACACCCGCTAATCTTGGTGATGCTGAACCCAGCTTAAGCATCGATTTGGGTATGCCAAGTAACTCATCATCGGTTGAGCCACCAAAAATATGACAACGCGGGAGCTCAGAGACGACCACAAACTCTTCGAATGGAGCTTTTGCAGCTTTACTACAGCAACAACAGCAAGAAAACCGCCAGCCGGTAACGGCAGCAACCGCAGCCGTTCAAACGTCCAGCTGCAATGTGTCATCCTCGATATCGATGACTATGTGGTCGGCTTTGGGCCAAAGATTAAGTGCTTTGGTGTGTCACTGTTGTGAGCGGAAATTGCCAGAGCCGGAAAATGTGTAAAACGATGATCATGAGAAAAACAATGAAGAAGAAAATGATAATCATATAGATCATTCATTCTGAGAAATAGTAGATTTATCATTTTCTAGTTTTTGTCAAAGAATGACTTAAAATTCTCTAGTGTTGTGTATGTGTGGGTATGTGAGAAAAAGAATTTGTATGAAAATATCAAACACAATCTAATCATATATGCGTATGTTTGTAAATAGAATATAGTCAATATGGAATTACAAATTCGTAAAACAAAAACAAATTATAAACTTATATATATTATTGGAATTTCAATTGCATCGCTGTTAGATAAAAATTTACCTTTAATCAAATATAATTTTGTTTATTTAGTGTGTTTATTTATTTTTTAGTTAATATTTGTGCAATTATTTTTATTTTAAAGTATGTCTGTGTGCATACAACCAGTCCTCCTTATTATTAACTATTGTAATTACTATTATAATTTATACCCTATACCACAACGTGGGCATGGTGTTATTTTTAATTTAATAAACTGCATTTGATAATATAATTATTTGTTAAGTTTTTTTCTTTGCTTAAAAGTGAGTGTGAACCTGCTAAAAAATCCATGTTACCCAGCCAGCAAACGAGCCTAAAAATAAACCAAAAAATAACTCAAAGCATATTGTTCAAAATTTAAATTTTTATATGAAAGTGGTTCATCCAAAAGAGCGAGCCTTCTTTATTGATTAAAAAATCACCAAATTTTGCTGGCTGAGTGGCTATAAATTATAAAACAAAGTCCTTAAAATAAAATTTTCTTTTTTCTTATTTTTTATTTTCTTTACAATCTTTTTCTTTTATAGAAGCATGCATTTATTTTCTATTTGCTTTGCAATAACTAAACGATTACCAGCCACAAATGTATTGCTGTCAGTAAAATGATTATTTCCTCAGTATTCGTACACAAATTTTAAAACTTATCTCTTTCTATAACAGTATTGCCAGTATTGTTTAACTTTTGAATCACAAAATTTCCTATAAATTTCCAATATTATACTCAAATGAACGGGCATTTCAAGGCCTATTAAAGAGTATATAATTCTTTGGAAAATTTCGTGCAATAAAGTTTTGCTAATCGATATTCATAAATCGTCATTTTTGTTTGTCTCGATATTCATTAATCGTCATTTTCTCAAAAACTAAAAGGAGCTTGGCACTGAAAGGCATGTTTTTTAATTGCTTTTGAAATTTCCTTTCGTTTGAGTCTAATTTTGACCAAAAGAAAATTTTTTTTTTTTTTGCCAAAATCAATGGACTATACACTGTCTTTTTTTTTTGATCGAAAATTTTTTTTCTCAATTTCCCCCCAATATTATACTCAAATGAACGGGCATTTCAAGGCCTATTGAACAGTATATAATTTTTTGGAAAATTCCGTGCAATGAAGTTTTTCTAATCGATATTCGTTAATTAAAAAAGGAACTTGGCACTGAAAACCATTTTTATTGGATGCCCTATAAATTTCCAATATTATACTCAAATGAACGGGCATTTCAAGGCCTATTAAAGAGTATATAATTCTTTGGAAAATTTCGTGCAATAAAGTTTTGCTAATCGATATTCATAAATCGTCATTTTTGTTTGTCTCGATATTCATTAATCGTCATTTTCTCAAAAACTAAAAGGAGCTTGGCACTGAAAGGCATATTTTTTAATTGCTTTTGAAATTTCCTTTCGTTTGAGTATAATTTTGATCAAAAGAAAAAAAATTTTTTTTTTGCCAAAATCAATGGACTATACACTGTCTTTTTTTTTTGATCGAAAATTTTTTTTCTCAATTTCCCCCCAATATTATACTCAAATGAACGGGCATTTCAAGGCCTATTGAACAGTATATAATTTTTTGGAAAATTCCGTGCAATGAAGTTTTCCTAATCGATATTCGTTAATTAAAAAAGGAACTTGGCACTGAAAACCATTTTTATTGGATGCCCTATAAATTTCCAATATTATACTCAAATGAACGGGCATTTCAAGGCCTATTAAAGAGTATATAATTCTTTGGAAAATTTCGTGCAATAAAGTTTTGCTAATCGATATTCATAAATCGTCAATTTTGTTTGTCTCGATATTCATTAATCGTCATTTTCTCAAAAACTAAAAGGAGCTTGGCACTGAAAGGCATATTTTTCAATTGCTTTTGAAATTTCCTTTCGTTTGAGTATAATTTTGACCAAAAGAAAAAAAATTTTTTTTTGCCAAAATCAATGGACTATACACTGTCTTTTTTTTTTGATCGAAAATTTTTTTTCTCAATTTCCCCCCAATATTATACTCAAATGAACGGGCATTTCAAGGCCTATTGAACAGTATATAATTTTTTGGAAAATTCCGTGCAATGAAGTTTTCCTAATCGATATTCGTTAATTAAAAAAGGAACTTGGCACTGAAAACCATTTTTATTGGATGCCCTATAAATTTCCAATATTATACTCAAATGAACGGGCATTTCAAGGCCTATTAAAGAGTATATAATTCTTTGGAAAATTTCGTGCAATTAAGTTTTGCTAATTGATATTCATAAATCGTCATTTTTGTTTGTCTCGATATTCATTAATCGTCATTTTCTCAAAAACTAAAAGGAGCTTGGCACTGAAAGGCATATTTTTTAATTGCTTTTGAAATTTCCTTTCGTTTGAGTATAATTTTGATCAAAAGAAAAATTTTTTTTTTTTTGCCAAAATCAATGGACTATACACTGTCTTTTTTTTTTGATCGAAAATTTTTTTTCTCAATTTCCCCCCAATATTATACTCAAATGAACGGGCATTTCAAGGCCTATTGAACAGTATATAATTTTTTGGAGAATTCCGTGCAATGAAGTTTTCCTAATCGATATTCGTTAATTAAAAAAGGAACTTGGCACTGAAAACCATTTTTATTGGATGCCCTATAAATTTCCAATATTATACTCAAATGAACGGGCATTTCAAGGCCTATTAAAGAGTATATAATTCTTTGGAAAATTTCGTGCAATAAAGTTTTGCTAATCGATATTCATAAATCGTCATTTTTGTTTGTCTCGATATTCATTAATCGTCATTTTCTCAAAAACTAAAAGGAGCTTGGCACTGAAAGGCATATTTTTTAATTGCTTTTGAAATTTCCTTTCGTTTGAGTATAATTTTGACCAAAAGAAAAAAAATTTTTTTTTTGCCAAAATCAATGGACTATACACTGTCTTTTTTTTTTGATCGAAAATTTTTTTTCTCAATTTCCCCCAATATTATACTCAAATGAACGGGCATTTCAAGGCCTATTGAACAGTATATAATTTTTTGGAGAATTCCGTGCAATGAAGTTTTCCTAATCGATATTCGTTAATTAAAAAAGGAACTTGGCACTGAAAACCATTTTTATTGGATGCCCTATAAATTTCCAATATTATACTCAAATGAACGGGCATTTCAAGGCCTATTAAAGAGTATATAATTCTTTGGAAAATTTCGTGCAATTAAGTTTTGCTAATTGATATTCATAAATCGTCATTTTTGTTTGTCTCGATATTCATTAATCGTCATTTTCTCAAAAACTAAAAGGAGCTTGGCACTGAAAGGCATATTTTTTAATTGCTTTTGAAATTTCCTTTCGTTTGAGTATAATTTTGATCAAAAGAAAAAAATTTTTTTTTTTTGCCAAAATCAATGGACTATACACTGTCTTTTTTTTTTGATCGAAAATTTTTTTTCTCAATTTCCCCCCAATATTATACTCAAATGAACGGGCATTTCAAGGCCTATTGAACAGTATATAATTTTTTGGAGAATTCCGTGCAATGAAGTTTTCCTAATCGATATTCGTTAATTAAAAAAGGAACTTGGCACTGAAAACCATTTTTATTGGATGCCCTATAAATTTCCAATATTATACTCAAATGAACGGGCATTTCAAGGCCTATTAAAGAGTATATAATTCTTTGGAAAATTTCGTGCAATAAAGTTTTGCTAATCGATATTCATAAATCGTCATTTTTGTTTGTCTCGATATTCATTAATCGTCATTTTCTCAAAAACTAAAAGGAGCTTGGCACTGAAAGGCATATTTTTTAATTGCTTTTGAAATTTCCTTTCGTTTGAGTATAATTTTGACCAAAAGAAAAAAAATTTTTTTTTTGCCAAAATCAATGGACTATACACTGTCTTTTTTTTTTGATCGAAAATTTTTTTTCTCAATTTCCCCCAATATTATACTCAAATGAACGGGCATTTCAAGGCCTATTGAACAGTATATAATTTTTTGGAGAATTCCGTGCAATGAAGTTTTCCTAATCGATATTCGTTAATTAAAAAAGGAACTTGGCACTGAAAACCATTTTTATTGGATGCCCTATAAATTTCCAATATTATACTCAAATGAACGGGCATTTCAAGGCCTATTAAAGAGTATATAATTCTTTTGAAAATTTCGTGCAATAAAGTTTTGCTAATCGATATTCATAAATCGTCATTTTTGTTTGTCTCGATATTCATTAATCGTCATTTTCTCAAAAACTAAAAGGAGCTTGGCACTGAAAGGCATATTTTTTAATTGCTTTTGAAATTTCCTTTCGTTTGAGTATAATTTTGATCAAAAGAAAAAAAATTTTTTTTTTGCCAAAATCAATGGACTTACACTGTCTTTTTTTTTTGATCGAAAATTTTTTTTCTCAATTTCCCCCCAATATTATACTCAAATGAACGGGCATTTCAAGGCCTATTGAACAGTATATAATTTTTTGGAAAATTCCGTGCAATGAAGTTTTTCTAATCGATATTCGTTAATTAAAAAAGGAACTTGGCACTGAAAACCATTTTTATTGGATGCCCTATAAATTTCCAATATTATACTCAAATGAACGAGCATTTCAAGGCCTATTGAACAGTATATAATTCTTTGTAAAATTTCGTGCAATAAAGTTTTGCTAATCGATATTCATAAATCGTCATTTTTGTTTGTCTCGATATTCATTAATAGTCATTTTCTCAAAAACTAAAAGGAGCTTGGCACTGAAAGGCATATTTTTTAATTGCTTTTGAAATTTCCTTTCGTTTGAGTATAATTTTGACCAAAAGAAAAAAAAATTTTTTTTTGCCAAAATCAATGGACTATACACTGTCTTTTTTTTTTGATCGAAAATTTTTTTTCTCAATTTCCCCCCAATATTATACTCAAATGAACGGGCATTTCAAGGCCTATTGAACAGTATATAATTTTTTGGAAAATTCCGTGCAATGAAGTTTTCCTAATCGATATTCGTTAATTAAAAAAGGAACTTGGCACTGAAAACCATTTTTATTGGATGCCCTATAAATTTCCAATATTATACTCAAATGAACGGGCATTTCAAGGCCTATTAAAGAGTATATAATTCTTTGGAAAATTTCGTGCAATAAAGTTTTGCTAATCGATATTCATAAATCGTCATTTTTGTTTGTCTCGATATTCATTAATCGTCATTTTCTCAAAAACTAAAAGGAGCTTGGCACTGAAAGGCATATTTTTTAATTGCTTTTGAAATTTCCTTTCGTTTGAGTATAATTTTGATCAAAAGAAAAAAATTTTTTTTTTTGCCAAAATCAATGGACTATACACTGTCTTTTTTTTTTGATCGAAAATTTTTTTTCTCAATTTCCCCCCAATATCATACTCAAATGAACGGGCATTTCAAGGCCTATTGAACAGTATATAATTTTTTGGAGAATTCCGTGCAATGAAGTTTTCCTAATCGATATTCGTTAATTAAAAAAGGAACTTGGCACTGAAAACCATTTTTATTGGATGCCCTATAAATTTCCAATATTATACTCAAATGAACGGGCATTTCAAGGCCTATTAAAGAGTATATAATTCTTTGGAAAATTTCGTGCAATAAAGTTTTGCTAATCGATATTCATAAATCGTCATTTTTGTTTGTCTCGATATTCATTAATCGTCATTTTCTCAAAAACTAAAAGGAGCTTGGCACTGAAAGGCATATTTTTTAATTGCTTTTGAAATTTCCTTTCGTTTAAGTATAATTTTGACCAAAAGAAAAAAAATTTTTTTTTTGCCAAAATCAATGGACTATACACTGTCTTTTTTTTTTGATCGAAAATTTTTTTTCTCAATTTCCCCCAAATATTATACTCAAATGAACGGGCATTTCAAGGCCTATTGAACAGTATATAATTTTTTGGAAAATTCCGTGCAATGAAGTTTTCCTAATCGATATTCGTTAATTAAAAAAGGAACTTGGCACTGAAAACCATTTTTATTGGATGCCCTATAAATTTCCAATATTATACTCAAATGAACGGGCATTTCAAGGCCTATTAAAGAGTATATAATTCTTTTGAAAATTTCGTGCAATAAAGTTTTGCTAATCGATATTCATAAATCGTCATTTTTGTTTGTCTCGATATTCATTAATCGTCATTTTCTCAAAAACTAAAAGGAGCTTGGCACTGAAAGGCATATTTTTTAATTGCTTTTGAAATTTCCTTTCGTTTGAGTATAATTTTGACCAAAAGAAAAAAAAATTTTTTTTTGCCAAAATCAATGGACTATACACTGTCTTTTTTTTTTGATCGAAAATTTTTTTTCTCAATTTCCCCCCAATATTATACTCAAATGAACGGGCATTTCAAGGCCTATTGAACAGTATATAATTTTTGGGAAAATTCCGTGCAATGAAGTTTTCCTAATCGATATTCGTTAATTAAAAAAGGAACTTGGCACTGAAAACCATTTTTATTGGATGCCCTATAAATTTCCAATATTATACTCAAATGAACGGGCATTTCAAGGCCTATTAAAGAGTATATAATTCTTTGGAAAATTTCGTGCAATAAAGTTTTGCTAATCGATATTCATAAATCGTCATTTTTGTTTGTCTCGATATTCATTAATCGTCATTTTCTCAAAAACTAAAAGGAGCTTGGCACTGAAAGGCATATTTTTTAATTGCTTTTGAAATTTCCTTTCGTTTGAGTATAATTTTGATCAAAAGAAAAAAATTTTTTTTTTTGCCAAAATCAATGGACTATACACTGTCTTTTTTTTTTGATCGAAAATTTTTTTTCTCAATTTCCCCCCAATATCATACTCAAATGAACGGGCATTTCAAGGCCTATTGAACAGTATATAATTTTTTGGAGAATTCCGTGCAATGAAGTTTTCCTAATCGATATTCGTTAATTAAAAAAGGAACTTGGCACTGAAAACCATTTTAATTGGATGCCCTATAAATTTCCAATATTATACTCAAATGAACGGGCATTTCAAGGCCTATTAAAGAGTATATAATTCTTTGGAAAATTTCGTGCAATAAAGTTTTGCTAATCGATATTCATAAATCGTCATTTTTGTTTGTCTCGATATTCATTAATCGTCATTTTCTCAAAAACTAAAAGGAGCTTGGCACTGAAAGGCATATTTTTTAATTGCTTTTGAAATTTCCTTTCGTTTAAGTATAATTTTGACCAAAAGAAAAAAAATTTTTTTTTTGCCAAAATCAATGGACTATACACTGTCTTTTTTTTTTGATCGAAAATTTTTTTTCTCAATTTCCCCCAAATATTATACTCAAATGAACGGGCATTTCAAGGCCTATTGAACAGTATATAATTTTTTGGAAAATTCCGTGCAATGAAGTTTTCCTAATCGATATTCGTTAATTAAAAAAGGAACTTGGCACTGAAAACCATTTTTATTGGATGCCCTATAAATTTCCAATATTATACTCAAATGAACGGGCATTTCAAGGCCTATTGAACAGTATATAATTCTTTGTAAAATTTCGTGCAATAAAGTTTTGCTAATCGATATTCATAAATCGTCATTTTTGATTGTCTCGATATTCATTAATAGTCATTTTCTCAAAAACTAAAAGGAGCTTGGCACTGAAAGGCATATTTTTTAATTGCTTTTGAAATTTCCTTTTCGTTTGAGTATAATTTTGACCAAAAGAAAAAAAAATTTTTTTTTGCCAAAATCAATGGACTATACACTGTCTTTTTTTTTTGATCGAAAATTTTTTTTCTCAATTTCCCCCCAATATTATACTCAAATGAACGGGCATTTCAAGGCCTATTGAACAGTATATAATTTTTTGGAAAATTCCGTGCAATGAAGTTTTCCTAATCGATATTCGTTAATTAAAAAAGGAACTTGGCACTGAAAACCATTTTTATTGGATGCCCTATAAATTTCCAATATTATACTCAAATGAACGGGCATTTCAAGGCCTATTAAAGAGTATATAATTCTTTGGAAAATTTCGTGCAATAAAGTTTTGCTAATCGATATTCATAAATCGTCATTTTTGTTTGTCTCGATATTCATTAATCGTCATTTTCTCAAAAACTAAAAGGAGCTTGGCACTGAAAGGCATATTTTTTAATTGCTTTTGAAATTTCCTTTCGTTTGAGTATAATTTTGACCAAAAGAAAAAAAATTTTTTTTTTGCCAAAATCAATGGACTATACACTGTCTTTTTTTTTTGATCGAAAATTTTTTTTCTCAATTTCCCCCCAATATTAT
Organism: Leucophora obtusa; assembly: GCA_949987735.1. Lineage (NCBI taxonomy): Eukaryota > Metazoa > Arthropoda > Insecta > Diptera > Anthomyiidae > Leucophora > Leucophora obtusa. Next base: position 1,095,461 of record OX465297.1, read on the forward strand.
ACTCAAATGAACGGGCATTTCAAGGCCTATTGAACAGTATATAATTTTTTGGAAAATTCCGTGCAATGAAGTTTTCCTAATCGATATTCGTTAATTAAAAAAGGAACTTGGCACTGAAAACCATTTTTATTGGATGCCCTATAAATTTCCAATATTATACTCAAATGAACGGGCATTTCAAGGCCTATTAAAGAGTATATAATTCTTTTGAAAATTTCGTGCAATAAAGTTTTGCTAATCGATATTCATAAATCGTCATTTTTGTTTGTCTCGATATTCATTAATCGTCATTTTCTCAAAAACTAAAAGGAGCTTGGCACTGAAAGGCATATTTTTTAATTGCTTTTGAAATTTCCTTTCGTTTGAGTATAATTTTGACCAAAAGAAAAAAATTTTTTTTTTTGCCAAAATCAATGGACTATACACTGTCTTTTTTTTTTGATCGAAAAATTTTTTTCTCAATTTCCCCCCAATATTATACTCAAATGAACGGGCATTTCAAGGCCTATTGAACAGTATATAATTTTTTGGAAAATTCCGTGCAATGAAGTTTTCCTAATCGATATTCGTTAATTAAAAAAGGAACTTGGCACTGAAAACCATTTTTATTGGATGCCCTATAAATTTCCAATATTATACTCAAATGAACGGGCATTTCAAGGCCTATTAAAGAGTATATAATTCTTTTGAAAATTTCGTGCAATAAAGTTTTGCTAATCGATATTCATAAATCGTCATTTTTGTTTGTCTCGATATTCATTAATCGTCATTTTCTCAAAAACTAAAAGGAGCTTGGCACTGAAAGGCATATTTTTTAATTGCTTTTGAAATTTCCTTTCGTTTGAGTATAATTTTGACCAAAAGAAAAAAATTTTTTTTTTGCCAAAATCAATGGACTATACACTGTCTTTTTTTTTTGATCGAAAATTTTTTTTCTCAATTTCCCCCCAATATTATACTCAAATGAACGGGCATTTCAAGGCCTATTGAACAGTATATAATTTTTTGGAAAATTCCGTGCAATGAAGTTTTCCTAATCGATATTCGTAAATAAAAAAAGGAATTTGGCACTGAAAACCATTTTTATTGGATGCCCTATAAATTTCCAATATTATACTCAAATGAACGGGCATTTCAAGGCCTATTAAAGAGTATATAATTCTTTTGAAAATTTCGTGCAATAAAGTTTTGCTAATCGATATTCATAAATCGTCATTTTTGTTTGTCTCGATATTCATTAATCGTCATTTTCTCAAAAACTAAAAGGAGCTTGGCACTGAAAGGCATATTTTTTAATTGCTTTTGAAATTTCCTTTCGTTTGAGTATAATTTTGACCAAAAGAAAAAAAATTTTTTTTTTGCCAAAATCAATGGACTATACACTGTCTTTTTTTTTTGATCGAAAATTTTTTTTCTCAATTTCCCCCCAATATTATACTCAAATGAACGGGCATTTCAAGGCCTATTGAACAGTATATAATTTTTTGGAAAATTCCGTGCAATGAAGTTTTCCTAATCGATATTCGTTAATTAAAAAAGGAACTTGGCACTGAAAACCATTTTTATTGGATGCCCTATAAATTTCCAATATTATACTCAAATGAACGGGCATTTCAAGGCCTATTAAAGAGTATATAATTCTTTTGAAAATTTCGTGCAATAAAGTTTTGCTAATCGATATTCATAAATCGTCATTTTTGTTTGTCTCGATATTCATTAATCGTCATTTTCTCAAAAACTAAAAGGAGCTTGGCACTGAAAGGCATATTTTTTAATTGCTTTTGAAATTTCCTTTCGTTTGAGTATAATTTTGACCAAAAGAAAAAAATTTTTTTTTTTGCCAAAATCAATGGACTATACACTGTCTTTTTTTTTTGATCGAAAAATTTTTTTCTCAATTTCCCCCCAATATTATACTCAAATGAACGGGCATTTCAAGGCCTATTGAACACTATATAATTTTTTGGAAAATTCCGTGCAATGAAGTTTTCCTAATCGATATTCGTTAATTAAAAAAGGAACTTGGCACTGAAAACCATTTTTATTGGATGCCCTATAAATTTCCAATATTATACTCAAATGAACGGGCATTTCAAGGCCTATTAAAGAGTATATAATTCTTTGGAAAATTTCGTGCAATAAAGTTTTGCTAATCGATATTCATAAATCGTCATTTTTGTTTGTCTCGATATTCATTAATCGTCATTTTCTCAAAAACTAAAAGGAGCTTGGCACTGAAAGGCATATTTTTTAATTGCTTTTGAAATTTCCTTTCGTTTGAGTATAATTTTGACCAAAAGAAAAAAATTTTTTTTTTTGCCAAAATCAATGGACTATACACTGTCTTTTTTTTTTGATCGAAAATTTTTTTTCTCAATTTCCCCCCAATATTATACTCAAATGAACGGGCATTTCAAGGCCTATTGAACAGTATATAATTTTTTGGAAAATTCCGTGCAATGAAGTTTTCCTAATCGATATTCGTTAATTAAAAAAGGAACTTGGCACTGAAAACCATTTTTATTGGATGCCCTATAAATTTCCAATATTATACTCAAATGAACGGGCATTTCAAGGCCTATTAAAGAGTATATAATTCTTTTGAAAATTTCGTGCAATAAAGTTTTGCTAATCGATATTCATAAATCGTCATTTTTGTTTGTCTCGATATTCATTAATCGTCATTTTCTCAAAAACTAAAAGGAGCTTGGCACTGAAAGGCATATTTTTTAATTGCTTTTGAAATTTCCTTTCGTTTGAGTATAATTTTGACCAAAAGAAAAAAAATTTTTTTTTTGCCAAAATCAATGGACTATACACTGTCTTTTTTTTTTGATCGAAAAATTTTTTTCTCAATTTCCCCCCAATATTATACTCAAATGAACGGGCATTTCAAGGCCTATTGAACAGTATATAATTTTTTGGAAAATTCCGTGCAATGAAGTTTTCCTAATCGATATTCGTTAATTAAAAAAGGAACTTGGCACTGAAAACCATTTTTATTGGATGCCCTATAAATTTCCAATATTATACTCAAATGAACGGGCATTTCAAGGCCTATTAAAGAGTATATAATTCTTTGGAAAATTTCGTGCAATAAAGTTTTGCTAATCGATATTCATAAATCGTCATTTTTGTTTGTCTCGATATTCATTAATCGTCATTTTCTCAAAAACTAAAAGGAGCTTGGCACTGAAAGGCATATTTTTTAATTGCTTTTGAAATTTCCTTTCGTTTGAGTATAATTTTGACCAAAAGAAAAAAATTTTTTTTTTTGCCAAAATCAATGGACTATACACTGTCTTTTTTTTTTGATCGAAAATTTTTTTTCTCAATTTCCCCCCAATATTATACTCAAATGAACGGGCATTTCAAGGCCTATTGAACAGTATATAATTTTTTTGGAAAATTCCGTGCAATGAAGTTTTCCTAATCGATATTCGTTAATTAAAAAAGGAACTTGGCACTGAAAACCATTTTTATTGGATGCCCTATAAATTTCCAATATTATACTCAAATGAACGGGCATTTCAAGGCCTATTAAAGAGTATATAATTCTTTGGAAAATTTCGTGCAATAAAGTTTTGCTAATCGATATTCATAAATCATCATTTTTGTTTGTCTCGATATTCATTAATCGTCATTTTCTCAAAAACTAAAAGGAGCTTGGCACTGAAAGGCATATTTTTTAATTGCTTTTGAAATTTCCTTTCGTTTGAGTATAATTTTGACCAAAAGAAAAAAAATTTTTTTTTTGCCAAAATCAATGGACTATACACTGTCTTTTTTTTTGATCTAAAATTTTTTTTCTCAATTTCCCCCCAATATTATACTCAAATGAACGGGCATTTCAAGGCCTATTGAACAGTATATAATTTTTTGGAAAATTCCGTGCAATGAAGTTTTCCTAATCGATATTCGTTAATTAAAAAAGGAACTTGGCACTGAAAACCATTTTTATTGGATGCCCTATAAATTTCCAATATTATACTCAAATGAACGGGCATTTCAAGGCCTATTAAAGAGTATATAATTCTTTTGAAAATTTCGTGCAATAAAGTTTTGCTAATCGATATTCATAAATCGTCATTTTTGTTTGTCTCGATATTCATTAATCGTCATTTTCTCAAAAACTAAAAGGAGCTTGGCACTGAAAGGCATATTTTTTAATTGCTTTTGAAATTTCCTTTCGTTTGAGTATAATTTTGACCAAAAGAAAAAAATTTTTTTTTTTGCCAAAATCAATGGACTATACACTGTCTTTTTTTTTTGATCGAAAATTTTTTTTCTCAATTTCCCCCCAATATTATACTCAAATGAACGGGCATTTCAAGGCCTATTGAACAGTATATAATTTTTTGGAAAATTCCGTGCAATGAAGTTTTCCTAATCGATATTCGTAAATAAAAAAAGGAATTTGGCACTGAAAACCATTTTTATTGGATGCCCTATAAATTTCCAATATTATACTCAAATGAACGGGCATTTCAAGGCCTATTGAACAGTATATAATTCTTTGTAAAATTTCGTGCAATAAAGTTTTGCTAATCGATATTCATTAATCGTCATTTTTGTTTGTTTCGATATTCATTAATCGTCATTTTCTCAAAAACTAAAAGGAGCTTGGCACTGAAAGGCATGTTTTTTAATTGCTTTTGAAATTTCCTTTCGTTTGAGTCTAATTTTGACCAAAAGAAAAAAAAAATTTTTTTTGCCAAAATCAATGGACTATACACTGTCTTTTTTTTTTGATCGAAAAATTTTTTTCTCAATTTCCCCCCAATATTATACTCAAATGAACGGGCATTTCAAGGCCTATTGAACAGTATATAATTTTTTTGGAAAATTCCGTGCAATGAAGTTTTCCTAATCGATATTCGTTAATTAAAAAAGGAACTTGGCACTGAAAACCATTTTTATTGGATGCCCTATAAATTTCCAATATTATACTCAAATGAACGGGCATTTCAAGGCCTATTAAAGAGTATATAATTCTTTTGAAAATTTCGTGCAATAAAGTTTTGCTAATCGATATTCATAAATCGTCATTTTTGTTTGTCTCGATATTCATTAATCGTCATTTTCTCAAAAACTAAAAGGAGCTTGGCACTGAAAGGCATGTTTTTTAATTGCTTTTGAAATTTCCTTTCGTTTGAGTATAATTTTGACCAAAAGAAAAAAATTTTTTTTTTGCCAAAATCAATGGACTATACACTGTCTTTTTTTTTTGATCGAAAATTTTTTTTCTCAATTTCCCCCCAATATTATACTCAAATGAACGGGCATTTCAAGGCCTATTGAACAGTATATAATTTTTTGGAAAATTCCGTGCAATGAAGTTTTCCTAATCGATATTCGTTAATTAAAAAAGGAACTTGGCACTGAAAACCATTTTTATTGGATGCCCTATAAATTTAGAATATTATACTCAAATGAACGGGCATTTCAAGGCCTATTAAAGAGTATATAATTCGTTGGAAAATTCCGTGCAATAAAGTTTTCCTAATCGATATTCATTAATTGTCATTTTTGTTTGTCTCGATATTCATTAATCGTCATTTTCTCAAAAACTAAAAGGAGCTTGGCACTGAAAGGCATGTTTTTTAATTGCTTTTGAAATTTCCTTTCGTTTGAATCTAATTTTGACCAAAAGAAAAAAAAAATTTTTTTTGCCAAAATCAATGTAGATTGAGTAGGAATGGGCGAAACAAAGATTATCTAGCAAATAGCATAAATTTCATTCTACCATTTGGCGAAAATTTCGGTCAATTATCTCCAACGGTTTCTAAGTTATTGCAATTAAAAGAAAATTTAAAGCATACACTATCCAGGGTTGCCGCATTTTGAAAATGGAAAATAAAACGGGGAAGCTTGAAATCAAATTTGGGTGAAAAATTCTGAAAGAGCATCGCGAATCTGGAACAGTAGGTTTTCCAGCCAAATTGGACCAGTATTTCCCGAGATATTCAAAAAACGGGGAAATCGTATGAATTTTCATTTTCTATATTTATTTATTGTACCTATTCATATTGAGTATACGTAGTGGTGTATCCTTAATGGATACAGAGAACAAAATACACTAGAAAATTTGTTACCAATCTAAATTATTGGCAATTTCACAAATTTTAATATAAAATTTCGATCCATAAACAGTATTAAACCTAACGAGAATTCCATTTCTTTTGAATTATTATTGAATTGTCGACAAATTCTAATATTTAGTTATTTATATACTTACTTGTTCTTTCCAATTAAAATAAAAAAGCGTTTATTTCGAAAAAATCATTATTTAAGCTATTTATTAAATATTTTATTTATATGTAAATACGTCTTATGAAAATGCACATTTCTCTTATGTCGATTTTTATTTTGCTACAGAACGGTTCAATTCAAATCGCAACTAATGTTTCTTTTATTAACTTTTAAATGAAAAGACACAACGGGAAACTCAATATGTATATCAATTTAAAGAGCATTTATTAGAATTTCAAGAAGTATAAAAGTAAAACCAAAATTTCTTGACTACACTCAGATAAAAAAGTTAGTTAAAAAATTTTGTAAACAGTTTCCAATCGAACTTTACTACTTTTATACTGATTTTTAGTACAATTTTTTTTTAGTAATCATTTTTGTTATTCTCTTATTACAAATTACGGATTTTTTTTACTAATTTTCGCTGCTGATTTTTGCAAAAAATTTTAATAATTTTTCAAAACCGAGTGCTAAATTTAGCAGAAAAATATACTATGTAATTTTAACCAAAAAAAAAAATTTTTTTTTAGGCCAAAAAAATCAATAGACTATACACTGTCTTTTTTTGTGACCGAAAAAATGTGTTTCCTCAATTTCCCCCCAATATTAGCAATATTAAACTCAAATGAACGGGCATTTCAAGGCCAATTAAACAGTATATAATTCTTGTGAAAATTTGGTGTAATGAAGTTTTCCTCATCGGTATTCGTTAATTCGCATTCTCTCAAAAACTAAAAGGAGCTTCGAACTGAAAACTATTTTTATTGGATGCCCTATAAATTTCCTTTCGTTTGAATATGATTTTGTTCGAATTTTTTCAAGATTTTAATGTTTCGAAAACTGAACACCAATATTTAATCATTGTTTTCTTAATTCCTTAGCTTACTGAATATTCGGTAATAAAATTTAAACCAAAAAGTTTATGAGTAATCGCAGCAGAAATTACTGCTTGCTTGGAAGCAGTTTTGTTAGGGAAAGTTGAGCAGTGAAACGATTGCATTATTGATGATATCATGCCTGAATTTTGTTCGAGATAGCTCGTGTGAAAGCACTTGTTTCGAGATCCGAAAAGGCATGAATTCACCGCTTTTAATTAGTGCTCCTGTTTTTCTTTTAAAATGTCGATAACTCATGCCTTCTCGGAAGTGCATATTATAATGCTTTTCAAAAGCACAATATTCCTGCATATTTTTCCGTGAAGAGAAAATGCTTCTTATTTTCAGTAAAACCTCTTCTTCTCATTAAAATAATTTTTTTCCGCATTTTAAAAAATATTGATATAAGAACCGTAAAAATATTTAAGCAATCAAAATGTATTGTTCATTTCATGCCTTTTTGAAAAACACAGCAAAAAGCGATGTAAACAATTAATCAACTTAGGCATTTCATTAGTGCTGTTTACGAAGCTATATATTTTTAGAAGCGGTAAAACTAGCAGTAAGGAAGCAGTAAACGTTTTTACTGCTTCCACATTTTTGCTGGGATATTTCTCCAATATATTTTTCTTTAACACTTAAAACTTATGTACATATAAGAGTCATAAAAATGTATTAAAACTTTTCTTGTGTTTTTTAGTCTTCGTTATGCCTTGTCGACGGTATTGCCCCATTGTTTATCTGAAATGAAAAGAAAAAGTACTCTTTTAGTAAATGTTTATTCCATTCAAAAGACTAAAACTTAGGTGAATACTACACTCAACCAAAAAAGTCTGTAATGGCTACTGAAAATTTTGCTGTTATTACGGGAAATTTAACTGTTTTGAGGCCAGCGGTATTTTTTGCTAATTTTAGCAACACATGTCTGCTGATCTGTAGTACTAAATTTTAGTAAAATTTATGTAAAATGCAATTCAAAATCGATTTACTAAAATCAGTTAAAAAACTTACTAAATATCATAATTTTAGTACAATGAAATTAGTATAAATAATTAGTTTCAGCTACTAAATTTCAGTAAATTGATGTAAACTGTAATTTAAAATCAATCTGCTGAAGTTAGCAAAAAATTGTACTAAAAAATAAAAAACTGTAAAATCTAAAAAAAAAAAAAAAATTTTTCTTTCGATTGTAACAAACAAGCGTATAATTACTTCATCGTACTTGAAATTTGGAGTCAAAATTGCAAACGGTTCTCCAGTTATTGCCGTTTTATGCATTGGAGATGCAATAAAATTTTCTGGGTGTTATTTCTAAACTAAGAATATATCAATAGTAACAAATATAAACTAAACAAGAATTGTAAAAAATCAAAAAAAAATATTTTTAAACTAGTATATTTTTCTTTCGCGGTTTTGAAAAATTAGTAAAATGTTTTGCTGAAATCAGCAGCAAAAATTAGTATAAAAATCCGTAATTTGTAATAAGAGAATAGCAAACATGATTACTAAAAATAAAAATTGAACTAATAATCAGTATAAAAATAGTATAGTGCGATTGGAAACTGTTTACAAATTTTTTTACAAACTTTTTTATCTGAGGTATTATAAAAAATAATTTTATTTATTGGAATAGAGAAAACTGGTATTTATTTTTTCAAAACAATTTGACTGATTAAGAAAAAATCAGCTACTTGAGGGTAGTTCAGTTACAAATTTTATGAAGAGGTTTTTTTTTTTGGTAACGGGTAAAAGCTTACAGAAAATAAGTGGTTTCTCTTCCAACACTCTGTTAAAACATATTGTAATGACAAGTAATGTATCCCATTTATACACTCACAATATATTTTCTACCGATTGAAGTTTATTTAAAATATATATTTGTTTTTAAAACAATCAATTAAAATACACAGAAATATATTTTTTAACTTTTTGTCAAAAACCAACTATAAGTAAAAATACGTACTTTCAGTACGAGTTTTTATTTTCAGTTAAATGTTTTTTAATTTTTGTTTTCTATTTTTAAAACAGAAAATTCAAATAATTCCATTTTGCTTTGTTCTCAAATTCACAGAAAAAACTAAAATCGAGTTTCAATTAAAATATTTGTAAATACAATTAAAAATTTAATTGAATTCGGACCAATTAAGATAATTTTTTTATCAATTAAAAATGTAATCAAAAATCGTCAAAATTTTCAATTAAAAATTTAATCAAAAATCATCAAAATTTTCGGTTAAAGTTTTAATTATATCAATAAAAAGTTTAACAGGATATAGATTAATGTCGAAATTCATAAATGTTTTTTAAATTTACAGGAGGTTTATGGAATGAATTTTGTTTCAAGAATTTATTTTGTAAATCTACTTTAACTTTATGAAACATTTATGAATTTAGGCATAAGTTAAAACGCTTTTATTAAAATTCGTAATATATTTATTTATGTTTTTGAGTGAATTTTGACATAGTAATTTTTATTTCTGCAATAAAAAATATGAATAACACAAAATATTATTATTTTACGCAAAGCATATTAAGCGTTTTGTTTTTTAATATGTTGCCAATACTACTTATGGTAAACTAAATATTTTTTCGACACTTTACTCATTTTCAATTAAAAGTTTAATTGATATGATTAAACTTTTAAATGAAAATGAGTTTGAAATCAAGCAAAATTTTAATTGAAATTTTATTGGCAATAATTTTTTCTGTGTTGGTTCGTTTAAATACAAAATTATTTCAATTCAAATAAAATATCTTCCTGTTTGCGATCCTTTATATAGGCACTAGGTCCAAACATAAATCGATTTTAACTTAAATTAATAGGCTTCATCTTTGGGCTGTTATATGTAAGCAGAGCTTTGAAGAATTAATTCCTTTTTGAATGAATTCACTACCAATCGAATGCAATTTTCTCTAGAATTGAATGAATTCCTTTTCTTAAGTAATTCACTGAATTCGTTCAAATGAACGCGTTCATCAAACAACAAATTCAAAGAATTAATTCAATTGCAATAGTTCTTTTTATTAAATCAAATGAATTAATTCACCGGTGAACGCGTTCAATTTTATAAATCGAACGGAAAAAAAAGTGAATTAATTCCTTACTGAATTAATTCACTACTGAATTCGTTCAATTTCATTTTCGTTCAGTGAATTAAAAAAAATAAAATTACGTTCAGTGAATTAAAAAAAAAAATAATAAGTTCACTGAATTGAAAAAAAAATAAAATAAGTTCACTGAATTGAAAAAAAATAAAATAACTTCACTGAATTCAAACCTGTTTTCTGCCGTTCAGTAGAAGAAAACAATAACGTACAAATACAATTTTTAAATAAGCAATTTTGCAGCGTGTGCTAGTAAAAATAAACAAATTAGAAACCGGATGCTGTTTATCAACTTACATGATTCAAAAATAAAGCCTTTTACTATTAAAAATAAAAACTTTACTTTTATAGATAAATTTGGAAAAAAAATATAACTATTAATTTTTCAAACCAGTTATATAGTTATATTTTTTTCCAAATGTATCTATATCTGTAAAGTTTTTATTTTTAATAGTAAAAGGCTTTATTTTTGAATCATGTAGGTTGATAAACAGCATCCGGTTTCTAATTTGCTTATTTTTACTAGCACACGCTGTAAAATTGCTTATTTAAAAATTTTATTTGTACATTATTGTTTTCTTCTACTGAACGGCAGAAAACAGGCTTTGAATTCAGTGAACTTATTTTATTTTTTTTCAATTCAGTGAACTTATTTTATTTTTTTTTCAATTCAGTGAACTTATTATTTTTTTTTAATTCACTGAACGTAATTCTATTTTTTCTTAATTCACTGAACGTAATTTTATTTTTTTTTATTTCACTGAACGAAAATGAAATTGAACGAAATCAGTAGTGAATTAATTCAGTAAGGAATTAATTCACTTTTTTTCCGTTCGATTTATAAAATTGAACGTGTTCACCAGTGAATTAATTCATTTGATTTAATAAAAAGAACTATTGCAATTGAATTAATTCGGAACAAAATAAATCGAACGAAAGCAAATATGAATTAATTCCATTCAATATATGGTACTTAGTGAATTAATTCATCGAATTTTTAATTCAGAATTGAAAAATTGAATTAAGGAATTAATTCTTCAAAGCTCTGTATGTAAGTCGGTGTACTATAGTTCATCAAAATATCTTAATATTTGCGACCTGTAGCGTGCGAACATGCCGATTTTGGGGGAATTCTATACGGGCGCTGCGTCTAAATATGGACCGATTTTAACTAAAATCAATAGGATTCGTCCTTGGGCTGACTAAAGTCGATATTTTAAATTTCATCAAAATATCTTAATATTTGCTACCTGTGGACTGCGCCCAAGAATACATGGACAGAGGGACGCACGGGCAGACGGACATAGTTAAATCGAAACAAAAAGTGATTATGATTCGATCGAAATACTAAAAGGTGCGCCTAGGTCCAATATTTTTTAATGTTACAAACATCAAAACAAACTTATTATATCCTGTCCACGTAGTGGTGTAGGCTATAAAAATGTAGACCTAAGTATGCGTTATATTTAACTTATGTGTTGTGTGTGTGTGTGTGGAGTAAAAATAGATTTAAAAAATGCAAATTTTTCGTTTTTGAAATTTTTAGGCAACTGAAAAAATTTGATATTTTCTGAAAATCTCATATTTTCTCAACAGATTATTAGTTTGGATACTTTGTATCGAAAAGTTTCGGATTATTTGTTTGAAATATATTCATTGCTGCACATTTTATACGGCACAGATAACTGGCTTTTCCGGTGACAACTTTATGTACGAAAATTACAAATTCATTAAAAAAATACTCTTATCATATATACCAAGCTGGATCTTGGATGGTTTTAAACAAAATATAGTTTCGTAAGTGGCATACAATATTTATTTATTTATTTTGAAAAACTAGCAAGATGGTTAGTTAAATAAATATCAGTCATGATTATATATATATTTAAATTTAATAATAAGTATGCATGTAAAATTTATTTAAAACATACATTTAATGTCTTTATTAATGTAAAACTAGCTAGAAAAATACCGATATTATTTTAAGATTAAAATCATAATCTTTATAATAAATGGAAAAAATTAGTTAAAGAATTATAATAAATTTTCTCTAAAAAACTCTAAAAGTTACCTTAATTTTTTGTAACCTCTATATTATTTATTAATTTTGAACCTAAACCTAAAAGACTTAAGCTTGAATTTATTCATATTATATAATCAATTTTTAAAAATAGTTATAAAAAAACCCATATCAAAAAAACTACTACAAAGAAATTAAAACTTACGAATGAGTTGTAGTTTGGAATAAAACCCTAAAGTTGATTTTTGTTACAACTCCATTATTGAAACAAAAAGTCAGTCGTCAATTACATTAATAAAATCCATACTTCCCTATTAAAGTTAAATTTAATTTCAATTTAAACTTAAAATTAAATTTATATATATAAGTGATAAACAAAAGAAACAAATTACAAAACCAATCAACACTGAGAATTGATATTATACATAACTTTAGAGAAGAGAAACAGCAAAAAAAACACTACAATGTGTATTATTAATTACCTATAGAATTACCTATAGAGCACTTATGTATTCACTGACCATTTAAAATCTAAGTAATAGTATTATTTCCAAAATAAAAGAGAGTTCAGCTAATAAGATTTACTATTACTACTTACATACATACTAACTCGTAACTACAAGTACTACCTACCTACCTTAAAACCAAAATAATAAAAAAAAAATTATAGTTATAAAATACATGTATGTTTGTTATTCTAAATAAATTACATATAAATAAAAAAAAATATATATAATCTTGTAGTAGGTACAATATGGTAAATAAAATCCTAAAATATGGACCAAAGTATGGTAAAACATGGTGGCTAAAAGAAAAGCCTTATATTATTGAAAGTCCAAAAATAAAGTAGGCAGTCTAAAGTAGAAAAGAAAACTAACAAGTTTTAACAAATTTCCAATTGCACAATGGGAAATAATTCAGTTTATACATCAAGGTGATCTCTTGTAATTCATGTGTTATTCGCATTTGTAAATTAGAATCCATTGACCAAAGCCATAGGGCCAGAATTATAGTGGATACTTAGTAAAATCAAACTCTTATGATTTTTTTATGAGATTTTAAGATTTTAAAGTGCTTTGAGCAGTACTAACCAAAAACAAACTGATCCTAAGACCATCCTCCTTAAGCAATTTTTAAAGTTCACTTAAGTGGTGTAAACGGTGTTCAGTATAAAACTATAATTTTTCATTTCACAAATCGTTTGAAATTAGTACAATATTAAAAAAAAATTCAACACCTTAAATTTTTTCACACAAATTTAAAATGATTTCAAAGTTTTCCCAATGCTCGAGGTGTCGTACTTTGGGGCCTCGCTGAAGACACCTTTCCTAAGTCTATGTGGAAATGGCTGAATTATTTCCAAAATATTTTTATTTTTTCCCTATTGTTGTGCATTGAATGTAGGGCCCAGTTACAATAGGAGCCTCAAGCGGATATTACACAAAATTAACAAAATGTTTAATTTATCTTTCAATCGATATAATAATTGATAATAATGTGTAAAAATAGTCTTTTATTTAAGGAGATTTTTATAAGACATATTTGGAATTGCACTAAGCTCGAAAAGTTCCTTTGCTTAGACAAGTAAATTTACAGAAGAGCAAAGATTTTGCTTTGGCTCATAAAGCATGGTGCGGACCAGAAAGTAGAAAAAAGTGGCGAAACATCCTATGGAGCGACGAAACTAAGATCAATTTGTTTAGTTATTATGCGGAAAGAAATGTACGTCGAGGGAGGGAATAAGTCCGATACATCTGACTAAAAACACAATGGATAGATTTGTGTACAGATATTTGCTAGAGGCAGTTATGCTTCCATATGCTGAAGAAAATATGCCACTCTTATGGAAGTTTCTAAAATTGTTTTTAAATCCTTTAAATATGTTTGCTTAAATAAAAAAAAAGAAATCTGAAATAATAAATAAAACGAGGAAAATATGAAAACCATACACTTTTTGAGTTAAAAAAACACTCACACCTATTTTTCTGTCCATGAGTGTATTGTATATATGAGCTTTATAAGGGGTGCTGAAAAAAAGAGAGGCAAGCCTTCCGAATAGTTATCGCTTAGTCGCCGCTGTCGAGATCATCAGCTTCAGCAGGCTGTCGGCTGTATGTCAAACGATATTAAATCAGCAAGAATTCACTTTTTCCTAAATTATTGGCGGCTCGAGCCGCTTAAGTCGGCATAATATTTTGGCTTCAGCCACCGGCGCTGCTATTTTGGGTCGGCTTGCATCTCTGCTGCCGAATCAATTACATTAGACCGTACCTCAAAAAAAAAAAAGTTCGCCGTACACCGTCCAATCTAAATTATTTTTGCAAGGATGTTTCAAAAAAATTTTAATTACAATTAAAGATCTCGCAATAACGAAGCAAAATATTCTAAAATCTTACTCATTTTTTAAAGAAAAATATTTTAGTGTAAAAATTAATAATTTTATGCTGAATTTTGATTTCTTATTATCTTTTGTAAATTCGTAAATATTATGGTTTCGAATTTTGTAAAAATGGTCTAAGGCAAGTGAACAAATTATAACATTTTATAATTAAACAATGGACGAAAACTAATATGGACTAAATATATATCTGAAACGTCAAATTTAGAAGAAAAAAAAAAATGGCATCGATTTGTAGTTACATTTTTTTACAAAAAAGCTTAAATTCTAGTTAACAGAAAATAACAACCTGCTAAAATATGCAAAAAAAAAATACAAACAAATATAAAATTTTCAAAAAAAGATTTTTTTCTGGCCTTCTGTAATCAGCAGTTCACTATTTTTTTAGCAAATATTTCTTTTGTTTTTAACAGGATAGACTGCTATTTGCATTTAACTAAATTTAACTTAAATACAATAAAAATTTTGTTTTTGCTATTTTTACTCTACTACCATTTTGCAAAATTTTCTGCAGATTTTATAGTGTAATTTGTCAATTAACTAAAAGTTTACTCAAACATAACTAAATTTTTTTTGTAAATTTAACACATTTATTTTTGATGCTCTTACCTTTCTTGTATTTAGAGAAAAAAATCTGCTAATTTCAGCTGATTTTTCTGCAAGGTACATTTTACCAAATTTCAGTAGCTTTTTCTACTGTTTTACAGGGTTATTTCTATGAGTATAGTATTTTGAATATTAAAAACTATTTATTTTTTGAAGTAAAACACTAGGCACCAGTTTTATAATCAGAAATAAGAACGAAATTTTTCAAAAATTTTACTTAAGAAAACAAATTTTGAACAAAAAAAATTCTTTCTTAATTAAGTAACATTTAACAAAAAACTCGTTCTTAGTTCTTGCTTGGAATCAGAATTATAAAGTTGCAATCTATCCGAATTATAGAGGATACAACATGTTAAAAAATGACGTCCGGATTACCTAATAATTTTACTGTTATACTGCGAGTCGCTCCTATTGTAAACCTCTTCTAATAGTTTTCACCTATTCTCTGTCTTCCCTAAATTAGATTGAGCTGCTTTCTTAAAAAATCCGAAACGGTTATTTTTTCAGGTACATATTTACACATAAAACGCACTTATCTTTGGAAATTTTTTATTGTTGTCTGATGATTAATATCAATAAAGGTTTCCTTTTTAGTTGATCTATTTAAATTTTATCTATTTACTCCTAAATTTATTTTATAATATTTACCCTCCAGTGAACAAAAATATAACTACCAAAAGCCTTTAATTTATTTACACAAGACTAAAATAATAATAAAAAAAAAACTATACAATAACAAATAATAAACAAATATAAGAAATTTATCGATTATAATGAACAAAAAAAAGTATTGTAAAATAATAGAAATAATATAAAATTTTTAAATTCTTTACTTAAATTAATCATATATTAAATAAAATATTACATACAATAAACATTAAAAAAAATTTAAGTGTCTAGAATTAAATCATATTAAAAAAAATACATCATAATAACTAAAACGCTTAAGAAGAGCAGATAGAGAAGTTAGAAGGAAACTAAACAAAATTAAACATGATCCAAATATAGAGCAAGTGAGACTATTATACATAGTAAGCTCTACTAAAAGGTGAGATATTCAGTAGGCGAGCATGGGATAAATCTATTATGATAAATGCTTTTTTCAAAGCTTTATCAAGGGGTTTTATTTTAAATGCTTAAAAATTGCAAATTGTTTATATTATTTTAAGATTTTTAAATAAAATCAAAAGTTTTTAGTACTGAAAAAATACAACATTATACATAATAACATAATGTTAGAATCCGAACTTTCTCGAAAAATACACCGAAATTTTAATGCAAAATGGAATGAGGTCCACTCAATGCAATGGATCTCTCGAAAGAAGCCAAATATATATCCTTGGTATAAATATTATCGGAATCCGATCCCACCCCAACTTTTTCAAAAGTACTTTTTACCATTTAAAACATCGCATAGGCTGTGTTTACATCTGCATAAAAACCACTATATTTCGATACTCTCCACTCTGAAAAAAAAAAACATGAAGAAAGGCTTATACACGTTAAATTTTAGAAAATACATTTCTTAGATCTAACTATATGTGCTTTATTCAAAATTCAATATTTTTAAGCTTTCCTTCATTGTTTCTTTTTTAGAGTGGTGAATATCAAAATTTGAGGATTTCGATAGAAGTGTAAACTCAGGATAATTAATTTTTATTATTATTTTAGAATCAACATTTTTACTTTAAATAAAAAAACTTCTTGTATGTTTTTTGCTGTCTCGTACGAAATAATTCAAAGATTTGATTGGTTCTTCTTTTTGAAATAATCTATCTGTACAATTTTAGAGTTTTTGGTATGACAGAGTGGTGAATATAAAAATATCGGGATTACGATGGAAGTGTAAGATAGTTAATTTTTACTATTATTTTAGAATCATCATTCTTTTCTTTAAATAAAAAAAACTTCTTGCCAAATAATTCAAATAGGTAATTGATTGGTTCTTAAATAATCTTTCTTTATAATTTTATGTGTAAATTCATAAATGCTTTATAAAGTTATAGGAGGCTTACAAAACAAATTCTTAGTACAAAATTTGTTTCATAAGCCTCCTAAACTTTATAAAGCATTTATGAATTTACGCATTAGTTTTTGTTATGGCTAGGGCTCGGAAGTTCATGTTATTGTCGTTAACTGAAGAACAATGTTTAGGAACCAAAAAAATGTTCCAAAATGGAATCGAATTGTTAGATTTTTTTTCTGCATATTTTGTTGCAAAAAATGCATATTTTTACAATTTTGCTATAAATGCATATTTTTACAATTTTGCTATAAATGCATATTTTGTTGCATACTTTTTCATATTTTGTGAAAAATTCATCTCCTTAAACCTTTTTTCTAAAATTTACTACAATTTGATAATTTGCTAAATTTATACATTTTATAAAAATAAATAATTTTTCAGATTTAAATATATTTTTTGATTTTTTATTTTTTATCACGGCGACAATATCCGAAAAAACAAAATTACATTCTGACTACGATGAGCGGTAACTTTCCGTGTTTAAGCCACTCTAAAAACAAATAGTACTAAACATCTACTAAAAAAATTTATAATATTGAAAACGTTGGGAAACACCAATAACACTATGCGACAGTCAAAATCGGGAAGGGATGAAACCAACGGGAAATGTTATATCGGTCAAAAACAAGTTATACGTGTCCCGGCGTTTCGCTGGGTCACCCCTAGGAATCGAGATATATCTTTTTTTGACATAACTCGAGAACCACTAGTCCGATTTTGCTCAAACAATTTTAAAAAAATTAAAAATTACAATTCCTTTAATCTGTTCATATAACGTTTTTCTATATACTCAACAGTTTTGCCGGTAAAAATAAATGTTTGTTACCGCTACCATAAAAATCAATAACCTTTTGTTTATTACTTTTTTTTAATATTTTAGGCAAAAAATATTTTTTTCTTCATACATTTATATTTACCGGCAAAACTGTTGAGTAACAGATTAAAGGAATTGTAATTTTTAATTTTTTTAAAATTGTTTGAGCAAAATCGGACTAGTGGTTCTCGAGTTATGTCAAAAAAAAAGACCACTAAAGGTCAAATCGATATATCTCGATTCCTAGGGGTGACCCAGCGAAACGCCGGGACACGTATAACTTCTTTTTTTACCGATATAACTTTCCCCGGTAGTTTGAACCCTTCCCGATCACTGACCCCTACTATTTGTCTCACTGTGTAATAAATGCATATTTTTAAAACTTTGAATACATATTTTTCGATTTGTAATATATAATTTATGTGCATAAAACACGATTATAAATGCATGAAGTTTCGAGCTCTACTTATGACAAAAGTTAAAAGAACCGAAATATTTCAGTATACAGTAGAACTCTCTTAATACGAACTCGGTTAAGACGAATTCTTGGTTATTACGAACAAATTTGAAAGTCCCGACGTTTTGCAATCATTTTTCATATAAAAAACATCTGTTAATACGAACTCGCTTAAGACGAACCCTCGGTTTAACCGAACTGTTTGTAACAGTTCCACACACTAAATTTCATATTATTCTCCATGTTTAATACGAACTCCTTAAAAACTGGGAATATTGTGTATAAATATTTTTCAGTTTGACAAATTTCAAACTTTTCACGCAGCTATTTTCCTTAAAAACGATTTATTGAAGCAAATGCAATGAAAGGATTACACAATTCTTTATTAAAACTTTTAACTATATTAAAAATCTTAATTATTTTGTGAATAAAAAAAGTATTTTAGACAAACTTGACTGTTTAATACGAACTTTGCTTAAGACGAACTGATTTCTTTGCTCGGAGTTCGTCTTAACCGATATTTACTGTATTATTAAAAAGTACATACATGTATTTTTAAAGATTTTTAATTTAAAACAAATTTTGGGCCCTAATTTCCGCAGTCGTGATCGAAACAATTTCTTATCGGGAATAAAATCGATCGTTCGAATTTTTTTGATGATGCGACTAGTTACCTATCGAATCGATTTTATGTTATGCGACACTGAAAAAAAATGTAAAAGATTAAACAAAAATCGTAATCAAAAAACATGTTTGTTTTTAAACCAATTGCCGCAAATCCGAAAATAATATAGATTTTTGTGATATTTAGTTAAAAATGGATTAAAGTAATTTTTTAAATCTTATCTCCTCAACCGTTTGAGCAATACTGTTTTAATATATTAAGAAGTCGAATAGGTAACAATTCTGGGATACGGGAATAGAAATCGTGTATAACCGTAGATTTCCAGGAGTTTTACTAAATACTAATATATGCTAAGGGCGAGTATTTTTATTTTATTTGAAAAGTTCTTACTTAAGTAAAATTTAGGTCAACAATCCAGCTAAGTGCTGGCAATTATACTGGCCCTAAAACTAAGTTTTGTATACAAATATTTTTTAAGTTAATTATGAACGAGGGGAATGTTTAGTTGATCTCTTATTTTGATAAATGAATGTTCTTTAGTTGGATTCTAGATCATAAATTAATACCACTTTCTGTTTAAATTATTTTCAAATTAAAGAAAGATGATACAAAATTTACAAGAATAATAGCAATAATAGCATTGTTAGATTTCGTTGATATTAGTCTAAGTTGAGTTGTTGATAACAAATTCGATTTGCTTTTTACTGTCACATAAGTAGACAATTATCAATTATTAACCCATTCAAGGCGAATGACACTGATGATGGCTTTGTAGCGAAAGCCGAAAATATGTATTCTGTCTTGCTGGCCTTATCGAATTCTTTCAAAAATTTTTATTCTTTGTAATTTACTTGTAAAAATTGTATCATCTTTCTTTAATTTGAAAATAATTTAAACAGAAAGTGATATTAATTTATGATCTAGAGTTAAACTAAAGAACATTCGTTAATTATGAACCTTAAAAAATTCCTGGAGTTGATAATTGTTCAGGAAATTCAATTTGGAGACTTTTAAAACCTAATAAACATTTATAAGATACTTAGAAATGAGAAATAAGATTCATAAAATGTATTGTTTCGAGATTGTTTAAACATACATATAATAAAGCTCAAAAAGAAGAAACATTAAATATTCTATCTGACAAAAGTATTCTATCTGATATGTTTTCAAAGGGATTATTAGGCGTTTTTGACTCTTGTCTAGGCCGAATATTGTCTGGATAGGTTTTACTTAAAAGTTGTCAAAAAGAAAGTACCCTATAAAATTGAAAAATATTTTTAAGATCTATCCAATATATATATATAAGTTCCCGTAGATCCTACAAGGAGCATAGGGCCATTACATTTGTTGTGGTTTCTGTATTCTTCAAAATTTAAGATGAGTAGCTGATTGGGCTAAAGCATCCGATCCTGAAGCTGGGGCTGCCAGCAACGCCTCCAGGCAGACAGTGGACTCGGATTTAATCACTACATCCACCATGCAGTCATGCTTCAGTAAATATTCATGTTTATTTACCTACTTGCCTGAGACGTTAAGATATACTGTAACCATCCAGGCTACATGACTAAGCGCCTTCTCACACTAGCTAGCTATCAGAGGAATCTGAAAAGCCATTGCCCGGGAAATACTGGGTCGGAAGTAGTGAGCTGCTTGGACAGTCAAACAAAGATCTATCCAATGAAGTATTCAAAATATTAAAAAGTTTTAAAAAAAAAGTTTCGAACAACTCTGAGATAAATTTGTATTCTATGAATACGAGGGGCATCCGAAAAAATCTGCAAAACTATAGAAATAAATAAATTCTATTTATTTTTTAAAATATATGCCATCACGATGTATACACTTTTGCACTCTTAGAAACCAGTTTTTAAAGCATTTTTTTCACTCTAAACTTTAAACGTACATTTAAAATGATGGACTGCTTTAAATTGCATTTCGCGAAAATTTATATTTGAGAAAAGGGTAGTTTTTAACTAATCTCCATTAATAGTGATTCTCTAAAGGAACGGTAAAAACATGACGCTTTATACTAAAAGCTACGAGATAATTTCTTTGATGGACTAGTCCATTTTGAAACACCTATGCTATTGGCTGTTGCTTAGTTTCTGGTTCACATGAATAAATCAAAAATTCGTCACTTGTGATTAGGGTATTCAATCGATTAATCGAACAATTTTTATCAAAACTTGTTCGAATAATTTAAAATGCCCAAATTTCGAACGACGAATAATTCGAATAATTTCATACGACTAATCGATTAATCGAAATTGGTAGAAAAAATGTTTAAAAAATATAAATTTTTTATTAAAGTAAATGTGCTAAAAACTCAAAATTTTTTTTAAACATTGTAACAAATAATTTGCTGTATGCTTGTACCTATCCGGATTTCTTTCTGGCCTAAGAAAATAAGGGACGACCTTTTAGAATTTCTAGCAATATTTGTTAGTTTCAACTCAATGAGAGTTTCAAAAAACAATATAAAATTATCATAGTTTACTACCCTGTTGTTGTGACTTATCTAGTAAAGTAGTGGTATCTATTTACGTATAATAAATTTTTAATTATTTTTTACTTTTTAAACGTTGATATTAAATGAAAGCATTAATAATTATTGTAATTAAAGTTATTAATTATAATTAATGATCAATGTAATAAAGCTTGTTTAGTGAGCACTCTGAATTAACAAAATAAAATAAAAGGATGGAGGTACGGAATGGGACAGAAAAAATAAAATTATTGACAAAATCTGATCTCAATTATTACACTTTTTTTATTTTTATGAATTTCAGAAGGGTTACTGAATTTATTTTTGTTCCTTTTTTTTAAATAAAATTATTAAAAAAACGACAAGTGTATGTATATTATTTTACAGAAAATTTTTTCGATTAATTTTAAAATTTTGTTCGATTAACCGGTTAAGTAAAAAACCCGAATAATTATTTGCACGATTAATCGATTAAAATAAAAAGCCGATTAATTGAATACCCTACTTGTGACTTATGTCTTGTAAGTCGGTTTTGAACTACCATCACTAATTTTTTTTATCGACTCGAGATTTCATTTGAAAATCTTT
Organism: Leucophora obtusa; assembly: GCA_949987735.1. NCBI lineage: Eukaryota > Metazoa > Arthropoda > Insecta > Diptera > Anthomyiidae > Leucophora > Leucophora obtusa. The sequence goes on from OX465297.1 coordinate 1,117,712, forward strand.
TAATTTATGTGGAATCCAACGGGCACACATTTTTTATATCTAAATATTGATGTAAGAATTCTTGTAATGCAGTCTTTCCAATGCTTGGAATTTATGATATGTTACATATCTTTCTAGCTCAATCATAGTCCGCACAGCATCGATGCCTTGTGCAATAACAGCTGTTTTCGACGAAATTCCATTTTTTATTTTGGTGCTTTGTTTAATTTTGCAGACACCAATTTGAATAAAAAAATAACTAAAACTATTTGTCGTTAAATTTACTAGTGGGAACGCCATTTTGAAAAAAACTTACGAAAGTTTTCAATATTGTGCCCTGCACATACCAAAATTTAATCGAAATCTGGATGAACTCACAAACAGACTCTCCTCGTTGGTAATTTATTTTATAAAAAATGAAGGGTTTTAATTGATAAAAATTTCATTCCCACAATAATTTGTTTTACAAAAAATTAATTACAAAAAAGGGCCTTACTCAAAAGATATAATTTTCTCAATTTCTGAGAATTCCGGAAGTACGGAGTTTTTTTTCATTTATCTATTTTTTATTTTGGTAAAACATTTGTGAATTTACAATTTCTATTGCAATTTTTAAAATTTTTTGATAACACAGATAAAGGGAGTAACTAAAAGAGAAAGCAAAACAGATATTATTAGAAGATGTGCTGTGCAAATCAAGTATTGTTCGTATATTATTGAGACAATGAGTGTTAGAACATAAATTAATTGTTGTTGGCATATATTAATTTATCCACACATAAATAAAATGTATGAAATCAAGCAACATCCTGAAATCATTATTATTGCATATTATAATTTCTTAATGAGTATTTATCTTGTTTATTACATAGAACATAAAATAACTATTTAATGAAAACAATAAAATACTGCATGTAATACAATAACTAACTCTTATTAATTGATTGTCACACACTATCATCGACAAACAAACAAATAAAAAAAAAAAAAAATACCAACATATTATTAATGCAAATTAAGAACATTAAATTAAATCTTAATTAAAGTGTAACAAATAACAAAAGAAGAAAATCATTAAATAAAAACGAAAAGATGAATAAAAAACAAAAAAAAAAAAAAAAATACGAAATGTTGATAACGACGACATTTGAAAAAAATCAATCACTTCAATAAAAATCATTGTGAAAAATCTAAAGCAGACTTTTATTTATTGAACTAAAACAAAAGATCACTTTGAAAGTTATTATCAATTCGTTCACTAGTAGGTCGTGTATATGTATATTTATGATGTAATAATTTTATTTTACAATTCTACTTGTTTTTCACTTTTTTTATATTAAATTTACTTCAAGTAAAAATATCAATTGAATTTAATTAAAATTTTGTCACATTATGACCCGAAAGAGAGAAGTTTTGTTTCAAATGCGATAAGATTTGTGTGCATAATAGTCAACGGGGCTGCCGCCTTATTTAAAGTAAACTCTATTAAATACAATTTAGGCTATAACGGTTACTTTATTTACATTAATGTACGTCATCAATTCAATTAGCATAAACACCCACATACCTGCAAACTACTTATTCCTCTCTTAAAACCGTAACGATAATACTCAAATTTTGAAAACTGGTTCATAACGCAAAGGCCTTAAACATCTTATTCAATGTATTTGCTATAATGGCGTTTGTGTTTTGTTGTACCACAATCCCCTCAATAGTTCGAGACGATGATTAAACAAAAACAACAATTGAGATCAATATGTTTGTGAATTTACTTGAATAGCGATTGCTACGACGTTCCTACTCTTTAGTCTGTTTCAAATATTTGTCGCTTTAACAACGAATTGTATTGTTTCTTCCCAAAAAGTGAAATTTTGCACAAGTTTATATGAATTCATAACAATACTTTAAATCCAACAACAAAAACACCCAAAAATGTTATTGAAGTACACGAGATTAACAACAATATTGTTGTTGGCTGTTTTCTGTGTGATTCAGTGCGAAATTTCAGGTATAAATATTTTTGATTTAGGGATAACCTTATTTTCAATATTTATGCATATTAAAGTAATGAGATTGTTTGTAAGGTTTTCTAAATGACCTCTGTTCTTATCTGTTTCTAAGATGCTGAGAATATACTAAAGCAATTTCAACAATTTGGTATTTTTAGCATCGTATAAAACTGAAGTGGAAATTACGCCTTCCCCTGTCGAGGAGCCTACCACCAAAAAATCTGGTTTCTTTGGAGGTATTAAGAATTTTTTCCGTGGTTCGTCCAGCACAACAGTAGATCCATTATTAGATGTTACCACCGCTAAGCCTCAACATAAATTTCCAGCCCAAAATCTTGGAGTACCAACAACAACCAACACACAGAGTAACCAAAAACCTCCACCACTGGTAATACCTCAGGCTCCTTTAATGCCATTGGGTCCTAGACCAGATACTCCCCCCTCATCTCCGATAGCAGGTAATTCACAACAGCAACCACAATGGCCGCAACCACATCCCGCAGGTGGTGGTGTATCAACTAGCACTACTACTATTAAGCCTTCACATCAACAAAACTCACACCATGTACAAAATAATTCACCTAGGCCTAATGTTGGACAGCCTAATTTACCACCAGGTTTTGCTCCTTATCATACACCCAAGTCCCAACCTTCTGGTTTAGATTTAAGTTATGGCGGAGGTTTCGGTGCTGGTGGTAGACCACAACCAGGAGGTCGCCCCGGATTTGGTTTAGCTCATATGCCTGGTGGCACTAGCACTTCTACAAGCACTTCAACAACAACTTCCACAACGACTTCTCGACCATCTCAATCTCAATTAGATTTTGATTTACGTGGAGGATTTGATTCGAAAAAGCCAGGCTCTCCACAAATCGGAAAAGAAGATTTTCCTTCATTACCCGCTCCCAGGAAGCCTTCTATTGGTGGCGTTAAAGAAGATTATCCAGCTCTACCTACTCCAAAGTCTCCTACTCCTTCACCAGCTTCTCCCGTTAGTCCCTCATCACCATCTGTATGGAATAAACCATTACCTACTCCAGCTTATGTGGCCCCGACTTCAACTACAACCACCGTTAAAACACCCATGCCTAATGCCCCAGCAGCACCCAATGATTCTAGCAAGGGCAATGGTGTATCATTTGTACCTCATACTGGAACTTCAACTACTATACGTCCTGGTTTCCAAGGTCAAGGCGGCAATTCTGTGGCTACAGATGATGAAATTAGAACACTAACCGAGACTCTATATACCAAAGAAGTTAATAATCAATTGAATTTGATCACTATCAATGCTCAGGGTAAAACAAGATCAATTGACAGTACTGACGAAGCACCACAACCGTAAGTTTTAAAATTTTAACTTATTCCAAAGATATTGATGATTTCTTCACCTTTAGATTATTGGAAATCGATCCTAAAGCTTTTGAAGCTTCCACCATTGCCAAAATGCGTTTACTATTTAATAATTATGAGGTCGACACGATGGTTAATGAGCATGTTACAGCTAATGAACGAAAAGAAGAAAATGATTTCGTAGATGCTGTTATGTCCACTAATGTCATGAGACAAGCTATGCTATTCCTACAAAATAAAGGTTGATCTCTTTAATGAGCAAATTAAAAATAATTATTATTTAATTTGTTCTCTTTTTCAAAGGTATTGTAACACCGGATCCAAAGACTCATCGCGATATGGTTAAGGAATTATGGTTTACCCAGTACTCTCGTGGAAGTGGTAAAATTGGTAGTTCTGGTTTTGAGCATGTCTTTGTAAATGAAGTTAAGAATGGTACGATTATTGGTCTGCACAACTGGGTATATTTTTATGACGAAGAAAAAGCTGGACATTTGGACTATAAGGGTTATTTAAATCAAATGGATTTGGGAACGGTAATTTATTATGAAGATGTTTCTTGTGAAAATTCTGTTATTTTTATTTTTCCAATTTATCGTTATAGAAAGCCAAAGTTATGAAAGTTCGTTTTACCCATAACGGTTTAAATAAACCCGTTAATACTTTGTTCGTTGGAACTTCTCCCGAATTGGAATTGGCTTTGTATACTATATGCTTCAAATTGAGACCCGATAGAACATGCCCTGTATCCTTAGGTAACAACAAATTTGGTGTTGTTACTTATTCCTGGCGCTACCGCGGTAAAAGTTTGATAGGCAGCGCATATCCAGAAATTTAAAAAGTACTAACAATATACTATATTCCTTGGAAATTTTGTAATGTATTTTAAACAGTAAATAAAATTATATTTGTAGAGATTATTTATAATATTATAATGAGAAATTAAGAGGTAAGCACAAATTGATATATAATTCTATTAGGAATTACAAATTCGCGTTATTCGAGTTATGCTTTCGTAGTCGTTTAGAAAAAATAGTAACACATTTAACAAGAATAGAATTCATTAAAAAATAATTATGCATTTTTAAAACATATTTTTTAGCCTTTCATTAACAAAATGTTTATTTTGAATGCTTTCCACTAAACTACTTTTTTTAATAAATGTAAATTCGACAAGATTTAACACATCGACTACCCATATCTACTATTTTTCAGTATTGTTGATACGAATTGTCAAATTATCTTTAATTTTCTTTTGAAAATTACATTTCATGTCCCCACACTTTAAATATTTTTTATGTAAAGACGGCTGCAAATATATCTAAAAACAAATAAAAATTTCATTTGAAAACAGGACTACTAACATTTCAACTTGCATATTCTTTTGTTTTTGACTGTTAATAAAATTAACCACAAATTAGTCAAAACAACTAACAAAAATTACTTGCATACATTATTTTTGGTTTATATTTTAGAAACCAAAATGAGGGAATAAAATGAATGTTATCAGTTCTTAGTGTTTTATGTTGTTTGTTTTTTAATATCTTACAAATGTAGCTAAAATTTGCATTTCTTCTATACATGAATGCTATTTTCACTTGAAACAACAAAACTGAAATACTTCTTGAACACTAATAAATTCTGACTGAAATACTATTTATTTGAACAACTACAATAAATAGTATTTCCCTGAGTGCAGTACTGGGAAATAGTAGATATGGATGGACAGTCCCGATATTTCGCTAATCGCGTTAGTACCCAAACGAGCACTCAATTTTAAGCTGATTGCGGGAAAAATAACAAAAAATTTGTTGAAGGGTACCATGCGTTTGAAGTTTGACGTTTCGCGTAAAAAAAATTTGCTTGGTTTGTGCAATTACTGCAAAATGTTAATTATTTTTTGGTTCAATAAGTTTGTGCTAATGTTTGTTACACTAAAAAATATTGGACTAAGACTAAGATATTAAGATGAAATTTGGACACCGACTTTTATTGGCTCAAGGACAAAGCCCCATTATTTTGGTTAAACTCGGCCCATGTTTAGACCTAGTGCCCATATTTCCCCCAAAATTGGCTTGTTCGCACGCTACTTAGATATTTTAATAAAATTTGTTTCACTGATTCAATGGCCCATGGACAAATCATATTGATGTTGTTTACAATCGGTCCACGTTTAGACCTAGTGCCAATATTGAAGCCATATTTGAAGCCCTTCATCTTTCACCACCTTTCACTTCTTCTCTATCCCCTTTCCAAAGGAAGCAACACGTTAATTAATAGGAAAAATTTCCTGAGTGTTGCTTCTCTTTAAAAAAAAAAAATAAAAAAAAAAAAAAATAAATATAAAGGTCCTCCCAAAATTGGCTTATTCGCACGTTAAGGTCGCAAATAACAAGGCATTTTAATGAAATTTGGTACGCTGAGTAACATGGACCCAAGAACAAGCCTATTAAATCTAGATAGGATTGATCCATACTTGGACTTATCGCCAAAATTTTGGCGCAAGTCCATTTCAACTCATTCGAATTTCAGATTCAAACATTAATTGGCCTTTAACCAGACTGGTTAGGGTATGATATAGTTTGCATGCCTGACTTCAACTTTTTTACTCGTTTTAAAATAATTGTTATGGAAAATTTGACGCGGGTGGCGGTCCAAAATTATCTCAAATTTTTTAAGGATTTTTTTGTTGTATACCTAATTGACAATACGCAATAATCGAGTGCTGACTTGAAGATCAATTGTTTTAATTTTATCAACAACGAGTAAAAAGGTTAAAGTCGGGCATGCCGACTATACAATACCCTACACCAGTCTGGGTAAAAGCCAACTAATGTTTGGAGCCGAAATTCGAATGGGTTAAAATGGGGCTTGTGACAAAATTTTCTATAATGTGAGTCAGCGCACCAAATTTCATTAAAATATCTTAATATTTGCGATCTGCAGTTTGTAACCAAGCCAATTTTGGGGGGACCCTTATATGGGAACTAGGTCTAAACATGAACCGGTGTTAACCAAAATCAATAGGCTTCGTCCTTGGGCTGACATAGGTCGGTGTACCAAATTTCATCAAAATATCTTAATATTTGCGACCTGCAGCGTATAAACAATATAATTTTGGTAGGACCCTTATATGGGCACTAGGTCTAAACATGAACCGGTGTTAACCAAAATCAATAGGCTTCGTCCTTGGGCTGACATAGGTCGGTGTACCAAATTTCATCAAAATATCTTAATATTTGCGACCTGCAGCGTATAAACAATATAATTTTGGGGGGACCCTTATATGGGCACTAGGTCTAAAGATGGACCGATGTTCACCAAAATCAATAGGCTTCGTCCTTGGGCCAACATAGGTCTGTGTATCAAATTTCATCAAAATATCTTAATATTTGCGACCTGCAGCGTATAAACAATATAATTTTGGTAGGACCCTTATATGGGCACTAGGTCTAAACATGGACCGTTCACCAAAATCAATAGGCTTCGTCCTTGGGCCAACTTAGCTCTGTGTAACAAATTTCATCAAAATATCTTAATATTTGCGATCTGCAGCGTATAAACAATATAATTTTGGGGGGACCATTATATGGGAACTAGGTCTAAACATGGACCGATTTTAACCAAAATCAATAGGCGTCGTCCTTGGGCCGACATAAGTCGGTGTACCAAGTTTCATCAAAATATCTTAATATTTGCGACCTGTAGAGTGCGCACAAGAATGCATGGACAGACAGACGGACGGACAGACCAACATCGTTAAATCGAAATAAAAAAAAATTCTGAGCCGATCGGTATACTATAAGGTGGGTCTAGGACCAATATTTTTTGGTGTTACAAACATCAGCACAAACTTATAATACCCTGACCATATAGTGGTGTAGGGTATAATTACACTATGCGACAGTCAAAATCGGGATGGGATGAAACCAACGGGAAATGTTATATCGGTCAAAAACAAGTTATATGTGTCCCGGCGTTTCGCTGGGTCATGAATGTATTTTTATTAATTCTAATTTAGTAGGTTTGAGGTTAATAAGAAGAATAAACTTTCCTCAAAAGTTATAAATACATTAAATTTGCAAATCAGACTAGATCTAGTTTCTGCCTTTTTATGGACAGGCGTCATCAGAGGTGACACGGAGGAAATAAGAAGATAAACAGAGAAAATCTGAAGTAGAATGTTTGTATATGTCTGTTTGATCACTTCTGAAATTATTCATATAGAGACAATCTGACAATAAAAATATAAACAATAATACAATTTAATGGAAGATCACTGATGAAGGCAGAAACTAGATCTAGTCTGATTTGCAAATTTAATGTATATATAACTTTTGAGGAAAGTTTATTCTTCTTATTAACCTCAAACCTACTAAATAATATTTTCAGTTAGAATACTGTTCACTAGGGCGGGTCGATTTAATAATCGCCCATGCCTCAAAGAAAATCGTATTCTAGGGATCAAAATAAGAAACTTTGCCGAAGGAACCATACCTCTAAAACGAATTCTACTACCCCCAACTGTTGACTTTTGTCCCGTAGGGTCAAGTTTTGAAAAATCCCACTTTGACCCATTTAGAGTGCCCCAATCGAGTCCAAATGTATGACCGACCCCCACTAACTTTGGAGGGCCGATCCACCCATGCCAGTGGTACACCCCCTGGAACTCCCCTGGGGGGTTCCCCATACAAACATTTTAAAAAATCACCATTTTTGTAACTTTATTTTATTATTTTTTATTTATTTTATTTATTTTTATTATTTTATTTATTTTTTCTTTTTAGAAATTTATTTAGTCAGAACATATGTAAATGAAAAAATTAATTTAACTTAGTAATAGAAAAGAAAAAATGCCCAGACTTGAAAGCAAAAAAGACTTCAAACAGTAATTTTTTTTATTTTCTTTTCTATTACTAAGTTAAATTAATTTTTTCATTTACATATGTTCTGACTAAATAAATTTCTAAAGAGAAAAAATAAATAAAATAATAAAAATAAATAAAATAAATAAAAAATAATAAAATAAAGTGCCAAAAATGGTGATTTTTTAAAATGTTTGTATGGGGAACCCCCCAGGGGAGTTCCAGGGGGTGTACCACTGGCATGGGTGGATGGGCCCTCCAAAGTTAGTGGGGGTCGGTCATACATTTGGACTCGATTGGGGCACTCTAAATGGGTCAAAGTGGGATTTTTCAAAACTTGACCCTACGGGACAAAAGTCAACAGTTGGGGGTAGTAGAATTCGTTTTAGAGGTATGGTTCCTTCGGCAAAGTTTCTTATTTTGATCCCTAGAATACGATTTTCACTGAGGCATGGGCGATTTTTTTGCCTCCCCACAAATCGACCCAGCCTACTGTTCACCTCAAGTCCAAATTCTAATATGGTATTGTCATATTACAATTTATTTGTTTTTTCAAAAAGGTTGATAATTTTCATGATGGACAATACATTGCTTCGTGGGATTCATCTCAACTCTTCAGTTGTCCGCAATGAGAAAATGATGATTGGAACACACAAACCGAGACATTACATAAGGTACACAAATTCAACGGGACGAGAATTTCGTACTTTTGTATATGAACTGTCTGATTTGGTAAAACCAGCCATAAATCAGCACTTTTTGAAAACAACAATTACGAACACACAAACATACATATATATAGTACTCAAAGGGCCTGACCAGACCATAGGGGTCACTTTTTGTGTAGTCAGTGTTGGGTTCTCTTAGCCCCCTAAAGCTCTTGCGCTGTTTTGCAGTGGAACTTAAACATACCATGTGTTCGGCACAAAAAATAAGCTATAATTTCTTCCACAAAATTTTTTTTTTCCTTTCGTTGCTATATCTTTTTAAGCAACAGAGGAAAAATATACTTTGGGGACTGAAGTTATTTCCTTGCAAGAGAAAAAATTTAGGCCTTAACCTACTAATATTTATGCAATAGTTTTCAAGATTCACTATAACCTGTTTTGGCCCATATCATCTAAAATAGTTTCGTTTTAAAATAATAATTTTTTGAAATTTTAATTTAAGACATTTTCTCGCTTCCAATCTGAGCACGGCACACGAAAATTTTCTTCTCAAAACATTTAGCGCATTTTGTTTTCTATCGGAATTGCTAAATTTATGATTATAAAAGTCATATTTGACGCAATTGTAGGCAATTTCATGATAGCTGCCTGAGGCATTCTTGCTCGTTAGAAGATTAAGAGCGAAAAACTAAATAGGGGGACAAATTTAGGGAATCAACTTTTTCGGGGGTATTTTTGGGGAATTTACTTTCAAAATGGGGTTATATGTATATTGAATATTTTCTGCAAACTTTGAATGTTTCGTCAAATTTGTTTATATGGTTGATGTCTGTACTACATTACAAATAAGCTATTGTATTGTATTGTGTATCAATCTATATAAAAGCTAAAAGATATGAAAATATATCAAATTTATAATGAAACCGAAAACTAAACATTATTTATCATTATGTTATTACAACTAAATTAAGTAGTATAATAAACAATTTATACAGAAGGTAGTTATATAGACGAAGACGGCTTGTTCACTTATGTTTTAATGAATGTGCGTAAGAAATTAAAATTATGTTTCCTTCTATAAATCCGGCAACCCTTTTATTTTGTGAACTCGCCGCATTAGTGTTGTATTAACTAACCCCCGTTCATCAAGTGCAATAAATTATAGTCAACCATATGTCAAATCGATTGCAGAGAAACGTCAAACAGAATTGCACTGTGTTTTTTTTTTTTAAACCTAATTTTTATCAAAAATTAATGTTTTTCTACATGTAGTGAATATTGAAACATTTCCTCGTTTTTATCTACGAAAGTTTATGTTGGTTTCGATTGCTTAATCATTGTGAAAATTAAAACAGAAATTTGGTAGCAGACATCATTGGAAGAGTCTATTGCAAGTTATGACTTGAAGTCTTCACGAGATATCAAATCAACGTTAAAACACAAAAATATATACAAAGTTATTGTTTTGCATGTATGTTTTGTGTTTGAATATTATTTACGACTTGTGATATTTATGACAAGTGATTTGCAGTTATATTGATTATTGACTGTTACCGGTAACTTGTAGCGCTTTATCATTACTAAAGCCTGGATCAGCCAGATGTAAACGTAAACGTATCTCTGCATAGCTGAATTAATAAGTTAAATAAGAACAGAAGATGTGCTGTGTTTTTTGTTTCATTCTTATGCATTCAATATAGAGCAGACGTAAATACACAACAAAAATCTGTTGTGAATAGATTTTCATTGTATATTTACGTTTGCTCTATATTGCATGCATAAGAATGAAACAAAAAACACAACACATCTCCTGTTCTTATTTAACTTATTAATTCAGCTATGCAGAGATACGTTTACGTTTACGTCTGGCTGATCCAGGCTTAATTCTGTTGAGATACGTTTTCTGCTTCGTTTTTTATTACAAATTTTTCTACAATTTCCTTTGATTCCTGACAGCCTTGGTGACTAGGTCGTCCAGCAGATAGTGGAAAACTGTTGACTAGCAAACTGTATCCGCTGAGCACAACCATTGAGTGCCTTCACGTGCTTCTGTTTGGGATGATATCATTTTTTACAATTGCTTATTATAACTTATTGCATTTGAAGACACCGGGTAAGCTAGCTTGTTATTAAAACAGTACCAGAGCAACTGTCGCCGCAGACACTAATATTTACGGAAAATGTGAAACGAACGCTCAAATTTATTTATGTTAAATAAAAACAATAAAAATAAAACAATAAAATAGATACCTAATAAAATGAATTGTATTGAAATCTTTTAAAATATTTCGTTTTTAAGATAAACAAAAGTCTTTAGCACAACAAAAATAGTGGTAAAAAGTGAGTGGGTGTCGAATAAAACAAGCTGTTTACGGCAAATTAAAGTTTAAAAAGAAGTGAGTAAATAATAAAACTAAAGTGATGGTAAATTTTGTGAAAAATCTTTGTTTGTATAGGTGTATCTGTGAGTAATTGTGTTTTGTTATGTATGTTGGTGGTTGTACTAGGTAGCGTAATGTTTTCATTCAAAGTGCTTTGGTGTTGAGTAAGAAAAAAAAGGGAAAGAAGTGGAAAAAATATAAAAGGAAACACAAATTAATGTCGGAATAAATCAAAGAATATTATATTTCGATTCTTCGCTCAAGCTAAGATCAAATGAAATTCATATTAAACATTGATTCAACGTTTTCCTACAAACGGTTGATAATCTTGATTCATGAAAGCCGACAGGATTTTCAACTGTCTCCAATGTGTATTTACAGACAAAAAGTGTTGCCAATAGTTCAGAAAAATTACAGACCTCACACCACCATTATGAATAAAGCAAACATTATCTTTTATATGAAAGTTTTTAAGGCGAAAAAATTAAAATCTAATAGTCACCAATATTTGTAACAACAAACGATGACTACATATAATAATACAAATTAAATGTTTAAATCGTTTAATTTATTAAGATGTACAAATCTTGTAATATGAGTAGGTACTTTACCTTTTGCAAATTTCTGATTATACATATTTACTTTGGTCATCATTTTCATAACTATTGTGGTTTTGAATTCCATTATACAAAGAATCGGTGTTAATAATTATTTTATAAAAGCATACCTATCATTTTACACATTTTTGTAGCCTAGAAGTGCAGTTTGCATTGAGTTATCGTCTTGTTAGTTGTTTTTATTACGATCCCGTCTATAAGGTAGTTTAACCCTTTACTGCCTGGCGTTACATATGTATATAAAGTGTGATTCATTTAGAGGTTTTTTTTAAATTTTTTTTTCTCATAATATCACCTTATTTTTATTCAGTATTGTTTGACAATCCATCATGGAAAAACTCACACCGCAACAACGTCTCCAAATTATTCAGCTGTATTACGAAAATCTGCGTTTTTGGGGTAATGTGAACTCTTCGTCGATAAGCCAGCTACGATTCAAGACTTGAAAGCTAACATTACTCGCAACGCTGGAAAGAGTGATCGAAAATTGGACCTTCGGAATGGACCGCCTACAGCCTAATAGCGGCCAACATTACAATGAATTTATCTTTAAAAAGTAAATGACAATAATTGTTTGTTCTTTTGGAACATAATAAAAATCGAGACATCCAATTCTATTTAAACTGTTTTATTTAAAATTAAAAAAAAAAAAAACAAAACTCTAAATGAACCTCACAACGAATATTTTCACTGCATACAGCGCCTATTTAATATAAGTAACCAAAATAACGACAAATTTTGTACTGAGATTAAAAAAAATTGGTGATTCCAAAAAAAAAAAAATAAAAATTTAATTTTTTAAAAATTAAGTTAGGAAATTAATACACCCAAAAGAATCCTTAGTTGATTGTAGCGAAACTTTCAACTATCTTGTAGGTGAAATACCCCTAACTAATATATAGTTGAATTGGTTTAGTTGGGGGTCAACTAAATATTAATTCAACTGTGAAGATATTTGCTAACAACGATTTCTTGGAAAACATTTAATGTAGTAGGAAACAACTACATCCCACTTAAAAATCATTAATGGAAATTACAAAAATCACAAATTTTCTTTTATTTCTAACAATAAATACAAACTTATTTAAATTTTTAAAACTTTATTTGAACAATATAAATCGAAACTTTTTTTAAAAATATCTTTCAAACGGGCTTTTGTAGAACTTGAATATCAAAATTTATTACAATTTCACCTTTATACAAAACAAGTTTTTCTTTCGGCATTTTTTTCTTTCTAAACTTCCTTAAAGTATCAGAAATTTTGTAAATTTATTTGTACTTTTTTTACTTCTATTTATTTTTTCTTTTCAAAAACAATTTGACATTTTTAAATATTTATAAATTTACAGGGTAACCAAAAAATTGTTAAATATAAAATAAAGTTGGTATTTACTATAATATTTATTTTAAATGTTTTTCAATATAAGTATAAAATTTCTTAACTACGCAACTATGGAATTTTTTCGGTGTAGTTTTAAAATTTTCTAAGAGAATAATTTAATAAAAGAGGCATAATCTTTCCGATACATATATTTTGGTTTTTATATGTTCGCTATATTTTCCGTTATTGGGTGATCCAATATTTTGAACATTTTTAAAAGTAAATATTTTGAAAAACCCCGAAATAAGTGTCCACAAATTTCCATCTACTATCAGAATCTACAACTATTATTAAACTCTGACTCTGCATGCAGTAAAGGGTTAAAATACTTTTTATTTTTTGCAAATGCAGTTTTTTGTCATTCTTAAGCTGCCTACACACTAGGGAACATACTTAAAAAAAGAGAGCATTTTTTGTGAATGTGTGAGTGCGTTTGTGTGTGTGTGAGTGTTGAGAGCGTGCATTTCGTGTTTACAAAATTTTTTGATATTTTTTGTTCCCTCAACCATGTTCCCTAGTGTGTAGGCAGCTTTATGAGTGGAATATAAAATACGAAAGTAATGAAAAACTCGTTTGGAATTCAATTTGCTGATATTAAAATATTTATCGTCAACAATAAGGTTGTTGTTTTCAACGTTGTAAAACATTGGGATTGTGGAAAAAGTGATTTCGTATTTTCATGGTAGGTACCACAGATTAATACCAGATGTGAAACCAATGAGAGGTGTCAAAAAAGTATTCTCGAACCGTATGGTTTTGTTTACATGGAAGTCAAGTCAAGAGGGAGATAACAATAAAAAATCTCCATACATTTTGTATTGCGCATTTTTTGTATATATCTGTCTCTTTTTAGATTATTGTGCTGTATCTTTTGTGTTTTTCTTAAATTTTTGTGTTTTGTTTTGCTCATTTTCTGTCGGCCATATTGCCCAAATCAGCTGATTCATATCTGGTATAATTTGTGGTAGGTACCTTGCAAATTATATTAAGACAGGTCTGGGTAAAGTCTATTTACAATTTTATTTATTAAATTCAACCGAAGGTGAAGAATATAGAAATATATTGATTAGTGTTTAAACAAAAAAATTAATGCAGTAAAAGTAAACCTTGGAACGTTTTACGATAACTCCTAAAATATTTCGGCTCTAGCGATAACCTGTTGAATAGACTGTGAACTAAACCGTTTTGAAAAAATACACCAAAAAAAAGTATTTTTTATAAATAAAAAATTTGTTAAGGCAACTTTTGTCAATTATATTTTTCTTTTTTGAAATTTTCAAAAAATTTTAACATTTTCGGGCATGTCGTTTGTATTCCTTCTTTTTAGGGTTCCCAATACCGATTTCGGTAATTCCGTAATTTTCGGCATTTGAGCCATTTTTACAAATTCGAAATACCGGTTGTAGGACGATACGGATTTCGGTATTGCATACATTTTTCGCTTCACTATTTTTATATTTTATCTCCTTTTGCGTGAAAATTTTATAATAATTTCCCATTAATGTTAACAATTTTTTTTTTTTGAAAAAACAAATACAATTTTATGCCGCTGGATTTTTGGAGAACGAAAATGGATATTAACCCAGCCGATCAATGAACTACAATATTTACAAATTACTCATAAATAGTATAACTCCAAGCTGTAATCATCGAAACATTAAAGTAATTTTCCACTAAACACTTTTTTGATAAATATATTATCCGTCAGAACACAATCCAAAACGAGTAAAAAGGTTAAAGTCGGGCATGCTGACTAATACCCTACACCAGTCTGACTTAAAGCCAACTAATGTTTGGATCCGAAATTTGAATGGATTAAAACGGACTTGTGTCAAAATTTTCTATAAAATCATAAAAGAATAGAAAATCGAAAATTTAGCCCATATGGGCGATAGGTCCAAATATGGATCGATCCTATCTAGAATCAATAGACTTTTTCTTTGGGACCATGTAAGTCAGCAAACCAAATTTCATTGAAATATCCTCGTATTTGCGACCTGCAGCGTGTAACCAAGCCAATTTTGGGGGGACGCTTATATGAGCACTAGGTCTAAACATGGACCGATTTTAACCAAAATCAATAGGCTCCGTTCTTGGGCCGACATAGGTCTGTGCACCAAATTTCATTGAAATATCTTTGTATTTGCGACCTGCAGCGTGTAAAAAATAAAATTTTGGGGGTACCCTTATATAGGCACTAGGCCTAAACATGGACCGATTTCAACCAAAATCAATAGGCGTCGTCCTTGGGTCGTCGTAAATCGGTGTACAAAATATCAAAATAACTTTATATTTGCGACCTGTAGAGTGTTCACAAGAGTGCATGGACAGACAGACGAACGGACGGACAGACGGACATCGTTAAATCGAAATAAAAAGTGATTCTGAGCCAATCGGTATACATACTATAAGGTGGGTCTAGGACCAATATTTTTTGGTGTTACAAACATCAGCACAAACTTATAATACCCTCTCCACGTAGTGGTGTAGGGTATAAAAAAAACAATTTGAAAATTTGTATAATTTTTTATTTCATTTCTGAAACAACTTCTTTTCAATATATTAGCTATATTTGTGCGGCAAGCTATCAATGTTGACTTACATATCGTTAGCTGAAATGCAAAACCACGTAACTAACATTTTTACTATTTTACAGGAGAAACAATTTTTTACAATTTTCAAGCAACAAGTATGTAGTTACGTGCTTTCGATTTTCGCTAATAATATGTCTAATTTTTATTATATGACAGTAAAAATTGGAGAAGACGTGGACCTCGTTGATATGCATCATAATCGATCAAAAAACCGATTTTGTATTTTTTGTTAGTTACGTGGTTTTGCATTTCAGCTAACGATATGTCATTCACATATAAATTTGACATTAGCCATCGTTTAGTGTTAACTCTCAAAGTTACTAATGTCAAATTTGTATGGGAATGACATAAGCCAACGTTGATAGCTTGCCGCACAAACACAGCTATTTAATAAATAATGTCTATGTGTTCGATTCAATATTTACCAAAATACAAAAAAATATATTAAAAAATTGCCAAATATTCGAAAGTTCGTATTAAAAACGAAAAATTATATTGAAATTGTTGAAAATTTTATAAAAGAGTAAATTTTCTTTTATAAACAAAATATATAAAAGAAAAACTATACTTTAATTATATATTACAGTATTGTTTTAATCGCATAATAAATTTTTTGGAAATTTTGTTTCATTTAAATTTTAGGAGGGTCGCACAGTATATAAAAACACCTTTTTGAGCAAATAACATTTCAAACCACAATTCTTAATATTAAAAATTCTTTTTTTGTGTTTGCGTTTACAAAAGTCGGCACAAATCCATCACGGCCGATTTCTGAATTTCAATTTCTAAATATTCTTATTTTTTTTGTGAATGTCGAAAAAACAAATTTTTTTAATTTTTTCTCAGAAAAACCTATAAAATATGTATGTAGATATGTACCTTTAATTAAAGGTATTTTATTCCTCCATCGGTGCCCTGAACATTATTTGTGTCTCCTATTATCAATTTAAGGCCCTATGCTCCTTATAGGAACCGAGGGAACATATGTATATTATCAATTTAATTTTCAAAAACGCATATTTTTATCTTGCTTATTTTGTACTATATTCCACTTGATCTTTTTTATGTGACAACTACTTCTTCCTTATTAAACTTCATATTATCCAATACTATAAATATTTTTTATTTATTTATTTATTTATTTATTTATTTATTTTTTATTTCTTTTCAAAAAGAGGTGGACTCTTTTTACCATAAAATACTTGCATTTATTTTAATTTTAAAATTACACTCAAACGAATAAAAATGGTATTTCTGTTCAGCATGTTTTTAGATAAGTATTTGATTAGATACGTATAATTCGGAGTAATCCATACCGCAGACCTTCCTTATGCATTTATTTCGGGTTTGAATATAAAAGTTTATTTTACACAGCTTTGTATATCAAAATGTTATATTTTGTCCAATTTTATCGCTTCAAATTAGGAAATTACTTATCCCCTATACTAATGATTGCATTTTTTTTTAAATACTTGTTTAATAATGTAATACATAATCGGAATCTAAATAACAAAAAATAAAAATTTTCATTTAGAATCGTGGTTTATATTGCCCTTAACTGCATTTACATTTTGAAATTAAATATGGGAAAAATTAATTGATTTTATTTGTTTTCTGATTTTTTTTATTTGCAGTAAATATTTGGCAATCCTAAATACTACAAATTCGCTGTGACTATATATATTATATAAAAGTATCCTTCGATAACCGGAAATTCAACATAAATGAAAATCTTTCAAATGGTTGTCAAAAGTATGGTGAAATGAAAAATAACACACCACTTTTGCTGTTAAGTGCTCTTTTTCTCTCTCTGCTCCACAATACTGCAATGAATATTTTTGAGTGAAATGTAAGCAAAACGCACGTATACGCGAAAGGAAGAACGTCGTGCACGGTAAAACACGAATATCATAAAAAATCTAAAAAATTAATATTGCAAAAATTAAAAAAAATTATATATAATAAGTATAAAATAAAATCAATAAAATTGCAAATTAAAAATTATACAGTTAACGAAGAAACTAAATAAAAATATATATAAAAAATATAAATCTTTAAAATAAAAATTTCGATTGCTAAAATTCTAACAAATAGTGCGTGTAAGAAGAAGTATTGTTTGTTAAGTAAGTGTATGTATGTCGGTCGGTCGGTACGAGTATAATGTATGTTGTATAAGTACATATTTTTGGGTGTGAAAACGAAAGTGAAAATCTAGCACAGCTACGAGGACCAACGAGGACGAAAAGAAGGCAATATTGTACTACATACTACTACACCAGACAGACATTAATACATCTATCTCTACGTAGGTATGTTCTATTGTATGTTTGTACGTAAAAGAAGTCACAGTTCCCTGATCTGTTCTCTTTTATGTCCACCATCACCAACGTCTCACATACATCTCTAGGGTGGATTAGTATTACATAAAAAAGGTGTAAATAAGTGCAAAAATAGCATAATGTAAAGGTTAAAAAAGTGAATAAAAGTTAATAAAATAAATAATTAAAAATATAGAATATTTGCCAGTCAATTAATAAATATAAACTTCTCCAAGTGAATAATCCAAAAAATATTAAGCCATTATACACATACACACATATGACTACGAATAAAATCAATTCTTTAAGGACATGACTGACTGGCTGTGTACGTGTATTTTTGCATATGTATGTGTAGATGAGCTAGTGCGTGT
Source organism: Leucophora obtusa (assembly GCA_949987735.1). NCBI lineage: Eukaryota > Metazoa > Arthropoda > Insecta > Diptera > Anthomyiidae > Leucophora > Leucophora obtusa. The sequence continues at coordinate 1,136,251 of OX465297.1, forward strand.
ATGTGACGTCAAAAGTCGTAATCATTGTTGTTATACATAGATATTATCGTATTTGTTGTTGTTATATTCCACGTTGTTGTTGCTTCTACCACCCCACTTGCTGTTAAAAAGGCTCATACATAATTTAAGCTCCTGTTAAGTTAACACAAAAAAAATCATCGAAAAAAAGAGTTTAAAAGAAACAAACACAAAAACGAAAGTAGAAGAACAGGCAACAAAACCAAGTGAGAGCAAGTGTATGAGTTGTGTTGTATGTTTTGTGTATTTTGAGTGAGTTTTTAATACACAAGTACTTTTACACAACCTCCTCCCCTCTACAAGGAATCATACTTAACCCCTTTGTTCACCTTGTTCGAAGCCAAATAGCAACAACAACAATAAATAGACAAAAAATACCATTATGGAGCAACCCAGCATACTTGTTAGAATTTTACACTCGATACCGCATGTAAACTATACATTTCAACGGGTTAATGACACCTTCAATCCGGACAGCGATGTTTACCTAGAGGTGAGTTGTTATTTTACTTTTATTTTGTTTCTTTGTTTTAACTATAAATTAGGACATTGTTATCATAACGATATTTTGAGACTTGAACAAAAACTCCACAAAATTAAAGCACTAATTAAACTTTTGCAAATATAACGCACGAAAAATTTTCGATTCAAGTTTTTGCTGACGTCGAGAATAAAACTCCTTTTGCAACTTTTATAGTTTTTCTGCAAAAAAAAAAATGCATAGTGTCTCTTGGTCTTTGTCTGGTTTTTTTTTTAACACAAAGCTACTGTCTCCACTGTTTTTACTGCTGTTGTGATAAGAACTTTAAAAAAGTTTTGCACAAAGAAAATAAAGTTTTATGTATCAACATATTATTCAAGTGTTCGTATTCACATGCCCACATCTTACTAAAAAACTACATACTAACTATCTTAGCAAGTTGTTTTTATAACAAAATTTCCCAGCAAAGTTTTTATATTATGCATCAAGACTTAAAAGAAAGTTCTCAAAATAATCTGCGATTTTTTGTTTACTTAAGACTATTACTCAGGATATGTCTATTCTACTAATGCAATGCATTATATTGTTACAATGAAAAAATTATTAGTGTCTGAAGACATATGACTTGAATTTATCTACCTTAAAAGTATCAGCTTACAAGGGATGGCTCCTGGGTCAGATATTAATTAACTTTGGATAAGTAGTACACAGTTTTAAAAACTTTTTGCTTTTTATGTTTTACTGTCTTTTTTAGCGCCAGCCACCAAGAAAACATATTCGCGCTGACAATAATACCAATAAGGGAATAACTTAAAATACCGTTAACCCTAAAATACACTAACGAAGTTTGGGTCATATTCTGAGAGGCGGATCAAGGCAAAACTGCTAAAAAACAGGGTGTTCAATGAAAATCTTAAACCGAAAATATTTCAAAAACTAAACGCACGATTTCAAAATGCCAGATTTGTGTTCAGTGTACCAAAATTATATGGATGCTTCAGTTGCCAAATAGATTAACTCCAATTTCTGAATTTTATAAAACTTTAAAACACTTTATGACTCCTAACTTTATAGTATTCAAAATAAATTTATCTGATAATAAATATTAACACTAATACCCTTATTCTAGGAAAATGTGACAATTTGTTTTATCATTAAAATTGTTATGTTTCTTGTTATAGGAATTTTTAAAAAATTTGTTATGGTATTCAAGTTTTTTTGTGGCAAGAAAAAGTTTTTAGAATTTCACCATAAAATGGTGAAAGCTTTTTCTACAAAAAAAAAAAAAAATAAAATGAAATTATCAAAAAATCGTAATTTGTGAAAAATTAAAATTTTTTGATAATTTTATGAAATCTTAAATGAAATGAAAACTAAAAAATATGTCCAGGAACCGCAGAACACGAGACAACTAGTTCTAAGCACTTGGAGTTTTCTTTAAATTTTCGAATCAAGCACCCTGAGCTTATTGCTGTCAACTTTAGCCTCAAAAAAACCATGTTAATACATAATCTTTTGGAGGAATTTGCAGGAATTTTAGAATCGGTAAAAGGTTCAACGGATCTAACATCTTAAAGGAACATCCTAAAAGAGGAATGAGGTACTTCATATGTTATTTCTCTGAAGAAACATTACAATTTTCTTCAAAAGAAAACAAAATTTTTATGTTTTAATTTGTTAACAAATGAAAATATTTTTTTGTTATGTGGTTTTTATTACATGACAATTTTGTCAAGGTTTTGCTGTGGCAAGTTTTTTCAGAATACCAAAATTACAATAATTTCCATTCACCACAATTTTGTTAAAGCTATAAAGTTTAGAATAAGGGTATAAATGACAAAACCTATAATTTAACAGGAATTTAAAAAAAAACAATATATCGAGCCATAACCGCCAAAAAAGCTTAAGTGACATGATTTTCGATTTTAATTTTTTAATAAAAATCTATAGTTCTTAATCAATGGCATCATCTCCCAAAATTTTTTATCTCTGGGAAGTCCCGTTACGAATTTAAGCAAAAGGCAAAAATATCTTAAGTGCCAATTCCTATTCACAAACTACAGTTTATTTACATTTTTCGTGACCGCAAAGTGTCATTTAAGATAGTTTTTCTTTATTTAACCACATAAAACTTAGAAACGCTCGGGAATCTATTATACACCGGGAATCTATTATAAACACTGAATATGAAGAAGATATATTGCAAGAGGAGCTGCGTTAAAGGCACTTGTATTTTCGTTATATAATATGATCAGATCTTCAAAGAATGAATTCTATTTTGAATGAAGTCCCTAGAAACTATTCGCAGAGACTTCATTCTTTGGAATTCATTCGATCGAATTCACTTTTAAGAAATTCAATCAATTTACCTCATTCGATTTTATCAATCATTGAAGTCAATCGTCAAGAATTCATTAAATTTCTTTCTCATCTGAGTGACAATTTGGATCGATCATTCGTTTTTTATTATTTGATTGAGCAATTTGGGAATGACATTAGATTTTCTTCATTCGATTTCAAAAATTTGTAAAATTAACAATTATGTTATTTTATTACAGTAAAGGAAGAGTAAAGAAAGAAAACAAAAAAAAATGATAAAATTCACCGTTAAAATATAAGGCTTGTATTCAAAACAATTTTTTGAATTTTATTACAGTTTAATAAAACAAATTAACATCTAAAACAACAACAAAAATCGTTCAATTAGCCTCTAATAAGAAAAAAAGTTTTTTTTGAATAACCATGTAAATTTGTATGATTTCTTAGTTTAAACAATTCCTAAATTTGTTTTTTAGTTTTCTTATGTTTATAAACGAATATCAAATTGTTTTCAAAATTTTAAAATCGAATGTCATTCCTAGATTACTTAATCGAATGAACTAGAAATTGATTGAATTCGTAACGATTGAATTCGGTGATTGAACAAATCGAATGATGAAAACATTATTGAAGTCTTTAAAATTAAATCGAATGACACTAATCAAGACTCATTCGATGTGTAAAATTGAGAATTATTCCATAGTCAATCAGCATTAAAAATAGAATGAGGGAATGAAGTCTTTTGAAGAACTGCCTTTTTTATATAAAAATGTTGATGTAATATATCTTGAAATGCAATTCATGATATGACACATGTTTCTCTAGCTCCAACATAGACCGTACACGTCATTTTCTGGAATAACAGCTGTTTTTGGACGACCTTCAGAAATTTCAGCATGGGTCGACCAAGATTTAATTTTGGAAGCCAATAATAAATATTTAGATTATCACCAAAAGTCAAGACCAAAACACTCCTGCTGCATCAAGCTAACTTTAGAATTGTAAAAAATAATCAAACGAAAATTTCTGGAGTAAATTTCATATTTTTGTTTTAGGCAAGGAACATATAAATCAGGAAATATAAACTGACTTTTCGGCCGTTTCCAAGGCTGGTGAGCGGGGGGCTAACCTACCCGGAATTTTTAAAAAATTTTTTTATCGGGTGTTTAACTTAATAATTCGGAATTTTTGGCAAAATTTGGGCATTTAATGTAAAACATTGGTACAATATAAATTTTGTCAAAATATTGGCCATCGTTAGCTATGAACTTTTCCCATCTCTCTGGCAACATATGGATTTTTGAGGACAAGAACGAATCAAGCTTTAACTCGTATACCCAATTTCCTTGCTTTTCGATGAATCCTGCTACTTGCAAATGTTTTGAAATTGCTGTTTGAGTGACTCCCAATGATTTGTCAAGTTCTTTTTGAGTTTGACAACCATCTTCATGGAGTAATGCCTTCTATTCATCATCTTCGAACTTTTTTGGCTAACCTGGGCGGTATTTGTCTTCCGTGTCAAAATCAACTCTTCTGAATCGCACAAACCATCTCTCGCACGTTGAAATCGATGGAAAATATTCAGGATAAGCTTCGGTGAGCACTTGACGTGCTTCAGCTGCACTTGTTTTTCAAATTGAAGAAGTAAAGCAAAACTTCCGGCAATTTCTAATTCAATTGCTTTGTTGGCACAAAATTCGAGCAAAAACAAAACTTTGTTGTTTACACTATTTTGTTCAATGACTAAGTGAGAATATATGATTGATGTTTACCATCCAAAATGCCATATAAGTTATTAAAGACACAAACCATGTGTAAAAGATAAGCCATCTGTTGTGAATCCCGCATTTTTAAGTTAATTAAAATAAAATTTTATACGCATTTCTGACTCAATAATGGGCTCAAAAGGAATATTTGTTTACGTTTTTCTATGAAAGTGGATCGTCAATAAAGCCCAGGGCGAGAAAGTTCATGCACTAAAATTCGTGTTTTAAGTACATAAAATATATATGATTTGCATTAAAATTTTAAAAATATGCATTGTTATTTATTTCCGCGTTTTTAATATTATTTTTACTAAGTAGCATAGTATTACCTTAAAAATTAGTTTAAACATTAAAAACTATCGTTTATCATCACTGAAAAATTAGTAATGGTATTTTAGTAACACTTTCCGTCTTCATGATAAAAAATTTAAGAAAACAATTTTTTTAAAGATTTTATTAATGACCAAGTCCATAAATTTCTATTTTGTTTCGGGCTGTTTTTTTTTTAAGATTTAAATTGTGTAAAAACTCAGTTTTAGTGAGAATCAAAAAAAATAGACCTATTTAATTTTGAAAATATATTAGAAAAAATATAATTTGTTGCATAATTTGTAATTCGATTTCGAGAATAATTGGATTTATCTATTACATATTGTCAATAAAAAGACTTTAATTTTATTGTGGTATTTGCCGTTTTTTTAAGGTCAAAATTAAAAAAAAAAATAGAAAAATTTTAAAATAATCAAGAAAATAAAAAAATACTTTTTTAAACAGACTTTAGATTTTGTATTAATTTCATAAAAATATTGCTAGGATGTATAGAGTCTGAAACAAAATCCAGCACAAAAATGTTCTAAAGATAAAAACAAATATTTCTTTGTTTATAATTTGATAAAAGTTCTAAATGGAAAAGAAACATCAATTTCTGCAACAAAAACAATATTCGAGTGAAAAGATAAAAAGAAATATGTACTTCTTGTTATAAACTAAAATAATTTGTTCTTTTTCTTGATATTTAAGTGATAATTCAGCCTTGTATTTAAGTCGTGTATTACAGTATGTATTAATAATGCATATTTATGTACGGTTGTATATTTTAACAGCTATACATATTTTAGTTTAGGGTAAATGTTTTTTTAAGTAACGATACCTGCTGTGTTTATGATTTATTCCGTACTTAATATTTGCGTTGTTTTCCGTATCTTCTTTTATTTTTTGTTTCGTTTCGACTAACAATTCGTTTGCATTTGTATTTATTTTTATCACTTCAAACTATACATTGCATCCTATAGTCTTAGTATATGTAAGTATATTTAAAAGCAAACGGCATATACATATAACAGTTATTGTTCCATAAAATCCACTGGATACTGTTTTTTTTTTTCTTTTCTATGACAAGTACATGTGAATAAGTACTTTTTCAAGTGCCTGACTGACTGACTTCCTTTGCTATTTATGCTATTTAGACATGTCCTCGCCGGCAAAACAACAGTGCGACAATTGGTTGTCATTTAAAATGTCCTTGAATTGTGTTATAAATCACACCTCAATAAAACATAAGAGAGAAAAACGATTTTATTTTATACATAAGAAAACAGCATTCAAATCATAAAGAATGCAAACAACGTCATTATATTAGGAGAGATGTTAACAAGTTTAATTTTATCTAGGTTAAGTCGGGATATTTGTTAAAAGGATATGCCTCAGACTAGATAGTTATCTTATTTGTGGTTATGTCTGAATGATTCTCATTGAGGTTTCTGATATCGTGAAACTTCACAGTGACTCACGAATAATGTGTAGTGCATTTGCTAAGCATAGAAAATAGATTCGGTGCTGACAACTTGCATTTGTAGCCATTTGATTCAGTTATGGTAGTCGAGTTTTTCAGTTGTGACAACAGAAAACTATTTGAGGCAGGACTAATTTGACTGTGACAACGGAATTTCAGTTGCTTCACGGATAATTCGGTAGTCGAAACCGAAAAATTTATTTGATGCAACTTAACCATTCTATTGGCAACGAATTGGTTTGTCAGCACCAAATCTGTTTTCTGGGTGTAGATTTTTGTGATGTTGTTTTTTTCAGAACTTTTTGAGAGTTTTTTTACAGGTAATTTTAAAAAATGTCAAACTATTTAAATAAAAACTCATGAAAACGACATTAACATATAACCCCATTAACAAGAAAACGCACACCGAGGAAAAAATCGTTGTCTCAACCGATTCATATGGTTGCTGCAACCGAATTTCTCTTGTCCCAATAAATATTTTTTATTAATACAAATTTTATTTTAACATTTTAAAACTTACCACTATTGGTAGGTGTTTTGCATTGGAATATTCCGTGTATCGGAGGTTTCACTGTATATCCTGAAGTCATGGCCGTTAATCTGGCTACAAATTGTTTATTGTTCAGTTCCCTGGAAGAAAAAAAAAATAGATAAGAAGAGTCAATAAGATAAGAGGAATTAAGAAGATAATAGAAATTTATTTGAATACTGGGAAGAGTTTTTCAGAGTTAAATTTTTTCATTATTTAGAAAGTTGTTTAGAAAGAGTAAGGAAAATTGAATTTATTATTGATTTCACCCTGTCCCACAGTGTGTCCAAAATCACTTTTTTGAGCAAATATTATTTCAAAAAATACAAAATTCTGCACGAATCTGTCACGGCCGATTTTTAAATTTCAATTTCTAATTTTTTTTTTTTTTTTTTGTGAATGTGGAAAAATACTCATTTTTTTTAATTTTTTCTCAAAAAAACCAATAAGAATTTGGGGGATTTAAATGGCATGTACCTTTAATTCAATGTATTTTAATCCTCTATGGGTACCCCGAACAAAAAATTAGTATTTATTTATTTGTGTCTCCTACGATTAATTTAATTTTCAAAAATTGGCATTTTAATTTCCTTTTATCTTCCTTATTTTGTAACACTCGGTCTTTTTTATATAACAACTACTACTTACTGCCTTACTATACGTCATATTATCAATTAGTACTTTAAAATTTTTTTTATATATTTTCTAATTTCTTTTCGAAGACAGTTGGACTATTTTTATCATAAAATACTTGCATTTATTTTATATATGTATACTGATATGTACGTATTGTAAATGTATGTAAATTAAAGGTATTTTAATCCTCCATCGACCTCTTAACCAAACTTTTTTTAAATTTTTTTTTGTATGTTTTTGTGCAAAAAAAACTAAACATTAGTAAGATAAGAACAGCGAAATTAAAATTGTTTAGTTATATGAAATGCACATTTTGTTATTTGAAGAAAAAATTATTGTTTGAAGTAAAACTCCCGGGTAAAAATCTTAATATGGTGTTATATACAATTATATCTTATTTGATAAGTCCGCATATACAACGATATACAACTTGATCCGAAAAATGGGTCATCTATATGCGTCTAATGATATCAAATTAGATATAATTTGATACACTTTGATCCGAGATTTGTCCATATCCAGCACATCAAATTATATCTAATTCGATATAAAATTTCGAAATAAAAATATCTTTTTACGCACACCAGCTATTAAATTGACATTGAAATTTCTGTAGTTTGAACAATTTCAAAGGCCCAAATTTTATAACATAAAATAAAAATTTATTTGAATGCTTTTGTCTTCTAAATCATACACATAATTTTTTTTTTTTATTAACTCTTAATTTGCAGAAAACCTAATTTGATGTTGAACTATATATTAATTTGTATGGGATTATATAGAAAGTTATATAAAATTACAGGAATATATTTTAAGTATGACGACACATACAGTGTTATATAACTTAATATCGAACCATATGTAATCATATCGGTCACTACATATATTTTGATTAGTTTTATATGGCTTATGTAGTTATATATGGAGTCAGATTTTGGGATATGTTATAACATCAATTACCAACGAATGCATGGCATTTAAAGATGGCATTTTGTGACACAAATTTTGTGGCAACAGTATTAGAGATGCCAAATTTATCTCAAAACTTTTGCTGCACTGAACTGTTCTCTTTCAAATTTAAAACAATTTCAAATGAAATGCAAAACGAAAAAAATTGCTTTATCCAAGGAATAATATATTTGAATAATGTTGTCGTGTATTATTTATTAAGTTTTTTTTTAATTTTAATTTAGCCTGATTTTATTTAAACAATTAAAATATATACACTATTTACAATTACTAGCAATTTATCATATACAGTTTTTTTTTTCTTTTGCACTCAATTATGACCACCACGCCTTACTTAAAAAAAAATATAGTTTTTTCTTTGATTATGACGTAAAAGCTTGAAAATATAACATAACTGTAGCCGAAGTACAATTTTGCATTGCAACGAACTTGTTTTAATTCATGTGATGTGAACTGAATTTAACTGTAAAAAAACAGCAACAGCATACATTTCGTTAAACGAAAACGTCAGAGACATCCTTGCCATTGATTGTCCTACTTTTTGCACTAAACTGCACGTCATTGGTTTCAACAAAGTGAAAAAATCCAAACATTCCTATTATTGTTGGTTTTGTTCTTGATGATGATAATGTTATTGTTGCTGTTGTTATTATTGTGGTGGTGCAAAGGCAAATGAATGAAAAACTTTAGAGATTAATCAGAACTGGGTCGACAACGACACCGAGAGTTGCTTTTTCATATATTTTGTATGGGAAGCAAAATGTCGTCATGTCGTCCGGCGATTCGTCGTCGGAATAGAATCTATTCTATTTTCGTGACGACACACTAATACACACTTAAAATATTTGCCAAATTGTTGCCATATTTTTAACTAATTAAAGATTGCCATTAGAACAGAGTTGTTAGAAATTCGTATTAGAGGTGCAAAAATTCGTACTTTGTTTACAAAAAATTATTTTTTGGACAGAAGAAATATAATTGAAATTTAAAATACATAATTTACGGCAAAAAAGCTAATTAAATACAATAAAATATAAAGCAACAAGAATTAGTTAAAGACCAATTGAATTGGTGAAGAATTGTGGTGAAACAAATACAATAATACTGCATTTAGACAGAGGGAAAGCTACCTAGTTTTTGGCTATTGCTAGTTTTTAGTTGTCAAAACGCATATATAAAAACAATCAAAAACTAGCTTTGTACAAAAGCTAGGTAGTTTTTGCTCAGTCTAAATGCAGTATAATATTCTTGTTTTGCTTTCCTTTTTTTCTAAACGTCAACAAATGTCGACGGTCGATTGTCGCTGAATTTAAATTAATCGTGACGACTTTTGCTGTCGTCGGTCGACAATCGACCCAGTTGTGATTAACCTCTTACTCTCTGCATTGGCAACATCAACAAATGACTTGAAAATGTATGTAGTAAGTAACCAAACGTCATCAGCAGGGCAGCGACTTTCATCCAATAAAAAATCGAAAATATGCACTATAAACCCAAAAAATAAATATTTAAAATATGTCGATTTTTAAAATTTATATTCATTACGCGAGAGCATTAGTTTCAAACTGAAATACAATAGCACGATGCTTCTTAATTTAAAATGTGCTATATCAAGGTGTACAAATTCGTCCTTCACCTTATTTTTAATTAAATTATAATTTTAATTTAAAGAAAATATGCAAAATATGCAATAAATATCATAAGACATAAAAAATATGCACTCAAAAACCAAAAATGCGGAAATATGAATAATATGCAACAACCAATCGATATCATTTTGTTCCAAATTAATTAATTGGAAAAAGTATGCCAAAATCGTTTTTAGCTACTCACTAGAAACAGAAATTTGCATGAAAATCGCTGCCCTGGTCATTAGTATTATTATGAAGGATAAATACAAGCATAAAAAGAAATGGAAAGCATCACCATACTCTTCATTTTCCTTTTTCTTGCCCAACCTAACGAGAACACTGAAAATTAAATTAATCTTTTTCCATTATGCTGATAATGAAGTTTCATCATCAAACGTACATATTATGGCTAGAAAGTTTGGTATGTTACCATAAGCATATAAAATTTGGATTATTTTGTTTCTTTTGAGAATTAAAGTATGTTAACTAACAACATCTATTCAAAATATAGTTAGTATCTTTGTACAATAGTATGAGCATCATAATGTACTTATACAATTCAGTACGTTTCTATTTCTTATACATATTCTCTTTACAATGCAAGTTGTACTTATTTGCGGCTTTTTGTCATATGCCCTCTAGAGGCTTACTTGCTCCTTTACCCCTTTTCTTTCACCATTTGAATTATTATTATTTTGTACTATAAACTATAGATAAATACGTTGTAGATGCTTGACCTAGTTGCATGACCTGAATGTTTATATAAAATATGCGAAAATCTTTTCAATATGCCTTTTTTCTATTATGTCAATTTACATAATTTGAACTAAGGGATTTACAAATAACTACGAACACGAATTGTTTGTTTGTATGTACGAGCTTGTGAAATAATCGGATTTTATATGAATTAATTCATAGAAAATATTGTTAAAATTATGTTTACATTTTCATCAAAATCAATCGTCAATATGCATAAATAGCTCTAAAATTACTAAGTAGTTTATAAAAATAGTAATTTAATTTGGAAGTTGTCTGAATAAAATTTTAAATATTTTAACATGGTTTAAAGTATTTGACAGGTGACATTTATTGAAATTGGATTGAGATTTTGCAACATGTAACCAGGCAGAAATTGTCAACCGTACCAAAAAAGAAATAGTACTAGCAAAGCATAGTTTTTTTTTGTAAGACCCAACCTGTAACCTCATATATTTATTAACGCTCAATATTACACGTTACATAATTTTATTTTTACAAATATCGAATAGAAAAATTTTTTAGATAAAAACCGTAATATCTCAAAACTAAATATTTCTACTTATAACATTATGTGAAAGGGACACTGATTAAAAGATCCCAGCAAAAATATTTCTATCAAAAAGTGCTTCTAATTCGGCATTTTCATCGTTTCTGCTTTAAAGCCACATTGTATCTCTTGTAAGCCCGAAGTCATCTTTAATGATATCATAGATGGATACCGACGATATACCAATTCCTCGCAACAAAATATGCTGCTTTCGGGTTGGATTTCAACGAAGATCTAGTCCGGTGTACTACTCCATCAATATCATCAAATAATTTCACAGTACGATAGACAAAGTTAAGTGTGACCCCGAGCCTTGAAAATGTTCGAAAAATGTCGACCATTTGCAAACTATACTTTCTTAGACCAATTGCGACAATACCGCTTTTAATATATACGAGGGTGTATCAATAAGTCGGTGACTTTTTCAATGAAACACAGTTTTTTAGCAAAAAAAGTTTTTATTTTTCAACATAAGCTGTATTTTGTCTTATGCCTATTAACGTTAAGTATTTAAAGCAAAACTACGTTAAACCGATTGTAGTATAAAAAAAATTTTAAATAGGTTATGTTTATAATTTTTCCGTTATAATCGAACGTACATCAGCAAAAGTTTTTAGGAAGTAACGCGAACAAGTTACGTTAGATGTGAAAATGTATAAACGTTGAGTTTTCAACGCTGATAATTATGCGTGTTGAAAGTTAACGAGCATACAAAAAAAATGTGTTAGTTTTCGTCTTAAACGCGTTTTTATGCACTTTAATTTTTTTATAAGTTAACGGTCGTTAAGTCGAAAACACAGCTATAGTCTCCTTTTAGCTTACTACACTCCTTTCCAACGATTCTTCCATTTTTTTATTCCTTCCAAAAAATAAGATTTTTCAAGGTCCTCATTAGTTTGAGCAATAATTTCATCGTTGGAGCTAAATCTCTTTCCAACGAGCCATTTCTTTATGTTTGGAAATAGAAAATAGTCACTGGGGGATAAATCAGCACATCCGGTATCAAATCAGTATATCCGGTATATAAATCAGTATAACTCAGTAAACCACTTTTTTACCATTGAAGTTGATGGTGTAGACTCCCCATAGTACTTATCAAGCTTTTTCTTGGTTTGAGTGACGGTTTTTTCGCAAAAAATAATGTTTGATGAGCACTCGAAATTCTCTTTTTTCATTGTGTTCAACATATTTAACAAGTACACATATTTAACAAGTTTCTTAAGGAGTATTAATATCAGCTATAAACATATTTAGGATTTGTCATGTAGTACATCTTTTCATAAAATATTTCAAAGCTTTAGAAAAAAATATCTTTCACTTTTTTATAATTTAGTTCTGTGAAATTTGTATTTATTCCCCCAAATTTTCTATAAAAGTTAATACACCCACTTATAAGCTGTTAATAACAAAACTGGTATGATAACATTAAAAGAGCCTCTTAACAGACAAAATTGATTTTTAAATTTCCTCAAGAAATGTAAAATACTGTTAGATAACGACATATGCAGTTATGGATTCGAAGTGTATTGGTTTCTTGTTTTTATTTTATAAATGCCGCCACCGCCCTTTATTATGATACTCAATGGACTCGTTTAAACTTTCTTTGTGTTGGTTAAATAACATAAACATTTTCAATATGTTCATTGCTGTATGGAATAAGATATAGAGTAAGGGAATAAATGAAGAATGACTGATATGCTGGTCAGATAAAGTGTTTTATGTACATACAATATGTTTTTTTATATTTACGAACATTAAATAATAAATTCAGTCTATATTGAATTCCTTTTCAATACATAAATATATTTTTTCTTGTTTGCACTCATTGTTAGTGTTATTTTCACAAAGTTCTAAATTCAAAACCATCATAAAGTGCTTTTGTGTATTCTTCAGTTGTAATCACTCAAAGAAAACATGTGCATTCATAGCATTTATTAACGCAATTTACTGATAAATACGATAATGATATTTTTATGACAAGTAGGTTTTGTACTGCACATATACATAAAGCTGCCAAAGAATTACATTGTGATAATAGAAAAAATGCATGTAAAAGTGATTTGTTTCTAATAGTATTGCTACAAAAAGTATTATTTATTGAATAACGAATACTTATATGCAATGGTGTGTTAATGTTCCTACTACAAAATAATATTCAAAAGATTTAAAAATATTTTTCAAAAGCATTTGAAATTTATTGTATTTGTATGTAATCAAACTTCTAATTTATTTTACTCTTTCAGTTAATTTAACTTGTAAAATTCTTTTACTGCACAGAGAGAATTTTACTTTATTAAGAGTTTCTTGCATTAAAGGAAGAAACTCCATTAAAAACTAGTATGAAATTTTTCACTAATTAACTAATGAAGCTTTCCTTCAATCATTGATTTTATGCAAAATTTCATTAATATCAAGAGAATAATTCTCTAAGTGTGTATATAATTTTAAAAAAGAAATGTTTTTAAAGCAACCTTGAAGCATCTTCAGCATTTGCGTCGGCGCATCATTCAAACAACAGCTGCAATTAACGAAGGCTGTACTAGGAACCGTAAAATTAAGAACAATTATCAAGGAATTATATTTACACTATTCCTTACAACCCCTATTGCATTTTTTAGATCTATATTAAGACACTTTGTAAGTATATTTATATTTAATGCAGACAGACTATGATGACTCATAAGCAGAATTGTGAATAAGAGAAATGACAGACTATGGTAATAAAATAAATAAATATATTGAGGGTATTTAATTAATAATAAAGTTAATAATATTTTTTCTATTAATTTGCTTCAAATTTCACACAATTTAATGATTTTTAAACATAAACCTACAAAATGCGACGAATTCAGAAAAAAGTTAACTTTCTTTTAATCAATATACGACTTGATCTGCACAGATTCAGAGAAAGTTCAAGGAAAAAACAAAAAAGTGTATAATTACACTATTTAACATATGTGATGTTTTTGAAGAATCTCCTCTTGTAATAAAACATAAAATTTTGCTAAAAATTTATTCAAGGTCAAAGGTCAAAAATATGTGATTTTGGCCAAATTGGATGATAGTATTAAGTTTTGTTTTTTTAACTAGCTGTAATAAAATTACTTACGATTTTTTTTAACTCAAATGAAAGAGATTGTTTTTCGAAAATTTTGTAAAACTCCGACAACGTTAACACTTTCTTTACCAAGGTCAAAGGTGAAAAAAAAGTTGTCCCCATTACTCTGTTAGCACCAAATTTTATATATTTTCATGTCAAATGGCACTTTTTTTACATTTTCAAAATTTGGGATCATTTTGACCCCATGTGCCTATAAGGGTTAATTTATAATTTTTTTGTTACTATATATAAAATTTCGACAATCTCTTTTATCTCAATTAAAATAAAAATCGGAAGTAATTTTATTACAGCTAGCTAAAAAAAAACAAAAATTAGGTATGTTTACATTTCTAGTAAAAACTAGAAAGTGTCGAAGAATTACAAAAAATGGTATCAAAAGTAGTAAATAGAAGCCACTGAATTAAAAAAATTGCACATTTCACGGTGAAAACGAATTTATGATAAAAAACTAGTAAAAAATATTAAAAATTAGCATGTAAACAAATATATACAGTAGACGCTCGCAAATTAGAGCTTTCAGTAATTCGAACGTCCAGAAATTAGAATCAATGTTTGCAATACATTTAATGCTCTGAAATTCGAATTTAAAATTCTAATTTCTGAGCGTTTTTTTTTTTTTGGTTATTTGAATACACAGGAAATCCCCAATTTATTTTTATTCTGTTTGAATAAAGTAAAACTAAAAAGGGGAATCACCAAATTATATATGTTTTTCCCTATTTGTTTTTTTTTGTCGCATTTATGTACATTTTTGGCTAGTTTATTTGTGAAATTTGATACGCGTGTACATATTATTTGGCAGTCTCTATTAAATAGTGAAAGTGTATCATTTAAAATGTTAAATAAACGTAAAAAAAACACTTTATCATTGGAAACGAAACGAAAAAAACGTCCAGAAATTAGAATAATTCAGAAATTAGAATTGCCTCAAAAACAAAGCGGTTCTGATTTGCGAGCGTCTACTGTATATATATATTCCCATCGTTCCTATAAGGAGCATAGGGCCTGTAAAGAAATAGACATATTAATACTATCAGGCGGTTTTCATCGCCTCTTTCGTACCTTGACAATTTGTATCGAAATTGTTAGCCTTTGAAGACGTGTGTAATTCTTATGGCTGAATTTTCGATACAAATTAAGAAGATAGTGATTTAACAGAGGTAGGGAGAGTTTGATAGTCTTTTAATTATATAGTCGTTGATACTATTATCTATAGTTTTTAGTAATTTCAAATTTTTTAAGAAAAATTTAGTAAAATTTGAACTTTTTACTTATTATATGAACAAATTTTTCAGATCTGGTGTTTATTTTTATGAAGATAAGGAATTTTGAAATCTATCTATTTTTGGCGTTTTCCCCACCTTTTTCTGATATTTATGCAGTCTGTGTCAGTTTTTAAGACCAATACTCATGAAAAAGGCAGAACCTAGATATAGTCTCATTTGTGAAAATTAATGTGTTTATAATTTTAAGAGAAAAGGGTTTATTCTTCTTCTTAACCTCAATTCTACTAAACTGACAATATTTGACAGCACTGGAGCTGCTAAACAAGAGAAGCACTTTAAATTTTTGTCAAAATCATTGGAGTTAAAATTGATATGTTTGACACATAAATACAGCTATGGGTTTTGAACCCCCATCATTATGTTTTAATGTATTTTTAACAAAATCCCTTTATTCAGTGAACATTTGTATTTGCTTACAAATTACTGACACTAAATGACTAACGGAAACCTACAAAGTGTCAAAATAAACTTTTTTTAATAGTTTGTCACAAATCAGCTAATCGGCTTATTTTTATTTGTCGTTCATAGAAGGTGTGAAATTTAAAACTTTTTTTTTTTTCATTTCTGTTTAGCAGCCAAATTGCAAAATTTATATCCACTAAATCAACCAAATAAGCCCTCAAAACTGAATTCATGTTTACAAGTGTGCGTGTGTCTTTATACATATGAAAATGATACTTCAAATCTCAATTTATGTTTCAAATTTCACTAATTAACAACATGTTGTTTAGATTAAGTTTTCTAATTAAATGACTGGCAAACAATTTTTGAAAACTTGATTGTCTCGAATATATACACAAATATTAACACTTGTCTTCCCAGCGCAGTTTTAAAGTGAGCAAATGTAGTAGTGGACTTTCAAAAATTAAAAAAAAAAATTGTTCTTGTTTGAAAATTTGTAGGTTTTAAAGTAGACATACCTACATAGTTGTTCACATCAAACAGTTTAGAAAATAAAGAGATTGCAATCTTCGCAGACAGTGGGGAAAATGTGGCTGCAAATAGGATATTTAAATTTTTCGAGCCCTTTTAATGATAAAATGATATTTTTATTTACTATAATTTGATAATTTGCAAAATGAATACCTTTTATAAAAAAAAAATAATTATTTAAATTTAAAAATATTTTTTGGTTTTTTTATCGCGGTTACAAAAATATCAACAAAAAAAATTAAATTACTAACATTCTGACAATGATGAGCGGTAAATTTTCGTGTTTAAACAAAGCGTTTATAAAATCCAGAATATGCAATTCTCTCAGTTAGTGAAAAATAATTTATAAAATTTATTTCGCCATATTTATTACGATATAAGCATAATATGCATCAATTCATCTTTGGTTTTCCTTAAAATTAGCCCGTTTCCTGCTTGCAATCACAGGGTGTTAACATAGGGTGCGAGAATTACATACACATTGCTTTGCATAACTTTTAGTTCTCTTAAGGTAGCGTTTACATCTGCTTCGAAATCTCGAGGCAAAACGTCATCTAGAAACACCACCTTAACCTAAAGCCGCATTTCAAACAACCATTTTTACAACGTATGCACATACTGAAAGCTTTTTAAAATGATTTAAACAATTCTAAAAAAATATAATGGGAAGATTCGGTTTAATTAAAAAGAAACATACATACACACTACATACATATTTACATAGCTTGTGATACTCGTATGGGTTGTTGTTCAAATGTGGTCTTTACTTTATTACAGTTCATATTTTAGAAACTGACAAATAGCTGAGAATTTAATTTAATTTGATTTAAATGTCTTTTTAAATAAACGAATTAAATTATATATTTGATTCAATACAAGCACAATACATAGGGAGATTTTGTATATGGCTGAATACGAATTGTTTTGAATTTAAATAATTGTACGTGTTGAAGAATTTGTAATAATACAATTACTACTGTTCTGTTATCCGATTTCGCATATTACATTTTCTTAAGTGAAACAAGTAGAATACAAAATATTCACAAAAAAAAATGTTTCATCGATTCACGGTTCTCAAAGAAATAAAAAAACACAAATTTTATTTGTAAAAATTTTGGGCTTTCTAAAAATTTATATATTGCAACACCAGTTTTACTGGGTTACCACCACAAAACAAAAAAAACCGTTTATTTAATATTTCAATAAACTAACATTTAATACAAAATATTCACAAAAAAAATGTTTCATCGATTCACGGTTCTCAAAGAAATAAAAAAACACAAATTTTATTTGAAAAAATTTTGGGCTTTCTAAAAATTTATATATTGCAACACCAGTTTTACTGGGTTACCACCACAAAACAAAAAAAACCGTTTATTTAATATTTCAATAAACTAACATTTGAAGAATTTGTAGTACTCGTAATGGATCGCTCACCCTAGTATTCATTAGCACTTTTAAATTTTGTATTATATTCAAAACCAAAAATTTTACATAAAGATGTTTGTAATAGACATGCCAGCCAGACATGTTTTAAGAAAAAAGAAAAACAAATATAAAAATAAATTTTTAATTCAACATGTTTTTGAACTTGAACTCTTGATGTGCAGTGTAAATGAAAATATTACTATCTACTATTTACTGATTATAATCAAAACTTTGATTAATCAAATAATCGATTAATTGAAAACTTCATTAATCAAAATTGTGATTAATCAGAACTTGAATAATTTTGATTGATATTGAAAAAATATTATAAGCACAAAAAATTACATCTTTATTTTGTGGCGTTGCTTTATATAGCTCTAAATAAAGGCAATTGGAAATATTTATATGACACTGACCATTGGTCAGTCTGGTATCTGGATTCGTTTCTGAATCAGCCATTTTTTTCGTACCGCAATCAAAATTTCAAATAAAAAAACATTTTCAGAAATACAGTTATTTTCTGTTTTATAGTAATCAAAATCGTGTAAAAAAAACAGGACGTAGTCCAATTTTGTCTCCTAAAGGCTGCATTGGAAAGTTCTTAATCAACGGTTTCGCGAAAACCGTTACTATATTTCGAATTTAGACTTTCGTATTCTTAATTATCGTCAAAATATTTAATACTTAGATTTAATCTAACGCGTTCTATGGTAAAAAATTTAATTTTTTTTCTTGTGGAAAATTTTGGATTTTGTTTATAGACGTAAATTTATAGTCATTGATGGACCATTAAGATGAAAACTTTTTAAACTTTTTTTTAATGATGTCGTAATCTTCTAATATATAGTAACATTGATGGGGCGTTGAGGAGCTGGAAAATTTGAACATTTTGCAATTTAAAGTACCCTAGTGTATATATATTTGTTTTGATTTTGAAATATGTTCATAACTGCAGGCACACACACATAAGCAACATTACAACATAACATTTACTATAGAAATTTTGTTTTTATGATAATGTAAATTGAAACTTTTATCTATAATAAGAAAACCGACAACAATAAATGTATGTAAAATGTCAATATCAGCTGTTCATTGACACTTTATAATGTCAAATGTCAATGATATTACAAAAATCAAAAACAAAACCCATAAAAATATAAACACATAATACAACACCAATATACAGTCCGAGACACTCGTTTGCACGCACTATATTTTTCTTGTTTGGTTTAATAAACATAAAGGTTCAAATTAATTTTATTTTTATACAATTACTTTTTTACTTCATAGTTAACTAGTAAAATAGCAATTTTATAAAAATTAAATTTTATGAGTTACTACCCAGCAAAATCTTACATTATCAAATAAGTGGTTATATAATAAAACTAAAACCTTTTATTATGTATAATTTGGCGTCAGTACTACACGCTGAAAAAAATCGCACTGCAGGAAACATATTTGCTGGTGATATATATATGTTTGGAAGAACTGTCAAAATATATTTGCCGTGTTTTTAATATAATATGTTTGCCAGCAAATATAATATTTTTGCCTGTAAACATATGTATGTTTGAATCATATGAAATACATCTACTCGCAAATATATAAATGTTTGCAGGCAAACATATATATATTTATCATTATTATATTTGCACTCCACAAACATAATAATGATAAAATAAAAATGCAAATATATTTTTGTTTAAGTGGGGAAATATGACTAACATTCAAACATTACAGTGTTTGCCTGGAGACATACGTATTATAACGATAAAAATAAAATAATTGGAAATACAACTCAAACATAAGTATAGTAGTTTATAAACATATATATAATTACCTGTAAATATATCCAACAATCTCTTTTTTTCTGCGTGGAGTTATTTTTGTTAAACGAAGTTATTTTTATAAGCACTCCAGCTTACCCGCGGCTACTTATTTAATTACAAAAATAATGTGATATTGGTAACTACTTATCTTTTAATTACTAATAAGTATACGAGTAAGCCTTATTATTTAACAATCTATAACCACTTATTTTTTAATATTTTTTTTTTTTTGGATTTACAAATTCCTTTGGTGGTGCCTTTTTAAAAAGTTTTTTTTTTGTATTTACAAATTTGGTATGAGAAAGGTGTTTAAAAATTTAATTAGAAATTTGTAAATTCTTTCTGTGTACAAAAAAAAAACTTTTTAAAAAGGCACCAACAAAGAAATTTGTAAATCCAAAAAAGTTTTTCTTTTTTTTGTAACTTTGAATTTTTTTGTTTTTAAATTTTTATATGAAATATAACAATTTACAAACGAGTTACAAATATTTAAAACAAAAAATTGTTGGGAACAAAATTTCCTTTCACAAATTCAATTGTTGGTGCCTATTGTTTTTTTCTGTGTACACTCAAAATAATAAGTCTGTTGGCCGAACAGAAAAATGTGTTACTTTAACAAAATGTATTCCTGTTTGTTGGCGTAAAATAAAATTTGTTGATTTTAAAACATTTTTTGTTAAATTAAACAAATCTAAATTTAATTAAAAAATTAGTAAAACTCATTTTTCTTTTGTAATTATACTCAGTCGTAAAATTTTATCAAATTTAGGGTCTCGGGACCCTTCCCGGACCTAAGCCATATCATTTAAGTGCATGTAAGGGCACTCCAAAGAAGCAAACATTTTGTCCGTTTTGCTCTATCTCGCTTAGTTTTTGAGATGAGGGCCATTTTATGAAGTGGAAAATTTTTATTAAAAATTTCCGAGGGTCCAAGGCCTCACCAAGGTAATTTTTTGGATATAGGGGGGTATTACATGGTTAGGGGTACACAAAATTTTCGTAAATTTTTCTTTCTCTCTTAGTTTTCGAGATATGGGCCATTTTAAAAAATCGGGAGGGTATTTCTTTTCCTCCCGCCATCTTTAAAACTTCGGATACACTGGTGGCGCCATCTACCGGGTAATAACAAAAACCTGAAACTATTATATTTTAACAATAAATTGTTTAAAATTTAACGAATTTGTTCTTAAAAATTAATTATAAATAATTTTGAAAATCAACACCCAAAATTAGTAGAAGTACTGAGTATTTTTAGTATTGTGTTAAATGAAGATAACTAAAATTTTTGTTTCAATCAGTTTTTCAACTAAAAATTTGTTAAAAATTAGTCAAATAGATTTGAAACCCGTTTGACAGATTATTTTACTGATGTATTATTTTAAGTGGAAATGTTGTAATATTTATCAAAATATAACGATATTTTTCGTTTCAAAAAATTATTTTAATACACTTTTAATAAAAAATTTAACTAAATCCAAAAATTTCTATAGCTAAGGAAACGAAGAATATTCTTTAGAATTCTTAGCACAAAAAGACACTAATTTATTTTGATATAAATGAAAAACAGAGCTTAAATTGTCCATCGTATGCGAATTCCAGCACCAATTTTACGAACCCATCTAAAATATCCGTGGAAATCAAGATCATGATAAAAGTTAAAGAGATAGTCCAAGACCTCCTAATTTAAGTATATTTATTACAAAATAAGGCTTATTTATTACACTATTCGACAGTCAAAATCGGGATGGGATGAAACCAACGGGAAATGTTATATCGGTCAAAAACAAGTTATACGTGTCCCGGCGTTTCGCTGGGTCACCCTAGGAATCGAGATATATCTTTTTTTGACATAACTCAAGAACCACTAGTCCGATTTTGCTCAAACAATTTTAAAAAAATTAAAAATTACAATTCCTTTAATCTGTTCATATAACGTTTTTCTATATACTCAACAGTTTTGCCGGTAAAAATAAATGTTTGTTACCGCTACCATAAAAATCAATAACCTTTTGTTTATTACTATTTTTTAATATTTTAGGCAAAAAATATTTTTTTCTTCATACATTTATTTTTACCGGCAAAACTGTTGAGTATATAGAAAAACGTTATATGAACAGATTAAAGGAATTGTAATTTTTAATTTTTTTAAAATTGTTTGAGCAAAATCGGACTAGTGGTTCTCGAGTTATGTCAAAAAAAAGACAACCAAAGGTCAAATCGATATACATATCTCGATTCCTAGAGGTGACCCAGCGAAACGCCGGGACACGTATAACTTCTTTTTTACCGATATAACTTTTCCGGTAGTTTGAACCCTTCCCAATCACTGACCCCTACCATTTGTCTCACAGTGTTATTTACAATTGTTTTTGCTTTGGAAACCCTATTAAATAACGTGAATAAAAACCAAAAACAAAAATTGTTATTTTAGTTTAAGAAGAAAGTAAAGTAAACTATTTCTTTGTGCGTGTAAACTAATGTCTCGGACTGTATTAGTATTTATTATTCACAATAACACAAGCAAACACTTATTCAATCACTAAAACATCTGGTTTGTAATAAAATCCCAAATGGAGTAGTGGAAAATATTTTAAGCTGTGTTGTATGAAATGAACATACGAGTACTTTGGATAGACATAAAGTTAATGTTTGCATATTTTATAAATTCATATGTGCACACAAACTTCCGTTTATATGAAATCTTTGGTTTTTACCAACTTCCTTTGATATTTGGTTAATGCATGTTCTTGTCTATTGTCTCTAATTTCAAGTTGCACTTTAATTATTATGCGTGTAAATTATTGAATATATAGGCAAAATAATTATATATGAAGTGTGTATGGAAATCATAAATATTTTAAGCAAATAGTTGTATTTTATGTAGAGTGATTCAATTATTTATAAAGATTAAAATATCACTGGATTTTAAGCGACAAAAATAATTATAAAAATTGTATTTTATTCGACCTTTATGAACGACAAAAATAATTGTAAAAATTCAAATTCCATTTCAACAACGTTTTTATTTTAATCAATTAAAAATTTTGTTGATATGACAAATTCCCAAGTTCTTTTTTTTCATAAATTTGTTTGTTGTAAACGTGTTTGTTGAAACTAAACAAGTGTTTGTTACCGCTACCATAAAAATCAATAACAATTTTGTTTATTACTTTTTTTTAATATTTTAGGCAAAAAATATTTTTTTCTTCATACATTTATTTTTACCGGCAAAACTGTTGAGTATATAGAAAAACGTTATATGAACAGATTAAAGGAATTGTAATTTTTAATTTTTTTAAAATTGTTTGAGCAAAATCGGACTAGTGGTTCTCGAGTTATGTCAAAAAAAAGACCACCAAAGGTCAAATCGATATATCTCGATTCCTAGGGGTGACCCAGCGAAACGCCGGGACACGTATAACTTCGTTTTTACCGATATAACTTTCCCCGGTAGTTTGAACCCTTCCCGATCACTGACCCCTACCATTTGTCTCACAGTGTAATTTTTTCACACTTTTTTATTTAGATTTTTTTTATTTAAAAATTCATTTAGGTTTATATACTGAATATACAGCGCTGCTGGATAAATGCAAAGAGCAGTTTTTGTAGCAGCAGATCATTATTATTTATATTTATTTACCTATTTTATCTTACATTTATGTAACTGGTAATGATCACGGCAGCGACTAAAACGCAAATACATGTTTATAGTCAGTAACACAAAATTATTTTGAGACAAATCCTTTTCCTAACCGACTGTGGTCTGGGTTTGCCTCACTAATGTGATAAAAACTTTTGACCCTTATACATAAATTATTTTTCTTACATTTTTTTTTTTGTTTGAATGTTATGAATTTTTGGAGTAAGGGACTTTAAATTCGACCAACATAAATTCAACAGTTATAGTTGCAAAAATTAGTAAAGAAATTTCAGTAGTATTAAGTGTTTAATTGCTAAGTGCATAAATATGCAGATATTTGTGTACAAATAAATTTAAAAAAATATTAAGCAGCAATCTCCAACAGGCGTTGTATAATAAATAAACATTTTTTTTATTTATATTCCCCTTATATGTGTGCGACGAAATTTATGTATACCTATATAATGAATGTATCGATCTTAAATTGGTACTAACGTACATGAATTTATGTATGAATATTATATAAACTTCCATGGATGTACATAATTTCCATTTTATTCTTTCTCAATTTCCAATTCTGTTTTAATATTTGTTTATGGTTTTTATTTAAACAGCGTGATTTGCATATCAAATTTTGATTCGAGTACTTTATAGATGACTAAATGAATGAATTTTGTTCTGTATTTAAATGCAGTGAAATCTTTTAATAGTGGACATTTCCGGAAGTAGACAAATCCTAACTTTTGTACTGTGGAAAATTTTTTGATAGTTTATATTGGCTATTTAGAATCGATAAATATACAAAATTTAAACGAAATTTCTTTACTTTCCCAGCAAAAATGTGGAAGCAGTAAAAACGATTACTGCTTCCTTACTGCTACTTTTACCGCTTCTTAAAATGTATAGCTTCGTAAACAGCACTAATGAAAGGCCTAAGTTGATTAATTGTTTACATCGCTTTTTGCTGTGCTTTTCAAAAAGGCATGAAATGAGCAATACATATTGATTGCTTAAATATTTTTGCGGTTCTTTTATCAAAATTTTTTAAAATGCTGACAAAAGTTATTTTAATGAAAATAAGAGGTTTTACTAAAAATAAGAGGCATTTTCTCTTCACGGAAAAATATGCAGGAATAGTGTGCTTTTGAGATGGCATGATTTTAAATAGTTGAAAAGCTTTATAATATACACTTCCGATAAGGCATGATTTATCGACATTTTAAAAGAAAAACAGGAGCACTAATTAAAAGCGGTGAATTCATGCCTTTTCGGATCTCGAAACAAGTGCTTTCGCTAGAGCTATCTCGAACAAAAATCAGGCATGATATCATCAATAATGCAATCGCTTCACTGCTCAATTTTCCCTGACAAAACTGCTTCCAAGCAAGCAGTAATTTCTGCTGGGTTATTGCATGTACTTTGCATTTTTGTTTATACTGATTTCCTATCAAAATGTAGAAATTCTACCTGGTTTCGGAAGATGGAAGATAAGCCAAAATTTTGAACATGAACCATTCTATGTAATTGGAATCGATTCAAAACATTTTCCGCTTTATACTATACAATACAATTTAAGCTTATAAAATTTTAAGTTCTTTTTTTTATTAAACTGGCCCTTAAAATTTTTATAGTCAAAACTAAGATTTTTTGCTTAAATTTTTCTAATTAAGAAATTTTGTTTAAAAACAATTCTTACATAAGAAGTATTTAAAGCCCAATTTACACTATAAACAAAAACTAGTAGTTTTTTAAAAACTTTAATTTTTGATTCAAAATTTGTATGGAATTTGACAAGTAGTTTTCAAAAACTACTAGTTTTTGGTTAAGTGTAGCTGTAGTATAGGAATAAAATCGATCTTAGTTCTGACTAAAAAACTGGCCCTAAAAGAACAACTTTTAAAGACTGTTATGTTTTGTTGTATGTATAAGTTCCTATTTCCGTTTCTATTCATGTTTTTTGTATTGTTCACTGACCATTTGATTGCAATTCTAAGTATTTTACAACTTTAAAATATATGTAGAATAAGAGATTTTTTTCAGTTCTTTTGTGTACATTTAAATGCTAAGAACTTATATTGGCAAAAGACAAACGGAATAAAAACATCTTTTTAGGAACAAATAATAGGAAAAAAAATATTTATATATTGCTCTTTTGTTTATTATTTGAACTGCATATGTATTTATATACATAATATGATGATAATAATGATGAGGTTTTTACATTTAGGTATACGATAGTGTTTGAATGTTGGTTAATCGATTAATCGATTAACAAATAATTTGAAACTCAAATAATTACTCGACCCGATTAATCGGTTAAAATTGGTATTTCTATTGCTAACAAAAAGGCTAGAAAGACGTATGACCAAAATATCATCATTCGTTGTTTTTTACTCGACGGGCTATGTCCTTAATTCATATATAAAAAAGTTTTAATTTACTATTAAGGAAAAACAGCAAATTTCGATTTGCAAAGAAAAAAATTTTTATTATTTTTTTAGGAATTAATACTTCTAAATCAACAACAACAAATGTATCACTATTTGATCAAAATAGTAGAATCAAAAAAAAATTTATTTTTTATGCTACCAAAATATGAAAGCGCTACCTGAGCGTCCAAAGTGAGCGGTTAGTGATCAGGTCGTTCAGCAGATAGTTGTACAACTGTTGACTATTAAGCCTAAACCACTTAAATGCAGTGTCGACCGCAGTGCGACGTTTTGTGAATAAAACAGTTTTTTGTGTCTTCTCTATTTGTCACTGCCGAGAATTTAGAAAAGTTTCTAAATAAACAAGAGCTGTTTCTAAACAAAACGCAATAAGAATTTTTTCGCTAAATTCAAGAACAAAGTTTGACAGCACTTTCTCTATGTGGTTTGGGCTTTAAATTGTATCTGCCGAACGCACCCAATGACAATCTTTCTCGACAAGAAGTACTAAAACTTTTAAAATTTTGAATCTTTTTGAAATCGGCGCCTTCCTTTTTTGAGTTCTTACACATCTTTATGAATACAAAAAAATCTTAAACACCATCATAAGATTAGCGCAATGTTCTTAACCTTATTGGTCCATTTTGGGCACATGTATGAATATTATTGAAAACTTATTAAAAAAAATTTTACATTGAGAAGAAGCTGTAGACACATTCTTTGTAAATTTTTTTTATTTTGCATAGAATAATTAAACCAAAATAGGCGATTAATCGAACCGAATAACCGGTTAAGTAATTTAAGTGATTTTTCTAATAATGCCTTAACCGATTAACCGACTGGGTCGAACAACTGAAAACACTAGTACCTATATACATATGAGGCTTTCCATACCAACTTAGAAACTTTCCTTTTTTTTAGTACCATTTTTTAATATAAAAGAAGTTGACCATTGGCTCTCGACTTCGTCTTGAAAAAAATATTCGTTTAATATTGTACATTGAAAATATTCAGCTAAAATTAATTGATGGTTGTATGATAAATATGATGTTGATTATGTGTACTGAAGTCCCAATATTTCCGATGAAGAATATTAAACGAATATTTTTTTCAAAACCAGAGCAATACGCTAAAGCATTCATAATCGATAGAAAATAATCTACTTGTTTTTATGAAATGAAATTAAAAAAAAAAAGATATTGGCCGATTTTAAGATAAATTAAATTATTTATTCACTTTAGTATTGGGATTCTGTAACTTTGTAACGACAAAATTCTGTAGTTAACCCTCTAACCGGCCTAAGCTTTTTTGCAATGAAATTCCTATCATGTGTTCCTCACGAAAAATAAACAATAAGTTATTCTACAACATTTTTTTTCGTTTCCTACTTTAGGCGATATGGGCCAAAATAGTTTAAGGGTGAATCTCGAAATCTAGCGCATAAAAATTACTAGGTTTAGGCACAAATTACTTCTCTTACCAAGATGTAATTTCAATAAAAAAAATTACATTTTTTGTGCTGTTACTTAAGAGGATGTAGCGATTTTTGTTTTTCGAAAAACGAAATTGAGCGAAAAGCGAAAACGCACCAAAACTTCAATATATATTATTCAAACTTATAAACTTTGCTAACTATACCAAATATATTCTTTTTGCCAAATTTCATAAAAATCCGTTCATTCGTTTTGAAGTTAAGGCGACGTCCTTTAAAGGTATCCTTATGGAATCCTGTGCGTCCTTGGAACAAAATAAGGAACTTTTTGAATAGATTAAGCTCCAATCTTACTTCATGGTCACTATCAATTGTTTTAGTCAATTTAAATATGTTTTTAAGATTTTTGAAAATTTTGGTTGTTTTAAAATATTTAATTTTTGAAATTTTACGAAATTTTATCTTTGACACTTTCTCGCTTCCAAACCGTGCATTGTATACAAAAAAATTCTTCACAAAAAATTTAATAAATTTTGTTTTCTGTTGAAAAAGCAGAATTTCTTATTATAAAATACTCCCTTGGCGCATTTCTGGTTAATTTAATATACCCCGCCTGGAGGCGGGCTTGCCGGTTAGAGGGTTAAGTTGTGAAGTTTTCATAGTAAACTGACAACTTAACTATCGAATTTTGTTGTTAAGCACCGTAAGTTGTTTTTCACGTGGAAAAATTTCACTCAAACTTTAAAGGCCTTAAATAGTAATTTAAATTCTAATAAAAATGAAAATCTTTTTTATGTTATTAGAAAGCCACGATCACAATAAACACAAAATGTCACTTTTTCACAAGAAAAATAATATTCTTGTATATTAAATTTGCGTGAAAACAAAGTCTACACAATTTTCACGTGAAACTCATTGTCGTGAAAAATTAGTTTTTTTATATGGAGTATAACAGTTTTTTCACGTGAAACTCAAACAACTTACGGTGCTTTAAAAGAAAAAACAGAACTTGTTTTGATTAAAAAAAAATCTTCAAATTGACCATAAAAAACTCTACAGTTATAGTCAAAAGTCAGCACCAAATTGGTCAAAATTTAACAACTTGCTCACTTTTTAGAAAAATTAAAAAAGTTGTTCCAATTTTTACTGTAAGTTTACCAATAAGATATACTCTTAAGTATTTTTCCTGTATCGGGGCAGTTGGTATGGAAAGCGTTATATAAAACTTCACAGTTTATGTACAACACGTGTGTGCCATATGGGAGTTCCACAATATTTCTTAATTCATAAGGGATCTTCAGACAATAAGTATGTATATTTTTTCTTTAACATTAACTCATAAAAACATTTATCATGAAATTTTCATCTTTTAAATACTCAATAAATGTACAAATATTTATGTAGTTACAATGAAATAATAAATATTTATTATTTGCGTTTTCACTAAATTTAATAAGTTAAAATTTGTTTTGCATCGACAAAATTTGTAAAGGACTAGCAAATGAATCAAATATACAGTTGTTGGTATTTACTTTTTACAAACACACACATCTGCATCTATTGTGGATTGTATTGGAATAGAAAAATAAACAAAAACCCAAAAGGAAATCCCGAAAACAAAAGTTAAAAATCCATTACTCTAACGAAATTTGAATTTTTCCGTTAGTAACTGCCTTTTGGGGGATTTGTAATAAAAAATACTTCACCGCAACAATACGGGAAATATAAACAATATGCAACAATACTCTGTTGTTATGCTACGGGCATTGATGATGTCTATCTAAATGTGCACAAATAAACACTGAACAGATGTGTCGGCGTTATAGGACCTTTTTTCTTTCTTTGTTATGTGTTATTCATAGTGAGATTTTATCCATACTACTATGACGTTTGTAGTTATATGAATATGGCAGCTCGTAAGTAGAATCTATTGCAAGTTTTCTTACCTTTTTTGTTTTGTTTTAAATACAATAAGATTTGGAAAGATAATAACAAATCAACCATTTACCGGATTCTAAAAATTTAGTTATTATCCTCTAAGGTCGGAGTCTTGTCCTTGTGAGTCTTAAAAAAATCCCCAGTTTGCACTTTTACCCTTTGATCATTTTCTCTGGAAGCGATCTAGTTTTTGTTATGATTTTCATGATTTGTTATGCTACAAAAATTGACTCTCTATAACCCCTTCTTGCATCTCATTTCACTTGGCTAAAATAACTGCCTTTTGATAATCATACATTTCTGTCCCAAACACTTGAACTTGTTTTTTTTTATTTCCAGTCATCAATTTAATAGTGATGCCACATAAAACTGACTCCATAGATCCCCTCCTTACTGCCTCATTTTGCTTGTCAAATAATAAATGAATAATAATTTTTGGTCCTTGAATGAAGAACACTTTTTGACCAGCTTTGGTGACACCTAAGCAACAAGGACTAAATAGAGATTTACTGCCCATTACAATTTTTTACCCTAACTCTCCTCTAGAAATCAGCGTTAAACCTAGTTACTCTTTCCTTTACCTGTACGTAAAACCCTTGCGTGTAAACAACCGTAAGTTGTTTGAGTTTCACGTAAAAAAACTGTTATACTCCATATAAAAAAAACTAATTTTTCACGACAATCAGTTTCACGTGAAAATTGTGTAGACTTTGTTTTCACGCAAATTTAATATACAAGACTATTATTTTTCTTGTGAAAAAGTGACATTTTGTGTTTATTGTGATTGTTGCTTGCTAATTGCATTAAAAAAATTTTAATTTTCAAAATTTAAAGTATTATTTAAGGCCTTTAAAGTTTGAGTGAAAAATTTCCACGTGAAAAAACAACTTACGGTGCTTAACCATGTAATTTCGCTTGGCAACAATGCTTTTATTATTTTTTTAACAAAGAATTCTAAAATTTTATCAGCTAGAAAACAAGATATATGTACATAACACACCTTAAGAATTGATAATTGTACTCGAATGATTCATTCATAGGATGCTTGATTTAATCCTGGAAATTCAATATTTAAAAACTTATTTTTCAAGATAATCAAAGTATCCTTTGGCGCCTAAGTGAACTAATATTTGTTAGACTAGGTTAGGTGTTAGGGACTGGTTTTAAAGTGAAGACTCAAGTTAAATCTAACAATTAAGTATATTATTTTCAGGGAAATTCTTTTTAAAAAATAGCATCCGGGAAATTAGTTCCATGTTTGAATTAAAAACTTTCGGTAAAGCCTATATGACACTTGCTAGTTTCAGTATTAATAATCCAAAATAGAAGAGAGCACGAATTTCCTAATGTGAGAAATAATGTGTGTGAAGAGAAAACTATCAAACTGTCAAGTTGATGTTACAAATTTCAGTACATTTAACGAAGCAATAAAATGTACAATTTTGTACATTTCAAATTTTCACTCAGAACTTTTGAACCGCTGAACCGATTTTGATCATTTTTAACCCAAAGCTGACTGAGGGAATAGCAAATAACCTAGGTAAAAATAAATGGTCAAAAAGTTAGATAAATCGCTTTTTTTGGGGTCCTGGGACCTAGAATATCTTTTTTCACAAATATCTTTTTTTTTAAGAGCTAATCTAGAAAAACGACTAGCACCACTGGACGCAGCGAACTCGAATTAGGTTTACCCACCGGGTGCCCCGCTTGTTGGATTATTGAACTAGCACAATGTAGTTAAACCAGATGTATAATATTTCTGGTAAACAGAATAGTTAATAATAAATTAATTTTACTTCGTTTCATATAAAATTCCGTCTAAGTGTCATTTATTAAATACATAATTACTGCTTTTAGCTTGTAACACTTCAGTTTTTGTTTTGGCATCCATAAGATTAGGTTAATATATTCCTGTTATACTCATAATAAAACTCATGGGGTTTAGCAACATACAATTTTTTTTTTGCATATTCAAAACAATGCCACTACAAAACCTGATTCTTTATTTTTTTTTTTCTCGAAAGACATTTGATCTCAACTTAAGAAGCATACCAAATGACTTATCCATCTACTCAGTGGGGCATATAAAAACCGAAAAAGTAACTGTAAAAAAACCTCTTGGAGAATTTTAGTTTTGCTTGTGTTCACTTAAAAATTAAGAAAACAAAAAAATGCAGAGAAAGAAAGCACAAAAATCCAAACAAAACAAGAAGTTGTCAAGCAAGTCTTCAGAGTTTTTATTGTTCTTCTTCGTAACAATATTCTGGCGAATATGAAAAAGTTTTTGTTTACATTTAGAGCTTCATTTAACTATAAACTTAAACTTTGTTTATTGCTTAACAAAAAATTTATAAAAATATAAAGAAGGCAAAATAACAGTTAAATGTTTTCTATACATCTTTCAAATATATGGGGAATTTCAAAAAATTTCAAGATCCTGTGAAACTGATTGTATATGCCTCTTATTTCTAAAGTTGTTTGAACTGAGAGAAATGATTGATAGAGTTAGGTATACATATAAATAATACCCATTTAATAAAATTTAATTTTCAGAACAGTATTCCATGGATGCTGAAATTTGCTACTGTTTAAGGTATATCAAGTTAATGTCAGGTCACCAGAAACGGGATACGACCATCACAAAATTTAGTATAAACTTTTTAAAAAGGTGTGTTTATCGCGTTTAACATTCAGCATTACTTTTAAAATTGGCTAACGTATTGCGTAAAGTTAGTTTTTAGTAAATACGCAGCACTTTTAAGTTAAAAAGGTGTTTAAAAATATTAGGATGCAAAAATTCTATAGAATTTTAAAAATGTTGCTAAAATTGGAAATTTTTTAGCATTTCTTTTATAAAAAGTTAATAGAGAATGTGCTTAAATAGTTAATAATCACGATGAAGTATACTGATAACATGCACATAAATTTACCTTTTTTCATTTCTATCTTCTACAGCGGCACTTTTTTTCATTTTGCTTTGCGACATCTACAGCGATGTATGAATTCCGTCGAAATGTTTATCAAATTAAAGTTTTCTAACCTAAAAAAGCTTCCTATTATAAGTTTTTTTTTTTCATTTTCCGAATTTCAAAGTATTAAATATGGTTTCCTAAACCCAGACACATACCTTAAAATAGGCGAAAAATTGTGTATATTCCAAAAAATAAAAAAATCACGGTTTTTTAAGTCCTAGTGTCTGAGAATATAAATTTTGAATGTATTTTAATATTTTTTAGAGGTGTAATAAATATTTTGACATATGATGCTGTAACTTTTTAAATTTTTAACTTAAAACCGCTATAATTTTTGCGACGTTAGTGAAAACTGATTAATGCTGATAGACTTACCATGCTTAAACATCGGCCTAAACAAACACAAAACGCGACTCAGTAAAACTATTTTTTGTTTGTATTTTTTCTCCAAATTTTCAAAATTTTTGTAAATCCTCATATACAGACACACATAAGAGGCTTTCCATACCAACTCGTCCAGTTAAAAAAAACTATATCGTATCAATGTCAAACTTACGGTATTAATTGCTCACTACGAGTATGATAGAAATAAAAATTTAAACAACTTTTTTAGATTTTTCCAAAAAGTATTCGAAGTAGACGTGGTGAAATACTGAACACTTTAGCGCTCAGTTTTAGTATATTATTTATAATAACTTAATGAAATTTGGAAAACGCTTGAAATTTGATTATATGTTATCAATAACAATTTGAAAAAAATCTTAAAAAATTCAGAACTAGTCTTAAATTATTAGTGAAACCATAACTCAATTTATGTAAAAATCGACTAACAATATTTTTAGCTCATTACTAATTATTTATTTCAATCACAAAAATATTGACTTTGCTGCCTCAACCGATTTTTTGTTTTTGTGAAATTGTATCCAGGTGAATAGGGCAGTTTCGTCCATTGGGTTACTTTTTAAATCATTAAAAAATATAATAGAAAACATGCAAGTAATTAGAATAAATATCATAAACATTAAAGTTAAGATACTCGTGTGTATCTATTGACACAGTTAAACTTTTAGCATTTTCCAAACCCCGGTAAATTATTAAAAATAATAAACTAAAAATAAGCGCTAAGTTGGTCAATATTTAACAACGACTACCGCCCACTTTGTGGAAAAATTAATGAAGTTGTTCAATTTTGTATTTGTCTCATACTTGATAATAAATACTGTAAGTTTGATATTGATATGATATATTTTTCCTGTAGCGGGACAGTTGGTATGGAAAGCCAGATAAATAAATACCGACTTAAATTACTTCTTGATTTCGTTTGATGTTTTTTATTGTTATTTTTTTTTTAATAACAGACAGGTCGCAGTATAACTACATATCTACTAAAAAAAATTATTTGGGTTTATTGTAGCAAATAAAATTTTATTATTATATGTATGTAAAAGCCAACAATAAGGTAATTTTTGTATTAGAAAACCAAAGGTACTTCGAATACAAAATAAATCCACACCAGTACTTCAAATCTTTAAAAGTGAACTTTAATTTATACAACAAATGTTTAAGTGTGTTAAGTGATGCAATTTATGCACTTGATTTCAGTATAATTATTAATTTTTAAAATGAATTCATACCCATGTTAAAAAACAGAACATTTTTATTCAAAGTTTGGCCTGATTTTTTATTTTAAAACGACCTAATTGTATATAAGTATGAATATCTATGTATAATTTTATGCAGAGCTATAAATAATTAATTTATTTTGCAAAAATAAACAAAAAATATGGAATATATGTGACGCGCAAAATAGAAAGGGACCTAAGGTCCCCTAGGTCCCTTTCTCAGGAGGGCATGGGATCGATCTCATTCGATGCTCAGATGTTGTCCACATCAAAAAAAAAAATTGATTTTTTTACCCTTAGGTCCCTTTCTCTATGCGCTGTCACATATATGGATATCAGCCGCACAAGAAAAATGATCTTACTAAATTAAAAAAATTGATTAATGGCCAACCAAATTATTCAAAACTAATTTTATTTAAACTTTTCATTTTCAAATATTATTGGATGCGATGTTTGAGACCAAACTTTGTAAAATTATATTATTATAGTTCCAGAGCTACTTCATAGTGTCTGACCGAACAGTTCAGCTAGGGAATGTATTTAGTAAGCAAATTTTGCTAATTAAAAAAAATGTTAGTTGGCCCGTTTGGGTGCGATTTTTAGTGTCAAACTGAAGAAAAATTCGAAGTTAAGCAATGGAAATCCACTGTTCGCCAAATGGGAAAAAGTTTGGCATTTTTAATAAATTTCCCACTAAATCGGATAGTCGTCTTAAAAAACCTTTTTCAAATACACAAATTTGTCCATAATGCCTTCAAATAACCTAAAACCGACCGAATCTAGTATATTGACGAATAATTAGAATTAGAATTATTTACAATATTTGGTATTAAACGGGATAGTATATGTATGTAAAATCACTAAAAAAATTTATATTGATTAATTTTTCCGAGAATGGTTGTATCACGTTATGCAAAATCATTTAGCGCAAATCTTATAGACAGATATAGTTTTGCCCTTACGCGCGGCATTAATACCTTTAAATCTCTGTTGTTTTATATGTATAAGTCTTGTATCAATATGGCAAAATGGGAAGAGCTTCCCATTGCTAGTACTTTTGCCATTTTTCTCCAACCAATATTTACTTTCTTTAATCCAAACTGAATTGCTTACAAAAGCAAAGAGAATGGTTTTATAGGAATAAGTTAAAATTAAGATTCAGCATTTTTGGATACTTGTTAGTATATATGCAAATGAAATAAATACAAAAAAAGATTTAAACTAATATTTAGATTATAGTTTTTTTTTTTTAATTTCCCAACTGGTAGAATCATTCTTTATAGAGAAAATTGTAGTTAGAATGATGTTTCTTTAACTAGAAGATTTTTTACTTGTTTTTTAAGTGGCAATTAATAAAATTGTTTAAGATGAACAAAATAGAAATGAAAAAACAAAATTATTTAAAATGAACAAAATAGAAATAAATTTCAGATGCAAACTAAACCATTTTATAACTGCACTCGTAAATATTAAATTAAAGCATACATTTTGAGCAGAACTAAATAAAGGTTGGTTGGACTTAACCCAACAAAAACTGGAAGAGAAAATAAAAATTCCAATGAATGCATTAAATTTAAAATTATTACGCTAAACATAGCAATTGACTCCCAATCATTAGTTAGTGGCTTTAGAAAATAAAATTAAATTTTGTTCCTAAAATAAATAACTGAATATTACACCAAACTAGGAGACCTATTCTTCATATTGTAAAATTTTTAAGTAGCGAAAGGTATCACAAATAATGTCAAGTTTTCTTTCGAACATAAATAGCAACCCAACAAAAAAAAATGGAAATCATGCTTTAGAAACCATTTCAATAATTGTATTATATATCATGAAAATTGTCAGCAAATGAAATCTAATATGACAATATCATATTAGATTTTGGACTTGAAGTTGAACAATATGTATACAGAAAAGTCTAAAAACGAGTTTTAATTACGAAATTGATTATATTAATTAAAATTTTAAAGATTTTGAACCTATCACTCAAATGATACTATTTATTACTAAAAATTGTATACGATTAATTGAAACAATTAAAATATTAACTGATTCAATTAAATATTTGATTAAAAATAGTTGTTATTATATGTATGTTTAATTCGATATTTTAGGTTAATTCTGTGTATTCTAAGCAAATATATAAAAATACAATTTTTGTATTTTTAATGCAAAAAGGTTTAAAGAATTTTTTCAATTTTTTTTTTTTAATACTGATAATTTGTTTCAATTTAATATTTTTTTTTAATTTTTCAATTTTCGAAAATATAAAAAGTAAAAATGATGAAAAAGTGCTTTTTATACAGCTGTGAAAATAGTACTGAAAAAAATACTGAATTGCAGTGCTCCTTTTGCACTTGTTTAATAAGTACTTTTATTGAAGAGACAAAGTGGTGATTTTATGCCAGTCAAATTTCATATCACAGAATAGCTCAACGGTAGAGCTAGATTAGCAATATTGAGGTCGCAACTTCGATAAAAAAAATATAATTTTTTTTGCAAATATTTTTTTTAAATTAGTCCAAAAAGTGCTGCAAAATGTTTAAGTGCTAGTACTCCTCTCCTATGCTAATTCAATTTTAAAATCATTAGTGTTTCTTTCAAAAAAGAAATGCATCTAGATCATTAATTGTAGTGTTTTTTCTACTGCTTTGGTATCTCTTTTTTTGCTGGGAAGTTGTTTGTGTTTCACGTGAAAAAAAAACTGTTATACTCCATATAAAAAAACAAGATTTTTCATGATAACGAGCTTCACGTGAATATTGTGATTAATTTGTTTCCACGCAATTCATATATTCAAGAATATTATTTTTCTGTTAAAAATTTTACACTTTATGTTTGTTGTAACTGTGTCTTTCTTATAAAAGCACCGTAAGTTGTTTCACGTTTCACGTGAAAAACCTGTTATACACCATATAAAAAAAATAATTTTTCACGACAATGAGTTTCACGTGAAAATTGTGTAGACTCTGTTTTCACGCAAATTTAATATACAAGACTATTATTTTTCTTGTAAAAAGTGACATTTTATGTTTATTGTGATTGTTTCTTTGTTATAAAATTCAAAAATTGTTCATTTTTATAATTTAAATTGCAGTTTGATGCCTTTAAAGTTCGAGTGAAAATTTTCCACGTGAAAAACAACTTACGGTGCTAAAAAAAAAATTGTTGGAGCCAGTTGAGAATTTAAATTAAAGTTTGAGACCTTTAAAGTTCGAGTGAAATTTTTTCACATGGAAAACAACATCTTATGCTTAAATTTTAATATCTAGTTATTTCATATTTATCCTAAATCATTTGAAATAGAATTAAAAAACGCAATTAAGAAATATATTGTTACTTTTAAATATCATGAATACAGCCATGTCAAATGTCTTGAATGAACAGACGTATTGAAAAACTATTGTAAACATTTTTGACATTTGATAAATTACTGCAAAAGTTTGTGTCTGGTTGATTGTAACAAAAGTTACATGGCATACTATAGAAAATATAGTTTGCAAAAGACTCATGACAAATAGATTCGAATGTGCACATACTACTAAAGGGTGTCTCGAAATGCTTTTTGTCATTTTTAAAATGGTCGCCATGAATTCTATAGTTTTCTAAAAATACACTCTAAGGCTTTTAATTATCCAGCAAAATTACACATTTCCAAATCGTGTATAAAGTAATGTATAGCCAAAGCGGTCCATACATTACTTTAAACCTTACTTTATTGATAATTTTACAGGTGATGAGAAATTAAAAATATAAAAAGAAGGTTAAATAAACGACAAGAATTTACAAAAAAATTTATTAAAAATATAAAAATTGGAAAGTATTGAAACTTGTTATATTTATGTGAGTGTTAATTATTTAATGAAGACTTTAAATAAATTTTTTTTTCACTTACTGTATTTAGATCAAAAAAAGTCAGATATTTACGAATAATTTGCATATGAGTGAGAGAAACAAAATCGTAAACACCAATCAAAAGTTTCGTATTAAATTCAATTTTTATTTTGTTGACATAGAAGATTGCATGAACAAGTAGGTACATAAGTGTTCTCCAAGTACTAGTGCTAGTCAAGTACTAGCAAAAATAGGATTACCATCAAAGTATGGTGATTTTTCAATAAATCATCATCTTGTAAATTTAATGAATATGTATTTTTTTGAGACAAACAATATTATTTTTTATTCCATTTATTGGAAATTATTTTACGTTACTTTTTTTTATAATCAGCAATACTACGCTTCTGTGGCAACTCTAAACATGATTTGTGTTTAACAGGAAATCAAAGAATTATTTTCTTCTCATTCTTGTTTATTTGCCACTGAATCAATGTTATTAAGCAGAAGCATAAGTTCAATAAAAATTCCAACCTAAATTAAGAACCATATGTAAAACAAATGACTATATGTTTTACAAAAAAAAAAAATCATTCGAACTGAAATTATGTTACATATTTATGAGACTGCAAGAAAATACCATACAAAAACAAATATTTTACTGCAAATTACTAGCAAGAAGGTCCACCAACTGAAAATTGTTATTTTAGGATTAAATAAAGAGTTGGCCTTAATGTCAAGACCAGTTAACTAACCTTATAAGCAGTTCACAGTACGAATCCTTAACACTTAATGTGAAAAAATATACTTGTTCACATATAACGTTGTATTGTTTAGGTCAGTGGTTTCTAACATTTTTTTGTGCCAATTCCCACTTCAAAGTTTCAGAAACTTGATGCATTTGACATTACTGTTCAATAATTGCATATACACAGGTGCACAGAAAAATAGGTGTGAGTGTTTTCTTTTTGAAGGAACGTAAGGTTTTCATTTTTTTCACCATTATATTTTATATTTTCTAATAATTTATAAACTAAACATATTCAATATATTTAAAAATAATTTTTCAGCTAAGATATCATTAAAAAAACTGAAAATAACATCAGTTCAAGAAATTAATCGATTTTTATATAATTCAGAAATTTTTCCTTTAACTTTTAACATTCCCTTAAACCCACCGAAGTAAAATAATATAATAGGGCTATAAACTAAAAAGCTGTAACAAAGTTCGCCAACTCTTCATCGGATGGCGCGAAAAACCGTGCGAATATTCAACAGCTTTCACCATCTTTCACTTCTTGTCTATCCCCTTTCCAAAGAAAGCAACACGTTAATTAATAGAACGAATTTCCTGAGTGTTGCTTCTCTTTATAAAAAAACAAAAAATTTTCCCATTTACTTTTTGAAGAAAACTTCATTAGTTTACTGAAAAATTTCATTAAAACTCGCCCAGCAAAATTTCATATGTATAGGAAATATTCAAGACTGAAATTTTAAAAACAATCGATTTTCATCACATACCAGATTTTGATCGGCCAATATACTATGGTTGTTTATTGTTTTTGTACATAGATGAAAGCACTTCTTGCTTCATTGATATATATTTTATATATATATGAGTGCAGACTAACTTTACTTGCATTCATACAATTTAAATTTGCATTTAAACTTTTGCACTCTCAACATAATACTTGTATGTATTTTTTTTTCCTTTATTCGTACGTGATTTAGTTGTAAAAATCCTGGCCACTGATGCATGGTCAGTAGGGGTATAACTTTTAAAACATTTGTTCGCAAATGTGGAAACGGCCATGCTATAGCCGAATAGGCCATCGCAATTATTTTCCAAATATTTTTCCTCGTATAGTACTTTGGCCAAATTTTTGTTATACCCCTAATTAGTTCACGTTTATTTCAATGCATGTTGGTACTTTATTTTTTGTTGTTCTGTTATTCTTTCCAGCAAACAATCTACACTCAACTAGCTACTCCATGACATTATGATAATTCTATTTGCAATCACTTATACATTATAATAATCATTGTATCGTATACAGAGCTTTGAAGAATTAATTCCTTAATTCAATTTTTCAATTCTGAATTAAAAATTCGATGAATTAATTCACTAAGTACCATATATTGAATGGAATTAATTCATATTTGCTTTCGTTCGATTTATTTTGTTCCGAATTAATTCAATTGCAATAGTTCTTTTTATTAAATCAAATGAATTAATTCACTGGTGAACACGTTCAATTTTATAAATCGAACGGAAAAAAAGTGAATTAATTCCTTACTGAATTAATTCACTACTGAATTCGTTCAATTTCATTTTCGTTCAGTGAATTAAAAAAAAAATAAAATTACGTTCAGTGAATTAAGAAAAAATAGAATTACGTTCACTGAATTAAAAAAAAATAATAAGTTCACTGAATTGAAAAAAAAATAAAATAAGTTCACTGAATTGAAAAAAAATAAAATAAGTTCACTCAATTCAAAGCCTGTTTTCTGCCGTTCAGTAGAAGAAAACAATAATGTACAAATAAAATTTTTAAATAAGCAATTTTACAGCGTGTGCTAGTAAAAATAAGCAAATTAGAAACCGGATGCTGTTTATCAACCTACATGATTCAAAAATAAAGCCTTTTACTATTAAAAATAAAAACTTTACAGATATAGATACATTTGGAAAAAAATATAACTATATAACTGGTTTGAAAAATTAATAGTTATATTTTTTTCCAAATTTATCTATACCTGTAAAGTTTTTATTTTTAATAGTAAAAGGCTTTATTTTTGAATCATGTAGGTTGATAAAAAGCATCCGGTTTCTAATTTGTTTATTTTTACTAGCACACGCTGCAAAATTGCTTATTTAAAAATTGTATTTGTACGTTATTGTTTTCTTCTACTGAACGGCAGAAAACAAGCTTTGAATTCAGTGAACTTATTTTATTTTTTTTCAATTCAGTGAACTTATTTTATTTTTTTTTCAATTCAGTGAATTTATTATTTTTTTTTTTTTTAATTCACTGAACGTAATTTTATTTTTTTTAATTCACTGAACGAAAATGAAATTGAACGAATTCAGTAGTGAATTAATTCAGTAAGGAATTAATTCAGTAAGGAATTAATTCAGTAAGGAATTAATTCACTTTTTTTTCCGTTCGATTTATAAAATTGAACGCGTTCACCGGTGAATTAATTCATTTGATTTAATAAAAAGAACTATTGCAATTGAATTAATTCTTTGAATTTGTTGTTTGATGAACGCGTTCATTTGAACGAATTCAGTGAATTACTTAAGAAAAGGAATTCATTCAATTCTAGAGAAAATTGAATTCGATTGATAGTGAATTCATTCAAAAAGGAATTAATTCTTCAAAGCTCTGATCGTATACATACGAGTACATAGAGAATACTGTATGATATTTTAAGAAGCATTTATTGTCCTCCATCAAAATGTTGCTTCATTAAAAAGAATTTAAATCCAAAAATTACATTAAGCCCTTCATTGTGAGGGTTGTGTTTTAAAAGACAAAAAAATACAATTTCCGGTTGAAATTGAAAATTGTTTGACATTTACTATTGTCAAAATCAGCGCTAGGGGGGCAATTACGACTAAAATCCGTTTAAATCGCAACTCATTTAACAAGGGTAATTTTTAAATTAACATTTAATGAAATGTATATTATTCGTGTGTAAGAAACCTATTCCGTATAGAGTTTATGTGGGTTGATCAATGAATCATACAAATATTTCTTAGAAAACTGTGGGAATTACTTTAATCAAGTATATTTAAATAGGAAATTGTTATGTTTATTCAAATAAATACAAAGGATATAGGTTAAAAAATATCCAAAATAAACTAAGATTATAAAATTCGCCTTTGATAACTAAACTTCACTCAATTTATTGAAAATTTCTGTGATAGAATTGTAAGGACAACCACAAATATTTAACGAACCATATTCTACAAGTTAAACAAATAATCTCAATATATGGTAGAAATTCCACAATTTTCAAGGCTCTTTCTAAAACTGCTAAATACTAAATTATAGAATTAATAAGGTTGTTCATAAGGGGTGTGCTATCTGTTGTATCGTTGTATCGTCCTAACAAAAAACAGAGTTGTTAAAAATTTTATTTGTGTTTAACAACGATTTTCTATTCAGTTTTCTATCTGTTAGCACACTCAAACATAGGACACTAAACAAATGTTAAAATGTTGTATCGAGCTATTCTCAAATGTTGTATTTTTTCAATTTA
This sequence comes from Leucophora obtusa, assembly GCA_949987735.1. Lineage (NCBI taxonomy): Eukaryota > Metazoa > Arthropoda > Insecta > Diptera > Anthomyiidae > Leucophora > Leucophora obtusa. The sequence goes on from OX465297.1 coordinate 1,178,437, forward strand.
ATTTTTAGCAACTCTGTTTTTTGTTAGGACGATACAACGATACAACAAATAGCACACCCCTTGTGAAAACCCTTAATAATGGAAAAATTTAATTCCGGATAATGCGAAAGAAACTTAATCAAATTCCTTCATTGCTCTTTGACTTAAAATAAAAACTTGAAAACAAATTATTAATTTCTTTATTACATGCTATAATAAAACTGTTTTACTTTTCTTTGTTTTATTACAGAGTCTGGGTATTTTGGCTTCAATTCCCGCCGGTTTATTAATATTATCACTTTTTGGATTACTACTGTATTTGCTTACACGCTGTTGTGACCGTAAGCCACGAAAACCCAGCGCACAAAGATGTCAAAGCTGTTCGCTAGTGATTATAACATTGATGACATGCGCTGCCATAGGTTTGGGTAAGTTAAAAATAAGATTTATAATTAAAACAAGTACAGTCACAAAAATAATTCAGTAGAACTAACAAACAAAACCGTTTATTTACTGCTCCGGCTTCAAAAGAAAAAACCTTAAAATTTTATAAAAAGAATCTAAAATTAAAAAAAAAATTTTTATTCTTTGTAATTTACTTGTGAAAATTGTATAATTTTTCTTTAATTTTAAAATAATTTAAAAAAAAAGTGATATTAATTTATGATCTAGAGTCAAACAAAAAAACATTCATTTACCATAATAAAAGATCAACTAAAAATTCCACTTATTCAATTTTAATTTTAATTATATTTTAAGTTTTTGGAGCCTAGTTCGGATCTAGTCCACAAAGAGAAATTATTAAGCCAATACAGCTAATGAAACAAAATGAACAAAAAAATTTCTTGCCACTCTGCGGAGAATGATGAGCGAATTGTCTTCAAAGGAACTTCCCCTTGAACATTAACAAAGAGGAGTACATTATTTTACTCTTTTCTGTTCATTTATTTTAACTGTTGTTTTTAAACAAACTTTACCGTTACTAAAATAAAGAACTAAAATATATACTAATAGTTCTTGAAACTATGCCAGTATGACTCAAAATATTAGTTTTAACACCGATCTACATAAAGGGTTAATGTTTCCTGTTATCTTCTTGGAACTAGATCTGAACGTGACAGCTTCATACAAAAATCAAGGATAGAATAGGTTCTAGAACTGTTCTGTAGAACTGATATCTGCTTCTGAAACGATTCCCTAAAAGTCATGGATAACAACGCCAAAGTAGTACTACTACTGGCTCTAAAGAACTAGTGTATAACTAGTTCGCGAACTGATATATGTTTTCTGGGTTGTTTAGTCCCTGGTACATATTTTACCAGTTCAAAATAAAATTCAGTTCAAATTTATTGTTTGGCTTAGAATGACTTTTCCCATTGCGCCTTTTCACCGATATTTCCACTATTCCAAATAAGTGGCAACTCTGGATGTACGTCAAGGCAATAGTGTCCGAACGAACAGTTCGATCAGAAAATGTATTTGGTCGGTATTCAGTGTTTTGAAGCGTTATGAGCAAATTTTGCTAATAGAAAAAAATTCGCAAAAAGTTCGGCGGCCTTTACACCAAACGACGGTTTTTTCCTTAAATTTGCCTGAAAAAATTGCATATAATCGGCTCGACCAACATTTATCCAGTATAAGGATTTCTCCAAATATACCGCCAGATATCAAAAAGCCGAGGAAATGTCATTTTTTAACCGAACTAGTCGTTAATACATTAATGGGCAATATTGATATCAAAATTGTTACTTTCCCTAGTCCTTTAATGCTGTTTATAAATAGATCTAAATTTCGTAAATTTCAGACATGTTTTCATAGAAAAATATGTTAGTTTAGGCCGCTAAGAAATATGTTTCTCTTATTTTTTTCGTCTCTAGCATTTGGCAAAATTTTATTAAAATCGGAGAGAACCCATTGGGATATTTTCATTGTCAAATGGTAGAGCGTTTGGCTTGTGAGCAGAACGTTCTGTGATCAACCCCTACTGGCGCCAAGATGATTTTTTTAAATTCATGGTTTTTTTACTAATTTAATTTAAACGCTATTTTTAGACATCCCAGCAAAATCTTTCATTACCAAATAAGTGGTTATATAATAGAAATTCATAGCTCCGCACAACTTATTTTTTGGCGTCTAAACTCATTATTTTTGTTTGGCGTGGTCGTTTTTATAAGTAGTCACGCTTACCCGCTCGCTTACGAAAAAATGAGAAGTAAGTAGTTATGAGATTCTGAATAATAAGTGGTTACAAACATGCTTACAAAAAGTTGAATTATAAGTGGTTATCTGACTGCTTACTTGATTCTTAAAAATAAAGAGTTACACAAATACTATTAGCTTCAGGAAATACACTCAGAGAAATTAAAGTTTTTGCTAAAGTGTAATTTTAGAACTAGTCATAAAAATTTGAACACAAAACATATTTACATGTAATAAATATAAACGTATAAAATTTAACTTTGTAAAAAGTACTTATTTAAACTATTGCGAGTAAGTCATTATTTTGTATTTAAAAGCAATGACTACAATAGGCCGTTATTAGGAAGTCATTATTTTATATTACAAAATAATGCAAAAGGTAATGATATATCATTATTGGTAATGCAGACAGCAATGAGGTGTCATTACCAATATTTTGCTGGGATACCACCTTACACGTCACAAGGTGTCTAAACTGTGGAAATGCGATATATCTGCATACAGTGTTGATTAATTCGTTCTCTCCTATCTTAATGAACTTGGGATATTTTTTCAATTAGAGTGATTTTTTGTGATGGACAATTTTTTCAAAAGCAGTCTTTACATTTGCAGCGGTCTTTACATACAAAATATTTTAAGTGTACCGTGTAAAGATTGTTGCTACAAAAAAACCAATTCCATTCAAACATTAGTAAATAAAATGTAATGTGTAGGGTGGTAAGGTTTTTAAAACTGTTATTGTCATATCTAGCATGTAAACATTATGAACTACCAGCGTTGTCCTGTCACTGACTTATTACAATCATTATGGTTTGTAACAATTGCTCTATTTTTGTATTATTTGTTTCGTTTTAATTTTTTATAACTGTTTTCAGTGTTTTATTCTTGCATTGTAGTATTGTTTTTATTTTCTTTTTTAGTGTCTTCTTTTTTATATTTTATTGTAAAATACAATTATTTTAAGGATTAAGGGTTTAAGTGACATACAGAAAGGATGCCAACAGTGTACGCCTGGTTGGGCACATAGATCCAGGCTATTTGGCTGGCTGGCTGGGTGGTTAGTTTGTTATTATTTTACTTTTTTGTTTATTTGTTTGGACTGACTTTACTATGCGGGAAAATAATTCAATTTCCGACCCTATTTCTTTCATTCTCATTTTTATATTTGTGGCATTATGGTTTAATTTGTATAATACACACATTCAAAATAATAATCGCTCAAGGAAATAAATGAGTAAAAATTCTTTTGGTTAAACTAATTTTCAATATTTCGGTAAAGCTGTCCTTTTATATTCCTTAAATTGTCAAAAGCAAATATAGAAAAGGCTTGAATCGAGGTAGTCTTAAAATCTAAATGATTTAGCGAAAAGTTTTGCTAGGGTTTGTGCATAATTTTTATAAAACAAAATTTTCAAACACTCAAATCTTTTTCCATATTAATATTTCTTGCCGAATGGTATAAAAATATGGAGAAAAAAATATTTTTTTTGAGAGTTTTCTATTTATAAAACAATTTCAGAAAAAAATACTTAAGATACTTTTTTACAATATCGACAGATTTTTTCTTGGCTGTAATTTAGTTTGTTGAATAATAGTTGTTATACAATCTACTATGTAGTAAAATGTTTGACTGTAAAGAATTTAAGCAAATTATTCGCTCATTTTCAAGATACTGTGTCAGAAACTATCAGACAAAATTTGATCTATAATGTCTATGCCAATTATGTATTTTATGAATAAAAGGCAGAATAACTGTATGCAGTACCTACACTTAAACAACTGCATAATAACAGTTAAGGTCATATGCATAATCACTTTTAAAATTTATAAATGGCTTATAAAACAAATTTTTCATAGCCATTTTCAAAATATTATGCATAAGTACTTTAATATTTTATCTGTAGTACGTGTAGGCTAGGGCGGGTCAAATTGTATGGATAAAATTTTTTTGATATTGCGTACTCGATTTTTCGAAAGCTTTTAGCATGGGGAAAAAGAAGTTCCACTACGACATATCAAAAAAATCATTTTCGAGGCTCCCAAATTTAAATTTTTTGCAATTTTCTAATAAATCTAGATTAGCGCCATCTTGAGGTGGCTTTTTGAAACAACTAACAAAGTTGTAAACAATATAACATTACAACCTTTCCAGAAAGGTATTAATTATGAAAATCGGATAAAAAATGTGGCAACTAGAGGTAAAAGTATATAAGTAAAATTATTTTCTCCTTGTTGTCATCAACATCATTATCATCATTTCTCATCATTATCATCATTTCATCATCAAGCAGAAAATAATTTTACGTATATACTTTTACCTCTAGTTGACACATTTTTTATCCGATTTTCATAAGTAATACCTTTCTGGAAAGGTTGTAATGTTATATTGTTTACAACTTTATTAGTTGTTTCAAAAAGCCACCTCAAGATGGCGCTAATCTAGCATTTATTAGAAAATTGCAAAAAATTTAAATTTGGGAGCCACGAAAATGATTTTTTGATATGTCGTAGTGGAACTTCTTTTTCCCCATGCTAAAAGCTTTCGAAAAATCGAGTACGCAATATCGATTGCTAAATCGACCCACCCTAGTGTAGGCGGTAGCATTCATCTCAACAAATAAGAGATGGTATCTCCTATTATTCAATCTACATATAATTTCAATTATAATATTGATTGCAATGGTTAAATTGAGATCATTGACTCCACAACAAATTCAATTAATAAAGGGGTCAATTGATGTTTCATTGACGATTTTATATCAGACGTTTGATGATTTTTTCGATTTTCTTAGTATACCCACCCATCATGAAAATATATATTTTTTTATCAATAACATATTTCTTTTTTATTTTTTGCATTACAGGTCTCTATGGCAACGATGATTTCCATAATGGTTTATTACAAGCCTTCAGTTCCGGTAAACAAGTGGAAGAACTTGTATTAAGTTTAAAACGACAGGTATGGGCTGAATATAAAATCAATACATTAAAACATTAACAAAAAATAATTTGGTTTACTGAAAGTAAATATTATAAAAATAAATCCTTAAAGGATTCAACTATGTTTATTTTATACACAATGAACTATTTCTGTTCTATTTATAGTATGTATGTATAAGTATGAACAATGCTCATACATATGTATGTACTTACATAATAATTTTTAAGAGTATAAAGCAGAGAAAACTTCAGTTAAATACAAAAGATTCATAGAGATGTCAAAGCTAAAAATAATCTTTTTTATAAATAAACACATAAGAAACCTTAGGTAATCCAATATTTAAAAGTGACAACGTTTTCAAACTTTATAAATATATGAATGTATGTGTATACTAGGGGTATAACTTTTTCAGGCGAAAAAACTGCTTGGACCACGTTACGGTCAATACTGTACTAATAATAAAAATCGTTCTTTTTTATTGGGATATAAATTATTTGATTTATCTGCATTTTCTTGGATCAGTTTTGCGAAGAAATGTACCACGCCGAGGCCAATTTTTGAAATATCACAGTTTTAAAGATTTGTTAATATATTTTCAAAATATACTCAAAGGGTATTCAAAAATTTTAAAACTAAAAGGTCCAATTTCAAGAAATTGTACAAAATTGATAAAAATCTGAATATTCAACAAAAACTATTCGATCTTATTAAAAATGTTTGCCAAAGTCGAATTCAATATAATGATATTAATTGAAAATGACATATTTCAACACAAATTGAAAAAATGTCTTCGAAACTTCAACACATTTGGAGCTTGAACTTTTTTAAGGACTCCGAAAAAGCAAAATTTTCCAATCCCCAGACTGCTAGCCATGTTATATTTGATATTTGCAAAAAATTAAGAAAGTAATATCCCTGGTGTATACATATGAGGCTTTCCACATCAACTGCTCCCTTATTAAAATAAAATTTTCTGTCCTTGAATGTGTCACTGAACTAACCTACACTCATAGAAATTAATACATAAAAATAGCAGAAAAAGTTACTCAAAATTAGTTAAAAATTATGCTGCAGAAGAAACTGCTAAAATTATCAGATTTTTTTACTAAATACTAGTAAAATGAGAACAGCAAAATTAAAACTGTTAAATTTACAGAATTTTAGTTATATTTAGGCTAACTTTTAGTTAATTGAATATAGCAAATTGTACTGTAAAATCTGCAGAAAATTTTGCTAAATATTTGTAGACTAAAAATAGCAAAAATAAACTGTTAAATCTACAAAATTTTTACTATTTTTAAGCTTAATTTAGTTATATGCAAATAGCAGTCTATTCTGCTAAAATCAGCAGAAATATTTGCTAAAAAATTGTAAACTGCTGTTTTCAAAAGGCTCGATTTTTATTTGCATTTAAAAAAAATCGAAAAAAAAATTAGAAAATTTTAAATTTTTTGGTGATTTTTTAGGCTACTAATTATTTAGCAAAATTTTTTGCTGATTTTAGCAGGTTAATTTGCTATTCTCCATTTATAAAAATTTAGCTCAAACATAACTAAAATTCTGTATATTTAACAGTTTTATTTTTGCTGTTCCTATATTACTAATATATAGCAAAAAATAATCTGCTAATTTAGCAGTTTTTTTCTGCAGCATCATTTTTAACTAATTTTTAGTAGTTTTAACTAAATTTTTTACGGACTTTTTTCTATTAGTGTAGGACATATCACAGAAGTCTACTAAAACTAACAGTTCGGTGACATTTCATAGGTTAGGTCTGGGGTAAATTTCTCCCTCCTACACTCACAATATATTTTCTGTTACAGATTGAAGTTTATTTAACAGGTAGTTTTAATCAATATACTACGGTTACCATGAATCATTCTGACATATTTGGGCAATGATATGTATACGAATATCCAAAAGAAAATAACCCAGCTAAAAATCGACATATATGCATCCATGCAGGTTAAATGTATGTTCATGCATGGCCATAAACATGCATTCATGACCACACATGGTTACATAAATCTCCATACATGTTTCATATATGACCATACGTGTGCATTAACGAAATTTGAGGTAATATCTACATGTGTGTAGATGCATGAACATACATGAGCACGCATGAACATGCATGAACATGCGTGATCATACATGTAGATATTACCTCAAATGTGGGTGGCAACGCTTTTCCTTCAGTGACATATTTTTTGTAAAAAAAAATTTGTCTGGCAAAACTTCTTAATTTTCTTCCTCTTCTTGTATTAAGAAAGAAGTACGGTAGAAAGAAAAAACTTGTATTTATTTACCAATGGTAATAACTAGGACAAGGAATTCCATGCAAATGCATGTTTTTTCTCGATAGTCCAAAACTAATATGGACTAAATATTTATCCGAATCATCAAAATTGCATATTTTTCATTTTTAGGAGCATTTTCTATTTTGTAAAAAAATATAAATATATATATTTTGATTCAATCAAAATAAACATTCTTAAAAACCTTATTGACCTATGGAAAATCTTCGAGTTCTGTGTCTGTTTGCAAAATAACTAACTTAAATATATTTTTAAGTATTAAAGTGCATTATTTTTGCAAAAATAAGAGTTTTTAGTGCATATATCTTATATTTTTAATGCATATTTTCCTTTTTTAACCGCATATTTAAGACACATATTTTCCATTTTTAAGTGCATGAAATTCTTTGCCCTACTTATAAATATACACATATTTTACTTAATTTGAACTTAAAGATCGAAAAATACAACTTTTTTATTAAAGGAATTAAATATGCTAAAATCCCAAACGTATTTAACAAATTGTGAAAAATAATCCGTTGTAGGCATGTACCTATCCGGATTTTATTCTTGCCTTTCATTCTTCAAATTCTAAAAACGTCGTCCCCTGACGATTTCCTTAGGCAAGAATGAAATCCGGATAGGGACATGCCTACAACGGATTATTTTTCACAATTTGTTAAATACGTTTGGGATTTTAGCATATTTAATTCCTTTAATGCAATTAATGTATATCCCGATAAAATAAAATGATGACAACTTTTTTATGTTTTTGCAATTTAGAAACATTTAGAAATTGGTTTCCGCATTTTTGAATTTGAAAAAGTTGAATGAAATTGTGTTTTTATTCAAACACAAAACTATTCGGTTTCGGCCGAACTTAATATTTCACAAAACGCTGAGTGTCAATGAAAATCCGCTTACGTGCCACCACTAGCATGCGCGCCACAGTTTCGCCAGCCGTGTTGTAGTATGTACATTTTACTGTATTCTTTACACACCAGCACACGATTCCATTTAATAATAAGAAACATTGAAATAAAATACTAAACCTATTTTATAAAGTGCAAATGTAAGTAAAACTCCTGCTTATTTTAATTCATATGTACCTACATATGTATTGTACACATACATATATAAATCTCATGCATTTATGTTGTAAAAATATGTAGACAGTTTTATAATTTAAAATTTTTTGCCCTCTTTCAGAAATTTAAAATCCTGGAATACGTGTTATTTTTAAATTATGTATTCATAAAATATCTTAATTTTTTAACATAAAAAATTTGCCAACCTTAAACTAATAAAACTTTTTTAAAATATATTGGCCCTTTAAAACCGCATCTGAAGTCAGTTCCGTTGAATAGCCTTTCTGAGTTATGGGGCTGCCTTCTTTTTAACCCTTGACCCAGGGGGAAATACTTTACTTTATTCTTCAAAATATTTTACAGGTTTTATGAATTGTCCTAAAAGCAACCGCTTCTATAACACCAAAGTGGAACCGGTTACCTGGAATCAGTTCTGGAACTAATTCTATAACTCATTCTCCGTCAGTCATACCCCACATATAAGACCCATGCAATGGGTTCCTGAACTAGTGGAACTTGTTGCAGAATTCGTGTGGTTGGCAACCGAGTGTTAAAGAATTTCCTGGGTAACCTTTCATTTGAGTATTCATAATTATGTCTGTATTTTTAAAGATACCCAGCAAAATATTGGTAATCACACCTCATTACTATCTGCATTACCAAAAATGATATATCATTACCTTTTGCATTATTTTTAATATAAAATAATGACTTCCTAATAACGGCCTATTGTATTCATTGCTTTTAAATATAAAATAATGACTTACTCACAATAGTTTAAATAAGTACTTTTTACAAAGTTAAATTTTATACATTTATATGTATTACTTGTAAATATGTTTTGTGTTAAAATTTTTATGACGAGTCCTAAAATTACACACTAGAGAAAACTTAAATTTTTCTGAATGTATTTCCTTAAGCTAATACTATTTGCTTAACTCCTTATTTTTAAGAATCAAGTAAGCAATCGGATAACCACTTATAATTCAACTTTTTGTAGGCATGAGTGTAACCACTTATTATTCAAAATCTCATAACTACTTATTTCTCATTTTTTCGTAAGCGAGCCGGTAAGCGTGACTACTTATAAAAACGACCACGCCAAACAAAAATAATGAGTTTAGACGCCAAAAAATAAGTTGTGCGGAGCTATGAATTTCTATTATATAACCACTTATTTGGTAATGAAAGATTTTGCTGGGTATTTTAAGAATATACAAAGAAACTGGTAAAAATGTGATATTTTCCTCCGTGCGGAAGGTGTTTTCTTTAAAATTACCCAAGTAAACGATTTTTACTATGAGTCCAGTACATGCGCGGCTCCAGCAATTAATATAAGGGGAAAAATCATACGTCATTTTAAATAAAACGTGGGATAAAACTTGCGAATATATTTGAAAAATAGATTAAAATTTGTGACTGAGCATTTTTACTTAAGATTCGTTGTTAGGAGGCCAAATTACTTTAAAAGGATTTTATGTAGTGCCATAAAAGGACTTTTGGTTTTTAATTTTTAATAAATTTTTGGAATACACTAGTATACAAGGTGCTTGCACATACTTCTAATAAAAAAAACTTGTTTACAGTATTGTGGTTTGCTTAATACGAATCTTATGTCATTAAAATTCCGAAATATGTGGTTTTCTCTATTACAAACAAATTGATTCAGAATTTTGTACTATTTATACCCTACACAACTTCATGGAGAGGACATTTCCCCATGGCAAAACCTCAGATTCCAAGCCCTTTTAGTTGTAAAAAAAGCCTCAGTACTCTTTTATATAGGAAAAGCCTTAGACTCTGGGCGCTTGTTTCTAAAAATCATCAGGTTATAAGAACCTTTTACTATAGAAAATGATGCAATAGATTCATAGAATTTTTCCTATAGAAAAGGCCTCAGATTTTGAGTACCTTTTACCATACATATGGCTGAGATTCTGCTAAATTTAGGGAAAAGTCCTTAGAAGCTGATGGATAGAAGTCCTTGCAACATGAGGGTTTCTGTAGGAAAAATTTCTTAAAAACTGAAGGTTTTTCTATAGGAAGTCCTCAGAAACTAAAGGTTTTTTATTGGAAAAAGTGCTAAGGATTGGAGCGTTTTTCTATATGAAAAATTCTTTAGAATCAGAGCGGTTTTCGATAGGAGAGAGTCCTCGGAGTCAAAGGAATTTTCCATAACCCACGTTCTCAGCACTAGATGGTTTTTACAGGAAAAAGTCATCAGAATCTCAATATATTTCTTTACAAATGTTGTCGGAATCTGAGGGCCTTTATTTATAAAAAAAAGTCCTTTAATTATAACAGTTTTTCTATAGGAAAAAGACGTCACAATCTTTGGGACAAAAGTTCTCAGAATATAACAGTTTTCTGTAGGAAGGTGTTCAGAACCTGAGGGGCAAAAATTCCACAGAATGTAAGGAATTTTTCTATAGGAGCAAGTCCTCAGGAGCTAAGGGGTTTTCTTATAAGAAAAATTCATCAAAATCTTGGTTTTTTTTTTAATTATAGGATCAAATTCCGTGAAGGTAATTTTAATTATATATATATATATATTCCCATCGTTCCTATAATGAGCATAGGGCAATAAACAATGTGAAAATTTTTTCGGCATTACTAGGATAAGTTTCAAATACTTACAAAATTAAGCCACACATTTTCACACAAGCTTTTTGAATTGTTTTTACATTTTGAAAATTGCAATAAAATCGCTTTTGCCGCAGGCCGGTTGTGAAATAAAATTTTTGCATATTACTGGGATAATTGCAGTTTCAGATGCTTACAAAATGAAGTCACACATTTTCATCAAAATTTTTTTTATTTCACTGTGCATTTTGAGATTTGTACCAGTATACACTGTTAATTGAAATTACCTTCTCGGAATTTGATCGGCTTCCCGGAATATGACATAAATCATAATGTGATAGGGTTTCCAATAGCCGGTATGACCGACTTAAACTTTGTACTTTTTGTTAAATGATTTAGGGACATTTTTAATCATTCAATTTGAACCATTCAAAATATAATTTGTTCATAAAATTTAAAGCTTTTCGAGAATTAGTTATGAATTTATTCCCGAAAAATGCTTTAGCGAAATAAAAAACGTAATAATTTTCTTTGTTTCTCATCGACTTCGCCTGCAGCGATATTAAAGTAATAGAGAATGTAAAAACATGGGCAAAGTATAATTTTTTTGGTTCAAAATCCCAAAGACAAAAGTGGTGGGTGATCCATATTTTCCCACCTTTCTATACGTATAGGAGTTTTATTATATACATTTTTTTCATGCCATACCTAAATATGTAAAATGTAAAGGTATACAATGTTCTATACGAAAAATACAAGAGAAAAAATCACACAAACAAAACCGGCATGTTAAAGCAGACGGATTACGAATTCTATAAAATCCCTGCAAAGCAGGCGACATATTCATTGAGGCCATCAAGACATACATACGAGAGTAATACGACATCATGCATACATACTTATTGTAACTTCTTTGCCTTCTAGGCTTCTTCTCTCAATCTATGCATACAAACTTCTGTGTAAGTTTATTTGAAAAAAAAGTCAGAAAAAACGCAGGAAATTTATGCCAACGACCAGTAGTAGCACGAAAAATACAATAAATGTAAATATTAAAATAATAAAAAAATACAAGGAAGTTTAATTTCTTTTTTACAAATATGTATTAAAAAATTCTTATACGAAGCGATTAAGGTAAATAAAAAATATAAATGGTAACTAAAAAAGAACGTTACAGAACAAATATTGTCAGTTACATAAACCGAATATGAGAAAAGAAAGCAATGGTTCGCATGCAATTACTTTTAGGAATATAGAAAATAAATTCAAACAAATTTAGATTGTTATAAAGTTTGCATATAGTAGAAGTATGACCGATTTTTGAGCATAGCACCACATTTGGGATTTTAGCATATTTAATTCCTTTAATGCAATTAATTAATGTATATCCCAATAAAATAAAATTAAAAAAATAAATATTTTGTTAGTAATGAAAATGTGTCAAAAATATCATTTATTAAATTTTATCGAAATCGTGTAAAATATTCGAAAATGTGATATTCAAATTTTTAAAATTTGTCATATAAGCATTGCCTGAATGCATGAATTTTTTTTTTACCTTAAAAAGGTAATCTAGTTTCTCTACATATTTTTCTTTGTCCTTTGTGATATAGGAAAAAATTAATAAAATTTAGTAAATATTTAAATAAATTTAATAGAAATTGGTAACCAATTATGGCCTTTAGGCTGGGTTGTTGTTATAAATAAAGAAATTAAATTAAAAATTCATACCCCTAATATACAACACCTAAATACCGGCCTTGCGCCTTCGAAAAAGTCATGTGCTACTGAAGAGTATTAAAAACATTTTTGGCGATGATGGTATTATTTTACAAATACAAAAATTTGTTATTTTGTTTAAATTGTTATTATAAAATAATGGTTTAAAAAATAACGCGAAAAGATAAAATACGACTCTCTTAAAACACGTGACTTCTTTCGTCAGTGCAGCGTCTATTGTTATTATATTTTACCTAAAATAAAATTCTTTCAACTTTTTTTTAGAAAAATTTAACTTTTGTTTTATTACATTAACAACATGATGAAAAAGTTTCAACATGCTAGGAGTAAGTGAAGTGAATATGGAATATCTTTTATTTTTTTTTATTTTTCTGTCAACGAAATCTCGGAAACCCTTTTTTGGATATTTGCAACCTTAGGAATGCTTATGACTCAAAAGATTTTTAAGAATGTTTTTCAGATTTTTTGAAAGGGGTATGTGGTCACCGAAATCAATTTTATCCAAAAATAAGGTTATAACCAGGACAAGTTTATAATGACACAAAATAATTTGAAATTAAAAGGCAAAATGGCAAGAAAAACATCAAAAAAATAATTGATTTAAAAAATATACCGAATTTAATTTTTACCAACATTAAAAAATGTTTTTTTTTGGAAATTTTCTCCAAAAATTATATACAAAAGTTGGGGTTTTAATGTATTTTATTGCATTGTTGTAATGGATTTTTTGGTAAGGATCCGTAAAAATTACATTTCTATAAAATAATTGGAAAAATGCGAAAATGGCATTTAATCGCAAATGCCAAAAAAACTTGGGCTACAATACAATTTTTTCTCTTTTTTTTAAAACCAGATTAATCACTACTCAAGAGTTACACCCTACTAAAAAAATTATTTGACTTACATATTATTAGATTTAAGGCCCGATTACTGAAAGTTCAGTTTAAATTTAACAAACAGTTAACAACTATGTATATATTTATAGTTTTGTTTTATTATTAACATGTACTCATACATACGAGTATAAAAAATACTTAAAAGATGTTAGTATTGTATGAATGTGTTTGCATTTTCTGAATTTAATTTTTACATACATACTTTAATATAACAAACAGTGTTTTTGCTCTCAGCATATTTTTGGGCTGGCAAAACATGTCACACTATTCTGTGTTGAACAACAGCTATGGAAACAGTTTTTTTAATGTGTTTGAATGTGAGACATCACAAGTATGTATACAAATTGCATGCATACGACATGGTATTCAAATATTTTTTACTCCTACCATAAATTTTTGTCCAACACTACTACAATATGACTAACAACTTCAAACCCTGAGGATAAAAAACATAGTTTATTGTTATTTAAAAAATAACTTTTAAACTCTACCTCTGTTTAAAAAAAGGAATACGAAATTTAAATTGTTATGTAAAAACTGCTAGAGTATTTTTAATTTGCAAAAATATGAATTTTATTTCTAACAACATTTAATTTTTTTAAATATGGTCAAAATAATTTTAAAAAAATCACGTAAACAACGACAAAAAACAAGATATTGTTTCAACAAATCTTTGGAAAACTACCGAAGTTATGGGCATTTATAAGAGGGAAACTCTGTTAAAATCTGCATATGATAATATAACATATCGTCGACCGGCCTGCGAAATGTCACATGTGTTTTTTAATAGATTTTCAGGAGAGCGGAAAAACTGTTACAAAATCTACTTTTAAGATATTTTATTGGCATCATATGCCTTAATGATTCACTACCTCATTTAGTAAAATCATCATTAGGCATATGATGCCAATAAAATATCTTAAAAGTTGATTTTGTAACAGTTTTTTTCGCTTTCCTGAAAATCTGTTAAAAAACACATGTGACATTTTGCAGGCCGGTCGACGATATGTTATATTATCATATGCAGATTTTAACAGAGTTTCCCTCTTATAAATGCCCATAACTTCGGTAGTTTTCCAAAGATTTTTTGAAACAATATCTTGTTTTTTGTCGTTGTTTACGTGATTTTTTTAAAATTATCGACGATATGTTAAAATTTCAAAATTATACACAGAGAAACAAAAATATGTTTCTTTTAAAAAGCCTGGCTTTGTAAAATTTCCTTAGCAAAGAACTGATAGCAATACAAACGCGAGAATGCTTCGATAACATGCTTAACTGCATTTTAGTAATTACCAGGTTCATTTTTTTTTTTTTTGCATTTGCCATTAAATTCCATTTTTGCCATTTTTCCAACTATTTTGTAAAAATACCATTTTCGATTGTTTTGAATTTGCATTAAAAAAATGCTTAAAATGCAGTAAAAACTCAACATTTGTAGATAATTTTTGGAAAAAATTTACAAAAAAAATATTTTTTTCTAATGTTGGCAAAAATCAAATTCAAAATTTTTTTATAGCAATGAAAAGTTCAACCTTTAAAAATCATACTAATTTACGCCGATTGCACTCTAGCAGTTCAACTGTAAATTCCTCCATTGCTGTATTTTTTGTTAAAAACATTCACAAAAACCCTTAAATCAATTATTATTCTTAAAATTTTTGGAATAAGCGTGCGATTTTTGCCCTTTTTGTGCCAATTTTATTATTTTTCCGTGCCATTTTGCGTGCCAATGTCAACTTTTTTTGTCCCATTTTAAACTTGCGCTGGTAATTACTCATAATTTTTTTATTTCATTACTAAATTTTTTATTGGATTTACAAATTTTTTTGTTGGTGCCTTTTTAAAAATTTTTTTTTTTTTGTATTTACAAATTTGGTATGAGAAAGGTGTTTAAAATTTTAATTGGAATTTTGTAAATTCTTTCTGTGTAAGTATATTTTTTTAATAAAACTACACTCAGAATATTATTTCCTTAAATTCTACTGAATATGCATATCAGAACAATTGAAATTTAGTTAAAAAGAGGATTGAATGTTTTCTCTTCGTTTAAAAAAATATATTTTATCGTTAATTTTCAATTGCTAATTAACTGACAAAATCGGTAATAACAACAGTTCTTTCGTTTATTTTAATATCCAATATAATTTAGGAACTGTTGGTTTTTAAAATAAAATTTTAACTTAATATTTTATGACTAATAAAGAAAGTTAAAAAATAATGTTTTTTGTAATTTAACTGTTTATTCAATTGAAAAAACTTTACTGATTTACTTTTTAAATAACTATTAAACCTTTTTGGGAAATATATTGTGAGTATAGTTACTGGTAAAAATCACTTACAAGGAAAGTACTTCATCTGATCTCATTTCTCATGTCAGTGTTGTCAACTTTATTTTAAAATCGCTAAAAGCAAAGAAAACTTTTTTCATGTTTAATTCACTGCCATTAAAATAACGCAAGACTTAAGGAAATTTTGTGGGATTTCCAAAAATATACAGTTTGTATATATCCGATCAGTACTTTTTTTATTGAAAGCCACGCCCACTTAAAACAAGTAACAAAGTAAAAAAACAGATGTTACGCTAAAATTCTGCACAACATTCTAGACTACCTATTCGCCTTACGGGGTGAATTTAGCCACTATTTTCATTTTTAAAGATAAAAACAACGAAATTAAAAATTAAAAAAAATTGAATCGTTCCTATTAAATTTGCCACCACTGTAAGTGGTATGGGTTATTCCATCTCAAATCGAAAAATGATTGGAATCGACCCCTTTCGATTTGGATGAACTTTGGTCAGAACTTTTCTTTCATCATATAACGAAGTTTTGCCAAAGGAAAAAATTACAAAATTTTTTTTCGAAAGTTATGCAATATTTAAAATTTAAAAAAATGTAATTTTTCTAATTTTTTGCTTTGTTACGAGGTTATTTTTTGAATATTTCGAAAACTGTAGCTCTTACAAAAATGGTTCTTAGCTCGTTTTAAAGGGGATATTCAGGCGTATTAAAAAAAAATATTATAAAAAAAATATTATAAAAAAAAATATTGAAAAATAAAAAAAATTTTAAATTTAGCAATTTTACAATTTTAAAAATCGAAAAACTCAAAAACATTTTTTTTTGCTCAATTTTTTTAAATAAAACCTCTAACTGATCTTAAAAGATCCTGAAATTTTCAAGACTTTTTTTTTAAAGATATGAATTTTTGAATTTTTTTATTCTCTTTTTTTAAGTTGAATCTTAATACAATAATATTAAGCAAATATCCAATTTTGAAATTTTGAGCAATTAAAAACAAATAGAAGGATTTAGAAGCACAGAAAATTTTTTCAATCGAAATTACGCTTTTATTTTTTCGGTAATACGTAGTTTGAAAAACAAATAAGGTAGGAAATGGCACACTCTTCCATTTATGTATACATGTGTGTGTGTGTATGTGCCATTTCTTAACTTATTTGTTATGAAAGAAAAGTTCTGACCAAAATTCATCCAAATCGAAAGGGGTCGATTCCAACCATTGGTCGATTTGAGATTTAAAATTTAAAAATCTTCAAGTAAAGTATTTACCCAGTTCTGATTTAAATGTTGGCAACACCTTCTCTCTAGTGTAACAATGATGTTGATGTAAAAATTGCATTAATTTTGTGTTATTAAAATTTTTAGAGAAACAATTTATATACTTAAATATTTCAAAAGCTTAATAGGTAAAACGTTCAAAAATAAAACGACTGTAAAAAAAGCAAATAAACACCAATTTATATGATTTCTTCTTTTTCGATGTACTTCATATAAATTTGTACTCGTTCTTTTTTGGATCTTCTCCTTGACAGCAGTTAGGAAACATTTAAAATTTATTAAACTTCTTTACAATTCCTCATACACATACAGAGAAACCGTTGGTGTGCATCCGTGCCTAGTTATACTATACATGAACATATGTATACAGTAAAGAGCTTCAAAGAGTTAATTCATTAATTTAGTTTTTTAATTCTTAATTGAAATTAAACGAATTAAGTTCATAATCAACCAATCAATTGATATTTAGTTCGCATTTGCCAACGTTCGATTTCTTAAAAAGAAATCAATTTTAATGCAATGCGACGTTTACGTCTGGCAAAACCAGGGTTAAAACTGTTAAAAATTTTACTATAAATAACTAAACGTAATGCTTTTTAATCACTGAACTGTTGATAAATTGAACATTTTTTTTTTTTTTTTTGTCGATTAATGAATATCGAAAAGCTTCAACAAAGTTCGCCAACTCACCATCAGATGGCGCGCAACAACTGTTCTAAAATTCAACATCTCGCGCAATTACAGTGTTGCCATATTTGAAACCCTTCAACTTTCACCACCTTTCACTTCTTCTCTATCCCCTTTCCAAAGGAGCAACACGTTAATTAATAGGAAGAATTTCCTGAATGTTGCTTCTCTTACAAAAAAAAAAAAAAATTTACCCATATTCTCCTGAATTCAGAAATCTAGAAAAATTTTTAACGAAAATTGGTGTGGCAAAAGACCTGTATCCAAAGAAGATTTTTCTGTATTTTTTATTATCGCACCACGCCCAACGCTGTTATAACTTTTATACAATTTTATGCTTTTTAAGGGTTAGAATTGAATTCAGTTAGAAATAATTATTTTAGTTAAATGCATGTAGTTGATTGAAATTCACTTGATTTGGTTAAAAATTAGTTCTTTTACTTTAGATAAAAACTGAAGCCGATTTATGGGGAACACACTGAAAAAAAGAATTAATTCTTCAAAGTTCTGCAAATCTAGTACAAAAACAAGCATTATATGAATTTTCTTTTTGATTTTATTCGAAGGGGGAGATACTACAACTAATACTACTAAGTCTGCTACTATTATTGTATTATGTATAAGAAGTATTTGCTTCCCTAGCATAGTTTCTTTGTAAGTAGTATATGAACATGTGTCTGTTTTGGTGAATTGGCTTCACATGAATTCAAAGGAGGTTGCTTCTTTAGTTCTTATAGGACTCTTAGGAGTAATATTTGTTTTCTTTAATATTGTTGAATAATGAAAAATCTTTACAAATTTTACTTTCCTTTAAAATGTATTTTGTTTAAATGAGCACAACGTACTCATAGCCACGTAAATACAACATTTATTTTAAAATCTACACTCAGGGAAAATTTTTAAAAACTTCGTAACCACAAATTTGACTGTAGGTAAAATGAACTTATTATTTGATTTAAAAAAAATGAAATTGCATTTTTGTACCGTAACATTAGCTTTTTATTTCGATTAATAACAATAGGCAAAACAGTAATAACAATTTAAACATTTTAATTCATTGACAAAGTTTTTGACAAAAACAAAATTAATATGCCAACTGCACACAAAAATTTGAATTTAACTGTCGGCTAAATTTTAACTGGACATTCAGTGATCAGGCCTAAATTTTTATTATTTTCATATATAACATTTTAACTGTTCGTTAAAATTTTACGCGACATTCAGTAATCAGGCTTAAATAAAATTAACTTGCAGTTCAATTCTGCATTACATATAAACTTTTCACACATATATGTTTGTTAAACTTTATGTTGAAAATACTAAAAGGGTTGAATATTGGTTTAGAAAAAGAAATATCAATTTCGTTTTTTTATCATCGTTTTATCAAGTTTTACAAAAAACAGAAGTTTGTATGAAAAAGTTTAAGTTCTGTGAGCATTGCATTAGCTGGCCCAGCCCACTATCAAAGCATTCAAAGAAAAAACTTTTAACTTTTCGATAATACTGGTTGCTTTACGACCAATATGGCAGATGTTGTCAAGCAGTATGCAGTTGGAAATATATGAAACTAATGTAGAAAGAACATTTATACAAATAAATAGTTTTTACATTACAAATCATTTCAGCACTTGCAATTTTTCCAAATAATTATTTGCTCTTAAATTCGTTTACACTATATCATTAAGTTCTTTCGTCATAAGGCATTATTCACAACCAGAAAAAATGCAATGGTTATTGCTCAAAACAAGAATAAACTACTAACATCAACCCTGGAAAATAAAAACGTTGTTCAGCTAACAAGGAAGCCATTCCAATGGGTACTCTTCGACCTTAATGAGATTTGCATATGTGATATAGAAGAAAAAAAATGTATCTACACATATTTTTTAAGTGGCCCAATCTCATGTTTAAGAGTTAAAAAGTGGGGTCAAAAATAACCCAATTTTTCCTTTCTAATTTAATTATTTTTACAATTTCAAGTAAAAATGGCAAGTTTAATGTCAAATTAAAGCTTTTTTTTATAATTCAATTATTTTTTTCGAATAGCTCATTTGTATGAGAAATTGTTGTTGGTTGACTTTGTGTTATCGGACCTTAGTTTAGTATTTAACGCATAAAATCCCCTCAAGAACTTTATAATAAATAAATTACTTCAAAAATAAATTACTTCAATTGGATAATCAATTTATACATTTAATTGCAGTTACATAATATAGTTTTGGTAATTGATAATTTCTGTGGCAGTAACATTTGCTATACCTATAAATTATTTACAATAGGCGTCCCACTCTCCCCCATCTCAAAAAAGTAAAATATTTTTAAAAGTCAATGCACTAAATGTCATTGTAGTTGGTGTCATTTTTATGGAAATGTAACTAAACGAAACACTCCAATAGACCAGTGATTCCCTACACTCACAGGAATACAAATATAGTATTTTTAAATACATTTGGAATTTTCTCAAATACATTTGGAGGATTTTGAAATACAAATGGAATTATTTGAAATGCATTTGTCCAATTTTGAAATACAGATTTAAAATTTTTAAGTACAAATGAATAATTTGGAGGATTTTGAAATACAAATGGAAATATTTGAAATGCATTTGGACAATCCTGAAATACAGATTTAAAATTTTTAAATACAAATGAATAATTTGGAAATACATTTGGACAATTTTAAAATACAAATGAAATTTTCTTAAATACAAATAAAATATTTTAAAATATATTTGTAATATTTTAAAATATATTTGAATAATTTTGAAATACATTTTGAAAAGTTTAAAATACGTTTTGGGCAATTTTGAAATGCAATTGGACAAATATGAAAAGTTTTTAGACACTTTTAAACAATATTTGGACAATGTTGAATGATTTTTGGACAATTTTAAAACATTTTTTGACAATTTTGAATGATTTTTGGAAAATTTTAAAACATTTTTTGAAAAATTTAAGACATTTTTGGATAATTTTTAAACATTTTAGACAATTTTGAAACCTTTCTGGACAATTTTAAAATATGTTAGATGTAACAGTTTTTTCTTATTATTTCTTGTCTACTAATATTCAGCAAGTTTTTTATGCTGATTTCAGCAGTGTAAATTGTAATTTACAATTAGCTAAAATATAACTTAGTTATTTAAAAGTTTTATTGGGGCGATTTTTTCTTTATTTAGCAATCAAATTCTGCTGATCCGAGCAGGGTCCTGTTTAACTAATTTTTAGTAGCTTTTCTTGCTATTTGTAAAGATTTATTTCCATCAGTGTATGTACATATGAGATGTTAGGAGTTTTATAAAAGCACGTCTGCAACTTTATTTTTGTACGAAACAACCAACAGATAATTAGAACATCAATTGAGATGATAAAAATCCCGATTGGCAGTATGGCTGGTTGGCGGTTTAGAGTGTATTTTAATACAATTAACAAAATAAAATTGTTAAAGTTTTTGCTTTTGCTTCAATGTGCAATACTGTTAGAGAGGTTTAAATACTTGTGAGATGGTAAAAACATTATTTATATGTGCTTAAGTAAAAACTTTATCCTTACAATTTTTTGGAAAATTCTTCAAAATGTATAGCTTTACCTTCATAACTTTTAAACGTTTATTATTATGATTTTCCCTTCCAAATCATTTGTTCACCATAGTTTATAATAACAAAAATTCATTTTATATGACAGCCAGTTCTAAAATATACACACATACATGCAATATATGGTATAAACTATGAACATGAACTTAATAACAACTTAAATGCATCGTTATTAAAACTTTTTACACACTCTTACACATATAGCTGATGTCTACAAATTAAAAGCTCTGAAACTGACAGGTAAACCTCACAAGGAACACACTCCTATATTTATGAAATTTGGGTATGTTGTAGACATTAAAATTTAAGCAAATCTGCTTTTTCTTAAGAGTCATATGAAAGGTTTAGGGCTAAAAAGAGGTTTTTACTCTTTTCGATTTTATAACAATGATACCAGCTGAAAGTTAATCCCAAATGCTGATCAAATTCCGAATACAAATTAATAAAACAAAGAACATGTGAACGTTTTTGTAACATTTTTTATGATCTAGAAATGAGTTGAAAATTTGTGGTTCCCTCTAAAATGAATCCAAGTTTCATTAAGATGTGAGTGTACACCCTAAAGATGTCTTCCTTGTTAGAAACTTTTACTAACACATACATATAGTAAAAATAATAATTTTTCAAAGTTAAACTCTTTGCAAGAAAATTAAAACGGATTTAACGAAATTTGTTTTTAAATTTAATCAATTTTATTTATTTATATTTACATACATATAAGCTGATTAATGTTTCTAATAAGAATTTCCTTTTAAAAACTTTCTTCTCTTCTTTTACAGACTGAAGCCATCAAACATGATCTCGAAACAAAAATGAATCAACATAGACTTGAAGCTCAAATAGAAAAAGTACAATATAATCAAACTGCTGTAATGCTGCTTATTGAGACTTGTGTTTTAGTGCGAGAAAATACGTCTCGCGCTGTCACCAGTCTAGACAATATGGTGCTATATTTTATGAAAACCAAAGGCAGTGAAAATGATACATCACTTATGGGTTTATTGCATGTAAGTAAATTGATTAAGTTTCTTCTTGTTTTTAGTTTATTTTACAAGTAACTTTAACTATCCTAAATCAAGAGGTGCCCTATATCTAAATTAGTACAAAACTAAAAAATTATTATAAATATTCCAAAATTCCTAAATCGAGTGAATAAAAATTCTAATGTCATTTCAAAATTTTAAAATGAAATGAGTAAGAAAACGATTGCTTTTCGAAATTTATTAATTGAATAGGAAATCCAACAGCATATCCAACAGAGCTTCGAAAGACTTTATTTAATTTAAAAATGTTCATGTGCCATACCGTTAAACGAACCCCAAAGAATTCATTCAAGCTTTGGGAATAGCTTTAATAAGAATTGAATGAATTCCCAACGTGAATCATTCAAATTCTTTCAGTCAACATTTTACTAATTGAATTAAAAATTTTTATTATCATTCACTTAGTGCAGTTTAATTTGAAACTAACACATAATCAAAACCAAAGCAAATAAGCTATAACAGAGTACTATTTATTTATTATAACAACATTTTAAACGTTTTCATTTGTATTATGCTAATATTTCAACATATAATTGCAAATTTAAATTTTTCAGTTGACTAAATGAATGAAAAAAAATCATTTTCATACACCTTTTTACTAAATGAATTCAGATAAATTTGAATTTATTCAATTAGACTTCATTAAAAATATAATTAATTTATAGAATTTTATTTTGCTCAAAGCGGATTTTCAACGAAAAAAAAATTGTTAATTCTAGTATAGTTGATATACAAGATGTTTTACTAATTTTTCTACTAACTAATTTTTTGAGTTTTAGCCGACTTTCTCCGAAGAGCTGTTTTCACCGATATTTCTACTATTGCGAATAGTGGGCAGCTCTGGATCGGAAAACGTGTTCTTTTATTTTCTCTTCTCTCTCACAGCGAAATCGCTGGTTGACCTTCCTTGTTAATTGAAATTTTTTTTATATTAACTTCACAACAATTTTACTGATATTTTACTAACTTATACTGTTGAGTGTACTGTAAATTATTTGTGTAGTAAACAGCAGTTATTATTTTGACTGGTATAGGGTTTCGAATGATCGGTTTATTAAATAAATGTATGCTCCTTTATATTTTGTGTTATTTTTTTGTTTATCTTTGCAGTTGGGTGAACTTTATGAATCCATACGATGGCCGGCAACTTTAGGTTTCCTCACATTATTGCTATTATTATGTACCGTACTGGTCATAGGCGTGGCAAGACGTTCTCGCTGTGCCCTTATTTTCTTTAGTGTAGCAGGATTATTTTGCATAATAATGTGCTGGTTATTGGCTGGCATTTATCTAGCATCTGCTGTGGCTGCGGGAGATTTTTGTATGCGGCCACATGAGTATATGTGCCGTCAAGTGGGTATGGTAAGTAAATAATACGTAAAATTTCCTAGGTCACATCTTTTTGTGTTGAAAACATTTATAGTTCAAATACTAATTTTTAAATGGTGAAAAATTATAAATACGAATAAATTAAGGCAAAAGGATGAAAACTGTTTTTTACCTATTAATTAATTTTTTTATTTACTTCACTCAGTTTTGGCAATAGCGACATATTGACCATTTTGAAAAAAAAAGTTTGTAGTTTTTATTATATATTTTATAACTTTTAAAATATTTAAAGTTTCAGTTTGTCTTGGCATCAAATAATGCATGAGATTTTTGGCCAGTAGCCAATAAATTAAACCACCATATTGCAAACGGAACTACTATCGCTTAGAACTTTTGTAGTTTTATTTGATTTTTAAAAAAGTTTTAGTTTTTGTTTTTTGGCTACTCTACTTTATAGTTGCTACGTCATTTGTACGCGGCGAACAATTCGTAGACAGCAAGCCATTTGATGGTGCTGATAAGATTCATTGTCAAATTGCATTTTCTTGTAAAGCCATTAGAGACCTGCGAATAAGGGAATAAATACAAAAAACCGCTTATTGTTGGTAAAAAAAAACACTATTATTTTGTTACATACATATGAAGCTTTCCAAGCCATCTGCCCCGATACAGAAAAAAATTATATTTTATCACTGTCAAACTTCCAATAAATATTTCAATTTATTTTTATTTTTTATTTTTAAAAAAAGTTTAAGACTTTCTATCAATTCATTATTTATCATGCGTATTGTGGTTCTAACTGAATATGAACAGAAATATTAATTTTTTAAATGATTATACAGTTAAATTGAAACAAAATATATTTTTCAACTGTTTTTGTCGTTTATTTAAAAAAAAACATATAAATACGGATTTTCTATTACAGTTAATATTTTCCTTTAAAATGTTTTGTATAAAAAAGAAACCCTTTCAGATTTCTAGGTCAGTTAAAAAAATGAAATAAAATTTATTCTTACTGATTTTGTAGTTAATTTAAATAAATGCAAAGTTGTTTTGATTTAAATGAAAAGTTAGTACACCGGTTTTCAAGTGATTTTTCATTTATTTTAAATTACATTTTCAGTTATTTTAAACTACAAAATATTTTGAGTGTGAAAATGTTTTCTAATTGTTCTAGAATGTTCAAAAAGAGAGTTTTTATTATTTAAGGGTACTAGTTAGTTGTTGGTTGTCATTACCGATTATTGAATAATGTAAATATTTATTATTTCGTGCTTTTGTTTTGTCGCCGACAAAAAGTGATGCTGTAAATTTAATATAATTTTTTCCTGTTTTAAAATATTTCTTTTTGCGCTTATCTCTTATATTAGTAAAAGGCATCTATCTTCGTTAGAAAAAAAATATAAAGAATTAACATCCCAGTGAGTTTTTATATGTTATTAAGCTTTATAATAGTAAGTACAAGTTCGTGCATATGTTTTGGCGCACACTGTATTACAATAAAAAAATTTAACTAGTTCTGAATTAAAAACAAATATTTTTTTTTTTTTGAATAATGTGAAAATGATTAATTGGTCAATATTTAACCGCGACTATTTTGACCACTTTTAGGAAAAATTTAAAAAGTTGTTCCATTTTTTATTGCTATCATATTCCAGCAAAAAAAGATCTCTATACTACAAAATTAATAGCTTTTAATAGCACAACATTATGCGATCCACGCGCACAATAACACTTTTGGGATACACAAAAATATTGAATTGAGGTAATTGACTACAGAAATAAAAATAAATTGTGGCCGATTTTTAGATAAATTGAGTTAATTATTGCGTTAAAAATTCAGAACTGCTTCAGAATTTGAAAAAACAAAATATTTTTTCCAACTGATAATAAACAAAACTATTATATATATAAATTTCTAATATTTTCCACTAAATTGGACAATAAATAACCGTAAGTTTGACATTGATGCGATAACCTTTTTTTATAGCTGGACAGTTGGCTTGGAAAGCCTCATATATATATTTGAAGATATAAACATTTTCTAAGGACAACAATTTAACATCAGTTGTTAACAATTCCCAATAAGTTTTTAAAAACGTTTAAAAACAACATTTACACACAAATGACACACTCGTCTTATGCACCCATTCCAAACATTCCAACAAAAATACTTCAAACAGTCTTTAACTTAAACATTGCAAAATGTATGTGTTTAAATTACATTTAAATCAATATATCTCTAACTTTTATGGTTTTTTCTTTCTTTATTCACTCTTTTAGCGAAGTCCTTATGTATATTTCCTCAACTGTGGCACCTTACGCAATCGCTTCATTTTACGCTTAAATGAATCACGTGATTTGGTGGAACGTGCTCGTGAATCTGTTTATTTAATACAAAGGTAAATAATGTAGTATATATAGTTTTTTTCAATTTTCTAATATTTTCCTTTACAACTTTAATAGAATGAGCCAGGAAACATACCCACGTATAGATGTACATAAGACATTGGAATCAATGGATAACGATTTGGAGGAAACAAAACGCAATCTCACCGTATTATCAGCTACTCTAGATAGGCGAGCCATTGATCGGCATTATTCGGATGCACTACGAGGTTTATGTGGTGGTGGTCTATTGGGTTTGAGTCTCATGATGGTAGCAGGTTTACTTACATCTTTCCTGTTCACTATACTTGTTTATGCGGATTCACATGCTTGGATTTACTTAAGCAAACGAAGGTAAGCTCGGAAATTTGTTGGAAATTCGTTCGCAAGCATATTGTTTTATTTTTTTATTATTATTATAGACAATCTGTGGACGCAGACAAGTCAGAAACAGCACCATTATTTCCATCAAATGCACCAAGTGCAAATATATCACCCACAGCACCTGTACACCATACGGGCACTATCAATCGTACTCTTTTACACCATCAGCAGACTCATGGTGGGGGCGTAGGCCACAGCGGCACTTTGAGTGGTACACGCAGCAATGGCGCCGCCAATGGATTGAGAACAGGGTTGGCATCATACAACAATCATCATAAAACTAACACAATTCATGGCGGTGGTGCGGGTGCTAGTGGCAAATTATCGCCCTCACCACCACCGGGTTATGACGTTGTGGTGCATGGCACAAGGCATGGCTTTTATTAATTTTTTATTTTATTTTTAATTTTATTTTTCATTCATTTTTTGCAATTTTTGTTCTATTTTTTATAAAAGAAACATGTTTTTCCATTGCCTTAAAATATTTTAAATATTTAGTATGTATTTTAATGATATACAGTGCGTTTCACAGAAAAATATTCACCATAATAATACAATGTTTCTTTTTAATTAAATATTTGACCTCGAGGTCATTTTAAATTCACCAATTTCAAAGATCCACTAGTATTTCAAAATTTACATAATTTTTTTTTAATAAATTTAAAATTTATTCCCTTCAAATTACATGAACAAATCCCTGAGGGCCATATATGATTAATGAAAGCTATATTTGTTATATGTAGTTAGTGGCAGCCCTCAGTTATTACTTCCGTGGACATAATATCCAAATCTAAACAGTTGTTTCACGATTCTTCTCACGACTAACGTCTTGCGAAAACCCACAATACCTACTGAAATATGATAACGCTTTAGCAACCTAATCGCCATAAAAAATAGAGAACCTTTGCCAAATGGCTTTATCACAAGATTTACGGAGCCGTCCAATTTGATCGATTTCCACTTTTAAGCCACATTCACAATGCAGAGTTTGGATGGAGTGTACTAAAATAGAGAGGTTATGATACAAAAGAAGTGCGAAATAGAAGTAGCAAAATCCACTCTGCAGATTGGAGTAATCCAACATTGTGAATCCAGCTTTAAAGCAAATATTTTTTAAAAAATGGTCTTCAGAATTTTTTTAATTTGTATTGGTTATTTTATATTATAAAATGCTAGTGGAAATTATATAAGTCCCGATCTAGTAGTTATACTTAGATTAACGGAACCGGTCAAATTTGTCGGTTTTTTTTTATAAAAATAAAAACTGGTAGTTATAGAAATTTTATAAACAAACAACTAGGGGCGAATAACTTATTTCCAACATAACCATGGTTAAGTGTTAACCACAGATATTTCCATATCAATTTGACATTCATAACTAAGGTTAAGCACTAAACTCAGTTTATTTTGAGATAAGTTAACAGGTATAGGCAGGGCAGCAACTTTCATGCAGTAAAATATCGAAAACATGCGCTTAAAATATGTAGTAAAAATGCAAAATATGCATTTGAATGCAAAAATCAAAAAATATAAAGTAAAATACAAAAATAAATATTAAAAAAGTAAAACATGCACTTAAAATTTGTCGATTTTTTAAGATTATATATGTCATTGTCGTAAATCTAGTGTTAAATAAAATAATTTAAACTATTATTAGGACCAAGCCAAGTTTAAAATGGCACAAAAAACTTGAATTTAACGAAAAACCAACAAAAATTGTGTACTAGTCTTCCAAAAAATGTTTTGCTTCTTAAATGTTTGACTTTTATTTTCTCAAGCAGAAGTTATTTTCCGACTTTTATTTTTGTGAAGCAAAAGTTATTTATTTATGTTTTCATCAAAGCAGTATAGGTATATCTAATTTAAACATGCCCAAACTAGTTAGCAAAGTAAAACACAAAACTATTAATTTAAAAAATTAAAAAAATATCCTTGAACATGATTATTCGAGAAAGTTTAATTTAAATAGAATTCATATACCTTTAAAAAAAAATTTTAGGCTCCAGGTCCATATTCTTTGGCAAACACTTTTCTGTGAAACGCACTGTACATAAATCGATATGGATTCACAATCCTCCATTCATGTCGTATTCATAATCGGATAATTGTTAAGTTACGATTTCAACACAAAATTTTATATACGCTCAATTAATTTTTATATTTGTATGGAAATATTTACTTTTAAAGTTGATTAATTTATATTTGTTTAACACCAATAGACCAATAGGCACATTACTCCCAAGGTAGGGGAGTAATACATATGGAAATGTCGCCAGCAACTATTTACACATTCACAATTACATTTAAATCTTGCACTATAAAAAGTATTTTACACGAGTATTAAAAAAAAAATATTTTACAAATGTTTACTCACATAAAAACATTCATACACAATATTTTTTTATTTTCCTTTTTGCAATTTTTTTTTTCAATATTTGTGCCCAATATCAGTTAAAAAGAATTAAACACAGTTTTTATAAAAGTTAAATAATTACTTTTGATTAAAACGTATGTAGTACATGTTTATTTGATGTGTTAATCATTGTTTGCACTTTATAGTTTATTTTTTTTACATTTTCTTGTGAATGATGTTTCCAACAAAGTCCTGGTAAATCCAATTTTTGTTTATTAAACAACATCATAGGAGTGAACTAGTTTATAGAGTTTTTCACAACACAAAGAAAAAGAACGTAAAGTTTTTTGTTTGATTACATATTTAAATTGTTCTCGGTATTAAAACCGTGAACGTTTTTCGATATTTCCAATACAACCTATAAATATAATTTCCAAGCAAGTATACTATCACTTTCATTCTTTTATGAACTAACAGGAGGTTTATATACTCAATAAAAATCATTATATATATTAAAAAAAACATTTTGTACTTCATTTCACCTCAGAAGGTTTTTTTGCACAAAAAAAGTTGTTAAATATGGGTCGTTTGATCTCTGTATTAATTAGCCTATTTTTAACTTCTCAAATATATGCATAGAGAGTCCAAAAGTTTTAATTCTAATGAGGGCGCTTTGCAAATATTGTCATGCAAGATCTGATGTTTCTATGCAATTTAAAGTAAATCGTGACAAAGTTCAAAAATATAAAAAGGATTGGTAAAATAATTTTTTTAAAAATTGTATTGTTTGAATTCATACTAGTGGTGGGTCTAATCATTGACCAATTAGTCCCAAAATTTAATGAGAGACGTAATAGATGTTAGTCACAAATCACTAAATGTAAAAATAATAATTTCATTGTTGTTCTTCCCGTTATTATTTCAATAATTTCAATATGATTTAATTTTGGTTTTTCACAATTCCATAAACGTTAGCACTTAAAGAACAATATTTATGAACATCTCATCAATTGTACATATCACTCATACTTATGTAAAATAAATATACGCCATATTGCTATATAGGAAGATTTTGGGTTTTAATTGGATTGTTTTTGCTCTCTTTCTATCTTTCTCTCTCTAGATCATCGGGACACCATACGTTAGGTCGCCTGCCGTCACATCAACAACCAAGTTATATGCCTGGTCCCAATAATGGCAAATATGCAACACTCAGCAAACAATGTAAAACTTTGGAAGCCAATGACTTTTACTGAGATTCGCTTGCCTGCAGTACTAATGCAGGCAATAGTAGTATTCGACTTAATAGCATTACCACATCCAATGGTATGGGAAGAAATTCAATTAAAAATATGTTTGCCTCAGCCACATTACCACGTTCGGCAGGCTCTTCGCTTCGATCCGTATTATCCGCACAAACATCGAATACAGTGTGTAGATCAACTGGCAATGGTTTGGATCAGGATGATGACAAAGATCCTCGAGATGTTACAAACAATAGCTTTAATCGTTTCGATCCCAAGTATATTAGTATAGGTCCGAAAGCCAGCTTCCGAAGCAACAACAATTTGAATGTTTTAACTGCTACCACGGCCAATAAATGTGCTACATTAGGGAGACCACATGGCGCACGTTATAGCGGATCCTTAAAGGGCACAAGTCCCTCTCCGAATTTGCGTAGTGCAAAGACTCCTTCGATTTCAACAGTATCAAAAGACTATTGTCCTCAGCCCGATTGTATACCACAATCATATGTTTCCAATACGACTGAAATGCTGGTACCACAAGCAACGCAACCACCTCCTCCTCCACTACCGCCGCCAAAGCCGAAAAATACATTTACGGAAATACCAGGTACAACCGGCGTGGGGAGTTCATACGCAAAAGAACTACAACTGCAATTACAGATGCAACAACAACAATATCAATTACAAGAGGTACAACCAGTCCCAGCTACTCCAACAGTCGTACAACGACCATTGCCAGTTCAACATCATCCAGCGACTACGCACATTTTGCCACTGTCAGCGGTCTACAGTATCGAAAGCTCAAGTTATAATCAACAGCAACAACAACTGCAGCAGCAGCAGCAGCAGCAACAACAACAGAACGAACCTCCTCCACCACTTCCACCACAAAACATACCCTCCATAGTTTCCAGACCACTACCTCCTCAACCAGTACCATCACCAGCGCCACCTCCACAATTACCACGCTCATTAAATCCCAATTCAATTGTTAATCAACCACTTCCCGAAATTCCCACACACCAAATACAACAACTCCCACAGCCACCATCTACGGTCCAACAATCGAAAATATCTCCACAACCTCTGTGCGCAGCTAATTTAAACCAATATCGCTCTCTCCAACGACCCCAGCAACAGAAATTGCAACTTCAACCACCACCAACCCAAACGTCGTCTCAGCAGCAGAATCAACAAACACAATCTCATGTCCAATTGCAGCCACCTAGTCTACCACCCAAAAATCGTCATAAATCACGAGAGCATAACTCTAATATCCAACAAATGCAGACGCTACCTCCCAAATCGAATAGTCTGCGCCATCAACAGACTGGTTCAAACAATTACGAACAAGAGCGCGAGCGCGAGCGAGAACGAGAACGTGATAGAGACAGACAGAGGGAAAGAGATCGTGATCGCGAGAAACATGAACGTCCTCCTAGACGCTCAGAAACTTTGGATAATGCTCGTTCAAATGCTGCCTATATAGACCAGCATTCTAGTTCGGTTAAGAAACAACATTCTTATGAGACCTCACAGCCATCAAGTTATCACCAACGCCACCCAGCGGCTACCACACCAAATAACAATTACCATCATTCAACTCCATTGTCGAAACAGCAACAACAACAGTTGTTGGCTGAAGCCCACCAGCAACAGATGTACTATCGTTCGTTAAAACGCGGTGGTTCACAAGCCAACAACGACATGTATTCAGTGACGGAATTGTAGGAATGCGCCTGCTGTGGCGGTGGTGTAGATGTAGTGAGACGCGCAAAGTGTTCCACAACATCTAATACCCCTGCCGCAGCGTTGGCAAATAGTTCATGTACTGCCCCCATACCTCTACCACCCAAGAAACATCAACGTTCCTCATCGAGCGGTAGAGAACCTCGTGAAACGACTGTATCCGCCTCATACAATGCGAATAAGTGTGATGATCACGAATATGATGAATACTGTCCAGGAGCGTATGAGTCTCAGGGCATTCACCACCAGGGCCAAAGACAAATTCACCTTTCGGCGGGCCTCTCGTCATCATCGGCGAAACATCAGCAGAGATCAGCCACATTTGACGTAGCCGATGCTCGAGAGTACGAACTTAAACGTCTGGGAAATAGACGTTCGCAGTCTCAAAATGCAACCAACCTAAAACAAAATCGCAATGGTGGTTTAATGGCCGAAGCACATCATCGTGGCGAACGAACTCATGATCGCGAGCGCAGCCGCAGTGATCATCGTATTGCTAGTTATGCTTGCGACGATTCGTCATTAGCGATGAGTCATGCGTTTAGTGGGAATGTGGCGAATGGTGGTTTGGGACATCATTACAACCATCATCAGCAACAACAAATACAGCAACAACAACAACATCGGCAGCAACAACGACGTGAGAAAACATTTAAAGTATGATTTTTAGAGACGTCATAAAAATTTAGCCCCACTACCGAGGGGTCACCAACACCCAAGCGGGTGCAAACCATCTATGTGGCGACGTGGTGAATTTAAAGCAAGCAATTGAATGACATTCATTCATCTGGTCAGTGAGACTACGTAGTGTGAGCATAGTAACATAGAGGCAATGGTGGGTGGTGACTGGTAAAAGGTAACCAAAGTGGTGGCGGAAAAAGGAGCGGTTTTGTAATAATAATGATAATTTTAAGGCGATTAGCTGTGGATTTGCTGCTTTAAACTAATTGGCAGTGTTAGTGGTAGTTTAATGTTAATTGATTGCTCTAAAGCTGTGAAACAAATTGTATTTAGTGTATTTTTATGTTTCTTTGTTTCGTTTTATCGTAATAACATCAGTTGTAGTGGAGTCAGTGGAGTTTAAATTGTGACTCTCATCACACACTTTCACTCACAACTTACACCCACAGTCAAAAAATTAAAACTACATACAACAGAGTATACCTTAACATACAAGAGATACAAACAAATAAAAGAATAATAAAAGAAGGCGAATAAAATTGGATTCTTTTACGCTATTTTTTGCAATAGTTCTCACTTCTTAACAATCTCTCGTTACTCTAATGAAATTGTTTTCTTCCCTTTTATGATCTTGGATTTGATAATTATTGACTATTAAGTCCAGTATTGCCATTTGCTAAATCTCAAAAATTATACTATTAAGTTTGTTCATTTTCATTTTATTTTTCACATAAAAAATTAGAAAAAAAACTTATTTTAAAAAAGGAAATTCAAAGCATTTAAATTAACAAGTAATTATTATTATGAATACCGTTGCGAAATGTCAAAATGAATGAAATTTTTGTGACGTCTATAAACCAAAACGAAAAAAATTAAGAAAATCAAAAGAAAAAGTAAAGAAAATTCCAAATAGAAAGAACACATTAATGAATACGTATTATAAACAGAATACATACTTTACATACATACATTTATAATTGCTTTAAATATTTATAATAATCCTTATACAAACAGACATAAATACATACATTAATTAACTAAAAACAAAAATAATATACAAAAACAAAGTTTAGAGAAAATTTACTCAAATTCAAATGTACGTATTAGTAATGAAGTCTAAGCAATAATTCAGGTCTTTTAAATGCATTTATAAAGTTGATAATTAAATAGTTCAATAATGTATGTAAATTTTACAACACCACCACTAACATCAACACACTCTCACTCATACAACAACACCATCAATCACAAAGTGAACAAAATATTAGATGAATATTCATTTTAGATAAAAACAAATAAATCCTTATACAATTGGTGGTAGAGTATTTATAGCAGATATTAATCAGACCCGACAGATGTCAAAAAAATATACTTTAGAACCGTTTGGTGCAATCAACATTCCAACTCCAAATAAGAAAACGTTGCCAACGATAGTATTTTTGGGCAACAATTTCCAGAGTTACGAGGATTTAAAATCTGGTGTCATTTCTGTTTATTCGGTGATCACGAACTTTATTAGTGACAAATTACAGCTACAAACGTCATTGAACTGTCCATAAAGTTGCGTTTACACTTGCACCAAAATCTCGACATTTCTAAAAACACCACTGTGAAAAAAACAATGACGAACAGCTTATAGAAGTTAAATTTTGAGAAAATGTATTTATTAAAGCTAACTATGCGTACTTTATTCAAAATTAAATATCTATGTTATATGCTTTCCTTCGTTGTTTTTTTCAGAGTGGTGAATATTAAAATCAGGGGATTTCGATCCAATCCCCAGATTTTTGCGGCTGCCTCCAGCATCATAGAATTATTGCGTTATTTTTATGCAATTTGAATATAATAAAAATGTCAAAAAATAATTGCGACTGTGGCCTGTCAGCCGGATTGAAATTGTTCTCTGGTGTCAAATGCAGATGTTAGGACCTAATTTTTAGCTAATAGCGTTTATGATTGTTATTTGCTTATAAATTGTAATTAAAATTTTAAATGCTAATTGCTAACTTGGTACTTTTGGCGCTAAATATAACGCGTAACTGAAAAAATCTCTAAATTGGAGCTTTTTTAAAATTTATTTAGTTGGTTTTCCGCTTTTAACAAATGTTTTTATAGCACCATCAAGAAATCTGAAAACATTTCTTTGTTATTTCAATAATTTTTTTATATGGTTGCTTTGATTATAAGAAACAGGAACGCCAAACTAAGCTTTTTTGTGCTAAATGTAGCGTTTTTGGCGTGCCAAAACCCCAACATTTTCAAATGTTCACTTTTCGCCTTTTACACAAATTTAACAAAAAATTATTTTTAGCAAAAACTTTCAATATTTTAAAAGCCGAATCATTTCTTATTTTTATTATAAACAAAAAACAAAAAACGTGAAACACGATAATTGTTTATAAAGGCTGTGAAACTTGTTTAGTGCTTTCTTACCGTTTTTTAAACAGATATTTGCGCCTTTTTACACTTTTTTGATATTTTTTGATGTTTCGGGTCTGATTAACCTGTGATTATATGGTCGGTTATAACCTATTGACAAAGATACTTCCCATAATTGTTTTATATCAAGTTTTTGTAAATAATTCCATTATTTTTTTTCTCAATTTATGTTTCAATATAAAAAAGCACAAAGTTATTATACAATATTCTTACTTCCACTGCAGTAATAAAAAAAATCTTTCCCTCTCTCTATTTCTCTCCCACTATTTCTCTCACTATTAAACTCTTGTACTCTCTTGCTACTCAAAAACAAACAAGCATTTAACTCTCTCTCTCATTTTACACTTGAAGATAAAAGTCACAATTATGTAGTTTATTAGAAAATAATCCACTGCGTTAACATTAAACAAAAATATTTATATGTACTATATAAATATATATGTGTAAAATAGAAAGAAAAAATAAAATGTAATATTTGTTAGTAATATTTTCTGCTGTGCAGATGCAAATAATTATGTAAACGTAGAAAACATAAAATTTACGAGCAAAAAAGTAATGAAATACGTACGGACATTTTGTTTAACAAGAAAATTTTTAAATTAAGAAAATAATGTGGAAATTCCATTTTGGTATTCCAAAAATCTCAATTCTGATTCTGAAATTTATTTAAAATTAAAAATAGTAATTTTTAAAAACTTCATTTGCAATGGGAAACAACTTCTATTTAAAATTTAAAGAAATACTATTTTAAATTCCAAAAACATTAAGTAACAGTGTATTCGTTTACTCGAATTTCTTACAACATTTACTGCAATTGGAAAGTCTTGTTTACTTTTTGTATTGAATTTTTCCAGCTGTAGTAAATATAGTAACTTGTAGTAAGTAAACGAACAAGCTTTAAAATTCACAAAAATATACTTATTGGAAATTAAAAAAAATGTTCTTGAAATTAAAAAAACTAAAATGAAAATACCAAAAAAAAAAATGTTGTTTCAAGTGAAGGGTGTATTTTAAAAGTAGTATAAATCCTCTTTTTCTTTAAACTGAGATATTAAAGGTTTTACATTTCGGTGTTTTTAAAAATCTCAGAGTAGAGATACAAGCTTGCGGCTTCTTCTGCGTTTGTTTTTTTTTTGACCATTGTTGCCAACAAATTTTCAAAATAAATGGCTATATCAGACACAGACAAAAAAACACTAGATTTATAAACAGTGCAAAAATTTTGCGATTTTATCGCTAGATTTTTGTAAAATGGTAATTAAGAGATTTTTACTTAAAATTTTCTTTAACATGTTCATAATAAGTGTTATAAACTTTTAAATAATGAAAATTTTTACGGAATAAGCAAATAATGAATCCCGATTTTCATTGCATTAATATTAGTATTTAAAATACTCAATAGAGGGCGTTATGCGGTGAAAAAATACATACCCATATTTTATTGACATGTGCATTTTTTAGAAAGTTTTTTTTTTACTAAAATCGTTTAAGAAGTTGTTTTTTATAATAAAATAATATCAATATGCAAATTTTATAATATTTTTCAGCATAAAACCGATTTTTAGAAATTATATTACGGCTGATAAAAAGTAGCTAGATTTTTGGCTAATAGCTATAGGACAATTTTTCCCGCTAGGGACGAAATAAAATCGCTAGATCTGACGAGAAAATCGCCGTTATGGCGATTTGACACTTAAAAACGCACTGCGGAATCTCTCTAAATTAAAACTTAATTCAATTTCTCTGTGTTTTCTCTCATACTTGCATATTTTCATTCCCGAAATATTTTTATTTTAAAAAATCCACCATATGGCAACCACCGTTAAATGTTAAATAGAGTCAAACATTAATATGGGCATTTCTAGAAAAAAGTTTATCTCTGACTTTATTTCTCAATAACTATTTTAGCTTCCATATTTTATAATTTTACGAAAATAAGTCTTTATTTCTAATTATGATCGTTACGCAAACTTGAAAGATTAAGAACTGTGTTTTTTTTTCAATATAAAATCATAGAAGCATGTAAAATAAATTGAATGCACCAATTTTATGCAATTTTTGAAAACTGTGCCAATTGCATATTTTATTTTTGTAAAGGAAATATTGACTTTGCCTGATGATAGACACCTAGAAATAATAGTGGTCATATACATAGTTTAAATGGCTAAATTTTCTCCAGTAAAATTGATATTAATCTAATTTTTTGTTGAAGAAAGTTTGTGACTCTAGTTGTGACAGTATTCCCAAGAGACCATTAACTATAGAGATAAGACATCACAACTTCCAGTATTGACCGATAGTGGAAGCTAAAATTTAATATTACCTGAGCAACTATTTAGTGTCAGCTGAGCCTATATTTGAAAATTCAGAAATGGTTAAAAAGTGCGCAAAATAACAAAAAACAAGCTCTTCTTCTCTTTGTTATTTGTTAAGTTTAAATAAAAAGAGAAAAGTGTCAGTTTACTGAACAAAGTGCCACCTAGTTGTAACGATTGCGTTATTACTTATTTTTTTTGTGATGCCATCCATACATCTGGTATTCCCCATGAGCTTGTTCTTGAAAATTTCACATAAAAATTTATTTATTTCAAACGAATAAGGGGAATTTTTAATTGATCTTTTATTCTGGTAAATTAATGTTTTTTAGTTTGACTCTAGATCATAAATTAGTATCACTTTCTGTTTAAATTATTTTCAAATTAAAGAAAGATGATACAATTTTCACAAGTAAATTACAAAGAATAAACATTTGAAAGAATTCGATAAGGTCAGCAAGACAGAATACGTAATAATAATGTTAGTCTAAGTTGAGTTGTTGTTAACATATTCGATTTGCTTTCAACTTTCACATAAGTAGACGATCATCAATTATTAACCTATTCAGGGCAAACGACACTGATGATGGCTTTGTAGAGAAAGCCGAAAATACGTATTCTGTCTTGCTGGCCCTATTGAATTCTTTCAAATTTTTATTCTTTGTAATTTACTTGTGAAAATAGTATCATCTTTCTTTAATTTGAAAATAATTTAAACAGAAAGTGATATTAATTTATGATCTAGAGTCAAACTAAAAAAACATTCGCCTTAAAGTCGAAATTAAAATGACACAGATATGATCATAATTTTTTTCTATATTTTAACTTCTTTTTTTGGAAGAAGCTTTTGCTTATAAAAAAATATTCGTCATAAAGTGAAAACAGTAATTATTTTATATTTTTTTGCCATTTCTTGTTAAACAGACTGTTATTTGAAAAGTAAAAAATTAATGCAATTTTTATCTAAACTCGTTAAAATTTTATTAAATAGACTTTTAACTTTTAATTATGCAATAATCAAAGATGAAGTATATTTGTAACTTTTTTATAATTTAAAAAAAAGCAACGAATATTAAATATATAAAAAATATTATAATTTTTATAAAATGCGACCCACTAACATTTGGTAAATTACTCGTATCTTAATTTGAGCTAAATAATCAATATATATTTAACATCAAAACAAACATTCCATCAAAAAGAAATATAATGAAACTCCAAATTGGTTTAAGAAACGCATCACAAATAACTTATTTTGATAATTTTGTTTTGTTAATTTCACTACGTGTATTCATTAACCACCTTACAAACTCAAACAAATTTCCTATTTTTGGTAGTTAATTTTCATTATTTTTTTGAAATTTGTAATATATTATTTTTTTATACGTGTAATACCATAAGATAGGTACTTGTAAATATTTATATAATTTAAATTAAGCAAATAAAAAAAAATAGTCACAAACTTGTTTGAAACGCAAAATGTATAACTAAATGAATTTTGGGTTTAAAATTGATTATTGAACCAGATATCAAAGGTTTTTCATACAACATACAGACAGAAATATGTACATCTAGCCTTAAGTCGAATTTAAGATGATATGTAACATTAAGACCCCTCCCAAAACAAATTCTAAATATAATAGTAATATAAATTGATAATGAGATAAAACAAAAACAAACAAGTAACCAAATAAAGTAATAAATTTAATAATTTATGATATTAAACAAAATAACATTAGTTGTTAAACAATTCGAAGATTAACATTTTAGATCAAAATAATTATAAAAAAATAAATTAGAGAATAAAAAAACAAAACCATATAAATAAAATTCTGTAGCTGATTTGAAGATAGCCATAAACATGTTTATAAAACTCCCATTCTTGTTAGTGATTCAAATTTAATTAAAAAACAAATTGAACTTTTTAAATAGAAACATGAATTATTACTTTACAACTTTTCAAAATAATTTCATTAACATACAAAGCAACTCTAAACTGAAAGCAAAAAAAACAAACTTACATACATTTATAGTTAATAGTTAAACAAAATAAAATATATTAAACAATTTTAACAAAAAAAAAATATAGTTAAACTATTAAAATTCTCTAAATATACTCAAAATTTAATAAACCAAAAAAAATATTTAAAAATTTAAACTATTTATGTTTCTATATGTGTTTTTTATGTTTATGTATCTATTTGTAAATTTGTTGATGAAATTTTATCCCTAAAATTAATTCCTACCCCGACCATCCCCTTTCCGTACAAAATAGTTTCAGATGCACAATTTCTATGCATAAAAAAGTATTCAACTTGTAGTTCTTTATATACAAACAACATATAATATGCATAATACATCCATTATTGATGATTGTATGTAAAATGGATGATAATGATTACGAAATAAATTGCATTTTAATGAAAACGATGGCATTAAGCTGTATTAGTTTTTAAGTTTAAGCAACTGCGAAGATATTTTGAATTACAAATACATTCATACATGTATATCGATAATGAAATTTAAAATTTAAAATATTACAAAGAAAATATGTTAAAAAAACAGAAAATAATAAAACGACAAACTACAAGACGAAGAAGAAAACTGAAATAAACAGTAAAAAAACATTTAAAAAAAATCAAACATAAGTGTGTATTAATTAATGAATATTTTTGAAGGATTGTAAAATTATGAGTCAGCCAAAAAATCCTAGACCCAGAGCTTTCAAGCTTATAGAGATTAAAAAATTAGTAAATTGATTAAAACTGCCCGTTACTTTAAAAAAAAATCTAATTTAATTTTTTACAATTAAGGCCTGTTTGATAGTCAGTGTCAAAACTTATTCTTTTCATTCGACAAGATCGTTTTCGCTGCATGAAAAACCGCACAAAATTTATGCACCTGCTACATTACAAAAATATAAAAACTAAGTATGTACACTAATAGAAAAAAGTCTGTAAAAAATTTAGTTAAAACTACTAAAAATTTGTTAAAAATTATGTTGCACAAAAAACCGATAAAATTAGCATATTTTTTTGCTACATATTGGTAATATAGGAACAGCAAAAATAAAACTGTTAAATATATAGAATTTTAGTTACGCCTGAGTTAAATTTTTGTTAATAGAAACCAACAAATTAACCTGCTTAAATCAGCAAAAAACTTTGCTAAATAATTAGTAGCCTAAAATCTCACAACAAAATTTAAAATTTTCGAAGTTTTTTTTTGATTTTTTTAAATGCAAATGAAAACAGCAGTTTACAATTTTGTTAGCAATTATTTCTGCTAATTTTAGCAGGATATACTGCTTTTTGCATTTAACTGAATTTAGCTTAAAAATAACAAAAATTTTGTAGATATTACAGGTACTTTTTGCTATTTTTAGCCAACTAATATTTAGAAAAATTTTCCGCAGATTTTATAGTAGGTACAATTTGTCATTTTCAATTAACTAAAAGTTAATATAACTGAAGTTCTGTAAAGTTAACAGTTGCTGTTCTTATTTTACTAGTATTTAGCAAAAAAAATTTAACTAATTTCTAGTTGCTTTTTCTGCTATTTTTACAGATTTGTTTCTATGAGTGTAGTTACAAAAATAAGTAGTTGCTCGTATGCTGATAAGCAGTTAAAAAATAAGTGGTTGCAAATTGCGCGTAAGCTAGACTCCTTTTGAAAATGAATTCGTCTGACAAAAATAAATAGTACTGACATCAAATTATATGCAGTAAAAAAAAGTA
The DNA here is from genome assembly GCA_949987735.1 of Leucophora obtusa. NCBI lineage: Eukaryota > Metazoa > Arthropoda > Insecta > Diptera > Anthomyiidae > Leucophora > Leucophora obtusa. The sequence continues at coordinate 1,219,685 of OX465297.1, forward strand.
TAGTTCCATTGTATAACCACTTTTGCTGGGGACTTAAAAGCTATAGTATATTTAGCATCACATTTGTTTAATTTGGTACGAACATCTTAATATATATTGTAAAAATCATGCCTAACGATGTTCGTTCACGCAAATCTGCGAAACCGTCAAAATTATTTTATCGAAATTATGTGTGTATGGTTGGTTACAGCTTAAGAGATAAGATACTAGAAATCCCTATAGGAGCGCAAATGGGGATGGATGTCTCCCCCTTCACGGCCTGCCCAAACTGCTGAAATTGGTATGGAAGTTCGTCCTCCCTCGTAGAAGTCCCTCTAATTGGGTTTTAGAAAATTCCGGTCTGGATAGGCAAAATGGGGAAAAGTCTCCCATTTGGCGCATGCCCAAACTTCTGGAACCGGTAAGTTAAAATCTGGTATGTATGTAGGTTCCTCCTTTTTGGCTAGAAAATTTAAAGAACGAGTGTAATTGGAACACTGAAATTTGAAAACAAAAGGAAATGGAATGGCGAGTGAAAATAAATGAAATGGAATGAGGAACGATTGATAGCGAAATACTAGACAACGGGTACGAAATGGAATGGAACGGGGAACGAGTGGAATTGAATCACTAGAAATGTGAAAGGAATGCAATGGAACGGTGAACTAATGGAATTACAGCACTAAACAATTGGAATGAATTGTAATGGAACGGGAAGCTACTGGAATTAGAACACTAAAATTGGTAATAGTACGTGTATTGGAATTTAAAGCTTTCTATTGATAAAGTGCTGGAAGAAGCCAAAGCAGTTAACTTTCCAACAAAATTTTTAAATTTGTTTGAATTGCCAAGTTTAACTGCATATAAATTGCATTTGAATAACGTAGCGGGCTTTGCCCGCTATATAACATATTTACTACACAAATTTTGGAAACCGGTTCTTAAAAATATTTTAGGTACTTTAAAAAGTTGTACATATAATGCAAATATTGTATATTCGAAGTAAAGCCCAAACCAGATAAACGCAGTGTGTATTTTACTGCAGTGCGACGTTTTGTCGATAAAACATTTTTTTTATTTTCTTTATTTCTCTCTGTCGAGAAATTACAAAAGTTTTTAAATAAACAAGACGTCCCTTCAAAACAAAATTCAATAAAATATTTGTAAAAATAGGGACAATTTTTCGCGAAATTCAAAAAACAAATTTGACAGCACTACTGTAGATCACTGGCACTTTGAGTATTTGGATTGGGCTTAAGAGATCAACTTTAAAAATTTTTGCAAATATTGTACCATTTTTTAAACAGTAATAACATCCCAGTGAAAGTACAATAAAAATATGATTAACATTTAAAAAGTACATTTTTGTATGGTAATTTAAGTTTTTTATTTTTATTTTTATTTTTTTATTTAAAAGTATATTATTTTCATATCATGTTATATATTAATGAAAAGCTTATAAAAAAATGCTTTATTTGAATTAAAAATAATTATATAATCATATATTAAAAAAACGTAAATATAGTGTTTTCGACTTTAAATTCTTCAATGAAAAATGTATTTATTCTTATTCTAGTACTTTTTCCAAAAAAACACTAAAAGTTTTCTCTATCAAGATATTCTCCTAACAAATACTTCACAGAGTTTTTCCTTTCAAATTCTTCTACACCTTCAGGAATGGAAAAACGATCGTTTTGGGGATTTTCCAGTTTCCCATCATCATCATCACCATCAAAATATTTCTATTGTTGATTCTGCTTTTTTACACATTTTTTGCTGCTCTCATCTATGTAGTTGGTTAGCAAATTATGTTTTAATATGAAATTTGATGTTATTAACTCCAGTAATGCCACCACTTTCTAAAGAAAACTGTACTTATTATGTTATTTCATAATAAGGAAATAATTGACCTCGAACAATAATAAATTTTTCACTTATCAAGGATTAATATATGCGAATTTGACGACACTATCCGAAAATATAACATTTGTATATAACCAGACAGAAATTGCCAGCTGTACCAAAAATAATACACTGTCAGTGCACTGATTTTATAGAAATTAAAATAAGGTTTGAAGTCATGCATTTAAATAACAACTTTGGTAACAAAATTTGTAAAAAGAATAAATTTACGATAAAATAATTACGAAATATTTTCTTACATCTATTTTTACTAGCAATTTAAATATTTCTTTAAAATCTTGTAAATTAACTACACAACAGGCGTTTTCCGAAAAATTTATCCACATAAAAATTTTTTTATGCATTAACAACACAATTTTCTGTAAATCCGAATAAATTTTATGTGATAGATTTGTGGTAGACTTTTTATACATACTTTTTGCCTAATATCTAAAAAAAAATATTTTTCTTATTTGCACAATAAAAGTTTAAAGCGCAATTTTTTTCATTACTGAATAATTTTTAATTGCAAATATGGGTAATTTAAACTTTTTGCTCTTTTTGCTTTGTGTAGTTTCCAAATAAACAAAAAATATATACTGACAAAACAATATATAAAAAAGAAAAAAGATTACCTTATTTTTAAATGTATCTATTATTCTCTCCAATTTTCTATAGCGTCTTTAGAACCACTTGCACTTGTAAAACCACCATCCATTGTTAAAGCACCAATACCTCTTTCCATTAGAACCACCTCCAAATGTTTGCGTTGTATGTCTTCGTAGGTATTAAAGAAGAAATTATGATTATCTTGTGAAACTTTAGTCAACCAGTCAAACCACATATCTTCTGTTAACTCTGTGTTTCCCGCATACATGGGATTGCGAGGTGTCATAAAGACTTGAGAGCGAAATTGTTTGACTATATTCTCCAGAGAATCATGATAAGTTGTGGCTAGTGGACTTTTAACTTCTGGCACAAGGAAACTATTTACCATGCGATCCACTTCAGCCACACGATTCTTTTTGCGATTTTGTATTTGGAGTTGTTGAAGTGGCATTGCATGGTTTTCCGTAGTTTGTCCTTTAAAAATGCGTAATTGAGAATCTTTGAAAAATGTCTTAAACATCTGATCCTGGCATAATTTATTGGCTGGTGTAAAGTCTAAACGTTTGGCACGGTTTTTAACAAATAATATATTTGGAAAATAGTCATGGAGAAAGGGTTTTACATCTTGTGAGGGTTTCATTAATTCCCCAAATCTGAGTAAATTGAGAAAACTTAAGTTAAAGTAATCATCTTGTACCACTATCAACAAGTGACAAACGGATAAAAGACCAATGATACTGCCTAAGTCTTCCAATTCATTGTTGGTCATGTCCTTCTTGTAGGCATTCGACAGCACCGGAGGAGTATCTAATAAGATCATGCGATCTGAAGTAATGAACATGTGAGTCGATTCTGTACGTGAACGAGCGGAACATTTGTTTAATTTTAGTTTTGTGGGAAATATGGAATATTCTTCCACAAATATTCGATTGTAGTAATCAAAATCTATCTCTTCGTTAGCCAGAAGATTTAGTATAGTTGATTTACCCACACCTTGAGTCCCAACTACACCAACAACTAGAAAGTCGGTGTTAGATTTCACCAAAAGTTTCTTGGCGCCGCTATTAATCGTGCCGGTAGAGGATATTACTGTAGCTGGTCTAGTCATTTGATAGATGGGCTCAATAATATTTAAAGGTAACGGTATTTCATTATTACTACTTGACGGCTCCCGTGTAGTGTTCGGACTTAGGGCTGGACTTTGTGTAGCTTTTTGAAAAATTATAGTTTTTTGAGGAATTTGTACTTGAGTAGGTTGTTCTGCATGATAATAGGAAGTAGAAGGTATTTCATTATCCGGTTTGGTATCTGTTTTAGTTTTAAGTAATATCTTTGGTTGAACCTCCAAATCTTTGAATTGTGAATTTAATCCCATAGAACGTTTGTCATCCTAAACAGTATCTGATTAATAAAAAGTAAAATAAATTAAACGAGCATTACCCTAGGTTTCCGGTAACGCCTTCTTCTGTCCGACATTATTTTAAAGAGATTTTAAATGTTGAAATTATTTTTTAACTTTATTTTCCTTTACAGGAGAAATTAGAAATAACTTGATATAAACTAAAGTTTACAGCTACAAACAGTGATGCCAACTTTTTGCAAGCAAAACGCGCAGTCATGCCTTTAGAAAGGCGCTAAAAAGCGCTAGATGATACTTTTTTATTTGTATGCTAGACCAACACTACTGGGGATGCCTCCTACTAAAATAGCGCATTGTGTTGTTATTGGGTAATTGGTTATTGGGATGCAGAAAGAGGGATTATGATCAAAATATAATTCAGCAAAGGAACAGTTTAGAAGCGCTATAAAATAGAATTTGTGGGAAATATAACTGAATTTCACATTTTTATTGCCTTGAAAATGTTCAAGATTGAAAAAATTATTGATTTTTTAAATTCAAATTTAAAGCAAAAACCAATTTTAAGAACAACTTCAGAATTACTTTGAAAAAATCATTGAAAAGTATATTTTTCGAAAAACTTTCAATTTACTTAAAATTTTATAAAAATAAACCTTTTACCAAAAAGGTGCTAAAAGCTTTTTTATAAAAAGCACTTACAGAAAACAATGCGAGAAAATCTATTCACAACAGATTTTCGTTGTGTATTTACGTTTGCTCTATACTGAATGCATAAGAATGAAACAATTCATCTTCTGTTCTTATTTAACTCATTGGCTCGTATGAATAAAAAATAGATATTACTAATAGGGGGAAATACAGGGTTTTTAAGCAATTACTTATCAAATCTAGTCTGCTTGGGAGTAGACTAGAAATTTAATTTTTTAATTTTCGTTTACATTTATGCTATTCTACCAGCCAATTGGTAAATTTGGAGTTAAAAGCCATTCCTAAGCACAAAGTAATTACTTAGAAGTAATTGCTAAGTTTTATTCATATGACCCATTAATTCATCTACGCAGAGATACGTTTACGTCTGGCTAACCCAGACTTAAATCTAGCGCGAAAAGCACTGGCTACAAAACACAGTTTCGCCAGTGATGCCAGTTCAGACCTATAACCTGTTAAATTATAATTGCTAGAGTTGTGTCGTTCATGAACGAACTAGTTCATTTGAACGGTTCAGTCTATTGAACGATGACATCGTTCACCATTATTCGTTCTTTTCCTTTATCGTTCATTTCGTTCTTTTTTGTAGTCATAAAAAGTTTGTATACCTTTCTTATTAATTTTATTACATAATTAAATATTTTTCTTAATAATTTCAAATTTTTAATAAAATTGTAATTTTCTGACACTATTATTTTATGCACAATAAAATTAATATAAACATGTAGTGCGCCAATAAATTGTCGAATGAACGACACCGTTCACGAATCACTGTTCAGACACAGCTCATGAAAAAAAAGAACGATAACAAAAAAGAACGATTGAACGAACTAGTTCAATGAATTTTATTGAACGATATGACCGAGTCACCTAAAAGAACGATTAAGCCCAACTCTAATAATTTTTTATTTTTGGAGATGAGTATTCAATTCCGTCTTTTTTCGAGTACTCAATATGTCTGTTCCCGTACTTTACCGCATTTACCCAAACTAGCCCAAAGGCATCCCCGTTCTCAGAATTGTGTGTAAATTGTTGTTGTTTGGGCTGTTTTGGGTTCCCGCGGGTGCCCGCGGTAACGTACGGGAACGCGCATAATATTTGAAGGTAGCCAAACAATACGCAATATCGTAAATATTTCTTCCAATATTAGCCTTGTTTACCTAGTGTCTTCAAATGCAATGAAATGTGCAAAGAAATTTGAAAATAACACACAAAGCAACAACAAAATTATTTTCGTTGTTGTTGCGTTGTGTGTTATTCTAAATAGTTTAAATCAGCTGATTAGTCACATTACATTTACGTGCGAATAATTCTGGCTTTAATAATTGTCAATTTGCTGTCACCGTGTTTCTTTGACACTTCTAAATAAACAACACATTTTTGTGTTCGAACCAACAACAATTTTGTATAAATTTTTTATTGTTCCCAGCAAAATATCAAAATTATGCCTTTAATTGTAGTATCTGGTTACCCAGCAAGTGGTAAAACTAAACGTGCCTTGGAATTACACAAGTTCTTTGAGGATAAAGGGAAACGCGTTCACCACATTTCGGAAAATAAAGCTATACCCAAGGCAGGATTTCATAAAAATGTATACTTTGCAGATTCTCAAAAAGAGAAGGTGGTCAGAAGTGATTTAAAATCAGAAGCATTAAGACGTCTAGATAAAGAAAGTGTTGTCATATTAGATGCTGGGAACTATATTAAGGGTAGAATTGAAATTTATTTATAAATGTATATTAATTGTTTATATTTTAGGCTATCGTTATGAATTATTTTGTGCTACCAAAGCTGCACGAAGCACTCAGTGTACCTTATTTTGTGGTATACAAAAAGATAGGGCGTGGGAATTTAATCGACAGAGATCTGGTGAAGAGCCAGCAGATTTGTCAAATGTAGACGACATTTCAAATTTGGACAACTCAAGTGTTCCTTATAGCAAAGATATATTTGAAGGCTTGTGTATGCGTTTTGAGGAACCTCATGGCAACTGTCGATGGGATAGTCCATTGTTTGTAGCATTTCCCGATGACGTTTTAGAGTTCGAGACAATATTTAGTGCACTATTTGAATCTAAGCCTTTAACACCAAATCAGTCAACACAAAATGTAAGTTATTTATACAATTAACTTTCAAATAAATGAATCTTCTACCATTTTAATTTAAAGCCTCCCCTAAGCTCCACCAACTATTTGTTTGAATTGGATCGTTTAACACAGGAAATTGTGTCAAATGTGCTGGCAGCCCGTAAAATTGGAATTATGGGTCCGGTGCCTATTAAAAATAGCCAAATTAAAGTCGAAGTACCAGCCAACATGAATGCCATGCAACTGAATAGGCTAAGAAGACAGTTTTTGAACTATAGTAAATTGCATCACGCTACCACTAGTTCCCTGGACAAAGTACCACAGTTGTTTGTGCAGTTTCTAAATTCAAATTGTGGTTCCGATTCTTAACAATAAAAACGCACGTTTTCCTATTTACAAGTCTTTTTAGTTTAATTTTCTTATTCTAGTAGGAGATAAAGATAAAAATTCATCATGTCTTATAAACAATATGATTTCCAATTTTTTGGAAACCGCATATATCTGTGTAAATATTAAAAAAATTATTCACAGTAACAAGAGAAAAGAAAAAAATTCGCAAGTTGATGTGTTTAGCCAAATGTTTTAACATAATTCATTACTTTTGTGGAAAATGACTTCTAAAACCGCCAAAACCATTACCCCTGTCCTCATCATCATTATCAAATCGAACATCATCTCCAGAATTATTGAGGGGCTTGCGACATATCCAAAAAAGACTTTCGTATTCGCTCTTCAACATAGATTGGGAATTTTGTGCATATTTAGTGCGCACACCAGTTTTGGAGTTTAAAACTTCAAAGCCCACACTGTTAATTACCAGCATTATGTCTTCAAACGTTGGCTCAATGCTTTTCTCATTTTGTATATCACTAAAGTGATACAACAACGGGCCTAAATTTACCCAAATACCGCCTGGAACTAGTATGTGATATATAGTTTCGATAAAGTCAATCACATTATTAGCACAATCGATGAAGAAACAAGTGGCCACACAGTCATAAGAATAGGGGGTTTTATAAACCTAAAAAATGAGGCAATTATCAGTAATAAAGAGGAGATATAATTTTATAAACTTACCTCTAAAAAATCTCCAGCTATTACAGAAATTGTACCTGTTGGTCTATCTATAAGTGGACAAACATCAGGAAAGCGTACAGCAGCGACTTGATCAGCTCGGCGCAAATTATTTTCATGTTGGTGAACCCATGGATGCAAGGTATACATATTCTCGCGGGAACAAAAATTCAACACAAAGTTGGAAGCTATCAACATGAAGTAAGAAAACTCATTGGCTTCGCATTCATAGCCACGACAAGCCAATTCGTATGACAATCTACCGAGGCCACAACCGGGCACTAGAATTTTAACCTGATTAACTTTGCTGAAAGAAAGAGTTTGGTAATAAATGATCATGATTTGCACGAGATACAAAAAGGACCAAATTGTTATTAGCATTTTCGCAGCCTTAAGTAGTTATGACTTATTGAAAATGGTAAAACCTTTAGTAAACTACTCACTATTCCTTTGGATCAAAATACATTTCAATGGCATCGATTATGGGTTTATATGATTGATTGCGCTCCTCCGCCCCCTCGGCGCTCCAGTCACGTGCGATGGCTTTCAAAGTTGATTGAGCCTTTAAAATGTGAAAATGTTCAACATATTCTTCAGACTGTCATAGCCAAACAAAAAAAAATCGGTTTAGGGAATCACATCATCAACGATGAGTTTCCCCACACGAAAGGAAAGAAACAAAATTGTTCCAACAATAAATTTTCTTTAAACTACGTATTACAAGAAATCAAAACTAGTTCATTTTTAGATATTAAGCGCCGAAAGAGACAAAAAAAAAATATTTTAAAATCACACTTACGTGCTCCATATCAACGTGTCTTATTTTAGCGGCATGTTCATCCAATTTTCTACTACTGACCATTGCAGTATGTGACAAAGGATGTACGCTTAACATTTCACTAATTACTTCCTGATTTTTATCTATGCAATCTCTCAGCGCATTTAAGTGTTGGCGATACTTCATAAGCATATTTTGGTGTCTTATAGGCAATTGATTCAAATTCCTCTCCGTTTTATTTACTCGATACAATGAAAATTTTCTTCAAAATTATATAAAAGAACTGTTAAATACTGTCTTTAATATCATTTAGCAACTAACCTATATAGTCGTAAAGCTGATACAATCTTTTCAAAATGTTGTTTTTCCATTTCCTCTTCTTCCGGCGTCAACATCGGGGGTTCTGTAGCCATATTGCTCAAGGACAGCAGTGAAGATGATGAATGTTTACGGTTCATGGTTTTGGCTGAAGTACTTAATGAAGATGATGGTATTTCCGTCATTCCCAAACACGTCGCTTTGTTGTTATAAATTCAATGTCAATGTTTTTCTTTTCTCTTGTGTTTTGTGAAATATGTAAATTGCACCAGCTGGACTTCAAGTGCAGTTATACACGCTTCGCATATACTGAAATTTAGCTATTCTCTTTTTAAACTGTTGCTAAGGCATTTCTAAAAAATTGTTTTAATTTAAATTTAATTCAGTAATAACACAAAAAAATGTAGCTTACCTCTTTTTAAATTTAATAAAATTATTCTATATATAAAATAAATCTCAACAATATCCGATATCTGACTGCAACTAAAATTCGATTCCTTCTACAATATAGCCAATTTGGCAATTTTCTTGTCAGATTAGCGATTTCAATTATCTTATACCGAAAAAATGTCGAATAGCTATTTTTCATCTTAAAATTCCTTTGACCCACAGCCCATTATATAAAATATTATATTTAATATCGAAATCCTTGTTTTTTTTTTTACAGAAGATGACATTTTCTATGTGTATTATTGAGAACAAGTAGCACATTTTAATCTTGTGTCTACAAATACAAAGAAATGGGCCACACTAATTAACAACAGACATAGACCAATTACCAAGGACTGTTTTTTGTGACGTTAACCAGAATAACATTCCAAAATCCAGAAATACTTTAATAAAATACTTTAATGTTTAGTACAGAACTTGCTAATGGCCCTATGCTCCAACTTGGAACGACGGGAATAAATACATATATATAAATATATACAGAACTTGCTTCACTTAAATATAAATACCCTTTACGATTCATAAAAAATAGATTTTAGCCTATAAATTTAATTACAATTAAAGTTCTCGCAATCGCAAAGCAGAATATTCGAAATTATTTCACATTCTTTGAACAAAAATATTTTAGTGTAAACATTTTGTTCGTATTTTTGCGAAAAAAAGCTGTCAAACTCCATATAAAAAAATGACTTTTCACTTGTGTGAAATTGCGGTGGAATTTTTTTCGCAATAATTTAATAGACAGGATCAATTGAAAATGTCGCGAAAAAATGACATTTGGAGTAATAGTATATTTAGACTGGGCAAAAACTAGTAGTTTTTGGCCATTTTTAGTTTTTGAGCCGAAAACTACAAAATTACTTTAGTTTTCCCATACAATTATTATACAAACTGAAAACCACATTCTACCTGGTTTTTGCCAAAAACCAAGTAAAAATATCTGAAATGTACATTTTTGATACACCCGGTATCATTTATAGCTAACTTTCGATGCACCCTGTTACAACGAATATAGAAGTAAAGCAAGTGTCAAAAAAATATTTTTTAGTTTTTTAAGAATATTTCTATTTAAGTTTGAAATTGTGTGTTGTTATTAATTTTTAAATGTATTAATAATTTTTTTTCATTAGTTTAACAATAAAAACAGAAAGCAAAATGTGTAATAAAAAAGTGACGTGACAAAGAAAAACTAAATAACCAGCTGGTTTTTGCTTAGTCTAAATTCAGTATAATTCTGATTGTAACTTTTTATAGACCATAAAAAATTTGTGCATTTTAATGTTTTTATTATAGCTTTTGAGCTCCAAACATAGAGCGAATTTTTTCACTCTTGTGAACAAAATACTGGGCTTTACGCCGAATTTTATTTTTTTATTCCTTTTTGCAAATTTGTAATTATTGATTTAATTGTTGTCACAACGGTCTAGGGCAACCGATAAAAACATCGATTTAGCTAGACTTTTACAATTAAACCATGACAACAGCTTATACAATTATGTTGTTGATTTGACTGTAATTTTAAAATTTCACTGCACACACTGCATTTGTAGACACTAGGTAACATCTGCCTTTTTAAATACAACTCTGATAATTCTTTTTCCACATCAGAAGATAGGCGCCATTTTTAAACAAAACAAAGGGTTAAAAAAATTAATTATTTTGATACTTATCAAGGTATTTTAAAGTAAAACATATAAATTTGTTAAAGAATAGTTAATAATTTTGTATTATAGATATACATAAACCTATATGATCAATTAATTTATGGTGTTATTATGGCCTGTGTGGATACTTCGAATATATCTGAATTGAATCTTACTCCATCACGCAAGCGCAAACGCCAATTTGAAAAACTACAACAGCAGCAAGAACAGAATGCCTTAAAATCAGCAGCTGCAACAACTTCCTGTTTTACAAATGCAGCATTTAGTTCTACACCAAAGAAAATATTGGGCAAAAGACGTCTTCAGTTAAACAAAGAAAATGTCAAATTTGTGTCCAATCTTGGATTGGAAGTAAAATCTATATCAGAAATTGCTAAAAGTAATAATGAATTTGATCAATGCAGCAGTACAACGAAGAATCTATATGAGGTATTGCGTAAACCACCAAAAAAGAAAAAACGTCAGGCTGATGAAGTGGCTTGTTTTGAAAATCCTGCTTTAAATTTAGAATTACCAGAAAAACAATTTAATCCTTATGAGGTAAGTCTTATCAACACTTATAAACCTCTTGATTAATAATGAATTTATATTTTAAAAGGTGGTCCGTGATATCGCCCAATCAACGATTTCCAACTGTTTTGTTAATCCAGCTTTGAATTTGAAAATTCAAGATGCTCCTGCTTCGCGTAATCCTTTTGAGATACAAAGAGAATCATCAAATGATTCTGAAATTTTAAATTTTAAGACCCAAATTGACCCGGCTTTACGAAATCCATTTGAAATACCACGAGAAGTGGTTAAAGAGTCAACAGTAAACTCTCCTAATCCTTGTAATTTTAAAATTGGTTTACCTTTTATACCTACTGTGGGCTGTCGAATAGATTTTAGGGATTTGCCAATGTCTCAACTTACCCCCAGTAAATTGTTGGCACAAAAACTGGTATTTTCTCCACTCCCAAGACCAAAAGTTTCTTTAGGTTCTATAGGTGAAGAAACCACTATGGACATTGGTAAAGAACTAGATAATTATCAATTGGTATTGGAAAATAGCATTAATGAAGCCAAGTTACGCAAAAATGGTATACTTGATGATATACATTCAATAGATAATTATCAGTTTCAAGTTGTTGATATTGAAAAAAAGATGAAGTTTAATCAAAATCTAACTGAAATATTAGAAGACGGTGAAAACGAGGGATTAGTCGAACAAACAGAACATCACATACAGATAAATATTCAAAAAGATCAAGGCAGCAGCACTGAAAAGGAAAGAGACAAAAATCCTTTTGATGACAAAATGATTCAAGAAACTGAGAATAATCAAGGAACTGAAAAAGTTATAGAAAATACAACTAAAAATCCTTTTAAATATGATACGATTCAAGATAATGAGATTAAGGATGATGAAATTGAGGAAGACCTTGATGAATTGTATGGTTATGCTGACAATGATGCAGATGAAGACTCTTTTGACTTTAAAACACCGGTTACATTTGTAAGAGCTTATACAAAAGTTATACCCAAATTAACCGTAAGTAAAGAATCTTTAACAGATGATAACTATAATAAAGCAATTGAATTTGGTGAACATTTAAAAAAACCATTGAATGTTAAAAATATGATACGAAAATCCATAAGAAAATTTATGCATCCTAATCAACATAGCCAAGAACACATGCCAAATGAAGAAGAAAATCGTGAAAAACCAGAACATGGAAAACATAATAATGGCATTATGAATGCCATACGTCAAAGTTTAAGACGAAAGCCCGCTAAAAACTTTTTAGTAGAAGAGGAACCTGAAATCAAGGAATGTGAAATATCCATTATTGATAGCAGTGAAAGGACATTGAAGTTGAAATCTGATTTGCTTCAAACTGAATATGCTAAAGTCGAAGATTTAACAAACGAAAAGAAACACAATATACGAAGTAGCATACGCAAATCTACGCGGGAAGTACGTAATCATTTTATGAAATCGGTTTTCCATAAAAAACAAGAGGAATATGAGTTTAATAAATAACAGTATATATTCTATTTTTTCACAAATTACATTAAGTTTATGTTTCTTTTATTGCACCCAAAGATTTATTAAGTTTAAATGCAATCATTACATAGTTTATAATATTTTATATATATTTGATATTACATATCTCTGATTATAAATTGAAAACTCGAAACTAACGATTTAATTACGACTTAAGGATACCAAATAACATGAGATATCGTTTGGCAGGCTTAATTGTTAATTTAATTGTCGGTATCATTGTATTAACAGAGGATCACCGAAATGGTTTTATATATTGCTACACATTTGCTTGGTCCTTATTTTAATGCTGAAAATGTTAAGCCCTATCGGACAAATTTTGATTATTTAAGTTCCACGTTAACATCATAACTTATTTTAACTATTCCTTTTCAGTCGCCGATACACTGCCAATTATTTGCTCAAAACTTTGTATAAATGCATAAAAATCATTGATTGTATCTTTAACTTGCTGTATATCCTTTAAGGATTAAGATATTTTTGAGAATTGTATTATTATTTTTTTAAAAAATTAAAAATATTTCGAAATTTCGAAAAAAAAAATTTATACGATTTTCAAACATTCTTTTTTTTTCAATTAAACTGTTTTTTGACCAATTTTAAAACGGGCTAGTTTTAAGTAAGCCCAAAGATAAATTGATCAGTAGCAACATTAAAAATATCATTTCATTATTAAAATTGCTCGAAAAAAATTAAATTTCCTATTTGCATCCCCATTTTATATACTATTATTAACTGCGAGAATTACATACTCTTTATTTTATTAACTCTTTGGTAATAATCTGGATGTTTTCTTTAAAATTAAAAAGAAATTGTGCAAAATAGAAATGTTCCTCCGAATCCGTTCTCATTTTTTTCTCTGTCGTGCTTTCAGTTCTTAGCTCCGACTATAAAACTGGCCTCAAACTTTGAGCTGGAACTTTTTTTTTACAAAATACTCTATGTATTTGTGATGGGAAAAAGTTGTCAAGTTAAAGTTTTGTGTATGAAACTTTTGAAATAAAAGTGTATCTCGAGCAGAGCTTTGTAGAATTAATTCCTTAATTCAATTTTTCAATTCTGAATTAAAAATTCGATGAATTAATTCATTCAATTAAGTGAACGTAATTTTTTTTTTCAATTCAGTGAACGTATTTTTTGCTTTTTTAATTCAGTGAATGTAATTTAATTTTTTTTAATTCACTGAATGTAATTTTATTTAATTGTGTGTAAAAGTGTATAAAAATGAATTAATTCAGTAAGGAATTAATTCACTTTTTTCCGTTCGATTTATAAAATTGAACGCGTTCACCAGTGAATTAATTCATTTGATTTCATAAAGAGAACTATTGCAATGGAATTAATTCTTTGAATTTATTGTTTGATGAACGCGTTCAGTTGAACGAATTCAGTGAATTACTTAAGAAAAAGAATTCATTCAATTCTAAAGAAAATTGAATTCGATTGGTAGTGAATTCATTCAAAAAAGAATTAATTCTTCAATGCTCTGATCCCGAGTTTATAAATAAAGAATGGCTTTAAGGCTGCTATGTACATTACCTGCACATATTTTCGAACGTTCACAAACGTTGGCAGTATTGCAAAAGCTTAAAATTAATTTTTATTTAAAACCCAAAATATCATTGTATACCCAGCCAGCAATTTCGGAGCGCTCATAAATAAGATTTTAAAATGGCTCATAGAAATGATTATTGTTTTTTTGAAAACTTTTTTTTGGTAGGAAATATGAACCCTCAGAAAACAATCCAAAAAGTTGTCTCTACAATCTAAAAAGCTGTCTCAAAACGAGGGTTCATTTTTCTGACTCAAAGAAGATTCCAAAATTATTTAAATTTATGAAGAAAATTTCGATTTTATACGTTCTTTTTTCTGAGTCATTTCTGAGTACACAGGGGGCTCTTTTGGACGGACCACTTTCATAGGAAAAATGTTTATGTTTTTGGAGCTCATTTCTGAGTCATTAATAATCATCTTTGTTTGCTGGGATATTGTAATTTTAAAGGCCTAAAAAGTGCTCAAATAAGTTGATATCTGTAATGAACATTTAAGTTGTCCATGTCGACCCTGTTGATATAAACTGATAACGTGATTGTGTATCGTCCTATTTATACAACTTTAGAAACCCTGTCTGGGATACTTTAAGAAAAATATATTAGAATAACCCAGTTTTTCAACGAAAATATGGGGGATTCTGGAGTACGAGTGTACGATACGATTTTAGTTATTTTTGGAATGAATGTCTTTTGGAATGAATGTCATTTTAGTAAAATAAAGACATTCAGGCCAATTAAATGTATTACATAGCAATATTCCTGAGTAGAAATCTTACAATTCTAAATATACAAAAATATTAGGGGTTTTCATATAAACTCGTAAATTCCTTGTAAACCTTGCATAACTACAAACCATATTTTTTATGTATGGAGTTTGACCATAAACTCATAAATATACCAGATTTACACTGTTTACGAGTAGAATACGAGTTTATATGAAAACCCCTATTATATGTAAATTCAAAATAGTTTATACAACATTAAAAATAAAGATTAAACAAATTCTACAGTCAATGACCTCAATGATATTAATAAAATAATTATTTGCAATATGTAAAATTTGGGGTAAGTATTAGAGCCTATTAGTGGCAACTAAGGATACCCCACAAAAATAAATAAGAAAGACATGTAAAGCAAAACAATTAAATACCACAGAAGATGTTTTTGTAAAAAAATAGTTCAGAAGCCATTAAAATATTCCAACATTTTCAACCGAAAGACATTATTCGAATGCGAGAAAACGCGCAATTCCAAATGTTTTAAAATTGTCCAAAAATCATTCAAAATTGTCCAAAAATGTTTTAGAATTGTCCAAATATTGTTTAAAATTGTCTAAAAACCTTTGATATTTGTACAATTGCATTTCAAAATTGTCCAAATGCATTTCAAATAATTCCATTTGTATTTAAAAATTCTCTAAATGTGTTTCAGAAATTTCAAAATGTGTTTAAAAAGACTCTATTTGTATTCAAAAATTTCCCAAATGTATTTAATAAAATTCTAATTTCATTTAAAATTTTTCCAAATGTGTTTCAGAAATTTCTATTTTTATTTTTTTAGAATCTTGATATTCTATGCTCGTTGATTACACCATTCTATGTAAAATAAAACGAAAAAATTGTTCGTATTTGAACCTTGCAACAGCTAAAAACTCGTAAATTTTCACTACGAATTTTTTTTATGTAAAAGTGATTTCTGTGACATTGGTGATATGTACATAAAAACCCATTAAACTAAAGAATGATATGATAGCGAAATTGCTAGTGCCTCAAGTTCCGAAAATTTTAAATTTCCATTAAGATATATCATTTTCGGTACGTTCAGCGAAAAAGTTTGTTTGGACTTAATTGTATTAAAAGAAATTTAAATTCTTTTCTTATAAAATTACAAGAAAAATGGAAAGATAGAAAGTAATTTTGAATTTGTTTCAAATGTTCTTTATAATTAATATGTGCGTTCCCGTACGTTAAACAGCCCAAACAACAATTTACACGCAATTTTGAGTACGGAAACGCTTTTGGGCTAGTTTGGGTAACCGCGGTAAAGTACGGGAACAGACATATTTATTTTAGTTTTTTGCCAGAAAAACATTTAGGGTCATATGCATAATTACTTTTTTTTAATTTATAAATTGCTTATAAAAGAAATTTTTCCTACAAAATTCATTTTATAAATGTGTTATAAGATTTTCAAATTTTAAAAAATTATACATAAGCACTTTAAACTTTTCTTTTACATACTTATCGGACATGTTTTGCGTAAAAGTGAAAATTCATAAATTTTTTTTTGTAAATTTTATTTGCTTACATTCAAAATTTAAGGCCCGATTACTGAATGTTCAGTTAGCTACTAACTGCGATTTTAACTGACACTTTTGTGTTTGTGTCCCATATTAAATTTAAATTTGACTGTCGGCTAAGTTTTAACTGAACATTCAGGCCAGTTTTTAATATGCGGATTATCTTTAAACTTAGTTTAACGCAGTTTATAACTGAAACATTATTTTTAAAATGTTGTTTATTTTGTTTTATTCCAATAAAAAAATAAATTATAGAAGAGAAAAATTTTTTACGGCAAATTTTTGTTAATTAACTTGGAAATGGCTGACAAAATTCGTTTTCGGTTTAACTAAACCAAGTTTAACTGACATCCTAAAAACTCGTCCTAAGTGAATTATGATTGCATATTTGTCATTTAATAAAAATATCTTAAAATTGAAATAAAAAAATTTTAAAATACTCTTACGGTGGGTGTCATACTGAAGGGTTAATTTTAACTTCAATATTAAACAAAAGAAAATGTAAAAAACTTGTATAGAAAACAACACATTTTTGGGTTAACTCTTAAACTTTCACGGATGTCTCATACTGAAGATTGTAGAGTTAACTAATAGTTAACCTAAAAATTGGTTGTTATTTTGTGTACAATTTTTTTACATTTTCTTTTGTTTTCTTTACTTAAAATTAACCCTACCTTAATTATGAGACGCACCTTAAAAATTATACACAGCCTTAGATACTTAGGGTATTCACAGTTGATGCTATTTTAAGTAGTAAATTAGCATTTATCGTAAATTTGACAACTTTCTATGCATGGAAATGGGTTAAACTTGAAAAAAAAGCCCTGTTGGCTGTCCGTCTCCAATATACACAAATTGCCTGCACTTGTACGTACAAACCATACGTCAATGTGGCAATATTTGTGAAAAGGTGACACGGAGGAAATAAGAAGATAAACAGAGAAAATCTGAAGTAGAATGTTTGTATATGTCTGTTTGATCACTTCTGAAATTATTCATATAGAGACAATCTGACAATAAAAATATAAACAATAATACAATTTAATGGAAGAGCACTGATGAAGCCTGTCCATAAAAAGGCAGAAACTAGATCTAGTCTGATTTGCAAATTTAATGTGTTTATAACTTTTGAGGAAGGTTTATTCTTCTTCTTAACCTCAAACCTACTAAATTAGAATTAATAAAAATACATATTAATGACAATATTAATTGTATTTGGTCTATAAGACGCGTTTGAAAAAACAACACTTTACTATAAAAAAAAAAAAGCCCTGTTGGCTGTCCGTCTCCAATATACACAAATTGCCTGCACTTGTACGTACAAACCATACGTCAATGTGGCAATATTTGTGAAAAGGTGACACGGAGGAAATAAGAAGATAAACAGAGAAAATCTGAAGTAGAATGTTTGTATATGTCTGTTTGATCACTTCTGAAATTATTCATATAGAGACAATCTGACAATAAAAATATAAACAATAATACAATTTAATGTAAGATCACTGATGAAGCCTGTCCATAAAAAGGCAGAAACTAGATCTAGTCTGATTTGCAAATTTAATGTGTTTATAACTTTTGAGGAAGGTTTATTCTTCTTCTTAACCTCAAACCTACTAAATTAGAATTAATAAAAATACATATTAATGACAATATTAATTGTATTTGGTCTATAAGACGCGTTTGAAAAAACAACACTTTACTATAAAAAAAAAAAAAAAGCCCTGTTGGCTGTCCGTCTCCAATATACACAAATTGCCTGCACTTGTACGTACAAACCATACGTCAATGTGGCAATATTTGTGAAAAGGTGACACGGAGGAAATAAGAAGATAAACAGAGAAAATCTGAAGTAGAATGTTTGTATATGTCTGTTTGATCACTTCTGAAATTATTCATATAGAGACAATCTGACAATAAAAATATAAACAATAATACAATTTAATGGAAGATCACTGATGAAGCCTGTCCATAAAAAGGCAGAAACTAGATCTAGTCTGATTTGCAAATTTAATGTGTTTATAACTTTTGAGGAAGGTTTATTCTTCTTCTTAACCTCAAACCTACTAAATTAGAATTAATAAAAATACATATTAATGACAATATTAATTGTATTTGGTCTATAAGACGCGTTTGAAAAAACAACACTTTACTATAAAAAAAAAAAAAAGCCCTGTTGGCTGTCCGTCTCCAATATACACAAATTGCCTGCACTTGTACGTACAAACCATACGTCAATGTGGCAATATTTGTGAAAAGGTGACACGGAGGAAATAAGAAGATAAACAGAGAAAATCTGAAGTAGAATGTTTGTATATGTCTGTTTGATCACTTCTGAAATTATTCATATAGAGACAATCTGACAATAAAAATATAAACAATAATACAATTTAATGGAAGATCACTGATGAAGCCTGTCCATAAAAAGGCAGAAACTAGATCTAGTCTGATTTGCAAATTTAATGTGTTTATAACTTTTGAGGAAGGTTTATTCTTCTTCTTAACCTCAAACCTACTAAATTGAAAATTCATGCTATTTTACAACGATAGCACATTAGCACTTAAACAGTGAATTCATTCACTGATATAAATTTCAATTTCACTTTGATTTGATTTGACTATCCACGGCTCTCATCTGAACAACTGAACTGGTTTTAAGAGAGTTTCAATGTAAAATAACAAAAAACGTGAAAAAGTGGTATTTTTAATTAATTATTTTTATTGTTTTTAGCAATTTTAATTAAATTGTAAAGTGCACTTGTGTTGTTTGATATGTTCTCTGCATTAGTTTTGTATAATTAGCACAAAATTTTGCTTATTAATATTAAAAAATAGGCGTTAAAAAAACACTAAAAACTGTTTCTCTTAAAACCAGTTTGCATATAAAATTAAAGAGACTTTTTAACAGCAGTTGAGGCTGGTGGTTTGTCTTTAGTCTATATAATGTGCGTTCCCGTACGTTACCGCGGGTACCCGCGGGAACCCAAAACAGCCCAAACAACAACAATTTACACGCAATTTTGAGTACGGGAACGCCTTTGGGCTAGTTTGAGTAACTTCGGTAAAGTACGGGAACAGACATATAGTCGTTGTTTGAAGTGACTTCGAAATGCAGAGCATAACCGTATTGCTCAAATTATCAGCAATTATTTTAAGAACAAAAAAATTGACATTTGGACACCCTACCTACTGCATATTTAAAAAAAGACTTTTATACTAATGTAGAAATGGTTTTATAACAAATTTCCTCTGCACTGTTTTTATTTTTAATATATCGTCGCTGCTCCTAGGAAATTAGCTATTTGATTTTAAAAATGATTTGTGGAATACGAAAAAACCGTCTTAATTTTGCTGTTTAGCTATGATTTTTGGAATTAATTCTTTTATAAGTGGAAAATTTGGTGTCTTGTTTATATAGATGTAAAGAAATAATTCTAAAAAATTCGCCAAAGGCAGAAATAATACTATTTTTGCAGGTCTCGTCATAGAAATTGTTTTCTACTTTAGCTATTTTTTTTTAAATTTATTTTTTGCTATTTTTATTTATATACTGTTTGTAGCAAAGGTTTTCTACGATTTTCCAATGGTTTATAGGAATGTTGATAAACACTGGCTAGACGCCAATGTTCTGGATATCCTCCCTCTCCAGCACCTCCGCCATAACTTTGAAATGGTGGCACCAGTGTTTCGATATTATAATTTCTCTTTGAATAGGGATTCCGAGGACGTGGTACTACTAAAACCCTTTGATAATGATTGCTCCCCAAGCTACAACCACTGTCTGAACTAACAAAATGACCGGCAGCATCGTATTTGGGTACACCAGCACGGAATGCTGCTTTGCAGGCCATTTTTCGAGGGAAACAGGCTCGAGAACACGAATTGGGATCGGGTGATATTTTGGAACACAGTCTTGAACGAGCTCTCTTAAGAAATCCTAAGCGTTTGCAACCCGTTTCTACGGCTGATGGAAATTCACAATCTCCTCCTAGGTATTTTTCTCGTAGAACTTTATACTCATGATCAGCTAGCATATCAGGTGTAGACTGATATTGTTTAGAATATCGATTTGAGGGCAGTCTATGACAAGCACTATTGTCTCTCGAAACACTACGAGCTCGAGGGAAGGGTCGACAAAGGTCTACATCATCAGAAAATTCTTCAGTAGGCATTTTTCCTCCAGCAAAGTCAGTCTTACGTCTTAATATATCTTTGTCAAAGAATCCTGTTTCTCCCAGAGTATTTGTAAAGACTCCGGCAGAACGTCCTGTATTCGATACAGCATCATCACGAGGTGTCTTTACACATGTAAACACTGCAGGACCTGCGGAGTCATTTGAACCATCTATATGTTTTGATATAGATGGTTCCTGCAATGGCTTATAATCCCAACATATGGCTAAATCCATTGCTCCCATTTTCTTATCGGTTTGCGCGGCCGAATATGATCTTATGTTGTCTGAATTATAGGCTCTGGGTACAACGCCGCTAGTCTTGGGTCGATACACTTTCATTTTTGTGCAATGTGTTGGCCCAGCATTGTGGGTTTTCACTCCAACACCAGTGGCAATGGGTTCTATGTCTAGAGCCAAACCGGGATTAGCTCCAGTTATTTGTAGTTTACGAAATGCCAAATCTGCAACACAATCTGGCAGCGGTTGGTGGTCTAGATTATTGGAATGCATACGTTTAGCCAACTCAAAATTGGCATAAGCGGGTACCACTGGCGATGGACACCGTTCATTGGGCTTTTCTGTAATCGAATGAGAGCCAAACATTTTTGTTGCCTCCAGATTGTTCAAGTATTCATCGTTGATGTTGTATTTATCTGCAAGTTCCACGTCTCGTATGCGAGGTGAAAGATTCGAAGTGGCTAAAGCTGAAGTTTGAGGCAGTAAGGGCGTTAGTTTTATGGGTGGCGGTTCACATTCGTCTAGTTTACACTCATGGTCACCCAAATTATTTTTATCTAATATCAAATCTGGTACAATATTATTATTGCGGTTATATTTATCTTCCAATAATAATTCCCTTGTAGGATGTTGTTCTTTAAAGGATGTAAAATCACCAGGTATATATTCCAAATCTAGAGACTAAAGTTGACAAAATGCAAATAAATTTATTGTAAAAAAATATGTGCTAAAAATTAAATGCATATAACGTGTTGAATAGCTGGTGCAATATAGATTTGTCATTTGAATCCGAATGCGAAAATTTACACTATTTCAAAATATCCTGACAAGGTCAGCAGGTGCAATTAGAATTTGGTTTCTTGACATAATTAAAATGCATAAATTCAAATGAATATGGAACAAAAAATGTTGTTGATTATTTATTTTAAATAATTTACCTGTTTCTTTTCACACGAACTTAAAGGTTTATTTAGGTTTTTGTCAAAACTTAAAATTCTCTCCGTTGTTTCGCACTTTGTGGGACATGATAAACCTTTTCCTGAAATTCCAAAATCATCTTCACATAGATTTGACTCTTTGGGGAAATTTGACCATTTATCTTTTTTTACTAAACATTTGTTATATTGGTCACTAAAACTTCGAGACAATTTATCTGGCAATTGGTAGGTACTACGAAAATCACCCCAAGGATTTTGATCAGTTCTAAATAAAGATTTAAAGGGTATTAACAATATGAATGCAATGTTTTCTTATTTCAAGTTTAACGACAATATGTCTGTTCCCGTACTTTGCCGTGGTTACCCAAACTAGCCCAAAGGCGTTCCCGTACTCAAAATTATGTGTAAATTGTTGTTGTTTGGGCTGTTTTGGGTTCCCGCGGGTACCCGCGGTAACGTACGGGAACGCACATATTATGTCTGTCTGGTTCCCGCGGGTACCCGCGGTAAAGTACGGGAACAGACATAATATGTGCGTTCCCGTACGTTACCGCGGGTACCCGTGGGAACCCAACACAGCCCAAACAACAACAATTTTCACGCAATTATATGGAAACGGTAACGCTTTTGGGCTAGTTTGGGTAACCGCGGTAAAGTACGGGAACGGACATAATGTTGGCAGAAAGGTAAAAGACAGTATTAAAATTGTCACTTACTTTTTTGTACAATCTAACAAATGACCTCGATCATTGGCTATAACTTTCGTAGATCCTTTGCGTTGCCGTGGTCTAGGTGGATACCATTTTGATAACTCCCAGTTATTTAAACCTTTTGATCTGTAAGCCTGTTCAAACTGTTGGAAAAAAATGGATACATTTTACAACCTGTTCCTTAATAACATAATTTATATCATTATAATCCTCCAAAGCAAACAAATTGTTAAAAAACAAATTTTGCAAATAAAACAAAACACCCCTTGTGTTTAATAGGTATTACAAAGATGGGTAATCATCCCTGTACATACGATGGTGATTGTCTGTTTTTTTTTTTTTTTTTTTTATTAGACAATTACATGTTGTGTAATACCCATAGACTTTTTTAAGGACATGTGTAAAAAACTATTTGAATTAATACCATTTAAGCTTTGTTTACTTTTAAAAAATGTACAAATATATATTTTTTCAATTTGCCTTGTATAATTTTGATACATTTAATCCCTACTACCATTTATCACTTTAAAAGTCAAATAATTTTAGGAAAAAATCTAAACTAATATTAAGGCTTAGTTTTACATCTGCTGTTGTTTTAAACAAATGTTTCTTTTGTGCATCTTTCAACATTTTTAGTAAAATAATAGCATAATACATTAAACGCATTACAAATTTAGTGATCTCCAAGTCGTCCTTAAACGTATTTAGAAATCTATAAGCCGTTTTCGGGCCAACTTTTAGTTCTCAAGCTATGTTTTTGTATTTCCACTGAGGGTGATTTTGAAAAGTTTTCACAATGAGTTTTCGCACTTCCAATTCGCTTGCCATTTAGAATCAAATAAAAGCTTCTACTAAAAAAAAATTTTCAATTTGAGAGATTTTTAAAAAAGTTATTGCAAAAAATGTGACACAGTATATCAAAGAACTGTTCAGCAGTACAAGGCTAGACTAGCAATCTTGAGGTCGCATATTCATAAACCGATGGCGGCAACAAATTTTTTTATTTTAAATAAAGAATTTGTTTTTTGTTGATTTTTTACTTCCAAAGTACTGAAAAAATGTTGAAGTGGGAGTAGGTACTCCCTTACTTTGAGAACTCAATGCCTTTTCGCACTTCCAATTCGCTTGCCATTTAGAATCAAATAAAAGCTTCTACTAAAAAAATTTTCAATTTGAGTGATTTTTAAAAAAGTTATTGCAAAAAATGTGATGGACAACTTTATCAGACACAGTATATCAAGAATTGTTCAGCAGTACAGGGCTAGACTAGCAATCTTGAGGTCGCATTTTCATAACCCGATGGCGGAAACAAATTTTTTTATTTTAAATAATTTGTTTATTGTTGATTTTTCATTTTTTACTTCCAAAGTACTGAAAAAATGTTGAAGTGGGAGTAGGTACTCCCTTACTTTGAGAACTCAATGTTAAAATTAGTTGTGTTTCTGTTAAAAAAGAAGTACATCTAGATCATTAATTGTATGCTTTTTCTGCTGCTTTTGCATCTCTTTTTTGCTGGGTAACTAAACTCTACTAAAAATATTTTAAAATTTTAGAACTTGATATTTTACAGCCCACACAAAATCCCCTTTTTTATCTGTTCTTGGTTGCCGTTGTTATTAACGTTTTAATTAAAATAGATTGTTACACAAAAAACTATCATATATGTAGTTGCCGACAAATTTTTGTGAGTGTATAGTAATATTTTTATATATTTTTTATAACTACAGATTCATATATGCAAAATAAAAATAGAAATTTTAAAAGCTACTTTGGTTATTTTTTATTTAAAAAAGTGCATTTAACACTGCATTTAGGCTGAGCAACTAGTTTATGGCTCTTGCTAATTTTTACTTGTAAAAACACATATATAAAAAATAAGCAAAATCTAGTTTGTTCACCCAGAAAACAGATTCGGTTCTGACAACCCCATTTGTTGCCAATCGAATGGTTCAGTTGCATCAAAGGAATTTTTCGGTTGTGGCTACCAAATTATTCTTGATACAACTGAAATTCCGTTGTCACAATCAAATTAGTCCTGTCTCAATTGGTTTTCTGTTGCCACAACTGAAAAATTCGGCTACCACAACCGAACCATGCAATTGGCTACAAATGCGGTTATCAGAACTGAATCTGTTTTCTGGGTGTAGTTTTTCTCAGTCTTTTTTTCTGATTCTTGTTATTTTCTATTAACTAAAATTGAACTCAAATATAACTAAAATTCTGTATATTTAATAGCTTTTTTTGCTGTTCCTATCATACTAAAATTTAGCAAAAATAATATGCTAATTTCAGCACTGTTTTATGCAAGGTAATTTTTAACTAATTTTTAGTAGTGTTACCTAACATTTTTACAGTTTTATTACTGTATAAAATTTCTGCCAAATCTCCTATAAAAGAACTACCCAGCAAAATCTTTCATTACCAAATAAGTGGTTATATAATAGAAATTCATAGCTCCACACAACTTATTTTTTGGCGTCTAAACTCATTATTTTTGTTTGGCGTGGGCGTTTTTATAAGTAGTCACGCTTACCTGCTCGCTTACGAAAAAATGAGAAATAAGTAGTTACGAGATTTTGAATAATAAGTGGTTACACACATGCTTACAAAATGTTGAATTATAAGTGGTTATCCGATTGCTTACTTGATTCTTAAAAATAAAGAGTTAAGCAAATACTATTAGCTTAAGGAAATACATTCAGAAAAATTTAAGTTTTCTCTAGTGTGTAATTTTAGGACTCGTCATAAAAATTTAAACATAAAACATATTTACATATAATAAATAAAAATGTTTAAAATTCAACTGTGTAAAAAGTACTTATTTAAACTATGACGAGTAAGTCATTATTTTATATTTAGAAACAATGAATACAATAGGCCTTTATTAGGAAGTCATTATTTTATATTATAAAATAATGCAAAAGGTAATGATATATCATTTTTGGTAATGCAGATAGTAATGAGGTGTCATTACCAATATTTTGCTGGGTATGTTTAAAAAGTACGAAAAATATAATCTGCAAGTGACTCAAAAATATTAACCACAAAGTTTTCCCACTATATAAATTATGTATTTTGTTTTTTTTTAATTTTCATATGCAAATTGTATGAAATTTGATATGTTCATCTGTGACCTAACGTTGCATAATTTCTTATTGTTGTTTCCTTCAACACTTTGTTATTTTGATGACAATTTTCAACAGCAAATTTGATTGAATACATTGCATAAAACCACAAGACACGCGTCTAAACACGAGTCAAACAAATCCCAAAAATACCCACCACCCCAGTCAACAACACGAAACATTTAAATTTCACACATTTTTATATTAGAAAATAATTAAATTTACACGGCAATTACACACTCCTTATCTCTCCTATGATTGTAGTAGTGAATATTTGAAATTGTCCCATTTTGTCCACGGTTAATATGTATGATTCCCGTGAATCCTTATAAATGTGTTAAGCAACAAGTGTTTATTGCAAATTGATTTTAAACTCAATTAGCAAATGTTAACAGAAAACCAATTTCTTTCAAAACTCAAGAACGTATTGCCTTTGTACTTTTTAAATAAGTATCTATTTCGCTAGCCATCGATATTGTCCCTTGCCATGATAATAATTTCAAATCTCTGGGGTAACATTAATCAACCTCCAGAATGAGGATTAGGTACGCATGTATTAGGGTTTGACATGTATATGCACAAGCCAAAAAGTTGTATCCTTCTTTAGATTTCTAAAACATGGATTATTTTTTTTCTTACATAGATACGCACCCTTTCGACTTTTTAACACCCCTTGTTGATTATGAAGGAAAAATATAAATTCAATTGTGTAAACACGTGTATCTATAGAATCTTCTTAAAAAATTAAAAACACTTGTAACAATCGAATAATCCTCGTTTTATAACACTACCAACCATACAAGTATATTTATTGTCCTTCAAAGTAATTTAACGCTTCCTTAGCACTGGACAATAGTTCATATGCACTTCTTTAGTCAAACTATAAAAACAGATGTCAATTCGATTGTTTTGAAATTAAATTAATGTTATAGGTATTAATTGCCAATTGGCTCACTCAGATAACAAAGGAGATGTTTTCCTTTTGTCGTTGTTTTAAATACTGCAAAAAAAATTCTCAATAAACCAAAATATAAGTTATTAATGTGGTTATTCCAATTTGACCTATTTATTTGAATGTTTTGATAATATATTATTACATTTATATTTATATTTCAGTTATTGGTACGAAAGTATGTAGAAAATTTTTAACTAGCGGTGTTGCCACTCTTTCAATAATTATTTTTTTCATTTTTATCAAGTATTATAAAATACAATTTGGCAATCAATTTTATACTATTTATTTATTAATTATTTATTTAGTTTTCGATTGTCAAATCCCATACAAATTTAAAATCTAATAGTATATTTAGACTGGGCAAAAACTAGTAGTTTTTGGTAATTTTTAGGTTTTGAGCCGAAAACTATAAAATTAATTTAGTTTTTCCATACAATTTTCATACAAACTGAAAACCAGATTCTACCTGGTTTTTGCCAAAAACCAATTAAAAATATCTGAAATTTGTATTTTTGATACACCCGATTTCTTTTATAACTAATTTTCGATACATTCTGTTACAACGAATATATAATTAAAGCAAGTGTCAAAAATATATTTTTTATTTTTTTTTTTAAATATTTCAGTTTTAGTTTAAAATTGTGTGTTGTTTAGGGATTGGGGTTCGGGAATTCCCGGGAAAAGTGTGCCGGGAATTCCCGGGAAAATAATATATTTTTCCCGGGAAAACGGGAAATTTGAAAAATATTAAATTTTTTAAATTGTTTTTGTTTCGAATAGGATATTTTAATTTTAGTCATAAAAAACATTTTAAATACTAAAACAAAAATTTCATTGTTAAAATCTTTTAAAAAGGAATACATTTATTTGACACAGAAATAAAATATTTGCCAAGTAATTAGGAGCATTTCAACTAATAAAGATTTTTCGCATAATTTATTCAAAATTTAAGTAGTAAAGCCTAAAAACTTGGTAAAATGTTTAAAAGAAATATGAAAAAAAGCTTTGTTTTTTACAAATAATAATAGGTAAAGTCGACTTTAGTTAAAATATTGGGTGGCAGTATACCTTGACTTGGTTTATTTATTTTCTAATTGGTTAATTTATTTTCAACCAATCAAAATATTTGAAAATATAAATATTTTTGTAAGGTTTTCATACACAAAATTAACAAAACTGTTTGATTAAAAATAAAGTCGACTTTAAATTTAAAATACTCCTTTTTATTAAGGGTCAATAATTTTATAAGTAACGTTTTCATTAATAAATGTGAAAAGAAAAGACTAATGGTTAACGGTGTTATCTAAATTTAGTTATCCGACATCTAAATTTGTTCACAAAAAAAAAAAAAAAAATTGATGGTCATGCAACTTTTCTTGAAGAAAACAACAACAAGCTAAAATTAGCAAAGTACCCGAAGAAAAAAGTGTAAGCTGAATAGGCATTAAAGGTTTTATGGTAGGGCAAACATTTCCTAAAATGGTATCCAAATTAGCCGCAGTCAATCCGCACCATAACTAGATCTTCGTTTATTCGAGAAAGTTTTTATAATAAAAAACTGGCATTGCAAAAAAAGAAACCGATGTAAAGAATATTATATTAAATTACTACAATCATGTAAAAGATATCATGATAAAAGAAATATTGAGCAATATTTCTAACAATAGGAGATTTACTATAATCTTAGATGAATGGACAAGAATATCACAAAAGAGATATTTGAACATAAGTATAAACGTAAATAATTCATTTTATAACCTGGGGTTGGTTTATACATATATCAGGAAGATGTAATGCTGATGAAATAAGAAGAATTGTAGAAATAAGACTAGAAGAGTTTTAATTGTCTTTGGAAAATAACATTGTGACCACCTTATCTAATGGGCCAAGTGTGATGAAACGGTTTGTTTCCGACAGTCTAGTAGTAGGTGCTTTCTGCTGGAATCATGCAATTCATTTGGCAGTGCTGCGATTAATTTATGTGAAATCAAATGTTCAACATTCTGGTATTTTTTACTTTGAATTCTCACTACACAGACTGCATTTGTACTGAAATAGTGTTTTTTTTTAACAAAAATTATTTATATAGGTGGTTTTCATTAATAATTTTGTTCAAAAACATTTCCCGGGATTCCCGGGAATCAAATTTTTTCATTCCCGTTTCCCGGGAAATAAAAAAGTCCGGGAAATCCCAAACCCTAGTGTTGTTATATATTTTTAAATGTGTTAATAATTTTTTTAATTTAATTTAACCATAAAAACATAAAGAAAAGTGCTTAACAAAAAAGTGATGTGACAAAGAAAAACTAAAAATTCAGTGTAAATGAATTGGCTTTTGTAATTTAGTTTTGTACAAAAACCATCTGGTTTTTGCTCAGTCTAAATTCCGTATAATACTGAATTTAGGCTGAGCAAAAACTACATAGTTTTCCTACAAAACAAATTGCTTGTTGTTTTCGTATGCACGTTTTGAGAATTAAAAACTAGCAAGAGGCGCCTTGGAAAATTTTATTAAAAAATTATTTTTCATAGAATGGCCCACATCTCGAAAACTAAGCGGGATAGAGGAAAACGGACAGATGATATCAAAATTTTTCGAGATATCATTCATGCATGCCGCACAAACACAGCTAACGTTTTGTTGAATTTGAAAAATATTAATTTGAAGTGATTTTGGATAATTTTCGATTGTGTACAAATTTGTTCTAGTGGTGGCAACGCTGTTATATACAGTCGAATCCCGATATGAGCCCGACTAAAGAGAGGCATGACTGAATTTACTCACAGTATTTAAATATAATACAAATTGTTAAAATTAATAGATTTTTGCTTACAAAGAGCATTCATTATTTGCTCAAAAAACAGCATGATCATTTTTTCTATAACAAAAATATTTTTTTTTTGCACTAAAACACCTCTTAAAGGGGAAAAATGTGCGAAAAATTGATACGATAAAATAGCAATTTCATTTGTTTATATAAAAAAAAATGAATGAAGTTTATGTATATATATATATTTGTTCCTTTTACTCCTGCAAGGAGCATAGGGCCGCAATGAAGTTTATGTACATATCCTTTAATTGGCAATGACTTTCACTCTATTTCTTATCCAGAAAAAAACTCCACACAAAAATTTTTTTCTTCCAAACAAATTTTGTCAGTAAAAAATGTTTTCTCGTGCGAAAAATTAAACGAATTTTTAAACGATAAAATAATTTGATTAGTTTATAAAAAAATTAATGAAGTTAAGTTTATTTACATTTAGTGGATCTTTTAACTGGTAATGAAGGATTTGAGATCACATTTTCTTTAAATTATTTTTTTAATGAAAATAAAGATGATAAATTTTACAAGTAAATTATAGAGAATATGAGTAAAATTAAAAAAGAAACTCGATAGTAGTCAGCAGGATAGAATACGTAATTGTTTAATTAGCTGCTTCACACTTAATATAAATAGATTATCAATTATTAACCAATAATGGCAACGATTCTAAAGATATCGTAGCGGAATTCGAAATTGTGTATTCTATTCTTCTGGCTCATCGATTTTTGTATTCAATTTTATTCTTTATAATTTACTTGTAAAATTTATCATCTGTCTTTTCATTAAAAAATAATTTAAAGAAAATGTGATCTGAAACCAAAGAAAAATTATTTTAAAAAGAATTTAGAAAAAACTATTTTTAAGCAAAGAAAATCATTAAAGAAAAACCCTGACCTCTGAATTCGTTATATATCTTCGCAAATCGGGGTTCGACTGTAGTCAAAACTATTTTTATCCTGGCTTTAAGGAATTTCGATAACAAAATATAACGTGCGAAGGCTTCCATGTTTCGTTTACGTTGTCATGCAAATTGTTCGACTGTTTTACATTTATTAAAGTATTTCGAATTAGATTATACCCTTCATTATACAAGAAAATATTGGAAACTTGTTATCTCACCACTAATTATAAATTTTGTGGATCGTAAATCTGCTTATACCAAATTTGAAAAAAAATTTTATTTTAATTTTAAGGTTTACTATTTGTAATACACAGAATTATTTTATTTCCGTTTTGTATAATAACAACACATACATTAAAAGGGTATATACGTTTTGAATATGCCGATTTAAAATCTTAAAATCTGTTTAGTCAATACATTCAGGCAAAAAAAAAACAAGTAGAGAACTTGAACTCGCGCATGCCGACTATATGATACCCTACACCAGTGTGGTTACAAGTCAACTAATGTTTGGATCCGAAATTCGAATAGATTGAAATGGACTTGGGACAAGATTTGTTTATAAAATAAAATGATAATAGAATAACGGTAAGGATTTTGCTTTTACCTATAGCCTAAAAATTTCTTAGTTGATTACAACGAAATTTTCAATTATCTCACCCCTAACTAATATATAGTTGTATTGATTTAGTTGTTGTCAACTAAGTTTTCTGAATATAAGCAAATTAACTAGGAATATAGGTACTTGCAACGATATGATAGTAAAAACAAAATAAAATTGAAATTGGTGGAAAACAGCCATAAAAACCAAATAAAAATTATACATTATTTCTGTGGCTTGGTGCTAAAAGGGCCAATGTCAAAATATTCACTTTTGAGAAAATTGCAATTGAAGGTTTTACAAAAATTTCTTTATAGATGAATTCATAGTGACATTGGCCCTTTTAGCACCAAGCCACAGATTTTCTGAGGACTTTTATTTTAACACTCTTTTAATTTACACATAAAATATTTGTATTTAAGATTTGCTGCCTTTCTCTTGCTATCGGTTCTTGTTTTTAAAACATTCCTCCTTTGGTTTTTATGAAGATGGTTTTCTCATTATACTAAAATCTGGAAAATAAAAACAATCAATAACTTTTATATAGTTTTTACAAGAAAATTAGAAATTCTTACCATTAAATTACTAAAGGATTTATTACACTCTATTTGCAGAAGATGCAAATAAGAAATATGGAAATTTCCTCAAAATATTTCTTGAAAAAATTTTAAAAATAAAATATTTGATTGTTTCTTTTTTAATATATTTGACATTTTCTAAGCATTAGTAGTATTCACAATAACTAATAAATATTGTAACTCTCAACAAAAACCCTGGCTACTTATTCCTTAACTATAAGCGTGTTCGTTTACTTACTACAAGTTACTACATTTACTACAGCTGGAAAAATTCAATACAAAAAGTAAACAAAACTTTCCAATTGTAGTAAAAATAGTAAGAAATTCGAATAAACGAACACACTGTATATGACTACGGATTTTTTTTATGGGCACTATAAACGGAAATTTTCAAAAATCGGAAACTTTGGTCGCAGGGCGCAAAAGGTTAGGTTTTCCGATTTTCCTCAAATTCTTACGCCATAAATTTTACACCTAGCCATAAAAATCGAAATTTAAAATAAATCGAAATTAAAAAAAGATGCAGCTCTATTGTGATATATTTATGCTATTGAAATTCAGGATGGAAAAATTAAAAAGTTTATTATAACAAAAATGAATTTCTAAATTAAAAAATTAAATTTTTATTCAAAAAATTCAGGTCGACTCAAAATAATTTCTTAAATTACAAAAATGCTTATTCGAAGAAAAAAAAAGCTTAATTAAAAAAAATTTGCTATGTTTTTGTTGCTGATTGAAAAAAAATTTTTTTTTGTGTGTATTTTTATTCTATTATAAAACCTATTATTTGAACAAGGGCATGTCCACTAATGTAACTCCCTACCTAGTAACATCCCAGCAAAAAATTTTTAGTATTTTGGAAGCAGTAAAAATACGAAGCGCTTAAAAACGCGCTACAAATTCTGCTTTACGGAGTTGCGCCACTTTATGCGTATACAATACACAAAAAATTTTGCAATTTGAATGTATACCCTGCAAAACTGCCTTAAACAAAGCAAATCGTAAGCAAGTTATTTAATAAATTATAGTGCTACGCTATTCCCTTACGACAAAGCAGGTTGTAAGGGAGTAAAATAAAAAGTAAGTTATCCAAAGATTAATGCGCACGAAATCTGAGTCATCTCAATCGTGTTTTACCCTTCTTTAGTAGAGTTTAATGTATAGACGCCACATAAACATGAGTCAGTCTGCATTTTGAAGTCGGCAAATGAATGCATTTATTTTCATAAGAAGTCGCGTTTAAATGCGCTCAATGAATATCTTGAATTTATTGCATCTTTTCAGCAGCAAAAAAAAGCACTTTTTCCAAAAAAAGTGCATGAATTTATTTGCGGTTAAATGCACTTAAGAAAAACACGAATTTACTGCAATTTTTCAGCAGCGAATAATGCGCTTTTTCTTAGAAAACAACGTGCTTCCAAGAAGGCCCTTTGTATGGAAAAATCATGCCTTCCGCAAGCAGCTTTGTAAGGGATTAATTTAATTTATTTCCTTACAAAGCTGCATCCAGCGAAGCAGCTTTTTTGCTGGGATGCTATTCTTAACTTACAGGTAAGGAGTTTTTAAAAACTTTTTATTTAAATTTTAATTTTTTAAATCGAATATAAATTTGAAATTCAAAAATTTTTTTACAAAAAATTTAATTTATTAAATTTTATAGAAAAAAGAATTGTTGATACAAAAAAACTATCTCAACGTCTAAATTTTGAATCCGAAGTAATGCAAGAAGGGGTTTCATGTATTCCGAGTACCAGGTAATGTGCATGGTAATATCAACATATTACCATGGCTTTTCTGGGATAATTACGGAATCGTAAATTAAATAAGCATTATTGTAACTCAATCCAAATTTTGCTGTTATTACGGGAAATCTAACTATTTTGAAACCTGCGGTATATTTTGATAATTTTAGAAACGCATGTCTAAAGTATAATGATATTAGTAAAAAAAATTAGTAACCGCTACTAAATTTTAGTAAAATTGTTGTAAACTGTAATTTAAAAATTATTTGCTAAAACTAACAACAAATTTTACTAAATATTAGTATCACTCGAAGAAAAACCTCCATCATATTTATAAGAGCACATCTACACGAAAGAGAAAATTGCTAGAGATAGAGCAAAAAACACCTCTAAATAGGTTAAATCATTCACAATAGATCTAATTAGAGGTGTTTTTTTGCTCTATCTCTAGTAGTTTTCTCTCTCGTGTAGATGTGCCTTAAGAGCTTCATAAATGTGATGAAAAATAAAACTTTACAAATATTATAGTTTTTTTTTAATCCAAAATGACATGTTTTTTACAAATAATAGTTTCCTATGCCTTTGTGACGAAAGTAATTTTCAATGTGGAATTTTTCGTGCATTTGTTTAATTTTAAATGCGTAAGTAGAAGTTATAAAAATACAAAAATCCTTTAATATCCCTTTTTGAAATTAGTAGAATATTTTGTAAATTTTACCAACACGGTTTTCAAAAATTTTTTTTAATATTTTTGTTTTGAAATCAGCAATGAAAATTAGTTAAAAATTCAGTAATTTGTAAAATGAGAAGGGACGAAATGTTTACTAAAGATATACTTTATTTATTATTTTATTTTTACTAACAATTAGTATTAAAATAGTAAAGTGAAATTTAAAAACGTTTACAAATTTTTCTACTAACATTTTTTTCTGAGTGTAAGCATAACAAAAATGACGTAGTGTGAACTTAAGTCGTAAATGCCAAACTAAATTTTATTATTTTCTGTTGAATTAAACGTAAATATTTCAATGCCGAAATTTATTAAAAATGTGTCGTGACGATCGATTACATAGATATCTTTCTCTTTGACATTCGCTGTCAGTGAACGTATCTCATGAGAATGTATTGCACATAAATCCTATACATATAGAAAAAATATTTGAATGTGTGTGAAAAAATGTGTTAGTTGACAAAAGAAGAAGAGTAAGATTTCTATGTAATCTATGGCCGTGGCGGCCTAAGTAAATTGATTAAAACTATCCGTTACCCTGGTAACGACTTGACACTATATTATTTTTGTTTGAAAAAATTACAGTTTTTGAATATTCTTTAGTAGTAATGCAAAAACATCACGGGAATTTTAATTTGAAAACCAAAAACTGATTGTAACTGGTAGCCATAATCAGAGACTAATAATTATAGAGATAGGACATTACAACTTCTACTGTTGGTTGGTAGTGGGAGATTAAATTTAATATTAATATTAACCGCATTACCGATAAACGCATTGTTTTGGTTACCATCAGAGCTTTGAAGAATTATTTCTTTAATTCAGTTTTTGAATTTTTTATTAAAAATTCAATGAATTAATTCACAAAAGACTATGAGGGTATTCATAGTTCATGCTATTTAAAGTAGTAAATTAGCATTTATAGTAA
This sequence comes from Leucophora obtusa, assembly GCA_949987735.1. Lineage (NCBI taxonomy): Eukaryota > Metazoa > Arthropoda > Insecta > Diptera > Anthomyiidae > Leucophora > Leucophora obtusa. The sequence continues at coordinate 1,254,955 of OX465297.1, forward strand.
ATTTGACAACTTTCTATGGGTTAAATTTCAAAAATCATGCTATTTTACAACGATAGCACATTAGCACTTAAACTGAATTCATCCTTCTATATATTGAATGGAATTAATTCATATGTGTTTTCGTTCGATTTCTTTTGTTACGAATTAATTTAATTGCTATAGCACTTTTTATTAAATCAAATGAATTAATTCACTGCTGAACGCGTTCAATTTTATAAATCGAACGGATAAAAAGTGAATTAATTCCTTACTAAATTACATAATTCATCACTGAACTCGTTCAATTTCAACAACAACGGTAATTTCAAACTTTAAAAATCATAAAAATTTACGCCAACTGCACTTTGGAAGTTAAACTGTGAATTCTTTTATTATTGTTTTTTCTTAGAAATACTAAAAAAAAACACTTAATTCAACAAGTTTTTTTTTCCAAATGTTGGGGAATAAGTATTCAAATTTTTTATGCTTTTCATGTCAATTTTGCTGATATTTTGTGCCATTTTGCGTGCCAGTTTTAATTTTTTTGTGCCATTTTAAACTTGCCCTGATTATTTCTTATTTTTTGGTGATAACATACCCTGCCCATAATGACATAAAAAGTGTTTAAAAAGTCAAATTGTGTATTGAATATTTAACTCGTATATGCCGGCCTTATCGCTGGCAACTGACAGCTCATTATATGAATATCTACGTGCAATTATACAACCCCGTAACCCTGCCAGTTACCCTAATTACTATATATCTCTTACACTCAGAGAATTCATTCGATAAAATAAACGTCAATTGCCGTTGAAAAATACACCTTTTCAACGACATTTAAAATAATTGGTATTTAAAATAATTATAATTGCAGTTATTTTGCATTTTTTTATTTGCAATTGCAGATCATTTTACAGATATAATTCTCTTAGTGTACGTATATATTTACAAATTTGTATTATTTATTTAAGCCTTATACATATATATGCTTGCCTGTATATCCTTTTTATTTGCTAATCAAACAGAATTTATAATAAATACTCTTCACTCTTTTCTTGTGTTGAATTAATGCAAATATAATGCTGGTAAGTTTGCAAATATATACCTGATTTGCACTGAAATTAAAAGCCATGAATCTGCCAAGCCTCAAACAATTTATAATTTGTTTATTTTTTTGTTTTTATTCCAAACTTATGTTTTTATAATTTTATTGTGAAAAGCACTCAAAAAATGTCTGTTCTAAAGAAAAATTTGAATTATAACTAAATATCACAACAGCACTTTGATTAAAAAAGTCAAAGTTACAAAGGAATTTTTTTTTTATGAATGTTGCCAAAGGTTACCATAAAAATGTTTGTTGGAATTCTGGAAATAAACAACTGTCAGAATTTGGTCAACAAACAAATATAAATTACCTTGGTTATATGTTTATATTATTGCTCTATGCATAAAACTCCGTTTAAACTTCTATCACAGTACCCTGTATTAGTGGGAGTTTACAAATTCACTGCGCATGATATAACCAGCATCCATTATTTTAACAGGACACATGTGCTATATAATCCTGCGACTAATTTCCAAACGTAAAATTTGTTAACACCAAATGAGACCATCAAATAAAGTTCAAAGGCTCTAAATTGTTAAAGTTTTTTGTTGTATTAATTTTTATTTATATTCAACTTAAAAATATTAAAAATATACATTACACACATATCACATAAATGAGTTAAGAAAATTGTATTTTAAAACATGAAATAATAAGGACTAAATAATTTCGTAGCTTTTATTTTAACTTTTTCTAGTTAGGAAGCATCTTACAATTAGTGTATCCTTATCTATTCTTAATAGAGTCAAAAACTTACTAAACAATATTTTCTCTGATGCCAATGTAAGTATTTAATTGTGTAATTTTACTCTACGGGGTTTCTAAAACATGATTCAAATAAGCGATATAACAAATTGCCAGTTTTAATATTTCTATTTTCGATAATTTCTTGTCTGGTGGTAAAGTGGGGAGTAGTTTTCGTAATTCTGCAAACGAAACATTAAAAGCTTCTACACGTATACGTTCTCTGGTAGCATGAGCCGTACGATACTTTAAGGTAGCACGTCTTCTACGACGACGCTCCTCACGAGATAGTCCAACCAGTTCAGAGGGATCCAAATGAGTTATAGGGGTAGTACGTCGTCTAGGTGCTGGAGTTGGTGGAGGGACTGGTCTATTGCTGGACTGGGGACTACTAATAGGTGTTTCACAACCCATACGAGCTTGATATCTCTTATCAAAATCGAATGCAGCATAATCTTCATTTTCCACATTATTCAATTCTTGTAAATAGTAACGACCCACAGCGATATTTTGCGAGGGTACCATATGAGTCATGTCGTAAACCATGTCTCCTCTATTTTGTATTAAATCTGAAAAATAAGGGGTAAATTTTGTAATGAAAGTATTGTTGAATACATTCTAAAGATGTACATTAACCGCCCACTTAATTTGTGGTTTAAATATGATGAAGATTTTAATACCCTTCAGGGAGTGTTTGCTTGTTCTATTTAAAAATGTTTTTTGTTTTTCCAACATATGCCTCCTGGAAATTTTTTTTGTTATTATTTGTAGTGTTTTGTTATTATTTATTTGCACACTTAAGGGGGTTATTTACTATTCGAATTTTATTTATTGTATTATAATGTTTGTATAAATATTATTACAACCCTTTATTTTTGGATGTATAAATATCAAGGTTGGTTACCGTTATCGTTATAATACCGTTATCGCTAAAATACCGTTTCAAATTGAATACCGTTACCGTTATCGATACCTCTAAAAATTTCTAAATACCGTTATCGTTACCGATGCCGTTACTTTTATGGGTAGTTACCGGTATTTTACCGGTATTTATTATTTTATATAAAAAATTACAATTTTTTTATTTTTTATTTTATAATCTTGAGTGTTTTTTTTACAAAAAATTTATAGATAATAATTTTACTTATTAAAACTACCAGTATTGAATTTATAGCTTAAAATCTGTATTTTCAGTACTTAAAATTAAAAATATGCCATGTTTTTACTTGTTTTTATATTTTTTTAACATAATTTTTAATACCCGTACGTACCGGTATTGCTGTTTCGATAACGGTATACCGTTACCGAAACAGTCTTAAATACCGTTACCTTTACCGTTACCTAAACAAACGAAATCTGATACCGTTACCCTTACCGTTATTCGTTTCGGTAACCAACCTTGATAAATATTGATGTGCATTTTAACACATCCTTATATTTAGCAGTAACTTAAAAAATCACGTTTTCCAATTTGCAATAAAAATTGAATATTCATATGTTTGTAACAGTGCCTTCTGTTATTGCAAAACATAGAAATTTTGTGGCGCTGGCAGGTTACTTCCAGAGGGAAAGATATTCTATATTGACTTTTCTACCGACTTTTTGTTTGTGGATATGTTACTATTTTGATTTCAGTTTCTTGTTAAGGGTCCTTAAACTACACATTTAGTGTACACAGAAAGAATTTACAAAATTATAATTCAATTTTTAAACACCTTTCTCATACCAAATTTGTAAATACAAAAAAAAAAAAAAAAACTAAAAAGGCACCAACAAAGAAATTTGTGAATCCAAAAAAATTTTCTTTTTTTTGTAACTTTTAATTTTTATTTTTATATGAAAGATAACAATTTATGATAAAATATTTCAAACAAAAAAATTGTTGGGAATAAAATTTCAATTTAAAAGAAAATGTGATTGCTTTTACAAATTCCCATTGTTGGTGCCTACTGTTTGTTCTGTGTATACTAGGGTGGACCTAATTTTTCAACTTCCGATTTAAGGCCGTCCCTCCCCGGCATAGAAATGTGCCATTGGGTATAAAAATACACCATGCAAAAAATTAGGGTGATCAGATAACGAGAACCGTGCCGCATCGGCCCTGAAGTTTGAAATACGATTTACAAGGCGAAAAAATCACTTTTTTGGCTTTGCTTCAAAATACTGGCTCTTTAATAACCGTATTTTTGGAAAATGTAAATAGAATCATAATCTAGACTGAATTATCTTTCTGGTATTGTATAAAAGTCCAAAATCGGTGGGAAAATATGTTTTAGTAATTGCCATTGCCTCAGACCATTGTAGGGTTAAATTGAGATAAATTATGAAAATCGTAAAAAATAAAATATCTTTTCAACAAATGTACAATGTTGTACTCTAGTTTCATTTCTAAGATCCACAAATATTCAGATATAAATTTTTGTCTGTCTTGGGTTATGATAACCTAGTCCCAGGTATGGTGTGGTTTCTTGAGGAATTTGGTGAAAGTTGTCCAAATAATTCTGTTAACACCAAATTTTATACATATTAATAAAAAATTAGAAATTAACCCTTATAGGCACATGGGGTGAGACAGGTCACAGGTCGCCATTTTTTCATCCATATAAGGTCGCTCCACCCTAGTGTACACTCATAAATAAATAAGTACAGAAGTCTGTTAAATGGTTCTAATTCACCCAGTGTAGAAACGGTAATGACATATCATTATTTTTTGGACTACCAGTAATGACACCCACTTACCTTCTGCATTATTTTAAAACATATAATAATGAGCTACTGATAATGACTTATTTTTATCATTATTTCAAATAGAAAATAATTTTCTAGATTTTTTTGAAAATTTTTTGAAATCTATTTTTAGACTCAATATTTTTTAAACACTGGTAAGGATATATGTAACAACATATTTTTTGATTTTTTGTAAGTTGGCGAGTAAGCTTAATTGTGTGCAGCAGGTCAATTATGTTTTTATCTATTAAATATTACATGCCGATATAGCTCAGATGGTAGAGCTATTGACTGGCAATCTGTAGACCCGCACCAGCAAATTTTATTAAAAAAAAAAAAAAATACAATAAAAATTATTTTTTTCATATAATTTATTTTTTTGAAAATCTATTTTAGACTCATTATTTTTGTCAGTACTGGTAAGCACATAGGTAACGATATATTTTTTGGTTTTTCGTATGCTGGTGTGTAACCATAACTCATTATTTTTCGCGACATCGCCATAAAAAGGTAATAAGAAATGTAATAACAAAAGTAACTAGTTACCATTACCAAGTATGTAGTTACATAACCACATATCTGGTAATGATTTTCTACACTGGGCAGTTTAATTACTTTTAACAAAATGTATTCATGTTTTTTGGCATAAAATAAAATTTGTTGATTTTAAAACATTTTTGTTAAAAATTTTTGTCTAAGGCCCCACCTACACTCCCAAAAATAAATATGGGCCTGTCTCGGGATAAATCCGTAGAGCCCAAAAACCAAGACAGTAAACGACATTTTACCAGAAATTTTCAGTTGAATCGGGTAAATTTTCTGTTGAATTTAGATCAAATTTCTTAGCTAAGTTAACTAGAATTGTCGCTGTATTTAGCAGTGTGTAAAATTTAGCTTACCTAAATTTAGCAGACCATATTTCTCAACTTCATTGAAAATTCTGCTGGCGCAAATACAGGTACTATTTCCTGTTATTTTAGCAGAATTTTGAACTATTTGTACGGGCTTTTTTTATCAGTGAACCGGGTAACAACAGAAACATGAAAATATTATATTTTGATGGCACATCTACACGAGAGACAAAACTGCTAGCAATTTCTCTCTCGTGTAGATGTGCCTTAACAATAAATTGAGTAGAATTTAACGAATGGGTTTCTAAAAAATTACTTATAAATAATTTTGAAAATTAACACTCGAGATTAGTTAAAGTAGGTACTGAGGATTTTTAGTATTGTGTTAAATGAAGATAACTAAAATCTTTAAATCAGTTTTTCAACTAAAAAATTGTTAAAAAATTAGTCAAATCGATTTGAAACCCGTTTGACAATATTTTTACTGACGTATTATTTTAAGTGTATAATAGTTATTAAGATAAAGTTATCACTTACTTCATTTTACTACAAGAACAAATTTTTGCTATACTTTAACAAATTTTTTCTGATGATATTTAGTTGGTTTTTTAAATGATTTTGAGATTTTATCAGGGTTGGCAATACCGCGAAGATAACGTTTTCGCTTCAAACCCCTTTCAACTGACTACAGTTAACCTCAAAATAACATAACAGAAATATCGTTATCCTTAAAATACCGATAATGAAATAAATAAAACATCGGTATCTCTAAAATACCGTTATCGAAATAAATGAAATAACGTTATGATTAAAATACCGTTACCGAAATACAGTTATCCTTAAAATATCGGTAACGAAATAAATGAAACATCGATACCTCTAAAATACGTTATCGAAATAAATGAAATACAGTTAACCTTAAAATACCGTAACCGAAATAATCTAATATAGCGTTATCCTTGCTGATAATCGCGTCGTTTCAGTTATCATCCAAGGAATTTATCTAATGGGTGTTTTTAAAACTTTAAATTGTAAAATATAACACAAAAAATTAAATTTTAATCCAAATTTTTTATGTTTTCCAATGACCAATACATGGCATTAACATTTAAAAATGATTTCGGGAATATGGCCACCGCGGTTGTTCTTGACAAAGCGCATTCAGACGTCCAATTTTTGGGCCAATTTTTCGATCTCAAAGAAATTATTCAAGTAATGGGCCAAAAATTTTTACGATTGGCGCAAACAAGGAAGTGTAAAAACCAAATAGGTTTAAAGGCAATTCAATTTTATTTAAATTAATCCAATATTATGTGCGTTCCCGTACGTTACCGCGGGTACCCGCGGGAACCCAAAACAGCCCAAACAACAACAATTTACACGCAATTTTGAGTACGGGAACGCCTTTGGGCTAGTTTGTGTAACTTCGGTAAAGTACGGGAACAGACTTAATATAAATACAAATTTTAAAATTAGTTTTTTTTTCATTTTGATCGATTTTGGTTGTTTGTCGATTTGGAAATTTCATATTTATTCATTTTAACTAACATTAAGGTTTCCAGCAACTGAGATCTCAGTAAATTTTGTCATTTAGAAAAACTAGTGATTTTTAATTGATTTAAACAACTCAGCTTAGTAATTTCACCTGAGACTCAGTTGAAAATTTAGTAGCAAGAAACTGAGAAATTTTTTCGGTGTAGTTTAACTTTAACTATACACAAAAGAAAATGTCAAAAAATTGTGTACATTCAACGACTATATAGACCAGGGCTGGCAAAACTATGACACGCGTGTCAGTAGTGGCACGCGAGTGGATTTTAGGTGGCACGCGACGTTTTGTTGGATATTTTCAAAAAATTTAAACTATTGGAAGACCAGCAAAAAATTCAGTTAAATGTTAAATTTCGCTACAAAAATGTGTGATTTAACTCCATAATGGTGAAATTTTTCATAGATTTTCATATCAGAAAATTCTGGGAAAATTTCTAAAATTATAGATTGAAAGAAGTTTAAATGTTTCGATGAGAAAATAGAAAGTTCTCTGTTCAAATCCATAATATTCGCTTTTATTCATTATTATGATTATAAAAACCACGCGATTTATTTTAACAAAATAAAATTTTTGCCCGAAGCACATTTTTCAACTATTTTTCTTACGTACTTAAATAATTGATAGCGCCCAATAATTTAACTTTTTTTTAACAAAATGAAATAACCACCAAAAATGGAATAACCCCCTAAAAAAGGCAATAATGTTCAAACTGTTGTAATTTTATTTAATTTGGGATATTTTCATAATGAAATAATCTCAATATTTAAAGATTAAATAAACCCTCAAAAATTAAATAACCGTTAAAAATTTTTACGTCATTTCTCGGATGTTATTTAATTTTTCGCTTTGTGGGTTATTTCCTGAGGTTATCCGTAGCGCTGATAAATATGTACATCTGCGATGATATTTTTAAGAGAAATTTTCCAAATTTAAAAAATTTTTAAAAAATTACTTTTAAAAGACAACTAAAATTAAGGTGGCACGCAAGAAATTAAAAAAAAAAAACAATTTGACTGTTTCTGGCACGCAGTGAAAAAAAGTCTTGCCACCCCTGATATAGACTAAAGACAAACCACCAGCCTCAACTGTTGTTAAAAAGTCTCTTTAATTTTATATGCAAACTGGTTTTAAGAGAAACTGTTTTTAGTGTTTTTTTTAACGCGTATTTTTTAATATTAATAAGCAAAATTTTGTGCTAATTATACAAAACTAATGCAGAGAAGATATCAAACAACACAAGTGCACTTTACAATTTAATTAAAATTGCTTAAAAACAATAAAAATAATTAATTAAAAATACCACTTTTTCACGTTTTTTGTTATTTTACATTGAAACTCTCTTAAAACCAGTTCAGTTGTTCAGATGAGAACCGTGGATAGTGCCTGGTACATTCCACCAAAAAAGTCTGTAATGGCTACTGAAAATATTGCTGTTATTACGGGGAATTTAACGTTTTGAGCCTAGCGGTATTTTTTTTTGCTAAGTTTAGCAACACATGTCTACTGATTTGTATTACAATAAAATTAGTGAAAAAAATTAGTAGCCGCTACTAAATTTTAGCATAATTGTTGTAAACTGCAATTCAAAATCGATCAGTTAAAAATCTACTAAATGTCAATATTTTTAAAATAAATTGCAGTAAATTGTTGTAAACTGCAATTTAAAATCAATCTGTTAAAATTATCAAAAAAGTGTATTCAAATAAAAACAAACTGTAAAGTCTAAAAAAAAATTAAAAATCAAATTTAATAATCTTTCGATTGTAAAAAATGTATAAACACTTCAACACACTTGAAATATCGAGTAAAAATTGAAAACGGCTGGAGAACTAAATTTTTATGCAGTGGAGATACAATAAAATTGTCTGAATTTTATTTCCAAACTAGCCCCTGAATTCATAAATGCTTTGTAAAGTTATAGCAGGTTTACAAAACGTCATTTTCATACAAAATTTGTTCATTAAACCTCCTATAATTTTGCAAAGTGTTTATGAATTTAGGGGTAAGAATATATCAATAATAGCAAATATAAACCACTCAAGAATTTAAAAAAATCAACGAATTCTTGTAAATAAAATTTCCGTAAAATATCCACTTGTTGTTAAATTAGTATTATCGTATATTATGTCTGTTCCCGTACTTTACCGAAGTTACTCAAACTAGCCCAAAGGCGTTCCCGTACGCAAAATTGCGTGTAAATTGTTGTTGTTTGGGCTGTTTTGGGTTCCCGCGGGTACCCGCGGTAACGTACGGGAACGCACATATTATTTTGCAAAGTTTAGCACTCGGCTTTGAAAAATTAGTAAAATTTTTTGCTGAAATCAGCAACGACAATTAGTAAAAAAATCCGCAATTTGTAATAAGAGAGAATAGCAAAAATTATTACTAAGAAAAAAATTGTACCAAAAATCGGTACAAAAATCGTAGTGCGATTGAAAACTGTAAATTGTTGCTTTGGGTAAACTGGGTTCCCGCGGGTACTAGCGGTAACGGCGTCGAACAGACCTTTTTTTTACTAAAACAACTAAAGGTGCCAGTAAATATTTCTCATTTGCATACGTGCCCACAAACCATCTTCATACCGCGTGACTTGAACTTGTTTGTTTAATGTATGTTAGGATGGATCCACGCTATTGCCACTAATCCTTCTCAGTAATATTTTTTTTTATCACTTGAAGGGCTGATCTGCACTTTTTTTAAATAATTTAAGTATTTTTATTTTAAAAACAAACTAATATTGGTTCCGTATTTAATGGTACGGAACCGCATACACCAAAACGGAGTTAAAATGTATTGTGTTCGAAAATTCGATTGCACGGTCCGTTAATGTTCCGTATAGCTAGATGCTTTGACGGATATATGCATTACGGACAGTAAACGCCGGATTGATGAATCCGCACAGGCCGTAAAAATATTTCCTGGGAATGTATTTTTAAGAGCTTTTATACATTTTTTAGAAGTGTAATAAACATTTTGACACTAGGCAAAAACTGTAATTTTATGACTTTTAATTTTTAACTTAATAACACCATAATTTTTGAGCCGTTAACGATTAACGCTGACGGATCTAGCGTACCTAAAATCTGCTTACACCAACACATGTCATTCGTATCTTAAAAAAATAATTTTTAAATGTTTGAATATCCACAAATATGCACAACCTGTTTACCTCCTCAATTTTAATTAAAAAGTAATCCATGAAATTGTAGTGATTTTTAATTAAATTTTACTTTTAACCGTTCACGTTATGTACGAAACTAATTCCGATAAGAAACTGTTATCTGATAAGTGTTGAACAGCATCCTTTTATACATGTCTAATCAGAAGGATACACAACCCTTGCCACTAATGTAAATTGTCAACCAATAGTGTGCAAGTAAATTCCTCTGATGAAAAATGGTGACTAAGCTCCGCCCACATTAAATATTTAATAACGAAGCAGTGACAATTATAAGGCACATTTTAATATTAGTTTAATTAGATAATTTAACAATTAATTATTTAATTCTACTGATTCTACTTTATACAATTTTAATTAAATTTTAAAAAACACAAATAATTGCTTTTTACAAGCCGTACAAAATCTATTTTAGTACATTTTAATGCAACCGTGTTTTTAAAAAGCGCCTACTAAACACATCTTTGCGACTACAGCTGTTTATGAACTATTTTTTCGTCTGCTTTCATAACCTTTTTTCTATACGAGTTTAATAAACTTGCTTTTAGTTAAAAGTCTATTTAAACTATGTCTTTTAAAAACTTGCTACAATCCTCGGAAAGTCTGTGTATCCAAACTTTACGGAACTATGGCAAACACAACAAAAAGTTTTTATATAAAGATGGCAAAAAATATGGGAATATCATCTACTATCCCAGGTAAGTTAAAATGTAAAACAGTTTTGCTAATAAAATAACCATGAAAAATTTAAGGTCTGCCGATCATCAAGATCCTCCAGTGGAACCATGTAAGCTTTTTAGAGTACAGCGTATAAAGCCTGTAAAAGGTAATCCCTACTGGGAAAAATATTTACTCCAAGAATTGGGTTTAGATGGCAAACAATGTGATTTTACCGTTGTAAAAAATATACCCGAAAATAATGCCCGGTTATGGAAAATTAAACATCTCATCAAAGTTACGCCCATTACATTTCCCCATGGTGAACCTACAGAAAATGACATTAAACACACGGTACTCAAGGGAAATGGCGAGTGTATTGTTACCAAAGAAATTGGTCCTGTTGAAGACAGAATTCAAGCTTTAGAAAAATTTGAAAAAGATCCGAAACGTCTTGATACAGATCTACTTAGAAGGGATTCTCGTCTGAAATGGCAAAACCCTTGGTAAAATTAAAACATTCAAAGTGTTTCGTAATGTTTTCCTTTATTCTTATCATTTAGTATAAAAATAAATACAGTAAAAAACTGAAAAGCACGATTTATTTTTATGTTAAGGGTGACATCACTTCCACAGCAACCTTTTTATCAAGTTTCTTGCATCCAGATGTAGCAAATATTCCATAACGGCGATCGTAAGTAATTGAATCTTTTATGATATTCCTATAATAAATGAGAATTGAACGAATGAATAATTTGAACGAATACAAGACTGTAGTGGAAAACTGACTCTATAACTTCATCTTGTGGATAGTGATTCCAATTTTTGAATTCCTGTTTCAAACATTTATACACATGCGATTTTTCCAGTGGTAGAAATGGTATAAAATGGTCTATTACGTGAGCTTCTATAAGACTGGTCTTCTGCAGACCTCCCTCTAAATTGTAGGCGGCTTTTTCTAAAACCTGTTCAAAATGACTAAGTTTTGTGTCTTCACGCAATGTACCGTCCTTGATAAGTTTTCCCAACTTATCGGATATATAAACTCCGGCAGTATTTGAAAGAAATATAAAAATGGCTTGAGTGTTGTCACTCCCATCGACATAAGAATTGTAATTCACTAGGGATGTAAGAGATTCGAAGACACCAGGTGGCATTTTATCTACCTCGTCGAATATGAAAAGCGAACGGGGGCATTCTGCAATACTATTACGTACCTCAAGATTAATGCGTGCAGTGTAATAACTAGCTTGATCTGCTATCGGAAAATCAGCTCTTCCCATATATTTATGAACATATTTACTTTTCAGACCTTCTGCATAAAGTCTATTGGCGATTTGATCAGCTACAAAGTTTTTACCTGTTCCCGGAGTACCATGAAAACTTATAACCAAGGGCTTTCGGGAATTACGTTTCCCACTAAAATGAGCCTCCAGAGCTGGTATTAATTGATGCTGTACGATATGCTGACCAAAAAGTGTTTCCGATAGTTGCTCTTTTAAGCCCTGAATATCAGCTGGTATACTACGTTCATTGCAACATTCTGCCATTCGACAATAGGTTTGCTCTTTGAGAAAATTGAATTTAAAAGCTCCTAATCCAATGCCAGCCGCCACACCTAGAGAAATAGGATCTATTAGGGCAGATATGTTGGTTATCGCACTGCAAATTATTGTTATAAATATAAGATTTAATTCAAACATTTTTTTTAGATAAAACTTAAATATAAAGTAAAAGTAAATCATGCACTAACTACGGTACCTAGTGTCTTGACCAGGGATGATAAATGGGATTTTTAAAATAGTACTAACCAGCTTAAAAATTAGTACTATTTTGACCTCTTTAGTACCAAAAATTTTTTTCATTTAATTTAATTTTTTTATCATTATAAATTAACAAATAAAAACTCATAAATAATAAAGAGTTCTGTTATATCTAACTCATACAGCAATAGAAAGACGTAAAAATATTGTTAAAACTACTAAAAATTAGTTAAAAATTACGTTGCACAAAAAATATATTTGTAAAATATTAGTAAGATAAGAACAGCAAAACCAAACTGTTAAATACATATACAAAATTAAAATTATATTTGAATAAATTTTAGTTAAAAGAAAATAACAACGTAACCTGCTAAAATTAGTAACAAATCACTAAAAATTTAAAATGTAGAAAGCTTTTTTTCTATTTTTTTAATACGAATAAAAATCTAGTCTTCTGAAATCAGCCGTTTACTATTTTTAGCAACCATTTCCGTTGATTTTAGCGGGATAGACTACTATTTTCATTCAACTAAATTTAACTTAAAAGTAACAAAAATTTTGTAGATATAACAGTTCATTTTTGCTATTTTTACTCTCTTAATATTTTCTGCAGATTTTACAGTATAATTTTTTATTTTCAATGAACTAAAAGTTATATATAAAAAATATATAAAAATCAGCAGTTTCTTTTGTAAGGTTATTTTTGCTTAATTTTGAGTAGCCTTTTCTGCTATTTTTACAGGGGTATTTCTTTGATAGGGTTTAGAATTTAAAGTGCCTGATTATCATATTTGACTTCGTTTTAAAGCGAATATTATTTTAAAGTTATTTACAGGTATATTTCACCTTGTAATGTTAGAAGAATATTTTCGAATGGACAGATTGATTGACAATCGAATCAAATGAATTTAATGATTGTATTAGGTGCATTAAGAATTCATTCGATTCTTCGAAATAGGTTTTATGTATTTAACCACTCAGAAATGAAAATCGAATGAGTGAATTCTTTAGGAGCGCTGATGGGGAAAAACATTTTGCTCGTTTAAAAAAATAGAAAAATTTCTAGATTTCTTAATTATCCTAATTTTTAATATTTTTTTTTTGTATACATACGTATTTTAATAAATAAATGCGAAAGAACATTTTTTATGTGTTTAACTTGAGTTTTCAATAGTAACATAACATCTAATATTTTAAATATTTTCAACATAAGTATTTTTTATTTAAAACTCCGATATTTGATGTGTTCGCTATAAACACAATAGTATCTCTGAAAATTAAAAAAGCACAAAAAAATTTAAAAATCGGAAAATGTGTAAATAGTACTAAATGATAGAGTTGTAAAAGTATTGAGTATTCCGGTACTGAGTACTCAATACTGACTGTTTTCTTGAGTACTCAATACTAAAACGGTACTACTCAATACTTTTAAAGATGCAATTTTCCGTAGAAATGTGTATTTTTCGTATGAAAATACAACTCTAAAAATAGTACTAAAAATACAACTCTGAAAATACAAATCAATTTGTGAAGCAAAGAAATTTGTAACGAATTTTTGGGAAAAATTATTTAATTAATTTGTTTAAAATGTTTTAAATTAATTAAAATGTAAGTAACAATAGTTATTTAACACGTTTATTTGAAATGTTATTATTTTTCCTAATAAATACCAATTCATAACATTTTTATTTTTAAATTAAAAAAAACCGTTAAAAGTATTGAGTAATATCGAGTACTCAATTGAAAAGTATTGAGTACTCAAAAAGTATCGAAATTTCACAACTCTACTATAGTACTAACTTTATCATCCCTGGTCTTGACACGTAAAAACGTTATAGCAAGCAATTGCCAAAATGATTTCATCTCAATACGGTTCGAGAATACATTTTTGACACCTGTCATTAGTTTCACATCTGGTATTAATCTGTGCGTATGGTTTTGTTTACATGGAAGTCAAGCCATGAGGGAGATAACAATATTTTTTTGACAAAAACAATTTTTCCTATCCCTTCATAATTATTTATTAGAAAAATGTGCGCTCTACTGACTTTTTAGCTTTTTATAAGTAAAATAAAAAGAAAAATTATTCATATGTGCAGAGCATTGAAGAATGAATTTGTTTTTCGAATGAATTCATTAACTATCGAATTCAGATTTTTGAATTAATTTCTCTTTTAAAGTATTCACTGAATTTCTTCAATTGAACCCATTCAGTTTAACTCTTTCACTATCCTTGTACACTACAGTGTACACATCTTTAAAAGAATATATAAAATTTGATAATGCAAAATAAAATTTTATACTTTTTGTAATTAAGTTTATTAGGATCTTGGACTTCAAATAAAAATCATTATATATATAAGCAGTAAAACATGGCTATATGGTCGCGATATTTGTTAATGCAGTCTGGTTTTTTGAATATATCATAATCTCCGAGAAAGTGGGGTTTTGGTGTTTCTCATAAACTAATAAAGATATATGATTGAAATTTGGCATATAGCTTCGTTTTATGGCGAGAAGAAACCCAATTAAAGGATTTTTGACTATTCGAATGTTTAAGGGGTAAAACGGGGATGAGAAATTTAAAAAAAATCGATTTTCGAACGTCATTTTTGCTGGGTAGGAGAAGAAAGGAGCAAAATATGCTACATATTTTTTCTAATTTGAAGACTCTTAATAAGAATCTGAAGACTAAATAACGATACATCCGCAAACAAAAAGTCGGTAGTGAAAGGGTTAAAACATATAAATAATTCAAATACGTAGTTCTTTAAATTAAATAAAATTATTAAATTCACTGGTAAACGCGTTCAATAAACCGAGCGGTTAAAAATTAAATGAATTAATTCATCACATTCTCTTCTGGCTTTTATGGATCTATGCGTTTTAAATTCCGTTACCTAGTGTCTTCAAATGCAATGAAATGTGCAAAAAAATTTGAAAATAACACACAAAACAACAACGAAAATAATTTTGTTGTTGCTTTGTGTGTTATTTTCAAATTTCTTTGCAAATTTCATTGCATTTGAAGACACTAGCAGTGTGTTCGTTTACTCGAAATTTTTACTACTTTTACTACAATTGGAAAGTTTTGTTTACTTTTTGTATTAAATTTTTCCAGCTGTAGTAAAAGTAGTAACTTGTAGTAGGTAAACGAACACGCCTTAGGTTACTAATGTTATGATATACCAATTCAAATATAAAAGAATTGTATTCTTAGAACCTGGATAACACAATATTTAGTTAAAATATAACCTAAAGTTAAATTCAAAATTTATAGTCCCTAACTTTTTTTAATTAATGAAATATCTGAAATTTTCGATTTGAAATCGATAGATTTTCATCACATTAGGTCTGTTGGACGTCGTTACAACAATTTACACACAATTTTGGTAAAATATGGGTAGGTGGAACGGATCTATTATGTATTTTTTTTTATTTTTCGCTGAAAAGATCTTTATACAGAAAAGCTTTAAAATTGTCCGATTTGTAAAACACTTGCCACAAAATAGATGATTGTGTACGAATTTAATTCTATATATTAAAGACCTGAAGATTATAATTTTTTAAAGAAAATAACACAATGAAGAAATATACAGTTTAGGTGCTAATATTAGCATGTTGTAAAATAGCATGATTTTTAAAGTTTAACCCATAGAAAATTGTTAAATTAAATGCTACTTTACTACTTAAAATACTACGAACTGTAGATTTTATAAAAAAGGGATTTATTAAATAGCACTACATACTTATAAATATAGGCAGTATTTTTTTCCATTTAAAATAACTAAAAGTTGCTCAAATCTCTCTTTAATATCTTTCTGCTTAAGTTAGAGATCATTACTTATTTGTAGACGGCAAACACTTTTTTTTAAGAATTTGTATCTCTTCTAAAAACCTCCACTCTTACCTTACTAGCAAGTTTTTTGCAACCGGAGGTGGCAAATATACCATGAATTCGATCATATGTTACGGTATTAATGATGTTGCTGTAATTAAATAACAATCAGTACTTTTAAGAAACAATAAAATATAATTTTGAAAACATACTCCATCACTTCTTCTTCGGGTTCGTGATCCCAATGTTTGAATTCCTGTTTTATACACTTTAGCACATGAGTTTTTTCCAATGGAAGAAATGGTATAAAATGATCAATTACATGGGCTTCTATAAGACTGGACTTCATCAAGCCTCCTTCCAAGTTGTAAGCAGCTGTCGCTACAAAATTTTCAAAATGACTGAGTTTGGTATCTTCTCGCAAGATTCCGTTCTTAATAAGCTTTCCCAACGTATCCGATATGTACGTGCCGGGAGAGTTTGAAAGAAATATAAAAATCGCCTGAGTGACGTTCAGGCCATCTACAAAGGAGTTATAATCCAACAGAGGTTTAAGAAAATCAAATATACCAGGTAATGTTCCATCTACCTCATCAAATATAAAAAGTGAGCGGGGACAAGCTTTAATAGACTCTCGTATCTCATTATCCATTCTTTTTATATAGAAAGTAATATTATTTTCTATTGTGAAATTGCTTCTGCCTACATATTTATGAACAAACCTGCTTTTCAGACCACTGACATAAAGTTTGTTGGCTATGTGGTTAGCCACAAATGTTTTACCTGTTCCCGTAGTACCATGGAAACTTATTACTAAGGGCTTTTGAGAATTACTTTTCTTACTAAAATGAGCTTCTAATGCGGGAATCAATTGCTCCTGTACGATATGTTGACCAAACAACGTTTCAGAAAGCTGCTTCTTAAGGCCTTGAATATCGGCGGGTATACTTTCTCTATTGCAACATTCTTTTATTTGGCAATATGTTTTATCTTTGATGAAATCAAATCCAGCTTCTAATGTTAGCGATAAAGGATCAAACAGACAAGAAATATTATGTATTATACCACAAAAAATAGCGACAGTTATAATTAATTTATGCATCTTTTTGAGATAAACTAAATCCAGTGATTCGCAGCTGTTTCCCCGGCATTTGCACTGTCTGACAGAAAAATATTATAAAGCAACTCTGTTTTTTTAAGTTTTAGTACCAGGGATGATACTCTCAATTACATACAGTGTTGCCATAGCGGCGATTTTCTCATCAGATCTAGCGATTTTTTTCGCCGCTAGCGGGAAAAATTGTGCTTCAGGTTGCGTTTGAGATTTCGCTATTCACCACTCTCAAAAAACAATGAAGAAAAGCATATAAACGTTAAATTTTTAGAAAATGTATTTATTAGAGCCAACTATGTGTGCTTTATTAAAAATTGCACATATATATGCTTTCCTTCACTGTTTTTTCAGAGTGGTGAATAGCGAAATCTCGGGATTTCGATGCAAGGGTAAACGCAACTTTAGCTATTAGCCAAAAATCTAGTGATTTTTTATTAGCCGTAATATAATTTTTAAAACTTAGTTTTATGTTAAAAAAATATTATAAAATTCGTATATTGATATTCCTTTATCATAAAACACAACTTCTTAAACGATTTTAGTAAAAAAAAACGTTCTAAAAATACAAATTTCGATAAAATATGCGTACACGTATGGTGAAAAACTGCATATATATACATACTCTATTGAGTATTTTCAATACTAATATTAATTGAATGATAATTGGGATTCGTAATTTGAAGCTTAATCGTAAAACTTTTCATTATTTAAAAGTTTGTAACACTATAATTAGCTCTATTGTGAATGATTTAAGCTTTTTAGAGGTGTGTTTTGCTCTACCTCTAGCAATTTTCTCTCGTGTAGGTGTCTTTATGAACATATTAAAAAAAATTTTGAGTGAAAACTCCTTTAAATACAATTTTTCAACAATCTAGCGATAAAACCGTTAACTTTTGGTAAGCCAGAATTGAATGAATGACAGAAGTAGATGGAGTTGCAAATAAAAATATTTATTTTTGAAATATTTCAAACTGAAATTACGCATTTTTACACTATTCTTTGAATTAAAATTTTTTTATTGTTTATGGGTAACTTTATCATTTTACACAAAAAGCAAAAGGAACACACTTTTTATATCAATTAGGTTGCTCAGCATTACCCTATTTTGAAGAACAGGGATGGTGATTCAACCTTAAATTTCAGATTAAAGCTGGATTTTCAATGCTCGAGTTCTCCTCTCCACAGAGTGGATTTCCATCTATTTGGCCATCTCTATTTCAGAGTACTCCGCCATCTACTCTCTACAGAGTAGAGTACTCCAGCATTGTGAATCCAGTTAAAAAAAAACACAAAATTGTTAAATTAAAAAAAGTTAAAATTTAATGTAATAATTCATATTTACACATAACTTTTAACAGAATAATACTGTTATATATGTACATATATTTCTTATTCTAGGCTGAACTTTCTGCAACGGCTTGCAACATTAACGGCTTTAGTTGGTTTTGTATTAGAGAATGATCATGTCCATGGGTAACTTCAAGAATTTTACGAGCTTCTTGGAAATTAAGGACAGCTTCTTTAAGGTGGGCTTCATGTAATTGTATTTTGGCTAGTTTTAGGTGCAACAAACCCAATAAAGGATTCCAATCGCCATAGTATTTTCTAAGAATTGATAACATACCATAAATTAGATTCCTTTATAAAATGATTATAAAAAGTACTTACCTAAATCCAGGCAATAGATTCTTGCCATATTCCAAAGCCTCTGGCCATTTACCTACATCTATAGCGGCTTCAAAAGCAGCATCCAATGTTTTGATATACCAAACATTCAAGGAGTGAAGCATTAGTTCTTGCTTTTTTAATAGTAATTTGCATACATCCAAATCTTATTCAATTGATGAGTTTTAGTATTTACATTCAAATAATAAGCTATTAACAAAACTTACAGGCTACATCTTTCATATTTTCCAATTGTGTTTTAGTCAATGACATGACTTCATTGAAGTCATTGCGATGTCGTGGACTTATGCCCGTACCACACTGTTTACAATTAACTAAAGTAACATCTACAGGCGCGTGACATTTTCTATTTGTACAACAAGCGGCCTCCATTTCCATTGATTCTTGTTTATCTAGGCATTTGCTGCATACACACCAAAAATAATAATTATCCTTCAAATCTCTACGTCGGTGCTCTGGTATATTCAATAAATCAATATAACTAATGAAAATCTAAAATTAAAACAAATTATACACCCACTACATTAAAATCATATTGAAAATTAAGATAAAAATAGAATACCTTAGACCAATCCAAACATTCCATTTCTTCGGTAGCATGTATATGTAAAGTGGTACCTTCAAATGTAGCTACTGCATTTGGCTTGCAGCTATGATCAGTAACAGAAACACCCAAAAATATGGCAGTTGCAATTGAATTCATTTCATTATCAAGTATATTGAAACCATTTGTAATTAGCTTAAAACAATCAATTATTACATATTGAGAAAAACAAAATATGCAATTAGCGCCGCATAGGTATTTAAAGTGTTAGCATAGGGGCTTGGCCTTTAACACCGCAGAAAAGAACAAACAAAAAAGTAAAAGCTATAAGGCTTTTTTTTATCGAAAATTTGGCTGAAAGCCAGCATCACAGGCCAGCATGTTATAAACAAAATAAAATGCGTATGTTTTGAGGTACATATATTCAAAATAATTATAAAAATAAACATATTTTTTGTTTTGTTAAAAAATATAGAAATTAATCTTATAGAACAAGTGGTCTGTTCCACGTCGTTTCTGCGAGTTCCCATGGGAAGCCAATTTACTCACAATTTTAACAATAGAAACGTTTTTTGATAAAACTGGGATTCCCTAATATACTACCTACGATATATGATTTAAATAATTACCCGGCCATAGATTGTCATTAATTCCGATTGGTTTGGTACAATAGTGCTATCCTGCATCATTTCACTAAGGACTTCATGTAATGATTTCAAGTGCTCCAAACGTTTTTCATCATTTTTAATTTCTTGATAGTCTAAAGGAGAAATCAAACTGAAACCAATTTATTTACAAATTATAGAATTATTTAAAACTTACGGGACATCAAATCTCGAAATTTTCTAAAACATGTTTCAGTATAATAACCACGCTCCATGTCACCACCATTATTAAGTTTTATAATTAACTTACAAAGCATACGAGCGGCATCCGGTACCACACGGGGATAAATGCGTTTAAGGAATGGACACTCGGTTTTATGTACCGACCAGGCTTCCGTTTGACAAGCCCGATTGCAATAGTACACATAATTGCAGTTGGAACATTTCATAACTTTGGTGCTAAATTAAGAAATAAAATGAATAGCTGGGTAAAGATGTCACATTTTTAGTTATTACCAACCTGCTCAAACAGTTGTCACATCTTTCTTTGCGATATTTTGATTTCAATACGAAGGCAAAAGGTTTTTCGCTTAATATACGATCGCCCCGTTTAATATTTTTATTAGTGTGCGGTTTCATTTTCACTACATCTTTTCGATAATTCTTCCGGGGATTAGGATTTAATGATTCATACGATTGTATTAAAGATTTTGAAAATATTCTTTGGGATGGCATTAATAATTAGTTTTATTTTATTTTGTGATTTAAAATCAACTTTTCTTGGCAACAAGTTAATTAAAACTACAATTCGTCAATCATATTTACCTGTGGTGTGCACACGTATTTCATCAAACAATTGACGATGCCATTCTCTTTTTGTTTAAATGCTAATGATAATATTTATAAATAATAGACGCAAACCAGAAAATTTCTATTTATATTTGTAGAAAATGTAAACAAAACAATTTTGCTAAAATATTGTAAACAGCTGTTTGACAAATAAGTAGATGTCAAATTCAGTGGTGCCAGATGTGACGATTTGAAACGTTTTGACGATTTTTTAAGTTAAAATTTGCCATTATGGTAGTATTCGGCAGAGAAACCGTAGACTGATACCGCTGACTTGTAGCACTTTGTAATTACTTACTCTGCTGAACGATGTTTTCTTTGTTTTGTTTTTAAATACAATTTCTCTATAGTTTCATTTTATTTTTTTAAAATTTTTGTTTTGGAATTAAATTTTTATGTTTTCATTTGTCATTCTTACAAAACAATTTTTATTGTAAATGAACAACAACAAATGTATCACTTATTGATCAAAAGTAGCAAACACTTTTTACGCTGCCATTTTTTACGGTTCCTGATCAGGTCATTCAGCAGATAGTTGTAAAACTGTTGTAGAACTGTTGACTATTAAATTGTATCTGCCAAAAGCACCCAATCGTAGATCCATAGAAATCTCCGGCGGTTAAGCAAACATTTACCGGCGGCATCTCAAACCCGGCTGAAGCCGACTTTTTGATCATTTTTTTTAGAAAAGCATGGGGAATATTAACTGATATATAATTACCAGGGAAAGTTTAAAATGGTACAAAAAAAGTGGAAATTGACACAAAAAAGGCAAAAATGGCACGCTTTCTCCAAAAATTTAACAGTTCATTTAAGTATTTTTCCAAATATTTTTAATAAAAATACAATAATGAATTAATTTACAGTTGAGTTGTTAAACTGCAATCGATGTAAATTAGAAGTATTTTTAACCTTCTAACCATCAAGCCCACCTCCATGCGGCGTATATTAAATTGGCCACAAATGTGCTAAATGAGTATTTTATAATTAAAAATTAAGTTATTTCTATCATAAAAATTTACTAAATTTTTTGTAAAGAAATTTTTCATGTGCAGTGCAAGGTTTGCAAGCGAGAAAGTGTCTAAATTAAAATTTCGTAAAATGTTAAAAAATAAATATTTTAAAACAAGCACAATTTTCAAAAATCTTAAAAACATATTTAAGTCGACTAAAAACCGTTAACAATAACCACAAAGTAACGTTCCCACGACACTCGGTTCTATGTACCGGAACGACTAGTAGCCCAACAAACCTACAAAATGTATGTATACATTCCTTTTGGTCCATGCCGGAATCGAAGAAAACCCGGGAGACTTCACTCAAAAAAGTTTGACAGTTACTACATGGCAGTTGTTGTTCTTAACAGAAATTACAGCTGTTTTTTCTATAGAAAAATGCAAAACAACTTTTATGACGGTTATTTAAGAAAACAACTAACAAAAAATACTGTAATTTCGTAACAACTTTTTAAAGCAGTTATTTTTAACCAAAACAGTAATTTTACAGTAACCAGTTATTTTTGGTAGTTATTTAAAAAATAAAAAAATTCGGTTTAAAAAATTCTTGTTTAGTTTATATTTGTTATTATTGATATATTTCTAGTTTGCAAATAAAAATCAGAAACTTGTTTTGTATCTCCAATGCCTAAAAGCATAATAACTGGAGAACGTTTTGGAATTTTTGAATGGGCTGAAGTAATAACACATATGTATTTTTGTAATCGAAAGAAAAAAAATAATTTTTTTTTTATTAAAATATACTTTCATAAACAAAAAGAATTAACTGTAAAAACAGTAGTTTTTACCGATTTTGTTAGTTGCTTTGAAATTTTTGTAGTAAAAATTTATCAGTTAATTTTACGACATTGGTAGTTATTTTTAATGCATTTGTTAGTTATTTTTCAACAGTTAAAAATAAAAGGTTTAGTTATTTTAAAGGTAAATATCTTTGTCGCCTTTTTAACTGCATATACCTTTGTTTTTACTGTCATTTTCAGTAGATTCTACCGACAAGCTTTTGTGACTGTGGTGTCCCCCGACCTTTATGCAGTTTAACTGCGAGGTAAGATCATGGATATAACCCGATTCTTGCAACTCCACAAAATCATGGTCGCTGTGGTCAAAGAAACTAAGCTCAATGCCACCTGTAGCCTTCAGAGTTGTAGTAACAAGGCGGGGGCCATAATAAGAGACAAGGCGAAAAGGAAAGGAAACTTTACGAACTCCAAGTCAGTGACGAGCCATTAGCTTTTAGGTCATTAGAGGGTACCTGACGGAATCTCCAAGCTGATGATCAAGAAACTGGATATGCCGGGAGTCCAGTACCTGACAAAGGTCTTCAATCTGTTATTATTCACCCCAATTGTGCCCGAGGCCTTGAAAATGGACAGGGTGGTACCGCTTTTAAAGCCGGGAAATGCCAAATGCTTTCGAAGCAGTTCCTGCTGGGATGCCATCGGAGGGGCCCATCCGAATCACTTTCTGACGGAGGTAGATTTTTTATATAAATATTTGGCAACTCTGGATAAAATTTTTCTACCATTGTTTTATTTATGATTGCAGTGAAGATATTAAAATATTTGATGGCTTTTAAATCTCTGAACTATCTTTATCCTGTAAAAAAATATTGCCATTTAAATATAGTGAATTAAAAACGGAACAGTGGATTGAAAACGAAACAGTGAACTGCGATTTTGGAAAAATTCCGATTTTTACCATAATTTGGCCGTTAAGCACCGTAAGTTGTTTGAGTTTCACGTGAAAAAATTGTTATATTCCATATAAAAAAAAAGATTTTTCACGACAATCAGTTTCACGTGAAAATTGTGTAGAGTTTGTTTTCACGCAAATTTAATATACAAGACTATTATTTTTCTTGGGAAAAAGTGACATTTTGTGTTTACTGTGATTGTATCTTTGTTATAAAAGTAAAAAATTGTTCATTTGTTTAAATTAAATTGCAATTTGAGGCATTTAAAGTTCGAGTGAAATTTTTCCACGTGAAAAACAACTTACGGTGCTTTAGGCTAAAATTTGTATTTTATAGTATTTTGACCCATATCATTATATTCTGAAAATTTTACAAAAATCTGCCAACGTTCCTCGTTTTCCGCTATGGTCAAAGATTAAATTTGTAAATGGATACTGGTAAATGTTTTGAAATATTTTGTTAGTGTTACGTCCAAATTTTGTTAGCTTTGCTGGAATAAAAAATAAAAAAAAAGGTGCTGGGAAACGCTAGTCTAGATTAATCATTTAAGTGTTCACTACAAAACTGGCCCTAAATAAAGTTTATTAAGCTTTTGTTTTCTCCACAAAATAAAAAAAATCACCACTTTGTTGTGGTGGAGACTGGAATTTATGTTTGAAACCGTTATTTTTTTCGTTTTTATGTTTTCTATAGTTTTTTAAGAGCATGTTTTTAGTATGTCTACAGAAAATGCTCAATTTTTTGTATTGGATGGTAAAACATACACAAGTTGGCTCTTAGCTGTTAACATGCTTTGCATCCTTTTGTCATTTTACTCAGTCGTATACTTTCATTCAACTTTGCTGGACCAACAAACAAACGGAAACACGGAGTGTATGTGTTATAAAAACCATTAGTTGCAATTATATGATGCTGCAGTATTGTAATTTAATGCAAAAATTTCATACAAACGTTCTAACTTGTCCTTTGGATTAACTCGAAATTTGAATTTGATGCATAATTTTGTTCTTTAATTTAAGTGTTTTTTCTTTTAAAATCGATTGTTTGTCTATATGATTGTTGGTCGTTTTTAACGGATATTGTATCGGTATTTTTTTTTTAAGTGCGAGTGTACAAGAATTTGATATGTGAGAAAAAGTGTCTTTAAAGGAATAGTGGTGAATGGATTTTGTGTGACACCACCCCAAAGGAAAAACTAGATACAAACAAAATTGATTTCAATTATGAGACAATCAAGAATTTTAAACAAATATTAAACTAGAAAATAAAAACCCATAAGAAAAATCAATCTTTCGTATAGAAAAATTTAAGATTTAATTACATTCCAAAAAAATTTGAGAGTCAAATATGTAACGAAAAGAGAAAAATTGGGAATGAATTTAGAAATGAAAATTTAACACTGTAAAATTTTAGCAGTAAATCTCAGTGTTAAGAAAACAAGAAAAAAATCAAATAACTTGTTTTTTCGTTCGTGGAATGAATTGACAAAAAAATATTGTTAATGATTTTTTTTGTTGATGTTGTATAGTTCAAGTCAATGAAATAATATGTACAAGTGAAAATTTAGACGAGAGCGAAAGAAAAAAACAACGGTATTTTTCACAAAAAAAAAAAAAAAACAACATCATAAATCAACAAAAAGTGTAAGAGTAAAAAAATTCTAAAAGTTTAAAGAAGTTATAACGAAAAATAACAATACATAAAGTTAATTATGTTCCTAATGTCATGGTTATACGGACTGTTTGTTAAAACCACATACATTTACCGTTAACTTTATTGCCATTGCCTACTTCTTAACCACTACCATCAGCAGCATCCACCTCTACTACTAAATTCATTTAGTTTAGGTAAAACACAAAATACATATATATACAACAACAACAGTAGTAGTAGACTACTGACAACAAAAAAGAAAGAAAAAACAGCAACAACTGAATATTAAACCAAATATAAGTTAAGAAAAAAGTGCAAAAGGAAGAATAGAAGTGCAAACAAAAGAATAATGTGTATGTGTAAAAATTCCGACCGTGTTTAATATCATCTCCATCAATTCATTCGTATCACACACACGACAAATGTTGTTGCTGCTGTTTTTGTTTTCGTAAATTGCGATTTGTGTCACCGCCATTCATACAATACCAACAACAGTAGTAGGAAACATTTTAGTAGGTAGGTAAGTTAAAATACTCCTCGTACAAATAAGTTTTTAGTTTTCTCCATTCATTTTTTATTTATTTAAAATTTTTGTTGGTTTTGCGAGATTTATTGTAGCCGTAACAAACCCAGCTCATTTATTTGGGGTTTCGTTTTCCCCCTTCTAACTATCCTTTTTGGAAATTCTTAATTAGATAAAAAAAAAATATTTTTTTGTAATTCACAAAAGTTTATTCAGCTAATTTTA
Source organism: Leucophora obtusa (assembly GCA_949987735.1). NCBI lineage: Eukaryota > Metazoa > Arthropoda > Insecta > Diptera > Anthomyiidae > Leucophora > Leucophora obtusa. The sequence goes on from OX465297.1 coordinate 1,281,257, forward strand.
ACCATTTATTATAGTGTGGAGTGCATTTAATGACTTTTTGGTTATAACTTGCATATTTTTCATCATTGGTCTTTGTATCGTACTAAATTTAAAAGTTTACTTGCCAGAAAATATCAGTGTTTTATAGTTTATTTTAATTTAATCATTGCGCGTGAAATTAAATTATATTTGTGAAAATATTGGCTATGAAGAAAAAGGCCACCCCAACGCAAAAGAACTGCTTGTAAAATTTTCTTCGCTTAGTAGTAAGTTTAAAATAGTATAAATTTTACATAAAGATTACGATACTAGTTATTCACACAAATAAACTTTTTGTAATATTTACTTGTTAAATTTTACCTTACAATACTTAGCTTTAAAATTGTGGGTACATCTATGCGTATGATCAACATTAATTTGAATAGTAAAATAATGTTGATTATACGTTGGAAAAGGCTTCGTTCAGTGTTTTTTTTTCAATACCAAATCTTGTAAGTACGGTTTTTAATTTCCGACATTTTTTAATTCCCGGAAATCGCGATTTTGTTTTGAATATTGGGATAATTGAAATAATTTTGTACTGAGGTACCAAAACTTATTTTTAAAACATTTCAATTTGACGAGAACTGATAATTAAATAGGGATTTTTTTTTAACAATTTGTCTTAAAAAATTTTTCTTTTTGAAAAAAAAAAAAACTTTAGGACACACTTTTATATACTTAGTTTTAATGAAACTTTTTCATTGAGTGTATGAAAATTTAGATAAATAACATGAAAGTTTTCACAACATTATGTGAAAAAGTCCATTAGTTCAACGAAAAGTCTTAATGGACGAGTTACAGTGAAACTTCATTAGTTTAATGAAGAAATTCATTAATATAATGCAGATAACTCTCGCAATGTGGTATAAATTTTACATAAAGATTACTAGTTACTCACAACTTTTTGAATTATTTACCCATTAAATATTACCCTCAATAGTTTTAAAATTGTGGGTACATCTATGCGTATGATCAACATTAATTTGAATTGAAAATTAATATTGATTATACGTTGGAAAAATCTTTGTTCAGTGGTTTTTCAATACCAAATCTTGAAATACATATAGGGTCAGTTTTGTTTGAAAATTTCTGACGTAAGTAAATTTTTGGAAAAAATTCGGTCTCAGTTCTGAATATGAAACGGGCACATAATTTTTAATAATTACACTGTGAGACAAATGGTAGGGGTCAGTGATTGGGAAGGGTTCAAACTACCGGGGAAAGTTATATCGGTAAAAAAGAAGTTATACGTGTCCCGGCGTTTCGCTGGGTCACCCCTAGGAATCGAGATATATCGATTTGACCTTTGGTGGTCTTTTTTTGACATAACTCGAGAACCATTAGTCCGATTTTGCTCAAAAAATTTAAAAAAAATTAAAAATTACAATTCCTTTAATCTGTTCATATAACGTTTTTCTATATATTCAACAGTTTTGCCAGTAAAAATAAATGTATGAAGAAAAAAATATTTTTTGCCTAAAATATTAAAAAAAAGTAATAAACAAAAGGTTATTGATTTTTATGGTAGCGGTAACAAACATTTATTTTTACCGGCAAAACTGTTGAGTATATAGAAAAACGTTATATGAACAGATTAAAGGAATTGTAATTTTTAATTTTTTTAAAATTGTTTGAGCAAAATCGGACTAGTGGTTCTCGAGTTATGTCAAAAAAAAGATATATCTCGATTCCTAGGGGTGACCCAGCGAAACGCCGGGACACGTATAACTTGTTTTTGACCGATATAAAATTTCCCAATGGTTTCATCCCATCCGGATTTTGACTGTCGCATAGTGTAATTAAATACAAAATTATGGTTAAGAATACAAAATAATTTTTAAAAATTATGGCTCTGAAAATTCTGTAAAAATTTTTTACCACCTTCCCAAAATCAAAGTGAGTCGCGTGTGGCGTTTACGTGACGTCGATTATTATGAGTCCGTACTATGCACGAACAATAATCAAAACAAAAGAAAACAATACTTTTTGGGATGGAAAAGTTGATATTGTTAAACTTTTTTTAATACTACTTATGAAATAATAGTTTATGATATTTTATTTAATTGCTTAGTTAATACTAAAAACAGAAGCAAAACAAAAATTTTAGTTTTATTGAGCTCAAAAAATTACTCAGCAATTTTATTTATTTTGTTTTTTTTTGATACTCTCAAGCAGAGCTTTAAAGAATTAATTCCTTAATTCAATTTTTCAATTCTGAATTAAAAATTCTATGAATTAATTCACTAAGCACCATATATTGAATGGAGTTAATTCATATTTGCTTTCGTTCGATATATTTTGTTACGAATTAATTCAATTGCAATAGTTCTTTTTATTAAATCAAATGAATTAATTCAACGGTGAACGCGTTCAATTTTATAAATCGAACGGGAAAAAGTGAATTAATTCCTTACTGAATTAATTCACCACTGAATTCATTCAATTTCATTTTCATTCAGTGAATTGAAAAAAAAAAATACATTCAGTGAATTAAAAAAAAATAATAAGTTCACTGAATTGAAAAAAAAAAAATAAAATAAGTTCACTGAATTGAAAAAAAATAAAATAAGTTCACTGAATTAAAAGCCTGTTTTCTGCCGTTCAGTAGAAGAAAACAATAATGTACAAATAAAACTTTTAAATAAGCAATTTTACAGCGTGTGCAAGTAACAAATTAGAAACCGGATGCTGTTTATCAACCTACATGATTCAAAAATAAAGCCTTTTACTATTAAAAATAAAAACTTTACAGATATAGATAAATTTGAAAAAAAATATAACTATTAATTTTTCAAACTAGTTATATAGTTATATTTTTTTTCCAAATTTACCTATATCTGTAAAGTTTTTATTTTTAATTTATTTATGAATCATGTAGGTTGATAAACAGCATCCGGTTTCTAATTTGTTACTAGCACAGCACACGCTGTAAAATTGCTTATTTAAAAATTTTATTTGTACATTATTGTTTTCTTCTACTGAACGGCAGAAAACAGGCTTTCAATTAAGTGAACTTATTTTATTTTTTTTCAATTCAGTGAACTTATTATTTTTTTTTTTAATTCACTGAATGTAATTTTATTTTTTTTAATTCACTGAATGAAAATGAAATTGAATGCATTCAGTGGTGAATTAATTCAGTAAGGAATTAATTCACTTTTTTTCCGTTGGATTTATAAAATTGAACGCGTTCACCGGTGAATTAATTCATTTGATTTAATAAAAAGAACTATTGCAATTGAATTAATTCTTTGATGTTGTTGTTTGATGAATGCATTCAGTTGAATGAATTCAGTGAATTACTTAAGAAAAGGAATTCATTCAATTCTAGAGAAAATTTAATTCGTTTGCTAGTGAATTCATTCAAAAAGGAATTAATTCTTCAAAGCTCTGTATATAGCTATAGTCGATCTTGGATTTTTCAATGTTTTAAATTGTAAGTCTCAAATAGTTAGGGAGCTTTCATACAAAATGAACTGACCAAGATTTTTTTTGACAGAACGTCACGCTTTGTAATTTGATTTTGGGGGACAATTTACAAAGAACGTATCCCAAGCTAAACCATTTCAGAGAAAAGAAACCTAGAAACAGACTATCTCTTTTTGCCACCACCTCGTGGATTAACACATTATTGCCAAACCGGCAATTTCACTTATTGCTTATTACCCTAAACTTTTTGATATGTTCAGGCACTATGGGATGATTATCCGATTGTGCCTGAACATTCAAAGTTGGCAACAATTTATTCAATATTGCCACTAACAAAAACTTAAAACCGCCAAATCAGCAGCGACCTCGGTTTTTTTATGTAAAACTACCGCTAAAATATTTTCATTGGGGACAAATATAATCTTTTCAAGCAATTATAAACTTCATGAACGTCAAAATAGACAGTGAAAAAGATCAAGATTGTAAAAAACTTAATGCAAGTATTTTTTCAACACTGGTATGGATATATATTGTACATATAACAACATATTTTTGACTTTTTGTATGGTGGCACGTAAGCATACTTGTGTGCAGCAGGTCAATTATGATTTTATCAAATATAAATATAATTTGTTTAGATATCTCTGATGGTAGAGCTGTCGACTGGCAATCTAGAGTCCCAGATTCGAGTCCCGGCACGGTCAAATTTTATTTAAAAAAAATATACAATAAAAATATTTTTATACCATTACTACACTAAAAATAATACGTCTGTTGGCTGGACAGAAAAATGTGTTACTTAAACAAAATTTATTCCTGTTTTTTGGCTTAAAATAAAATTTGTTGATTTTAACACTTTTAACAAATCTAAATTTAAGAAAAAAATTTGTAAAACTACAGTTTTATCTGTAATTATACTGAGTCGCAGAATTATCCAAATTTAGGGTCTCGGGACCCTCCCCTGGCCTAGTCCATATCATGTGGGGGCATATAAGGGCACTCCAATGCAGCAAACATTTTTTCCGTTTTGCCCTATCTCGCTTAGTTTTTGAGATAGGGGCCATTTTATGAAGTGGACAATTTTGATTAAAAATTTCCGAGGGTCCAAGGCCCCGTCAAGGTCCATTTTTGGATAGAGATAACCCCCTTTCGCTGGGATATTGTACGGTTAGCGGTAGCCGAAATTTTCATGAATTTTGCTCTATCTCTCTTAGTTTTCGAGATATGGGCCATTTTAAAGAATCGAGAGGGAATCTTTAAAACTTTGGATACAGTGGTGGCGCTATCTACCGGGTGATAACAGTAACATGAAAATATTATATTTTAACAATAAATTTTGTTAAATTTAACGAATGGTTTCTTAAAAGTAATTTTAAATAATTTTGAAAATTAACACTCAAAATTAGTTAAAGTACTGAGGGTTTTTAGTATTGTGTTAAATGAAGATAACTAAAATGTATGCTAAAATCAATGTTTCAACTAAAAATTTGTTAAAAATTAGTCAAATCGATTTGAAACAAACACCGGTTTGACAGATTTTTCTACTGACGTATTACTTTAAGTGTAAAAAGTTAACTTTTTTTATCTGGGAAGATATGAAAAAAAATTTTACCAGTAAATAATTTCATAAGCATTATTTTCTACACATTTTTGCAATATTCTAACAGAAGATCTCAATCGATTTAAAAAAAACTAGATCTGTAATATCGATGGAGGTCTACAACTTTTGCCCGCTATTACATGTCTCTCCTTAAGAAACGTGGCAAAAAGAGGCACCTTAAATATATAATTTTTCATGTAGCGAACAGTTGGCTTAGCTATTGCCCAGCAAAATATTGGTAATGACACCTCATTACTATCTGCATTACCAAAAATGATATATCATTACTTTTTGCATTATTTTACAATATAAAATAATGACTTCCTAATAACGGCCTATTGTATTCATTGTTTCTAAATATAAAATAATGACTTACTCGTAATAGTATAAATAAGTACTTTTTACACAGTTAAATTTTATATATTTTTATTTATTATATGTAAATATGTTTTTTGCTTAACTCCTTATTTTTAACAATCAAGTAAGCAATCGGATAACCACTTATAATTCAACTATTTTGTAAATATGTATGTAACCACTTATTATTCAAAATCTCGTAACTACTTATTTCTCATATTTTCGTAATCGAGCAGGTAAGCGTGACTACTTATAAAAACGACCACGCCAAACAAAAATAATGAGTTTAGACGCCAAAAACTAAGTTGTGCGGAGCTATGAATTTCTATTATATAACCACTTATTTGGTAATGAAAGATTTTGCTGGGTGTCAATCTTCATATTTATTTTAATGACAGTTCTCTGCCATATTCTCAAATCTATTGCAAACACATTTTCTTAAAGCATTTTACTTAAAAGTACTTCCATTAAATAGAATACTTTTACAATAATGAATAAATGACTACTTTGATGTATGAACAATGTTACATGTTCTTTGGACTATAGTTTGCCTTTTTTAAAATTTATGACGTACTATTTTCTGATGTTTGATAACAAAAAAAAAATCAACTTTTTTTTATTACTTATAGAAAAATTGCCACCGGTTATGTGGATAATCAATTTCCACTGGAAAATAAGTATTCTGCTCATTAACATCCTCAATATCCGTTGTATTTTATTTTAACTTTTCAAATAGTCCCAGCCATTTATTATCATTTGTATTCACATACACACTTAGTGTGGCTATCAAAAATAGTAAAGTAATTTTCAAATTACTTATTCTCCATAAATTCAAAAAGCTTAACCAAGCGGTAAAGATATGTATAGAGAAAAGGTAACTTAATTGGATTGAATATCTACTTACTACGAAACTCTTTAGTTTCTGTAGCAAATGTATTGCAGACATTATGACTAAATCACAAATCTATGCTTATATACACAATTTTTGGCAAATTCAATTCTTAACACATACTTCCTGTTTTCAATTGCATATTTGCCACAAAACGTTGTAAATTAAACTTTTGACATTTGATGTTCCACTTTACTCTTACGTTTGTGTGATTGTGTGTGTGTGTGTGTGTGTGTGTGTGTGTATAGAGTGTAAGTCATAAAACCGCATACGAAAGTAATGTATGAAGCCCCCCCTAACCCCCTTCTCAAATTCATATATGAATTAGACCTTATCCATTTAACAAACACACACTAGCACACGTACTTAGGCACACACACACTATGTGTTTAGCCTACTTTAAACTTCCCTGCCTACCTATCGCCCTTCCTTTCAACCATGGTGGAAATCAGTTTTGGTGTTCAATGTAAAAGTGATGGTGCTCAAAGGAATTGAAATATTGTCTGTATCTTTTTATGCTTTCAGTATGTTATTTTCTGCCTCTGCATGTGTGTTAGTGTGTTTGTGGAACGTATATGTATATATGTTTGTGCTCCAAAAAAAGTTTTTCATATAAAATATGTATGAAATAAAATTAAATGCAAATTACAAAAAGTCAAAATATAGACATATAACCAAAATTTATGGCATAAAACCTGTTTAGTCATATAACTAGGATTATCTGTCAGCAGACGCGTAGCATAAAAATACATAGTACACTAACACACACACACACACACACACACACACAAATAGTAACTCTGTGTCATGTCTATATAAAATAATGGTACACTCGCAATACTTTTTCCTTAATTCATATATGTATATTGTAATTCAAACACATATAAACGTAATAACTAGAGAACCGTTTGGAATTTTGTATTAAACTACTGTAAAGTTAGTTACTTTTTAACAGTTAAAAATAACTATATTGGTAGTTATTTTAAAGGCGAATACATTTCTCGCCTTTAAAACTTTCTTTTCACTGTCATTTTCAATAGATTCTACCGACAACATGTTTTTAGTGTATATTTATTATGAGTAGTGATTGCTTAGCGTTTATTTGCTTATTAGTCATGGGTTTCTGTTCATGTAGGTATACGATTAAAACAACAACAATACTTGCAATACAATAATAATAAAAAAAAATAAAAACAGCTGAACTGTGTGTAGGCTGGATAACAAACATGTAACAATAACTTTGGCAATAAAAACAACCTTTTTCGAATATTTGAAAATTTTCAAATTTGAATTTTAAACTGTTTTTACAATGTCAGCATTGTAACACAAACCCAATGGAGATTGCCTTTTTTAGAAAAACCAAAATCATAGGAAACCCATCTAAAAAACGTCATCATTTCCTAAAGGACAAATAGAAATAGTCATGGGACGAGCAGGGAAAAGTTGTACATTATAGGTTACTATACATTACCTATGTTTGTATGTATGCGTACCTACATGGATACCTAGATATCCTACAAAAAAAGTAGTGTGTTGTGTAGGTACGAGTATATGCTTTATCGTTTGGTTTTACATTTATTGCTACTTTAGCATTTTACTTAACCCATCACAAGTGAGTATACAAAAACAAACCCAGATATATGTGCTATATGTACACACACACTCTTATACAATGAACAAAATTTTATTAGATCCACCACAAGAATATTTAAAGATTTTATTAAAATATCAAAACTTCTCAAATTTGAAAATTTTTTTGCAAAAATAGTCAAATTTTAAGAAAATACATGTTATTTTTTCTTGGACAGTCAAGGTTTAGAAAACGCAAAAAATTGATTTTGACCAATACCTAAAAAAATACGCGAAAAATTGGCAATAATAAAAATGGTTTATATTAACATTTTACAAATTAAAACAAATTATAGTCGGTCCAAATTTGAAAACTAAAGTGATATTAACTCATTAAGAACATGTCATAAATCCGCTGTTTTAGATATACTTTGCTTTATTTTTTTTTTCTTAAAGCGCCCTCTAATGGAACTTTTGACAATCAAAGTTGAAACTTCGACAAGATATAAATGCTTACGGATTACGGGGTTAATATATTTGAAGCCCTTCATCTTTCACTAACTTTCACTTCTTCTCTATCCCCTATCCAAAGGAAGCAACACGTTAATTAATAGAAAGCATTTTCTGAGGGTTGCTTCTCTTTAAAAAAAAAAAATATATTTTTTATTTTTAAATTTATCTTAAATATATGGTACCTTTTGGCGCTTTCTAAAATTGTCATATGGCAACTCTGACATTATAATTTTTGTAAGTGTAGTAATATTTACAAATAACTGGCGATGAATTATGTTCTGTGTGAAAACAAAATAAATCTCAGTATATTTTGGACTTTGGAAATTTTATGCATCGATCGACCAAATTTTCATCAATTATATACAATTTTACGCAGAGAAAAGAGCATCTTGTTATAAGAGTTTAAGAGCATCATGTTATGATCATAATATGATTCTAAATGATGATAAAATCGTCATCAGTGATTATAATATGATCAGTAAGAATCGTATTAATGATCACTAGAATCATAGTATGATAAATTAGTTTCCCCAATCATGTTCATATTTTTTCTCTGTATGGAAAGAACTAATTTCTAATACAGGAGTCGTATTTTCAACAAGATATCATTCAAAAATATTAAAGTTTAATCTTATTATATATTATATTTTTAAATAATATCGTATTAAAAAGAACTTACTTTTTTTTTAAAGTGGATCTGTTTGTTTACATATCTAGTAAAAAATAGTAGACCTAGAAAGAGCGAAGGAATGGCCAAAAAATATTTTCTCTTCAAGTGGAATGAAAGAAAATGGCATAGAAACTAGTATATATTTAGAAACAACTGAATTAAAAAATTAGTAAATTTCACGTCAGAATCGAATTTTAAAGAAAAACCTAGTAAAAGCAATAAAAATTAGCATATTAACAAACAGACATTTTCGGATATTATTTATACCCTACACCACTACGTGGACAGGGTCAAATAAGTTTGTGTTGATGTTTATAACTTAAAAAAATATTGTTGGGTCTACCTTTTAGAATACCGATCGACTCAGTACAACTTTTTGTTATTGCAAATTAAAACATAAATTTAAAATTATTTTGTATATTTTAATTAAATTTGGCAGACATTTACAGTGCATGTAATTTAATTTCTCTCACTGTATGTATATTGTTATAGTTTTATATGTTTATGTGTATGTTAGTTTCTATTCCTAATTTTAACCTCAAATGTATACGTGGAAGAATGTTTATGGTACTTTAAGTAAATCTTATGGGACATCATTTACTAGTTGGTTTTAATGGTATAAAAGTTCAGAATTTTTTGTGGATTTTTTTTCGTTTTATTTAGGCTCAAGTCTTAAGGTCCTACCAGTAGTGGTAAATGTAATAAATTTTTATTTTCCTTCCCATATTAACCTGTATAAATGGTAACTTTTTTTCAAATCTTGTTGGTCATAGTTATTATCATTGCTGTGTGTCAGTGTTTACCATAGTGGTTGCAGCATACTAACTTCCTACGACTGAGACTACCTTTTCAATGTTTTTCCTGCCAATAAGGCTAATTTAATAGCAGCTCATTATGAAGATATCAACACAAAACCACAGCTGGATTGGAAAAGTTGGGTTGTTAAAATGAAATGTAATATGTATTGTATTCAATGAGCTCGTTAAGATGTAAATTTATGCGTGTACCTGACGTTGAAAGTTTTGTCAATAAAATTAAAATTTATTAATTTTTCAACAATATCAATGTTTAAACTTTGTCTATCAGTCATTTGGAATCAAGCCTTTATTTTTATACATAGTAGGTATAAGTTTATGGCTTTTTTTATTACATCAAAATATTTGTGTTATAAAAGTATATTGAAGCTGTTATTTTTTTCCAGCATATCATTTTGTGGAGAATAGGTAAATAATGTGGAAATAATAAAGATTTTTTTATGTTTTATAAGTATTTATGTGGGCTAATTTATTTCTTTGCTTGTATGTATGTATGTTCAATTATGGTTTTCTTTTTATTGATTGGTAAAACAATATTATTGATTGGTATTAAAGTTAATCTATTTTAGCACAATCTAATCATTAAGACAGAATGTGGGATTTAGAATGGAAATCCTATAATTATACTAAGTGTTAAAGAATTATTAGAGCGGGTCGAATTTGAAAAATTTTCGTTGCTTAAGTTGTACCACTGCGGAAAAGTTGTTGAAAAATTTTGCAAATCGGGGAAAGGTAGAATTTTTAAAATCATTTAATGTTTTCCTTTTTGGTAAGCGATAGTAAGTTTCAAACTTTTTTAGTTAACCCTTTACTCAAGCAGTATATAACGATTAATTTGTTACACTCAAAATTAGGGATGTGCGATTAATCGATTAATCAAACAGTATGATTAATCAGAACTTTGATTAATCATTTAATCGATTAATTGAAATTTTAATTAATCACAATTATGATTAATCGATTAATTTGAATTTTGATTAATCAAAACCTGAATAATTTTAATTAATATTGAAAAATGTTTGAAAATAAAAAATTACGAGAATTTTATCTTTGTTTTGTGGCGATGCTTTATAAAGCTCTAAATAAAGAAAATCGGAGAGATTGTTTGCTCACTGGTCAGACTTTACCAATGTCCATTCTTAAATTTCATGTTTTTTTAATAAACTGGAGTTAAAAGGCGTCTTCAACGAAGAAAAACAAGATATTATTCAATTATTCATAAATTTGATTAATCAAAACAATGATTAATCAATTAATCATTATTTTGAATAATCGAAATAACTGATTAATCGATTCATCATGTTTTTGATTAATCAAAATTGTTGAATAATCGTTTAATTGATTAATCATGATTTTGATTAATCAGGAAGTTTGATTAATCGATTAATCGCACATCCCTACTCAAAATAATACGTCTGTTGGCTGGACAGAAAAATTTGTTACTTTAACAAAATTTATTCCTGTTTTTTGGCTTAAAATAAAATTTGTTGATTTTAACAAATTCTTTTGTTAAATTTAACAAATCTAAATTTAAGTAAGAAATTTGTTAAACTACAGTTTTATCTGTAATTATACTGAGTAGTAGAATTTATCCAAATTTAGGGTCTCGGGACCCTCTCCGGGCCTAGTCCATATCATGTGGGGGCACATGAGGGCACGCCAGTGGAGCAAACATTTTGTCCGTTTTGCTCTATGTCGCTTAGCTTTCGAGATATAGGCCATTTTATGAAGTGGAACATTTTTATTAAAAATTTCCGAGGGTCCAAGGGCCCGACAAGGTCCATTTTTGGAGAGACATAACCCCTTTCGCTGGCGTATTATGCGGTTAGGGGTAGTCGAAATTTTCATCAATTTTGCTCTATCTCTCTTAGTTTTCGAGATATGGGCCATTTTAAAAAATCGGGAGGGAAAGAAATAGCGCCATCTTTAAAACTTCGGATACATTGGTAGCGCCATCTATCGCTTAATAACAGTAACATGAAAATATTATATTTTAACAATAAATTTTGTTAAATTTAACGAATGGGTTCTTAAAAATTTGTTATAAATAGTTTTGAAAATTTACACTCAAAATTAGTTAAATTACTGAGGATTTTTAGTATTGTGTTAAATGAAGATAACTAAAATCCTTGCTTAAATCAGTGTTTCAACTAAAAATTTGTTAAAAATTAGTCAAATCGATTTGAAACCGGTTTGATAGATTTTTCTACTTACGTATTATTTTAAGTGTATTTACACCTATGTAACGATTACTTTGACTAAATGCAGCGCCTACTCATAGAAATAAGCATGTAAAAATAGCAGAAAAAGTTACTAAAAATTAGTTAAAGATACCTTGCAGAAAAACTGCTGAAATTAGATTTTTTTTGCTAAATACCAGTAATAAGTATCTTATGTTATAATCTCCGATTTTGATGAAGTTCGGATATTTTATAGAGAGAACAAATTCTAAGGTTCCGCTGTCTGAGATTATCGGCCATCTCACATAGGTTGCACTGTTTAGTTTAAACGGACCTGTATATTTAATTTTTTCGATATGTCAGTTATTTCAGGATTTGTCGGGGTTTTTCCGAAACTCCACTTTTTGCAGGATGATGATAATGGTATGATTCAAATATGGACAATATAGATATCAAACTTAACATTTTTCAGAGTGGTTAACGATCAATTTAAAAAAAATGTAATTAGTTCCGAAATTTAAGGTACGCTGCGATACAAAAATCTGTGAAAAAAGTGTTTTTTTCAATTTAACGTGTTTTTCTAATATGCGATGCGTTAAATTATGCCTTTTTCACTAACCTTTTCATAATATATAACATAATATGAAAATAATAAACCTTCGAATGAAAATATTTAAAAAAGTTAAATTACTCTCAAAAAAGTCAGTAAAGTCACCAAAAAATGTGTTATAACATTTTAATTAAAGTTTATTTTAAGCAGATTCTGCCAGTGTAAAAAAATATTTTGTTTTTTAATTCCTACGGTAGGGATCAAAAATTACCATTCTCATCAAAAACATAGTTGCCATATTTTGAAAACTTTTCAGCATAGCAAAATTAACTAACGACGATGTATGACAATTTCTTTATCAACTATTTTTCGGAACTCAAAAATTGCGATTGCTTGCCCGAAACGGAAGACATGGAATTTTTCCACAATCGAAAATATTTTAACTTCGAACCACTCTAATATATTTATATGTATACATTTTTTAAGGACTTGTTTGAAATGTTATTCTTCAAACTAAATTGCTTATAAAAATGTTAAAAAGTCTTTTTGGAATATTTTTTGATTTGGTTGGGGGATAACGAAAAAATGTATAAGAAAAATTTGCTGGTTTTTCTGTAACATTTTGTTTATAATTTAAATTGCTTTTCAAGAATATTGTATAATTTTATTGTATTTTCTTTTAATTTATTCAATTTAAGAATTGTATATTTTCCTGTTGTTTTGCAATTTGCAATTAAGCCAAGATTTCTATTATACCTAATAAGTTCTTAAAAGTTTTATTCGCTCAATGTCAAGTGTACTACTACTACAAATTAACTAGTTACAGTTACTTGTATTATTATCAGAGCAGCGACTTTCATACAATAAAAATCGAAAATATGCATTTTTTTAAAGAGAAGCAATACTCAGGAAATTCTTTTTATTAATTAACGTGTTGCTTTCTCTGGAAAGGGGATAGAGAAGAGATGAAAGGTGGTAAAAGATGAAGATCTTCAAATATGGCAACACTGTAATGGCGTGAGTTGACGTACTTTGTTGAATCTCTTTAATTCTTAGCCCTGTTATATTATTTTACTTCGGTGAGGTGAAGTGCTATGGGAACACCGAAGAACGACGCTGCGGTATGTATGAGGGATAGGAAAATCATTGTTTACTTATGGGTAACAGTCCAACGCGCTCCCTATTACACTAAAGCGCCCACAAATATGCAGTAAAAATGCACAATATAATATATAAATATGCACTATGAATATACACCCGAAAGTGTTGGTTTAAAACTGAAATTCATTATAAAAGAAAAAAGTCTGTATAAATATTTGCTTAAGTTACTAAAAATTAGTTCAACATCCGCTAATATCAGCAGAATCTGTTTCTTAAACACCAGTAAGATAAAAATAGCAAGAAAAAAATCTGTTAAATTTACGGAATTTTGGATATATTTTAGTTAATTGTAAATAAAAATTTACCCTGCTTGCTGAATATTAAGCTGCCCACACACTAGGGAACATTCTTAAAAAAAGAGCATTTTTTTGTGAATATGTGAGTGCGTTTGTGTGTGTGTGCGTGTTGAGAGCGTGCAATTCGTGTTTACAAAATTTTTTGATAGTTTTTGTTCCGTCAACCATGTTCCCTAGTGTGTGGGCAGCTTTAGTACACTAAAAACACGAAAAAAAATTAAAAAATTTACAGTTTTTTTTAAGCCCAATTTACACTAAAACCGAAAACTAATAGTTTTTGATTCAAAATTTGTATGAAATTTGACAAATAAATACAAGTATTTTTCAAAAATTGCTAGTTTTTGGTTAACTTTAAATGTAGTATTATATTTTTCTACTACCTTAATTTTTTAATACCTTATTTGCATTCAAAAAAGTTTAACCTAAAAATAACTAAAATTTTAATGATTTTTAGCAAATTTCCTTGCTGTTTTTAGACTACTAATATCCAGCAAAATTTTTTACTCATTTCAGCAAAGTAAATTGTCATTGGCAATTGACTTAAAAATAATTCAAATATAGTAACAATTTTGTAAATTTAACAGATTATCTCACAGATAAAACCGATAAAATTAGCAGATTTTTTTGCTAAATACTAGTAAAATAAGAACAGCAAAAATAAAACTTAAATTTACAGAATTTTAGTTAACTTTTAGTTAATTTGAAAATGTCAAATTATACTGTAAAATATGCAGAACATTTTCCTAAATATTAAAATTCTTCCTTTAGTTTATTTTAAATTGAAGCCTAATTTTAAACATACGTTTTTAATTTTGCATGTTTTTATGGAAAATTTTTTTTTGATTTGATTTTTATTTTTTTTTTTTGAAAAATGGCAAACGTGATATTTATTTTATATTTTTAAATATTTTGTGAAAAAAGTTTCATGAAAGCTCAAAATTTAATTTTTTTAAATAAATATTTGACAACTCTAGATACATTTTTTCTATCATTTCATTATTGACGTTTGCTAAAAAAATATGCAACAACCAATGGGTGTAATTTTGTTGCAAATTCTTTGAATCGAATAAGGGTTTGGCCAGATTTTTTTTTTGTAGGCTACTGATTTCAAACATGCATTCTCATGAAAGTCGCTGCTCTGATTATTGTAGTTGATGCTGTTTTTGCCACTCAATTGTGTGGTTTCTTTGCTATTGCGGTACGTTTAATCAATGCTTTGAGATCTATACTTTATGGTCACTGCCATACTTTGTCAAGCAACTAATTGTTAAATATTACATTTTAATTAAACGCGAGAAAAAAAGCTTTATTATAATTGAAAAAGAAAAACAACGTTTTCATTAGTAAAAATATTTTTCTAAAATATGCATAAGATTTTGAAATATTTTTGTATAATTAGTTTCTTATTAATTTTGTATTATGCCATTTTTAAAGATTTTAATTGAAGCACTAACAAGGTAGGGTGGTTATTATTATAAAAGTTTTACTAACAAGGAAACTACTATGTGGTGTAATCCGCAGATCTTAATAAAACTTATGTATGTTGTATAAACGTAAAATAATACATTTGTAATTTAACAGAACTGTTTCTAATTTTGGGCTTAAAAAACAATTTTGTTAAAACTAACAACATTTTTGACTATAAATTGTTGCTAGTCTTACTAATTTTTAACAAAAATTGTTTTTAATTTCAACAAATTTTAGTTTAAACCGAAAATCAGAAATAATTCTGTAAAATTAAAAACTTAAAAAAATATATTTCTTTGTCGTTCAACAACTTTACTAAATTACTTTTTAAATAAAACTACCCAGCAAAATCTTTCATTACCAAATAAGTGGTTATATAATAGAAATTCATAGCTCCGCACAACTTATTTTTTGGCGTCTAAACTCATTATTTTTGTTTGGCGTGGTCGTTTTTATAAGTATTCACGCTTACCCGCTCGCTTACGAAAAAATGAGAAATAAGTAATTATGAGATTTTTAATAATAAGTGGTTACACACATGCTTACAAAAAGTTGAATTATAAGTGGTTATCCGATTGCTTACTTACTAATAAGGAGTTAAGCAAATACTATTAGCTTAAGGAAATACATTCAGAAAATTTAAGTTTTTTCTAGTGTATAATTTTAGGACTCGTCATAAAAATTTAAACATAAAACATATTTACATATAATAAATAAAAATGTATAAAATTTCACTGTGTAAAAAGTACTTATTTAAACTATTACGAGTAAGTCATTATTTTATATTTAGAAACAATGAATACAATAGGCCGTTATTAGGAAGTCATTATTTTATATTATAAAATAATGAAAAAGGTAATTATATATCATTTTTGGTAATGGAGATAGTAATGAGCTGTCATTATCAATATTTTGCTGGGTATATGGCAAATATATAGTGAGTCTATATTTTAACCCCTAAACTCATAAAAGCTTTGTAAAATTGTAGTAAGTTTACAAAACGAAATTCTCACACAAACTTTGTTCAATAAACCTACTACAATATTACAAACCGTTTATGAGTTTAGGGGTAAATATTTCAAATAAATATTTCCAATAAGTGGTACCCAAGGCATAGGCAAAATTTTATTTTCGAGTACTTTACTTCTATGTACAAATAATTCTAGATTTCGTGAATTTCAGATAAATTTTAATACAAAAATTTTGCCTCTTCTGACTCTTCTTTTTAACACCTAAACATGAGATTATGCATCTAGAAAAAAAGTGTCTACAAATTGTAAAACTGCAAAACTGCAAAATATCCAATTTTAATTAATACTTGTAGATTACACTACTGGCTAGTTTCCTTGTAAGATATTTTCAAATCTACATAATTGTTATTGCACAGATTATTACGGAAATTCTAAAATGTCTCCTAAATTAACATAAAAATATCAAGAAACTGTGATAACAAGAAAAAGTAAATAATTAAAAAAATGTTTAATAAAAATTGCATAAGCTTTCTTATTTAAAAGTTACAAAAAGTTTTTTATATTATAACTTTTAATAGAGAGGAAATCAAAACTTACACTACTCACCGGTAGAGGGCGCTGAAATTTAGTATTACCTGAGCAACTACATTTTCAATCAACTAAAAGTTAACTTAAATATAACTAAAAATCTGTAAATTTAACAGTTTTATTTTTTCTATTTCTATTTTACTAGTACTTAGCAAAAAAAAATCTGCTAATTTCACCGACAACATTTTTTTTCTTTAAGTTAAATTAAGTTTGCAATCAACTAAATTTAATTTAAAAATAACGAAGATTTTGTAGATACAACAGTTTGTTTTTGCAATTTTTAGTTTACTAATAATTAGCAAGTCTATTATGCTAAAATCAGCAGAAATATTTGCTAAAAAAGTAGTAAATTGCTGATTTCAGAGGGCTATATTTTAAAAATCGAAAAAGCTTTGAAAATTTTACATGTTTTTGTGATTTTTTAGTCTACTAATTACGATATTTAGCAAAAATTTTTTCAAGTTGTTATTTTCTGTTAACTAAAATTTGATTCAAATATAACTAAAATTCTGTATATTTAACAGTTTTATTTTTGCTGTTCCTATCTTACTAATATTTAGCAAAAAAAAGTCTGCTAATTTCAGCAGTTTTCTTGCAAGGTATTTTTAACTAATTTTTAGTAGTTTCAACTAAAATTTTTACCGACTTTATTTTATTAGGGTATCCTTGCTTATTTCATATTATTTTTATTTTTTACTTATTTCTTGTAATTCTAATTACACAGATGTATGTTTAGCGACAATATCATAACATTTAACCTATAATATAACCAAGAAGGGTATACGACTAGGAGTTTCAATCCACGAGCCGAGCATCGGAAAGAACATTATGCCGTTGCCACACAGTGAATCGAAAAATAAGTAAAAAGTGGAAGTAAATTGTCAAAAACTAAAACTGACTATGAAAATTTAAAACAAATATTAGAATTAATCCTAATTAAGAAAAACGATAATAAAAAAATTTGCAAATATCGAAAAAAAAATTAGCAAACGTTAATTCATTCTTAAAAAATTTTTAATTTCAAATATTTCATAAATTATTGCACTTTTTTTAATTTGTGCTATAGTCAATAATTTTCCTCGCCCCTTTATTCACACTTTTATTTTTTTCAGTGAAAACTCTCTTATATTCGTATGTGCCACCATAGCATTATGACGTCCGACACTGATTGCTTCTCTTAGCCTTATAACCTTCTTGGTACAACAATAGAGGTACAATTAGTTTATCCACAGCTCATTAGTGTTGCTAATAAATGAAGCAACAAGAAATGTATAATTTGCCATAATTTTCAATTGAATGTTACAATTAGATATCTGATTACAGTTAGCTTTCTTTTTTTATTCACATTTTTCTTTTTTTAATTTAACAAGAATATTTTATTTTTGTAATAGTTGAGGCAAAACATTAAAATTACTGGTATGAGATGGAAAGAGCACAATCTATTGATTATAAATATATGAAGTTAAAGTGGACTTACCCTTTGAAAATGTAGAGAAAATGCTAAAAAGAAAGAAGAAAATGCAATATGAATTAAATCGTGGTTTTAAGTATAACATTTATTTATAATATGAAACATAATAATGAAAGATAGTTTTGATAATATTTTTATAAAAAAACTTAAATAATCGTTATTTATAACTAGACCTATTAAAAGAAATTCCAAAAAACAATGGTCCTTACCTTACTATATAAATTTTAAAGTCGACTTTAGTTAAAATTTTGGGTCGTAGTAGTTAAACCAATTTTTGGACCAAAAATTTATTAAAAATTAGTCAAATCGATTTGAAACCCGTTTGACGTATTATTTCAAGTGTAATAATAGGTGTACTAAAAAGCAGGTCTAGGTCAATTATTTTTGGTAGCAAACAAGATTAACACAACGTATAATTATATAAAAACGCGTTTAAAAATTCAAATGGCGAGTTCTCCGATATTGGGACAGAACTGGGTTCCAAGCTATATGTTATATGTTAGGTCAGATAGTAAATTTGTTCATCAGTTCGGCCCCCAGTTTTGTTTTCGGAATTGGTCTGATTCACGATAGAGCAATAACATTTTTAAATATTTAGGCCTTCAAAATACTGTATGTAATATTATGGCACAAGTGGTGCAAGCATATTGACCGTGTATGTATTAAATTGAAGGTTGAGCAATATTATGTAGTGAATCAAAACACTTTAGAATTTTATTAGGCAACTTGAAATATTGCATAATCTATTGGCAACACTGTGCAATTTTAATTTTGCGCTGTTTATTTTTGTGTGCATTTTGTTGAAATCATATATTGCATAAAATATTGTGGCGATCTTTTGTTACATATATGTTGCAATTTATTGTATGGTGTGTGGCAAAACGAGAAATATACTGTGCCATTATATTGGACATAATATTGCAAATGTATGGGGGGCTTTACGTGTGTGTATAATAGAGTTGTGTTGTTCATGAACCAACTAGTTCAATTGAACGATTTACTTTTTTGAATGATATGAACTGATCATCATTATTCGGTCTTGCAACAATTGTTTGTATGTCTTTTCAATAAATTGTTTGAAACTGAAATATTTTTTAGGAAATGGTAATAGTTTTGTTAAAAATTAAAAAAGCAGTCAAATTTCACGAAAATATATTTTATTTTTTTTAATAAAGTTGCAGATTTTCTGATGCCTTTAGAATAGAAACTCAATAAAAGATGAAATATACTGACTATTGGCGATTAATTATATTTAAGTTAAAAGATACCGACGAAAATTGTTAAACCAACGCGGAACCTGCCATTAAAAAAAAGCCACTGTACTTCAAAACAGACTTTTTTGTTAAAATGCTGCAACCCCAAAAACAAATAATTAACGTAAATGAGAGAACTGTGACATTTTCGTCATGCACATAGAATAGATTCTATTCGTTCGAAATTTAGTCAGTAGCCCAACGAATTTTTCCACTTTATACAAAATGTATGGGAAATTTTTTTCGCTTTTAGTTTTAACTTTGATTGTTTTTCTAGTCTTAATTTGTAGTCAACCAGTTTGAGAAAAAAATGTATAAGGTGAATAGTGTGTAATAAAGTTGTTAAACGAACAAATTAGTTCACGTCACATAGTTCAATCACAAAACAAAAAGAACGATTTGAACGAACTAGTTTACTGAATTCGAATTCAACAAACAAATTTGATTAAAAAGAAAAACTTGGAAACTTGTCATATCAACAAAATATACACTCGTACAAATAAGTCCGTAAAAATAGCAGAAAAAGTTACTAAAAATTAGTTAAAAATGATGCTGCAGAAAAAACTGCTAATATTAGCAGAATCAGTTTGCTAAATATTAATAAAATGAAAACAGCAAAAAAAAAACTGTTAAATTTACAGAATTTTAGTAATTTTTGAGCTAAATTGTTGTTAATTGCAAATAACAATTTAACCTGCCAAAATTAGCAAAAAAATTGCTGAATAATAGTTTAATAAAAATAGCAAAAAAAAAACTGTTAAATTTACAGAATTTTAGTAATATTTGAGCTAAATTTTTGTTAATTGCAAATAACAACTTAACTTGCTGAAATCAGCAAAAAATTGCTAAATAATAGTAGAATGAAAATAGCAAAAAAAAAACTGTAAGTCTACAAAATTTTTGCTAAAATTTTCTGAAATCAACAAAACTTTTGCAGATTACTAGTGGACTGGAAAAAGGTAAAAAAGGAGCAAATGAAATGAAAATTAATAAATAAAAAATAAATGTGTATATAAAAACATACTTGGGACCAGTTTATTGAATGTGTCAATTAATTGAAATTTTTTCAATTGGCATTGTTCAATGTCTAAATGCCCATTTGTTTTCATGTTTTAATAAAAGAATAAATTCCCGGTTAAAAATACTCATATATTTTCATATGTTGCCATATATGATGATCCATATATGTTCATTAACGAAAATTGAGGTCATATGTTTATTTATGATCATGCTTTAACATATGTATATGATTACATATTTGTCTTCACATATTCATACATATCTATAAATTCGTGGTTTTTATTTCTGTTTTCCCATTAAAAACGTAATTTTTTTCATTTATAATAAATTGTTGTTTTATTAGATTTTTTAAACACAAAATAATTATATATGTACATAAATACAATTTAAATAAAATAAGAATGAGCAGCTACGAAGTAAATTTATATATTCACTTTTGTAACTTACAGATAAAATCTGCATAGTTTTTGATAGTGAAACTTTCTACCTCGAGGCCTTAGACTTCTCCAAGCATTCTTTTGCATGCTGTTAGACAAATTATCCAATATTTAACGAAGAATGGGACATATCAAAACGATATTTTTGATACGGAAATTTTATGGATTTTTTTTTTTTGTTAATTTTACCTGAAAATATTCTGCTTCATGGAAGCGTTTTAAATATATCAATAACATTTCTTTTCTGTCGAATTCTTCAGTCAGCTCCTTACTTGATTCTGATGCATCCATTTCACAGACTGAAATAGTTTTAAAACACATCATGGACCATAATCTACACATAGAAATTAGCAAAAACTTACCAAAATTTTAAACATTTACAAATCCACGAGTCGTATAATAATAAAATATAAAAAACACTAACAAATTTCTAAAATAAAAAATAAATATTTCTAAATAAAATATTTGACAATCTGATTTTGAAGTTCAAATCAAATAATTCAAAAGGAAATAAAAGAAATGACTACACATACAATAAAGCCAAAAAGCAAACAAAATGCATTTTGAGAGAAAAAAATGATGGCATTTGTATGTGAAAAATATTAAATATTAAACTGATAATAAATAAACTGAAATAATAAATAAAATATCAACCAAAAACTGTAATTTTTTCAAGTTTCCCTCCATTTAAGAAAATGGTAAATCTATAGATTTACTAAAATTATTTGTTTGGCTGTTGATTTTGTAAAACACGGTGACGGTAATTGTTTTCAGAATAATTTGTATGAGTTTTTGCCACCACATTTTACATTTATCGGTTAATTTAAATAAATTTCACTTGATTGCTGGTCCATTTACAATTCATGCAAATTTTTTTAAAAATTTGTCTAACACATAGAAAACTTTTACTCAATTTTAGTAGCTGCGATAACATTTACACGGCAATCCCGAGGTTTCGATATCCACCACTCTGAAAAAATAGTGAAGATAAACTATGTGTGATTTTTTCAAAATTGAACATCTATAAGATTTCCTTCATTTATTTTGAAAAGTGGGGAATATCGATGCAAATATAAACTCAACATAAGCCAATGTATTGCACTCAATTTATAAAATTGAAAACGAAATTATATACATATGAACATTAACGGGAAAATATATCAGATATATTTATATGTATGGGTCCATATATTACCATACATGGTCGCCTTTTGTGCCTGTATGGACACATATATGATTCCATATATGTCACGTGCGTTAATATATGATTCATACATGTTCATTTGAGAACATACATCAAAACATATATGAGAATACATTAGCATATATTTTTATGTTTAGCTGGGTTAAGAAAAAAATTTAAAATTCGCGTATTTCTTATATTTTTTTTATATTACAATGCTTTTTCTTCAATTATGTGTACATTTCATTAACATTGTTTTCATCAATGCAAATTGAAAAAAATTCATTGGCATTGAATGGTGATGAAATTTGTTGTCATTGACATTGAGATAAAGTAATGCCAATTATATTTCAATGCCAATGAAAATTTCCCAAGAATGATTTTTTGTGAAAGTGGTAATATTTATATATAATATGTTAACCATAACAAAATGTATTTCAGAGACCCTTCTTTTGATTTTTCATTGTTTGCTGATCGTATATGTACTTCCGAATTTATTTGAGTTTCCATTTTCACCTCTAAAGCTCCACCCACAGGAAAGAAGGTGTGGCCGATTAAAAATATCGCATTCTTTAAATAAGCTTAAAAAGTACAATATTGGGGGGAAAAATTAGGGTCATCCCCGTAAACTCCACTTGCTCCCCAGAGATACTTTTAATCACAATTTTCATATTAAAATGGTTCGTCCAAAATAAACCTTGATCTTTGAAAATAAATGTATTACGATAAATAGAAACTTTTCTCATAAATTTTAATAATTTAGATATTTTATGAGTATGACAAATTTTCAACCATTTCAATTTAGGCTGAGTTCACACTTAATTCTTAAACACGTGTTTAGCTAAAACACGTATTTTAGCTCTTTATTCTATTACAACACTTCTTTATTCTTTTACACTCGTGTTAGCTAAACACGTGTTTAAGATTAAGGTGTGAATGCCGTTTCAGCTTTATTTAAAAACTTTTTTCATTATTTTTGGCGAGTTAAAAATATGCTCCAAAATTGGTGGTTTAGTTTACAAAAAATTCGTAAAATTAGCAAATCTTCTGTTAAAAATAAGTAACTAAAATTCAGAAAAATACTGTAAAGTTAGCAAATTTATTGTTAAAAATTAGTAACTAAATTCAGCAAAAAAATAGCAAAAAAATTTGTAAGTTAGTAATGTGGAGGTAGCAAAAAAATTAACTAAAAATTAAATTTTAACTAAAAATTAGTTAAAAATTTGTTAAATTGAAGTACTAACAGTTTTACTAACTTTTCTACAAACTTTTTTCTGAGTGTATAAGTAATTCAATTAAAAATGTTGTTGAAATGGAAATTGAATTTTAACATTTATTTTTCTCACTTAAAATTTGGTGATATTTTTATCTGTATAGGCTCAAGACCATTTATGTTCAAATAGGACATTTAAATTGACAAATTTTATGCATTTTCAATAGGATTCATCCCACTAACTACTTTTTAGCGACCTAAGGACTTAGAGGTTCAAGTGTTTGTATTCATTAGAACATTGATAAATATATAATGCATAATAATTATATTAAATTGAAAAATTCAATTAAGTAATGATTTGGCTTCTTGTCTCGCTCTCTCTGTGTTACGATGTCTTTTTCAACACCATCAACAACACAACCAACAACATTATTGTCATCAATATGGGATGTGTATGAATCTGAAGTTGAATTGTACTTTTATATTTAACACTGGTGATGTTTGGGTTGTTCTTTGGTTGCTCGGATGGTTGGTTGATGCGTTCATGGGCCATTAATATTGTGATAGTGCATTATAATAGAGACAAACGCGTTAAAGGAGCAATAATAACAATAATAACTAGTGAATTTGTTTGGTTATTTTATGTTTTATGGTTTCTTTTCTTCTTCTTCTTTTATGACTTTTTATCATTACCATTTCCAATTGAACAGTTTTCTTGTTACACAATATTTAACATTCTTACTACATACATAGGAATAAGAAATTCAATAATGTTAAGTGTTTTTTATTCCCAGAAAGTATTTAGAGATTTATTTGTGTAAATTTAAATAATTAAAAGTGACTGTCTGCAAATCGTATTACTATATTGAATTTTCATTTTCAAACGATTGAATTGAAATTGAAAAAAATCCATTATTCCTATTTCGATGGGTCACAAATTACATGTAATTCTTTCCTCATTTTAAGTAACAACGAATTTATGTTTTGATTATAAAAAGTAGATTTTCCATAAGGTCAAAATTTGTCAAATTTAAACAATAATAAAGAAAATTACTTTTTTTATTGCTACTGAAAATTACTTCTTTCTATACACCTCTTATACTCGTAAGTATTCACTTAAGTATTACTCGAATATTACAAAATTACACTCATAAATATTTGTAGATATTTATGTACAAAAAATCTGTGAACTTTTAATTTAGTCTGATATTTTGTGTTATTACACATTTCTTTTCCGTAAAAATGGTGTTGCTTATATAACAGAATACTTTTTAAACCCGATACAACTATGTGGATATTGAGTTTGTACCGATTTTTTGTTACTAATGTAAATTTGTTTTTCTAAATGTATTAGATTATTTGTTCTTTGTGGGTTGGCAATTACTGTCAATGTTGTCGTAGTCTTTTGCTTTTTGTTTTGTTTAGCTTTTCTCGTTTTCTATTCCGTATAATTTTCTTCTTTTTTTTGCTGTTGAAGACAATTTGTTTTATCTAAAAGTTTTTATCACAAGTATAATACAAAAGTGATTTTGTATTTCATATCTAGATGTTGTTGATAACACTTTTAATGTTAGAAAACTTTTATACTAATTGAGAAAACTTTTCTATAATTTAATATTTTTAAAATATCAAATGTTTAGTTGTAAGCATATTATGCATACGGGAAAAAAATTGCCAACCGAATTGCTAAGCTTATTTTGGTTGCTACAACCAACAAATTCGGTTGGTGAAACCATATTGGAATGTGATTCCTAAATATTTTGGGTATTGCAACTAAAATTCAGTTGTATAAACCGAATTTTGTTTTGATAACCAGTATTCAGTTGTACCAACCAATTTTAATAGATGCAACCGAAAAAATGGCATATTTTTTCTCTGTGTGTGTCTTTCTATGTGTATTATAGTGCACGAAAGTGTGTACAAAACAACTGTCAATTGCCTAGGTGGCCTAAAAATTGAGGCATAAGGGTTTAGCTTGGAATACTTTCGTTGTTATTTTTGAAATTAATTACCCATTAAAAGTAGCTATTTCAAAAATTAATTAATTTCTAAACCAAAATGTTATTGTATTTTTTAAAACATTTATTTTCTTTTTGTTAACACATCCCAAGTTATGACTTTATAAGATTTATTTGTTAGCAACTTGAACCCTGTAGTGTTTATTTTAGTTTTACTGCATACTTGTTATGGTGTGACGTGTATGGCGAGTACATACTTTATGTACAGTGAGTAGCAAAAGTGTTACAGAGTTGTATGAAAAGTTGTGACTCTCATTCTTAAAAAATATTCTTATGACGGCCACAACGAGTCACAAGTGTGAAAATATGCAACCTAATAGCCTTGAAAAATGTTTTCTTTAATAGGGAAAGCAACCCATTCAAAAGATTTTTGAATGTCAAATGGTCCCGTTAAATACATTTGAATTTATTAAAAAAATTCAGCATGTTTAATATTGCCAGCACCCAAGACGATCTTACTTATGACCTCAACGATAGGAACAAATTTCTTTGACTTCATTTGACGCCCAATTTTTATAGAGATAAATGCAATATTTTACAAAAATTCACCCAAGTTTATAGAAAACCAGAAAACATTTTTTGATTTTTATGTTTATATTTAAAATTTCTTAGGACAATTTTCAAAGATTAACTGGTTGCAAAAGTATAACATTTGCCTTTAAATAGAAAAGTGCTACATTTTTCTAGTTGAAAAATTTTTCCCTGATTTTCAATTAGTGCAAGATTAGATACAGATAACGCTATAAAAAATAATTTGATTTGCATTCGTAACATAGTTAAAAATTTAAAGGAAAATTTCTGAAAATGTGAATCCTCCAACACTTTTGCTCCTCAGTGTGTTCATTCATATTTATTATACTTTTCATTATATATTCGTACATATAACTACTTCATAGGTATAAATGATACTATTAAGTTAAGTTGGATGTGTGATATTTAGGACTACAATAAAGTTACTTTGTTATCATAACAATGTGTTGCTTTTGCTGCTACACCCAAAAGAATTTGACAGTTACTACATGACAGTTGTTTGTGTAGTAATCAGTAGTAAATGTTTTAAACTGTAATTACAGTTGTTTTTCTATGGAAAATTACAAAACAACTGTTATGACAGTTATGTAATAAAACAACTAACCAAAATTACTATAATTTCGTAACAGTTGTTTAACGCAGTTATTTTTAATATCATAATAAACAACTACCAGAACGGTATTTTTACAGCAAACAGTTATTTTTGTTAGTTATTTAAAAAATAAAAAATTTCGTTGAATTTTAAAAATTCTTGTTTTCTTTAAAAAATGTTTATTTTTTTATTAAAGTATAATTTTTTAATACCAAAAGAATTAAGTGTAAAAACCTTATACATTTTGTCAGCTACTTTGAAATTTTTTAGTAAAAATTTGTCAGTTAATTTTACGACTTGTTAGTTATTTTTAATGCATTTGTTAAGTATTATTCAACAGTTATAAATTACAAAATTTTTAGTTATTTGAAAATTAAATACCGTTGTCGCCTTTCTAACTGCATATACATTTGTTTTAACTGTCATTTTCAGTAGATTCTACCGACAAAATTTTTTTTAGTGTACTACTTATTATTATTGTTGTTGGTTGTTCTGCAGTAGCTGGAATGTTTAAGCTCAGACTGTTGTTGTCGTTGTATTAGTGTTTGTTTTTCTAGGTGTCATTATCCTTAATATCTTTTATGTTTTGATGAGTTCTAAGTGTTTGCATGGAAATGTGTAAGTTTTTGTTATAAACCAGTTACAAAAGATTATACTGACTACTTTTTTTTCCAAAGGGAAAATGTTTTAATTCTATTGAAATAAATAAGAACTAACCAAGTAACCCATTTTGTATGCTTTCATTGTTGTAATAGAATGTTCTATTACAATTTTTGTTTCTGTTTTTTTAAACCACAATTCTTTTCTCTTTTGTGACCAAAATAATTTTTTTTATATTTTATTTCACGTACTTTTTTTCTAATTTTTTATATTTTACTTTTTTTATAGTTACAAAAACTTTTGTATCATTTGCTGTTGTTGTTATTTTAACTAATGAAAACTTATCGTGCGAAATAATAATAATAACAAAAGTATGATGTAAATAATAGAAAGAAACTAGAAGTAGAGAAAAGTCTTTCTTCGTTACACTATAGTGGTAATAAAGTATATGACTTGGGTCAAAGAAAACTGAAACAAGAAACAGAAGAATTGCATATTTATTAAGTTTTATTATAAATGTGAAAGAAGTAGAAACCTTGTTTAAAATGTGGTGTTTTTGTATAAAACAATTACTATACTTCAAGCAAATTTGTATGCATTTGTAGCTTGTAAACACTGAGAGAATTATCTTCATGATACTAATGAATTTTTGCATTAATAAAATGAAATTTCACTGGAACCATTTCGTCTTTTGAATTTTTCCATTAAGATAATGCAAGTTTTAATAAAATTTTATGAAAAATATCCTTTCAATTATTAAAAGTTTACACTCAATCAAGATGTTTCTTTAAAAATTAACTTTCCTACAAATTATAAAGCTTTTCATTAATTTTAGGAAATTTTTCGTTCACTGTATGGGAAAAGTTTCATTAGTTTACTGAAAAAAAAAATTCTCTCAGTGGAACTATAATTGGATATCATCAACTTTATCTTATTGAAATGGCTAGTTATTTGTGTATTTAAAAGAAGTTCGTATTGTTGTTATTGCCAGTTTGTTGTTTTATTTGTACTTAGTATAATGTACACTCAAAAAAGTTTGTCGGCAGAATCTACCGAAAATGACAGTTAAAATAAATGTTTATGTCTGTGTACGGTCTGGAGGCAACTCTACTACTTAAGGAATTGGTGACGGTGAAAATTGACACCCATATGCTTTTACACTTTCATTTTACTCTTTAAATTTGAGATTGGGCCGATAATATAAAATGAGGGTCTGTTAGTTTTGTCTGCTCTATAACATCTGTAGTTCTCTCTGGGGAGCGTTCCCCTGTCACTTATATCTTTGTAATACCATTACATATGTATAAGAAATCCTGCTACGAAAAACTTTGCATTTAATAGGCTTAATTTTTAATTCAATTATTACAACTTAGCGAACTCCTAAGATATTAATTTGACAGGATTAATTTGTTGATTATATTGAAATGAATTCCTTCGTTCATTATTTTATGAATTTATTACATGTTTAAATATATGGCGTTTCGTTGAAAACAAAAACTTTCTGCTACATTTAATTTAAAACTTTCAATTTAATTAGTTTTATTGAAAATCTTAAAGGAAAATAAAATTATTTATCAATAGCTCCTTGAGCAATAAGCTATTATCAATGCTTTTGTTAAGATTATCCAGAAATTTGTTAAAATCTCTTTCATTCTCTATAGATTTTGTTCTATTTTTTATATTTATTTTTATTACTTAAATACAATATAACTTAAGGCATTGAAATGTGTATTCTATTGAACATTTTAAAACAGTTTAAGCTGATAAAAAGGTAGAGAGATCATAAAAAATTTTCAACATTGTTTTTTTGTTATTTTCTTGGATATTCCACTGTAAGCTGTATTGTTTACAACATTTTGTTGTTTAAATTTACAAAGAAGTTTATAGAAGCATCAATAGTTTGTAAAAATTTCACTTATTTTTATCAGTTGCTCATCTATCGCCATTGTGTTTTGTATTAAGATGTTAATTCCTTACAAAAGTTTTCTTGCGTTTATTATAGCGTTAATAATTGCAAAAGTTTAAAGGTTCAAAAATATCTTCTTCCTTATAAATAAAACTTACTGTGCTATATTTAAAACAAAGATTAAATTAATGTAAGTACATTTATTTAATTAGATAAATGGACAGTATTATAGTCAGCAGTTAGTAAGATTTTTGACTAAAATTTTACTTAAGTAAGAAATGTTGTTATGAGTTTGAATTTTAGAAACAATTCCTTGTAGGAGCTGACTAAAACACTGGCATTGGCTTTTAGAAAATTGTGTAAATCCATTAACGTAATCGACGTCGTGTTCTTTACATTGTGTGTAAAAAGTCTTTCGGTAGATTCTACTGAAAATGACAGTTAAAACAAAGGTATATGCAGTTAAAAAGGCGATAAAGGTATTTACCTTCAAAATAAGTAAACATTTTGTTATTTTTAACTGTTGAGAAATAACTAAAAAATGCATTAAAAATAAGTCCTAAAATTAACTGACACATTTCTACTACAAAAATTTTAAAACAACTGACAAAATGGTGAAATTTACCAATTTTTTACAGTTAATTCTTTAAAAACAAAAATACTCTTTTTTTCTTTCGATTGCAAACATACGTGTAATTACTTCAACCTATTTAAAATTTGAAGTAAAAATTCCAAACGGATCTTCAGTTATTGTGTTTTTATGCATTGGGGATAAAAGTTTCTAATTTTTATTTGCAAACTATTGTAGAAATATATCAATAATAACAAATATAAACTAAACAAGAATTTTTAGAACTCAACGAAATTTTTTATTTTTTAAATAACTAACAAATTTAACTGTTTACTGAAAAAATACTGTTTTGGCAGTTGTTTATTAATATATTAAAAATAACTGCTTCAAACAATTGTTACAAAATTATAGTAATTTTCGTTAGTTGTTTTCTTAAATAACTGTCATAACAGTTGTTTTACATTTTTGTATAGAAAAATAACTATTATTGCAGTTCAAAACAACAACTACTGATAACTACACAAACAACTATCATGTAGTAACCGTCAAACTTTCTTGAGTGTTATTTAAATTAAGAAATTTCAGAAAAATATTGTCTATTGCATTCAAATATTTATATCCTTCTGTTATTTTTAGTTGTCTACCAAATTTTGAGTATTTATTAAAATTGTAATAATAATAATAATAATAACCTATCCAACGATGTATTATATTACTTGTCTATTCACATTTTTTACAGTTGAAAAAAGGTTTTTTAATGCAAAATTTGCATAGATCCATTTCAACTAGGTACATTTATTTATTTTTCTTGGAATGATAATGGTTAAGTATTTATAAGCTTCTTTTTTTATTTATTTATTTTAGGAATGTTTTTCCTTTTTTTTATAAAAACAACAAGATACAATTACTTGTAACTTTTGCCTTTCTATATTTTCACTTCCTGTTTGTTGTTTTTGTTTGGTTTTAACTAATTACCACTTTTCTGTTTTGTTCTTTTTGAACGAAGCGTGGAATGAGGCGTGAATTTCTTAGTAATTATATTTTAATTATTTATCTTGGTAATGTTTTTAAAAATGCTTACTCTTTACAATTAAAAAAGAATAAAAGAAAAGGAAATTAAATACTGAAAACATATTGTAAATATAAATATATATATACATATCTAGCTGAATGTTGTAGTTGTTGTTACATTGTTAAGAGCCGTATACCATCTTAAAGCAAATATAAATCCCTTTCGTGTATATATTTAATTACCACTTGTATATAGTGCATACGCATCAGTGAACGACCAATTTATTCCGTATGTAACCGTGATATCAATTTGGTGCTTTTGTCTCTATTTATGGTGATTTTTTAAGACGTAAACGAATTATACTCTATGTGCTTATATAAAAAGCATTAAAAAGAAAGCTACCCAATGAGTTTTCTTTAATTTTAATGAAATTTTGATATGTGATAGGGGAGAAGAAAATAAAAGACGCGTATTTTGTTGCGTTTTCTTTAATTTTGATGAAATTTTGATATGTGATAGGGGAGCAGAAAATAAAAGACGCGTATTTTTTTGCGGCCTATTCTAACGTTTAAGTGCTAAAAACACGGGTAAAACAAGTTTCTACACTACTGGAAAAAAGTCGTAAAAATTTTAGTTGAAACTACTAAAAACTAGTTAAAAATGACATTAAAGAAAGAACTGCTGAAATTAGCAGATTATTTTTGCTAAATATTAGTAAGGTAGGGACAGCAAAACCAAAATTGTTAAATAAAAAAAAAAATAGAATAGAAAATAACAATTTATTTTTTTTTATTATTTATTTATTTGTGTTCTCATATCCTGTACAACAAGATTAAATCTTATAATTAAAGTACAGGAAAGCAGTTTGTGAAAAACAGATATTGCAAAATATTTAAAGGAAAACTTAAAATTAAAATTACACTAAATAGGCTTAAGAAACGTAAACTATCTAAAAATCACAAATTGTTGCAAAAATAAATATTTTAATTAGACTATCAAATTTTCAATATTGTCGAAAACAAAAATTAATTCTGTGTAAAAAATTTAAATAGAAATTGTTTGAAGTTGTTTGCGTTGCTGTTGAGTTGTTGATTGGATGGAAGATCTCTCCAAAGACGTGCGGCATTTACGAAGAAGTGCATTCTGACACATGATAACTATGTTCAGGTATAATTTAACCTACTAAAATTAACAAAATTTTTTGCTAAAATTAGTAGACTAAAAAATAATAAAATTTTGTTTATTTATTTTTCAAAGTTTTTTTTAGATGTCTTTAATGCAAATAAAAATATGGCCTTCTAAAATCAGCAATTTATTCTTTTTTAGCAAAAATTTCTGTTGAATTTAGCAGAATATACTGCTGTTTGCATTAAACTAAATTTAACTTAAAAATAGCAAAAATGTTGCAGATATAACAGTTTGTTTTACTATTTTTAGTCTAATAATATTTAGCAAAATTTACTGCAGATTTAAAAGTATAATTTGACATTTTCAATTAACTAAAAGTTAACGCAAATACATATAACTAAAATTTTGTAAATTTTTCAAAAAAATATGGTAATTTCAGCAGTTTTTTCTACAAGGTCATTTTTAACTAATTCTTATTTAGTAGCTTTTTCTGCGATTTTTACAGGTTTATTTCTATGAGTGTCTACAAATCTGCTAATTGAAAAGATTTGTTGAATAACAAAAAAAGTTGTACTCTTTCGAATATGTTCCAAAGCTTTCATTTGATACCCATTTTATCATATATCTTGAAAATTAAAAACTAAAAGTTGGGTAATTTTTGACCCCACTCTGTAATCCCTAAAAAGTTGGGCCGGTTAAAAATACGTGCATATTAGACCGACTTACCTTATATGGACAAAAAAAAATATTAAAAAAGAGCCTCCCTCGAAAATACCTTGGTTTGTTTTATGATGATTCCAAAAATATTTCGGGTCTAGCAGTGGCATCTCACGAGCTGGAGCATTTTTAAAAAAGCTCTTCTTTTTAGTTTTTGCAAGAATATTGCATTTTAACTAAAGATAACATACACATTATGAGTATCATATGAAAGGGTTTTTCAAGGCGTTTCCAACGGTATATATAACATGTCCAATAGACCATACCACCTTACAGGCAAAAAAAAGTGCGCCGTAGGCTTTCGAATATAAAGTATTTTTGCAAGGCAATATTGAAATTTTTTTTGCCGAACGTAGGGGTCGCCGTTTTAAATTTTTCGTTATATCTTTGGCATTTACAGTCGACTCTTAAATTATGATATAATATATCGATGTTTTTCTCTCGAGGAGACCAGTGTTTTGCTGCAAAGGAAAAATCCAATGAAAAAAATTAAAAAAAAAACGATAATGATTTTTTGGTGCCCTCGAGACAAAAACATGGATATATCACACTTAAGATCCGACTGTAAATGCCAAAGATATAACGAAATTGGGTCTGCACCCAATTTTTATAATAATTAAAATGTGACTCAACTCAAAAAATACCCTACGCGCTTTTTTGGCGGCATAGCCTTTTTCGCGAATTAAACAAAAAATAGAAAAAGTGTAACAATCTCATAACTCAATATGCTATGTATGTAAAATAAAAAAAACTCAACTTTTTTAATTCGCTGAAAAATGTTACCCACCTGTAGATTGGAGTAACTCAAAAATTTTGCCTAAATTGGTTCAAAACTACAGATTTTCTCCACACGGTGATGATGTATTTCCCAAAAGAAAAGATTCGACATATTGCCCTGTTTAGGACAAAGTATTTCCATTCTATTGAATCGCTGGGAAAATTCATATTTTCGGGCATATTTCTTTATTAGTGTATATTTGTATTTTATAATACAAATTTAAGGTGCCTATTTTCAAATTTTTTAGTGCATGAAAATCACAGCTCTGTTTAGTTGAGACACTAGAGCTTTAACTGTGAGAACATAATTTCGGACGTCTCAATAAAAATTTGGCTGTTTCAATCGAAATATTCGATTTTCAGAAAATTCAGTCGCCAGCACAAATCTGTTTCCTGGTTGTATATATATTATTTTTTTTATGTACATATCTACGTTATAACCAAATAATTTATGATTTTTATCACTGAAAATTTTGCATCATCAACATATAAAATTATATTCAATATGTTCGTCGATGATGTTGATTGTTTTTTGTTTTTTTTTTGTTGTTTGTTAATCCTATAAATCTGAAAAACATATTATGTTTAATAAGGATGCTTCATAATCATAATGAAATTAAATGATAATCTTTTGCCATAAAGGTTGTTGTTTATTGGCATGTTGTTAAATGTATACATAAATTAAAATATAAATATATATATAACAGGGTGTCCCAGTGTTTGGCAAATTTGTGATTCGCGTTAACTATTAGCACTTAAACGATGGTTAATTTTAAACTGATTATAAGAAAAACAACTAAAATATTTTTGGGGGTAGTACTGTAATGCACTTCTACCAACTTTTAAAGTTTGACATTACAAAACAACTGTTATTTAGGAAAGCAACTAACGTAAAGTACTGTAATTTCGTAACAGTTGTTTAAAGCAATTATTTTAACTATCAGAATAAACAACTACCAAAACAGTATTTTTACTGCAAACTGTTTGTAAACTTTTTGTTAGTTATTTAAAAAATAAAAATTTCTTTGAATATTAAAAATTCTTTTAGTAGCTTTGAGGTTAAGAGGAAGAATAAACCTTTTTTTTAAAGTTATAAACAAATTTATTAGCAAATCAGACTAGATCTAGTTTCTGCCTTTTTTTATTAAGGACAGGCTTCATCAGTGATTTTCCATTAAATTGTATTATTGTTTATATTTTATTGTCAGATTGCCTGTATATGATAATTTTGTCGGCTGTAGGGATCAAACCCGTGCATGCCTACATTACAAACGTAACTATATTAAAGTTCGACAGCTTAGCCATCTAAACCAAAGTAAGTCCTTGAATGTAGTGTGGCTAATTCATAGTTTTTTTCCTATTCAGCTTTCTGTTATTGTTTTTACTCTCAGAAGTGATCAAACAGACACACAAACATTCTACTTTAGATTTTATGTTTATCTTCTTATCTCCTCCTTGTCACCTTTTTCGCAAATGTTTTCTAAGTTAGGTAATATTTGCTATTATTGATGTATTCCTAGTTCGCAACCCATTTTTTCAGTTGTTCTAAAATTTTTGTATTAAAAATTTATCAATTAATTTTACGACCTTAGTTATTTTTAATGCATTTTTTAGTTATTTTTCAACAGTTAAAAATAACATTTGTAGTTATTTTAAATGTAAATGCCATTGTCGCCTTTTTATACCTTTGTTTTAACTGTCATTTTCAGTAGATTATACCGACAAACTTTTTCGAGTGTAGCTAAAGCGATTTAAATTTCCGGACACCCTAATGTACAATCACTACAATTTGTATGTACGTATTAAACATACGTACATGCAAGCATAATTGTTTTTAAATTTATTTATATTTTAATTGTCATAACCTTAAAATCAAATCAAATAAATAAGAAATTATATAAAAAACTTTCTCCATGTTTTACATTTTATATCGAAGCATTTTTGTTGTTCTAAAACAAAATATAAATTCATATGATTCAGATAATTTTTCTTTTCTTTATTTTATTTTTTTCTTATAAATTTATGTTCATTTCTATTTTACAATGAAGCTGTCAATCCATCACTTACATTTCATTTAACATTTGTATAGGAAAAGAGAAAGAAGAAATCAATTTTAATAACTAAATATAAATAAAACTTTTTAATAATACTTTTAAACAATCCTATAGCCGAACTAATACGTTCAACTATCTATATTTAAATATTTTTTTATTCACAGATATCCATACACAAGTGTTTTGATCATGGTTGGCAAGCACTAACCCTAAAATAAACTAAGGCTGAGCAAAAACTACCTATTTAGTGTTTGGCTGTTGCTATTTTTTACTTGCAAAAACAAGCAAAAACTAGTTTTGTATGAAAATTCAATGTAAAATAACGATAACGAAATAATTTTCAAATATCGTTAATCATTATCACTATCACAATCATAATCATCAGTTTCCAACCCTGGTTGTGATAAATAAAAATAAAGTTATTCCTAAGATAAAATTGAAAAAAGTAATGTTTTTTGTTATTATTGTTGTTGTTGCCTGTTACTAAATAGTTAGAAAATAAAATTCAAACCACTTTTTCAATAAATATTTTTTTTTAAATTTTATTTTTGGGTATTTTGTTTCCAAGGGAATTTGTAATATGCATATATGAACTATTTGTCTTGAAATTGGCGTAAGTCTACTTTTGGTCGCAATCGAGATAAGTCCAGTTTTGGCCGAAATAAGATTTAATTATCAAGAAAAGAATAATTCGAAAAAAGTAAAAAAAACCATTACAAGCAGAGCTTTGAAGAATTAATTCCTTAATTCAATTTTTCAATTCTGAATTAAAAATTCGATGAATTAATTCACAAAGCACCATATATTGAATGGAATTAATTCATATTTGTTTTCGTTCGATTTATTTTGTTACGAATTAATTCAATTGCTATAGTTCTTTTTATTAAATCAAATGAATTAATTCACTGGTGAACGCGTTCAATATTATAAATCGAACGGCAAAAAAGTGAATTAATTCCTTACTGAATTTATTCACCACTGAATTCATTCAACTTCATTTTCATTCAGTAAATTAAAAAAAAAATAATAAAATTACATTCAGTGAATTAAAAAAAATAAAATTACGTTCAGTGAATTCAAAAACAAAAATACGTTCATTGAACTCAAAGCCTGTTTTCTGGCGTTCAGTAGAAGAAAACATTTATTTACAAATAAAATTTGCAACTAAGCAATTTTACAGAGTTTGCTAGTGAAAATAAACAAATTACATATATATGAAGTGTTAGAGAAACCCGATGCACTTTATCAACCTACATGATTAAAAAATAAAGCCTTTTAAAGCCTTTTAAAAATAAAAACTTTACAGATATAGATGAATTTGGAAAAAATATAACTATTAATTTTTCAAACTTATGCTTCCCAGTAAAATGTAGATGCTTCACTATGACGTATTTCATTTATACGTTTTTACAATACAATGTTTTCTTCTACTGAACGGCAGAAAACAGGCTTTTAATTCAGCATACGTAATTTTTGTTTTTCAATTAAGTGAACGTAATTTTTTTTTCAATTCAGTGAACGTATTTTTTTCTTTTTTAATTCACTGAACGTAATTTAATTTTTTTTAATTCACTGAACGTAATTTTTTTATTTAAT
Source organism: Leucophora obtusa (assembly GCA_949987735.1). Taxonomy (NCBI): domain Eukaryota; kingdom Metazoa; phylum Arthropoda; class Insecta; order Diptera; family Anthomyiidae; genus Leucophora; species Leucophora obtusa. Next base: position 1,318,412 of record OX465297.1, read on the forward strand.
TCACTGAATGTAATTTTATTTTTGAATTCAGTGGTGAATTAATTCAGTAAGGAATTAATTCACTTTTTTTCCCGTTCGATTTATAAAATTGAACGCGTTCACCAGTGAATTAATTCATTTGATTTAATAAAGAGAACTATTGCAATGGAATTAATTCTTTGAATTTATTGTTTGATGAACACGTTCAGTTAAACGAATTCAGTGAATTACTTAAGAAAAGGAATTCATTCAATTCTAAAGAAAATTGAATTCGATTGGTAGTGAATTCATCCAAAAAATAATTAATTCTTCAAAGCTCTGATTACAAGAAAGGTCTGTGGATTGGTTCACTCCGATTTTGAAGAAATTTGTGTTGTAGAGGAGAGAAAATTAATGAACACATATTTAATTATCGGCCCAATGTCATATTTAGGGGGTGAAAATTCACTAATATTGTTGTATGGGAGCACGTCTGAAATTTACAAAATTTAAAGTTATTTGTGTCTAACTTAGCGCACTACTTAAATATTTTCGACAAAAATTGTTTGAAAGCAGAAAGGTACTAAATTATGTTTTCTAGCGATGTAATACAATTGCTTAGATAAAAAACGACATGGTAATTAAAATTTAGGGTGGTGGAGTAAGGTATACACTTTTACCGCAATTTAAAGCAAAACCTTTTATATTTCGTTAAAAATGGACTTACCCCATTTTGAAAATAAAAAGTTCATATAGTTTTGTGCTCTTATATCTAAAGTACGAGTATGTCTCTACAAACGTTACTTATACCCATGCATGCTTTTTCCTCTACATATGTATATTTGTTAATATTAGATAGAAATGGAAAAAAAAACTTAAGTTCAAGTACAGTTAAGAAAAAGTGATTGAATTTTGTATGCACGACGTGTTTTGGCCTTTATAATTCTACATAATATTAAAATCCCCATTATAACGTCATCCTTGTTGCCACACGATCCTTACCTTCTTTTTGATAGCATGCATCATTTGGTATTTTTTTTTGCCTTTTTTTTTTGGTATGGTTATATCCATGTGGTTTAAGTTAATACCCAGTAAACATAGAAAATCTAGATAAAAGTTTTCAGAATTTCCTAAGAAGACAATGCTAAAAATAAACTTTGTCATTTCATTTCTAGGAACAAGGCCGGATAACACAATACCCCGTTATGGTTTAACCTAAAGTTAAATTCAAAATTTATATGGTAAACAACAACAAATGGGTCAGTTAAAGCATAGTTGGGATTTTTACATTGGCAATTCAATTTCATTACCAATAGTTGACTAATGTTGTGGAACAGCCACAGGGTGACCCATTTTTTCAATTTATGTGATAGTAGAAATTAATGCACTTTGATAATACGTATACGAATTTCGTTGCACGTTTTATTCCATTCCAATGTTCCAATCCATTATCGGAGTGTGTTAATTTGTATTATCACGTATTTTTTTAAAAACAAAAATTAAAAATACTTAAAAATAGATCCCTTGGGAGCTCTCCCGGATCTGGCCAATTTAAAACCAGTACAATTCATCAATTAAATCAGACCACGTAAAATCATTATCTTAGTACAGTTTGTTTTAACGTCATATAGACAGCTGCAATCAATATTGCAATTAATATGCATTTTATCAATTTTAATTTAGTAGGTTTGAGGTTAAGAAGAAGAATGAACATTTTTCTCTAAAAATTATAAACACATTAATTTTCAAATCCGACTATTTTGGAAGATGGAAAAACTAATTGTGATAATTTTTTTTCTTTTTTGATATTTTAAATGTTAAATGACGCTCCTATACGAGAACAATAGATTCTCATGAGTTAATCTAAAAAATATTTCTAGAAATACTAAAAACGTGTTTGATTCTTTTTATGTATTGGGTAAAAACGTATGTACGCTAGAGGAAAAAAATAGTTAAAAGTCTATTAAACTAGTTGTAATTGAATTTAATTATCCTGGAAAAATTTTCTTAACGAAGGTCCTTTGTTGTTGATTTGTATACAATTTTTTAATATTTTCTTTAGTTTTATAGTATAGTTAAGCTGTGTTTTTCGACTTAACTATATCCGTTAACTTATAAAAAACTCAAAGTGCATAAAAACTTTAGACGAAAACTAAAAAAAAATAGATTTCGTATGCACGTTAACTTTTAGCGTGAATAATTATCGATGTTGAAAAATCAACATTTGTACATTTTCACACCTATCGTAACTTCTTCGCGTTACTCTACAAAATTTTGCTGACCTACGTTCGATTATACTGAAACTATCATAAACACCAACTATTTAAAATAGTTTTATACTTCAATCAGTTTAAAGTAGATTTGCTTTAAATACTTAACGCTGATAGGCATGAGCGAAAACACAGCTTTAGTTCAGTATGACCCCCCCAGTGTAATAAATTTTTGTTTATTAAGAATTGATTTATAGACCAACCATTTCTTTGGTGTTGCCGTTATTGTGCGATCTTTGGCAAGTTAGTGTCAAAAGGGCAAATCTGACAACACATAACCGACCATCGCCCACGGTTTGCCAATACTGTGTCGATTGTGTTTTTCTCTCTGGGTGTTAAGAAAATTTGTGAAAATTGGCGATATAGCGAAATTTATCAGCCTTTTAAAAATCAAAAATATGTTTAATAAAATTGTCAATATCTTTAAATTTATATTATTTATTTATAAATTTAGAGCTGCATCGAAAAATGGTTTCTTTAAATTGCCTTTACTAAGAATTTCAGTTTTACTAATGTTTGCTTCTTTGCTGCTTATTTGTTTGTACCAACTTTTCTTTTTTGGGTGTACAAAACTTCTATTTACACATTAACCCAGCTTGAGATATTAAATATTGACCAGATATTTTAACTTTTTGGTTTTCTTAACTTAAATAACAGTTTTCCTGGTACTTACGTGCAGCATAGAGGTTTAACAATTATTATATGTATATAAGAATATAGAGATTTTTGCATAAAACCTTAAAAAATATTTTAAAAAACATGAATGAATAAAGTAAGAAAACGTACAGTTTTATCTGATTAGATAAATATCTTGAGGTCAAGTTTTAAACACACGTGTACTGAGTATTAAAAAGAAAAAATTAAAAAAAAACATGAAATTTTTATATAACACGTAAATGGATAGAGGAAAAAAATAATCTTTACATATTACATATATATCGTATAATACACTTCAAATGCAGCTTAACATTATTAAATCCTCACACTTTATGGTAGAGAATGTATTATGATAGAAAATAAACATGGTTTCCTTTCATCTGACTTCTTATATACAGTTACCAAAGAGGAAAAAATGAAAATACAATTTTTTTAAACTTTAGTCAATATTTAGCATGTAGATTTTGCTTTAAAATAATTTGTGATTAAGTTTTCAAAAGAGAATGGTAAGATTTTAGTGCTGATGGTTATAGGAGCTTGATGAAGGTCTGATATACCTCATGAATGAATAATTTTTTTCTTTTGAAACGTATCGAGCAGTTTATTTAAGGTTATAGCTTTTTTCAATACATACATTATATATTTGCTACTTAAATAGAGATGTTTATTGTTTGAATTTTAAATTTATTTGTACATAAAACTGTGGTATTTTTATATAAAAATTTATCATAAATACACTTACAATTTTTTAATTAAAATTAAATAAAATAAGTAAATTTGTTTATCTTTAAGAAATTATTTGTTCAATCTTATAATGATGTAAATTCACATTTTTTCAGACGACCTAAAAACTGTTTCTTCAATATTGCAAAGAATCAAAAGTATGCAATGAAAAAAGTTCCGATATTATATTATATAGCCATTAAGATTCTTCCAAATCGTAAGAAGAAACAAGACGTAGTCCGATTGTGTCTCCTCAAGTCCCGATCGTTGTATATAGACTACAGCAGCCCCTTCAGCGAAATTGAATGACGTTTAGAGACTTTACAAAATGAAAGTTTTTTTTAAAGATTTTGTATGGAAATTTACATACAAATTAAAAAAAAAAGTTTAAATCGAATTTGTTAAAACTTCAAACAATGTCGTTCAGGAACTCTGCATAGGTAAATTTTGAATCACAATTTTATAGACTCGTACTTTACGAATAAGAATTAATTTTTTTAAAAATTGTTAACTGTTTTCGACGCATTCGCGGCTTTTATAATTTTAAAAGATATGGTCATATATGATTATATATGACACATATGTCATATATGATTATATATGACATATATAAGAGCATACTTGATAATATATGATCATATACCTTCAAAATTTCGGATCATATATGAGATCATGTATGGATATATATTTAACAATGCATGATCTTATATAAGACCATATGTGATCATGTATGTTAATTAATAAATATTTAAATTTTCACTTGTGATATGAATTTAATTCTCTTTTCTGAAGCTATAATTTAAAATTAATTAATTCCACTGTGCTCGAATCGCAGATATTTTCTTCCGACATGCGGGGCGCCCAGTGGGAAAAAATAATTACGCTACGCTTAATCCAGTGGTTTTAGCCGTTTTTCTAGATTAGCTCTTAAAAAAAAGATATTTGAATATGAAAATTATGGCTCCAAGAACCCCAGATCACGCGATTTTTTAATTTGTTTATCATAAATTTTTAGCTAGGTTGTTGTTCACTCTCCCAAGTAGCTTTGTGTTAAAAATAATCAAATCAATAATCTGGCGGTTTAAAAGTTGTTACCTCAATGCCAAATATATAGTATAAATATTATCGCTATCAGCAGAAAGAGCATTCGAGGGTTAACTGATACAATACTTTATTTCAAAGTACCCAGTGAGAAAAATACAAACGGGAAAGCGATTGCTCTACCCTGTGAGCTCAAGAGACATATGATATTTGATGGCTAAACACATAAATGAGTGACAATAGCTAAACAACTACTGGCTGTGCCAAAATGCTGGTACTGGCAAGCAATTTTTTGTAACTAGTATGCCAGCGTTGGGAGGGCTAAAAAAAAGTTGGTCATGAAGGAGCTTTCCCACAAACAAAAAAATTGATTTTATAAAACAAAAAAAATTTAAATAAAAAAAAATCCAAAAAGAATTTTTTGCTTGCAACCGGATTTGAACTCGGAACCTTGTGACTACAAACCTTTTTTCACGAAGCGTCAGCATTTGTATAAAATCATTGGTCTACCAGTGAATTGATTTTTGTACCACTGGTAGCATTGGCTAGGTAGCACTGGATAACCACTGGTTGCAAACCTTGGCATATCACTCTAAGCCAATTCTTTGCCAGTGGTTTTTTTATAAACCACCGAAATTTTTGTAAAACAAATACTGGTAAAACGCTTTTGGCAAACGCTGGCAAAGCGTCCCAAATGAGTGTTCTGCCAGTCATTTATTTTTAACACCGTGGTTACCCAGTGGTATGCCAGTGCTTGATTTTTTGTACCACTGGCGATTTCTGACTGGGTAGTTTCATTTTGTTTTGTTTTCTCTTGTCATTTACGTTAACAATTTTATATAAAAACACATACATACAGATATTCAATTGCTACATATCACGTACAGAAAATAACGTGTGATATGTGGCTACAAAAGTGTTATTTTCCTCTGAAAATCTTAATATGTACATATGTATATAACATATACAGTAGTGGACTAAAATGGATACATTAATTCAAGATTTTTCGAAAATTGTTATAATTTTTATTTTATTATAGAAACTTAAATAATTTTTTTTAAAGCATAAAACTGAAACATTCTTCTTCAATAAAAACCTAAATACAGTAGACTATATCATTAAGTTAATGAAAAAAATAATTGCAAATTGTGACCGCTTTTATCCAGTATTGTTCATATTTGAAATTTTCGGCAAGTTCTTTCTTTAATATTTTGTCGAAAGTCCTTTGTTCTTTAAAACAGATTTTATGCGAGAAGGAATGCTTTCCACGAGATTTTTAATAGTTTGAGGTGTAATATTAGCCCATTCCGCTGAAACTCCTGACCAAAGATCATCTAAGTTGGTCGGTGCTCGTTCGCATTGGGAGAGTCTTCTTTTGACAATTACCCACCAATTCTCGATGGGATTCAAATCGGCGCTCTTACCTGGCCACTTCAAAAACTGGAAAAACTAGACTTGGATATCACAAATTGAACAAAAGTTATTAATACAGCTTTAAAAATATTCAAATATGTATCCACTTTAGTGCACTACTGTATGTATATATTTTTTGGTTTCTGCTTTTAGTACAGATATGTTGTACGAATTGTTTTTGCAGCGTTAATCTTTAAATACACTGTCAAAAATGTAAGCAACCACAAACTATGGGTTTCTTTTAATAAACACTAACAACGATACAAATCCTTATCAATATGTAGGTGTACATTAGGGTGGCCCAATATATAGAATTCTTGTGAATCAAGTGAAGTAATAATTATAACGATGTGTATTAATGAGTTCAATACGGGAAAAAGAAGCAAACAAATTTTTGCAGGAAACTTTAGTTCTTCATAATTGGTATTGCTACACAGAGGAAAACAAATCATAGTTAAACCAACTATGATAATATATGCAAATTAACATCATTTTTAAATTAAGTATAAATCTTATTAAAGTAAATATTCCAGTTAGAATAAACTTTTTCGTACTTAAATTATTATATCAACATTTAAGATTTTATTTTCTTATTTTAGAAACTTATTTGTAGAAACTTATTTAAATTAAAAAAAAAACAAGTTTAGTTTGATTTCAAAGCTGTTCTATGCCATTTAATGTTGTTTCCGCTGGATTAAAAAAAATCGTTTTTCTGTGTGTATAAAAAAAGCATACACAAGTTTTTCATTGAGTAACTTTATTCCATGCCAACCATGGAGTAACGTTAATCAATCAGCTCACTAATTTTTAGCACAACAATTTTGCTGACATTAGCAATTTTTCTGCTCGCAGCCCGCTGATTAAAAATTTGGTGAGTCAGCAAATATTTTGCTGACTTTACTGACTTTGTTTTTTGAGTGTACTTACAAAAAAAAATTTTTTTCTGGCATATGATAAACTTTAAAGCCCTGTAGAGTTCTAAAGCAAGATCCAATTTTTTTTATTAATGCTCCTTTATTCAACTTAAAATTAAGCATCGTTTGAGTATTAATATTTAGCTCGATTCGAGACACCCTAATGTATGTATATGTAAACTTTAACTGTTTCTTTATTTATTCTTTTATTTTATTTATTTTCTATTATTTGCTCTCCATTGAATTTTGTAACACGTCTCAATTTGTTGCTGTATTTCTCGATGTATTTTGTTTCAAGGACCAAATACATACATGCATAATTTTTATTATATTTTTCATGAGAAATTTAAACAAAACAATTTGATTTCTTCGTAGTATTGGTTTGGGTTTAACGGTTTGACAGTAAAAATTTGTACTGTCTGGCTGTATTTTTATTACAATTAACATATATAGTGAAATGTCAAATTCAACAGATATTTCAATCCACATTTGAATGTTTCGCTCGAATTATGGTATAAACTAGAGATGGGCACGTGAGCAAAATTTTGCGTGATCCCTAGTATAAACATCAACTTTTTGAAAACGAGTTTTTTGCATAATAACCCATTTGAACCATAACTACAATTACTTGTGAAGAAATATTGTCAAAATTTTTAATGTATTTTTTATCGGGAATTTTTCAAAAAGTATATTTTCGCAGTTCACGAAAGGTATTAAATTGAAATATCACAATTTTATTTTTAAGACTGCGCAAGATTAATTAAAATAATTTAACTAATATTGTTGAAATTTGCAAATAATGCATTCGAATATCTAAAAAACAATTAAACATTTTTAAAAACAAGTGAACAAAACAATAATCGGTCAAGCCCGACCAAGAACACCATAGCAAAAATTGGGTCATATTCCTTTTGAAAGTTGGGGGCAAAAGGCATATATAAGGCAATATAAAGAAATTCAAGTCAAATGTCCACAAACACTACTCCCTGTCTTTTCCCTCCCATATCTTTTTTTTCTAGTTTTAACATAATGCATTATATTGCAGTTAATTTAATTCATCTGCATTTTATTTGATTTTATGTGCTTTACCTTAAAAACACCCTTTTATCATTTTAACAATCTTAAAAGAATTTTAACAGTCTAAGCTGTTGTAGCTATAATTATAAATTTTCTATTAATAATAAATTTTCGAAATGTATCCGTTGGTATACACAAAATGTCTCTAAACTAGTGTTATTTATAATAATACTCATATTTTCATTAGGTTTAATCAAATTTTTTGCCAAAGTAGCTACAACATAATACACGTACATACATTGTTTTCATTGGTAGCATTCGGCAGAGAAACCTTAAACTGATACCGGTGACTTGTTACGCTTTGTGATTACTTACTCTGCCGAACGATGTTTTTTTGTTTTGTTTTTAAAAAAACTTTTTCTATAGTTTCCTTTTATTTTTTAAAATTTTTGTTTTCGAATTATATTTGTATGTTTTTATTTGTCATTCTTACAAAACAATTTTTATTGTAAATGAACAACAACAAATGTATCACTATTTGATCAAAAGTAGCAAACATTTTTTACGCTACCAAAATGTGACAGCGCTACCTGAGCGCTCAGACTGAGCGAATAGTGACCAGCCGTTCAGCAGATAGTTGTACAACTGTTGTAGAACTGTTGTCTATTATGTTGTATCTGCCGAACGCACCCATTGTTAAATACATTTAGTACACGCAGAAAATAAATTGGTTGGAATTCTATCGGAACCAACGAAATATTTTCATCATTCAATAATTTTAATTGCAGTTATTTAAAATTCATCATCAGGAAAGTTATATTTATTTGTGAACAAAAAATATATATGATGAACCAAAACACTGTCACATTATCCAAAATATTGGCTTTTCTAACCAATATTGAAATATTACTAACTTCCACATTACCTTCAATACCAACAACCACCAATTTATCGAAGATTTAGTCATTTGAATAAAATATCGGCAGCAACAATTTAGTATCAGTTGTGTTTCAATAAAATCGATCCCTCTATCCAAAGTATTAGTTTTTCCAATCAATTTAAATTTTTTTTTTTAACTTTAGTAGCTTTAATCATTAATTTCCATTATTTTGGTAATTGTAATAATATATTGAGACAAGGAACAGAAATTTTATTTATCATAATACAATTTTGGAATCTATCATATTTTTTCGTTTAATACATATGCGTGTTTAAATTCTAAGTTAGACAACAACTAAACGTAAGTATCTGTGGCGCAGGAGGTAGAGACACAGCCTTATAGCCTTAGAGATTTGAGTTCAAACCTCAACCAAGGCATTACTTTTTTTTTTAATAATTTTTTTATTGATTCAAATTAAAAGACACAATTGATTTTCTGTTGTGAATATAATTTTATTCAAAAACAAAATATTCAAATTTTCAACCTGAAGAAATTCAAATTTGAATTTGAAAAGCAATGGGCTGACAAACGGAAGGTCGCCGGTTCAATCCCAGTTCGCGATATAAATTTTTTTAATTTTTTTTTTTATTCAAATTAAAAGACACAACTGATTTTCTGTTGTTGATATAATTTTATTTATAGACAAAATATTCAAACCTGAAGAAATTCAAATTTGAAATTTGACTGAAAAAATTTAAATAGAGCTTAGCTTAGAGGGAAAGCAATGGGCTGACAAGGGGAGGGTCGGGGGTTCGATCCCAGTTAGCGACAAAAAAAATTTTAATTTTTAAATAAATTTTGTGGAACGTGCTTTTCTATTTATGGAATTTATAATCCACAAACACTAAAGTAATCTATTAACACAACAATAATTCAAAAATTGTAAATAAATTTCGGTAGTTACAATGGTATTAAAAATAAATAAAAGTGATTGTACCTGGAACTACAAAAATTCGGTTGGCGAAAAATTCGGTTGGAACTACGAATCTGTTTTCTGTGTGTAATTGTATACAAGATTGTTGTTTGAGTACCAAGATTCTTGGTAATCTACAGGCTATAAAATTTTTGTTTTGCAATTGGTCTCTTTGGTAATAATGGGGACATTCACATTATTGGTAAAATTTTACAATATAAATGTTAAGTTAAAGCTATCAACTGGCATATGACGTTTTATTGACATATTGTAAACATTGGAAACGACAGTTAAAATTCATATTAACTAACAACAAAAGCAAACTTTGTGAATGGCTGCTGTGTGTGTGAATCTATTTATACAATCAACACAAAAATAACGTGTGGAAATATGTGCATGGGCCTGTGTGTGTGAGAGATTATTGGTTATCAAGCACCAGTGTTGCCACCAGTAAAACAAAAAAATACACAGCAGTAGGTCAAAAATTATCCAAAACCGTATGAAATTACACAAAAAAATAATATTTTTTTAGTTTAAAATAATAGTTTTTTTTTAATTATGTGGCTCTTTTAACTCTCCTGTGCACAGTGGGGCAGAATCGAAATAATTTGTAAATAATTCAGCCACTTCTTACCGGCTGGTTGGATTGCTATGAAATGTCACAATGTCATAGAGTTAAGTTTTGAGACCGGAACCCATGGACGTAATAGGAGCTCGACCATTCATCTCCAAAGAAAGCCACCTCTAAAATGTGAAAATTTCGAAAGCTTGCCATTTTCCGATATATCTACAGATTTTAACACAAAATTATATGCGGCAGATAGTTGGCAAATGGTGTTTGAATTACAATCTTATAATATGTGCTAAATTTGGAGAAAATGGGTTAATATTTAGACACAGTTTACCTACAAAGGGCATATAAAAAGTCAATTATAAAGTGCCAGTTGTAATAAAAATAGCGCTTGCATGTTAACGAAGGCTGAATTAATCAATTACTTAAATATATTTAAATCTGCTCAACTGTGCTGCTTGTCTGATCAAAGCCCAGTAGCTGTTACAAAAACTTTGGAAATTACAAGTTTTTTTCAGTCATGAGAAATTCTTAATCATAATAAACCCAAATTTCTTTTGCTTAATTTCAAATGGTCTTGCCACCCAAGACAAAAATAAATATTTTGCATTCAGTTTGACAATAGTTTTCTAAAAAAAACTAACAAAATGTGGGGTTTATATACAAATAAAATATAAAACAAGATGTTTTACATCGTCTAATTAAATTGGCTTTCGTGTTGCAAAAATTTACAAAAATTCAGCAGGAACTGGAAATTTCTAGTAGATGTTACACAAACAAACTAATTTTATCTACTGTTGGACTTGAAAGCATAGCATGGAATTTAGTTAATTTTTCAGTAAAAAGCGAAATTACACAAAAACTACACAAAAATGTCATTATTCAAAAATTATCCAAGAAATGTGTAAACAGTCCCATTTTGGAATAATTATTCAAAAAGTGGCAACACTGCCAAGCACTGCACAATGGTGATATTTTAGAACACGGTCACACACACATTAACATTTTTATATACAAATAGACACAAGAATATTGTGTATTTGTTCGATGGGTTTGAATGACATTTGTTTAAAGCATTGCCATCAAACCATAACCACTACTACATACATATATTTTACATAGCCATATTTGTGTGTACATATATAGAATTGTGGAAATTTGATTTTAGCCACTGTGTGTAATTGCATGTGTAGACAATGTGTGCGTTTAGCAGATACTAATTTATACAAAACAGTTTCACAACAGTTGTAGAATTACTGGTGAACGACTTTATTACTGACAAGGGAACCCAGCAGAAATTCGGAAGCGGTAAAAATGATTGGTGCTTCTTTTTTGCTTCGTTTACTGCTTCTGAGGATTTATAGCTTTCAGTAGTGTATTAAAAAAGGCAATAGAGTTTTGTTTACCACACTTTATCGCTCTAACAAAGCACGAAAAAGTGACAATGATAACCGAATTTACTAGCTAAAAGCTGTGATTTCATGCCATTATTTGGAGCTATGATATAAGCGCATATCGGATATCAAAACAAGTGCTTTCACGCGAGCTATCTCGAACAAAAATCATGCCTTATATCAGCAATAATGCAAGCGCTACACTATTTTCTTTCCCTGACGAACCTGCTTCCAAGCAAGCAGTATTTTTTGCTGGGAAGCCTGCCAAAGCATACCTACACGCCGATTTGGAGAAAATTCAAATATAAGATAGACAAGGTAAGGGACTTCATGCAAATACAAATTCAGGGCAGCATACAAACTAAATATCTTTCTGAATTATGATTATATAGTCCACTTTTAGCTTTTTTCAAATATAACTTTCCCTCTTTTTTGCAATTCAAAGTCGATTATTCAACGTTGGCCTTGTCAACTTAATTGGAGTCGATTAATTCGAATCTGGAGAAAGAATGTGGTTACGACCAGAACAGGGACTTGTATTCACCAAAAAACTAGAAAATGTGCGCTATAAACTGAAAATTAAATTAAATTTTTAAAAGTAGACTTTTTTGCGAGTGAGCGTCATCCGACTTTAGGTTAATTTGGGTTCGATTAACTCGAATTTAGCAATAGAATGTGTTGAGTTATAGGCAAATTTTGGTTACGGAAAAATATTTGTTGGGCCGATTGGAATCCATTTTGTTTGTCAAATTCAGTGTTGCCAACAAATTTTCAAAATAAATGGCTAGATCAGACCCAAAATAGTTAGAAAATCACTAGATTTATAAACAGTGCAAGAATTTAGTGATTTTATCGCTAAATTGTTGAAAAAATGGTACTTAAAGGAGTTTTTTACTCAAAAATTTCTTTAATATGTTCACATGAAGTGTTATAAACTTTTCATTGAATAAATATTAGTATTGAAAATATTCAAAAGAGTGCATTCTACGGTCAAAAACTACATACCCATATTTTATCGAAATGTGTATTTTTTAGAAAGTTTTTTTTACTAAAATAGTTTAAGAAGTTGTTTTTTATAATAAAATAATATCAATATGCAAATTTTATAATATTTTTCAACATAAAACTCATTTTTAATAATTATATTACGGCTGACAGGACAATTTTTACCGCTAGGGGCTAAATAAAATAGCTAGATCTGACGAGAAAATCGCCGTTAAGTTAAATTTAAGGAAAAATCTAAAATTAAACAAAGAAATCACTGTTCGGCCCCTGAAAGTTTGGCCATAACTTTACAGCTAAACTACAGGATTTTCCTTTTATTTCCACTAAAAAAAAAATTTTCGAAATATTTTTTTCTTTCCACAAAAATTATTAGAAACAAAAATTTTGTTTTTGTTTAAAAATGATTTTTTTGCACAAAAACGCTTTTTAAATGAAAAAAAACGAAAATAATTTGAGTCAACCAGCGTTATTTAACATTAGAAAAATTGGGTCATGTTAACACCATGCTCGCAAATAGGTTAATTTTGATTTTTTTTTCTTTCTAAAATTTGGTGTTAACAGAGTTATTTCGATAACTTTCACGCAATTCCGCTAGAAACAACACAATGTTTTGATATACTTTCAGGAAATAATGGAAAAGTTTCAAAAATTTCAACTTTGACCTTGGTAAAGAAAGGGTTAACGCTATCGGGGTTTTACAACATTTTTTGCAAGTTTTCTGTAAAATATTCAGTTTATTTTAAAAAAGTGAAATATTTTAAAAATATTCTTTTAAGTAAAGAAAATCATTAAAGTATAACTTCTAAATTCGTTTTACGCCCCGATTTAAGCTGTACAAAAAGTAGCGTAAGGCTGTAGTAACTTGAAACTTTTTCTGCTATAAAAATAAGTAAATTTTAAATATTTTTGGCAAAACAACTTGCATCTACTTAAGTTTTTAAATTTGTTTCACAAAACAACTTAAGTCAAATAAGTTGTAAAATTCCATATAGTTTTTTTAGTGTTTCTATAATTTTTTTGATAAAACGACTTATTTATCTGAATTGTTATGAACAAAATAAATTTTCCGAATGGAATTCTTTTTTAAATTTGCAAAAAAACAGTTTTATGCAACAAGAAAGGAGTTTTTTTTTTAGCTCTGTTGTTAAAATATGTGCTTTTGCAGTTTGATATTCATTTGTGTTTCTCATTTTTTCTATTTTCGTTTCTATCTTTCGCTTTATCTTTATCTTTTTGGTACTATTTATTTTAATATTATTATTAGTAAGTAATATTTTCTTAATATGTATCTTTTTTGTGTATTTTTAGCTTCCGGGGAAGGAAATTTTGCTGCAAAGGAATTTTTCATATCATACGGATAAATGGTTTTAATTTCATAAATTGTTATCATAAATAAGCCTTTGCATCATCGTCATCATCATCATTATTTTAAGCAAAATTTTATGCCACATCATGATGAGTTGGAATAAATGAGTAAATAATATTCCAAACTTTTAAGGCAATCATTGTCTTTTTGTTTTGTTTTTTTCTTTTATTTGCACGTCCCTAATAATTAACCTTAGCTAAGTTTGTTAACCCTTTCATCCGGCGATTATGAATAAAAAACCACCTTTGCCAATAACGGCATTTATTGGCGGTCCACAAACAAATGCTGTTTCAATATCATCAAACAATCCCAACAGTACAACTAATTCATCCATGTGTTTTTCAACGCCAACGTCAAAAAGTGAAAAACAGCGTGATCACCATCAGGCAAATACGGGCAACACAGGTCTTTGCGGCTGCCACAAGGCTCCCAAATCACATTGCATATCGGCCACAGGTATATATTTAGTAATTAATTGGTTCTTTATGTTTAACTTTATACACAAACAGTACTCTATGGCTACACTCAAAATAATAGGTGTGTAATTAAATAAAAGTAAGATTTGTACATCCACAAAAATTTAAATTGAATTTTATGAAAAATTAGAAAAAAAAACAACAAGTTGGAAAATTGTGTAAGTCGATACAATAAAATTGATTTCGTGTACTTAAAATAGTGTGTACTTGTGTATAACAATTGTATATAAAATTAAAAAAATTTAAAATATTCCAAAATGTTTGCCTTCCTTACATGCCAATTTACTTGAATTACATTACAATTTAGCCATAACTTGGGTACAGTAAGTTAGGTAGTTTGTACACTCAAAAAAGTCTGCCAATAACTACAAGACAGTTGTTTGTGTAGCAAACAGTAGTTTTTAACTGTAATTTCAGTTGTTTTTCTACGAAAAAATACAATACAACTATTAAAACAGTTATTTTAATGCTTTACTAGACATTCAATTAATTCCATAAAACAAAAGGTTGAAAAAAAAAATGTGAAAATGAAATTTTTAAATTCCTGTTAAATTAAAAATTCACATGAACGATGTTGTAATATTTATTATCAGAGAAATTTGTTTTGAATATTATACAGTTAGGAGTCAGAAAAGTGGTTTGATATTAAAATGTAATAAAATTCAGAAAATGGTGTTTGTCGATTTGGCAGGTGAAGCATTAATTTAAAAAAACAACTGACGAATACTAATGTATTTTGTAACAGTTGCTTAGAACAATTACTTTTAATTCTATAATAAACAACTACCAAAATAGTATTATACAGTTGTTTTTGTTAGTTATTAAAAAATAAAAAATTTCATTGACTTTTTAAAAATTATTGTTTATTTTCAGTTTGCAAATAAAAATCAAAAAATTGTATTGTATCCTAAATGAATATATATATTTGTTCCTTTTACTCCTGCAAGGAGCATAGGGCCTAAATGAATGAAAACATAAAAATAACTGGAGAATCGTATTTTTAATTCAAATTTGAAGTAGGCTGAAGTAATCAAACATTTTTTGTAATTGAAAGAGAAAATGCTTTTTTTTTATTAAAATATACTTTTATAATATCAAAAAAAGTAACTGAAAAAAGCAGTAGTTTTTACCAATTTTGACAGTTGTTTTAAAATTTGTGTAGTAAAATTTGTTCAGTTCATTTTACGACATTTTTAGTTATTTTTAATGCAAATAACAAATTTTTTGTCATTTCAAAAGTAAATCCACTTAAAATATTTTGTGATTTTAAAAACAATTCAGATTTCACTTGAAAACAGGACCACTTACATTCCATTAAATTCAACTTACATTTTCTTTTCTTTTTAACTGTTAATAAAATGAACCACAAATAAGTCAACACAACTAAAATTACTTACGAGTACATATATTTTCTTTAAAATCGAAATGACTAAATAAAATGAATGTTACATAAAATGACAGTTAAAACAAAGGTACATGCAGTTAAAAAGGCGACAAAGATATTTATATTTAAAATAACTGAAAACGTTGTTATTTTTAACTGTTGAAAAATAGCTAACAAATACTTTAAAAATAACTAACAATATAGAAAAAATAACTGACAAATATTTACTACAAACATTTTAAAACAACTGATAAAATGGGTAAAAACTACTATTTCTTTCAGTTAATTCTTTTGATATTATAAAAGTATATTAAAAAAAAAACACTTTTTTTCTTTCGATTACAAAAATTTTAAATTTGAAGTAAAAATTTGAAACGGTTCTCCAGTTATTATACTTTTATGCATTGCAGATACAATACAAGTTTCCGATTTTTATTTGCAAACTATGAATATATCAATAATAATAAATATTCACTAAACAGGAATTTTTAATTATGTAGGTTCGAGGTTAAACAGATTAACATTCAACGAAATTGAACAAAGTTTTTGATGTTCTAAATAACTAACAAAAATAACTGTTTACTTTAAAAATACTGTTTTTTTTGTTTATTATGATATTAGAAATAATGTAAGTTGTTTTCTTAAATAACTGTCATAGCAGTTGTTTTATATTCTTTATATTATTTGTTTTGTTAATGACTTACTAATGTAGTTAAAATTGACATTTCTTCTTCAAATGGCTACCTGGCTTAATTTAGCTAGTGTATGGGCTTAAACAATTTTCTAAAAATGCATTATTTCATAGAATTTTTGTTGATATTTTTGTAGATATAATAATTTTAACTGCAAAATTGCTCTAAACAGGCTAAATATCAGATTATTTCTGTTAAATTACAGACATATTGTTTTGAGTGTAGCCTATGGTTACTTAATGGGAAATTTGTTTAGTGTTTGTATGTGGGTTATTGACTTTTAACAATGAATTATTTACTTTCGAAAAGTACAAAAACTTTTCTTGACTAAATATTTTTATTTGTTGTTGTTTTTCATTTCTTCCTTTCCCTTTTTTTTGCCTATTAAGGAGTTTTAATATTAGTTCTTCTATATACCGCCATGGGTTCTATAATATTTGTAACGCTTGAGGGAGAACTCGATGACACAAGCTCACTAGAGACGGCTGTAGCTGCTTCAAAACCATACCCCCGTAACGAGTTAGCAAATGCGGAAATAAGATCGAGGTAAGTACCACCAGTCCAGTAATGGCCTGTTAGTTATTGTTCACAATAAGAATTGAAAACCAAATAGAAAAACATTTCCTACACAAGTGGCTTAGTTTTGTATGTTTTCCTTTTTTTTTTTTAGGAAAAGGGCAGTTATTGTCCTAGTTGTTAGGTTTTGTTATTAATATAAACAAGATTTTCCTTTGATACAATATGTATGAATTTTTTTGTATTCATTAAATTTTCATGTTTATAACTAAATAGTTTGATTATTTTTTCTATATTAAATTTAACTTAAATAAATATTTTTTTATTATTTTAATAATATTTAATTCAATATATATTTGTTTTTATTTACAAAGCTATTATAAAAAAGATATTATTGGGTTCATTAAACATTTATAATTAAAAATATTAAATAAACATGTTGATTAACTGTAATTTAATTTATATTTCTGTCATATGAAAAGTAAAAATTTTTTTATAGATTATTTTTTTTCAATTATAATAATTCTAATTGTTTACCTCAAATTAACATAATATTGTGTTTTATTAATACACTTTTTAATACACTTTAAAGCGGATTAGTGTCGCTCTTTAAAAGTGACAGGGATTTAACCCTAGAAGGCACATCTTATTTTGCATACACTAACAAGGAAGGTATCCTTATGGTATGGGTTCTCTCCGATCTTAATGAGATTTAGATATGTGATAGAGGAGAACAGAAAACAAAGTCAGGAATAACTATTGAAAATTTTGCTATTATTATGGGAAATTTAGCTATTTTGAGCCCTGCGGCATACATATTTTCCTAATTTTAGCTACTTCTCGCAGAAAACCCTACATCATATTCATACAATGCTTCATAAATATTTTGAAAACAAAAATAAAACTTACAAATATAATTGGAAAATTATGAATGTTTCTTTATATTCATGAAGTGATATTTTCCCGTATAGTTGTGACGGAAATAACTGCCAATGTCGATTGTTTCGTAAAAGATGAGCATTTCTTTAATTTTAAATGCATAAGTAGAAGTTTTAATTATTATAAAAGGACGAAAATTCTTAAATATACCTTTTTAACATTAATAGGATATTTTTCTAATTTTACGAACAACTTGGCTAAATAATTAGTAGGCTTAAAAATCACAAAACACTTTAAAATTTTCTAAATTTTTATTATAGTATTTAGAAAAAAAACAATCTGCTAATTTCAGCAGTTTTTTCGTCAAGGTTATTTTTAACTAATTTTTAGCATCTTTTTCTGAAATTTTTACAGATTTATTTCTATGCGTGTAGTTGTATTATTAACAAGAAAGTTTTGCACTAATTTTTGTAAACGATACAAATATTTTGCTGAGTGCATGGAATGAACGATTGAACTAAAAAAGGGATTTTATTCGTGAACTAGGTCTTTCGTTAAATTGAGTGAATATATATTTAATCCTTTAATTCCCAGTGGAACATAGGGCCGCATAAATAAGTGAATAGTTGAATTGATCTAGTTGGACACAGCTGATGTTATAACAGCTGATAAAAACAATTTACTCAATTTACAACAAGAAAAAAAGACTTGGTTTGTTCGTACAAGAAGAATAAAAATATTATTCTCTCATGATCCTCTTATTTACCCAATTTTCTAGCACGCTAAAGTTTTTTGGTAAAATTGGTGTCCGGCGGGACGCAGATATAATAAAGGGCGGATTATGGGACCGTTAACGTAAATGTGATATAACTGTACCGTGCCGTAGCTAAAAAGTACACTCATAGAATATCGTAACGACATTACTATTTAACATATATTTCATGTGGTTTTATATTTTATTCTAAATTTTTTCATTTATTTGTTAATTTTTATTTCTTATTTGTTGTTTTAATATATTTTCTTTATTCATTTTATATTTTTTCCGACTAAAATCATTCACCCGTTTCGATGACAGATAGAAAATTCTGATTTCAATAGAATAATCCGGCAAGTACGTTTACATTTGCGCGTTAGTAACCATTTGTATCATGTGGTTACGAAACAGCTGATTCGTTACAGTTACATTTACGGTTGGGTAACTCACCCCTAAGAATCATTTTTTATGCAGACTAATTAAAAAAAGAATAATCTCTTTTAAACTCTGCACGTAGTAAAGATTATTAACATACTACAAATTTAAGAGTTAACTAATTGTTCTTTGTTTTGTATACAATTTTTGAAATTGTCTTTTGTTAATAGTTAAGTTAAACCTACATTATGAGACCCACCGTAAAAGTCCAGAAATTTTAATAAATAAAGAAATGAAAAATGTCTTACCTTCAAAATATGTACATACAGCCCCCTACACCACCCTTCGTCTTTTAAATAACTTTTTAAACAATACCACACTTCACCACACTTTTTTATATTAAAGAAGAGGCCCGTGATTTTACTTGCATACTTTTTATTTTTATACTTATTTTCTTCTTCGCATTTTCTTTTTACTTTTTATATATTTTTTTTCTTAATTTTATTTATTTATACATATTTGATACAATAAATGAAAACATTTTAGTTCTTTACTTTTAATTTAATATGTATGTATGTATCATTTAACAATTTCACCACACTAGTCTACTCTACTAACAACAATACTGCAAAAACACGAACAACGATAACGTCAAAAGAAAAAAAAAAAAACAACAAAAAATAGCCACCATTAACTTAAACTGAGCCTCCACTAATTTTGCAAGAGTTTATATTCTTTTTTAACACTTATATTTGTTAGATATTAATTAATTAACAATATAATTTTATAAAATTATTATCACTTAACACTTTACTACTGTTTTCTATTAAATTTTTTCAATAATTTTATTGTTATTTGTAAAATTTAACGACGACACACAAAACGATCTATAAAACACCGGACATTGCAACTAAACTAAAAAATCATAATTTAGTAGTAGAAGAATTTTAGTACACAAAGTTGTATTTTGAGGGAGTTTAAAATAAATCAAACGGAAAATTTTAAATTTAAGCAGAAATATGTAATGTGTAATGTAAAACTATTTAATGGAAAGTAAATAAAATATATGATTGTTAAAAAACCTGTAAGGGGTATAAGAAAAATTAACAAATTTATATTAAATAATATGAACCATTATCTATGGGAAATTTTGAGGTGTCCTCACGTTTTCGCTCACAACTTTTCAACAACTGAACCGATTTTGTTAATTTTCAACACAAAATTGCTTGTGAAATTAGCAAACAATATGTGCGTTCCCGTACGTTACCGCGGGTACCCGCGGGAACCCAAAACAGCCCAAACAACAATTTACACGCAATTTTGAGTACGGGAACGCCTTTGGGCTAGTTTGTGTAACTTCGGTAAAGTACGGGAACAGACATAATATGAGTAGAAATGAAACGAATCGCCGTTAGAACAGACAGACATTTCCAAAGGCTATAAAATAAAATTCTGAACAAATATTGTGAAACCATTTTGGGGATTTGTTTGTGTTATAGTTTACTCGCATTTAACGTTGGAATTGTTGAGGTGCAAATTTAATGTTACGGGTGTGAAAAATCTTTAGTAAAGTTAAATGTTAACAATTTCGCTAGAGGTTTTGTTGGCTGCGTAGTTTTTTTTTATCAAACTTTATGAAAACATAGATCTAAGTATGCCTAAAGGCTCCATTTCTTTGCGTTCCGTGACGTTTCTGTAATGTGCCGTGCCGGATGGCTCTTTTGTGTAGTTAGTCTTTTCCGTAAGAACGTATCAGCTGTTTAATGTTGTTTTTCTTAGCAGAGATTTACGCCGACCAGAGTAATTGGCTGCGGTGGCTAATTAAATAAATTGCAGCGGCGGCTTAAAGCTGACAATGAGCCAAAAGCTGATAGGCTAGCCAACTTTAAGTTGACACATACAAAACATCGGCCCTATGCCCCTTGCAGGAGTAAAAGGAAAAAATATATATACAAAACATCGGCTTAATGGTAGAAAAAGAAAATTTAAAAAAAAATATTATTTTTAGATTTTTATCGTGTAAAAAAATTTTGATGGCGGCGGTGACAAAAATTAGACGGCGGCTCGGCTTAGCCGGTTTCAGCCAATCGTCGCAGATCTCAAAATATCAGCTGTGAACTCGCTGTCACTTATGCAGAACAAAAATTCTGTTTTCAAGACGTTCATCCGGCACGGAACGTTACGTTACAGACAAACTAATGACGCAAATGCTTTTTCATAGAACAAAAACAAATCAGCTGATTCGTCACGGCACGTTACGTACAAACTAATTATATAACTTGTAATGCTGGTAAAAATATGAGTAGATGGTATCGAGAATTTCTCTTTTTCCAAAATTTGTTGTCTAACTCACATGCCACTGTACTTGTGTGTACTTACGAAGTATATTGGCTTGTGGGCCTTTACAATGCGGCCATATCCTGGGTAAAGTAAGCTTATATGTAGGGTTTAAAAGTAGTCGAGGATTTTTGTAAGAACAACAACATAAAATCCCATCACTGTTGCCAATTTAGCTGCTTTCTCTTCAAATATAGCGATATATCAACGTATTTAGCGGGATAAAACATTTAGCTTTTAGCGAAAAAACTAGCGATGTTTTGAAAATCAGAGTTGACGTTTTCTTAGCTAAGTTGTTAAGTCTTCATTATTATTTAGCGATTATCGCAAACTTTTTAAGAAAAACTTGGAAAGTTCGACAAATTTAGCGATTTTGTTGCTAATTTTTTAAGGAGATTTTAAAAAATTCGGGAAATATAGCTTGTTTTTATAAATTTTTAAATAGATTTGGAAAAGTTCGTGAAATTTAGCGATTTATTGCTAATTTTTTTAGTGCTTATGCATAATAATTTGAAAATCTTATAACACGTTTATAAAATGAATTTTGTATAAAAAATTTGTTTTATAAGCCATTTTTAAATTTAAAAAGCGATTACGCATATGACCCTTTAAGTTTTTTATAATTCAACTGTTTTTTCTAGGGTTCTTTAGTTTGATTTAGCGATATTTTTAGTGAAAAAGTTGGCAACAGTGAAATCCATCAGCTGTTTTACTGTCGTCTACGAAACGATACGATACAATACCGAACAATGGAGGAAATTAGCAAAAAAAAATTTGCTGGATATTAGTTTTTGTCTACTAATAGACAAATAATAAATTGTTACGAGATTTTAGTTATATTTAATTTAAATTTAGAATGCAAATAAGAATTATTCTGCTAAAATCAGCAAAAATATTTGGTGAAAAATAGTGCCAATTTCGAAAAGGCATTAAAGATATTAAACCTCCTATAACTTCACAAAGCGTTTATGAATTGAGGGGTAAAAATACATATATAAAATAAAAATGATGAAAAATTGCACTTGTGAAAATAGTATTGAACAAAATATTGAATTGTAGCACACCTATTGCACTTGTTTAGCAAGTACTTTTATTGAAGAAAATAAGATACAATATCTCGCAGTGACAAAGTGGTGTTTTTATGCCAGTCAACTTCCTTCTCAAAGAATATCTTAGCGGTAGAGTGCTAGACTAGCAATCTTGAGGTCGTAAGTTCGATACCCGGTGACGGCAATAAAAAGATTTAATAAAAAGATATTACATATTTTCTTTCACGAAAATATTCTTTAAACTTTAAATATGACAGAAAACTGTTAGGCCGGATAACACAATGTACCGTTAATATTTAACCTTTAAGTAAAATTTAAAATTTATGTGGTAAACAACAACAAATGTGTCAGTTAAAATGTGTTAATGGGGGTTAGAGAACTATCTTAATTATCTATCAACTATTTTTATTTAACGACAAAAGTAATATATTTTTTTGAAATAAATTTTAATGTTATAAAATAGACAATTAAATGGTGCAATTAACTGTATAATTTGAATAAATTTTTATTGAAAAAAGAAAATAAAATATTATGAATATATTGTCAATCATTTGATTAATATCCCATTTTGTGTTTAATAAAATTCCAATATTTTTTTGCAAAAAGTGTTGTCAAAGACACGTAGGCATTTGATTTTTAATTAGTAGTAATTAAAATATAATTATTTTAATTAATCACATTTCAAATAGTCTACATAAACAATTGACAAAGTTTATTAAATATATTAAAGTTAACAAAGTTAAAGCTCCAAGTTAACAAGAAACTTAATATAAAATATATGGTGTCAAGAAACTGACTACAATATAAATGTTTATTTTGAAAAAATTCTTTGCATTTTACAGGAAATATAATTGTAAATTAGGTTGGAAATTAAAACATGAAAGAAAAAAAAAGATTTTAGCAAAGTAATAAAACTTTCTAAAATAAATGCATGACTGCACTTAAACAATGATGCTGTGCAACGAAAGACTGACAAGACAATACTAAAATTTAGTAGTTTCTCAAAGTAAGAGTACTTGAGTTGTTGTATATAATTTGATATATAAAGCCTTAATAATATTAGATATATTTACTATGTAAATTTGATGATGTTACTCTGACTGCTGACTCGAATTTGCCAACTTAAGAGTTGAATGCAAATTGTAGCTGGCCTTTTGTAATAGAAAAAAAACTAGGGATAACAAATATTTGACCCTGGCGATTAACCGGATTATTCGAAGAATGAATAAAACGGGTTAACTGGTTATTCGGGTCGTATAATGAAAAATAAATATTTTTTTCAAACAAAACCACAAAAACTTTTAATTAGTTAATCTTTAAAATAAAAATTGATTTTAGTCCTGCCTATAAAACTGGCCCTAATTTTTCTAAAATGTTTAAATTCTTTTTAATCGAGTAAATTATTGAATCTGCGCAAATTCTTAATTTTTTTTTTTTAGCAAATTCTTAATTCATGAAAATAAGAACGACTTAATTGAAAATTTTACTCCTAAGCATGGTTGGCAATTCGTGAAGTGAAAAGATGGCTAGATTATGGAGCAAAAGCCGCTATATATAGCTAAATTTGGAAAATGATGCTTAAACTCAATAATTTGAATGTAAACTATTGAAAATAATGACTTTTAACACGAATTTGATGAAAGTGATATATAAATTTTAATATTTTCCTAAATTCTGAAATATTTTCAATCAAACATCAAAAAATCATGATTCTAAATCGAATATATCTATAAACCAATATAAATTTTTCAAAAATGCCAAATTTTTGTAACAAAATTTTGAAAATCGTTACAGTTTTAGCACTTTTGTGTGAAATTAATAGAAAAAATTAAATGAAAAAAAAATGGCTGGGGAAAAATAAAATTCCTAAATCTTCCGACAAAATCTAACGATTTTTTATGCAAGCAAATAAAAAACATGGTTGGGATAACCATATTCGAAGAGCATCATATATTTTTTTTTGGTTTATTATTGCGACAATAATATTATAAAGTACCACTTTTGTCATAATATGATCCTTAAATTGTCACAATATGATTCGAAAATGATCCCAATATTATCATATTATAGTCTTGCATGTCATAATATGATCACTATAATATTTCCCCAGCATTCTCTTGAAGCTAAGTTAAAACGGTGTGCATGTTTTATTTTATTGAAATAGTAGATTTATTAATTTTATGACTAATTTACACATTTAAATTTAATTTTAGTTATCGCTTAATAAATAAAAATTAATTAAAAAAACATGTGAATCCAGCGCGTAGAAAAATATTGTTAGAAATACAATTTCAGAATTCATCCGAAATGATCATAACATGCTTCTAATGATCACAATACTTTCCTAAATATCATAATATTCTCCCAGTTATCATACTATGGTAATATAAAAAATGTTGTGATTATTTAGGATGATATTATGATCGTTAGGAACATATAATGATCATTCCTTGTACTTTTTACATTTTTACTAAATTTTTTATTTTTTTAATTTCGTACAAACCTAAAATCTGTCACACTCCTTATTTTAGATGCTCTTGAACAATTTTTTTACTTAAGTATAAAAAAAATTTCTCTTTGTATCATATTTTACTTAATTTATAACCTTTAACACTTTAATGCACAATAAACAATAATTTTATTTGAAGTCTGCTTGACAATCAACATTTTGCACAGACATTTTGGGTAAACCGAATTATTTCTTTCACAAATAATGTCACTATTAAAATGAATACCAGTAACTTGGTTTTCTATTTTTTATGTCTTTTTCTTTTAATAAGTATTATTTTGTTTGACTGAACTTCTTTTCACAAAATCTTAAACAAGAATAATGCTAACTGATGGATGACGCTCATAAAAAATAGACTGACCATCTTATAGTTTTCGAAATTATATGTACCAATGATTGTGAACATGATCTCTGTCAATTCAGATAATAATATGATTGTAATTCGAAGACAGAAATATGATTGTCTAGATAATATATGATTGTAGACGAGAGAATAATATGATAACCGAAAAACAGAGAGATTTGAACTACAAAATGATTATAGGCGGCCATATTATTTGTGAAGTATGATTAATAAATTAATAATGTGATTACAACAATTATACATGGCAGTAGGGAACCTAGTTTTGTAGCCGTCATCAAATGGCGACCGTATATTTTCTGTGCCTGTGTCTAGATGAAAATAAAATTGCTATATCTAGCCGGAAAATGGGTTAATTGGCAACCTTACTCCTAAGCCTTATACATAATTTAAAAAAGATTTTGATAGTAAGTTTAAAGTAAAGTAAAGAAATTGAGGAAATTTCGATAAAAAATAAGTAAAAAATTCAATAATAAAATTTTAACCGGTTAATCGACAATTTTTAATTGATTAATCGGTTTAAATAATTAGCTGAATTTCAAATGATTTGTTTCGATCTTAACCAAATTAGAAGTGATTAATCGAGGAAACGGTTAATCGATTAACCGAAATGGAAACACTACAGAAACCAAACAATAATGATGTTGGTTGTAAAACAAGACTACTAAGAACTGGTACTGCTACTACTAAAACTAGTTGTCACAATGTTGGTCTTCTTGTTTTAACAGGGTATTTTAATAAAGAAATATTATTTTTCTCAGAAGAGGAAAAATATTTTTAGGCAGTACTTTTTACTTTCCATTTCTCCTTACTTTGGTTTAATACAGTATTTTACCAGCAGAGCGTTTGTTTTTTCAACGTGTATAAAATATATAAAAAGGAACAGCAATAATAAAACTGTTAAATATACAGAATTTTAATTATATCTGAGTTAAATTTTTGTTAATAGAAAATAACCCATTAATCTGCAAAATTATTTAGGAAAAAATTTTTGCAAAATAATTAAAAAAAAAAATTAAAATTTTCAAAGTTGTTTTTCAATTTTTTTTTATTGCAAATAAAAATCGTGCCTTCTGAAATTAACAGCTTACTATTTTTAACAAATATTTCTGCTGATTTTAGCAGGATAGACTGCTATTTGCATTAAACTAAATTTAACTTAAAAATTACAAAAATTGTAGATAGTTTGTTTTGCTGTTTTTGGTCTACTAATATTTAGCTAAACTGTAGATAGTTTGTTTTGCTGTTTTTGGTCTACTAATATTTAGCAAAATTTCCTACAGATTTTACAGTAAAAGTTAACTCATATATAACTAAAATTCTATAAATTTAGCAGTTTCGTTTTTGCTGTTTTTGTTGTATTTTACTAGTATTTATTACAAAAAATCTGCTAATTGCAAGAGTTGTTTTTGCAAAGTAATTTTGTTTTAGTAGCTTCTTCTGCTATTTTTACAGGTTTATTTCTACACTTTCGAGGCTGCGTCATTCCGATTAACTTTTCGCCAACATTTCAAGGGATAACTAATTCAATCACATCGAATGCAAACCATATCCAAGTTATATTTTCCAACAATATTATATTTTAAAATTTTTATATGAAACTTTGTTATATTTTTTATCATGTTTGCAATAAATTAAAATTGCATCTCTTATCGCAGTACCCTATTTTTAGTATTTTGCATTTCTTTACAAACTCCTTGTAAAAATAAGTGATGTGCATGATTAAAATGTCTCCAACATTGCATGAGAACAACATAAACAACAACATGACAATGCATGGATAAATATTATAGTATTCATATTTGTATTTAACTAAACATGCCAGGCATATATTTTATCCTGAAATACAATTATATTACAGTTTTTGTCATAATAATGAGAAATATGTATATTCATGCATATTGTTTGTTGTAGTAGTGGTGGTACGATAACATAGATTTTTTCTTCTTTAAATCCATGCAAACAGTACCATATAGTGGAGGCAATATATTCCTGTTGTCATATCTTGTGTAACATTTAGTAATGGCCAAGAGATATTTTTAAACGGAGCCTACCCTACACCACTTTGTGGCACAGGATATATAGTTAGAGTTCTTACTGATGTTTGTAATGAACGTAAAGCCAAATTATTGTATTCGGATTGACACAGAATCACTTTCTGAATCGATTTAGCGATGACGATTTATTGAGTCGATTTAGTTTGCCCATGAAACATGAACGACACTTGCAGTGCTCCAAAAATGAACTCCATTGAGAAAAAAGTTTAATGTTTTGAACTAGTCGCCATAGATAAATCCAATCTGAGCTTAAATGTATTAAGCAATTTCTTGTAATACACCTATATAAATTTATTCATGAATAAGCTAATGCTCAATCTGGGCATAAAACGCCGGATCCAAATTTTGGTTTAGTTCCTTCCGGGTTTTAACAGCGTTTTGAAGAACGAAAAAATCGAAAAATTACAAAAAAATTAGAACTCGAAGTCTGACTAAAAGACCAACTCGTCTAGAAAGCCAAAAATTTGATGTGAAAAATTACAAGACCCCCAAAAAATGGAAAATTCATGATCGCCATTTTGGATTTAAACACCGTAAGTTGTTCAGATTTCACGTGAAAAAAAATTTTCACGATAATGAATTTCACGCTAAAATTATATAGAGTTTGTTTTCATGCTATTTAATGTACAAGACTATTATTTTTCTTGAGAAAAAGCGACATTATGTCTTTATTGTAGTTGCTTCTTTCTAATAAGTTAAAAAAATGTTTCATTTTTAGAATTTAAATTAACTTTTGAGGCCTTTTAAGTTCGAGTGAAATTTTTTCACGTGAAAAACAACTTACGGTGCTTTACCTCGGAAACTGTCCGATTGATGCACCAATGCAACTAACCAAAAAGGACTTGTTTCAAACTCCAAGGGATTTTTAAAATATTGATACGAAATTGGATTAGCCTAGTATGGAAGGTTCTGGAATTTTGAAAGAAAAATATTAAAAAAGACGGCATTTACAAAACCCGTAATCTGGTAACACTATATTTAAGTATACACCACAGCTTATGCTATAATGTTAAAATAAGTGATAAAATTTTGTTATATGTATAGAATTCCAACATGTTCTACAACCACGACCGTTAAACTATAAAAGACCGCACTTTACGAAGGAACGGGAGGTCGCGCATTGCCATTTTTGAAGTTAAGTTGCGCTGAGTTAGTTGTGTACTAGAGTTTGTTAATTGCATTTTAGCATTGTATAGTGAGTGTGTGTGTTGTATTGTTGTACGAAAAATAATAAAGTTTCAAATAAATAAGTGTATAAGCTCAAAATCAAACAAAAGAGCGTGTGTTATTTTAGTTACAAAGAGCACCAACCCGGTTTATCTAAAGGCGATAAAAGTACGTTTTTCAAGGTAAAACGTAACAATTGGTATCGCCAGTGGAATTGGTTTGCATGATTGGTTTGTATGATTGCAATAGAAAAGAACCCGGTTTATCGAAAGGAAATAAATCAACGTTCTTAAAAGGTAAAAACGTAACAATATTTTTTCCATGATATGATCAGCCAACTTTAAGCGCGGGTAAGAAACTATTTGTGCCCTAGAAATTTTTTATTATTTTTTTTCTATAATCAGCTCAGTATGCATCACTTGAGTTCTATTACGTCATAAAATTCAAAAATTTCCTAAAACTGTTATATTACCCAGCAAAATAAAAAAACTTACATTTCAGTTAATTGCGAATGACTATTTACCTTGCTGAAATCAGAAAAAAATATTGCTATATATTAGTAGACAAGACACAGCCACATTTTAGTTATATTTGAGTTAAATATAGCTAACTGCAAATAACAAATATCCTGCTAAAACCAAGAAAAATATTTGCTGAAAATAGTAGTGCTGATTTCAAAAGGGTTAACTGTTATTTACTTTAAAAAAAATGTTATAAACAAATTTTTTTTTGTGGTGTGTTTGGACTATCAATATTCAACAAAATTATTTGCTGATTTTAGCAGGGTAAATTATTATTTGCAAATAACAAAAACTGATCTTTGCTTGCTATTTTTATTTTTCTAAAGTTAAACAAACAACTTCTGCTGATTTGAACAGTTTTGTCCGCCGGCTCCTTTCGAACTAATTTTTACTGACTTTAGCAAACAGTTTAACAGATTTTTTCTATTAGTGTAGCAAAATGAACTGTTACAAAGATTAAGCAAAATTATTTGCTTGAAAAGTGCAGATTTAAACGGTAGATTTTGAACAAAATTTCAACAAAAATCTGGAAATTTGAAATAAAATATAAACCCATAATTAAGAGCCGGTAGATGTCTATTTTTTATAGGACATAATCAATGTTAATAAAAATTCGGAGTGTAGTAGTTAACATGCTCTCATCGTCACAATATTACCTTATTTCGATTTTTACTTTATAATATTTCACACCCAAAGTTCTAGTTGTTGCAAAAGCCAAAATTGTTTGTATCCTTATTACTTATTGCGAAAGGTATAACAAATCTTTGGAAATTCCGATTTCATTATGCAACTTATTTAACCTTCAGTGAGTACCAACCACTACTAATCTCCAGAAATTTTATATGTACTTTTAATTTTCTGGATAACTTTTCATCCAACATATTCCAGTGCAGACTTAAAACATTAATGCTACCAAATATATCTACATAACCCAACAAACATTAATGTCAATGTAAAGCGAAATGTAAATGTGAGAACACACACGCGATGTCGTTTGTAAACTTTTTGTATATACTTTGTAAAACTTAAAAATAAAATGTTAGTAATTTTAAAGTATTTTAAAGCAATAAAATTAAATTTAAAAATTATGAATTTGTAAATTTAATTTAGCTTTATTAAAATTTTTTAAACACTTACTTTCTATTGTTTTTAGAAAAATTTAAAAAATTAAGAGATTTTTAAGTATTTTTGAAATTCTCATTAAGTTGATGTAATATAATGTAATTATATTTCAAGTTTGAAATTATAAATACATTTTTCTTTTAATTCTCCAAGTGCTTGTTCTATATTGACTTCTTTGTATCTTCATTTTGTTTATTGCCTTTTTAAATAATTTTGGAGAACAAATTTTTAGTTTCTTCTTGTTTCAAATTTGTTTGGAAGTCTTGTAATGAATAAAAAGAGTATAAAAAATAAAATTATTGTTTTTTATCTTCCTCTTGTTCATAAATAGAGTTAAAGTCAAATAATAAAAATAGAAAATTTTACCGTAGATTTTAGTTGATCTGAAGATTGTTACAATGAGTGTTATTTTTGTTCGGTTTTAATATCATATATGACAAACTGGGTTTATTTCTCGAAACCTTTTGCACTTTGGAGTTAACATAAATAAAACTAAAATTTATATTACTTATAACCTACAGAGAACCCCATAAAGACAATCTGATGAGAGTGCTTGGTGGTACTTGAAAATGCATTAATTGTCAACCATTGGTTCTAGGAAAGTTTTTTTTTCTATTTGTTGTAAAATAAATTGTGAATTCTATTTGGAATTTGTCATATATGACCGAACAAAAATAAAATTCATTGTTAAATAGAAAATTTTTATTTTCAACAGAACTTTTTTTAACGATTTTACTTGATAAGAAAAAAGACAAAAATATTTTATATATAATTTTAACACACTGTATCTGTGTTACTTTACGATTAGACTAACGAAGACTTTAGTATTTATTATATATTTTTTTATTATATTTAGTTAGAATATTCTTCTACCTTATATTTTTTTATTTCACAGAAAGGGTTAAGAAACGTTTACAAAATGCTTTTTTAAATATATTTTGTAAGCTTATTTTTTGTATTTTACAAACATACAAAACGTTTACAAATTGCTTAAATTAAACATATCTTTTAAAAATAAATTCTGAAGTTTTTGTAATTACTGGGGATGTGAGATTAATCGATTAATCAAAAAGTATGATTAATCAGAACTTTGATTAATCAGTTAATTGATTAATTGAACATTTGATTAATCAGAATTATGATTAATCGATTAATTTAAATTTTGATTAATCAGAACTTAAATAATTTTAATTAATATTGAAAAAATGCTTAAAACTAAAAAAAATTACAACAATTTTGGCTTTGTTTTGTGGCGGTGCCTTATATAGATCCAAATAAAGAAAATCAGACAGGCTATTCGCTCACTGGTCACACTTGACCAATGTCCATTCTTAAGTTTCATGTATCTGTATTGAACTGGAGTTAAAAGGCGCCTTCAACGGAGAAAAACAAGATATTATTCAATTATTCATAAATTTGATTAATCAAAATCATGATTAATCAATTAATCACTATTTTGAATAATCGAAATAACTGATTAATCTATTAATAACGTTTTTGATTAATCAAAGTTGTTGAATAATCTATTAATTGATTAATCAGAATTTTGATTAATCAGGAAGTTTGATTAATCGATTAATCGCATATCCCTAGTAATTACAAAACATTATATTTTAAATTTAATTTTTTTAAGGTTTTTGTAAATTCAAATTGTTTGCTGGGTAACTATAAAGTGTATGTGTGTAAATTAGACCGTACCTCAAAAAAAAAAGTTCGCCGTACACCCTCCAATATGATGTATTTTGGAAAGCGATTTCAAAAAAAATTTTTTATTTTTTTTGCCGACGGCAGGGGTCACCTTTTTTAATTTTTTGTTATAGCTTTGACATTTAAAATCGGATTTTAAAGTGTGATATGTCGATGTTTTTGCCTCGAGGAGACCAGTGTTTTGCTATATAGTAAAAATCCAATTAAAAAAAATTTAAAAAGGCGACCCCTACGTTCGGCAACCAATATATAAAAAAAATTTCTACTGGGTTTAGCGAAAAACTTCCTTAGCAAAAGTTTAATGATTTTTTGCGAGCTTTAATTTTCTGACACTAGGGTCGTACATTAGGGTGGTAGCAACTGAGATCTGGTGGGTAACTACTAGAACGGGATACTTGAGGTCAAAATATCCTTCGTGCAAAACACTGGTCTCCTCGAGAGAAAAACATCTGTGTATCATACTTTATGATCCGACTGTAAATACCAAATTTATAACGAAAAATGTAAAATGGAGACCCCTACGTTCGGCAAAAAAAAAATAAAAAAAAAAATTTGATACCTCCTTGCAAAAATACTTCGTATTGGAGGGTGTACGGCGCATTTTTTTTTTTTTTTTTGCCTGTAAGGTGGTACGCTCTAGTGTACATGTTGGATGTTTGTTAATCTAGATTCATGCATTTATAAATTCACTAAAGGAAAGTGTAAAGAAAGTATATTGTAGAGAAAATCTCAAATAAAAAGACAACTTGAGTTGTATGTACTATATTCATTCTGTAATTTACGACTACTTAATAATGTGTTGTTATACAATATGTAGTTGGAAGGAACTTTTTAACACAACTTAAGGAAACAAACAGCACAACTGCAATAAAGAGTACCTACTGCTTTCATTGTAGTACTCGTAATATTTCAGTAGCCCAAAAGAACAAACTGAAATTTAATTTAATTTAAGTGAAATGCATTTAAAAACTATAGAGAAGTTTGTGTTACATTTGGAAAATTTAAAATTGAGAAAAAATTAAGGGAATTTGTGGAGATTTAACTAGATAAGTTGGAATAAAAAGTATGTGAAGTTGTACGATACTAAACAAGAGTTTATTTTCATTATGTATACTAGAATCCGTAATTTTAAGGTGCCAAAACTTGTTTAATACTATCATTTGTTTATGACGAAAAAAACATACAAATTTTAATAAATGTTAAATAATGCCTTAAAGGTATTACATTAAGGGTATTCACAGTAAGGAATATTTCGAAGAGTAGTTAAAGTTATAAGCATAGCATGTTAATAACAAAAAAAAAAAAAAAAAAAAAAGGAAAAGACAGATCATTAATATCATATAGAGCAAAAAATTTAAAATTTTTAAAGTATTTTTCGTTTCTTTTTAATGCAAATAAAAATCAAGCAGGATAGACTGCTATTTGCATTCAACTAAATTTTATTTAAAAATAGCATATTATATATTTAAGTATGTTTTGCTATTTTTAGTTTACTACTAATATTTAGTAAACTTTTCTGTAGATTTTACGGCATAATTTGTCATTTTCAATTAACTAAAATATAATTAAAATTCTGTGAAATTAACAGTTTTATTTTTGTTTTTCTTATCTTACTAGTATTTAGCGAACAAAATCTGCTAATTTCAGAAGTGTTTTCTGTGACTCTACTTTTATCTGATTTTTAGTAGCTTTTTGTGCTATTTTTGTAGGTTTATTTCTGTGAGTGTAATTATATTTAATGTCGATATAAAAGCACGAAATACGTTTTATAAATATTTAGCCATCTTTGCTAAGTTTTTATTTTACTTACATTATTACATTCATTAGAATTACTGTGAATACCCTTACTATTCCTTCTTTAATGTGATAAAATTTTTGGAGCATATTTTTTTTAATGGAATTTTTCACAATATAAATTTTAGGCCAACTTTATCTATACACTTTGTGCATCTCAATTTCTCTGTAAGCATTTATGTTTGTATGTATGTGTGTGATAAAATTGTGCATAGATTTATAATATCAGATATGTTATATCTGCACACACAATAACCCAGCAAAATTTTACATTATCAAATAATAGATATTATTAAGAAAATTCAGAAAGTTTACAGAAAGTGTTTTAGTATACACTAACAAACGAAAGTACTTGCTGAGAGCGAACCCTCATTTGACCGGACGCAGATACTAAATTAAACCTCTGTTTGGGATTTTATCGGTAGTTGCAAACATCAGTAAAAACTCAATATACCCTGTCCATAGAGTTGGTATCTACTGATGCAGCTTTTCTAATAAAATTTCTTATGCTGCATACGAGTATGAAAAGATTTTTTTCGAGATATCGTGAAAATTGCACTGAAAATCGAGATTTTTTCGAAATTCAACGAAAGTTATCTCGAAAATCCATTAAACGATTTCAAAAATATTTTCGTATTCGTGATCAGCATATTAAAATTTATTGAAAAAGATGTATTTTTTCAACAAAAATGCACCTTTTGATCATTTAAAGAAATCGGTTTTATATCATCCATAAAAATCATCTTTTATAGTCTATATAAAACATTCAGTCTAACTATCGGGAATTAATACACTCAAAATAGTTTGTAGTTTAAATTAACTGAAAATGTAATTTAAAATAAGTGAAAAATCACTTGAAAACCGGTCTACTGACTTTTCACTTAAATCAAAAGAACTTTTCATTTATTTTTAAATGTTAATAAATAAACTACAAAATCCTTAAAAAATAATGATTTTTCATTTATTTCGTTTTTTTAAATTTCAAAAAATTAACTATAAAATCCGTAAGAATAAATGACATTTAGTTTATTTAATTTTTTTAACTGACCTAGAAATCGAAAAGGAATTCTTTTTTTAACAAACCATTTTAAACGAAAATATTAACTGTAACAGAAAATCCGTATTTATATGTAATTTATTTTTTTAAATAAACGACAAAAACAGTTAAAAATAAATTTCTTTGTATTTTAAATGAATAATCATTTAAAAATAAATGTACGGGTAACTTTTTAAATAAACTACAGTCAGTTACTGTAATAATATTTTCAGTATATACATATTTAGTAGGTTTGATTTTAAGACGAAGAATAAACTTTTTTTCTAAAAGTTATAAACACATTAATTTGCAAATCAGACTAGGTCTAGTTTCTGCCTTTTTCTATGGACAGGCTTCATCAGTGATTTTCCATTAAATTGTATTATTGTTTATATTTTATTGTCAGATATGTGATGTGATAATTTTTCATTAACCCGTCGGCTGTAGGAATCGAACCCATGCATTCCTACATTACAAATGTAACTTATACTAAAGTTCGACAGCTTAACCATCTAACCCACGTAAGGCCTTGAATGTAGTGTAGCTAATTCATAGTTTTTTTCCTATTCAGTTTTTCGTTATTGTTTTATATATATATATTTTTATATAGAAAATTTTCCAGAGATTCCATATTTTCTTTTGAATTTATTATGCGATTTTTGTAGGGGCATAAGTAAACGTTCACATATTTAGACAAGGGCGTCAATATAGCTATAAAATATTAAAAAATTAATTCTAAAAGAAATATTTAATATGGTTTTCAAATTTAGCAGTTCAGAATATAAAAAAAAGACATTCAGTAAGCAAAACGCCTGTAATGTAAAGAAGATCTTAAAAAACCAGTAAGTTTTATAGTTGTTTTTTCAAAAACTTAAACGTGTTTGTGATGAAATTCAAATATTAGATTCTTTTGCTAATAAGGAGCTTTTTACCAGTGGATCTCCACACTTATACACTTAAAATAAAATGTCTGCCGGCGCAACAGAAAAATTTGTTACTTAAAAAAAATTTATTCCTGTTTTTTAGCTTAAAATTAAATTTGTTGATTTTTACACACTTTTTGTTAAATTTAACAAAACTTAATTTAAGTAACAAATTAGTAGAACTACAGTTTTATTTGCAATTATACTGAGCATCATTTTATGAAATGAAAAAAAAAAAAACAATTATTAAAAATTTACTTTGGATAGATCTAAACTTTGCAAGAGGATGTTACATAATTAGGGGTAACATAAATTTTCATCAATTTTGCTCCATCTCTTTTAGTTTTCGAGATACTTATGCGCCATTTTAAAAAATCGGGAGGGAAAGAAATTAGTTAAAGCATGATGATATCTAGTATTGTGTTAAATGAAGATAACTAAAATCTTTGTTAAAAATATATCAAATCGATTTGAAATCCCTTTGACAGAATTCCCATAGTTTTGTTGACAATACAAAAAATGTTGCTGGGTTATATATATATGTGAATATGTAAAACATGTCTGTGTATTGTATTTGGAATTTATATACTTGCAACTGCCGCAGACAGACGGATTTAAATTCTTATTTTCTATTTTTTTTGTTACTTGGAACATTCACTTGTACATTTCGTTATTCATAGTCATCTTGTTTATTTATAAATGTAAATTTTATATTTTGTTTTCTTTTCTTTAACTCCAAACGAACGAACATCAAGTTGTGTTGGTTATTTGGTTGGTTGCTAGTAGGTACTTAATATGGGTGTATTGTAGTTTAAACTACGATGTTCAATTCTGTTTGAGTTTACTTCTTTTATGTTGACAAATGCAGTTGATACATAAAAAGATTGTGCAATATTCTATAAGTGTACCCAAGATTTTTTTTTTTTTTGGTTGATTTGGATTTTTATTTAAATAGAATTGTTGCAAAATATTCCATTTTTATTTAACTTCAATCTACTGGTTGTCTTGTTATTTTCAGTTTGGTATAGTATTAAAAGAAAAAAAAAAGAAAATGTATTTTTTAAAACAAATTCAAGTAATTTGAGTCATATTACAGAAAGTTAAAAACAATTTTTTGTTGTTGTTAAAAAAAAAACACTAAAAACATATTTAAGTAGAGTTAGTATTGAGCCCTAAGGATTTTAAAATGTTTCTTTGTGTAAAAATAAAAGACAAAGCAACCAATTTAAAAAATATTTGCCAACTGAAATTAAGCTAGATATTACAAATTCTATGCATAAAATTGTATGAAAAATTTAATAATAATAGCTTGTACAAAATTTAAAGATTCGTTTTCTTTTGGGGAACCCTTTACCATATTCCAAGTAGTTGTAACTTCATTATGTCCCTGTTTGCTAGACATCATTTGATTACATATACCTAATTTTAAATTTAACTTAACTGTGATGAAGATTTATCATCTTTGTTGTTTATTTTTTTTTTGTTCTCTTCTATTGACTTTAATAGTTTTTATTATTGCTAGAAATGTTTCATCTTTTGTTTATTTTGTTGTGCTGTTTATTTTCGAACATCTATAAAAAATTGCAATAAATTTGCATTACAAAACAATATAAACATTTAAGCTAAGTACGAGTACATTTACATTCATATGACATGACTATTTACATACATACACACATGTAAATGCACTTTGAATACACATACTAATACAATAACATACACTAACAATCGAAAAAATTTGCAACTGTTACAATAAGGAATATTATTATAAATGGTTAAAACGAATTTTATTTCTACTATATCATATTAAATTTAGTTCTTGTATTTTTAAGAATAGAACTTGTAACCAGAGCTTTGAAGAATTAATTCGTTTTTGAATGAATTCATTAACAATCCAATTCAATTTTCTTTAGAATTGACTTAATTCCTTTTCTTAAGTACATAATTCACTGAATTCATTCAACCGAACGCGTTCAACAAAAAACAAATTCAAAAAATTAATTCAATTGCTATAGTTGTTTTTATTAAATCAAGTGAATTAATTCCTTACTGAATTAATTCACCACTCAATTCGTTCAATTGCATTTTCGTTCAGTGAATTAAAAATAAATATATTTAGGCAATAATTCAGCCATTTCTTATATTTAATATTCTTTATAGAAAAAATAGAAAAAAATTTGAGATAAGATGAAAAAATCCCACAACTCCCACAAAATTTTGTAAAAATGGGATGTTTTACTCGAATTCGGAATGTTGTGGGGGAAAAAAAATTTTCAAGTGGAGAATATTTTTTACATTACGCCCATCAAAAAGGAGTATACTTTCAGAAAAATATAAATACTATATGTGTTCTTAAAGAAACTTTTAATCTGGAGGCAAAAGAGTCTGGCTATGGGCGTGTAAAGTTTCATTTCATACCGACCAACCAATAACAGCTGAATTTTTTTCAAAAATATTTTGAAAACACTACACTGTGTACTGAACGGCAGAAAGCAGCTTTCTAATTCATTGAACGTAATTTTTTATTTTTCAATTCAGTGAACGTAATTTTTTTAAATTCACTGAACGTATTTTTTTTTAATTCACTGAGTGAAAAATGAAATTGAACGAATTCAGTGGTGAATTCATTCAGTACGGAATTAATTCACTTTTTATCCGTTCGATTTATAAAATTGAACGCATTCACCAGTGAATTAATTCATTCGGTTTCATAAAAAGAACTATAGCAATTGAATTAATTCGTAATAAAAAAAAAATCGAAGGAAAACAAATATGAATTAATTCCCTTCAATATATAGTCTTTTGTGAATTAATTCATTGAATTTTTAATTCAGTATTTAAAAACTGAATTAAAGAATTAATTCTCCAAAAGATCTGTTTGTAACCAACCTTCACACCGATAAATTAATCTAGTAAAAGTTGGATTAACTAATTACTCGAACAAAAACAAGTCGATTAAACCCTACACAGAAAAAACAATGGAATTTGTGAATACAAAAAAAATACACAATTTTTTTAAGTTGAAATTCAATTTTTAACAATTTTTTTTTGTTTAAAATGCTTGTAAATTGTTATATAAAAATTCTCTAAAAATAAAAATTCAAACATACAAAATAATAATGAAAATTAAGAGTTGTTTTACCAACAACAAAAAGAAAAATGACCCAAATCACATATTCCCTTCCAAAAAAAAATCAAAAAATCAGAATCGTTTGCACATGCATTTTTTGACAGTTAAAAGATGAACTTGACAGTTTAAAAAACCAAGGTGGTGCCGATAGCGATCCGGCACATAATGAATATAGAAAATGTCTTCCTTACCAACACCTTTGTCGACGGCGCCAAAATATTTTTTGCGGCGACATCTTAACTTTAACTTTTATCTGACTTTGCATGTGTGTTTTTTAAGGTTGCCAACCGGCATTATAACAAAAAACAGAGTTGTTTACAAATACTACCCACATTAAAAGTTGGATTAACAATCAAATTAAAAATCCCACAAAACGACGCGATTTTCAAAAAAATCTTGTTTATTTGTTTACACCATCAAATGCAACAGCTGTTATAATTAGTCCAATATTGAACTGGCGGATAATGCAATTTTTATCCACCTTTTAATAATATATTGCTGTAAAATCCCATCTATTGCTGCTACTGAATTCCACCAGTATATTTTTTTAGTACTAGGAAAGACTTGAACATATTTTGCATTTTATGTTGTAGGGTATTGTTTATATAATAAAAATCAGAATAAACACAAGCATGTTGTTAACTATTTGCATAATGCCATTACTTTTCAACTAACAAATTGCAAATTTTATTTTCATTCAGTACGGTACCGCAATATTAAACTTTTTGCCAATAATCAAGTTAGTACGAGGTTTAGTTGGAATTTTAATTTTTTTTTTAGAAAAATTACAACTATGATTATTTATTATTTATATACTCGTACTAAAATAACTTTTAATTTGTTATGGTAATTTTTGATAAATTTTAAAAGTCCTAAAACAAAGTTAACCGAAAACATTTTAAGAGTTTATTTTCAAATCAATTGTATACTAAACCTACACTGATAAAAAAATATGCAGTTACTATATGACACTTAAACTCAAACAAGTTTTTTAGTTAGTACATGACAGTCGTTGGTGTAGTAATCAGTAGTTATTGTTTTTAATTGCAGTTGTTTTTTTATGAAAAATTACAAAACAACTATTATCACAGTTATTTAGAAAAACAACTAACGAAAAGCAATGTATTTGCTAACAATTATTTAAAGCAGTTATTTTTAGTATTAAAAAAAAAACAACTACCAAAGCAGTATTTTTGCAGTTAACTGTAAATTTTTGTTAGTTATTTAAAACATTAAAAATTTTTTTGAATTTTTGAAAATTCTGGTTTAGTAGGTGTATATTTGATATTGCTTAGTTTGAAAATTAAAATCAGGAAATTTTATTTTATCTCCAACGTAATAACTAACTAAATTTTAACTAGGATTAAATTATAAAATTTTTTTTCGAACCGAAAGAACAAAATATATTTTTTGTATATTTGATTGAAATATATTTTTATAATACCGAAAAAATAACTGTAAAAAATAGTAGCTTTTATTAATGTTGTCAGCTTTTTCAAAATATTTGTAGTACAAATTTGTTAGTTATTTTTACGACATTGGTAAATATTTTCACTGCATTTGGTAGTTCTTTTTTTAACTGTTAAAAATAACTACGTTTTTAGTTATTTTTAAAAAAGGTGTTACAGACAGATTTTTTGTAGGTGATTTATTTAAATTTCGTTATGTGGTAAAGCGGTTGTTGACTGAGGGAATTTTCA
The DNA here is from genome assembly GCA_949987735.1 of Leucophora obtusa. Taxonomy (NCBI): domain Eukaryota; kingdom Metazoa; phylum Arthropoda; class Insecta; order Diptera; family Anthomyiidae; genus Leucophora; species Leucophora obtusa. The sequence continues at coordinate 1,359,083 of OX465297.1, forward strand.
TGGACAAGTTTTAAAGAAATTTTTCGTTGAACTAAAGAGTGAAAAATGTCTTAAATATTATGAAAAAGCTTCATAGTTTTTATAAAATTATTTTTAATGAACGTTTTTCATTGGGCGTATGAAATTTTTAATAATAATAGTGCAGTTGTTGTAAATGAAAATGTAGTGTAATTGTTTCTGCCGCAGATGTAGTTACTTAAACTGCCATTTGCAGTGGATTTTACCTATATAATTCCCTGACTGTATATCTAAATATTCTCTCAATTTTTTTTGTGTTGTTTTAGTAATTTATTATTATTTATTTTTGGTTTTTCTGTATTACCATCTATACATATTGATGCCTTATTGTTTTACAATATTGGATTTGAATTTCTATTTGATTGCATTCAAATGCAAATTTAAATTTATTTATTTCTTTTATACTTTTTGATTTGTTTCACTCAAGTAAAGCCACATTTATTTATGTAAATTTGTAGATATTTATAATCATTGTCGTTTTTTGTTTGCTTATTTATTTTTAGAACGGTTGATCGTTTGTGGTCGATTACAGAAGATTTAAATATATTATATAAAGAGAATTGGACACGTTTGGCTGCTCAGGAAGTGCAACATTTTCAGGTTAGTTTTATTTTATTAAAAACTCACTAATACCCAATCACACACACATACCCACCCATGCAACCACATGTCATTTACCCACTCACTCATTTAATATTCGTTCATACAAACAAAATTTACATTATGTGTTATCGTTGTGTTGGTTTTGTGATGCTTTTAAAATTGAATTTATATTCTATTTCTATTTTGTTGTGTCTTTTTTTAGGATACTTTATTACGTTCAGTACGTCAATCAAAAATTCATCAGCCTGGAGTTCAAATGAATCCGCCCACTCATAAATGGACTTATGCCTCAGCGTTTTTATATTCATTGACTTTAATAACAACGATAGGTAAGTTTCTGAAACATTTTTCCTTTTAAATTAGAAACTTTAAATTATGTATGAAATTGATTTTAATCTTCTAGTTGCTTTTACTTTTCTATTTAAAAATGTCTTTAATAGTATATATTTTATAAATAATAGATACAAATATTTCATATGTCAAATTCTTTAATGACAGCTATCAATAAACTTTTTGCCTTTATTTTTGTATAAGCAAAACGACTTTAGAATGTCCCATAAAACCACGCTTGTACTTAAATAATTTGAAAAACAAAAATGGATGTATTGGTAGAAATTGTATATCCCTTCTTAAAGAAAACTCTACATTAAGAAATTGCTGAAAGAATCAATTTTTATTAAATTATAGATTTTTTTTACATATTTCCTACGCTCCTCTCTAATATAAACATTAAAAAAACATTCATACGTGGGCTGTTGAAAATATATTTATCCCCATCCATTTATGTTTCATATTAAAATGTCTCTGTAATTTTCACTTTTCTTTTTTATAGAGTATTTTTAAAACAACCTTCGTAAATCTCCACCATATGTGCAATTTCTCAACCTTAATATTATAACAAAAGCTCATTGAATTTTAAAAATATTTTCATGTTGTATTTTAAAAACGTGACAGATTGAAAAACAATATTTATGCAGAGAATAAATTTAAGGAAATTGTGTTATGAGGCAAATAAAAATTTAGCATGATTGTCATTCAATTTCTAAGGTTTAAAAGTTAAAGATACACTCAACAAAATACAAATTTAGCTTCATAAAAATACACTCGGAGAAGTTATGCTGTTAGTTTTAGTTAGGCTAAAAATAGCAAAAAGGAACTGTTATACTTACAAAATTTTTGTTATTTTTAAGCTTAATTTAGTTGAATGCAAATAGCAGTCTCTCCTAATAAAATCAACAGAAATTTTCCCAAAGTGCTGATTTCAAAATGTTCGATTTTACCTGCATTAAAAAAAATCGTAAAAAACTTTGAGAATTTTAATCTTTTTTTTTTGTGATTTTTTAGTCCATTAATTATTTAATAAAAATTTTTTGCTAATTTTAACAGGTTAAGTTGTTATTTTCTATTGATAAAAATTTTACTCCAATCTGCTAATTTCGGTAGTTTTTCCTGCGAGGTCATTTTGAACTAATTTTTTTATATTTTATTGTCAGATTATATGATAATTTTTCAACAACCCGTCGGCTGTAGGGATCATCCCCGTGCATGCCTACATTACAAACGTAACTATACCCAGTGTAGAAACGGTAATGACATATCATTATTTTTTGGACTACCAGTAATGACACCCACTTACCTTCTGTATTATTTTAAAACATATAATAGTGAGTTACTGATAATTACTTATTTTTATCATTATTTTAAATAGAAAATAATTTTTTATATTTTTTTTTAAATTTTTTGAAATCTATTTTTAGACTCAATATTTTTTAAACACTGGTAAGGATATATGTAACCACATATTTTTTGATTTTTTGTATGTTGGCGAGTAAGCTTACTTGGATGCAGCAGGTCAATTGTGTTTTTATCTATTAAATATTACATGTCGATATAGCTCAGATGGTAGAGCTGTTGACTGGCAATCTGTAGACCCAGGTTCGATTCCCGCACCAGCAAATTTTATTTAAAAAAAAAAAAATACAATAAAAAATATTTTTTTTTATATAATTTATTTTTTAGAAAATCTATTTTTAGACTCATTATTTTTGTCAGTACTAGTAAGCACATAGGTAATAACATATTTTTAGATTTTTCGTATGCTGGCGTGTAAGCATAACTCATTATTTTTCGCGACATCGCCATATAAAGGTAATAAGAAATGTAATAACAAAAGTAACTAGTTACCATTACCAAGTATGTAGTTACATAACCACATATCTGGTAATGATTTTCTACACTGGGTACTAAAGTTCGACAGCTTAGCCATCTAAACCAAGTTAGGCCTTGAATGTAGTTTAGCTAATTCATAGTTTTCTTCCCTATTCAGCTTTCTGTTATTGTTTTTTACTTTCAGAAGTGATCAATCAGACACATATAAACATTCTACTTTAGATTTTATGTTTATCTTTTAATCTCATCTGTGTCTCCATTTTCGCAAATGTTGCCACACTGGCGTATGTTTTTTACGTTCAAGAGCAGGCAATTTGTGTATATTGGAAACGGACTGCCAACAGGGCATTTTTATAATGTTTAGTAGTTTTAACTAAAATTTTTACGGACATTTTTCGGTTAAAATACTCCAGAGTATAAAAATTTTGATGCCCATAGTGCCCGTGTTGTGGACCCAAGTTTACCACTTATTTAAAATATTATTCGTGAAAATGCCGCTATAAGAAAAGTCGTCGTAAAGTCAAATGATAACGAATATCGAAAAAAGCCTAGACATAAAATCTGTTAAATTAAATAGGCATGATTATAAGTAAATTTGAACTAAAATTAATTAAATAACAAAAAAAAAAAAAAAAATAACACTAGATAGTAGACAGTACCGCGAAAAAAAGTTCGCCGTACACCGACGAATCGAAATTATTTTTCCAAGTTTCAAAAAAAAATATATTTTTTTCTCCAAAAGTAGGGTTTCCTTTTTACATTATTCGTTATATTTTTGGCATTTACAGTCCGATCTTCAAGTATGATACATCGATGTTTTTGGCTCGAGGGAACCAATGTTTTGCTCCTAGGGCCATTGACCTCAAGTATCCCGTTCAAGTATCTACCCACCAGATCTCAGTTGCTACCACTAGGATGGTGCACCCTAATGTCAGAAAATTAAAGCTCGCAAAAAATCATAAAACTTTTGCTAAGGAAGTTTTTCGATAAATCCAGCAGAATTTTTTTTATTTTACAATTGTTGCCGAACGTAGGGGTCGGCTTTTTAAATTTTTTTTCATTGCATTTTTCCTTTATAGCAAAACAGTGGTCTCTAAAAATCGGTATATCACAGGAAAAATTAAAAAAATCGACCCCTACGTTCAGGAAAAAATTTTTTTTTTCCAAATTGCCCTTCAAAAATGCTTTATATTTGAAGGAGTAGGTACCGCGCACTTTTTTCGGACATGCTTTGTATACTGAAAAATGCGTCTCCAAAACAGCTTTCACTGGATACCCAAGTTTTCTAATTTTCTTTGAAATTATAGGAAATAAATTATAAATTGGGTAATTTTTGACCCCAGTTTTTAACATGATAAATTGCCGTTAAAAAATATGATTATTTATATAGATTATTATTATTTTTTTCTGCTCTACCACATATCAGAATTTTATTAAGATCGTAGAGAACCCATTGGGATACCTTCCTTGTTTAATTTTTGCCAGCCAGCACTTCGACAAATTACAACAAAAACTAAAGAATAAGCATTACATATATACTAATTTCAATAAATAAATAACTTTTTGGGATTTATTTAATTTTTTTGGGGATTATTTCATTCGGGGATAATCACTTTTCCTTTGGGAGTTATTTAATTACACTGTGAGACAAATGGTAGGGGTCAGTGATCGGGAAGGGTTCAAACTACCGGGGAAAGTTATATCGGTAAAAAAGAAGTTATACGTATCCCGGCGTTTCGCTGGGTCTACCCCTAGGAATCGAGATATATCGATTTGACCTTTGGTGGTCTCTTTTTTGACATAACTCGAGAACCACTAGTCCGATTTTGCTCAAACAATTTTAAAAAAAATTACAATTCCTTTAATCTGTTCATATAACATTTTTCTATATACTCAACAGTTTTGCCGGTAAAAATAAATGTATGAAGAAAAAAATATTTTTTGCCTAAAATATTAAAAAAAAGTAATAAACAAAAGGTTATTGATTTTTATGGTAGCGGTAACAAACATTTATATTTACCGGCAAAACTGTTGAGTATATAGAAAAACGTTATATGAACAGATTAAAGGAATTGTAATTTTTAATTTTCTAAAAATTGTTTGAGCAAAATCGGACTAGTGGTTCTCGAGTTATGTCAAAAAAAGATATATCTCGATTCCTAGGGGTGACCCAGCGAAACGCCGGGATACGTATAACTTGTTTTTGACCGATATAACATTTCCCGTTGGTTTCACCCCATCCCGATTTTGACTGTCGCATAGTGTTATGAAATTATAATTTCATTCCTTTTGGGGATTATTTAATTTTTTTTCTCTTGGGATTTACTTTATTTTTTTTGGGATTAGTTTCATTGTGGGTTATTTTATTTCTTCGTTTGGGTGTTATTTCATAGCGCCACAGAGTGGCAAAACAAAAACATTTTCGCTCAATTTAAAAAATTAGTAAAATATTGTGCTAAAATCAGATGTGAAAATTAGTAAAAGTGAAAATTAAAAAAAAAAATAAAAATGATAAAACGTTTTACTATTTTTTCTACTATCTACCGATAGTTAAATTAAAATTTTATATGGAAAACGACAACAACAAATGTGCCAGTTAAAATCCCAGTTAGTAACAATCTGGACATTCAATAATCGGGCTTAACTGTTTTATTTTAGTGGATTGTTGTATAATTCGAATCAATTTTATGATAGCGCTCTTTTAAATAAAAATCGAGTCCTTGTCAACTCAAATTTAAATTTTCCTATTATTTTTTTGATGCCATATTTAAATTCTCTCAAATTCTAGTGATTTCATTTGTGGTAGTTAATCTGTATTTGATATGCTCTTTTTGTGTTTTGCATCACCTTTGCTTAATCGACTGTGGAAAATATCTACACCAAATGCTATACGTAGCTAATTATAATATAAAAACAAGCTCATATTACTTTAGGAAAAAAAAAAGAAATCACTTGATTTATATTCAATAAATTATCATTTTGTGTTACATGTCGAGTGGTTGGATTGTGGTGGTGGAGGTGGTGGTGTTGGCTGTATTCGATTTGTGCTCTATTTGACTGCAATAGTTTTCCTAATATAGTTGCTAGTTTGGTAATAAATTATGTGTAAATATTTTTGAAAATAGCAATTACTAATGAACGAATTTTCAAAATGACATTATCAAAGATTAGAAATCAAATAATAAAAACAAATCGTTATATTTTTGCATGAGGTCACTATGATTGTAACTATAATTAGCACAAGCAGAAGAAAATGTGTGTTAGCACACAATTTAGAAAGGAAATAAATTTTAAAAAATCTATTTAATTGAGATTAATTATAGTCAGTATAGAAACTTTAAATTAACTATTAAAAACTGTTAGGAAAAATAAAATAGAACAATGTTCAATATCATTAAATTTCTATTATTCGCATTATCATGGTGTATGAGTTTTAAGGCAGGCAGGCAGAAAGAAGTTGTAGATTTGTGGTATTAAAATTTATATGTATTTGACAGACTACAAAATATATCACTCGCTAATTCTTACTATTTTTTTTGTGAGAGGGACAGGGGGAGGGGGGCGATTGGGAGTTGGGTTAATAATATACTACTATTGAAATGGATTTGAAAATGATAATGATGTTTATGTGTTTGAGCTGTTAAACTCAATCAATTACAAAGCAATTTGTACCAAAGATGACGTGGAAAATGATAAAAATCATATTGTGTTGTTGTATATTTGAAATCATGTTCTGACAAATAGACAAGCCAAAGCAAAATAAACCAATACCATCCATCTTTCTCTTCATAAACAACACGCACATTTTATGTGAAATAATAAAAACAAAAATGAAATAGAAAATCTCAGGTCATCTTAAACATAAAGCAAACAAACAAAAAAAAAGTTTAGCATGATAAAACAACATTAATAGCTGACAGAAACAGTATTAGGAACAGTCTTTGAACAAAAAAATGCTAACCTCGAAGATATATGAACATTCCGCAAACATTTATCCGTTAGTATTTTGAATGTAGATTCAAGTAAACAAACCTACTACATACAAAAATCATCGTTTTATAAATCAAGTTAAAATCTGACAGTTTACATACTATATAGATAATTATCCCTACTACATCTTAGCCACAATACCTTATTGCCGTAACTACAATAAGTATTTTTGTAAGTGTATTTGTAAATATCCTGCAAATAAATAGATTTCATTCGTAAAATAAGGTTACTATTAATCTATAAATGAAATGATAAATGTTATACACACTACAACTTTGCTTTAGTTTTAAGACGAAGAAAGAAAAAATCTACTACAATAGAAAGGAAATGTTTGAATTGTCTGTGACATGTGCAAGATAATTTTGTGGGTTTCTCTTTAACTAAATCAGAAGAAATCTTATTTGTTTTTTTTTTTTTTACCAGCTATAGCAATTAATGTCAGTTCTTTCACAAAACAAATAACGATTTAATTTAATTACTTTTATGCTTTGAAATTTTATTTCTTATTTTAAAAGGTGTATTAAAAACACTCATACTCTCGTATTTTCTATAATTCATTAGGATCTTTGTTTCTTTTTGTTTTCTGTTTTTAATTTAATAATGTTTCAATTAACAAAATAAAATAATAAACTAAGAAACTAAAGAATAGAAAAATGTTTTAAATTAATCACTTTTATTATAAATTATTATAGTCATATAAATTATCTTTGTATATCTAAAGAAACTAATCATTAATATCACTCATACGCAGTGTGTTGCTCACTGTATGTATGTAAACTCACAGAAATAAGTCTGTTAAGGTAGCAGATAAAGTTATTAATAATTAATTAAAAATGGACTTGCCGAAAAAATAGCTAAAATCGGCAGAATATAAGTAAAATTAAAATAACATAAAATATTGTTAAACCTACTAAAATTTAGTTCAATGAGTTCGATTGTTGAAGCGGCATAGGGAAAGTTACAACGCTACAAATTTCTGAAAAATGGCATTATGTCTTAAAAATAATAAAATTTATAAAATACAGAGTTGTATCTGTGCTTTTTATCTTAATTATTTTCTTTATTTTGTGTACAATATATACATTAGACCGTCCAACTTACTGGCAAAAAAAAAAGCGCGGGTTACACCTTCAATGGAAAAAAAATTGTTTTTTTTTTGCCGAACGTAGCGGTCGCCTTTCTTAATTTTTCGTTATTGCTTTGGCATTTAAAGTCGAATTTTAAAGTGTGATATATCGATTTTTTTGCCTCGAGGAGACCAGTGTTTTGCTATAAAGAAAGAAATCCAATGAAAAAAAATTTAAAAAGGCGACCCCTATGTTCGGCAACCAAAAAAATAAACAATATTTCTGCTGGGTTTATCGAAAAACTTCATAAGAAAAAGTTTAATGATTTTTTGTGAGCCTTAATTTTCTGACATTAGGGTTGTACATTAGGGTAGTAGCAATTGAGATCTGGTGGGTAAATACTAGAACGGGATACTTAAGATCAATGGTTCTTAGAGCAAAACATTCGTTCCCTCGAGAGAAAAACATCGATATATCATACTTTAAGATCCCACTGTAAATGGCAAAGATATAAAGAAAAATGTAAAATGGCGACCCCTACGTTCGGCAAAAAAAAAATTTTTTTTTGAAACCTTGCAAAAATAATTTACATTGGAATGTGTACGGCGAACTTTTTTTTGAGGGACGGTCTAATTGTTCTTTTTTTTTGTTTTGTTCCAACAAAAACAAAACTTTTTTTTTAAAACGTTAACCCGAGCCGAATTTCGATTTTTCTGATAAATTTTCTTTATTGCATGCTATATCTTTTCTACTATGGTATTCAATCAATCAATTAATCGTTATTCGATTAATAGAACAATTTTGCTCAAATAATTGTTCGGATAATATAAAATGCCGAATTTCGAAGAACGAATAATTCGAATAATTTATACACAGAAAAAAATAATTAAACTAAAATATCGATTTAAACATATGATAAAAATTAAAACTATTTTTAATCAAATATTTAATTAAATCAATTATTATTTTAATTAATTCAAATGCTTCAGCTGCACTCTTTTTCAAATTGAAGAAGTAAAGCAAACCTTTTCCCGCAAATGATGCTTTGTTGGCACAATAATCGACATTTTCGAAGTAAAAAAAAACTTTGTTGTTTACACTATTTCGTTCAATGACTAAGTGAGAATAAAAGGCAGATGTTTCAATTGATTGTTTATGAAAATCACGTGTAAATTATAGGCGTACCTAGACCATTTTTCTGGGATGGGCAAGGGCCCCATTTATGTTTGGCTGTTTATTTGCCCATTCTCGGACCCCTTATCTTAAAAAATACTTTCGACATTATGCTTACGACATTTTCATACAAAAAAAGACTTTTAAAAACAACTCCCTCCCTTTGGATAAAATTTTCAAAATTTTAAAATGTTTTTTTTATAGAAAATTCTGAAAAATGCATCCTTTTTTCTGCAGAAAACCTCTTGTAAAATCTGTAAAAATAGCAGAAAAAGTAACTAAAAATTAGTAATTAAAATGATGCTGCAGAAGAAACTGTTAAATTAGCAGATTTTTTTTTGCTAAATACAAGTAAAATAAGGACAGCAAAAATAAACCTGTTAAATTTAGAATTTTACAATTTTTTAAGTAAATATTTCTGCTGATTTAACATTTAGACTGCTTTTTGCATTCAACTAAATTTAGCTTAAAAATAACAGAAAATTATAAATATAACGGTTTGTTTTTGTTATTTTTAGTCTACTAATATTAGGCAAAATTTTCTGTAGATTTTACAATACAATTTGTCATTTTCAATTAACTAAAAGTTAACTTAAATATAACTAAAATTCTGCAAATTTAACAGCTTTATTTTTGCTGTTCTTATTTTACTAGTATTTAGCAATAAAAAAACAGTTCTTTCTGGAGCAACATTTTAACTAATTTTTCGTTGCTTTTTCTGCCATTTTTACAGATTTATTTCTATGAGTGTAATATTAACTAATTACTTCTTTAAAAAACTATTAAATCCAAGAAATTTTTCTCTTATAGCTAGAACTAAGATCGATTTGTTCCTTAAATATTTCTTAAGTAAGAATTTTTAAACAACATTTCTTATTTAAGAAATATTCAAGACAAAAGTCGATATTAGTTCTGGCTGTAAAACTGAACCTTAGATTCCTATCTTCCTAGGAAACTAGAAGACATTTTCCCAACCAAAAACTCAGGATTAACTGATATTAAAAAAAAAAAATGATAGAACAAGAATTATAGACAGATTTTTTTAAATTCTGGGGTGGGCAAAAAACTGTCTAGGGTGGGCTTTGCCCACCCCGATCGGCCTAAGTCCGCCAATGGTGTAAATATTGTACAAAAGATAAACTTAAAATTATTTTTAACCAAAACTGGATTGGAGAACATTAACAGAGTTGTATTTTAATATAAATTGCCACATAATTTAGGAATAATAGAAATCCTGGGATTTGAGTTCCGAAATTCCGGGATTCAGGATTATTTTTTATAGAAAAGTCCCGGATTCGAGATTGGCATCTCCAGTCGCTACTAACCAAGATTTGATTTCAATATAATTATGTGTGTAAAAGTTCTAAGATCATTGAAATATTTTTGAAAATTTCAAGGCTTTGATAACATTTTCGGCAACAATTTAGAAATATCAGTGAATCCGATTGTAAGAAGTTAGTAAGTTCAACAAAAAATAAAAGCAAAAAAAAAATGAATAATTTGTTAAGTCAGTTTAGCAATTTTTATCTTAATCTCTATTTAAATTAGAAAATAATTTAAAACGTGAAAAAAGTTGAATTACTAACGGTTTTACTAATATTTCTACGAACTTTTTTCTATGAGTATATGTGTGCTATACTATTTAGTTCGTTATTTCTATAACAAAGAAAGAAAAAAAACATGAAAATATAAACCAAGATTTGAGTATATTAAAAAGTTTATAGCAAGATGATAATAAACAAAATGTGAATAAACATTTTAATTCAGAAAATTTATAGATTATTTAAAATTATCTCTGTTGATATATAAAAATTATTTCTGATATTTAAAAATAAAATAAATTAATTCTTTTAGTTAAAATTACATATAAAGAACTTAGACAGACTTATCGAAGAGATATAATTGCTTAAAAATTTCAATATTTTCTATAAGGGTTTTCATATAAACTCGTAAATTCCTTGTAAACCTTATATAAACACAAACCATATTTTTTATGTATGGAGTTTGACATTAAATTCATAAACATACAAGGTTTACACCGTTTACGAGTAGAATACGAGTTTATGTGGAAACCACTACTATTTTTTGTTGTTAGATTTTATTTTAATTGAACAGAGTTTAATAATTCATACAAAAATATTTATCACAATAAATATTCTAGTTCGTTATGTATGTAAATATGTAAAAATAACACTGCAGACATTGCAATATAAAAATGTAATCGAAATTGTATCGCTTGGAGGAAAATCTTCTTATTGCGGAAGATCCCCCCCCCCCCCTTTGGGAGAAAATGTCCGCTCTATAGCGATAATTCCAGGTAATATGAAAACGATAATTCGTCGATACTGCTACATAACCGTACATATACTGCTAATTTATCACCTGGAAGAGAAAAAGGTAATATTGTTAAATAAACTCCCCGGTATTAGCTATTAAATTTAACTCCGAAAAACAATATCTGCTTACGTAACCCATTGACTCAACACACATTATCTTGTGTTTATCATACGCGATTTTTTTCAGATTTTTCATCAGATTTTTATGTATTCACAAATTTGTTTCCCATATTTCTTTTTATTATTTTTTGTTAAAGTTTTCTTTTAAATTTTTCAAAAATGGCAAGAATTGAATTAAATTCTTTATCTTACAAATAAAAAAGTGATATTTTCTAAATATCATCATAAAAAGTTATGCAAAACAATAAAATTTTCGAATTATTTTTTCACAAATATCGTCCAATTATCTTCCAAATGATGCAAGTAAGACAATTTCAAAATATTACTTGATTATTTTCATTAAACTAAAAAAATAGAAGATATTGCATTATTATCTTCTTGCAATGTTTGCAAGCAAATAACTACGATATACACAGAGAAAATTATTGGACAATTCAATTAGGAACATGTGTCAGTAAATTAATGAAATTTTTTGTATGAATCTGTATGAATCGAACCTGTGCCTATTCCTACGTTACAAACGTAACTATACTAATGTGCGACTGCTTAGCCATCTCTCCCAAGTAAGGCCTTGAATACAATGTAACTAGTTCATAGTTTTCTTTCCTATTCAGCATTCTGTTATTGTTTTTACTCAGAAGTGATCAAACACAGACTTACAAACATCCTAATTTTATATTTTTATTTATCTTCAAATCTCTTCCGGAAAATTTCATAATGTATTTTAGTACAGTGTTTTTTTAACGCCATATAGACAGCTGTAATTAATATGCATTTTTGTTTTCAAAGTAAACAAAAAGTCTTATAACATTCTTAAAAAGTTTTGAAATTTTTACGAAATTAAATTTGTAATGAAAATTTTTTACAACAAAACTTCATTGACTTTGTACGAAAATCATCGATATTTTTCTCAGTGTGATTAAATCTTTAAAGGTACTTTATAATTTATATAAATTCTAAATATTTTTCTAGTAAAATCAAAGAGCTTATAAAATAAAGGGTATGCAATTCGCTCCGTTAGTGAGAAAAAATATATAAAATGTGGCTGCAAATAGGAAATTAAATTTTTGCAGGTACAAGCTCTTAACATAGGGTGAGAGAATTACAAAGCCATTGGTAAAACTCACGACGATATTAGTTTCATAAAATAGTTTAAGTTCCAAACAATTCAGATCTGAATCATCTCTGAGATCATTAATTTTGTAAATCATAAGTAAAACTACTTTGGGACGAACTCTTCGATTTTGATGAAATTTGAAAAAGAAACCTCGTAAAAAAGTTAAGCATGGAATGCTCACTATGTGAGAACTACACCAGTCCGGTCAAAATTTGTCTATACAATAATTAAAAAATAAAAAATAGAACAACAGTAAGAAATTTTGATTTCACTTAATGTATGATATATTCAAGAAATTGGTAATATATTCCATATGGGCGATAGGTCCAAACATGGACCGATCCTATCTAGAATCTATGTATATTAGGGTGGGTCGATTAAGCAATCGATATTGTGTCATCGATTTTAGCTTTTGGCATGAGGAAAAAAAAGTTACACTACGACATATCAAAAAAATCATTTTCGAGGCGCCCAAATTTCAATTTTTTGACATTTTCCTCAACTTTTCTTTTTAAGGTTTTTTTTTTTTAGTGGGTAATAAAAAAAAAATCGGCTGATTTAATTTTTTTTTAATATTACCTTTCCAAGGTGAAATTGTACGAGTTTTTGTCGAAAAATCAATATTTTTTTACGCGTTAATTTTGAAGTTTATTTTAGTAGGTATGTTAAAAAAAAATTCGCCGAATTCAAATTTTTTAAATATATCCCATCCAAGGTAAAAGTGTACGCTTAAAACGGTGGCGATATCATTTTTTGGAAAAAAAAATATTTTTTTTGGGCTTTTAGACGAGTTCTTGTCCAAAAAACGGCACCTCGAAAAAGTTTTTTTTGGTATGTCGTAGTGGAACTTTCTATTGCACAATATCGACAAATTTTTGTCCTTACAAATCGGCCCACCCTAATTTATATGCTTTGTCCTTGAACACATGTGAGTCAAAGTACCAAATTTCATTAAAATATCTTCGGTAGGCTTCGGTCGGTATAAGTCGGTATACCAAATTTCATAAAAATCTCTGAATATTTGCCACCTACAGTGTGCGAACATGTCCATTTTTGGGGTGTCTTTATACGGGTACCCCAAAAATAATGATTACCTTAGACGAGAATAAAAACCGGATAGGTAAAACCCTAGTGCAAATTATTTTTAAAATGTCACAATATTATTATTGTTATTTATGTTATTATTATTATTATTATTATGTTATTATGTTATTATTATTATTATTATAGCATTATTGCACAATATCGACAAATTTTTGTCCTTACAAATCGGCCCACCCTAATGTATATGCTTTGTCTTTGGACACATGTGAGTCAAAGTACCAAATTTCATTAAAATATCTTCGGTAGGCTTCGTTCTGGGGTCGGTGTAAGTTGGTATACCAAATTTCATAAAAATCTCTGAATATTTGCCAGCTAGTGTGCGAACATGTCCGTATAAAGACACCCCAAAAATGATGATTTCCTCAGAAGAGAATGAAAACCGGATAGGTAAAACCCTAGTGCAAATTATTTTTAAAATGTCACAATATAAATGTCCTAGTCTACCGCTTAGCTATTTCATATGAATGTTGACTGGCATAAAAACACCACTTTGTCAATGCGAGATATTGTGTCTTATTCTCTTCAATAAAAGTACTTTTGAAGCAAGTCGAAAAGGTGCACTGCAGTTCAGTACTTTTTCACAGAGCATATAAAGCAATTTTTCATAATTCTTATTCCAGTAATTATTAAAAATTTTAAAATATTTAACAAACTAATTATAAATATTAAAAAATTAAAAAACATTGGTCCCGCCAGGATTTAAACCTGCAATGAACTGTTTGGAAATAAACTGTACCCAAATTATATCTTGGGATCACTTTTACAGCATTTTAAGTTTTAACTTATTTCTGACACTGAATTTAAATTTTCAACTGATTGATGTCTTCAGAGACTTACAGTAAAATATCATGGCAAACATTTGTGCGAAACATTTAAACCCTCAAACTCTTCAACTTAGGGGTCTTTTTTGGGCCAAAAAAGTCCCTTTAATTGACGAGTTAGAGGGTTAAAATGTTCCACAAAAATGCTCCTTCTAATGATTTACATAAGCGCGATAAACACATCCTATACCTTAAATGGAAGATTGACATGGTTTCCTATGCCGATTCACAATAAACATTTGCAAAAGGTGGGCAACTTTAACCCCCCAAAAAACATAGGGCTAGACGTAAAATTTTAAAACGCCGATACACGTGTATTTCTTTTTTGGTGCCCTCTGCCACAATCAGTTGTCAGAACTTTGTTATTTTTTTTTTGTGTACAGTGTAATGCTTTAGAAGCAATAATTAAGTGTTTTTTGGATGTTGTTTAGAATTACTTGTAAATTAGCAGTAAAAATGGACTAACGGATACTTTGGAAGCAATGAAAAAGTGCTTTGTAAAACATGACTTTAATTTATTTGCTGGGTATATTTACTAGAGGCCAGTATGAATGTTTTGCAAGACATTCACAAAACATTTTCTTATACAACACCAAAATATTTTTTTTTTCTGTTTTATTTATTTTTTTTTTGTAATGATCTGAATTTTAACATCTTGTAAATAACTACAAATAAGTAAAATGGTCAATTTTTGTTATATTTAGTATTAAAAATCGTCAAATCTCTCATCAGCGCATGCAAGAGAATGTCTTGTAAGACATTCATTCAGCCCTCTAATATTTACCATGGAAATAACACCGAGCGTATGAGTAATATGAGTATTATTACAAGACGTATGAGTAACATTAACATTTAAAAATAATTTCTTCATTTATAATGTTTTCTATAATATTTATTGTCGTTTTTAAGTACACTCATTAAAATGTAATCGAAATTTTATGTCATTTTAACCAAGATAATAACAATTCTAAAGTCATTTTGTAAAAAAATAAAACACATACAACAAAGCAGCAATCATTTCCACTTTCATGTACACGCTGGTAATATATATGTATATATATGTTTGGAAACACTGTAAAAAATATATGCAATTGCCGTGTTTCTAATATAATATGTTTGCTTGCAAATATAATATCTTCGCCTCTAGACACAGATATGCTTGATCATATGAAATGCATCATATATATTTTTGCAGGCAAACATATATTTGTTTATCATGATGTTTGCATTCAACAAACATAATAATGATAAAATAAAATTGCAAATATATCTTTGTCTAGCTGGGAAAATATGATAAATTTCAAATATTATATTGGTTACCGGTAAACATATCTATAAAATAAAATAATTGGAAGCATACTTTAAATAGATATAGTAGTTTTTAAATATATATATAATTCCCTGTAAACATATTCAACAATGTCTTTTTTCTGCGTGTATATATACAATGTTATTAAAATAAACATAGGCATATATCGATGGTTATATAATGATATCACTTGAAAATTTTTATACTTAAACTTTCTATTATACTGAAATCAACTGGCATCATTATATGTAGTTTTAATTTTCTTGTCATTTACTGGTTGACAACTTATGACCATCGTTACATAAATCTTAGCAACATAAGACAAACATACATTTATTGATATTTAGTGGAATATTTATGACAATTGAAAAGAGATACAAATGGTTGGTGAAGGTTAAAAGTTTATCACAGCACAAATAAACAGTCGTAAACCTACATTTAAGACAAGACTATGAATTTTTATTCCAACTGAAACGCAAATACATACATTAGGATTCCATTAAAATTATGGTATTGTTTTCAAGAAATTTTCATTTTCTTACAACCACGCAAACAACATCATCTCATTTTGAATGGGTATGTTTATCAAAACGGATTTTCCCGTCATTAATGCCTATCTACTCGTACAAATACGCATTTATTTATGTATGTTATGTATTTTTTTTTTGTCTTTAGCAAATACAACAGCAAGAACAAAAATTCATTTAAATAAAATTCTGTTGGTTTTTATGATTTCGCAAAAGAAGTATTTATTTTTTTTACTTTTGTTCTGAGGATGGTAATAAAAACCCATCAACGTCTGTGCGTATACTAGTACATGAAGTCTATGCATGGAGAAAAAAATACGGTTAAATCAATTATGACATCATATTTGTGTTATTTTTATTTTTACGAACATTTTTAAATCAATTATGAAACTTATTGAAATAAATATGATTTTAGTTAAAATAAACATTTTAGTATTTAAATTAATATTTCAGCAATTTAGAGTTTTTTTTTTTTTTTTTTTTTTTTTTTTTTTTTTTAAAGAGAAGCAACACTCAGGAAATTCTTCCTATGAATTAACGTGTTGCTTCCTTTGGAAAGGGGATAGAGAAGAAGTGAAAGGTGGTGTAAGATGAAGGGCTTCAAATATGGCAACACTGTAATTGCGCGAGATATTGAATTTTTAGAACAGTTGTTGCGCGCCATCTCTGACGGTGAGTTGGCGAACTTTGTTGAAGCTTTTTATTATAGTTCATAGCCCTGTTATATTATTTTACTTCGGTGGGGTTAAGTGCTATGGGAACACCGAAGGAGGACGCTGCGATATGTATGAGGGATAGAAAAAACTCATACATATTACTATTTTTCATAAATTGATGTTGCCTTGGTTGGGGCTCGAACCCGCGACCTCACGTGTAACAGTCCAACGCGCTAACCATTACACCACAGCGCCCACAAAATAAGTAGAAACATATTCAAATAAAAAATAAACGAACTTACAGGGAGTACCTGATTTGGGGTTACTGCAGAGTTCGATGAAATTTGGATAAGTGATGTGGGGGAAAAATTAAATAAATTTCGGTTGCAAACATATAGGTGGAAATTGATATTTAAGGGTAAAAATTTTTGTTTAAAGACTTTTTAATATTTTTTAATATTTAATAAATCTTTAAAACAGCTTTCATTTGCCATCCAATTTTTATACATTTGCTTTAAAGAAACAGGAAAAAATCCAAAAAATTAAATTCGGGTAATTTTTGACCCGAGTTTTAAACTCTCAAATATAAGATTGGGCCGCTAAAAAGGCGCACATGCTTATTTTCTCTGTCTTCTCTATCACATATTCAAATTTCATCAAAATCTGAGGGCACCACATACATAAATATAATTTCCTTCTTAGTTTGATTTCATAGCATAGCTATAGTTAATTTATTTCTTATTGTTTCGGTTTTATTTAAAATTTTTTTCTGTGTGTATATGTGTGGTTATGATAACAATAATGACAATAACACATTATACACATATATACATATGTATGTATGTAGGTGTCTATGGATTTTCATTTGTAAATGTAATTTTCTAAAATTTTGCTACATCTTAACAGTGATTTTACAAATATGTACATGATGATCTTATGCATGTATGTATGTGTGTTTACGATAACATTTCTGGTTTTTGGATTTTAACCGGAGTTTGTGTTATAAATGTTTCTTGAATTTCTTGTTTTGTATGCTCACGCACACACACACACACACACACACACATAAGTTTATTCAATCATAGTCATCATCATTATTGTCATTGCCATTGTCATGATGATCTTCATTAACATTTATTTCTATTACATGTTATAATAATCTAATCTTATCTTAAGTAATGACATTGTTACATTAATGCATTGTTAAGTAATACAGTTGTAAATTTAAATTACAACTAACAGTGTAAAGTTTGTTGTATTGTATATTAAGGAAAATCTCTAATAACAATAATAACACTAAGCAACACTATTTTCGGGCATAGATGATACCAAATGAATGTATTAGGTTAGTATAGTAGAACCCCGCAAATGGTTTGGTTTTAGTTTTTTTTTTTTGCCCATACAAACAGTACAAAAATTCTTCTCAGTTTAATGCTCTGTTGTGATGTCCCCAATGATATTTTATAAGGTTTTCAGTCTACTAACATTTAGCAAAATATTCTGCAGATTTTACAGTAAAATTAGTTATTTTCAATTAACTAAATGTTGACTTAAAGATAACTAAAATTCTGTATAGTTAACAGTTTAATTTTGCTGTTTTTATTTTACTAGTATTTAGCAAAAAAAAATTTGCTAATTTCATCATTTTTTTCATCAAGGTTATTTTAAACAAATTTTTAGCAGTTTTTTCTGCCATTTTACCACTTTTATTTCTATAAGTGTACTAACCTTAATACATTTATCTGGTTTAGAACTCATCCTAGCCGGAAAAGAGCATTGTATAATATTATATATTTTATAGTGAACTTCGCGGACTGTAATGCATTTCCCCGGTTTCACGAATTAATAATATCCGAATGGATTTTTCGTCTTTAGCAACCTCTAGAAAAATTTGCAGCCGAACATGTTCGCAGAACATATTAACCGGTTTGGGAAAATCTTTTTTTTTTTTCTTGTAAAAAGGAGTTAAATGACCAATAAAAAGGTAGATTTAGCGTTAACATGTTCTACAAGAAAAATGCCCATAAATTGTCATTGTTGACATTCGTACATTGAGACTATTTTTTGCGCATATTGCTGGCAAAAAAAAAAATTAAAATGGCCACATAAATTGATTGTACCCACACTGCGCCAAACCCTTTACTATACTAACGTAATATATTCATCTGGCATAGAAATCATTCACGCCTTAGACCATGACCTCCATTTTGTTGCATAGTGTAATCATAAAATCAATGTATGTGAGTACTTTCACAGAATGACAAATTTATGTTTGCACAAATTTGAACTAGCTTTTAAAAAATAAAAATAAATGGTAAAGAAAACTATAAATTAGCTACACTACAGTCAAGGCCTTACTTGGGTTAGATGGCTAAGCTGTCGAACTTTAGTATAGTTACGTTTGTGGTTCGATTCCGACAGCCGACGGGTTGTTGAAAAATTATACATATAGAGCCAATCTGACTATAAAATATAAACAATAATACAATTTAATGGAAAATCACTGCTAAAGCATGTCCATAGAAAAAGGCAGAAACTAGATTTAGTCTGATTTGCAAATTAATGTGTTTATAAATTAAAGAGAAAAAGGTTTATTCTTCTTCTTAACCTTAAACCTACTAAATTTATTCCGTAAAGTTTGACTTTTTAACTCCAATGAACAAAACAAGCTTTTATTGAAGAAAATCTATGAAGTACCCAGCAAAAAAAGATATGCCGAAGCAGTAGAAAAAAAAACCACAATTGATGATCTAGATGTACTTTTTTTTTAACATAAACACTAATGATTTTAACATTGAGTTATCATAGGAGAGAAGTACTCCCACTTCAACATTTTTTCAGTACTTTTTGAACGAGTGCAAAAGTAAAGAAAAAATTCTTTACAAAAACAAAATATATTTTTTTTATTTTACAAAAGTTTTTTTATTGCCGCCACCGGGTATCGAACTTGCGACCTCACGATTGCTAGTCGCTGAGCTCTACCGCTGAGCAATTCTTTGATATGAAAGTTGACTGGCATAAAAACACCACTTTGTTAATGTCAGATATTGTTCTTTATTCTCTTCAATAAAGTACTTATTAAACAAGTGTAAAAGGTGCAGTTCAATTCAATATTGTTTTCAGTACTATTTTTATAGGTGCATAAAAAGCAATTTCTCACCATTTTTTTATATATACATATTTTTAAAAATTTTAAAATTAAAAAAATATTTAATTTAAACAAATTAATTATAAATAAAAAAAAATTCATATATTTAGTTAGAATATTCTTCCACCTCAAGTCCAAATTCTAATATGATATTGTCATATTAGATTTTTATTTGTTGTTTCAAAAAGGGGTTGATCATTTTCATGATAGACAATATCATATTAGAATTTGGACTTGAGGTGGAAGAATATTCTAACTAAATATATGAAAATATAGAAAGTCCGAAAAAACAATTTTTGTATTTTTTAATGCATAAATTAAAATAATTGTTGAAAATAAGCACACCACGGCTCAAATCTCATTCAAATATTTATTTTGTTTTGAGTTTAAAATTAGTTGTTTATACTAGAGTTGTGAAATTTCGGTATTTTTTGAGTACTCAATACTACTCAATACTTTTCACTTGAGTACTCGATACTACTCAATACTTTTAACGGTTTTTTTAATTTAAAAATAAAAATGTTATGAATTCGTATTTATTAGGAAAAATTATCAGAATTCACATACACGTGTGAAATAACTATTGTTATTTACATTTTAATTAATTTAAAACATTTTAAATAAATTAATTAAATAATTTTTCCCAAAAATTCGTTACAAATTTCTTTGCTTCACAAATAGAGTTGTATTTTCAGAGCTGTATTCTTAGAGTACTATTTTTAGAGTTGTATTTTTATACGAAAAATACACATTTCTACGGAAAATTGCATCTTTAAAAGTATTGAGTAGTACCGTTTTAGTATTGAGTACTCAAAAAAACAGTCAGTATTGAGTACTCAGTACCGGAATACTCAATACTTTTACAACTCTAGTTTATACAAAATGTATTGACAACAGACATACATATAAATAGTACCCAAAGGGTACTTTTATGTAATTGTTGCTTTCAAAAAGAAGTTGATTTATAGCTGGTTTTACCAAATCAGACAGTTCATATACGAAAGTACAAAATTCTCGTCCCGTTGATTTTTTGTACCTTATGTAATGTCTCGGTTTGAGTAAGAAAGTTATCATTTTCTTATTGCGGACAACTGAAGAGTAGAGTGATGTCTACGAAACAATTGTATTGTCTATCATGAAAATGATCAACCCCTTTTTGAAACAACAAATAAAAATCTAATATGACAATATCATATTAGAATTTGGACTTGAGGTGGAAGAATATTCTAACTAAATATATGAAAATATAGAAAGTCCGAAAAAACAATTTTTGTATTTTTTAATGCAAAAATTAAAATAATTGTTAAAAAAAAATTAATAGAATAAAAAAAAATTAAAAACAAATAAAAAAATATTGGTCCCGCCGGGAATTGAACCCAGTACCCTCTGTTTGGAAATGCCAAATGATACCAAAATCACTTTTTATGATCACTTTTAGACCAATTACTCTTCAGAAGCAATACTTAAGTGATTTTTTGGATGTGGTTCAGAAGTAATTCTAAAAAAGCTGTTAAAATGTAATAACGGATAGTTTGGAAGCAATGAAAGAATTTTTTGAAGTTGTTCAGAATAACTTCTAAAAAAGCAGTGAAAGTACACTAACGTGTACTTGCAATTTTTTTTACTGGGTAGTATTGAAGTTACAATTGTGAGCGTGGGTCTCCGCAAAAAAAAAAAATAATAATAAAAGAAGTAGACTTTAAAATTAACCAATACAGTAAGTTTTTAATTCAATTTTCGAGAGTAGCAGGCCAAAACAGACAGTGAGAATTTTCGACCAATTTAAATAATAATTAAACTTTTTATAATTTAATTAAATTATCTTTACATAGTGAATGAAGGAACATTGATTTACAGTTTATAATTATTAAATAATTGAGCTCGAGGTCTATGTAGTTTTTAAAAAAAATTTTTTATTTTATTATACCGATATTTCGTCATTCTTTGAATGACATCATCAAGGGTATATGTAAACAACAACAAATATTAAAAGTACTTAAAACTGCCTACTACTGCCGCTGCACACATGTCAATATTACATTTAAAATTCTAATTGTTGTTGTTTACATAAACCCTGATGATGCCAATTAAAGAATGACGAAATATCGGTGTAATAAAATAAAGAAAGATATTTTATAAATAATAAAAAAGAGCTCGAGCTCAATTATTTAATAATTATAGTCAATTTCAAAGGTCGAATAATACTTCAACATTTATTATTAATTTAAAGTATCTAAATTTAAGTAAAAATTTGCACAAAATTTATGAGAAATTTCAATGGAACTGCATAGATTTTATAACATAAGTCATTTAATGTGCCTAAAATATTTAAACCGATCTCTCATAAAACGGCTTCTGATTCTTTTAAAAAATTAAGCTTTTTTAGTTTTAGGGTAAATATATATACTTGCCACTTTGTATGTGTGAACTTACATTCAAAAATAGTGTGATTTACAGATTTACATATACAACATACTTATGCAAAAGTATTCACATATAATACATATTGGAAAATTATGTCTTTATATATTTATATATCGTATTGAAACTTCGTGCTTAGTTTTCAGGTTATAGCCATAAGTGTTGTTGTTATTGCTGGTCTCATTCGTTTTGTAAACTATACTTAAAATAATGTATTAGAATATTTGCCCTTACCAATACCTAGACATTGTATTATCAATATATGTTCCCAGCAAAAAATTGGCCAAAACAAAAAAAAGACAGAGCTTGTCTTTCTATTTAAATATATAGAATAATTTATATTGTGATCAAGTTATGATCTTAAAATATAAAAATTTTATTATTTGTTAGCCCCATTATCACATCAAACCGTTAGGTAATAAATTTTGCTTTAACTGACACATTTGTTGTTGTTGTGTCACATATGAAATTTGAATTTAACTGTTGATTAAATTTAAATTTTAAATTCATAATATTTTTCGAAAATCTCTTCTCTTCCATTTTTTTCCTTATGGTAATAAGTGTGTTTTGCTGGGTTAGTATAATGTATATTCAAGTCAGCATATAGAGGATATGATAATGACACTAGTAAGGCCTAAATATGTAACATATAGTATGTGGTATTTGCTAACTAATAGTTATTTAAACATAGTTAATGTGTTTATACACTTTTATTGGTAGGAAAACCCCAGAAGGATATAGGCAATTTCCATTTTCGATTTATCAGCTTTAAGTTAAAATAATGTTATCTAATTTTAAAACATAATTATATAAGTTTGTTTAAATAACAGATTTACCAGGCAGTAATCTCATATATTAAATAAAAAATAAAACAAAATAGGATAAGATGGATATTTTGACAAAAAGTTTAATTAATTTGTCATCAAACTTGATTAAGTTGTATACAATTTTTATACAGTTTGTGGCAGGACAACAGAAAGTGACCTACACTGCACTAATTTCAAATTTTAAAGTTTTAAACAATTTTTTAATTGTTACAAAAATAACAAAATTGGGTTTCCGGTTCGATTCCGGGTTATAGCAAACACCAAAAAGTTTTTCATATAGAGACAATTTAACAATTAAAAATAATTTGATCAATTGACTCAGGCTTGCCAGATATTTCGTTGTCCCCAAACAGATCTAAAAATATCCCCAAAAAATCCCCAACTAGAAAAAATTTTGATAAAGGTAGTGTAGCTTATTTATTTTGCTTAAAATGAACATTAGCCGCACAAAAACTACAATTAAATATAAAAAATAGCACTTACAATAACTGTTTTTAAAAATTCTCAGAATTTAGGGACTTTTACGAGGAAAACGTTAAATTTTTATTAAATTATGTATATAAACAAACCAATTACACCCTAAATATATTTTATTTTGAAATTTTCAAGAATTTAAGGCATTTTTTTTAAAGAATTTTTAGATTTGAGTTTTTCAAATTTGCCTATTTAATACAATAGAGAATCCAGAGAATCCAGAATCGATAAGATGTTTTTTGTAAAACAATATTTTAGATTCTGGGACATTAATCATATAAAACTCTAAGGCAAAAATGATTTATTTGTGTTAAAATGTTTTAAATTAATATAGAAAATCCATAAAAGGGTGAATTTGTTACTTTTTTGAAATTATGCGATTAAATTTGACTGATGTTTTCTGAAAACTATGAAAAGTTTATATAACCTTCAAAATTTATGAAGAATTTTAAATATACCCAAAAAATTCCCAAAACATTTTTTAAATCCCCAAATCTAATTTTTGTCCCCAAGAAAAACAAAAAATTCCCAAATTTGGGAACAAACCCCCAAGTCTGGGCAGCCTGCATAAACTAAGCAGTGACGAGTGTTTGTGTGAGACGAAACTGCGGCAGTCTGTGGATTCACTTGTGTCTATTAAAATTGTTCAATAAATATGTTTTTTTCTTCTTCCTGTAAATGAATTTTAACAAAATTTCAAATCTTATGCCAGAAGTTTCATTTCACACAATTACTATACTTGTTCATTCATATCTACTTTTTTTCAGAATTGGGGATACGAATTGTGGATTTTTTTAAATAAATTTTCCTTTGAAATGCCATGTTTCCAATACTGAGAAATAATAGACATGTTTAAACAAGAATTGTCAGCGGATGAACAAGACTTTAATCCTTTTTTTTTTAAATGTACTTTTAGGTTTAAATGACATAGAATAGATTTACTTTTCTTTATCATGCTTTACAAACTTCTTTTATTGCTTCCAAATTATATGTTAGTCTATTTTTACTGCTTTTTTAGAAGTAATTTTGAACAACTTCGCAAAATCTTTTCCTTCATTATTTCTAAAGCATTAATGCTCTAAAAGTGATTTGGATACAGTTTATTTTCAAACAGATAATTTTGGGTTCGAATACTGGCAGGACTAATATTTAAAAAAATATTTTAACTTTTTTATAAGTACATATATTTAAAATCTGTGGATTCCACAGTGGATCTGGGTGTTGTTTTTGACTCAGTGATGTCCTTTAAACAGCATGTGGACTATATTATTCCGAAAGCTTATTCTATGTTAGCTTTCTTAAAGAGAAATTGTGCTGATTTTTCTGATCCTATGACATTGAAGTTAATTTATACTGCCTTTGTCAGATCTAAATTAGAGTATGCAGCTGTTATATGGGCTCCCCATTGTGGAAATCATATCTCGCGTATTGAGAGAGTGCAAAGAAAATTTGTTAAATTTGCAATCTCATCTTTTACGTTTGTTGATCCTATACCATCCTACAGATCTAAAAGCTTATTAATAGGTTTGGAAACCCTTGAGTTTCGTAGGTTACTGCAATCTGATTTATTTGTTTTTGATATTATTAGTGGTGGTATTGACTGTTCAGAGTTGCTTTGTCTTATTAGATTTCATGTTCCACCTAGAAGTGTTAGGTATAACAATATTTTTAATGTACCACTACATCGTACCAATTATGGTCTTAATAGCATTTTGACCCGCATGTTTATTCAACTGAATGACATTAATCATTATCAACAAATTCATTTAAAACCGCAAATAGAGTTTTGTGCATCAAAATCTGCCTTTAAGCAATATTGTTTACGCCGGCCCTTATCGTGTTTCAGTTTTATTTTTGCTGGCGGTTAAATGCCGCCGCCACGGCAATTGTGATCGTGCACTGAGGGTGTGGGTACTGGGTATTCGCATGAAAAACCCGGTACTCCACATCTTCAGGGCACTATCCTTGTTTTGTTTATTGTTTCGTAAAATCGTGATCTTGAACAACAAGCAGCAGCAACAAGTGTGAAAAAAGGATGAAAGAAAGTGAAAAAAAGGCAACTAAGTGAAGAAAAACTGTAAAGTTAAAATAAAATTAAAAGTTAAGAGTGATAAATAAAAAGGAAGCTTTGAAAATTAAAACATACCAAAAAGAGAAAACGTTGTAAATGATAAAGAAAAAGGAATTGTAAATTGTACTTAAAAATAAAAGAAATTGTAAAATCATATAAAATTTTGAAAGAAAATTAAAAGAACAAAAACTAAAAACTGAATAAACCAACCATAAACCAAAAAAAAATAAAAGAAGTGTTTTAAATAAAAGAAAAAGGGTAAGCAGCCACACCGTAGCCCCAAAGTGACGGCCACCCCACGTACTGGCCCCAACAAATATTTATATTCTATTTTGATGGGTTCAAATTTGTAAATTAATAAAATAATGTATAAATTAATATTTAGATTATTCTAAAATTGTAACATCATATTCTGTAAGGAATTTTGTATCCATAGACTGAATAAATGAAATGAAATGAAATCTATTGTTTAAATTCAATATTTTTTAATTTTTCAGTTAGAATAAAACTGTTAAATACACAAAATTTTAGTTCTATTTAAGCTAAGTTTTAGTTATTGAAAATCACAATTTACACTGGTAAAATCAGCAACAAATTTTGCTAAATATTAGTAGGTAAAAAACAACAAAAAATCTGTTATATCTACAAAATTTTAGTTAAATTTATGTTAAACTTGGTTGAATAAAAATAACAGTCTCTCTTGCTAAAATCAACAGAAATATTTGCTAAAAAATAGCAGATGTCAGAAGGCTAGATTTTTATTCGCATTAAAAAAATCTAAAAAGCTTCAGAAATGAGTATTATTTTTGTTCGGTTTAAGTTCAAATATGACAAATTCCAAATAGAATTCACAATTTATTTTATAACAAACAGAGAAAACACTTATGAAAAAAAATTTCCTAGAACCAATGGTTGACAATTAATGCATTTTCAAGTGCTGCCAAGCACTTTCATCAGATTGTCTTTATGGGGTTCTCTCTAGGTTTATTAGATTTTAGTTTTTTGTATTTACGTTAACTTAAAGTAAAGAATTTTACAAAAATAACACTCATTGTAACAATTTCCAGATCAATTAAATTAAAATCTAGTAAAAAAAAGTTCAAACATTTTAATATTTTTTGTGATTTTTTGGTCTACTAATTATTATAAAACATTTTTTGCTTATCTTAGCTGAGTAAATTTTTATTTTCTATTAACTCAAATTTATTTCAGCTAAACTAAAATTGTGAACCTATATAACAGTTTTGTATTTGCTGTTCCTATTTTACTAATATTTTGCAAAAAAACTGATAATTTCAGCAGTTTTTTCTACAAGGTAATTTTTAATTAATTGTTAGTACCTGCAACTAAAATTATTACAAACTTTTTTCTATAAAATGCATATGAAAATCAAAAAGGGATGCTATGGTTTTGACCACAACTATATACATATATTTTGCATTGAAATTTTTAATGCGTATTTTATTATCTAATATTCTTTTAAATTATGTTAAATTAATTTTACAATATAATCCCTTGTCACTGACAGTTTTTTTTTTTATTATTGTTGCCATTAATATTGTAACAATTTTATAATTTATTAACTGAATTACTTTTTACATAATTTAGGCAAGTTTGTCAGCCTACATTGTTAATTGCTAAAGTTTTTTTTTTAAATTTATATTTACACAAGTTTAATTTTAAATTATGTTTAATTTGTTAACATTGAACTGAAGGGAGGTTTAGTTCAAATTGCAACTAAATTTACTTGAATTTATTTGAAACTTAAACCAAAAGTATGCAGTCCACTTTTTAACTGATTTTCAATTAATGTGTATATTATGGGAAAATATTGTCAGGTTACTTTCCTTATGTCAGATTTTCAAGGTACTGAAAATTATAGTTAAAAGAAAGATATATGTAAAACTACAAGAATTTTAAAACAACTGACAAAATAGGTAAAAGCTACCATTTTTATTTATTTAAAAAAACATAACAGAATTTTTTCTTTCGATTATAAAAAAGTGTATAATAAACGTACTTGAAATTTGGAGTCAACCAATGTATGAGGAGTGATTTTTCAAAAGGGCTTATTTTCACTTACGACCTTGAACAAACCTAAGAATGCCATCGCCGTTGTCATGCTAAAATGTATTCTCTATTTAGTTTAAAATCCATTGCAAAGAAGGTATATTTTCAAGGCAAACTCGTGACTAAAAATCGATCGACATAATTTTTTTCATTACAGAAATTTTGTTTAATATGGAAATTAATTTATTTATTTATTTTCGTTTATTGGTATCCTGATAATACTAGAATTACATTTTTATCATTCAAATTATCAGTCAAAACGAATCCTCCTTCAATATAAACTAAACAAGAATAAAAAAAAATTAATGAAATTTTTTATTTTTTTAACAATAACTGTTTACTGTCAATGAAATTTTTTATTTTTTAAACAATAACTGTTTACTGCAAAAATACTGGTTTGGTAGTTGTTTATTATAATATTAAAAACAATTTCTTTGAACAACTGTTACGAAATTACAATACTTTTCGTTAGTTGTTTTCCTAGATATCTCTCATAACAATTGTTTTATATTTTTTCCTTAGAAAAATAACTGCAATTACAGTTAAAAACAATAAATAACTACTCATTTTGAAACTATGATCGCAAAATGCCATCAGTTTTTATTGAAAATAGTTATATTTAAAAATAATTTTGACGTGTGTATTGCAGTGCCATCTAGAGTGAGTTGCAATTTGAACTGAACCGTTCTTTATATACGCTTAGTTAGTATTATGTTTTTAATTTGGTTCACATACCATATGTTTGAAATTAGAGCCGGAAATACAAATACTGGTTGGATCCAAAAGTATCTAGCCGAGACTTTATAGAAACACAATTCGCCTTTTAAATCAGAAACATGTTAGAAAAGTTTCTAAAAAAAAGCGTTCGCAAAATCCGGAGAACTCGCTTGAAGTAATTCATTTTGGCGAACATACCACAGAACAGTCAGTTTGTACTTCCTGGTTTCTATGTTTCTTAATAATGAAAGTTTTTGCTGTTATAACTTACCAGCGAAGTATCTCATGTGAAAGCTTCAGAAATTCGGTTGTCACAATGAATCTGTTTTCGCTGTGTAAAATTACTTTCCGAATTTCATCAATATATTGTAGATTATCACATGAGATACCTTCCTTGTTTAAATAAATTTTATAGGATTAAAATCCGATTTATACACTCATAGAAATAAATCTGTAAAAATAGCAGAAAAGGTTACTAAAAATGAGGTAAAAATGATGCTGCAGAAAAAACTGCTAAAATTAGCAGATTTTGTTTGCTAAATTCTAGTAAAATAAGAACATCAAAATTAAAACTGTTAAATTTACAGAATTTTAGTTATATTTAGGCTAAATTTTAGTTAATTGAAAATAGCAAATTGTAGTGTAAAATCTGCAGAAAATTTTGCTAAAAAATTTGAAACTGCTGTTTTCAAAAGGCTCGATTTTTATTTGCATTTAAAAAAAACTTCGAAAAATATTTTTTTGATTTTTTGGGCTACTAACTATTTAGCAAAATTTTTTTTGCTGATTTTAATAGGTAATTTGCTATTTTCCATTTACAAAAATTTTACTCAAATATAACTAAAATTCTTAACATTTAACAGTTTTATTTTTGCTATTCCTATACTACTAATATATAGCAAAAATAATTAGCTAATTTTAGCAGTTTTTTCTGCAGCATAATTTTTAAGTAATTTTTAGTAGTTTTAACTAAATTTTTTACGGAGTTTTTTCTATTAGTGTACCATATAATGGGAGGCTCTAGCATGAATGTATTTGTATTGAACATAAATAACATAAATTTATATTAATATTTAGCTCACGCTCATTAATGTGATATGAACAATTTATTTGCTTTATTTTATTAAATTTGGTAGAAAAGTAATTAAAAAATAATGAATGTTGACATTATTAGAAGTTATCCCAGCAAAATATTGGTAATGACATCTCATTGCTGTCTGCATTACCAATAATGATATATCATTACATTTTGCATTACTTTGTAATATAAAATAATGACTTCCTAATAACGGCCTATTGTAGTCATTGCTTTTAAATATAAAATAATGACTTACTCGCAATAGTTTAAATAAGTACTTTTTACATAGTTAAATTTTATACATTTATATTTATTACATGTAAATATGTTTTATGTTAAAATTTTTATGACTAGTACTAAAATTACATACTAGAAAAAACTTTAATTTCTCTGTATGTATTTCCTGAAGTTAATAGTATTTGTGAAACTCCTTATTTTTAAGAATCAAGTAGGCAGTCGGATAACCACTTATAATTCAACTTTTTCTAAGCATGTTTGTAACCACTTATTATTCAGAATCTTATAACTACTTACTTCTCATTTTTTCGTAAGCGAGCGGGTAGCGTGACTACTTATAAAAACGACCACGCCAAACAAAAATAATAAGTTTAGACGTCAAAAAAATAAGTTGTGCGGAGCTATGAATTTCTATTATATAACCACATATTTGGTAATGAAAGATTTTGATGGGTATGGTAAAAAAAAAATCAAACGAAATCTGGCATACGATAACAAATTGAATCTATCATTGTTATAAAGATTAGAATTTTGTGTCCATCAAGTCGACTTTCAGTATTTAATTATCATTTTTACAAAATCACTGCGCTACCAGTGAAGTGATCTGACTAGACAGTACTGAATAAACACTGGTTGCAAATGTTGGCATAGTACTCTAAAGAGTGTGCTGCCAGTTATTTACTTTTAACACTACGGTTTCCCAGTGGTATGCCAGTATTTGATTTTTTGTAGCACAGGCAATTTCTGACTGGGTTGTGTAAGTTATTTTGTCTACACATTGAGCTTTCTTGTGGTGTTATGTAAATTCTAAAATCGATTCCAAATACTAATTTCTTTGGAGTTAACAAAACGATTTACCATTGAGCGGTTAAAATTATACCAGATTTAATAATTATCTCGTTTATTCGTCAACATTTAATTTTGCTAAATTTTAATTGTATTTGTGCATTTAAGTAAATACAAAGAAATACAATTGTTTTTTATTATTGCTGTTTATCATTGAAATCATTTTTATATTAACTACTCTACTGTTTGTTATCTGTTTGTCATGCCGTTTGTGACTTGAAAAAATTTGCGTCAAACGGTATCGATGTTATTTATAAAATTTTTAAGAATACTAAAAAGGAAAATTTTTAAGAAAAGTAAACTTCCCAAGCTGCTGAATATTAAAAATTAACTAAATCTATCATTGTGTTGTGAAGAAAACCTTATAGATTTCCATTAATTTGTACAACATAATCTAAACGATTTTGTATGAATTTGTGTTGCCATGAATTTAAGTAATAAAATTACCATGCTTTACCTAATAACATTTCAAAGGACGCATAAATATTCGGTTCGACCACATTTCAGTTTTATAACTGTCATTATTTGTTTTATTATTTCGAGTTTTTTTTTTATTTAATTCAAGGCTTTTTTTGTTAATGTGGATTTAAAATTTGGTTTTATTTTTTTAGATATTCACACAAATATTTTGCTATCGATTCATTTATTTATTTAATGGTTCGTTATTTATTTTATTTTCTTTTTTTTATTTAACTTTGTTGAATTTTTTCATAAGGCTTTGGGGCAAATAGCCAATTATACAGTTATCCATTTTGTCTCGTCGCCTGGCTTACTGGCCTAACAAAAAAATTAAAAAATTAATTTTTTTGCATGTGAATGATTTTTCAACAAACAAATATATATTTGCAGAATTAAAAATGGTAGACATACATAAATATATTTATTATCCAGATCCAGATGACTATTACGGTATTATTGTGGCAGTAGACTGTTGAAATTAAAAAAGGGAAATTATTCATGTAGAAATTGTCAATGGTTTATATAAAAATAAAATGAAACATGTATTGAAAGAACCCTGCGTGCACACTATACTCACATTATATATCAACCGTAAAGGTTCAATCGTTATTTTAAAAGTAAATCAGTAAATCAGTAAAATTGTTTCGATTGAATAAACAGTGAAATTACAAAGAAATATATCTTTTAACTTTTTCTATCAGTCATTTAATAAGCAAAATATACAAAAAAATATGAACTTTCGATATTAATTAAAATATTTAGCTAAAATTTTCTTCTAAAAACAAACAGTTCTTAAAGTATAATGAGAATTAAAAATAACTATTGTTATTACCGACTTTGTCAGTTGATTAATTTGATAATTAAAAATAAACGACAAAATACATTTGTTTTAAATGAAATGTAAGTAGTCATCTTTTTAACTGGCTTTCAATTGTACTGCATATTTAGTAGAATTTTAGAAAAAAAAATATTGTGAGTGTAAATCAGGGTGAAAAAATGGCGACCTGTAAACCGTCCCTCTACTAGAAATATTTGTTTCGATATAAAAAAACATCGTGCAAGAAATTAAGGTGATCGTATAACGGTAACACGTGACGCATTGGCCCTGAAGTTTAAAATACGATTGACAAGGTAAAATTACTGTTTTGGCTTTTTTTTTTAAAAACACTGGCTCTTAAATAACTGTCAATATAATTGTAATCTAGACTGAATTACCTTTGTAATAACCATGCGCGGTTCCAGCAATTAATATAAGGGGAAAAATCATACGCCTCAGTGGCCAACTAAATGTATTTGTCTACTGTGGCGTATGATTTTTCCCCTTATATTAATTGCTGGAACCGCGCATGCTAATAACGCATAAAAATCCAAAATCGGTTGGAAAATAAAAAAAAAACTACAGACTAACTACAGTTGCCCAGACCGTTGTAGGGTTAAAATGGGATAAATTATGAAAATGGTAAAAAAATTAAATTTTTTTCAAAAACTTACAGTTTTATACTCTAGTTCTATTTCAATGTCGTTACCTATGTGCTTACCAGTATTGGCAAATATAATGATTCTAAAAATATATATTAAAAAAAAATAACTTCACAATTTTCTTGAGCGTAAGTTTTGTTTTTTATATATAAAAAGTTCTTTTTTTTCGATATTTCGCTACTCCATTGTGTAGCATCTTCAGGAAATAACAATTAAATTAATAAATTAACAAATTATAAACAATTTGTTTAGAATATGTTTATAATTTGTTAATTTTAAATTTTATAATTTGTTAATTTCAATTTGTTTATAATTTGTTAATTTATTAATTTAATTGTTATTTCCTGAAGATGCTACACAATGGAGTAGCGAAATATCGAAATTAAGAACTTTTTATATATAAAAAACAAAACTTACGCTCAAGAAAATTGTGAAGTTAAAAATTGAAAAATAAGGTTAAATAAACGACAAGAAATTAAAAAACATAAGTTTTATAAATTTTTTTTTATTTTTCTCGTGTCGAGAATTGAACCTGGGACTCCAAATTGCCCGTTAGCGATAGCTCTATCATCTAAGCTATCTCGACATGTTACTGTTGACAGTTAAAAACATAATTGATCTGCTGCGCACAAGTATGCCCAGTCAGAAATTGACAGTTGTACAAAAAACCAAGATAGATGGTTCCGAGTTCAAATCCAGTAGGAAGCAAAAATTTTGTTTTGATATTTTTTAATTTAAAAATTTTATTGTTTTATAAAATAATTTTTTTTTTTTGTTTGTGGAAAAGTACCTTTAAGAGCAACATTTTTTTTTTATTTTCCCAATGCTGGCATATAAGTTCGAAAAAACTTTTTCCCAGTGCTAGCATTTTAGCACAGCCAGTAGTTATCAAGCTGTTATCATTCATTAATGTAATTAGCAACCTCGTTAGCTCTGTGAGTTGATCTGTCGTCTGTCAATCTGGCGGCTAGGGTTCAAATCACAGCATGACCAAAAAAAATACATATCATTTTTTTATATTTTATTTTGGGAAATATATTTCCAGACCACCTATTTATTGGTTTTGTCAGCGTTAAATTTTGCATTCAAATAAATTTAGCTTAAAAATAACAAACATTTTGTAGATATAACAGTTTAATTTTGCCATTTCTAGTCTACTAATATTTAGCAAAATTTGCTGCAGATTTTACCGTATAATTTCTCATATTCAATTAACTTAAAGTTAACTCAAAAATAACTCGAAGTCTTTAAATTTAACAGTGTTATTTTTGCTGATCTTATCTCGAAATTTCGATTGAGCAAAAATAAAGTCTGTTAACTTCAGCAGTTTTTTCTGTAAGGTTATTTTTAACTAATTGTTAGTAGATTTTTCTGCTATTTTTACAGTTTTATTTCCGTGAGTTTACAGGTAAATCTACACTAAACAAAAAGCAAGAATGCAAAAATAAAATTTTTTACTAAAATTCTAAAGACCAGTTTTATAGTCAGAACTAAGAACGATTCTTAAATTAAAAATTTTGTTTGAAAACTTTTGACTTAAGTAAAATCTAGTTTCTTGTGTTTTCTGAGTTACAAATGTAAAATTGGAATTTGTAAAAATTTGAATTTTTATCATTTTTAGTGATTTTGAATTTTATACTCGCTGTGGAAATCGCAAATTTTTTTTACAATCGAAATTTAAAGTTTTTCTGGCTTAAAACAAAAAGTGGAGAACTATTTTTCCTAAAAAACCACTTTGTTTGAAAATTTAAATAAATAAATTCCGATAGGGTTAAAACTTTCCAAAAAAATGTTTTTTTTCATCTATCCACAACTTGTCTACTCCTGCTCTAAGCAAAATTCCTTCAAAAGCCGAATACGATCCAGCCTATTGTCCATCTGTTTTCGTGTTTTATTTGAAAAACAAATCTATCCAGATTAGGCAAATGACAGTTAGCTTTACCTGCCACTTTTTTCAATTTAGTAGAAAAATATTGCCAACAAGGGCAACCTTGGTTAAAAAAGAATTAGCTTAACTATAAATATAACACTTTTACTTGCTATTCTTACATACAATGTTGATTTTTATTTTCAGTTTCTAAAATATGCCATTTTTTCGTTTGTAGCAGCATGTGTTTCGGATTTATTATTTAAAAAAAAAAAATTGACAAGTTTTACTTGTTAGTTTTTTTTTGCACATTTTCCTTTCCTATCATTTTGTTTTCGTTACAAAAAAAAAACATAAAGGCATGATTTCAAATTTTGTCTATACATACATACATTGTCAACATCTGTTGTTTATTTACACTTTCTTTTTTCATATTGTTTTTATATTATTTTATTTAAAGCAAAATAGCAGTATAAAGAAATTTATACATGTATAATGTATGTATGTATGTATATGTGATGGGACTTGTTTTCATTGATTTTATATAAATTCTGACTAAATGACCACTGTCATCATAAATATGCACAGCATGTGTTGATCCAATGACATGTATACGAGTACAATGGGTACACGTGTGTGTGTGTGCGCATATGTCAATGTATAAGTATGTGTAAAACAATGTGAATTTATACCATGTGTGAAATATCCTAGTGTAAAAAAGGGTTGCTAATTAATGGGTATTATAATGGTAACGAGTTACTTTTCTTATTTCTTTTATATGGGGATGTCGCGCAAAATAATGGCTGGCACATTATGGTAATAATGATAACAATAAGCCAATTTGATAAGGTATTATTTTATGTTTCAAAGCAATGCAGAAGGTAAGGTAACACATTTTTTTGTGTTTTAAAATAATGAGAAATGTAAGAAGTATCATTACCGGTAGTCCAGAAAATAATGATACCCCATTACCGTTTCTACACAGGGCTACTACATGTGCATGTGTATGTAGTATATACACTGAAAATATTATTACAGTAACTGACTGTAGTTTATTTAAAAAGTTATCCGTACATTTATTTTTAAATGATTATACAGTTAAAATGCAAAGAAATATATTTTTTAACTGATTTTGTCGTTTATTTAAAAAATAAACTACAAATAAATACGGATTTTCTGTTACAATTAATATTTTCATTTAAAATGTTTTGTAAAAAAAGGAATTCCTTTTCGATTTCTAGGTCAGTTAAAAAAACGAAATAAACTACATATCATTTATTCCTACGGATTTTGTAGTTAATTTTTTGAAATTTAAAAAATGGAAATAAATGAAAAATCATTATTTTTTAAGGATTTTGTAGTTTATTTATTAACATTTAAAAATAAATGAAAAGTTCTTTTGATTTAAATGAAAAGTCAGTAGACCGGTTTTCAAGTGATTTTTCATTTATTTTAAATTACATTTTCAGTTAATTTAAACTACAAACTATTTTGAGTGTATGTATGCATAAATAGACCTATAGTTTTGTACCCATCTCTGTTCTTACTTATGAATATATATTTGGCATAAACATGTCACATAGGCAAGCTACAAAAAATAAAAATATGGATAATCATACACCAATAGAAAAACGTGCACTCAGAAAAGTTCTGCAGTTACTACATGACAGTTATTTGTGTAGTAATGCGGTTGTAGTTATTTTAACTACAATTGTAGTTAATTTACTTAGAGCAAAATTTTTCAATGTTTTTGACAGTTATTTTTTTAAACAAAATACAAAAACTACTACATTGTAGTAACATTTATTTTATGCAGTTATTTTGAATTTTTTTTACAAATACTTAAATTTTGAAGTGTGCGTGCACACACACGAAGCAAACAGGAGCATGTGTATGAAGCGCTTGTTTAGAAATTTCTAGTGAAAGAATATGAGAAGAACATGTTTTTTCTTGTCTTAGTCATAAAACAACGCCAAAGAGTGAGGACGCGTAATACGGAAAACGTTATATAAGTATTTTTTATTAAATTATTAAAATAATAGGGTAAGTTTTATAATATAAAATATAAATTTATTTACGGGAATGTTAAAAAAGTATTGTATTTATTTTCTTTCAGTTCTTTTATATTCTCATCCACCATATTTCATCCCTCACAGACGGACATGTACAACAATATCTTAATAGTGAAAAATAAAAGTGACATTAAGTGTAAATTTTTAATTAAAAATTACTTTGATCAGTTGACACATAAACTAACCACTGACGAGTCTTTGGGTGAGACGAAACTGCGGCAGTCTGGTGATTCCCTTGTGTCTGTAAAATTTTTTAATAAAAATGTTTTCTTCTTCTTCTTCCTAGAAATCAACTCTAAAAAAATTCTTTAGTAATTAATTCTAATATTAATTACGATTGTCCTATGCGACGGTTACAAACACTTAACTAAAATATAATGTAAATTTTGATTTCTCAATTTTAAATTTATTATAGAATAAAATTAATTTAAGAGTGTTTACATAAATTAAATTAATAATTTTTAAAATAATTTTTATTAATGTTTTTTAACTACATTTGCAGTTGTTTGTACAGTTTTACAATAATTTTTACTACATTTGTCAGTTGATTTTTTACAGTTAAAAATAACTTCATATTGCAGTTAATTTAACTGCAAATGTAGTCTACACCTTTTTAAGTGCAAATGCAGTTATTTTAACTGTCATTTGCAGTTGATTTTACCTACATAATTCCCTGAGTGTGTGTACAAATTTTATTTAAAACTGCCCTTTGCAAGAAAACTGCTGAAATATTATATATAGATTATTTTTGCTAATTATTAGTAAGATAGTGGCAGCAAAAATAAAACTATTAAATGGACAACATTTTCTTCTGAAATCTGAAGTTTACTATTTTTTTTTTTTTTGCAAATATTTCTGTTGATCTATGCAGGATAAAACTAATTTTAACTTAAATATAGCAAAACTTTGTAGAAACAAGAGGTAGTTTTTGCTATTTTTAGTCTTTTCTGCAGATTTTACAGTATAATTTGTTATTTTTAATTAACTAAAATTTAACCCAAATATTACTAAAATTTTGTAAATTTAGCTGTTTTGTTTTTGCTATACTTATCTTACTAGTATTTAGTAAAAAAATCTGCTAATTTCAACATATTTTTCTGCAAGGTAATTTTGAACTAATTGTCAGTAGATTTTCTGCTTTTTATCGAGGTTTGCATTAAGCAGAAATTAAGAATGCAAAAATAAACTCTGTTACTAACACCGTTAGGGCCAGAACTGAGAATGATTTTTATTTTAAATATATTTTAAGTTAGAAATTTTATTTGAAAACTTCTTTTTTATGTGTTGAATGCATACGAAAGATATAAAAATTAAAATACGAGCTTTTCTATACTTATTTAACTCAATGAATTTATTAAAGAGTGCTACGTTTACGCCTGACTAATCCAGGCTTAACTATATGAAATGAAAAATTTTGAAGGAAGATCTGCCAAATGGTGTTCTTAGATTCGGAAAAAGATTTAATCTATAGAGGGGCAGAAAAATAAAAATTTTGACAATATGTAATCTAAATTAATATTTTTTTTATTATTATAAATTTTAAGAGTTATTGAAATTATTTTTGATCTTTTTTTTTTAATAAACTTACTAAAAATACAAATACAAAAATACAGTCCGTCTCCAATACACACAAATTGCCTGCACTTAAACGTAAAAACCATACGTCAGTGTGGCAACATTTGCGAAAAAGGGGATACGGACGAGATAAGAAGATAAACAAATAATCTAAAGTAGAATGTTTGTATGTGTCTGTTTGATCACTTCTGAAAGTAAAAAATAATAACAGAAAGCTGAATAGGAAAGAAACTATGCAATTAGCAATTAGAATTTTTCATTACCATTGAAATTTCATTACCATTAAAATCATTACTAATGGTAATGAAATGACTCTAATGTATAAAAAAAACTAATTACAATTGATTAAAAACCATTTGTTTACAAAAAAAATTCAGACAAACTAAAACGAACAACGGGTTTGGCCGGGGAAGTTATAAAACATAATTTTTTAAGGAGGATCCATTTAATTCCGTTAAACTTTACCTGGATACAAATAACAATGGAATGCAAAGTAATATTTAATTTCAAATGAGCATGAGCCTGAATAAGCATATTCCATCTTCGATTTCAGCGAGTTTTACTCCATTTTCACGTTTTTCTGTCAATGGCAATTATTTTTTTTTAATTTACTCATTATCAATGGTAATGAAATTTAAAATCATTGTCATTAATCAATGAAATTAAATTTTAAAATCATTACCATTAATTAAAAAAATGGTAATGAAAATAATTTCATTACAATTGTTATCAATGCAATGGTAATGAAATCATCAATTAATTAGTCCACCTAATTAATTACTCCCATGTATGTGCACTATAAGTATTTAAAATATTGTATTTAATTAATTATTTCATTTTCCAAAATTATTTGTAACAACATTTTTCCATGTGCTGTTAATAAGAACTAGTTCTTGTTGCACTGGTATGCTAAAAAAAACAAATAAATAAATATATGCAAGGCGGTACGTGGGTTAGATGGCTAAGCTGTCGAACTCTAGTATAGTTACGTATGTAATATAGGAAATGCATGGGTTCGATTCCTACAGCCGCCGGATTGTTGAAAAAATTATCAAATAGAGACAATCTGACAATAGAATAAAAACAATAATACAATTTAAATGGAAAATCACTGATAAAACCTGTCCATAGAAAAATACAGATACTGGATCTAGTCTGTTTTGCAAATTTAATGTGTTTATAACTTTTGAAAAAATGTTTCATCTTCTTCTTAACCTCAAACCT
The DNA here is from genome assembly GCA_949987735.1 of Leucophora obtusa. NCBI lineage: Eukaryota > Metazoa > Arthropoda > Insecta > Diptera > Anthomyiidae > Leucophora > Leucophora obtusa. The sequence continues at coordinate 1,398,658 of OX465297.1, forward strand.
ACTGAATTAGAATTAATTAAAATGATTATTAATTACAATATTAATTGCAGTTGGTCTATATGACGCGTTTGAAAAAACAACACTTTACTAAAAAAATACAGCAATATTTGTATATAATTTTGCATAAAATTTTATTCGATTAGTCGATTAATTTTAAATTTAATTCGATTAATCGGTGAATAAAAAACCTGAATAATTATTCGTTCAGTTAATTGAATATCCTAATTATGACAAAGCATTTTTGGCCATTATCTCTATTTTCCAGAAGAACCCCTTAATCTTTACTCACAGAATCCGGCATCAGCAATACAATGAAGTAGAATCCCGAGTAAAAATAGTTATATATTGTCATATATAATGTGATTGGGTTATATCTGACAATGAATGGAGTCACATTAAGACACATATCATTATATACAACTACATCTGATATTATTTTTTCAACGAATTTTTTGTATGGTAAATGATGTTATTACATATCCCCAAATCTGACTCCATATATAACTACATAAGCCATATAAAATTAATCTAAATATATGTAGTGACCGATATGATTATATATGGTTCGATACTAAGTTATATAATAATGTATGTGTTGTCATTCTAAAAATATATTCTTGTAATTTTATATAACTTTCTATGTAATCCCGTAGAAATTAATATAGACTTCAACATCAAATTTAGTAGTCTGAAAATTAAGAGTTAATTACTCCATAGCCAAATAATTTTCACGTGATTTTTTTTTGCATGTAAAATCATGTTAAAAAATGATGCCTACGATTTAGAAGACAAAAGCATTCAACTAAATTTTAATTTTATGTTATAAAATTAGGGTCTCTAAAATTGTTCAAACTATGCAAATTTCAACATCAATTTAATAGCTGGTATGCATAAAAAGTATACCTACTATCAGACAAAATTATATAAAATCAGATATTTTTATATCGAATTAGATATAATACGATGTCCTGGATATGGACAAATTTCGGATCAAACTGTATCAAATTATATATAGTTTTATATAATTAGACACATGTAGATGACCCATTTTTCGGATCAAGTTGTATGTCGTTGTATATGGGGAGTTATCATATAAGATATAATTATATATAGCACCGTATTAAGATTTTTACCCGGGACCCCTGAGCCCGGCTGGAGGAAACCTTTACCATGAACAAATTGATTTTGGTAAAAGGAGGTTAGATATGGATTTCAATTAGGGGTTCAATCTAAAAATGAAATATAAAAACTTTTTTGTTTCTGGATTTTTTCAATAACTAACTACACTCAAAAAAATAAGTTAGTAGAACAATTAGTAAAACTTCTGGCATATCAAGTATACTAGTTTGCAGCAATTTTTTTGCTGAAATTCCATTTAGAAGATCTAGTTATATTTTTTCAGCACTAAACTAAATTTGAACTAATGTTTTACTAATTTATTTTGCTAAAAAAAATTGTGTATTTATAGCGTAGACAACTTTCTACAATTTTTTTTAGTTTCTGTCAGTCTACTTATATTCAGCAAAAAGTTTTATTAATTTTAGCAAGGATTTTTTTAATTTGCAATCGACTAAGTGTTAGCAAAACTTTTGCTGAGATTACTATATTTTTTGGTAAAAATCAGCTCGCTGATTTTCAGGAAACCCCTATTGCTGAAATTGCAAACTTTTTGCAAGCACGCTCCTGACTAAAAATTTGCTGACGCAGCTAACTTTACTGACTTTTTTTCTGAGTGTAAGTATATATTTACATTTATATTTGGAGAGTATAAAAACATAAAAATACCAAAAATATGTCGTTTTCATTCCCAATCGATGGCTGACCCCGGGGATACCTTCTTTGTTAGAGAGAGATTTCTAGAAATTTTATTAAATTGATTAAAGATTTATTCCTTTTTTAAGAGTGTATTATAATAATGTAGTATAAAAAAAAAAGAAATTGAAAAACAAGAGCAATAGTTTACACAAAAAATTGATTGTCATTTATCATTGTATCTGTTGTATAGAACATTGATAATAACAATTGTGCTCATACTTTTAGATCATATAAATTCGTTAAAGGCAATTTGAGGATGTGTTTGTTAACACATTTATTATATTATATGGATATGTATATAATGTGTGTCTGTGTGGATGCCATTTTTTATAATATAGATTGAATTCAAATTTATCTGTGTGTATATTATTCACATTTTTCATTATTCATGTATATTTGACAATTGTCTTTGATTATGTATGTACACATGTATGCATGCATAAAATATTATGTGTATATTTGTGTGTGTGTGTGGAGGGAATATGTATATGTTTTTTTTTTGTGTATAGCGTAAGTTATTGTGTGTGCTATCTGTCTATTATTACAGTCAATATCAATTTTTAATAATGTCATAAAAAAAAGCATGGGAACCCAGTACTCTGACTGTTTTTTGTTTATTAAATTGAATATACTCGTACAACTTATGTCTTGTTGTTAATCCATTGTACAGTACACATATAACTTTTTTTATTGACCTTTTTTGTATTCATATTTTTATTTTGATTTGTGGCTTTTTATTGTTGTGATGTTGCGTTATTTTTAATGTTCTTGCTAATGCTGGTTTCACTAACATTTCGTTGATCATTTTCCTGAATTGAACTGTTAATTTCCTCATTTAATATTCATTATTTTTTTTTTTAATGTGTTTGATGATGTGTATAAATATTTTTATTTTGTTTGGCTGTGGCAAATGTTTGCTGCATAAATATTATGGTTTTGTTGTAAAAGCAATTACTTTTTATTTTTTTAATTAATTTTTTTTTCAACCAAATATTTATTATATTTTTTTTTATTTTATAGCCAATGTACATGGAGAAATAAGTGCGTTTATTTTCGCAATTTAATGTTCATAATGTATGTATGTAAATTAATACAAATTTATTCTTGTCATTTATTGGCCTATTACGGTTATTTTAATGTTGATAATTTTGTTTTATAATTTAGATTTATTATAAGCTAAAATTACTTTTTTTTTAATACAATATTAAATATTTTGGATCAGTTTTTAATGTTGATGTGATTTTTCTTTTTGAAATGTTTTAATTAAACCACTTAATGGAGGGAAAATAATTTCACTAAATACACAAATTGGTTGCACTGTGGGCAGAATGTAAAAATATGTTTGAAATAATTTAGTCATTCTCAGATTACAGGGGAATCTCACACACCCACATAAAGTAATTTGGAGCTTAAAGGAGCTTTGCTGTCGGAAGAGACCTACCAGGAGCTTTGCCGTTAGTCCATAAAGCAGGGCATAACGGGAATGGTAATATTCTGCTCCTAGAATTACCCTCCGGTAACGGTGCAATAAATATAGTGAAATATAAAAATACACATAAAAAATTATTTAACTTAAATTACCTAATAAAAGCTTTAATTTAAATAAACTTTGTTTATAGACAAATATTTAATTGAAGCAACCCGATCAAGAAAATGAATATATAGTCATATATAGTAATATATTGTTTTATCTTAGAATATGTGAGTATAATTGTTGTTCCCTACCCTACTAAAAAAAATTATATGACTTTTGATATTATATATAATTATATCCGAAAAATGAGAACATCTCATTGCATCAAATTAGATTGTATTATGATCATAGTAGATCTAATTTGACTCAATTAAATCTAATTTGATGGAATAAGATATAGTTTGATACAATTTTATCCGGATTTTGTCCTCATCCAAATGTATCAAATATTATATAACCATATCCAACTAGATATAATGGTATATAATTCGATACAATTATACATAATTATATGAGGCATATATTACTATATATAGGTCTATTGGATATTGTAATATGTTGCACTATATATTGCGCAATATACAACAAGATATAGTTATATATTTATGATATAATTTCGTAAAATTTTATATAAAGATATAACTCTTGGTATATATAAAATTATACAAAATTTTATTTGATAATATATGACTATATCAAAACTTTTTTACTTGGGTAAAGAAGGATTTTTTTAAAGATAAGAAAATAACTCAAACAAATGTGAAAAAAAATATTTGTGTGATTGCTTTTGCCGCCAAGAGAGGGCGCTAAATGACTTAACGGAAAAATGGGGTTTAATTGTTTCTCGAAAATAATTCTCTAAAATACATTTTTTTAAAAACTTGTTCGAAGATTTGTTTTTTAATTACTTCAATATATATGTAGTTAAATTAAAATATAGATTTTAGTATAGTTTACAAAACAATTATTATTTATTGCTCCGAAAAGCACATTTTTTTTGTTGACAATCCAAAAATTACTTAAGTTTGATGGAGTATAAAAAAAATTATATAAAATTAGATTTTTTTTCCTTTTTTGTAAGTTTATACTGTTATATAATAGATCACTAAAATATTAGTTACTATTTTTTACCACAAATTCAAAAAAAAAAAATGGATTTTTACAAAAAGTTCACGCATTTAAGAGTGTTTAATATTCAAACCAGGTGAATCTTCCATTTTAGGTATAGGATGTGTTGAGCGGACTTTTATAAAACACTACGAGGAACATTTTTGTGGAACATTCTAACGCTCTAACTCTTCACTGAAAGGGTATTTTTTGGCCCCTTTTTAAAAAGGGACAAAAAGGACCCGTAAGTTGAAGAGTTACAGGGTTAAAATGTTCCACAAAACTGTTCCTCGTAGTGTTTTTAACATAAGTTGGAATATTCCCATGGTTTCTCCCTAAAATCCAGGTTTGTGGGACATGTGAGCACCAATTCTGAATAAATACGGAATTAACCCTTAAACACATTTTAAATTTTTACTTATTACTGGCACTTAAGTTAAATTTTCTATGCTGATGTCTTCAAAGACTTATAGTAGAATTTCATGTCAAATATTTTTGCGGAACATTTTAACCCTCTAACTCTTCAACTTGCGGGTCGTTAGAAGGTTAAAATGTTCCACAAAAATATTCCTCGTAGTGTTTTACATAAGTTCGCTGAACATACCCTATGCTTAAAATGTATGATTCACATGGTTTCCGATTTTAATCCTATTTAATTTTTTTTTTGTTTTAGACAAATCATTTTAAGCGTTTAAAACCCATTTTTTGTGAAAGGCATTTTTGTTATTAATGCATCGATTTTACCCAAATTTGTGACAAATATGGCTTGACCTTATATCAATTTACGTGCTAAATTTCAATCGGATAATTTTTCCAGGTTTTATAAAGATTTTAAAATAAAGGATATATTGCAGGACTAAGAGTCCTTGCTTCGTTTTTGATAAAAATTGACACAAACGTTTCCAGTTTTATGTGCATCTCAATGGATAGGTTTTGTAATTTTACGCCCATTTATGTAGCTAATATAATATTTTTAAATTTCAGGACCTATGGGAGGTGGGCGTTTCCTTGGCCCGATATTTCCAAAAATTAAAATTTTTCTTAACTAAGGTGTTCTATGTCAGTATACCAAATTTCAAAACTCTGTCTCCACTCCTTCTATTTTTGTCCAATCGTTATATCCCAGCAAAATCTTTCATTACCAAATAAGTGGTTATATAATAGAAATTCAAAGCTCCGCACAACTTATTTTTTGGAGTTTAAACTCATTATTTTTGTTTGGAGTGGTCGGTTTTATAAGTAGTCACGCTTACCCGCTCGTTTACGAAAAAATGAGAAATAAGTAGTTATGAGATTTTGAATAATAAGTGGTTACACACCTCCTTACAAAAAGTTGAATTATAAGCGGTTATCCGATTGCTTACTTCATTCTTAAAAATAAGGAGTTACACAAATACTATTAGTTTAAAGAAATACATTCACAAAAAAACTTTTTCTAGTGCGTGATTTTAGGACTCGTCATAAAAATTTAAATACAAAACATATTTACATATGTGACAGCGCATAGAGAAAGGGACCTAAGGGTAAAAAAATCAATTTTTTTTTTGATGTGGACAACATCTGAGCATCGAATGAGACCGATCCCATGCCCTCCTAAGAAAGGGACCTAAGGGGACCTTAGGACCCTTTCTATTTTGCGCGTTACATATAATAAATAAAAATGTATAAAATTTAACTGTGTAAACAGTACTTATTTAAACTATTACGAGTAAGTCATTATTTTATATTTAGAAACAATGAATACAATAGCCCGTTATTAGGAAGTCATTATTTTATATTATAAAATAATGCAAAAGGTAATGATATATCATTTTTGGTAATGCAGATAGTAATGAGGTGTCATTACCAATATTTTGCTGGGATGGGGACGAAGCACTGTGCGCCGCTTTTTCGACAAAAATTCGTCTAAAAACCCGAAAAAACATTTTTTTTCAAAAAAATTATATCGCCATCGTTTTAAGCGTACAATTTTACCTTCGATAGGATATATTTAAATTTTTTTAACAAACCTACTAAAAAAAGAGTAAAAAAATTGATTTTTCGACAAAAACTCGTCCAAAACCTCAAGAAAAACACTTTTTGGAAAAACTGCTATCGCCATGGTTTTTAGCGTACAATTTCACCTGGAAAAGTAATACTTAAAAAAAATTAAATCAGCCGATTATTTTTTTTATTACCTACTAAAAAAACCTTAAAAATAAAAGTTGAGAGAAAGTAAAAAAATTTAAATTTGGGCGCCTCGAAAATGAAAATATCTTTTTTTTTTACTTTTTTAACTCAATTTAATTTACTTGCACATAGATATTTTTTTTACAGATCTTAAAAAAATTAACCCATTTTCTGCGAACAGCACCTGAAAGTTATGTTTACTGCAACTTGGGATTAACAATATTTTAATATCTCTCTTATTTTTTAAGATATGGGACATTTGAAAAAAAAAAAAACGGGAAGGGAAGAAATATCGCCATCAGCAGGTTATCGGTTATCAGCAGAAACATGAAAATATTATATTTTAACAATAAATTGTGTAAAATTTAACAAATGGATTCTTAAAAATTAGTTAAAAAATTAGTTAAAGCACTGAGGCTGCATATATTGTTTTAATCAAATTTCTGTTGCCACACACAAATATTGGCAAATATTCTATTGGTTCAGTTAAATTCGTGTTTTTTTCTTTAGATAATCTTAAATTGAAATAGGCATTTTTTTTAAGAGTTTTGCCATTAAATAACAACAAAATTAAATACCTTAAGAATGTTCATATTTGACCTGACACACATAAAACACACACTCATTTGCATGAGTATTACAATATTATATAATTACTAATAAGTAACATGTTGTAAATTAAATGTAATATTGCACTTCATTAAGTTTTTCCTGATGACAACAACAACAAAAATGTATACACAATCAGCTCTTGTATTGTGTTTACATACTTATATTGGTGTGGTGCGGTTTAGTTGTTCAACCAAAGGTCAAGTTAATTTTATAAATTCATATTACGTTCAACCAATACAGAATGTTTAATTTACATTTCATACCACAATATATATTATTTATACTCATACACAGATACATACATTTAAAGCTGCAGCCATAATCACACATATATATTTCGTATTCGTGTCTACCGCATGTGATTGTATTTTAAGTAAGGAGCTTCATCCGTATTTAAATGAAAGTTAGTAGATATTTATTTTTAAAAGATATATTGAGATATAAAATAAATGTATGTATATCGTATGATTACAGTTAAATGTTTTAACTGTAAATTTTTATAACCTTTTATTTGTGCCCTCTTCTTTTACTAACCACACACGTGTAGATGTGTGTATGGAGTATCATAGGATTATATTACTTTCATATTATTATGGGTCCATACATGTGTGTGTGTGTGTGTATCTGTGGATTTAAAATTCATTTCGTAGTTTTATTAGAGTCTCTTGTAAAATTTTACAATTTTTACTCAATTATAAAAGTTTCCACATTAAAAGTTTACACCGCCAGCTACTATTGAGGACCGGAACAATGTCGTAACTTTTTGTGGTCTACTCAAAAAAAAAAGGAAGAAAAGCGGAGGAGTATAGGAAAAGGGAGAAAATCACCATAGAACGAAATTTCATTTATATTCTTAAACATCCATAAAAACGTTTGCATATACACTTGTGAGTGTGGCAGAAAGACTTTTTCTGGCAGTAAACTCGTTTATTTGTCCCTTCTGCTTCTTCTCCGTTTTTTATCATGCATTTTATTTGATTTGTATAGTGTTTCATTTTATTTTTATATGTTTTTTATTAGCATCCCATTAAAGGCTATTAGACTGTAAATGCCTCAAGTACAAAACTTTTAATTCTACAATTCTCAACACTTGCTTTAAGATACGTGAATAAATGTATTTACTTTCGTATAAGTATGCGTGTGTATGAAAGTGTGTGTGGCGACATTTCCTTAGACATTAGGGTATTGGTTATAATTTTATTATCTAACCCCTTTTTGAAACATTGATTGTTAAACGATGTAATTTTTATAGATAAATGTTAAATTTGGTATCAATTTTATTATATGTATATAAGTACCCTGTGGGAACAGGAACCGGTCACGGGACACGTCACGAGCACGTGGAAGCGGTCAATTACCCCTGGACCTACGCTAAAAAACTAGTCGCATGACTCAAGCAAAAGAACCTGTCACAGGACTGACACAAATGCACCAGTCGCAGAACTAATGCGACATAACCCAACACAGAACTGATGCATATAAAAAGTTTATTAAACTCTGCTACAGATTTTGTTTGGCTGCATAAACTGTGTGGAAATATAAAACTGTGCCTATGTGGAAATTTAAACTCGTGCCTCCTAGCGGAGAAATTTTGCTGCTCCCAAAAGGGTTAAAATTTTTTATAATTTTAAATTTTGTAGTATTTCCGGGAAAAAAGCTCCATATAAAATAAATAGAATTTTTCGAAAACATTTGTAGCTCGAATTTCGAGCACTTTTCGAAAAAATGGCAATTTTGGACTGCTTTTTAAAATTTTGATATGGTAAAAAAAACTATACAAAATTTGAGAAGTTTTCGAAAAAATGGCAATTTTAAACCATTTTTTTAAATTTTTATATGGCAACCCTAGTGTAAATATTTTTAATTAATTAAATACTTTTTACAGCAAAATATCAGATTTTGTATTAAAATTTACAAACAGAAAATTCGTCATTTTATATAGACGCATTCTTCATCCACCGATCGGTCAAATTTGGAAAAAAATATATTGTTTTCAAACAATATTTGAATACATATTCCCATAAATTCTAAAGCCCTCTTAATAAAACCAGCATAAAAAATTTAGAAAGCAGACGTTTCATGTATTTTTTTTAATAATTGAAGAACAAAAATTGCAAAAAAGAAAAAATTTTAAAAATGCTTTTTTTTCAGAAGGAAATATGGCAATGATATGCTGATAATTATTTGAAAATTTTTATTGTAAATGATCTGCACGACCTTAGAAAACTATTAGCAATTAAAATCGAAATCGTTTGCCTGATATGGAGGTTGCCAGATTTGTTTATAGATATGAATACAATAAAGCGATAGGGTTAAAGAATAACCCAGTAAAAACATGATATTATGGGTATGAATAATTTTGTTAATTTAAGTTTAAAGTTTTTCTTTTATCGATTAGATATAAGATCTGCCTAGATTTCATCAGATCTAATTAGATCATCAAAGAAGAGCCAAAAGAAATGAAATAATACCCAAGGGGAAAAAAATGAATTAACTCACAAAATAAATGAAATAACCCCTGAACGAAAAATGAAATTAAGGCCAAATATTGGCCTTTATTTTATAATGAAAGAACTCCTAAAAAGAAATATGAAATAACTCCCAATAAAATTGACCCCCAAAAAAATGAAATTCTCCCCAAAAAGTAAGTGAATGCAAAAATCCCCATATTAATATGTTTGGGAATTCTTTCATTTAGGGCTTATTTCGCAGAGACTATTAATTTTAGAGTTAGGAAATCGAAACTTAGCCTACTCACCGATAGAGGGCGCTGAAATTTAGTATTACCTGAGCAACTATTTAGTGTTAGTTAAATATCAGTTGAGCCTATATTTAAAAACTCAAAAACTGCTGAAAACTGCACAAAATAAGAAAAAAAACCAGCGCGGAATATATTCAAATAATAAAATTTGAGATATCGGTTTGCTTTTTTGCTTTGTTGTTTGTTATTATTTAAATTTATATAAAACAAAGTACCATCTAGTGATAACGATGTTGTTATAACTTATTTTTTTGGTGATGCCATACCCCTGTTATTTCATAATGAAACAAACCCAAAAACCATAAACGAAACAATCCCCAAAGTAAATGACACAATCTCCAAACTAAATTTCTGCCCTTTTTTGGGGCCTTTTTCGTTTCAGGGTTTGGGGGTTATTTCATTGCGGCTAATTTCGTATGCATGATATTAATGAATTTTTGCATAAACCAATGAAGTTTCACTGGATCTCATCCATTGAAACTTTTGATTAAATTAATGGAATTTTTCATAGAAAGTTGTTAAAAATGTTCATTTTATTTATTAAAAGTTTCATATACTCAATGAAAAAGTTTCATTAAAACTGTATTCATAATATGAATAAAGCCTTTTCATCAAATATAAGAAATATTTCATTTACTTTGTGAAGAAAACTTCATTAGTTCACTGAAAATTTTCATTAAAACTCGTCCAGCAAAATTACCTCTGTGTACGCCTCCAAAAAATTTTGTTGTCCCAACCGAATTTGGTTCCAACTGAATCGTTCGGTTGCTGCAACCGAAATAGGGTTGCGATAACCGAAATAGGGTTGAAACAACCGAATTTTCGGTTGCAGCAACTGAACGATTCGGTTGGAACCAAATTCGGTTGGGACAAAAAATGTTTTTTGTAGGTGTGGGAAGAAACTCCTTAGTTTTGAGTAAAAACTACTAGTAAAAAAGGATTTAAAACTGTATTAACTGTTTCATTGGTTCCTCAAAGTTGTTGCTGAAAATGTTTTCTTACACTCCTAAAGCTCTTTCTACAAATAAAGTTTAAATTGACCACAGGCTTAAGGACAGCCAGCCACTAACAAAACAAACTGTCTACTTTCCACCCACAATAAGGCAATTTAGTTAACATCATCCTATTATATACATTAGGGTGGACCTACCGTACATGGAGGAAAAAAATGGCGACCTGTGCCCGTTCCCCCTAGAAATGTGCCTTTGCTTATAAAAATACACCATGCAAAAAATTAAGGTGATCGCATAACGGGAACACGTGCCGCATCGGCCCTGAAGTTTGCAATTTTTGGTTTTCTTTTAAAATACTGGCTCTTTAATAACCGTATTTTTGGAAAATGTTAATAGAATCATAATCTAGACTGAATTACCTTGCTGTATAAAAATCCAAAATCGGTTGAAAAATGTTTTAGTAATTGCAATTTCCTCAGACCATTGAAGGGTTAAAATTAGATAAATTATGAAAATCGTAATAAAATATTTCCACAAATATTCAGATATAAATTTTTCTCTCATGGGGTCAAAATGAACCGAAATTTTTTAAATGTAAAAGTGTCATTTGATATGAAAATCGACATAAAAACCTTCAATTAAACATTTTCTAGAAAACAAAAAATCAAAATTAACCTGTTTGAGAGCATGGTGTCAAAATTACCCATTTTTAATGTTAAATAACGCTGGTTGGCTGAAAAATGTATTTAGAAACAGCCTTAAATCGCAAGTTGAAAAACAAGGTCCACCCTAATGTACATACATAACATGTTTTAGATACTAATGAGTGAAGAAGAGACTGAATGAATGAATGAACAGACCAAAGTGTGATTGTGTGTGTTTGGTTGTTTGATGACACTAGGCATTAACACATGGCTGTAACCACAAATTACAAGACTAACATATAAGCCATGTATTATTGTGGTATGAGTAATTTTCGTATAAAAGTGGCAATGAATTTAACAAGAGACATTTCAGTTTTGTTCCATGTTCCATTGTATGAGTGACATTGATTTCAAGAATCAAATTTTGAGCACCAACACAATACAAAGGCAAAAGATAATGATGAAAGGAAATTAGATAGGAAAATGTCTACATGGAGAACACATTTAGACTTAGATTTTTGTACTTGTAGATTGTTAATTATTATTTGATTTTCCATCAACATTAATTTGTGATCAAGCATAAATTTAATGCCTTTTCCCTTTTTTCTTTTTAGGTTATGGTGGTATTTCACCCAGAACGCAATGGGGTCGTATAGCTGCTTTAATTTATGCTCTATTTGGTATACCCATAGTATTGCTGTATCTCTCGGCCATGGGTGAAGGTTTATCGGCCGGTATGCGTTGTTTATTTCGTAAGGCTCGTTCGAAAAGTGTCATTGGCAGTGGGAGTGGTGGCGCTGGTGGTGGTGAGCCCAATTCTAATGCATCGGGTGGAGGTTCCAGTAAAAAACATTCAAATGATGTTAAGAGTCATAACAATCAAAGTAGTAAACATTATCCCAGTACTAAAATGTTGGCCGCTCATCAGTATGGTCCATTAAGTAAACACTATCAAGCAACGGGTTCTCCAAGTGTACCCATCTCTATATGTGTTATGGTCTTGATATGCTATATAACATCGGGAGCTTTACTCTTTCACAAAATGCAAAATTGGACTGTTTTGGAAGCTTTGTATTTTTGTTTTACCTCATTGGGTACTATCGGTTTCGGCGAACTTACACCTTCGGGGAATTTAACATTATATTTGGCATCTGCTTATATCTTGATCGGTATGGCTGTGGTGGCCATGTGTTTTAGTTTAATACAAACTGAGTTGGTCATGTGGCTAAGACGATTTAGTGTACAAGATCATGTTATGCCACAAACAGATGATGTTTCACTGGTTTCGGTAGCGGTGACACCAAAATCTTCTTGACAACGACCTACTGCTGACCTGCTAGCAGGCAGTATTGTTGGCAATAATGGCATGGGTCAGCATCAGACCATGTTCTTTGGACCAGCCCATAGCTTTTCACAATACAATTCGTTGCCACGGCGAGCTATGAATTCAAATTTTCAACGTAATACACCCATACGAAGATCAACTGGTATACCAGAACATCATATTGAGTATTTTGTGCCACGTAGCATAAGTGAATTCAATTTGTCAGGTGTGGGAGATTTAGCACTACCTCCGCCAAGAAGATGTTCACCTACGGTTCAGAGTAGTGTAATGGGTTTGCCGCAAGGGCTGCATTTGGGTCCACCGCAAACGTTGCTATGTGGACCAGCGCCACCTCCTCCTCAGCAGGTACAAATTGTAATGAAACCTCGTGAGAAAATGGTCACATTTGAGGATGAATCGAAAGGTATGGTACCACCGCCTCCCTCCAGCACAATAACAACAGTGGGGGCAACATGTCCTCATGGAATGCCAACAACACCACGTAAGTCTTCCACAGGTATTGGTGTGGGTGTTGGCGGTGGTGGGGGTGATGTATTTATGTGACGTGAATCACTGAGATGACCAACACTTAGTGGTTTACTTGGTGAAACGGCTAGTGATGATGTATTTGCTTTAACCAGCTCTGCAACGCAGGATATCGATGATGATCACGACGATGTGGTGGGCTCAAGTAGTGAACGCACATCCTTAGATGGCAGTCTAAGTGATTTAAAAACAAAATCCACACCGGGTGATGTGATACGAGTGTAAATTATTCACAAAAAAACAAACTTCTTTGATATTAAATGAACAAAAAAAAAAAAAAACAATTCTTTCAATTGGAAATTAGTGTTAGTGTTACAAAAACATAAATTTTACAAATATTTTTATGTAAGTGTAAAATAATTGTCTTCATAAAATTATTCAATATTGAAATAAAACAAAATATTAGGTGTAACAGAAAGTTAAGAGAAATCGCTCTTTAAATTGAGGACAGGAAATTTTACTAGTTTTCCAAATGAAATTATCAGGAAAAATGTAAATGATATTAAGTTCCAAAAGATTTATTTTAATCAATTTTATGTAAATATTGAAAATTTCTACTTATTATCTACACTAAACAAAAGAATGTCCACAAATAAAATTATACAACTGCAGCAACATATAGAAACTTAACGCACAAGCATAGTTTTCTACTGATAATTTATTAAGTTTAAAACGGTATCGGCGTATAACTTAAAATGCGAGTAAATTTTGGCTATTTATTATAAAACATGGCTACAATATAAATTTACTTAAAGTATTGGCCATCGTTAGCTTTGATCTTCTCCCATCTTACTGACGACACATGGATTCCACGGCAAAGGAACTGCTCATTTGTCAAATGGTACCAAAATCACTTTTAGAGCAATTACTCTTTAAAAGCAAGTGATGTTTTGGATGTTGTTCAGAAGTAATTCTAAAAAGGCTGTAAAAATATACTAACGGATGCTTTGGAAACAATGAAAGAATTAGTTTTTTAAAGTTGTTCAGAATCACTTCTAAAAAAGCAGTTAAAATACACTAACATATACTTGTAAAGCAGTGAAAGAAGTAGTTTGTAAAGCATTACTTAAAATTTTTTTTGCTGGGTTGTGCGTAAATTAAAGTGAAAATATGTTTGCGCACAAACATATACATTAGACCGTACCGCCTTACAGGCAAAAAAAAGTGGGCGCTACATCTTCGCATATAAAGTATTTTCGCAAAGCAATTACGAATTTTTTTTTTTTGCCGAACGTAGCGGTTACCTTTTTTAATTTTTCGTTACATCTTGGGCATTTACAGTCGGATCTTAAAGTGTGATATATTTTTGTCTCGGGAAGACCAATGTTTTGCTATAAAGGAAAAATCCAATGATGTTCGGCAACAAAAAAAAAAAAAATCTGCTGGAATTATCGAAAAACTTCCTTAGCAAAACTTTCTGTAAATGATCAAACACATTCGGTAGAAAACTTTAAAAAAAACTATGAATCTATAAAATATTTTAAGCAATTTTTGAACTAAATAAGTTAAAATGTGTCTAAAAATTACATTAATGACAGTAAACTATTTAGTATTATTTTTTATTATTTGCAATGTAAACAGTTTCCACTAAAAGAGTGATTTCTCTATCAAAAACGATGTTTAGCTTAGAAAAATTGTAAATAATTATATAAATAAGTAATTATTGTAAATTTATGAAAAAAATCAAGTCAATTTTAATTTGATATTCTTTTTAACATCATTTAAAATTATTTTAAGTTTCTCTAGAGATGTTTTCAATCTGGTTTTTAAGTCTGCTGACAAAAAACAAACAAAACTTAATAGAATCTCTTTCAAAAACAACGAAAAAAAATCCCATAGATAATGATACATATGAGTGCAATTAGAAAAAAAAGAAGCAACAACTACGTGTAACATTTTATTGTCACAGCGACCTTAATTCGCACAAACAATAAAAACAATTGGTAAGAAAAAACAAACTCCTTTACTGACAAAAATGATTTCACTAATTGCCAACATTTTATTGTCATACTTCTAAACAATGTGTGATAATTCACATAAACACACTGCAACCACTAAAGCAGTACTACAAACTACTTCAGCAATTCTCTTACACACAAACTCAGATTGTGCTACAATTTTCACTTTAAAAAAAATTTAAGAAAAGTTAGTTGGTTCTTTTTTTCCAAAATAACAATTTTCACTTATTTGTTGTGCTAGTGAGTATAAAATAGTGTTGCATTTATAAGAACATATAAATAATCTTCAACGTAGACTTTAATAGAATGTGGGAAACAAAATATCACCGCAAGCGAATTGTGGTTTTAAAGTGTTCCAATTTTATGTGAGTGTGTATGAGTGCATGTATGTTATTGTATAAAAATGGGAAAAAATAATGACAATATGAAAGTGAGATGTTTGCAACAATAGCAAGTCATAATAACAACTTTTGTTTTATATTTTACAGTAAATTTTTGTTCTTTTTGTTTTCGTATGCATGTCTACATAAATATTTTTAGTTGTAGTGGCATTTTGCAGTCACAGCAATATTATGAACCACATAAAAAATAATACAGTATAACGTAGTTAAAATAATATGAAGTAGAGTTTTAGGGTCCCAATGGTAGCATTTTCAGCATACACAGAAAAAAGTATCAAATATTTTTTTTTTATAAATTTAAATTCGATTTCTAAGAATTCTTTGGCTTGAAATATATGTAAATTATTATTTTAAATTAAAAACTGTTTAAAAAAAATCCAAAATTACAAATATGTTACAAAAAGATGTTTGTATTTACAAACTCCATTATTGGTGTGGTGTGTGAACTGTGTTTAATAATATAAACACCATTTTGTAATTTTTTTCTGTGTAGCTAAAGACAAGATGCTAAATAGCAAAAGAAGTTACAATGTGATAACTCAAAATCCTTATGGATATTTATTCTATGTAAAATAAATATTTTTCGAAAGTTGCGAAAGTTGGTTATGAAAATACATTATAATGGGCCCAGCTAAATAGAAATGTCTTTGATGTGATTTATACATATTATGTGTGAACGATTACACTGTGCTAATTAAAAAATCCGACAAGCGCTGCACGCGGTGGGTAAACCTAGTTCGAGTATGCTAAATCCAACAGTGCTAGCCTTTTAAAAAGTCTGTAGAAATTTTAGTTAAAATTATTTTAAATTAGCTATTGTGAAAAACGAGTAGAAAAGTTAAAGTCGGCCATGCCGAGTATATGAAATGGAGTTCAAATCAAAATTTGTCTTTAAAATGGTAACAAATTAAAAAAAATGGTAAAAAAATTTTTTTAAAGGAGAACCCAACGCTTAGGAAATTCTTTCTATTAACATGTTACTTTCTTTGGAAAGCGGATAGAGGAGAGATGGAAAAGTGCAGGAATATTAAAGGCTTCACATGTGGCAACACTGTAATTGCGCGAGGTCAGAGCTGTAAATGAAACATTATTTTTTGATTTTAATTCATTACGAATTAGCTAAATTTCTAATTAATTCTTTTCACCAAAGGAAAGAATTGAATGAAATTTTAATCAATTCAATTGAATTTGGCGAAAATGATTTGCAATTTAATACAATATAAAAATTGTTAATACATAAAACTTATCAGTTTTTAAGTTATTTTTGTCTATGTGATATTTTCACATAGAACCATTTTTGGTTAAAAAAAATTATAAGATTCTACAACCGATTTTTAATTTGTGCAACAGAGTTTCAGAATAAAAAAAAAAATATTTCTTTAGAAAATTTCGCATTTTCTGATGCATTTTTTTTTTCTTATAAATGAAACTTTTCAAATTTTTTGACATTGTAACCATTAATTACGCTTAAGAGATTAATCACAACTGGGTCGACAACGACAACGAGAATTACTTTTTCATATATTTTTAATGGGAAGCAAAATGTCGCCATGTTAATTGCGTTTAAGAGAGTAATCACAATTGGGTAGACAACGACAACGAGAATTGCTTTTTCATATATTTTTATGGAAAGCAAAATGTCGCCATGTTGTCCGGCGATTTGTCGTCGTCATAGAATCTATTCTATTTTCATGACGACACACTAACACACACTCAAAATATTTGTCAAATTGTTGCCATGTTTTTAACTAATTAAGGATTGCCATAAGAACAGAGTTGTAGAAAATTGTACTTTGTTTACAAAAAAATTAATTTTTTTTGACATAAGAAACAAGAATTAATGCAAAACCAATTGAATTGGTGAAGAATTAGGGCAAAACAAATGCAACCATATTATGGTTTTGCTTTTGTTTTTTTCTAAACGTCAAAAGATGTCGACGGTCGATTGTCGCTGAATTTAAATTAATCACGACAACTTTTGCTGTCGTCGGTCGACCATCAACCCAGTTGTGATTAATCTCTAATGTTGCTGCTTGATGTTACGGTGCGTATGAGTGATATTATGTTTGTATACAATTTATATATAACTCATACGTACGAGTGGCACATGTAAACAGATAAAATAAAAATTTTTAAATCAATTATAGACAACATTAAATTAAAAAGAAACAGTTTTAAATCAAATGAAGTTTGTTTTATTTTTAATAAAATAAAATCTTATATGTTGACAAATTTATTTAAATACGAAAATGTTTATTTAAATTAGAATCAAATTAATTTTAAAAACATTAATACTTAATTTAAATAAGTTTCCGTGTAAAAAGTTTAGTTATAACCAAATATGACCATATGTAATTATATTCGAAATTTTATCCTATCGAATAACATCAGAGTTCAGATATGTTCATATATAACTTCAGATATATTGATATATTATTTCAGATATATTTATATATAGTTATATATGAGGTTATATAAAAATGTATATGAGGTTATATCTAAATATATATGGACTCTTATATAATTGGATAGACTGAAATTTCGGATATGATTATATGTGATCATGTATGATCATATCTGAACTTTTGTACACGGGTTTGTCAAAAATATGATATGATAATTGTTTTAACTATGATTGTAATTATTTTAACGCGTTATTGTAGTTAAGAAGTTTAAGTTCTCATTAACCATGTTTTACTTTATATTTCTATATAACTATGAATCATTATATTTTATTTTTCCTATGTTTCTTAACATAAAATACGATATATACTGTTGTACTTATGATGCATATGAATGAATTATTGTATGATTGAAAGGGGGAAAGGAAAAACAAACTGAACTAGGATATAAATGTTCTTCTAAGTGACAAGTGTGCTATAATGTGTTGTCTCATAAGAATTTGTATTTATTTTCTAGCACGAATTAAACTTAAATATGTGATGCGTGCTACGATTTATCAAAGCAAGCAATAAATACTTTTACACATTAAAAGTATCATAATATGTATGTGCAATTTTGCCTACTCCTACACTATACAGAGAAACGTGTTTAAAAAACACAAGACATATTTATGTAAACTTTAAGTTTAAATTATTTTCTTGTCAATTCATTAAAATGTACAGACTTCATGACCAGAAAAATAAAATCTTTGAACTATTCAATTAATTATTATGTTATATACAATTTAAAACAATCATTTGTAAAATAAAGAACATTCATGTAAAATTATATTTAATTTACTTACACATAGAAATAAATACGAGTACATGTAAACCAAACAACAATACATTTTATGAATTTCAAATTTGTAAAATTATTGAAGTGTAACAAATCCTCAACAAATGTAATAAAGTAAATTTCTTGCCACAAGATGAAAAATAAAATTAAAAAAAGGCAACAATGAAAATAAATACCAAAAAATAAACAAATATAGTTAAATGAACATAATAATAAATACTAAATAATATATCAAATATGTACTTAATACACAAGGGATTACAACGTTTAGCCAAAATCTCTTTAACAACCTAAAACCCCAAAAGCAAAACTGCTTATAAATTATAATTGTATAAAAAAAAAATATCAAAATTTTATCATAAGATATTTATGTATCTTTTCAAAAAGTAGCATAACTACAAAAACAAAAAACAAAAAAAAAAACCACATAATTGTAATTTTTAATTACTTCAATAAATCGTATTATATAAGTAGGTATGTTGCCATAGCAAAAATTGTGTTGTAAGGAAAGCCAGACCAAAAATATTAAATGAACACCATAAACAAAAAAGCAAAAGCAGTCAAGAAATAAACAATTTAATACAATATACATATTTGTAAAATTTTAATTTTTTTGGTAAATGAATATAAAAAACCAATTGGCAACGGTAAAAATTGACTAACTACACAAACTGAATACAAAATTATTTAAGAAAAAAAAGCAAAAAAACGAAAATAAAATTAAATTTTAAATTAAAAAAAAAAGTGAAATCTTTAATTTATTAGGTGAACTCATGTAAAGTTAGTTACATGTCTTATGTAAGCAGTGTTTGGGGGACCGATATAAGTCGGTGTACTAAATTTCATCAAAATATCTTAATATGTGCGACATTGCTGTAAATGAATCATTCTTTTTTGATTTCAATTCATTATGAATTAGCTAAATTTTGAATTAATTCTTTTCACCAAGGAAAAGAATTGAATGAAATTTGAATCAAATTCAAATAAATTTGGCAAAAATTAATTGCAATTCGTTTCCAATTCAAATGAATTCCAATTCACATGAATTTGGCAAAAAGAATTGCAATTCATTTCCCATTCAAATGAATTGAATTGATTTTGAATTAATTCAAATGAATTAAAAATGAATTGCAATCAATCGAAGTAAATATGGTGTTTGGAGTTTATTTCTTCAGGTATTACTTATTTTGGTTTTGACATAAGCTGAACGACAAAAACACATTTAATATTCAAGAAGAAATTAATAATTTCATTGCAATTGATTTTTCATGTTTCTAAATAATTTGAATTGCAATTTATTTTGCCAAATTCAAATTAATTGCAATTCATTTGAATTGGAAATTCATTTTTGGCGAATTCATGTGAATTGATTAAAATTTCAGTCAGTTCGTGATTTTTGTTAAAAGAATTAATTCAAAAGTTTGCTAATTCAATGCATGAATGATTAGCGAATTAATTAAAAAATTAATGATTCATTTACAGCACTGACGTGCGACCTGTAGCGTGTGAACATGCCTATTTTTGTGGGACCTTTATACGAGCACTGGGTCTCAACATGCACCGATTCTAAATAAAATCAATAGATTT
Organism: Leucophora obtusa; assembly: GCA_949987735.1. Taxonomy (NCBI): domain Eukaryota; kingdom Metazoa; phylum Arthropoda; class Insecta; order Diptera; family Anthomyiidae; genus Leucophora; species Leucophora obtusa. The sequence goes on from OX465297.1 coordinate 1,419,249, forward strand.
GTGCTTGGGCCGACATAAGTCAGTGTACCAAATTTGATCAAAATATATTACATGAATACACGGAAAGTCCGACAGACAGACGGACAGACAGACGGACGGATGTGCAGCTGGACATTCCATACGGGAAATTTTAACAAGCTGTCACCGAACCGGCCCCTTTATATGAAATAGACTGGTCACTTTTACATGGCGTTGTCATAGGAGGGGGAAATTGACCCCTTGTGACATGTCACAAGACAAATCCCAGGACAGGTCCCTGAAATTGAGAGTTCAGTAACCTGTCGTAGGATTTGTCTTGTGACATGTCACAAGGGGTCAATTTCCACCTCCTATGACAACGCCATGTAAAAGTGACCAGTCTATTTCATATAAAGGGGCCAGTTCGGTGACAGTTTGTTAAAATTTCCCGTAGGGTCGTTATATCAAAACAAAATGTGATTGTGAGTCGATCAGTATACTAAAAGGTGAGTCTAGGTCCAATATTTTTTCGTGTAACAAATAGTAGTGTAGGGTATAATAAGCAAAGAGAATAATTTCTAAAACTTAACACACTACTAAACTGAAAGGAGAAACACCATGTTGCCAAATACTTAGACAGGATTTAATTTTTAAGAAAACACTCCAAAGTACTAAATACGATTTTTAGAAATCGACAAAATTTAAAATGCATTTTTTTTTGTTTTAAGTGCCTATTTTAGGAAAAATGTAATAATTATTGGCATCAGTTAAATTGAAGACTTTATTTACAGATATGTAAGGATATAGTGGACTTACCGTGATTTAAGTGGAAGCGCAAAGAAACCTGAAAAAGAAAAAAATGTTAATTTAATGTACAATTTATAATTGAAATTCTTTAATAAAAATACATATTTTCCATCTTGGACATGGAGAAATAGCTAAAATGGGAATGGCAATTTTTAACTCTACTCTAAGTAATTTAATTAAATCCAATTAGTGAATATTAAATATTGCAGTAGATTATTTTAATTGTGTAAAAATATAAATTGAAGTGATAAAACTGAAAAGGCAGACTTTTTTTTTGTTTATAATTAAAAAAAAAATATAATTAAAAATTAAAAGTTAAAGTAAAATCCTTCATCATTGAATTCCGTATTAAAAATTAGGGTGAAAGAAGTGTCGGATAGAAAATTCTTTTTAAAAAAGGGAGAATCTAACCCCATTTATTAAATCCAAGTGATTAAAAAAAGCGATTAATATCAAGTGTTTCATCAACATCCGCTCAGAAAAATCTGTTCTATTAATATGTTTAAAAAATTTAAATCTCCCAACATTGGACGATCTTAAACAGGGGCTATTTGTGCTTTTTTGTAAATAAGAGGGTAATGACCACCTATTACTTTATATTTTTTGTAAGTGAGAAGGTAATGTCTACCCATTACTTATGGGACATTGCGAACAAAAGTAATAAAGTGCGAAAATAAGATGGTAAGTAGTTGAACTATGATTTTGCTGGGTAGTACGTCGTACCGTACTGGTATTTTTTTCATCATGTTCAAAGGTAGCCAAGATCCACCTAATGTCTAAAAAGGATGTGCAAAAACCCGGATAGTAACCGCCCAATTGCAACCTGACCTGCGTTCTCAAAAGTTATGCAGAGCATGGTTAACTACCATGCCCAGGAAAATTTTCTGTTCGAAAGAATCGGTTGTAGAATAGCAACTTTTCCTTTGTAAACTTTGTTTGAAATTGTCCCAAAAGCAACCGTTTCTGTAGCCCCCAAAGTGGAACTGGTTGCACTAGTCAGTTCTGGAACTAGTTCTAGAACTTCAGGAATCAGTTCTAGAACTTTTGGAACCAGTTTTAGAACTGATTCTCCATCAGTTATACCTTACATATAAGATTTTAGTGGAACCAGTTGCAGAATTGGTGTTGTTGGCCACCGATTGTTAAACATTTTCTTGAGTATATTTAGGGGGAAAAAAATTATACGCATATTTTTATAAAAATATTATTCTAACTAAATATATAAAAAAATACATATTTGAAGAAAATGTAATTATTTTGTCAACTACCCTATTGACAAAATAATACACGAATTGCCTCCAATATACACAAATTGCCTGCTCTTGAACGTAAAAACCATACGTCAGTGTGACAATATTTGCGAAAAAGGAGACACGGTGGAGGTTGGAAGATAAACAAAAATCTAAAAGTAGAATGTTTGTATGTGTCTGTTTGATCACTTCTGAAAGTAAAAAACAATAACAGAAAGCTGAGTAGTAAAGAAAACTATGAATTAGTTACATTGCATTCAAGTCCTTACTTGGGTGAGATGGCTAAGCTGGCGCACGTTTCTAATGTAGGAATAGGCACAGGTTCGATTCCTACAGCCGACTGGTTGTTGAAAAATTATCATATAAGACAATCTGACAATAAAATATAAACAATAATACAATTTAATGGAAAATCACTTATGAAGCCTGTCCATAAAAAAAGGCAGAAACTAGATCTAGTCTGATTTGCAAATTAATGTGTTTATAATTTTTAGAGGAAAAGGTCTATTCGTTAAGAAGAACCTACTAAATTGTATTTAAAGTTTTCCTTGACAACGAATTGATATTTTACTGTATGGGTTTAAGAAGAATCTTATACTGCAGTCTCAACTTTAACTTAATTGTTAACAATAACGAAAATGTCAAAAAATTATATTCAAAACCACAAGAAATTTTTGGGTTACCTAATAGTTAATTCATAAACTGTTAGTATTAAACCCAGTGTTAAGAGTTAACTATTAGTTAACCCAAAAATGTTTTGCTGTGTTATATATAACATTTTGACATTTGCTTTTGTTTAATAGTTAAGTTAAAGTTAACCCTACAGTATGAGACTTATCGTAAGTCTGTTCCATTTAAGTTTATTGAAAATTTGTTGTTCATTTTTGATGTTGTTCAACTAATGACACAATCCCTATTGCTACAGTTGTACCCTGTAGAAATATGGTACATCATACATAAATTTTTGCTTAGTAAGGGAAATTTATTAGCTTTTGGTATTATGAGCACAAAAAAAAAGAAAAAAAAAGGTTTTAGCATAGTTTTACGTTATGTCTGAAACGAGTGCGACTGTGACTACGTAATATAAACGAAATCAAAGGAAATCGATTGTCGCTTTTATTGAAATAAACCATAAATACTTAACTCATTGCTCAATGATGATGACGACGACGACCATGATGATTGCCAATAAATGATGGAAACGGAAATTAAACACAGCTAGAGAGAAGGAGACATACCACCAATACCACTACAACACATAATAAATAAGGATAAAAAATAAAAATAAAAACAGTTTTTAGAAAAACCATAAATAATCCCATGAAAAGTGTTAAATTTAGATGTCATTTCAAATTTAGTTTTTTTTATGGATTTATATTCTATTCTTTTTTTAATGAAAATTGAAATAATTTGAGAAATTGTTAAGCATAAAAAATAAAAATGATAATATATCATACGAACGAAGCAAATAAAGAATAAATTCAAAACATAAGAAAAACTTTTTGAATATATTTACAAAATATATGTAGAATTTCAAGTTTATATCGAAAAAGGTCAAAGTTTTGTTTTATTTTACTACTGTTGTCACTACAAGTTTTGTGACTCTCTAAGCAAAATAACAAAAAAAAAAAAAAAGTAAAACCAACCAAATGTCGCATAAACAATTTTCTTGTGTTGAATTTGAAATTATTCCAATATTATACTAAAAATGTATATAACAACAATAATAAATTTATTTATTTTCTACATATTTGTTAAGATAGATGGGTACACTGCGATTATACCACAAATTTCTATGTATCTAGTTGGTTGTATACATACATTTAATGTATCTCTGTGTTTGTACAAGAAAGACAAGACAAATGTAGAGATTTGCTATAAATCTTTAGCAATTTTACACGCCTCTTATACATAAATATGCTATATAAAAAAATACATTTGTTTATTTAGAAGTTAATGCACCAACAATATGGCTACATCTAGTAGAAGAAGAAAATGGCGACATTTTTACTACTACAACCACTAACACTGTTAAGAGTTAGACTCTGCCACTAACTATTTAAAAAAAAAACAATCTTCAAGGACGCTCAGCGTAGAACATAATGCAAAATAACACAGTTATATTTTCTGTTATTTTTTGTTTTTTTTATTAACGTCGCACACATTCATACATACTATCTTATTGTTTGCCATATCAGATGGTGAAGGTTTGTTAAAAAAAAAAAAAAACAGTAAGAAGAAAATCAAAAGTAAAAATAAGTGTTTGCTTTAAAAATACATATCGATGGTCATAAGTTGACAACAACCCTCAACTGACAGAGAAATTTTATTTTGCGTTAAAATTTTATTCTTCATCATACTGATGTCATTTGACATTCAATCTTAAGTGGTTAGTTCATCCACAGTTACGAGTTGTCAATTTATGATTATCTGTATAAATATGTGTGTTCGTAACCATAAAACTTAACATAAATATAAACAAACCAAATTAGGTTGTGCACAAGGATTATGCTAAGTGCTGTATGTGTTGTATTGTCCTAACAAAAACACAGTTGTTAAATTTATAATTTAAAATAATATACAACAGTAGATAATAGGACATTAAAATATATCCCAATAAGCACATAGGTTTTAAAAATTCAAGTTCTTTAAATTTTGCTTGAAGTAAAGTATATTTCAAATTCTAGCATTTGCATATGTAAAAAAATACTTCAAACTTGAATTTTTGTTTCCCTTTTGCTGGAGTATGCTATTGAAATAAAATGTAATTAAAGTTTTATTCAAGCCTTGAAACTGGAAAACAGGGCTGGAATTGGACTTGTTTTCAACTTGAATTCCAGTGAAATTGTTTATAGGGATGTACCGCTGTTTACTGTACTTCGTTTAAGGGTGCTAACATAAATAAAACCAATCTGAAACAACTCTGCTTTTTAGGGCACTACAACTCATACAACACTTAGTACACCTTCTGAATAACCTTAATGTAGATCTTTGTTTGCTATGTATACATTTTAGAAGATAGGATGCTACGATTTTATAAATTATATTAACTCTATGGTTTATGGTTTGTTGAAAAACATTACAAACTTTTAAAAAAAATCTTTAGTGTGGTTAATGTGGCCAGATTTTTCTGAATGTTGCCAGATTTCTGCTTCTACAAGGGGATTACGCTACGAAATAACCCAAAACGGAAAAATGTAACTATTGGCGGCCCCTTTTTGAAATACCAAAAACAATTTAGTAATCCCTAAAATTAAATAATAATCAAATAATATCAAAATAATTTTGATTTGGGAGAGATTTTAAAAATGTTTTTATATTCGTCCTCAGCATAGTTAATTTTACTAGAAACGAAGATATAATTAAAATATTTTTCTAAAAACCATAAGTCAGTGTGGCAACATTTGCGAAAAAGGAGACACGGAGGAGAGTGGAAGATAAACAAAAATCTAAAAATAGAATGTTTTTATGTGTATGTTTGATCACTTCTGAGTAAAAGACAATAACAAAAAGAAAAGAATCAATTAGTTACATTGCATTCAAGGCCTTACTTGGGTGAGATGGCTAAGCTGTCGTCGCACTTCAGTATAGTTACGTTTGTAATGTGGGGACATGTTTTCGAATTCCACAGTCGATGGGTTGTTGAAAAAAATATCATATAGAGACAATCTAACAATAAATATATAAACAATTAACAATTTAATGGAAAATCACTGATGAAGCCTGTCACTAGAAAAAGCCAGAAAGTAGATCTAATCTGATTTAAAGTGAATGTTTATAATTTTTAGAGAAAAATGTTTATTCTTCTTCTTAACCTCAAACCTACTAAATTTTTCCAGGGTTCGGGTCGAAATCATGTGTATAGCAAAATCCTGTTTTCAAAATCCTGCTTTTCGTAATACTGTATAACACAAAACTGTTTTGCAAAATCCTGTTTTACTGGGCGGCGAAAATTTTTGTAAAAAAAGCGCGCGCTTTTTTGCTTTATTTTTACAAAAATTTTAATATGAAGATGAAGATTTGCTTAAACTGTGCGAGTGGTTTGAAAAAAACTACGTCAGGGGCTCATATCCCCCAAAGTATTCTGGAACCTTTTGGTCGGTTTACGATGACACTAAGAAATCCTACCTAATAACTCAAAATAGTGTGGAAGCTTGGCATAGAAGACTGAAAGCTGTTGTTGGGCGTAGAAAGTCAGGATTATACCACCTTATCAGGCAGTTGGGTAATGAGGTCGTGGTAGCTGTAAATACCATTTCAAAACGCGCGAATGGAGAAAGACGTTACATAAATTTAAAGAAAAGAAAGGCGTACACAAACATTAAAAGAGTTATAAGAAAAAGGTGTGAATTAAGCCATAAAGGCTACCTAAAGCGAATTGCAAAAAATCTTGTACTAATTAAAGTTTATAAAATGCATTGAAATTAATTTTTTGTTAAATGTTTTTGTTAATTTTTGAAAATTATATACTTTTGTTGAAGTTATTTTTAATAAAATAAATTTTGTAAACCAGCATTTTTACTTCACAGAATTTTGCAAAACAGTATTGTGAAATCCAGTATTTTGCAAATCAGTATTATGAAAAGCAGGATTTTTAAAATTTTTTTGACCAGTATTTTGTCTAAACAGTATTTTGCATAACAGTATTATATACGTATCCCATTTTTCCATTTATTTGTTACAAAATTCCGAAGTTTTGGCCTCAAATATGCACGATTTAGAGTGCCCCAAAGGGGAAAAAATTAAATAACCTCCAACAAAGTTGCGTAAAAATGTTTAAGGGTTATTTAATTTTTATATTTATATACAGAACAGCTCTTCGACCTACCGTTTGTTTTTCTTTGCCAATGAAGCCTCTTTCTGAGCGTTCTTGTAGGACCCATAAAACACTCCTAAATATGAGCATTATTGGAAATAAATGTTTTTTAGTTTGATTTTAGATCATAAATTAATACCACTTTCTGTTTAAATTATTTTTCAAATTAAAGAGTAAAGTAAATTACAAAGAATAAAACATTTTAAAGAATTCGATAAGGCCAGCAAGACAGAATACATATTTTCGGCTTTCGCTACAAAGCCATCATCAGTGTCATTTGCCTTGACGGGTTCAACATTGATAATCGTCTACTTATGTGATTTCAATTTTACAATTTTAGCTTTGAGTCATTTAAGAATATTGAAGAAATTTTCAAAAATTTTTAAATAGGTTCATAAATAACAGTCAATTATGTTTCACTTAAAGCTTTAAAATTTGAAATTAATCATATTTCAGAGTCTTTTATGAGTCATAATTTCTGAGAGCTCAGAAAAATGTTGGCTGGGATCTTTAAATTTGGAGAATATTTTATTATACACTAAAAAACGTTACTAAACAGTTACTACATGACTGCTGTTTGTCTAGTAATCAGTAAATGTTGTTTTTAACTGTAAGTACCGTTGTTTTGCTATGGAAAAATTAAAAACAACTATTATGACAGTTATTTAAAAACAACTAACAAAAGTATTTTATTTCGTATCAGTTTATTTAAAGCAGTTATTTTTAATATAATAATAAATAACTATTATTATTGTTTTAAGTAATTTTTAAAATTGATAAAAAAAAAAGAAAACAATATTCTGGCAATACTATACACTATAGGGCACTGTGTTTAGTACATAGATTTGTTATTATTTTATAGAAAAAAAAACAAAAATATTAGCAAATATCAAGCAGTAAGTCAACACAATAGAAAATTGAATTTCTGTAGTACGAAATAAATACACAATCTTGTTTGGTCTAAAAGGAAAACAAACCAAAATAAAACAAATTTTAATCTCTCAACAGGATGCTTAAAAATGGAAAAAATCACATTTGTGCATTTGTTTACAACTCAAACAAAAACAGCAAATATACTTATTTACATGTATGAGTGTATAAAAATGTTCATGTATATGTGATTGTTTAACAGTAACTGAGCCTATTGACATGTCAATTTGTTGATAAATATATATATATTTATGTTCATATATTTTTGATTGATTGCCAAAGTAGTCCATTCTTTCTCTATCTCTCTCTCTCTCTCTTTCTAAAACATTGTTCATTTGATGACTCATATAGAAACAAAAACTTACATAAAAGGACTCATCATCAACAACTTCACACATCATAACTCTAACATGACCAACTATTTTTGATCAAAGAACAACATTTGGCAGATGAAAAATTGGGGCAAAAACCGGGAGGATTTAGATTTAATCAAATTTGGTATTCCTTTAATTAAAATCACTAAAAAAAAGATTTTGAGACAATCAATTAAAATTTAGAATACCCAGGAGAAAATGGGAACCTATATGAACATATATGATCATATATGCTTTCGTTTATGATCATATATGGCCATATATAATATATATATATATGATAATATATATGATCATATATGTTCGGATCCGAAATTTAAGGATATATGGTAGTATATGATTATATATGTTTATATATGCTCCTATAGGATTATATACGGCTGTAAACCCACAAATTTCGGAACCGAACATATATGACCATATATTATGCAATATATGATCGCATATATATATATATATATATGGACATATATGATCAGCTATACCCATTTATGATCATATATGTTTATATACGATCCCATTTGTACTTGGGTATCATTGTTGTGTAGAAAACTTCTTAGATTACTGATAACTTTCTGAACTACAGTGATAGAACTTTCGATCCTACTATCAATGAACAGATTTCATTAAATTCGAATCATTGATTTAATGAAGAATTTTCACTAAAAGAATGAAAACTTCATTAATTTAATGAATTTCTCCATTAAATATTTTTGATTACACAATAAATATATTAAATAATTTTTCGAAAAAATTGGCTTAGTTCTGTGAAAAAAGTAGTTATCCAGTACTATCCAGTCAGAAATTTACAGTTGCCATTAACCATTTTTAAAACATTTTATTGAATATTTCTTTTGAAAAATGTATTTATTTAGAACAGCTAAAATGTGACAAAGGATTTTTGTTTGAAAACCGGGATAAAAACTCAATTCGGGAATTGCTATAGAAAATCTAAATTATAACCCTGCAAGCGCGATGTTCGGTTGGTTAGGTTAATCACAACACTCATACTGTTACCAATTTCAAAATGTTTTTAACAAACATGCTTAACTGTCAAATTACATTTTCTACACTCGTTATACGTTTATATGAAATTAACATGGCACACAGTAAATTGTTGACTAACGAGTTTTCAATGATATACAAACACTGTCTTGTGTTTGGTTGTGTTTATTTTTTTTTTCAAACAAGATTTTCTTGTTTGTTAACAGTAGATAAAAAATTTTAAATGAAAAATTTGATTTTAGCAACTCAAATATCCTTTAACAATCATTTTGATAGGCCTACAAGGATTCTATATAATGTCAAGGGTCTGCTGTTGTTTGTTAGGTTTTTTTTAGCGAACAACACAAATCTAAAAAATGAAAAAAATATGATGAAGAATCTTAGATATTCATGTTTATAAAAAAAAAATTATATGCTAAGATGCTTAACTATAGAACCGTTAAAATGAGTTAATAAAATATTTAAATATACCCCTACGCTTCCATTCACACACACACAAACACACACACACGCACATGTACAGACGAAAGACGACTAGTATGTGACATGTACAAACATCCACTCAAATTTCCATATGTGTTTTAGAAGAGACATAATGAAATTATGTCAAGTATCATGCCATTAGTATGTTGGTTCGTTTGGTTGGTAAATGGGAAGGAAGGATGAAAGGTAGAAACGTTGGTTTCTTAGGTGGGTGGACGGGTGGGTGGTAAGTAAAGGTTGCTTGGTTGCTAAATTAATATGGTAGCACAGCACAATCATAAGACTATAATATTTTATTACCCAGTGCTGTTGTACTCGTACAGATAAATTCTTATAAATTCTTGCAACAGTCATATTCACTCACAATGTTTAGAACAGTTACAAATGCCTTTAATGTTAATGGTGAGAATGATGTTGATGTCGTTGTTAATGATGTTTAAAATGTCGATGTGTCATACATATATCTACACATTCATTAAAATACTACATAGTATTTGTGCATGTGTGTGTGTGTGTGTTTGATCTACGCGTCAAGTTGGAATGTAAGTTTAATGACTTAACGAAGCATTTAACCAAATCTGTTTAACTTTTCTCATTCTCACTTAGGTACTATTTTTCTCTTAGACATTATATGATTTAGTTTTAACTAAACTACTTTGTATGGGTTGATAAACTTTGTTCATATTTGAAACAGTTGTGAAATTGTATGGAATATATTTCAGTATGAGAATGTCTTATATTTAATCACGTATGTTAAGATAATATTAAAATGATTAAATATGTTAGATAAAGTTTAAATTAAATAAAAAGCAATGCCCCTAGATAGATTTGCAATTTGTATATGGGGTATTATACAGCAAATGTATATGGAAAAATTTCAGATTAATCAGTCGCACTAATTGTTTAAAACAATTTATCAAAACTTATTTTGTGGGTACTAAGTATGATTAAAAAGTAGTTTTAGAAAATGTTTATGCATTATTTATATTTCTCAGTAAAATATATATCACTTCCAGAACTAGTTACTACCTACTTTTCGTTTAAAACAACTGTTTCTAATTATTAATTAACTGACAAATTCGGTAAAAATAATAGATTTCTCGTTTATTTTAAAACTGATTATATTATAACAACTGATTATTTTTAACAGTCCGTATTTTGTGTATTTAGTTTATTGAATGACTGAAAGAAAAATTTAAAAAAAAAATATACTTCCTTGAAATTTACTGATTTACTTTTTAAATAACTACTGAACTTTTACGGTAGAGTTATTTTGAGTGTATTTTCCTAGTGATCATAATATTATCCCAGTGATCATATTACAGTAATGTAGAGAATTTTGGTATCATTTAGGAACATATTAGGATTATTAGGAATATATTATAATCATTTCGTGCACTTTTTATTTTTTTTTCAGTTTTGTAATTTTAATTTAGTACAAAACTAAAAGCACTCGTTATGAATAAAATTTTTCCTATGTTAGTAGTTTTAAACGATTTACTAAGACCGCTATGATACATTTTTGAAAAAATCCGGCACAGAAATATTTACGATCATTTTATTTTCCTTTGATGGAAAATAAAATTATTTTGTTCGGCAATTACGATCCAAGTTCGGACTACATAATGTTTGTTTGGAAATTATTATAATTTTTTGAAAAAGAACTTTTTCCAAAAAAAAAAAGAAACAAAGAATCTGCTCCTTCGGAGATCTCCTGCAAAGGAGCAGGTTCTTTCTTTCCTTTTTTTTTGGAAAAAGTCCTTTTTCTGAAAAAGTACTTCTTTTTTAGTACTTTGTTTCTGGAAAAGTACTTTTTTTTTAGAACAAGGACTTCTTGGTACTTTTTTTTGAAAAAAGTACATATTTTTTTGGAAAATGTATTTTTTTTTGTTGATAAAATGCACTTTTTTGAAAAAAGGTATTTTTATTGCAAATGATACTTTTTTTTTTGGAAAAGGGTACTTTTTTGGAGAAAGATACTTTTTGGGAAAAGTTTTTTTTGGAAAGAGGTATTTCTTTTCGAATAAGGTACTTTTTTGGAAAACGGTGTTTTTTGGAAAAAGGTATTTTTTTTTGGAAAAAGGTACTTTTTTTGGAAAAACATACTTTTTTTGGAAAAAGGTACTTTTTTTGTAAAAGTACTTTTTTTATAAGTAGTACCTTTTTTTGGGAAAAGGTACTTTTTTTGTGGAAAAAGTACTTGTTTTTGGAAAAGGTACTTTTTTGGAAAAAGGTAAATTTTTTGGAATAAGATACTTTTTTTTTGAAACAGGTACTTTTTTGGAAACAGGTACTTTTTTGGAAAAAGGTACTTTTTTGGAAAAAAGGTACTTTTTCGGAAAAGGGACTTTTTATGGAAAAAGTACTTTTTTTTGGGAAAGGGTACTTTGTTTTGGAAAAGGTGTTTTTTTTAGAAAAAGGTACTTTTCTGAAAAATGTACTTTTTTTGGAAAAAGATCCTTTTTTTGTCCCCTTTTTGCCCTTACTGGTAGGAATTTCCAAAAATACCTTCTTAGCGGTTGTCTACGATGGAGGAGGAATCAACATACCGAATTTTAACTTCCTAGTTCCAGTAGTTTGGGCAGGCCGCCAAGGGGGAGACTTCTCCCACTTTATCCCCTCCCTGTAGGAATTTCCAAAAATCCCGCCTTAGTGAATATCTACTACAGAGGAGAAAGCTTCATACCTAATTTAAACTTCCTAGCTCCAGCGGTTTGGGCAGGCCGGTTTTACAACGTCCCTGTCCAAAATTCCAGAAAGTACTTTTCAGAAAAGTTAGCCTATACTCCAAGGAACACACATCTTAAATTTAAGCTTTCTAGCCAAAGGGGTTTTGGCAGGCCGTTAAGGGGGAGACTTTTCCCCTTTTTGCCCGTTCCGGTAGGAATTTCCAAAAATCCCTTCTTAAGGACGTCTACGCCGTAGGAGAACCTACATACCAAATTTCAAATTGTTAGCTTCAGCGGTTTGGGCTGGGCGATGTTGAGTCAATGAATCAGTCACTCAGTCAGTCACGATATTCTTTTATATACAGAGATTTTATTTGACTTGCTTACAAATTCTTTTCACAAACTCTCAGACTAGAATGACGATAACCGAATGATAACGCCGATAAAAAAAATATACTGGCCATATTATAAAAAATACTGATCAATGATTGTGAACATGGTTGCTCTTAATTTAGACAATACTATGATTGCAATTCGAAGAGATGAATATGATTGTCCAGATAATATGGGTTTTTAGATGAGAGAATAATATGATAACCGAATGAAAAGGGAGATTTTAACCATAACATAATTATAGGCCACCATGCCATTAATACATCAATCACTCGACTGCATTAACAATTGCATGGCAACAAGTAACTATGGCAGTAGGAAACATAGTTTTTTAGCCGTGATCATATTTCAACTATCGCGATATCCCCAAGTAAAAAGCATGCGAGACATCCTATTAAATAACACAACGCACTAATTAAGCTTTTTTTTGTTTTTCTCTTTTCAAATAGATAGCTTTTATATTTTTAATCACAAATTGTTTCGTATTTTCCAATTTAATAACACTATCTTAAATACCGTATATAAAACACATGCTGCGTATGGGTAATACTACTTAATACTCGTATAACTCATACGCTGATTTTGATAGTGACATTTTCTTTATGTAGATTTAACAAAATTTCACTTAATTTTACTATTGTTTTACCATAACGATGCCAAAAGAAAATATTGTTTTACTTTACATTATTATAACATTTTAGAAACAAAGGTGCCACATAAAATCTCTATGAAAGTTATGCATTATTCATGACAAAAATAACTTAAGAAAAATAGCAACAACCTAGAAAGACACAAAACTACAATAGATTTGATATAAACTGAACTTCAATATGTAAAAGCCACAGCAGCAACAGGAATACTAAAATATTATATATGAATAGAATATTTTTTTTTTGTCGTTAACAATAAATATGCAACTACGCAAAGTAACTTTTATTCAAACTATCGTGGGTTTAAATAGAGTAAAACCAAAAAAAAAAAAAAAAGAAAACCTTTAGCAAATTGAAAACAAAACAAGAAAAGCTTAAATTGAATTTATCAACTTACAGATAAATGCGCATTAAAATGACACAAATCGTAATTGTAATAAAACAAACAAGTTTTTGGTATAATTATGGAATATTTAATAAACACCCAGTGTAGAAATAAGTTATCAATTAATGGATTATATAACCCATTACCTGCATGTTGAATGAATCATGCTGCTGAAAAAATGTAAAAATATATTTGCCGTGTTTGCTTGCAAATATAATATATTCGCCTGTAAGCATATATATGTTTGGATCATATGAAATTCCCACGAAATTTGCAGGCATTCATATAATGTTTATAATTATTATGTTTGTATTCCAGAAATATAATGTGTTTTCTGAGTGTGCCATGTGTAGAAACGGCAATGACATCAACTTTCTGCGTTATTTTGAATATTGCCAGTGCTTTTATTGTTTTTACGATTGTAGATTTTGGCAAAGCCTTTTTTGTCAACATTGGAAAAGCGTTCCAAACTAGGGTTGTGCCGATGCTTTTATCATTTTTACGGGTGTCAAAACACACGTTGGAGACTAAGTAATGGCAAAGCACGTTTTACTAAAGTTGGCAGAGCATCCTAAATCAGTGCTTTTTATTCGTTATACTATTGGCAATCAATTCGTTGCCAGTGCCTTCTTTTTTACCTTCGGCAATTTTTAGCTGGGTGAGCACACAAGCACACATAATTTTCTTATTATGTTTAAGTTAAATAATTTTGAAAAGAAAATTATTTTTTTATTAACCAAATACCATAATTATACTTTTTGTGAGTTTACCTTAATATCATAAAGGTTGTTTAATAAAATTTTTATTAAAAAATCTTCTTAAATTGATAAGAGTTATGATGCTTTTCAATTCTTTTTCATATTTTTTTTTTATCATAATGTCAAAATTAATTTAAAAAATATTCATAGTTTGCATATTTAATTTTCACTATGGTCGAGAATGAAATAATGCAAATTGCTGCTTTTTTTCTTCTTAAGTATGACAATGACAACAAACACTTTTCATCTGATGAAGCATCATCAGAAAATTACAAAAAAAAAAAAAATAATGGAAAAACTGCTAATGAAGGTTATAAACGAATTTTATGTACCCTACAGTAAGTGTTAGCAGTTGAGTTAAGAGTTCATTGTATAGAAGTAGAGAATTTTAGATTAAATCTGTCAATAATTTAAATCAGAGTTGTTCAAAAATCTGTTTAATTTTGTCTTTTTGTTTTCAAAGTTTGGCCATTATTGAAGAAATTGAGTTTAGGAATGGACTGCATAAAATATAAATATCCGCTTTTTGAGAATTATGTGGGTAAAATTAACTGCATTTGCAGTTAAAAAGTGTACACTACAATTTCATTTGAGTTAACTATAATTGCAGGTACTTTCAATTGCAACTGCTGTTTCTTTCAATTGAAATTGTAGTTAAAATGAGCATATCTGAAATACCCAGTATCGATTTTGATATAATCTGCCAATTTTGCATACAGAAATAAAAAAAATTTAAACCTTCTTTGTCGAATTTCTCGATAACAAATTTCGGGCACAATTAACTGCATTTGCAGTTAAAAAGTGTACACTGCCATTGCAGTTGAATTAAATACAATTGCAGTTATTTCCAATTGCAATTGTAGTTAAAATGAGCATATCTTAAATACCCAGTATCGATTTTGATGTAATCTGCAAATTTTGCATACAGAAATGAAAAAAATTTAAACCTTCTTTATCGAGTTTCTCGTTAACAATTTTTTGGCATATGGGTCAAACTGATAATAAGCTGACGTGTATGTAGGGTATTACCAGCAAAAGTAAATATTAAAAAATAAACAAACAACTGCGAGCATGTAAGAAGGTAGTTAGAAAAAAAATAAAAGAAATAAAGAAATAAACTTAAATGATGAATTTTTTAAATGAATCCGCTTAAAAGTAAACCAAAGCAAACCAACAATACCATTTAGTGGTTGGCTGTTATCTGACGCAGTGGGAAATCTGTTGCTGATACAGCAAATAAAAGGATTTTCAATCATAATAAACATCTACAACCTCACACTTGCATACATGGAGAGACTCACACACACCCTTTAGCTGAATTGATAAAACCAAAAAGCTTATTGCAAGGGCGGAAGGTGACTAACAAGGAAGTATGCCCGCGGTTAACCTATCGTGTCATTGAAATTTCGGTATGTAGTGGAGAACATAAAATTAACCAACATCAAGTATTTTTTAGCGGCCCAAACTCACATTTACACCGAGAAAAAAATTCATAGTTAAATCTTTTATTATACAATATTTAAATTACCATCTTAATTTTTTTTTAGAAAAATGTTTTCGTTGTAATATGAATTAAGTAGGTAAAAATATGTTGGAATTAAAATAAATACAAAAACTAAAATCTACATTTATAGCCTAGAGAGAACCCCATAAAGACAATCTGATGATAGTGCTTGGTAGCACTTGAAAATGCATTAATTGTCAACCATTGGTTCTAGGAAAGTTTTTTCTCTATTTTTTGTAAAATAAGTTGTGAATTCTATTTGGAATTTGTCATATTTGATCTTAAAACCGAACAAAAGTAACACTTATTGTAACAATCTTCAGATCAACTAAAAATCTACGAAAAATGTTTAAATTAAATATAAATATTATTAAAGTAAATTTGATTCTAGTTAAAATGAACTTTGTATTTTAAAAACAAGTAGAAATATATTAAAATTTAAACAGAAAATAACTTAGTTTAATTTCAATTCTGTTTATATTTAATTTAATGTTGTTTTTATTTGATTTAAAGAAAACTGTTTAAAAGTAGGAGTCAAAAAAAGTATTCTAAGATTTCTGTATAACATTTTTAGCCCTTGGCTTTGAGATGGGGCCGCTAAAAATATAAACATGTGTTATTATCAGAGAAGACAAAATTGTTGTTTTTGCTTTTTATGCTTTTTATTGCATGTTTTACTCATATTTATTCTTTTTGCTTTTTTGGATTTTCCGTTTTTTAGCTTTAAAATAGCTTTTTCTTAAGATTTTTGAGCTTTTAATAGCTTTTTTTAAGACTTTTTGCCCAAAAATACTTTTTTGCTCACAAAAAATATTTTTTCTCTTAACTTTGAATTAAAAAAAACTGTTGTTTTTCCAAGTTTTTTTTTACTTTTGTTTTTTTAACAATAGTTTTTTGCTTTAAACACATCGGATTTTGCTTTTTTCTGTCTTCTCTGGTTATTATACATCAATATTTCATCAAAAATATTCCCTGATTACCCCAGAGCATGTTTTCCTTGTTATTATATAGTACTTACAAATACATACAAATATAAATATATGATAGATGTTTGTTTATTTATTTCTTATGTTAGCGTTGTTTATATTTTCGCCAGCAAATAAGAGGATGAACATTAAGTTAAGTAATGAGACCACAAAACCCGCAGAAACAATTGCTTTATTTTTTAATTCACAAAAAAAAAAAATAATAAAAAAAGAAAAATGAAAATAAAAATAAAACTAAATACAAAATACAAAATAGAGTTGAATAAATTGTACACAGCGGATATAAAAGAGTAAACAAAGAAACTGAAAAACAAAGCATGATTTCTCACATACAATATTAAATTGCATGAATCAACCAAAGAAAGAAATCAACGGATGAATGAAAGACCGAGACCAACCATTATATTTGCCATAGCACCTAACAGCACATACAATGCATATAGTCAGCTTATTATTGGTTTGACACATAATACAAAATGTCGTAATCGAGAAAAACGTTTAAGGTTTGATTTTATTCAGTTTCGTATGTCAAAGTCGATACTGGGTATCTCAGATATGATATGAGTTATCGGGGAATCGGGTTCGGAGACAGACAGTGGATAGTTATATTATATGTAATCCAAGCCTAGTTAAATTTTTGTCAAAAATAGTCAATAGCTAAAACCAATAATAAGCTGACGACATTAATAAATATTTGGGTGGATCGATTAAGGGGTTTGGTTAAATTTTGTCCTTCACGGTTGAGGGTGGATCGAAAAAATCCTAGAAAAAATAGAAACACGAGCCATCGAATTTGGAATATATTCTCTACAATATGATCACGGCTACAAAACTATGCTCGCTACTGCCATACGTGGTTATTCTTAACAAATTATTAATATATTATTCACACTTTAAAAATCATATGGTCGACTATAACCATTTTGTAGTTCAAATTTCTCTTTTAATTCGGTTATCATATTATTCTCTCGTTTACAATCATATATTATCTGGACACATACCATATATTCCTCTTTTCGAATAACAATTATATTATTATCGGAATTGAGAGAGATTATGTTCGCAATCATTGGCATAGTTTCGAAAACTATAAAATTATCAGTATATTTATATGTTTATGAGCATCATCGATCAGTTCATTATTCAGCGTCAATATTATTTTAGGGTTTGTATGAAAGTACAAAATTAAAAAAAAAATCTAAAAGGTGTACTTTATGATAATAATATATTCGTAATGATCATAATATTATTCTCATCACAGTATTTTCTACATTACTATAGTTTAATCACTAAGACAATATTATGATCTTTAGGAATATATTGTTATCATTAGAAACGTACTATAATCAATTAGAATACATTGTGAAATTGTAGTTTATAGTTTATTTTTTATTTATATATAAGTGATAATTAAAATTAATTTAGTTCGAGGCCAATTTCCTTATTATTTTTTCTTTCCTTTTCATTGCTGAAAGTGTAGAGGTTTTTGAAAGCAAAAACTCTGTGAAGTATTTGTCAGGATAGTATCCTGATGAAGAAAAATAACAGTTTTTGAAAAAAGTACTTATTATGTTAATTCATAATAAGGAAATTGGCCTGGAACTAAATTAATAAATTTCTAATTAATCAATTAGAAATTTATTAATAAATCAAAAAGGTCGAAAAAAACAATTTTTATTTTTTAAATAAAAATTAAAAGCCAACATTAATTTAAATTATTTAAATATGTAAATTATTCACTGAATAAATTTATGTACTATTTAGAATAAAACAAAATGTGCATAGAATTTTAAATCAATTTTAAGAGAGCCGGGAATATACAAACTATAGGGAAAATAGTATAATATCCATGACAATAATATGGTTGGCTTCATTTTGGAATCATAATGTGATTACTAAAAATTCATGTTGTGATAAAAAAAGGTATTTCATAATATGATTGTCACATTCATAAACCCAAAAATATATGATACTCTTTTAAGGAAAAATGTGTTTCCCACTTTTTTCCAAGAAAGTTTTGATTAAAAATAATGTGGATTTTTTTTAGCAGTTTATTTTTGCTGTATATTAGTAATATGGGAACAGCAAAAATAAAACTGTTAAATATACAGAATTTTAGTTACATTTGAGTTAAATTTTTGTTAATGGAAAATAGCAAATTAACCTGCTAAAATCAGCAAAAAAAATTTGCTAAATAATTAGCAAAAAAAAATTAAAAATTTTCGAAGTTTTTTTTAGATTTTTTTTTAAATGCAAATAAAAATTGAGCCTTTTGAAAACAGCAGTTTACAATTTTTTTTAGCAAATATTACAGCTGATTCTAGCAGGATATACTGCTATTTGGATTCAACTAAATTTAGCTTAAAAATAGCAAAACATTTTGTAGATAGAACAGTTTATTTTTGTTCTTTCTAGTCTACTAATATTTATGAAAATTTTCTGTAGATTCCACAGTACAATTTGTTATTTTCAATGAACTAGAATTCTGTAAATTAAACAGTGTTAATTTTATTGCTCTTAATTTACTAGTATTTTAGCATTTTTTTATGCATCATCACTTTAACTGATTTTTAGGAATTTTTCTGCTATTTTTACTTATTTATTTTTATTTAAAAAACTCCTCACCAAATTAGGTTTAGTAATCACTTGTATATAAATAAAAATAAATTATAAAAACAGGTGATAGCAGCACGTAGAAAATCATTGTTAAAAATAGAATTTCAAAATCATAATATTTTCCTAATGATCATAATATTTTCCTACACAGAAAAAAAACAGATTCATAGCGCCAATCGAATTTCTTGCCAACTGAATAGTTTTGTTGCAGCATCCGAAATTTTTGATTGTTAAAAATTGTCAGATTCTAAAGACTGCTGCAAATTTGCAGGTACTGAAATTTGGATTTTGAGTTTGTAAGTATCATAATGGCTTGAATTTAAAATTTGTTCAATGCTCTATTATGATTCGTTTGAGTTATGGGAAACTTCAAAGGAAATTAGCGAAAATATGATAATGAATCCTGGGCAATGCTTATAAAAACCTTATTATGTTCAAATTTCTTAATGCACTTTTTAGAAAATTTGTGTATAAAAACGCATGCAAAATTTTAACAAAACATATTTTAGATGCGTGAAATTTTGGATTTTGGAAAATTGGATTTTATACCCTTATTCGAGCGAGGCATTTAAATAGTGATTGTTGAAGCAAATATTAAAAACCGGAAGTGGGTGAACTTAACGCTAACAAACAATAAGGTAAATAGCAAAATAATACACCATCATCCTCGTCATCGTCAAAATCATTATAAAGAGCAACAATAAGAACGTTAGCGACAAAAAAAGTGTACATTTAATATAAACAAAGTATGTATTCGAAAATAAAAAAAAAACCTTAAAGTTGCTATGTTACCAAAGGACCTTTGTTTATGAAGGAAAACCTTTAAGTAATGGACATTTAGGTAGAAATGGATTCCTAATTCATAAACATAGATACTAAAATTAGCAAAATTTTGCTTCAAATCTTTATTCAAAATCCATGATGACATTTCTGTCACTTCAAGTAATTTGTATCTAAAGACCACTGCAAATGTATTTAAAAACAAATGAAATTTCATTTAAAAACAAGATCACTAAAATTTCATTAAATTCAACTTACATTTTTTTGTGTTTTTGACTGTTAATAAAATGAACTAAAAATTAATTAAAATAACTAACAAAAATTAATTACATAAATTATTTTTAATAAATTTTTTTTTTTTGACAAACCAACATGACTAAATAAAATCAGTGTTACGACTTCTCAGTATTCTATGTTGTTTGTGTTTTAATGACTTACGAATGTAGCTAAAATTAACATTTCTTCTACAAATGAATGTTATTTTCATTTGAAATAACAAAACTGAAATACTACTTAAACAACTAACAAGTTCTGACTGCAGCAGTTCCCTGAGCGATTTAATGTCTGATATTGGCAGATTCTGTTGTATTTATTTCAGATTAATACGGACAATATTTTTTTTTATTCTTTCACTCTAAGTAGTGAATATATTATCCCTACACTCAAAAAAATAAGTTAGTAGAAAAATTAGTAAAACGTCTTGTATATTAAGTGTACTAGTTTTCAGCAATTTTTTTTGCTGAAATTCCGTTTTCAGCAAAATTTTTAGTTATATTTTTTTAGCACTAAACTAATTTGGAACTAATGTTTTACTTATTTATTTTGCTACAAAAATTGTGCTGTTAACCGCATTCATAGCGTGGACGACAACCAGATAGACAAGATGTAGATGTCGCAGCTTGTCTGGAAACGGAAATGACAAAAAAAGGAAAACAACTCTACACATATTCTATATTTAAATTTTCAGCAAATAAATTAACTAAAGTAAAATTTCGCTACAAGTTTTTTGAGTTTTTTTCAGTCTACTAATATTCAGCAAAAAGTATAGTGATTTTAGCAAGGATTTTTTTCATTTGCAGTCGACTAAACTGTTAGCAAAACTTTTGCTGAAGATTACTATTTTTTTGGTAAAAATCAGCTCGCTGATTTTCAGCAAACCTTTTGCTGAAATTACCAACTTTTTTGCAAGCACGCTCCTGACTAAAAATTTGCTGACACAGCAACATTTTTTGCTGACTTTACTGACTTTTTTTTGAGTGTACAATATGCAAATTCTTTGAAATAGTCGCTGTTAAGAGGTTTTACTGTTTATATGTTTCTCTAAACCATCAAAGCACATTTTGTTTTCCTTTTATCCCCTCTACATATTCGAGAGGGTATATATTAGTTTGCTATTCCGTTTGCAACAAATTGAAATACTTGTCTAAGACCCCAAAAGGTATATTCCTAATTCTTATCCAATTTTAAGCCGATCCATTAATGTCTATTTGTCTGTCTGTCTGTCTGTCTGTCTATTGAAATGGCAATCATGGTGCGAAGACGCAAGAAGGGCTGGTCGTTTTTATAGAGATTAATAAACATTCTCCCGTAACCTTTGAAAATGAGAAAAATCGATTTAGTGTTTAAAAACTTGTGAGTGAAAATGTGAAGCTATATCTAAATTTTACATAAAAATTGCTGCGTTTTAGTAAATTGTGGTCTTCGCTGATAAAATATTTTGTCATATTTTTATTTAACAGATGCCTAGAAGTAAATTTTATTTTATATTTACTTCAAATTTTTTTCAGCTAAAAAAATTATTTTCTCTTCAAAAATTTATTTTCACTTAAAAATATTGTTTCACTAAAAAAGTTTTTCTCAAATAATTTTTTGTATCAAATAATTTTTTGTACCAATAAAAGTTTTTCACCTCAAATATTTTTTTTATCTCTATAATGTTTTCTAATTTATTTTTTATTTATATTATTTGCAACAAAAATACTGTGGAGGGTATAAAAATATTAGGTAAAACCGAATTTAATGCTTTCAGTTGTTTTCATTTTTTTTTTGCTTTCAACTTTTTACAAGTGTGGGCATTCAAAAGCCAAAAGGGAATTTTTCCAAAGACTTTAAAGATTCATATTTATAAGTTTGTTTACTTTTGAAGCAACAGTACCTGCCAGCCATACAAACCAAACGTTATAAATACTATAAGAAAAAAATAAATCTAAAACTAAATCCAATGCTATACAATCACAAAAGAAAACAATAACATACACTCACACTCACACAGTCATACACATGTAGAATTGTTATTTAATAAAACGAAATAAAACAAAGTAGTTTAACTCTCAGACAGAAAGTATGCAAGAAAAAAACATGTTGTATATATGAAATTTATTTGCATTGTTTTTAGTTTGACAAAGGAATGTAACCGCCAGAGACGTAGTAGATGAAATTGTTTACTAAAGCAAAAACGAAACCATCAATTTTCTTGGGAATTTACAAGTGCACAACGTTCTAAAATTAAAAACAAAATGCATTTCTTTTAAAGTTTTTTATTCTCACTTGAGAAAATTTCTAATGTTAGTAAAATCATCCAATAAGAAAATTTTAATGTGAATTGAAATTAACATGAAATTAGCATTAAATTTAAAATATTCATGTACTTAATTATCTATAAATTAAGTAAACTTTTTTTATTTTCCTAATTTATTTATTTTCCATTGCTTTAGGTAATTTCAGCGTCACATTCCGTTTCATTTTGGCAGAAAAAGTTTGTTTAATATTGTACATCACAAATATTCAATAAAAATTCAAACAATTTTTTTATAAGTAAGGGACATCACTGCGTATAATCAATATCGTATTTATCATATCGATTATACGTACGATGTCCTAAGTGATTAGGGGAAAAATATTTAAATATTTTTTATAGTGTAGTATTTGAATTGAGCAAAAACTACCTAGTTTTTGTACAAAACTAGTTTTTGCTTGTTTTTTATATATGCAGTCTAAATGCCGTATTAAATATAATATAAAGGGAACGTTCATAGGCCACCGTGCCCAAGGCAATGTGTTTGTTGTTTTTCTTGTCTACGGAGGCGTATGATTTTTCTCCTTACATTAACTGATAAGAAGAGATGATAGGATGGATAATTCTGAAACATTTTTGGACAAGTAAATGAATCTTCTTTTTGGATGATTTTGAATGATTTTTGGGCAATTTTAAAACATTTTTGAAAAAATTTAAAACATTTTTGGATAATTTTGAAACATTTTTGGACAATTTTGAAGCCTTTTTAGACAATTTTAAAATAAATTTGGATAATTTTAAAACATTTTTGGACAATTTTAAAACATTTTTGGATAATTTTAAAACATCTTTAGACAATTTTGAAATATATGTATATGGAATTTTCTGAAATAAAACTGAAAATGGTGTAGCTGAGGACGGCGCTGCTAACACCTGCTTTGTAGTCAGGTTCACTACCAGTACTTGTATTCCCAACAGTGCCACGTAAATTGGAGAGTGGCCATAAGACTTGGTAATATGCGATTTTCTAATGACTTTTATCTTATCTTGCGCTGTAAAGGGTCGGCCGAATTCCACTACGGTGGGATTCATCGCCATGAATACATACCTCCGAGTATGGTATTCATGCTTCTAGATACTTATATTGGATCAAATCAAATAAAATTATATAAAATCGGATATAAATATACACACTTTGATTCGATGATGTCGGAGTTTTAGTCTCATCTAAATATATCTAATTAATCCGATTGTTTAAACACATTAAATTGTATCGATCGATATATTACTATATAAATTCATTTTGAAACGGGTAATTATATGTGCTAAAATCGCAAAACTTATATTTATCAAATTCGGAAAAATAATTTTCTGTAGGCTTGTACCTATCCGGATTTCATTCTTGCCTAAGGAAAATCACTAGGGGCGACTTTTTAGAATTTTGAGAAATATTGAGGTTAAATTCAACGAGAATTTCTTGTTTTCCCCTAGGAGTGTGAATAAATATCTTAAATATCTAATTAAACACAATAATCACAATTTGCTTTGTGATCTTCCAAAATAATATTTCATATATCTATTTACGTATAACGAATTTTTAATTATTTTTTTTAAAGATTTTTTTAAATGCCGATGCTAATGCTCAATCTAATAAAGCTTCTTTAGTGAGCACTCCGAATTCATGATATTATTTGGCAAAGGCGAATTTAAAGACATTTAAATTAGTTCTTATATCATATTCAGAAGCTTTTTCTTAAAATAAATACTATTTAAAAAGTAAAACAAATAAGTTAAGTAATTATAGATAAAAGGGGGAATATTTAGTTGATCTCTTATTTTTAAGTAAATGAATGTTCTCTTTTAGTTTGACTCTAGATCATAAATTAATATCACTTTCTGTTTAAATTATTTTCAAATCAAAGAAAGATGATACAATTTTAAAATTGAAATTCATTGATAAGAATTAAATAACTTCAACTCTCTTCGAAACATTTTTGACTATATTAAAAACACAAGGTTTTTTAAATTTCTCTCGAAATATTTACTAAAATGAAATAAAGAGAGGAAGGAAGGGAGTAGAGGAAAACTCAATTCTTAACAGAATTTTTCTTTATATTTTTTATGTGGTCAATGTATACGAGAGAGACATTTGGCGTTTTTTTTAATCACTGGATTTATTTTTGGATTTATTTTATTTTGTTAAAAAATCCACATTTTGTTTTTCAATTTTTAAAATTTTATATTTTTATCTAGATCTAACACTTATTCCCTTATATAATGTGAAAGAAAAAAATTAAATTTTGCGAAAATGGAATTTCTGGAATAAAATTAAGCTAAATCCAAATCGGATTTATTTATTTTTTAAATCCATTTTGGATTTAGCTTATTTCAATTCCTGTGTTCACATTTTTACAAAATTTAATGATTTGCCTGCACATTATATTGGCGAATAAGTATAAGAATTTAATAAAAATTATAAATTTTTCAAATTAAAAAACAAAGCATTAATTTTTTAACAAAATAAAATAAATCCAAAAATAAATCCAATGATTAAAAAATAGGCCTATTAATTAAAATACAGGTTGTTCTGTTCTTATTTAACTCGGTAAATAAATGTGTTGTTACGAAATTGGATTAGTCCAGTATAAAAAATTTTGGTATTTAAGGAGAAAAATATCCCGAGAAACGGGATTAACTAATCCCATCAATCTGGCAGCACTAGATTTAAGTATAGTATTAAGGGAAGTGGTTGGGTGCTCTGCTATGAATAAAATAAAGTGTTATCATTTTCGTATCTACTCTGGATGGTTTCGGAACTTTCTAGCATGTTCTAGAACCACGGAAGTTACACTATAAAAGTGCTGCCACTTGACGAATGCAGTCAGTTGCCCAGTAGCGTTAGTGGAGTTCAGACGAGCTTTAGCAAATCGTTAGTAAACTTGTGTGCTATAAAGACTGTTGTATGTAAAGTGAGAAGAGTGTGTAGTTATTTTGACTTTCAATCGAAAAGAACCCGGTTTATTTAAGGAAATTCATTAACATTTTTAAAAGGTAAAAACGTAACAGTATTATAGAGAGCTGTATTTACGTCTGTCTAACCTAGGCTTAACTTTATTTATAAATTGCAAAATTTACAAAGAAGGTCTGCAGTGTGATTGTCTCTGATTTGATTAAAATTTGAATATGTGACAAAGTTTTCACAAACTATGATCTCAATTAAAAAATTTTATTTTATTTTTATAAATTTTAGAAGAGTTACTAAAATTAATTTTGTTTCTTTTTTTAAATAAAATTATTTAAAATAACAAAACAAATTTTTTTAATCGGTTAATTTTAAATTTTAATGTTTAAGAAAAAAATCATATACACTCACAATATTTTATCCTTAAAAACAACCTAAAATACATATTAAATTAACTGAAAACACAATTAAAAAAGGACTACTGATTTTTCATTATATGCAAACCATTTTGCTATTTATTTTCAAATATTGTTTAAACAATCCATAAAAGAAATAAAAATAATTGAAAAGTCTATTAAAACAATCATCAATATTTAACTGACAAAACGTAAAGTTTGTTTGTTTGGTTTGTTTTTTCATATTTGAAAGTTGTTTTTTGTTTAATTTTCAAAACACTACACATGATCCTATTTTTATTGAACATGTTTGTGTGTAAGAGTAAAGAATTTCTACAATTATCTTAATTTTTGCATTGAAAATACAAAAATTGTTTTTTCGGACTTTCTATATTTTCATATATTTAGTTAGAATATTCTTCTACCTCAAGTCCAAATTCTAATATGATATTGTCATATTAGATTTTATTGTTGTTTCAAAAAGGGGTTGATCATTTTCATGATAGACAATACAATTATTTCGTAGGCATCACCCTACTCTTCAGTTGTCCGCAATAAGAAAATGATAACTTTCTTACTCATTTCTTGTAATTTGAATTGAAATAATTTTGTATATAAACAAACTATTTTAACAAAAAATAAAACCGAAAATATTTGAATTTTTTTGTTTTAAAACAGAAAACAACGAAATTATTTAAATTATTTTTTTTTTAAATAGAATATTTGATTGAAAATAACAACTCCTACAGATGATACATATTTTTTTCTAGTTGGTTTTTTATTGATTGATAAAAAAAAGTTAAACAATATGTTTCAATGTATTTTAATTGACTCTTCAATTGAAAACAAACTTTACCTATTACTTTTTAAATAAACCTCAATCGGTTATGGAAAATATATTGTGAGTGTATAATTATTTGCACAATTAATCGCTTAATTGAATACCCTAATCCACATTGTGGTGTAATATATGAACGTTCTTTAAAATTCAAATATTATAAATTTAGGACTTTTATTAAAAACTAGAAAATTTATATAGAAAATTAAGTTAAACTTGTTAACTGGCTTTGAAGATTTTCATCCATTAAACAGATTAAATAATTTTTGTTTTTATTCTTTAGCAGTTAATTGCCCTGAATTTTTTTTTTTTCAATTCTTAATAACATATGTTTAAGGATATTAAAAGTCAAAAGTTTACTATAAAATTTATCTTATTAAATTGTAGAATTCAGTGCCTCATTTTGTGAAAGTTTCCAACAAACTACTGTGGAAATAAATGTTATAGAGATATCAAGTTGATCAGCATTTCGATAGGCATAAGTTGTCAACTCGTAACTAACAGTTAAATTCCATGTGAAAAACCTTCTGTATCATAGAGAAATCATTTGGCATGCTTATTTTAAGTGGTTGTCAGATTGTAACCATCACTTTATTATCTGCTTCCTTAAACCAATATTTTGTAAGGCAACGAAATTGTTTTGTTGTAAAATTTCTGTCATTTCATTTCATTTATTTATTTTTTATTTTTTTTTGTGCATTATTAATTTGGTAATACGAAAAACTATACGTTAAAATTTCGTCAACTCTTATTACTCATGTTTGGTTTATATTTTACACACTGACTTGACCACATGTCCATGTCCATGTTGTAGTTGGGTTCTGTTATTCATTTCATTCTCCTTCTGTTTGGAACTGTTCCTGTGTTGTATGCATATCAAATGCGTGGTTTTTGAAACAAATTAAGGTCATTTAGCGCTCAATATGCGGCAGAACCAAACCGAAGTGAACCGAACACAACCGTACAGAACAGCAACAATGGTCAGCAATGTTAATTTTTTAGTATTCGTATGCAAACATACAACCGCAACATTAATATTATTAAAAATACGCACAAAAGATTCCGAACCAATAATACCAGGAATTGAAAACTATATTTGTAGCATTCATTGACTTGATGTTCACTTAACTCTTTACATAATAAAAAAAAAAAAAAAAAACAATTGTAAATACATATGTATGTACGCATGAAATGTATGAGATTTTCAAAAGTGCTTTTTTCGTTCGCTCCACCGGCAGTTTCCGATAGATCGCAGCAAAAACATGGTAATGACAGGTCATTACCATACGGATTACCAAGTAATGATAGGTCATTACCTTTTTCATTACTTTAAAATACAAAATAATGACTTACCGATAATAAGTTATAGAAGTACTTATATATTCGTGCAATGTAATCACTTACTGGTAATTGATTAAATAAGTACTGATTAAGTCTTTTTTATATTAATATTTTATTTATATATTTGTTTTGAACTAAATAGGAAATTTTCCTAGGTAAAGTTTTTTTTTCCAATATGACCAACTATTTTACAATGTAGGGTAACCACTTATTTCCTAACTTCTGAGTAACCACTTATTCTATCTTTGTGAGTAACTATTTATTCTTTCACTATGGGTAACTCGTTATTCGCACTTTTTTGTAAGCGAGAGGGTAATGACCACCCATGAATTTTTGGACATCGGGAACAAAAGTAATGTTGCGAGTAAATAGCCTGGTAAGTAGTGAAACCCCTTGTGTGCTACTTACTCGCTTAATTACTCGGTAATGTCTGTTTTTGCTGGTATTGGGCATAAAAAATAATATTTGTATCAAAATTGGATCTCTCGGGGGCATACAGGCCAGTCAGTTTGAACTTTTGACCCTAAAAATTACCTAAAAACACTTCAAAGCTTTTTTGCGCCATAACTTCTTAATTTGACGTTTTTTCAAAATATACTATATATGCATTTTTATGTAGAATAAAAAGACAAACAGTTCCTTTATTTATATACTTCTACCTAAGTATGATGTAAAGTGAAGTTTTAAGGGGAAAAAGACAAAATTTGTGTGAAGACTTCATTTTAAACGACACTCGTTAAAATTTCGACAGAGCCACTTAAGATTGGTTTCCATTATATTGTGTAGTAATATATATAGTTTTCATAAAATAATTGCATTTTTAACAAATATCGGTTATTCCGTGACAAATTGACCAAAATTTGACTTTGAAGTATCGGTTTATTATACACCCAGGAAAAAGATTGGTTGGAATTCGATCAAAACCATTAAAATGAATTTGCCAGGACGTTATTTTATTTGCAGTTGCCTATAAGTGAATACTGCACCAAAAATATTTTACTAGGTATTAAAAATAGGGAAAATGAATTAAAAAACAATACGTTTAACAAATTATTGGTATCTCCAATCAATTTTAAAATTAGTATCAGTTTAGTAATTCTATGCAGTAGAAGCAGCCAATTATTTAGTGTATATACAAGAAAATTAGTGTTACCTATACCTTTATTAAAAAAATTTTAATATTCGAAAGTGGTAACTACAAATACGGGTATCCTAATCAAATATGACCTTAAAGTCGAGTTTCTGTAGAACCAACCGAATTGTGGATTGTGTTGATAACACACACAACTATTGATTGGTATTGGTAAATGAATTTTTTACTATATTTGTTTTCCAAGCAAGACATATAAATTCAAAATTAGACTTCAAAATTAATAAGTGTTTGTGGTGTAGTCGGTAGAGAGTTGGCCTAGTACGCCGGATTTCCGAGTTCAAATCCCGGACAAGACAAAAGTTTATACACCCAGAAAACAGATTCGATGCTGACAACCCCATTTGTTGCCAATCGAATGTTTCAGTTACATCAAAGGAATTTTTCGTTTGTGACTACCGAATTATTCTTGATACAACTGAAATTCCGTTGTCACAGTCAAATTAGTCCTGTTTCAATTGGTTTTCTGTTGCCACAACTGAAAAATTCTGCTACCACAACCGAACCATGCGATTGGCTACAAATGCGGTTATCAGAACTGAATCTGTTTTCTGGGTGTATGTTTTTTTTAAATTAAAATAAATATTCATATGTATAAATAGTAAATATGGCTAAGAAACTTAAAAGTAGTTTTGGTGCAGTGGGTAAGAGTGTGAACTATTAACCTGAATGGCCGGGTTCAATACCAGAAATTTCAAAAAAAGTTTTTTAATTTCAATAAAATTTTGTCGAACATAATAATATTTATGTGGAACATAATATTGAATAAGACAACCGAATATTGGCTTTCACGACGAAAAATATAATTTAATATAACGATAGTTGTCGTAACCGCACGAATTCGATTGCCAACAAATTCGGTGGCCACAACTGAGACTGTTTTCTGGGTGTAGATATATGTTGTATGGAAACCCTTGGTAACAAGATTTGGATACGCTAGATCCCCTAATTTTTTGAGGTTTGAAAAAAAAGCATAAGCAAAAAATGGGGGAGGTGGGTTGGGGACAAATGGCTCCTCATCGGGGTCAAAGGTGGTGGTGAAGGGTTAAAAATCCACAAAAGGCACCACAACTTCCCCGGAGTCTCCCCTAGAGCGGTAAAATGTAAGACCGACCCCCATTAATTTGCCTTTCTGAGCATTTTTTCCGAACATACCTATCCCCTATCTCCACTCTGTAAGAGGGCTCCTATACAAATGACATTTTTATAAAATTTACTCTCACCGCTTTAACTCTCCTAAGGGTGCCCCTAGAGAAGTCAAATCTATGGCTGACTCCCAACATTTTCTGGGAACATATCTACCCTCTATCTTTAACCCTTAAGGCGGTCCCCATACAATTTTTTAATTTTTTTATAATTTTTTTTTTATGAAATCAGCTCTCACCAGTCCCTTGGTGCCTCCTAGAGGGGTGGAATGTAAGATCGACCCCCATTAAATTTTCCCCTCAAACATTTCTTCCGAACATACCTAGCCCCTATCTCTAATCCGTATGAGGGCTCCCACACAAATATGACATTTTTATAAAATTTCCTCCCACCGCTCTAACTGTCCCAAGGGTACTCCTAGAGGAGTCAAATGTATGACTGACCCCCAATATTTTTTGAATCACAATATTTTTTCGGAATATATCTACCCTCTATCTTCAACCCTTAAAGCGGCCCCCATACACATATTTATATTTTTATAATTTTTTTTTATAAAATCAGCTCTTACCGCCCCATGGAGCCTCCTAAAGGGGTGGCATGTAAGACCGATCCCCATTAATTTTCCTTCATATTATTGTTTCCGAACATACCTACCCTCTGTCTCCACTCTCTAAGGGCGCTCCCATACAAAAATTACATTTTTTCAAATTTGCTCGCACCGCTCTAACTGTGCCAAGGGTGCCCCTAGAGGAATCAAATGCATAACTGACCTCCAATATTTTTACAACCTTAACATTTTTTCGGAACATATCTACCCTTTATTTTCAACCCTTAAGGTGGTCCCCATACAAATTTTTTAGTTTTTATAAATTTTTTTTATGAAATCGAGGAGGGATTTTTTTACAGGACTTGTTAAAGTGCCACGCTAGCGCTTTTCCGTTTGTATTTTTCTGGCTGGATATTTACTCCATTGATAAACCAAGAAATATAGGGAATTCATCGAATATGCTGCTCCATAGCACTACATTTGCATGTGCACAACGTATAATAAATAGGTACTTAAGTCCGATTTTGGTCTTTCTTTCGTGGAATATGAGATTTATGTTGCAAATGTAATTGGTTTTTAAAAACAACATATCTTACTCTACAAAAAAATGATAACCGCTCCTAACTGTTTCTGTCAAAATTTTAACGAGGGCCGTTTAAAATGAAGTCTTAACACAAATTTTGATTTTATCCGCTTAAAACGCCACGAGAAGTAATATTTAGACCAAAGATTAGTATGAAGAGAGTGTTTGTCCTCTCATTCTGCATAAAAAGACGTATATGGTATTTTTTCGGAAAACCGCAAATTTAGGAGTTATGGCGCAAAAAAGCTTTGAACTGTTTTTAGGAAATTTTTAGGGTCAAAAGTCCAAACTGACTGGCCTATATGCGCCCGAGAGATCCAATTTTTGTACACATATTATTTTTATGCCCAATCTATCGGAAACTGCCGGTGGAGCGAACAAAAAAATACTTTTGTAAATTTGGGTGGTCTAGCATACACGTATGTGTGTATGTATGTGTGTAAGTAATACATTAGTATAAGAATAACTTGTAACGGTATGAGTTGTTATTATAGGTACATAAAAAGAAATGTGTGAATTTGTGTAAATGTGTGTGTATTAGAGTGGGGCGATTCAACATCATCATCATCATCATTTCATCATCATTATCATCATTTCATCATCAAGCAGAAAATAATTTTACTTATATACTTTTACCTCTAGTTGCCACATTTTTTATCCGATTTTCATAAGTAATACCTTTCTGGAAAGGTTGTAATGTTATATTGTTTACAACTTTATTAGTTGTTTCAAAAAGCCACCTCAAGATGGCGCTAATCTAGCATTTATTTAAAAATTGCAAAAAAATTAAATTTGGGCGCCTCGAAAATGATTTTTTTGATATGTCGTAGTGGAATTTTTTTTCCTCATGCCAAAAGCTATCGAAAAATCGATGGCACAATATCGATTGCTAAATCGACCCACACTAGTGTGTATACATGTACGTGTTGGAAAATTCTTGTTTATTGTATTATGTTCGATGATGTTTTACTTATATGAAATACATACGTGTAAAATCCTTTTGTTTGACCATGCCCCATGCACTCGTTTTAACATAACTCTTATACAAATACTACAAAATACTTTTTTGTTTTTTTTTAATATACTCAGCCTAGAGAACATGGGTATTATGATGTGTATAAAGCGAATATGCCGGTTTATATACGCACTAATACTTATATATATATCCAATTTGTAAGTGGTAGTGTGTTTCAGCTGTTTTTGTTGTTTTTTTTTATTGTTATAAAATATTGAGGATATATTGAATTGATTCAATATAAGTACAATAAAATCATATGATGAACAACTCAACAAACTTCTACGGCCAGTATTTTATACAACTTTAATGCTATTACAGTTTTATTATGTTCACTTTACTCTATATATGACTGACTGCATAGAAGGTAGGCAGGCTGGCTGGCTGACTAACTGACTGTCTGTATATAGCGTATGTAGTTGTAATCATTATGTACAATTTGCTGCTATATTCAGATGTAATGTTACAATATACAGTCAAAACTAAAGTAAAATAAAATAAAAATCGATCGAAATCTAACCAAAACATAATGTAGGCGATCAAAACTTAACCAAATTGATATGTATGTGTAATAGTGTGTGTGTAGAGAGAAAAAAAGAAACGAAAGCAATCATCATTATGGTTTAACCCAAAATGATGCCAGTAAAAATTTGTTTGAATACAATAGTGTGATTTATTCATACAGATATTAATGAATGCCAGTTTTTACATGATTGATTTTAAATAGAATTTTTCAATATTTTTACTAGGAAATTTAAGAGTTTAAAGGACCGGCTTTATAGTCAAAAATAAGGAGCTATTTTGTCTTAAATGTTAATGCATCTGTTCACAAATGATTTACAAAGATAACATAGGTTTATTTAAATAAATTTAGAATTAGAATTTACAAATTTCTAATTAAAAGGTGTTTAAACCTTTCCCATACCAAATTTGTTAATACAAAAAAAAAAACACCTTTTTAAAACGGCACCAACAAAAAAATTTGTAAATCCAAAAAAAGTTTTTCTTTTTTTTTTTTGTAACTTTGAATTTTTATTTTTTAACAATTTTTATATGAAAGATAACAATTTACAAACCACCCTACGGGAAATTTTAACAAACTGTCACCGAACTGGCCCCTTTATATAAAATAGACTGGTCAGTTTTACATGGCGTTGTCATAAGAGGGGGAAATTGACCCCTTGTGACATGTCACAAGACAAATCCTAGGACAGGTTACTGAACTTCCATAAAAAACAAAGTTCAGGGTCAGTTTACTATGAAAACTTGTCAATTTAACTACCGAATTTTGTCGTTAAAAAGTTACAGAATTGCCCCTTTGATGTCAATTAATACATTTTTCATTTTTATAAATTTACGAAGAGCTACTGAAATTATTTTTGTCTCTTCTTTAAATAAAATTCTTGCCTATTTGTGCATAGCAGGTCAGTTTAGTTTTTATCTATCAAATGTAACATGTCCAGTTAGCTCAGATGGTAGAGCTGTTGACTGGCAATCAAAAGTCCCAGATTCAATTCCTGGTAAGAGCATATTTGATTAGGAAACTAAATATTAAAAAATATATTTTTTATAATTTTTTTTTCCAAATATCTATTTTTAGACTTATTATTTTTGTCAATACTGGTGCGTAAGCATAATTTATTATTTTCCGCGACATCCCCATATAAAAGTAATGGGCAGGTAATGGGTTATTCATTGGTAAAAGCCAGGTTATCGGCTTTCACACACTAAAATATGCACTTAATTGGAAATATGCACTAAAAATAAAAAAATATGAACTAAAATTCAAAAATAAATAAAAAGAAAAAATCAAAAAATTTTCGATTTTTAACGGAGAGAGCTTTTTTAAAAATTAAATCCATAAATAGTTAAATCTTAAATTTTTAAAAATTAGGCAATAATATTCAATAAAATTCTAAAATATGCAAAAAATATGAACCTAAACGCAAAATATGTAAAAATATGCATTAATAAGAAAACATGCAACCACAAACCGATGAAATTTGTTTGCAAAATGTTTGATTCAGAAAAATATTTAGTCACTCGCTACTAACTACAAACATGCATTTGCATGAAAGTCGCTGCCCTGGTAATGATTTTTTACACTGGGTACTTTCATAATTTCAATAACAGCTTCTTAAAAGCTGGACCAATTTTCTATGGTATATCAAAATGCTCGGCAGGAGGTCCATTAATTCAGATAAAAATAAATAACCCTACTGTGGCTTCGCGCCGCTATCGCCATTTTAACAGATAGACAGGCGGACACCACAGGATTTAAATAAAATTAAATTTCTATTCGACATGTTACAAACGGACTGACAAATTTATATATACTCTTATATAATGTGGAGGGTATAAAAATTAATTACAAATTCTAAGAATATTCTTTTTGTAAGCAATACATAAGGATACTTAAAAAAGGCAATCAAAATAATTGACCAAAAATGGTAATGGAGTCAAATTAACGCAATGGACTTTAGCTAAGAAATTGTACAAAAAATAAAGAGACTTTTAAGATACTGTAAGTATGAATTTAGAAAGACTATTAAGTACTTCATCCATGTGTGTTTTTTGTTGTTGCTTATGTTTATAATCTTCCTGTTTAGTAATTTGGTGAATTTCTTTCTAACTACCATGTATCCATATGTACGTAATTGAATATGGTTATTAGGGTGTCCCGAAATTCACAAATCTTAAATAATAAAAACTTTTGAGGGCACTTAGAGTTCGTTACCCGCGTTTGAAGTTGGCCTTCGTAGTATTTTTTTTTTATTTTTTTTTTCTCTCGAATTTATGAACAAAACAGGGCTTAATGGTAAAAAAAATTTATAGAGTAATTTTGGTGCACCACAGCGTCATTGATTTTGATAGTGTATCTCGTTAAGAGGTGATGCTATGGGTCATAGCCAGTGTGGAGGGTTGCCGGTTCGATTCCCAGTCATGGCATACACAAAAACATTTTTTTTTATATAAAGAAAAATTAAGAAATAAAAAAAATTAAGTACTTTCATAAATTGACACATAAACTAACCACTGAGACGAGACATTGGGTGAGACGAAACTGCGGCAGTCTGGTAATTCTCTTGTGTCTGTTAAATTCTTAAATAAAAAAGTTTTCTCCTTCCTGTAAATTAACATTTATAGATATTTTTAACATAACATAAGCAGGATTACCAAACTTTTGAGCCTGTCTTTTTACAAGAAAAAAACTTTAAAAAAATACAATATGAAGATCAACTTTAATAGGACCTAACGAGCTATAAGTACCCTAGAAAAAATAAAATATTTGCGATTTTTTTCATATTATCATTTGATTCGAGACAGTGGGCCGAATAGCAACAATTTCTATTTTTAAAATGTGTCACTGTAAAAATATGGGGAAACAATTGTAAAAAATAAATTTTTCAAAATCGCTAATACCCAATTAAATTGTTCAAATTTTATTTTTCAGAGACTTATTTCAGTTGCCACAACAGAAGTCGATTGATTTAATTGACTTTCAGCTGGAAAAATTGTTCTACATATGTGACTTTCAAAGCCATACTTTTCGTTATTGTGTGCATGCATTCAACACCGATAAGACTTACTAACACTAATTTGCGACGCAATAATTATGTGTATACTTCTTACTTGTAGTAAACAATGTCTCCACACAATAAACTTAAATAATTTGATAAATATGCTTGTTTGAGTACACCTGATGGCTGCGAGTGCTACATATACTTTCGAGTACAAAGAGTGCATAAGTATGTAAATGTAGCTAGAGTACTTTAAGTATAAAAAAAAATATTTAGAAAAATAACGAAAGATATATCATTAATAGAATGAAATTCATATATGCTAAAGCTAAGACAGCACTTTTATTTACTGTTGCCCATCGTTTTCAAAAGTTTTTATTTTTTTTTTTAATATACTCGAAGTATACTTAGAGTACTGTATGTACATTAGACCGTACCACCTTACAGGCAAAAAAAAGTGCACTGTACACCTTCGAATATTAAATATTTTTGGACAGCAATTTCGAAATTTTTTGTTTTGCCGAACGTAGGAGTCTCTGGCATTTACAGTCGCATTTTAAAGTGTGATATATCGATTTTTTTGTCTCGAGGAGACAGTGTTCAGGTAACATATAAAACTTCTACTTACAACCAGTTGTACTGCATAAAATATTGAATAAATATGCGAATACAAATCGACTGCCTACACTTGTAGTTATTTTAGTTGCACTTGGTATGAGTATGATGTGTATGTGTGGGGTTTGATCTTTAACATTAGTCACACGTATACATATGTTTCGCTACTGTTACTTTAAGAGTACTCAGATTGAGTTTCTAACTTGCACGATATATTTTTTTTTTTTTGTAAACTTATTTATTGCAGAAGGAACAAATCCAACGACACAACAATATTAATTATTTTTAGTATATTTGTTTTCTTTTAAGTTCTACTATGTCCATGTATGGAGGCCCTATGCTCCTTATAGGAACGAAAGGAATCAATATATCAATATTAGGGTGGGTCGATTTAGCAATCGATATTGCGTACTCGATTTTTCGAAAGATTTTGGCATGGGAAAAAAAAAGTTCCACTACGACATATCAAAAAAATCATTTTAGAGGCTCCCAAATTTAAATTTTTTGCAATTTTCTAATAAATGCTAGATTAGCGCCATCTTGAGGTGGCTTTTTGAAACAACTAATAAAGTTGTAAACAATATAACATTACAACCTTTCCAGAAAGGTATTACTTATGAAAATCGGATAAAAAATGTGGCAACTAGAGGTAAAAGTATATAAGTAAAATTATTTTCTGCTTGATGATGAAATGATGATAATGATGATGAAATGATGATGATGATGTTGATGAAAACAAGCAGAAAATAATTTTACTTATATACTTTTACCTCTAGTTGCCACATTTTTTATCCGATTTTCATAAGTAATACCTTTCTGGAAAGGTTGTAATGTTATATTGTTTATAACTTTTATAGTTGTTTCAAAAAGCCACCTCAAGATGGCGCTAATCTAGATTTATTAGAAAATTGCAAAAAAATTAAATTTGGGAGCCTCGAAAATGATTTTTTTGATATGTCGTAGTGGAACTTTTTTTTCCCCATGCTAAAAGCTTTCGAAAAATCGAGTACGCAATATCAAAAAATTTTTATCCATACAATTTGACCGGCCCTAATGTCCATGTTTTTTTAAATATATTTGGCCGATTTTTGAGTTATCTATTATGTTGAAAATTCAAAACTAGAACTTTGGACATTTGATATGGATAGTCTCTTATATGTATATCATGTTTGCCTATCAATATTTGACCATGTACAGTAACCGATACTCTCCATACAACTACTACTGTCTTTTATTGTATGTGTTGGTTTATTTCTTACTGCACTTCATCATTTCTTACTGCACTAAATGTTGGCAAGTCATTCAATTTTTTTTTTCTGTTTAGGTATATTTTTCAATATTCCTTTTTTCCTCTATTTTTCCTTAAGCATTTTCAATTTACTGTTTTCTTTTTTTTTTTTTTTGGTTCATTTTGTTTTATCTTCGATTGAGTAGCAATTTCATCATCATTTCATTGGGATTTATGTCCATGTAAGTTGTTGTGTATTTGGTGCAATTGAATTTAAGAATTTCAATTTGTTGTTAGCAACGTCATCATGACATTAGCCTCATTTCAGGTTGCATACAAATATTTTGTAAATTAATTTTCTTTTCCATTTCCTTTAAGAAACATTTATAATTTGTCGGTAAGAAAAAAACTTATTGATTATAACTCGAAGGCTAGATAAGTAACTTATTAAAAATTAACCAGAACTAAATCTTAACTACTGTTAATTAAATATATATTATATAAATTTGACTTTTACTGCCATTCCTAAGCACTACACTTTGGTTGTTTTTTGATAAGTTGGCAGGCCTAAATATTACAGCGATATTTGTTTGTATGTTTATTTACACTCAGGATGTAATGTTCTGTAGATTTTCTCAGGAGTAAAAGGTTTCCCTTTTCCTTTTTTTTTTTTTTTTTTAATTTTAAGACTTTTGGAAACATTGTCTAAAGTTTACAATGTAATTTAGTATTTTTAATCTTTTTTTACCTAGTACATCAATCATTTTTTTTTAATTTTCAAAAAGAAAACGCTTTCAAGGAAGGTACACCAAGCTAAACACTTGACTATGAAACTTAGATGTGCTGTAAAAAAATTCCTAGATCGACCTCTTTCGATTGTTGGGCTTCTTCGGGCATTTAAGTGATTAAATTGGGGTTCAAATATTGACAATTTTTTTGAATTTTTTCTTCTAATGATAATTTATTAAACGAAGGGTGCATTGGAAAGGTACCTTTTGTGGTACCTTTTCAAGTTGTTGTTCTGAAAATATACAAAATATAGCTAATTTTGATATTGACGAATTTACAAAAGCCTCATTTGGTACTTTTTGAAACAACTTGGCAACCCTTTGCTAAGACATAATCATTCACAATTGTGATGTGTTGTGACTGTCACCTTTTTTAATACTAAAATCAATTATTCTCCATACAAAACAAAAACAAATAATTGAAAAAAAAATGTATTTGTCAATATGTTATGTTATTTTACTTTGGTGGGGTTAATTAAGTAATATGGGAACACCCAAGGAGAACGCTGCGATATGTATGAAGAATAGAAAACTCTTACATATTTATTTTTTTCTAAATTGATGTTCCCGTCGCTGGGGATCGAACCCGCAACCTCATGCGTAACAGTCCAAAGTGTTAATTATTTGCTTTAGTACAAAGTTAAGTTAACATTTAGTAGTGGTTACTAATTTTTGTCTACTAATTTCATTGTACTACAATTCAGTAAGACATGCGTTGCTAAAATTGGCAATATATACCGCAGGGCTCAAAATAGTTAAATTTTCCGTAATAACAGCAACATTTTCAATAGCCACTACAGACAAAAGAGTCTGAGTGCAGGTATTTGCAGTAATTTTCAAAATTAAATATAAAATAATGTTAAAGTGGTAAAAAAAATGGTCATATTCAAACAAAAATTTTAAAAAATATTACTAAAATAGAAAAAATCTTCAAGTAATGAAAAAATCTCTAAGATTAAGAAAAAATAAAATCACTAGAAATAAAAAAACGTTACAATTAAGCAACAGAAATAAAATTAAAAAAAGATGCCAAAACTGAAAAAATCGATGAAATTAGAAAAAATCGTTGAAATAAAAAAACCGCTGGAACTAAATAAATCGCTTAAAATAAAAAAAAATTAAATTTAAAAATGCCCCAAAAATGAAAAAGTCGTAAAAAAATCGCTGAAAATTCTCAACGTTAACAAAAATAGGCTAAAAATCGAAACAAACTCTAGAATTAAAAAAAGCTAATATCAAAAAATAGCTAATGTTGAAAAAAGTAAAAAATAAAGCCAAATTTTCAAAAAAAAATTGCTTAAATTAAAAACGACAAAAATTTGAAATTTAAAAGAAAATAATATTGAAAAAAATTGGAAAAAAATCCAAATTTAAAAATCCCCCCAAAAATTTAAAAAAAATCGTCAAAAATAAAAAAAAAAAATCGCTAGAGGGCTGAAAATTCCCGACGTTAGAAAAATCCACTAAAAATCAAAACAGACTCTAGAATTAAAAACGCTAATATTAAAAAAAAACGCTAAAACTGGAAGAAGTAAAAAATAACCCCAAAATTAAAAAAAAAATCGCTAAATTAAAAAACGATAAAATTTTAAAATTAAAAAAAATCGATAATGAAAAAAATTAGCTATGATTTGAAAAAATGGACAAATCTAAAAATTTCAAATTCGGAACAACCCAACAAACCAAACGATATCGTTTCGAATTCCTAACGATATCATTTCGCTGATACGTTTGTCCGAGAATGATATCATTAACGATTCATAAGTAATAGGTACTGTGAAGAAAAATGCACATGCGTTAATGATATCGTTTATTCATGAAATAACGATATCGTTATGATATCGAAAATATCAGGCAATGCGATAATATTTTCGTCATATTGCAAAATTTTTGTCGTTATTTTATCACTATTCGATGAAAATATGATATCATTAACGATATCGAAATAAAGAAGTATATATGATATCTTTAACGATTAAATTAGAACAAGCAAATGTGACTTTTTCAGAAAATTTATAGTTATTTTTAAAAATTATGATATCATTACGAGTTCATATTTTTGTATCATAAACGATAGCAAATATGATACTTAATATGAATTCGTTAACGATACTGTATCGTTTTATGGTTTATTGGGAAACTGAAGAAACTGAAAAACTCGTTTGAAATTAAAAAAAGCTCGCTAAACTTGTGAAAAAGTCACGTTTTTCTCAATAACTAAGCATCTTAGAGAAAAAATGGCTTTTATTGGGAATACTGTCCATATCGCGTAAATGCAAAAATGACGTAGGTAAAAAGGAACAACAGTTTTCCCCTTACAGCTTTCCCAAGGAAGTCCTAATGAGCCATATGTTGAAAAATAAATACAAAATGTCCCGAAAACTAAAATAGCTTCAGCAAAAACATTTGCAACCAAGATATCGAAACCAAATTTCGACTTACATAGATATCATGATCGCTTTTTTTCGAAAATTAATTCTATGATTATTAATTTTATTTTTTTTTTCAACTTTATCGAGGTTTTTAATTTTAGTCGGTGTTTTTTTTTTTTTTTTTTTTTTTAATTTAGTGATTGTTAAATTTTTATTGTATTTCTGATTTCCTTTTTACAATTTTGTAGATTTTTTTAAATGTTAGTAATTTTTAAAATTTTTTCGATTTTTTTCGATTTTTTAAATTTGGCGATTTTCTTAATTTTTAGAAATTTTCTTAATAATTGTGACGTCGCAAATTACCACTCTAATTTGGCTACTTACATACGTACATTTTAATGCAGTGGGAACACACTATATCAATAATATCTATTTGTACGCAGTGTGAATGCAATATGGGTACTGCCTATATTTGCCTATACGGGTTAGTATGTATGTTGTTTACATACTGCATACATGTTAGTTCGTGTGTATATCAAAGTACACACTATTGTTTATTATTTAATATATTTTGTTTGCATTACTTTTTAGCCTCATACAATTCTCAGTTCGTTGGTTTTTTAATACGAATAAGTAGTTTAAGTTGCTACACACAAGGGGTGGTCAAAAGCTAACTG
Source organism: Leucophora obtusa (assembly GCA_949987735.1). Taxonomy (NCBI): domain Eukaryota; kingdom Metazoa; phylum Arthropoda; class Insecta; order Diptera; family Anthomyiidae; genus Leucophora; species Leucophora obtusa. The sequence continues at coordinate 1,461,306 of OX465297.1, forward strand.
CCATAGCCCGATACTTTGCCAGTAACGAGCTAATTTTTGGAAAGACGATAGACTTCGGTTGGTTGTCTCATAAATAATTTCACAGCCTTCGCGGTCTGTTCTAATATCACAGTCTTCGCGGTCTGTTCTAATATCACAGCCTTCGCGGTCTGTTCTAATATCACAGCCTTCGCGGTCTGTTCTAATATCACAGCCTTCGCGGTCTGTTCTAATATCACAGCCTTCGCGGTCTGTTCTAATATCACAGCCTTCACGGTCTGTTCTAATATCACAGCCTTCGCGGTCTGTTCTAATATCACAGCCTTCGCGGTCTGTTCTAATATCACAGCCTTCGCGGTCTGTTCTAATATCACAGCCTTCGCGGTCTGTTCTATTGATCACCACTGCCTAGGTGATCGGGATTATATGCGACTCCACCGCAGAGGAGGTCGCCAACCCTAGGATACCTATACCCAAATCTGAAGACGACTACCTGCCGAGCACATAACCGAGTCGGAAGACGACTACCTGCCGACACCCAACCGAGTCGAACGACGACTACCTGCCGAGCATAACCGAGTCGGATTACGACTACCTGAAGCCGAAGTTCGTATTGCCGACGGATAATTCTCCGAACCGAATAAACCCGAGTGAATCAACAAGGTGTTGCCATTTGTGAAATGTATTGTATTTGAATTTAATTAATTAATAAAGATAATATTATAAACATTGAAAAGGAAAAATCGATTGTGTTTTTACTTAAGGTTTACGGGTCCTCAAGTAGACCCTGGACGCGACTGGACTACCTCAGCCGACGACAAAACCCTGTTATATAATATTGAGCAAAATTTTTTGTTGTGGATAAACTTTCATTTTAAATAGATGCTGCTAATATTAGCAGCTTTTTTCCGCGGGCCCCTTTTTTACCAACTTTTAATAGCTTTTTCTGCTATTTGTGCAGATTTATTTCTATGATAGGAGGGTTAAATATAAATTCGCGTTTTAAACGAATTTGGTGATTTTGATGTAGAGAGAGAGGAAGATATGGCTACTTTTATTTTAAAACTCGTTTTTGATTTTTCAGAAAGTAGTGGATTTTCAAACTCGAATGGCTCCATGTTATGGGAATTTCAAAAAGTTTAATCTAATCCTTCGATTTCTTAGATTTAAAAGTGTTACTTTAAGAGTATTACTTTAAGTGTATTACTTTAAGTTTATTTTTATTAAAACATTTGACATGTTAAGCATATTCTTGTTTTTCATTATAGCGAAAAATAAAAATTATTAATGTTTTTTTTCCATATTTTTCCATATTTTAACTTATTGTTGAATGTCCATATTTTGCTTATTTTTAACTTTAAAATTACTATTTAAAATTTCACACACGATTTTAAAGATTCTTTTACGGCAACGTGTGTCATTTACTTGTTTTTTGTTATGTTCAACAGGAAGGAAAGTGTAGAGGCAAAGAACGCAAACAAGTACGAGTATTGGTCTGGAACGAATTATAAATGTCCAGTTTACAAAATAATTAAATTTCCCTGCTTACTAGTGAGGAAATTAAAGAAAATATTAATATATAATAGGGAGAAAATTAATAAAATTAAAAAAATACACCCATAAAAAATCCGCTATGAACACTGTATCGAGTTAATTTTGAAAAATTCAAAGTAGAATACTACTGAGATATCAAAACTAAAAATTTAAATTAAGTAAAAGAATCACTGTGGAAAAAGAAACCGGTCACCGGAGACGTCATATAAAAAGAACCGGTAACTTTTATATTGGCTTGTCCTATATTGCTCATTGTAACGTGTCACAGGACTGAAGGAAAAGAACCTGTCACAGGATTAACACAAAAAAACCAGCCACAGGACTGCTGCAACAACAATATTTTAGTTTGACTTGAAAACTACTCGATGATAACAATATTGAATATGTTAAAAAAGCCCTAAATTCACCAATTCTTCAACAGTGTCGCCCTCGCAAAAGGTATTGGGCCATAATTAAAAGTAAACTGCGAAAGAGTTGAGCCATCGTGTTGAACACAATTTGCCGTAACTATGGAATTTATCAATCGCTTCCTTACTATATTCCCTGATATCTTTGTGGGAAGAAAAAATTTAAGATATAAATATTAAAACTAAAGTTTGAATTAATTAAACATTTACTGGGTTCAAATGTCTTAAGAAACATATAATACCAACCTCCTTATACATAAGTGAGGTTATATAAAAGAAATAATTAGAGTGTGAGAAACTTAAGCTTATAATACTTAATTAAAGTAAAAAGTATATATTTTTTTATTTTGTTATTTCAAATGGTTGTTTTGCCTTGCTGTTGACTGTTGTTGAGGATACTGTCATTTACACGTGCTTAGACTTCTGAATCATTAGCAGCATACAAAAGTAATGAAAAATAAAATCTACAGGCTAAATAGAAATCGATATTTTTTTCGAATCGAACAACATGGATATGTTTTTAAAATCTAAAGATAAACGCTATGTTTTCTTATTTTTTTAGACTACACATGATGTGATGCTAAAAACAACACTATCAATTTTTATTATTTTTTTTAAAACCAATTCAAAAGAAAACAAAAATGGGAAAAATAAAAAAAATTGCTAAAATTTTACCAAAGCACTGTAACTGTAATATGGTGTATCCATATCATAACTGCTGCAATTACAATGATTTTACAAAATTTCTGTGAGAAAAAAAAGAAATAATGGAGGAAAAGTAATCATATTTTTACACTAGCTTACGATGTTATTATATTTTCACCTTCTTTCCCTTTCTGGGCAGAAAACGTATGACCTGATTTGGCACGTAAAAACATACACAAGATACATAGACACAAACACTAACCATGGTTAAAAATTCCATACAGCACATCTTACATTTACTGGTTGATCGACAACGTTAACAGTTTGCTATCAACTCTACTGCAGTTACCAATCAGCCAGCCAAAGAAAAAGTCTTCATCAATATGCTCTACACTACAAAATACACATACACAAAAAACTATAAACTGTAGTCTAGTAGCTCGCAACCTTTTTGTGCCATGCTATATCAAAGTTTCAAAATCTTTCATTACCCTTCCCATCATAATATCAAATGTATACATATCGACAATTATATTATTCAGTAACTGTAACAATCATATTCCTACCTTCTTTATTATAATATTATTTTTATTTATTACATTATGATTTAAAAATCATACGAATATTATATTATTGTGCTAATTATCATATTATGATCCCTATAGTATTCTCCCAGTATTCTCTTGAAGCTGATTTTTATATATTTATATAATATATATAATTCAAAATTGTTCTTATTTTAATTGAATGACTAATTTATCCTAATTAAATAAAATCATCTTATAGTTGAAGAAATTATACCATAATCTCTCTCAATTTAGATAATAATATGATTGTAATACGAAGAGAGGAATATGATTATCCATATAATATATGACTATAGAAAAGGGAATAATATGGTAACCGAAAAAAAGAAAAATTTCAACTATAAAATGATTATAAGCGACCACATCCTCTGTAAAGTATGATTAATACATTAATAATTTGATTGCAACAACCATGTATGGCAGTAGTTTTATACCTGTGATCATATTGCAACCAGAACTTTAAAGAATTAATTCCCTAATTCAATTTTTCAATTCTGAGTTAAAAATTCGATGAATTAATTCACAAAGCACCATATATTGAATGGAATTAATTCATATTTGTTTTCGTTCGATTTATTTTGTTACGAATTAATTCAATTGCTATAGTTCTTTTTATTAAATCAAATTAATTAATTCACTGGTGAATGCGTTAAATTTTATAAATCGAACGGAAAAAAGTAAATTAATTCCTTACTGAATTAATTCACCACTGCATTCGTTCAATTTTATTTTCGTTCAGTGAATTAAAAAAAAATAAAATTACTTTCAGTGAATTAAAGAAAAAAACAAATAAAATTACGTTCAGTAAATTAAAAAAAATTAAATTACGTTCAGTGAATTAAAAAAAAAATCCGTTCACTGAATTAAAAAAAACAATAAATACGTTCATTGAACTCAAAGCCTGTTTTCTGCCGTTCAGTAGAAGAAAACATTTATTTACAAATAAAATTTGCAACTAAGGAATTTTACAGCATTTGCTAGTAAAAATAAACAAAAACATTTTTGTTTTATTTAAATAAAACAAAAACGGTTTTGGATATCAATGAAATTCGTTATTCCTGTGAAAGTACGTTCGATGCCATTATGTATGGAAATCGATCTCTTATGCATGGCCACCACGGGCACGCTTGCAGAAGTCCAGACGCTGAACCCAATTTTCGACGGTTTTCAAGCATAAATCGGCCGATACTGCTGCAATTTCACGTTCGGTATTCGTACGAAGTTCATCAATCGTCGCTGGCTTGTTGGCATAGACCATAAATTTGACATAGCCCCACAAGAAATAGTCCAACGACGTCAAATCGCACGACCGAGGCGTCCAATCGACTGGACCATTTCGTGAGATAACACGTTCTCCAAACTTGGTTTGCAATAAATTGATTGTGACATTCGCTGTGTGGCTTGTGGCGCCGTCCTGTTCGAACCACATGTCCTCCCAGTCCATATCATCCAATTGGGGCCAAAAATATTAGGTTATCATTGAACGGTAGCGATTCCCATTCACAGTAACGTGCCGGTCTTGATCATTACGGAAGAAGTACGGCCCAATTACGCCGCCGGCCCATAAACCGCACCAAACCGTAATTTTTTCGGGATGCAATGATCACTCATGGAGTACGTGTGGATTGCTGTCTGACCAATAACGCATATTTTGTTTATTGACGAAGCCATTCAGCCAGAAATGAGCCTCATCGCTGAAGATGATTTTTCGATGAAAATCCGAATCATTTTCAAGTTGTTGCTCAGCCCAATTCACGAACATACGACGCATCTGGTGGTCAAGCGGCTTTAGTTCTTGCGTCAATTTGATCTTGTAGGCCAAGATCTTTTCGCAAAATTCGCCACAACGACGTCACAGAGATGCCCAACGCTTGAGAACGACGTGTGAGAGACACATTTGGGCTTTCTTCAACTGAAGCCTCAGCGGCAGCAATATTCTGGACACTACGGGCACTTCTTTATATCACTGGCACGGGAACATTTTGTACTGTGCCTGTGAATTCAAATTTTTCCACTAGACGCTCAATTGTTGATCTGCTAGGACGATTATGACGACCATAAATTGGACGTAGCGCTCTTAACGTTGAGGCCACTGACTCCGAATTTCGGTAGTAAATTTTAATAATTTCGACTCGTTGTTGGCTCGTATATCTTTCCATCATGAAATGGCAAACCTTACTGAAGAGAAATGTCAAAAGAGCGGCAAGAAATATGGCGTCGTTTGCTGTCCCTGTCTTTCTACTTTTGTAGCGTCCCTGTTGAAAAACCCTTTACATATATATTAAGTGTTAGAGAAGCCCGATGCACTTTATCAACCTAAATGATTAAAAAATAAAGCCTTTTACTATTAAAAATAAAAACTTTACAGATATAGATGAATTTGGAAAAAATATAACTATTAATTTTTCAGCGAAAGTAATTTTTGTTTTTCAATTAAGTGAACGTAATTTTTTTTTCAATTCAGTGAACGTATTTTTTTTCTTTTTTAATTCACTGAACGTAATTTAATATTTTTTAATTCACTGAACGTAATTTTATTTTTTTTTAATTCAATGAACGTAATTTTATTTTTTTAAATTGAACGAATTCTGGGGTGAATTAATTCAGTAAGGAATTAATTCACTTTTTTCAGTTCGATTTATAAAATTGAACGCGTTCACCAGTGAATTAATTCATTTGATTTAATAAAGAGAACTATTCCAATGGAATTAATTCTTTGAATTTATTGTTTGATGAACGCGTTCAGTTGAACGAATTCAGTGAATTACTTAGGAAAAGAAATTCATTCAATTCTAGAGAAAATTGAATTCGATTGGTAGTGAATTCATTCAAAAAAGAATTAATTCTTCAAAGCTCTGATTGCAACCATATCTTTTCTCTGCATGATCCCCAATATTTTTTGTGACAATCAGTGCCGGAAGGCTATTTATCAAAAAATTGGTATTTTCATAAAAACAAATCAGATTAAAAATTAAAAAAAACAAGAATTTTCTTAATACCCTTATAAAATAGTGAAATTGTCTCCCAAAGGCCCACTTTGGGAACCACAGGTCTAGTGTTACTATAATCATCTATATTATTGGTAACCATATCACTGTTAAAACATCAAAGGCTAAATATATGGCATTAAAGAAAACCAACCATATCTATGGTCATAAGTTGATACCTCGCAAATTTAAATTCCCATTTGAGTTAAGCATGTCAACCGACTTCTTCATTATACTAAATATATTTGGTATGCTTATCTCAAGTGGTTATTTCATTATCAGTTATGAGTTGTCAACTTATGACTGTATACATAGTTACATATATATTACACTGTTCGACAAACTTACATTTTTGGTGGCACCCATGAAATAATTAAATATATTCAGAAAGAAGGGCCGAAAATTAAATAGCTACATTATAGAGTTTTCTAAATCAATTCGTTGAGCTGAGAAATACCATTTTTGTATTGGAAATTTAAAATTCTTTTTATTCAGCCTTGGCATACTGACACACATATTGTCTACGTTTTCGCAATAAATTCATGGAAAAGAAGCACCGTCTAAATTGGCTCATAGTCAATATGTGTATAACACTTCACATTTTTAAGAGTCAAACCAAATCTGGGAAAACTGGAAGACACGAGTATATTATTTTTGCCCATTTCTTTACACAGAAAAAACTAAAAACTAGTTTTAATTACGAAATTGATTATATTAATTAAAATTTTAATTGATTACGCACCTATCACTCAAATGATACTATTAATTACTAAATATTGTACACAAATTAATTGAAACAACTAAAATATTAATTGATTCAATTAAATATTTGATTAAAACCTGTTTTTATTTTTTAATTGGATATTTTAGGTTAATTATTTTTTCTGTATAGAATCATGGATGCAAACTTATATTGGACGGTGTTATCTACAAAATAAATTTCTTTCTTTTCATTTTAATCGATTTCTGAGCTAGTAAAATTCATGTGTAGTATATTCGTTGCATGCATAAAACAAAAATTGAAATTGAATTGAAGCTTATGGAGATAATAAAAAAAAACAACAAATTCATGAAAACTAAACGTCAGAAAAGAATAAAGAAAGCGAAAATAATCAAATTACAAGGAAAGGGATATTTAAAAAAGGATGTATTAAATAAAACTTTTTGATTTTTTTTTTTGCAAAGTGCTTTGAACAAAGAACTTTGAAATGAAATACTAGTATCATATAAAATACTCATATTTTATAATTATTGTAAGGAAATTGACTTTTGTATTTGGATAAACAGGTAGCAGATATCACTAGTTGTCTTCAATGTTGCTGTTCACACTATTCGACAGATTATGTATTTTAAAAGTATGTCGAAAAATTTATAAAAAGTAAAGAAGTAGATTCGCATGCCCTTCATTAATAAAATTTTATGATTTTTTTAACAAAAATTCTAATTAAAAAATAAAGTTAATTCTGGCTTTTGTGATTACAAACACACGGTGTAGGCATAGATTTTGGGTCATCACCATCAGTCAGTCTTAACGGTTCCAGCGCGAAATGAAATTAAGCAATCTAAGGGTTTTGTAAAGTTAAATTCTTGAAATGTCGATAATACTGGCACGAAATTGCAAGTCAAGCTATTGATTTGTATTAAGAATTTTCTAAGTCGGTCAAGCAACTGAAAAATATTAGTGAAATTGTGAGGACACCTCGAACACAAAATATTTATATAACCACTAGTATATTTTAGTGCACTGCCACAATGTATAATTGTGTTACGAAATTTTAGAACTGTCCTTCCAGAGAGAATTTTTGTTTTTAAATATTGTACAATCAAATTAATTTTATAAAGAATAAAAAACTAATCCTACTTAAACGAATAATGTTGATAAGGCCTTGTTTGAGTTTTGGTTAAGATAAATTAAATTTAAACTGATAATAAAAAAAATTTACGATCCAATAAATGTGTGTGGAAAAATTTTAAAACAAAAAGACAAGAGCAATGCAAAATTTACTTGAATCTCGGTTAAAATAAACAATACTTGTTTTAGTAGCAGGCAATTCCCATGACATTCTTAAAATAACCCAGCATAATATTTTAGAAGGAAATACACTCACAATATATTTTCCATAACCGATTGAGGTTTATTTAAAGAGTAATATTTAAAGAGCATATTGTTTAACTTTTTATATTCGTCAATAAAAAACAAACCAAAAAAAAATATGTATCGTCTGTAGGAGTTGTTATTTTCAGTCGAATATTCTATTTTTAGATTTATATTTTTATAAAAAATAATTTCGTTGTTTTCTGTGACCGCTTTTACCCAGTATTGTTCATATTTGAAATTTTCGGCAAGTTCTTTCTTTAATATTTTGTCCAAAGTCATTTGTGCTTTAAAACAGATTTTATGCGAGAAGGCATGCTTTCCGCGAGATTGTTAATAGTTTAAGGTGGAATATTAGTCCATTCCGCTGAAACTCCTGACCAAAGATCATCTAAGTTGGTCGGTGCTCGTTCGCATTGGGAGAGTCTTCTTTTGACAATTGCCCACCAATTCTCGATGGGATTCAAATCGGGGCTCTGACCTGGCCACTTCAAAAACTGGAAAAACTACACTTGGATATCACAAATTGAACAAAAGTTATTAATACAGATTTAAAAATATTCAATAATGTATCCACTTTAGTCCACTACTGTATATACAAAATTATTTCTATTCAAATTACAAGAAATTCTTAACTCATTCACACAAACATAGCCAATGAAAATATGAATGTGTGTGTTGTGTGTGAGTGTTTTGAAAATCCAAACAAAAAGAAAAAAACTATCAAATATGAAAAAACAAACCAAAAAATCGTTTTTTTTTTACGTTCTGTCAGTTAAAAATTGATGATTGTTTTAATAGACTTTTCAATTATTTTTATTTCTTTTATGGATTGTTTAAAAAATGTTTGGAAATAAATAGCAAAATGGTTTGAATATAATGAAAAATCAGTAGTCCTTTTTTTAATTGCGTTTTCAATTAATTTAATATGTATTTTAGGTTGTTTTTAACGATAAAATATTGTGAGTGTATAAAAAAAAAAAAAATCAATTTGTTAAATACGTTTGGGATTTTTAGCATATTTAATTCCTTTGATGCAATTAATGTATATCCCGATAAAATGAAATAAAAAAACTAATATGCAAGTGCTTCTGCAAATTTAAATGTTACTGACACTTTAGAAAACATTGTTCTCTATTGTTGTTTCTACATGAATGGATGTCACTACATTGCTAGATCTGTCAAAACAACAGAGTAGTACATTGGAAGATGACAAAGCAAATTGTGGAAAATTTTCTGTTGTTGTTTTTGTTTTTTCTTTGATATTTTAAATGTTTAATAACGCTCCTAGACGAGAACAAAAAATTCTCATTGAGTTTGTAATTTAACTTAACAAATATTTCCAGAAATTCTAAAAACGTCGTCCCCTGACGATTTCCTTAGGCAAGAATGAAATCCGGATAGGGACATCCCTGCAGCGGATTATTTTTCGCAATTTGTTAAATACGTTTGGGATTTTTAGCATATTTAATTCCTTTGATGCAATTAATGTATATCCCGATAAAATGAAATTAAAAAAAAAAACAAAAAAAAAAATAGGTTTCTTTTTAGGCAATTTAATGTATTATAGATGAGTTTCATAGCTTATTTCTAGATAGTTATATCAATGAGCATAGAATTTCAAGAGTATGCATGAATCTCATTATCTGATAACTGACTCTGTCCGGCATTTGAAGAAGTTTCAACAGAAGGTGATAGGACAAGATTTATGGTAAAATTGTAATAAATATACAAAATATGAATAAATATAATAAAAAACCAAACCCATTAACTGCAATTTAACTTCTTGAAATGTCAGACACAGCCAGTGCGAGAGCACGTAATAGTAGGCGAATATTAATTAATTAATAAAATATTAGCTTTACATTTCGCTTTAAAATAAAGCATACTTTTAGGGGTAATTACTATTTTAGTTTAAAAAATTGTTTCCCATTCTAAAGTATTTTTTTACTTAAGAGCTTAAAAATTTTGCTGGGATACAGCACTTAAAACGCCAAACTGTTGGCTATTTAAAGTTCGTTGTGTTTGTGAGTTTGGTATTTATGTGTTTATGAGGGAAATATTTTATGTACGATTTTAAGTTATGTGTAAAATGTATATGTATGTGTGTTTTTATAAATACATGTCTATGGTAGCTAATCTTGTAAATTTTGAGACATTACAGACTCTTATCAAAACTAATACAAAATATTCTACACACATTTAAGAGTCCGTCTGTCTGTATATATGTATGTCGAAGTGTTATAGTAGAAAATATGCATAAAGCCAAGAAAATAAATGTTCTTTTGAAATAAAAACAAAAAAGACATTCCACCATAGAGACTAAAGCTTTAAAATTTAATACTCCCCTTTGTTTGTGTTAAACATTCCGGCCATGTTGTCTGTTAGTTTTATTTTTTATTTAGTTCTCTTCTGTTTTCCGACTTTTTTTTTGTATGTTTGTTGGTCGTTTTTCATGTTTTCTGTTCTTTTTGTTTTTGGTTAAGGGAAATAAAAGATATTCTATTCCTGATAAAGATTATGAATATTATAGAATTTATGTGCCACTGCAAATTATACCCCTGACACCATAAAATTACAGCAAATTGCCAGGATGAAATTGAAAAATCATGTTAGTCTGTTTATATTATATTAGAACTAACCTGCTTGAAAAAAAAAAAACTACCCATGACATATATATGAGGTATTTATCGCTAACTATCCAAATTAAAAAAGTTGCCTTAAAAATAAAAAAAATTGTTTGGCTGATTTTTAGGTACATTGATTTTTTAGTAAAACAAAAATTCAGAACACGTCTAAAAATTTTCTGAGAATTTCAATTTGAGTTAGTAGTCCTTAAACAATTCTTTCGATATCCATCAATTTACAGCATGTCGCATTTTCAGCTAATTTATGTTAAAATTGTAAAAGTCTTTAATAATATCTGCTTGAAATATCGCATTTTTTCTTAAATCAAATCAGTAAAAAACTTAAAATCGGACATGCCGACTATATGGAACACTTAAATAATACGTCAGTAAAAAAAATAAAAAAAGGGTTTCAAATCGATCAACAAATTTTATTTTAAGCCAAAAAAAAGGAACAAATTTTGTTAAAGTAACAAATTTTTCTGTTCACCCAACAGATATATTATTTTGAGTGTACCACACACTAGTTTGATTGAATTTGGAAAATTCCGAATTTTTACTTTTAAGGTCATCAAAGTGTAATTTGTGCCACAAATATTTTTTTAGTATGCTGACTTATCTGGTTTTGTGTAAACAAATAAATTTCATTCCAGAGACCCCCCGAATTTGTCCATCGAAACTTTTCATTAAATTAATAAAGTTTATCACAAAATTTTGTGAAAAATTTCATACGCCCAATGAAAAAGTTTCATTAAAAATAATTTTATAGAAACTATAAAAATTTTTTATAAAATTTAAAAAACTTTTCATTCACTTTATAAAGAAATCTTCATTAGTTTAATGCAAAATTTTATTAAAACTCTTCCAAGAAAACTATGTGCAAAAGATGCACTGTATTTTTCCACATATTTTTAAAAATTAGATATTTTTAAAAATTGAAAAATTAAAAAAAAAAAATATTGAATTTAGACAAATTAATTAACAATATTTAAAAATTAAAAAAAAAAATAAATAAAAAAATAATGGTCCCGCCAGGAATCGAACCCTTGATCTCCGATTTGGAACTCAACTGTACCAAAATGACTTTTTAGGACCACTTTTATAGAAATACTGCTTTAGTAGCAATACTTAAGTGCTTTTTTGGATGCTGTTCATAATTATTTCTAAAAAAGCAGTAAAAATGCTCTAACGGATACTTGTGAGGAAGTGAAAGAATTAGTTTGTAAAGCATTACTTCCTTTTTTTTGCTGGGAACTTAACCTGCAAACTTAATTAACTAAAAAATTAAAAAAAAAATTAGTTTTTCTTAGATTTTTTTAATCTAGCCCTCTGAAATCTGCAGTTACCAAATATTCTGTTGATTTTAGCAGGATAGACTGCTAATTGCATTCAACTAAATTTAACTTAAAAATAACAAAAATTTTATAAGTATCTACAAAAGTTTATTTTTTCCTAGTTTTCGTCTACTAATATTTAACAAAATTTTCTGCCGATTTTACAGTATAATTTGTCAATTTCAATTAACTTAAAGTTAACTCAAATATAACTAAATACTTCTAAATTTAACAGTTTTATTTTTGCTCTAAATATCTTACTAGTATTTATCAAAAAAATCTAGTTTCAGTAGTTTTTCTGCAAGTTCACTTTAAACAAATTTTTACTAGCTTTTTCTGCTATTTTGACAGATTTATTTCTATGGGTGTACTTATTGTGTGTTTGACATTGATTCGTCACTCTTTTTACTGTATGAGATGCCTCATATATAACAAAAAAAAAAAGCATCTGTTAATTAACTATACCCAAGTGGTGTAATAGTATAATTGTCCTATTTCAAGTACTAGATCATTCAAAAAACATTTAATAATGTAATTGTGATGCTATTATTACATAGACAAAGTAAAATAGCACAAGAGCTCAATAACAAAAAGAAACGAAGACTAAAACTTTCAGCTTTTCAAATATTTGTGCACTTTACGCACTATTTTTTTACAAAAAGAAAAAACTTTTCTTTAGGTTTTAGCTGTGCAAAGTATCTTTTCATCTTATTGCCATTTTTAAAGTAAGTTAATAACAACCTGCGTCAGGAGTATAGTTGTCAGTTGGTATTGCAGTGAATTCTGCGAAGCAACACTTGAAAAAATATGCCAACTTATAAAAAATTTAAATCTTTCCTAGAAAACTTTATAAAATCTCAATAAGAAGAAGAAGAAAAAACTGTCAGGAGTTAAATACAAAAATAAAGAAAAAAAAGAATTTAAACTAAAAATTGCTAGTTTATTTACAAAGAGAATTGTAGATAAATAGGTGGATAATTTTTGTTAAGTGAGTATTTATTTTTTTTTGTAAAACTATGGCCGGATAACACAATGTCCTGTTAAAATTTAATCTAAAGTTAAATTTTAAATTGTGGTAAACAACAAATTTGTTAGTAAAACTCCCAGTTAGTAACTAACATGATATTGTGTTAATGGAGCTATAAAATATTAATTTCACTTTCAATAGAATATAAAATTTTTTTACGAAAATTTTTTTTCTGAATATGGAAGTTACAATTTATTAGTGTGGAAAAAAATTCACGGAATTGGATTTTATATAAAAATGGGGAAACAGCGAAAATTTTATACATATATAAAATCTAAAAATCTTTTACATGCTGCTGCTCCCGAACGGGTTAAGATTTATCCTAATTTTAAAATTTGTGTTATTTCAGTAAGACAAAAACTATAAAAAATGAAAATAATTTTTCAAAAATATTAAAACTAGAAATTGTAAAAATTTTTTGAAAAAATCACAATTTCGGACCACTCTACAAATTTTATATAACAACCCTGGTGTAATTTTTAAAGAGAAAATGCCAAGTTGTGTATCAAAATTAAAAAACAGACACGTATCTGTAAATTTGTTATTTCTCATGTACCGATCGCTGAAATTTTTTAAAAATATATTGTTGGCAAATAATTTTTAAATATTCTTATAAACTCTGAAGATCTCCTAAGAAAACCAGCCTAAGAAATTTAGCAAGCGGACATTTTATATATTTTTTAGTAATTAAGGAACAAAAAAGTTGCCAAAAAATCTAAAAAATGCTTTTTGTGGCAACCATAGACTGATGATTTTTTTTTGGATATTTAAAATACAAAGACATTAAAAAAAAACTATTATCAGTTGAAATCGTTTTTCTTATGTGGAGGCTGTCAGATGCACTCAAAATTTATGCATTCATATGGAAACAATATAATGAAAGGGTAAAAATATGCATTTGTAGGAAAATTGGCAAAAAAAAATGCATGAATTGAAAAAATATGCAACACAATATGGCAAAATATGCATTTATGGCAGAATATGCATTAATTGAAAAAATGTGCAACAAAATATGCATTTATGCAAAATATGCAGTTATGGCAAAATATGCATTTATGGCAAAATATGCAAAAATATGCATTAACCAATAGCTCCTATTTAATAGAAAATTTGTTGACTCGCAACGATATTAAGTTAATGCTGTTCAACGACAACAAACATGTACACTCAAAAAAGTTTGTCGGTAGAACCTACTGAAAATGATAGTTAAAACAAAGGTATTTGCATTTAAAAATGCGACAAAGGTATGTATTCTACAAATATCAAAAATTGTAGTTATTTTTAACCGTTAAAAAATAATTAACAAATGCATTAAAAACAACTAACAATGTCGTAAAATTAACTAACAAATTTTTACTACAAAAATTTTAAAACAACTGACAAAATAGGTAAAAATTACTGTTTATGCAGTAAAATATTTTTATATTATAAGCTTTTATAAACTTTGATGAAAAAAAAAACAAATTTCTTCTTTCGATTATAAAAAAAATGTGCGACTACGTTATCGTACTTGTAACATTTTCTGATTTTTATTTGAAAATTAAGAATATATATAGAAAAAATAACTAACAAAAATAACTGCTTATCGTAAAAAATACGGTTTTGGTAGTTATTTATTATATTAAAAATAACTGCTTTAAACAACTGTCAAGAAATTACAGTACTTTTCATTATATATTTTCTTTAATAACTGCCAAAACAGTTGTTTTGTGTTTTTCCCTAAAAAAAAACAACTGTAATTGGAGTTAAAACCAACAACTACTGATTAACACACAAACATATGGTATGTAGTAACTGCTAGACTTTTTGACACCAGCTGGTAACATAGGACTCTCTCTCTAATCATGAGAATGAGTATGGGCCGCTAAAATAATAAAATAATGCCCAATATTTTGTTCTCCCCTAGCTTAAAACCTAAATCCGTTCACATCAGAGGGTAACAACAGCGATAGTTTCCTTGTAAATATTTTCAACAGTTTTAATAAAAACAATAGTGCTTTTCTAATTTCAGTATTGTTTGTGTGATAATAAACACAACTTACTAGTGACATATATTTCTTTTTAATCTTTTAACAGTTTAAAACTTTTTTCAAGGATTTTTTTTTTTTTTTTTTGAAATACTATTTATCACAAAAACACAATTGTTTCATATAAATTAAAACTATGCAATTAATTATTTATCAACATTTTTCATTAATGGTAGTAGTAGTTAGTAACCAATTTTTTGTTGATCACAAAATTTCAAGAGCATGTACTACACAACACACATAAAATTACACAGATGTTGTTTATTTATATGTTTTTATTGAAATAAGCGAACACATACACAAACGTGGGTACTTACAGTGTGTGTTTGCTCTTTTTCCAATTTAATGATATTTAACGTACAATACACACACACACATATACACAAAATAAACAATACCAATAAAACAAAACAAAAATATTCAGTGTGAATGCTGTTGTTTACTATTATTTTCATTTCTATTTTACACCAATTGGTTATAAATGAGCGAGTGAATAAATGAATGAATAAATGAATGAATGAACAAATTGTTTTGTTTGATTATTGTGTAGGCTTGAATGTGTGTAAGTATGTGTATGTTAAAATAACTTTAGGTTTATATATGTATGTGTGTGCATACAAAAACAAACAACGTTAACAATATTAAACATGTCGAGGTTAACGATCAACGTAAACTTAACCCTTTTCATTTCAATATAAACTTAAGGCATATTATACTCCACTATATATTTATGTAGTTACATGCGAGTACAAAAAAAAAGAAACTTTTTGATACATTTTTGTTTATTTTTACATGGTGTAGTCATACTGCTAGATATGTATGTGGATTAGTATTAGAATTTGAATATTTACTTTGCCTTTGAGTGTAGATTTAAACTAATGCCAGTTATATGTGTGACGTTTTCATCTGTTTATGAAATATTAATGTACAAAGTGAAAGTAAAAAGGGTTGAGTGAAACTGGCAAAAAAAGAATAAAGAAAATATTAACAAACAAAAAATTGTTTCAGTTTAATGTTTTCACAGAGCACATATATAAAAGGTCTAAAGTAAAAAAAAAAAAAAATACATAAACAGAAAAACTAAAGTATACAGTGAGAAAAAAAAAGAATAGTTAAATAAATTATTATATCATATTTCTATTAATATCTTATGACCGTTTTTTAAAAAAAGTATGCAATTGATTAAAATAAGTATAATTCTAGTTAAAATAAAGTTTCTTTAATAAAAAAATTCATATTTAAATATATTGATTTAAAAAAATTCAAGAAAACAAGTTTTGTTTAATTTTAAAGCTGCTTCTATTTAAACGAATGTTGTTCCCGTTTGATTTTAATTATTATTTTTTTTCTGTGTGTACTATAAAGTTTTTTTTTTAACAGCATCTGAAACAGATAAAAGAACTGTAATTTTTTTATTTCAAACCAAAAAACCAGCTAACGTTTTACAGCAGTAATAATAAATAAAGTCAAAAAATATGATGCACTTAAAATTTGTTTACAGTAAATAAGTATTTCTAAGGGCGCATTACTGAATGTCCAGTTAGCTACTTACTGGGACTTTAACTGACACATTTGTTGTTGTTTCCCATATAAAATTTAAATTTAACTCTCGGCTAAAATTTAACTGGACATTCAGTAATCGGGCCTAAATCTGTTACAACTAGTTTAGCAAATTTTCCATTAGGTTTAAACAAGCCAATATGACTAAATCGATATTCAAATCCAATAATTAAAAAAAATGAGTGTTATTTTTGTTCGGTTTTAAGATCAAATATGACAAGTTCCAAATAGAATTCAGAATTTATTTTACAATAAATAGAGAAAAAAACTTATGAAAAAAACTTTCCTAGAACCAATGGTTGACAATTAATGCATTTTCAAGTGCTACCAAGCACTATCATCAGATTGTCTTTATTAATTTATTTAATTTTTATTTTTAAATCAATTTAATTAATTTATCAATTTATTCTAAATAATTTTCTTTAAAACTTTATTTTAATTAAACTCTTTTTTTATTGTCTTATAATGAACAGACAAATATTAAGTGGATCATTGATTTCAGTTAAAAAAATATTCTAGCATTTAACCCAAATTCTCAAGTATAGTAAAAGTAACATTTTTTCAAAGTCATGTCAGCAAATTTAAAAATATTTTTGTAAAAATACAGTTACTATTTAAATAACATTTAATAGTCAAATAAACGTATATTATTTTTAATATTCGTAATAAAAATATATTTAAACTTAATCGTGGTATTCATTTGTATGTAAATACGTATGATTAATATTTATTACGCATAAGAACAATTATATAAGTACGTATATGACTTGTAACCTTTTAAACAAATTAAATGCTTTATATTAGCAAAATTTTATCTTCTTCAATTTGTAATTGTGTGTGTGTGTGTTTCTTCTAAAAAGTTTCTACAATCCAAATTCATACATGTTGTTACAAAGTTTGAGTACTTGCAACTTGTTTTTGTGCTGCAAATATTATAATTGAAAATTAACGAAAACAATTTAAATTCAGACACGAAATTATACTAACATTGAAAGAAAAATAGAAAAAACAAAAACAACACTATATAGTTACGTACACTTGTTCCAACAAATAGACACGTATATATGTACATTAGAGCGTACCACCTTACAGGCAAAAAAAAAAAAAAAGTTCGACGTACACCCTCCAATATGAAGTATTTTTGCAAGGAGGTTTCAAAAAAATTTTTTTTTATTTTTTTTGCCGACCCCTACTATTTTACATTTTTCGTTATATCTTTGGTATTTACAGTCGGATCTTAAAGTATGATACATCGATGTTTTTCCCTCGAGGAGAGCAGTGTTTTTGCTCTAAGGGTCATTGACCTCAAGTATCCCGTTATAGTAGTTACCTACCAGAACTCAGTTGCTACCACCCTAATGTACCACCCTAATGTCAGAAAATTAAAGCTTGCAAAAATTATTAAACTTTTGCTAAGGAAGTTTTTCGATAAACCCAGTAGAAATTTTTTTTATATATTGGTTGCCGAACGTAGGGGTCGCCTTTTTAAATTTTTTTTAATTGGATTTTTCCTTTATAGCGAAAGACTGGTCTCCTCGAGGCAAAAAAATCGATATATCACACTTTAAAATCCGATTTAAAGTGCCGAAGCTATAACGAAAAATTGAAAAAGGCGACGACCCCTACGTTCGGCAAAAAAAAAAAAATTTTTTTTGAAATTGCCTTGCAAAAATACTTCATATTGGAGGGTGTACGGCGAACTTTTTTTTTGAGGTACGGTCTAATGTACATACATATAAAAAATAAATACTTTCATACTTTTAAATACATTTGATGAGAATTGTAAACCCTTTTGTAAATGAGTTTGTTAAAAGGTTACACGGTTTATATGACATTCACACAAAATGTTGTATAACGCAACTACGTGTTTCATGTTATAGTAAATATGTAAGCTAACATGGATACAGATGAAAGCAATTAAAAAGTATACAAAATACGAAAAAAATATATTTTTTAAAAATACTTGTTAAAAATAAGTTCTAAGCATTTAGAACTATCGATTTTCTATTTCATATTTTTAATTATAAAATATATTATTAACTATTGGTTCTAGAAAAGTTTTTTTTTTATAAGTTTTTTCTCTATTTGTTGTAAAATAAATTGGAATTTGTCATATTTGATCTTAAGCACCGTAAGTTGTTTGAGTTTCACGTGAAAAAACTGTTACACTCCATATAAAAAAAATGATTTTTCACGACAATCAGTTTCACGTGAAAATTGTGTAGAGTTTGACTATTATTTTTCTTGGGAAAAAGTGACACTTTGTGTTTACTGTGATTGTGTCTTTGTTATAAAATTAAAAAATTTTTCATTTGTTTAAATTAAATTGCAATTTGAGGCAGTTAAAGTTCGATTGAAATTTTTCCACGTGAAAAACAACTTACCGAACAAAAATAACACTAATTATTATTAAAATATTTATGATTTTTTTTTAATGCTACAAAATTAGACTCATCAAAAATATTATTAGTTATTATTAGCATTAAATATTGATAATTTAAAATTTTTATGCAATAATCATATGCTTATTGTTTTTTTTTCCTATTCTTATACCAATTTTGTCTACATTGTTGAATCGTATAACTTTAAAGTATATCCATAGATTTTCTTGAAATATAGCACATTTTCTTTGTTAAAATACAGCATCCTTAAAGAAATATTCTTTCTTTTTGGTTACTAGTTTTTTACACACAACTGTAGTTATAGTGAATATATGTATCGAATATAATTTTAGAACTTGTTATAGTAGTCGCAACTTAAAATGTTACAAAATTGAAGTCATAAAAATGATGTCGCTTATACGTTCATTTATAGATCTCTAACAAACTAAACACCCTTTCAACTTTAATTAACAAGACCGACTAAACAACTTTATTTGTTTCTCTTTAAAAATTTTATGGAGACAGAGAGAAAAACCGTTGAATTATTAGAAAATTCTAGATTTATAGTCTCTAATAGCATAGCGTTAGAAATTTAAAATCGAAAATAAAAATACCGGCCAATAATACTACACTAGTAGATAAAAGTCTGTAAAAAATTTTGTTAAAACTATTAAAAGTTGGTTAAAAATTACTTTGCAGAAAATACTGCTAAAATTAGCAGATTATTTTTGCTAAATATTGGTTAGAGAGGAATAGCAAAAATAAATCTGTTAAATATACAGAATTTTAGTTATAGTTTTTGTTTAAAGAAAATAGCAACGTTACATGCTAAAATCAGTCTGTCAAAAAATTAGTTAAAACTACTAAAAATTAGTTAAGAATGAATAAATACCTTGAAGAAGGAACTACTAAAATTAGCAGATTATTTTTGCTAAATATTAGTAAGATATTTAAGAACAGCAAAACTACAATTTTTAAATATACAGAATTTTAGACTAAAATCAGCGAAAAATTTTGCTAGATAATTAGAAGACTAAAAAACCACAAACAAATTTAAAATATTTAAAGTATTCTTTTTTTAATTTCTTTTTTAATGCAAATAAAACCTGCCCTTCTGAAATCAGCAGTTTACTATATTTTAGCAAATATTTCTGTTGATTTTGGCCGGAAAACCTAGCATTTGCATTCAACTAAATTCACCTTAAAAATAACAAAAAATTTGTAGGTTTGTTTTTGCAATTTTTACACTCAACCAAAAAGTCTGTTATGGCTACTGAAAATTTTGCTGTTATTACGGGAAATTTAACTGTTTTTAGCCCAGCAGTATTTTTTTGCTAATTTTAGCAACACATGTCTGCTGATCTGTAGTATAACAAAATTAGTAGAAAAATTTAGTAGCTACTAATAAATTTTAGCACAATTGTTGTAAACTGCAATTCAAAATCGATTTGCTAAAATCAGTTAAAAAATTTACTAAATATCAATAATTTTAGTAGAATGAAAGTACACGCTACTTAATTTGAGTAAATTGTTGTAAACTACAATTTAAAATCAATCAGCTGAAATTAGCAATAAAGTGTACTCAAAAATAAAAAAACTGTCAAATCTAAAAAAAAAAAAAAAAAAATTAAAATCAAATTTAATAAAAAAAAAAAAGTTTTTTTTCTTTTAATTGTAAAAAATACCCAATCAGAAACCGCCAGTGGTACAAAAAATCAAGCACTGGCATACCACTGCGTAACCATGGTGTTGAAAATAAATGACTGTGAGAGCACTCATTTGGGACGCTTTGCCAGCGCTTGCAAAAGGCGTTTTTCCAGCATTTGTTTTACAAAAATTTCGGTGGTTTATAAAAAAAACCACTGGCAAAGAATGGTCTAAGAGTGATATGCCAAGGTTTGTAACCAGTGGTTCTCCAGTGCTACCTAGCCAATGATACCAGTTGTACAAAAACCAA
Organism: Leucophora obtusa; assembly: GCA_949987735.1. Lineage (NCBI taxonomy): Eukaryota > Metazoa > Arthropoda > Insecta > Diptera > Anthomyiidae > Leucophora > Leucophora obtusa. Next base: position 1,482,473 of record OX465297.1, read on the forward strand.
TTCACTGGTAGAGCAATGATTTTATAAAAATGCTGACGCTTCGTTAAAAAAAGGTTTATAGTCAGGAGGTTCCGAGTTCAAATCCGGTTGCAAGGAAAAAATTTTTTTTGGCTTTTTTTTAATTTAAAATTTTTTTTGTTCTACAAAATCAATTTTTTTGTATGTGGAAAAGCTCCTTTAAGACCAATTTTTTTTTGCTCTCCCAACGCTGGCATATTAGTTCCAAAAAACTGTTTGCCAGTGCTAGCTTCGTCGAACAGCCAGTAGTTGTCCAGCGATTATCACTCATTTATGTGTTTAGCTATCAAGTATTATATGTCTCGTTAGCTCGTCTGCCAATCTGAGGGCTTGGGTTCAAATCACGGCAGGACCAAAAAAAATACATATGAACTTTTTTTAAATTTTATTTTGGAAAATATATTTCTAGACCACCTATTCGTTGGTTTTGCCAGCGTTTTGCTAACGGTTAAAAATTTTGTTTCTCTAGTGCTTTTCCGTCGCTTTATGAACATTTTGGGAATGGGAAAGCACTTTTTGCCAGTACTTGTACCACCTGTTAAAGTGCTTTGCAGGCGCTTTCCCGTTTGTATTTTTCTGACTGGGTATATGTTGAAGTAATTACATACATGAAATTTGAAGTCAAAATTGCAAACAGTTCTCCAGTTATTAGCTTTTTATACATTGGAGATACAATAAAATTTTCTGAATTTTATTTCCAAACTTAGAATATATCAATAATAGCAAATATAAACTAAACAAGAATTATAAAAAATCAACGAATTCTTGTAAATAAAATTCCCTTAAAGTATCCACTTGTTGTTAAATTAGTATATTTTTTGGCTAAATTTAGCACTCTGTTTTGAAAAATTAGTAAAATGTTTTGCTGAAATCAGCACCGAAAATTAGTAAAAAATCCGTAAATTGTAATAAGAGAATAGCAAAAATTATTACTAAAAAAAAAATTGTATTAAAAATCAGTACAAAAGTAGTAAAGTGCGATTGATAACTGTTTGCAAATTTTTTTACTAACTTTTTTACCTGAGTGTATTAGCAATAGGTTCTTCTTTTTCAAACCAGAAAAGCCCATAAATTCGAAATCGGTATTTGTTTTTTTTTGTAGCACGGTGCAGGGTATAAGAAAAAAATTCAATCAAGCCAAATTTAATGCTTTTACTTGTTTTAAATCTGTTTGCCATAACTTTACTACGAAAAAGTAGTTTTTTTTAAAGGCTCTTTTTTAAAAATATTATGTAAGTTTTTTTTTGCTTTGCATAAGTAAGTAGCACATAGTTGGTCACATTAATTGCATTATCTATCTTTTGCATTCATATATGAGCTCTAGTTCTATATCTTACATTTTCTATGCCAACTTTAAGATTTGCTACAAAACACAAAAAAAAATCCTGTAAAACATCCACCCTCATCCACTTGAACGTATTACTTAATACACACACATATAGAGTTTGTAATGAAAAAGCTTGAGTGAAATATACCAAACAAAATAATAAAACAAAAACAAAATGAGAAAATAAGTTCAAAGTCGCATAATGATTACTATTCAAGTCGCACCTTGGCTTAACTTGCAATTTCTAGTTGATTCTTTCATACTATTATTTTTTTTTATATTTTTATTTTTTGCTTTTACTACTTGAAGTTTCAACATTAAAAATCTAAGACAAGAGTACTACTTATATGTCACATGTTTGTAAGTAAGTGAGTATGGGTTGTATATTCATAGAATATACTCGTATAAGCATGCAGGTATTAGTGAGTATGCGACATTCGAGTTTTAGTTTTAAGATATATTTTTGCCTTTAGCTTTATTTCAATAAAGTACTTTTTATTTGTAAAGCTAAAGATTTTATGGCACAGTAGGCGTTCTTTTTTTATTTTTCTTTCTTCTTTCGTTCGAAATTCAACTTATTGCAGCATAAAATCAAAAGTTTTACCTTCAAAACAAAAATATAAGTTTATAAACACACATGTGTATAGATTAGTGAGGTTCATCACAAAAAAAAAAAAAAAAAAAAAAAAAAAAAAAAGAATAGTATGTCATACTTTGGGAGAATATTATATATTTTTAATAAATTATTATTTCTAACAATTATTTTAAATTTCCTTTCTTAAATGAACTTTCTTACTTGAAATTAAGACAGTTTTATTTTCCCGTTTATCGCCTTTAGATAAACCGCGTTGGTGCTCTTTGTAATTAAAATAACATACATGTAGAGTGTGTGTGAAACGGTAGCAAAGTATATTTTATGGTAAAATTTTTTACAGTTTTGAGGTGAATAAAATTTCACTAGCCCATAGGGCTAGTAGAATTTTTGACATAAGCATAGAAATACTTTACACTTTAAAATGTAAATAATTCTAAAACAAAAATTAAGAAACAATGTATACAAATGAAAAAAAGATTTAAAATTATCGTACCAGAAAAGATATAGTAAACTAAATCTTCCATTAATTGCAACAATCTGGTTTGTAGGAGAATTGCAATTAGCAAACCCATATATTTCATAAAAATATTTGTTTCCTTTTACTTGTTTTTTCACTATTACTTACAACTGGCAAAAATTTTATATTGTCGATTTCATTTCATACAGGAAAAATTTCATTTTTCATTTTTTTTCACCATAGAACAATTTTTTTTTCACAATGATAATTTGCTATCGTTTCACACACACCCGTAATAGCTTTTTGTCTTCAAAATTAAATTATTATTAAATAATCGACGTCGAAGTATTTGTAGTTTTTATAAAATATCTTACTTTATTTTATAATACCGATATTTCGCCATTCTTTCAATGACATCATCAGGGTTTATGTAAAAAACAACAAATATTATGCATGTCAACATTACATATAAAACTCTTTTTCTTTTTGATGAAATGTTGACTTGATTCGTGAGCAGCGGCAATATTTTTAAGTGTTTTTAATATTTGTAGTTGTTTATATAAACCTGATGATGCCATAAAAAGAATGGCGAAATATCGGTATTATAGAATAGAGAAAGTTATGTTTTAAAAAAACTACAAAGACCTCGAGCTCAATGTTTTATTTAATTACAGTTAATTCTAAAGGTCGAATTAATACTTCAATATTTTTATTGTTTTTCAAAGATTGCTTTAAATTTAAAAAATTTTTCCATGATATAATGAACTCTTATAATTTTAGCTACTTTGACTTTAAGTTCAACATCCGTGAAGTTCTTTGAACACCCTTATGAATAATTCAATACCCGCATAAAAACAAACTTAGAGACTTTGCCTTAAAGCCATGCTAAAATTAAAAGGTTTGTTAACGTTGTTGCATTAATTTAGATTTCAATGTATGAATATGATAGAAATTTTGTTTTTAGTTGTTGAGTTGTAAACTCAGTTTGATCACACATTTTGTTCCTCTAGGAATTTTTAGAAAGGTGTTTTTAAGAAGTACTAAATAAACCATAAAATATGAAGAAACAGGTTTAAAACTAAGGGATTTTAAAAGACTTAAGGTTTTTGTAATCTACTAGTTAAGGCCTACAAAAACATGTGAAATAGCCATGCCCTCAAATCGCTCGTGTAGAATGACCATTATGGTATTGGATGTGTAGTACATAGCGCCGTCCTGTTGAAACCATTTGTCATTTAAATCCATATAATCCAATTTTGGCCAAAAGAAATTGGTTATCATAGCCAAGTAGCATCCTCCGTTAATGGTAATAGTGATGCCATCATTGTATTCAATGTGATGGTAGATCAGTAAATTATTTTCAATCGAAAAATAGTAAAATAACAAAAAAATATATTCTACAACTTTTTCTACCAGTCATTCAATAAACTATTTTTGTTGGTTGGTTGGTTGTTTGTTTATTTATTTCCTTTAAATAAATCAGGTTCTTTTCTATTGCAATCAAAATAACTAATACCAACGCTGCCACCAAATGTTACGTTTTATCTTCAAAAACATACGCTTATCTACTTTAGATAAACCGGGTTGGTGCTCTTTGCAATTAAAATAACACACTCTTTTGTTTGATTTTGAGCTTATACACTTATTTATTTAGCACTTTATTACTTTATTACTCTTAAACACACAAGTTTACCAACGATTACTACAGCCCGACTAAATTACACAATCGCTAATAATCAACTGACTTACACAATCGCTAACACGCAACTAACTAAATGTGATACGGCATCCTTATATAGTATAACGGCCATGGGCTTAGAACATACTGGAAAGTTCTATTGGTACTCAAACCACTTAAAATCATACTTAGTTAAATGTAGTGTTATCAGATTGACATGTTTAGTAAGATTCCAGAATTTTTTATACTAGACTAATCCCATTTCGTAACAATATTAAGTCAAAGAGGGTTGTTTTCTAAAACTTATCGATCAAGTGTTGCGTTTATTCTATAGAAATTGTTTTTGTTATAAAAGAAATTTACATTCACATTTTAAAAATATATATAAAGGTAAAGAGCCCGGTCCTATTTCAATTCATACAAACGTACCATTAACAATTTTACCATTTAACTTATACAAAGTTTCCTAATGTATAGTATAACATAAAGTCGGCCTAGCTTACACTACAATAAACTTATTTTGTATTCTGTGGTCCGCATCCAAAAATATCCTTTTATTGCACTTCTATAGTATTATAATTTACCTTGAAATCTTAATTAAAAACTTACAGTTTCTGAATTTTATTTGTGGTCAACCATCCATTCAACCAAAACTCATATAATTATGAAAATAATTATAAACTGTATAAATATATCTGCAATAATTGCAATCCTGTAAGAAGTAGGAACAACCGGTAAGTAAATACATGTACACAACTTCAGCGTGTGCGACAAATACTATAAATACAGTACAGCTATGTGCAACACTCAATCGGAATCCCTTTGACAAATATTGTGCGAGAACGTGTAAATATTTGCCACAATCCGATACTGACTTAACCAAACGCACAGATATACTACTCTACATACGTTACATAAATATATAAAGCAATTTTTCATATTTATTCATTCATATAAATGTTTTAAAAAACATACACATACAAGTTCAAATAGACAAGAAAAATCATAAATACAATTCATGGCATATGGAAAATAGTTTTGAAATAAAAAAAATTCACAAGTAATAGATGGTTAAAAACTCTATTCATTCACACACAGTAGTTATAAGAAACAGCTAAAGTTTGCAGAATAAAAATCGTCAGCTATAATATAAAAGGTCTTAACAATGCCAAAGGAATCTAAGTTTTCGATTGACTAAAATAAATTTTAACAAACTTAAATTTGAGACTTTTCTGAGATCAAATTCAAAACTGTAACGTTTTATTTTAGTAGGTTTGAGAAGAAGAATAAACCTTCCTCAAAAGTTATAAACACATTAAATTTGCAAATCAGACTAGATCTAGTTTCTGCCTTTTTATGGACAGGCTTCATCAGTGATCTTCCATTAAATGGTATTATTGTTTATATTTTTATTGTCAGATTGTCTCTATATGAATAATTTCAGAAGTGATCAAACAGATATATACAAACATTCTACTTCAGATTTTCTCTGTTTATTTTCTTATTTCCTCCGTGTCACCTTTTCACAAATATTGCCACATTGACGTATAGTATTTTTCAGTGTTTCTCAGTTTAAAATATCATTTACTATGAATCATTTAATCTGTTTTAATGATTTTTTTGAACTAGTTTCTAAAACGCCTTGAAACATCTTTTATTTTCTTCTCGTAGCATTTTTAATTTCAGGATAACGATATGCTACTGTATAAATTCGATCATAGAGTGAATATGATGGAACATAACATGTATTCACACACACACACACACACAGTGATACTCACATACATACAGTTAAACACTTACGACATGTTAAAGGGTTGTTTGTAGTGTAGTCCAAGTGACAAAATGTTCTATAACATCTAAGTAAAATTTATGACTCCCTTTTTGTATTTAAAACTACTCAATGTTTTGTCTACTCCCACTTTCAAATGAATAATGATGCTCGGAATGAATGTTTACATGTTAGAATACGTAAGTGTACTTTTTTGCAATTCTTCTTTGTAATACAAAAACATTGCCAATACTGTGTTTTTCTTTTCGAAAAAGTAAGCGTTGCCTTTTTTGAAAAAAAGGAATTGTGTGATTTTTTTTATTTTGTTGTCCTTTAGGTTTTTTTTTGGAAAACAATGTGAAACAGCTTAATATTTAGATGGAACTGCTATAATAGCACTGGAATATATGAAAAAATTAAGTGTGCATAAATCAGTTTATTTTCTATAAATTTAAGCACCGTAAGCTGTTTTTCAAATGCCTAAAAAGTTACTTTAAATTTAAAAAATAATATTTTTTTTTATTTTATTAGGAAGACCCAATCACAGTAAATAGAAAATGTCACTTTTTCACAAGAAAAATAATGGTCTTCTACATTAAATTTGCGTGAAAACAAAGTCTACACACATTTCACGTGAAACTCATTATCGTGAAAAATTATTTTTTTGTATATGGAGTATAACAGTTTTTTCACGTGAAATCGAAACAACTTACGGTGCTTAATGTAAAAAATTAAAGAATCCAGCTAGCATGGCAATATAATTTCCCAATCATATGGCCTCAAAATTGTGGAAATTTCCTCTATCTGGAATATCAATTACGAAAGCGAAGCCCATACTTCCAGGCAATACGAAATCGATTCCCCAGAAAGATAAGTCCGTGATATTTTAAGACATTTATTATCGCCAAATTATCATGGGGATAATAAATCCGCGATATTTGTAAGACTTTTTTATCGCCGAGAAGATAAGACCCAGAGCATCCCCAGCAAAAAAATTCATTACCAAATAAGTGGTGATATAATGAAACTAAAATTATTTACTGCTTAATTTACTGTAAAAATACTGTTTTGGTAGTTGTTTATTAAAGAATTGGAAATAACTGCTGTAAACAACTATTATGAAATTTCAGGTTTTTGTTAGTTATTTTCTTAAATAACTGTCGTAACAGTTTTTTTTTGTATTTTCCATAGAAAAATAACAGTAATAAAAACAACAACTGCTGATTACTACATTTATATATAACAGTTTTATATTTGATGTATATTTAACAGTTTTATATTTGATGTTCCTATATTACTAACATAAACAAAAATAATCTGCTAAGTTTAGCAGTTTTTTCAGCAGCATAATTTTTAACTAATTTTTAGAAACTTTTTCTGCTATTTTTACAGATATATTTCTATGAGGGTATAAAGGTTTTTACCTTTTTTGAAGACCCTTTACCCTTTGGCAACTGTCATGTAGTAACTATGGAACTTTTTTAAGTGTAAAAAATTTCTTATTTAAAGGAAATTAGAGAAAAAAAAACAATCGTTATAAGTTCTTACTATAAAACTGGCCCTAAAATAAACTTTAAACTGAATTATATTACTGAAGACCTTGTCCTGTACACTCATAGAAATAAATCTGTAAAAATAGAAGAAAAAGTTACTAAAAATTAGTTAAAAATGATGCTGCAGAAAAAACTGCTAAAATTAGCAGAGTTTTTGCTAAATACTAGTAAAATAAGAACAGCAAAATTAAAACTGTTAAATTTACAGAATTTTAGTTATAATTAAGTTAACTTTTAGTTAATTGAAAATAACAAATTGTACTGTAAAATCCGCAGAAAATTTTACTAAATATTAGTAGATGAAAAGTAGCAAAAATGAACCGTTATATCTACAAAATTTTTTGCTATTTTTAAGATAACTAAAATTCTGTATATTTAACAGTTTTATATTTGATGTTCCTATATTACTAACATAAACAAAAATAATCTGCTAAGTTTAGCAGTTTTTTCAACAGCATAATTTGTAACTAATTTTCAGAAACTTTTTCTGCTATTTTTACAGATTTATTTCTATGAGGGTATAAAGGTTTTTACCTTTTTTGAAGACTTTTACCCTTTGTAAAACCTTCATATTGTTTTAATAATTTCAAAATGTTAATAATTTAATTTGCGTGTTTAAAAACCCACTGATTTTTTATTTTTGAAATACACTGTATTAAAAGAAAAACCTACATAAGATTTAATGTTATCTTTAAGAAAAAAGTAATCTAATTTTCAAACGATTTGTTTTTGCAAAACCAAGCTTTTTTATTAGCATTTCGTTTTGGCAACACTTTATACATCATGGTGACCATATAATAGACGAGTCCTTGGCACCTTAGATATATGTTTGCATGCATACACATACAGCTGACAAATGACTAACAAATAAATAAGAGAACAGCAAAACAAACTGAAAGTTTTTTTTTTTTTTTTTTATTTTTAAAAAGCTTTTGAATTTTAGTAAAACCAAAAAAATGTATTCAACTGTCACGCTGACATTGTAGAACAAAACATACATTAACACAATTTGCATCAAAAAACATTAGCTTAACAAAATAACATTTACAAAAACCAAAATGTTACAATTGTTTGTCTGATTGAATTTAAATTTTTTTTAAATCCCTGACAACAAGTAAAAACTACAATGGAACTAACAAGGAAACTACCAAGTGCTGTAAACAGTAGTTCTAAAAGAGACTTGGATATGTTGTGCTGGACAAAAAATTAATAGACACGTACTTTTTGTAGGTAAACAATATCGCGTTTAGGGGTTAAACAGGTGGGCTAAAAAATAAAGCGGTTTTTATGTTAATACCTGTTTTAAATTGAGTATATTAAATTTATTAATAATGTAAGGTTTATATAAATAAAACACAATTTCCTTTTACGTATAATTTTTATTACGACTAAATACATCGGCTGATTCTTAAGCTGCCTACACACTAGGGAACATACTTAAAAAAAGAGAGCATTTTTTGTGAATGTGTGAGTGCGTTTGTGTGTGTGTGAGTGTTGAGAGCATGCATTTCGTGTTTACAAAATTTTTTGATATTTTTTGTTCCCTCAACCATGTTCCCTAGTGTGTAGGCAGCTTTATGAACTAACTAAGTACTACCCTTTTTTCCTATACATATTTACACCGGCAGTCAGTGAAGTCAACTTTTTCTATTTTCTTTTTTTGTTGATTCACAGTGTTTCTACAATACTCAGATTAAAAGTACCTACTCGGGAAAGCAAAAATGGCAGGGTTGCCACTTATTTTAAATATTTAAAATTATGACATGGGCAAAGTTAATCAAGTTCGAGATCTAACTATTTAAACTAAAGGTTTAAAAAATCCTTCGAAAAAGCTTTCTTAAAGTCAAAGCATCATGGAGATATCGAAAAAAGCAGAAGCATTATATGAAAATGTGGAAATATGTGGCCGATATGGTGTAATGGTTAGCGCGTTGGACAGTTACACATAAGGTTAAGGGTTCGATTCCCAGCGACGGTAACATCAGTTTAGAAAAATAATATGTATGAGTTTTTATCCCATAGCACTTAACCCCTCCGAAGTAAAATATTATAACAGGGCTATGAACTAAAAAGCTTCAACAAAGTTCACCAACTTTTCTTAAGATAGTGCGCAACAACTGTTCTAAGATTCAACATCTCAGGCAATTACAGTGTTGCCATATTTGTAGCCCTTCATTTTTCATCACCTTTCATTTTATCTCTACTCGCTTTCCAAAGAAAGCAACACGTTAATTAATAGAAATATTTTCCTGATTGTTGTTTCTGTGCCCATTATTTCTAGTCCTATTCAAAATATCAAAGATTGATTAGAATCTGCAATTACACCGCTATGCAGTTTCCTTGTAAGAAGTAGTAGTAAAAAACGGCTTTATATCAAGTAAATTTTTGTAGACACTTTTAACGAACTTAAGGGAATTTTGTCAGTAACAAGAAGAGACAAAGTAACTTTTTTTTTTAGATTTCATTATATTTATGTAAAACTTTTTTGTTTTAATTTTAACTCAATAAACAAAAATGTTAAAAATTCATGTTGAAACAAAAGGCAATAAAACTTAAAGTTTTGTTGTTTGTTGTTTTTGAAATTCAGACAAAACGAAAGTATTGTTCAGTCATACAAACATTTTGCTGTTTATTGCAATTTTCAAATTGTAATTTGTGCAGTCATTACGTAAGCAAAATGCAAATGTTAAAAGAAAAACATAAATTTAAATAAAGATGTGCTTAAAAAGTACTACCACTGTGGAAAAACATGATTTAATTGTAATTAATGTTTTCAATTTGATAAATGTCGAAACAAATAATTTAAAACTCAACAAATATTATTAATATGGATTTTTTCCTTAATTTTTTCCCAAAGCTTTTTAATTTTTTTATCTCTGCCTAAGAAAATTTCAAGAAAAACTTGAAAGAGCCAACCACTTACAGCAATACAATCAAATTCGTTTAAAAATGAGTAAACGAGCTCCTTAAGACTTAAGATAACCTATGATAGCCAATTTTTAATTTCTGATTTCGCAGTTGCTGGGAATAGAACCCATAACCTTGTGTGTAACAGTCCAATGCGCCTACTATTACACCACAGGTGTGTTAAAGAGTAAATCGGAAGTATAGTCCATTTGGGTATTAGATCCAAATATGGACTGATGACATCAAAAATAGATTTGTTTTTGGCCCATATAAGTCAGCGTACTAAATTTCTTTGCTCCAGAACTCACAGGATAACATTAGGACACGTGTTACAAATAATTACTTGCGTAAAACATGTTTTTAATTTTTTGTTGCCCTACTTTTGAGTAATTTAATATTAATTATACACGTCTTTGTTTATTATACTACTAAATAAACGGTTGATTTCAATTAAACTATTTATAATTGAATGTGTAAGCTATGAATAGTATTTTCTTTAAAGTGTAAATTTCAAGTAAATAAATAAATATGATACTGCTATGATACAATGTCCTGAAGCTGTTTAAGTACTTTGAGTTTTAATTCACTTAAATAAAGGATATTTTATTTTGGAAAAAGTAATAACAGAAACTTGCTCTTAGCTTATATTAAACCTATTACATTTTTAAACTCACACTCAGAGATGAAAAATAAACACATTTATATTTTTCTTTCAAAACCTTATCAAGGAAAATTCCATTTAGTATATTATGTACTTCTTAGGTAATTCAATGAATTTAAAAAATTTATTTATAGCCTTAAATTAAACTCATAAATTCAGTAGTCATTCATCATGGTGAATAGGGAAAATATTGTTAGCACATGCAAATTAATAAAACCCCCCCCAAAAAAAAGTTAAGCCAAAAATATAAACAATATATTAACCGTAAAAATTGATAAGTTAACACTGTTGCATGGTTGAATTTTTTTAATTGGTTTAGTATGCAACGATAAGCTTTAGGTGTCAGTGTTTTGATGTGATACTTGGTACAGCACAAACTACATAGTGTACAAACAAACATAAAAAAGTGTTTATATGTGTTTTATACGTATGCGTGTGTGTTTGTATGTATTTGTAGGAAATTGAATGGATTTTGGTAAGGTCCTTTAATGCAGAAAAGTATCACATGGTAGGTGTTAATTTATCACTGTCGAAAGTAGTATAACTGTGCTCGTATTCGCATTCAACAACAATAATGATGAAAATGTTGATGAGCTGCTGACGATGGCGATGTTGTATGAACAGTAGACCGTACCACCTTACAGGCAAAAAAAAAAAATGTGCCGTACATCCTCTAATATGAAGTATTTTTGCAAGAGAATTTGAAAAAAAAAAAATTATTTTTTGCCGAACGTAGGGGTCGCCATTTTACATTTTTCGTTATATCTTTCGCATTTACAGTCGGATATTAAAGTATGATACATCGATGTTTTTCTCTCGAGGAGACCAGTGTTTTGCTCTAAGGGCCATTGACCTCAATTATCCAGTTCTAGTAGTTACCCACTAGATCTCAGTTGCTACAACCCTAATGTTCGACCCTAATGTCAGAAAATTAAAGCTCGCAAAAAATCATTAAACTTTTGCTAAGGATGTTTTTCGATAAACCCAGTAGAATTTTTTTTTATTTATTTGGTTGCCGAACGTAGGGATTGCCTTTTTAATTTTTTTTTCTTTTCACTGGTCTCCTCGAGGCAAAAAAATTGATATATCACACTTTAAAATCTTACTTTAATTGCCGAACTTATATCGAAAAATTCGGCAAAAAAAAATCTTTTTTGAAATTGCCTTGCAAAAATATTTCATATTGGAGGGTGTACGGCGAACTTTTTTTTTGTAGTACGGTCTAATGGACAGTGTATTACAACCACGAAATATATGCAACATCATCATCATCATCATCACCCTTACACAACTCTATTTCTTTTAAAGTAAATGAAGGCAGCCGGAAAATCACTTTAGCCTTTTGCATAAATGCATTAGCCACACTTCCACACATATACACACCCACAAACAGTCAAGGCAGGCAGAAACATAAAACTTTTGTCAAAGTGTAAAAGCCAAACGCAAAAAGCAAAAACCCAACAACAACAACAACACTAGCAAAAAAGCCAATGGCTGTCTTATGGACGTTGTGAATGTATCAAGTGATTTATAGATAAAGGACATTCGCGTTATTGCATGTTAACTTAGGTTATGGCCATATGCTTGATGTATTATTACCAATGCAGGCATAGTGCTATACACAGACACACCCACACACACGCCCCTACATCACATACGGAAAGGGGAAACTGTTGCAAGTTGCTACGAAGCCGACAAAAAGTTTTCATATTCATTAGCAGACACAGTAAACCGCTTAAAACTTTTAACAAACGCAACGAATATTTTATTTCCGTATTTTTAGCGGAAATGCAAATGGGAAACGAACAGGATGGGAGTTGAAATTGTGCACTCGAATAAACACTAACATCCTTTAAACAAATATAAAAAAGAGGCCTACAAAAACAAAACAAAATATGCATTCAACTAACATTACCCCGTGTCAGACTAACCAAGTGAGTACCTAATACACTATTTTTCAATACTATAATAACACTTTTTAATTAATTTTGACTTAAAAAAACTTTTTATTCTAAATTCGATAGGCCCTTAAGTACCACTAACTATCCAGTAGCAAAAAAATTGCAGTTTATGGGGTTTCGTCAAAACAAAGAAAAAATATGACCCCTCTGGAATTAAAAAAAAAAACCGAAATTAATTTTGGGAGGGGCTCGGCCCCTGGAGCCCATGGGGGCAAAAAACGGGGGGACATAGTAACATGTAAGTGTGAAAGGAAATTGTAAATGTTAAGGGAAATTGTTTTACGATTCTAAAAATGTTAATTTTTTATTATCCCTAAAACTTAGCTCTAACTAGAGCCATTTTAGTTCCTTAAGAGGGGGCCCAAAATTATGAGATTTTGTTGGACGGTAAAATGGTACTCAAATGATCGAAAATATTCAGAGCTTTTAAGAATTGATTCAAGAAGAATTATTTTCAAAATATAAATTCGCAAATGAAAAAAATATAAAGATAATTCGCACGAATTATTTTTATATTTTTCAATTCGCGAATTAATGGTAATTTTTTAGTCCCTTTGTAGGACCCTATTTTAATTCAAAACATTGATTTTTTAAGAAAAAATTTAAGTTTCTATTTCAAATTATTAATAAATATTACTGACTAAAACTAATTCAAAAATCACAAAAAAAAACAATTTAAAATCTGTAATAAAAAAAAAAATTGTAATTCGCGCGATTCAACTAAATCAACATATAATTCGCAAAACAAGAATATTTTTTTTATTCTTTTTCAGAAATTGAATTGTTTCTAATGACTGAATTATTTTTTTAGAGGTCTGGATGAAATGAATCATTTTCATGGATGGTAACCGAAACGAATGCGGTTATCGTTAGGGTAACGATATTTTATGTTATTTCGGTAACGGTATTTTAAGGGTAACGCTATTTAATTTGTTTCGGTATCGGTATTTTAAGGATAACGGTATTTGAGTAATTTCGGTAACGGTATTTTAAAGATAACGATATTTGGGTTATTTCGGTAACGGTATTTTAAGGTTAACGGTATTTCAGTTATATCGGTAACGGTTTTTTAAGGGTAACGGTATTCAGTTATTTCGATGCATCGCGCAATTTTTTTTACAAAAAACAAACGACATTAAAAACAGAACCAATTTATCAACGTGAAATTACCAAAAGCAGAAAATTAAAAATAATGGTAACGGTATTTTAGGGATAGCGGTATTTCATTTGTTTCGGTAACGGTATTTTAGGGGTATTGATATTTCATTTATTTCGGTATCGGTATTTTAAGGATAACGGTATTTCAGTAACTTTATTTTAAGGATAACGGTATTCCGGGTATTTCGGTAACGGTATTTTAGGGGTAACGGTAGTCAGTTGAAAGGGTTTTGAATCGATAACGGTATTTTAGCGGTATTGCCTGCCAACACTGATAATTTTTAGTTGAAATGAATCAATTCGCCTGATTCTATAAAAATCTACAAAAATCAAGTGAATTTTCGGAATAAGATATTGATTGAATAAAGTAGGCATAATTCAATTAATTTTAAAGAGTTTTGCGAATCTAGTCGCACAAAATTTAACCAGATTTACAAATCGAATTAAGGAATTATGTTTTTAAAGGTCTGACTCTCCGAACCAATTTTAAAGTGACTCTTTGGCAATAGTTCTGTACCAGTTGGTGAATAATAGGTTTATATAGATAAAAACAAATGTTTGCCTGCGACAAGAAGTAGATTTGATCGATAGTCTTTTATTATTAAGAGGTCCATTTGGTAAATGATATTTAAAATATTTTGTTTTTTAAAAATGCGCTTCGCCTCAAAACTGGGTATCCGAAATTTGCTTGATTCGTTTTTGGCCTCAAAAAAATGAGAAGTTTTTTTGACGTGGAATCCATAGTTGCCAGATAGATGGGAAAAGGTCATAGCTAACGATGGCCAATACTTTGAATAAATTTATATTGTAACAATGTTTCACAATAAATGCCCAAAATTTGCCAAGAATCCCCTTTTCAAGTTATACCCCATATCATTTCTAATCGCAATACGAATCTATGGCGTTTGATTAATCAGTTAATATGCTGTACTTTTTATTTCGGTCCTCAACCGTTATGTTTAGAATGAGCTCCCAAAAACATGACACTTTGTAAAGTGATTTTATGTTGTGACAAGCAGTGTTTCTGCATGTAGCTACATGTCTTGTTGTGTGAATGTCTGCCTGTCTGGCTGTTGTTATATTGCGGGGTGTTTGTATTGCAAAAACAAACAACAATAATAATGAAATCTCACTCACATCATGCACATTTTGTGTTTATTAAAAACAAAAAAATCAAACAAGTTGAATTCATATTGCACAGAACTATGTGCATGTATGGTGTTTGCTTTGTAGGGGTGTGTGTGTTTGTATGACCCTGCAAACATTTGGAAGATATTTCTCGTCCCGTTAAATTTTTGTACATTATGTAATGTCTCGGTTTGTGTGTTCCAATCATCATTTTCTTATTGCGGACAACGATAATAAACAACAATTAAAAATCTAATATGAAATTTTATCATATTGGAATTTGGACTTCAGGTAGAACAATATTCTAACTAAATATAGAAAAGCAAAATATCTCAAAATTATGAGAAAAAAAGAAAAATATTGAAAAAAACAGTAATTCAAAAATTGGAATAATACAAGTATATGAAATATGTATTTTATATGAAATTTAAAATTTTTAGGAATATTTTTCAAAGGATATTTCTGTTAAAGTCGACTTTATTTTAAAGCAAAGGTTTTATTTTTACCGTGCGATACAAAATATTTAAAATAGAACTTTTAAAATACTGCCAAACATATACATTCAAAAATTTTGTTCATTTTTATTGAAAATCAAAACAAAACATTCAAAAATAAAAAAGAAATTTGTAAATAAATGTAAACAAAATTTGAAAACAATAAATAAATATAAAATAAAAATAAATTAAAACTTCAAATTTAAAACAGAAATTTAAGGTAAATTTTAAATATTTTGTATGGTAAGAAATTTAAAATAATAGTCGACTTTTGTGATTTAAAATCGACTTTTTCTTTTTTATAGTAAAGTTGATTAATTTTTACATATTTATT
Source organism: Leucophora obtusa (assembly GCA_949987735.1). Classification (NCBI taxonomy): domain Eukaryota; kingdom Metazoa; phylum Arthropoda; class Insecta; order Diptera; family Anthomyiidae; genus Leucophora; species Leucophora obtusa. The sequence continues at coordinate 1,498,515 of OX465297.1, forward strand.
TTTGATATTTTCATATTTTTCATTATTTTTTTCTTTAATTGTATTATTTTTTTAATTTTTATTATCATTTTTAGTTTTAGTAACAATATACTTTCACTTTATCGTAATTTTTCATTCGATGTTTGGTCTGAGGAAAATTGGGACTCCTATTCTTATACCCTTTTTCGTTTGGCAATAATAAATGTCTTAAAATGTTATGGATATATCTCGGATAAATATTGTTTTCAAATGGCCAAAAACTGTTAATTTTCGCTAACTTTTATTCCCGAAAAAAGATGTTTCCACAATATGGAAATTATTATTGCTGCAATAGCTGTTTCCTGCCAGGCGTTAGAACATGAAGTTCTTCTTCATATTACTATCTTTGCTGGGTAGTGTCAGCAGCATGTTTAAAACTGCCATTTTCAATTAATGAATGTTGACACATAATTATTTAGTTGCTACGGTGACAATATTTAATGTTTAGGTAAACATCAAAGCATATTTGTTTGAAAAAGACATAGTTTTTATAGTTCACTTCTTTGTTTTTTGTGTCCTACTGCCGCTTCTGCAGTGAATTCAATATCCATTAATTATTTTCGCATGTATTTTATAAAACAAAATTCTAAAAATTTAAAAAAAAAATTCAGTAGATATGGCGATTTATTGTTCTTCTTAAATTTTTCAAGTTATTTTAGTAGCTCTTAAAAAATTACAAAAAAAAACGTCTATCAAAATTTAAATATATTGATGATACTAAATTTTAGCCAGAGACATCAAAAACAAAAGTTTCATACAGTAAAAATCAAAATTTTTAATAATGAATGAGGGAATTTTTAGTTGATCTTTTATTCTGGTAAATAAATGGTTTTTAGTTTGACTCTAGATCATAAATTAATATCACTTTCTGTTTTAATTATTTTTCAAATTAAAGAAAGATGATACAATTTTCACAAGTAAATTACAAAGAATAAAAATTTGAAAGAATTCGATAAGGCCAGCAAGACAGAATACGTATTTTCGGCTTTCGCCACAAAGCCATCACAAATTCCAGCTTAAATATAAAACACTTTAAAAATGATGGTTTGAGTTATGAAGCCAAACTAAAAGTGTTATAATTTAGCGTCTTTAAATCATTACTTTTGTTTTAGTAACAAACGTGACGGTTTTTCTTTATTTAAAATAAAATCAGACCGCATGTGTGTTAGTGTACAACCAATATTTCTATGGCAATGAATATTTCTTCATCAACACTTTACTTGGCTTTATGTGTTTTAAATCCCAGCAAACAATTTGAAATAATTTAAATTCCCTACTGAAAAAAATTATATGACTTTTGATATTATATATAATTATATCCAAAAAATGAGAACATCGAATTGCATCAAATTAGATCGTATTATGATCATATTAGATCTAATTTGAGACAATTAGATCCAATTTGATGGAATAAGATATGGTTTGATACAATTTTATCCGGATTTTGTCCTCATCCAAATGCATCAAATATAATATAATCATATCCAACTAGATATAATGGTATATAATTCGATACATTTATACATAATTATAGGAGGCATATTTAACTATATATAGGCCTATATATAATTGGATATTGTAATATGTTGCACTATATATTGTGCAATATATAACAAGATATAGTTATATATTGCCTAAGGAAATCGTCAGGGGACGACGTTTTCAGAATTTTTGGAACTATTTGTTAAGTTAAATTACAAACTCAATGAGAATTTCTTGTTCTCGTCTAGGAGCGTTATTAAACATTTAAAATAACAAAGAAAAAACAAAAATAACAACAAAAAAATTTTTAACACAATTTGATTTGTCATCTTCCACTATACTACTCTGTTGTTTTGACAGATCTAGCAATGTAGTGACATTCATTCATGTATAAACAACAATAGAAAACAATGTTTTCATTCTCTTTAAGTAAAAATCGAATAGCATTTCTAGGGAAATCATTCAAAATAGAATTCATTATTTATAGCTCTACCCTCCATCTCTTTAAAATCTCCAATTCATTTTTATTTGATTGTGTGTGCTGGGGAATGCTGGGATATTCATTTACTTATACATTACTTTTTGTTATTGTTGTTGGTTTCAGTATTTATCATGAGTTCTTGATGTTCAATTCTCATCATGAATACAAATAGTTAAATTATTTAACTTTACACTCAAAACAATAAGTTATTACAAGCAATGAACAATGTAGGTTTCCTGGGCGCGCCGCCAGAATATTTTGCAACTCGAAAACAAGATAAAGTGCACAAATGCACTAAAAATTGGGTGAGAAACATACATAGCTGCTCAATATTATTTTTAAGGAGTAAAAACGGGCTGCAAATTTGTTCAGAACTTTTTTGTTTGAGAACTACCACTTCGGGCGAACTCCCTTGAAGAACATTAGTTGATTTAACGGAAAAGTTTTTTTTTGTATTTGAGCCTCAAAACAAAAATCTACAACAATTTACAGAATCGTCTGCAGAAAGCTGAATGCCACAAACAAATCAATAAAATTATTAGCGATATTTTAAATTTTCTTTAAAAAACTAAAGCTTAAATATTTGTTAAAACTGAATTAAATTAAAACATTTAAAGACTACTTACCACCTTATAATTTTGAGTGTATATTTAGAAGTAAAGTGTTGTTGATTGCATTCTGAAAAAGAAAGAAAAAAAAAACAAAATTAAATAATTTGTTTACTTTTACTAACAAAAGATCTGCTATGCGGCATATCATATTTTCATTTCTCAATTTTTAGAAAATTAAAACGTGTTGATTTTCATAAATAAAGGCTTGTCAGTGTGTGAGTAGGTACTCGTATTAAAATTTTGGGTTGCTGATTTAAAGGTTAAGGCTATTGTATAAATAGATGAAGAAAATGGTGGAAAATAAAACTTTTTATATAATTTTTTTCAGTTCATAATTGAAGTGGGTAAATATCATACATGGGATTAGTTAATTAAATGCACCAATTGAGTGAACTAATGAATTGATAATTATATTAGCAGTGTCACTAATCTAATTAATTGATAATATCAAACAATTTAAGGGGAAATTTTAATAGTTATACCCTACACCACTATGTGGTCAGGGTATTATAAGTTTGTGCTGATGTTTGTAACACCAAAAAATATTGGTCGTAGACCCACCTTATAGTATACCGATCGGTTCAGAATTTTTTTTATTTCGATTTAACGATGTCCGTCTGTCCGTCCGTCCGTCTGTCTGTCTGTCCATGCAATCTTGTACGCACTCTACAGGTCGCACCTATTAAGATATTTCGATGAAATTTGGTACATAGACCTATGTTGGCCCAAGGACGAACAAGTTTGATTTTTTTGAACATCGGTCCATGTTTAGACCTAGTGCCCATATAAGGGTCCTACCAAAATTATGCTGTTTATACGCTGCAGGTCGTAAATATTAAGATATTTTGATGAAATTTGGTACACAGACCTATATTGGCCCAATAACGCAGCCTATTGATTTTGGTGAACATCGGTCCATGTTTAGACCTAGTGCCCATATAAGGGTCCTACCAAAATTATACTTTTTATACGCTGCAGGTCGTAAATATTAAGATATTTTGATAAAATTTGGTATACAGACCTACATTGGCCCAGTAACACAGCCTATTGATTTTGGTGAACATCGGTCCATGTTTAGACCTAGTGCCCATATAAGGGTCCTACTAAAATTATATGGTTTATACGCTGCAGGTCGCAAATATTAAGATATTTTGATAAAATTTGGTACACAGACCTACGTTGGCCCAAGGACAAAGCCTATAGATTTTGGTGAACATCGGTCCATGTTTAGACCTAGTGCCCATATAAGGGTCCTACCAAAATTATATTGTTTATACGCTGCAGGTCGCAAATATTAAGATATTTTGATGAAATTTGGTACACAGACCTATATTGGCCCAATAACGCAGCCTATTGATTTTGGTGACATTAGTTGGCTTTTACCCAGACTGGTGTAGGGTATTCTATAGTCGGCATGCCCGACTTTAACCTTTTTACTCGTTTTTACTTGAAAATGTTATTCCAGCAAAAACTAGTAATATGGTTTTTTGTTTAACCAATGATAAAATTGAACTCATTTTTATGCGAATCATTATTAAATTAAATGAGTAGCAGTATAAAAGTAGTAAAAATTAGTTAAAAATAATATTGCATGAAAAACTGCTCAAATTAGCAGATTTTTTCCTAAATACTACATCTTTTGCAACTGTAATTCAGAAAATATCAATTGAAATTCAGAATTTCCATTTGAAATTCAGAAAATATCAATTGAAATTCAGAATTTCCATTTGAAATTCAGAAAAGATCAATTGAAATTCAGAATTTCCATTTGAAATTCAGAAAATATCATTTGAAATTCAGAAAATATCAATTGAAATTCAGAACATATCAATTGAAATTCAGAAATCGTCATTTGAAATTCAGAAAATATCAATTGAAATTCAGAACATATCAATTGAAATTCAGAAATCAATTGAAATTCAGATTTTCTATTTGAAATTCAGAAAATATCAATTGAAATTCAGAAAATATCATTTAAAATTCAGAAAATATCATTTGAAATTCAGAAAATATCATTTGAAATTCAGAAAATATCAATTCAAATTCACAAAATATCAATTGAAATTCAGAAAACATCATTTGAAATTCAGAAAATGTCAATTGAAATTCAGAAATTGTCATTTGAAATTCTGAAAATATCAATTAAAATTCAGAAAATATCATTTCAATTGATATGTTCTGAATTTCAATTGATATTTTCTAAATTTCAAATGATATTTTCTGGATTTTAATTGATATTTTCTGAATTTCAATTGATGTTTTCTGAATTTCAATTGATATTTTGTGAATTTCAATTGATATTTTCTGAATTTCAAATGATATTTTCTGAATTTCAAATGATATTTTCTGAATTTTAAATGATATTTTCTGAATTTCAATTGATATTTTCTGAATTTCAAATGGAAAATCTGAATTTCAATTGATGTTTTCTGAATTTCAAATGGAAATTCTGAATTTCAATTGATGTTTTCTGAATTTCAAATTGAAATTCTGAATTTCAATTGATATTTTCTGAATTTCAATTGTTATTTTCTGAATTACAATTGCAAAAGGTGTAGTGAGATAAGAACAGCAAAAATAAAACTGTCAACTTTTTTAAATAACTTTAACTTTTCATGATATTCGGACATTTAAATTTCTGAATTTCAATTGATGTTTTCTGAATTTCAAATGGAAATTCTGAATTTCAATTGATGTTTTCTGAATTTCAAATGGAAATTCTGAATTTCAATTGATATTTTCTGAATTTCAATTGTTATTTTCTGAATTACAATTGCAAAAGGTGTAGTGAGATAAGAACAGTAAAAATAAAACTGTCAACTTTTTTACATAACTTTAACTTTTCATGATATTCGGACATTTAGATGATCAAAATGCATGAAAAGCCACAAAAATGAGAATTTACTTACTAACTTCAAATAGATATATCTCGATTCATAGATCTGACCCAGCGAAACGCTGAGACACGTATAAATTTTTTTGACTGCTTTAACTTTTCCCGGTAAGCAGAACCCCCGCCAATTTCGGCTGTCGCACAGTGTAATAGTTCTAAAATCCGCGGTTAGAATTTTACTCTAATGAAAGAACAATTTCATCTGCTTTACGCTATCTTGTATAGTTTTCGAGAAATCGAAAACGGATTGGATTACAGCAGATTTTGTGAATTAAATTTTTTTTTAAGTAGGTTTGAGGTTAAAAAGAAAAAACATTTTTTTAAAGTTATAGACATTATTAATTTGCAAATCAGACTAGATCTAGTTTCTGCCTTTTTTTATGGACAGGCTTCATCAGTGATTTTCCATTAAATTATATTATTGTTTATATTTTATTGTCAGATTGTCTCGATATGATAATTTATTCACAGAAGTGATCAAACAGACATACAAACATTCTACTTTAGATTTTTTGTTTATCTTCTTATTTTCTCTTTGTTTTTATCTCCTCTTTTTTTAATTCCTCTAAAACTGTAAGCTGTAAACAAGTTTGTATTAACATGAGTTAGCTAATGATTACGAAATTTCAATGGCAATAAAAAAATGCCAAGTATGGCAAACAAAAAAAAAGTTTAACAAAAAGGCTTGAACAAAGAGTTGTTTGTAAAATATTTGTGTCAATGAACCATAAGTTAGTTGTGTAAAATGGATCGATTTTTAACTGAAATCTATTAAAACCTCAAAAAAAAAACTTTAATCTCTTTGTGGTTAAACGTTAAAACCAATAAGTTTTTTTCTTTCCTTTTTCTTTGTATCAGAGCTATTATATTGTTAGTTTAAATTAAACCCTTCACTTTCAGTAATGCACGAATTAAAGTTAACTTTGATATATATTTTTATGGGTCACTAGCGGAATTAGAAATGTATAGCTATCAAAAGGTTAACGGGTAGTTTTAGTCAATTTACTAAGTCCGCCATGACATATTTTTGTTTAAATTTGGGCACTGAAATGTTTACGAATATCCCTTAAAATCACTTCAAAAGTCGATTTTTGTGTTGAACATTTAAGTCGTATATGTCAACCTTATTGACACCAACCGACAACTAGATTATTTATATGCCCATTTACGTCGCGTTTATACTACCCTGGTACCCTGGCTATAAGTTTGTTTTATTTTATTTGTATCTTTTAAGTTTTATTTGTCTTGAAACAAAAGTTTTTAAGTATTATTTTTTATAACTTGCCTATTATTTCTTCTTTTTTTAACAGATAATCCCATTAAAGTCATTATACTTTGTGAATTGCAATTAAACCTTCATATCGTCAATATGCTGCATGAACGCGTTTATCTCTTTGGCAACAGCTGTTAAGGAAAAATGTGTATGATAAGTAAGTATGTATATTTTATTTTTAAACACTCTCTTCAAAGGGCTAATGATATTAACAATGAATCCAAAGAAGAAGAAAAATGAGAAATATGAACAGTCAAGTAGAAGTAAATTAATTAAAACACAAATTTTTTCAATTAAGTTTGAGAAATGATGTTCATACGAGTATAAATAAAATAAAATAAATTATATTCAATTAATTCATTTTTTTGTTTCACATTCTGTACAAAAATTATATTAAGCACAAACGAAAAAATTGTTCTATGTAACTAACTCTATATTAATTTTAGTTAATAAGAAACATTTTAACACACGTATATATCCCAGCAAAATAAATGGAACAACTTCTAAATGAATCACTTCTTTCACTACATCACCAAGAAGTTCTAGTTTATAATGGTTTTTTCAACAACACCCAACGCTGCAATAAATATATGCTAGTTAGGTGTTCTTCTTCATGAGTGATAAGAAGTAAATATTTTGTATGGGGCATATAAATTTAAATCCTAGCAGGCCAAAAACAATTTTTTTGAATTTTTTGTACATTTCTTTTTATTGTTTTTATTGGATTTTTTTTTTAATTTTCTTCATTAATTAGTTTTTGAAACGATTTAAAAACCATTTTGTTGATATGAAATTTTATGAAAATATCAAAATTTTCAACAAAAATTCTTTTAAAAAACTTTTTTTTCTATTTGTTGTAAAGTAAATTGTGAATTCTATTTGAAATTTAAAACTGAACAAAAATAATACTCATTGCAACAATCTTCAGATCAACTAAAAACCTACGGTAAAATACTAGAATTATGAAGTTTTTTTAAAGCTCGGTTAACGGTTAAATATTTCTTAAGTAAAAAATTTTTAAATAAAAATTTTAATAAAAAATTTTTAAATAAAAATTTTTTATTAAGAAATATTTAAATAAAATAAAAGTCGATCTTAATTCTCAATTTTCGAATAAAAATTCTTTCTTAAGAAATATTTAAGAAATCGATCATAGTTCTGGCCCTTAGAAGCACTGTTGCCAGGTTTGACGATTTATCGTCATTTTGACGATTTTTACTATCAAAAATAGGCAAGTGACGATTTGACGATTTTTTCCTTTAAAATTACGAGTTTTTTTGTTTCAATCTCTAATTCAAGTTTTTAGTTTTTAAAATTAAATTATTAAATTATACTACATTTAAACCTGAGAAAAAAACTACCTACCTAAACTGCTGCAAAATCAGAAAGTTTTTTTCTTCTATACGATTTTAAAAAAATATTTCAGAATTTGAGATAAAAAGTATTGAAATTGAAAGTCTAATTAAAATTATATTTACAAAAAAATAAAAAAAATGCGTTCAAGTGCATCATAATTTTTTATTTATTGCAAAAATATCAATTTTGCTTTAGGATACCTATTTTAAAATGACAAAGCTTTGAGGAAAAATAACAAAAAATCTGATAACGGATCTTAATTTTTAATGTGGGAAAGAATGCCTGTAAAATACATATGGCTTAAATATTTTGAAGTCTGAAATTTTGTGACTTCTTGTTTTTTTTTAGAGCAACTAATTTCGGTGTTTATAAATGTTTTATTAAATATGTTTAATCGAATAAGCGCGAAATGATTAAAAAAAGGATAATTTTTACATTATTTATTAAGTTTTGGGGTTTCTTATAACCAGAGCTTTGAAGAATTCATTCCTTAATTCAATTTTTCAATTCTAAGTTAAAAATTTGATGAATTAATTCACAAGCACCATATATTGAATGGAATTAATTTGAATTCAGTGAACGTATTTTTTTTTAATTCACTGAATGAAAAGGAAATTGACTGAATTCAGTGGTGAATTAATTCAGTAAGGAATTAATTCACTTTTTTCCGTTCGATTTATAAAACTGAACGCGTTCTCCAGTGAATTAATTCATTTGCTTTAATAAAAAGAACCATCCATGGCAATTGAATTAATTCTTTGAATTTGTTGTTTGCTGTACGCGTTCAGTTGAACGAATTCAGTGAATTACCTAAAAAAAGGAATTCACTTAATTCTAGAGAAAATTTAATTCGATTGGTAGTAAATTCATTCAAAGAGGAATTATTTCTTCAAAACTCTGCTTATAACACAAACAGATTTTATTTTGACGATTTAAAACAAGTTTTTGACAATTTTTTAAAACGCTATGACGATTTTGAAGATATTTTTAAAAATTTTCGATGATTTTTTTTCAAAATAAACCTGGCAACACTGCTAAGAAGTTTAATTTTGAGTTTTACAAAGTATTTTCAAAAAGCTTACAAACGATATCGCATGCGTGCTCACAATTACATTTCGCTTTACGTTTACATTAATGTTTAGTGGGTTATGTCTGGTACATGTATATAAATTTATTTGCGTATTCATGTAGTTTTAGTCAATAACAATCATGTACCAAAATGTCCAATTAAAAAGCTCTCTCGGGCACTAAAAACATAACGGTGGCATTTTGTAAATGCACAAATACATTTATACTCGTAGCAACACAAATTTGCACACACACACGCACAAAAAACATCAACACATTTTTGTAGCTAGACAATAATCTCGTTATAATATTTGCGATAATATGTTATAACAGATTATATCGATTTAAGTTAGTATTGAATTTTATGATTAACATGGTGCAAGTTGAAAAATCTAAAAAGCGGAGCATTGCCATATGTAACACCAAGTACACAGAGAGAATTTTACTGGACGAGTTTTAATGAAATTTTTCATTAAACTAATGAAGTTTTCTTCACAAAGTAAATGAAAAATTGAATGAACATGGTGAAAAAGCTTCATATATTTTATGAATCTAGTTTCAATGAAACTTTTTCAATGTGTGGATGAAAGTTTTAATAAATGAAATGAAATTTTTTGCAACATTTTATGAAAAATTCCATTAATTCAATGAAAAGTTTCAATGGACGAGTTCCAGTGCAACTTCGCAATTCTTATGTAAAAATTCATTAATATCATGCAGATAATTCTCTCAGTGTATAATTTTATATGATCATATAAAAATATATTTAGTTATATAAAATTTTTCGGATCTAACAATATATTTTTATATATAATTACATTATTCTATATATGATTTGATCCCGAAAATGGTGAATCTGGTTAATAAATTATATATAATTTAATATCTTTTGATATCTCTATATATAAAAGAATAACGTGACTGACTGACTGACTGACTGACTCAACATCGCCCAGCCCAAACTGCTGAAGCTAGGAAGTTGAAATTTAGTATGTAGGTTCCTCTTTCGGCGTAGACGTCCGATAAGACGGGATTTTTGGAAATTCCTACCGGAACGGGCAAAAAGGGGAAAAGTCTCCCCCTTGGCGGCCTACCAAAACCCCTTTGGCTAGAAAGCTGAAATTTAAGATATGTGTTCCTTGGAGTATGGGCTAACTTTTCTGGAAAGTACTTTCTGGAATTTTGGACAGGGACGTTGTAAAAATGGGGGTTAAAAAGGGGAAAAAGTCCGCCTTGACGGCCTGCCCAAACCGCTGGAGGTAGGAAGTTGAAATTTGGTATAAAGGTTCCTCCACTATCGTAGACATCCACCAAGACGGGAGTTTTGGAAATTTTTACAGGGACGGGCAAAAAGGGGAAAAAGTCTCCCCCTTGACGGCCTGCTCAAACTGCTGGAGCTATGAAGTTGAAATTTGGTATGTAGGTTCCTCGACCGGTGTAGACGTCCGTTGAGACGGCATTTTTGGAAATTCTTATCGGGAGGGGCAAAAAGGGGACAAAAAAAGTACCTTTTTCCAAAAAAGTACCTTTTCCCAAAAAAAGTACCTTTTCCCAAAAAAATTACCTTTTTCCCAAAAAAGTACCTTTTTCCAAAAAAAGTACCTTTTTCCAAAAAAAGTACCTTTTTCCAAAAAAAGTACCTTTTTCCAAAAAAAAGTACCTTTTTCCAAAAAAAGTACCTTTTTCCAAAAAAAAGTACCTTTTTCCAAAAAAAGTACCTTTTTTCAAAAAAAGTACCTTTTTCAAAAAAAAGTACCTTTTTCCAAAAAAAGTACCTTTTTCCAAAAAAAGTACCTTTTTCCAAAAAAAGTACCTTTTTCCAAAAAAAGTACCTTTTTTCAAAAAAAGTACCATTTTCCAAAAAAAGTACCTTTTTCCAAAAAAAGTACCTTTTTCCAAAAAAAGTACCTATTTCCAAAAAAAGTACCTTTTTCAAAAAAAAGTACCTTTTTCCAAAAAAAGTACCTTTTTCCAAAAAAAGTACCTTTTTCCAAAAAAAGTACCTTTTTCCAAAAAAAAGTACCTTTTTCCAAAAACAAGTACCTTTTTCCAAAAAAAGTACCTTTTTCCAAAAAAAGTACCTTTTTCCAAAAAAAGTACCTATTTCCAAAAAAAAGTACCTTTTTCCAAAAAAAGTACCTTTTTCCAAAAAAAATTCCTTTTTCCAAAAAAAATTCCTTTTTCCAAAAAAAGTACCTTTTTCCAAAAAAAGTAACTTTTTAAAAAAAAAGTACCTTTTTCCAAAAAAAAGTACCTTTTTCCAAAAAAAGTACCTTTTCCCGAAAAAAGTACCTTTTCCCGAAAAAAGTACCTTTTCCCGAAAAAAGTACCTTTTTCCAAAAAAAGTACCTTTTTCCAAAAAAAGTACCTTTTTCCAAAAAAAGTAGCTTTTTCCAAAAAAAAATTCCTTTTTCCAAAAAAGTACCTTTTTCCAAAAAAAGTACATTTTTCCAAAAAAAAGTACCTTTTTCCAAAAAATGTACCTTTTTCTAAAAAAATTAACCTTTTCCAAAAAAAAAGTACCTTTTCCCAAAAAAAAGCACCTTTTCCCAAAAAACATATATTTTTCCAAAAAAAAATACCTTTTTCAAAAAAAAGTACCTTTTCCAAGAAAAAGTACCTTTTCCCAAAAAAAGTACCTTTTTCTAAAAAAATTTTCCTTTTCCCAAAAAACATAAATTTTTTCAAAAAAATACCTTTCTCAAAAAAAGTACCTTTTCTAAAAAAAAATACCTTTTCCCAAAAAAAAGTACCTTTTTCTAAAAAAATTTTCCTTTTCCAAAAGAAGTACCTTTTCCAAAAAAAGTACCTTTTTCCAAAAAACATACATTTTTCCAAAAAAAACACCTTATTAAAAAAAATACCTTTTCCAAAAAAAGTGCAAATAAAGTACTTTGTAAAAACAAAGTATCTTTTTCCAAAAAATTTCGTTTTTCCAAAAAGTACCATTTAAAATAATATATAATTTCAAAAAAAACTACTTTTTTCCCTCCCCCACGGATATCTCTACTAAAACAAGGTTTCTTGATATTCGGCATAGACGTGCGCTAAGACGGGATTTTTGGAAATTCCAACCGGAACGGGCAAAAAGGGGAAAAGTCTCCCCATAAACAGTCTCACAAATTGGAAAAGTGCCTGCCCAAACCACTGGAGGTAAGAAGTTGAAATTTGGTATAAAGGTTCCTCCACTGTAGTAGACATCGACTAAGTTTGTATTTTTGGAATTCCCTACAGGATATCCCAAAAGGAAACTCGGGATGTGAGTTCCTCCTTCTGTGTAGGCGTCCGCTTAGACGGAATTTTTGAAATTCCTATCGGGAGAGGAAATAAGATAAAAGTCTCTTCCTGACGGCTTGCCCAATCCCTTTTGGCCAACCTAAAATTTTAAATATGTATTCCTTGGAGTAGGACTAACTCACCGGCAACGTAATTTTTCTATTTTGGAACAGCAACATAGTAAAAATGGTGGTTGAAAGGGAAAAATGTCCCCAATAACGGCCTGTCCAAACCGCTTAGGCAATGCAGTTGAAATTTGCTATGAATGTTCCTCATCCATCGCAGATAGCCGCGAAGACGGAATTTTTGTAAATTCCTAAAGGGAGGGGCAAAAAGAAGAAAAGCCTCACCTTGGGGGCCGGTAAAAACCCCTTCGGCTAGAAACCTGAAGATTAAAATGTGGGTCCCTGGAGTAAGGGCTAACTTATTAGAAAGATACTTTTTTGAATTTTGGACAGGGTCGTTATAAAATGGGGGCTCAAAAAGGGAAAGTTGCCCCTTAACGACCTGTCCAAACTGCTGGAACTAGGAAGCTGAAATTCGGTACTTGGTTCCTCTTCCAGCCTAATTCCAACCGGGAGGGACAAAAAAGAAAAAGTGTCCCCCTTGACAGCCTGCTCAAACTGCTGGAACTAGGAAGCTGGAATTCCCTGTCGATGGATTTTCGGAAATGCCGCTTAAAGGCCTGCCCAAACCGCTGGAGGTAGAAAGTTGAAATTTGGTATTAAAGTTCCTCCTCTATTGTAGACATCCGCTAAGATGAGATTTTTGGAAATTTCTACAGGTAGGGTCAAAAACAGGAAAAGTCTCCCCCTTAACGGCCTGGCCAAACTGCTGGAACAAGGGAGCTTAAATTCGGTATTTGGGTTCCTTCTCCAACGTTGACGTCCCCTAAGATGGTATTTTTGGAAATTCATACCGGGAGGGGTAAAAAGGGAAAAAACTTCCCCCTTGACGGCCTGGCCAAACTGCTGGATATAGAGACCTAAAATTATGTATGTAGTAGGTTCCTCCTCCAACGCAGACGTCCTCTAAGACGGAATTTTTGGAAATTCCTACCGGGAGGGGTAAAAACGGAATAATTCTCCCCCTTGATGGCCTAACCGAACCCTTCGGCTAGAAACCTGTAATATATAATATGTTTTCCTTGGAGTATGGGCTAACTTATCGACAAGGCATTTCTAGGACTTTGGACAGGAACGTGGTAAAAATGGTGGTTCGAAAGGGGAAAATTGCCCCCCCCCCCTTAACGTCTGCGTCTTTAGCTAGAAACCTAAAACTTAAAGAACAAGTGTATATGAAACACTAAAATTAAGAAACTAAATAGGAAACGAGTGGAATTGAAACACTACACAAGTGGAATGAAATGGATATAAACGTTGAACGAGTGGAATTGAAATTATAGACAATGCAAATGGATTGGAAGAGGGAATTACCTGTTCAAACACTATCCACGGAATATGAAACTTATGTAGCATTGAAACATACTCTGCAAAAAGTTAAACAAATTTTCTAAAAGAGAAAAAACCTTAGAAAAGGAATGGAATTTATATATTCCGATATTTAAACTTCATGTAACGAAGCACCGGTGGAAGAAACCGACGCAGTAAATTTTCCAACTGAATTTGTGAATTTACTTGAATTGCCAGGTCTACCTTTACATAAACTGGAATTAAAAAAAAAAACTTTAAGGCACGCTAACAACCCTGCTTTACGTTATTTATTTTCATTCAAAACACAAATGAACAAAACTACTTACGGGTCTATCTACCTAAGTTCGCACTTTACCAAATTATCTTAACATACACACGTATATTGCAATTTATTATGGATTCATCCACTTTCATGAGAAAAAGTGATCAAATATTTATTTTAAACCCATTGTTGTGCAGAATTATTTATTTGTGGTGGCTGGGTGAAGGCTTTAAATAAAAAAACGAATTTAATAAAAATTGTGGGGGGCACGCTAACAACGTAGCGGGCTGCGCCCGCTAGTAATTATATAAAAATATACATTTTGCAATACTCAACGAGATATAATTGTATAAAATCATAAATGATTATATAAAAATCTCTTAGTTTTAGAGATATGGGCTATTTAAAAAAATCTGGTGGGTAAAAAAATAGCGCCATTTTTAAAACTTCATATACATTGGGGTAATAATAGAAATATGAAAATATCATATTTTAACAATAAATTGTGTAAAATTTAACGAATGGGTTCTTAAAAATTAGTTATAAATAACTTTGAAAATTAACACTTAAAATTAGTTAAATTATTGAGACTTTTAATATTTTGTTAAATGAAGATAACTAACATTTTTGTTTAAATCAGTTTTTCAACTAAAAATTTGTTAAAAATTAGTCAAGTCGATGTGAAACCCGTTTGACAGATTTTTTTTATTGGTGTATTATTTTAAGTGTAGTTCTGAACACTATAATTTTTGACGTAGGCAGTTATAACTTGTTGACATAGAATATAAAAGTTTTTACACATTTTTTTTTATGTAACACTTTACATGGTTGGCAATTGTTGGCTTGTTTTTTTTTTTTTTTTGTTTCCATTATGCCAACATATTTCGTCTAAGGACATCCATCCAAATATTGTGTACCACATCAATGTCAAATACTGAGGTTCGTTAGTATATTTGCCAAATGTATGTATGTATGTATGTTTGTATGTGGGCAAGCAAAAGTGTTCCATGTCCAACGCACTCAACATCTATATCGATTGTTAATAAATAACAACAACAACAACAGAATTGTTACAAAAATTCGTTGCAAAAGAAGAAACGAAATCAATTTATTTGTATCAATTAAAACTTGCCTGTTGTTCTTTAACAATTAAATATTTTCCAAAACATACGAGATCACACACTATCTAGAGATCACATTCTATCCAATTTGCCACTCTTTTTGATAAGCTTTTTCCAAAGACTTCAAAGGATTGCGACATTCACATAATTCAGCGTAAAATGCCAGTTTCATATGCAGTATGGTATCAATGAAATAACGTTGAAATTTGTTTGAACTCAATTTATGTGCACCCATGGCATAATATAGGGTTTTATAGCCCTCAAATTTATAGGTCACATTGACAGGATAGTCCTTTGGCAAGAGTTTACTAATGTGTATGTGAAAATAAACCTTGGCTATAGCCAAGGGGTTTGGACAGTTGGGAGTCGGCTTGGAGAAATGTGCTTCGACAGAATATCGCTCACCAAATGGTTGTATGTTTGCTGTTTGACCTAAAGCTATAACAACAAATTTTGTAGCTGGTGTTAGATCCCAAGTTTGTATAAATTCATTTATTTGTCGCACTAAACGTGGAAATTCAAAATCTTCTATTTTCGACCAGGGTACCAAACTTTTGGATTCGTCATCTTCTTCGCTGCTTGTAGAACAGCTGGGAACAGCAAATATTATACTTTTACAACTGCTATGTCTACTTATGTTGCCACTAGCAACAAAACGTACACCTTCATATATTGCAGTAATACTA
This sequence comes from Leucophora obtusa, assembly GCA_949987735.1. NCBI lineage: Eukaryota > Metazoa > Arthropoda > Insecta > Diptera > Anthomyiidae > Leucophora > Leucophora obtusa. Next base: position 1,514,475 of record OX465297.1, read on the forward strand.
CATTTTTGTTGTTCGTCATACACTTTAACTTCTCCACTACGTCTTAGCTTCCATCCATTAGGATTTTTGTATAAGAATTCTGCTTTGGTATCGGCATTTATTAAACTAGCAGCCTTCTGCATTATATCTTCTATATCTGTTCGCAGTGCAGCGTTATCGATAATTAGAGCAAAAGGTTTTTCTTTTTCTGCTGAATATTTTACAAGATCCAAAGGACCCAATGCAGAATCCATTTAAATATTTAAAGAAATAAATTGAAGTTTTTGTTTTGTTTTTTGTTTTGTTATAGGTCACCCAAATGACATAAATATGTGATAGGGGAGACGGAAACAAAAGTAAGCATACACTAATAGAAAAAATTCCGTAAAAAATTTAGTTAAAACTACTAAAAATTAGTTAAAAATGATGCTGCAGAAAAAAACTGATAAATTAGCAGATTATATTTGCCATATATTAGTAATATAGGAACAGCAAAAATAAAACTGTTAAATGTACAGAATTTTAGTTATATTTGAGTTAAATTTTCCTAAATGGAAAATAGCAAATTAACCTGCTAAAATCAGCAAAAAAAATTTGCTAAATAATTAGTAGCCCAAAAAATCAAAAAAAAAACGTAAAATTTTCGAAGTTTTTTTAAATGCAAATAAAAATCGAGACTTTTGAAAACAGCAGTTTACAATTTTTTAACAAATATTTCTGCTGATTTTAGCAGTATATACTGCTATTTGCATTCAACTAAATTTAGCTTAAAAATAGCAAAAATTTTGTTGTTATAACAGTTTATTTTTGCTATTTTTAGTCTACTAATATTTAGCAAAATTTTCTACAGATTTTACAGTACAAATTTGTTATTTTCAATTAAATAAAAGCTAGCTTAACTATAACTAAAATTCTGTAAATTTAACAGTTTAATTTTTGCTGTTCTTATTTTACTAGTACTTAGAAAAAAATCTGCTAATTTTAACAGTTTTTTCTGCAGCATCATTTTTAGCTAATTTTTCAGCTATTTTTACAGATTTATTTCTGTAAGATGATTGCATAAACTTCTAAAAGGTACCCAGTCAGAAAAATACAAACGGGAAAGCGGTGGCAAAGCACTTTAACAGGTGGTACAAGTATTGGCAAAAAGTGCTTTCCCATTCCCAAAATGATAACATCATTAGACAAAAGGACCGTCTGTTCAAAAAGCGCCGGAAAAGCACTGGAGGAACAAAATTTTTAAACGTTGGCAAAACGCTGGCAAAACCAATAAATAGGTGGTCTGGAAATATATTTTCTGAAATAAAATTTAAAAGAAGTTCATATGTATTTTTTTGGTCCTGCCGTGATTTGAACCCAGGCCGTCAGATTGGCAGACGATTGCTCTACACACTGAGCTAACGACACATATAAATAATACTTGGTGGCTAAACACATAAATGAGTGATAATAGCTGGAAAACTACTGGCTGCGCCAAAATGCTAGTACTGGCAAACAATTTTTTGTAACTAGTATGCCAGTGTTGGGAGGGCAAAAAAAAGATGGTCTTGAAGGAGTTTTCCCACAAACAAAAAAATTGATTTTAAATTAAAAAAAATCTAAAAAAATTTTTAATTAAAAAAATTTTTTCCTTGCAACCGGATTTGAACCCGGAACCTTCTGACTACAAACATTTTTTAACGAAGCGTCTGCATTTTTATAAAATCATTGGTCTACGTGAATTGATTTTTGTACGCCTGGTAGCATTCGCTAGGTAGCACTTGATAAACACTGGTTGCAAACCTTGGCATATCACTCTAAGACAATTCTTTGCCAGTGGTTTTTTTATAAAACACCGAAATTTTTATAAAACAAATACTGGTAAAACGCTTTTTGCAAACGCTGGCAAAGCGTCCCAAATGAGTGTTCTGCCAGTCATTTATTTTTAACACCGTGGTTACCCAGTGATATGCCTGATTTTTTGTACCACTGGCGATTTCTGACTGGGTAGTCACATTGATAGGGCCTTGAGGAGCTGGAAAATTCGACTGTCTTGCAATTCGAAGTAGCCTAATGTATAGTCGTACGATTGTCAAATTCACATATATTAATCCTTGTTAAGTTTCAGCATACATAGGCAATATTAATGTCCATTACCACCTTACAGGCAAAAAAAAAGTGCGCCGTACACCCTCCAATATGAAGTATGTATTTTTGCAAGGAGGTTTCAAAAACATTTTTTTTATTGCCGAACGTAGCGGTCGCCATTTTACATTTTTCGTTATATCTTTGGCATTTACAGTCGGATCTTAAAGTATGATACATCGATGTTTTTCTCTCGAGGAGACCAGTGTTTTGCTCTAAGGGCCATTGACCTCAATTATGCCGTTCTAGTAGTTACCCACCAGATCTCATTTGCTACCACTCTAATGTACCACACAAATGTACCACCCTAATGTCAGAAAATTAAAGCTTGCAAAAAATCAATAAACTTTTGCTAAGGAAATTTTTCGATAAACCCAGTAGAATTTTTTTTATATATTGGTTGCCGAACGTAGGGGTCGCCTTTTTAAAATTTTTTTCATTGGATTTTTCCTTTATAGCAAAACACTGGTCTCCTGGAGGCAAAAAATAGATATATCACAATTTAAAATCCATCTTTAAATGCCGAAGCTATAACGAAAAATTGAAAAAGGTGACCCCTACGTTCAACAAAAAAAAAATTTTTTTTTTGAAATTGCCTTACAAAAATACTTCATATTGGAGGGTGTACGGCGAACTTTTTTTTTTGAGGTACGGTCTAATGTCCATATTCATATTTCAACTTCATATTTTTCAGAGTAATTTACAGCCATTGAAAAGAACCTGATGAAGAAAATGATTATTCCCATTTTTTAAGTTTTTCAAATATGTGAAGGTGCTATTATTTTCCTTTCATTAAGCCCTTTTCAATAAGCTTTCCAGTAATATATGACATAATATGAATACAATGTATTTTTAAATAAAAAAAAATTAAATTAAAAGTTAATCACATTTTTACTTGCACCTCTTTAAAAAAGTAAACAATAATGTTATATGTATTTATCACATTGTTATTGTTAGAATTTTATATTAACATTGCATAGTGTAATTTATAATCTTTATAGCAAAGATTTTTATTGATTAAAGATATGAGAAATTATTTATTTCAAATTCTATTAATTTTTGATCTAATTTTATAATCTTCTTATGATTTAATTCGCGACTTATAAACCAAGGCAAACATTTTTTTTTTTTTTTTTGATAAATTCATTTGTGAAAATTGAAACACTTTGATATCGTGAAAAGAATCAAGCAAAAGCCAAATTGAGTTTTTGACTAAAATATTGATTGAAAAAAGCAGAAAAGAATTTAATCCACAAAATGATTTTTGCGAATCGAGTCGTTAAAAATTGAATCACGTTTAGAAATCGAATTAAGGAATTATGTTCTGATTGAATTAGGCAGAATCTTTCATAATATTAATTACTGCATGTTAAATGAACTAATGAAAAAGAAATAATCAAGGCAGGTTAATGTACTTTTTGTAAAATATTTATTTTTAGTTGTTTTTTTTGTCGTTTGTTTTTATTTTACATTTATTTGCTTATTGAAACAATTTTAAACATACGGTGTATAACACCCCTCATTTGTTGTACCATAAAGTTATTGAAAATTCACACCCACACCTGTATGCATGCCTGTACTACATACTTACACACACACAAACATATCATACATTTACGTTATATCCACTGATATTCATTTATTGTAAAATAACAATTATTTTTGTTGTTGTTGTCGTTATTTTAAAAGTAATAATACCCTTAACAAATAACAATGACTGTAGTTGGTTGTTGCTGGTGCGTGCCGTACAATACACTAACATTTTCGAACACACACATACTACATACTCGTGTGATTGTGTTGTTCAACTATAGTAGTACTCTATACATCCAATAAAAAACAAGAAATAAGTTTCTACTGAAACAAAAAAAAATTAAATTAAATAAACGAGCACAACAATTTTCTTGTATGAAGCACATTTTGGTAATAAAAACTCTTGTTTCGAAAGAAAATAGCAAAAAAATTTAAGCATATTTAACAAAATGGTTTACCTTTTTGTTTTTTGTTTGAAAGAAAAAAAAAAACACACCCACCAATCTCATGACAATTGTTTACCAAATTCACCTGTGAAAAAATTTTACGTTTTTCCATCATGGAAAAGAACAGCGGGATATTGTGGTAAACGCATCTGATAGTAATCAACAAAATTGTAAAAAAAATTCCAGTTATTTTGCGATTTAAACATACATATGTATATACATACATACATATAAGAATTTGGCTTTCTTATATGTATTATATATTCCCTCAATGTACCGTATTACAGATGACAGAAATCTAAAACTGATTTTCTTAACAACTCATATAAATACCTTTGTTTAAACTCTTATAAACCTGTTATAAGTAGATCCTAGATAATGCCAAAAATTTTCTGGTTCCCCTATTATATTTATTTTGTTATTGTATTTTTTTATTATACCATTACTGATTAAATTTTTGAACAACAGAAAAAACTCTTGTCCGTGTAGTTGTATGCGTTATTAAATGTTGTTGTGGTTATTTTGTTGTTGTTTTTCTGTGTGTTGTTAACTTTTCTATGAAGGCGTATTTAATCTTAGCTGTGATTAAAAATGTTTTATATATTTTTTGCTTCTTGTGTGTTGTTAAAGAATGTGATAATTTTTTTGGTCATCGTTCAGCTATTGTGAACATAAGTCAACGTCAAAGTAAGGTTTTTGAAAGTAAACACCATTCTCCTAATACACATGTACGTTTAAACTCCCTTTAAGAAACAAAGGCCACGTGTATGTATGTTAGGGTTGGATATATAAAAGACCACCTTAAAATAAGTTTACTTTTAGGCATGGATGGTAACCGAAACGATGCGGCTATCGGTAAGGGTAACACTATTTTAGATTGTTTCGGTGACAGTATTTTACGGTTGAAGGGATTTCTGTAATTTTGTAACGGTATTTTAAGGACAACGGCATTTCTGTTATTTCGATAACGGTATTTTAAGGGTAACGGTAATTAATTATTTCGATGCATAACGCAAATTTTTTTTACAGAAAGCGAATGAAAATAAAAACAAAAGAACTTTTCAACTTAACAATGTTTTTAAAATCGATTGTCAACCACACAAATTATGTAACCGATGCCAATAGAACCTATTCCATGGAACTAGTTCTTGAACCCATTCCACGGAACCTAAATGTAAGGTATAACTGATGTGGAAAAGTAGCTATTCTACAACTGATTCTTTGGAACAGAAAATTTTGCTGGGAATAACCAAAAGACAAGAATTAAAAATAACGGTATTTTAAGGGCACTGATATTTTATTTATTTCAGTATCAATTTTTTAAGGAAAACGGTATTTCAGTTATTTTTAAGGCTAACGGTATTTCAGTTATTTTGGTAACGGTATTTAAAGCGATAATGGTAGTCAGTTGAACGGGTTTCTAATTGTTAACAGTATTTTAGCGGTATTGTCTGCCAACCCTGCTTTTAGGATTTGAAAAAGTTGAGTTATTTTAATGGCACATCAATGTTGTTTTTTACTAATATTAACTAATATTTGTAAAGCATAAATCCGTCCGCATCAACCACTTTTCGTAATAGCCGTCAAAGTTATGGAGGCTAAAAGTTTAAATTAGAAAATATCCCAAAATTTTATTCTTTGCTATAACACAAAAATAAGACCATGTATGCAACCTACAATGAGATTTAAAATCTAAAAATAATTATGCAAGATATATTGTACGAATATGGATAAAATCGCAAGTTAAAAAATTTCTTTTCCTTTCTCCAAAAATTTAAAAAAAGCTAAGTATAAATTCTGTTATTTTTTTTTAATTTTTGCTTGATTCTCTAAATAATTGCCAATGCTTAGCAAATTAATTAATTTACCTTTGTCGGTAAATTAATTACGAAGGCTAAATTTTCATTAATCTTCCACTCATAGAAATAAATCTGTAAAAAGTAGCAGAAAAAGTTACTAAAAATTAGTTGAAAATGATGCTGCAGAAAAAAATTGCTGGAATTAGCATATTTTATTTTGCTAAATACCAGTAAAATAAGAACAGCAAAATCCACACTGCTAAATTTACACAATTTTAGTTATATTAACTTAAGTTAACTTTTAGTTAATTGAAAATAACAAATTTTACTCTAGAATCTGCAGAAAAATTTGCTGAATATTAGTAGACTAAAAATAGCAAAAATAAACTATTATATCTACAAAATGTTTTGCTATTTTTAAGCTAAATTTAGCTGAATGCAAACAGCAGTCTATCCTGCTACAATCATTAGAAATATTTGCTAAAAAAATTGTAAACTGCTGTTTTCGAAAGGCTCGATTTTTATTTTTATTTAAAAAAAAAATCGAAAAAAACTTCGGAAATTTTAAATTTTTTTGTGATTTTTTAGGCTCTAATTATTTATAAAATTTTTTTCCTGATTTTAGCAGGTTAATTTGAATTTTTCTATTAACAAAAATTTAACTCAAATATAACTAAAATTCTGTAAATTTAACAGTTTTGTATTTGCTGTTTTTATTTTATTAGTATTTAGCAACAAAAAAATCTGCTAATTTCAAAAGTTTTTCTGCAGCATCATTTTTAACTAATTTTTAGTAATTTTTCTGCTATTTTTATTTTAATTAAAATATATTTATTTTAGATCTCAAAAAAAATTTTTTTGTTATTTTCAAAAACAAATTTGACATAGTTCTTATACTTCAGAAAAAAGAAGGAAATTAATTCTGTGAGGTATTTTTTAAAATAAGTAAGTATAAATAAATCTATCAACTGAATGAAAATTGCATATAGGTTTTATTTTAACGAAATTCAATGTTATGAAATTCAAGCTAAAAATAAAAAAATATATTTTTTTATAGTTAGCTTGACAACTATCACTTTTTGTAGCTGATTAGATTAATCGATTAATTTTTAATCGAATGCATACTAAAAGAACAATAAAATCCTAATCAAATGAATCAGTACTATATTGAAAATTTATTCAATTAAAGAGCTACAAATTTTTAATAGAATAAACAATTTTCGTGATTGGAAGAATTTCAACTATAAAATTTATTGAATAGGAGATTTTCATGTTTCAAATTAGTTTTTTTTTTTTTTGTGTACAAATGATGCACTCAAAATAATAGCAAAACGTTTTCAAACAAAAAGGCATTGAAACCCACTTAAAGATTTTGATAATTGTGGGAAAACCACCTCCATAGAATCTGAAGTTTTTCTACAAGAGTATTTTTGCGTAGTTGGTAATTTTTCTATAGAAGAAATTTATAAGAATCTGAAAGTCCTAAGGAAACATGAGCAACCTTTAAAAAATCAAAACTACCCCTAATTGAAATACTGTTATTTAAATTTCCATATAAATCACAAAATAACATTTTTTCATAATCTAAAATTATGACCTTGAAATAGCTAAACTCAAACTCTAAAATGTTGCATAATTTTAGTTTTAAAAAGTACAACAATTTCTCACTCTTTATACCAAAGGTATGAAAATACTTTGTAGATTGCTGTAGTTACTATTTATTCTTTTTATTTTAGTTTTTCTCTATTTAGAATACAACATTGTAAACATTATGATGGGGAAATATTCCATCAAATGAACACACTTTACTTATTGTTAGGAAGTTGTCTCCATTTTGTTGGTTCTTGTTGGTGTTGTTGCTACTTGTTTTTAAATGTGGTTCTATAATGGGCTTATATTTCAAGCCATTTGCTATTGTTGTTTTGTAGTTCCCACAGTTGTGTTAAAATTTAATTAATATTTGTTGTAGGTACCCAACAAAATAAGAGCGTCGTACTACATTTTATAAATGTAGGAGATCCATATACTCAAAAACAAAACAAATTTTAAAACGAAAACGAAAAACAAGAAGCAAAGTATGTTTATTATGTGCTCTTAGTAATTGTAACTTCCTGTTTTTAATGGAAGTAAACTGTAAATATATGTATGGATGTATGTGAAAGAAAGTTCACGTATATAATACATGTAAAGGAGCTTTAGTAGCAGTAGTAGTAGTAGTAGGTACAACATATACAAACATGAGAATGTGTTAAACTAAATGTGGTTATTACGGAAGGTACAAAGAAGTTCAGGATATAATTTTGTTATGTACATACGACCATGTTGTAGTGTTAAGTAAAGTATGGAGACAACATATTTTATTACATTTTTTGTTGTTTTTGTACATGTCCTTTTTCAAGCTTTTATTTTAAAAGTATCAAAAAAAAAAAGAATGTCAACCAGGTTAAGATTAAATAATGCCGCATACAACAAGAGACATTTGTTAAATTATTGTTTTGCGTAGATTATTCAAAAATTAATTTAAATAACATAACATTAAAATAAGTACGTTCGAAGAAAGGTAAAAAATATAAGGTGTTGTTATTCATACACAGTAGTTGTCGATGTCCTTATTATTATGGCAATAAAAAGTAAATGCTAAATTGTTGATGTTAAGATTCATTTCATAGAGAATTTTAAATATAGTAAATATAGTTTTCTAAAGATTTGGAGGATTTGTTCTGCTAATCTACAGAAATAATTCTGTTTTACGGCCTAACTTAAAATCAGTTGATATTAAAAATTGTTCAGTTAAAAGTTGGAGCATCTGCAAATAGTTTAACGTAATTTCAATATAATTCGATATGTTTCTCTTTTTCGCGGAATACGTTTTTAGAAAAATATTAATAATAGGTACTTGTATTTTAATAATCATACTAATGCCATTACATGATACTGTATATATAATATATTGTTGAATGTACTAGGCCTTCAGTGTTTTATATTTTACATTTTATTATTTTTTTTTGGTGTTTAAGCAACGAACAAAACGTGTTCTCCTCTTAAACGTATACTACTACATGGTTTTTACTTTCGGTCCAAAAGGCACCAAAAATGTATTGCCAACAATATTTTACTTAACTTGAGCTATATCTCAAACGATATTCCTTCTACTTCTGGCAAACATGTTGCTGTAAAGTTTTATTACTTTAAATTGACGTGGTATGTCCATGTACTCACTCGTTCGTGATATTAGTATGTAGCCGTTGTAGTAGTTGTGGGGGTAAGTGGTAGTAAAATATTATGTTGCAGGCCCTTAAGGGACTTAATAAAAAAGTTTGATGAGCAAATGAGTGTCGTTTTAAATGTGTTATATGTATATACGTCGATTTGTAAGTGTGCATGAGTTGTACTTAAGTTTATCAACCATTTATAAGAAGAAAGTATTCTAGACGTAATTTTTGTGGTACCTTTTTTTAAAGAAAATCAACTACAAAAAAAGTGTGAGATTGTTTTACTGCTTACATTGTATTAAAGACGACATTTTTACGACTAAACAACATGCTGTACAATCCTATATTTAAGAGAGTGGCTGACAAGGAAGGTAATCCACATACTCCAATTTGAGAAAAACTATCTTAACCTAAACCTTGGTTTAGTCAGGCACTATCCACGGCTCTCATCTGAAAAACTGAACTGGTTTTAAGAGAGTTTCAGTGTAAAATAACAAAAAACGTGAAAAAGTGGTGTTTTTAATTAATTATTTTTATTGTTTTTAAGCAATTTTAATTAAATTGTAAAGTGCACTTATATTGGTTGATATGTTCTCTACACTAGTTTTGTATAATTAGCACAAAATTTGGCTTATTAATATTAAAAAATACGCATTAAAAAAACCACTAAAAACTGTTTCTCTTAAAACCAGTTTGCATATAAAATTAAAGCGACTTTTTAACAGCAGTTGAGGCTGGTGGTTTGTCTTTAGTCTATATAGTCGTTGGTTTAGTTTATAAAAAAATTAATAAAATCTGGTTACAAGCCCGCAACGCACAAAATCTAGACAGATAAAATAGATTCATCACCGATATATTTGTTTGTGGCAATAGAAATTTCCGCCAGAGTTTCGTTTAAATCAATATATTTCACTTGTATAAGGAATAGATTTGGTTACGACAACTAAATAGTTTGTTTACTGCAACCAAATAATTCAGTTGGCCAAAAGTTATTTTGTCAAAATTAATCTGCTTTTTCTGTGTGGGATTATGAATATCGCGAGCAATATGTCTATTTTTAACTGTTAACTTTTCGAACATAAGCACAGGGTTCTTTTTTGCATGGAATCTTATTTATAATATGAGAAATTAAAATTGTTTAGAGTAGACGTAATCCGCCAACTCTATAAGGATGTTATGAAGCTTTTTGTCATCAATACCCATCTTTTCAAAATTTTCTTCGACAATAACCCAGAGATAAAGTTTTTAACAAACTGTAGATTTCACTAAAATGTAGGAAATTTTGTCAAAGGATAATTTTGTTTTTATAATTTTCTCAAGTGAGGTTTTAACAGTGCTGTGAGATAAGGGGATTTGTCCCCAAATTGGTGATTTCAACTTTGGTTTTGGGAATGATTTTTCTGCGGCATTATTTGAGTATTTCACAATATATTGGGGATTTTAACACTATTTTTAGCTATTTTGACATGAAAGTTGACAGGTATAAAAACACTAGTTTGTCATTGCGAGATATTGTGCTTTATTCTCTTCAATAAAAGTACTTTTTAACCCTTAAATGCATGATCTCTTCGATTTTAACCATTTTTTTATGTATGATTTCTAATATATTTCAAGAAAAATATCAAAAAAATTATTTTAATAAAAAGGTGATTTTTATTGAAAAATATATTTTTTGTGCCAAATAGCTAAATTGTGGTTATTTTAACGTGTACGAAAAAAAACAAAAAAAATCTATAAACTATAATTTATACATTTATTGTCGCCAAAATGAATTTTATTACGAGAATGCCCCACTTTAAATATTTAAACAAATATTTTTGAATATTACACTTTTTGTAAAAAAACGCGTGTTTTAGATTTTTCACAAATATACAGAGCAAAACCAAGATTTTTACTCTAACTGTTTAAAAATTCTGCGCTAAACTATAGGAACACTGTGTACAGAAAGGGCCCAAAAATGCAGTTTTGTGCATCAAGTGGGTTTTTTTAAATTCAGTATTATTTTCATAAGAGCATAAAAAGCAATTTTTCATAATTTTTATTTTATATATTTTTTAAAAAATATATAAAAAAAAATTAAAAAAAATATTGAATTTAAATAAATCAACTATAAATATTAAAAAAAAATAAAAAATTTTTTAAAAAATTAACAAAAATATTGTTCCTTTTAGGAATCGAACCCGCGATCATCTGCTTACACTCATAGAAACAAATCTGTAAAAATAGCAGAAAAAGTTACTAAAAATTAGTTAGTTGAAATTAGTAAAATAAGAACAGCAAAATTAAAACTGTTAAATTTACAGAATTTTAGTTATATTTAGGCTAACTTTTAGTTAATTGAAAATAACAAATTGTACTGTAAAATCTGCTGAAAATTTTGCTAAATATTAATAGACAAAAATAGCAAAAATAAAATGTTGTATCTAAAATTTTTTTCTATTTTTAAACTAAATTTAGTTGAATGCAAATAGCAGTCTATAGACTGCTGTTTTTTCTGCAGAATCGTTTTTAACTAATTTTTAGTAACTTTTTCTGCTATTTGTATAGATTTACTTCAATAAGTATACTTAAGCGATTTTTTGGATGTTGTTCAGAAGTAATTCTAAAGAACATGTAAATATATACTAACGGATTTTTTATTTTCTATTAACAAAAATTTAACTCAAATATACATAACTAAAAATCTGTATAATTAAATGTTTTATTTTTGCTGTTCCTAGCTTACTAATGCTTATATAGCAAAAATAATCTGCTAATTTTAGTAGTTTTTTCTGCAACATCATTTTTAACAAATTTTTATTAGTTTAAGCTAAATTTTTTACAGACTTTTTCTGTTAGTGTACCTCAGTTCACTGAGGTAATAAAATTGATATTTGTACCAAAATTAGGAAATTAAAAACTGCGTAATTTTTCGAATTTTATTTTTGGTTGATTTTTTAGAGCGAAAAATATCGCAATTCCAACCCAAAAATTTAAAACAAAATTGGGCAGTTTTTCATATGAATTTGCGTCCAAATTTGTATGAACTTTTTTTTTGCCGAAATTACTTCGTAATATTTTGACAATTTTCCAAAAACAAAAAAAAATCCCGCAACTCTGCGCACTGTTTAAGAGCCGTTTACATTATAGCATTGAGTCATATGATTTTAAGTAAAAGAAATCATAACAGTGGGTATATAATCCTAATTAAAATCTTAAATACTTTAAATATGAGAGAGTTAACTTTGTGTGTGCAAATCTTATGAGAGAATGATTTTTTGAAAAAATTCTAAAAATGAGAAATCCGATAAGAAATCTTATACTGCCAAAATAATCGTATGACAGATCCTAGCACTCAATCCTATAATGTAAACTACTCTTTAGTAGTTATATAAATTTTTCTCTCTCTATCTTTCGTTATATATTTGCATTTTAATATTTCCCGTTCCGTTTTAATAAATCCGCTTACGTTTAAACATTCATTATTCAGAAAGTCGAATTTCTCTGTTATAATTATAGTTCTTTCTCTCTTTCAATCTCGAAATCTTAAAATTCTCTTACGTGGCAAAGAGCAATTTTTTTGCTTTTACCTTTTCTGTATTACCAAAAACGAATCACCATACTATAAAAACTTTCTAAGATGAAATCGTCGAAGTTTTTCTTTTGAAAATTTAAAACAAAAACTTGTCTATTTACATAAATAAAGCTTTAAATTAAGTTTTATACAAACATTTATCTATACATATTTGTAAAATACTGATACTGAATTGTTTTTGTTATGTTAAGTAATATCAGTGACTTCCTATACTTCTCTTCCTCGGTAAACCATTGTTCTTTATTTTTAATCGTGAAGTCGGGCAGAGCAAATGCAAACATACGAGTGTAAAATGTTCACTTTTATCATATTTTTTAATAACATTTCAACACATTTTTAAATATTCAATATTTTAAAGAACAAATAATTAAAATAAAATAAAAAAATATTAAATTTTAATAGAAAATAACACAATAAAAGAAAAATAAAGTTCATGTTGATAGCAAAAAATTTTAGTTAACATGTTGCAATGAAATTTTTTCTATGTAAAAAAATATTTTGATTTGCTTTTCCAAGTTCGACACACAACAACAAAAAATTGTCAGCACTGTAGTCTCTATAGTAAATAAATACTTTTTGACGCTACTAAAGTTTTCGGTTTTCAAAACATTTTTCCTCTCAAACTCAAACTCTCAAAAATTCTCTCTTGAATTATAAAATAATTGTTTTGCTCTTACCTTTTCTTTGCTGCCAAAAATAACCACAAATCATAAATTAACCACTTGTTTAAAACCGAAAAGTAAGCTCGATTGCGAAAGAAAAAAAAAACACTACAACTACAATTATAGCGCTACACTAACAATTTGATAAAACACAAAATGAAAAGGAAACACTGACATTAAACATTTATTTCATCAAATTTTAAGAACATTTTTTATTTAAACTTTTTAAATTTAATAAATAACAAATCTTTTTTATATACTTTAACAAATTATTTATAATTTTAATTTCCTTTTTTCTTCTTTTTTGATCTACTCTACTAAACAAGAATGACCGACCGGCACTACCATTTTATTTTTTTTTTCAACAAACATTATTTCTAATATTTAGCTAAAGATATTTATCAATTAATTTTAAGAAAACATATTAAGAAACACTTTTGATTAATTTATATTTAAAAATATTTGTTTATTTAACAAAACCGACTTTAATTTTTTAATTGCTACAAATTTCTGACACAAAAACCACCGATCACTAAGAAAAACGCGCAAAAACTAAATAAAATGTGCAAAAGAATCAGTGTTGCCAGAAAATTGTTTTTGTATGAACCCATTTCGAAAGTTGCAATCGCCAATAAAGAATTACAAATAGGTTTTTAACTTGTGGTAAACTTACCCGCCATTTCCACATGCAAGTAAATGGTTGCAAGTTGAGAATAATTAAACCGAAAAAACTTGAAAATTTTACATGTGTCCACACTACTTGCTGCAAGTTCATTTTTAAAATGTCGTCGAAGGAATAGGTTGTCAGTAAATAGCACTCCAGTATTGCCAAGTATTCAATATTCTAACAAAGCTGGGAAAAAATTTGTTCTTAAGAATTTTTTTTTCAAAAACTTGTAAAATTAATATTTTGAATTACCATTAAGATATGTCGTGTTCTTTTTTACTTTTTTTTACAAATAAATACAAAATCAGTTGCATTACAACTTTTACTTTACCAAATACTAGTAAATTAATAGAAAACATTACTAGGCAACACTGTTTTATTTATTCTGTCATTTCACTTGCCGCAAGTATCAAAAATCAACTGTCTTCAAAATTTACTTGCAAGTTGAGCCGCTAGTCGTATAAGTGTTATAGTATTAGTGAAAATGAGTTGAGTGTATTGAGTTTTTCGAACTTGCACTTGCATGTGGAAACGGGGGCTTAATATCAGCCGAGTTTTTTAACAGTTGAATTTATTTTGTTTCATTAAAAGAACCTATTAAACTGCAAAAATATAATTATTTAAAAGTTTGCACTTTATCAGTATAATATACAAGAAAATATTAAAAATTTGAAAAATTAAAATTGAAATAATATAATTTTTTCACTTTAATAGAAAAATAATGTACAAAATAAATCCAAAAATATTTATGGTTATTAAAAATCTTGAATTATATCTATACATACAAAGAATTTTCAAAGTTTTTAAATTTTTAAGAAAAAACTATATAAAATTTTTTTTCGACATGAGCGGCGTTTTGTGTATGTTTAGCTCGATGTTTAAGCACGATAAATCCGTCCGCATTAATCATTTTTCCTAAACGGGGCGAAAATCACGGCGGTTTTAAGTTAAAAATTATTAGAAATTTGGAAAATTTGGTTTCATTAAATTAGAATTCAATCAAAATAGAATGAATTCATATAATTTAAAGCTTTTGAGTATTAAGCTATGGAAGTAATTCCATAAGAATGCTTATGGAATGAAATTTAACACAAATTTCATTAGTTTTTAAAAACTGAATTAAAGAATTAATTCTTTTAAACCTTTGATACCCAATACTTCCAAATTTGGAAAAGAAAAGATTTTATATAAGGATGATTTTTGTTTGATTTATAAGTTTTTAATTCCTTAAAATTTTTTAATGGCTACCCGATTTTAGTATCAAGCAAAGCTTTATTAAAAAGCTTTAATTTGATGAACATTTCATTTGATGAACATTTCTTTCTAATTCATACATCGCTATAGCGTCTCAAAGCGAAGAGTTTGGAAAAAAGTGCCGCTCTTGCCGCTGGAAATGAAAAACACTTTTTTTACCAAATAAATGCAAAAAAAATTTCCAAATTTCGCAAAAGTCCACACAATTTTTGAGTTTTAAAAATGTTGAAGGACTATTTACTAAGAAAATGAGTTTACGCAATACGTTAGTCAATTTTAAAAATAATTGTAAATGTCAAATGCGAAAATTACACATTTTCTAAAAATTTGCGCTAATCCTACAAATGTTTGTGATGCTCGTTTCCCGTTCGGGGTGAACTGACCTTAATTAAATATACCTCAAACTATAGCAATTTATACAATTTCTGAAATTCTGTTCTCAAAATATTTTCTTTCTTCTGATAAATTCGGTTTGGTTTGTATACATATATAATTTTCAACCAAACAGCAATATGGAAGTTATTGTAGCATGGAATATATCCAAGCCTAGTCTAGCAACTTTATTTTGTATTGATTTGGATCTAAAAATTAAAAACTATGAGTAAAAAAGTTAAACAAATTAAATTACTCTTGAAAGTTTCAAGTAATATTTTAATTTTTCTACTTTTAAATGACCATCAATTCCATGGATGAAGTACTTGTAATCTAAAGATTTGCATGCCCTAGTTTTGAACTATAGTCTACCTAACTCTATCAGTCATATATCTTAGTTAAAAATTTTGAGAATTAAGAGGCATATAAAGTGTGTTTCAATAGACCTCGAAATGCCCAATTTTCTGAATTTCAGTTTATATTATCCGAATCACAATTGGTATATTCTCAATTTTTAATTAATGTTTTTCGATTTTCGATTAATATTGCAGGTGTTGAAATTTTTATCCTTGAATTCAAATATCAATTTTTGAATTTCAATTGATATGTTCTAAATTCCAAATTATAATCTTAATTTCAAATGGTATTTTCTGAGTTTAAAATGGAAAATCTCAATAACAATTGCAAAAGGAGTAGAATTAAATTTTCCTATATAAAAATCATAACTTCGCACAGGCATTTTTATAAGAAATCACTCAAAATCTTAGCTTTCTATGTTTTGATTAGAATTTTACAGCTTTCGAGTTTCCTTGATTGTACTTGATTTTCCTGGATCAAAATCGTTTTTCTACCTTTATATTCTAATATGAGATTTTTTAGTTTCTTTTATATATATAGAGTTCTAAAAAAGCAAAATTTGACATAACTAGCACTGTCCACTGGCACTTTCAATATCCGGTTTTATATTTTCGCCTATCAAAAACTTCGTTGCTGAGAAAACAAGCTTTTAATGTTAGCAATATAATTAGAAAAAATTACAATTACATCCCTAAAGCAAAAACTTCGAAATTGCTGTTTTTTCTTTTAATGAAACTGATATTTCTCTAAAAATTAAGAAATTCAATACAGGGAAATTTTTCGAATATCATATTTGGTTGATTTTTTATCACGAAAAATAGCCTAATTCCAGCCCAAAAATTAAAAAAAATTGGGTCGTTTTTTATATGAATCTGTGTCCAAATTTGTATGAACATTTTTTTGCTGAATTTCCTTCGTAACATTTTGACAACTTTCCAAAAAAAAATCTGGTAACTCTACGCAATTCACTTTTTCTCTCTATCTTTCGTTACATATTTGTATTTCAATATTTCCCGTTCCGTTTTAATAAATCAGTTCCCCCTTAACATTCATTATTCAGAAAATTGAAGTTCTCTGTTTTATTTTAGTTCTCTCCTACAATCTCGAAATCTTAAAATTCTCTTACGTGACAAAGAACCATTTTTTTGCTCTTACCTTTTCTGTATTAGAGAATAAGCACAATACAAATGGAAAAGGAATCTTAAATCGGGACGGAAAAAAGTGAACAAAATAGCAACGGAAACGGAATCTCACTTTTACAACACACAACACATAGAAAGTCAAGTTGGTTATATTTTATATTTTTCTTCTTGCCACATTCCAACATATTGTTGTTTTACATTAGTAAGAATAAAAGGCTGTGAAAAAAGTAATGTGTGTATATTTGTTTGTGTTTGTAGGAGGTAGTCTCCGTAACTACTCATCTGATTTCAAAAATTTTTTTTCCAGTATTTAGAATAGTCCTTAGGGATGGACATAGGCTTTATATCATTCCAATAAAATAATTAAGAAAAAAGTTATGAGCAATAATGTAAAAATATCCCAAAAACTAGGCCTAATATTTTATAAATGTATAAAGTTAAATCCTTTGATATTACTAATGCTTGTGCATGACGAAATGAACCATGTAATCGTACTATACTTGTACTGTGATTGAAATTGTGTGAAAATCTGGCAACATTAGTAAAATAATCTGAGAGTAAAAACTGGAGAATAAGAAATTCCGTTGAGAAAATAAAATAAGTTTTATCTCTCACGGAAATAGTTGCACGATTTTAATTGTCAAATTGTATGGAAAAAACGGGGACCTTTGCATTGTGCTTATACTCTTACCAGAAAAGAATCACATTCCAACATACTCATTCCATGCTACTCTTACGTACTCAACTGGTACTCTTTTTTTTGTTCACAAGCTGTCCCCAACTCGATTTACAACCAAAGAGTAAATATTCCCTTATTTAAGGGAATTTTTGGTATGAAATTGCAGAAATTTTTTTTGAAAGTACAGAAATTGAAATGTCAGAATCTTTTCTACAAATAAATTTTTTAAATAAGCAATTTTACAGCGTGTGCTAGTAAAAATAAACAAAATAGAAACCGGATGCTGTTTATCAACCTACATGATTCAAAAATAAATCCTTTTACTATTAAAAATAAAAACTTTACAGATATAAATAAATTTCGAAAAAAATATAACTATTAATTTTTCAAACTAGTTATATAGTTATATTTTTTTTCCAAATTTATCTATATCTGTAAAGTTTTTTTTTTATAGTAAAAGGCTTTATTTTTGAATCATGTAGGTTGATAAACAGCATCCGGTTTCTAATTTGTTAATTTTTACTAGCACACGCTGTAAAATTGCTTATTTAAAAATTTTATTTGTATGTTATTGTTTTCTTCTACTGAACGGCAGAAAACAGGCTTTGAATTCAGTGAACTTATTTTATTTTTTTTCAATTCAGTGAACTTATTTTATTTTTTTTCAATTCAGTGAACTTATTTTATTTTTTTTCAATTCAGTGAACTTATTATTTTTTTTTTTAATTCACGGAACGTAATTTTATTTTTTTTTAATTCACTGAACGAAAATGAAATTGAACGAATTCAGTAGTGAATTAATTCAGTAAGGAATTAATTCACTTTTTTCCGTTCGATTTATAAAATTGAACGCGTTCACCGGTGAATTAATTCATTTGATTTAATAAAAAGAACTATTGCAATTGAATTAATTCTTTGAATTTGTTGTTTGATGAACGCATTCAGTTGAACGAATTCAGTGAATTACTTAAGAAAAGGAATTCATTCAATTGTAGAGAAAATTGAATTCGATTGGTAGTGAATTCATTCAAAAAGGAATTAATTCTTAAAAGCTCTGCCTATGCCTTATTGGCCTTATAACACTTATAATAAAAACTCGGCAAAATTAAACCCAAAACAGGCAAATTTTACCAAAAATCGGCAAATTTATACTTTTTACTTTTTTTTGTAAATATGGCATTCTTCCACCATAACTAAATACACAAAATGTTGCAACTCAACTTAGTTTTAAGGGGAAAATGTTGTATATCGAGTTGACCCGAGTTCGATTGTTTTTCGAGAGAGTTAAGAGTAGCATAATTTCTCTGTATAATATATACTCTTTGGTTTACCATAAGTCAAAAACCTATTTTTAATTCTTTATTGGCGATTGCAACTTCCGAAATGGGCTCATACAAAAATAATTTTCTGGCAACACTGATTCTTTTGCACGATTTATTTAGTTTTTGCGCGATTTTCGTAGTGATCGGTTGCTTTTGTTTAAAAAATTTAGCACAATTAAAAAAATTAAAGTTCTTTTTATTTAAAAAGTAAATATTGTGAAATATAAGTAATTCAATTAAAAGTATTTTCTAATATGTTTATACAAGTTAATTGATAAATTTCATTAGCTAAAACATTAGAAGTAAAGTTTGTTGCAAAAAAATGGTAGTGCCGGTTGCTCATTCTGCTTTGTTGCCTATTTATTAGTGTAGAAAAAAAAGAAAAATTAAATTATAAATTGTTAAAGAAAATATATATATCGTTGAAGAGGTTTGCAATTTTTCAAATTTCACAAGTTTAATAAAATATTTTGTTAAAATTGTAGGCAATGGACATTTAATGTCAGTGTTTCGAGTTTCTGTGTGTTTTATTAAGCTATACGTTAATGTCGGGCTATAGTTGTTGTAGTTGTATGTTAAATAGTCATAGTGTTTTTGTTCGCTAATCCAGCTCTCATTTCGGTTTTAAACAAAACAAGTGCTAAAGTTATGCAGGCTGGCCAGACTTGAGGTTTTGTCCCCAAATTTGGGGATTTTTTGTTGGTCTTGGGGACAAAAATTTTCATTTGGGGACAGGGGATTTTTTTTGGGATTTAAAAAATGTTTTGGGGATTTTTTGGGGACATTTAAAAGCCTTCATAAATTTTGAAGATTCTATTAACTTTGAATAGTTTTCAGAAAACATCAGTCAAGTTTGTTCGCTTAATTTTAATAAAAGTTAAAATTAAAAAAAAGTAAAAAATTCACAATGTTCATGGATTTTCTGGACTAATTTAAAGCTTTTCAACACCAATCCTTTTTTGCCTGAGAGTTTTATATTATTAATGTCCCAGATCTAAAATGTTGTTTATACAAAAAAACATCATATCTAGGTTATTCACAAGGGGTGTGCTATCTGTTGTATCGTCCTAACAAAAAACAGAGTTGTTAAAATTTTTATTTGGCTTTAACAACGATTTTCTTTTGGGTTTTCTACCTGTTAGCACACTCAAACATAGGAAACTAAACATACGTAAAAATGTTGTATCGTGCTATTCTCAAATGTTGTATTTTTTCAATTTAAATTCTAACAACTCTGTTTTTTGTTAGGACGATACAACAAATAGCACACCCCTTGTGAACAACCTTATCGATTATGGATAAAAGTATATTGTATTAAACAGACAAACTTGGAAATTTCAAATCTAAAAATTCTTTAGAAAATGAAAATTTCAAAATAAAATATGTTTAGGGTTCGATTGTTTTGTTTAAATAATTTAATAAAAATTTAACGTTTTATTTGTAAAAGTCCCTGAATTCTGAGAATTTTTCCAGACAGTTATACAAAAGTAATCCAATAATTTTTAAAAACAGTTATTGTTAGTGCTATTTTTTATATTTAATTCCAGTTTTTATGCGGGTAATGTTCATTTTAAGCAAATTAAATAAGCTCTACTACCTTTTTCAACATTTTTTCTAATTGGGGATTTTTTGGGGATATTTTTAGATTTATTTGGGGACAACGAAAAAAAGTATCTGGCAAGCCTGAATTTATGGTTTGATTATTTTGGCGACCAAGAAAAGGCAAGAGTGAAATATGAGCAAACGAAATTTTTTTTTCTAATCTCAAAAGAGAATTTTTAGAGCTTTTAAAAACTGTTTTTTATGTATGCATATCATACTTCCTGCAGGGCAATTAGGGTTTTATCTTCAAATATGTATCTGAAATGGTAGCGATATAGACTAGAGTCCAATGTTTTCTAATTGTATTTCCTCTGGTTACTCGTTGCTTAATACTCCATTCCTTTTCATTTCCTCTTTAGTCTTATAAGAAATTGTTGAAAAGATCGGTCGCGTTTTATTTTACTCTACGTTTAACTCGTGAAAAATTATATAAAAAGTGTTTGCAATTAAGAAAAAAGCAGTGAAAAATATATTTGAATATTATTTCAATAATATTCAATTGCAAAATTAATCAAATCTATAAAAAATAAAGAGAATTCTAAAATATAAAAATTGCAATTTATACTTTGTTCGCTATTTGTGTCGTGTGTTTAGTGTGTGTAGTAAGTAGTGTTACCAAAAGGAAAAACAAAAATATGGGTTTTCTTATTTATCATACTTAAAATGAGTTTAGTTTGCAACTACACTAATTTAACACAAAAATAAAATGCTAGAGGGCGCGTACAAAATAATGGTTTTGCACGATTTTTTTGTCATTATTTTACAATTCAGTGTTTATTTAATTTTAAAACCTGTCGTATTCTCATATTTCTTTGTTATTTTTCCCATTTTTAATAATTTTTATGTTCTTAAATATCTGCATATGCCAACACTATGCGCACATAGAAAATATAATGGCTCATATGAATAAAAAATATATATTACTAATAGGGGGAAATACAGGGTTTTTTAAGCAATTACTTGACAAATCTAGTCTGCTTGGGAGTAGACTAGAAATTAAATTTTTTTATTTTCGTTTACATTTCATGCTATTCTACCAGCCAATTGGTAAATTTGGAGTTAAAAGCCATTCCTAAGCCCAAAGTAATTACTTCGAAGTATTTGCTAAGTTTTATTCATATGACCCAATGTTTTTGCTATAGTTAAAATAAAAGAATATTGACGTTTGTGTTGTTATAAAGCATATATAAAGAAAAACTAGTTTTGTACGAAAATTAATAGGTAGTTTTTGCTCAGTATAAATTCAGATAAAACCCAAATGTAAGTGTTGCAAGAATTATTGTTAGTGTGTGCTATTTTCTATATAAATTGTGACAGAAATTATGTAACTGTTTCTGCCACAAATACGAAAGAAATGGAAGGAAATGAAGATTGAATGGTTGATTTTTCTATTAAAGAACAACCAATATTTTTAATAATAAACTTTAGCCGGGGAAACAGGGTAGTATAAATGCGACATAAATAGGCATATGAATAATCTTATTGTAAGTTGCCATTAATAACATCGGCATATATGACTTAAATGTTGTTGTCTAATTTAATTAAACTTTTTTAATGTTTTTACAATATTAGAAAAAAAAAATCAACCTTTTTGAAACAACAAATAAAATCTAATATAACAATAGCTGTATTTTGTCTCATGCATATCAACGTTAAGTATTTAAAGCAAATCTACGTGAAACCGATTTTAGTACAAAAAAATTTTAAAAACATTATGTTTATAATTGTTTAGATATAATCGGACGTACGTCCGCAAAAGTTTTTAGGAAGTAACGCGAATAAGTTACGTTAGATGTGAAAATGTATAAACGTTGATAATTATCCGTTTTGAAAGTTAACGTGCATACGAAAAGTTAGATTTTGTCTTAAACACGTTTTTACCCACTTAAAATCTTTTTATGACTTAACGGATATCGTTAAGTCGAAAACACGGCTAAAATCATATTAGGATTTGGACTTGAGGTAGCACAATATTCTAACTAAATATATGAAAATATAGAAAGTCCGAAAAAACAATTTTTGTATTTTTTAATGCAAAAATTAAAATAATTGTTCTACAAAAGAATATTAAAAAATGTTTAGGAAATTCCAAAAAATTATGTAATGCGAACTTAACTCGTAAATGCTGTACAAAATTCTATTATTGTCTTTTGAATATTCCAAAATATTCGTCTGTCGAAATTTGTCAAAAATGTGTCATGGCGGTCTTATTCAATCGATTAAAATTACCCGCTACCCTGACTATAGCATTAGGTACATATGTTCTAATATTCGTTAGTACAAAAGTTGTAGGCGTTGTCATGTGTCTGTATTTCTTTTGTTAAAAGATTTTTTAAAATTCTTGGTAATTGATTCTTAAGTAATCACCTCGAACAATTGAAAAATACATACATAACTACATTCTTAATAATACACTAATAAAAAAATACTACTAAAAATTAGTTAAAAATGACTTTGGAAAAAAACTGCTGATAGGAACAGCAAAAATAATACTATTAAATAAACAGCATTTTAGTTTTATTTGAATTAAATTTTAGTTAATAGCAAATAACTTAACCTACTAAAATTAGCAAAAAATTTAGCTAAATAATTAGTATACTAAATAAATACAAAAAAGTTTAAATTTTCAAAGTTTTGCTTCGGTTTTTTAAATGAAAATACAAATCTAGCCTTCTGAATTCAGCAGTTTGCTATTCTTTAGTGGGAAAGGAGACTAATATGTGGTTTTCACAACACTCTCAAGTCCTAAAAAACAACAGGGGATTCCGGCCAAGAATTTGTATAAACAAATATGAATTACTTAGTTTTCTTAAAATGTAGACATTTTTATTTAGTCAAAATCTCATAAAAACCCCCATTAGCTTTAACATTTTTCTAAGTTAACCCATTCACTGCAAAACAGGTATTAATGAGTGGTAGGAAATTTGCATAAAATTTTAAGTTTTGTTTAATATACCACCCCCATGCCAATTGTGGTGGTATTGACGTTGCTTTTATGCTGAACAGGTGGAATAATTTTATAACTTAAGACCAAAAAAAATTTACATTTGACTAAAACCGCTAAAGATGCTTTGATACATATTTCAGTGAACCACATTTTCCCTTTTAATGATTCATTTAAATTTTTCTTGCCCTTTGAAAAGTGTTTTACAAGAAAGAACAAATTTTCTACAAAAAGCCACGTTGACCAATATCGCTGTGAAATAAACTGACCTTATATTTTTAAAAATTAAAATATTATGTACATTAATATAAAGTTAATAAATTCAAACGAATTATATATCTCACTTTTGGTACTTTAATATGCTAACATATGATCAACAATAATGACGATATTCACAGTTCATGCTATTTTAAGTACACTCAAAAAAATAAGTTAGTAGAAAAATTAGTATAACGTCTTGTATATCAAGTTTACTAGTTTTCAGCAATTTTTTTTGCTTAAATTCCGTTTTCAGCAAAAGTTTTAGTTATATTTTTTTAGCACTAAACTAATTTTGAACTAATGTTTTACTAATTTATTTTGCTATAAAAATTGTGCTGATAACCGCAATTATAGCATGGACGACAACCGGATAGACAAGATGTAGATATCGCAGCTTGTCTAGATGTGGTATAACGGAAATGATAATTAAAAAACCAACTCTACATAATTTATATATTTAAATTTTCAGCAAATAAATTAACTAAAGTAAAAATTTTCTACAAATTTTTTGAGTTTTTTTCAGTCTACTAATATTCAGCAAAAAGTTTAGTGATTTTAGCAAGGATTTTTTTCATTTGCAATCGGCTAAGTGTTAGCAAAACTTTTGCTGAGATTACTATTTTTTTGTGGTAAAAATCAGATTTTCAGCAAACACTTTTGCTGAAATTACCAACGTTTTTGCAAGCACGCTGCTGACTAAAAATTTGCTGACACAGCAACATTTTTTGCTGAATTTACGGACTTTTTTTGAGTGTAGTAAGTTAGCATTTATCGTAAATTTGGCAACTTTGTATGGGTTAAACTTCAAAAATTATGCTATTTTACAACGATAGCACATTAGCACTTAAACTGTGAATTCCTTCAATATTAAAAAAAGAAGCGGTTCGCGAAAATATGAAATTGTATGAAAAACAGTATATTTTATTTGTCTTCATGTTGTATATTTTTTTAATTTTTTAAAAATACTTTTCCCCTAAACCAATATTTATCATACACACCCAGTTATAAGTAAAATATCACTCTAACTAATTTTTGTTTAAATTTACCCAAATTATAGTAGGAAACTGGACTCCTTCTATAAATATGGTAAATTTACTACCACGCGTAAGTTAATTACACACAAAAATTGTATATTTACAATGAAAATGGGGCAATTTTTTTTTCAAAAATGTAAATGTGTAATTTTACCACTTTTAAGCAAATAAAATAGGTAATGCCACCCAAAAATAAAGAAAAAAAAAATATTTTTTGGAGGAAAAAATTCCCGAAATCAGCAGTTTTTTATAGTAATGTAAAATTGCACATATACATTTCTTATAAAATTGTGAATATGTAATTTTACCACATTTGTTCGCAAATTTAGCAAATAAGATACGTAATGCCATCCAAAAATAACAGAATAAAATTATTCTTCTGGAAGACATAGTTCTCGAAACCTGCAATTTTTTGTAATAAGAGTCTGGAAATATTGCTCAGAATTGAAGTGTTTTTTCTTTAAGAAAAACTCCTTAAAATATAATGATTTTTCTATAGAAAAAAGTCCTCACAGTCATCTAAGACCTTTTTTAGTTTCCAGGGTTTTCTGTGGGATGTAAAATTTTTTCTATGGAAAAAAGTCCGCAGAATCTGATGTTTTTTAAGAAAAATTTCATCCAAATCCGAGGTTTTGTCTTTAGAAAAAGTTCTCAGAGTTTTCATATGGAAAACTCTAAAGTCCTTAAAGAATTCGTCAGTTTCTGATCAGTTCCAACTGCAAAGGTCTCATGTTTTGAGCACTTTTCCCGAGAGGAAAAACAATTTTTCTGTCATAAAATAACAATATATTCTCTTACTTCTACATATATCAAACTAATTTTAAACTGTTGATATCACTTAAACGGTTTCGATTGAGCATCAGTGAACACTCCTGATTCGCCGGAGTCAAATTCCAAAATCCTGGAAAGAAAAATTAATATGAACCGAAATTTTTTAAAGACAAACAAAATTTATTGTTACCTCTCAAGTGTACATGTTGTACAGGCATACCACAATGACTGGTCCACCTGGAGCCACCGCCGACAACAATGGTACACATTTTTATAACAGCTTATTAGAAAACTATTTATTTTTATAATATTTTATTTTATAATTTTCAATATCCTGAATTTTTTCATTACTATTATAAGTTATACCTCATTCATACTAAACCCAAAACTAGTAGTTTTCAAATTTATTTTGTTTTCGATTGTCAAATCCCATACAAACTTAAAATCGAAAACTTAAAAAAACGGAAACTTCTAGTTTTGGGTTCAGTATGAATGAGGCTTTATAAAATTTTTGCGCAAAATTTAAAATTATCAATAAAGTAAAAAATTACTTGTTTAATTATAAACACTTAATGATTATAATTACATTATATGTGTGCACTCAAAGAAATAAATCTGTCAAATTAGCAGAATAAGCCACTAAAAAATAATTAAAAAAGACCATGCAGAAAAAAAAAATAAAACAAGAATAGCAACAATAAATCTGTTAAATTTACAGAATTTTAGTTATATTTAAGTTAAGTTTTAGTTAACTGAAAATGACAAATTATACTGTAAAATCTGCAGAAAATTTTGCTAAATATTAGTAGAATAAAAATATCTACAAAATTTTATTTTATTTTGCATTTAAATTTAGTCGAATGCAAAAATTTTAATTTTTTTCTGATTTTTTAGCCTACTAATTATGTAGAAAACTTTTTTGCCGATTTTAGCAGGTTATGGAAATGATTTTTCTATAACCAAAAATTGATCTCAAATATAACTAAAACTCTGTATATTTAAAAGTTTTATTTTTGCTGTTCCTATCTTAATAATATATAGCAAAAATAATCTGCTAATTTCAGCAGTTTTTTCTGCAATGTAATTTTAAACTAATTATTAGTAGTTTTAACTAAATTTTTACAAACTTTTCTATTAGGGTATTATTGTATATGAAAGCGTGTAAAAAATAATTTTATTAAAATAAAATTTACTCATTTTATAATTTTTTAGAGTGTACTTATAATATAATTTCATCTTTGTTAGAAATATTTTTGATTTGATTCTTTTTTAATAGCACTGTTACCAAAACATATGCTGATTTTACTATGAATTCTTAAAAAAATTCTGACAACAATACCGCCATGAACATAAAACTTGACCTGATTTTATTTGAAAAGTATTCAATTATATTTAGAAAATTCATGAAAATGAAAGCCGACATTAAAAACTCCCACACACACGCACACCCATAGACACACACATTCAAATAAGAATAAACAATCAGAGCAACCATCCAACTAATACATTAGCAATATTATTATTTAGCATACCATTCAACGCAATTCATACATGAACTTCAATTTGAAGAGAATGAGTGTGTTTGTGTTTACACTCAAAAAAGTTTGTTGGTAAAATATACTAAAAATTACAGTTAAAACAAAGGTATGTGCAGTTAAAAAGACGACAAAGATAACATAACTAAAAATGTAGTTATTTATAACTGTTAAATAACAACTGATAAATGCTGTAAAAATTACTAACAACGTCGTACAAATTACTGAAAAATTTAAAAACTGACATAATTGCTAAAAACTAATTTTTTTCACAGTCAATTTTTTGCTATTATAAAAATTTATTTTAATAAAGAAAAAATAGTTTTAGTTTTACAAAAATTGTAATTACTTCATCATACTTAAAATTTTAAGTTAAATTTTTAAACAATACTCCATTGTGTTATTTTGCAGTGGAGTTACAATATAATTTTCAGATTTTTTTTTTTTTTTGCAAACTAAGAATACATCAATAGTAACAAATATGGGATGATGTATGATTTATTTCCATTAAAAATCAAATAAACACTACACAATTTATTAGTTTTTTCTTTATACAAAAAATTTTTATTTTATTTGCTAATAATTTCCCTAAAAACAAAATTTCAAAGTTAACTTATTTTTTACAAAATTATATTTTGAAAAGTATTTGTAATTAAGGTGTATTTTTTCTATAATTACAGTTAAAAGCGTCAACTAGTGATTAATTACTACACAAATAATTGTTATGCAGAAGCTGTCAAACATTTTTGAGTGCGTATTTTTAAGCGAGAGTGTATGGGTAAGCTTATTTTAACGTTATTTTTTGTAAAGTGAGCGGAAATGATTTATTTCACCACAAATTAAACAACTAAGCAATGTATTTATAATAATTATATTAAGCAAATAATAATAATAAAGAACCGACAACAATAACAGCAATACAACTACATAAACTTCCCCACAAACACTTATTGAAACATAAATATGTACGTACGTATGAATGTGTGGGGAAAATTATTTAGCATAGTTGTGATAGTGGTAAAAACTCTATTGTATAGTTTCAATACAAGCGGGAAAAATAAGAAAATTTTAATAAACGTATTAACATGCATATTAACTCTAAACAAAAACAAAGGATGTATGCAGAACATCAACATCAAAGTTATAAGAGTAGGGTTGAAAAAGAGTTTGCAAATTAAACTTTAAACAACATAAATCACATAATTTATATAATTGCATTAAAAACAACAGTTTTATACACATACACACATATAACATCATACACCTCATTATTGTGCCCTTTTTATATTTTAAATATAAATTATACTTTGATCCTTGGTTTTATTGTGATATGTTTAACATTATTTTTTTTTTTCTTTCTTTAAACCGGAAATTATGGCCAATTTCCTTTAGTGTTATACGTATTTCCGGTATCTCCGCTGTGAACGTGTTTGGCTTTCACAAGTATTTGTTTATCAATCTACAATTATATATTTAGTTTTTTTTTTGTTGCTATTTTTATTCAGCTGGCTAGAAAAGCTCGCCAACCTTAAACGATTAACAAATTTTACTATGGCCCTTTGTAATGTCTTTGTCTCCCTAAGGGCTGTTTGTTGTGGTTAAGTTTTCGTGCTGTCAGAACTTTTCTTGTCATTTATGTGTTAGGAATTTTGATTTGACTTTTATGGGTAAAATTCTAAAATAATGTTTAAAGTTTTTGAAAACCAGTTACACAGTTAGATTAAGGTCATGAACGACAATATTTAGCTCTATGAAAACTATTTTGTTTCAAGAAAATGTTAAAGTTTGTGTTTTAATTTTCAGGCAGACATACACAGAGTACATACTCAGAAAAGTTCTGCAGTTACTACATGACAGTTATTTGTGTAGTAATGCGGTTGTAGTTATTTTAACTTCAATTGCAATTAATTTACTTAGAACAAAATTTTTCAGTGCTTTTGACTGCTATTTTTTTAAGCAAACTATAAAAATTACTACATTGTAGTAATAATTATTTTATCCAGTTATTTTTGTTATGTTTGTATGTACGAAGCATACAGGAGTTTCTTTTGCTTAGTAAAAAAAACAACGCTAAAGAGTGAGATGCGTAATACGGAAAAAGTTATACACTTCATTAAATTATTAATAAAACCACGAACATATTTTTCTACTCAGGCCCGACGAGTATTGCGAATTCCAGACAAAAAAAAACGATTTGAAAACAACAATTTGCGGTTTTTTAAACGCTTTTCTTTATAGTTTTGCTTAAAATTCGTTAAAAAGTCAGTAATTTTCCTAAATCGTCAAAACATATGGAGTTTTTATTCAAAAATCGTCATTTGTAAAATATTGACTAAAAATAATCGTCAAAAATGACGTAAAATAATCATGTCCGGCACTACTGGTGCAGACATACACTAATAGAAAAAAGTCTGAAAAGAAATTTATTAAAACTGCTAAAAATTAGCTTAAAATGATGCTGCAGAAAAAAACTGCTGAAATTAGCAAATTATGTTTGCTATATATTAGTAAGATAGGAACAGCAAAAATAAAACTGTTAAATACACGGAATTTTAGTTACATATATTTGAGTTAAATTTTTGTTAATCGAAAGTAGCTAATTAATCTGCTAAAATCAGCAAAAAATTTTCCTAAATAATTAGCAGCCAAAAAAATCACGAAAAAATTTAAAATTTCCGAAGTTTTCTTTCAACGTTTTTTTAATAGCAAATAAAAATCGAGCCTTTTATTTATTTATTTATTTATTTATTTGGTCTATGGATACAATAATTATCCTTATAGACTAGCAACTAGAACTATAGTAAATATCTTAAAATAACTTATTTAATAAAACTTTAAATTGAGAATGAGGAACAGTTATATCTAATTGATTACAATAATCATTAAATAATCTCAATGCTTTAGTTAGAGGTTCATTCAGTGCATAATTAGTTTTATGAATATCAATAAAGAAGAACTTATCTATAATCCTTAGGGATCTAGGAGGAACATAGATTTTAATTGAGTTTAATAATTCAGAGGAATCAACTGCGCCACAAATAATACCATGTATAAAAGTTAACGCAAAAATGTTTCTACGAGTTTCCAGAGTTTTCAAGAAGATAAAATCACATTTGAAACAGCAGTTTATAATTTTTTTAGCAAATATTTCTGTTAATTTTACAAGATAGACTGCTATTTGCATTCAGCTAAATTTAGCTTAAAAATAAAAAAAGGTTTGTTTATATAACAATTCGTTTTTGCTATTTCTAGTCTACTAATATTTAGCAACATTTTCTGCAGATTTTACAGTACAATTTGTCATTTTCAATTAACTAAAAGTTAACTGAAATATAACTAAAATTCTGTAAATTTAATAGTTTTATTTTTGCTGTTCTTAATTTCCTAGTATTTAGCAAAAAAATCGGCTAATTTCACAGTTTTTTTTGCAGCATCATTTTTAACTAATTTTTAGTTGCTTTTTCTGCTATTTTTACAGATTTATTTCTATGAGTGTAGTTAATCTTTTGGGTGTGCCATTTCTTCGATTATTAATTTAGTTATTAACGAAATTAATTTTACAGGAAACACTTTGTTCAAGAGAATCCTTTATGCGTCTGAGGACAATGCAAAAACATGTCTCAAAATCGTTAAAAATGAGTAAAAAATATTTTTTTTTAATTTTATTTTGATGACAAAAAAGTTTTAAGATTCTCATTCGTTGGAACGAATCATTTCACATACCAGCAATCAAAATTGGCAGCTTTTTTAGAAATAGTTCTGAACAACTCGGAAAAATTCACTTCTTTCATTGCTTCCAAAATATTCGTTAGTGTATTTTTAATGCCTTTTTAGAAGTAATTCTGAACAACGTTTTAAAAGATCACTTAATTATTGCTCTAAACGTGATCCTAAGATTTGCATACAGTTTATTTTCAAAGAGATGATAGCGGGTTCGAATACTGGCGGGACCAATATTTTTAGAGTTTTTTAATATATTTTATAATTAATTTGCTTATATTCAATACTTTTTAATTTTTAAATTTTTAATTCAATTTTTTAATTTAAAATTAATTTGTCAAAAATTGCTTTTAATGAAAAATTACTAAAAAAATTATTAAATTGCAGTGCACCTTTTGTATTTGAAGAGAATAAGTGGTGATTTTGTGCCGGTCAACATGCATGTCAAAGAATAGCTCAATGGTAGATGGCTAGAGGAGCAATGTTGAGGTCGCAAGTTCGATATTCGAAAGCCGGCAATAAAAAATATAAAAAAAGAATAAAAAAATATTATTGTTTTTTTTTACTTTTAATTGATTAAATAGAGTTTTCTTTGCACTCGTTCAAAAAGTACCGAAAAAACGTTGAAGCAGAAGTACACCCCCCTATGACAATTTAATATTAAAATCATTAGGCCTTCTGTTGAAGTATATGTATCTAGATCATTAATTGTAAAGTCCAAATTAGTTTGGTAGTAAAGTGAGGTGAAATGAGGTATCGTAAAGTAGAAATCTATTTTCAATAGATTTTCTTACATCAAATCTATTTCCAAACTAAGTATTTGTGTATACTATCACTAGTTGAAAGTAAACAGCTGACACGATACTTTACGATACTACCAGACTAATGGAGCCTTAATGCTTTTTCTACTGCTTTTGCCATTTTTACAAAGTGTCTCATAGTAAACTTTAATATGTATTATAACTAATTAATGAATTAAACCGATTGAACAATTATTTTAGAGGCATTTGTTTAAAATATAGTTTCGCTATTTCATCTTAATTTCAATCCGCTTTTTTTTTGGATAATTTGCATTCATAATATTTGTCTTTCTGTGAAATCAGAAGAAAACTCAATCATATAATAAAGAGGTTTGAGAAGTGCAAAATATATGTTTTCGCATTTTTAAAAAAATTAGAATAAAATTTGAAAACGGATTTGGAATCGGGACACCAACGCCAATATAAAGTCAAACCGCAGAATGTTTGCTGTTATACTATATTATCCATTGTCAAAATATATATCAAACATCAACATTTATTCAACATACCAAATATTTATAATAATTTTATGTAGCATTAAAATATATAATGTTTACACGAAGGATATGAAAATGGAAAAACAAATATTTTTTGGGTACAGTTGGTTAAATTTTAGCAATTAGAAACTACATAAATACAAAACCCTTAAAATTGTCAAAATGTCATTCATTAATTAAATTAAAATTATATGGTTGTAGTTCTACGAAATAGAAAAATGTAATTTTAAAAAAATAAATACTATTAAAAATGGTTGAATTTATAAAATATAAATTAACAAAAGATACAATATTTAGTTTTAAATTAAATTTGGTTTATTTTGTTATAAGTTTAAAAATGTTTATAAGCTAATAATTTATTTATACACTCACAATATATATACCTTAAAGGTTCAATAGTTATTTCAAAAGTAAATCAGTGAAGTTGTTTTCAATTAAATAAATAGTTAAATTACAAACAAACAAAAAAAATTACAAAATAAACAACAAAATACGGACTTTGGGTATTAATTAAAAATTTCAGCCAGAAGTAGGGGTATATTAAGTGTTAAAATAATCGAAAAAAACTATTGTTTTTACCGATTTTGTCAGTTATTAAATTAACAATTAAAAATAAATGAAAAATATAACTGTTTTACTCAAAAGGTACGTACTACGTAGTCCGTCCCCATTTTCTTCAATTGTTTTAATGTATATTCAGTAGATTTTAGAGAAGAAATATAATATTATGAGCAGTGTTGCCATTTCAGTACTTTTCGGGTATTTTTTGGTGCTTTTTTTCTACTCATACCCGGTGATTTTTTACAAATACCCGTTTAAAAAAAGCGGGTATTTACAGTGCTTTTTCAGATTTCTGGCAGTGCTTTTAGTGCTTTTTGTACAGTTTATATTTTTTGAATTTGTTCTGGTTTTTTCAATTTTTCTTCAATTTTCTGTCAAAGTTGAAAAAATTATACGAACTATACAAAAAATACATTTTTTCACAATGCTTGTAGTACAATTTTAAATAGCAACTTCGTTATATTTAAACTTGAAAATTTGGAAATATTAATTTGGTGCTTTTTTACCCCTTTTTGGTTATTTATTGAACCCTTTTTACACAATTTTACAAAGCAAAAATGTGTTTTGAAATTCTTGACTTAAATTTTTCCAAAAATGTATATCGTGCTTTTTTACCCCATTTTTGTTAAATTTTTACCCTTTTTACCCGTTTTCACAATGATCACGGTGCTTTCCTGCCTTCAAGAGTTGGCAACACTGATTATGAGTGTATGTACGAGTATTTTGTAACTTTTTGATTTTTAATTAATTTTTCGCTGTCAGTTGTTTAAACTTATTAGTCAAAATACATATCGTTAGCTGAAATGCAAAAACACTTAACTAAAATTTGTATTTTTTTTTCAAAGGATAATATAAAAAATGTCGATAGTTATTTTAACATATGTGTTTATAAAACTGATAGTTTTGATTATAGAACAATATAACTTTTTAGAGAAATTAAGTTCAACAAAGTGCTTCATAAGCACTCAACCCCATTTCAAATTTTTACAGGACAACCAACGAAATGCACAAAGTTAAAAACATTTTACAATATACTTATTAAAATTTTGTTCATCAAATCACTATTTTTATTGTAGAGGTGGAGCTGGTAGTATAGACAAATAATAAAAACGATTTCCATTATATCTAATACTGCATTTAGACTAAGTAAAAACTACCTAGTTTTTGGCCGTTGTTAGTTTTTACTTGTCAAAACGCATACATAAAAAACAAACAAAACCCAGTTTTGTACAAAAACTAGATAGTTTTTGCTCAGTCTAAATTCAGTATAACGTTACACTTTTTTCCATCACAAATATAGGAAATACCAAATTAAGTTCTTGTGTCCGTCCTTGTATGAATTTCAAAAATTAAACTTATAAACCTACATTTTGTTGCGCGTTTTCATATGACTAACAACAGTAACAGTCAGTCTATTTAAACATATTTCAATTGTATCATCAAAACGTGTGAAAACAAGAGCACTTACAAGGAAGCTTTGCTGCGTAGTACACTCTGATTTGATTGAAATTTGGATATGTTTTAGCGGCGAAAAAATTATTGAAAACTCTTTTTAAAACACATAGTATTTTGTTGGTTTTGTATGGTGATATAGTATATAAATCCAATCACCAAATTTATATATTTTACATCCCAGCAAAAAAATAAAAAAATGGAAGTCATACTTTACACACCAATTATTTCATTGCTTCAAAAGTACATATCTGTTAATCTATTTTGACTGCTTTTTTATAAATAATTCTGAACAACTGCAAACAAATCACTTCTTTTATTGCTTGTAACGTAACTGTTAGTATATTTTTACAGCTTTGTTAGAAGTAATTCTGAAAAACATCCAAAAATCACTTAAGGATGGCTTCTAAAGCATTATTACTCTAAAAGTGGTCCTAAAAAGTGATTTTGATATAGTTTGTTTCCAAACAGATAATCGCGGGTTCAGTTCCTGGTAGGACCAATATTTTTTTATTTTTTTTAAGTTTCTTTAATATTTATAATTAAATTTTTAAAATTTTTCATTTTTTAAAATATTTAATTTTTAAAAAATATATAAAATTAAAATATTTTTTCAGTTTTTTTAAACCTTTTTTTATTATTTATAATTTTTTTTTTAAATTCAATATTTTTTTAAATTTGCCTATTTTTAAAAATAAATAATTTTTGAAATATATGAAATAGAAATGATGAAAAATCGCTTTTTATGCACCTGTGAAAATAGTACTGGAAAAAATAATGAATTGCAGTGCACCTTTTGAAATTGTTTAATAAGTACTTTTATTGAAGAGAATAAGACACAATATGCAAAATGGTGTTTTTATGACAGTTAACTTTCATATCAAGGAATATGTAGCTCAGCGGTAGAGAGCTAGACTAGCTATCTTGAGGTCGCAAGTTCAATACACGGCAGCGGGTGCCAAAAAAATTTATGAGATTATATTTTGCATATTTTGCGTGTCACCGTGCACATTGACACGGTGCAAAATATAATTTAAATAACATACATTTAAATTCAAATTTAACAGTTCGTTGTAATTCAAATAATTTGTGGTTATCATACACAGAGTTGAATAGAACCAGCTGAGATATCTTAAGAATTAAGGTTCAAAGCAAAAAAATAGTAATAATAATAAAGGATAAAAATAGCATTGTTACCCGGTGTCTTCAAATGCAATAAATTATATGATATGAAATGTCAAAACAATTGCAGCGAAACGTCAAAATGATATCAATTGCAAAGTGGTGGAGAACACTTGACCATTTCATGGATAAGAAATATCACAGATTATTCTTCGAAAAACACTAAATTTTATGAAACAATAATTTTTACCGAAAAATAATAAAAAACTAAACACTCAGGCATGTCACAGGTTTTTTACGGAATTGATTTGATTTCGCAATTTCACTTCCCCAATTTTTTTCCTAAAGTGATCGAAAACAACTTGTTTCCTTCTGAATTTGCAGTTTAGGTTGCTACAGATAATTTTGTATTGAAAATAAAACATTCTGGTAAGTATCGAGTATGCTACAGGCTTTATAGTGGTACTTAAAATGTTAAAAGTTTCTCCAGAAAACGTAAAACGAAAAAAAAAGATCGTTTTCATTCCACTTTCAAAAACCAAAGTGAAATTGGTATTTAGAGTACATTAAACTCATAAAAGCTTTCCAATAGTGCTTGGTATGTATTCTCTAAAGTGTCGTTAACTATTTCACTTAAAAAAATTTGCATTTAAAACGCTTTTTGTTGGTAAATTCAACAATTTTCTTGTTGATTAGCAAAACGTAATTTTTTCTGAAAAATTAATATTTTAAATCTTGATCGGCGATCTTCACTTTTTTAACTACAAATGGCAACTTATATCAAAATTTTGCAGTTGGAACACGAATTTACCACAAAAAGTATTTTTTTTAACATTTTAGAATTTACGAAAACGCAAAAAACATGACATGCCTGAATATTCCATTCTTTTTAACTAAATTTTTTGTTGTTTTTCTATTACAAAATTAAAATGAAAACTAAAAGTGACATTTGATCTCTGGCATCATTGCAAGAGCCGATTGCATGTCAGCGATATCATGATATTGCAATAAAATTGAAATTGAGTGTCTTCACTTGAGATGAGAGCATTTTGACAATTGCTTGCTATCATTTTATTGCATGTCAAGACACTAGGTTAGATTTCGTTGATATTAGTCTAATAGCGAATTAACATTGTTAAATTTTTCACTAGATTTCGTTTTGAAATCCAATTCGAAATCTATATCGTTTACATTAGAATATTTGACAGATGAATGGGATTTCGATCAACCAACAACAATTTTTTTGTAAACAAACTAACCTTGAAAAATAACCAAAATTAAAAGATTTTCTAAAAACCATTTTATGTAATGGCGGAACACAAAAATCATTTATATTATGAAAGATACAATGTTATATTTGCTAAGAAATGCGTTTAAATATAGGGATGATTAGTAGAAAGCTAAAATATTAAATGTTTTGTCAGTGCTCTTGCCGGCGCAATCAAATGATTTTTCATAGTTTGTCTTCGTCGGATGCAATAAAATAGCCGTTTTCAACTTTAAATATTTCTTTCAATTAAAAATAACAGACTTTATTATGTTATTCCTTAATTTTTTAAAGTTATTAAAATTTATTATTTATTAATTTTTTATGACATAAACAGCTGCTGAATGTTGCCACTTTTTCTGCAAACTTCCCTACTTTTCTGCAAATATGGGAGAAAAATTGGATTTCAATTTGGATTTCGATGAGATTTCGCTGAAATCCAAATTAAATTAAGATTTCATTTCCTATGGGAAATCTGTTTGAAATCCCAAATTTGTATTGGATTTCAGTCGAAATCTATCGAAATCTACTTTTAACTCGATTTCGATCTTAATGTAAATTCGCTATAAAAAGCTGCGTTTACATCTGCACCGAAATCTCGTGATTTCGATATTCACCACTCTGAAAAAGCAATGAAGGAAAACTTATAGATGTTCAATTTTGAATAAAGTAAACATATTTAGTTCTAATAAATACATTTTCCAGAAAATTAAAGTTTTTAAGCATATCTTCACTGTTTTTTCAAAGTGGTGAATATCGAAATCTCGGGATTTCGGTTCAGTGAATTTTATTCTTTGTAATTTACTTGTAAAAATTGTATCATCTTTCTTTAATTTGAAAATCATTTAAACAGAAAGTGATATTAATTTATGATCTAAAATCAAACTAAAGAACATTCATTTACCAAAATAAGAGATCAAATAAACATTCCCCTCAATATTAAATATTTTTACTTCTCAGTTTCACACCTTAAATATTATACTGGGCCGTTAAAAAATACGTGTTCATATATTTAGGCCCTGTGCGAGGTGGCTAAATTAATTCTAAACTAAATACAAATTGACAAAAGGGTTTAAAATTTCTTTGAAACTTTTTGAAAACTTTTTTTAAACCTCATAGAAATTTGAAAACCTGAATTTAGTTTAGATTTTATTTAGCCAGTTCGCATATGGCCTAAGATTCCTCTATAACAAATCTAAATTTCTTCAAAATCGGTGTGAACCACTTCGTAGGACTTCCTTGTAAGTTTGGTTTTGGGTCTGTTTATTTTCAACAGATTTTTCAGCACGATGTTTTTGAGTTCGGTCTGGTTTTTGTTTATGATATTTTCCATGAAAATGTATGTCAATGTAAAAGTAAAACATTACGGTTGTGTGTACAATTTGAAACATTTTTACATATTTTTATGGTAAATTGTATTCCCTTTTTGTAAAATGAAATACATGCGATGACTTGAAAGGACTCTCTCACAAATCAAAATACTTATACACAAACACACAGATATTGGCTTGATTTCCTATATTGTGTTTAAATCGTGAACTTTATTGTTTGACTGTTTGTTATTTAATATTTTTTGTCCTATATTTTTCGAGGGAATAGTAGGATGACTGTGTCACTTGCAGGTTTTGCTTTGTAATACGAAACTATGAACCAAGAAGTGGCACCCCTATTTTTAAATTTAAGTTGGTTGCTACAACTAACAAAATCGCTTAGTACATTTAAAATTCAATTGTTCTAACCAAATTATTTATGTTTTTAAGCTCTATATGTTGCAGCGCATAGAGAAAGGGACCTAAGGGTAAAAAAATCAATTTTTTTTTTTTTGTGGACAACATCTGAGCATCGAATGAGACCGATCCCATGCTCTCCTGACCTTAGGTCCCTTTCTATCCTTAGGTCCCTTTCTATTTTGCGCGTCACATATTCATACTCAAAAAACTTTGACTTTGCTACACGACAGTTGTTTGTAGTAGTAGATGTTGCTTTTCACAGTTGTTTTCATATAACTATTATGATAGTTATTTAAGAAGAAAACTAAGTACAGTAATTTTATAACAGTTTTTTAAAGCATTTATTTTTAATATCGTTATAAACAACTATTTTTACAGTAAACAATTATTTCCCATCTTATATATTTTTTTAATATTTATAAAAACTGCTGCTACTTTTCGAATGAGCTTTATTCCAATCAGGCGGTTTTCAACTCTCTCTTTCGAAGATTGAAATGTTGTATCTAAATTATTAGCCTTTGCAGACAGGTGTAATTTATATGCCAACAATTTTCGATAAAAAAAAGACGAAAGTCATTTAACAGAGTCTGAGAGAGTTGGGAAGTCTTTTAATTATATAGTCTTTGTTCCAATTACGCAAAGAAAATTTTGCCCGACCTTTGTTTACAAAATGTTTGAAAAAGTTTAACTAGGATTAGGTATCTCTAGTATTCCCCTTTCTCTTCAATGATGACACTTGTGTAACAATTTTGCCTTAGTTCAATTGATGCTGCTACTTTTTTTAAGTTTGTTTTTTTTTTGTTATAAATTATATTCATCTGATGGATTGTGATTTTCGCGTTCTTTACTATTATTCGCTTCATTTCCTACAACTGTTCTGACAATTAAGAAAAAACTTTTTGTTCTCTATTTTTTTTTTTTTGCTTTTTGTGACGTGTCATTCTATCTCTTGTTGTTGTGTTTATTGCCATGTTTTATGCCGCCTTCAGCTATTGCTTTAAACTTTATAGCTGAAAGGATGCAGTGAAATTTTAACATCTTGCCATTTCCTTGCTATTTCTTATTTTTTTTATCTGTGATACTTTACTTATACATACATATATTATCAATTTTACTCTACTAACTTCCGGCTCTCAACTTGAATAAGATTTTTTTACAAAATAGGGTTTGCCATTTTCGACGATGTTGTGACACAGTTTTAACGGATATTCATTGCTAGATCTGTCAAAACAGCAGGGTAGTATTTTGGAAGATGACAAAGCTAATTGTGTTGAATTTTTTTTTATTTCTTTGATATTTTAAAATTTTAGTAACGCGCCTAGACGAGAACAAGAAATTCTCATTTTCTAGAAATTCTAAAAACGTCGTCCCCTGACGATTTCCTGAGGCAAGAATAAAATCCGGATACAGATTATTTTTCACAATTTCTTAAATAAGTTTTGGGATTTTAACACATTTATTTCTTTTAATGGAGTTTTAGCAAATTTTGAAAGGATTTATATACCTTCTGTATTTTAAACGTACAGGCAACGCTACAACTCCAATATATGCAATACGGATATCAAACTTCATATTTTCCAGATTACTTTACAGTCACTTAAAATGAAAAAATTAATTCGTAAATTTAAGGTAGGCTGTCATACAGAAACCTCTTAAAAATTGGGTTTTCCAATTTTCTACGTTTTGTGATGGTGCAATTATTTTCCACTCAAATTAAGCCCTTTTGAATAAGCATTTCATTAATATATAACATGATATGAAAATAATGTAATTTTAAATAAAAAAAAAATAAACAACTTAAATACCAATACAAAAATTTACAAAAATGTACGTTTTACTGTCCCAGAACCAGTTCTATAACCAGTTCTATGAAATCGGTCCTATCCTAGTTTGGAGGAAAAGAATCTATTGCTTCTAGGTCAAACTCCATATAAAAAGAACCGATTGTAGAACATACATAAATTAGAACCTATGCTAATGCTGCATAAGGTGTTCTGCAAGTACTAAAAACTACTGTCTTATCACAGTCACTACTGTTTTATTACAGTTATTAATCTTTTTCTTTCGATTATAGAAAAATGTCACTTTTACATGGCGTTTTCATAGGAGGGGGAAATTGACCCCTTGTGACATGTCACAAGACAAATCCTAGGACAGGTTACTGAACTCTCATAAAAAACAAAGTTCAGGGACCTGTCCTGGGATTTGTCTTGTGACATGTCACAAGGGGTCAATTTCCCCCTCCTATGACAACGCCATGTAAAAGTGACCAGTCTATTTCATATAAAGGGGCCAGTTCGGTGACAGTTTGTTAAAATTTCCCGTAGGGTATGTACAAATTGGAATTTGGCTCCTACAGAACAAGAAATACCGGGAAGTTGAAATCATCAGCGCAATCCCTAATTTTAACACCACCACCATCACCATTTACCATAAGATTTAGATTTGTTAAAATTTTTTAAGACAGCCTCCATACATTTCACCAAATAAAAATCTACAAAATTTTCAATCAATATTCAACAATTTATTAAGCCATTTTAATTTAACACTTATCTTCAGAACTTAAAACCAACTTTCTCCTGTTTAAACAAAACAAAAATAAAAACAAACATATTTTGTGTTTCCATATGATTTGAGTTTAAAAGAGTTATGATGCATAAACAAACAAACAAATGAACGAGAAGTAAAAAAGAATACCTACAACAACAGCAAAAATAAATTCATACAAAAAACACCATTTCTTTAATACAACCATACAAACATACATGCTGAACAAACACATCCTCATACATTTGCATACACATACAAAACCATGTGTATAATGCAGGGCTGGCAAAACTCTGACACGCCAAGAATTTTTCGTGGCAATCGATGTTATTTTTAATATTAAACAAAACTTAAGGTTATGCTGAGAAAATGATCTGCATGATATTAACGAATTTTTGCATAAATTAAGTTTCACAGAAACTCGTCCATTGAAACTTTTCATTGATTTAATGAAGTTTTTCATAAAATGTGAAAATTTTCATTTTATTTATTAAGTTTCACATACTTAATGAAAAAGTTCCATTAATCCTAAATATAAAA
The DNA here is from genome assembly GCA_949987735.1 of Leucophora obtusa. Taxonomy (NCBI): domain Eukaryota; kingdom Metazoa; phylum Arthropoda; class Insecta; order Diptera; family Anthomyiidae; genus Leucophora; species Leucophora obtusa. The sequence goes on from OX465297.1 coordinate 1,555,980, forward strand.
AATCTGTGAAGCTTTTTCATCAAATTTAGGAAAATTCTCATTTAATTTGTGAAGAAAAGTCATCAGTTTACTGAAAAATTTCATTAAAACTCGTTCGGCAAAGTTTTCTCGTGTATTAAGAAATTCTGTAAATGTAATTTTAAGAGGCTTAAACATTTGAATAAATCTCTTTATGTATTGAGTTTGTGGTTCGACACAGCAAATATTTCTACCGAATCGGAATTGAAAATCTGGAACTTTCAATAATAAATGAAATGTTTCTTTAAATAACGAGAAAAAACGATATAGAAAATCTAAATTTTTTTATATATAAAAATTTCAAGAATTTTAGACTGATAAAAGCAGAGGTATAAAGAACCAAAAAAAAAGTAATAACGTAATCGTTATCACTAAGTTGCCCTTTCTTCAGTCAACTGTCACTTTTCTTTCTTATTCACATTTAAATAAAAGCAGGGGTATGGCATTACCAAAAACAAAAGGTTTAACGACATCGTTATCACTTTTCTTTTTTATCATCGTTCAAAAAATTGACAATTTTCTTTTTTTATTTAAATTGAAATAATAATAAACAAAAAAGCAAATAAAAAAAGAATTCTTAAATTTTATTATTTAAACATATTTTGCGCTTGATTTTTTCTTATTTTGCGCAGTTTTCAGTTTTTTTTGGAGTTTTTAAATATAAGCCCAGCTCATACTAAAGTGATACTAAATAGTTGCTCAGGTGATACTAAATTTCAGCGCCCCCTACCGGTGAGTAGTGTAAGTTTTGATTTCCTAATAAAAGCAAACAAAAATGCTAAAAAAATAAAGTCTCAAAGTCTCTAATTCAAAAATATTAAGCGCTTGGTTTTCTTCATTTGCGCTGTTTTCAACAATTTTTGTATTTGCGGCTGATACTACACTAATAATAAATAGTTTCTCAGGTAATCTTAAGCTTCAGCCTCCACTACCGGTCAGTAGTGTAAGTTCTAATGTAGTATAATTAATTGTATCTGGATCTACTCACAACATTTTATCGTTAAAAACAACCTAAAATACATATTAAATTATTGAAAATACATATTAAAAAAAGGACTACTGATTTTTCATTATATTCAAACCATTTTGCTATCTATTTTCAAATATTGTTTAAACAGTCCATAAAAGAAATAAAAATAATTGAAAATCATCATCATCAAATTTTAACTGACAAAACGTTAGAAAAAAATGATTTTGTGGTTTGTTTTTTCATATTTAAAAAATTTTTTTTTTATCTGAATTTACAAAACACTACAAACACGTTCATATTTTTATTGGCTATGTTTGTGTGTATGAGTAAAGAATTTCTTGTAATTTGAATTGAAATAATTTTGTATATAAAAAACTATTTTAACAAAAAAGAAAACCGAAAATATTTGAATTTTTTGTTTTCAAACAGAAAACAACGAAATTATTTAAATTATTTTTTCTAAAAATAGAACATTTGACTGAAAATATCAACTCCTACAGACGATACGCATTTTTTTGTAGTTTGTTTTTTATTGACTTGTAAAAAAAGTTAAACAATATGTTTCCATGTATTTTAATTGATTCTTCAATTGAAAAAAAACTTTACCTATTACTTTTCAAATAAACCTCAATCGGTTATGGAAAATATATTGTAAGTGTACTAATAATTCATCAGGAATTTTATTTTTAATAGCAAATGTTGTACGTTAACTTACCAGTATATTATTGTAGAATGGATCGATATCCTCGAGAGGAATTGAGGCCAATTCCGAAATGTATACATAGATGTATTCTCTTATATACATAATTCGGTATCTAACCGAATTGATACAGATGTTGGCAGAGCACCATTAGTTGTGGATTTTTGTAGATTTGCATCTTTGGGTTGTGGTTCGTCATCTCACAATCGTAGTGTATTGAATTCGGGTTGCATGTATAAACACAAACACTAATTGAAGAGATAGCCTACCCTGCAAACATTACAATACGAAAATGTTTCGCAATCGTATCGCCGGGAAGAAAAACTTTATTGCGGCAATAATCATATTCTTATTGCGGAAAATCCCCCTTACGAGAGTAAATGTCCTCTCTATAGCGATACTCCCAAGCAATACGAAAGCGATATTTCTGAATGATAAATCGGCGATATCACTAGATAATCGTATATCGCTAATATATCACCTGGAAGATAAAAAGGTGATATCGCTAAGTTAACTCCTCGAAACAAACGAAACGATTTATAATTTTCATTATTAAATTTAACTCTGAAAAAGAATGTCTGCATACATAATCCACTCACAAAAATATTAATTATCTTGTTGCCATCATATCCGGTTTTTTCAGCGCACTAAATCTTCATTTTTCAACGAATTTGTATCCCATATTTCTTATAATTGTTTTTTGTACAAATTTTGTATTATTTTTTCCAGCATTTACAAAAATTTTAAACGAATTGTGTTTATCTTCTAGATGATAAAAATGTGATATTGCCGCAATATTGACAAAAAACACAATTTTTGAATTGTTTTTTCCAAATATCTCCAAAATATCTTCCAAATGATAAAAGGAAGACAATTTCAAAATACTACTTGATTATTTTCATTCAAATGAAAAATAGAAGATATCGCTTTATTATCTTCTTGAAAGATAACTTCCAAATGTTTACAGGGTATGTGTTTTTTCTATAAGGAATGTGTTTGTGTAATGTGTAAAGTACGGTTCACTAGATTTTATTTTCCTACTCCGATCTACAATATTTGTTGTATCGGGAAAAATCTTTGGTGAAATTTGTAAAAGAAAAAGCTTCTTAAATTTTAAAAAGAACTTTTAAAGGAAAAATTAACTGAAGGTGACACGCAACACATTTTTTCAAAACAATATGTCTGTTTTTTGGCACGCAACGAGAAAAGTGTTGCCACCCCTCCTATAATGTGTTGCTTTTCTTGACGTGTAGTATGATTAATTACCTTATTCTTGTGTATACCCTCATAAACACATATATTTTCACTCATTCTTTTACTCAAAATTATACGTGTTGTTTTGTCGATGCATACAAATTGCTAGTATACACTTACTTGTTGGTTAGTATCTTGCCGTTTTGTTCCTCGTTCTGTTGAAAATTTTCATATATAGCTAGACCACGTGGAAAATATGGAACTTGAATGTAATTTTCGGTTCCAAAGTATCGGTTGTAGAATAACTTCTTTTCCTTTGTAACCCCTTCTACTGTTAGTTCTGACACCTGAATTTTGTTTTAAATTGTCCGAAAAGTAAACTGCTTCTATAGCTTTAAAGTACAACCGCTTCCCTTGGAATTAGCTCTGGAACTAGTTCTAGAGCTGATGTTACATCAGTTATATTTTGATTTGAAATGGAACGGGTTCCGGAACTTGTTCCAAGAAATCGGTTCTCGTGGAACCAGTTGCAGAAATTGTATGCCTGTCAACCGATTGTGAAATGTCCCAGGAAAAATTCTTACAGAAGTACTATTTTGGTTATGTTTCAATTTCCATCGCTGAGCTAGAGTGCGTGACTTTTGGTTGTTGTTGTTATTTTTTCATTCTCGAAACTTAAAAGTTTGCGGAAAAACAAATACACACATACTGGCACAGAACACATGTATTCATTCTAACATTTTTTGTATAAAGGACTCGAAAAATACAATTAAATCAAATGAATTCCGTTTCAATTATCCACCAGCTCTTGTTAAATCAGCTCATATTTTGTTTCTTAGACCTACTATAACAGCATTCATCTATACATGTATACAACCACCCAACATCCTTTAAAAAGGAATTTCAGTTTTTTCTTAAGCCCGGTATTTTGTTCGTACTTTTGCGAAAAAAGCTGTCAAACTCCATATAAAAAATTATTTTTCACTTGCGTGGAATTGTTGCGAAATTGCGGTGGAAATTTTTCGCTCTTTTGAACAAAATACTGGGCTTTATCAAAAACTGTCATGCATAATCGTTAAATAACAGTTTGTTAATTTCTCATTTTATTCTGGCAACACCCTTATTTAATGTGTCTCCACTCTCACATAAAATATTAACAAATATTTAAAATTTTATTATTTGAATATATTCCGCGTTTGTTTTTTCCTTATATTGAAAAGTTTTCAGCAGTTTTTGAGTTTTTAAATATAGGCTCAGCTGATACTAAACTGATACTAAATAGTTGCTCAGGTAATACTAAATATCAGCGCCCTCTATCTGTGAGGAGTTTAAGTTTTGATTTCCTATCTCTATAATTAGTAGTCTCTGACTTTAGCAATTGTATTCCTTAACGCAAAATTAAGAAAAGTTTATGCATTACAGCCTTAACATATAATTTTATATAATTATTTCTGTGCAAAACAAAAAATTGTGAATGACTTAAATTTATTTCTAAATCACCGTAAGTTGTTTTTCACGTGAAAAAGTTTCACTCAAAATTAAAAGGCCTCAAAAGTTCATTTAAATTCTAAAAATTAAAAAAAAAATTTTTTATTTTATTAGAAAGACACAATCAAAATAATAGTCTTTATATTAAATTTGCGTGAAACCAAAGTCTACACGATTTTCACGTGAAACTCATTATCGGGAAAAAATCGTTTTTTTATATGGAGTATAACAGTTTTTTCACGTGAAATCGAAACAACTTACGGTGCTTAATAGCCAATTTTTAAATTATTTATCTGAACGAAATTTGCAGCATTGGAAAGTCTATTGCGATTTTTCTTTTCTTTTCAAATATGGCTATTTCTCTCTGGTTCTAGTCGAAGATATATAACCTTATAACTGACATGAATTTGTTTGAGTTAAAGCACCGTAAGTTGTTTCGTTATACTGTTATACTCCATATAAAAAAAAATATTTTTCACGATAATGAGTTTCACGTGAAAATTGTGTAGATTTTGTTTTCATGTAAAATTATGTACAAGACTATTATTATTCTTGGAAAAAAGTGACATTTTGTGTTTATTGTGATTGTGTCTTTGTTATAAAATCAAAAAATTGCTCATTTTTATAATTTAAATTGCATTTTGAGTCCTTTAAAGTTCGTCTAAAAGTTTTCCACGTGAAAAACAACTTACGGTGCTTAATGTAAAATAAGTAAAAGTTTGATCCCTAATAACTTTGTTGCTTGATGGGTTAAAAGGTTAAAATAACTCTTGAATGAAAGGTGTAGGTCTCGACAAAAAAACAAAGAAGTACAAATTATATTGTCATATACGCAATATTCTTAAATTAAAAAAAAAGAAACAAACATAAAAATTTTAAATTGTAAGCTGGGCCATAATGGTTAATAAAATCTTTAATGTCATATGAAAGATATTTTAAATACATTTCCAATGGTGTGCATTCTGTCCAAATCCGATCATAAATCAGGGAGTTATAAGGAAGTCCAACTTTGAACCGAAATAATATGTTCGACCGATAAAAAAAAAAATGTTTTGAAAACCCAATATAATTTTGGCCGTGGTAAAAATATGGACCCGATCGTAGCTGTGCCCCTAAACTCAACTTTAATCGTCTTACCCGGTAGAGTTGTGAAATTTCGGTATTTTTTGAGTACTCAATACTACTCAATACTTTTCAATTGAGTACTCGATACTACTCAATACTTTTAACGGTTTTTTTAATTTAAAAATAAAAATGTTATGAATTCGTATTTATTAAGAAAAATTATCACAATTCACATACACGTGTTAAATAACTATTGTTATCTACATTTTAATTAATTTAAAACATTTTAAATAAATTAATTAAATAATTTTTCCCAAAAATTCGTTACAAATTTCTTTGCTTCACAAATAGAGTTGTATTTTCAGAGCTGTATTTTTAGAGTACTATTTTTAGAGTTGTATTTTTATACGAAAAATACACATTTCTACGGCAAATTGCATCTTTAAAAGTATTGAGTGGTACCGTTTTAGTATTGAGTACTCAAAAAAACAGTCAGTATTGAGTACTCAGTACCGGACTACTCAATACTTTTACAACTCTATTACCCGGTGTTTTCAAATGCAATAAATTATATGATATGAAATTTCAAAATCAATTTCAAAGTGATGGAGAACACTTGACCATTTCATGGCTAAGAAATATGATAGATTTTTCTTCGAAAAACACAAAATTTTATCAAACATTAATTTTTATCTAAAAATAATAAATAATTAAACCCATTCTCATTCCTTTTTTTACCAAATTTTCGGTTATTTTTTATTACAAAATTAAAATGAAAAGTGACATATTATGGCGGCATCATTGCAAGAGCCGCTTGCATGTCAGCGATATGATGATATTGCAATAAAATTGAAATTGAGTGTCTTCACTCGAAATGAAATCATTTTGACAATTGCATATCGAGACACTAATTATGAAATTCGAGCCCTATGATGTGATAGCATAAAAATATTTTAATCTGGCAGCACTGTTTTCGTTTTGTTTTTATTTATACATTTGTTTTTTGAAATTAATTTCAACTGTGAAAATTTCCGATTATTAAAAAAGAAAATGACAATTTTATATAAGGTTCAAAATCCTGGTGGCAGTAAGGGCGGTTATCCATTGCACAATAGTGTTTTATATAAAATATCATGTAGTATTTTGTCTTACGTCTGCGATATAGTGACACCTTGGCAAAGTTTCAAATTGAATACATCCAAAAATTTGGTAACTGCTTTGGAATGGAATCAAACGGGTGAGATGTTAATTGTGGGCTATAAAAATGACTTTTGTGAGGTGTGGTCAACTAAACAACATGGTATTAATAATTGGATATTGCTGTATTTGCCCAGTGGAGTTTAAAGTTCAAAATTGTTTCATAATGGTAAGTGTTTAATACGAAAGACAGTTTTGCAGGCATATGCTGACAAATTCGGACGGATGGATTTTAGGCCATCATTAACTCATTTTGGTAATACTCCTGTATAGGGTGTATTTGTTTTAACCTCTTCCGGCTTGGGGAAAGAAAAATTTCATTACTTCGTAATGATTGTTTTTAATGGGGCGTTATAATAGTATTCATTTCTGTGAAATATATAGGTAAATGCATTGGGACCAGAAAAGTTTTACCTTATAAAAAAGTTCGTTATAACCGGTGTTTGTTATAAGGGATTTCCACTGTAAAAGTATTTAATAAAAATTACAACAAAATGTTGGTTTTCTTCTCACAAAGGAAAGTTTTTATAACAAAGTAAGAAGCAAATCGTACGTAAAAATATTTTAGCAAAAAAAATTATTAAAAAGATAAAAAAAGGTTTTCGAAAGAAATGTTTGTTAATTTTATTAAGTTTTTAAGTTAATTAAATTATTTTAAAGGGTAAAACATGTGCCAGCCTCTGGGATACTCTTAAGTAGTGGGAGTATTTATATTATTTTGTTTGCTACTTGTTTTAATTTAATTCTTTTTAAATCCCTAACACCCATATTGCTGTTAACGGTATTGCTGTTGTTTTTGTTTTGGTAGTTTCTGTCATCTTGTTTGTTATATTAGTCCCTTTTAAGCCTAAAGAGCCTTTGTCCTTTTCTTTTTTTTTGTTTGTTGTTTTGCTATATGCAACATGTTGCGCAGTACTTTAATGACCAAGAGTTGCCATTAAAATATATTTATGTTTGGTTAGCTTCACTTTTTTTATATTTCGTTTTTATTTACATTTTTCCCCGTACTTCCATAGGTATTTTCCATTTTTTATTTAATAGTCCTGGCGATACCTCTTTCAGCCTTCTGGTCATTGCAATGTAAAGAAGTAAGATTTGATTTTTATAACATTGCCAAACATTAAAAATTTAACAGAGATTTTTTTAAAGAACTCATAAACTTTACAAAATAAAAGATTAAAATTTATAATTATTTTTAAGAGCATCTAAAATTTAAAACCTCAAAAAGCATTAGAAGCAGAAGATGATTTAATTCAAAACGTTGTAAATAAATTACGAGATATTTTTACTTTGTATCAAATGTGTTTCTATTATTTTTATTTTCTTATTTGGTTTTTTATATGCATATCTTGTTGTCAGAGTTTGTATTTTGTGTATGTGAGATTTTATTTTGTTTGGCTACTTTTTTTCTCTTGGCTTAGTCTTGGGCATTCATGTACAACAAAATAACTTGTATGCTACATAACAATGACAACGACACATTACTGACTGGTTTTTTCATATAAAGCGGTCAGTGTGTTAGCCAGATTCGGTTTTTATGTCTGACTCTGATTATGTTTTTTAAATCTTCTTTCTTCTTCATTTTCAATGTCTAAAGAGGATATTAGCAGGACGCATGCTTTGGATTACTTCCTTATAGGAAACAATACTTCTTTGTGGGAAACAATTGGAGATTGGAAGGTTTAAAAGCATTGACAAAAAAAGTATGCAAACGTTAAAAATCGTTATTTGTGTTTTCAAAAGCTGTATTTATAGGTCGCCCTGTTTGCCGAGCTAACAACCCTAGTTTCGTTTGTAAGGGTGACATCTAGCGACGTTTTAATTTTAAATTTCTTTAGTGTAGACAAAAACTGGAAAAATCTACACTACAATAAATAGTTAAGTAATAAAAATTAAATAGGATATGAAAAACAGGATATTAGGATGTTAGCTTGAATACAAAGTAGTGCTGGTAAAAATATGAGTAGTGGGTATCGATTATTTGTCTTTTTTTTTGGGTACTCGATACTCAAAACTAATACTCGATATTTTCAGAGTTGCATTTTGGACAGACAAAATATGTAAAAATGTGACTGTACTAAAATATTTGCCACAAAAATGTGACTGCTAAAATATTTATCACAAAACTACAACTCTGCTATAAGAAAAAAGAAATCAGAATACAAATATTTAAAAGTATATGGGCATTTCCATCATGTCGAACGGGACCGTCGAACACATTTAAAGTGAGAGTTGGTCAAAATTAAACGGATTTTTATTTTGACAATAGGCTTTACTTATATCTTTTTATTAGCCCTACAATTGGTGCTGAGGTTGATTTTTAGCAATTTTTCGTTTTCAAGATAATTGTAAAAAACCAAGGCATTCGCACGGGACAAAAACAGAAGTGGTTTTCGCGGCTAACAATTAAAATGCCGATTTCAGCGAAACCTGAAGCAATATTTCAATGTGACTAATTTTACACTGTTGTGCATTGATGTCTTTTAAAAATGGTTGTAATTTTACTCAAAAACGATTCGTATTATTTTTTTAATTTAATTTTATTCACTGTCGCACGTGACATGTCGCACGGGACATTTTTTTCCATCATGAGATTTATGTTGTTTCTGTTGCTCTTTTTACGAAATTATATATAGTAAAAATGTTTTTAAATCGACAGAAGTATTCAAGGTATTTATTTGAATATAATAACCAAAAACAAACTTAAAACAAATATGTAGTATGTATTAATCCAGCAAAATTGTCGGATGGAAAGAACCCATTGTAGAACAACTTGTACGTGTATGCAACCTGTTCTAATTTATGTTCTATCATCGGTGATTTTAGTTTGAGTTTGTCCCAAAAGCAGCTGGTTCTTTTCCTCCAAACTAGAACAGGTTACTTTGGAACCGGTTCTAGAACCAGTTATAGAACTGGTTCCGCGACAGTGAAACCTTCCATTTTGATTCCCAGGAATCAGTTCTAGAACCTGTTCCACGTAACCGGTGGTAAAAGTACCTGTTCTAGAACAGATTCAGAGGCAACCAGTTCAAAAAACTTTTGCTTGGAATTATTTATTTATATGAAAATATATAATACAGTTTTTTTTTTGAATAGGCAGTCCTAGCTGCTTTTACTTCTTGACCATGGTGCATTCCAATTTTAAAAAAAAATTTTAAAGTATGTATTTACATAAATAAATCATATACATAAGAAAAAAAATTCAAAATTTTTAAATTTCACACTTACGATGTCGCACGTGACCAACTGTGTATAAGTACCAAGATCACAATTCTTCTTATTTTTCAGTTAGGTTTTTTTTATTTTAATTGTATAAAAAATCTCTGTTTGTAATCAATATTTGATGAGGTTTCTGCGTGTACTTTCGACGCACTGATAACAAATGTTGTTTTTCAATGTCGCACGGGACATCGAAATATGCGAAAATGCAAATCAAAAACTTACAGTTATTTTCAATCGCATTGTTTCTTATGCATTGTTTTATGACTCTTTGTACCTTTAGAAATATTTTAGAAAGCAAAAGTCAATGCATACCGTCTCTGTTTAAAAACTTTTATCAAAACAAAATGTGCAATAGAAATATCCAAATAGGAAAAGATGCGCTTGTGCGACTTTGCATTCGAATACCTCGAAATGGGTTATGAATAAATGCGAAATCTTTTTACGTTATTTAAATTTGATTGTTTCCCTATGAAAATATGATAAAACAAAGTGTTTTCAAGAACTTTTAATATTTTAGTCTCGGTGGACCTTTCGGTGGAAATGCCCATATGTTAAAAAAACTATGAAAAACGCAATGAATAGTTGGTGAATAAGTTTAAAAATATGTTTATAAATTTAAATATTGAATTAACGTAAACATTTTTAAGAATTTTGCTAAAAAATTTTAAAAAATTTCAAATTTAAAAATCATTAAAAGTATCGAGTAGTATCGAGTATCCATATCAAAAATATCGAGTAATATCGAGTATTGAAAAGTAACCGAATTTACCAGCACTAATTCAAATGTCAGCACTGGTTAACGTTTTGTAAAAACGAAATTTTCAAATACGCACATTTTAGACCAAATGGAACGAAACTTAGGGTTCAACAATTTGTAACTCAAGGGACACCTTATTGTACCGCTTTAATTGTTTTAGGTATACTGTTGGAGAGATCTTTAAACTACATTATAAAATACCCATTTTGTACACTCAGAAAATTATGCCGGTAAAATGACCTGCATTTGCAGTTAAAAAAGTGTACACTGTAATTACATTTGAATTAACTACAGTTTTAATTATTTTTAAGTGCAATTGCAGTTTTAATAACTGCAATATCAGTTATATTTAAATGCATTTGAGGTGTACAATTTTTAACTGCAATTGCGGTTAATTTTACCGACATTATTCTTCAAAACAAAAGTGAAAAAAACTGGGGTCATTTTTGATCCTACGTAAACTAAGGAAATTATGTTTACCGACAGTTAAAATAACTGCATTTGCAGTTGAAAAGGTGTAATTATTTCCAAAATATTTTAAATCTGCTATATTTCTATTTCAAGCATTTCGGTTTTAGGAAAAACCATTTTTCCAAATTTAAAAAAAAAAAAATTGTTTTTCAATTTTTGTTATAATTAATATATTTAAAAAAAGAAATTTTTAGATTTTTTCTAATATAGTTTACTTGCATAGGACATCTCAACTAATGTAATTAAAACTGCATTTTATTTTATTTGGTTTTCTAATAATTGTTTTCTTTTATTTCTATGTATGAACTTCTAAAAACTATACAATACATTTTTAATCTGTTTACTGTTTATTGTTTTATAATTATTTATTTTTATAATTAATCGTTTCAATATGTATGTATGTTAGTCTGGCCGGAAAATAGAAAAGTTCCAAATTATTTAAGCCTTAGCCCTGAGTTATGGTCGTTTTGATGTTGCGATTTTTTTTGGATTTTCTGAAAAAGATCTGGAGGTTGTGAGTTTTGTATTAATAAATTTTCTTATTAAAACATTTTAAAAAAATTTTTTTATTTATAAATGTGCTTTAAATTTCAAAATAAAGACATTTTTGGAGAAAAATAACTAAAATTAAAAATATATGAAGCCATTCTATAAGTTATCGACTATTATATATTTTGGACTTATTAAAATATTATTGAACTTTAAAGATATTTGATAATATGATGGTCGATATCTTGTTAAAGGTGCGTTCTATTTTTTCCAATTTAATAATTTTTTCCACAAAATTCTTTTGTGTTTTACATCTAGAACATATTTAGCAATTTAAAAAACTAAACCAGCTTAAAAGATTCATTTTTAAAAGATCCTCAATGGCGACCTCTAACTTTTTTTTAAGAAATTCAAAAAAAAAACCACAATACAGCAACAAAAGGAACCTAATTCCGGGGTAAGGTTTAAAAAATGCAAAACTTTACTGGTTTTTTCGGACATCCTAATGTATGTATACTACATTTGTGTTGATAATATGTTTTCATCATTATTTAATGTTTTTTTTGATTATTATAAATATGGAAATGTAACATAATTTAGTTACATATTTGTAAAATGTTAATCAACTTTATTTTATTCTTTTTTATGTGTTTTTTTATTAGCAAGAAAATTTATAAATTCTAATGATAAGTGTAAAATGATAACTAAAATAACCAAATAATAAAATATTGCACTTAAAATTTTATAAAATTAATTTTCGTTGGCAAATTAGTGTAAATAAATTTATATAGAAAAACTAAAATTAAAACTAAAATAAAACACAATTTATTGTTTGGCACACATAAGTAAAAACTAAATGAGAATTCGATGAAATTCCAAAAAAAAAAAAAATATATATATTGCACTCAAAGAAAAATAACTAAAAGTAAGTATTAAGTAGTAAATTGTGGTTAATTATAAGTAAACATATGTATGGTATTATAGTTTTGCTCTTTGAGAGTCTTTATTTTTTTGTAGTAATTGAGTGTTTAAGCTGTTTACATAAAATTAATCAACAAAGTTTGTCATCGTTATACTTTTAGATTTCTAAACTAGTTACTAATGAGTTGGAAATATCGGTTTAAGTAGGTTTTTAAAGCAAATTCTACAAAAGAAATCAATTAAAAATTAATTAATAGTTGAATCTTTGAGAAAGTTACTGAGAGAGAGAGCTATATTATTAAAGATCTCTTCTTTAGCGAACTAAGTTAGAGCACTAACTGAGAGATATTTTTAATTCTTCTAATTAAGAGATAATTCACAACTGGATCGACAACGATAATTGCTTTTTCATATATTTTGTATGGGCAAAATGTTGCCATATTGTCCGGCGATTTGTCGTTGTAATATATTATGTTCTATTTTAACGATGACAGACTAACACACACTCAAAATATTTGCCAATTTGTTGCCATATTTTTTTTTTACCTAAATAAGGGTTGTCTATTAGAAAAGAGTAGCAAAAATTCGTAGTTTGTTTACAAAAAGTATATTTTTTTGATACAAGAAAAAAACTGAAAGTTAAAAATATACAGAATCGCTAACAAGCAAATTTGAATAGAGTAAAATGAAAAGCAACAAAACAACGCAAAACTAATTGAATTGGTGAAAAAATTTGACAAAACAAATGCAACAAAATTCTTGTTTTATGCTTTAGTGTTTTCTAAACGTCAAAAAATATCGACGGTCAATTACACAGTACAACAGCCAATCTGGGGGGTGAGAAATTCCAAGTCAGGGTGATGGTACTAGGTCAGTATAGTAAAACCCTCAAAGGGTTTGGCGTTCGTATGTGTCATTTTTTTTTATGACCTTTTAAATTTTTTCCTTATCTTGATGTTTTTTCGCTTAGTTGTAACTCGAGAACCACTTGTCCGATTTTGATGAAACAAATTTAGAAAAATTTAGAATTACAATTTCTTTAATCCGTTCATATAACATTTTTCTTTATAATCAACAGTTTTGCCGGTAAAAATAAATTTGTGGAGAAAAAAAAATATTTTTTTGCCTAAAAATTAAAATTTTTTATGAATTTAAAAAAAAAAATTTTTAATTTTTAGGCAAAAACATATTTTTTTTTCTCCACAAATTTATTTTTACCGGCAAAACTGTTGACTATAAAGAAAAATGTTATATGAACGGATTAAAGAAATTGTAATTCTAAATTTTTCTAAATTTGTTTCATCAAAATCGGACAAGTGGTTCTCGAGTTACAACTAAGCGAAAAAACATCAAGATAAGGAAAAAATTTAAAAGGTCATAAAAAAAATGACACATACGAACGCCAAACCCTTTGAGGGTTTTACTATACTGACCTAGTACCATCACCCTGACTTGGAATTTCTCACCCCCCAGACAATAATCCCAAAAATGTTCCATAGTGTTATCGGTCCGTTAATTTAAATTCATCGCTACGACTTTTGTGTGTCCCTAGTCGTTAGTCGATCCAGTTGGGATTAATATCTAATGCTTGTTGTTAACTCTCTCCCTCTCTTTATATTCTAATTTAGTATATTCGTTCTTTTTGAAGCACTAAATTAAATAATCCCATTTATTTAATTATATTGTCGATAAGTTAAATTAAAATTTGTTTTTCAATGACATGCTTAAGTGTTTCTAACATTAAGTATGAAGTGCGTTAGTTGTATATTTAATTTTTCTTGTTGTTGTTGTTTATTGTATGTAAGTAATGTTGAAGTACTACGATAACTGGAAGATATATGTATGAATGTATGTTTGTAAGTATGTATATCCGAATGCTTGCTTGAAATGTGGACTATTTAGAAACAAAGAGAACTTTTAAAGTAATTGGGCTATGACGGGCTCTATTAAGCACATATGTTCGGCTCCTCTAACGGGTAAACGATTAAGACAAAAGTGTCGTATCATATCCGGAACCGTTTCAAATGGACGACTAAATTGACCCAATATATATTGACCACATTCGTTACGTTGTATACGCATATGCATAAAGCCTTTAGCTCCCCTGAAAAAAAGAAGAAAATTGTTCTTTAAAAATCTTTAATTCCTAAAAGTAAAATTACAATTTGACTTACTTTAAGGACAAGGAATAATCTTGTTTAGTAGATTCACAGTTGCGTACTAAAAAGCTGCCTTCACTTAAGGGTCTTAGAGTAGTTTCGGCCTCGATACGTGTGATGGAACCGTGATACCATCTATAAATGAAATTAAAAAAAAAATATTTTTAAGTAGTTGCGGATTTAGAAATATGTGGGTTATACTACACAGAAAAAATAATTAACCTAAAATATCGAATTGAACATATGATAAAAATTAATTTAATTAATAAAATAATAATAATTAATTTAATCAAATATTTAATTGAATTAATTAATTTGTTCATTGTTTCAATTAATTGTATGTATACAGTTTTTAGTAATTAATAGTATCATTTGAGTGATAGGTGCAAAATCAATTAAAATTTTAATTAATATAATTAATTTCGTAATTAGAACTCGTTTTCTGTTTTGATTTGATTTTGAACTTCAATAAAATCATCTCCATTCCAATCCTAAAATTTTCCTATCTTACATTTTATCAAATTTGTATATTTTATGTTCTCTCAGCCTACATAATTATGAAATTATGCTCAAATTTTATATTTATAAATAAAAGATATTAGACTCTTACTTATAAGCCTATTCAAAAAATGTGTAAAAATTTTTTAACACTTGTAAGTGACTCAAAAATAAATCATAAATGGCTCAGAAGATTCTAAATTTTCCAGTACTCGTAATGCTCATAATTCGGAGTCTTTTATGAGTCATAAGAGTGGGCTCAGAAAGAAGCTTCATCCGTAAAAAAACATTTCAGAACGTCTAAGGGCTCCTTTATGGGTCTTTTCGGGCTCGTTAAATTGCCTACACATAGAGACTTGTATTATTTTCCAGCAAAAAAAAAAAAAAAAATAAAAAAAAATAGAAGTCATTGCTTCAAAAGTATCCGTTAATATATTTTTATTGATTTCTTAGAAGTAATTCTGAACAACTTAAAAAAGAAATACTTTTTGTATTGATTCAAAAGCATCCATTACCATATTATTACAGCTTTTTAGAAGTAATTTTGAACAATATCTTACAAATCACTTAATTATTATTCCTAAAGCATTATTGCTCTAAAAGTGATCCTAAGAAGTAATTTTTATACAATTTATTTCCAAACAGATGATAGCGGCTTCGATTCCTGGCTGGACCAATATTTAAAAAAAAAAAAATTAATATATTTTCATTTAGTCGGTTTCAGGTTAAGAAGAGGAATAAACCTTTTTCTCTAAAAATTAAAAATACATTAATTTGCAAATCAGACTAGATCTAGTTTCTGCCTTTTTTCTATGGACAGGCTTCAGCAGTGGTTTTCCATTAAATTGTATTATTGTTTATATTTTATTCTCAGATTGTCTCTATATGATGATTTTTCAACAACCCGTCGGCTGTAGGAATCGAACCTGTGCCTATTCCTACATTATAAACGTAACTATACAAAGGTGCGACAGCTTAGCTATCTCACCGAATAATATACTTTTTTTTTGTTTGCTAATATTTATATTTAAATTGTTTAACTTCAATATTATTTATTTTCAAAATTTTTAAAAATATATAAAATAAAAATGACGAAAAATTGCTTTTTATGCACTTGTGAAAATAGTACTGAAAAAAAATATTGAATTACAGTGCACCTTTTGCTCTGACACCTTTTGCTCTACCCCTGAATGAAAGGGGTACAGAGCTAGACTAGTAATCTTGAAGTCGCAAGTGAGATACTTGATCGAAGTAATAAAAAGAAAATTTTGATGAAAAAGGGCTTCCCTTGCATTCATTCAAAAAGTACTGAAAAAATTATGAAATGGCAGTACTCCTCTCCTATGACAACTCAATGTTAAAACCACTAGTGTTTCTGTTAAAAAAAGAACTACATCTAGGTCATGAATTGTAGTGCTTTTTCTACTGCTTCTACATTTCTTTCTTTGCTGCGTTCTTAAAAAAAGAAGGCGTAAATAAGACTTAAACAGGGTTGGCAGGCAATAGCGCTAAAATACCGTTATCGTTTTAAAACCGTTTCAACTGACTACCGTTACCAATATCAGTATTGCTTTACTTAGTTTGTTAAATTTAACAAAAATGTATTAAAATCAACAAATTTTATTTTAAGCCAATAATAAATATTCTTAAATTAACAAATTTTCCCGTTGATCCCAGTTGAATGCAGTTTTTGGCTCTTGCTAGTTAATTATATGATTAATTCAAATATGATATAATAATTGATTTAACTATGATTTTCTTTCTCTCTGTGTACCGCTTAAAATACTAAACCGATTAAAAATAATATTCAAAAAGTTTGTTTCTAATTGTCTGCATATAAAATTGTATATTCTTGGACGAAAATATAAAGCGAAATAGTCAAACTGCCTCCGATAAAAATCTTATGCATTTCCAAAAATTAAACAAAACAACAAATTAGTATGTTGAAAGACGACAAAGCAAATTGTGGTAAATTTTTTTTCCTGTTTTTATTTTTCTTTGATATTTTAAATGTTGAATAATGCCCCTAGACGAGAACAAGAAATTTTCATTGAATTTTTAGTTTAACCTAACAAATATTTCTAGAAATTCTAAAAACGTAGAACCCTGATGATTTCTTTAGGCAAGCATGAAATCGGATAGAGGCATGCCTTCAACAGATTTTTTTTTTATTATTAATAATTCTTTATTCATTAAAAATAAGTATTACAAATATAGAGTGCCTCAGCGTCATTTGGACATTATTATTTTAGATTATTTATTTATTTATTTATTTATTATTATTATTATTATTATTATTTATTTATTATTATTTATTAGATTATTTATTATTTTAGATTATTTATTTTATTTTTTATTTATTTTTGAGGTTATTTTTTACAATTTGTTAAATAAGTTATGGGATTTCAGCACAGTTAATTCCGTTAATGCAATAATGTTGAACCCGATAAAAAAAAAATTATCAAGACACATTTAATGAAATTTTCTTGTTTAGCAGACTAGAATATACATAAAAACAAATTTACAAAATGGTTGTATGCTAGTGTAGCCAGTTCAGAGATTTCTAAATCGCTAACGGTATTTCAACGGCTTTTCTGGCCACCCTGGATTATTGATATTTGTAAAAAGCACCAACATGAAAATTGGGCGAAAGATACACTAATGGAATACAGTCTTTCCAAATTTTTGCTAAATTAGTTAAAAATTAGCTTGCAAAAAAAACTGCTGAAATTAAGATCAGCAAAAATAAACTGTTTAATATACAAAATGATCTAACAGAGTTGAAAATTGATGTGAATAGTGAAAGTGAGAACCCGAAAGCTACCAGTACTTTGTATCAAAATTTCTAACAAATTGAGGGCATTTTCGATAGAAAGGAGTCTTTAATGCCAGAGATATTTCAACAGGAAAACGAACGCAGAATGTGATGGAAAATTAGAATAAAATTGTTGACGCTGCGGGTATCTGCTTTAATCTTTAAGTCTAGCGCTTGGACTGTTACACATAAGGTTGCCGGTTTGATTTCCAACATTAATTTAGAAAAATAATGTGTTTGAGTTTTCTATCCCTCATACATACTCGTATCGCAGCGTCCTTCTTCGGTGTTCCCACAGCACTTACACCACCGAAGTAAAATAACATAATAGGCCTATGAACTAAAAAAGCTTTAATAAAGTTCGCCAACTTTTCATCAAATGGCGTGCAACAACTGATCTAAAATTCAGCATCTCGCATAACACTGTGGAACAAATTCAGGTTAGCAAAAGTTAGGTCGATTCTGAGAGTGAGGGGTGAAAATAGAGGCTAAATTAGAAGACCCGTATTGCGGCGTTTGCTTATGTTAGTTCGAATTTTTTATATGGTTTTTTGGCTATAACTCGTCGACTAATTGATATTTTTTAAATTTGTAAAAGCCAAATTATAGCTTGAGACCTGAACAACAATAATAAAAAAAAAAAAAAAAAAACCAAAAAAAAATCAATCAAATCAATTTTTTTAAAAATTTTAATTGTTGCACAGGTCTCTAGCAATAATTTGGATTTTACAGATTTAAAAAATATCAATTAGTCGACGAGTTATAGCCAAAAAACCATATAAACAATATGAAAAAATTCGAACTAAGATAAGCAAACGCCGCGATACGGGTCTTGTAATTTAGCCTCTATTTTCACCCCTCACTCTCAGAATCGACCTAACTTTTGCTAACCTGAATTTGTTCCACAGTGTAATGTTGCCATATGTGAAGCCCTTCATTTTTCATCACTTTTCATTTCTCCTCTATCCCTTTTCCAAAGAAAGCAACACATTAATTAATAGAAAGAATTTTCTGAGCTTTGCTGCTCTTTTTATATATGTGACGCGCAAAATAGAAAGGGACCTAAGGATAGAAAGGGACCTAAGGTCAGGAGAGCATGGGATCGGTCTCATTCGATGCTCAGATGTTTTCCACAAAAAAAAAATGATTTTTTTTACCCTTAGGTCCCTTTCTCTATGCGCTGTCACATATACAAAAAAAATTTATAAATATTTTTTTATAAATACTTACCCTTGCCTGTCCAATGGTATTGATACATCAATAAGATCGACTGCCGTTGCAAATGCTGTTGCATTCAAATTCAAATTGAGTTCTTTGTTATTGGATAGACCACGCAAATCCAGGCTACCAAACTTATTGTTCGTTTGACGTGGTTCATTTAGATTCAAGGTGAGATTTTGACGGAATATGGCAAAGTCTAAAAGTGCAAAAAGAAAATAAAATTAATTTATAATATTTTCTCATACCAAATTCCCTTTGTTGGCATTTGTGTCCAGGTATAAAAAGTCCTTATGTGTTACATCAATTTACATGCATACATGAATATGTCATTAATAATATAAATATCTAGCCAAGTGAGTAAAAGAAAATTGTGACCATAAAACATATGAGCCACTTTGTTGTACAATATATATGGCCATTGAAGTAGAATGAGGTTAATTAAAAAATGTTAACACTGATGGTTGAACAGTTCAGTTGCAATAATAAAACAGGAAACAAAAGCCAAAAACAGTGGTGAAGTTGGGGCAAATGGAAATGGCCATTATCTTTAACACCCCTGTCCCCTACTTACCCAGTTTCATAGCAGTTTTATTGTCATCTCTCATGGAATGACTAGACGATGCTTGAGAAATCCCTGAGGATTCAGTGCTATGCATCATTAGATTATTAATTTCTGCCTGATTGGCACGTAAACGTCTTCTTAGCTTGGGCATATCAAAGGGTAAGTCACCCAAATCCACTGAGGTAGCACTGCCCGAAGTGCAAGCATCCTGAAAAGTGAAAAAGTTTATACAAATTTTGTGAATATTGAATTTTCAGTTTTCATTCTACCTGTTGTAAAGTTTTTCTTCTTCTTAATTTTGGCATATCAAACGGAAGATCTCTTAAATCTTGCGGCAAACCCACACTGTTACTCATGGCTCCTACCGCACTTATATCACTATGGTTATTTCCCTTATCATTTGGCGGAAAGTTCAATTTTGGCAGCGTAAACTTTTGCAACCCTATCAATTGTTTACCATCTTCTCGGGAGTGCAATGAAATGCCACTGTCCGAACCAAGAATTTCATCTGTCAGCTGCATTAACGTCTTATTAGCCGGTGGTCTACGTTTCTTCAAGGCATCTATTTGTAACTGGGGAGTGGGATGAACATTCTCCGCTTCGCCAGAGCGAAGCTGTTGCTGTTGTTGCTGCTGCTGGTGATGATTTGCATTCGCTTGCATGGCACCACCATCTTCGGGTGAAGCAGTTTGTGTCTTATTCTGTTCAGAAAATTCAGAAGCCGGTTCTTGGGAGGACTTGTCTGATATGGGACTAAGGATATGCAGTTTGGAATGTATGACCACTGGTGCTCTGAGCGGAAAAGCAACACTCGAGCTACCAGATTCAGAGCTATGTGAACTCAACGATGTCGAGTGCCTTGACTCTGAACTGGATGTACTGCGGTTTCCCTCGCTAGTGCTCGAGCGTAGCGATTCCATGCTGCCACCACTACTCGATGTTGCTATGCTCTCGGTCGAGGAATAATTGTGTGGCCTGCGACCGCCATTGCCAACATGGTGGTGGTGGTGAGATGCATGGCTCTTGCGCAGCTCCAGCACCCGCCCCGACTCCAGAACAAAGGATCTTGGTCGGCTGCGGGATCTAGAGCTTGCTGTAACATTTTGCGTGCCCTGGTGTGTTGAGAGATGATGATGATGGTGACTGTTATGATTGTGTAGACTGGAAGATGGTGGATTCACATAAGCACTGTCGGTAAGACTGTTCTCATTACTGGTGGCCAGTGAAGAGCCCGTTTGTTGTTGCTGTCTTAAATTGGATTGCAGTGGAAGACGGAGGTCGCGTAGACGCGGATGGGCCGGATTCGATGATGGCAGGTTCGGTGCACTTCGTATGCTATTCATAAAAAATCTCTCATGTTTTCCGGGAAATTTCATGGGCAACGGAGCTGTAGATGGCGGTGATGGTGTATAGCCACGCATGGGTAATTGCGAACTGGACGTAGTGGGATTATTTTGTTGATCCACTTCCGGCTGTTCCCGTATGTGGACATTACTGAGTTCAGTAGACAGACCAGATACACTGTTGGCCACAGGTTCAGTACTACGATTTGCACAACCCACTGTTAAAGGAGAACCACTGCCACTATTGTTGCCACCTGAGTTGCTACCTTGCTCTTGTATAGCTTGATTTTTCGAGTTCTTTAAGCGTTTACCTTCTAAGCGGCTTTTACTTGATTTAGAGGCACGTGTTTCCAATTTGGCTGGTGGCAAGTTGCCATTATTCAATTGCAACAACACCGAGTGGTTGGTTATGCGATCAACTTCATCTAAATCATCATCGGACTTGGCAATTTTGCAATCAAATGCCGTTTCGTAAATTTGACGAGTACGCCCCGACATTTCGTCGTCTTCGTCAGCCACAACAGAATCACGGTCTACAGCTGTATCAGAATGTGCTAGACTATTCGTGTCCAAAGCACTATGGGATTGCGTGGTGGTGGTATTTAGGTTTTTTGGATCTGGAGCACAGTCAACGCATTCGTGAACTCCATGTGGATGCACGTAGAAAATGCTGCGAGGTCGAAAATATTCATCTAAGTCATCACCTAGAGTGGGAGCAACACAGGCACAAACTGCTGGACCAAGCAGTCTATGTGGTGGCATTGACGGTGATTCTTCAGGGAGATTGGCACAGTTTAATTCTGCTGAAGGCTCTTGACAAATATTACCGTATTCGGTGGCGGCAGCTGGTATCAAAGGTTGGACGTTACAAGTTTTTCGTACCAAGGCTAAGGCACGAGCATGCCACTCGCGTCTCTTTAAACATTCACTGCAATCGGATTCCTCGGATGTGGTGGTTGAAGGAGAATCACAACGTATTATATGAACACCCTCTTCGGTAAACGAATAACGTTTGGGGGTATCTAGAGGACCATGAAGAACAGTACTATTCGTGGGTTCAGTTTCATCGAAATCGTCTTCCTGTTCTTCACGCTCTTCCGCACGTTCCGGGACGTCTAGACTAGTACTTTTGCGATAAGGACCACTAGGTTGTGGTAAAGTTTGTGTGGATGGAGCAGGTTCTGATATAGTGGATTGACGACTTTTCTGTTTAGCTTCTTTGTCATTAGCCCCCACTGAGTCGGAGGGATCTTTGGGTTTTAGTAAATCCGAGTAGTAATAGGGAGAAGGATTGCGTTTGTTGTGTTCAGAGTGCGAAGCTGTTAACTTACGTGGGCTTCTATGAGCTTGAGGTGGTAAAGGCTTCACCAAATCATCAGAGATGCTATCTGGTGAATTCAGATCAGGAACTTTAACTGATTGATTGTCTTCTTCATCATCAGATGATTTTGGAGCAGAAGAATCTAAAATTAAAGAAAAATAAAACACTTTAATTTATTATTTCTATCAAACCGCAATGATGTGCATTTTTCTTATTCAAAAGGAGTGTTGGTGTTGTTGGTAGAAATGTCTATTTCATGCTTGAAAGCTTATGTTGTTATATTGCTGCTAGAAAAATAATTAAATTGTCAGGAGTTCTCAGGCATTGGAAAAACGGTGTTGATTATTCATTTAGCCTTGTTGTAAGTTAACTTATGTTTAAAGTTGGCTAGTAGAATGGACTTTTTTTTCTCAACTGGCTTGAAAGTTAATTTATATTATGCAGTTGCTGTCGAGAGTAAGCAAAAGTTGATTAAAATCGTTTAAACTTTGTTAAAGAGTTTATTCAGTTATTACAAAAAAAAAACTCTGGCAGATTAGTTGGATTTTTATTTGCATTTTTTTTTAATTTTCTCTTTACAAATGGTCTTTATGATGGAAAGTAGAAAACTGGGAAAAAAAGACCACAACTGGACCCCATGTGTAACTAATTGCCAATTGTTTTCTACTCGTATACGTTGTCTGTCCATCAGTCTGTTTATTGTTTGCTGAGTATTTTTTTTTTTCAGGGATGATTCCTTCTCACTTACCTGAATTGTAATTGCTGCGTTTATCTTTCTCTTTGGTTTGAGTAGTTGTTAACGTTTGCGGATTAATGGATTGCTGTTGCTGCTGCAATTGTTGTTGTTGTTGACTATTCTGTTGCTTTTTTTGCTGCTGGTGGCGACTTTTATGAGCTCGTCTCTTGGCCTTCTTGTGATATACTTTTTTATGACGTTTCGAGTCTTTGGGATCAGAATATCCCTCAATAAGTTTGACTGATGCTTGTTTAATACTAGAAATTTGACTTTGTATATGTAAAGGCGGTGGTAGTGATGCTACTATTGTTGCTGTTGATATTATAGTAGCAGTTGGCGGATGTGGTAAACGTTGCTGTGTCTGGCTACGTTGTGTATGTGACTTTTGTGTATGATGGCGATGATTGTGTAGTGAATGTTGTTGTTGTTGTTGTTGAAGGGTTTGTGGGGGTTGCAAAGAACCAACAACCGTTTGTGTTGGCAAAGTACTGTTTATATTGTGGGTGGCTGTTAAATCTGGGGCTAAATTATTTTTTAGATTTGCATTTATTCTGGAGGGCAAAGTCGATAAAGGGGCCGGAGGTGGTGGTGCCTGTGGATCAGCCTGATGTTGTTGCTGTTGCTGCTGTTGTAGTTCAGCAAATTTTGCCTAAAAAATAAAGAAGAAATATTGTGATTAAATGAAATTTACTTAAAACCACTTAATAATTCTAAATTTGTTAATAAAACTCAATTACTGTTAGTTACTAAGTAAAGTTTCTTCGTCTAGTTTAAGGATGCACAGAAAATAATAACAGTTTCAAGGAAAGTCTCCCAACTAATACACTTTAGTGTGTATAGAATTTAGATATGATGTAGAGAAAATAATCAAAGATTGGTCTATGTATGCTAAAGTAACTTTTAAAACACTGGCTATTCCAATGAAACCACACATTACCAAATAATGTATAAAGTAATTTAAAGACCGTACCGGAAAAAAATTTCGCCGTACACCGTCAAATCTAAATTAGTTTTGCAAGAAGGTTTCGAAAAAAAATTTGTTTGCCTTTTTAAAATTTTCGTTATAACTTTGGCATTTACAGTCGGGTCTTAAAGTATGATACATCGATGTTTTTGTTTCGAGGGGACCAATGTTTTGCTCTTAGGACCATAGACCTCAAGTATCCCGTTCTAATATTTACACACCACATCTCAGTTCCTACGATCCTAATGTCATAAAACTAAAGCTCTCAAAAAATCATTAAACTTTTGTTAAGGAAGTTTTCCGATAATTCCAGCAGAAATTTTTTTTTTATTTTTTTTTTTGTTACCGAACGAATTTGCCTTGCAAAAATACTTTATATTCGAAGGTGACCGCACACTTTTTTTTTTGCCTGGAAGGTGGTACGGTCTAGTGTCCATGCATTATTTTACATCTTACTGACGAATTTTACAGGCGATGAGCTAAAGGGTAATGTATGGACCTATTATCTTGGCGGTGAAAAAGTAATTGGTTACTTATATGTTTATTAGGATGGGAAAAGTAATCTGTCTATAAACAAATTTTCTTAAAAAATTTCATTTAAAAAGAAATTATTTCAAATATTCTTTTGATTAAAAATATAGAGTGGTCATTTTGGGATTCGAACCTGGGATCTATGGTTGTTAGCTTAAAACTCCACTTATCTGAGCCATCGAGGTATATAATATTTGATTGCTTAAAATGTAAATGAATTTTTGTGCTTCGTATTTTTGTTAGTAACTTCGTGAAATTTATAGCCAGGCTATGCTTACAAACGGCAAAAAGTAATGTGTCTAAAAATAGATTTTTTTTTTACAATGTTTTAATCATTATTTTGGAAAGTCGTTACTTTTCGTTTTAAAATAGTTCAGAAGGTAACGAGTTATAAAAAGGTAATATGTTACATGAGTTATCACACCAATTACCAAAGTTTTGCTGGGATATGAAGAACCTAAAACTCTTCTGAAAATACACACGCAAAAAAAGTGTATAATTATCGAAGTACTTCGGTAGAAAACAACCAACAAACATGTTTGTATTTACAAAATCAATTAATTTCAATTCAAAGTTTTATTGTATTTACTAAAAGTTTAATTGTATTTACAAACTATTTTTATCTGTGTTAATTTGGAAATTATTTAAACAAATAGCTCTATTAAAGTTCTACTGAAGATATTATCTTTACTCTTCCCAGCCAGCAATTTCGGAGCGCTCATAAATAAGATTCTTAAATGGCTCACAGAAATGATTGTTTTTTTGAAAACAATCTTTTTTTGGTAAAAAATATGAACCCTCAGAAAACAACCCAAAAAGTTGTCTCTACAATCAAAAAAGCTGTCTCAAAATGAGGGTTCATTTTTCGGACTCAAAAAAGATTAAAAAATTATTTAAATTTATGAGGAAAATTTCGATTTTATACGTTCTTTTTTCTGAGTCATTTCTGAGTACACACGGGGCTCTTTTGGACGGACCACTTTCATAGGAAAAAGTGCAAAAATGTTTATATTTTTGGAGCTCATTTGTGAGTCATTAATGATCATCTTTGTTTGCTGGGTTTCCAAAAAACTAGTAACAAAATTATGGAATTAATACTGAAAAAAGAAATAATCAGTGTGTTCGTTTACTCGAAATTCTTACTACTTTTACTATAATTGGAAAGTTTTGTTTACTTTTTGTATTGAATTTTTCCAGCTGTAGTAAAAGTAGTAACTTGTAGTAAGTAAACGAACACGCTTAATAAGTAATAATAATTCTGTCATATGCAGAAAAAATTAATAAAAATCAGAATTTTCGAATTCTAAAAACTTTCTTCTATAAAAGAGTGTTTTCTAAAGAAGTAAACTCAGTTATTAAGCATTTCTGATTTTTTTTTTTACTTTAGAAAAACTTTTCTCTATAACAATATTTTTGTTTTCTAATATCTTCCCTCAGATATTACGGAAATTTTACTACGAAGTAGCTACTTAGTGATTCCGAATTCTTTTTCTTTAAACAAATCCGTTAATTCTGAAGAATTTTTCCCTTAGACAGGACATACCTAATAAAAACTTTTAAGTTTGGAATAATGTGATTTTTAAGGGATTTGATTTTTCGTTCTTTGCTCGATACAAATTCTTGAATTTTAAGGACGTTTTTCTATTTAAGATCGCTCAGGATTTTAAAAGTTTTTACAATAGAAAAAAAAAATCATAAAAATTAGAATTTTCAAACTCTAAGAATTTTCTTCTATGAAAAGATGTTCTGCTAAAGAAATAAGCTCAGCTATTTTTTTACTGTAGCAAAATCTCAGATTAAGGGCATTAATCTCCAAATTTTTGAATTTTTTTTTTATATAATATTTTTTTTACTAATAATATCTTCCTGCCTAATATGTTACTATCAAGTTTTTTTAAATCCCTAATACTTTTTTATAAAGAAAATCAGTCAATTTTGGAGATTTTTTTTATGTTGTTAAAGAATTTTTAATATCTACATTAATAGAAAAAAGTCCATAAAAAATTTAGTTAAAACTACTAAAAATTAGTTAAAAATGATGCTGCAGAATTATATATTAGTAATATATAATAAAACTGTTAAATATACAGAATTTTAGTTATATTCGAGTTAAATATTTTTTAATGGAAAATAGCTAGTTAGTCTGCTAAAATCAGCAAAAAATTTTGCTAAATAATTAGTAGCCTAAAAATAAAAAAATAAAAAAATTTTCGAAGTTTTTTTCGATTTTTTTTAAATGAAAATAAAAATCGAGCCTGTTCAAAATAGAAGTTTACAATTTTTTAACAAATATTTCTGCTGATTTTAGCAGTATAGACTGCTATTTGCGTTCAACTAAATTTAGCTTAAAAATAGCAAAATAGATAGATGCAGTTTATTTTTGTTATTTTTAGTCTACTAATATTTAGCAAAATTTCCTGCAGATTTTACAGTACAATTTGTTATTTTCAGTTAACTAAAAGTTAGCTTAAATATAATTGAAATTCTGTAAATTAAGCAGTTTTAATTTAAAAAATCTTTTTCTGCTATTTTTACAGATTTATTTCTATGAGTGCAGGAATTTAGTTTTCTAATTTACTTATTTTCTGCAATAGAAATCCTTAGATTCGGAGAACATTTTTCTATATAAGACCGTCCAGAATTTTAAAAGGTTTTGCTATGGGAATCTCTGTGATATTCAGTTGCAGAGAAATTTTCTATAAAAAATAAATCCACATTTTTTCGACGAATCCTTTGTTTGCCTTTTTATTCTCCTGTGATAAGTAGCGACAGGTCCCCATTGGGTCTGTTTTTCTTATCACATGTCGAAATTTAATCAAAACCGGAGTGTATCGATTGGTATGCTTTCCTTGTAAGTGGCAAATTCTTAAAATTGCCTTAAGCAACTCATTAACAACAACGCGAAGTTTGTGTTAAAAATCCAAAAAACATAGACATCAGTTTTTGTTGAGGGAAAAAATATCATAATAATTTTGCTTAAATACATTATAATACCTAAAAATATACACTGTGGAGAATGCTGGAAAATAAGTATGCTTACACGTAATAAAAGGGTCTTTCAAAAAGAGAAAAACATTATACAGTAGTGGACTAAAGTGGATACATTAATTCAACATTTTTCGAAATTTGTTATAATTTTTATTTTATTATAGAAACTTAAATGATTTTTTTTTACAGCATAAAATTAAAACATTCTTCTTCAATAAAAACCTAAATACAGTAGAAAATATCACTAAGAAGTTAAATAAAAAAAAATAATTGCAAATTGTGACCGCTTTTATCCAGTATTGTTCATATTTGAAATTTTCGGCAAGTTCTTTCTTTAATATTTTGTCCAAAGTCCTTTGTGCTTTAAAACAGATTTTATGCGAGAAGGCATGCTTTCCGCGAGATTGTTAATAGTTTGAGGTGGAATATTAGTCCATTCCGCTGAAAATCCTGACCAAAGATCATCTAAGTTGGTCGGTGCTCGTTCGCATTGGGAGAGTCTTCTTTTGACAATTGCCCACCAATTCTCGATGGGATTCAAATCGGAGCTCTGACCTGGCCACTTCAAAAACTGGAAAAACTACACTTGGATATCACAAATTGAGGAAAAGTTATTAATACAGATTTAAAAATATTCAAATATGTATCCACTTTAGTCCACTACTGTAAATGGTTAAAAAAATGCTTATTTCTTTACAAGGAACAATTTTTTTCTACTAAAGATCATTCGGCAGAGCGTGAAATCATTAAAAAATAAATTTGTTTACTAATTCAAAAAACGAATGACAAGTTTTTTGTGAAAATTTCAAATTATATAGTTTATAAGGTCAAAATGTGAATTACAGTAAACTCGTAAGGTACGAAATTTAAGCAAAACAAAATTTGCCATGTTGATCTCAGCAGAGAAGCTAAGAATCCAATCGAATCACAATTTGGCACTAAAAACAGAAGGCTGTAAGTTTCATTCCAGCACAGCCGCGTATTCCTTTTTAAATTTATTTCGTAAAAATTTTATTTAAGAATCCACTACTTTTTACTTCCACCGTATGAGTAATAAGCGCCGTATTACAAGTACTCTAAATAACTTTAAGTGTGCATTATACAACAAATTTTATAATAATTTATTTTACTGGGCATATAACAAATATATGAACTGTAATTTAATAAATTCATACAACACTGAACTTCTAAGTATTCTTGTTATAAAAATGTTTACAAGTTTTAAATGTTAATTCAAAGATTTTTTTTTTTCTTATTGTAGCAATTAAAATTTTATAATTTTTTTTTAGCAAAATAAATTTTTAACCACCAAACATTAACATACATTATTCACTAGAAAATAAACAAAACACCTAAGAGCAACATATTGTTTGAAAATTTTCAATAAAACCAAGTTATGTGATAAAACTCATCACATTGACAGTTGATAGCAGGACATATTTTGCATATGTATCATCATCAAATGCCATTAACAAAACATAAAGTATGTACATTAGGGTGGCAATGAAAACTCAACTCTGGATTTTTGCTGATACCTGGGCGGGCGGAGTATTGTATGCTGAACAGGGCTATGAACTAAAAAGTTTCAACAAAGTTCGCCAACTTTTCTCATCAGATGGTGCGCAATAACTGTTCTAAGATTCAGCATCTCGCGCAATTACAGTGTTGCCATATTTGAAGCCCGTCATCTTTCTAACACCTTTAATTTCTTCTTTATCCCCTTTCCAAAGAAAGTAACACGTTAATTAATGGAAAGAATTTCCTAAGTGTTGTTTCTTCACTACTCAGTTATTTACCAGTACTAGCCGCAAGACGTAATATAATTATTTTGGATTTGTTCCGGAATTCCAATAATTTGACCTCAAGCTTCACGTCTTTTCACCATATAAATTTTGGACTAAGTGGCATAATAATCCTTCCGGGTTTCGTACAAATTCCAAAAAAAAACATTTCCCTATTGCCACCCTAATTTACATACATTGTACAAGTATACAAATGTATTTTTTTTTATCAACCAGGGGAAACAGCCATTATGTCACAGTTACAAAGGCATAAGTTAGTACAGGTTGATGGTACACGAGCAATACAAAAGTCAGCCAGCCGCAACTTGAATGTTGTGTAATTTATGGCATCATAACTGAACATCATGCCTTTGGTTACTTACTAACTTAAAATGGCGTTTTATTTTTGTGGTGTGAAGGAAATTAAAAAAAAAATTGCACAGTTTTCTAAGCATTTAAAATTAACTTTTTCGGGGGTTTAATATAATTTATGAAATTATTTTTAATATAGGAAATAAATTATGTTAATAATTATCTAATTATTCTTGTAAGTATCTAATAAAATTTGTATTACTATTGTATAAGAAATTTATAACTTCAGTTATTGGATCTTCCTCAACAAATAATAACAGCTTTAATATCATAAAAATAATTTATATTACCCCGAGTAAAAACGATGGTATTAAATAGGTTTATTCTATGAGTGCAAGCAATATTAACATTTTGTCATATGAAATCAAAAAAGCCGTAAGTTACATTTAAAAAATTTTACAGGAGAAGCAAAAAACTTTTTAAAATTGTTTGCGCTTACACTGGGGGCTGTTTAGAATTTTGTTAATAAAATCGTCGTGTTTAGTCGCAGGCATGCGCGGTTCCAGCAATTAATATAAGGGGAAAAATCATACGCCACCGTAGACAAATACATTGAGTTGGACACTGAGGCGTATGATTTTTCCCCTTATATTAATTATTGGAACCGCGCATGGTCGCAGGAGTGTAACATTTTGCAGGAATATGTATTTTGATGCGGTGCATCATAATCGATCAAAATGTCGATTTTGAATTTTTTGTAACTTACGGCTTTTTCAATTTTATATGACGTTTTGCATGATAAATATTAAAGCTTTATAACAGGTTTATAAATCAACTTTAAATGCATTAAAAATATGTTGTATTAAAAATCTCAATATAATTGTCTAATTCTTAATTTTTGAAAATAAACTTAGACCACTTTTGAATCAATAAATATTTTAATTGATCTGAATTATACTTTAAAAAATGAAACATAAACAATTTTTAATAATCAATACTATTATTTGGAAATGGAAATTCTGTTAAAATTGTAATTCGAATTGAATTTATTAAAATTGAAACTTGTTCTGAATTTTTTGGTGTTTGAATTGTAAATACTTTACTGTCCTTTTTGTGTACATCATAGATTTTTAATCGACCTGTATTCTTTCGAAAGTTCAAAAGCAAACAGTGGCTATGTCTCTCTTACATAAATAATTGTGTAATATACATATGGGTGATATCAAAAAATGTGATAAAAACCGTGTAACCACCGAATTTCTAATGCATGAATTACATTTGAGTTACATATTTCGATATATATCAGCGCATTGTCACCTGTTTTACAAAATTTATAACAATTGACCAATTTTTGGTTAATATATAAAATTTGTGACCAATTTTATAGGCCAAATGTAACCTCCGTAACAAGTTACTTGTTAAGGTTTTTTAATTTAAATAGCATATATTTTAATAACCAATAAAGCTAAACACTAACTGTAAGAATTTTTATGAAGAGGAAAAGTGCCGTTTTTAATAAAAATTAATACATTTTACAAACTTTTTCGTATATCTTAGCTATCACGACTTCAACTCTGTAACGATTTTTCGTCATAGTTTTTGATAAAAATGCATATACCAGAATTTTGGAGTTATCTATTATTTATATTGCGGAAAGTATAATGTTATTTATACTCAAATGATCGTTGGACTGTAAGTATAACAGACTTGAAGCTTTTCTGCAGCATGTAACATTCTCGAGATGAAAAAGGATGTCTTTAATAAGATTTGAAAAAATGTTGTAAACTCCGTTCCTAATTTTTACACCAAACTATTTAACGAGTAAAAAAAACAATGTCATATTTGGATTAACCTTGTAGGCATCATGCGATTTTGTTTCGGAAAAAAAAATTATGACAAAGCGTTTCTGAAAGAAAACGAAAAAAGTAACCAAATGTAAACTTCGTAACTGTAAACTCCGTAACCACAATTGTTTGCATCACATTTCATTCAAATAAATGTAGATAAATGTTTAAAATATTTTAAAATAACCATAAACAGAGGTGATTCAACTAATATTTATGCGTCAAAAGACGATTCAACTAATAATTTTGCGTCAAATCAAAAAAAGTTATCAGTTTTTTACCTTAAGCTGCTGGAGCGAAAAACGATTGATTTTACATTTCATTGGTTTTGAATCGATATTTCGAGTCATTACTGACATTAGTTTGACAAATTAAATTTATTTCACACAATTTAAGAATTTTTTGATCGCGAAATGTTATGTTTTTAATATATAATTTTGTAACTGCGCAACCGCTGTTGGGATTTTAAAAATTTTATTTTTTTGAAAAGCATTTAAAAGGACCAAAAATACAAAATTAAAAAAAAATAAAAATTTTTTTCGCGGAATGAATTGTATTTTTATTCGCGAAACCGCCAATTTGATAAACACAAATTATATATCATTGGAAAGCAAATTGAAAACCCAAATACGAAAAATACAAAATAAATCCCGTAAATTTGCTAGATTTCTAAGAAATCTTATGAAAATATCACAAATGTCGGGACTTTTACAGAATACAACACTGCGTTTCGCTTAATTTGTAAAGTTTTTGCATGAAAAAGTGGCAACGATGGTCAACAGCTGACAAAAAAAAAATAAAAAATAACCTAAAAATAACACAAAGTAATGAAATAAAAAAATTATTATAAATATAATAAATTTAACATTAGACCCAATGAAAAATCTACTAATGATTATAAGAAGTATTGCGTGGTTCTAATTTTTGCTTCCCGCGAAGCATAACTATGAAGAAAGCATTAAGAAGTGCATGTGTTCTTTGCACCAAAATATTGCAAAATCTGGCTTCCAGCTTGTCGTCCTTACCAAAAAACAAATTTACTAACATATTTAGCGTTAGATCTTTACATAAAATAATGTAAATTGTACTCCGCGAATGAATAAAATAGTTTTTAGAAATATTTTTAATTTGAGGTTATTTTTTTATGGTAATTTGTTTACAAAAAATCGAAATCTCGCTACTGTCATAAAGTGCAAATTTAAACGGTCCAGATTTCGGGTCTAGATTTCCATTGAAATCTCGGGATTTGAAAACAGATGTAGTTACGGCATTTCGAAAAAATCGTGCTATCCCAGTACATGTTCTTTTTTTGTAACGTCGGTAATTTCTACCTGGATATAAATAACTTTTTAATTGGTTAATTTTGTCAAAATAGGTTTGAACCAAAATATTTTCCTTTTAAAATGTATACAGTTTTTTTCTTTTAGCATTATTCTACAGCTTTTGAAATATCTTGTGTCTTTAAAATTGTAATAATTTGTGTATGTCTCAAAATTACATTCTGTTAACCATAAATACTTGTACTTTTAACAATAAATATAAATAATATGAACAATATGTGTATAGTATCCCAGCAAAAATAGGCAAGTAATTTAGTGAGTAGGTAGCACAAGTTACCAGGCTATTTTACTTAATAACTTTTGCGATGTTTTATAAATTTATGGGTGGTCGGTAACTCGTTGCTTATAAAAAAATGGGGATAATGAGTTCCCAGCATGGTTACTCATAGGGAAAGCATAAGTTGTTACTCCCAAAGATAAAACAAATGGTTACTTAGAAGTTTGGAAATAAGAAATATAAGAAATAATAGGTTACTTATGTGGAAAAATTCAATGTTGCTAAAGCTTGCTGCAGCAATATATTTAACTCTTTAAAAAATTATTAAAATAAAAAAGTGAATCAATAAAAGCTTTAGTGTGTTTCAGAAACCCGTCAAAATTTTTTATTTTTTTTTTGCAAAATTACTTTTATTTCGAAAAATTCTCTATTTAATTGTAAAAATTTTCAAATCAAATTTATAATAAAAAAGTACCAAATCGGTATTTTTTAATCAATTATCAGTAAGTTATTATTTTTCAATTATATATAAAAACTTCTATATTTAGCTTCTATCAGTAGTTCATTATTTTTATTCTTAAGTAATACAAAAGGTAATGACATATCATTACTTGGTAATCTTGGTAATCTATACGGTAATGACCTGTCATTACCATATTTTTGCTGGTATATAGAGACAACAACAACAACTCACCTTTTATACATAATTCAAACAACAAGTACTTAGACAAACTCATACACCGACAGACTATTAATACTACAGACTGACTACTTAAAAAATATTGTTGCTCTTACCTACTACAATATTTTGTATGTATTGTTGTGTAATATGAATACAAGTTTATTCTATTGTTACCATATAAATGACAAATGACATGATATTAATGTTGACAACAATAAAAACTCTTTTTACCTCTAACCACTATTTGCAATTTTGCCATATGACTTTGCTTATTCGGTAAATTGTTCATTATGTCTATCTATGCAATAATATTGCTTTACGAGTAAAAGATAAAATTACAAAATATGTATCTAACTTCTATTTAACCAGCCTATGCCCCCTATGCTTGGCTTATATCATTCATTACTTTTTCAAATGTCTCTAGTTATATTTGTTCGTTCATATGTATCAATAACATAATGTATCAGA
Source organism: Leucophora obtusa (assembly GCA_949987735.1). Classification (NCBI taxonomy): domain Eukaryota; kingdom Metazoa; phylum Arthropoda; class Insecta; order Diptera; family Anthomyiidae; genus Leucophora; species Leucophora obtusa. The sequence goes on from OX465297.1 coordinate 1,590,254, forward strand.
TGTGGTTGAAAAGTGCACGTTTTTAGTATTAATATTTGAAATTGCTTAAATGTATACTACAATATGACAACACTCATTATTGTTTACCACAAACAATTGCACAAATGACTACAAAGTCAAAATCATCATGGTTAAAGTCATCATTAGGTCTTACATCTGCTCCCACTGCTGAGATGATGGTTTGTTGAACATGAAAGTGATACTTTATTGATGTTTTACAAAATTTGATTATCCTTATAATACTCGTACTTATGTATGAAGAGGATATTGTATCATATTACTTATAAATACACACTGTATTGATATACTTTGTGATACATTATTTGGGAGTATCATTAAAATTATTTTAGTCCTAATTTATAATTTTGTTGATATTTCCATAAAATGTTTAATAACACTAGTTCACAAAATTATTATTGTAAATTTAGCTGTGCCAAATTTTGGAGATCACAATTCACTTCACTTTAATTAAAAATTAAAAATAAACTGGTATTTTTATTTATTTTAAAATTATCCTTTTATTCTCCATTTTCCTGCCAGGTAAAATAACAAAATAAATCGAACTAAAGTTTTTACTTGTTCTGATGCTGTAAATACTCATTTTTGTTTAACTTGAGTTTTTTTTTTTTGCAAAACTAAATGCAATAAATCGTAATTAAATGACCATTTAGTAATAAATTAATGACATACTAAGTACCAATAAACTGCAAATGACCATAAATATTGAGCTTAAACAGTGTGAGACATAAAATATAAATTAAAGTGCAACAACTGACAATATTATCATTTTCCATGACTTTTTTTTTGTGTCAGTGAATGTGGTTGATAATAATAATCCTTTTTTATAAAGTCACAATTGCTTATTGAAATTCCGACAAAAATGTAAAGAAGTAAATTAAAAGGTATTAATCAAAATCTAAAGACAGCTTCTGATTTTTAATAAATATGGCTATTGACAAAAGCCCTTATCATTTTCAAAGCATTTTTAAGGCATTTTTCAAGAAACCACTTTTTTTTTTAATATTTGTGGAAAAGACGCAATAGGAAAATTCGCGCTAAAACCAAACAATAACGAATATCGGAAAATGCTCGATTAAATAATAAAAAACAAAAATAAAAAATAAAATAAAAATTATTGTAGATTTTAGTTCATCTGAAGATTTTTACAATGAGTGTTATTTTTGTTCGGTTTTAAAAAGCACAAATACATTGCTTTGCCATTGAAGGAGCTTCAAGCAAAGTAACAACTATAACATAGAGAAAAATAATAGCTTTGTTTAAAACATGTGAGTTTTGTTATAATATGAAATAGATAAGTAAAAATATTTGAGTTTACTTCTCCATTCGTTTTTCATCTTGAAAGTTAGCATATATACAAAAACAAAAATCTACGTTATAACCTAGAGTGAACCGCATAAAGACAATCTGATGAAAGTGTTTGGTTACACTTGAAAATGCATTAATTGTCTACTATTGGTTCTAGGAAAGTTTTTTTCACAAGTTTTTTTTCTCTACCCGAGTAAAAATAGTTATATATTGTCACATATAATGTGATTGGGCTATATCTGACAATGAATGGAGTAACATTAAGACACATATCATTATATACAACTACATCTGATATTATTTTTTCAACGAATTTTTTGTATGGTAATTGATATTATTACATATCCCCAAATCTGACTCCATATATAACTACATAAGCCTTATAAAACTAATGAAATTATATGTAGTGATCGATCTGATTATATATGATTTGATACTAAGTTTTATAACACTGTATGTGTCGTTGTACTAAAAATATATTTTACTTTTATATAACTTTCTATATAACCCCATACAAATTAATATATAGTTCAATATCAAATTTAGTTATCTGCAAATTCAGAGTTAATTACTCCATAGCCAAATAATTTTCACGTGATGCGTACGATTTAGAAGACAGAAGTATTCAAATAAATTTTTATTTTATGTTTTAAAATTTGGGTCTTCAAAATTGTTAAAACCATAGACATTTCAATTTAATAGCTGGTATGCATAAAAAGTATGCCTACTATCAGACAAAATTTTATAAAATCAGATATTTTTATATCGAATTAGATATAATTTGATGTCCAGGATATGGACAAATCTCGGATCAAACTTTATCAAATTATATCTAATTTGATATAATTAGACACATCTAGATGACCCATTTTTCGGATCAAGTTGTATGTCGTTGTATATGGGGATTTATCAAAAAAGATGTAATTATGTATGACACCATATTAAGTTTTTTACCCGGGTATTTGTTGTAAAATAAATTGTAAATTTTATATTATATAGAAGTCTGTTATATATTTTTTAGTAGCTTTAATTAGCCATATAAGGCCCTAAGGGCTCGGTTATGTAAATGAAGATTTAATAAAAAAAAAAAAATTCTATTTGGAATTTGTCATATGCGAACTTAAAACCGAACAAAAATAACACTCATTGCAATAAAAATTATTTGTAAATTTTAGCTAAAAGTAGCAACAATTTCCCACACAAATGTGCCATTTGAATAAATTTGGACATATTTGGATATAGAAATAAACCTGTAATAGCAGAAAAAGTTGCTAAAATTTTTTTCAAAATTAGCTTGCTGGAAAAACTGCTGAAATCAGCAGATTTTATTTGCTATATACTAGTAAGATTAGGATAGCAAAAATAAAACTATTAAATTTACAAAATTTTAGTTATATTTGAGTTAATTGAAAATGACAAATTATACTATAAAATCTGCAGAACTGTTTACTAAATATTAGTAGAATGAAAATAGCAAAAACTAACTGTTATATATACAAAATTTTCGTTATATTTAAGTTGAATTGAATGCAAATGACAGACCATACTGTTACAATCAACAGAAATATTTGCTAAAAAAAATTGTAAACTGTTGATTTCAGAAGTTGATTAAAAAAAAACTGAAAATTAAAAATGAATGTTCTTTGTCAGATTTAAGATCGTACAAGTAAACTACAGAGACGAAAAATTGAAAAAAAAATCGATAAGGCCAGCAGGATAGAATACGTATTTTCGGCTCCCGCTACAGATCCATCCTCAGTATCCTATACCTTTATGGGAAATTTACAGAATAACACCTTTTATAATTTTCGGAAAAATATCACTTTGAATGAATAAAAAAAAATTTTCCACTTGATAAAAATAATTATTTTGAGTAACTTGATCCATATAGGGTTAATGTTATCACTTTGCAAAAAAAAGACCCACTAGGAAATTTACAGAATAACATTTATCAGATTTTTATTAAATTGGGATATGCGAAAGGTGTTATTCTGTAAATTTCCTACTGGGGCGTTTTTGGCCAAAAGTATAAAAATTAACCCCATATGGATCACGTTACACAAAATAATTATTTTTATTAAGTTGAGATTTTTTTTATAAATTTAATGGCTTTACAATCTCGTAGTCATAATTAATATTAAGTTGCATGGGTCTTTTCTGACCCCAGGCCACTAAGGGTTAAATTTTTTTTAAAGAAATGAAAAGATTAAAATAATTTAACCAAATTTGAGTACTGTTTTTCCGAAAACCGTGTAAAATTTGATGAAAACATTAAAATTTTTAAAATTTTTGACAAAATGAGCAATTTTTGTAAAATGTCCTGTAAAGCAGTCGCTCCAAACACAAAAACGAATTATCATTTTTCCAATTTATTTTTTTTCTTTAATATCTACTATTATGTGGTACAAATAGCAATCGAGATCTCCAAATTAGGCATTTTAAAAAATCTTTAAAATTAATTTAAGAAAAAACATGTTTTTGCATTTTTATCAAATTTGTGGGCCATTTTGGATTCCAGGCTAAAGTGGTTTAATGATATCCGACGAAGTCAAAATTCCATGTATGAATCATTTTGACTATATTAAATGAATAAATGGAATAAAAAATAATTTTTTTCTAAATTTCGAATGTTGGGAATTTTTAATAGTAATACACTTTTTTTCCAAAAGGGGCAATTTTCGTCCAACTTCCCAAAAAAAAATCGATTTCTTCCATTTGGGTCCATTTCCAATATAACTGGGGGGGGGGGGGGAGGTGGTGTAATAAACGAAAATCGACAAATCGCTATTTTAAGGGACAGTCTAATATACATACGTGATAAAGCAATGAACAATATTTGTTGAGAAATTAATTTTATATAAAATGGACTAAACTTCTGATGCTTTCAATAAATATTCCTTAAAGTATGAAAACTTAAATGTTTAGGGTCATATGCATAATCACTTTGAAATTTATAAATGGCTTATAAAATGAATTTTTCATACAAAATTCACTTTGTAAACGTGCTATAATGTTTTCAAATTATTATGCATAATCACTTTAATCACTATAATAAGAAAAAATTATTCGAATTTGTCCTAAAGTCATAAATTTTAGTTACTTTTTGTGATTATATCTAAACAAAGAAATAAATAAATAAATAAATAAATAAATAAATAACAAGATGATATAAATTTCGATTTCAATATTCATCTTGAATTGGTTTGCTTTACATGATTCATTACTTGTTTACACATAGAACAAAAACAACAAAATAAAATAGATATAAATGGCTTTATATTGTGTTATTAAAAATACTACGAACTACATACACTCAAAAAAAAAAAAAAAAAAACGAAAGTAGTTTTACAGAATTGGCTTCTAATTTTCGACTTAAAATTAAATTTGTTGAAATACAAAATTTTTTTTTGTATGTCAAAAATAAGTAAATCTTTAAAATTTCAATTAATTGTTTGCCTTTTACTTTAGGCTAGAAATCAGAAACCTCTATAGAAATCTCTATTAAATAACATACAGAAAATTTTGAAATCAAACAGAAACAACATTAAATTAAATAGAAATAGCATTGAAATATAACTTAGTTTGTTTTCTATTTAATTCAAATGTGTTTCACTTATTTTTTAAGTGCGAAACGTGATTTAAAATGTTAAATTATTAAGTGCCTATGCAAAATAATCTTAAAACCTTATAACACATTTATAGTATGAATTTTATATGGAAAATTTGTTTTATAAATCACTTATACTACTTCTTCGTATACCCTTAATGTGTATACTAAGAAGTTTATTTTAAGTAGAACAATAATTAATTTATTAAGATTCTTACTTAATTTCAAAATGTTCGTATAAAATGGGATTTTAATTTAAAAATGATGTAATAATTTATTTAACTATAATTGTTTTTCTCTGTGTACGCATGCAGTATTTATATAATGAATATTTCAATGAATATGTATTCATTTATGTGAGGCCTTCCATACAAACTGCCATGTAACAGAAAAAAGGACCTCGTATCAATGTCGAACTTACAGGTCCTATATAATACGAATAAAAAATTCAATAACTTTTTGATTTTTTTTTATCATTTTAGAAAATTTCAGCTTGTAGTCGGTCTGCCTTGTTTTGGAAAAAATATACTTTTAATACTTTTTAATCGCAAATATTCAGTAAAATTTAAACCTGAGCAACTATTAAGTATCAGTTTAGTATCAATTGAGCTTATATTTAAAAACGCAAAAATTGTTGAAAACACACACACGCTAAATATTTTTGCCTAATAAAATTGTTGTTTGTTTTTATTAACAATTTGAAAAAGAAGTGTCAGTTTACTGAACAAAGTGCCACCTAAAACTTTCTAAAGAAAACTGATGAAGCGGACCTGGAAAATCCCCGAAACTATCGTCTTTTCATTCCTGAAAGTGTAGAGGTTTTTGAAAGCAAAAACTCTGTGAAGTAGAAAAATAGCAGGTTTTGGAAAAAAGTACTTATTATGTTAATTCATAATAAGGAAATTGGCCTTGAACTAGAATTAATAAATTTCTAATGTATAAATAATATATTGAAAATAAGTCCCAAATTGGTCAATATTCAACCATGCCTATTTCGACAATTTTTTCGAACAAGAAACTGTTATGTTTTTTTTTTGCTGTACAGTTGCTATGGAAAGCCTCATATGTATTTATTTGTTGGTATGGTATGTTTATTGAAATTAATAAAAACGGAAACCCTACTACATTTACGTGCTAGACTTATTTCCTATTTGGTTGAAATATATGGGTGATATCAAAAAATGTGATAAAAACCGTGTAACCACCTAATTTCTAATGCATGGATTACATTTGAGTTACATATTTCGATATATATCAGCGCATTGTCACGTGTTTTACAAAATTTATAACAATCTGACAAATTTTTGGTTAATATATAAAATTTGTGACCAATTTTATAGGCCAAATGTAAACTCCGTAACAAGTAACTCATAAGGTTTTTTAACTTTAATAGCTTATATTTTAATAACCAATAAAGCTAAACACTAACTGTAAGAATTTTTATGAAGAGGAAAAGTGCCATTTTTAATAAAAATTAATACATTTTACAAACTTTTTCGTATATCTTAGCTATCACGACTTCAACTCTGTAACGATTTTTAGTCATAATATTTGATAAAAATGCATATACCAGAATTTTGGAGTTATCTATTATTTATATTGCGAAAAGTATAATGTTATTTATACTCAAATGATCGTTGGACTGTAAGAAATCATCCAGTATAACAGACTTGAAGCTTTTCTGCAGCATGTAACATTCTCGAGATGAAAAAGGATGTCTTTAATAAGATTTGAAAATATGTTGTAAACTCCGTTCCTAATTTTTACACCAAACTATTTAACGAGTAAGAAAAACAATGTCATATTTGGATTCACCTTGTAGGCATCATGTGATTTTGTTTCGGAAAAAAATTCTGACCAAGCGTTTCTGAAAGAAAACGAAAAAAGTAACCAAATGTAAACTCCGTAACTGTAAATTCCGTAACCACAATTGTTTGCATCAGATTTCATTCAAATAAATGTAGATAAATGTTTAAAATATTTTAAAATAACCATAAACAGAGGTGATTCAACTAATATTTATGCGTCAAAAGACGATTCAACTAATAACTTTGCGTCAAATCAAAAAAAGTTATCAGTTTTTTACCCTAAGCTGCTGGAGCGAAAAACGATTGATTTTGCATTTCATTGGTTTTGAATCGATATTTCAAATCATTACTGACATTAGTTTGACAAATTAAATTTGTTTCACACAATTTAAGAATTTTTTGATCGCGAAATGTTATGTTTTTAATATATTATTTTGTAACTGCGCAACCGCTGTTTGGATTTTAAAAAATTTTATATTTTTGAAAAGCATTAAAAAGGACCAAAAATACAAAATTAAAAAAAAAAACCTCCAATTTGATAAACACAAATTATATATCATTGGAAAGCAAGTTGAAAACCCAAATACGAAAAACTAATAAATTGAAGAAAATTCGTACGCAATTTTTTTTGTTATATCTTTTGCTTGCAGAAATGTAAACTCCGTTACCACAAAAAAAATTAAAATTGTGCAAAAAAAGTTATTGCGACAACTTGTAGAAGAGATTTTTTGCAATTATGTTTATAATGACTAAACTTACTGATTCCATTAAGAAAAAACCGAAATATTAACACTTTTTGCTTCTCACAAATTTGGCCCAAAAATTTATCACATTTTTTGATTTCACCCATATATATATTTTTGTTTTTTGCTTTTAAATATCTACATTGTTGTTGCTACGATTTTTTTTTTTATTATTTGCCGGTTGTTCTTATGTTGGCTGCTACTGGCTGCTATTGTTGTTGTTTATAGCACCCCATGGTGTTCCATTATTTTAACCAATACCATCTAAACTATGAACCATATCTACATGGATTACAACAGAGATGGACGAGTGAGAGATATTAAAATTTTACAGTATGTATTTGTTTTTAAAAAATATATTACAAATCTGTATTTTCACATTATTAACGTTAATAATTTTAGATCTCGAATATTTTCCATTGTAATAAATAATACCCTCTACAGTGTTATTGAGAAAGAATTCTAATTTTATAAATAAACTTAAAAATTCTTTTACTAAAATTCTCAAAATATTTTTTGTAAGAGGAAATTTTAAAGGAAATCTCTAATTTTGACTTAAATAAAAGCAAAAAAAGAAATTGTGCAAACAATTTTGCTTTTGTAAGTGACTTTTTATGCAGCTCTGAAATGAGCGAAGTTCATGTTCCGCCCTAAATTTAAAAAGGTTTAAGTTGCTTTATAATTTATCGAGTATCACATAAGTCACGAATGTCACATGCCCATCTCTACTATATTTATTCCATTCCATCTTTATATGCACAGTTTAACTCTTGATGCTTTTTACGTAAATATTTACTACACAACAAGATAAAATTACGCATATTTTACATGAACAATACGCACAAACAACAACACAAACCACATGCAGTGTTTCTTTTATGCCAATGAAACAACGTTCGCTTCGTTTACTACGCAACCATTATTAATAAAAACAGGGATACGTATACCACTCATCATTACTTTGGCGTATGAGTGTTACGCATAAATATCAAGTATTGTTGTTGAAATTGTCTGTCTTTATGTCTAGAATATGGAATAGGCTTGAGTGGCATTGAAAAAAGTGGCAATAAAATAAACTGTTTTAAGGTATAAAATCTGAAATGATAAAACATCTTATTGTTTTTTACAATAAAAATACAATAGTTAATAAAATGTTTATGATTTTATACATAAAGATAAAAGTTTTGATTTTTAAATAAAATAAAAAATAAATGATTCGATTTTAGCCAATACACTAAGGTGGGGTATCTAGATGACGGTCTTTGTCACACGAACCTAAATACAGTAACCAAATACATGGAATGCAAAAACAAAATACCTGGAGTCACTCATTGATGAACGAGGAGTGTTTCGTAGAAATTCCCCGTAAATAACAACTCGAATTTCGTTAGCATGATTGGGAAAAGTTCTCAATTTCTCACAATTTAAAAAATTTATTTAAATAATTACAAGTTTATTTAAATTTTAGACTCATTTTTAAGTTCATAACCAAATAATTTTAGTTTTAAATCAATTTCATATTTATCAATTTTTTTCTAACAATTTTTTCTTAATATACAAACTTTGTATATTGTTTTTTGCCTTAAGCTAGAAAACACGTTTATTAACATAACATTTTTGCCATTTATTTTTTCTTCATCTTTACCACTTATTCCACATGGTGCCTTTGCCTCCACCTGCCTTTTCCAAAAGCCCCTCAGCACATGTCTAATATGCTCCTCACTAAACACGCGTTCATATATTGACGCGAAATCTTGTAAAAAAAGAGGCAACACGTTTATGATGTTTGCAATTTCTAAGCCCCAGCCCTTAGATAAGGGGCATAAAGGCAACACATTTATGATTTTATGACATTGAAGCCTTAGAAAAATAAATGAAAAAAATCTATATATTGATACACATACGGTGTATATATAAGGCTTTCAATAGCAACTGTCCAATCGAAATAAAAGTAAATCGTATTAATGTCAAACTTACAATATTTATTGTCGCTTGGAACCAATTTAGCATTTGTTTTAAATATATTATTTATTATTATTTAATGGAATTTGGAAAATGTTGGAAATTAAACTATGGCAATAGAGTTGTTTTATACATTGTTTGAAAAAAGACTAGTTTGGAATTTTTATTATTAAGGAGTTCGTTTAGTTTATTAGTTTATTATTAAAAAGTCTCAGCATGTTATTCGGCTTTTTTTTGGAGAAAATATTCGTTATTCAACGGTGTGGTGTTTCACAAATATTCAATAAAAATTTAAATATTTATTCTACAATATAAACCAGTTATTATCCCTTTACGTATTATTAAAGATCAGAAATATTTTTGGTAAACATAAGAATCTGCATATAAAAAGCATGGCATAAAGTTGGCCTTGACGTCCCAGTGTAGAAACAGTAATGACATATCATTATTTTTTGGACTACCAGTAATGACACCCACTTACCTTCTGCATTATTTGAAAACATATAATAATGAGTTACTGATAATGACTTATTTTTATCATTATTTCAAATAGAAAATAATTTTCTAGATTTTTTTGAAAATTTTTTGAAATCTATTTTTAGACTCTATATTTTTAAAACACTGGTAAGAATATATGTAACCACATATTTTTTGATTTTTTGTATGTTTGGCGAGTAAGCTTACTTGTGTGCAGAGCTTTGAAGAATTAATTCCTTTTTGAATGAATTTACTACCAATCGAATTCAATTTTCTATAGAATTGAATGAATTCCTTTTCTTAAGTAATTCACTGAATTCATTCAACTGAATGTGTTCATCAAACAACAAATTCAAAGAATTAATTCAATTGCAATAGTTCTTTTTATTAATTCAAATGAATTAATTCACCGGTGAACGCGTTCAATTTTATAAATCGAACGGAAAAAAAAGTGAATTAATTCCTTACTGAATTAATTCACCACTGAATTCATTCAATTTCATTTTCATTCAGTGAATTAAAAAAAAAAATAAAATTACATTCAGTAAATCAAAAAAAAAAAAAAATAATAAGTTCACTGAATTGAAAAAAATAAAATAAGTTGACTGAAATGAAAAAAAATAAAATAAGTTCACTGAATTCAAAGCCTATTTTCTGCCGTTCAGTAGAAGAAAACAATAATCCACAAATAAAATTTTTAAATAAGCAATTTTACAGCGTGTGCTAGTAACAAATTAGAAACCGGATGCTGTTTATCAACCTACATGATTCAAAAATAAAGCATTTTACTATTAAAAATAAATATATAAATATTTTATTTTTTTTTCAATTCAGTAAACTTATTATTTTTTTTTTTAATTCACTGAACGTACCCAGTCAGAAAACGCCAGTGGTACAAAAAATCAAGCACTGGCATACCACTGGGTAACCACGGTATTAAAAATAAATGACTGGCAGAACACTCATTTGGGACGCTTTGCCAGCGTTTGCGAAAAGCGTTTTGCCATTATTTGTTTTACAAAAATTTCGGTGGTTTAAAAAAAAAACCACTGGCAAAGAATTGGCTTGGAGTGATATGCCAAGGTTTGCAACCAGTGGTTATCCAGTGCTACCTAGCCAATGCTACCAGGCGAACAAAAATCAGTTCACTGGAAAACCAATGATTTTATAAAAATGCTGACGCTTCGTTAAAAAATGTTTGTAGTCGGAAGGTTCCGAGTTCAAATCCGGTTGCAAGGAAAAAATTTTTTTTGGATTTTTTTAATTTAAAATTTTTTTTGTTTCATTAAATTAATTTTTTTGTTTGTGGGAAAGCTCCTTCAAGACCAACTTTCTTTTTGCCCTCCAAACACTGGCATACTAGTTACTAAAATTTTTTTGCCAGTACTAGCATTTTGGCGCAGCCAGTAGTTGTCCAGCTATTATCACTCATTTATGTGTTTAGCCATTAAATATTATATGTCTCGTTAGCTCAGCGGGTAGAGCAATCGTCTGCCAATCTGACGGCCTGGGTTCAAATCACGGCAGGACCAAAAAAAAATACATATGAACTTTTTTTAAATTTTATTTTGGAAAATATATTTCCAGACCACCTATTTATTGGTTTTGCCAGCGTTTTGCCATCGTTTAAAAATTTTGTTCCTCCAGTGCTTTTCCGGGGCTTTTTGAACAGCCGGTCCTTTTGTCTAATGATGTTATCATTTTGGGAATGGGAAAGCACTTTTTGCCAGTACTTGTACCACCTGTTAAAGTGCTTTGCCACCGCTTTCCCGTTTGTATTTTTCTGACTGGGTAATTTTATTTTTTTTTAATTCACTGAACGTAATTTTATTTTTTTTTAATTCACTGAACGTAATTTTATTTTTTTTAATTCACTGAACGAAAATGAAATTGAACGAATTCAGTAGTGAATTAATTCAGTAAGGAATTAATTCAGTAAGGAATTAATTCACTTTTTTCCGTTCGATTTATAAAATTGAACGTGTTCACCAGTGAATTAATTCATTTGATTTAATAAAGAGAACTATTGCAATTGAATTAATTCGTAACAAAATAAATCGAACGAAAGCAAATATGAATTAATTCCCTTCAATATATGGTGCTTAGTGAATTAATTCATCGAATTTTTAATTCACAATTGAAAAATTGAATTAAGGAATTAATTCTTCAAAGCTTTGCTTGTGTGCAGCAGGTCAATTAAGTTTTATCTATTAAATATTACATTTCGATGTAGCTCAGATTGTAGAGCTATTGACTGGCAATCTGTAGACCCAGGTTCGATTCCCGCACCAGCAAATTTTATTTAAAAAAAAAATACAATAAAAAATATTTTTTTTATGTAATTTATTTTTTTGAAAATCTATTTTTAGACTCATTATTTTTGTCAGTACTGGTAAGCACATAGGTAACAATATATTTTTTGATTTTTCGTATGCTGGTGTGTAACCATAACTCATTATTTTTCGCGACATCGCCATATAAAGGTAATAAGAAATGTAATAACAAAAGTAACTAGTTACCATTACCAAATATGTAGTTACATAACCACATATGTGGTAATAATTTTCTACACTGGGGTACTATGGTTACTATAATTTTCTTTTATATTTTTGTTTTTGCTGTACTATACTTACAAATTCCTGTTGTGGACTAGGAGCAGCCCAACTTTCTGGATTTGTGGGTAAAGCTTCAGCTAAACAGGGATCAAAACTGGACGGTCGTTTTTTTACAAAGTCCACAGGCAAACTATAATCATCACAGATAGCAATCTAAAAAGATACAAAGAAGAAAATAATTTGTAAATTGTTTTGGTAATAATTAAAGAAATTTCAAAATTGCTACACATAATAAAGATTTCCTTAAAAATACGACATTCTACTTCCTTTCACAAAAAAAAATCTCTTTCTATCAAAAAGCTTCAAAATTTTTTCGTTCTTTGTTTTTGTTGTTATTATCTTGTGATAAAAATAATCCTTAAATCTTACAAGTTAAGCACGCACCCTTAGAGCTAAACAAATAATTTGCCATTCAAAGAATGAATGAACACAAGACCATAGAACAAAAGCCTTAAGGATATGGCACTACAAGACAAAAATAACACAAGAACACGACACTATACTATAGTACTTTACGAAAATATCTTTCCAAGTACTTTTAGAGAAGGTCAGCAAATGAATCGTAATGATAATGATGATGGAATAAAATTCTGGGTAGAGCATGAAAGAAATTTCTTAATAGAAAAAATGAAACAATGCTTTTGTTTGATTTCTGTTTTTTTCCCTAAAAATCGAAGTTTTCCATAAAACATAATTATTCGCTAAAAAAAAAGTAAAAGTATTTTATAATTATCATAGTTATTTTGTAGTCTGTGGTATGAGGCTTTATATTGTTCTTCAGCATGTTTTTGTTTTGGGTTTTTTTATATAAGCTCACACATACATATTTTTTTTCATTGTATTGAAATGTTTTTCATTTTCTAAAAAGCATTTCCTCTGGAGTATGAATTCCGTTTTTTATTCTTTTTTTTTTTTTTTTTTTTTTTTTTGTGTACCATTAAAAGCTGCTATACTACAGGGCTTTTTTAATAGCTTCTTATGTTTGGAGAGGGTAATTTTTGTAAATTTTTTTTTTATGTTGAAGAAAATAATTATTATTCTCTTAATGTTAATAAGAGAGAAGAAGATATTTAAATTTAGTAATGCATTCAGACATATTTTTGAGCAGAAACAAGTTAAAAATTTTTAAACGAAGCAAAAATATAATTTTTTTAAATATGAAAACTTAAAATTTGTTGAATAGTTTTATTAATTTATTTGTTAACCAGAAAAACCAAGAAGGATTATTTAAAAATTCAAAATAGAATAGGCGTCGCATGGCAGTTATTTTTGCCAAGTTTTCCAGGGAGCCAATTTTTCTTAAAATAATTACTATTAGGTGAGAAATTATGAAAATCGCAAAAATTTCAAAATCGCTTCGTTAGAAAATATATGGTCCTGAAAGGCTTAAAACAGTGGTTGGAATTAGTAAATAATTCACATAAATTTTAAAATAAAGTAATTGCTATTTGTTTATTACTTTGTTTTTTATATTAAAAGTTATTATAGTTTTTTTCAATAGATTCCCTGATGATGACCAACAAAGTTGGTCGAAATATCGGTATAGGAAAATAAATAACTCAACTAAATTGTTTTAATTCAACTAATTCATAAGGTTAGTAATAATTGAGAAAATTCTAGAGAGCGAATTTTTCTTAATTCATAATCACTATTAGATCAGATATCATGAAAATCGCAATAAATTCAAAATACCTTCGGCATAAAATGTATGGTACGGAATGAGACATTAATTCATCTAAAATGTAATAATTGTTATTTGTTTAATATTTTGTTTTTTTTTTGTGAAATATTATAATCTGTATGTATTTTCAATATATTCCCTGATGATGACCAAAATAGTTGCTCGAAATATCGGTATAGGTAACTAAATAATGCAACTAAATTGCTTTATTTATTGATATTTTATTTTAAATAACACTGTGAGACAAATGGTAGGGGTCAGTGATCGGGAAGGGTTCAAACTACCGGGGAAAGTTATATCGGTAAAAAAGAAGTTATACGTGTCCCGGCGTTTCGCTGGGTCACCCCTAGGAATCGAGATATGTCTTTGTCAGGTAACGTTTTTCTATATACTCAACAGTTTTGCCGGTAAAAATAAATGTATGAAGAAAAAAATATTTTTTGCCTAAAATATTAAAAAAAAGTAATAAACAAAAGGTTATTGATTTTTATGGTAGCGGTAACAAACATTTATTTTTACCGGTAAAACTGTTGAGTATATAGAAAAACGTTATATGAACAGATTAAAGGAAATGTAATTTTTAATTTTTTTAAAATTGTTTGAGCAAAATCGGACTAGTGGTTCTCGAGTTATGTCAAAAAAAAGACATATCTCGATTCCTAGGGGTGACCCAGCGAAACGCCGGGACACGTATAACTTCTTTTTTACCGATATAACATTTCCCGTTGGTTTCATCCCATCCCGATTTTGACTGTCGCATAGTGTAATCGACCTCACGCTGAACAAATAACAAAACATGCGTGAACGTGACAGGTCAACTAAACAAGAACTTTCAAGATATCAACGAAATTTTTTACTTGTATTTAAAAAAAAAACCCACACAAATTAACAGTTTACTGCAAAAATTTTGTTTTTGTAGTGGTTTATAACACTGTACAGCAAAAAAAAAACAATAACAAGGTTCTGACAACTGATTCTGGTAGAGGGGCCAAAAAAAAAACAAAAATATGAGTCTATCGGCGTTTTAAAAGTTTACGTCTGTCCCTATATTTTTTGGGGGTTAAAATTTTCCCCCTTTTGCAAATGTTTATTGTGAATCGGCATAGGAAACCATTTGAAACTTCCATTTTAGTTATAGGATGTGTTCCGGGAACTTATGTAAAATACTACGAGGAACATTTTTGTGGAACATTTTAACCCTCTAACTTTTCAATTAAACGAATTTTTTGGGCCCTTTTTAAAAAGGGATAGAGTAAACCCGTAAGTTGAAGAGTTAGAGGGTTAAAATGTTCCAAAAAAATGTTTCTCGTAGTGTTTTACATAAGTTTGCTGAACACATTCTATACATAAAATGGAAGATTAACATGGTTTGTGGGACATTCGCGCTCCAATTCTGAATAAGTACGAAATTAACCCTTAAACACATTTTAAGTTTTGATTTATTTCTGGCATTGAAATTAAATTTTCAACTTTGATAACTTCAGAGACTTACAGTAGAATTTCATGACAAATATTTTTGGGGAATATTTTAACCCTCTAACTCTTCAACTTAAGGGTATTTTTTGTCCCTTTTTAAAAAGGGTGTAAAAAGTGCCTTAATTGAAGAGTTAAAGGATTAAAATGTTCCACAACAATGTTCCTCGTAGTTTTTTATATAAGTTTGCTGAACACGTTCTATATTCCATAAACATTTGCAAAAGCGGGGAAATTTTAAACCCCCAAAAAACATAAGGCCAGACGTAGACTTTTAAGATTAAATTAGACGTGCCATAACGCCATAGCCGTAACCATAACGCCATAGCAGACAACCAAAGTTCAATTGGTTTCTATGGTTACGGTTATGGCGTTATGGCATGTCACCAATAATCGTATACATTGTAGCCTATAAGATTGGTTTGAACAGCTGTTTTATATGGTTATGGTTATGGCACGTCTAATTGAGCCTTTAATACGCCGATGCACGTTGTGTGTTTTTCTGCCCCCTCTGATAGAATCATTTTTCAAAAATGATTTTGTTGTACATTTACACTTAAGTTATTTTTCGTTTTTGAGAAAATTGATTTTAAAAATTTTAAATTTTTGGCTAAAAATTTCGCTCAAAATTTCCTTTCGAGTTTCACTATTTTTATTTTGAGGAGGATTTTGATGGAAACCAGTGTAATTATTTTAACATTTACATACAACAAGTACATGAAAATAAATAAAATTAACTTGACTTTTTTATAGCACCAAATAGCACACACTTGTTTTGTTTAGTGAGCTGACATTTCGCGTCGCAATAAATAACATTTTACCACAACTTATTAAGAAAATTTTCAAGTTGAAGGTCATCCATTATTCACCTTAAAACTCAGGAGTATGATAAACATCTCCTTTGTTAAACACAAATATATAAAAATATAATAAAACGTATATAACATTTAGGTATAATTTTAATGAGACACTGATATAAAAAAAAATGTCAAGGTCCCCCAAAATAGTGATTCATAAATTTGGAAAAAAAGAATGCAAGTACCTCAAAATATAATTGCAAACGATACAATTGACGACACTGAAAACAATACCATTCTAATTCTTGATTTGTAAACATTTCATGAGCTACGGCATCTGTTAAGTCGACACAACGATTATGAAAGAACCAGGTACAAGGACCGCAACATTGTACATAACTTTCGTTAGGTTTAAAATCTAACCAACAACGACGGCAAAACATATCTATTGTTTTTTTTTCACTAATGATTTCCCAAAAATATACCCAGGTGCGACCAAAGTGTATGAAGTGTCTTTTTAAACTGTATTTCATAAAGTGAAAAAAGTTTTAACAAAGTCTTAGATACGAGTTGGTATCAAGTATTTGGTTATTATACGTAACAATTCCCCTTAGAGTCATTAAAAATTACAAAAAAAGAAAATATTTACTTTTTTAAAAAGATTGAAATAAAAATGACTTCAAGGATTTCATAATATTTACTCAACATCTTGTATATGTTTTAGAATTTGCCCTTAAGCTTGTCATTTTTTTTAGCGTACAAACTGCTCATGATAGAAACAAAAAAAAAGAGAACAAATGAAATACAACATCTATTCATTGGCATTGAATAAGATTTATAAATATTTAAACAGGTTCTAATAACACCCACCAATGTGGTTTCTGATTGGTAGTGGTCTCTGTTAGATTTGTTGTAGCTTTCTTTCTTTTGTGCTGGTCCCCCCTACAAACATGTTTTAAATAGTTATCAACATATGGTATGCAACAAAAAATAAGAAAAAAAAGTGTTTTGACACGATTTTTGGTTTGGATTCAAGCCAAATTACATTTGTTTTTTCTGCTCTTTCTCTGTATTTGTTAGAGACTCTAAGGACTAGTATGATTCATTTGTAGGAAAGAATGTTAGTTGTTCATCTGCTGTTTATCTGTGGCCAA
Source organism: Leucophora obtusa (assembly GCA_949987735.1). NCBI lineage: Eukaryota > Metazoa > Arthropoda > Insecta > Diptera > Anthomyiidae > Leucophora > Leucophora obtusa. Next base: position 1,607,897 of record OX465297.1, read on the forward strand.
ATGTTAATAATGAAGAAGTATTTAGGTGCTTATTTCTTTTCAGCTATTGTAGCAGTGTGTGTATGTGTGTGTGTTTTTTTTCGAAAATAGTGCCAACACGGTATCCACTACATAGTTGTTAAGCAATAACAGACTGTAGTTGTATTCATAGTTACATTGTTGGTAAAGTGTAAAGGTCTTGTTTGTTCTTCTTGTGCCATTATTACTACATAGTCTAAAAGGAAACTTCATTTAAAATTAATGAAAAAATTCAGTAACATACTCATACACTAGCAGAGATAGCCAGATAGCAGATAGAGCAAAGAAAATCTGTGTTAACACTTGTTACTGTTTGCTGGTTGAATTCTTACAAAAATAGATCATATTCACAATTAAACTAGCATAAATGACCTAAGGGATTTTCAGAGATTGAAAATGAGTACAGAATATATAAAATAAATTGTTTTAGTGCATGGAGAGTAAATATGTTATATATTTGGTTTAAATTGTTAAGATTATAAATGGAAATGAAATATAAACAAATATTTATGTATGCGGAATTCTACACTTAACCCTGCCATTAATGAAGTTTTCAGTATTTAATACAGGAAAACCTTTCACTAATGAACAGAGATATTTTGAATCTAATCTTATTTATCTGTAATATGCAGACTCCCGCTACTGTAAGGTTTTACTCTAGCTATCAAAATTAAGTCCGTTATTAGAGTTTTTGCATCCCTAAAGGCACATCTGCACGAGAGAGAAATCTTCTAGAGATAGAGCAAAAAACATCTCTAATTAGCTCTATTGTGAATGATTTAAGCTATTTAGAGGTGTTTTTTTTTTTTTTATCAATTTTCTCTCTCGTGTTGATGTACCCTACTCATAGAAATAAACCTGTAAAAATAGCAACAAATGCTACTAAAAATTTGTTAAAAATGATGTTGCTGAATAGTTTTTAGAAAACAACTGCTAAAATTAGCAAAAATAAAACTGTTTAATTTACAGAATTTAAGTAATATTTGAGATAACATTTAGTTAACTAAAAATGACAAATTATACTGTAATATCTGCAGAAAAGATTATTTAATACATAAGTTAGCGCCGAAATTTTAGTTTATTTATTTAAGAAAGTTGTTTACTTCATAGATGAACTAATTCAGTTGAACGATTCATTAATTGAATGACACGAAGTAGTTTACCAATATTAGTTATTTTCGTTCAATCGTTCATTTCGTTTTTTTTTTATTAATAGAACAGTTACTATCACCCGTTTTTCTGTCACCAAAATAAAATATTAAGTTTGATTCTAGTAAAATATACAATTCTAGCACAGTTTTAAAAAGTAATTACTTTTGACGTATGATATGAAAAACTTTTCGAATGATAGAAAAAAGCTACACAATGCACCTGGAGAGGAAGGACGTTATATCACTAACTTCATGAGTGAGCAGCACTTGGAAGCTTATGCCGAACGAGTTATCTGAGATATCAGGGATTGGGCTGTGTTCTGATTAGATAGCTAAACACTTGGGCTGGATCTGGTACTCTCGACATTATTGACATGGTTTTCGAGCGGTTTGAATCTTCAAGACAGGTCATCAAGCATTATTCTTCCCAGCAAAAAACAAGCTTCGCTGAATGCAGCTTTGTAAGGGAATAAATAAATTTAATCCCTTACAAAGCTGCTTACGGAAGGCATGATTTTTCCATACGAAGGGCCCGCTTGGAAGCACGTTGTTTTGTGAGAAAAAGCGCATTATTCGCTGCTGAAAAATTGCAGTAAATTCATGTTTTTCTTAAGGGCATTTAACCGCAAATAAATTAATGCACTTTTTTTTTTTTGGAAAATTTGCTTTTTTTGCTGCTGAAAAGATGCAGTAAATTCATGATTTTCTTATGAAAATAAATGCATTCATTTGCCGACTTCAAAATGCAGACTGACTCATGTTTATGTGGCGTCTATACATTAAACTCTACTAAAGAAGGGTAAAACACGTTTGAGATGAATCAGATTTCGTGCGCATTAATCTTTGAATAACTTACATTTTATTTTACTCCCTTACAACCTGCTTCGTCGTAAGGGAATAGCGTAGCACTATAATTTTTTAAATAACTTGCTTACGATTTGCTTCGTTTAAGGCAGTTTTGCAGGGTATACAATCAAATTGCAAAATTTTTTGTGTATTATATACGCATAAAGTGGCGCAATTCTGTAAAGCAGAATTTGTAGCGCGTTTTTAAGCGCTTCGTATTTTTACTGCTTCCAAAATACTAAATTTTTTTTGCTGGAATGCTTAGCGTGGACTACCTTTCTAGTAAGTCAGTTTTCTCATATCAATGTTTTCTGTGTCTGACATAACCCAGCGAAAAAAATTGCAAGTAATGCTTTACAAACTACTTCTTTCAATGCTTCACAAGTATCCGTTAGTGTATTTTTACTGCTTTTTTAGAAGTTATTTTGAGCAACTTTAAAAAATCACTTCTTTCATTGCTTCCAAAGTATCCGTTATTACATTTTTACAGCTTTTTTAGAATTACTTCTGAACCACATACAAAAAATCACTTAAGTATTGCTTCTAAAGAATAATTGCTCTAAAAGTAATCGTAAAAAGTGATTTTGGTATCATCCCTGCAAAAAGAGAACATCCACTTTTTAATGAATGACTTTTTTCTCTACATTCAAAATAAGACAATGCAAAAATAAAATAAAACAAATACAACAACACATAGCGACATGACGCACAAGCATAGTTTTCTACTGAAAATTTGTTCAATTTACAGCAGTATCGGATCTTTCCTATGACACGCACGTATTAAATTCATTGATGGAAATGCCAAATTTTCAAAATACTAACAGCTCCAGAAAAAACACAACTCAAAAATAAAATTAGTTCAAATTTTGCATTTCCATCAATGAATTTAACACGTGTGTGTCATAGGAAAGATCCGATACTGCTGTAAATTTAACAATTTTTCAGTAGAAAACTATGCTTGTGCGTCATGTCGCTATGTGTTGTTGTATTTGTATTATTTTATTTTTGTATATTATTTTAGTGGATGTAGATAAAATAGTCATTCTTTTTGAAGTACTTCTTAATATTTTTGCTGGGATTCGGCATTTCCCAACAGAGGGTGCCGGGTGCGATTCCCGGCTGGACCAATATTTTTTTTATTTTTTTTAAATTATTGTTGTAATTAATTTACTTAAATTGAATATTTTTGTCATTTTTAATTTTAAAAAAATGGCGAGAAATTGCTTTTTATGCACCTGTAAAAATAGTACTGAAAACAATATTCAATTGGAGTGCACCTTTTACACTTGTTTAATAAGTACTTTTATTGAAGAGAACAAGGAACAATATCTCGCATTAAAAAAGTGGTGTTTTTATGCCAGTCAACTTTCATATCAAAGAATAGCTCAGCGGTAGAGCCCTAGACTAGCAAGCGTGAGGCCGCAAGCTCAAAAACTTTTGTAAAATAAAAAATATATAATTTTTTTTGTAAAGAATTTTTTTTTTTAACTTTTAATGGTTGAAAAAGAGCTTCATTTGCACTCGTTCAAAAAGAACTGAAAAAATGTTGAAGTGGGAGTACTACTCTCCCACGACAACTCAATGTTAAAATCATTAGTGTTTATGTTAAAAAAAGAAGTACATCTAGATCTGCGGTTCCCACTAAGTTTTGCTTCACGGACCCCTTGAGAGATTTCTACTAGCTCACGGACCCCCTGAACCAGTGTTGAGCGAGAGGTACTTTATAAATTATGGGGCAAAATTAATAAAAGTACCTGCTTATTTTAAATGATGGCCAATATTAAAAACAAAACATTTTTCAAATCAATATTTTGTTAAATAATTTAAAAATTATAAAAAAAAAAATGTTTTTTTTAATAACTTGTTTTTTGTCGGATCTTTTCCCGGACCCCTGGAATTCTGCTACGGACCCCTGTGGTCCGCGGACTCCCATTGGGGAACCGTTGATCTAGATCATCAATTGTAGTGTTTTTTCTACTGCTTCGGCATCTCTTTTATTGCTGGGAAGTTACTTAAACACAAAATTTCATAAAATTCGAATAAAAGTGCACCTAAATTTGTATTTACATTTTATAAAATTCTTCTATGAGAAAGTTACTTTAGAATTTGATAATTTTACTATCCCTAGTAAAAATGATTTTTATATATTCATATATGATTTTTATACAATCATTTATGATTTTATACAATTATAACTTGTCGAGTATTGTGAAACATATATTTTTATATGATTATATCAAAAGATATTTAATTATATAAAATTATATTAACCACATCCACCATTTTTCGGATCAAATAATATATTTTTTATATAATTATATTAACCCATATATGATTTGATCCGGAAAATGGTGGATCTGGTTAATATAATTTTATATAATTATATATCTTTTGATATAATCATATAAAAATATATGTTTCACAATACTCGACAAGTTATAATTGTATAAAATCATAAATGATTATACAAAAATCATATCTGATTATATAAAAATCATTTTTACTAGGGATGAGAAGAATTTCCCAATGTTTATAAAAAAAATAACGCTTTAAATTTTGAAGTCTTTGTTTAAATTAAATAATGTCATAATTTAAAAATTGTTCATATAAAGATTATAATGGAATACGATAATTTTTCTAAAAGAAAAAGGGTTGAAAATATTTTTTAAAACTCAAGAATTTTTCATATATTTAGTTAGAATATTCTTCTACCTCAAGTCCAAATTCTAATATGATATTGTCATATTAGATTTTATTTGTTGTTTCAAAATGACAATATCAAATTAGAATTTGGACTTGAGGTAGAATAATATTCTAACTAAATATATGAAAATATAGAAAGTCCGAAAAAAATTTTTTGTATTTTTAATGTAAAAATTAAAATAATTGTTGTAAGAATTTTTATTTTAAAACCTCTCCAATTTAGGACAAATATACCATAAATGCGTTGTTATACTCCGGTTACGTAAATTTAACAATTATTCAGCAGAAAGATATGAGTGTGTGTTAAATTTATATATGTTGTTGTAGTTGTTTTGTGTTGTTTTATTTTTACAGATCCGATACTTTTGTTAATATAATATTTTTATAGTTTGGTTTGGTTTTGTTTTATTTTTGCATTTTCTTATTATGAATGTAGAGAAAAAAGTCGTGCTTAAAAAAGTTGGTGTTCTTTTCTTACTCGTAATGCACTGAATGAATTATTTTCAAATTTTGTAAAAATTCAGCCAATGAATGACACGTTTTATAAAACTCAATAGTTTTTTCTGAAATTAAATAAAACTCTCCAAATTGAAACTATATAGTAAAAGAACTTTCTCCACAAATTATTATCAGAGAAGACAGAAAAATGCAAAATCCGATGTGTTTAAAGCAAAAAAATATTGTAAAAAAAGCAAAAGTAAAAAAAAGTTAAGAGAAAAAATATTTTTTTGTGAGCAAAAAAGGTATTTTTGGTCAAAAAGTCTTAAAAAAAAACAATTAAAAGCTCAAAAATCTTAAGAAAAAGCTATTTTGAAGCTAAATAACGGAAAATCAAAAAAAAAAAAAACAAAAAGAAGCAAATATGAGTAAAACAAGCAATAAAAAGCAAAAACAGCAATTTTGTCTTCTATGATTATTATACAGTGGAATTCGCTTATAACGAACACCGGTTATAATATAATTATTTTTTTTATAACCAACAATTTTTCAAGTCACAATGTATTAACTTACATATTTCAAACAAATAAATACGTTTATAATGAACATTCTGTCCCTTTGAGTTTATTATAACCTAACTCCAATGCATTTATATAATCCTTTCCCCTTGACGTATGATTGATTTTAAATATTTGCTAAACACTCATACGACGTGTATAACCAAAAAAATTTTGTTTTGTTTCTTTTATAATTTTAACAATACAAGCAAACAGATTTAAACTACACCCCCTTTATTTTAAAATTTACTATGCATTTTAAAATATTCCATAGTACCAAAAATGTAAAACTTCTATTTCCCATGTGTCTGAAACTGATTGCCAGATCAACAACAGACAACAATGTGTCGCTCAGTATGTTGTCTACATAGAGCAAACAAAAAATATATACTCTCTATGAATAGATACATGTAATAATTGATAGTGGTTTAGTAACAGCAAAAAAACGAGGTATTCAAAAATAAAAGAGTTTGGCTAACAGCCAAACTCAACAGCAGAAAAAAAGAAAGATCTCCCTTTTACTACTCGTATCTATAAATTCAAATACAATAAATATAATCTAGTAAATGTTTATGACACTACATTACATACATATCGTATACTCCCAATTTATATAACAATAAAATATGAATACCATTATTATATGTAGATTTCCTACACTTTCATGTAATATTAATAAAAGCATGAAACTTCCTTAAACACATAATGAAATTATAAACTTTACTAAAGTTAACTATAGATACTAATTTTCTTGAATAGATAAAATTAACTAAAAATCAAGAACTTCTAATGAATAGTACAAGTAAACATAACAAATATTAAGAGAACTTTGACTTTTTCTGAAAGTATTAGTAAATTATATATTCTTACGTTGCTGTTGGTAATTGCAAGTTTTACAAACTATCATTAAATACTTAATTTAAGTATGTGTTTTATTATAACAATCTAATGTTTGTGTATACAAAAACATTAACTTTAGCACTTTAGAGCCAGAAAAATAAAAACAAAAATCTATAGAGTTCACATAACCAACATAAGCACAATGACAAGTTGTTTCTTGCTGCAGTGAAAGAGTGACCATGCGTGTCCTTTTACTATTAAACCACAAGCCCCCTCTAAGAAAATCATGAAAAAAAATTGCTTAAATATAAAGAGAAAAAATCATTATTTCAACAACTTCATGTTTTTTAAGTGTTTTTTTCGTCTTCCTAATAAAGTTTATGGATAAAAATTTAAGAAATTAAGAAAATTACACAATTCTCACATAATTGCATTGTTACCTTCCTTTTAAAGGCTGGGGTGTTTTTGTATATAGAATGTTGCTTAAGTTTACATTTTCCCTTTATTTTTGCAAAAAAAAAAAAAAAAAAAAACAATTCACCAGACAAAGTTGTATTTACGCTCGATTAACTTTGACTTTTTCTACCATGTTTATAGAGATGAAAACATTTCAAATTGATTTTCTTTTTCTAATTGAGCTTTTATTTAAAGATTTCAATTGTTAGTTTTACCTTTTATTGCAAATCAGAAAACAATTGTTAAAAAGAACAAGGTAAATACAAAACACATACTAATTAGTTTTTTTTAATACCCTATATATGGTATTATAAGCTGAGTGGTTATTACTTTAACTTTGAATTAAATTTAAGCGTTCGTGATGAATTTGTTCATGTTAAAATGGAATCGATATTAAATTTTTATCGGCAAATAACAAAATTAAATTTTTCAATTATTTATTCTATGCCCAGCCAGCAATTTCACAGCACTCATAAATAAGATTTTTAAATGGATCATAGAAATGATTATTGTTTTTTTGAAAACATTATTTTTTGGTAGAAAATATGAACCCTCAGAAAACAATTCAAAAAGTTGTCTCTACAATCTAAAATGCTATCTCAAAACGAGGGTTAATTTTTCGGACACAAACAAGATTCCAAAATTATTTAAATTTATGAAGAAAATTTAGATTTTATACGTTCTTTTTTCTGAGTCATTTCTGAGTACACAGGGGGCTCTTTTGGACGGACCACTTTCATAGGAAAAAGTGGAAAAATGTTTATGTTTTTGAAGCTCATTTCTGAGTCATTCATGATCATCTTTGTTTGGTGGGTAAGTTTGTTATTTGAACCGGGATTTCACACTCTTCCGAGTAATCTTCAGTAGAATTTCAGTATCATTATTTGTTTAGTTAGGGGGCAAACTATTTTATGTATGAAGCTTTCCAAACCAACTGTCCTGCGTGATTATTTACTGACCAATTTAGCGTTCATCTCATTTGTAATCATTTAATGATATTTGGAAAATGCTAGAAGTTGGACTATGTCAACATAATTTTTTATGATCAATTTTAAAAAATTATTTTGTCTTTTAAATTATTTAACTTTTTTAACAAATTGTGGAAAATAAGTTTTTGTATGCTTGTCCCCATCCGGATCTCATTATTGCCCAAAGAAATCTTCAGGGGATGATACTTTTGGAGTTTATAGAAATATTTGTTAGGTTAAATTAAAAACCCAATAATAATTTCCTATTCTCATCTAAGACCAATTATTTAATAATTCAAATATAAAAAAACCATAAAAAAAATTTCAACAATTTGCTTTGTCATCTTTCAAAATTCTACTCTACAAACTGCAGGTCGCAAATATTAAGCTATTTTAATGAAATTTGCTACACTGATTCACATGGGTCCAAAGCCTATTTAGTTTTATTAGAATTGGTCCATGTTTAGATCTAGGTCCACTATAGACTATATTTCCGATATTCTCTTAAATACATTAGCATTAAAATTTCTTACTGACTTTCTAATTTTTTACCATTTTATAGGTAAATTATGACATCATTTCGACTCATTCAAATTTCGGGTCCAAATATTAGTTGCGTTTCAACTAGACTGGTGTAGGGTGTCATATAGTCGGCATGCCCGACTTTAACTTTTTTTAAAGGAATTAAATGTGCTAAAATCCCAAAACTTATTTGACAAATTGTGAAAATTATCTGTTGAAGGCACGTCCCTATCCGGATTTCATTCTTGCCCAAGGAAATCGTCAAGGAAACGATGTTTTTAGAATTTCTAGAAATATTTGGTAAGTTAAATTACAAACTCAATGAGAATTTCTTGTTCTCGTCTAGAAGCGTTAACATTTAAAATATCAAAGAAAAACATCAATAAAAAATTTACCACAATTTGCTTTGTCATCTTCCAATATTCCAATATCCAAATATCCAATCGTTTTGGTTTGTTAAGATATTCTTGTAAAAAAATCTATTTATTTTAAGATACTTTATACGAACATATGTGTGCATTAGTACAAAATCGCAAATATTAGTCCTTATAAATTTTTAGCGGATTCGTATTTTTTCAATATTTGTGCTACTTTGGTTGTTATCGAATTTTTGCCGAAGCCCTTATTTGGTACTTTTAGCAACAACTTGGTAGCCCTGTGCAAAAACTTAGGCAATATGCATATCAAACTTTCTCATTTGACGAAAACATTATTTTGATCCAGTTTTTATACCGAATGCTGAAAGTTTCTGCCATGCTGTCGTACAAAAAGTAGCAAAAAAAAATTAAAGATTTTCTTTAACCTATTCTGCCACCTAAATCTCCGAGATGGCCAAAATAGATTGTTCTAAGATTTCCATTCTCTATCACATATCCGACTTCCATAAAAATCAAAAACTATGACATGAGCAGAGAAGACAAAATTGCTTTTTATTGATTGTTTTACTCATATTTGTTTTTTTTTGGATTTTCCGTTTTTTAGCTTTAAAATAGCTTTTTCTTAAGATTTTTGAGCTTTAAATTGCTTTTTTTATTAAGACTTTTTGCCCAAAAATACTTTTTTTGCTGACAAAAATATTTTTTCTCTTAACTTTGAATTTTTATTTTTTTAACTTATTGTTTTATCAAGTTTTTTTTACTTTTGCTTTTTTCTTGATTTTTTTACAATATTTTTTTGCTTTAAACTTATCGGATTGTGCTTTTTCTGTCTTCTCAGGATATGCGATACTTTCCTTGTAAGTTTAATCATTCAAAATAAGCCACCTGTACGTATGAGTATTGTGAATAAAATAATATTACTCATACGTCTTGTATCACTAAACATTTCATAGGATTTCCATTACTTTCGCAATAAATGCCAAATTAACAAAAAAAATTCATTATTTCCGAATAATCTTGTACAAAAAAGAAATTTTGTTGAATTTTCTATAAAAAATGTTTCCACAAAAAAATCTGTGACAATAAATCTAATTTACAGTGGGAATTTGTAAAAATAATGTTCATCATGTTCTTGAAGGGTATTTTACTGGCTTTTGGTATTTATGTAGCGCATATAGGGTATCACTATGGTCTTCCAGTTGTTTAAATTCACATGAGAGAATATTAATGTCGATTAAGATAAAAACATTATAAATTAATTTCTTTACTATTATTTCTTTGCTAAACCAACTTCAATAATAATGATGATGAAGATGATGCCTAATGCTTTAATTCCTCATCCGTTTATAATTGTTTAGATTTGTATAGTTTTCCAGCAACTTAACAATAATCATTAACATTTTTCCTCTCTGTGGTCAACTTTAATAGAAAACAGTACGAAAATAGAAACTAAAATCAAATAAATGAATAAGGACGGGTAACTTATCAAAATAATAGCCAGAGTTGAATCTTAACCCTTGATAATTCCAAACAAATTTGGCATTTATAACCATTGCTAAGCACTAAGCACGTGTTAGTTCTTGATAAGTCAACAGGTCTAAGAAAATTTGCTATTACAAACAAATTAAATACTTCCTTAATGAAATTACAAAAAAACTAGATAAGAGAGTTAGAAAAGAGGAAAAGAAAATGCTACATAAAAATCCTTGACAACACCTTTGGGATATAGAGTTGGCCAAAACCATCTTGCTTGGTTTTGATGATATTTCTCTACCTTTATAAAAATTGAAATCGTGACATTTAAATGTTTTTAAATGTTATTATATTTTAGGCCTAACGGAAGTTAACAATTGCTCTTTTGAGGGTAAAAGCAAGTTGATTGTCACCACAAATCAATTAGTTGGTCACATCAAGAGTATTAAAACAAATAGACCTTTAGGCCTTAATAACATGTGTGTACTCACAAAGTTCATATAACATTTGTTTACCAACCAAAGGCGGTACTCTAACGCATGTCTATTTCCGCGTAATGACAAATTTTACACACATTTAATGAATTGTTTTTTTTTTTTCATAGAAAGCGGAAGTTGTAAGTAATTACTTTTATAGCCTCAAAATTCTTAGTTTACAACAAATCATCATCATCACATTTGACATTTAAGTAAAGACGACATGATGTTAATATATTGCTCCCTTTAAATAAAAGTCTATCAATCAGTTTCATATGACAATTATCGCCTAAGGCTAACAATATTTAGTTAAGGAATTTCTGAGAAGAGGCTTTTAATGAATTTTTTACTATAAAACAAATATTTAGTTATTTTTTCTGTTTATCGATTTTTTCCATTAGGTATTGGTTTATTAATATAAATGTTTACCATAATTGTTTTACTCTCAATTATAATTAATATTTTTAGAGTATAATTTTGTAACTAGGGAAACAAAAAAAAAAAAAACTGAAGAAACCCATTGAATTGAGAGAAAAAAGAGTGTTTTAAAATTAATTTCGTTAATAATTTCACAATCTTTCATGTGTAAAAATAACAAATATTTATTATGCATTCACCCATTTATTCATTTGTGCTTAAATATTGAGTTTATTTTAATTACAATTGTGTTTCTACCTCATTGATTTATGAAAATTTCAATTATATAAATCACATTCAATCAATAGTGAAGGAATTCACAGTTTAAGTGCTAACGTGCTATCGTTGTAAAATGGCATGATTTTTGAAGTTTAACCCATAGAAAGTTGTCAAATTTACGATAAATTCTAATTTACTACCTAAAATAGCATGAACTGTGAATACTCTCAGTATTTTTTTTTTTTAGGTTGGATAGATAATGAAAAGAAAAAAATTAAATAACAGTTAATGTTTTGATCAAAAATAAATTAATTGTAATAACGAATATACAAGTGCTTGTGCAAATTGAAATGTAGCAATGGAAAACATATAATTTTCTATTGTTTGATTATATATGAATAGCTGTCACTTGTTTTGACAGATCTGCTAGATCAGTATTTTGGAAGATGACAAAGCAAATTGTGGCAAGAAATTTCCATTAAGTTTGTCATTTAACCTAACAAATATTTCTAGAATTTCTAAGGCCATATTAAAAAATCACCATTTTACAAAATGGACTGCATCTAGAAAACTAAGTGAGATAGCGCAGAACAGACAAAATTTTTGCAAGCCCGGCAATGCACACGCTCCTACTATTTAGTTAAGGTAGGTCAGAGAGGGATACCGTAGGATTGATCTTTCAAATCAGCTACAAGGAAACTCAATTTTTTTACTAGTTTTTGTAATAATGCACACTGACACATTCCTATAATGCAAATTTCGAACCATTCCATTTCGATCCCTGTGTTCAGTGTTCCAATTCCACTTGTACTCCATACCATTCCATTTCGTTCTATTTTACTTGGATACAAACCAGAATGGAAATTAAAATCTATAAATTTTATTTTTTAAAATAAGCATTAGCGAGCATTTTTCATTCCTCATTTCTACAAGTTTTCTCCATTTTAAGTTTTTCAAAAAACTTATATCAATTGTAATTATTTTGTTGTAATTGATGAATTATTAAGTGCAATGGAAATTAAAATCATGACAATTGATCAATGAAGTCAGATTAATTAAAATCATTATCATTATTTAAAAATGTTGAATGAAAAAAGTATATTATAATTGATATCAATTCATTGCTAATAATGAAACCTTCAATTAATGAATACAATTAAATAATTATCCCCATGTTTGTTTTATTGGTTTTTATAAAAATCTTTTAGAAAATCTTTATTAATAACAAATCTGGCTCTGAGCTCGAATATTTTATTTAATTAGAAATTGAAAGGTGGAATAAATACAATTTTGAAATAAATAATTAAATATTATAATTTTTCATCATTTCAATAAGACAATTTCGCTTTCAGTTTTTAGTGGAATTAAAAGCTGCTTTAAAGTATTCAGTTTTTTCCTTGTATTCAAAAATTTATTCACAAAAAATAACCTTTAAATTTGTTTTGCCCAGAAATTAAAATCATAAACTTGTACTCTTAACATTAAACAATATCCAAAGGGACACTTGAGTAAGGAAGTAATTGCAAATACCTTTAAATTGTTACTGATACGGCCATACTTTTTGTTAATTTTTTTTAAATAACAACCCTGATAACAGTAAAAAAAAATGAACACCCTATAACAAAAATTCACTGACACACAACAGAAAGACTAAAAAAGCCCAGACAGACAGATGAATTCATAGATACCGTACTGTATTTATATTAAGGTGGATCGATTATTTTATTGAAGGGGCTGGCCTATATAAAACCTTTTTTTAAGATAATTTCAATCAAAACCCAAAAATTTTCTTTTCGGATTTTCATTTCTAAACTTATATACAGAAAGTCAAAATCAAAATATTTGTCCTATAAAATTTATTTTCTTTAATAAAACTCTGTATAAAACAGAGACATTGAGACATTTGTAATCTTTTTCAGTTTACAGTTTTAAAAAAATGTTTAAAAAAATTTAATTTTTAAAAATTTTAAAAATGTTTGTGAATTGTTGGGCTTAAGCTCATTCTAAGCCAAATTATTAAAAAAAAAAAAAAATACGTGTGTTTAAATATGGAATTTTGAGCAGATATTTATTTCCGATATTTCGGTTAACCTTTTGTCAACCATCCTGTGGGATTTATAATAAAATTTTGAGTTAAGTAGATTTAGCTAAGTTATAGTTACCTCTTGACTACTTTAAAAGTCTCTATTGTCTCAATCAGTTGATAGAGACTTGCAAGTGATCCTATAACTTAGCTAAATCTACTTAATTAAAAATTTTATTAATAATTCCAGAGGATGGTTGACAAGGTTAACCGAAATATCGGAAATAAATATCAACTCAAAATTTCATATTTAAACACATGTTGTTTTTACTTAAATTAGCTTTATTAAAAAATTTAATAAAAATTCCCAGAGCATGGTTAACAATGTTAACCGAAATATCGGAAATAAATATCATCTCAAAATTCCAAATTTAAATACAATTCTTTTTATTTAATAATTTGGTCTGTAATTCATTACCCTAAACCAAACAAATCCTAATCACTGGTCAACTAAATATATTTTTAATAATTTAAAAATGTGTCATATGGCATCTCTGGCTATATACAATTTATAAGGGTAGCCTTATCTAAGAGAAACAATATGTTATTGAAAATAAAAGAGAAAACTAATCAAATTTCTACGCAGCTATAATTTTATTTAGGAACTCAGTTACTTCGCGATTCGATCGGTCAGATTTTTGAAGAATGATTTCATATTTCTGGAATAAATTGCAATACGTCTTTATCAGTATATTAACAAAATAAAATATATGCAGGTTCTTGTTATATTTATATCCTACAGCACTAAGTGGACAGGGTATATTGAGTTTGTGCTAATGTTCGTAACATAAAAATATATTGGATCAAGGCCCACATTTTAGTATAGCGATCGATTTAGAATCATTCTTTGATTTGATGTAATTATGTCCGTCCATGTATTTTTGTACGCACTCTACAGATCGCAAATATTAAAATATTTCAATGAAATTTGGTACACCGACTTATATCGGCCTCTGGTAGAAATTGATTGATTTTTATTTTTAATTTAAATATATTTCACCAAAATATTTTTTACAAATTAATTAAAATGTTCTATTCAATATTTTTTCACTTGATTTGAAATTTGAAATTTCTCCCTTGCTGCCTTTAATTCCTGATATCGATCCACCCTAATATACATGATATGTGGAGGCTTAAATAAACGGACATTTGTAAATTTATTTAGTTGTTTTTGTTGTTGTTGCATTGTATTGTCGAATGTTGCTGAATGTTAAACATAAATTTTAATTAAATATTTTAAAAGTCGAAGAAATCCCATTGAGCCCAAAAAAATACCGCACAATGGGGAGCAAAATATAAAAAATTAAACCAAAGTAAAGCAAACTTCCCCAAAATAACAAAAAGAAAAAGTAAAAAGAAAAAAAAAATTTTATATAAAACAGTGAAAATGCGTATAATATTACGATAAATTTTTCAAGTGTGTACTAGCAAAATAAAAAAAAAAGGAAATATAGGTATATAAATTTACCGTTATGCAGATTCATAGCATTTGTCGCTTTATAATATCAAATAAATATAGGGTATGAATATCTGTCTGTCTGTCGGTCCGTCCGTCTGTCTGCCAGCCTGTCTGTCTGTCTGTCTTTATGAATGTCTTTTACAAGTGTTTTGAGTATGATGCTGCTATTTGGGCACTTTTCCTTATATATTTTTGTTTGTAATGTTAATTTTTTTTAACATCTAAGAGGGTTGTTTTTGACGTGGCTAAAGCAAAAAAACAAATGTTTTATTATATTTATTTTTAACTTCAAGTGAATGTTGAATGTTGTTTTGTGTAGTAAAATTTCAACCAGTTGTTTGGATAACAATTAAAATTGTGGTTGACATTGTTAGTGGCATTTGGTTACATTTCAACTCAATAAAAGCAAAAACCAACCAATCAACCCTTTTCTACTTTTCTTATAAACCAACTAAATAAATATGAAATATAAAAACAAATAATATATTTAACTTCAACAAATATTTGTTGATACTAAAGCTATTTATATAAAGATTTGTTTATAGAATTTGTATGTAAATATTAAGGGAAAACAAGTTTAATAAGTAGTATTTATCTTTATTGTATTACGTTTTCGTTTCTTAAATATTAGTAAATATATTTTCTATATAACAGACCACTTGAAACTTTCCAGCTCGTTAGGAAATATTTACCTTAAACACTAATACTCTTCAAAACTCTGCTTGTTATAAATCATCCCTTAAACTAATGTGGTTTTACCAAAAAGGAAGCACTGCTTGGTCTCACATGCCGATTTTTATACTCTTAGAAAAATTTAATACGAAGTAGAAGGTAGAAACAAAGCCAAGTTCAATACTATATGAAAGTATGACCCGGAACCCGAAAATACGTATTCTATCCTGCTGGCCTTATCGAAATTTTTTCAATTTTTATTCGCTGTAGTTTACTTGTATGATCTCAAAACTAACAAAAAATATTCATTATGAAAAATCTTCATAAATTAAGTAGCATGGCTAACTTAATTTATTTTACCTTTCCACATTTATAAATTAAAATTAAATCATTGGATATGTTTGGGGATACCTTCCTTGTTAGGGAATTCAAGCATAAAGATTTCAAATTTCCTCATATCCTTTTTCAAACTGATAAATTTTATGATGAAAGTCAACAGAAATTTGGTAAAGACAAAAGAATTCTGTTTGAAACCATATACTAAAATTGTCTCAGGAATGCATTTGATTGTTACAACCAAATAATTGATACACTCACAATATAATGAAAAATCAGTAGTCCTTTTTTTAATTGTGTTTTCAATTAACTTAACATGTATTTTAGGGTGTTTTTAACGATTAAATATTGTGAGTGTACAAACAAATTTTTCGGTAAGAAAGAAACTCGGCTGTCACAATAAATTTGTTTTCTCTGTGTATGATCATATGGGTATAGCTAAATTTTTAAGATCAAAAAAAGCGGTAAAGTTAACGATCGCCATTTTGGGCTTATCTCGAAAATTGTTGACCCGATATTTACGTAGCCTACCTATTCATTAACTGCAATATTTTACCTAAGAGCATATTGTTATGATTGAAAATTATAATGATCATAATTTACTGCTCAGAAACATAGTATGATCCTAAATGATGATAAAATCCTCATTAGTGTTCATAATATGGTCAATAAGAATCACATATTAATGATCTCTAGAATCATAATATGATAATTTCGTTTCCCCAATCATACTCAACAATAGATTTTCTCTGAGTGAATATCTGAGAAGATACTTGAACTCTATACATCCTACGGCACTCTGTCTTTCACGAGTATTGTGCAGATGTTTGTAAATATTAAAGTGGACCACTTTGAAGTGCACCAGGATCACTTTAAAGTATGCTAATCGATTCAGAATTAGTTTTTGATTATTATTGCGCCAATATAATAAGGATCAAATCCATTTTTCGGAATTTGACCCAAATCATACAGAGGTACTTATATGGAACTTATTTCGGGAAGTACTGTTACAGACTTTTTTCTCTTACTGTAGTAGCAGTCATATGTTACCATAAGTATATATTCTAAATTATAATTAAGCCGTAAATAAAAAACTTTGTTTCACACTTTTAAGTACATTTAATGCAACAAAATAATGATTATTTTTATAGTTTCTATAACTACAAAAACCAAAAATAAAACCACTTATTTGTACATGTTATATAATTGCTGTAATATGTACCAGCTGTAATTTCTTTTACTTCATTCTTGGCAAAGAAATGAGAGCAAAAATAATCCAGATGACTATAAAAATATGCTCGAATTATTTTTTCTGTGGATGTTCCATACAATATTCAGCATTAAAATAAACATCAAAGTGACACTTGGCCATAAAGCTTAAGAGAATAAATGTCATAAAACCCAAAGGAAACAGTAGTACTGGCAAAAGCAGCAGTAGCGACAGTAATAATGACTACAGCAACAGGAATAGGGGAATAATGGGCTAAAGGTCATTGCGCTTAGGAATAAGAGAGGGTGGCATGTGCTAACCCAGCAAAAAATAGACATGATTTTAGAAACACTGCAGAACTAGAATCACATTTCTTAGCGCTACTCTTTTATCTCCCTTCCAATAATGCAATACAAGATGGCAGTGGGACATCGCGAACAATAATCATGTCATACACTAGGAAATTAAAAAGTAGCACTTCGTTAATTGCGGGTATATGACATGATTTTTGTTCGCGATGTCCGACTTAGACGCAAAAATTACAACAAAAATCCAACAACATAAACTCTGCCTTATTTTATTACATTTCTGAAAAGGAGAGTAGCTCTAAAGAGTATGCTTTTGGCTCTGTAGTGCTTCTAAAATCGTCTCCATGTTTTGCTGGGATATGCCACATTGATTAAGAGTAGTATGCAGAAGAGTTGTAATACTGATGGTTCTATAATAATATTTGCCAAACCATGGTAGCCACATAAGAATAAATGGACTAGAAGCCAACAACAACAACAACAGTTTCTGTTAACTGTCTGTCGGTTATGATGTCTTAAGGAGCGTGTCGCTCATTACAAGCAAATCAGCTTAGTGAATACAAAAAATTAATGGGGGAGGAAGCACCGACCTTATGGACTGTGTATGAATTTCTCTGACAATGCCAACATGTAAAAAGGATTGTAATTTGAGTTTTTATTTAAAAGGTAAAATGTAAAAGGAAGTAGATATATTAAGGATTAAGATAATAAAAACAAAAATCTCCAAAATGATGGCTTAATTTGAAGAGAGTATAAAACTTCATCTTTACATCTCGTGTATGGAGTTTTTGTTAAGACCTTAACAAATAATGCTAACTGAACATTAGTTTGTTGAAAAAGAAACATAATGGTTTTACTCGTGTGTCAGGCATTACAAATTAATTGTAAAAGTATGAGTAAAATCTACTGCCTAAGACTACTGCGAGATTATTTTAAATAATTTGAAGTATGAAAATGTTCATTTGTTTATTAATTTATACAGAAATTTCAATTTATAAAAGGAAACATAAATTTTGAAAGGAAATCCTTTTGCATACAATACAGAAAAGGGGAGACATTGAAATAAATTTTAGTATTTATTTATTTGTTTGCTTTTTTTTAATAGTCCTTTATCTTTATGCTGAAATGTACACAGAATAAATATTTTGTATATAAATAAATTTCCATTCATGTGTTTGCTCTTTAATTTGCATATGTAGTTACGTTATGTATAGGTATAGGAGTACTGCATACAGAAGGATATTATGTTTTGCCACAAAGGTTACCACCAACAAAAAGCCATTAAATTGACTGACCAAAAAAACTCGGCATATAAAATTAAACAAATAAAACAAAACTTGAGCAAAACTCATTGCGTTTGCTTTCAAATAATGTTGGACGTTTAAACTTTTTGTTATGAAAATAACACAAAACTAAACTATAGGTCATAAATAACACATGACTGCGTAACAATTAAAATGATGTGGAAAGGCAAAGTAAAATATATTAAACCAAGCAAGAGTAGCTATTAAATTCGGATATGCTGTGTCGGACACTGCTAGATCGACCACATTTTCTTGGGTAACCAACGAATGGACGATCGTATATAGGGGAGTCTGTTTGTTCCCTCTGATTTTGATGAAATTTTAATAAGTGTATTGTCCCCAAATTGATAATTATGTCCTAAAAATTAGTTTCAAATTTGTTCGAAAATTTTCAATATTTTTAGTACACTTTAATCGATCTTCTAAATACCTTTCATTTGATATCCAGTTTGTATATATTTCCTTCCGACAGATAGGAAAAAAATTCCAAAAATGCAAAAATTGTAATTTTTAACCCTCAAACAGGAGATTGAGCGACTAAAAAGGGGCAAATGCTTATTTTTTTCTGACTCCTTTATCCCATATCCAAATCTGAGTGAACTAATAATCTGACTTTCTTTGCTAGTAAAGTGTAGGTGTATTGTGAGTGAAGTTTTGTTTATTGTGAATACAAATGCATCGATTGTGAATTTAAATTCCGTTTATTTTAAGTTGTTTCTTAGTTTAAAAAGCGCTGGAACTCCCAATAACCGCTAAAACGCAAATTTCATTTATTTCAAATTCTTTCTTTAGTGGGAACTCCCGTTAACCACTAAAACATATTTTACCCTGCTAAGAGCAATCAAAAAGCGCTAGATTAGCGGAAAAAGCATCAAGTTGACAACAGTAGGTACACAATCGACGCATTTGTATTCGCAATAAACACAACTTCATTCACAATTAACATATTTTTATTCACAATGATCAATACAAGTTAAAAGCTTGTAGCCCAAAGTTGTTTACTAATACAAATTGTGTCAAATATTTTTAAATACAAATGTCAAATATTAAATTTTTTTCTAATGAAATACTGCAGTTTTCAATTGGGAAATAAAATGTATTTATACATAGAATAAGTCATTTTTTAATAACAAAATTAGCGCTAAATTTCAATAAGTTTTCCCACTAAATTATTTTTTTTTTGTGATTTCTAGCAGTTTTCACGACAAATACAGCGGTTTTAGGGCCAAAAATTTGGCAACAGTGGTTATGAAAATGCATACAGAGTTATCAAAAAAATTTTAATCTCTGACAACCAAAGTGGAATATAATTTTTTTTATATATAAACAAAAAGTTAAATAGTGTTTTTGTTAAAGCTTTTTGCCATGTTTTGTTGCATTTCATTCTTTTATTTAGGTTAAAATAAAAAAACTCTGTTTTTTCCACTTCCCAACTAAAGAGTTCAGTACCTACTTTAGTTTTTTTTTTACTTTTTAACTTAAAACATAAAACTAAAAACTGAGCTTAAAAAAATATACTAAAGCAACAATACTTCCTTATTGCATTACAATACCTAAAGTTTCTTTCCAGAAACTATTGTTCTATTTTAAACCAAAAAAAGAAAGAAATAAAAACAATCTGTAAAATATTTGTTAAAAAAAAATTGTTTCACTATTCAATTGTTTGTTTTTTTTTTATTTTTTCTACCTATTGTTACTACAATCAAAGTTTTACAAAATTGTTAGAATAAAGGATTAAAACAATAGAAAATTTTCAATTAAATTCGAAAGTGTTTTTACTTCTATACAAAACTACATCATGACACCAATCTACAATATAAATCAATATTTTAGTTTTGTAAAATTGAATAGAAAAAAACACACCCACACAACAAAACAATTAAAAATTGTCTCTATTATTTTTTTTTCTAAATAAATACAACGTTATTCCATTTTAGAAACATGCTTAAATGTAAATATTTGCATTTTGAATTGATTACAAAAATCTTTATTTAAAATCTGCTCAAGGTTTTATTCGTTTGTGTTTGTAGTAGTTGAGTCACGATGTATAAACACTTGAACACTTTTAAGATAAACGGTTGAACAAATAACATAAAATACTAATGAAGTTTTCATTTTGTACAGATAGATGTTGAAAAATGTATTTAATTTATTTAGTAAAAATTTTTAAGTAAACTACATATGAAATAAGCTTTAAATTCTCCTAATTTTACCAAAATTTTTATAGATGTAAGTTAAACTAATGGTCGGTATTCTCCTAAAAGTCACTAAAAATATCGTTAAAGTATTTTTTTCGCCAAAAAATTCCTAGCAATATGAACTGTTTTAACTTCATTTTCTGTTCTACTGTGAGTTCTACTTTGTTCAAAATAACCAATTCCGCTGCTGACACCAATTGTTACGTTTTACCTTCAAAAAACGTACGTTTATTTGCTTTAAATAAACCTGGCTGGTGCAATTTTCAATTAAAAATAACACACACACACTTTTTGCTTATTATAGGCTTATTTATTTAACACTTTATTACTTTACAAACAATTTTACAGTGATTTACTAGAGCTCAACTACTGCGCGACTCAGTTTCCAACCCTAGCAGCAGCCCTTTTATAGTGTAATGTCTGTGATTGTAGAACGAGTTTCAAAGTTCCAGAGACATCTAGATTATTAGCTGTGGTTGTAGAACAAACTAGAAGGTTGCAGAGGCACCCAGAGTATTCACAGCCGAGTCACGAATCACTTTCGTAGCCGATGCACCAACAACTTTCATAGCCGAGCCTTCAACCACTAAACATTATACTTAAATGTAGTGTTGCCAGATTGACAGATTTAGTAAATCCCGTTTTTCGGAATATTTTCCTCCTAAAATTTCAAAATTTTCGATATAGACCAATTCAATTTCCTAACAGTATATAAGGGAATATAGTTTTTTTTTAAATCGAACTGTTTCCAAAAATTTACATTTGCGTTAAAATAATCGCTCTTTAGAATACATCTACCAAGAGATACTAAACAAATATTCTTGGAACATTTTATAATTAACAATTTGCCTAACAAACGGAAATGATAGCCTAATATATCGTATACCCTCCCATATAATGAGGTGGATGGTATAGTACCGACATTGATGAAACAAATTTTAATTTTTAAGCGACATTTTTACTTCAATTTCTTTTTTGCGAAATATTTTTTTTGGTAATGTGTTAAGAAATGAAAAAAAAAAATCTGCAATTTTCGTAAAAAAATCTAAATGCCAGTAATAAAACTTCTCAGACCTGAGGATTTTTCCTGTAAAAAAATCCACAGAATCTGAGAATTTTTTTTCAATAGGAAGACTTTTAGAAAATTAGGAATTTTTCACAAACACAAAGACTGTAAAATCATTTACAGGGAGAAGAAAACATTTCTTATTGAAATTTTAACCGAAAGGAGGGGATCACCAGACTGCCGGAGTGTCATCTCTTATAGAATCAGAATTCGAGGTCTTTTTTTCTATAGAAAAATCCTGAAAATCTGAGGACTTTTCCTATAGAAAAATCCTCACAATCTGAAAACTTTTCGTGAAGAAAAACCTTTAGAACCCGTAGAGATCTTCTCGCTGAAAATTGAGACCATCATATGGAAAGACCCTCAGAATCTAGTGACTTTTTCTTGTAGAAAAAACCAGTAAAATCCAAAGATCCTCAGATGCTGAATACTGATTATGGGACTTTTTCCCATAGAAAACCCTTTATATTCTGAGCACTTTTGTCCAAGGAAAAACCCTTAGGTTTCAAGGACTTTTATCAGTATAAAAACCTTTAAAATCTGAGGAATTTTCCTATAAAAAAATCATCATGTTCTAAGGAATTTTTTACATAGAAGAACCCTCAGATTCTGAGGACTTTCTCTTATGGAAAACATCTCAAGCTCTAAGGACTTTATTTATATAGAAAACCCCTTCAGATTTTAGGGAGTATTTCCTATAGAAAACCCCTCAGATTCTGAGGACTTTTTGCCATAGAAAACCGGTAAGGATCAGAAACTTTTCCCTATAGAATAAACCTTAGTTTCTAAAGCTTTTTTTCCTACAAAAAATCCCTCAGATTTATTCACAAATTCCGGCGCCCTTTTCTTAAAGCACAGTTAGTTAGTCACGTGACAAGTGTGTACACTTTGTTTTTACGCAAATTTAATATACAAGACTATTATTTTTCTTGTGAAAAAAATGAAATTTGGTGTTTATTGCGACTGTGTCTTTCTAATAAAATTAAAAAAAATTTCAGAATTGAAATTAAAATCGTTATTTAAATTCTGAAAATTTTTTTAATTTTATTAGAAAGACACAGTCGCAATAAACACCAAATTTCATTTTTTTCACAAGAAAAATAATAGCTTCGCTAAAATGGTCTCTTCTTTTTTTGTATCGAAAAATGTTATCATATGAATTACACATGTCTGCAAAGGCTTAAATTTTTCGATACAAAATGTCAATCTTCGAAAGAGAGAGTTAAAAACGCCTCGTATAAGCTCAAAAATTTAACTAAGAGAGTGTGTTATTTTAGTTACAAAGAGCACCAACCCGGTTTATCTCAAGAAGATAAACGTACGTTTTAAAAGGTAAAACGTAGTAAAGAATTGGTGTCAGCAGCGGAATTGGTTATTTTGATTGCAATAGAAAAGAATCCAGTTTATTTAAAGGAAATAAACCAACGTTTTTAAAAGGAAAAAACGTGACATTATGGTAACCAAAAAAGAGAGATTTTAATTTTAAAATGATTATAGGCGGACCATATCTTTTACAAAGTGTGATTAAGACATTAATAATTTTATTGAAAAATGGTGTATTGCAGTAGGGAACATACTTTTGTAGCTGTGATCATATTGCATCCACATTTTCCCTCTGTTTCTATATAATTTTGCACAAGTGTTTAAAATAGCTGCAAAAAAAAAGTTAAATAAGATTATTATGAAAATTCGCTGATTTGTAAACATCTTTTTCCTCTTTATAAAACCTTGGTCAAGGCAGGTAAAAATTTTTTAATTTTTAAAATTTTTAAATTATAACCTGAAGTATTTTCTAAAGAGAATATCAATAATATTTAGATATTTGCGTAGAAAAGATCAAAAACTTTTTTCTGCTAAAAGTTGTGTTGATATTTTTCTATATAAAAGATAGGTTTTTAAAGAATTAATCCAAGAGTCCTTTAACTTTGCTGTATTTTATGTAAGTCCTTTTAAATTAAAAAAAAAGAAAAATTATAATAATGAAAACCATACAATTTTAAATTTAAATCCTTTGAAAATAATTTTTTTTTTATTTTTTTTTTTTTTTGTGTTTAATTTTCAAGTTCATGCTTGCTCATTACGTCTGACGACATTTTTAATCAAGTGCATTTTTCTGTGTTTTTACATTTCTAATAACAACTTTTATTTCCATTGTCTCTTTAGATATTTTTTGCATGTCTGTTTTATTTATGTATATAAGACATGGCTAAACATTTTATAGGCTTTTGAATAAATACACCAATGCATTTGTTATACCCTCCAACCAAAACGAGATATTGTTTGTGGACCCTACAATTAAAATTTGATATATATAGTTTATGATAAAGTTTTTAATATGGTAGAGCAGAAAATTCCAAAAAACAAATTTCTGTGTAAACTGAAATTAATAAAAAATTTATATTTTATAAAAAATGTGTGAAATAATTAAATTCCCAGGTGAAAATGGGATCGTATATGAATATATATGATCATACATGGTCTTGTATATGATCATATATGGATATAGCTGATCATAAATGTCAATACATAGTACTATATATGACCATATATGGTTTCATATATTTTCATATATGCTCATATATGATCATATGGGGCCATATACCCTCAAATCTCGGATCCGACAATATATGTGCATATACGATATTATATATGGTAGTATATGGTACTATATATGTACATATATGATCATATATACCCATATATGATAATACATTTTCACCTGGGTTGTTTATAGTTTTTTATTCGTATAAAAAGTACGACCGCTATGGTGATAAAAATAATGTTAAATTTTAGTTATAAACCAGAGATATTTCCATATAAATTTACTATTCATAACTGTGGTTAAGCACTAAACTCTGTTTATTTTAAGATAAGCTAGCAGCTCTAAATGATTTTAATAAAAAAAAAATAAAGGATTTTATTTTAATAATTTCACTTGTAAAGTAAATTTGTACTTGAATCAATTAAATTGGTATTTAAATCCATTAAAAAATTAGTTAATATTACAAATTAAGTGTTTAATATCTTAATAGAATCAATTAATTTTTTAATTAAAACTCTTCTTAATTTTAGCACGAAAGCGGTCACAATGTTCATTTAAATAACAAAAACTTGCAGTTGGATTATTGCTTACAATATTTTCTTCCATATTGAGTTGGGGTTAGATTTTGACAAGCACTTTGTTAATTGATATGACTACTTTGATTGGATTTTTTCATAAACATTGGTAGCATTCGGCAGAGAAACCTTAAACTGATACCGGTGACTTGTAGCGCTTTGTGATTACTTACTCTGCTGAACGATGTTTTCTTTGTTTTGTTTTTAAATACATTTTTTCTATATTTTCCTTTGATTTTATAAATTTTTTATTTTTGAATTATATTTGTATGTTTTTATTTGTCAATCACACAAAACAAAAATTTTTTAAAATCAGCAACAACAAATGTGTCACTATTTGATCAAAAGTAGCAAACATTTTTTACGCTACCAAAATATGACAGCGCTCAGACTGAGCGGTTAGTGATCAGGTCGTTCAGCAGATAGTTGCACAACTGTTGTAGAACTGTTGACTGTCAAATTGTATCTGCCGAAAGCCATTTTTTCAAACATATACAATTTTGATTAATTAATATTATGATTTGCACAATAGGTGCAAAATCAATCAAAAATAAACTAATTAATATAATCAATTTTTTTATAAAACTTGTATTTATTTATTTTTTTATGCAGCATATTGCTAAGTCGTTGTTAACCTTTTTGCTTGATTTTATATTATGCAATAAACAACATTTTTCATTTGCTGTTTGTCATTTGTGGCTCTAAACATGTGTAATATAAAGTGGTTTGAAAATACTGTTGACATCAGCTGCTAACTCTGTTTCTATGGCTGCTGTTGCTGCCACATTTTGTTCTACCGATTCAGATTCTTTTTAAAACTGTCATGGCAGATAACGACCACCCTCTTTATTGCATTTTTTTATAAAGAAAATCTTTTACTTACATACATACATACATACATACATATGAGACTTTCCATGCCAACTGTTCAACTAAAAGAAAAGTACGAGGGCAGTACGAAATGTTCTTAGCCTGACATAGAGATGGCGGTATAAACAGCAAAAGGCTTTTTATAATGGAAACTTCCATCCGTCATATGAACACTTGTTAAATTTCAGTTCGATCTGTCAACTCATTCGTATAGTAACAGGTATTCAAAAAAGGCGCTTCAGTAATTTTTTTTATAATGGAAAAACTAGAAATTCGTGGTGTGATTAAATATTTACACAAGAAAGGTTTATCGGGACAAGAAATTCATAATGCTATGGTGAATGTGTTAGGTGAAAGTGTTCCTTCATGTGCAACAGTAAAAAATTGGGTTGCCAGAAATCATAGCTAAAGTCCATGATATGGTATTAGACGATCGACGAGTGAAAGTGCGTGAAATACGAGGGCGACCGCAAAAGTAACTGGCCTAACATAAAAAGAACCGTTTTTTGGAATTATTATTATTTATTTTTCAACATAATCTCCTCAACTCAATACACTTCATCAAACGTTTTTCAAGTTTTTTAATTCCATCCGAAAAATAAGATTTTTCAAGACCTTCAAAATATGCCTCAGTTTCAGCAATAACCTCGCTATTGGACGAAAATTTTTTGCCACCGAGAAATTTTTTTTAAATTTGGAAACAAGAAATAATCAGAAGGAGCTAAATCTGGACTATATGGTGGATGCGGAGCAATTTCAAATCGTAATTCGGCCAGTTTTTGTTGAGTTAAAAATGCGATTTTTTGGGGCAAAGTCAACAAACGCGGCACCCATCTTGCAGATAGCTTTTTCATGTGGAGTTCATCATGTAAAATACTCTAAACTTGTTTTTCGTGTATTTTAACAAGATCAGAAAGTTCTCTGAGCTTTATTCGTCTATCTTTAGTCACTTTATTAAATATTTTTCTAATGTTTTCAATAGTAGTAGCAGTTTTCGGTCTTCCAGAGCGTTGTTCATCTTCCGTACTTTAACGATCCATTTTACAAAAAATTACAAAACTTGTTTACTTCAACACCTGTAACAAAGAAAATAATCGTTAAATATGTCGGAAATTTTGACAGATGGCTTATAAAAGATTGCTTTAAAAAAAAAAAAAAAAGTTGCTAGTAAAACAGAAAATGTGCCAGGCCAGTTACTTTTGCGATCGCTCTCGTAGGTAATGCCATTGTCATCTCAAATGATCGAGTACATTTTATTTTGCATCAAGAATTACAGATGAAAAAGCTTTCTGCAAGATGGGTGCCGCATTTGTTAGCAGTTGACCAAAAACGCATTCGAATGAAAATTTCTCATTTCTCTGATTTAGCTCCCTCTAACTTCTACCTGTTCCCAAATTTAAAAAAAATCCTTGCTGGCAAACGTTTTACCTAGAATAAAGATGAAATGGCAGCTGTAAACGATTATTTTGAGGAGCTTCAGGAAAATTATTTTAATCAAGGGATAGAATTGCTAGAAAAACGTTGGACTAAATGTATTGAAGTTTCAGGAGATTATATTGAAAAATAAAATAATTTTAAAAATCCAGCTCTTGTTTTTCATTGTTAGGCTAAGAGGCAAACTTACCGTATTTATTGTACAAAACTGTAAAAAACTTTTTAAAATTTCCAATAAAGTTAGTGAAGTAGGAGTGCTGAAATATCAATTATATTATCATTTTAATTTAATGGAGTCCGAAATATCCCTCACATTCTAAGGATTTTTTTTCCCATAAAAAAAAGCTTTCTTTAGGAAAACTATTATGAATCAGATAGTTTTTCTATATTAATAAGAATCTAAGGCTTTTGTTAGGGAAATAGTTTTTTCTATAGCGAAAAGTCCTCATAATATGATGTTTTTAAGGGAAAAGTACCCGGGATATAAAGCTTTTCCTGTAGGAAAAAGTACTCAGAATCTGAGGCTGTTTTCAATGGGAAAAAGTGCTCAGAATCTAATGTGTTTCGAGAGAAAAATCTCTAAGGCTTATATAAGGCTTAAATATTAATATAATATTTATTGTTAATAAAATATTTTAAAAATAATTTAATCCTTTTACTTGTGGGAGGCATTAGGAATTTTATTTGCTAAATTTACTCACAAAATGTGTAAAATTACTTAACTTTTTTGGAGAATGTTTCGCATTTTCAATGTAAATTTACAAATATTGTGTGTAATTAACTCTTGCATCATGTGTTTAATGTTTAAAATTTACCAAATTTATACAACATGGCCCAAAATTACCGAAGGGGTTTGAATTCCTTATAACGGTGTTCGATATCGGACAATGTTGTAAAATTTTTTAAGGCCACGTTAAGGGCACGTTGTTCAATTGTCTTCTTTACAAAATACTGAAAAAAACAAAATTATAATAAACAAGTTAGAAGGAATTCAAACCCCTTCGGTAATTTTGGGCCACCCTGTAGTAGGAGCCCAGTTTACTACTATAGCTTGGGTAAATTTAAACAAAAATTATATAATATATGTAGGTATATAATTTGATATTAAAAGCATAATGTGTTAACTTAAGAATCATATTATGTTAACAAAAAGTTAAGAATATGATCGTTTCAACTTTTTAAGAATTAGATGCAATTATAAATCTTAAAATTTATAAGTCTCCTCGAATATTGTCATACTAACCATATTTTGTCCTTGTGTTAATAATGTAATAAAAATCTAATATATTTATCTCTGAGGCTACACATTTTGTTTTAGTTGGATAATTGGCGTGGAAAGCTACATATACAAAATACTTTGTTTTTAAGTCTCAAGAGAAAATAATTTTCAAAATTATCAAAACGCTAAAAATTACTTACCATCGCTTTAATAATTTCTGTTACGGGTGGAGGGAGGGTCCGGATTATATGAAAATCTTATTACAGAAATAAGAAAACAATATAATAAATTTCATAAATAAATGCTAGCTAATATTTGTTAACAAATGAAAACTAAATAAGATGAAGAATAAGGGTTTTATTATGCTTTTTGGTTTAAAAGTTTTGTGGTGTAAAATTAAATGTTTAAGTTTTAACAAAGAAGTTTTTTTTTTTGTTAGGAAATACAAAGAGTTTGTTGAAGAATAGAAATAATATGTCAGCAATGAAGAGACAATGATATAATAGTTTTCTTTTTTTTTTGTTTTCTCATGGTTATCTTCTGGAAACTTAGTTTTGGTAACTTGAAAATTGTTTTGGGCTTTTTTTTTTGGGAAAGTTATGTTACACTGAAAATAAGAAATATGTTATTTAATTTTAATGTAATACTAGACTAAAATTTGTTGAAATTTTTTATGTTTTTAGTTAGAAATTTATAAATCTTTATTGTTATAAATAAAACTCTTAAGCTTGGATATACTTAATTTTAGTTGGATAAATTTAACCAATTTGTTGCATATAAATAACCATAACTTTTGAATTTATCAATGGATATTCTTGAAAGCTCAGCATAAATTTAAAATTTATATGATTTATATTGCTCCAATCATATTAAATATTATGTTGCAAAATTATATGTTATCCTGTGTAACAATAATTTGTTATATTTTATAGTATACGATTGTTAGTAATAGTATGCAGTAAAACTACTAAAAAAATTTAGTCATAAAGAAATATTTTCATCTCATCAAAAAATCATAACATTTTAATAATGCATAACACATCCTTACATAGAGAGATATCAAACAAATACCAAATATAGACATTCTCTTTAACTAAAATGTATACTTATACCAAGTATAAGCACATGCCAACATCTATGGCACATTAAATACTTGTACACATACCATCATAATGTGTCTGTCTGTCTGTCTGTATGTATATACGAGTATATTCTTGTGTAAGTATTATGGCCATTACAAATACAATATATTTACTTTCATACCCACAAGGGGATCAATAAACTTGCAATAATATGAAATGTTTGGTTACAAATAAGATTCATATTTTTTTTTTTTTTGTTTTTGTTATTCTGCTTAAACTGATTTGATTTCTTTGCTGCTTTTCTTTTCACCTACCCAATGGGTTTTCACATGTAATCTTAAAGCAATTTCCATAAAATTGATATTGAAAATTACACAAACACTCACCATAAGTAAATACAACCTATTGCCGCTGCTGTTTGTACAAAGTATCTTACAAATATGAAAATTTTATATTTGCTGGGTGTAAATTCAGAACACATAAACGCCACATAAATCAGATTTACTCTTTGGATTTCGTATTGGATTTTGTGTTTTTTTCTTTTTCATATTTTCTTTGCAGTTTCAATCGTGCATATTTAACTTTTTTGCCGTTAAGGGTACCGTTACAGTAAAGAGGAATTTTTGTTATACAAATTTAAGGAAATATAATTTGTTTGTAAATATTTTTCAGGTTAACCAATAAACATATTAAAATAGTTTTTTTTAAAAACTAATTTATAAATTTTAACAAATTCTTGATTTGAATTCTGACTTCAATCACAGCTTAACTATGTAGCGGTGTTGCTTATATTACGCTGAAAATATTTGCAATTGTGTTGGACAATTTTTCTTTAGTCGAGGGACTCAAATAAAAAACAGCAAAAAAAAATTGGAAGTTATGCTTTACAAACTACTTCTTTCACTGCTTCACAAGTATCCGTTAGTGTATTTTGTACGGCTTTTTTAGAAGTTATTCTGAACAACTTCAAAAAATCACTTCTTTCATTGCTTTCAAAGTAGCTGTTAGTATATTTTTACAGCTTTTTTAGAATTACTTCTGAATAACATCCATGTGTTATGCCATAAACAAATAAGTTTGCTTGAGCAAAGTAGTATATATAAGTAAATTTTTGAAGGCAGACCAGTTTCCCACTTTACCCCGCATTACTCTACACATTTCTGAATCTTTGATAGCCGTTATACAACTTTCATTTTTTTCAAAGTATTTTTATAATATTTGCATTCATCCTATCATTGCTTACTGGGTTATTTGAATAACAGTGGTTAGAGGTGAGTTAGTGTGCGTGTATGTGAGTAGTGGTTAGTGTAAATTGCAACATATAAATGTCTTGCATATTTCATGATTACATGTGGTGTAAACGGCTAAAACGTCATGTACATTATTATATTCACTAGTTATTTGTCTGGATTTTTACATTTTATATGTTGTGATGTATTACATGTGTTTTTCCCTTGTATTTTTCCAGTAATTCCGCTATATGAGGCCTGTTAAAAATGACACATTGAGGCATATTCCCATATTGCAAGTATGAGGGTGGTTTTTGGCGCATATTAAATTAGCCTAGTTCGTTCATTTGCCACTACACTCAACTAAATATGCCAAAACTATAAGTGAGTTGGAAAATATGTAGCTAACATTTGTTATAAATTGCTTATTTATGAAAAACAAAAAAAAAAATATGTAACAGCTAAACAAGAAACTGTGGAAATATTACAATATACTTATGTACAAGAAGAATATTACATTATGGCAGCTAATGTTTTCACAAAATGAATTGAAAAAAGAAAAACAAGAACTGTGGTTGTAAAACCGCACTCAGCATATTGTACTAAATGCGTAACGAAGCATAAGTGCGTT
This sequence comes from Leucophora obtusa, assembly GCA_949987735.1. Taxonomy (NCBI): domain Eukaryota; kingdom Metazoa; phylum Arthropoda; class Insecta; order Diptera; family Anthomyiidae; genus Leucophora; species Leucophora obtusa. The sequence goes on from OX465297.1 coordinate 1,639,576, forward strand.
TAGTTGTTGTGGTCGATTTAGTTGAAATGCCACCAACATACGCCCATAACAAAGAAGTTAGTAGAAATAGATAATACTTATTTTAACTTAAAATAATGCCTAATCGATCTAAATATGTTTATCTGTTAAGTTACCATTGACATCTCTAATAATAGAGAGAGGTTCTTGATATTTCAAGCAAAATTTTCACATTTTCCCTAAAATGTTTGTTAATAAAAATTAGCACAATCTGTGGTGCAGTTCAAAAGTGATTTTTTTTAAACTTATTTTATTCAAAATTCATTATTCTGTACATTTTAGTAACCCCACGAAGCCATGATGAATGGATAATGTAAAGAGACTCTTGAAATATTCATATCGCATGTAAAAATTTAAACATATATGAACATATATGATCATATATGGTATTGTATATGATCATACATGGGAATTCATGACTATACACGTGCACACATAGTTCAATATATAATCATACATGATCTCATATTATGTCTTGGGATGCGAAATTTGAGGATATAAAGCCGTATATGATCATATTTGAATATAAATGAATCGTATATGATCATATATATCCAAATAGTATTATTAAAAATTAGTAAAATTGAACAATTTTCCTTGTTTACCAGCAATTTGTTCTGAGTGTAATAGAATACGAGTACATCAAGTGGGTGGTTTAAAAAAAATTTATTTACAAACTTGTCAGGGTTAAAAACTGTTTAAAAATGTATGTTACACAAAAGAAAAACATATTGCAATGTAACCATAGACATACATGTTAAACAACACACTAATACAAAATTCAATGAAACCGCTCGATTTAAAGAAAAATCTATTGTACAAAAAAATGTAATAAAACTTTAACAAATCACTATTGTCTAATATACACTTATACTACAAAGAATTCTTAAATTTATTTCTCTAAACACATTTGCATTAAATAGTCGTTATTTCGTTTACAAAATTGATAGTGTCTTTCGAAATATTTTCAAAATTAAATTGTTAAAACGCACATTAAACAAATTTATTACCCAATTCGAAACCAAAAAAAATAAAAAAAAATAGAAACCAATCACGCACTGACAATCTATTTCCACACCACAAAATGAAAATAAAAGCTTTTTTTTAACTGTCAATAGTATTGAGCTCAAGGATACGCAAATATTTTCCAAAAACAAAGCTATGAATCACTGACGAACAAGTTAAAAGGCAAATTTTTCAACACTTGAATATCTATTTAACAATTTCTAACAACTTTGTGTATTTTCTATAATTTTACAATGGAATTTTTCAGCATGACAAAAAAAAAACAGAACAGAACAACAGAACTTTGGCACAATGTTAACAAGCCAGCCAGTCAGTCAGTTTTTTGATCTGCGTTTTTGGGCATTGGCATGCGGATAATGCCAACACAAATGTTGCTGTACAAAAGGCTCAAAACGGATGTTAAATAGTTCTATTCACACACAAAAAAAATTTAATTTATAATGAAAAATAGTGTTGTTTTTATTGGGTGCAAAATAAAGCAAAAATCCTCTTCTGTCATCCATAAAATTTGCAATTATACGCAGAGTATTGTCAGCAATTTAATAATACTTGAGACTATGCTTAGGCTAGCAAATTTTATTAATTGGTGTGCAATAGACTTTTTTTTAACTTAATTTGCAATAACTATACGGTTAGATACTAAAAATATTCAACCGAACTTTGGTTAGAGCTCAATTTAGGTTTTCATGTTTTTGTTTCAAATTAAAAATGAGTTAGAAAACAAATTCGGGCAATTATACTGGCCACTAGATAGAGAATCAAAACTACCCAGTGGAGAAACGGTAATGACATATCATTATTTTTTGGACTACCAGTAATGACACCCTTTTACCTTCTGCATTATTTTAAAATATATAATAATGAGTTACTGATAATGACTTATTTTTTATCATTATTTCAAATAGAAAATAATTTTCTGGATTTTTTTTTAAATTTTTGAAATCTATTTTTAGACTCAATATTTTTTAAACACTGGTAAGGATATATATAACCACATATTTTTTGTTTTTTTGTATGTTGGCGAGTAAGCTTACTTGTGTGCAGCAGGTCAATTATGTTTTTATCTATTAAATATTACATGTCGATATAGCTCAGATGGTAAAGCTATTGACTGGCAATCTGTAGACCCAGGTTCGATTCCCGCACCAGCAAATTTTATTAAAAAAAAAAATGAAATAAAAAATATTTTTTTTATATAATTTATTTTTTTTTAATCTATTTTTAGACTCATTATTTTTGTCAGTACTGGTAAGCACATAGGTAACGATATATTTTTCGATTTTTCGAACTCATTATTTTTCGCGACATCGCCATATAAAGGTAATAAGAAATGTAATAACCAAAGTAACTAGTTACCATTACCAAGTATGTAGTTACATAACCACATATCTGGTAATAATTTTCTACACTGGGTATCAATTCATAACAAATTGCTAATCTACAATACAGTAATAGCTCGAATTTTAAAGTAGAACTACGGGGAACTGCAAATAACTCAAATGTACAAATTATACATCCAAAATATTTCGAACTATTTTCAATACAGAATGGTATAACACAGATGATAATCTTCATCGCGACAAAGAATTTAAAACCGTAAAGGAAATTATTCAGCTTAAATCATACTAATCACCTTAGTTTGCAGTCGAAAACTGCATTAAGATGACTGCCAGGAAATGAGACGGTGATGCTCAGAAGACTAAAGCGTTTTACTCCTACGGGACTTAAAAATATTTTATTATTGCATTAAAGGAATTAAATGTGCTAAAATTCCAAATTTTATTATTTATTTTCAACTAAAACCCACTAACAGTATTTATTTAAAAATAATACGTTAAGCTTTTTTTTTCAAATGAAAAATCAACTAAAAGACAAAGAAATATATTTTTTGACTTTTTGTATCAGTCATTTAAAAACAAACTATAAAAAAATATGAACTTTCAATAAGATTTTATATTTTCAGTTAAATGTAAAAGCATTCAACTATTGAATGTGAATAAATCGCATCATAACGTGATAATTACTTGTGAAAAAGAGATAACCATTAAATTAAGAGAGGAAACATTTTAATTGAAAAATATTAGTTAATTCTGGCTCTTCTGATTGTGTAGGCTGTGTTATTGGCAAAACTTCAATTAGCTACATTGATCTCTGTACCAACCGTGGTATAGCTCGTTAAGAGGTGATAGAGGGTTGCCGGTTTGATTCCCGATCATGACACATACAATAGGTTTTCCATATAAAGATAAATTAACAATTAAAATTACTTCAATCAATTGACACTTAAACTAAACACTGACCAGTTTTTGGTTAAGACAAAACTTCGGTAGTCTGGTGATTCCCTTGTCTGTTAAATTTTTCTATAAAAATGTTTTCTTTTTCTTCTTCCTGTAAATAAGCTTTAGTTAAATTTTTTGCTTTCTATATTTGGAACAAAAAAATGGAAATAGCTCCGCTCTTTTCTTTTTTAAAACAAACAATTTAAATATTTAAAAAGAAAAAAAAATCAAACTCAAATTTTAAAAACAAACCACAAAATCTTTTTATGAGTTAAATCTTGAAGATTATTTTAACAGACTTTTGACTGTTTTTACTTCTTTTATAGATTATTAAAACAATGTTTGAATATAAATAGCAAAATGGGTTGAATACAGAGCTGTAAATTAATCATTCTTTTTTGATTTAAATTCATTACGAATCAGCTAAATTTTGAATTAATTCTTTTCACAAAAAAAAAAGAATGGAATGAAATTTGAACCAATCCAAATGAATTTGGCAAAACTTAATTGCAGTTCATTTCCAACCCAAATGAATTTGGCAAAATGAATTGCAATTCATTTCCCATTGAAATGAATTGAATTGATTTTGAATTAATTCTAATGAATTAAAAATGAATTGCAATCAATCAATCAAAGTAAACATGGTGTTTGGAGTTTATTTTGTCAAGTATTACTTATTTTGGTTTTGACATACACTGAACGACAATAACACATTTAATATTCAAGAAGCAATTAATAATTTCATTGCATTTAATTTTTCTAATTAATTTGAATTAATTAAAAATCAATTCAATTCAAATGAATTGCAATTAATTTTGCCTAATTAATTTTTGCAAAATTCATGTGAATTGATTTTAATTTCATTCACTTCGTGATTCCCGTAAAAAAAATTAATTCAAAATTTTGCTAATTCAGTGCATGAATGATTCGCGAATTAATTCAAAAATTAATGATTCATTTACAGCTCTGTTTGAATATAATGAAAAACCAGTAGTTCTTCTTTTAATTGTATTTTCATTTAATTTAATATGTATTTTAGATTGTTTTTAATGAAAAAATATTGTAATTGCAACTATTGTCGATAATTTAGAGGTAAAAAAATATTGGGAAATAAAAAATCTCACACATTTTATTGAACGCAAACAAATATTTGAAAGAAAAAAATTTGCTAGACAGCTTCAGTCACATTTTTTTTCCAAAACTTAAGAACATGAGGTCCCGCCGGACCAATGTTTAAGTCCGATCGTTAAATTTTTTTACGAGATTTTGCCAAAATCTTGGTGGGATAACTGTAACCAATTTTGCGGATTAAATTAAATGTAAAAAAAACTTAGGAAAATTTTCTAAAAACTTAGGAAAATTTACCAAAAAACTTGGGAAAGTTTGCCAAAAAAAAACTTAGAAAAATTTGCCTTTTAAGTTTTTAGCTAAAAAAAACTTGCAAAATTTTTCTAAATTTTTTTACACTTAATTTAATCAAAAACAAACTGGTACAGTTATCTCACAAACTTTTTGGCAAAAAAATTTCCTACAAAAAATTTTAATTATTTTGTTCTAATCTCGGACTTGCCAGACCTTTTTTGATTTTAATTCTAATTTAAATATATTTATAATTTAGCTACAGATTTGGATCATATTAAAGAAAACAGAGTCATATGCAAAGTTTTTGAGGCTGCTAGTCATAAATTTGAGATCAGAATTAAAAAAATTCCAAATGGTGGCCGCGCATTTAAAATAGTTTATATTTTGCCTTTAACAGAAAAAAGTTGTAACTGTATTTGAGTCACTGATCACGAATTTGAAAACAGAAATGTAGAATAAAAAATAGCAGATCCATTATGGTGGTAGTGAACATTTTGCATAAAATTGTAACTGTTAGGGCCATTTACCTTTGTATTTTATTTGACCCTTTTTCTCCATTGTCATTTTTTTTAATCAAGCTCGAGGTCGAAATTGTTTTCATAAGTTTTTTATTTATATATTTAGTTAGAATATTCTTCTACCTCAAGTCCAATATTTATATTGTCATATTATGATCATTGATCAACCTTTTTTGAAACAACAAATAAAAATCTACTATGACAATATCATATTAGAATTTGGACTTGAGGTAGAAGAATATTCTTACTAAATATATGAAAATATAAAAAGTCCGAAAAAACAATTTTTTGTATTTTTAATGCAAAAATTAAAATAATTGTTTTTTATTTATATAAAACTTTGTTATTTGCCAATATTTCGATTAGCATCGCTATTCATCATCAGGCTGTATATAGAATGTTTACAGACAAAAAACAAATAAACAATATATCAGCCTATTTCCTAAGTTATTGAGGTCTGAATTTGGAAAGTTCTCAATTTTTATTTTTAATTTTGTACCCCATGAGTAGTGATTTAGCTGGTTTTGTAAAAACAAAGCGCAAAAGCAAAATAATTAAAAAACTTTATGTTTCGTAACCCATTTCAGAGACCTTCGTAGTTCCCTTCAAAAAATCTGAAAAAAATTCTCAACAATCTTTTGGGCCATAAGCATTTATATTCCGCCTTAAGAAAAAATCAAAAAAATCTTTTTTGTGAAACGCCCTAATATGCATGACCAATGGTTAAGTGTTTTTGATTTTCTTTTTAAATAAAAACCGAAGATTTTTCTATTCGGTGAAGTTCATTCATTTCCTCTACAATTTTATTTAATGAAAATCGAACAACATTTAACACAAAAAAATATAACAAACATTTAATTAAATCATTAGCTTGGACTAAATAACTTTATTAGACTCCATATATAAAATGTCGATTACAGCAATATTATGAAAACCTTATTTAACACAGTAAACTGTACAGGTGCTAAAGTTGACAGTGTTACTTTTACAATGAACAAACAAAAAATGAACAAACCAGTAATTCAAACTAAATGGATTAGTTTTGTTAATTAGCGTATAATTGATTGGACTATGTGGAAATACGAATTCAATACAATAGCCTGTATATTTTGGACAACTGCAATGGATTTCATAGACTAAATCCACTTTAAGCATTTTGAGTTCTATTGTTAGTGCTTCCTTATAGCATGGTACAAGTGGTACAAAGTATTTGTTGTGGGAGGGTTACAATTTTATTAGTACAACAATAACTGAATATTGCATTTGATTAGAGGGCGTTTATTGTGATTAAAAGGTTATTGTACTTCCAGCTAAAGTTTTGACCATTTATAAAGGAGAAATTTAACTACGTGTATGATGTTTTATGATTTATAAATGGCATTAAAAAATCAAAGATTTTTATCAAAACAAATTAATATTATGGTAGTAAAGGGGTGTATTAAAGTTTACAAATTATTAATGTTAAACATCACGTACCTAAAGAAAATGAGTGAACTGGAAGAAAAAAAAGTTTTTTTCTTTATTAGAAAAAAATAAAACTTTTAATAACAGAAACATATTAATGTTTCTACTTGAACACAAACTTTTTACATGTATGTTTGCTAATATGACTAGCTACACAAATAAGTACTTTTCTTACACTTTAATGCTCCAATTAACTATGAAAACAAGAAAAAATCAAAGCTGCTTTTAGCTTCTCTGAAGTAGAAATCACAAACCCTTTTTATATTTTGAGTTTCGTATTTTCTATTATTAACATTTGAATTATTGGCATTACGCCCATTTGAAGACATGTCGGTATACATATTTGTACTTATTAACCACTATTGAAAAAAAGGAAAAGAAAAAAAAAAATAATACAGACATAAAATCCAGCCACGCGTAAATGTGTTCAAAACGTTTTCTGAATTGCCAATATAAAAAAAGTGTTTTTCTTTTGATAAAGAAGAAGAAAAATAAATGAACAACAAAAATGGCTTCCGCCAACAAAAGCCAACATTCATATTATTAACAGTATGTTGCGGTTATAGAAAAACCGCAACGAATTGAAAATTTTATTAAAATTCTTAAATTTTTTTGGATTTTTCTAAAGGAATAAAAAGGTTGCACTTTAAAAGAAGTAAACATATTTTAAAGAGTACTGAATGTGGAGTTAAAATTTAGCCTATAGTTAAATTCAAATTTTAATGAGAAACAACAACAAATATGTCAGTTAAAATCCCAGTTAGTAGCTAACTGAACATCCAGTAATCGAGCCTTAAAGGCTTTAAAATATGAAGAAAAGCCACAGACGTATACTTAATATTTATTGTATGCAGATTATTACTCATACGTCTAAGGTTTGTTTATTTATATTTTTAATATATGAGGATTTTCCAGGGACGTAACAGTTATAACTTTTATTCAAAAAAGTGATTGTTTTACAATTATTTCCTGTTTGAGTATTTTTAATTTTCTGTTTATTTGCTCTGTTTGATTTATATTTTTAATTCAAACAAAAACAATCCAAACACGATTTTTATTTTTTCAAAAATAATAAAAGTTATTTTGTGATTTTTTTTCTTTATCAAAAAATAACAATTAAGAATATAAATCAAAAGCCATGGAACCAATGACTTCACCAATTATAATATCCTGATGATGTCAACTAGTGTTAATAAAAGATTGAACAGTGATTTAAAGTGAGTAAATATGTATATTCCAGCAACTTCCGGCATTCAATTTAGGTCAATTTTTAATTTTTATTTTATTATCAAATAAAAAAGTTAGTGCTTAATTTTTTCAAAAAAATCATTCTGTAACTTTTATAAAAAGTTTTAAAATAAAAATCAAAAAACAACAGAAATTTATAGAGTAAAATATAAAAATTGAAAAAATTAAAATCTTTGCCAAACTTTGTGATTTTTTTGTGCAATATGATTTATAAAATATAGTGCATTATTGAAATATTATAATTAAATAAATTTGGGTGGTGACTTTTTTAGAAATATAACAGTTATTTTGGGTCTCTGGGATTTTCATACCAAATGCACTGAATGCAGAAAAAGTAAAAATTATAAATGGAACAACTTTTTCTATATTCCCAAAAAGTGGGCGAATTGGGCATGGTTAAATGTTGAACAACTTTACATTTCTTAATATATTATTTACACTAATTTTATAAAATTTGACAATTGTGGTACATGGACAATTAAAAAAAAAATAATAATAAAATTATTGAAAAATTCAGAACTAGTTCTTGAAAAAAAATAGTTTTGTATTAATTTTTTTTAGGAAGAGTCCTTTAGAATAAAAATAAGTTTCCTTAGAATAAAAATTCATAATAGTGGTTCTGTAAATAACACTGGGCAACACTATTACGGGTTGTTAAGATTCCTATGCCAGATGAATATTGTTGATTAGTATAGTAAAACTCCCAAACTATTTGGCGCTGTGTGGATGCAGTCAAGTTCTTTGGCATTTTCAAGTTTTTTATTTTTGGCCACCACTACATGAACAAGTTGAAAAAAACAGACTAAACTTTATTCTGTGTATGGATGCCCAAAATTAAATTTTATGAGGATTTTAACCCTATATCTAGCCTTTTTAATTGGATATATTAATATTTTTTTTGAAGAAATACCTAAAAAAACAAACAGTCGTTTTCAGGGCTAAAATAGTCTGCTAAAATTTGCAGCTGCAAATTTAGCTAGGGGCCACTAAAGCTGAAAAATTCAGTCTGTCTCGTTAAATCGTGAGAATTGTGCATCAGTAATTTTATCACATGAACTCAGAATTAAACTCCGAATAACTTTAAGACTTTTTGAGTTTTTTTTTCATATAGACTTGGCCAGCGGCGCTACAAAATAATACCCAGTGAAATAAGACCCAAACGAAGAAATAAAATATCCCCCAATGGGATAAAGCCCAAAAAAAGTTACAAAAGAAAACAATGAAATAATACCCAAAATGAATAAAGTTATTCCCAAAAGAGAAAACGAAATAATCTGCAAATTTTGTGGGCTGTTTCATAATAAAATAGCTGCCAAAGAAAAAAATTAAATAACCTCAAAAAAAATAAATAAGTCTCAAAATGTCATTTATTTATTGAAATTATTGTATATACACACAGAGAAAAAATATGCCATTTTCCAACTGAAATTCGGTTACATCTACTAAAATTGGTTGATACAACTGAATATTGGTTATCACAACAAAATTCGGTTTATACAACTGAATTTTAGTTGCACTACCCAAAATATTTAGGAATCACATTCCAATATGGTTTCACCAACCGAATTTATTGGTTGTAGCAACCAACATAGGCTTATTCGGTTGGCAATTTTTTTTCCTGTGTGTATCCATGCTTATTTCTTCGAATCTGTTGTAATTTGTCGAAATCTTGCTTGGCGAAAAAGAAACCATTATCCGAATTCATTTTGCAGAGCCATTTTAAAATCATGCAATTTTTAAAAGCAAACCAAATTTTCGGCTGCGGCACTATTTTTTCATGAATATAAATAACTGGATTATGTACTAGTTATACGAAATTGTTTATATTTTTTATATCTTTAACCAGTTAACTGCTTAAATCGTATTTTTAAGACACTTCAATACACAAAATTGATATTAAACTGGGAAACAATTAGATTTGCTCCCATTATATTTAAATTTCCGACATTCATTAATAATTTGCTTTGTGAATGTTGTTTTGCGCTTTCAAAAATTAATTGAGCGGTTAATATAGAGCTAAATGAATCAATAATTAAGCTCGTCTTTTTTGTTATTTTAATTTTATTAATAAATCATTTATTTATTTATTTTCAATATAAAATGTGTAATAACGACTTAACCTGTATTTGGTTATTGTTACTTATTTCCTGAAGATGCCAGCTATTTTAAGGTGAAATATTGAAAATAAATAAAGAATTTTTTTAAATTAAAGTAGTAATTATTCAACCCTGCCAATTGTTAATAAAACTTCAAATATTTGAGATCGAGGTCAGTTATTGTTATTATAAATATTCTACTTAGAAATCAATATTTCCATAGTGGATTTTATGTTAACATTAACTGGAAGAATCCTGACGATGATATTAAAAAAACATCGAAATATTGATTTATAAAAAAAATATTCTCAAGAATTTGAGAAAATTTAAGTACGACAAAAGACAAACAGGATTTTATTATTAGGTCGAAGGCAAGTGGGGTTATAACAACTGGTGAAAATTCATAGGTATACGAAGTTAAGGTGTTTGTTATTTTTACCCTACACCACTACGTGGAGAAGGTATAAGTAGAGTCCGACCGAACAGTTCTGCCACAAAATATATTTGCTCGATATTCGTTATGTTGAAGCATTATGGACAAATTTTGCTTATGGCAAAATTTTTTTTGGGCCGATTGGAATCCATTTTGGTTGTAAAATTTAGGAAAAAATCCGAAGTTAAGCAATGAATTCACTGTTCGGCCAAATTGGAAAAAGTTCGGCGGGGCCGAACAGTTAACTTTACAGCTGAAATACGAGGTTTTCCTTAAATGTGACATTCAAAATAGCATTAAACGGCCTCAATAAACATTTTTCCAGGATTAGAATTTCGCAAGAATACCTCTAAATACCGAAAAACCAAATAAATTTCGCTTTTAGGCCGAACTGTTCGGTCGCACGCAAATAATAAGTTTGTGCTTATGTTTGTAACACCAAAAAATATTGGACCTAGACCCACCTTATAGTATACCGATCGACTCATGAAATTTGGTTCGCTGACTCACATGGTCCCAAGGACAAACCCAGCAAAAAATAGTGCTTGCTTGGAAGCAGGTTCGTCAGGGAAAGAAAATATTGTAGCGCTTGCATTACTGGTGATATAAGGCATGATTTTTGTTCGAGATAACTCGCGTGAAAGCACTTGTTTCGATATCCGATATGCGCTTCTATCATAGCTCCAAATAATGGCATGAAATCACAGCTTTTAGCTAGTAAATTCGGTTATCATTGTCATTCTTTCGTGCTTTGTTAGAGCGATAAAGTGTGGTAAACAAAACTCTATTGCCTTTTGGAACACACTACTGCAAGCTATAAATTCTCAGAAGCAGTAAACGAAGCAGAAAAGAAGCACTAATCATTTTTACTCAATTTTACCGCTTCCGAATTTCTGCTGGGAGCCTATTGATTCTAGATAGGATCGGTCCATATTTGGACCTATCGCCCATATGTGCTATTTTTTTTGTTTTTTTTTTATTTTATCATTTTATAGAAAATTTTGACACAAGTCCCATTTTAACCCATTCGAATTTCGGATCCAAACATTAGTTGGCTTTTAACCAGACTGGTGTAGGGTATTGTATAGTCGGCATGCCCGACTTTAACTGTTTTACTCGTTTTTCGCATACCAAGGCCTATGAAAGATGGTGTTTTGCAAAAGCGTATGATTGTAGGTTATAGTCTTGAATTCAACAGAGTTTCTAAAATAAACTTTTCACCTACCCAATTTGACAGTCGTTTCTTTACAGCCATATTGACCAAGGTTGGTTATTTAATTCGTTGTTTTTTTTTATTTCTTTTACAAATTCTAAGCCAATTTGTCATTTTACTGGTGTTTATAAGTGTTTTAGATATGTTTTTTTTTTTTCATTTCGGTTTATTTTTTATTGTTTATGAAGCATTAAATATGCACCCCTTTTTTAACGCTTTAGTTACAGTTTTCATTGTTCTTCATAAGAAAAGAAAAAAAGGAAATTTTTCATAATGTTGAACACTACTCACACTACCCATAATAACAACAAATACTTATACGTTAGTATACGATAATATACTACAACATACAATAATAATATGTGAGAATTTACGTCTTGTATTTCTATATTTTGTGTGTTGTTAATCATTATGGTAAAACTGATGTTTACACATTTGCGCTAAGAATTTTTAAAGTGTTTTGGGCAAAGTGAAGTTACAATTTGCAGGAAAATTATGCAGAATTTAAAAACGAAATTTTAAATAGAAATTTAGGAAATATTAAAGACTTAGGTTTGCGTATGAGTAATATTGAATTATTACATATAACATATTAAGCATACGCACTGAACAAAATCTTAAAAGAAGGCAGGTATATAAATAAAGAAATATAAATATTGGCTTTTAACACGTATTGATTATTATGTACCAAATGTTTTTTACGTATTTGTAATACAAAATTAGGGAATATTAATCATACGCACCTAAAAAACACGAAAAAAGAAAATGTTTTACAAATGGAATTAAGGTAATTTTTTCACTATTATTGTCAATGGCTTTATTTTAGTTAATAGAATAACCGAGTAATCGAATGTTTAAATAATCGATTCCTCAATTCGTTCCCCAGCAAAAAAAAATCGTCAAAAGAAGAGAAAAAGAAGCAGTGATTTGGATTCGATATTGTGAAAATTTGGATCGGAACCAATGAATTTTACATAGGGTTGTCATAGGGTGGAAGTTTTCTTTTATGATCCTTTTGATGTTCATTTTAATTGGTGAAAAGGAATTAATTTTTGTTCGTAAAAAATTTAAGCAAATCACTTGGACCTGACAACTTGTCTCAAAATAATTAAAGTTAAGTGCTTAACCACAGTTATAAATGTTAAATTTATATGGAAATATCTGTAGTTAGATAGATTTGGAAATACTTAATTTCCTTCAAAATCACATTTTCGGAAGTTGTGAAAAAGAACTGCTTTAGAAGCGGAAAATCAGAACTTAATGATACTTTGGAATCAATGAAAAATTGATTCCTTAATATCACTTCCACGTTTTTTGCTGGGTCCTTTTTTTAAAAAGTGCTAAAATTTGTTGTCATATAAACTCATATTTTATTGAATTCAATAATTAATCTATTACTGTTTTTTTTATTGATATTCCAAATTAAAGATTTAGCGATTAATCGAATAATCACTTAAGCCGGATGGCATGACACGTAGTTGCGAAAAAGAAACAAGCTAAATCCACTCTGTAGAGTGGAGTAGGTAGTTCAGAATTGTGAACCTGGCTCTAAAGTTGTCAACACTTTTTGAGCATAACGTGCATACACTTGATGTGAAAGATTTATAGCATACACTTTACTAAATCAAGTAAATGTATGTATATCACTTTAACTTTTTAAATAATATTTTTAGCTTTTGGTTACTTAAGGGACGTGCTGATTCATTGTATCTGTTTTTCTCTACATCCTTCCAACAATATTTACATGGTTGAATCTTATAAACTATCTAAAAAGCTGATTCTTCAAAATGCTTGTACTTTGTATGATATTGTTTTTCATATATAGCTGTCAAGTGGAAAGGTTGTAAACAATAAAATAAAAATAAAAAAACATGTTTACAAACAAACTAAACTTCTTTCTCTTCACCCAGCCACTCTTAAACTACTAAAAAAAACAAACTCACCCCTTCTACATACTAACCTCTACACTTAAAATAATGTGAGAGTAAATTTAACAGAAATTGATGAAATTAATATATCTGTAAATCTGCGGAAATATATACCGAAATTACTGAAATTCGGTTAAATTTTGATGAATTTACTAATTTTTAGCTGCAAAAAGTTTAAGTTCACCAGACTTTAGTTAAGGCCGAAAATCCAAAAACATTCTGCTAAACTACCGCAAATTTTTTTCTTTGGGTGTACCATATAGAAGTTCAAAAATGCAAAATAAAATGAAAAATATAACTTCAGTTTTATTTTTTTTTTAATTTTATGATAATCATAATTTTTTTGTGTTTTTTTTTTGTTGTTTTTGTTGTTCTTAACATATGTTTCATATTGTTTGCTTTTAGAAATATTTTTAATATGTTGTGTTGCAAAGTGTTCAAGAATAATATAACAACAATAATTTGCATAAACACTTTTTTTTTTTGTAACTTTTGTTTTTCGCAACATCATAAAGTTTTTCAATATTCAAATATTTACGTTTTGACTGTTATTTTTTTCTTAATTTTTTTTTTATTTGCAACACCTACCTACTAAATATTTGTTTATATGAACTTTTATATACAAACAAAAAATTTGCATAAACACTTATGAACTTATGACAAAAACAAGACTAGAGAGAAGAAGAAAAACTGACACAAAAAACGTTTTCTTGTCTTCAAACGATTAAAACATGTGTTAAGAAATGAATAATGGATCTTGTTTTGGTTTTAATGCGAAAATTTTCGGTTAAAATATATATATGGTACAAAATATATGCAAAAATCAGAATAATATTCTACACTCATAGAAATAAATCTGTAAAAAAAGCAGAAAAAGTTACTAAAAATTAGTTAAAAAGTATGCTGCAGAAAAAAACTGCTAAAATTAGTATGCTGCAGAAAATAAGAACAGCAAAATTAAAACTGCTAAATTTACAGAATTTTAGTTATATTTAAGCTAACTTTTAGTTAATTGAAAATAACAAATTGTACTGTAAAATCTCCAGAAAATTTTGCTAAATATTAGCAAAAATAAACTGTTATATCTACAAAATTTTTGCTATTTAGTTGAATAGCAGTCTATACTGCTAAAATCAACAGAAATATTTGCTAAAAAAAAATTGTAAACTACTGTTTTCAAAAGGCTCGATTTTTATTTGCATTTAAAAAAAAATCGAAAAAAACTTAGAAAATTAAATTTTTTTTTTATTTTTTAGGCTATTAATTATTTAGCAAAATTTTTTCCGGATTTTAGCAGGTTAATTTCCCATTTACAAAAATTTAACTCAAATATAACTTAAATTCTGAAGATTTAACAGTTTTATTTTTGCTGTTCCTATATTACTAATATATAGCAAATTTAATCTGCTAATTTAGCAGTTTTTTCTACAGCTTCATTTCTAAGTAATTTTTAGTAGTTTTAACTATATTTTTTACAGAATTTTTTCTATTAGTGTAAGAATAAATTTTAAATATTTGGTTGTTAAATTATAAAATGTTTTCCTTTGTATTTAATAATTTGTTTGTTATTTCAAGGATTTTTAAAAGTGTCTTTAACCGTAAACAAAATATGACTACTAAAAGTTTAAGAGGAATTTGAAGAATTCTATTAAATGTGCAGATGCCACTAATGAAAACAATTCAACGGCGTTTGCTTTAAGCCTGGCGTTAAGTCACGACATATTTAGCGGTTTTCATTTTATTAATAGTTGGCAGCAATTGTGGCGAGCCTCGTAGATAATCCTATAACAATATAATTTCTTTAGCAAAGAAGCAAAACACACTAAAAATTACTTTTTGCGTATGAGTAATATGGAATTTTAATATTTATCATACGCAGAAATTTTTTTTTTTTCAGAATGAAGCCCAAAAACATATAATTTTGCCATAAATAATTTTCTTATTCGTTATTAATTTAGCTTTTTCAACTGCATATACTTTTGTTTTTTTCAGTAGATTCTCCCGACAAACTTTTTAAGTGCACGGTTAACTGTAAGCGAAGAGTATTTTTTATCTATTTCGGTAGTTATTTTAAAATATTTCTAGTAAAAACTAGACAGTTAATTTTAAGACATTGGTCTGTTATGTTTAATACATTTCTTAGTTATTTTTCAACAGTTGAAAATAACTACATTTCTAGTTATTTTAAAGATAAATACTTTTACCGCCTTTTTAACTGCACACACTTTTGTTTTAACTGTCATTTTCAGTAGCTTTTACCGACACACTTTTTTAAGTGCACGAACACGATTAACAATGTGAAGAAAAGGGTTAATTTCGATTTCCTTCTTTTTAAACTGTAATTTGTAGTTTTTGCACAAATGTTTGAAGAAACCTTCGTTATTTGACATTATAAAAAATTAAGTAATTTTGACATGTGTTCATGTCGATTTTCCTATCAAATGGCACTTTTTTATATTTTAAAAATTTTGGGATCATTTTGACCCCGTGTGCCTATAAGGGTTAATTTATAATTTTCTATTTTTATGTATAAAATTTGGTGTTAACAGAGTTATGTGGACAATTTTCACAAAATTCCTCAAGAAACAACACAATGTTTTAATATATTTTCTCATCTAAACAAAGATATATTTGCAATTTTGTTTTATCATTAGTATGTTTTTGAAATGCAAAATTAATAATTTGCCTTCAAACATATATATGTATGTTTACCGGTAGATGAAGTTCATATGATCCAAACTCAGATTCTAGAGAATGCTGGGAGAATACTATAGGTATCATAGTATAATGTGTAGGACTATAATATGATAATTTTGGGATCATTTTACTATCATATTATGATAATTTAAGGGATCATTTTGCTATCATATTCTGATAATTTAAATATCACATTATTCTAGAGAATGCTGGGAGAATACTATAGGTATCATAGTATAATGTGTAGAACTATAATATGATAATTTTGGGATCATTTTACTATCATATTGTGATAATTTAAGGGATCATTTTGATATCATATTCTGATAGAAAAATGATAATAATAATAATACCACATTATGATAAAAGTATGATTGTCACAACTATTGATAATTTGATTTTCGCAGTCATAAACCCAAAAATATATGATGCTCTTTGAATATGTTCATCCCAACCATGTTTTTTTTTTTTTTGCGTATTATATTCACCGATTCTTAGTAATTCTTCTCTTGTGCTTACTTTAAAAATCCTTTAATAAAAATTGAAAGCCAAAGTAGTTACAAATGTTCTTTTAAAATGAACAATTTACTCTATAATTTTCTCCTTCTTAAATCATAATAAACTCCCCATTTAAGTAAAGCTATTATCAACACTTTTATTTTTTTCTGGAAAAGCGTATATTTTACCATAACTTGTAAAGAAAATATATAGAAAAATATGTACCTTGAATTACTTTTATTTTGTATTGTATATAAAACGAATACAACTTCTTAACAACATTTGTCATTCAGACTTAAATAATTTCAACGGCACGTGCATAATCACAATGTTGAGATTTGCAACAGCTGACAAAATATAATGTAATGAAAAGAACAGAAATAAAGAAAGAAAGCCTTGGCTAGAAGGAAGTTTTTATCGTGCCTTTTGCAAAACATACACTTGCATTATTCGTGCTCATAAAATGAAAACTTTTAGTGACATGACGAAGTAGTAGCAGCAGCAGTACAAGAAAAACCTGCCTTAGGCTGTAATGATGTGTTTTTTTTAGACATCATTAATCATTAGCACAAGAATTGTCATTTATGGCGGTTGAAAGAAAAACCTTTTTTTTTATTTTATTTTTAGCCTTACAGAGCTTTTCTCACCCATACACACACACACACACACACAAACACCCCTGCAAGGCACATAACAGACAGTTAGTTCATTTTAATGTGACATTTTGCGTCACAATTTTTATAAGAGGATTTTCATGCTCAAACCATTGAACAAAGTGAATCAAACTTTCCATTAAAGTCCAGAAAATATGATTGTCATTGTATACAACCCTTGGTAAAAAATAGATTTAGTTTTTACTTTCAGTTGCTTGTTTTTATTTTTATAATTTTTTACCTAAACTCATCACCTCAATTTAAAACTGTATACAAATAGATATTTTTTATTTTCTTAAAAAAAAAAAGTAAAAAGGCTTTGTTGTTTTGCTACTGATAAATGTTGTTTATTTCATCACTTTAACTAAACTTTTCTTACATTTGTTTTCTTATTTTTATTCACATTCTTTTTGCAGGGAGCAAAACTGAAGAATTGCTAATTTATTATTCATGAAATCTAATATTAACATAAACATTTTTGTGTCATTTTTGTAAAAATGTTTTTATCATGCTATAAACTTTTAGTTTGCCATGTAAATGTTTTTCCCCTTATTATTTTGATCAAATTACATTATAACCTTTTATGTGGCAACTTTCTTTAATATAAATAAAAAAAATATTCTGGGACCTTTTTAATAATAAATATAAGATTAAATAATTTGATATGCTTCTTAGGAATAATCAAAAATATATATACTCACATATAACAACACACATACTCGTATATATTTAAAATTTTATAAAAATTTTGGTTTGATTTTGAGCAAAAATTACATGTTGTTTTGAAATAAATAATAAATAATAAACCATGAAATTTTGTTTAATGGTTAAATAAAAAACAAAAATAAGCTTCAAATTAATTTTATATAATTTGTTAAAAAAGGAAAATACAAAATTGCTGTATATTATTACAGGACATTAAAACATTTGACTTTTAATTTGAAAAAGTCTAAAAAAAAATATAAATTAGATAAAGCAGAAGATATTGTTTTACGTTATTATCTTTTAAATAATGTGCAAGTAAATATATTTATTGTCGGCTGAAATTGTAGTCAGAAAAATTTTTTTATGGTTAATGATAGTGATGAAAGATGATTAAACAAATTTTTTTTAAGTAAAAAAATAAAATACATAGTGCAACAAGAAATTTCAGTCTCAATGATTCCAACACATTTTATGCAAAATGCCCAAAGAGTTTTGCAAATTTTAATCGGATTTTTGTTTTATGGCTTCTTGAATTATCTATTTGTGTTAATGGCGACCATGGCACGAAGACAAATTACTTATTTTATGCAGAATTATTTGTTACAATATTTAGCAGTTAAGTGTTAAAAAATTATCGAAATCGGCCTAGTGGGTCATAAGTTGTGAATAAAAATGTAAGCAAACCTCTAAAAGCTCCATATAAAATTTTACAGTTCAGCAAAACACTAAAATGTATCACTATGTATGGAAAATTTTGAGGTGTTCTCTAATCAATAACAAATATAAACTAAACAAGAATTCTAAAAAATCAACGAATTTTTGTATTAAATAAGATCCCAGCAAAAAAAATTGCAAAGTAGTGCTTTACAAACTACTTCTTTTAATGCTTCACAAGTATCCGTGAGTGTACTTTTACTGCTTTTTTAGAAGTTATTCTGAACAACTTCAAAAAATCACTTCTTTAATTTTTTCCAAAGTATCTTTTAGTATATTTTTACAGCTTTTTTAGAATTACTTCTGAACAACATCCAAATAATCACTTAAGTATTGCTTCTAAAGAGTAATTGCTATAAAAGTGATCGTAAAAAGTGATTTTGGTATCACTTGCATTTCCAAACAGGTGGTCGCGAGTTCGATTCCCGGCGGGACCAATATTTTTGTATTTTTTTTTTTAATTTTTTTTATTCTATTAAGTTCTTTTTAATATTTATAATTAATTTATTTAAATTCAATATTTTAATTTAATTTTTAAATTTTTAAAAATATGTATATCGGTGATATCAAAAAATGTGATAAAAATCGTGTAACCACCTAATTTCTAATGCATGGATTACATTTGAGTTACATATTTCGATATATATCAGCGCATTGTCACCTGTTTTACAAAATTTATAACAATCTGACCAATTTTTGGTTAATACATAAAATTTGTGACCAATTTTATAGGCCAAATGTAAACTCCGTAACAAGTAACTCATAAGGTTTTTTAACTTTAATAGCTTATATTTTAATAACCAATAAAGCTAAACACTAACTGTAAGAATTTTTATGAAGAGGAAAAGTGCCATTTTTAATAAAAATTAATACATTTTACAAACTTTTTCGTATATCTTAGCTATCACGACTTCAACTCTGTAACGATTTTTCGTCATAATATTTGATAAAAATGCATATACCAGAATTTTGGAGTTATCTATTATTTATATTGCGAAAAGTATAATGTTATTTATACTCAAATGATCGTTGGACTGTAAGTAATCATCCAGTATAACAGACTTGAAGCTTTTCTGCAGCATGTAACATTCTCGAGATGAAAAAGGATGTCTTTAATAAGATTTGAAAAAATGTTGTAAACTCCGTTCCAAATTTTTACACCAAACTATTTAACGAGTAAGAAAAACAATGTCATATTTGGATTTGGATCGGAAAAAAAATTCTGACAAAGCGTTTCTGAAAGAAAACGAAAAAAGTAACCAAATGTAAACTCCGTAACTGTAAACTCCATAACCACAATTTTTTGCATCAGATTTCATTCAAATAAATGCAGATAAATGTTTAAAATATTTTAAAATAACCATAAACAGAGGTGATTCAACTAATATTTATGCGTCAAAGACGATTCAACTAATAATTTTGCGTCAAATCAAAAAAAGTTATCAGTTTTTTTACCCTAAGCTGCTGGAGCGAAAAACGATTGATTTTGCATTTCATTGGTTTTGAATCGATATTTCGAGTCATTACTGACATTAGTTTGACAAATTAAATTTGTTTCACACAATTTAAGAATTTTTTGCTCGCGAAATGTTATGTTTTTAATATATTATTTTGTAACTGCGCAACCGCTGTTGGGATTTTAAAAAATTTTATATTTTTGAAAAGCATTTAAAAGGACCAAAAATACAAAATTAAAAAAAAATAAAATTTTTTTTCGCGGAATGAATTGTATTTTTATTTGCGAAACCGCCAATTTGATCAACACAAATTATATATCATTGGAGAGCAAGTTGAAAACCCAAATACAAAAAACTAATAAATTGAAGAAAATTCGTACGCAATTTGTTTTGTTGTTGTTGTTGTAACGGCTTTAAAATGAGAATTTGTAGTTAATAATTCTCATTTAAAGCCGGAGTGGCAATCCTTGCTCGGATAAATTCGAAGATTCGAATACATCCGAATCGTTCCGACACATAGTCCGATTGCCGTGGGAACCGGGTTATACCGCCCATAATCGGTCGTCAGAGCCTCGTCAGCGTTAACAGGGGACACCATGTCCAAGGTGGACTGTGGGTGAGGTTGGCATTTGGAAATAATTTCCCTTGACCTACAAAAAACTAATAAATTGAAGAAAATTCGTACGCAATTTGTTTTGTTATATCTTTTGCTTGCAGAAATGTAAACTCCGTTACAACAAAAAAATTAAAATTGTGCAAAAAAAGTTATTGCGACAACTTGTAGAAGAGATTTTTTGCAATTAGGTTTATAATGACTAAACTTACTGATTCCATTAAGGAAAAACCGAAATATTAACACTTTTTGCTTCTCACAAATTTGGCCCAAAAATTTATCACATTTTTTGATTTCACCCATATAGAAATAAAATGGTGAGAAATTGCTGTTTATGCACCTGTAAAAATAGCACTGAAAACAATATTAATTTGGGGTGCACCTTTTACACTTGTTTAATAAGTACTTTTATTGAAGAGAATAAACCACAATATCTCGCAATGACAAAGTGGTGTTTTTATGCCAGTCAACTTTCATATCAAAGAATAGCTCAGCGGTAGAGCGCTAGACTAGCAGTCGTGAGGACCCAAGTTCGATACCCGGTGGCGGCAATAAAAAGCTTTTATAAAATAAATAAAATATAATTTTTTTTGCGAAGAATTTTTTTTTAACTTTTAATTGGTAAAAAAGAGCTTCCTTTGCACTCGTTCAAGAAGTACGGAAAAAAATGTTGAAGTGGGAATACTCCTCTAATATGACAACTCAATGTTAAAATCATTAGTGTTTATGTTAAAAAAGAAGTACATCTAGATCATCAATTGTAGTGCTTTTTCTACTGCTTCGGCATCTCTTTTTTTGCTGGGTTATTCTGCTATATTGCCTCATTGGAGCATCGTCGGAATGTGAGTTGTGCAGCACTGTTCTATCGCTATTACCGGGAGAAGCGTTCTGTCAAGATAAGTGAACTGATTGCTACGTTCCGGTTTTATATTCCCATTAGTCGCTTACCCAGTAGTCGATTGTCCCGTGGTCCGCACAAAATTCGAGGGAAAATTCGTTTATCAGTCGTATGAGGCGGATGTGGAATAAACTACCGGCAGAGGTCTTCCCTCTTAATTGCAATATCCCCTAATAGAAATAAATCTGCAAAAATAGCAGGAAAATTTACTAAAAATTAGTTAAAAATTATGCTGCAGAAAAAACTGCCGAAATTAGCATATTTTTTTTGCTAAAAACTTGTAAAATTAAAACTGTTAAATGTACAGAATTTTAGTTATATTTTAGTTATATTTAAAAAATTTTAAATTTTGACTTTCAGCGACTATATTTAGAAAAGTAATTGAGATATTGATACACACTTAAGTTTGAAAAATAGGGCACGCAATTAAGCTTAAACTGTGTAAAGCGTTTGCTTTCCGAAGCTATAGTTACTAAATTATAAAATTTTTATTGAAAAAATCGGCTGAAAAATTTTAAAAATTTATATCGCGAATTGTGCAAAACCTAGAGCCAATTTGCACAAACTGGTTGCAGATTCGAAATCAGCACCCCCTAATTATCCTGAAACCACTGCAAAGTTGTGCAACTTATAGATATTGTCATATTTTGCAGAGCTGTGTAATTGTATTAATTATTACCTCTTTTGCTGTAAGTTATAGCTATTTTCGCTAATGTATTTAAGTATTTAGCAATTTCATACCTCACCAATGTTTTTTCAATTAGTATTTCTACATTTTTTTATAAACAAATCGTTTAGTATAGAACATTATTTGGTTTCCGTTAAATCAACAGTTCAAAATAAGTTCAACTGTATAATGTCAACTATTTTAAATATCATTTAATGAAATATTTGTAATTTAGGATACAAAATATCAAACTATTTGGCCAAAGTAATAAAACTACAATGAATTTTCTGTTTTGTTCTCTCGTAAATATTAAAAATACTCATTTTAGGCTGGTTTAGGCCGCCAATTGAAATAGGCACGCAATAAAACAAACTATTTTGAACTATAGTCAAATGGAAAGGTGAAAGAAGCAAAACACAAGAAATTGTTAAGTGGAATTATAAATTAAAAATAATACGGCAACAGAACAACATCTGTGCTGTTAGATGTTGTTGTGCTATTATAAGAAAACTGTCGGGAAACCCCTAATTGAAGGTGATGGTGTTGGCGGTGGGTCATAGCAAAATAAGCCCCTACCATAGCCAAAGGCAGCGATGAGTCATGAAGGTCATGACGAAAGCAAAATACAACAACGATAATAACAAAAAACACACGTAAAAATATAAAATTATTTTCGAAAATATACTAAACTAATACAAACAAAACACAAGAGAGGGAGGAGAGAGTTTATATTGTTATGGCAGAAAACTACCGCTATGGAGAGTATTTTTAATATCAATATGAATCACATAGCGGTATTTTTAAGTTTGCTAGAGAGAGAGTGAGTATATATTACAAATATCCTTACAAAATTTTGGTGTATTTGTTATTATTGTTTTGTATTTTTGCTGCAAAAGTATAAAAGGATATTTTGATACTTTTATAATTTAGCCAGACAGTATGACTGTATTATTCCCAAATCTGGGAGTATTAACCTTAAATTGTAAACAATAATAAATGACAGTGTAAAGTTTTATGATAAAGAGAGAAAGAGCAAAAATTTATTAGCTCTTAACCACCATTATAGCAGAGATAAATTCCTTATTATCAGTGTATGTGTTTTGTAGTGTATTTCGTATAATTTTTTAAGTTCGAAAAATCAATTTCGCAACACACACAAATAACAAAAAAAAAATATTCTTAAAAATAGAAAATTATTAAAAAGTTTTAAGGAAAATTATAATTAAAATTTAAGCACAAGTTAGTTTTCAAATAAATAATATAGTAAAGATAAAATTGAAATGAAATTGGCTTAAAAATTTGGTATAAATTCAAGTTTAAAGAGATAAAAGTTACAAGATTCTTTGATAAAAACTTACCTATTATCTGTAATTTATTATTTTTTTTTTACTTTTTTTATAAGCAGAATTTAGTGTAAAAATAAGTATTGAATTTAATTCATTTAAAATATTTTTGGATGGATTTTTTTTTAAATTGTTCTTTATAGTTTAACAAAGTAAAAATAAGTTTGATATGTTTAAACTGGGTTAAATTTTTTTTAAGTTATTGTAAACCTAAAACTTCACTTCCGTATTTCTAAACCACTGTAAAATTTACAGTTTTAATTAAAGTTTATGATTTTAAGCTAAATTAAGCATTTATAAAGCATTTAGAGTTTAATTTATTGGTAATATTTTCTTCCTTTTTTTGAGTTATTTAAATTATGATATTAGTTCTATAAATTGTTGTTTTTTTTTTACTATTTTGTAAAAATATTTTTTCCGCTTAATTGTTTGCTATATTTTAGTAGTGTTTGCACGTTGAAATCTCCCGCAGAACTGTGGAAATTCTATGCGGAAAGTTGTTTTAATGCAACCCTTACTTGACAAAACTTAAGGGAAATTTTTGTACAATCGAGTATTAAAAATACATACAATGTTGAGCAAGTCCCTTAATAGAAAGCAACGGTAAAAATCCTATAAAAATATCCCCTTTTGACACACAATAAGGGTAGAAATTCAACAAGGCTGGCAAACGAAAAAATAACAGCTATGGAAATCGTATTAATATAATAACACTGTGGAACAAATTCAGGTTAGCAAAAGTTAGGTCGATTCTGAGAGACCCGTATCGCGGCGTTTGCTTATGTTAGTTCGAATTTTTTATATGGTTTTTTGGCTATAACTCGTCGACTAATTGATATTTTTTAAATCTGTAAAATCCAAATTATTGCTAGAGACCTGTGCAACAATTAAAATTTTTAAAAAAATTGATTTGATTGATTTTTTTTTGTCGACTAATGGATATTTTTTAAA
This sequence comes from Leucophora obtusa, assembly GCA_949987735.1. Taxonomy (NCBI): domain Eukaryota; kingdom Metazoa; phylum Arthropoda; class Insecta; order Diptera; family Anthomyiidae; genus Leucophora; species Leucophora obtusa. The sequence continues at coordinate 1,664,357 of OX465297.1, forward strand.
TCTGTAAAAGCCAAATTATTGCTAGAGACCTGTGCAACAATTAAAATTTTTAAAAAAATTGACTTGATTGATTTTTTTTTGTTTTTTTTTTTATTGTTGTTCAGGTCTCAAGCTATAATTTGGCTTTTACAAATTTAAAAAATATCAATTAGTCGACGAGTTATAGCCAAAAAACCATATAAAAAATTCGAACTAACATAAGCAAACGCCGCAATATGGGTCTTCTAATTTAGCCTCTATTTTCACCCCTCACTCTCAGAATCGACCTAACTTTTTCTAACCTGAATTTGTTCAACAGTGTTATAAGTACTCTTGTTCACATGCTATTTTTTACTAGCTTTACCAGTTTTACTAAAACATCGGTTAGAGTACAAAAAAAAAAAAAAATTGTAAAAACTAGTAAAAACTTTAAGGGGAGTTTTTGTGTTATGTTTGCCCTCCGCGGACGTTTTTCTGCGATTTTTCGTAAATTTTTTTATTTGTTTACTATTTTTACAATTTTTTTGTTCGAGTGCATTTTGACAACTTTTTCAATATTTTTTCTCTTTTACTAGTTTTACTAGAAATGTATGTGCACAAACCTTATGTTTCTATATTTTGGTATCACGGTAACGGTTTGTAGTATATAAAACATACGGTATTTAAAACGGTTTCGGTTTTCAATTTTATATTCAAAAACGAGTTTTGTTTAAATATTTCGGGTGTTAATAATAATTGTAGAATTAGCGGTGTTAGTTTCAGTTACGTTTTTTTAAATAACGGTTACGGTTTTGAAACAGTTAGGGTTTTCAGTTTTAAATTGAAAAATTTGGTTTTGTTTTAATATATCTCAATTTTATATCCCTTCCAGACATGCGCGGTTCCAGCAATTAATATAAGGGGAAAAATCATACGCCTCAGTATCCAACTCAATGTATTTGTCTACGGTGGCGTATGATATATTAATTGCTTATATTAATTGCTGGAACCGCGCATGCTTCCAGAAATATCTGTATCAGTTTCAGTTCTGGTTTTTGTAATATAACGGTTACGATAGTTAGGGTTTTATATTAGCTACGATTGACATCCTTGACATAAATACATACATAGCGGTAACCAAGTAAGAAACAGCATTGCCAGCTTGAAATATTTCTTATGTACTAAAGAGAGTTTCCAGAGAGCCAAACATCAAGAATCTATTGTCATTGTAATAATCATAATAATAAAAAAAAGTTTTTCTTTGCTACCAAAAAAAAACCAGCATTCATTTTACTGTGAAAGTAAACATTACGCCTAGAATTTTATGTTTTATATTCTGTTGTGGCTATACAATGATATCTCTGCCTCTGTTTTATGATGATAATTATCTTCATTATGTAGTTAATAATGTTTTTGCTTGTAGCATAGTAAAAGTTTTTTAAAAATTGCCTGTGTATTTCTAAGGGGTTTTTGGGTTTAAATGTTTGAAATTAACAGTCATTTTATGTTAAATACAACATGAAGATGATAACAAATAAATGGTCTATAAAATATTAACATTTCTTTATGACTTTTTTGAGTGGGTTACATTAAGAAAAAAACCTCATATAGAAAATACCGTTTTTGTTTATTTTTTAAATGGTCAATTTGTATTTGTTTTTATCTTACGGTGGTATGACAGGATATTACGTGTTTGGTTTACGGTCTTTATTATTGTCAAAAAAATTTTTGTTGCATTTTTTAACACTTTTTTTTGGTAGTTTATTTGTTACACTTGGTTGATTGCGGCTTCTGATTTTTTTTTGCAAATTTTTTGTTGCAACTAAAAAATGACATTTTCAATAATGGCATATGTACAGTTAGAAGAAAATGTTAGTTTAAATGTTAGAATTTTGCCAAAATAAGACCCACAGAAAAACTAGTGAATAGAACTTTGTTGGGCTTTAGCGAAACACAGAAAATTGCGAGCGAGTTCAATCCCCAACGATCCCCAATTTAGAGAAAAAGTTTATATGAGTTTTCTATCGCTCACACCGCAGCGCCTGCCTTCGGTTTTCCCATGGCAGCAGTGCTGCCACATGCTGTTTTGAAAATTCCCTACGTGTGTTAAAAAAATTCCCTTTTCTCCCTTTGTACAAAAAAATGTTCCCTACATTTTTCCCTATTCCATAAATGTATTGAATTTAACAACACAATACCATGTCAGTACCTACATTCTATAATTTTTTTTTGTGCAAAGTTGTAATCAATTTCAAGTTTTTGACTAAATTTTAACAAAAAATTTTTTGTTGTTATTTTTGTTTTCTTTGATATTTTAAATGTTTAATAACGCGTCTAGACGAGAACAAGAAATTCTCATTGAGTTTGTAATTTAACCTAACAAATATTTCCAGAAATTCTAAAAACGTCGTCCCCTGACGATTTCCTTAGGCAAGAATGAAATCCGGATAGGGACATGCCTACAACGGATTTTTTTTCACAATTTGTTAAATACGTTTGGGAATTTTAGCATATTTAATTCCTTTAATTAAAGAAATTTTCTGAAAAAGCCTTTTTAAATTATAACTTTTCTTACCAATTTTAGACGAAATCGATGGTTACATAAAGCACCTCCTTGTTAAGATGTCATAAATCGTGTTCTGTAAATACCGAATATTATGACCAGTTTTATATTCAGAAACAAGCACAAATTTTTTTTTAAAAATGTCTTACGTAAGCAAAATTTCAGAAACATCTCGTACCTAGTTCTAACTATAAAACTTGCCCTTAGTTACTAAGTTTGAAAAAGTATTGACATTACTGCAATAAAAATTTGAGAAATATATTCTATTATACTAATTTTCTTTTTGTTTTAAAAAAAATACAAATTTTTTATTAACCGAAAAATTCAGAGAACAATCCTATTATGTGGAATTCGACGGAATAATAACAATTTACTGAATTATATTTAAAAAAATTATGAAAATTTCCCTAAGAAGTGTGAATTTAGTATTTTTTGACATGAGTTTTGCATTTTTTTGAATGATAATCTTAGTTTTTTAAAATTTCCCTACATTTGCCTAAAAAATAAAAAATATGTCCTTTTTTCCTACACGTGAAATTTTGGTAAAAAAATCCCTACAAAAAGGAAATTTTCCCTACAAATGGCATCACTGAGTTTTTTTAAATTTTCCTACATTTGCCTAAAAAATAAAAAATATGTCCTTTTTTCCTACACGTGAAATTTTGGTAAAAAAAATCCCTACAAAAAGGAAATTTTCCCTACAAATGGCATCACTGCATGACACTTAATCCCACAGAAGAAATATTGCCATTTCGGTGTTTTCGGGAATTTCTTTATTGTTTTTTTTAGCTCTCCGTGCCCCGTGATTTTTTATAAATATGTATCAGTGGTTAAGGCAGTTACAGTCGGTTTTTCAATTTATGACAGTGTTTTTAGTGCTTTTTGTGCACATTGTATTTTCGTATTTCTTCAGATTTATTAATTATTCTTGAATTTTCTTTCAATATTTAAAAAGTAAAGCCCAATGAACTGCAACGGTTCTCTTCAAATTTGTATGTTGAATTTTAAGAAAACTATTTACCTTTTTTAGAATTTTTTTATTGGATATTGTTTCAAAGCAGCTCTTGTTTGACAGTGTAGAAAATTATTACCAGCTATGTGGTTATGTAACTACATACTTGGTAATGGTAACCAGTTACTTTCATTATTATATTTCGTATTACATTTGTATGGCGATGTCGAGGAAAATAATGAGTTATGGGTACACACCAGTATACGAAAAATCAAAAAATTTGTCATTACCTATATGCTTACCAGTACTGACAAAAATAATGAGTCTAAAAATAGATTTTCAAAAAAAAAAAGTTTAAAAAAAAAAAATTTTTTTTGTAAATTGTTTTTAATAAAATTTATTTCTGCCGGTAATCGAATCTGGGACTCCAGATTGCCAGTCAATAGCTTTTACCATCTGAGCTATCTCGACATGTAACATCTGATAGATAAAAACATAATTAACCTGCTGCGCACAATCAGCTTACTCGCCAACATACAAAAAATCAACATACTAGTGTTGAAAAAATATTGCGTCTAAAAATAGATTTCAAAAAAATTTACAAAAAAATCTAGAGCATTACTTTATATTTGAAGTAATGATAAGAATTAGTCATTATGGGTAACGCATTATATTTTGTTTTGAAATAATGGAAAAAGTAATTAGTTATTAATCACTCATTATTATATGTTCTAAAGTAATGCAGAAAGTAGTCCAAAAAATTATTATATATTATTACCGTTTCTATGCTGGAAATACATGTTATTTTTAGATCACAACGATATCGTTTAAGAAATGCAATGCTGCCCACAAACAACAGTGGTGCTCAAAGGGTTAAACGAAAAGTAAAACATCTTCTATTTTTATTAACTTGGCTAATGTTTAACATTCAAATTTACCTTTATTATGCATGCAAAACTAAATTTATTTTAACTTAATTTAGTTTGAATACAAAATTTTTGTTATGAGTGTAACGAGGAAGTGAAGTTTTTTGTTTGGTTTCTCAATTGCAATTGCAAATGGACCAGCAAACTAAGCCAAGTAATTAAGTTGTGCATTTTTTTTTTATAATTTAGTTCTTTATTTTATTTAACTTTTTGTGCTGTTGCAAAAAATAAATGCTTTTAAATTTACTGAATCTATGCCAAATAGAATGAAAAAAAGAAAGGAAAAAAAACTACTCGCTAGATAATTAAGCAAAATGAAAAGAAAAACACAACATCAAATAACTTTTATTGAAAAAGACAACACGGACAGACAGATATTAGGAATAGACAGCGAAACTAAGAGTCAGTCACATACACCGGTAGATAGATAGACAGACAGACAGACAGACAGACTAACAACTACGTGTTGTTACTAATTACTATATTAACAACAAATTGTATATATATGTGTTGTAAATATAACAACAAATACCACCTAAAGTAAAACGTACAATTGACCATCCAGATGCCCCTACTGTTTTCAGACAACTTCTTTTTGATACGCAATGAAGTAAAAATTCATACATAAATCATTTGATTTGAAGTTTTGATATTTACAGTGAATTGGTACATGTTGGAGTTGCGTGCTTTCCGGTTGTATATCTTCTCAAAATAATAAGGGATAAAGAAAAAATCTTATTCCTTTCGTTTCATCCACAAAAACTTTAAGAAACTGTTTTATAATTATTGTTTAACAACGAAATGTTAAATAAACCTAAACGAAATGTTGTTTTATTTAAATTCTTCCAAGACTTTTCCTAAGCATAAATACTTATAATCCCCCCCTGTTGTGGGTAGACCTTTTTCTTCGCAGTTGATTTCTTATAAATTTAATTTCCGTTTACTATTGCTTAATCATACGGGTACTCTAAATAACAAAATTAAGCTTAATGTAAGTTTTCTACATATTCCTGTCTTTCGTTAGCATAAATTTTCCATAAATCTCTGAGAAAATGTTATTCTATATGTCTTCTTCCTATTTGTTTTAATATCAAAATTGTTATTATTGAAAATGTATCATGTGTGTTTAAATAATATTAATCCTTTTGAAAACAATTTAAACACGCTCTATTGAAATCCCTAATCGTCTTAATTTTATTCTAAAATAATTTTAGAATAAGTAAATAAAATCAATTACTTTGCAAAGTTTTTCTTTCACTCCTTCTTTCATTTGCAAACAAATATTTATTGCTATTTCAGCAGTTTTAAAGATACTCGTGTGTTTGATAACTAAATCCTTGAATACTTAGTTCAATAATCAATGAAGCGTTGAATTCAAATGGAATGTTTAAAACTTTAAAAGATTCAATAAAAGCTATAAAATAAAAATACAATAAAAGCTAATTTTGCTGAATTTGTGATTTAAAAATTTAAATTTCTATTTCAGATTTTAACTTATTTTTGAAATAAAAGTTTTTTAAAATCTCAAAAATATTTTTAATAAAAGTGTATGAGGTAAAGTTAACTTTTGTAAATTGGTGTACACTACCTTGAAAAACTAGTAGTTTTTGCAGTAGACTTGTATTTTCTTGTCAATTTCCATATAAATTTTGAATTGTAATCCAAAAGTTTTCAAAAACTACACTCAGAAAAGTATGTCAATCTACTGAAAGTTAAAACAAAGGTATATGCAGTTAGAAAACTATTTACCTTTAAAATAACTAACAATTCGTTTGAGTTTAACTGCTCAAAAATAACTAACAAATCCATTAAAAATAACTAATAATGTTGTACAAATAACTGACAAATTTTAACTACAAAATTTTTTAAACAACTGACACAATCGGTAAAAACTACTGTTTTATAGTTTATTTTGTTATACCCTACACCACTACGTGGAGAGGGTATTATAAGTTTGTGCTGATGTTTGTAACACCAAAAAATATTGGTCCTACACCCACCTTATAGTATACCGATCGGCTCAGAATTTTTTTTATTTCGATTTAACGATGTCCGTCCGTCCGTCCCTCCATCCGTCCGTCTGTCTGTCCATGCATTTTTGTGCGCACTCTGCAGGTGGCAAATATTAAGATATTTTGACGAAATTTAGTACACCGACTTACGTCGGCCCAAGGACGATGTTTAGACCATAGTATAATATAGTAGCTTTACTCATTTTCTGTCAATTGAAAAAAATAAGTAGTGTTTGTGATTTTACTTGTACATATGGTTCTTAATACCACTACAACTACATACAGATAGGGACAAGCTCTCAATTTTTTAATGAGTGGAGCTTCTATAGTATACTATGGTTTAGACCTAGTGCCCATATAAGGGTACCCCCCAAAATTGTCTTTTTTACACGCTGCAGGTCGCAAATACGAAGATATTTCAATTAAATTTGGTAAACGGACCTATGTCGGCCAAGGACGAAGCCTTGGTTAAAATCGGTCCATGTTTAGATCTAGTGCCCATATATGGACCCCCCCCCCCCCAAAATTGGCTTGGTTACACGCTGCATGTCGCAAATAGGAAGATATTTCAATGAAATTTGGTTCGCTGACTCACATAGTCCCAACAAAAAAGCCTATTGATTATAGATAGGATCGGTCCATATTTGGACCTATCGCCCATATGGGATATATTTTCGATTTTCTCTTCTTTTATGATTTTATATAAAATTTTGACACAAGTCCGTTTTAACCCACCAGACTGGTGTAGGGTATTATATAGTCGGCATGCCCCACTTCAACCTTTTTACTCGTTTTTATTATAAAAATATATTTAATAGAAAAACTTTTTTTTTTTTTTACTTTAGTAACCTAAAAATTGAAGTCAAAATTCCAAATGGTTCTCCAGCAATTATGATTTTATGCATTGAATATCTCGTATAGCACGATTTTCTAATTTTTGTTTGCAAACTAGGAATATATCAATTATAACAATTATAAACTAAACAAGAAGTTTTAAAATTCAAAGAAATTCAACGAAATTTGTTATCTTTTAAATAACTAATAAAAACGACTGTTTACTGTAAAAATACTGTTTTGGTAGTTTTTTATAATGATATTAAAAATGACTGGTTTAAACAACTGTTACGAAATTATAGTACTTTTCGTTAGTTTTTTCTTAAATAACCGTCATAATAGTTGTTTTTAATTTTTTTATAGAATATATATTCCCATCGTTCCTATAAGGAGCATAGTACCTTATATTTTTTTGTATAGAAAAACAACTGTAATTACTGTTAAAAACAACAACTACCGATTACTACACAAACAACTGTCATGTAGTAACTGTCAAAATTTTTTGAGTGTAATGTAAAAATAACTGCTTTAAATAACAGTTACGAAATACAATACATTTCGTTAGTTATTTTTTTAAACAACTGTGAAAATAGTTGTTTTGTATTTTTTGATAGAAACCAACTGTAATTGTAGTTAAAAACAACTACTAAATACCAACAAAAAATAAGTTTCTGACAATTGATTCTGGTAGCGGGGACCAAAAAAATATACATGCACCGGCGTTTTAAAATTTTATGTTTGGCCACATGCTTTTGGGGGGGTTAAAGTTTCTCCACTTTTGCAAATGTTTATTGTGAATCGGTATAGGAAACCATGTGAATCTTCCATTTTAGGAATAGGATGTGTTCAGCGAAATAATGTAGAACACTACTAGGAACACTTTTGAACATTTTAACCCTCTAACTGTTTAAATAAAGGGACTTTTATATGACTGCTTTGTATTTTGTATTTTTATTTCTTTATTCATAACTGAACTTTTTTTCTTTTACTTACAGAAAACCTATAAAGTCATAAGATTTGGCAAGCCCTTATACTTTATTAATTATTTTAATTAAACGGATATTTAACCAATATGACTTCAAAGTAAAAAGAATAATTAAACAAATTAATATTAGAAAACACCTCAAACAGCTTCAAACAAAGGTGAGTAAAGTATTTATGCATAAAAACACAGATAAACTAGCAAAAACAAAAAACACTAAAAATAATAATTTGATTAATTATGTTCCCAAGAAAAAAAGAAACACAAAATAAATTTACAATTAATTAAATTAAAAAAAGAAAAAATACGGTATTTTTTGTGGATTTGTTTTAAAATGTTTAAAAACACACAACATCACAATATAAATATTACGAAATAACTTAAGATATTAAATTAAAAAAAGATTATTTATTATTATTTAACTACACTAACAAAAAATGTGAATAATTAAAATAGGTGATATAATAAATGAAAAAATTTATTACAAACTTTGAAACCTTTTAAGCAACTGACAAAAAACACACTCGAATAAATATTTAAATTTATCTTAGCATAGAGAAAAAAATGCAAATTTTTTAACGTTTTTGTTATAAAACTTCAAAGATTTATTTTTTAATTATTTCCCTTTTAGTTTTCAATAATTTACCTTTTTTTAAATGTTTCAAGCTTTTAGAAAAAATTTCTTTAGCCTTAATCTTTTAGAAAAAGTGCTTTCCTTAGTCATGAATTGTGTTAGTGTATCCCAGCAAAACTTTGGTATTGGGTGCGGCAGACTCGTGCATTATCTTATAATAATAACTCATTATCCTCTATATTATTTTAAAAGAAAAAATAATGACTTACCGATTATTGATTAGGTATTGCATGATTTAAAACCCGAAAGTAATGATAGCAGTATTTTTCAAAATCTATTTTTAGACACATTACTTTGTGTTGTTTTGTAAGCAAAAAGGTAATGTTAAATTTTTTTAACCTCACCAACAAAAGCATGAAGCATAACAATTCATTTACATTTTAAGCAATCAAATGTTGTATTTGTCGATATACTTAAAGGGTATAGTTTAGAAAACAGAAATCGCAGGTTCGAATCCTAGTGTGACCACGTTATATATTTAATAAAAATATATCTAATCTTTTTTTTTTTATAAAAAACTATTTTTAGACATTACTTTTCCCACACTCACGACCATATAAGTAACCAAGGTAACGGGTCCACACATTACCCTGAGGTTCATGGTTTGTAAAATTTTTTAGTTAAGTAAAGTGTAAAGTAATGCATGGACCCTATACATAACTTTATACTTTATTTGGTACTGTATAGTTTTGCTGGGATATATTTTGTAATACTTATTATGCTGACTATGATGTGGCTGACTATGTGTATTATCAATAATGTCTTATCTTATCGCCAATCATTCAAGACCATAAATCTTCAAATTCATAGTCAATGACAAAGCTTAGCATCTGTTGAACAGCCTTATCTAAATATTCTGTTTATAACAAAAGCACTACACAAATACAGAAAAAATGTTAACGGAAATCACCCCAAATGTCATTAATAGAAGATTTTATATGCTCAAAGGCATATGCTATACCAGAAAAATCAACCCTGACGACACTTAAAAGTTAAGTTCTCCTCAGTACCATATACATTTGCTATACAAAGTGATGATAATGATTGAAATAAAACGATTTTGATGAAGTCATTAAATTAAAATTAGTTTTTCAAAAAAAAAATAAATAAACAATTGTAATTTAATTAGATTGAAGTTAGGATTTTAAGAATTCAAACATATGTATGTACGATAATTTTAATTAAACGTAACTATAAAAAAGATTTTTTAAAAGTACATTTAGTAGACGGAAGGCCTGGCTTAACAGAGTCCGAATAAAATAACAACACATCGATTAAAATCGAAATAAATCCTTGCAAATATTGCCAACAAAATAACTTCAAGTAACATTAATATTGATTGTGAAATAGAGATAGACTCTTTCTTATAAGTTTTATGAGGGGTTTTAAGTTATTTAACAACCTTTTTGGAAACTATATAACGAAATAACTTAAAAACCTTAAATAATATAGTTTCAAATATCTATAACCATAACCAAAATATTTTTAAAAATTCCGTAGAGTAAATTTGGTCCACCACAGCCAGTGATGCCATACCTTTTTGGTCAAAATCGTCAAAAATATAAAAATAAATCGCCAAAATCGTTAGAAATTTTATGAAAAATCGCCATTAGTTGAAAAAATAATATCAGATGTAGTTGTATATAATGATATGTGTCTTAATGTGACTCCATTCATTGTCAGATATAACACACTCACATTATATATAACAATATATAATTATTTTTATTCGGGTAATAGAATGAGAGCAAAATTGTTTAACATTTGTGAGTGCTGCGGTAAAATGGTTAGCGCATAGTACTGTTGCGCAGAAGGTTTCGGGTTCGAGCCCCTGCGGCGACAACATCAATTTATGAAAATAATATGTATGAGTTTTCTGACAATTGTACATAATGCACGTCGTAATAGTAATTAACCTGACTGAAGTAAATTAAATAAAATCCATAAGTTTGCCAACTCTTCTTTAAATGGCGCCCAACAGTTGTTCTAAGATTCTAAACTTGAACATCTCGCGCAATTACAGTGTTACTATATTTGAATCCCTTCATATTTCACCGCATTCCATCTCTTCTCTATGCCCTTTACAAAAAGAAGTAACACATTAAGAGGAAGAATTTCCTGAGTGTTGCTTCTCTTAAAAAAATACGAAAAGCAAGGTTAGTTATTATTCCCTACTTTACAAACTATCCCTACGGGAAATTTTAACAAACTGTCACCGAACTGGCCCCTTTATATGAAATAGACTGTTCACTTTTACATGGCGTTGTCATAGGAGGGGGAAATTGACCCCTTGTGACATGTCACAAAACAAATCCTAGGACAGGTCCCTGAACTTTGTTTTTTATGAGAGTTCAGTAACCTGTCCTAGGATTTGTCTTATGACAGGTCACAAGGGGTCAATTTCCCCCTCCTATGATAACGCCATGTAAAAGTGACCAGTCTATTTCATATAAAGGGGCCAGTTCGGTGATAGTTTGTTAAAACTTCCCGTAGGGATGTTATAAAAGTCCTATGCAGCAAACTGTATAATTTAGCACACTAAAAGAAATTTAATCGGATAATCAAAACCTAGCACGATTTTAAAGCTAACGATCAAAATTCTGAACAAATTTTCTGCTCAGTATGAAAAAAGGTACAGCAATTCAGTTTTTAAATTTGTATCATTTAAATTTATTTATGTTGATACTCTTTATTTTATAATTAAATGGAATTTTATGAACTTGAACTTGATTTTGTGTTTAGCATTCCATTCCCTAAAACCACAAAAAAAATGTGAAACTAATATTAATAATAAGAAAATTTCCTGGTCTTTTATTGCACCTACACTGATTTTGTTAAAACTCAATCAATCACTCAACATAAAATTTTTTTTGCCAATAACATCCAATTAATAATACTTATAAAGCAATTAAATAGTTTTTTTAACACACCTAAAAATGTTGAAAAATTTTAATTGTAAGATGTGTTTTCTTAGCTGGCTAAAATTGGAATTTTAACATTTTGATTTAATTTAGAAATTTGAACGATTTTTTTAATGAAACACTTTATAGCTGGGTATGAGATCGTAATTGTGGCAGTAGGGGCTGGAGTTTAAGTTAAAGTTGGTTGGTTTAATCAAATATTATGTCTTATTGTTGAATGGAACACTTGCTGTGCATATAATGTTTCATGGTACAGTGAATATTGTGGTATTTGTTTTTTTTTTTGTTTGTTTAAGATTTCATATTGTATTGAGAGTTTTTAGTCTGATGTGGTTTCAAAAAAAAAATACCTTTTAAAACAGTAGCTCTTCCGTTTTAGGTTAAAAATATGAAGAAGTTAAGTTTTTGAAAGGCATCATTCATTGTTTTAATATTTCTTTTTTGTTATATTTTTTTCAAACGTTAATAACTGTTTATTATCATTATTTTAGTGTTAAATTAAACATACAAAGGGTGTGGAGTTCTAAACTTACAGTTATTTTTTTGTTTTTCGTTAAAATGCATTGAACTTTACAAACAAAATGCAAATTTTTATGTACATAGCAATCATTATATTAAGTTACTATATGTAAATGTATATGGCCACATATGTAGTGCTTCTTAAAGCGTATTTCCTTGAAAATTCAAAAAATGCATCTCTATATGTAAATATCTATGTATTTACTTTGAATTGAACATGACAATGAATGTTAAAATTGACAGACTAAAGGAAGTCGTTAGATTTGATGGATTGAAAAATGGTTAGCAGACTTTGAAATGAATTCATATCATACTATAGACTCACTTCACAAATGTTGCATTATCAAAGCACTTATTTACTTCAAACACAGAGCAAATAGAGGGGCAAAAAGGGGAAAATTCTCCCCTTAATGGCCTGCACAAACCACTGTGGCTACACTGAGAAAATTATCTGCATGTTACTAATGAACTTTTGCATTAAATCAATGAAGTTTAACTGGAACTCGTCCGTTAAAACTTTCCATGAAATGAATGCAGTTTTTTATAAAATTTATATAAAAAATATGACAAATTGCAAATAGAATTCACTATTTTTTTTTTATTTGTCAACAAACAGAGAAAAAACTTATGAAAAAAACTGTCCTAGAACAAATGGTTGACAATTAATGCATTTTCAATTGCTACCAAGCACTATCATCAGATTGTCTTTATGGGATTCTCTCTACACTGATAGAATTTTCATTCATACTATTAATTAATCGACTTCATTAATCTGAATTCACTGATTTAATGAAAAAATTTCATTGAGTTAATGGAAAATTTATTAATTTAATGAATTCTTTCATTATACATTTTCAACTAACCCGTAAGATATGCTATAATTTTTATAAGGGTTTTGAATTTACTAATTACTAAAGTAGATATGTATATGTTCCAGTAATGAACGCTAGGGTTGCAAACTGAAATTATTTAAATATAAAAGTCCAAATAATGACATCATTTTGTTTTGGCTATTTAGATCAATCGGTAACGCGATAATGCTTACATTCTGGTGATTGCGGGTTTAAGACGACTTCAGGGAGATGTCAAAAACGTTATAAAACCGAAAAAGAAATATATGTGACGCGCAAAATAGAAAGGGACCTAAGGTCAGGAGAGCATGGGATCGGTCTCATTCGATGCTCAGATGTTGTCCACAAAAAAAAAAAAAAATTGATTTTTTTACCCTTAGGTCTCTTTCTCTAGGCGCTGTCACATATGTACAAATAAAAATTAATAAAATAAAAATAAATAAAAAAAGTAACGAAAAAAAATATAAATTTTTTTCAATTAGTTTTCATTTAATGAATACGTTTCATTGATCTAACGAACGCGTTCTTTGGGAACTTTTCAATGAAAAAAATCATTGAATTAATGAACAAATTCATTAATAATATGCACAAAATTCTATCAGTGTAGGTTATAATGTAGATTTTATTTTTCTTTAATTTACGTTAATTCCAAGGGAAAGCTTTACGAGAACTAAACTCAAACATTTTTACTTTTTTTTTACCGATTTTCAATTCATACGAATTTATATGAATAGAAAAATATTTTATATCGGTTTGCCAACCACAAGTATCCGACCGAACAGTTCGGCCAAAAATTGACATTTGGTCTGTTTTCTATTATTTGAAAGCACTGTGGAGGAATTTTCATACTGCTAAAATGTTTGCTCAGTCGATTTAATTCGATTTTGAGTGTCAAATTTAAAGAAAACTCCGTAGTTTAGCCATAAAATTAAATGTTCGGCCGAACTTTCGGTGGCCGAACAGTGAATTTATTGCTTAACTTCGGACTTTTCCTTAAATTTGACACTTAAAATACATTCTAATAGGCCCAACAAACATTTTTCCATAAGCAAAATTTGTCCATAATGCTTCAACATACCAAATTTTGATCAAATACATTTTCTGGCCGATCTGTTAGGTCGGACACTACCAACCACATGAATTCTGCAACTGGTTTCCAAAGCCGATTCCATGAAATTAGTTCCGTAACTTGGTGCACGAAACTTAAACGTAAGGTATCAAGAATCAGTCTTAGAAGTAGTTATGTGTAAAAATTTTGAAACAAAATCGTTTTCAAATTAATAGTTTTCATAAAAAATTTTTAACAAATTCGTCTGATTCTTTTTACAAAAACACCCAGTTATTTTTATTTATTTTATCGGCTTTTTAACTTTAAATACCCTTGTTTTAATTGTCATTTTCAGAAGACTCTGCAGACAAATTTTTTTTAGTATAGCGTTTCTTTTCTAAGCTGCATTCAGTTCTTTTGTGATAAATTTAAACCAATTAATCATATTAACCTTCTTTAATTTATTAATATTTTTAATTTTTAATGATTTGATTTTACTAATATTTTAAAATAATTAAACGTTATTAATTAACTAAATATTTAATATCAAGCACATTTTTAGTACAAACCCAGAATTAAATCGATAGTTGATTATATGGATGGATCAAAAAAAAAAAAAAAATGCTGCTGCTGAATTTTGAATAGAGCAAAAAATATTTAAAACTATTTCATTAACAAAAAAAATAAAATAAAGAAACCAATAAAATGCATAAATGTGTATATACAAAAATAACAGTGATGTCAAAATATTATCAAGAAAACGCTAAAAAAAACCACAAATTTATTTTTATATGAAAATATTATTAAAAACTTCAAAATTAAAAAAAACTTAAATTATTTAAAAGTGTTGTCAATATCTCATTTAAAAAACTAACCAGCTAAGTGTTGATTTATTGTTTTTTGAGTATGAAATTTTTAAATTGTAAATCAGAATATCATACAAGAAATTTGAATAGTTGCTATTTATCCAAAACAAAGATAACAGTGATGTCAAAATATTATAACGAAAACGCTAAAAAAGCATAATATGAAAATTTTATTAAAAACTTCAAAATTATAAAAAAAAATCTATAAAATTGTTGTCAATATCTTATTTTAAAAAAGCGTTAACTAGTGGTTATTTATATATTTTTTTTAAATGCGAAATGTTGAAATTTGAAATCACAATATCGTGCAAGAAATAAAAGGACTTTTTTGACCCCTTTTTCGAAAGGGACAAAAAAGCCCCGCAGGTGAAGAATTCCAGGGTTAAAATGTTGCGCAAAAATTCTTCTCTAAATCTTATCCAACTCTTCAACTTAGGTGTCTTTTTTGTCCCTTTTTAAAATGGGGCCAAGAAAGTGTCTATAATTGAAGAGTTAGAGGGTTAAAATGTTCCACAAAAATATTCTTCGTGGTATTTTACATAAGTTCGCTGAACATATCCTATACTTAAAATGGAATATTGCCATGGTTTCCTATGCCGATTCACAATAAACATTTGAAAAAGGGGGAAAACTTTAACCCCCTCTAAAACAAAATTCCGATGAGATCTTTCAAAACGCCGACATACGTATATTTTATTTTCTTCTCCTCTACCAGAATCCATTGTCAGAACCCCGTAATTTTGGAAACAGTTTTAGCGTTTAATCAATACTATTGAAAAAAGAGCTAACTTAGCCTCACTTTAGTACATCAACGATACAAACAAATAACAAACACACCCATTGTTATACTGCAACAATAATTGATGTTCAATTTTAATTGACGTAATAATGTCTAAGAAACGTTATAACAAAACAGAATCTAATCAAAAACAAAGAAGAGTTCATAAACAAAATTTTTGGCTCCATGAAATAATAACAACAAAAAAACTGCCTTTTAACTACTACTATGGTAGTACATGTAGGTACTTTAGACACCATTCGATATGATTTTAAATGTTTTCAAAATTTCATTGTTCTAATGTTAAGAGCTGAAGATAATAATGATGTCGCTGCTGCTACTAATGATGATAATGATGACGGTGCTATAGATGAAGCAAAATTTGTAGAAGAAGTGGCAAAAAAAGAAACAGAATCAAATAAACCAGTAGAAATGTAGATTTATGATGTGTTTGACTATAAAATTGGCTTAGTCGAGCAGTTAAGATATTAGTTTCAAACTAGCATTTCATCATCATACTACAACAAGAACAATCAAATAACATTATGAGATTTGTAAGGAGTCAATCAAAAGGATTAAAGTGAAAAATAAATAAAAACTAATTGAAATTGTTATGGATTATTCCTTTTGTATAGTTTGTGTGTGTTGCCACAATTGCAGTGTGTTTAGGGGTAGCTGCTGCAGGCAGACCTTCCAGCCAATACTTGCCACCAAACTTTGCAGCTGGAGGAGCTGCTGGTTCTAGCCAATATCCACGTTATCATAGTGTTAGTGGGCCATCTATAGGCGGAGGTCATGGTGGTGGTCATCCTCAATATGCTGCTGCCGCTTCTGCACCCGTACATACAAACTCTTATGGTCATAATAGTGCTGCTGCTCAAATTCCCATCTTAAGAAATGATTATACTAATGATGGTAGTGGCAACTACAACTTTGGGTAAGTGAATATGCCTTAAAGTCAATTTATGAGCTCACAAACATGTTAACCGCAGGCAGAGCAAAGACCATCATGTTACGATAGTTTAAGAGCGCATCATAATATTATTGAAACACGTAATGACCATAATATGACACTAATGATTATAAGAAATTGTTTCTATATTTTGTTTGGTAAATTTTTTAAATATTGTTTTTAACTCCTTCCGTTTTAAGTTTTGAAACTGGCAATGGTATAAAACGTGACGAAACCGGTGCATTCGTTGGTGGCTGGCCAGGTGGTGCTTTAAATGTGGCTGGTTCTTATTCCTATACCGGTGATGATGGCAAATTGTATTCTGTTAACTATAAGGCTGATAGCAATGGTTTCCATGCTGAAGGTGATCACTTGCCTACACCACCACCAATTCCCCGTGAAATTGCCGAGTAAAATATTTGAAATTTCCAGCTAAAATAAAGTTTTCTTACTTTGCTTATTTATCTCCCACCAGAACTTTACATTTACATCAGCATGGTGGTAATCAACATGGTTCTTCAGGCCCTTCTCCCGGTTCTTATGGTGGTCCCTCCAGTTATCCTGGCGCTGGCCATCCTACATCTGCTGGTCATCATGCTGCTTCTGGTCATTTTGCCTCTGCCAGCCATCTGTCTTCTGCTCGTGCTCCTGCTGCCAGCTATTTGCCTCCCCAACAACAAGGCCAAGGCTATGGCAGACGCCATTAATGATTTCATTTCTCTTTCTACCGCCCATTATTTAAGTCAATAAAATCTGTATAATTTTTTATATATGTATAAACAACAATGTGTTTTTATTTTCCCAACCCTTTAACGCCTTTGAAAAGTACTTATTAAAAAAGTTTTTATAAACTGATTTCAATATCGTATTTGCAACAGCTAAAACGTGTAAGGAGGTGTTACGGGTACAATTTACATTAATTCCCAACACAAAAAGGGGACAACAAAACTAATGAACTTTAGTTATCAGTTGGAAAAGCAAAAGGATATGGAAGAAATTTTAAGTACACTTAAAGAAAAAAATTGTTAAACAAATCCTAGCTTTCTTGTAGATTAATATGAAACAGTTTTATGTGAGATTATAAACTTATCAGCGCCTGAGAGTTTTTAACAAATATTTATACTACATGGAATTCCTAAACAATTCTTTGGCACTTCAAGTCTATTCAAAAAATAGCAAGATGAACATTACACGCTACAGAACAATTTTCTGTTGAGCTTATTAATGGCGCCCAATTTGGGAGCTAGGTAGATTATTGTAAATTCAGAAATCAAAATCGTTGTATTAAGAAAAAGAAAAAAAATACTCAGAATTCGTACTTACAACCGAATTTATTGCCAATCGGATGGTTCGGTTGTGACAACATAATTTTCAATAGTTTCTGCCTAAAAATCCTAAATTAAAAAACTTTTATGGTTATTATGCAGATATTTTTATCAAACAATGTATTTTAACATTTTAAAAATTTCGGGTCATTTTAACCCAAAGTCCAGATAAGGGTTTATTTCAGGTTTTTCTTTAAGAATATAAATTTGAGACTGTGGGAAGAAGGTTAAAACTAACAAAATATTTTGATACATTTTCTTGAAAAACCCAACTTATGCAAAAATTTGACGTTCGACCAATGCGGGAAACAAGGGTAGTTGTTAGATTTTGATAAATTTTTGGGAGTATATGACATGATTTTTGTTCGCAATGTCCCACTTAGAAGCAATAAATTACAACAAAAATACAACGAACGAAGAGAAAATAGAAACGTGCTTCCAATACTGAAGTGTTTCTAAAATCATGTATATTTTTTACTAGGTAAATACTCGTATATATTGATTTTTATCTGGGTTGCTACACGTATATGTCGATTTTTGTCTGGGTTACTATTTTTTTTTTATTAATCATCTAAAGCATTTCTAAGAGTGTATGGATTTTTGCAGTTGTGAAACTTTTATGCTTGTTTGTTATATTAAGATTTATACCCTCAAAAAATAGGAGATTGAAATGAAAATTGAAAAGTTTTTCAATTGCATAAGGCACCAATGAAATTTTTTTATTCAGTTGTAAACAAAAAGTTGCCATATTTGCTTGGTCAACCACTCAACTAACTATAAAACAATCGAAAATAAAACTTTTAAATTTAAGAAAATTTTAAACTGAAAATTAAATGAAATTATAAACGTTTAAAACAATCTCAGTTGTGAATATTTTAAAGTATATTTCCATCTTCTCATATTTAATTCCTTAAAATCCTTTTCGAAAATTTATTACTTGTATAAGGTGACAGCCATCTTGAGGAAAAAAATTCAAGCTCAAAGACTTTACTGGTAAAATGACATATTTTACACTAATACCCATATATATTTAATAATACAACAAAGACTGTCTAAAGTTTAGAAAAAGAATGTAACAACCATACAACCCTAAATTTAACTTTGTTTTTAATTTATGCGTTTCATGTTTTCTTTAGAAAATGCAGCAAATATTGTAGCTAGTATACAACAGCCAACAAACAAAAACAGTTTTTTAATTAAACTGTTTTGAAGCAAAAATTGCTTCAAAAGCAAAAAAGAAGAAAGGGCGATTTTCATGATTAAACAACTCAAATTTATATGCAATTATTGACCCTTAATACCCTAACTTCAATACATTTTCCCAACATTTAATAACAAAGATTTTTGGTAAAAACTTTTATTGTTCCTTTATACGAGTATAAAACACCCCGCTTTACTGTGTTTAAGTTTGGTATGAAAAGTGTCCTTGATAAATTGATGATGTTGTCAAGTGTAAAATGTAAGAAAACTTTTTTTGTATTGAAAAGAACAAAAAAAAAACGATAAGAAGAAAACAGTCATATTTTGTAAAAGTGCAAAGAAAATATAAAGAAAACTATGAAATTCCTGTCTTTATATAACAAAGGAAATTGACTTAAATAAAGCAACGGGCGATTTCCTTATTTTCATAATAAATAAGTGGAAAACTGTTACAATAAAATAAAAAATCAAAAGATTTAGCCACAGAAATGTTAAAGTTCTAAAACCTGATATATTTTATATGTACAGATTTAAAAAATATCAATTAGTCGACGAGTTATAGCCAAAAAACCATATAAACAATATGAAAAAATTCGAACTAACATAAGCAAACGCCGCGATACCGGTCTTCTAATTTAGCCTCTATTTTCACCGCTCACTCTCAGAATCGACCTAACTTTTGCTAATCTGAATTTGTTCCACAGTGTTATATGAATGAATATTTTTTCTTGTTTTATCGCATCATGCTAAATTACCATTAATACTAACATACAATTAATATTTATTAGCAAAATTTATTTCATCAATGAAATAGGAAAAAATATGTATTTAACATTTTATTTTACTTTTATGTTTGCCCATGGATTTCACCATGGGGACTACAATTGACAGTTTTTTTTCTTCTTTTTTTCTCCTGATGTAAATTTACACAATGAATGAGCAGCAAGTATCTGCTATACATAACTTAAATAGGGATATGGATATTAACGGGAATATATGGATATAATGTTAAATTATAATAAGTACTATTACAACTCGTATGCGTGCCTTTTAACTATCAATAATACGAGGGAAATAAATTATGTGTAGGGGTTGCTTAAGGTGAAATTTAGGGAACCTTTTATAAGATAGATATTAACAGGAGCAGCAGGATAAATTAATGCAAATACTAAAAAGTTGATTTTAAAACAATTAAAGAAATTAAAAAATTTTACAAAATAAAAGAAATTATTTTAAATGCAGGCGAATTTTTCGACATCGACAATACAAACCGCAATAAGGCCCATTATTCGCCTCTATAAAAAATAGTTTTGTGGGACGAGTTTTAAAAAACTTTGAGCTGCCTGACAAGGAAGCCAAAAGTTTGACGTAAAAATTTTCAGGACCCAAAAAAAAAGGAAAACTCCCAAAAAATTCACGATCGCCATTCTGGATTTTTCTCGGAGACTGTCGAACCAATATTTATGCAACGTACCAAATCAGAAACAAGATAATGTGATCTAAAAGACATAATATAGTCCTGAAACCTGATCCGTTCCAATATCGGAGAAATCTGTATTTGAAAATTTTAAACGCATTTTTAAAGCGTTTATTAACATGCCTTAAAAATTATTTAAATTTATATGGAGTAAAGCCCAAATTACTAGAACGTAAATTTAGCGTGACGAATCAGCTGATTCAACCTGCTTAATGAGAAACACATAGTTCTGAGTAATAAGAACGTAAACGAGTCGCAACGTGACCGACAATTCTATTGAAAAACGAATTACTCTACGTTTTTATGTGAGAGTGGCAAAATAGCTGTTTTTAGTTGCATATCAATGGTGGAATTTGTGGCACAATTGCACAACCCAGTGCAGTGCAGTGGTTATGTTATAAAAAAAAGTTTTATAAAAAAATATTTTTTTACTGTAAAATTTTTTTCAGTAAAATTTTCTAGTGCGGGAATCGAACCTGGGACTCCAGATTGCCAGTCAATAGCTCTACCATCTAAGCTATATCGATGTAATGTTTGATTGATAAAAACATAATTGACCTGCTGCACACAAGTCAGCTTACTCGCCAACATAAAAAAATAAAAAATATGTGGTTACATATATACTTACCAGTGTTAAAAAAATATTGAGTCTAAAAATAGATTTAAAAAAATCTTGAAAATTACTTTCTATTTGAAATAACGATAAAATAAGTCATTATCAGTAACTCATTATTATATGTTTGAAAATAATGCAGAAGGTAAATGTCTGTCATAACTGGAAGTCCACAAAATAATAATATGTCATTACCATTTCTACACTGGGAATGTTTGACACAATCGCATATTGATTGGTACACGGGCACAATTCAATAGAAATCGAATTTATTGACAAAAGCATATATCACAGGAATGATAAAGTAGCTACTATAGTACTTTTTGTGGTACTATTATAACCTCAAAAGTATTACGGTACCCCTATGACCCATTTGCTACTATTTAAAACTTTTTAATTAATTGTCTTTTTTTAATTTATATTTAGGCAATTGTTTTCAAAACGAACACATAAAATATTCGGAGGTTTAGGTAAAATATGTATTGCATATATTTAAAATATTAAGAGCCAATTTTTTAGGCATAACTAGGAAGAATTTTTCAAAAATGTTAAGGTATAATTAGTTTGTACGTAACGTGCCGTGACGAATCAGCTGATTTGTTTTTGTTCTATGAAAAAGCATTTGAGTCGTTAGTTTGTCTGTAATGTAACGTGCCGTGCTGGATGAACCTGTTGAAAACAGAATTTTTGTTATCCGTTAAGTGACAGTGAGTTGACAGCTGCTGTTTTGAGATCTGCGAGGAATGGCTTAAACCGGCTAAGCCGAGCCGCCGTCCAATTTTTGTTACCGCCGCCGTCGAAATTTTTTTTTAAACGATAAAAGTCTAAAAATAGTATATATTTTTTTAATTTTCTTTTTTTTACTTTCAAGCCGATGTTTTGTATGTGTCAACTTAAAGTTGGCTAGCCGATCAGCTTTTGGCTCACAGCCAGCTTTAAGCCGCCGCTGCAATTTTTTTTATTTCGCCACCGCAACCAATTAATCTGGTTGGCGCAGATCTCTGCTAAGAAAAACAACATTAAACAGCTGATACGTTGTTACGGAAAAGACTAACTACACAAAAGAGCCATCCGGCACGGAACGCAAAGACTAATGGAGCCTTTACTCAAGTAAAAAGTAAACAAAATTAAATAACTAAAAATCGATTGAATTCACAAATAGAATAATTTTTGCATAAATTAATTCAATAATTGAATAAATCGAGTTAATATAAATATTATGTTACATTTGAAATGAAATTGAATGCGAGAATTTTTAAACAAATTTCATATGCGTTTATTTTTCTTACTACCACTATAGCTGGTGTTCTCTAAAAAACGCATATAGTATTTGAATTTTCAATAAAAATTAAAGTTAATGTTAATGTTTAAGGTAAATGCCAAGAAAATAATATATATTTTTATATTTGCGATAAATTTATAAACACGCATATTAAAAAATTAACCGTATAAGTACAACAAGGAGTTGGAAAAAATTTGCAAATAAGGAAAACTATCATATGTTAACACGCAATACATTTTATATTTACTACAAGACTTGTCAGAAAAAACCCCTCTGGAATAAATGAATATTTGAAGAAAAATAGAAAACTCCAATAAACTAATTTGCACACGAAAATTACTTCATGAAAAAATAATTGTATTCGAAAATACTAAGCAAAAAACGAAAGAAAAAAATCCACAGAAAAAAAAACAACAACAAAAATACAAATAAATATAATAAATACCATAGAATTATGTGAATTGTAAAATAATTTTACACGCACATTGAAATAATAAGAAGTCACTATAAAGAAATCACTTGTGTGTAAAAATGGTAGCAAGTGAGGTGGGAGTAGCATTCGAAGCCTGAGCTGGAACAGCTAACAGTAAATTACAGGGTAATAAAGTACTAGGGGATTTCATATTCATATTTCTAAAGTATGTATATTTTATTAATAAACACATGTTTTCATGTATAATTTTTTATTTGCTTAACACTCTATTATGAATATAAATCACTTTTCCGAGTTCTACAGTAAGAGCAGAAAATAAACTCATATATGATTTACTGCCATATGCTAAAATTACAATTTGTATGATTTCTTTATTACATTGCTTTTATTCTTCTTCTTTCTGTAGATTTGTATGGCAGCTAAAGCATCAAATTATAAACTTATTATACTTGATATGAGAAATATCTCACTCAAAGGACTTTTTTTCAAATTACATGTATTACATACGCTAACCTAACATATACTTTTCAAATAAGTTGTTTTTTTTTATTAAACTGAAATAAAAAATTAAATCAACTATAAACAACTAAATAAAAGTCAGCAAATCATAAAGTTATTTGAGAACTTAAATAAATCATAAATAAAAAATTATGACTTATGGGCACTGATACACTGACGAATACTTTTTTCATATTGGAGCCAAGAAACTTCAAGAATATTTGTTTATAATGCCACTTTGTATAAAGAATTTTTGTACTATAAACCAGATACTTTTTCAAAGATTACAAACTCATAGAAAAAATCATTTTTATTCATCCAATGTAAAAATGGTAATGGGTTATTATTATTTTTTGGACTACCAGTAATGATATAAACTTACTTTCTGCATTACTTTTTCATTTCTGAAATAGAAGCAACATTCCGGAAATTCTTCTCATTAGTTAATGTGTTGTTTTGCATGGATAAGAAATAGAGAGAGTTGAAATGTGGTGAAAGAAAGCTTAAAACATGTCAATAGTGTAACGCTACATGTTAAATTTTAGTAAAATGTAAATTTTAGTATCTTTTATTATTTTATATATATCACTGATATTTCATAATTCATTGAATGACGTCCTCAGGGTTTATGGAAATAATAGCAAACAATTAAAAATATTGCCGCTGCACACCACGCATGTCCACATCAATTTTCAATATTTTTCATTGTTTTTAATTTTTTGTTGTTTCCATAAGCCCTGAGGATGTCATTCAATGAACGACGAAATATCGGCAATGTATGTGAAATAATAAAAGATATCATAAAATATAAAAATTTCCAAAAGTCCACATTATTAGACAATTCTAAATAACAAAAAAGGATATAAACCATGGCTTCTATATAACAAAATCTTTTTTCTTAACACAAACACAAAAAAATTACCCAAACGACTGACAGAAATATATGACCTGGTATTTCACATAATCACTATTTACATAATCAATCACTATTATTTATACACCACTAAATTTAAATAGTTTACTTTGTTTATAACTTAAATCATATTTTATCTTACTATTTTATATTTGTATGTATTCTTTTAGTGTCCTTTTGTTTTATGTATGAAAGACAGATACAAAAATGTTTCGCGGTTGTATTTTTTATATGCCTTAGAAGAGTTGTGTTTTTAGTGTAATTTTCTTTGTCCTCACTTCACCTGCGACATGTACATTTTGTACATCTGATAATTGTCCGCACTACCATTTAAATGTGTTTATCAGCACAATTTTGGTAGCAAAATAAATTAGTAAAACTCTAGTACAAAATTCGTTTAGTGCTAAAAAATATAACTAAAACTGAAAACTAGTATACTTGATGTACGAGTACAAAACGTTTTACTAATTTTGCTACTAACTTATTTTTTTGAGTATAAGTTAGTTAATTTTTATATTATTTATGTTTCTACTTATTTTTAAAATACAAAAATTGTACTTTAATTTTTCGAAATATAAATTTAAATACGAAAATGTTTGTTTTAACCAGAAGCATATATATTTTAATAATACTCATACTTAATTTAAAAATGATTGAAAGAGACATATTAAATCAAATATAATATAATACCTGATTTAACTATGCTTTCTCTTCTCTGTGTATGAATTAAGGTTTTTTTTTAAATTTTAATACCCTACTGTGGAACAGGCTAAATTGAGTTTGTGCTGATGTTTCTAACTATGTGTTAAAAATAATGCAAACGATCGACTCAAAATCACCTGCAGAATCGATTTAAGAGCCCTCTACATTATAGGATTGAGTTACAAGCACAGTCCACACTAGTCTGTAAACAGAGTTGATTTTCTGGTATTTTAGAATACGGATACCACAGTATCAACTCAGTGGCTGAATCTCATGTAATTGCTGAATGTCATGTATTTGATATCCCACCATGGGATGTCACTAACACATAGAAATATAGAGAGAAATCATAACACTGGGAATCAGTGCTGCCAAACCCATTTCGTTGAAAAATCGTCAGTTTTAATGGAAAAAAATCGTCAAAATGGTGATTGTAAATGAGAAATCGTCAAAAACAATTTCATTCCAAAAGCTACTTATACTTCAACCGAAGAAGGGAAGAATTTATTTAAATAGCTTTTTTATGTAAAACTGTATCGCAACATTTAGTCCTGACAAATTGTTTAACATTAATGTTTCATTCGGTTTTACATATTTAAATTTTTTTTTTCAAGAAAAGCATTGAATTAGTAGAATTCAAAATTATCAATGAGTCTGATGGAATCCTGGAAATCTCTTCTAACAATTAATTTGAAATCCTTTTAATGTTTCTTAGTTTTTATAGTAAAATTACATTTTTTAACAATAAACTATAAAAATTATTTCATTTAAAAAAAGGTCATATTTTATACATGAAATCCTGCAAAATAGAGACAACTGGTCAAAGTTGGCAGAGCTCCTGGGAATATAATATTAATTAAAACCTTAAAGACTTGAAGTATGAGAGAGCTTACTCAAAAGAAATAGTTTTGTGTGTGCAAATCTTATAAGAGAGGATTATTTTTTGAAAATTTCTAAAAATAAGAAATCCGATAAAATCTTAGGCACACCGTTTTTTTTTTAGCAGATCATACACTCATAGAAATAATCTTGTAAAAATGGCAAAAGAAGCTACTAAAAATTAACTAAAAATTGACTTCCAGAGAAAACTGCTGAAATTAGCAGATTTTTTTGCTAAATACTACTAAAATAAGAATAGAAAAAATAAAACTATTAAGTTTACTGAATTTAAGTTACATTTAACTTAACTTTTAGTTAATTGAAAATGACAAATTATACTGAAAAATCTGCATAAAATTTTGCTAAATATTAGTAGACTAAAAATAGCAAAAACAAACTGTTATATCTACAAAGATTTTGCTATTTTTAAGTTGAATTTAATTGATTGCTAAAATCAACAGAAATATTTGATAAAACAAAAATAGTAAACTGCCGGCTTTAGAAAGCTAGATTTTTGTTTGCATTAAAAAAAATCGAAAAATCTTTGAATTTTTTTTATTTTTTGGGATTTTTTAGTCTTTGCTTTGCTTTCATTCTAATCACTATAAATAGAATTAAAAGCTTGAATGTTAAAAACACAACATGCAAACACTTGTTGTACTACTAAAGGAACTTTAGTTTATAGCAACAACTATCACATAGAGAAAATAAGAGCTTTGTAAAAAACATGTGATTTTCGTTGTAATAAAAATAACTAAGTAAAAATATTTGAGTTTAGTTCTCATAAAATTCTTTACTTTGAGTTAACGTAAATACAAAAAACTAAAATCTGCATTATAACCTCAAGACAACCGCACAAAGATACTCTGATGAGAGTGCTTGGTAGCACTTGAAAATGCATTAATTGTCAACCATTGGTGCTAGGAAAGTTTTTTTTTATAATTTTTTTTTCTCTGTTTGTTGTAAAATAAATTGTGAATTCTATTTGGAATTTGTCATATTTGATCTTAAATAACACTGAATAATTTTTTTTATAAATAATATTCACAGAAAACCTCTTCCTCCAACATCCACATCAAATATTTTTCTACAACAATATGTAAACCATTTATTTTACTCTTACTCAAAGAAATGGAGCAGAAAACTTCTTAAAAGAAAAGTGGTCAAAGGAATTATCCGCACAATTGTTCAATAGTGGCCATTGTCAACTTTTTTTTCAATGCTTCATGCTTTTGATTATGTCAAATCATTACTCATGTTTGTGTAAGTATGATGCCCTGTACTTAACTATGGATATTGTAAGTATCTCAGTATTGTCTCGTTCGGATTGTCTAGAAATTGATGCTGTAACATCAATAAGATAACAAAAAAGAAAATATGTCCATGTTGCACTACCAATAGCATAGAAGATTGTTAGAGCAACATAAAGTTTGGGATTTGTAGTTAGAGTCTACTTAAAATGCAACACAATACAAGATTTAAATTGATGATGATGATTTTTTTTTGTTTTGCTCTATTAGAAAATTGGAAATAGAATCTATTGTAGGACATGACAGTTTGTGAAATCCTTTAATTTAACAGGCCTACTACAGAGGTAATACGATAATTTAGTCTTAGAGATTTGATTGAAGTCACATATTGCCACAAAGTAGCATAAGAAATAGTTACTTTATATACCAAAATGATTTGAAAACTTAATCTTGATAAACGACAATGAAAGTGCAGTGTGAATAGGCTATTAATTTCAAAAAAAAAACTCTTCAATCATATTACATTTGTAGATGGATTTTAATAAAACCCTTAATATTTTGACAAACAGAAAAACCTCTATTACCAACAAGTAAAATAAAACCGAATTTAAAATTCTTAAATTAATAAAAATTCTCTTTTCTTTTTCTACATTTTCCAAATTTATATGATAAATTGAAAAATTCGTATAACAGGTTAACATGCAATCATGTAATAAGCCCTCTTTTTTTTTTATCAAATTCTAAATCATATTAACTTTAGTTTATTCCTGTGCAAAAAAAGGATATGCGTGTATGTTGTTAACCTAAAGTAGGTGGTAGAAATTATGAATAATTTTCATTGCCAATCTAATCTTTTACTTGAAGAAGGAGGGGCAAATTGTATTATTTTGAAAAACAACAAAAAAAAAAAAAAAAAATCTAATCAATTATTTTTCCATTTGCAAACAACAATTATTATTACAAGAAAAGGACTAAATAATGAAAATGTATAAATAACATAAACCCAATTTAATATTACATTAAAAATGGATAAATTAGTGTTACTTCTTAAATAACCAATTTTCAGGAATTATATAGGAAAACAAAGGGGATTACCAAAAACAATTTTTAAAATCCCTAAATTTAGAAAAAGAATTTAGATCGTCATACTTAAAATTAGAATCTGATTTATTTGCAAAGCTTTTTGATTAACAAATGAACTAAAAAGTTATAAAGTCTACTGTCGACGACTAATTAAATTAAATTTTTGTTTTAGTTTTCTGGAAGATAGTTAATTTATTTACTTAGGCCCGATTACTCAATGTCAATTTAAAATTTAGTTAACAGTTAAATTTTTAAGATAACGAACAATAAATGAGCCAGTTAAAGTTTTAGTTAGTAGCTAACGGGACATTGTGAAAACGAGGCTTAGAAAAATAATGAAAAATGTGTTACTTATCCTTCTGAACATCTAATACCATAAAAACATTTTCATGATTATCCTCGTATTCCAAAATACACAACATGAAGTATATAATGTCTTAAATACAACGTCAAACAAATTAAAATAATAATGATTACGTGTTAGAAAGATGTTGTAATTATGCCCAAATAACTCTGTCTATGTATAGTATATACCCGTATTATGGAATTACTTATAAAACTTCTTCTAAACAGGGTGGTTATAAACAAATAGCGGGAAGAAGAAACAGAAACAAGAACATTGGCGCGATATAAATAATGCAACGGATTAAGTTGTTACGAAATTGAAATTAAAAATATTAAGGGTAATCACAGGAAGCCTCTAGACCAATTTGATATATTTCCTTTAAAATCACTTCAGATTTTGGACTCTCACATATAATCCCACTCTGATTTTAAAGATTTTTAACGCTTTATACCCTTTTAAGACTCACTGAAATTTGGATTTAGTATGTGTATTCTTGATCCTCATATAAATATAACTAGAAAGATCTTCCCTTGCGCCGCATTTTTTAATTTGGGCAATCTTAAATTTAGGGGGAAAATAATAGATGAAAATCTTTGACGTTTTTTATTTGTGATTTTTGAATATGAATATCTCGCTCGAATAAGGGCGTTAAATTCAATTTTTGGAAAATACATTTTTCAGCTAATACGACATTTCAACCATAAATACATGCTATTATTAAGAAATCTGGTTAAAATTTTGACATGTATTTGTACGAGAATTTATTAAAAAGTGTATTTCCGTAGTCTGGGATATTTATGAAATTTAAATATATTTTCTTGGGAGTTGAAAATTGTTTATCTTGTTTGGAATACGGCAACAGCAAATAGGCGACGACACACAGAAAATAAATTGGTTGTAATTCTTTCGGAACTAACGAAATTTTTTCCTTATTCAATAACTTTAATTGCGAATACTTAAAATTCCCCGTACACTGAAAGAATTATCTGCATGAATTTAATGAATTTTTGCATAAAGTCAATAAAGTTGCATTGGAACTCGTCCATTAAAAATTCTCATTGAATTAATGAAATTTTTCATAAAATGTAATAAAAAATTTCATTTTGTTTATTAAAAGTTTCACACACGCAGACTGTTACACATAAGGTTGGGGATTCGATCCCCAGTGACGGCAACATCAATTTAGAAGAATAATATATATGAGTTTTCTATCCCTCATACATATCGTAGCGTCCCCCTTCGGTGTTGCCATAGCTCTTAACCTCATCGAAGTAAAATAATATAATAGCTTCAATAAAATTCGCCAACTTTTTGTCAGATGGCGCACAACAGCTGTTCTAAGATTTAGCATCTCGCGCAATTACAGTATTGCCATATGTGAAGCCCTTCATCTTTCACCACTTTTCATTTCTTTTCTAACCTCTTTCAAAAGAAAGCAACACGTTAATTAATAGAAATAATTTCCTAAGTGTTGTTTTTCTTAAAAAAAAATCAATTTCGGATGGATTTAGAGAATTTTTTCGGGTACTTTTAGTTTTTTTCGGCGGGTCTTGAAATTTTACCCTCTAAAATATTGGCTTTCTAGCCAGGTCGGGGGTCCAAAACTAAGGGTCTGTTTATCTATTACGCAAATAGTCTAAACGAAAGAAATTGACAATTACTTTCGTCAAAAATAAATGCGAAACAAAAACAAATTTACGTTACTTTGCTTTCGTTTAGAATATTTTTGTAATACATTCAACTTTCCGAATTGATACGATTCATTCAACAGCTTTGTACCAAAGAATGAAAAAAAGATGAAATTTTTAGCCTTCAAAACGTTTTCAAAAACCCGACAAGAACTAAGCAAAACATTGAGGCAAAGTTTTACCAGGAATAAGCACTATGTATTTAATTAATGAATACAAGAAATTGCTTAAAATAGCTTTGGTATTACCGTTTAATCTCAATACATGCTAGCCCAGGTGGGGCATTTCCATGGCTACTGGGTCAAAAATGGACCGATTTTAAATATTTTCAATAGGGCTTGTCCATGTGGCAATACAAACTTATGTGCCAAAGTTTGCCACAGGGAACGAAATGTTTTGCAATAGAGAACGAAATTTTTATTATCAGATTGTATTAACTTCTATTGTCACATAAATTCAAAAAAATGGGTCACCCTGTGGCATTTCATAAAAATGGATTTCTCGGTACCAGTATTTGATCTACCTTATCTGAATACTACGAGCATGATCATTACCGAGTTTGAAAAATTTTTGTAGGTTTTGCGCTAATCTCACTTGGTTTTCGAGATACTGGCCTTGTTTAAAAATGGCCATTTCACGAAATGGCGAGATATCGCAAAACTGATTGCCAAGTTACTGGTAGCATATCAACTTTATTTATATTAGAAAAAAATCCTCAAATTATAAGTTCGTTTGTCAAACTGCCAAAAATATACACTCAAAAAAGTTTGCCGGTAGAATCTACTGAAAATGACAGTTGTAATTTTTAACTGTTGAAAAATAACTAACAAATGCATTAAAAATAACTTAAGATCAACTAATCTTACCCCCGATATAACCGAGAGGTCGTCTAGTATATGATGACCAGAGAAGACAGAAAAAAGCAAAATCCGATGTGTTTAAAGCAAAAAAATTATGTAAAAAAAGCAAGAAAAAAGCAAAAGTAGAAAAATTTGGAAAAACAACAGTTTTAAAAAAAAATTCAAAGTTAAGAGAAAAAATATTTTTTTTTGTGAGAAAAAAAATTATTTTTGGGCAAAAAGTCTTAAAAAAAGCAATTCAAAGCTCAAAAATCTTAAGAAAAAGCTATTTTAAAGCTAAAAAACGGAAAATCCGAAAAAGGCAAAAAGAAGCAAATATGAGTAAAACAAGCAATAAAAAGCAAAAATAGCAATTTTGTCTTCTCTGATGATGACCTATGGGTAGAAACTACTGTTTTTACAGTTAATTCTTTTATTATTATGAAAGTATATTTTTATAAAAAAAACAATTTTTTTTTTCTTTCGATTACAAAAAAAATTATAATTACTAGAGAAGACAAAAATTTTTTTACTTTTTTACTCATATTTGCTTCTTTTTGCTTTTTTGATTTTCCGTTTTTTAGCTTTAAAAAAGATTTTGCTTAAGATTTTTCAGCTTTAAATTCCTTTTTTTAAGACTTTGCCCAAAAATATTTTTCTCTTAACTTTGAAGTTTTTTTTTTTTTTAAAAAGCTGTTGTTTTTCAAGTTTTTTACTTTTGCTTTTGTACAATATTTTTTGCTTTAAATACATCGAATTTTGCTTTTTTATTGTCTTCAGCCTATTTAAAGTTTGAAGTAAAAACTATAAACGTTTTTCCAGTTATTATGCTTTTATGCAATGGAGATACAATACAAGTTTCTGAGTTTTATTTGCAAACAAGAAATACATTAATAATAACAAATATAAATTAAACAGAAGAGAATTTTTTTAATTCATCGAAATTTTTTATTTTTTAAATAATAAACAAAAAATATTGTTTTGCTAGTTGTTTATTATCATATTTAAAATAACTGCTTCAAACAACTGTTAATAAATTACAGTACTCTTCGTTAGTT
Source organism: Leucophora obtusa (assembly GCA_949987735.1). Lineage (NCBI taxonomy): Eukaryota > Metazoa > Arthropoda > Insecta > Diptera > Anthomyiidae > Leucophora > Leucophora obtusa. Next base: position 1,696,739 of record OX465297.1, read on the forward strand.
GTTTTCTTAAATAACTGTCATAATAGCTTTTTTGCATTTTTTATACAAAAACAACTGTAATTACAGTTAAAAAAAGAACTACAACTGTCATGTAGTAAGTGTCAAACTGTTTTGAGTGTATAAACTGTGAACACCCTTATAACCGAAAAAACATTAAGACCCGACACATTCATAAAGACACAAAAAGAACAAGTACTTAATTAATTTCACTTCCAAAGGTAGATCTCATTTTTAAAATAACTTCGCAAATTCTGCAGTGTTAAGAAGGATAATTAAGCAAAAAAAATTCTACATGTTCTTTTAAAGGCGATAAAAAAATGCAAAACAAATGAACAAGAAAAACAGCAGTGTTGTATTTAGCAAAGTGCTAAAGACATTTACACAATATTTGTTTTTGCTAGCAAGAAAAAATTTCTCAAACATGATAGAAACACTTAAGTTTTATTAGCAAAAACATGAAAATGTCAGAACAATTCGACCACACCATAAATCTAACAAAGTGAAGCGAAGTGAGTGAGTGAAGCTGCCAAGGGATTAGGCAGCGAAAAATAAACACAAACTGCACAACTCCTCGGAAAAACTTGACAGGTCTTAAAAGCGCAAAGGAAAAAATTGTAGTAGAACAAAATAAGAAACAAGGAAATGAAATTCCTTTAGAAATAAACACGCAAAACTTAACTCTACAAGATATTAACATAAACTTCTAACCAAACATTCATATTAAACCAACAACTACATAAAACCCTTACCTAAATGACAGGTAATCCAATCACAAAACTTACAACCTTAACTCTAGGCTTTGAATAAGTAGTTGTATTGGAAATATTCATAGTGGAATGTATGTGCTCATAGTGGTAAACTTTACCAGAATCTAGTCAATCACTTAAAGTAGCTGGTTTTGAAACTAATTGAAGGTGATATGAATCCCATAAAAAATGATTGTTGTGAAGACAAGACCGGAAGATGTAACTGTAAAGGAACCATTAACAACAAAACTTTATGGCCAAAAACTTTAAGAATATTTCTCTCCTGTCTCTACTCTGTATGTATGATGTTGGTTGTTAGTGATAAATGTATTGATGTCTCTTGGCGCGTAATGGAGTTGAAAAAAAAGAAACATTGATAGTGATGTGTTAAGTTTGGGGCAACAACGTTTTCGGCTTAGACCCCAAAAAAATGTCTGTAGGAAAACTGTTTTTCTCTAGGTATATTCGAATACTTGCTACTCAATATATATTAAACAACATTAAAATAAATTTTGTATAGAAAAAAGTTATATAAAAAACTTTAAGGTGCTTATTAATAATTCTATTTTTGTTATCCTTATATAATTTGTAAGAATTTTGTATTGTTTTTATACTTAAAATGTCATAAAAATCTGTCAAAATTATTTTATTGAAGATTGATGATTTAACACAATATTGCAGTAACAAAGAAGACTATAAAACACAGTAAAATATCAAAACTTATGGAAAAATAAAAATTAAATAATCATTTTTAATAACAATTTAATAAATGAAAGAGGGGGGGGGGGGTATATATTAAATTTCTTTTAAACATGTTGTAGTAATTTAAAATCAAACATAAAGCTTTTAATTTACAATTCAATAAAATTTATTGGCAACAAGTGTTTGGGTAAATTACCTATTGTATTACACAACAAAGTACTTTGAATATTTCTTTTATATAAAATTTCCATATCATATTCAATTTCAATAAAAATCATTAAACATGAAAAAACAAATTGTTAACAACATATTGTAAAAGTAAAACATAAATTCTAGAAAACCATAAAACAACCACAATGATTCCATTGATTGCCTAACAAGCACCACCACTATACCAGTTGCTACCACCACCTGTCCACCTGTGTATATTTCACCCACCTCCTAATTTAAAGGCTTCTTTATACGATTTAACTTCCTCATTTTCTCATAAAAATTTTAAAATATGCGCATCTATTTTTCAATTACAACCACATTTCACAAAGCCTTATGTATCGTCGTATTATTTTTTTCTTTTTTTTATATTGATCGCTTCTAGACAAGTTTTTATTTTCTTTTTTTCCAAACTTTTTTTTTGCTCAAACGTCTGTCCGTAGTGTAATATTAGCCTTTGCCGTTTTGTTATTCAATTAATCACTTAATTGGCCATTAAGGTGTAGCACCTGTGTTTCAGTTATATCATATTCAATCGTTTAATTTGTATATACAAATACTTAATTGGCTTTTTTCAATACTGCTAAGTTATAACCTCATTTATAAGTTTTTTGTTTTATAAGCAAATGAAGACTGAAACAGGATGTTAAAATTAATAGCATTTATAGCAATTAAAAAATATCTAATTGTAGAATAATTTACAATTAAACTACATCATTATTCTTATTACCTATTTTTGGAATTCATTATTACGATATAAAGAAAGTTATAACCCAAAAAAAGTGGCGATTTTTTTATCTAATTATAATTAAAAAAATTTTTTGAAAACCAATATGTTGGGCGGGCGAACTATTTCAAGGCGGCCTTTCACGAAAGTTTTTTTTTAACTATCTCACGAACACTCCGGTAAACGACCCCCTAGCCACATGAAGTAGTTCGCCCGACCGAACAATCCGCCGAATGGTCAGTTTGTACTTCCTGGTTTACATTTTCCTTGTAAATATACCATGCCCCTTTTTAATAAAATTTTTAAGCAAATTTTTAATTACATAATTATAGTTTTAATTAATAATTTTTTTCGTTAATCTGATTAAAATTTTAATTGCCATTTACAATGTTTTTTCAACTAAAAATTTAATCAATATAATGATAATCAAGCATGACAAATAGTAATTCCAGGAAAAAATTTTACTCGCACTTTAAAGACCTTAAATCGCAATTTAAATTGTAAGAGTGGAACCTTTATTATTTTATAAGAACTACACAATCACAACAAATGCAAAAAATAATAGTCTATACAATTTTCACATGAAATTCATTATCGTGAAAAATATATTTTTTATACGGAATGTAACAGTGAACACCCGGAAAACAGATACAGTGCTAAAACCCCAATTTGTTGCGATATACTGTATGCCTTCCATAGAAATCGTTTAACAGGGGAATTGTTAGCAGCGATGCCAATTTAGCACTTTTTACACTAGATTTACCTCGCTTGCACTACCCACAACTCGCATTATTTTGTGTTAGCGCTTTCTATAAAAAAGGGGCTAGGATTAGGCTTTTCGGTTTAAATTTAAAATTTTTAATCTTCAAGATTATTGAGGCAATAAAACTGCACTCAAAAAAATAGTCAGTAAAGTCGGCAAAAAATTTTGCTATGTCAGCTAAATCATTAAACTTTTTGGTGAATATTAGTAGACTGAAAAAAACTCAAAAAATTTTTAAAGAAATTTTACTTTATTTAATTTATTTGCTGAAAATTTACATCTTGTCTATCTGGTTGTCGTCCACGATATAAATGCGGTTGTCAGCATTATTTTTGTAGCAAAATAAATTAGTAAACATTTGTTCGAAATTAGTTTAGTGGTAAAAAAATATAATTAAAATAATTGCTGAAAACGGAATTTCAGCAATTATTTTAATTATATTTTTTTACCACTAAACTAATTTCGAACAAAAAAAATTGCTGAAAACTAATACACTTGATATACAAGACGTTTTACTCTACTAACTTATTTTTTTTGAGTGTATATATGAAATCAAAATCTTAGAGTAATAAGACTCCTCATTTGGCTTCAAAAAAGTTGGCATCACTGCTTGTTAGTGTTCCTCTCGGTGTGTTGGAGTTAGTCAATCCACCTTTGTGGTGAGAACTAAGTAGTTGTTCGCACATCGGCTGGAAAGACCGTAGGATGACACATAGGTGGCGCCACTAATGAAAAATCCATATGATTTTTTGGAACTACCAACCTTTACATGATATCTGTCAAAATTTAATGACAATTCGTTCATTGGTGAACTAGTTACAGCTGGTTTAGTGACGTTACTTTTGCGATTTTGAAAACAGTGGATTCAAAGCAATTTCGTGTGTTGATTTATCATTGCTTTTTATTGGGAAAAACAACGTTCATGCCAAAGCTTGGCTTGATAAGTGTTATTCGGTCTCTGATCCAACGAGAAAAATGGTATAAAAGTGGTTTGCTGACTTTAAACGTGGTCGTTCAAACACCGATGACGCCGAAAAGAGGTGGTGATACCGGAAAACATCAAAAAAGTTCACAAAATCATTTAGCTAATACCTTAAAGATATCGAAGGAAAGTGTCGGCTTTATTTTTCATGAACATTTGTCCATGAGAAATCTGTTTTCGAAATGGGTGCCGCGTTTGCTCACCGTGAACCAAAAACAACAAACTGTCAATGATTCTAAGAGCTGCTTGGAACTGTTTCGGCGAGACAAAAAGGAATTTTTGCGTCGGTATGTAACAATGGACGAAACTTGGATCTGCCACCCAACTGGTGCGATTTAAGCATAAAATCGCATAAAAACGGCCCCATATGAAGAAGAAAAAAGTGCTCTTTCACCAAGACAATGCGCTGTGTCACAAATAGTTGGCTAACATGGCCAAATTGAACGAATTGCTTCCGCATCCAGGTTTGGCTCCCAGCGATTTTTACTTGTTTCAGACTTCAAAAAAATGCTTGCTGAAAAGGGATTTGGAGCCAATGAAGAGGTGATTGCCGAAACAGAGGACTATTTTGAGGCCAAAAATAAAAAAGGTATCGAAATGTTAGAAAGGCGTTGGAGTGATTGTATCGCTCTTAAAGAAGACTATTAGCGCATTTTTTAATCACCTGGATTTAGCATTTTTCAAACAAGAAGTGGATTTATTAAATCAAAAAAAAAAGTTGGATTTATTTTTCCGGGTTTACACATAACAGTAAAACACACAAATATATGAAACATTAATGAAAGTTAAAAGAGAAACAAAAAAATTCTAAAACTAGAAAACAAAAGCATTTTCTTTAAGTTTTTTTTAATATGTTTAGAAAATAAACTACACTTCTCTAGATACTTATTTTCCATCTTGGACATGGCGAAATAGCTGAAATCGAAATGGCAATTTTTCACGCTACTGTAGGTAATTTAATTAAATCCAATTGGTGATTATTAAACATTAGGCCTTTTTTTTAATCGTTGGATTTATTTTTGGATTTATTTTATTTTGATAAAAAATTCACATTTGGTTTTTAATTTTCAAAGTTTTATATTTTTATCCATATCTTAGACTTATTCGTTAGTATAATGTGAAAGAAAAAATTTTAATTTTGCGAAAATATAATTTCTGGAATTAAATTTAGCTAAATCCAAAACGGATTTATTTATATTATAAATCCATTTTGGATTTAGCTAAATTGAATTCCTGTGTTCACATTTTTACAAAATTTAATGATTTTCTTTCACATTACATTAGCAAATAAGTATTAGATTTTTATAAAAATAATAAATTTTGAAAATCAAAAACCAAAATGTGGATTTTTTAACAAAATAAATCCAAAAATAAATCCAGTGATTAAAAAAAAGGCCAATTGTATAGGAATATTTTAATTGTGTAGAAATATAAATTAAAGTGATTAAAAATTAGGGTGAAAGAAGGTCGGATAGAAAAATTCTGTTAAAATAGGTGAAAACTAACTCCATCTATTGAGCACTTTGAGAACTGATTTTTGGATTTAATAAATCCAAGTGATTAGAAAAAGCGGCTTATGTTAATAAAGAAAACCGAATTTTGCAAAAAAAAAAAAATTATTTTATTTGTTATCTTACGGACTTTTCAGCCGATGTGTTACTTTCTAGTAATTAATTAATTAAATAAGTACCAAATTATATTTTAATCTTATATTTGTTAATTTGATTTAAAATTTCTACAAGAAAATTTTCCGAGATAAAAAGTTATTTTGCAAAAATCTAAAAATTTTAAGGGGTTCCTAAAAAACGCTAAATATTTTTATAGATTTACTTTTTGAAATATTTTTTATTTCCATCAAGCTTTAGTAACACTGAAAATTATTTAATTTTTACATATGTACCCATTATTTTACAACGTAATAGTAACCACTTTTTTAATATTTTTTTTTTAAGTTTGTAAAAAATAGTTACCACATTTTAACAAAATATTTTGCAACATTAAAGACACAAACCTGATATTTGGTTTTTCTCTTCTTTGCTAATTTTGTCATATTGACAAAATCGGTCCAAGGATTATATGTTAAGTTAATTATATACAAATCTTTTTAATTATTTAAATTTAAAAACTGGCAATACTGACGTTATTTGATCTAATAAGCGCCATCTTTGGCGAAACAATAATAAATATCTAAAAAGCTTTAATAAAAGCTTATTTATAACATAAGTAGAAATATTTATATAACAACAATCACACATATTTATGCACACAAGCTAACAGAGTCATACAATCAACCCTCACTGATTCATAATATGAATTTCATACATATTGATGGTCATAAGTTGCTAACCATTACCTATCATTTGTTGACAATATGAGATAAAGAAGTTAAATGAATATTTCATAATACAGAACTCATTTGTCATCCTTATAAAAAATAATTTAAAAATTGTCAAAAAGAGACATCAACTTATGACCTTTTCTATATATAAAACACAATGCAAAAAAAAAAAAAAAAACATAAAACACTTAAAAGATATAACTGTTATTATTCAGTTTTTTTTTTAATTTTTTGCTTTCTTTCCTTTTTAAGCTTTACAAGTATTTCCGTTTTCAAATGAAGAAAAACACCTCAAGCCATAAATAAAACTATATTTTCCCCTTTATTACTTCAATACATAACTAATTCTATTGTTGTGGTATTTGAGTAAAAGGATAAGAGGATGAGAGAGAGAGAGTGAAGAAGAAAATTGGCACAATAAGTAAATGTGATTTAATAAGCAGTCATCATTATCATAAAGACATTCTTCATTCCTGCAATCCGTCCGTCCGTCATTCATTCACTTTGTCTTTAACAAATTCATTTCACTTACCTGTTTTTGTAATGTATCCGCCAATTCTTCCAGATATTCTTTACGTTCGAAACGTTCAAATTTGAAACTGTTTGAACGATAAAGCTCATTGTCATCGCGACGACGATTCCGACATAGACGTCTAGTGATAATATTACCACCACTGCCACTTCTTTTGATTACGAATCGTTTCAGTTTTAATGGTTTGTTGTTGTTGTTGTTGTACAAAAAAGTTTTATGAATGGAGGATATGATGGTTAAATAAACATGAAATGAAAAGGAAAAAGTATAAATTGTATGAAAAAAAAGACATGCTGCTGTTGTTGCTGCACACAAAGGTAATAAAATTTGTAAAAAGGATTAAATAGATCATCTGTACTCAAGTCGATTTATAACATTTTCAATATAAAATCAAGGGTATAGCTTGTGTATGTATGTGTATGCGTGTTGATGAATTCATGTGATTTTTGTTTGATATTAATTTTGTACTTTCTGTCGTGGCTTTTTCTGGCCATTGTATTTGTTTTTGGTTATTAGTTGAAAAGAGTGTATTCAACAGCTTTAATTAATTTTATGTAGTTTTTTTTTATTATTTATTTTATATAATCAAATGTTCTTTAATTAAAAATTTGTTAGAAAAACCCCATCACTTGTTGGTAAAATATATTCTATGTATGTGTTACTTCCGGTGTTAGAACTAACACCTACATATATATAATCATCATGATTATTATATACACACATACATTTACAGATGTTTTGTTTTTTATATATTGCTCTATTTAAAAAAAAAATTGTTGCTTGCTTTAACTCTTTTTTATGTTTTTGTACCAAAAACACACAAAAAAGCTTCATTAATGCAGATTTTTTCCACCTACAAACCTTGTTTTTAACTCCTTAATTTCTTTTCAACATACTTACACACATCCAAACGTTTGTTAATATGTGTGTTTATAAAAGTATACCAGCAAACATGGCAGTAAGAGAAAGATTTCAACATCATATTGTCTGGAAGAAAATATTTTTTTAGCGGCAATAATAATTTTGCTATTGAGAAAGTTTCTTCCGTCGGGAGGAATTGTTATCTGAAAGCAATACGAAAACAATAAGGTTGTTCACAAGGGGTGTGCTATTTGTTGTATCATTGTAACGTCCTAATAAAAAACAGAGTTGTTAAAAATTTAATTTAGAAAATACAACATTTGAAAATAGCACGATACAACATTGTTACGTATGTTTAGTGTCCTATATTTGAGTGTGCTAACAGATAGAAAACCCAATAGAAAATCGTTGTGAAACTCAAATAAAAACTTTAACAACTCTGTTTGTGGTTAGGACGATACAACAGATAGCACACCCCTTGGGAACTACCTAAATACTTCTGGAATATAAATCCTCAACAATATATTTAGACACTTATTATCGCTAAATTGTCGTCTGCTAGATAAATCCGCAACATATTCAAAATACGACTTTGATATTTTATAACGATTAAATTAAGATATTGCCGCGATATCTTATTTCTGGCATAACTCCGAAATGTTTGCAGGGATGGGTTCTTATGTATGTGCTGCCTGTATGTGAGTGTATTATTTGTAAAGCTCTATACAAAACAAAAACTTCTTCCTATACAATTATATTCATAACACAGTAGAGTTTCGCTATATCTTCTACAAATGAATAATGCTGGAAAATGGCAAATATTTTTCCCTTTTGTATCCCGTTTTCATAAAGTTCCTATTGGACGAAACACAATCCCACAAAGTTTTAATTTTTTGGCAAGTTGTACAACGTACATAACATCCGATTCCGATGCCATCTTTACTGAAAATGAATTGTTTACAAAATAAAGTTGTAAAGAGTGTTTTTTGAAGCCCGATAGAACTTTAAATTGTAAAAAATAACACAAAAAATTCAATTTTAATCCAGAAAATTTTTTTATTCCAAAGATAAAAACATGGCATTAACATATAAAATGATTTCGTGCATATGGCAACCGAAGCGCATTCTGGACGTCCAACTATGGGCCACTTTTTCCACTATTGCTGGCCGTATGTCACGAATAAGAGATTAATCACAACTGGGTCGATTGTCGACCGACGACAGCACAAGTCGTCGCAATTAATTTAAATTCAGCGACAATCGACCGTCGACAATTTTTGACGTTTAGAAAAAAAGGAAAGCAAAACAAGAATATGGTTGTGTTTGGTTCGCCACAATCAATTCAATTGGTTTTGCATTAATTTTCGTTGTTTTACATTTTATTGTATTTAATTTTGCTTTTTTGCGCTAAATTATGTATTTTTATTTTCAATTATATTTCTGCTGTCAAAAAATAAATTTTTTGTAAACAAAATACGAATTTTTCCAATTCAAATACGAATTTATACAACTCTGGTCCAATGGCAGCCATTAATAAGTTAAAAATATGGCAACAATTTGACAAATATTTTGAATGTGGGTTAGTGTGTCGTCATGAATTTGGCGATATTTTGCTTCCCATACAAAATATATATGAAAAAGCAATTCTCGTTGTCGTTGTCGACCCAGTTCTGATTAATCTCTAACACGAACAAGGCGTTGATTGTTACTGGTTTATCAGCGTAAATTAGTGACTTCACGTGGCCCCGTATAAAATAATAGAGAGGTGTCAAATCACACGACCCTGGACCCATTTCCACGACCACATTTCTCGAAATCAACTTATCGCCAAATTTTGATTTCAATAAGTCAATGTTTGCGGTCGCCGTATGACATATAGCTCTATCCTGTTGAAACTACATCACACCAGGATCAATGTCATCCATATTTTCAAACAAAAAATCATTTATCATGGTGTGGTAACTATCTCCATTGACCGTAACGCAAGCTCAGGCTTCAAGGAATAAGGTCCAATGATGCCACCAGCGTGTAACCCGCACCAAACGGTGCATTTTTCTGGATGTAATGGAGTCTGTAGGGTGTGTTGTGGATTGGTTTCACTCCACGTGCAGCAATTTTGTGCTAAGAATCCGCCTTGAGCCAAAAAATTCTTATGGCCATCAAATTTTTAATGCAGCCAACTTGACAAAACGAATGATGCAGAAGTTCTTATTTTTGGGGCTACTTTCACGTGCAATTTTTAGAATTGAGTCCCACATCAATGAGCTGAAAGATGTTGTACTGTGTAAGTTGCGCGAATTGATGCCTGATTTTCACAGTAAATCTGGATAATTTAGTAGTGTTGTTTAAGCGTCAATCTATTCATGATGATTTGCCAGAGTATACTAATCATAAATGTCAAAAAGTGAACGGAGTATGACAGTTCGTTTGACAGTTAACCCTTTCGTAAGTTCTATCGGGCTTAACAAAAACACCTTTTACAATGAGATTGTTCATAAACTTGTATTGTGAATGGGCAAAACGCGCAACATGATAACCAACCTAATTGTACCTAATTGTAAGGTGTGTGGGTAGCATAAGAGAAATGAACATAAAGTTGGATGATCCACAAATGCGGACAAATTTTGTTTTTGTAAAAAGCAACAAAATACACATTCAAGATGAAATTTGTCTTTACACCTTGTTTGTGAATCCTCCCTTAGAATATTGAATTTTATAAACCCTAATTCATTTTAACTAGTTCTTTCTGTAAATATACAAATAAATATTTTTTTTTTATTTTTTAGGGAGTGTAAGTTGCTTTTGCAACAGCTATATTTTCCACTAGTTTTATTTTATTTTTTCATAATTTCTTATGCGATAAAGGGAGGATATGAATATAATCATATGTATCTAAGAGTATGTGTAACTGCGTTTGTTAATGTATATTTATGTTGTTTGTTAATATTTATATTTATTTAGAAGTGAGAAAAAGCAACAAAACTAGGACAAATACATGTGTTCGTATACTAAGCCAGTCCTCAAGTATCAGACAGACACACATACACATATAGATAAACATATATTTAGTCGCATTCTCATTTTTCTTTCTTTAACAAAAATTATAAAGAATACATGTAAAATGTGATATGAATATTCCTTGTTCATACATATATGCGACGCTTACGACAAAAATTTTGCACATAAACAAAACACACAACAACCAGACAACATAAAAACACCGTACGAAAGATAGTAGACCATAATAAATGAAACTAAAATAGTGTTACCACACTACTGCAAACAGATGAGTTTACAAAAAAAATAAAAAGATATAAGTTTCATGATATGATAAATGTAACTGGGTGAATTGATAATTAACTAAAGATAATTTAAGCTGGTCTATGCTTCATGGAATAATGAGCCTGCGTAGCACACTGAAATGATCAGGAAGTAGTAATCGTCATTCCGCGGAAGTATAATTCACCTGGAGTGCGGTATCCACGATCCCTCCTGTTATATTAGGAGGGATCCAACCGTTGCGACAACGCTGTTATAATAACACTATGCAACAAACTAAAGGTCATGGTGTAGGGCGTGGATAATTTCTATGCTGGATAAATGTATTATATTAGTATATTAAAACAGTCATGTAGTAACTGTTAAACTTTTTTGAGGTTTTGCATAGAATCCTCATGGATTCTATTGCTTGGCTTTAAATACGAATCTAATGTCAAAAGAAGTCTTTCAAACAATTTTTTTCAAATATTCTCGAATCTACTAAATGGATTTGCAAGTTTTTTGAATATTTTTATAAAGACAATACCAAAATACCTAAATCCTAACGGGGTCCTTATAACACTCTTGAATGTTTCCATTAATAATTAAGCTCATATGAATGATGTTTTTATGTAGGATTCAATTCCATAAAAAATATAACATTTTGAAATACTTCTTATTGTTATTGAGCTGTAAAGTATATCCCCTTGGTTAGGGGTTACAAAAGGAAAAACCCCACAACTTGTAAACGCGATTGGGTGGAACTTCTTTGACTTCAGCTAAGGGTTTAGGAGACTAAAATAAAAAAAAAAGTTAGCAGCAGTTTGTTCGAAATCCTTCATCTACTTTGCAAATGTAGAGGGCTGTAGTTGCGATTATTCAGAAATCGGATGAAAAGATCTTTGAAGAGAGAGACATATCTCGACCCGGTCTCTCAGATTTTTTAAGAAAAATTTTGATAGTTTTTATGTAGTTGGGCGAGTAAATCTAACGAGAATTTGAATAGTCTACATTGCTTCCAAGTGTAGTCGCCTTCCGACAGACTTCCTTGCAATCTAACTCAATTCACGGCGTACTTGAGTCCAAGTTAAATGCAAGATCAATGCATATGGAGTTTTTCGTCAGAAAATTTTAGTTTAATCTTACACAAAAAATGCAATTTGAGTGTTTTCTAACAAAAAATGCGGTTTCTCTCCAAAATATTTTAGTTTAATCTTATACAACAAATACGATTCGAATATTTTCTAATTTAAATAAATCAAAATATTTTAAATTCATTTCAATCCCGTGGTCATCTATATAAAAATGTTACCTTAAATTTTTGTTAATATCCGAAATCTTTCGTATTCATCTAGATATTTAGGTAAATTTCTTTTTAAGATTATAATTAAAATTAAATTATAATTTTAGTTCATTATCAATTAACCCACGTATTATTGTTCATCGTCTTCACATAGAGAGAGAGATATAGTAACAAACAGTAAGTTGTTACTATGGTTGCGTTAAAAAGAATTAAACAAAAACCAAAAACTTTGTTTAGAATTGCAACACTTAACTTATGAATGAACAGCTTGTGGTCATTTTGTTTTTGTATAAGAATTTTTTGGTTTAGATTTTCAAATGAATAGTTAACAAAAATTGTAGAATTCTTAAAGTAATAAAGTGCATGTATGTGAATGTACCGTGTATGTGTGTGTTAACAACACTTAAGTTTAAAAATATTTAGGCCACAAAGTACTAGAACAATGAAACGAGTACGGTAGTCTCTATTTGAAAGGGTACCTTACTAAGATAGTGCAAGGGAAAAATGAGAACTCTTCAAAAAGAATGCACCTTTTGTTCAAAAACACAAACAAAAAAAAAAACAAAATTCACACAATACCCCATTAACCCGACCGACATGACTACCTCAGAATAGATAGATGGATGGCTAGATGGTATATCATGAGCAAAGAAAGAAACCTTTGACACTTGTAAAAAAAAAAATAATAATAATAATAAACACTTGAATTTGCAACAAAAAAAAAAAGTACAAGAAAAATAGAGGAAGGACAAACAATAAAATATACAGCTAGCTAGCTTACATAGTTACACCAACAACAACACAAACATACACAGTCGATTTATGAAGAACATGGAACGGAAGCTTTCTGTTCAACATACAAAGGATATGAATAAACCGTTCATTCTTCATCCTTTTGTTTACTTTTCTATATGAATATAAAAGCAAATAAAAAGCAAAAAAAAAAAAAAACTTTGAAAGTAAAAGTCAAAATCTCTCTATGATGGTGGTCTTTACTATTAACATTATGTAGGGATTTTCCTTTTTATTTATTCCTCTATCATCTTCTTTTTGTCTCTACTTACCCACATGGTTTACAATGAGTCATCTGTAGATCCCAATTTAAATGAAAGTTAAACATACGCAATTTGGCAACAGCACGTTGTCGCAAAGAAATATCCGGTGCTGCCGCCACCGCTACAGACGTCGTTGTTTGTGTAGCTAAATTGGCAGTAGCTGACGTTGCTGACGACATAACCATAGTGTTGGTAATTTTTCGTCCTGTACTGGGATTAGGATACATAAGGACAGTACCACTGGGAGCCGAACTGGCCATCATACGTGTAGAACGATGATAACGATAATTGGATGCATTGGACTCTTTAATCGTATAAAATCCACCGGAAGACCTTTAAAATAAAAACGAAAAGGTAAAACAAAATAGAAAATTTAATTTTAGTTGAAGTGTTAACGTAGAGGAAAAAGTACACTAAACTAATGAAGAGTTTAACAGCTTCTTTTTTCATCTGTTATTTTTGAAGAACATTCACATTTTAAATTATGCTTCACTGCTCTCTTATCACCTATTCGTTTATGCAAATTATCAATGTTCTATTACGAACAACTATAAACATAAGGACTTTATCAACACTAAAACATAAAATGTTTTATACACAGTGAAGTTTAATTTAAGGTACTTGAACTATTGTAATCCCAACTTAAATTTGTAATTCTATAATAAGTAACAATGGCGAAAAACAAATCAAGATGCAAAATTACATTAGGCTTTGAAACATAATCTTTCTTGTAGCCTGATGATAGTTTTTAATCACAATAATTCAGCTCTTGTGGAAGGCAACAAAATTAGTATTTGAATGCTTCACTTGCCAAATCGATTAACTCCACTTTAAAAATTTTTTAAAACTTTAATTTCAAAACACTTTATTGACTCCTAACTGTAAATTATTCAAAACAAATTTCTGTGATAATAAATATTAACACTACTAAATAACAAAATTTACAATTCAACAAGAATTAAAAAAAAAAATATTTACTATTTTTCTCATTCAGACTCATTCATTTTTCTTTACGGAGTTGAGTTAATCGATTTGGAAACTGAAGCATTCATTTAAGGAGTTTCTTTTGTTTCGTCATGAATATAGTTAATTTCATTTCGTAATCTCTAGAGAAAGACGTTTTATATGTTTTTCGCCTTAACCGTATCCGTTAACTTCTAAAAACAGCTCAAAATATACAAAAATGTATTTTAGGTGAAAACTTACATATTATTTTTAGTATGCAAGTTACCTTTCAATGTTAACTTTAACATCGCAGTTGGAAATTTCGTAAAGATGTCTTCAAGACAGCTCAGTGACATGTCGCTGTCACTGCTGACTTGCTGGTCCGCTCCCATAAAGAAAATACATATGCTTTCATTTCGCGTTGGAAATATTGGGTTTAAAATTATTGTTGCGCTGTGAAATTAGTCTAAGATAATATTGGAATAGCGCAATCAATGGGAAATCAAAATAATAATGATGTAATTTAGTTTTAATATTTAATACTTCCGATAATCTATAAAATTGTAATAACGAACAAGGAAACCGGACAAATAAACTAAAAATTTGTACAAAAAAGTGTTTAAATGTAGTTTCACTGTTAAAATCATGTAACAAAACGTTGTGGCACAGTACGAGGGGTACTATTTATATTTCGGGAACTGGCAACACTAATGTCAATAGCTAAAATTTGGCAACACCATTTTAAAATTTGACAGTTTTTTGCTTAAACCAACGAGCATAGAATCTCAAGACGATGCATATGTCTCCTTCTATGTTAACTGGCTCTGGCCGACATTTGAAGAAATTTTATTAGAAGGTGATAGGTTAAGTTTTATTGTCAAATTTTAATAAATATTAAAAATTGTTTCAATAAATATGCATAATATGAAAAAATGTAATAAAAAAACTAAACACGTTAGCTGCAATTTAACTTCTTGAAATCTCAGCCAGAGCCAGTGAGAGAGCGGTTAACAGTACGTGAGCATCTTGCATAGAGCCTGCTTAAACGTACTCACAAGGTTTCGAGTACAAGTGCTCTATGTTTTGTTTACAGTGAGTTAAGAAAATCAATTTGGCCAAAAAATGGAAATTTCAAGAGAAGTTTTTCGTTGGATTATTTTTCACAACTTTCGACGTGGATTATCTCAACAAGAATGTGTCGATGCACTCAGTTCTTTGTATGGCGATAAATCGCCATCAAAAGCAATAGTATATCGCTGGTGTAGTGAATTTAATCGTGGTCGTAGTTCGGTCGCCGACTAATTCCGTGAAGGTCGTCCAAAATCGGTTGTTGTGCCACAAAATATCGATGCAGTGCGTAAACTGATGCATGTGACATATCGTGATATACAGGCACCCTTGCACATTAGTTCCACTTCAATATATTCGATTTTGCATGAACTTTTAGTTGTAAAAAAATTTGCTCTCGTTAGATACCCCATAATTTATCAATCGCTCAAAAAAAGGCTCGCGTCGATTGGTGTAAGGCAAGAATGAAAGTTCGACCGTGGTGCTTCAAAAGACGTGTATAAAATTGTGACAGGTGGCGAATCATGGATATATGTATGCGTACGACCCGGAAACAAACAGCAATCGACCGTGTGTGTATTCCAAGACGTGCGAAATCCAACAAAAGTTGTTCGTGGAAGAAGCGCAGCGAAGCAAATGGTCGGCTGTTTCTTCGGCCGAATGGGTCATATGGCCACTGTTCCGCTTGAGCAACGTATGACCGTCAATTCTGAGTAGTACACGACCATTTGTTTGCCGGAAGTCTTCGGAGAAATTCGTAAAACCAACCGCCAAAGACGAATCATTCTCCATCATGAAATTGCGAGCTCTCACACATCTCGTCAAACAGGTGAATTTTTGAATTGATGACTCATCCTCCGTACAGTCCTGATTTGGTACCCAATGACTTCTTCCTGTTCTTGAATATCAAAGATAAACTGTGTGGTCACCGATTTACGAGCACTGAGATCATCAAGGGGAATATTTTGAAAAACAATAAAGCCATTTTTATTTGAAAATGTTTGTTATTATTTGCTATTCCCGAAATATAAATAGTTCCCCTCGTATTACTTAATATAAATTTGTTAATTTTTTTCTACCCCCTTCAGTTTTCTTAATTATCCCATATTTTATTTACTATCCATTAAAGAGTTTTACATTACACATTACATATTTCTGCTTAAATTTAAAATTTTCCGCTAAATTTATTTTAAAGTCCCTCAAAATACAACTTTGTGTACTAAAATTCTTCTACTACTAAATTATGATTTTTTAGTTTAGTTGCAATGTCCGGTGAATTGTAGATCGTTTTGTGTATCGTCGTTTAATTTTACAAATAAAGATAAAAATATTGAACAAATTTAATATAAAACAGTAGTAAAGTGTTAAGTGCTAATAATTTCATTAAATTTTATTGCTAATTAAATATAATCTTACATATAAAAGTGTTAAAAAAGAATATAAAGTTTGCAAAATTAGTGGAGGCTCAGTTTAAGTTAATTGTGGCTATTTTTTCTTGTTTTTTTTTACTTTTGCCGGGTATGACGTCATTGTCTTTAGAGTTTTTGCAGTATTGTTGTTAGTAGAGTAGAAGTGTGGTGAAATTTTTAAATGCATATACATACATACCATACATGTATGTAGATTTGTATTAAATTAAAAATAAAGAGCTAAAATGTTTTCATTTATTTTATAAAATATAAAAAATAAATAAAATAAGAAAAAAATATACAAAAAGAAAAAGAAAAACCGTAGAAGTAAATATTTATAAAAATAAAAAGTAGTCAAGTAAAATCATGGGCCTCTTCTTCAATATAAAAAAAGTGTGGTAATTATAGTGAAGTGCGGCATTGTTTAAAAAGTTATTTAGCTGACGAGGTTTGCTGTAGGGGGATGTCTGTACATATGTTCAATGTGAGACATTTTTCATTTATTTATTTATTAAAATTTCTGTACTTTTACGGTGGGTCTTACACTGTATGTTTAACTTTAACTTAACTATTAACAAAAGAAAAATGTCAAAAATTGTATAAAAAACAACAAATTTTTGGGTTAACTATTAGTTTACGCTTAAATTTGTAGTATGAGACCCACCATTAATAACCTTTACTACGTGCAGAGCTTAAAAGAGAATATTCTTTTTTTAATTAGTCTGCTAAAAAAATATTCTTATTATAGCTGTGTCCCGCCGGATCCCAATTTTACCAAAAAACGTTATTGTGCTCGAAAAAGAGGTAAATAAGGGGATCATGAGAGAGTAATATTCTTATTCTTCTTGCACGAGCAAGCCCTGGCTTTTTTTTTCTTGTTGGGTAAATTATTTTTATCAGCTGTTATATCATCAGCGGTGTCCAACTAGTTCAATTCAACTATTCACTTAATTTTACGAAAGACCTAGTTCACTACTGAAATCTCTTTTAGTGCAACCGTTCATTTCATTCACTCAGAAATATATTTGTATCGTTAACAAAAATTAGTGTAAAAGTTTCGATACTTTATTCCCTATTAAATTTCTTTGAACATATATTTCTTTCATATACATGGTTTCTCGGATTTAAACGAACTTTTACCAAACACCTTTTCTGCCACTTTGTTCATGTAAAAAACATGTAAAAACATGGGCAATATGCATATCTTTTAACGAGTATATTAATTTTATTACAAAAAAAAACTTTCTATCCCCGGTTTTACACACTAAATATCAACAATAGCACTAAAAAATATGAAGTCTAGATTGAGTTTGATTCTTTATTACATATCTAAAAAATCGGTTTTTAAGAGTTGGGGGGTATTCTCTTGTAAATGCTGACTCTGAGGCTTCTATTGAAAAAATTTTTATAACTCTGGAGAATTCAGAAAAGTTCCAAAATTTGAGTGAAAGTTCTAATGTACCATTCAATACTGGATTGTGCCAACAGTTTTACTTTTGTACCACATTTACTTGTAATGATGATTATCAGGGCAGGGACTTGCATACAATGCATGTTTGTAGTCATTAATCCAAAAATGATTTTGACCAAATACTTTTCCAAATCAAAGAATTTGCAAATTTGCAACAAAATGGCATCGATTTGTTGTTGCATATTTCTGCATATTTTATTATTAATGCATATTTTAGCATATTTTGCTTTTAAAGGCATATTTATTGCATCTTTTTTTAGTGCATATTTTTCATTAAATTGCATATTTTCTTAATATTTGTTTAAAATTTAAAAGTAAGATTTAATGCAAAATAAAGAAAAATAATTTTTTGCAAACCTTATCGATCAATTTAAAGTGCTTTTTTTGGTTTGAAGCATTTATTTTTGGATTACTAGTGCATATTTTTGGTTTTTATTGCATATTTCCATTTAAGTGCAGATTTTGAATTTTCTACTGCATATTTTAAGCGCATATTTTCGATTTTTAAGTGCATGAAAGTTGCTGCCCTGGTGATTATGATATTCTAACCTATTTACACTATTTTGTTCTGCGCTGTTTAATTTCGCCATTCTAAGAAATTAATCATAACTCGGTCGACTGTCGACTAACGACAACGAAAGTCCTCGCGATTAATTAAATTTAAGCGACAATCGACCGTCGACATTTTTTGACGTTTAAAGAAAGGCAAAACACGAATTTAGTTGTATTTCTTTTGTCATGTTTTTCAACAAATTCAATTAGTTTTGTATTAATTTTTGAAGTTTTTAATTAAACTATAATTAATTTTATTTTTGGCGGCAACTTTCTTATTTTTATTTTCATTTATTGTTCTTCTGCCCAAAAATATATGTATATTGTTTGTTAACAAAGTACGGATTTTTGTAACTCCGAGACAAATATTTGCAACTGTGCAATCCTAATTCAGGTAAAAATATGGCAACAATTTTATAAATATTTCGAGTGTGTGTAAGAATAGATTTTATGGCGTGGTGAAAATAGAATAGATTTTATTACGACAAAAAATTGCCGGACGACATATCGATATTTTGCTTCCCATATAAAATGTATGAAAGTAGATGTCGCTATGGTTGTCGACCCAGTTGTAATTAATCTCTAACCTTAGTATCTCTTCTTTCATTGCTAATATTTTATGTATTTATGTTCTGGAAAATTTTCTACGTACTCCTAAACTTGAAGGTAATTATTTATGCGTTGACGTTTTAAACGAACAAGTCTACTAAATCAAATTTCCTTCTTCTTTACACACCACCACAAGTACAAACACAATACCAAGAAAATTCTTCAAATTCACTCACAGTCTCTGAAGTGAAGTTTCATACATAGTATATAATCTTTGTTATACGCTTTACTAATGCTAATAAATCATATTAACTAAAAAATCAAACAAAACCTATAAACTTTTCTTAACAACGTTATTTTGAGAAACTTTTTTTTATATATTTATTTAACATAAAGGAAAAAATTACAATAGCAATATAAAAGTTAGAGATTATCTAGATTTAAGGAATTTGAGTTTTGAATATTTGTTAATATCTATTAAGAAAAATTTCCATATATAATCTTAAATGGTTGTTTAAGATTTCCCATTTTTTTTTTCCCAAAAATCGTTAAAAAATAAAAGTAAAAAATTTTATATACAATGGATACAAATATTGAAACATTATTAAGTTGCCTTGGTTTTAGCCATTTCCATATTGTATAATTATCAACAAATCATGTCCTAGAGTTATTGGCATACGTTTACTCACAGGAGCTTATAAATATTTGATTTACTCAAAACTGTATTCCCAATTTTCTAGCTTAATCGATTTTTATTTCCTGTATACATGTTTTTTTTGGAATAATAAATGAAACTGGCTTGTTGTTAAGTTTGCAAAAAAGAGATTACAATTTCTTAAATTAATTTATTATGCAAACTACAAATGTAGGCATTTGCTTAAAGTGAATTTTTGGGCGTAAATTAGAGTAAACTTCAACATTAGTTTTGTATTTAAAACTTAAGATTAGAACTTAAAAGAAATGATTCTCTTTAGTGTTATTAAAAATCCAGATATAGAAAATAAAATCGTGTTTGCGGATACATTTGATTAACTTCCTAGCAAAACCACACATTACCAAATAATGTGTAAAGTAATGTGTAGCCATAGGGGCCAATGCATTACTTTACACCTTAATTCACTGATGAATTTAACAGGCGATGATCCCCAAAGTAATGTATGGGGAGGAAGTGATAAAGTAATTGGTTACATATGTGGTTACAAGGATGGGAAATGTAATGGGTCTAAAAATAGATTTTCGTAAAAAAAAATTTATTAGAAATATTTTTTTATTAAATATATAAATGTAATGGGTCTAAAAATAGATTTTCGTAAAAAAAAATTTTATTAAAAAAATTTATTAGAAATATTTTTTTATTAAATATATAAACGTGGTCACGCTGGAATTCGAACCTGGGATCCCTGCTTGTTAACCAAGAACTCTACCACCTGAGCTATCGACACATATAACATTTGATTGCTTAAAAAGTAAATGAAGTGTTGTGCTTCGTATATTCTTTCGTAATGGCGAAAAATATACACCTTACACCCACGCTTACAAAAAAACACAAAGTAATGTGTCTAAAAACAGATTTTCAAAAATATTTTAATCATTACTTTCCGTTTATAAATCATGCAATACGTAAACAGTAATTGGTAAGTCATTTCTTTTTGTTTTGAAATAATGCAGAAGGTAACGACCTATCATTACAAGGTAATGCGTGAGTATATCGCACCCATTACCAAGGTTTTGCTGGGTTACTATCTTTTGGTCCAATCTAACTATCTTTTGGTCCAATAAGATCAGAAAGCATCAGATTATTTAACAAACTATTTAGAAGATTAGGGATATTGAGATTATTAGGAATAGGAATATTGAGATTCTTTATATGATTTTTAGGAAATTTTTTATTAAAATTGAAATAAATTCAACATTTTCCGTACGATTTTCAATTCATTCTATTTGTATATGGGGAGACGCAGAACAAAACTTACTTTTTTGCATTTTTTGAGAAATCGGTTTTTTCTTATTTTTGTATAACAAAAAACCAATTTGTCAAAAAATGCAAAAAAGTACATTTTGTCCTGCTGCTCCTCATATTACTTTTAATTTTAAGGCATCGTTAGAAAGCTGTTGACTACTGGTAGAAATTTATATAATTAATTATGGAAATATTTTCCAGAAACAATTTTTTAAGGCGTTTTTTAAATCAGGTTTACGAAAATTATTAAAAATATTTTTAAAATCATCGAATATAGACTAAATTTAAAATCGAAATTTTCTATCATTGATTTTGCACAACTTTTTTAAATTAATTGTGCAGCGGCTAACGTAATCAAAGTAATTGATTCTTTTAAAGTTCTACTTTATATCATTTTCATTTCATTTTGAAAGTGAGTAGAACCTTCCCTATCATTGATTTTGCACAACTTTTTTAAATTAATTGTGCAGCGGCTAACGTAATCAAAGTAATTGATTCTTTTAAAGTTCTACTTTATATCATTTTCATTTCATTTTGAAAGTGAGTAGGTACTTCCCTCTCATTTATTACATCCATCTTTCAGTAATTATAATTACAAACATTTTAACAGCAAATGTTTTAGTTATTTAATGGTTAGACGAGTTAATTAATTCTTTATTTAGAGCAACCTAGTTTTAGATGAATTAAAATTTAACCCAGAAGTATGTTGGCATAGATTTTCATCTTTTTATTTAGGAATATACATAAAAATATCGAATAATCTTTACAAAAAGTAGTAAAAATGATAGAACAAGGATTGTAATAATCCACAATATTTTTACAACCAATACAATATTTTGTAACCGATTCTAAAAATTTTTACTGGGTATTGTATAGGGTATTCAATTAATAAACTTTTTATTTTAATTGTTCGGATTTTTTTGTTAACCGATTAGCGATTTTGTTAATCGATTAATCGAACAAAATTTTATATAAAATAATAAACAAATTTTGTTGCATTTTTATTAATTTTTTTTTAAGAAAAGGAATATAACTAATTTCAGTAACTCTTCTACAATTCATAAAAATAAAAAATATATTGAGATCATATTTTGTAAAAATTTGTATCTTTTCTGTCACCTTTATCACATATTAAAATTTTTAGATAAACGCAGTGTCGACAGCAGTGCGACGTTTTGTCGATAAAGCAGTTTTTTATCTTCTCTATTTGTCGCTACCGAGTAATTAGAAAAGTTTATAAACAAGAGCTGTTTTTAAACAAAACGCAATAAGAATATTTTTAAAAATATAAAATCGTTTTCGCGAATTTTAAAAACAAAGTTTGACAGCACTGCCACTGTCCTCTGGCACTTCCACTATGTGGTTTGGGCATGGTTTTGGGCTTTTGGATAAGGGGATAAGCATAAATAAAAAAAAATTTTATTGTCGTTACAGTGTTGCCACATATTGGTTTTGAAATCATAACGTCGGATTTTTTTTAAAGCTTAAAAAAATCACAAAACAAAAATTAAAAAAAAAAAAAGTTTTTAATAATTAAGTAGGGTAGAGGGGGGATCCTTCGCCACTTTTTTTTCAAAGCACTGTCATTTCTTAACCATAGTTCTTAACCCCTAATTATTTTTTAAAAATTACTTTCAAGTTGAAGATCTACATATCTTGGCTTTAATTTAAATGATTTTTATTCTAATTATTTGTATATTTTCTATTACTTTTTTAATGATCTACAAAGTAACCCAAATCGGCGTAACTGCCCCAAACCTGGGGGATATTCGCCAAAAGAGCTAGATACAATTTCAACAAAAACAATTGTTAATACGGCAAATTCAATCTTTTAATGACTGAAATAAATAATTTAGAATAAGTTCTCTAAGATATGTGATTCTTTTTAATCAATAAATCTCCACTACATTAAAAAAAAAAATCATTTAAAACTATAATATAATGATTTTTCAAAATTACAAAAAACTGAATAATTAATATAAATTTAAGAATGAACACGATTGTTCTAATTTACTATTAAACATATTTTAAACATATAGAAATGTCTTATAGAACATTTTGGGCAAGGATGCACCAACTCTTTGTAGCTTCAGGGGCCATCTGGTGATTGTGCCCCAGAGACACGCACTAACATAAAATTAATATTTTTTCACACCTTTTAAGCATTTATTAAAATCAAATTATTATTATTTGAAAGATTAGGTAAACGCTTGGCCGTAGTTATTTCCCAACGTTGGCGCAGGCTTGGGATTTTATTTTTTTAGTATTATCCCAGTACATTTAATAACACATTTAGTGGTTTGCTTGTACTTTACTGTCCTCTTAGTGTACCTCACAGATTTTTAATGTATTCTTTCGAAACTTCACAAGAAAAGAATTGCGATTTCTCTCTTACATAAATAATTGTGTAATATATGTAAAATAACGTAAAATTTATAAAATTGTTAATTTTAATAAATAAAAAAAGCTCGTTAACTTTTATAAAACTGTACTGGCAAGGCACGTTTTAATTAGTACCGGCAATTCGTAAAAAACAGTGCCCTACCAGTACAGTTTTTATTGTAACGTCGGCAATTTCTACCTGGGAAGTTAAAAATATAATTTTGAAAAAATCTGGATCCATTGAAGAATATCAGCAGGTCAGTGTTTGGACTTTGGTTGCAAATATCTCCACTAGAGGGAGTGTTCCAATAATAAAAAATTGCAAAAAATCTTATTGGGTTACAGGTCTTTGATCATAGCAATTTTCGTTAAAAAATTCGCACGATTCCTTAATTCATATATGTGACGCGCAAAATAGAAAGGGACCTAAGGGTAAAAACCGGTTTTGTTCAGGAGAGCATGGGATCGGTCTCATTCGATGCTCAGATGTTGTCCACAAAAAAAAAAAAAAATTGATTTTTTTACCCTTAGGTCCCTTTCTATATGCGCTGTCACATATAGAGAATATGTGTTAAAGATTTTACCTTTCTGATTATGAATGATTACAGAATGCAAATTAAATATGTGAGATTGTAATTTTTAATTATTACTTACGACATATTATCACCACCACCTCCGACACAGCTTACACCACTACGACGAGGTCGCGATTTTCTGCGCCTACGACGACGACGTTCCGAGGACGCCGTACGAGTACGCAAAACATGTTGACTTAAGGATTTACGAAACTGTCCCGAAGCATTTGTAGCTACTGCTGGTTCAGTTGCACCTTGAATGGTATTTGAAGTAGAAGAAATCGGTACTGCTGGAGGAGGCATTTGACCACTTGTTGCCAAACGACGACCGGTAGCCGAACTGCAACCAGCTACAGCCACCACTATCTGACCATCACCAAAACCTCCCGCCGAACTTGTGGTATCGGTAGCATTAGCATGAGGTTTTGTAGAACGGCTACCACCAAAACTATGATTAACTTTACGCCACATGCGTTCCATTTTCTTTTAAACCGATTGATGTAGATGAGAACTTGATTTCTTGATGTTTGAGGGGGGATATTTTCTATCTAATTGTTAGTTAACTTTTAATCATTGATACTTTGCGAATTCTTAGCATCAGGAACTATAAATTAATATTCATGGATTTTCGATTGAAACTGAATTCAATATTTCATTGCATTTTCAGAGAAGGAAGAAGAACATAAAGTTCAAAATACTCTGGGGTGTTTTTGTATTTTATACATAGTTATTTATTGCTGTTGTAGATGATGATGATGATGTTGTTGAAATTTTTAGGTTAAGTGCCGCTATATTGTTGATGTTCGAAAGATGATTTTGTTGCTTTGATCCTTTTTTATTTAAAAGATGAATTAGTACAAAAAATGTTGTTTGATTGCCAGGTGTTTGGTTGCCTTTAGTTGGGTTGGGGGAGCAGAGAGTCTTAAGACGCCTCAATAACACAGAGTTTCGTTGTTTTCTTATTAAGAGCATAAATTTGTTTAGAAAATTGTGATTGCTTTTGTGTAGTGCATACCAATTGTTGTTATTTATTTGATTTAAATACACAATACACTTTGTAAGGACATATTCATTTATACACTTACACATACATACATATGTATATTAGGCTGGGTCGATTTGTGGGGAGGCAAAAAAATCGCCCATGGCTCAGGGAAAATCGTATTCTAGGGATCAAAATAAGAAACTTTGCCGAAGGAACCATACCTCTAAAACGAATTCTACTACCCCTAACTGTTGACTTTTGTCCCGTAGGGTCAAGTTTTGAAAAATCCCACTTTGACCCATTTAGAGTGCCCCAATCGAGTCCAAATGTATGACCGACCCCCACTAACTTTGGAGGGCCGATCCACCCATGCCAGTGGTACACCCCCTGGAACTCCCCTGGGGGGTTCCCCATACAAACATTTTAAAAAATCACCATTTTTGGCACTTTATTTTATTATTTTTTATTTATTTTATTTATTTTTATTATTTTATTTATTTTTTCTCCTTAGAAATTTATTTAGTCAGAACATATGTAAATGAAAAAATTAATTTAACTTAGTAATAGAAAAGAAAAAATGCCCAGACTTGAAAGCAAAAAAGACTTCAAACAGTAATTTTTTTTATTTTCTTTTCTATTACTAAGTTAAATTAATTTTTTCATTTACATATGTTCTGACTAAATAAATTTCTAAAGAGAAAAAATAAATAAAATAATAAAAATAAATAAAATAAATAAAAAATAATAAAATAAAGTGCCAAAAATGGTGATTTTTTAAAATGTTTGTATGGGGAACCCCCCAGGGGAGTTCCAGGGGGTGTGCCACTGGCATGGGTGGATCGGCCCTCCAAAGTTAGTGGGGGTCGGTCATACATTTGGACTCGATTGGGGCACTCTAAATGGGTCAAAGTGGGATTTTTCAAAACTTGACCCTACGGGACAAAAGTCAACAGTTGGGGGTAGTAGAATTCGTTTTAGAGGTATGGTTCCTTCGGCAAAGTTTCTTATTTTGATCCCTAGAATACGATTTTCACTGAGCCATGGGCGATTATTAAATCGACCCGCCCTAATGTATATGCTTATGAATAGATATCCCTGTATGTATGCTAGAGTTTGTGTTTCTTTTTCAACTCGCATTTCAAACTTCCACTATATTATTATGCTTACTTTAGCATTGAAGTGATTCATAAAACGCGATAGAAAATAAAACTCAAAACTTAAGCAAGACTTTTGAATATTTGATGTTTTATCGACATACTGCACTTGCTTCAACAAACTAAGTTAAGTAGAAACTCTTACACTTATACACTCACACACACTTGCACCATATTAATTCATATATACAACATACTTTAACTCCTTGACTAACTGACTGACTCACTCGTTTTGGGTTTGGGTTTTTTTTTTATTCCTATTTTGCACTATGTGTGTGTCGATGTGTTTGTTACGATTCCGTTTCCGTTTGGCCCGTGGGAAAACTACCCTACCACACTTGAATTTATCTTTACAACGGAAGGTAAAAACATTTTTGCTTAAAGGAAGACAACTCACACAAACAAATACAAAAAAAATCACATGTATTAAGAAATTTTTCTTTCCGTAGGACTTTCTTCTTCTTGCAGCAAATTTTATATTTTGTAGTAGCTGAAAGGCAGTGTTCTGGCAGCAGTAGGGAGAGTGTTTGTGTGTGGTATACAACAAAAAAAAAAAAAAAGCAAAATCAGTCAGTCGCCTTTATGTTCGGTATTATGCTTTTTACTTTACTTATGTATACAACAATTGGTCCAAAGGATTTTTAACAGTATCAAATTTTAACATTGCCACCCGCACCACCCTCTACTAAAGTATACACAAACATTATAAATTTGAAAATTTTCAATTATTTTGTTAAATTTAAACACTTTTTGTTAACTTTTTATAAACATTTTATATAATTTAAACATTTTCTTTTGTTTATTTCTATAAATTTAATAATTTTAAGTAGTTTTTTCACGTTTTTCTTTTGCACAAAAGAAATTTTCTAAAATATTTGTCTACATCCAGCACGTTGCTCTGAGTCGGTGGAAAAACCTTCTAAGGCATAATAAAATGTTCATCATTTACTCCAATATTTTCGAACTTTGAAAAGAAAGTTTTATATCTCCACAGCACAAAAAGCTTTTTTTATGACAGTGCTACAGATTTTTTTTATATAATCTCTCTTTATAAGTCACTTGGAATCCAACACCACCTGTCAGATGACTAATATGTCAAATTTTGCCCAGAAAAACAAGGCGGCATTTATAAAATGTTGCTATATCCTGTGCATAACTTTTTATGCTAAATATTTGTATTCGTTTTTGAATACTCTTTTTTTAAATAACAGCGCATACTCTTTGTGTAGTATATCTGTTCTAGCGGTAAGTTTTTGCAGTTCGAATTATAAAGCTTATGCACAAAAAAAGCTCTTGTTAACAGTTTGAAAAGTACTGTTTAATAGAGTTGCCAAACGTAAGATATAGAAAAATATTTTAAAAGAAAATATCCCCATTGGGAATTCCCATTGTGCTGGTACTTGAATGAAAAAAAAAAACTGAAGTGGAAATTAAGTGTCACTTGCAAAAGTGCCCCACTACTCCTGAGACTAATTTAGAGCTTTTTCAACGTATTAATGAAATCTAAAATTTTTATAACGCTTTAAGTGTTATTCATAAAATTAGAATCAGTAACTACCCAGTGAGAAAGCGATGGATGGCAAAGCACTTTAACAGGCGGTACAAGTACTGGCAAAAAGTGCTTTCCCATTCCCAAAATGATAACATCATTAGACAAAAAGCGCCGGAAAAGGACTGGAGAAACAAAAATTTTGAACGTTGGCAAATCCTGGCAAAACCAATAAATAGGTGGTCTGGAAATATATTTTCCAAAATAAAATTTAAAAAAAAGGGTTAATATGTATTTTTTTTGGTCCTGCCGTGATTTGAACCGAGGCCGTCGGATTGGCAGACGATTGCTCTACCCACTGAGCTAACGAGACATATAATATTTGATGGCTAAACACATAAATGAGTGATAATAGCTCGACAACCGGATTTGAATTTAGAATCTCCCGACTACAAACCTTTTTTAACGAAGCGTCAGCATTTTTATAAAATCATTGCTCTAACAGTGAATTGGTTTTTGTACCACTGGTAGCATTGGCTAGGTAGCACTGGATAACCACTGGTTGCAAATCTTGGCATATCACTTTTAGACCATTCTTTGCCAGTGGTTTTTTTATAAACCGCCGAATTTTTTGTAAAACAATACTGGAAAAACGCTTTTGCAAAGCGACAGGTGACAGGAGCATGTAAATCCCTATCAGCAAAAATATAACAATTATGTATATACATAGTTCCTTAGAAAGAAAAAACAAACAATATAAAAAAAAACAGAAAAAAGGGAAATTTTGACCGCAAATAAAAGGTAGCTTAAAGATCTATCAGTAGTATATTAAAAACATTTAAAGGGGGTAAATTAAGTTGAATTACAATCATTTTTAGAAATTCCATGTTAATACTCCCAGTTTCATTCCATTTAGTCTAAAATGTACCAAAAAAGTTGAACGCGATTCGGCACAGGGTAATATTTTCTAAAAAAGAAACAGAGGGGTATCAGCATTGAAATTCGACAGTTGGTAACTCAAGGGACATCTTAATATACCCCTTTAAATATTTTTGGCATACCGTTGTATAGATCTTTAATCTAACTTTTATTTTCTACCCATTTTTTATAGTTTTTTACTAACTTGAAAACAAACAAACTTGAAAAAAAAACACAAAAAAAGGAAATTGGGGCGTCTTTTACCTCACGTTTTTAACCCTTAAAATTATAATTGGGCCCATAAACAATTGCGAATTGTTATTAGATTATTTCCCTCTATCGCATATCTAAATTTAATTAAAATCTGAAAGACCGCTTAAATGGAACTTTTCTGTAAGTTTCCTAGTAACTGTGTGGATGCAATTTTGCCTCAAGTCGAAACATTTACCTTAAAGGGTCAGATTACAATTGTTCTAAGAATCAACAAAACGTGCAATTACAGGGTTGCCATATTATGTTATTTCAAATGTGATAAAATAAGTGTTTTAACGATGTTTTTTCTCTGTGTACCTCAAAATTTGATGCTCTCTAACATATCCAAGTTTCATCCGAGTAAGCGCTTGGTGACTTCCCGTGTTATTTCCCAAAAAAATGTTTACTCTAAAACTACAAAAGAAATCTCAGGAGAAATAACAATAAAAACTCCTCCCCAGTCTCTAATAATGCAAATCCTATAAAGAATTTGAATCAGTGTTGCCAGACACTTTCGTTCCAAATATGCTAAATCACCGAAAAAAATATACTAAAGTCTGCCAAATCGTGAAAAAAGAAATATATGCTAAAAATATGCTAAAGAAGAAATTACAAAAATGTTGAAATATTCAAATCTGCTAAATTATCACATACAAAAATATGCTAAAAATCTGCTGCGTAAAATTTTTTTCCAATTTTACCTACTAGCCGCGTTTTTGTTAAGTTTCGCATAAGATAAATATTTTTGACAGTTTGTTTTAACGTATACGCGTTTAATCATTTAAAAAGTAGTGTAATCATGGTTGAAAAAAAATAATAAAAACTGAATCTTGTATGGACAAAAATATACTAAAAATCTGCTTTTGTAAAACGCAATATGCTAAAAAGCATTTAGCATATTTTTCTAAAAAAAAATGCAATTTAGGAACTCAATCTGCTAAATCTAGCAGAAAATATGCTAAAATGGCAACACTGATTTGAATTACTAGTTTAGAAGTATAAAAAATGTCTACTCAAGTTTAGTGAAAGTATTACAGAGATTTTCAAAACCATTAATTTAAGTCCAAAAAGTTCGTTTAAAGCTGATATTTATTTGTTTCTGGTTTTAAATGTCGTGTAATATTATAAGGGACAGTTTTTTAGTCAGAACTAAGAAAGAATTTTGTCCTGAATATTTCTTAGATTAGAAATTTTGTTTGACAATTTCTGAAGAAAAAATTTTCAAATCAATTTTTTTTGTTTTAACAATTTTTTTTTTATAATTTTATTCAATAAGTTTTGTATAAGCAGTGAAATTATTTACAATAGAACTAACCGTTTTTTTTTTTTTTGTTATTAATAGATTACGATTTCTTTTCGTTTGATTTATAAATTTTTTAAAATTAAAATACTCCTTCTTAATATAATGTTTTCTTTTTAAACTTGCTTAACAATTGTTTATAATTTTCGTTGATAAATACAATGGTACGTATTAATAATAATATTAAATAATAAAAAAAAGTTTTTATTTTAATTAAAAACTAAGGCGAGAACATAAATAATGTAAACTTTTTAACAAAAAAACTTTGTTTTGGAAACAAGAATAAAGAATAATGAAAAATACAGGAGAGAGGAAAAGAAATAAAAATAAACTAATTTATAAAATGCCTTCAAGTTGACTTCTGGAAAACTTGAATTATTATGACTAAAGGAGAAAATGTTGTCATTCTATCAGCTCTAGAAACAAAATACAATGATAAAGTAATTTTCCAACTTTAAGACCGATTACTATATGTTTCGTTTAAGTTTAATCTTTTCACTTAAAACTTAAGTTATTAGCAAACTGGTTGTTTAGTAATCGGTTTTTAGAAATAAATACTAAATTCTTTTTCCTTTTAACACAAAGATATCTACTCTTTTTTTGTTGTTGGGAGAAAAAGAGGTGTTTGTCTTTGCTAAATTTTTGTTATAAATTATTTTTTAAGCATTTTGTTGTATCAAATTTTCCCATTGAGCTATTAAACCACGTGATGAAGGTGCTTCTTCTGGATCTAAATCACATAATTGAGCCAAAGACACAGCTGGTTTCATGCCACCCAAACGAGCGTGTTGTCTGTCATAATCGGGAATGGGAGAAACACTGAAATATTTCATTTTTTATTAATAAGTATTCGGATTGATAAAAATTTAAACAAATTATTATTTACCTTCGCGAATTATTAGTTTGTGCATCACACATGTCGCCAATAGATTTAGCAGCTCTTAATTTTCCAGGACCATAACAATGTTCTACTTCCGAATCGTCTTCATCAGTTTCGACATTTCTAAATGATAAAAATAATTGTAAAGGTTAGAGGAGCTAATTGTATTCAGTTGTATTAAAAATATTCTTGTAAAATAAAAACCATTCGAATTAAATTAAAACTTTGTACTTAAAACTAACAAGGAGAGTCGCTTTGTGGACTCCCTCAGATTTCGATCAGATTTTCATTTCTAAACATATTGACATAAATTGATATTTAAGGGGTACAAATTAGTTTAAAAGTTGTTCAAAAAGTTTGGATGAGTCAAGATTTAAGAATGTTATTTATTTAATATCTTAATCTTCTTATAACAACAAACTATTGTTGGTTATACATAAATAGATGTCACTACACTGCTAGATCTGTCAAAAAAACAGAATAGTATTTTGGAAGATGACAAAGCAACTTGTGGCAAATTTTTGTTATTGTTTTTTCTTTGATATTTTAAATGTTTGTATTAACTTAAAAAATATTTCTATAAATTGTAAAAACGTCGCCCCCTCAAGATTTCCCTAAGCAAGAATGGAATCCGGATAGGGACAGGCCTCCAACAGATTATTTTCATAATTTGTTAAATAAGTTTTGGGATTTTAGCACATTTAATTGCTCTAATACAAACACATTTGTTGACACACCTACAAATATTTCTTGTATAGATATCGGCCGTATGTCCAACACATTCTCATGAGTTATGCCCACTGACCCTCAAATATTATAGAGCAAAAGAGATCGATGTAATCTATGGTGGCATCGCTAACTTTTACAAAAAACAAAAAGCTTTTTAAGGGTTTAATTTTTATACGGTACAGCGCCATGTGGTCAGGTTATAATGAGTTACTCCTGATGGTTGTAACAACAATAAAAATATTGGTGTAACGATCGAATCAGAATCCTTTCTCAGTCGATTTAGCTATGTCAGTCTGTCTAAATATCTGAGCATTTGACAATCCTGAGACCACAATATATCCAATAAGGATGCCAAATACAAATTAATGTAAATTTCGCAAATTCCACTGCCAGAACTAAGTGAAAATTTTTTTAAATTTTATTGAAAAAGTTTCCCAACTTTGGCCTGTTCGTGCAGCATATCGTTATATTAAACTGTGTGTTCTTTACATCTGAAGTTCAGCAATTTTGTAGAAAATATTAAAGCAAATATTTGTGTGGAACATATTAACCCTCTAACTCCCCCACATAATGGTAATTTTTTGGCTCTATTCTAAGAAATCGTAAAAAACACCTCTAAAAAGGGGGAGGACGGGGATGAAATGTTCGACAAAAATGTTGGGCATAAAATTTTACTATTTACAGCAAAAACCAGTCCAACTCAATATTGCTCAAAAGAACTTTATGTAATTTCTTCCGTATGGGAATTTTCAGGAGCCTTTCACCGGTATTTTTTTGGTACATTTTTTTTTTTTGTTAAGATATTGTTGTAAAAAGTGTATTTATTTTAGGGTAGTTTAGGTAGACATATGTATTAGTATGACTGTCAAAGTCACATATTTATATTAATCCTTAAGTTTGAGCTGACACGTGTTTTTCCTCTTTCACTATTCTTATTAGTTGGGCTCTTATCGAATTTTTTCCGAAGCCATTTTTTGGTACTTTTTGAAACAACTTGACAACCCTGGGTAAAAATTTAGGCATTATGCATATCGAACTCGGTTATTTATCGAATATATTATTTTTATCTAGTTTTCATATCGAATGCCGAAAGTTTCTTGCATGCTGCGGAACAAAAAAGTACCGAAAAATTGTTGATTTTCTTTGGCCTATTTTGCACCCTACATTCCCGAGGTGGCCAAAATAACGAGACAAACTGTTCTTAGATTTCCATTCTGTATCACATATTCGAATTTCATAAAAATCGGAAACTATCATATGAGACACGTTCCTTGTTGTTGCGAGAACATTAAAAAGCTAGATGCTCGAAGTATATTCCTAAGGCCAGTTTTTTAGTCAGAACTAAGAACGATTTTTGTCTTAAATATTTCTTAAATTAAAAATATTGTTTGAAAATTTCTGACTTAAGTAAAATTTTAGAAATAAGAACTCGGTCTTAGTTTTGACTATAAAGTCGGACCTTAGTACATATTTATAAAAACATTATATTATGAGTCACCCTATTCACAATAATAATTTTTTTAATTTCAACATAACTGGCCTTGTCATTACAACATTTGCTAAACCTGGACTCTACTGTAATATAATTTTAAATACATTTTCTACTTACTCATTATCAATGGAGTCCAATAGATCCGGTGTTGATTGTCTAATTTTACGTATCTTTTTTAATTCACTTTCACGACTCTTCAAATCCTTTAATTCACGTTGAATTTTTAACTCCACAGGCACATATCCAGGACGTATGGGTCTACCCTCAGAATCACGTTCTATAATAGGGGCTCCCAAGGTCACAGATGGTATAATAGCCACAGGATTGCGTAAAGAAAAATCGGAAGTTGGACTACCACCAATAGTGGCTGTCATTGGAGTTATTGGTGTATTGGGCGGTGTGCCAGGAGAGTTAACACCCAAAATGGTGGCCGCACTCTTACCATTTAAAAATATATTATTGTTGGCCATATTATTATTGTTGTTCATTTGCAATTTGCCCCGTGAGGCAATAAATCGTTGCATAACTCCTTTATGAGCTGGACTTATGGTGAATTGTCGAGGTGTCTTTTTTATAGCATTCAGTATAGGTGTTGATATTGTGCGAGTCATTAGTTTTTGTTGAGGTGGTTCTGGTGTCATATTATAACAATTCGGACCAATATAACGGGGTTCCTTTATTATAGTGGGAGTAGCTGGGCTATTTACCTTAGAAGCCTCATTGATTTTCTTAATATTAGCCGAAACACCATTTACCGGACTCGAAGAAGCTGATATACCTGAATCATCGGAATGTTGATCTTCTTCTTTAGTACTATGCACACTTAATGCCAGAGAAGGCATACTACAGTTGCTATCATCACTAACAGCCAGCAAAGTGACAGCTGGTGGTACTGGACTTAAGGATTGTAAACTATCGTTATGATTTTCGTCATGACCATTTGTTGTTAGGTCATTGTCATTCGTTTCACATTCATTTACTGAAATGGTCGATACTGTAGAAATCAATTGACGATATTCTTGTTCACGTCTTTCGACCTCTTTAATTTCTTCCTGAATACGCATCAAGGGATCAATTTTCTAAAAATACAACAACAGAAAAGAAAACAGTCTGTTAGTAATTCGATATATTTGAGAAATAATGAAATACTTAATAAGTAGGTTGCAAACATTTTTTTAATTAAGCACTTTAAAGGTTTTAAAAAATTAATCGCAAGTTTTTTTTTCAACATCACAACAACACCTTCATTACTAAACAGTTAACAACAAATTTATGTCATACCTTCTTTTATTGTGAGAAATGACGTTAATTTATGTTAAGCTTTTTTTATATTTTTATACATATTTATGAAATTTTTCTTTAATCCGTAGTTTTTGGTTAAAAAGTAAAAGTCTATTGTTTTTCTTATAGTCATTTTTATTTAAAACCATTAGCATTTGCCAAAAAAAAAATCAAGTTAACAGATATTGCAAAAAAAAACAAACCCCCCCAAAAACAACAAACACATGCTGCAACAACGAACGTCATGGCTAAACATTACTGCAACTTGTTTCCACATGACATTCACATTCAAATTGTGGTTGCAATTCCAGCAATACTTTAAGTAGTTTCGTATACTTGTAGTGTGGAAGTTTTATAGTTAATGCTGGCTTTTTGGCAGGCGTGAAGTTTTTTTTTTTATATTTTGGCATGCAATCGATGACGCAGTAATGGATATCAATGCAATAAATGAATGTTTAAGGCAGCATAAAATCGAAATATTTTGATATATTAGTCATTATTGACAAAAACAAAATCTATTAATATAGGAATTTTAAAATGAAAACTACTATATAAGGAAGCAAGGTCGACAAATAATACAATCGCCAAATCACTGCATATAGAGAATATGTAAAAAGTTGTGTAAAGATCTATAAACCTAATAAATAATTTACTTTATTTCAAGGCCTTTATCAACAAAAGTTTTAATATTGCAGAGGAATATATATAAGTGAATCCGATTTGTTATGAATATTATATATGAGCAAGAAACACGCAGATGCAATATTATTGTGCAATTTTATTGATGCTAACTCCATACTTTCAGAAATACAGCAGCCATTGCCATGTTGTTCTGTAGGGTATGCCAAACTGGCAAGCAGTTAGTAACTTACGGACTATACAGGGTAAATCGGATCATACTTGGGAATAAATCAATCTGGACATATATGAACTGATCGTGATATACTGGTGGTAGAAGCTGCCATTACTTGGAAATTAATAGGAATTAGAGACTCCAATAGAATCCGAGTCATACTTGGGGCAAAATAATTGAGGCATTATTTTTTTCATATAAATTTTAAAGACGAATTAAATAATGCTTCCATTATTTTGCCCCAAGTATGACTTGGATTCTATTGGAGTCTGTAATTCCAATTACTTTCCAAGTAATGGCAGCTTCTGTATATCACGATCAGATCCCATATGTCCAGAAAAGAAATTTGTGCTCACAACTTAATTTATTGTCACACGAGTAGTTTATCTGAAAGAAGAATTAAAAAAAAAAATTTGGCGCCCACCGTGTGGCCCTAAAGGAAAGAATTGTGTTGTTGTTAAATTTACCTTAACGGCCATGCGCTTATCGCCATTTCGCTATTACGGCCTACATTTATTACTGAACAAGAAAAAAATCCCTCATTTAGCAGCTTTCGCGTTATCGCGATATTTTATTAAGTCATAGTATTTTCAGTATCTAAATCCCTCATGTTTGTCTCGATATTTATTTGGAAAATATTCAAGTTAAAATTTAGTTAAAACAATAGAATTTCTTTTAAATCAGTATATTTCAAATGTGTCGGCAATGCATTCGAATATGACAAATAGAATAGTTTGGTTTCTGCAACCGAATCGTTCAGTTGGCAAGAAATTCCGCTGTCGCAATGAATCTGTTTGCTCTGTACATTCTAGTCAATATTCAAGACCCGATTATTTAGTTTAGGTACGAGTATAATATGGCTAATGTATGAAATTCAACGAATTCTTCTAGTACTTTTTGTATCGTTTATTTGCCACTATCGGGGGTATCTCGTATTTATCAAGATATAATAACCATATGTGTGAGATTTCTAAAATTTTCCTCGACATTAAGTTAAGCGAATCTATTTTTTAAGACGGACTAAGGTAAACCTAAATATTGTCACCAGGATTTTGAAAGTACCTGTAAGGCTAAATATTTTGCGGAAAATTTCAAGTGTATTATCATTTAAAAATAATATATTATGTGATCAGACTGAGCAAAAGCCGGAATACTAAGACTACATTAAATTACATAAACCATTCATACTTCCTTATTAACAAATTCCAAACTTACAATTACCAAATTATAACAGTTTAAAATGGCTTAACTTTGATTGCATAACAATGTCTCTGGTATTTTAATTTATAATTTCTTATTTTCTTACATTTTTTCGACAAGCAACAATAACAGTTGGTTAGAGGTCAAAAAATTAACTGTTAAAATGTCATTAGTATCACTATGAAAAATTCGTGATTTCCTTTCTAACTCATTTACACCACAAATTTACCAAAGTTATTTGCATTTCCACACCGATGTTGTTTTATGCAAAAACAAAAGTAAAAAAAAAACAAAAAAAAAAACAATTTTTCACATCACACTATGGTTAAAACCACCATAAAAACATAAATACGATATAGACAAAGCCAAAGCCAACAACAACAACATAATTATATTTTTACAACATTCAGCTTCAGTACAAACGGCTTTAACAACAACATCATTATCCTCTTGATGATGATCACCACCAACATCTATGAAACAATCAAATCGTCTCAACATTAAATTCAAACTCATACTACAAAAACAAAACATACAAAAGTTCATATACCACAGATGGCTTGGAAGAAAGATACAAAGAAATCAACAATAAAATAAATTTGAAGAAATGGGAAACTAAAGAAAGGTCACGCATAAACAACAACATCTAAACATCTAAAACATAAAAGAACATAGAAAACCCCAAACGAAATAATCTGGTAAAGAAGCTGATACAGATTCTCGTGGTCTTAACATAAAAGCAAAATAATACCAAAAGTATAACTTAAGAGTTTGTGTTACTTTATACCTTACTTAGGTGGTTGGTTGTAGACGTAGGTAAACATTTTTGTTTAAAAAGCTTTAGGTGCTATACATTTGATACCATGTTGTTTGAAATTTATTTTCAAATTCTATGTTGTATTGCACAATACTTATATTTACTACGAGATAAAAACAGTGGATACTAATTATAATTGTGACATTCGAAAAACAAATCTTGGATAATATTTCTTGATCAACAATATAGGTACTTACTATATAACACTTTATATAGTCGAAGGACCAACTTTAGAGTCAGAACTAAGAACAATTTTGTTCATAAATTTTACTTAGGTCAGAAATTTGTATACAAAATTTTTAAGACAAAAACCGTTCATTGTCTTAAGTATTCACTGTTTGTTCCATTTTATTTTTACAACACAAATGCGGGTTTTATATTTCCATTCCAAGTGATCATTTTGCTGTTTTATACCAGCAAAAAATTATGTCAATCTTAGGCTGGTTACAGTATACGGTATAAGCAACGTTTTTTTTTTTTTTTTTGTTTGTTTTTACCTCTTCAGAATTTAAGTTGGTTTCCTGCTTTACAACAACAAAACTTGTTTTTAAGCACGTGATAAGTGGTAAAACCAAAAACCCTTTTTTAGTTTTAAACATGATCATTTTTTCGTTAACTAAAAAACAATATAGAAAGATATGGGTGGGCGTATAGTTCGAAATTTTAAAACACAGCTGGTAATTATTAATATTATTACAATATAAGCAGAACTTTAAAGAAATAATTCGTTTCCTAAAGAATCGTGATAGAGTCCCTAAGATACACAATAAGTCGTAACAACAAAATATAAAACTAATATATTACAGACTTCAAGTTTTCGTAGTGATGATGCTTCTCCTAGTGAAACAGACCGGATGAAGAGGGTTTTAATTAAACACTAAAATTTCAAACTTATGTGGATTTCCCATCTAAAATCAGTTGTAATTGTGTGTAATTCCATCAAACTTTCTTTGATTTTTTTTAAAGAATTTTCAAAACGAATATTATAATTGAAATTATTAATGGCGCCCAACTTGTGGCCCTCAAAGAAAGACTTGTATTATTGTTAAATTTGAACATTTTTATTTTATGAACCAATACTGTGTAATTCCAGTTGAACAAATAATAAAACGAAACGTTCGTTAAACCTGAAATTTTTATTTTTGTTCGTGGTACTTCTAGACAAGAGCAATCTTTGCTGCGAAATGCCCCCAAACCAATAAAAATTGTCAAAATAAGTATCTATTGCGATGAAGTACTTCATTTTAATTAGTTTGTTTATGGATTTGAATTCTATATAAAATTACCTTACATTTAAAAAAACTAAAAAAAGTTTTAATTACGAAATTGATTATGATGGGGTTTCTAGAAGACGTTCGTTGTCACACGTGTCAGCTAACGTTCCCCTAAATGCAGCCCTGCACTAGTTTAATGATTGACATCTGGCAACTCGATATGAAGAAGGGAGTCTTGAATAGTCGTCGTGCGGTAAAGACGTGTATATGAATATCATTTTATTAATTATTATTAACCAACTTTAAATGAAATAAATAGTAACTTTTGTGTTTTATAAATATCATAAAGAGTGCCGTGTTGATTTATTGTTCGAAACCTTGTCACCGTAGATGACACACGAATGAGTGACTGCATGTATTTTGTTATTGTATTTTTGTGTTAAGCAAAACGTCATCTAGAAACACCACCTATGTTAATTAAAATTTTAATTGATTTTGCATCTATCACTCAAATGATACTATAAATTACTAAAAATTGTATACACTTAATTGAAACAATTAAAATATTAATTGATTCCATTAAATATTTGATTAAAAAACATTTTTATTTTAATCATATGTTTAATTCGATATTTTAGGTTAATTATTTTTTCGGTGTAATGTAAAGTTTCAATGGAGTTCCATTACTTTATGCAAAAATATATTAACATTATGAAGACAATCCTCTCAGTGTACCCTACCATTTGAGCGCCCGTGTATTAGGGTACGAAAAAGATTACATGTTCATTTGTTATGTCTCCTTTATCACCAGATCTTTGCGCCAAAGTCATGACTGTTTGCAAATTGGCTTCCAGAAATGCATTTAGTAAGTCGATATTTTTTTTTACACATTAAAACTCATCATATCGTGAAACTAAAATATCAAATTTAGAGCAACCTACAGATTGAAAACAGCATAATTATAAGCACGTGTAAAACCCTTTAAACTTATAGCAGACCAACTCATATAAATCTTTTAAGATTTATTAACAAATAAATTATTACAAGTGGGCTGTTCCCATTTGTTTAAGCAATTTCTGCATTAGCAGAATAGTTTAATTTCTTTAAACACATCTTAAGAGTGAGTGTGAAGATGTTTTTGTTATAAACATTTTTTATAACCAAATTATGAAATTGTTAGTAAATAAAATGAATGTTTTTTAAGAAAAAGCAAACAAACAAACTGCTATTATAATAAAAACAAACACCTATAGCTGGCTTTAATTAAAAATTTTCAACACGTAATACATATTTAAAGGTTTTGAATAGTAAAACAAATGATCTCTATCAAATATAAAAAAAGAAAAAATAAAATAAAACTGAGGTTATTGCGGTTTAACGCACAGTATGTTTAGTTAAAACTATTATGATGTTAATTCGATATTGTTACATTATAAAATGTTATTGTGAATGTCTGTGAATGTGTTTATTATGTCATTTATGTCTAGGAAATCATTTTATATAAATTATGTTGAATTAACCCAGAAACCCATATAAATCCCGCACACCTTTACATGATTGCCTAATTATGAATAAATGCTGGAAAATTGCATATTTTTAAAGAATTTTTTACCGGTCTTGTTTGTTAGTTTTTTAACTTTACTTTCAAAAGAGTTTAACATTTTGGTTAATGTGTTAATACTTTTGTTAATGATTTCAGTTTGTAGATCATTGTTTTCTGTAAATGTTGTATTTTTCTTCTTTATTGTGCTGTTATTTATATTCACTGACCCGAAAATGAAAAGAAATCTTTAGTTTTTTGTTTCTCATCGGCAAGAAGAAATTTGCAAATCATGTTTTACGTTATTTTAATATTTCTTCACTTAATTTTATATAGTTTTTTTTAATGATACCCTACAGACAAAAATATTTGCCTTCGACTAATTATAAAGTTTGCTCAGTTAGCAGGCAAATTAAATAAAAAAAAAAAAATCACGCACTCAAAAAATTTTGACAGTCACATGACATTTATTTCAGTAGTAATCGGTAGTCGTTGTTTTTTTATTGTAATTTGCAGTTGTTTTCCTATGGAAAAATAAAAAAGAATTATTATAACAGTTACTTAAGAAAAACACTAATGAAAAGTACTGCAATTTCTTAATAGTTGTTTAAAGCCCTTACTTTTTATGTCATAATACACAAATCACTAAAACAGTATTTTTACAAGAAACAGTTATTTTTGTTAGTTATTTAAAAAATAAAAAATTTAGTTATTTAAAAAATAAAAAATTTGTATTAACATATATGTTTCTCGAATATATTAAAACGTAATAACTGAGGAAACATTTACAATATTTATTTCAAATTTCAAGTGCGATGAAGTAATTACACATTTTTTTATAATCGAAAGAAAAAAAAATAGTTTTTTTTTTTTTAAATATAATTTAATAATAAAAAAATAACTGTAAAAAACCGTAGTTTTCAAATATTTTGTCAGTTGTTTTAAAATGTTTGTAGGAAACAATTTGTTAGTTAATTTTACGATATTGTTAGTTACTTTTAATTAATTTGTTGCTTATTTTCCAACAGTTAAAAATTACTTTAGTTGTTTTAGTTTGTCGCCATTTTAACTGCATACATCTTTATTTTAACTGTCATTTTCAGTAAATTCTACAGACAAACTTTTTTGAGTGCGGCGTATTGAATTTTTTATTTACCAATTTTAATTACGCCTGTCAATAATTGACAATAAGTAATAGAGCTTGTTGATTTTTTTGTTTTTTTGTAATTAGCTAAGCTTTTCTTTAAAAATGTGAAGTTTGAGACTCCACTAAGTTTTACTTTTTCTATTCTTATTTTTTTTAAGCTTAGATTTAGAAATAGGTTACAAGTTTGTCGATGTTGCATACACATTAGCGTAGATCGAATTCGGCCTTTGAAGTAACTTCGCTTAGGGTAGTTGTAGCCAAGTTGTGCTTATGTAGATGTACGAGGTCTGTTCAATAGAAAAGGTGAATTTTTTAATTTCTCGGGCTACGTGCATTCGATCAGCAATTGTTTTTATGTTGGCAAACTTGTCTCGAACATATGTTCTTAGTTGAGTTTGTTTGTGAGAGGCATAATAGTTAGATGTGTTTTGCTTGTTCGGTGATTTTCTGCTGTGGAAAAAAATGGATCAAAGAATTTGCATAAAATTTTGTGTAAAAAATGGAATTAAGTGCTCAAAAGCACTTGAAATGTTGAGAGTGGCATATGGTGATTGTACTCTGAGCCAGAAAAATGTTTACAAGTGGTACAAGCTTTTCAAAGAAGGTCGAGAGGATGTGAATGACGACGCTGATCCTGGAAAACCCAATGAAAATGTTGAGAAAGTGAGGAAAATTGTTATGGAGAATCGTCGAATGACTATTGCGAGAAGCAATGCTAAAAAAGTCCGGAATTGTGGAAAAACAATTCATGGCTTTTGCATCACGATAATGCGCCTGCTCACTCGTCATTGCTTGTTCGTAATGTTTT
The DNA here is from genome assembly GCA_949987735.1 of Leucophora obtusa. Classification (NCBI taxonomy): domain Eukaryota; kingdom Metazoa; phylum Arthropoda; class Insecta; order Diptera; family Anthomyiidae; genus Leucophora; species Leucophora obtusa. Next base: position 1,739,186 of record OX465297.1, read on the forward strand.
GGCCGAAAAGAATACCGTAATCATGCCTCAGCCACCGTATTCACCAGATTTGGCTCACTGCGACTTTTTGCTGTTCCCAAAATTGAAGAGACCCTTGAAAGGACGGCGTTTTGCGACGATTGAGGAAATAAAAACCCAATCGCTGAAAGAGCTCAAGGCCATACCAAAAAGTGAATATCAGAACTGCTTCGAGGATTGGAAAAAACGCTAAGGGGGAATATTTTGAAGGGGATAAAATAGAAATTGATGAATAAATAAATATTTTTTGAGAAAAATGAAAATCAACTTTTCTATTGAACATACCTCGTAAAAAGTATATTTAAAAATCGGAATTGATCTTCGATTTGAGCTCTTCTTCTGAAAATATAAAATCTTCGAAATCGAAATTTTTCACTAAAAATTTTTTTTATTAGGAGAAAAATACGGAAACTTCGATCATACAAAATTTGAGGACTCCACCAAAGAAACAAGCTGACGGTTAAGAGGCGGTTAGGCGTCGCCGCCGTCGACTATATCGGCTTTAACCAGTTAGCGGGTGAGCCATTTTACATATAGAAATAGACAAGAAATCTAAAATTTTTTAATTTATTTCTAATTTTATTTCTTAATATATTTAGTTAGAATATTGTTTTAACTCAAGTTATTTCTTAAATTTAAAAAAAAATTGGTTAATACAACAATCGCCGTTATGAAAAAACCTGTAGACTAAAGCCGATTAAGACACCACTGCTGCAATGTTTATCCCTCAGGTTAAGATTCAAATTTACTCAAAGTATAAAAAGTTGACTTTTTCAGACAACTCGCTATCGTAAATTTACCGTAATTGTTGTTCGATCAAAACTATTTTTTTTTCATAAAAAAGAGCGAGTGAAAAGTTTTCATGAAAAAATTTACATTTCAAAAAAACATTTTTGTTGTTTTTGTTTTTTCATTGATATTTTGAATGTTTAATAACACTCCTACACTCAAAAAAAAAAGTCAGTAAAGTCAGCAAAAAATGTTGCTGTGTCAGCAAATTTTTAGTCAGGAGCGTGCTTGCAAAAAAGTTGGTAATTTCAGCAAAAGGTTTGCTGAAAATCAGCGAGCTGATTTTTACCAAAAAAAATAGTAATCTTCAGCAAAAGTTTTGCTAACATTTAGTCGACTGCAAATAAAAAAAATCATTGCTAAAATCCACTAAACTTTTTGCTGAATATTAGTAGACCGAAAAAAACTCAAAAAACTTGTAGCGAAATTTTACTTTAGTTAATTTATTTGCTGACAATTTAAATATAGATTATGTGTAGAGTTGTTTTTCTTTTTTTGTCATTTCCGTTTCCAGACAAGCTGCGACATCTACATCTTGTCTATCTGGTTGTCGTCCACGCTATGCATGCGGTTATCAGCACAATTTTTGTAGCAAAATAAATTAGTAAAACATTAGTTCAAAATTAGTTTAGTGCTAAAAAAATATAACTAAATTTTTTGCTGAAAACGGAATTTCAGCAAAAAAATTGCTGAAAACTAGTACACTTGATATACAAGAAGTTTTACTAATTTTTCTACTAACTTATTTTTTTGAGTGTAGATGAGAACAATTCATTGAGTTTGTAATTTAACTTAACAAATATTTCCAGAAATTCTAAAAACATCGTCCCCTGACGATTTCCTTAGGCAAGACTGAAATCCGGATAGGGACATGCCTTCAACAGATTATTTTTCACAATTTGTTAAATACGTTTGGGATTTTAACACATTTAATTCCTATAAAATATATTCATATAAAAATCGCAAGTCCAAGATCACTGTTGACTTTGCTAAAGCTTTATATATATTGTATTTTCCATCTATATATTATGTTTCATCTACTCACAACTTGTCTTCCCCTTCCCTAAACGAAATTTCACTCTTCATCGTATTTCATTATTTTTTCGTCCACTCAAATGTTTTATAAATACGATAAAATGTTTCGTTAAACTGAAATTTCGTGATTTTAAAAATGTTTTTTTCTTTTAGTGTAGGCCACATAAAATTCGTTACTGACCTATAACTATAACACTTTTCATAACTTTTCTGAACAAATTTGTTTAGCTGATGTGTTCATAAAACATGAAAACAATTACCATCACGCTTGTTGCCATTTTTTGAGTTTCAGTTTTATTCCATATGCAAATTATATGCCGATATCTATCTGTCTTATATATTCACATATACCGAGTGGATTCTATCTTATATTGCATACAGTAATAATCTAACATCACGCTTCTTTCTCATCAAGTTCTAAATGTTTTTAAGTAGTTTTATTTATATGTAGTTTCTTGGTTAACTATATTTTTTTTTTTTGCTGTTTAATGTTGCATTGTTTTAAACTAAAAACGTGAAATATTAGTAAATAATTATAGTAAAAAGAAATCATAAAATATTGTTCCATTCGACAAAAATCACGTAGTTATTTTACAACTTGAGGTTAACATAAGAAAAAGAGTATTCGCTGCCAACATCAGGTGTTTGAGAAAAATATAGATTAATAAACTAGCTGAAATAGTTAGTAATATACAATAGTTTGGAGTTTATAAACAAAATTTTTTTTTGTTTTAAACAAGTACTTATGAAAATTACGGAATTTATAAACATAACCCAGTTAACAATTTCGCCAATGAACTAAAACTAACAATTTTCCATACACTGAAAATATTATTACAGTAACTGACTGTAGTTTATTTAAAAAGTTTTCCGTACATTTATTTTTAAATGATTATACAGTTAAAATACAAAAAAAAAGTATTTTTTAACTGTTTTTGTCGTTTATTTAAAAAATAAATTACACATTAATACGGATTTTCTGTTACAGTTAATATTTTCATTTAAAATGTTTTGTTAAAAAAATAATTCCTTTTCGATTTCTATTTCAGTTAAAAAAAAAGAAATAAACTAAATATCATTTATTTTTACGGATTTTGTATTTAATTTTTTGAAATTAAAAAAAAAAATGAAAAATGATTATTTTTTTAAGGATTTTGTTATTTATTTATTAACATTTAAAAATAAATGAAAAGTTCTTTTGATTTAAATGAAAAGTCAGTAGACCGGTTTTCAAGTGATTTTTCATTTATTTTAAATTACATTTTCAGTTAATTTAAACTACAAACTATTTTGAATGTACAAATGTGTTATTCGAATAAAAAAAATATTTTTTTTTTTTTTTTGTCTTTTATTTAACCTTCTTTTTATGTTTTTAATTTCACAATTTTCTTGAGCGTAAGGTTTGATTTTTCTTATAAAAAAGTTTTTTATTATTTTCGATATTTCGCTACTCCATTGTGTAGCATCTTCAGGAAATAAGAAATTAACAAATTAACAAATTATGAACAATTTGAAAGTTTGAAAAAATTGAAAAATATTTGTCAAATATATTGTATGTATACATTTATACCAGCAAACAAAATTTTTGGTATAAAAGTATAACAAACAAAAATAATAATAATTAACAATAATAATGTATTAATATAATATTTATGTGTTATAAATTAATGTAATGTGTGCTATTTCTTTTGTATTAAATATCTGTAATTCTGAGCTACATTTTCAATATCTGCCTTAAAGTTAATTCTATTTGTTGTTGGTGTATTAATTATCTGTAACATTTCTAATATATAACGACGTTTATAATTATGTTCTGTATTTAAAACTGATACATTTTCAAAGTCAGGATAGTGATTAAAATTTGAACAATGAGAAGATAATGCTGTCTTTTGTGAATTAATATGCCTATATTTCTGATCTGATCTATGTCCAGCTATTCTAGTTCTCAATGGATATGTTCGAAAATTGTTTGTCTACCAATGGTTGCGTCTTCAAAAACCTTTCATTTGAAACACAATGTGTCTATACTTTGTTGAAATTTTAAGAAATAAATTAGAAAACGATATATTTCCTTTTTGATCCCCCTTTTAACCCCTAAACATGTGACTGGGCTTCTAAAAAGAAAGCAGTTGTATTTTGTTTTTGTCTCCTCGATCATCTTATTAAGAGATCGGAGAGAACTCACTGGGATTCCATTCTTGTTAATTTGTTCATGTTTAATTTAAATATGTTTCTACTTATTTTTAAAATGTGAAAATAATATCCAAAATGTTTAAATATTTGTTTAAATACAAAAACTTTAATTTTAATCAGTCGCTTCATTTAATTTTAAATGAACTATAGATCTTAAATTAAAAGATCAGATCAGATCTTTTCAGTGTATATAAATCAAGATTTATGTTGAGTTTTAAAACTTGTCATCATAATTAATAGTTTAGTTTATTTTAAAATTTAAAATAATTTGTATTCACCCTAAGGTTGCAAATATATCCACAATATGCTAAAATATTTGACACAATTTTCTTATAAAATTATGTTTCAATTTTTTTAACACTCAAATAATGATGATGACCTAACAAACACTTAAATATATATTTAATACCTTAACATTAATTGTATTGTGTTTACACAAAATTAAATACTAAATGATTTTCCAATTAACTTGAATGAAATATTTATTTATTTGCTTAGTGATTTTTCCTAATAGTTTTGTAGTAACTTATTTAGTTTCAACGTATAATGAAATAAGTAAATGACCACTTAATGAAAAGAAAACTGAAAAAAAAAAATAGTTATGATAAAGCGATTATCTTAAGTTTAGACCAAACCTCTAAAAAAAGATATGTACAGTAAAACAAAATTAAGATGAATTGGATTTTAAAATCTTGATTTTAAATTACAACTTATTTTTAGGTCCCGATGTGTTGACAACAATTTTCCAACAAACAACCTCTGATGAGACGAACCCATAAACTCGACAAGGATTTTTGTAACAAGTGGCATCTCTCTCAATAGTAAGTAAATACATTTATGTCAAAGATAAATCAAATTCTCTAGTATGGGGAGTATTTAAACTAAAGGGGGCATCTCACTAGTTAGCAAAGGCATTAAGGTCATGATGAACCAAAGTCTTTCAAGTGGTGGGTTTTGGCTACTAAAACAGTCACATCACTCGTTAGTTTATTTATAAAATACAGTAGTAACCGCCGCGATTTTGGTTATTCTGCTCTCTTTGTGTGATTTTACTGTTGTAAAGTTAAAAACGCAAAATACTAAATAGTTAACTAAATATTCTTATTAAGAGTTTACGTGACCTTAATGTATTAATGGTAAGGTAAACATTTCAATGTTTTACTTGTATAAGAATTTAAACAAAAAAAAAATAATTAAGTAAATACTCTAACGAAAAACTTTAATAAAGTCTATTTTTATTATATAAATATAAAATTAAATATCGCTATCTTATCTAAGAGAAATAATCAAGACATACAAGCAATGGTAAATTTCATCAACACTTTTTAATATGATTCATTTTATTTTATCAATATTTTTTTAATTTTTTGCATTTTTAATTATTTTAAAAGAAAATTGGTTTGAAACTTTTTATGATATATTTTTAAATGCTTCCTTAAATTGTTTATACACATTTTTCCTACATTTCTAGTTGTATTGACGATTACAAATTGCAACAGATAATTGCCATGTTGTAGTTGCAAGATTATTGCAACAATAAAATACATATATATAAACGAAAATTGTAAACCAATTAAAGTAAAACTACAACATTTCACAAAACTGTACTGGCAACACTTTTTTCTACTTTAAGCAATATTATCAACATACGAGGGTAACTATTTGAATTTTGAGCCAAACAATAAAAAAACCTATCTATCGACTTTATGTGAAATAATTGAGGTTACACACAATGCAAAAAATCACAGTTTGCATCATCATAACTTCTCAAGGCTGAAAAAATGCAAATAACAGTCTACAAAAACAGTATTTTTACAGTAAACAGTTTATTTGTGAAAAGGTGACACGGAGGAAATAAGAAGATAAACAGAGAAAATCTGAAGTAGAATGTTTGTATATGTCTGTTTGATCACTTCTGAAATTATTCATATAGAGACAATATGACAATAAAAATATAAACAATAATACAATTTAATCGAAGATCACTGATGAAGCCTGTCCATAAAAAGGCAGAAACTAGATCTAGTCTGATTTGCAAATTTAATGTGTTTATAACTTTTGAGGAAGGTTTATTCTTCTTCTTAACCTCAAACCTACTAAATTAGAATTAATAAAAATACATATTAATGACAATATTAATTGTATTTGGTCTATACGACGCGTTTGAAAAAACAACACTTTACTATAGTTTATTGTGTTAGTTATTTAAAAAATAAAATATTTCGTTGAATTTTAAAAATTCTTGTTTAGTTTATATTTCTTATTATTGATATATTTCTAGTTTGCAAATAATCAAAATCTGAAACTTGTATTGTATCTGCAATGCAGAACCGTTTAGAATTTTTACTTTAAATTTTAAATAGACCGAAGTAATTACACATATTTTAGTAATCAAAAGAAAAAGATGTTTTTTTTTTATTAAAATATACCTTTATAGTACTAAACTATAAAGAACATAGTTAGTACTAAACTATAAACACTTTGCCAGTTGTTTTAAAAGTTTTGTAGTAAAAATTTGTCAGTTATTTTAACGATATTGTTAGTTATTTTTAATACACTTGCTTGCTATTTTTCAACAGTTAAAAATAACAACATTTTTAGTCATTTATCTATGTTTTGACTGCCACTTTAGTACATTCTATCGACAAACTTTTGTGAGTGTGTTTGCTTATCTGCTTACCCGCTACATTACAAAAATATAAGAAATAAGTGATGACAAAAATAAGTAGTTATTCGTTTGCTGATATGCAGTTGAAAAATCAATGGCTACAAGTTGTTAAATAATAAGGCTTACTCATATGCCTGTTAGTAGTTAAAAAATAAGTAGTTATAAACTAGACTGCTTATAAAAACGACTTCGTCTAACAAAAGTAACTAGTACGAGTACTGATGCCGATTTGTAAGTAGTAACAAATTTTAGTTTCATCTTATAACCACTTATTTGGTAATGAATGATTTTGTCAACTGTCATGTACTAACTGATAAACTTTTCGTTCGAAATAAAAATTTATTAAATTTGTTTAGTTAAATACATATCGTAATTATTCGTGTATTTCAATTACAAAATTTTCTGCCATTCACCCACTTTTACAAAAAACAAAGTTGACTGAAATATATCTGTAAATGTTTCTTAACATTTAAATTGCCAACCATAAACAAAACTGTTATGTTAATGAAGCTTATTTTAACAATTTCAGCTTACGGTTTCAGTAATGTCACTAGATTATAGTCATTAATTACTCTTCCGCATTCAAAGACAAAATCACATTAAATATTTTTAGAATTTTAAATAACAAAATCTTAACCTAAACTATGCTTATCGCCATCTTACAGAAAACGCATAGTTAAATGTATTAAAATTAGTTTTAAATTAAGCTTTTGTTTATACTAAAAAAATGTGGGAACTTGAGAGAAGCTAGTGTTTTTTATTCTCCCCCTCTATATTATTTAATTCTCACCTGCAATAGCGGGTTTGTTTACATTTTTAAATCAGAAAGGTTAATAAACTACAAATGTTTTTTATTGAAGTAGGTATAGAATTGTTTAACTAAAAGTTATGGTACTTGTTTTTTTTGTAAGAATTGCAAGATTCAATTACAAATATGTACATGTAACACGCAACTAGAATTTAACAAATGACACTTCTTGTTTTTCATTTTTGTTGGCAACACTTCTTTTGTATACATAAATGTTTTAATATAAACTTATTTATGTGGTGAGCATCGCCATCATTATCATCAGTCCAACTATTTTTTAAACAGAAATCTTAAGGAAATAACAACATATCTGTGGAAAAAAACAACAACACGCTTGTTTGGTTACTTTGTTCAAATTATCTTTTGTCTCCAGTTACTCTCTCAAATGTTTTACCAACTAACTATTAGGGTAATCACAATTTGTTATAATCCAGAATTTTGGTATATAACAAGGTGCCCGAGCAGGGACAATAACCAGAATTTGAGAAAAAAATTCATTGAGCCAGTACCTTAACAAGGATTTGTTGTTCGTTTTTACAATATAAGGCCTATATCAAATATGGCGCTATCCCAATAAATATGTAAAATAATTTTAGTTTGATTCCTTCGCAATCTGTATTGAAATATACTACGTTAAAAAATAGATTATTTCTGGAGATTTTTTTTATTATTATTGAGTAGCACCCCATCAAAACTTCCAATAATAATTTTTTTTATTTAATATTGAAGTCAGACTATTATTTAAAGTTTCTTACTTTTTAATAACCCATGTGAAAATCGAAATATATATGAAACATACATGATCGTACATTGGCTCTTATGTGATTATGCATAGGCATACATAGCCACATACGTCAATGCATAGTTCAATCTATGAACATACATGATCTCATATATTTCCATATACCTTTGGATTCGAAATTTTAGGGTATATGGAGGTATATGCCCATATATGAGCATATGTGAATCATATATGAGCATATATGGTCATATATGAACATGTACGGTCATATACCCTCAAATTTAGGATCCGAAGATATATGAAAATATATGAGATAATGTATGGTCATACATCGAACTAGACATGGGCGTATATGACTATGTATGTCCATGCATGATCATATACAAGTCAATGTATGATCATGTGTGTTTATATATATTTCGATTTTCACATAGGAATTAGCATTTAGGGTAATTACTTAAGCCCAGGGGATTTTTCAAATAACTAGTTTCGAAGAAATTTCAAAAGAGACCTGCTCACACTGAAGACTTATTACAAATTCCTATTTTGCGAGCACTTGTTAATACCCTAAATATTCAAAAAGTGCATTTTTATATTTTATTAACACTTGTCTATTATTTTTTCTGTTATTTATTAAGAAAATTTCCAAGTTTGTTAGAAAGAAGAAATACTTAAGTTGGAAAAAATACTTTAAAAAATTTCAATTTTATTTCACATACGCAAGTTATTTGCAACAGCACAGATAAGAATTCTTAGAAAATCGTATTAATATTACGGCAAGCAAGGAGGAAAAAAATAATTAAGAAAATGTTAAAAGCTTAAATAAAATAGTAAATATGAATACAAATGTATATTTATATCGTATGTACTATATTCAAAACTGTTTTTTAATGACTTTTAGTAGAACCCAGCAAAAACTTGCATTACCACATTAGTACACTTAAAATAAAACGTCTGTAATTTAACAGAACTATATACTTTTTGTATTACATGAGTAAGCATTATTTTTTACCAACTTTTAACCACTTATTTTTGTACTGCTTATATATTATATTTCTGTAACGCAGTGAGTAAGCAGGTGTACACATTTTGTGTGTTTTACATGCAATGAATACAAACTACTTACAAGAAATATCTTGTCGAATAAAAATAATGAGTTTCTACACCGAATTATCGGGAGTGCTCTGGAATACGAATCCACATAATATACGATAGTTCGTTTTTATATAAAATTGCTTGTTGTTGTTATTAAAAATCCCATGATTTTATGAGAAGTCGTTTTCTATAACATCCTCGTATATGCAGAAGACCCTAATTTTATTACTTATTATTTAGATAAGTAGTGAGTACCCATTATTGAGATTTTGCTGGGATACACCGTTTTGGTTTTGAAATTAAAACAAAACATGATGTATTTATAACATAAATATTTACTCAACAAATAGCATAAAGTTAACTAAAATAATATTAATCAACAGGTGAAAATATTTCAAGTTTATCAATAAATAATATATTCAAGTACAAATTAAACACTAACAGAAAAAATAAAACACCCTCGAAATTTAAATGTGAAACGATTTCGTTACTTTTATTTATTTAATAAAATATTGACTTTTTAGAAAGTTAGATTTACAAAGTTACAATTTTTTAATCTTAATTGAAATTAATATTTCTATTAGATTTATGATATTTATATACTAGCAACGAATAGACACTTTTTTAATTGTACTAGTGTAGCATTTATATCTGCAGGCAAATCCTGAGATTTCGACTAAAGTCGATATTTTAATAAAAATATTGTGTAAGTTTTTCTATTCAAATAAAATCTTGCACATTGCGATATTCCTAAGAAATCTCATAAAAGCCCAGCATTTATAGGCTTTTACAGAATACAACACTGCGTTTGGCTTAAATTTGAGACTTTTAGCATAAAAAAGTGGCAACGTGGGTCAAAAGCTGGCTAAAAATGTCAATAATAGTAATAAAAATGAATTTAAGCCATATAATTAAAAGAATATTTTGAATTTTTTTCTTTCTGGAGAAGGTAAAAGCTTTTTCTTACCATAATTAGCGTTAGTTTTATATATCAGTTTGCTTACAAAAACCACTGTGGTTGTCAAATCGAAATCTCGCTACTGTCAGAAAGAGAAGTTGTAAACGGTCAAGATTTCTGACGAGGTTTCAATTGAAATTCCGGTGTTCAAAAAGAAATATAAACTAAACTTTATTAAGTAAAGACATTTCTAAAACAAATCTCACATTTGTTTTAGCTCAGCAAATTAGTTTTTTCTTGTTAAATCTTGTTTTTATTTATGTAATGAATGATTGCTGCAAAAAGCATAACAAACTAATTTTCTTCAATTAGACATACTTGAGCATTAATTAAAGGAAACATTTTATTAAAACTATTAACATAGCAAAATCTGTTTGTTACACTTTTCCAAAAAACACTTAAATAAAGTGTTTGTTTACAAAAGTGCTGCCAGTATACTATTTTCCAAATTTTATTTACTCTGGCGGACCACAAATTTATGAAATCATATTTAATAAAATAAGTAAACAATGAGCAATGTTGCCGGTCAATATGTAAAGATTTAAAAATTTGTAACTGATTTTAAACCAGAAAGTATGGCCACTATGTCAACATACACTGAGAGAATTACCTTTATGATATACCAGACATGAATTGTTTCATAAGACTGATAAAGTTTTGTTGGATTTCAGTCAATGTAACTTTTAACTGAACTTATAAAATTCTTTATACAATTCTACGAAAATTTAATTTTATTATGAAAAGATGACTCAAAAAAAAAGTCAGTAAAGTTAGCAATAAATGTTGCTGTGTCAGCAAATTTTTAGCCAGGAGCGTGCTTGCAAAAAAGTTGGTAATTTCAGCAAAAGGTTTGCGGAAAATCAGCGAGCTGATTTTTATCAAAAAAATAGTAATCTTCAGCAAAAGTTTTGCTAACACTTAGTCGATTGTAAATGAAAAAAATCCTTGCCAAAATCACTAAACTTTTTGTTGAATATTAGTAGACTAAAAAAAAATCAAAAAACTTGTAGCGAAATTTTACTTTAGTTAATTTATTTGCTGAAAATTTAAATATAGAAATTGTGTAGAGTTGTTTTTCTTTTTCATCATTTCCGTTGTCTGTACTACATCCACACAAGCTGCGACATCTACATTTGTCTATCTGGTTGTCGTCGACGCTATAATTGCGGTTACCAGCACAATTTTTGTAGCCAAATAAATTAGTAAAACATTAGTTCAAAATTAGTTTAGTGCTACAAAAATATAACTAAAACTTTTGCTGAAAACGGAATTACAGCAAAAAAATTGCTGAAAACTAGTAAACTTGATACACAAGACGTTTCACTAATTTTTCTACTAACTTATTTTTTTGAGTGTATATATGTGACCTTCTCCGAGAAAAGGGACCTAGTGTGTCAAAAAACGGGAACTTGGGAAAATCGATAAAAATGAGAAAAACATTAAAATTTGGAACTTTAAATGCGTTCTTCTCAAAATTTCATTTTCACACACTAGGTCCCTTTTCTCGGAGAAGGTCACATATATTTGGTTCATTGCTTAAGCTCTTCATCAATATTAAACAAATTTTTTTGTTTATTTTGTGAAGGAAAAAAGAAGATAACAATAGGATTATAAAGAGGAAACATTCTAATTGAGAAATTAATTGCTCTTGTATTAGTTAATTCTGGCTCTTCTGATTGCACAATGTATACTCATAGAAATAGCAGAAAAAGTTACTAAAAGTTAGTTAATTAATGATGCAGAAAAAACCGCTAAAATTAGCAGATTTTTTTGCTAAATACTAGTAAAATAAGAAAAGCAAAATTAAGGCTGTTAAATTTACAGAATTTTTGTTATATTTAAATTAACTTTTAGTTAATTGAAAATATGCAAATCTGCAGAAAATTTTGCTAAATATTAGTATTGCTAAATATTATAATATTAGTTTTGCTAAATATTAGTATACTAATGCAAAAAATTTCTCAATTTAATCTAACTGTGTGTTTTTTAGTGATGGAAAACGTCGTTATAGCAAAACACAGCATTGCACACAATTAGTAGTATGAATACAGAGTCGTTTAGAAATAGTAACCAGATTAAAGTTGGATTAACTGTTATTCAAAAAGATTAAAACATGGTTTAATCGACTTATTTAGTATTCGATTAAGCAGTTAATCCGACTTTTACTACATTCACTTTTCGGTGTGAATTATGTATAAATTAGGATAATTTAATTTTTTGTTTTAGAGATGCTTACTACAAATGAATTAATCAAAAATTTGCGGAAAAAACAATTCCGTAAATATGATAACGATTTTTCTTTCAGTGTATGCTTATGATATTTAATTGAGGAAAAGATTTATTATGTATGTTCAAGTCCGTCTGCAAACACACAGTGTTGATTATTTAAAAAAAATTATTTAATTGAATCATAACTAAAGTTTTTCGAAAAAAAAAATGTGTTGAAATTAATAACAACAAATATCTAATTCAAATTGTTTTTTTAATATGAAACATTTTTTAAATTGCAGTAAATAAATAATAATAAAACAAATTCGTGAACTCTGCATTAATTTTTTTCAAAGAAAATTCCTCGAAAAAACAAATATTTAGTACAAAAGATATTGTATATGGAGTAAAATAAAAAAATTGTTAATGATACTAATATTAAAGTTAACGGTAAATGTTATAAAAAACCCTGCTAATGATGCCATAGTTAAATCCATCATAGTGTTTTGAAAGAAGTCAGTAAACACTTTTTTTAATACATTTTAACATGATGAAACATGATGCAACATTTTTTTTTCTATACCTACGATTTTGGAATTTTTTATGCAATTTTGACAATAAAACTTTTAAAATTATAATGAAACTACAGTGGGCATTAACATATGATTGTAATCTGAACAATAGAAAAATTAGAAATTTGATAAACAATGGCCAATTTTATATTATTGAAACTAATATGAATTTTGAGTGTAAACTTAAGAAATTTATATATTTTAATTTTGTAAATGATAAATGTTTTGTAAACAATATATTGTGTATAGAGATGATCAATCGAGGTTTTTTAATCGTGGTGTATTGTTAAGAAATCACAGTTAAGTTTAAACAATTTTTGAACATAAATTACTATATTTTGTTTCGAAATATTAAAATTAAGTCATTTGTAAAAATAAGATTGCACTCAAAAATTAAAGTTTAGCTTAAAGAATTCACCATATTGTAAACTTATGTTACAGAAGATTTAACCCTCTAACCGGCAAGCCCGCCTCCAGGCGGGGTATATTAAATTGACCAGAAATGCGCCAAAGGAGTATTTTGTAATAAGAAATTATGCCTTTTCAACAGAAAACAAAATTTATTAAATTTTTTGTGAAGAATTTGTTTGTATACAATGCACGGTTTGGAAGCGAGAAAATGTCAAAGATAAAATTTCGTAAAATTTCAAAAATTAAATATTTTAAAACAACCAAAATTTTCAAAAATCTTAAAAACATATTTAAATTGACTAAAACAATTGATAGTGACCATGAAGTAAGATTGGAGCTAAAGCTATTCAAAAAGTTCCTTACTTTGGTTCAACGACGCACAGGATCCAATAAGGATACCTTTAAAGGACATCGCCTTAACTTCAAAACGAATAGAGGGTTTTTTCTGAAATTTGGCAAAAAGAATATATTTGGTATAGGTAGCAAAGTTTATAAATTTGAATAATATATATTGAAGTTTTGGTGCGTTTTCGCTCAATTTCGCGTTTTTCGAAAAACGAAAATCGCTACATCCTCTTAAGTAACAGCACAAAAATCAAATTTTTTTATTGCAATTACATCTTGGTAAGAGAAGTAATTTGTGCCTAAACCTAGTAATTTTTATGCGCTAGATTTCGAGATTCATCCTGAAACTATTTTGACCCATATCGGCTAAAGTAGGCAACGAAAAAAAATTTTGTAGAAGAACTTATTGTTTATTTTTCGTGAGGAACACATGGTATAAATATCATTGCAAAAAAGCTTAGGTCGGTTAGAGGGTTAAATTGAAGCTATGATATTGTAACTAAACTTTTTATCATGTTACCAATTTTGTATATTTAAATCTTCTTAGCAAGAGCAGAGGGTAGTGTTAATCAAGTTATCAAGGCGAAGCATTTACGAATGGTCAAAAAAACTAAGATAATTTTATTCGGCATTTATGATTTAAGTTAATACTACATTATTGTCGTTTACAATTTGACTCTACCTAATTGTACCTACTATACAATTTATTTTATAATATGGCAATTATAGCCTTATTTCTATTTCATTAATTGTTTTCATTTCATTAGAAATATCTTATCAGTAGGCAAGAAAACGATATAAAAACATCCAACTTATTTAACAATTAAACACTGAAATTCGTTTAAAAAATTCAAACACAAATTGCTGAAATTATTAATTAGTAGCATGTAAAGAATATTTTTTTAGATAAGAAACCCATCAAAATGACATTGCCATTTTAGGCAAAAACAAAAATGTGAAGGTTTCCTATGTCAAATAAATGTATTGGGCTATTAGGGTAACCCCCCCCCCCCCCCCCCTATGCGCTGTGTGGGTAAAGTTATACCGAATTCAGACAGAAGAGTTAATTAAGTAAAAGTCGGCTTGAAATTAAGCACAGATTATATATATTCGGAGTTAGTAGGTATGCAAAACTAATTTTAACTTCGTCAAAAGTTATTAACCAAATTTCTCAATTTTCAAAAATCTAAAATCGCCATAACTTGTTCTTTGTAGCACCATCCGAAAGTATTTGATAACTGGATTTCTTGATTTGTCTTCAACCTTTATTGTGCTATATCGCCTAAATAAAGCATTGAATTAAAATGTTTTGGAGGGTTGGCGGTTCGATTCCCGTTCATGGCATACACAAAAATTCTTTAATATAGAGACAAATTAACAATTAAAAATCATTTAAATTGAAACTTACCACAAAATCTTAAAATTGAATCTGATTTTTTATATATGGCATAATTTTTTATGATTTTGAATAAAAAACTTTTGAGTTTTTAATTTACTTTTCTTTTATTGAAATTCTTGTTGTTTTGTTTTTGGCATTTTATATTGAATTTTTCCTTTACAGGGTAATTACAAAATTAACTCCAATAGTTGTTTGTAATTTATATAGTTGTTTTAAATATATTTTAATTCAAACAAGAATTTTTTCAACTATCCAACTACGGAATTTTTTGAGTGTAGAGTAAAATTTCAATAGTTCTGTCATAGTAGGTATTCAATTCGGAATATATAGATTAAAAAGTATCGCAAACAGAAGAAAGATCTTTAGACTGTTATAATAATACGTTAGCAAAAAAATCTGTCGAACGGCTTTTATATCGATTTTAATAATTTTTAACAAATTTTTAGTTTAGTTTTAGCGCAAGGTTGCGGGTTCGATCTCCATCTAAGGCAACATCAATTTATGAAAAATAATATGTATGAGTTTTTTCTATCACTCATACATATCGCAGCGTCCTCCTTCGGTGTTCCCATAGCATTTAACCCCACCGAAGTAAAATAATATAACAGGGCTATGAACTAAACAATTTCAAAAAAGTTCGGCAACTCTTCAAAAATGGCGCCCAACAACTGTTCTAAGATTCAACTTCTCGCGCAATTACAGTGATGCCATATTTGAAGCCCTTCATATTTCGCCACCTTTCATTTCTTCTCTATCCCCTTTCCAAAGGAAGCAACATGCTAATTAATAGAAAGACTAAGAATAGAAAAAAAACTTTGCTGAAACACTGATTTACACAAAGATCTTAGGTATTTTCATTTAACACAGAACTAAAAATCCTCAGTACTTTAATTAATTTTGAGCGTCAATTTTTAAGAACCCATTTGTTAAATTGGCTCTCGGTAGATGGCGCCAGCAGTGTTTTCGAAGTTTGGAAGATGGCGCTATATTTTTCTCTCTCGATTTTTTTAAATGTCCCATATCTCGAAAACTAAGAGAGATAGAGATCATGTAATACTGAAAATGGTAGGTCTATCCAAAAATGACCTTGGTGGGGCCTTGGACGCTCGGAAGTTTTGAATAAATAAATTCCATTTTATAAAATGGCCCCTATCTCAATAACTAATCGAGATAGAGTAAAACGATTCTAAACCAAAAAACAGTAATACATTTAGTTAATAGTTAAATTTAATTAATTTTACTCTCGAGCCAACAGACATATTTAATAAATCCAAAAATTAGGTCTCAAAGTGCTCAATAGATGGAGTTATTTTATTTTAACAGAATTTTTCTATCCGAACTTATTCCACCCTAATTTTTAATAATAAATACAATGATACAGGCTTTTATTGTAAATTCTTTATTATATTTTATATAAAACAGCTAGAAATAGCCTTTCATTTGAGTTTCATCACTTCAATTTTTATTTCTACACAACTAAATGTTTAATATTCACCAATTGGATTAAATTAAATTACTTACCCTAGCGTGAAAAATTACCACTTCTATTTCAGCTATTTCTCCTTGTCCAAGATGGAAAATAAGTATTTACAGAAGTGCCATTTTTGTTTCTAAACATATTTAATACAAAAATTTAACGGAAATGTTTTTGTTTTCTAGTTTTGTAATTTTTTTGTTTCTCATTTAACTTTTATTCGTATTTTTTCTGACAATAAATTAACAGAATGTTTCATATATTTGTGTTTTTATTATTATGTGTAAACCCAGATAAATAAATCCAGAGTTTTTTTTGGATTTAATAAATCTACTTTTTGTATGAAAAAATCTAAATCCAGGTCATTTAAAAATGCGCTTATTATATTTAGTTTAATAATACTTAACATAATATTTTCACTACTTTTTTCGGGTATATGAAAAAACATAAGTGATTTATAGTGATACTTATATAAAAATTCGTATGACTACAACTGCAATTTGTACTTTACTTTCGAAAATGTATGTGTTTGTATTCCAAATAATAAGTTCCCCGGTTTTTATATCTTGTTAACGTTGATATATACAACAAAAATAATAATAATTTGGTAGTATTGTTATCTTTAGCATTTGCAAAAGATAAGATATTGATACTTTTTTGGTTTGCGTTTGTATAAGGTAAATAATAGAATATTGAACGTCAATAAAAATAGAATTAAATGTAGCACACATACTACCATATAAATTGGCAAAATATGCCAAGGTAGTGACTAATGTTTGCCACTAACTTATCAATATAAAGCAATAATAACGAATATTTATTTTTTTTGTTCTTTGAATAAATGTAGAAGAATCTTAGTTTCGAATAAGAAATAGGGCCAGTTTTATAGTCGAATTTTTTCTTAAATTTTACTTAAGTCAGAAACTGTCAAACAAAATTTTTAACTTTACATATATTTAAGAAAAAAATCGTTCTTAGTTCTTAATATAAAACTGGAACATAGTTTTGTACGGGTTGTATTAAAAATGGACACTTCCAAATTTTGGGGATTATGAGCGAAATTTTTCTGACAGTTCCTTAACGGAGCTGACTTCAAAAATACCACAGAATGAAAAATCTCGGATTATGACTATTTCCACATTTGGGATTACTTCTTTATTAACGCGTTATAGAACCCCATAAGGGATATATCTATATAAGTGGGACCACATAAGCTCGAATCCGAAATTTGTGAGCATATACTAGGGTAGTCAATCGATTAATCGTTATATAATAATATATAACTAATAATTTAAAATGTCCAAATTTTGAATAACGAATAATTCGAATAATTTCATACGCCTAAGGCCTAAGGAAATAATTAAGGGGCGACCTTTTAGAATTTCTAGAAATATTTGTTAGCTTCAACTCAATGAGAATTTCATGTTTTCTAATAGGAGCATGAATAAACATCTTAAATCCCAAAGAAAAAATAAAAACAATTTAAAATTATCACAGTTTGCTTTGCCATCTTCCAAATTACTACCCTGTTGTTGTGACTTATCTAGTAAATTAGTGGTATCTACATATTTACGTATAATAAATTCTTAATTATTTTTTACTTTTTAAACGTTGATATTAAATGAAAGCATTAATAATTATTGTAATTAATGATTATTAGAATTATTAATTATAATTAATGCTCAATGTAATAAAGCATGTTTAGTGAGCACTCTGAGTTAATAAAATAAAAAGATGTAGATACGGAAACGTAGAGGGAAAATCAGTTCTCAACAGAATTCCTCACTACATTTATATTTTTTATATATTCAATGCATACGAAAGAGATACAAAATTATTTACGGGGTCTTATATTCTTCTTTCGGGTGTGGTTCTCCCCGATTTTGATAAAATTTTAATATTTGAAAGAGGGGACAGAAAAATAAAAATATTGACAAAATCTGATCTCAATTATTATATTTTTTTATTTTTATGAATTTCAGAAGAGTTACAGAATTTATTTTTGTTCCTTTTTTAAATAAAATTATTAAAAACACAACAAGTGTATGTATATTACTTTACAGAAAATTTTTTAGATTAATCGATTAATTTTAAAATTTTGTTCGATTAACCGCTTAAGAAAAAATCCCGAATAATTATTTGCACGATTAATCGGTTAAAAAAAAAACGATTAATTGAATACCCTAGCATATACCCTCAAATTTCCGAACATATATGTTCGTTAGGGTGTCCCGATATTTCGAAAATTTGCGAATATCTTCAACTATTAGCACTCAAACGATGAGTAATGTTATGCTGATTACGGGAAAAATAACCAAAATATTTTTGGAAGGTACTTACAGACCTCTACAAGCATTTGACATTTCGTTTGTTTTTTGGAAAATAGGTCTCAATTGTTTTATAAAATAAAGCTTATTAAAAGAAAAATTTATTGCATACAAAAGTTTAGAAAAGTCTGTAAAAATTTTAGTTTAAACTACTATAAATTAGTTAAAAATTACCCTGCAGAAAAAAACTGCTGAAATTAGCAGCTTATTTTTTCTCACTTTTAGTAAGATGTGAACAGCAAAAATAAAACTATTAAATATAAATATACAGAATTTTTGTTATATTTAAGTTCCAGTTTAGTTAATATTGTAGAATATATATAACAGCTTACCCTGCTAAAATCAGCAAAACATTTTTTTCGATTTCAATGAAAAAACTGCTAAAATTACCAGAGAAAACTGCCTTAATTACCAGATTTTTTGCAAAATACTTTTAAAATTAGAACAGCAAAAATAAAACTGTTGAATTTACAGAATTTTAGTTATATTTGAGTTAAATTTTAGTTAATTAAAAATGGCAAGTTATACTGTAAAATTTGCAGAAAATTTTGCTAAATATCAAATAGTAGACTACAAATAGCAAAAACAAACTGCAGTCTATCCTGCTAAAATCAATAGAAATATTTGCTAAAAAAAATAGTAAACTTCTGACTTCAGAAGGCTAGATTTTTATTTGCATTAAAAAAAAGAAATCTTGAAAAAAAATTAAAATTTTTTTTTGTGATTTTTTAGTCTACTAATTATTTAGTAAAATTTTTCGCTGATTTTAGAAGGTTTACTTGTTATTTTCTATTAACTAATTAATTTAACTCAAATAAATTTAAAATTCTATTGGTCACATGCATAATTAATTTTAATATTTATAAGTGACTTATAAAACAAATTTTTCATACAAAATTCATTTAATAAACGCGTTATAAGGTTTTCAAATTATTATGCACAAGTTTTTTCGCGAATTTTTAGGCTACTAATTATTTAGCAAAATTTTTTGCTGATTTTAGCAGGTTAATTTGTTATTTTCTATTAACAAAAATGTAACTCAAATATAACTAAAATTCTGTATATCGTCACCTAAAATACAAAAGGGCGTAACAACATTTTGTATTTTTTTTACACTAGAAGCAAAAAAAAACGTTGCAGAATTAAAGATATTCTATATTTTCTTCTCTTGTTTAAAACACGACTATAGACTTATTTCGGCATATAAGTTTAAAATTTTGTAGGGAAATGTAATTTAGTCTAGTGCATCATAATCAATCAGAAAATCGGCTTAAATTTTTTTGTTGTTACGCCCTTTTGCATTTTAGGTGACGATATTTAACAATTTTATTTTTGCTGTTCATATCTTACTAATATTTAAGAAAAATAACCTGGTAATTTCAGTAGATTTTTTTTGCAAAATCATTTTTAACTAATTGTTAGTAATTTTAACTAATATTTTTACAGACTTTCTACTAGTGTAGATTTATACTATTATTTAAAAAAAAACTTGCTTAAAATTACCCAAGTGAAATTGTAAAAAGCTAAACTAATTTGAATTTCAAAACGTTTTACTAAATTTTTATATTATAAATATACTAAATGATATACTAAATAGTGTAACTAAATGTTATAACTTATTTTATTTCTCAAATAAAAAATATCGTTAAAGCACTTTGTTGAAATAATAACTAATTTAAAATTTTGCCTGGTTCACACATGATTTTATTTAAATATTTACATTTACAGGGCATTGCCTTGGTATAATGTACTTTATACGTATATTTGATAAACTTTCCTCACATCTGAAATAATTTTAATTATAAAAATTATTTTAATTATTAAAAGAAATACGATTTTTGTGTTGTAAATGTTTTCGTAATCATATTATCATTGTTTGGTGTTAATAAAGATGACAACACACTTTTGCTTTCATATTTTTTTTTAATAAATATTATAACCATATAAAATAAAAAAATCCCATTTAATAGATTTTCATAAAAAAATATAAAATTTGACTTATTGTCAAAATTCAATCATGTGTCAAAATAACAATCATAATAATAATAATAATACACCACAACATACATTTTAACGGTAGTCGAGCTCTCACCTTAAAAAAAAGAAAGACGGTTTAAAAAAAAGCCCACACATGCAACTCTTACTTGAAATAGATGACATTTACATGACATTTTAGCTAGAGAAGTGAAGACACATATTAGTGATGGTATTAGTGATGATGATGATGATGAAGAAAGAAATGCAGTTGTTATTATCATTATTTAGTTTTGTAATAAAAATTATGAAAATAATAATGGCTATTGTTTGCAAATTTTGTTTCGATAATTTTTGTGTTGAATAAACTAAATTATAACCTTTATATATGATCATATAGAGATTTTTTTTATTAGCTTTATAAATTTCACTTTCTTTTTATACAAATTTAAAAAATGTTTAAAATAATAAAAAGAAAATTATATTGTTTACCTATAAAAAAAAAAAGGTTTTGATGATGTAATTTTTATATGTTTTTAAAATACGGTTTTTGAAAGTATTTCCTAAGGCTACTTAACAAACCCTTAATAACTGGTGAATTTGGTAATAATCATTAAGAACAATTATAACATATAATCAATTCTAACAAGTTCAATGAACTTGTTTAAAAGCTTTAAAAGCTTAGTAAAATTATTATTTAGTTTAATTGCTGAAATAAACGAAATTTTTATGGATAATGGTAGAATAAAATCAGCTGAAATTATTAGTAAATGTACATAATTTTTTCTTTAATTAGTTTGCTAAAAGTATATGAACAAAATTTAAGTTCAATTAGTTCATTAATTAAAATAGTTTAGTTCATAAAAATAAAAATTAAAAATTCAGTTAATTTTAAGTCTAAATATAAAACTACACCATTTCTTTATCAGCCATATGTGAAAGACCATAAAAATAATTATATAATTAACAATAAATAAATTATGATAATTTTTGTATATTGTTTTAATGCATTTTTTATTAAATATAATAATTTTTATATGTTAGGTAACTGAAATTTTAATGTGAAGTCTTCTTCATTAACTTTAAAACTGCACTTGAACTTGATTTTTAAAAAACTTAAAAGTTCATTGAAAAAATTAACATTGAATATGTATAAATTATCAAGTCTTAAATTATTTTGAGTTTGAGTTTTCTGACTTAGGTATACAAAAACAGTTGTTATTTTTATATTTCTCTTTTGTTTGAAAATTGTTTATACTTTCTAAAAAATCATAATAAAATTATGCTTATATTTCTTTTGTATTGTATTGTATTTTACTTTTTTTTCATATAAACAAAGATACTAATCTTTAAATATGCATACATTTACCAGTGAAAAACAATCTGCTGAAATATATGATAAAGTTATTTTGATTTAAGCAGATGAATGTAGTTCAATCAAAATGGTTGTGCTCTAGATATTAGCATATGATTATTACTGTTAATAAATTGTTTATTACGATAAACAATATAACAGTAATAATAGTTAGGGAAAAAAGGTATATGTTTTGACGTTTTGACAAAACTCAATGGGCCATTAAGAATTATGGCTAAAAAAAAGAAATCTTAATAAAACAGCTGCTCTAAGTGTTTTACAAACCGTTATTTAGTCATAATTTGTATATTAAATTTAAGAAACATTTAACAAATACAGTTTTCTGAAGAAAATTAATTAGAAGAAAAAATTGTAAAATGTCTGGGCCCTAATCGATATCGAGTAAAGTCCATTGAAATTTCTAGTGATGGCATTCAACATCGAGCGACGATTCGAACGCAACCGTGCGATATTTTACTCGACTTTACTTTTATAATATTTTACATGAAGAAAAAAAAAAGGAAATTAAGTTTAAAATGTTTTTGCTATTAATTAATAAATTATTTTAAAATTAGAAGGATATATTCTTGCCGAATTTATACACCAATTTATAAATTCGGCAAGAATATATACACTTAAAATAATACGTCAGTAGAAAAATCTGTCAAACGGGTTTCAAATCAATTTGACTAATTTTTAACAAATTTTTAGTTGAAGCACTGATTTAAACAAAGATTTTAGTTATCTTCATTTAACACTATACAAAAATCCTCAGTACTTTAACTAGCTTTGAGTGTTAATTTTCAGAACTATTTATAACTAATTTTTAAGAACCCATTCGTTAAATTTTACAAAATTTATTGTTAAAATATAATATTGTCATGTTTCTATTATTACCCGGTAGATGGCTCCACCAGTGTATCCGAAGTTTTAAAGATGGCCCTTGTTCTTTCCCTCCTGATTTTTTAAAATGGTCCATTTCTCGAAAACTAAGAGAGATAGAGCAAAATTAACGAAAATTTCGACTATTCCTAACCGTATAATACCTCAGTGAAAGGGGTTATCTCTATCCAAAAATGTACTATGGTGGGACCTTGGACCCTCGGGAATTTCTAATAAAAATTTTACACTCCATAAAGTGGCCCATATCTCGAAAACTAAGTGAAATAGAGCAAAACGGATAAAATGTTTGCTCCTTTGGAGTGCCATCACATGACTTTTGATGGTATGGACTAGGCCCGGGGAGGGTCCCGAGACCTTAATTTGAAAAAATTTTACGACTCAGTATAATTGCAGACAAAAGTTTAGTTTTACTAATTTCTTACTTAAATTTAGATTTGTTAAATTTAACAAAAGGATTTTTTAAAATCAAAATATTTTATTTTAAGCCAAAAAACAGCAATAAATTTTGTTAAAGTACTAAATTTTTCTGTTCAGCCAACAGACTTATTATTTTGAGTGTGGCTTAATTGTCGGAGGCATAGAACTTCTTTCTTGAAAGATAAATTATATATGAATTATCAAGTCTTAAATTATTTCCAGTTATACGCATTTTATTTTAATCTGATAATTAGTGGAGAAAATATTAACAATTGAACTCCAAACATGGGAGTGAAATAACACTTTAAGATTAGAGTCGTAAAGAAAGAAAATACATTTTGTATGAATCACAACAAAATGTCGTAGGTCCTGATAATTTGGACAGAGTTATACCTGCAAAATAAATTTAAACCACAAATTATAAAAATTGTATGTCTTCCATTATAAGTAGAACAAATATGTTCAACGGGCCACCATTGTTATGTATCTGACTTTTTACCATATTAAAACAATACTCTTCATCCGACTGAGAAGATAATATTTAAAAAAAAAATTACTTGAATCAATTTTTTTAGTAATTTTATACAAAAATATATTTTATTTTTAAATTGTACATATATAACTTTTACGAAGTTTAAACTAGATGTGGATCATAATGATCTGTATAATAGTTCTGATATAAACAGCCTTAATCACATTTCTTTACATATTTTGTTTTATTCTCTTTGAAAACACAAACTAAAAAAAATGACGCCTTAATCCGATTGACATAAAGGACATTTATGTGTTTTTTGTATAGCACCAATTTTACTTATATTTGAGTACAACTGTGAAAAACTATTCTTTAAAATCACATTTGTTTTAAAGTTATGATATTTTGGCGCCCAACGTGCGCCCATTAAATGTTCAGCTTATTTCTATTTAGCAACCGGATTATTTTTTTTTTATTTGTGCTAAAATTTTAGACCTTTTTTCTTTTAAAACAAACGTTTTTACTAATTCTGCTGTTTATTTTTTACGTGTATGTGTATTGTGTCTAGGTTTATTCAATTAACAACTTAACAAATGTTTAGTTATTCACCAAGAAATAAAGCGTTTGTTTAATTGTTATTTTTGTGTATAAGCCTTTACTTTTAAATGATTAACGTTTTAATAATTTAACACTATATGATATTTTTTTCGAACTTAATTCCAAGTGAAGTGTTGACATAAAACTCAAGCTTAACTAATTAATTAAAAGAAGAAGAAACCAACCAGGAAATCTTAAAAAAATCAAAATCCCACTGTAAAATACTTTACCTTAAAGAAAAACTACTTAAAATCTTGTTTTTAAAAAGTAAAATTTCTTGCTCCTTGAAATCGAAAGGGAAATTTATATACTTTACCATCCCATAATACCGCATACATTCATTTTGCATGCATATGACTGCATAATAACTGCCGGCTAGTTGGCATCATGTTGTTTAATATTATTACTTTTTTACTATCAACTATAGTTATTTTTCTATACATGTGTGATTAACCGGTTCTTAAGGTGGCACTAGCCAAACTGCTCGTAGACAATTGTAAAATTGCTTGTGATAGCCATACATAAACACATCGAAGTTATTTCACATACAGCATATAAGACATGTGCTTACTTACTACTTACTATCAATTATAACTACCAGTTGTCTTATAGAAAATATTATTTGTGAAAAAAAAACAGAAAAATCCGGAGAAATTTCAACAGAAATCTTGTGTGAAGATGCTTTCGATAGTCTATGAACTCTAACTAGTCTCTAAGATAGAGAATAAAACCAGTAAGAGTGGAACATTCGGTGGTAATGGACTTTGTAATGACCTATAACCTGTTAAAGTAAATCGACTCCAAAGCCACGATTACGATTTTCTATAAATATCAATAAAGTATTGGAAAACTGTATGGTTCTCAATAAAGTTTTTTCTGTAATAAAGTGTCAGAGAGTGAGTAAAAACAATGGATCACTCATTAGGTTTAATGTAAACTGTATTGTATACATATTAATTATATTATAACCCTAAAATGAAAGAGTTTTCAAACATAGTAGTTTTCGAGCAAAACTTTCTACCAAACTTTTAAAAATTTGATCGTGTTAGTTTGACATGTGACGACAGTATCGAATGTTATAATAGTAAACCTGTCATAAATTCTGGTTAAACTCTCATATAAGATCAAATAACAGTTACTAGAAACATATTCATGTAGAGTGCGTAATAGTTCGTCTAGACTTATTCTAAGTTTTCTACTTCTTACTTGTTGTTTGAAATGAATGTAAGTTTACATCCATAAAAAATTTCAATTCTTCTTGCTTAAAAAAAGAAGATAATCTCTCATCTTTAAAATGAAATTAAATATATTTTCATAGTACTAAATCATTATATTTCTTTAATTTCAAATATAATTAATGAGACGAATTGAAATGAATAAAAAGATTAACTTTTTTATTCTTAATTAATCTTTTTTAGAACTTTCCATCCTTTTACTGTTTATGGGTCATGGTTAAATCAGTTAAATAATGTCTATTAAAATAAAAATATTGCTTTAAAATACTTTTTCTTTAGAATTCTTTCTTTCATAATTTTCTGCTTGAGAATAAAAATATATCTTTTTGGAATGACTAGACCAAATCATATAAAAAGAAAAGAAAACTTTTTCTTTTTTTATATCTTTAAACTACAAATAAACTACTATTTTTATATTAGTGTGTGGATAAATTTATAAACTTATTTATTATTTATGTTTATATTTTGTTAACAGACTGCCCAAAAAAAATGTTAGACAACCTGTTGTAAAGAAAAGTGAAAAAACGGGCGCTAGTTAGCTGGAAATCTCTAGAGCAGACGAAGAAAGAAGAAGCAGAGGAAATAACAACTTCACATGAAACCGGAAGCAAATGGTACGCATTATTAACAATTTTTTTATATTTTATTTCAAGCTCAAATATAAAAACATGATCATGAATTTTTTTAAATGAAATTGATTATGAAATTGAAAATTATTTAAGTTAAATCATACATTGTTGGTAAACAATAATACTATATTTATACTTGAGCAAAAACCACCCAGTTTTTGTACAAAACTAGTTTTTGCTTGTTTTTTTGTATGCTTTTTGGCAAGTTAAAAACTACAAGAGCCAAAAACCAGGTAGTTTTTGCTCAGGTATAAATGTAGTATAAGAAAATTTAACCTTTTAAGCTAAAAATACATGAGAGCGATGAAGCTGAAATCAATAGCTTAAGAATAGCTCAAACCCATAGCTCAAATCATTTACAATATGTCGAGAAGTATTGTCTAGATGTGCTTTTAGAAAAGATCTACAATAAATCAACAAATTGAGGTGGTCAATCGATCATAAACTTTTATTAAGGGATGCATTCCCATTTCTAGGGTCTGTTTTTTCATGAGTAGACCTTCATTGTTTTAAAGTTTGCATTAGGAATTTGCATTAGGAGTCTTAACAGTTTAAGGTTAAAGATCTCGTCGCGATTGAGGTTTTTTAAATTGGCGACGAGGAATTAGGCAACCACTATCACATTTAAAAAAAATAATTCAATCATCAGAATAATTCAATTTCTAAAAAAGAATTAATAAAATTTGTTTTAGATTCGCGAATTAAAATTGTATTTTTATGATTCGCGAATCAATTTTTAAAATAATTTTAAATACAAAATTAAATTTACTCCTAATTAATCAGTGTTTTAAATTGTAAAGCAGTCTTTGAAACGAATTAAAAACTTGACATCAATTTGCGAATAAAAACAAAAAAATTTGATTCACGAATAAATAAATATGTAAATAATTGGCGCGAATTATCTTTTTAATTTTTTAATTCGCGAATTTATAAATCACTTTTCTAGAATCATCTTTGAAAATAATTCTTTTGGAATCAATTCTTCAAAGATCTGTCAACTATGTATGAGCAACTGCAAATGCAGTTTATTCTATAATTTATTTATAAATCTATCTATAGATAAACTTTTACTTAATTATTATTATTTTATTACTCATTAAACTTGTCTTGAAACATATCTTATGCTACCAATTATTATCAACTTTCAATATCGAATTGTTGTTGAGAATCTGATAAAGAATAATACAAAAATCTTTCTTTCAGTCGTTTCTTTCTTGACATTGTTGTTGATTGTATTTGCCTCATTATTTCTATCAAACAATACATGTATAAAGTGAAATTTTTTCTACATCCAAAGTGTTCTACTGAAGAAAGATAGAAAAAAATGTAATTTCAAAATAATAAAACTTTGCTGTTACTGCTTGTAGTAAGTGATACTTATTATTTTCTTTAAAAAAAACAACGATTCAAAGATTCACTCGAATGTAGTATAGGGTTTAAGAGGAATTTAAATAATTACGCTGGGTCTCATACTGAAAGGTTAACTATAATTTAACTGCTAAACAAAAGAAAATGTCAAAAAATTCTAAACAAAACAACAAAATATTTTTGGGATAACTAATAACACTATGCGACAGTCAAAATCGGGATGGGATGAAACCAACGGGAAATGTTATATCGGTCAAAAACAAGTTATACGTGTCCCGGCGTTTCGCTGGGTCACCCCTAGGAATCGAGATATATCTTTTTTTTTGACATAACTCGAGAACCACTAGTCCGATTTTGCTCAAACAATTTTAAAAAAATTAAAAATTACAATTCCTTTAATCTGTTCATATATCATTTTTCTATATACTCAACAGTTTTGCCGGTAAAAATAAATGTTTGTTACCGCTACCATAAAAATCAATAACCTTTTCTTTATTACTTTTTTTTAAATTTTAGGCAAAAAATATTTTTTTCTTCATACATTTATTTTTACCGGCAAAACTGTTGAGTATATAGAAAAACGATATATGAACAGATTAAAGGAATTGTAATTTTTAATTTTTTTAAAATTGTTTGAGCAAAATCGGACTAGTGGTTCTCGAGTTAGTCAAAAAAAAGACCACCAAAGGTCAAATCGATATATCTCGATTCCTAGGGTTGACCCAGCGAAACGCCGGGACACGTATAACTTCTTTTTTACCGATATAACTTTCCCCGGTAGTTTGAACCCTTCCCGATCACTGACACCTACCATTTGTCTCACAGTGTAAATAACTCATAAACTCAGTGATAATTTTTAATTTTAATATATTTAAAAAAGTTCTCAGTTAAGTAACGATAGTTCTGTTTTCCATAAGTTTTATAATCAGGACTAAAAACGTTTCCATTAGCAGTTATTTGATTTTATAGGAGGTCTAATCAGAATTTATGACAGGTTTACTATTATAACATTCGATACTTTCGTCACAGATCAAACTAACACGATAAAATTGCTGGTTGTAAAGTAGTTTATATTTTAATTAATTTTGTTTACTAAAATATTTTGTCCAAGCATCAGTTCTAGAAGTAAGTCAAAGCCTGTAGAAACGCCGGCACAACTTCTCAATTAAGGCGAGCACCAACTATGACTATTACAAGATTTAGATAGTTTTTCCTTCATTATGATTTCTTAACTTTATACTGTGAAAACGTTTTTATATTTGTTTAAGTACTTTATGTTCTATATGATTTAAATATGAGCTCAACCTATATTGTCGTCTTTTTAACAACAACAAAAAAAAAAGACGAAAAAAAGTAAATAATATGTAACAACACCTGTATTTAACAAATAAACAATTACTGGATCTCTATACAATAGCAATATTTTACCTACTTTTAAGTTTAAAATTAAAATTTAAACAAAAAATAAAAAACCCATAATACAACAAGCTTAAAAGGTAAAGTAGACTAACTATAAAACTTAATATTAATTTAATAACAATCAAATAAAAAGTGTACACTGCAATTGTAGCGAAGTTATCTGATACTGCAGTTATTTTTAGGTGCTTAACTAACATCAACAGTTAAAAATAGCTGCAATGTTAGTTTATATAAAATAAAATTGTCGTGTACAGTTTTTTTTTTAACTGCAATTGAAGTTAATTTTATAGACATAATTCTCTGACAAGGAGGGTATCTCATGTGATAATCCACCATATTGATGAAAAAACGCCTGTTGGAGAGATAAGAATTCTAAGGTTGGGGTTAGGGTATGTTAAATGGTTATAGGGTACTATCACCTGTATTATTCCTTATTAAGTCTGAACGGACATGTGTTTCTTCTTTTTTCGATATTCGTACTACTTCGGCTTTTATCGAATTTTTTCCGAAGAGCTTTTTTGGTACTTTTTGAAACAACTTGGGGCAACCTTGTGCAAAAACTTAGGCATTATGCACATCAAACTTTCTCATTACATCATTCCACGAATACATTATTTTTATCCACTTCTTATATGGAAAAAAAAATACCAAAAAAATGGTCGATTTTCTTTCGCCTATTTTGTCTCTTAAATTCCCGAGATGGCTAAAATAATGAAAAAGTTTGTTCTTAGATTTCCATTCTCTATAACATATCCGAATTTCATAAAAATCGGAAACTATCACATACATTACATACATAGATCTTTTATTCTTTGACATTGGCTGTCAGTACACGTATCTATGAGAATATGTTGGACTTACCTACACTAAAAATACAGTAAAACTCGCTTAAGACGAACTCCTGGGGACCAAACAAATTATTTCGCTGTAAGCGAGGTTCGCAATAACCGAGGCAAAATTTTGTTTAAATTTTTTTAATTATCCACAAAATATTTAAAAATCTTAAAAAGAATTTCAAGTTTTGTAAAGTTTTTTTAAATTGATTTCTGAAATAACTTGTTTGCAATATATTTAAAAAAAAGTATCTGGTGTTCGGTTTAAAATTTGTCAAAATACAAAAAAATATATAAAAAATTGCCAAATTTTGGAAAGTTCTTATTCAAATTGGAAAATATTATGAAAATTTGTTTGTGGGACCATCATAAACAGTTCGTTGTAACCGAGGTTCGTATTAAGCGAGTTCGTATTAACGGATGGTTTTTGTATTGAAATTGTTGCCAAAAAGTCGGGCCTTTCAAATTAGTTCGTATTAACCGAGAATTCGTCTTATCCGAGTTCGTATTAAACGAGTTTCACTGTATTTGAATGAGTGTAAAAAATGTGTTTGTTGACAAAAGAAGAAGAAGAGAAAGATATGTAATCTGTGGACTATCACATGAGATACTTTCCTTGTGGGTGTAGACTTTTTAACCATTATTAACCACTAGTAGCAAAATTGGAGACTAAGGGTTTCCGATAATCGTTTTTCACACTCAAGACTAATTTTTAAGTTTATCATCACATTAGGATTGTAATGGTATATTATGTAAATTGAATCGTTAGCGATACTGGCGCCCAATAAGGGACTCAATTTATGCTAGTACATAAAAATTAAAACAAAAACATAAAAGTAGTATTTTAACCTCTTCTTTTTGGTCCCAAAGTTATCTATAACTCTGCATGGAAAAACTAAGCTAATATCAAAAATGTGCAGAAAGTTAAAAAAAAAAAATATTTTAAAGTGCAAAAAAATTATCCTAGAAACCTCAGAGGCAAAAATTCTGAGCATCCTTGTTTTTTGTTTGACGATAAGGTGCAATGGATATTATGAACCTTTTTGTGAGGATTATGAGCGATTTTTTTTTGTGATAATACTTATTTCTTCTGGATATTATTAGAACTTTGTAGAATAGATTCAAAAAAATTATTTTCATAGATGATTCAAAAAGCTTGATTTATAAAATCGAGCATATTATACTTTTTATTTTGTGGCTTGTGAATCAAAATTTTTTGTTTTCTTTCACGAATTAATGAAAATTTAAAATTGAAAGGACTCGATAATCATTTTACATTTATAGTAATGCAGATTATAATTTTAACCTTTTTTATAAACTTAATCGTTTATACTGACTTTTTTGACGTTTATGAAGATTATAATAGTTTGAAAAGATTATATTTATTTGACAAAAACATCTTGTATATCAAGTGTACTAGTTTTCAGCAATTTTTTTGCAGAAGTTCCGTTTTCAGCTAAAGTTTTAGTTATAAACTATTTTTGAACTAATGTTTTACTAATATATTTTGCTACAAAAATTGTGCTGATTACCGCATTTATAGCATGTACGACAACAGACAAGATGTAGATGTCGCAGCTTGTCTGGATGTAGTACAGATAAGGTAAATGATAATTAAAAAAAACAACTCTACACAATTTCTATATTTAAATCTTCAGCAAATAAAATAACTAAAGTAAAAATTCTCTACAATTTTTTGAGTGTTTTCAGTCTACTGATATTCAGCAAAAATTTTAGTGATTTTAGCAAGAATTTTTTCATTTCCAATCGACTAAGTGTTAGCAAAACTGAGATTACTATTTTTTTGGTAAAAGTCAGCTTACTGATTTTCAGCAAACACTTTTGCTGAAATTACCAACTTTTTTACAAGCACGCTCCTGACTAAAAACTTGCTGACACAGCAACATTTTTTGCTGACTTTACTGACTTTTTCTTTCAGTGTAAGACAAAAAAAATATGCACTATCTTTACATTTTTGCATACTAGAAACTAATACTAAGATTCAGTTGCAATAAAAATTTTACCTAGAGGATTTTCATTAGGGAAATATTATATATTTAATTTAAATTTAAGTGGACTTAAGCATTTTTGTTTCATAAGAGATATACATATGTAAGTACATAATGTGTAACAAAGAGTCCAAATAATAATGAATAGAATAAGAGCAAATATTTAAAAGTTAGTCATTGGAACGAATAACTAACTATACCGGTGTGTTGGATCTTTACTAAAAATTCAAGTTGTTGGTACTTTGTACATAAAACTGCCAACATATTCATGGTGGTAGTGGAGTAAGGACGGATGGTTTTTCAGCTTAGAACAAACAAAAAAAAAACAGATAGGGTCAATATACAGAATTCTGTTGTATGTTACTGGTTAAAAAGAACCCTAAAATTAAATTTCAGAGGAAATTCCTTGTATTACCGGAAATTAAGGTATATAGTTACTATCTGACTATTTTAACATTTGTACGTAGGTACATATTTCTATAGAGCAGTTGTACTCGTATATCACATTTTATTATTCTGAGCAAATTTTGAGTTATTGAAAAGTTGTGCCAAACGCAAAGTTATATTTTTTTCAATATTTTATCAGAAAACTAATTTCAAGGTTTTTTTTGATAAGGTTTCTAATGAAGAATAAAAAAAATAACACCATACCACCGATATGAGAAGAGTATGTAATTACAATTATTGTACATATTTTGAAAATAATAACAACAACAGGTGCAGAACTTACTAACTAACGGAAATAATAATGATGATGAAGAACGATGGCATGAAGGCAACAAGTAAAATAATAAAATTAGAAAAAAGAAAGCATTTTTATAAATTACAAGTAAATTTTATTTTAATACTTTTATATAAATTCTGATTTGTTATACTTTAGCACTCTTTTATAGTACAAATTTATTGAAAACTTATAAGAAAAAATAAAAAAAAAATTGCAACTCACCTCAGTAGATGCAGTTTGTCTCATTTTGAAACGTTGTTGTTTTGTTGTTATAGTGAAGTTGTAAACTGGAATTTAGCCTTGAAAGGTTTTTATTTTAAATTAATCCACTTATAAATTAAGAAAAAACAGGATCGTTTTAGATTTTTATTTTTTCAAAATATGTTTTTTTGTTTATTTTTTCGCAAATTTTTTATTATGCTCTAGTTTTTTATTACAAATGTAAATTTAATTATTTTTTAGCATAATTTTTTTTTAATCTTATGGTACTTATTAAACTTTATTTTATTTTTAACTAAATGTTTTTTTTTATTTTACCACTTCACTGCGTTCTTTTAAAAAACAACTTTAACGTTTGACTGCTCTCCATTGACTGCTACTTGTTTGTATGCTTTTAACTGTTAACAAACTGTTAAAACCGAAAGAAGCAAATTTGAAAGCAACTGTCAGTTATAACCTCTCGTTGTTGTTTAGAAAGACAGCTTAAAGTAAATGTTTGAATTAGAGACAAGTGAGAGATGAAAAGTGACTAAAGTAAAATTGTAATTTTGCAATATTAACCCTCTAACCGGCAATTCCACCTCTAGGCAGGTCAATGAAATTACGGCATTCTTGATCAAAATTTGATTTTTATTTCGGAAAATGAAGCATTAGGATGAAATTTTTTGGGACAAAAGTATGTTGGGCCATAAATTGTATATGAAAGTAACTTATGGTCTTTTCATTGCTAGTTTTAACCCAGCAAAAAAAGTGAGATAAAAGAAGTAATTAAAACACAGCAACTGTTAAATAGGAAGTTGTTCTAATTTGAGTTTTTCATTGATGAATTTAACATTGGCTTGTCATAGGAAGTTGTTATTGTGTTTTTAAAAACAAATTATGTATATTTGAAACAATGATAATGAAAATCTTTATCGCTTCTTTTTATTTTAATTAAAAAAAAGTGCCGCGTGTAGGGTTTGAACCCATTTCTTGTTGGTGTTTCAACAAACGCTCTTCCCCATGCGCTATCGCTTGTTATACATCATAGCTGACTTTTACCAGTCTTGTTCAGTGAGATGTTATCGTCGTTTATTTCATTTTTTATTAACAAAAGTATACGGCATATTGGAAAATTATATCAAGTTGTTTTTAAAATAGTGTTCTTTATTTATAAAAAAATATTAATACACTCATAGAAATAAAGCTGTAAAAATAGCAGAAACAGCTGCTAAAAATTAGTTAAAAATTACCTTGCAGAAAAGCCTGCTAAAATTAGCAGTTTGTTTTTTTTCTAAATGCGAGTAAGAAAAGAAGAGCAAAAATAAAAGTGTTAAATTTACAAAATTTTAGTTACATTTGAGTTAACTTTTAGTTAATTAAAAATAACAAATTACCTTGTTAAAATCTGCAAAAAAAATTTGCTGCACATTAGTAGACAAAAAATTGATTTTTCTGCAAGGTAATTTTTAACTATTTTTTAGTAGTTCTAACTAAAATGTTTACAGACTTTTCCTTTTCTATTAGTCCAATAATAAATATACATTGTAGAAGAATTTGATCAAAATGGGTTTTTTAAATAACAATTTTTCAATATAAACAGAATTTTAATATAATTTTGTTAGTATTTTAACAAAAAATATTTTTAAAATTACATTTTTATTTAAAATTTTTATATTTTCATAAAATTTCATATCAATTAATATAAAATTAAAAAAATTTAAATCGCTTCAAAAATTAATTGATTGAACAAAATTAAAAGAAAAATTACAATAAAAACAACATAAAATTGTTTCACTTTGCCAGGATTCGAAGCCGCAGCCCTCTGATTTAAAAAAAAAATTGAGTGAACAAAATTAAAAAAAAAATACAATAAAAGCAACAAAATTTTTTTCGCCCTGCCAGGATTCGAACCCCCAGCCCTCTATTTCTGTGCCAGCACGTCCCCTTGCAACCACCATACAAAATATTAAATTCTTATCACTCATGAAAAATACCCTTCTGACTAGCAAGCTTTGGATGTTGTTCAAAACGCCTTCCTAAAGCATAACTTCTCTGTGATGTAATGAGGGAAGTGATTCATTTAGAAGTTGTTCCATTTATTTTTGCTGGGAACGTATTTACTTATTAAAAGGCAATATTCGAGCACTGTCACTCGTTCACGAATGCCGTAATTCGGGCCAGCATTTTGTAATTAAAAAAAAATAATAAAATCTAATAAATTTTTTGTGTACAGCGCTTGAGTCGAACTCTCGAGATTTCGATATTCACCACTTAGAAAAAAAGTGAAGAAGAACATATAAGCTATGTTTGTGCGGCAAGCTATCAACATTGGCTTATGTCATTCCCATACAGATTTGACATTAGTAACGTTAAGAGTTAACATTAAACGTTGGCTAATGTCAAATTTATATGGGAATGACACAAGCCAACGTTGATAGCTTGCCACACAAACACAGCTATAGATGATCTATTTTGAATAATGCAAACATACACTCAAAAAAACAATTCAATAAAGTCAGCAAAGAATGTTGGTGTGTCAGAAAATTTTTAGTCATTAGCGTGCTTGCAAAAAAGTTGGTAATTTTAGCAAAAATGGTTTGCTGAAACTCAGCAAGCCAATTTTTACAAAAAAAAAATAGTAATCTCAGCAAAAGTGCTCAATGTAATAAAACGCATTTATTGAACATTCTATATTCATAATATCCTTTAGCAAAGGATTATATCGAAAGTTATCAGATTCGGCTTAATAAAGGCGAATTAAAGAGAAATATATAAAATAATTTTTTCTAGTTTAATTAATTCTAGCCTAAAAATATTTTTTCCGTTCCAATTGCGTCTAAATTTTGTAATGTGACAGAGAAAACAAATCTAACGGACCCGTATTTTCTAAAAATCACACCCAAGAGAAAAGCAGTTATTTTAATTATTATTTTTATTTTAATTGGTATTTCTTGAATAGACATTTTTTATGCCACAACTTCTTAAAAATAAATTATTTAATTTTTATATTTAGTTTCATTTTAAATTAACAAATAAAAAAATTCAAAATAATTTGAAAAAGCATCTGATGCATTATTTTAAAAATAAATAATATATGGAACTTTAAATAAAATTATTTGAACTAAAAAAACTGAAAACATTTATATATGTACATCAATTAAAAATACGAAAATACCTATTACTATTTTTGTAATTTTAATGTATAGTTTTTTGGAGGTATTTTGAACTGACATAATGATATTGAAATGTTGTAAATACAGTAAAAATCGTTAAATAAGAATTCTCGGTTGATACGAACCAATTTAAAAGCTCCGACGTTTTGACATAATTTTTCATATAAAACACATCTGTTAATACGTACTCGCTTAAGACGAACCCTCGGTTTAACCAGGCACTATCCACGGCTCTCATCTGAAAAACTGAACTGGTTTTAAGAGAGTTTCAGTGTAACATAACAAAAAACATAAAAAATGTGGTGTTTTTAATTAATTATTTTTATTGTTTTTAAGCAATTTTAATTAAATTATAAAGTGCACTTATATTGTTTAATATGTTCTCTGCATTAGTTTTGTATAATTAGCACAAAATTAAGCTTATTAATATTAAAAAATACGCATTAAAAAAACACTAAAAACTGTTTCTCTTGGTTTGCATATAAAATTAAAGAGACTTTTTAACAGCAGTTGAGGCGGGTGGTTTGTCTTTAGTCTATATGGTCGTTGGTTTAATCGATCTGTTTGTGACAGTCCCACTCACGAAATTTCATGTTATTCTCCATATTTATTACACCGAAAAAATTTCTTAGTTACTGTATACTAAATTTTCAACTGAGTCTCAGGTGAAATACCCCTTACTAAATCTCAGTTTTTTAAATTAATTAAAAATAACTAATTTTTCCAAATGACGAAATTAACTGAGTTCTCAGTTGCAGGAAACATAACTATTAGTTAAAATAAGTAAATAGGAAATTTTAGTAACAAACAACCAAAAGCCACCAAAATGAATGAAAAATTTCTGTAATTATTATATCTTTATTTATATTACTGGAATTTTTTGAAATAAAATTGAATTAATTTTAAACTTTACACTCCCTTGTTTGATCCAATCTACAAAATTCGTAATCGTAATGAATAATTTCTTTCCGATTATTTTAAGATCTAAAAAGAAATTTTACAAATTTTATTATACACACATTTTAATATACCAACTAATAAATTAGGTTTGCCTTTCTTTATCGAAGAATCCCTTCAGTTTTATAAATTTATTATTTAAAAATTCAGATGATTTGCTTTTCTTAGTGGCCAAATATGCGTTTTCGTGTCATTTAAATGAATGTTTTTTAGTTTGACTATAGATCATAAATTAATATCACTTTCTGTTTAAATTATTTTAAAATTAAAGAAAGATGATACAATTTTCACAAGTAAATTACAAAGAATAAAATTTTTTTTTGAAAGAGTTCGATAAGGCCAGCATGACACAATACGTATTTTCGGCTTTCGCTACAAAGCCATCCCCCGGAGTTCATCTTAACCGAGTTTTCCTGTATTGCTTTATTTGAACAAAGATGATCTACATTTTAAAGAAAAATTTTTTTTCCGAAGTACATTTTTATATAATCATTTATGATTTTATACAAATATTTCTTGTAGAGTATTGTGAAACATATATTTTTATATGATTATATCAAAAGATATTTAATAATAGAAAATTATAATTATACTTAACAAGATCCACCATTTTCCGGATCAAATCATGTATGGTGTTTACGTGAGCTTTGGTCATTATACCTGGGTTCCACTGTGTCTATGGGATACCTACATCAAGTATACTACCACATATAGATG
Organism: Leucophora obtusa; assembly: GCA_949987735.1. Lineage (NCBI taxonomy): Eukaryota > Metazoa > Arthropoda > Insecta > Diptera > Anthomyiidae > Leucophora > Leucophora obtusa. Next base: position 1,777,210 of record OX465297.1, read on the forward strand.
GCGCTTACGCTGTCAAACAATCGCTTTTGTTTTGACATTTATTTAAGATTTTCTTTTCGTTAGTTTTTAAGCGCTAAAATATTAGAAGTTTTTTTTTTCCTTAAGCAAACCTTTCAAGAAGACAGTTGGTTTTCTATTCGTTTTTTTAGTTATTTTGGAATTTTGGTATTTGGATGCATTAAATAAATTGTGTTCTTTTTGTGGATACAAAAGGAAGTTTTTGTTGGCGACTTATTAAAAGAAGTGATAGAAAAGGAAAGTATAATTGCACATAAAATATTTCACAGAACCACCAAAACTCTTACTTCTTTTATATTTATTTTTATTTGGCAAGCCAAACCACTATTGCGTTTTGCCTAACATCTCTTTTACAGACCACTTACTTTGATCTATATGCCAACCGGCACTATCTACAAAAATCAACCAGATTTTTACATAATAATAATAATAATATATAATATATTAATGATATATAATTATAATATAATTATATATAATATAATTATAATATTAATTATATTATATATAATTATATTATATATAATTATAATATAATTATATATAATATAATTATAATATTAATTATAATATAATTATATATAAAAATATATTATTTTATCCGAAAAATGGTGGATCTGGTTAATAAAATTTTATATAATTAAATATATTTTGATATAATAAATTAAAAATATATTTTTCACAATACTCGACAAGATATTATTGTATAAAATCATAAATGATTATATAAAAATCATAAATGATATAAAATCATAAATGATTATATAAAAATCATAAATGATTATATAAAAATCATAAATGATATATAAAAATCATAAATGATTATATAAAAATGATTTTTAATAGGGTTGGTAATGACTGATTCAGTTTATTAAATTTTAAATCGCATTTTTTAATTTTAAATAGTTATACCCTACACCACTACGTAGAGAGGGTATTATAAGTTTGTGCTGATGTTTGTAACACCAAAAAATATTGGTCCTAGACCCACCTTATAGTATACCGATAGGCTCAGAATCACTTTTTATTTCGATTTAACGATGTCCGTCTGTCCGTCCGTCCGTATGTCTGTCTGTCCATGCATTTTTGTGAACACTCTACAGGTCGCAAATATTTAGATATTTTGATGAAATTTTGTACACCGACTTACGCCCAAGGACGACGCCTATTGATTTTGGTTGAAATCGGTCTATGTTTAGACCTAGTGCCCATATAAGGGTACCTCCCAAAATTTTCTTTTTTAAACGCTGCAGGTCGCAAATACCAAGATATTTCAATGAAATTTGGTACACAGACCTATGTCGGCCCAAGAACGGAGCAATTTTGGTTGCAATCGGTCCATGTTTAGACCTAATGCCCATATAAGGGTACGCCCCAAAATTTTCTTTTTTACACGCTGCAGGTCGCAAATACGAAGATATTTCAATGAAATTTGGTACACACCTATTGGACCTATATCGGCCCAAGAACGGAGCCTATTAATTTTGGATGCAATCGGTCCATGTTTAGACCTAGTGCCCATATAAGTGTACCCCCTAAAATTGGCTTGTTTACATGCTACAGGTCGTAAATACGAAGATATTTCAATGAAATTTGGTACATAGACCTATGTCGGCCCAAGGACGAAGCCTATTGATTTTGGTTAACACCGCTACATGTTTAGACCTACACCTTTTGCAACTGTAATTCAGAAAATATCAATTAAAATTCAGAATTTCCATTTGAAATTCAGAAAATATCAATTGAAATTCAGAATTTCCATTTGAAATTCAGTAAATATCATTTGAAATTCAGAAAAGATCATTTAAAATTCAGAAAATATCAATTGAAATTCAGAAAATATCATTTGAAATTCAGAAAATATCATTTGAAATTCAGAAAATATCAATTGAAATTCAGAATATATCAATTGAAATTCAGAACATATCAATTGAAATTCAGAAATCGTCATTTGAAATTCAGAAAATGTCAATTGAAATTCAAAAATTGTCATTTGAAATTCAGAAAATATCAATTGAAATTTAGAAAATATCATTTTAAATTTAGAAAATATCAATTGAAATTCTGAAAATATCATTTGAAATTCAGAAACCGTCTTCTGAAATTCAGAAAATATCAATTGAAATTCAGAAAATATCATTTGAAATTCAGAAAATGTCAATTGAAATTCAGAAAATATCATTTGAAATTCAGAAAATATCATTTGAAATTCAGAAAATATCAATTAATATTCAGAAAACATCAATTGAAATTCAGAAAATATCAATTGAAATGCTATTGATATTTTCTGAATTTCAAATGACGATTTCTGAATTTCAATTGATATTTTCTGAATTTCAAATGATATTTTCTGAATTACAAATGATATTTTGTGAATTTCAATTGACATTTTCTGAATTTCAAATGATATTTTCTGAATTTCAAATGACGGTTTCTGAATTTCAATTGATATTTTCTGAATTTCAAATGACGATTTCTAAATTTCAATTGATATTTTCTGAATTTTAATTGATATTTTCTGAATTTCAATTGATATTTTCTGAATTTCAATTGATGTTTTCTGAATAATAATTGATATTTTCTGAATTTCAAATGATATTTTCTGAATTTCAAATGATATTTTCTGAAATTCAATTGATATTTTCTGAATTTCAAATGATATTTTCTGAATTTCAATTGATATTTTCTGAATTTCAAATGGAAAATCTGAATTTCAATTGATGTTTTCTGAATTTCAAATGGAAATTCTGAATTTCAATTGATGTTTTCTGAATTTCAAATGGAAATTCTGAATTTCAATTGATATTTTCTGAATTTCAATTGATATTTTCTGAATTACAATTGCAAAAGGTGTAGTGTCCATATAAGGGTCCCCCCAAAATTGGATTGGTTACACGCTGCATGTCGCAGATACGAAGATATTTCAATGAAATTTGGTACGTTGACTCACATGGTCCCAAGGAAAAACCCTATTGATTCTAGATGGATCGGACCATATTTGGAGCTATTGCCCATATGGGGTATATTTTCGATTTTCTCTTTTATGATTTTATAGAAAATTTTAACACAAGTCTGTTTTTACCCATTCAAATTTCGGATCCAAACGTCATGCCCGACTTTAACTTTTTTACTCGTTTTTATTTAAATTAATTTCAAAAAAATCAATGCTTTAAATTTAAATAAAGCTTCCAAAATTGCAAAAATATTAGCTAAAACTTCTGTGAAAGAATAAAAAACTCCCGGTAAATCCCGCACAAAATTCCCGGATTCCGAAATTGAAAAAGGACCCTAAGTACAATAAAAATATAATTAATTCATATAATTCAAAGCTTTTGAGAATTATAAGCTATCCAATTAATTCCATAAGAATGTTATTACGGAATGAAATTTAATTCAAATTATAAAACATTCTTTTAAACCTTTGATTACAATTTTCCATGAATGAAACGAAAAAAGAATAAAACAATTTTTACGTTGAAGCTTTCTGTAATAAATGTGTTTATACTTTTAGTAGGTAATAGCGTTTCTTTTCTTTGCACATTTTTATGCGGTGTTGCCATTTCAGTGCTTTTTGGGTATTTTTTGGTGCTTTTTCCCTCCAGTACCCGTTGATTTTTTACAAATACCCGTTTAAAAAATCGGGTATTTACAGTGTTTTTTCAGATTTCTGCGAGTGCTTTTTGTACAGTTTATATTTTTGATATTTGTTCTCGTTATTTTTTAATTTTTCTTAAAATTTCTGTCAAAGTTGAAAAAATAATACGATATATACAAAAAATTAATTTTTCACAATGTTTGTGGCACAATTTTAAATAGCAACTTCATTATATTTAAACTTCAAAATTTCGAAATATTAGTTTGGTGCTTTTTTACCCCTTTTTGGCTATTTTTTGAACAATTTTTTATACAATTTTACAAAGCTAAAATGTGTTTTTAAATTTTTCAAAATATTAATATCGTGCTTTTTACCCCATTTTTGGTAAATTTTTAACCTTTTTACCCGTTTTCACAATGCTCAGAGTACTTTCCTGCATTCAAGAGTTGGCAGCACTGTTTTTATGATAATAAGTTCATAGTATTGTGTTAGTAATCGTGAGTTTTGTTAGTCATTTGTGTGGATATACATATATATGTACTTATTTATGTTCATACATTTTTATTTAGATTATATTTTTAATTACGTTCTAAAACGAAATAAAAAATATGTAAATACAAAAATTAAATTGATTTTAAATACTATGTTGTCCAATTAAGGGTTAAAAATTAGCAAAATTCTTATAACGCTGAGAACAAACAAAAGCATTAAATACAAAACATACAATTGTCGCCGAGATTGTACATGTCAGGATGGCCGAGTGGTCTAAGGCGCTGCGTTCAGGTCGCAGTCTACTCTGTAGGCGTGGGTTCGAATCCCACTTCTGACAAGTCAATTTTTAACTTTTTTTTATTTTTAATTTTTTTTATTTAAAATGAAGATTTAAAAACTTCAAGCACTATTCCAAACTTATACATTTTTTTTTCTTTTTATTTCGTTTCACTCAAAAAGCAAATAATTGAATATTTTTTTAACTAACCTGTTAAACGAATACGGCGCTGTTCTGAGTTCGAATCCAAGTAAAAAATTATAAATCACTGAATGGTTTTTCTTCCGGTTTGTGATCCACACAGAAATTTTTTAGTTTTATGTCGTGTAGTAAATGCTTAGTGAAAGTAAAAATGAATTTTTTGCAACAATTAAATAAAAATTTATTTTCAAAATTGTTCATAAACTTTTTAGAACCAGCACATTTTGCCTGGCAACGAACGTCTTCTAGAAACCCCCATAATAATCTCGGAATATTGTTTTTTTTTTTTTTTATTATTTTGATAGTAATATCCATATTTTTTTAAATCATCATATAATTGCAATTTGAAAACTCTTAAATTTATTTATTATATATAGCAAATGTGTTGCTTGTATCTAATATTTTTTTATTCAAAAAATATTTAAACAGCAAATTTTAAAATATTTTTTATATAAAAATTAAAAAATAATGATAATTCACATAAAATTACTGCACATTAATAAAGTGTTGATTTTTAAAAAAGAAAAATCGTTTGAAAATATTATAGACTAATAAAAATAAGTGATTTTTTCAAGTTTAACAGCAGTAGCGTCCGACCGCAAAGTTCGGCAGAATTTAGTGTCAAAAAATTTAAAAGTTAACAAATTTATTGTATGGGCAATCAAAAATGGCCGAAGAGTTAACAACCAAACTTCGTATTTTTTACTAATTTTGAAATTGACTCAACAACAAACATTTTACCAATATCAAAATATGTCATAAGGCCTCTAAATACCAAAAAAAAAAAACCCCGTCTAATATTGTTTTTTGGCCGAACTGTTCGGTCGGACACTAGTCATTTTTATTTTCTGTGTTACATATTTAAATATTTATTGTGATATTATAATAATGTATTTTTTACTTTAAATTTAGATTAACCTTATAGCTAATGCAAATATTGAAATATATGCCGCATTTTCTCGCAAACATTTAAATTTCAGTCAATTATACCAAAATTTCATTATTACCCTTTAAAAGGTGGCTCTCATTAGAATATCATCTAATTTTAATACACACTTAAAGTGTATTTTTATTAACGATAATTTAAAGAAAAAAAAGATAAGAGTAGTTTTCGCAATTAATTTCACTCTACTAATTGTTGTTTACAAGTTGCATGGTAGGGTACCTTGACTATGGTAAACTTGGTTTGGGGCAAATTTGCTGCTAAAATAGTTTCTACTTTATCCAATGGTAAAATTTCAATTTGTGGTACTTCAGTGGCGGCAGAGCCCTCCTCAGTTGTCGCTGTTGGTTCAGTTTTAACAATATCGGCTGCTAGTGCGTCCGCGGCGGTTGGGTCGCCCGGTACGGGTTTTAACACTGGTATGCATTCATCAAAGTGATGTTTCTCTTTTTTTGTCGATTCTTCACACTGATCCACATATAGGGCAGTAACTCTGAGCAATTCAACGGTGACACACCATGTAAAAACTTTCAAGGTTTCTGCTACTTGTTGAACGGCACTCAGCACAATGTGGTTGGTAGTAGCAGATTGTGAAATGTAGGTAGGAATGATAAGCAATTTACTAATATTCATACATAAACTAAGTTTCTCGTCAAAACCCGGTTTAATATCGAAATTGACTAATTCCAATTGCTGTAATTGTACCAATCTCGCCACAGCATCGAGAATTTCCAAAGTGCAGACATTAGTTACCTGACCATTTTCCAAGCGTAATCTTTGCAAATTTATTAGTTTGGGTAATACAGCTTCCGAAAATGTAGAATCAAAGTCACCACATTCTCCCAATTCCAAGGATTTAAGATCGGTTAATTCACCTAAAATTTCTACACTTTTGGCTCCCAAACCTTTAATCGAGGTTAATGATAGATGTGTCAGTTTGTTTAGAGAAGCCATAGGTAAGAGATCTCCTGCTAAAACACCGACCTCAGAAGTACGTAGACGCAATTCTTCCAACGAATGCAAAAGAGCAATATGTTCCAGATTTATGGTATCATCATTAATGGCCAAGGCATTGATTACTTTTAAATTCCGATTACTTTGAAATAAACTTTCCACCACGCGTGATGAGCAACGACATAAGTCTATAGTTTCCAGGGAACAAACAGTGCCTATATTTTCCAAGAAATCATTCCACATATCTTCACTACGACCACTGGGTAAGAGCATTTTACGCAAATCTAAATGTTTAGTTTCACCACGGCGCAAAGCACAGGCAAAGCCAGACCAACTACATACTTTTGAATTTTTCATACGTACCGTTTGCCAAAGTGAAGTATCCTTGGCGGCTAAATTCCATAATTTACAAACAGCGGCCGCACGGGGACGTTCCTATAAAAAAATAAAACTGACAATCATGATCCCTAAAACTTATTTCCCAAACTTACGTGTATCTTTAAATACTTCAAAATACATAATAAAGAATCATAGGCATATGAAACGTTGGCGAAGAAATTGGTAGCAAACAATTTATTTGAGTGATCCACTACTATAGAGTTTTGGGAATTTTGAGAATTTTGAGACGGATAAGAACCATCCATTGAATTATTTGATTGTTTGCGATTTTTACGAATACTCTCATTAATTTGTTTCAAATCATTTTCAATATCATTAACATGCCTGAAAATATACATAAACATAACAATTTGTTGGTTAGTAGAAATTTAGAGAAATATTTTACAAAATTCTAGCCCTAAAATATTTAGAAAAAGCTCGCTCTCATTTAAAATTTATTTCTATCTCAATACTTTACTAAACTCACTCGATGGGTAGTGTCAAAGGTTTAGCTACCATAACATATTTTTTGCCTTTTACAACTGCTATAGTCTGGGGATGTTTATTTTCTGACCTTTTGTTGTTAGAAGGATTTGAATTGGATTTCGCCAAAGCCGTAGAAATGTTAGACTGTGATGAAGACTTTTGTAGTGCTTTAGGTAAACAAGCCTTGAGTTAAATAGAAACGGAAAGAAAAGTTTTAGGGTATAATTTTTTTAAGTTAAATAATTGTTTTAAGCACCTCACACATATACTCTTTACCTAGAGTATTCGTAGCGGTACGATATTCGTTTTTGTTTTGATTCAGACCCACACATTCATGATGGTATAAACATAAACATTTGATACATTGTAATTGCGGTACTTGTCCTTGAGCTTTAAAGCATGTTATAGTACAAGGTTCTTTTGATTCTGATGATGCTGAAGATGCTGAACGCTTAACTTCTGTATGACCTTCTGTTTTATTAACCGCTGATCTATATAAACGAAAAGATAATATGTGGCAAACATTTTGTTGACTATATTTAAAAGGCTTTTTAGGCCTAAAATTAAAATCGAGAGCGAGCTACATTTGTAGAGTAATTAAAAGGCGACTATTTTGAGGATATGATAAAAAAAAACATTTAAATAATGTAGAATTTTCAAAATTGGTTTTTAGAGCACATATTCAATACACTGATTAAAAAAAAAAAAAAAACTTGGGTTTTATTTTATATGAAAAATGTTTGGATGAACCATAACTTTTCTTTAAGAAAACTATTTAAGAACTAAGCAAATTTTTCTAGAAAATTTCAAATTCTAAGATTTTCTGTTGAGAGAAATTTATGTTGCAAGAAGTTTTTTAATTACACGACTTTTTCAATTGTTCGACCCAATGGCTAATTTTAATTTATGAAAAGTCAATAAAATTACGGCATATTCGAATCAATTCATGGAAAAATTGGCGAATTGTGGGGTAATCGTTATTCGAATTTAATACAACGTTTTAAACGTTGTAAAAACTGCTGTTTAAAAATAAGTTGTTGTATTACCGATGTTGACCGATTTCAAGATATGTTCAATAGGACTTGGAATTCATCATATTTGAATTCAGTACATTCGAGTTTTACTTCTTCCTCCGTCGGAAAAAATAGACACTTTTTCGACAGCGTTCTTTATATATTTAAAAATCGGTTTTCCTTTAGAAAAATTTCTTAAAATTTTCTGTCGAAAAATTATATCATTCTGTTATCTTAGATCTTGATAGTTTTCTATATAAGAACATTTTTGAAATAAAGTATTTCAATTAGAAAAATCCCCAAATTAAAACGCAGAATGTTTCCAAATTTATAAATTAGGTCCATTCGATTACTGGATAATTTGTACAAATTTGTACAAATTTTTAATGGATGGCGTTCGTTAACACAAATACTCAGTAAACAGAAAGAAGAAAGAGAGAATAAAGTGACAGTTCTATGTTGAGAGTTTCTAAGTCTTCTTCTTTTTCTTGCAAATTTTTACTGGATAAATTTTTGCCAGTAAGAATTTGCAAGCAGAAAAAAAACATATGTTTCGAAAACATGATTATTTATGGTAAATAAAAAAAATTATTTTCTAATTATATTATTTTATGGAAATGCAAAACAGTAAAACTTTCAAAATAAATTATGGAAAAGATAAGAAAACCTTCTAAAAATGTTCTGCTTAAGGTTTAACATCAAAAATTGTCTTCTTTCATAGCGACTAGTTAAAATTTATTTGTATATTTGGTGTTGTAATCAGCTGTGTCTACAAACTTGCAAATTGTTGCAAATTTTCTGTTCGCGTATATGTTTGGGAAAATTTTATTTTGAGAGTAAATCTTGTTTTACTCTCTGTAAATTTGTACTGAGTAATTCTTACTGGACTTGACTGAGAAAAGTAATCGAATGGACCTATTATGTGTGAAAAATCTTAGACATTTCAATAGAAATTTATTAAATTCTGAGAATTTATCTAACAAAAAAATATACTTGGTGTAGCTCTCAGATCTTAATGAAACTTGGATATGTAAAAGTGGGACAAAAGTGATAAGCATTCGGTTAGAAATTGCAATGTGGAATATCATTTTAGGGGGTACATATGGGTTTGAAGTTTGTTCTAAAATTTGATTGATAGCTTTTCAATAATTTTTTTCACATTCGATATTAAAAAGTGGAACTCACATTAATTTTTTTACACACGCTCTCTTGAATATAGAAAAAAAAATAGTCGCAATCACGATGAGAAATCTAAAATCACGCACAAATTATGGGCGAGTTTTATCTTCTTTTCACTAATAACGTGAGTATATTAATTATTACTAACGATAATTATCACTTGACTCCAAAAACATTTCGTGTCACGCGTCCATCGTCTTTTAAAATATATTTCGTCTGATACCCATCTTGTATAAATTTTCGTCAAATCTAATATACCCAACACACAAAACAAAAAAAATATGCTAACATTTGATGTCACTTTTAAACCCCTTAACATTTGTTCCATATTTTTCCCTCCTCCACAACATATCCAAGTTTCGTTTAGATCTGTGGATTATGTCATTGTGTAAGTTCCTTGTAAGTATCTCTGTTTCTAAACAAAAATATGAATTTGTTTCGAAAGTGTTAAAATCTTTTAAAAACAAAATAATCGCAAATAGAGATCGAAAAATAAATTTAAATTTTTTAAAATTTTTAGAATAATTTCAGAAAACAATTTTTGAAAGTAATTTATAAAAAAAAATTGTGAAATTAAAGATAAAACACTTACTTTTTAGATTTTGTATTCTTAGCGGAATGAGCAGTGTTGGTATGTACATTATCCTGTTTACGACCACTGGGTGGTGTGGCCACTAGATTGTGATGTTGTTGCGACAAATTGAGTCTGCCAGCAGAAGTCGTACTACTAAGTAAAGCAGCATTATTAACCTTTAAAGCTTTGCTAGGTGTCCAGCCTTGGGGTGGAGGGCTGGCGCCTTTAGGACCTTTGGGCTTAGAGATGCGTTTACCCATAGGTGGAGCTGGTGCAGCAGCGGCAGCAGCAGCAGCTGCAGCTAAATTTGCAGCTGCAACTGTAGCCCGAGAAGAAGGTTTTGCCGTTCGTATAAGTTCCACTTCAGGACCAGCACCCAAAGGTTCGCGTGTAAAACAAAAATGATCTATGGTAAGATCTCCTTCCAATAATGCTATTATTTCATTACGAGATCTAACTTTTTTACCAGTCGGTGATATAAAGTAAACGTCGGCTTTATCTTTGCTGATTTCTAAATTTGCACGCCATACCAGCTCGCGTTTCCATCCGTATTCAAAAGGTTTCTTAAAGAATTCATCCTGAGGAGATAAAGTTTTTCTGCTTGCAGGCCCCGCAACAACAGTTGGAGTTTTTAAGACCACTCCATTGGCATCTTCTCCATCAGCTACTATATGTGGCTTGGGAGGAGCCTGTTCTACAGGTTTAGAAATATCCAAAAGTGGAGATTTTGGTTTTTGTACTTTTGGAGATTTTGATGCGGATCTGGTAGATTGTAACTGGGGTGAAGATACTTTTGGACCAGGGGAGGAAATCTAAAATTGATGAAATTAGGAAAAATAAAAAAATATTCTGTTGTCATTTTTAACTTACATTCTTAGAAATTTTGGGAGAGTTTAAAGGACTTTCAGTTGCCTCCTTAGCCACTTCTACACTTTTAAAAGGTTCTTCTACATTTTCAACTGGTTGTTCCTCCACTTTAATAAAAGGCTCTTCGGCTTCCTCTGCTTTGACCAATTCAGCTTCACCACTTAGTTCATCAAAACCCAATAGACATTCTTCTGAACCAGATCGTCGTACCTCATAACGTTTTCTCTTAAGAGCTACTTCCTCCAACTCTTCCAAGCCATCTTTAGCTGCCGAATCTTCTTCCAATGGTGTAGAAAGTAATTTACGTCTAATTGCCGCTTTGTGAACACCATCATCTTCATCTTCCGAACCCGATACTTCCAATTTAAATGGTGTAGCCGTCAAGACTGAATCACTATTTGTTATATCCAAACTGGTGCCGGGCGGTTCTTCCGATTCAGGTTTAATTTTGGCACGTTTTTGTTTGGCAGATGTCGATGCACCACTTGGAGTCTGCTCGTCACCAACATCGCCAGCCGTATCGCCTACACCAACAAGTACAGTTTTTTCATCTATTGCTTCTGCCATAACTATTGCATCGTCTACTTCCATTCTAATGTGTTGAAAACTTTGTTTTCTTTTGGGTGAAATTTTTGCAAATTTTATAATCAAACTTTTGTGTTAAAAGACGGATTTCTTTCTACCTTTTTTATAGGTAAAAAGGCGTTTAAACACTTGTTAATAGTGTCTTTGTCGCAAATATACAATACACTCTTGTATTGGCTAGTTGGCTAAAGATTTTCTTTCCTTCTTCGGTGTTTAATACTACGCGCGTTTTTGACGTTTTCTTTTTTCGGTATACTCGGGTACTGTTTAATCAAAGCAGCAAATAAATGAAATATAAAGTGAGGTTAGTTTTAAACAAATATTTTGTCTATTTTACCTCTTAATTCGCCAATTGTTTTCTTTCTTTTACACTTTTTCGTGTTTGTAATTATTATTCCTTATGTTTTGATTGCAAAGTTTATTGGTTTTTATTTTTTACAAACAAAATCAATTTTTCTTAAATGTTCAACAAATCTTCAGCAGAAACAACTTTTTTATTTGTTAAAAAGAACTTTGCACGTATCTATATGTATTTCAAAAGATCAACTTTTTATATACGCAGAGATAGATTGATTTAAAAAAAAACTAGGAAAAATTGAGAACAAGCAATACGTTGTTAATTTTACAAAATTAGATTTTCTTGGCGTTGTTTACCTTGTCTTGTTTGGTGTTATTAAAGTAACCGGTATAACAAGAGAGTTGCATTTAGTATGAACTATGGTGAATATATGAATGGTGTGTACTGATTTGGTACTTTTAGGTATGGTTGCCAGATTGCCGTGATGTTGCTCACATGCTCGAAGTGGGCCCTTAAGGCTGAGTTACCCAACCGTAAACGTATCTGTAACGAATCAGCTGTTCCGATACCACAAGAAGAAATGTATACGAATGGTTACTAACACGTAAATGTAAACGAACTTGCCGGATCATTCTGTTGAAATCAGAATTTTCCATCCGGCATCGAAACAGCTGAATGATTTTAGTCGCAAAAAATATGAAATGAATAAAGAAAATTGATTCAAACAACAAATAAGGAATAAAAATTAACAAATAAATGGAACAATTTAGAATAAAATATAAAACCACATGAAAAAGATGCTAAATAGTAATGTCGTTTACGATAATCTATAAGTGTACTTTTTAGCTACAGCACGGTACAGTTACATCACATTTACGTTTACGGTCCCATAATCCGCCCTTTATACTGAATTTAGGCTGAGGTTGCGTTTACACTTGAATCGAAATCCCGAGATTTCGCTATTCACCACTCTGAAAAAACAATAAAGAAAAGCATATAAGTGTGCAATTTTTAATAAAACACACATAGTTAGCTATAATAAATACATTTTCTAAAAATTTAAAGTTTATATGCTTTTCTTCATTGTGTTTTGAGAGTGGTGAATAGCGAAATCTCGGGATTTCGATGCAAGTGTAAACGCAACATGAGCAAAAACTATCTGGTTTTTGTACAAAACTAGTTTTTGCTTGTTTTTTATATAGGAGTTTTAACAGTTACTAACAAGTAGTAGGTAGTTTTTGCTCAGTCTCAGAGATGTTGCTCCACTGGAGCATCATCACAGCAATCTGGCAACGATACCTAAAAAATTAGTAGTTGCACATATCTGGCAACTATAAATACTAAAAGCTAAATCTACGGTGACGAAATAATCGAAATTCAAAATTACTTGTTTTGTTTCAACTTTGTTTTTGTTATGTATTAAATATATTCTGGTAATTTATATTATGGCAATTAAATTATTATAAATTATGGTAATTTATATACTGTAGTCACTACTAATGCCACAAAAGTATTTGTGTAACTTTTATTCTCCAGCTGAAAGTTTTGATGGATTTTAAAGGACTTTGGCCAATTGAAGAATTGCGAATTTTCAAGAATGACGAAGGTTTTAATAGATTTTATATCTGAAACGAAGGAAAAAAACTCTTTGATGAAACTGAACCGTATGCGAAACGTTTGTGTTATGAGTATGGTCATTTGGATGCTGTGAGTAAAATATATTTGACATTCCATATCCCATATATAGAAAAACTACATCGAATATGGTTCCAATATTCGGTAGTTATCTGGGAAATCTCGCATTTTATATTACATAGATAACAAATTATGGATTTCGAGAGACGGAACGTAAGCATTTGCATCCACATAACACAGCAGTTATGGAAAAAGTTCGAAAAATAGGATCTGACGGTGAGATTATCCAACAATAGCCGGTATTAGTTTGCTTTCCGATTCCGTTATGCGTTTGGTACGTACAAAAGAGGACGAACATGATCAATGGTCTGAGAAAAAACAAAGATAGTGGCAATAATTATCGCAGTCAGCCTAAAGCCATACTGGAGAATAATTTCTACGTTGATCCTTGTGCATTATATGGTGAGTACCAGATGATTTTGTATATAAAGTTTAATTTACAATGATTGAAATCTGAATTTTGTTATTTCGTTATTCTTTCACCCTCTAATGTTGTTTCGTCTGTTAGCGATGTTGTTTATACTAGTTTTTTGGATGCCAATCAAACTTAGTTTAATGGGCTGTTTAGTTAATGGGCGTGATTTTTTAAGTTCTAGTTTAAGAAATGTAAAATTACTTGAGTAATTGCCATAATATATGGTGGTAGCTTTTAGTATTTTACAATATGTCTGTTCCCGTATGTACTTTGCAGAAGTTACTCAAACTAGCCCAAAGGCGTTCCCGTACTCAAAATTGCGTGTAAATTGTTGTTGTTTGGGCTGTTTTGGGTTCCCACGGGTACCTGCGGTAACGTACGGGAACGCACATAATATGGCTTCGCGAACGACAACTGAAAAATAACATATTAGGTTTAAACAATGTTTAACTAGTAGAAGTTGAACTACATCCAAAAACCTCATCCTTAATTTAAACTTAAAAACTTACTATGGGAAATATATTAGAATATGGGTTGAAAACAAATAATCAAATTCAATAATCAAATAATTTCGATAAAACTGGCCTTTATATTTTAAATAATTTTCTTTTTTTTTAACTTAAGTGCACTACTATTAAAACCTTTTAATTGAACTTTTTAAATAATTTTTTAAGTTTAATGGTCTCGGAACAAAATTTCACTTATGTATTTGGTTTTATCAAAGCGGTGTATGAGCCAAGTATTCTCAAAAAGAGCCAAAAAAGTACTTTTTTCCCATTGCAAATCGTATTTCAAAACTCTGAAGAGCCAGTGATAACTCAAAAATTCATCGGTTGAACTGAAACTTTTTTCTGGATTAGTAACCTCTCAAAATAAGCACCAGGGAACGGGATTCGGAACAACTTTTCTAATAAGGACCAGTAAAATGTATATACATACTTACATACTTATATTAAATTACAAAAAAAAACATACATAAATAAGACAATGTTTTTGGCTATAACAATTCAGACACGAATCGAGATACCACCTTGAATTTTCTACAAATAGAAAACATATATTTTTTTAAGAATTTTTCAAAATGCGCATTTACTTAAACTCAAGACCGCAAGAAATGACCTTTGACCCTTCCATGAAAAAAAAATCGATATGCATACCATTATAAAGGTAATTTTAGATCTTAAATAGTTTAAAAGTTATTGTCGATTTTGTAATTATATTTTAGTCAAATTTTAACGTTCTTTCCAATTTTCATGACGTCATATTTCAGAAACCAATAGTCCGGGCTCTGAAATGTATGCTTTAATAACATCCCAGCAAAATCTTTTATTACCAAATAAGTGCCCAGTCAGAAAAATACAAACGGGAAAGCGGTGGCAAAGCACTTTAACAGGTGGTATTAGTACTGGCAAAAAGTGCTTTCCCATTCCCAAAATGATAACATCATTAGACAAAAGGACCGGCTGTTCAAAAAGCCCCGGAAAAGCACTGGAGGAACAAAATTTTTAAACGTTGGTAAAACGCTGGCAAAACCAATAAATAGGTGGTCTTGAAATATATTTTCCAAAATAAAATTTAAAAAAAGTTCATATGTATTTTTTTGGTCCTGCCGTGATTTGAACCCAGGCCGTCAGATTCACAGACGATTGCTCTAACCACTGAGCTAACGAGACATATAAAATTTGATGGCTAAACACAGAAATGAGTGATAATAACTGGACAATTACTGGCTGTGCCAAAATGCTAGTACTGGCAAACAATTTTTTGAAACTAGTATGCCAGTGTTGGTAGGGCAAAAAAAAGTAGGTCCTGAAGGAGCTTTCCCACAAACAAAAAAATTGGTTTTATAAAACAAAAAAAATTTTTAATTAAAAAAAATGAAAAAAAAAAATTTAGCTTGCAACCGGAGTTGAACTCGGAACCTTCTGACTACAAACATTTTTTAACGAAGCGTCAGCATTTTTATGAAATCATTGGTCTACCAGTGAATTGACTTTTGTACCACTGGTAGCATTGGCTAGGTAGCACTGGATAACCACTGGTTGCAAACCTTGGCATATCACTCTAAGCCAATTCTTTGCCAGTGGTTTTTTTTTATAAACCACCGAAATTTTTGTAAAACAAATACTGGTAAAACGCTTTTTGCAAAGCGTCCCAAATGAGTGTTCTGCCAGTCATTTATTTTTAACACCGTGGTTACCCAGTGGTATGCCAGTGCTTGATTTTTTGTACCACTGGCGATTTCTGACTGGGCGGTTATATAATGAAACTAAATTTTTTTACTACTTATAATTCGCCGTTAGTCAGTTATGTATTTTTGTTAGACGAAGCCGTTTTTATAAGCAGTCTAGCTTACGTGCGACTAATTATTTAATTACAAAAATAATGTGATATTGGTAACTACCCAATCAGATATCGCCAGTGGTACAAAAAATTAAGCACTGGCATACCACTGGGTAACCATGGTGTTGCAAATAAATGACTAGGAGAACACTCATTTGGGACGCTTTGCCAGCGTTTGCAAAAAGGGTTTTTCCAGTATTTTTTTTACAAAAATGTCGGTGGTTTATAAAAAAACCACTGGCAAAGAATGATCTTAGAGTGATATGCCAAGGTTTGCAACCAGTGTTTATCCAGTGCTACCTAGCCAATGATACCAGTGGTACAAAAACCAATTCACTGGTAGAGCAATGATTTTATAAAAATGCTGACGCTTCGTTAAAAAAGGTTTGTAGTCAGGAAGTTCCGAGTTCAAAACCGGTTGCAAGAAAAAAGTTTTTTTTTTTGATTTTTTTTTAATTTAAAATTTTTTGGTATTATAAAATCAATTTTTTTGTTTGTGGGAAAGCTCCTTCAAGACCAACTGTTTTTTTTTTTTCCTAACGCTGGCATATTAGTTCCAAAAAACTGTTTGCCAGTGCTAGCATTTTAGCACAGCCAGTAGTTGTCCAGCTATTATCACTCATTTATGTGTTTAGCCATCAAGTATTATATGTGTCGTTAGCTCAGTGGGTAGAGCAATCGTCTGCCAATCTGACGGCCTGGGTTTAAATCACGGCAGGATCAAAAAAATACGTATGAACTTTTTTTAAATTTTATTTTGGGAAATATATGTATTTCCAGACCACCTATTTATTGCTTTACTGAGATTTTGCTAGGATATCCGAAAATGACTCTTTTTTTTGTGATGAGTTGATATGTTTTCACCAAGGTTGGCAACCGATACCGTTATAATACCGTTATCCGTTTCAAAACCCTTTCAAATTGACAACCGATACCGATACCAATACCGAAATTCTTAATTTCAAAAAATACCGGTATTCAAAAACCTTTTCCCTTAATACCGGTGTCGTACCGGTATGGAATCGGTTTTAAAAAAATTGTTTTTTTTCACGTTTTTAGCAAAAATACAAATTTTTTTAATTTAAAATTTCCAAAATTGTTAAACAATTAAACTTTATTATTCATTGTTAATAGAAAATCGTGTTATAAATTCAAAGTGCGGTTATCAGCCTTTAATTTGCATTGGCAACATTGTTTTTAATTTATTTAACTTCATAAATATTCTCTAACTTGTAACAAATTTAGTAAATATAATTTAATATATAAATTGGTTTCTTAAACCTTTAATTGAATTTACAGTTTCTTCTAGAGAATCCTTTTATTAATTTTATAAACTTATTTTTTTTTATTTTATTATATGATCTCAATACAAATATAAAATATTTGTAGTGAATCAACTTGTGTTCCTAATAGATTTAAAAAAAAATGTTTGTGTTTAAAAAATAAAACACAATTAGAAAGTTTTAATAACTTACAGTGGGTCTCATACTGTAGGTTTAACTTTAACTAAAAACAAAATAAAATGTCAAAAAAATGTACACAAAACAACAACAAATTTTTGGGTTAACTATTAACCTAAGTTTAAACCTGCAGTATGAGACCCACCGTTATTGCTTTTTGTTCATATTATAAAAACATTTCCATAAACTATACTTATCCTTTATAAAAATTTAATAAAATTGAGTTTTTTTATAATTAAGAACGTTTTTTATATTTTTGTAAATTTTTTCAATAATACCGGTATATATCGGTATTAATTTTTCGGTATCGGTTATACCGATACCGAAATGATTAAAATACCGTTACCGATACCGATACCGAAACAAATAAAAAATCGATACCAATACCGATACCTATACCGTTATTCGTTTCGGTTGCCAACCTTGGTTTTCACCCTATATACTATACTTACTGTCATTTTCGGTAGATTCTACCGACAAACTTTTTCGAGTGTAATTATCAATTTCGAGTATCTTGTAAATGATGACTATTTTTCTAATTTTTGTTGTGTAATTATAAAAACAAAAAATCCTCTAATTGTTAAATAGATTTTGGGATTTTAGCACATTTAATTCCTTTAATACCTTTAATGTTTTGCTAATTTAACTAAGACGGTTTCAAAAATTTGCAAAATTTGATTTTTGAAATCAACAACGAAAATTAATTAAAAATTCAGTAATCTGCAAAATGATAATGGCAAAAATATTTACTCAAGTATGTATATATTTTTTCTAATAATTAGTATAAAACGAGTAAAAAGGTTAAAGTCGGCCATGCCGACTATACAATACCCTACACCAGTCTGGTTAAAAGCCAACTAATTTTCGGATCCGAAATTCGAATGGGTTAAAATGGGACTTGTGTCAAAATTTTCTATAATGTGAGTCACCGAACCAAATTTCATTAAAATATCTTAATATTTATTTGCGACCTGCAGTTTGTAACCAAGCCAACATAGGTCTGTGTATTTAATATTTGCGACCTGTAAAGTGTGCACAAGAATACATGGACAGACAGACAGACGGACGGAAAGACGCACATCGTTAAATCGAAATAAAAAAAATTCTGAGCCGATCGGTGTACTATAAGGTGGGTCTAGAACCAATATTTTTTGGTGTTAAAAACATCAGCACAAACTTATAATACCCTGAACATGTAGTGGTGTAGGGTATAAATAGTAAAGTGAAATTGAAAACTGTTTATAAATTTTTCTGCTAACATTTTTTTTCCGAGTGTTGTAGCCTCTAAAATCTCACATCTCGTTACTTTATATTAACCCCAGCAAAAACGGGCATATTAAAAAAAAAATATTAAACTATGTCTAGTTTATCGTTTTACTATGATTGTAATACTATTTTTAGAAATTACAAACATTGCACTTGCACGAGGGAGAATTAAGCCGGTTAGCCTGCCTGGCTGATTGTTTGTTCGGTTGGTTGGCTCACTGACTGACAAACTGTCGTTCTGCTCATTAGATTGTTTTCTGCAATGAATAAGTTAAATCTACACATTAAATACTTTACATCACAAAAAAGCTCTAAACTAACATGGGTTCGCACGCCCCCGAACAAGTTTCTTGCTTTATTTTTATTACAATTATTCTATATTTTTTTTGCAAAAAATTTAAAATAATATTGAAATTCTGTATGACTCAAACCTTCAACAGTACATTAATGAATTAAAATGTTTTTTTAGAATAAACAAATTAATAATAAACAAAAATCAAATTATAATAACAATTAATAGTATTTGTCATGATTGGAAAAAAATGTAAATGATGAAAAGAAAAGGGCTTAATCTTCAAACATGATTGAAATAAAATTAAAAATGGTTTCTAACTGTGTATAGATTAAATTGTTGACACTTCATTTTTGGATTGGTTGATTTTGAATTCTTTTAGGTATTTCCTTTTTATCTAGCATAATGATGATTGGTTGTCTACGTTTATATAAATGTGTGTCATATGTACATATGTATATATGTATGTGTTTGTTTTAAGTGTATGAATAAAAATTTATTTTTGATTGTTGTGTGCTAAAATAAAAGTTATTATTTTTTTATAACCGAAATCGTAAAAATGTCATTATTAAATGTATGTAAATTAGTAAAATATATAAAAAACAAATAACTGAAAACTTACATAACATGCAATTTTGTAGAATACTTTACTGCGCTTTAGCAATAATAATACAAATTTCATTGTCAAAGGGCTATAAAACGGAAATGCCAATACATTTCGAGTTGGGATATTAAAAGCAATATTTTCTTTTTTAAACATGATCATACCTTTGTAAAATAGAATTGTAGATGTGCAATGATACACGTTTATTTTAAAATCCAATATATTTTTTGTATAATTAGTTTAAATTATGACCTGTTAAATACTAAATTGTAAAATACTATAATAGATTTTTTAATTGTACTACAAAGTAATATAAATGCAAATTTTATGACATGATTGCAAATAGATTATCAAGCTTCAGTTAATTAACAGATCACACTATGTTGAATTTTTGCAGATCTTACTAACATGCATTTCCAAAATTCAGCCCTTCTGTTAAAATGGAGACACACAATTTATAAAGAAACCGTTAAACACATAAAAAGTTTTGAAAAAAGCCCATATTATAATTGCTTCAATGTGTTGCACAGTGGTTGCAAACCAAAAAAAATGGAAATAAATCATGGTTGGTAAACACTAACCTAAAATATCAATAACTATTTAAAACCCTTTCAAATGACTGCCATTAACCTTAATATACCCTTTTCGAAATAAGTTAAAATACCGTTAACCTCAAAATACCCTAACGAAATAATTTATAATACGGTTAACCCTAAAATAGCCTTACGAAAACATTTAAAATACCGTTAAATTTAAAATTTTCTGACGAAATAACTTAAATTTTTTTATTTCTTTCTCTCAAAAGATCATACATAAAATATTGACTTTCAGTTTTTATTGGAGTGTTATTGCTGTTGTTTATACGCAAACATAATGTTTTACAAACCCTACGGGAAATTTTAACAAACTGCCACCGAACAGGCCCCTTTATATGAAATAGACTGGTCACTTTTATATGGCGTTGTCATAGGAGGTAGAAATTGACCCCTTGTGACATGTCACAAGACAAATCCTAGGACAGGTTACTGAAGTCTCATAAAAAACAAAGTTCAGGGACCTGTCCTGCGATTTGTCTTGTGACATGTCACAAGAGGTCAATTTCCACCTCCAATGACAACGCCACGTAAAAGTGACCAGTCTATTTCATATAAAGGGGCCAGTTCGGTGACAGTTTGGTAAAATTTCCCGTAGGGAAGTGACAGTCCGTAAAGTTGTGAAAAAATCCGAAAAAGGGCTATCGTTAACCTTAAATTTAAATAAATTAAAATACTGGTAACATTAAAATAACCAAATAAAATAGCTTTAAATACCGTTAATGCTAACTTATCGAAATAACTTAAAATACCGATAACATTAAAACAATCTAACGAAATACTTTTGACAGAGTGAGTTACAGGGTGACAAAGTTGGCTACCTCAAAGGTGAAAAATCTTTTGGAGGTTGTCACTTTTATAATAAAGTCTCGATTATTACACTTAAAATAATGCTTCAGTAAAAAGATCTGTCAAACGGATTTCAAATCGATTTGACTAATTTCTAACAAATTTTTAGTTGAAACACTGATTTAAACAAAGATCTTAGTAGTCTTTTACTGAATTTAGACTGAGCAAAAACTACCTAGTACAAAACTAGTTTTTGCTTGTTTTTATACCCTACGTGGTCAGAGTATTATAAGTTTATGCTGATGTTTGTAACACCAAAAAATATTGGTCCTAGACCCACCTTATAGTATACCGATCGGCTCAGAATTTTATTTCGATTTAACGATGTCCGTCCGTCCCTCCGTTCGTCTCTCTGTCCATGCATTCTTGTGCACACTCTACAGGTCGCAAATATAAGATGAATCTTGGTACACCGACTTATGTCGGCCCAAAAACGAAGCCTATTGATTTTGGTTAAAATCGGTCCATGTTTAGACCTAGTGCCCATATAAGGGTCCCCCCCCCCAAAATTATATTGTTTATTCGCTGCAGGTCGCAAATATTAAGATATTTTGATGAAATTTGATACACAGACCTATGTTGGCCCAAGGACGAAGCCTATTGATTTTGGTGAACATCGGTCCATGTTTAGACCTAGTGCCCATATAAGGGTCCTACCAAAATTATATTGTTTATACGCTGCAGGTCGCAAATATTAAAATATGTTGATGAAATTTGGTACACCGACCTATGTCAGCCCAAGGACGAAGCCTATTGATTTTGGTTAACACCGGTCCATGTTTAGACCTAGTTCCCATATAAGGGTCCCCCCAAAATTATATTGTTTATACGCTGCAGGTCGCAAATATTAAGATATTTTGATGAAGTTTGGTACACAGACCTAGTGCCCATATAAGGGTCGCCCCAAAATTATATTGTTTATACGCTGGAGGTCGCAAATATTAAGATATTTTGATGAAATTTGGTACACCGACCTATATCAGCCCAAGGACGAATCCTATTGATTTTGGTTAACACCGGTCCATGTTTAGACCTAGTGCCCATATAAGGGTCCCCCCAAAATTGGCTTGGTTACAAACTGCAGGTCGCATATTAAGATATTTTAATGAAATTTGGTTCGCTGACTCACATTATAGAAATTTTTGACACAAGCCCCATTTTAACCCATTCGAATTTCGGATCCAAACATTAGTTGGCTTTTAACCAGACTGGTGTAGGGTATTGTATAGTCGGCATGCCCGACTTTAACCTTTTTACTCGTTTATATATGCGTTTTGATAATTAAAAACTACCAAGAGCCAAAAACCAGATAGTTTTCCCTCAGTCTAAATGCACTATAAATTTAAACATTAGGGGTTTTCATATAAAATCGTAGTCTACTCGTAAACTGTGTAAACCTGGTATGTTTATGAGTTTAATGTCAAACTCCATACATAAAAAATATGGTTTGTATTTATACAAGGTTTGCGAGGAATTTACTAGTTTATATGAAAACCCCTCTTATTAAAAATTCTCAGTACTTCAATTAATTTGTTGTGTTAATTTTAAAAATTTATTTATAACTAATTTTTAAGAACCCATTTGTTAAATTTTAAACAATTTTTTGTTAAAAAATAATAATCTCATGTTTCTGCTATTAGCCGGTGCATGGCGCCACCAGTGTATCCGAAGTTTAAAAGATGGCATTATTTCTGCCCCTCCCAATTTTTTTTTAAATGGCCGAGATATGGGCAATTAAGAGAGATGCAAAATGGACGAAAATATGGACTACCTGTAACTATGTAATACACCCGTAAAAAGGTTATCTCTATCCAAAACTGGTAGGACCTTGGACCCTCGAAAATTTTAAATAAAAATATTCCATTTTATAAAATGTCCCATATTTCGAAAAGTAAGCAAGATAGAGCAAAACGCACGAAAATTTGCTCGTTTGGAGTATTCTTATATTTGCTTAGATGATATGAACGAGGTCCGGGAAAGCTCCCGGGACCATATAATTTTAACAAATTTCACTAAGTAGTTTCACTAATTTTTTACTTAAATTTAGATTTGTTAAATGTAACAAAAATTGTAAAGTGTTGTTTTTTCAAACGCGTCGTATAGACTAAATACAATTAATATTATCATTAATATGTATTTTTATTAATTCTAATTTAGTAGGTTTTTAAAATCAACAAATTTTATTTTAAACCCAAAAACAGGAATTGTTAAAGTAACAAATTTTTCTGTTGAGCCAACAGACAGATTTTGAGTATACTATTTGGATTGCTCGCAATATTCGTCAGGTATTTTCTTACTGGGTAACCTTTTATAAATTAAACTACTTTTATGAATTAAACTTCTGTTAAGACAAAAATCTTCCTTGTTGTTGTTTCTCCCAGCACAATTTTTGTAGAATATGTGCTTTTCGTTTGTATCCGCTTCCACGGTCACAAAAATAAACCTGTAGAAATAACAGAAAATGCTACAAAAAATTAGTTTAAAATGACCTTTGAGCAGAAAATTGTGTTAAATATTAGTGGACAAAAAAAAAAGGAAACACAAACTGTCATATCTACAAAATTTTTGTTATTTGTAAGCTTAATTTAGTTAAATCAAATAGCAGTTCATCCTGCTAACATCAACAGAAATATTTTCTAAAAAATAATAAACCGCTGATTTTAGAAGGCTAGATTTTTATTTCCATTTAAAAAAAATATCGAAAAATAAGCTTTGAAAATTTAAATTTTTTGTGATTTTTTATCAAAATTTTTAGCTGAGTTTAGCAAGTTAAGTTGTTATTTTCTATTCACTATAACTTAGTGTTTCCAATTCGGTTAATCGATTAACCGATTCCTCGATTAATCGCCTCTATTTCGGTTAATGTCGAAACAAATAATTTAAAACTCAAATAATTATTCGACCCGAATAATCGGTTAAAATAGGTCGATTAACCGGTTACATTTTTAATATGGAATTTTTCCTTTATTTTTCCCCAAAACGTCATAATTTTCTTAGCCCTGACTAAAAAGTTGCAAGAAAAGCTTAGAAAAATAAATACTAACTAAACACCATCAAATTCTTTAAAAATCGAGTGAAAGAGGTCCTTCCCAATAAACCAAATGATATCGTCACGATATCGAAACGATATCACCTAGGTGATATTTATTATCATATATGATAATCACTTGTGATACGAAAACGATAGATTTTTTGTTCTAAAATGTACGTATCATAACGATATCGTATTTCCAAGGAAATATGATACCGTTTTCGCTATCGAAATTCGCTGGAATAACGATAGTAAAGTCGCCAAAATCTGGTCCAGCATCGAAACACTATCGTTATTGCAGGCGATTTCGATATCGAAAATGATATCATATATGATAGCAAAACCGGAATTCTTTTAAAATGAACTGAAATAAAGTCATAATGAAAAATTGATAATGAAATCGTCATATTCAGAAGAAACGTCGAACTCACCTAGATTCATTCAATGAACGAGATAACTAAATCTCCTCATTTGTGTTCTTTATTTTATTACCATCTAATGTTAAAATATGATGTTATATGGTAATAGAATAAAGAACACAAATGAGGAGATTTAGTTATCTCGTTTTCGGATATTTAAGGTGATAGCGATTTCGCTATGGTATCGTTCTTTGGTTTATTGGCTTAAGCCTTCATTTTAAACTTTTCAAAACACACGACGTGTTTAGCTGGAGCAGGCTTTATGAAATACAATAGACAATGTTTTATTTCTGTTTTAATTCTATTAAAAATTAAAATTAATGTAAATTATATTTCCATGGCCTTTAAGAAAAGGTTGCATTTGTTTTTTTTTTTTGTGTCACACAATTGAATTATTAATTCTGTAAGAAATCTAACTTTTCTAACTTCTTCCAATCTAACTTCTATAACCGTTCAAAACCACATCAATTCTACAACATGTTCCACTAGAATACCATGGATCCCGAAGCCGTTTCACTGAATTTAAACAAATAACCTAAAAGCACAAAATGAAAGTTAAAAATTTTAATTTATGTGCAATTTGACATCTGTAACTAACTGCACACTGCAAGAATTGTCTACTTGCTATTTATGAATTTTTACATTCATTCAATGAATTTTTACATTCATTCAATGAATTTTCGCTGGAATTCATTAAATTGATGCCGTTTTCTATAAAATTTTATGAAAAATATTATTTATTAAAAATTTCATACACCTTTTTCATAAAATTTAGGAAACTTGTCATTCACTTACTGAAAATTTTCATTAAAATTCGTCTGAAAAAATTCTCTCTGTGTAAGTTCCCTCAAAGTTTAGGTTATTTTTTATTGTTAATGGCTCTTAGAAAACGAAAAAGCGACTGAGAAAATCAACAAGAAAGAATCTTAATAAAATTTTCAGAACTTTAGATATAACATTTTTAAAAAGCAATATCAAATTTTATTGTGACAGTATTGATTAAAAATCACATTCCCAGAAATTTTGTATCTAAAGTTTTGGAATTTGTTTCGAAAGGCACATCTACACGGGATAAAAATCTCGTAGAGTTTGCGTCAAATTTGTCATCTCTAATATAGTTGGCACTAATTTTTATAGTAAAAGTATCATCTCTAGTTACCAAGTATTAGTTTTTTTAAATTGTGGTATTATATTTTTTCCCCAAATACTAAAAGGTGCTTTTCATAAACTGAAATGTTCAATAATGTAACAAGACATCTTAAAAATTGTTACTAATAAAAGAAATTATTTTTGACAGCAATTGCCAGTGGCCTAACTTTTCAATCTTATAATATGAAAACTTTTTTAAAATATATCGAGTTATATGTCACGTTAACAAAAACTGGCAGCTCTTTGTATTTTTATTGATAAAAAATTAAGGAAATACATTAATTTTGCATTAAACGATTAATCGATTAATCGCCAATTTTCTCGATTAACCGTCCCGAATAACCGGTTATTCAATTTTAGTGATTTTTCGAATAATGCATTAACCGGTTAACCGCCTACGTCGAATAATTGGAAACACTACTATAACTTGACGGTTCTTATTTAGCAAAAATAATGTGCTTATTTTTGGCAGTTTTTTCTGCAAGGTAACTTTTTTAAACTAATTTTTAGTAGTTTTAACTAAAATTTTTAGATACCATTCTAACACCGATGATTTTTCTTTGAAATTGCTACGAAGTGGAACCGCTTGGTTCTGGAACTAGTTATGAAACTGATTCTCCTTCAGTTATACCTTACATATAAGATCCGAGGAACGGGTTCCAGAACTAGTTCCATGGAATCGGTTCTAGTTGAACCAGTTGCAGAATTGGTCTGATTGGCAACCGATTACAAAAAAATTTCCTGGGTAGTTTCATTGTCATTGTGTGCAAGATGATCGCCTTCATTTGAAGTGACATGACTTCATTTCCATTTTGTATGTATTTCAATTTTACAATAATTTGTCCTAAATCCATTCAATTCTAACGTACTTACATTTTTTTTTAAATAACTAAGTTTTTTGTTTCAATTTACGGTGTGTCTCATACTGTAGGTTTAACTTTAACTTAACTATAAACAAAAGAAAATGTCAAAAAAAATGTACACAATACAACAACAAATTTTTGGGTTAACTATTAACTAAAGTTTAAACCTGCAGTATAAGACCCACCGTTAATGGTTAACGAATTTTCATTGTCATACATAATAACTTGGAAATTAACAAAAACAAAAAATAAGTTCTCTATTATGATTCATCTAATTTTCTAACACTCATGCATATAATCTTCTAATAAAAATATTTCATCTAGTTTTATCAAATATTTATATGAACATGAATTAACCATATGTCCATGCTGTTAAGTTCTCATTTGAAAACGATTATTGAAATATCAAGACTCCAGACAATATACCCAATGGCTGCAGTATTAATTAATTTCTATATAAACTACAAAAATACACTGAAAAAAATTGTACTAATTGTACTACTACTAATATTTAAACAAGGGAGTTTTTACATAAATAGGGCTATGAGAATAATGTTCCTTAAAGTTATGAGGATTTTTTCTAAAGCAAGGTTCACATTGATAGATAAAACTATTTAAAATTAGAAATTATTAATTCTAGTTCGAGGCCAATGTCCTTATTATGAATTAACATAATAAGTCCTTTTTTCTAAAAACTGCTATTTTTCTTCATCAGGATATTCTCCTGACAAATACTTCACAGAGTTTTTGCTTTCAAAAACCTCTACACTTTCAGGAATGAACTGACGATCGTTTCGGGGATTTTCCAGGTCCCCTTCATCAGTTTTCTTTAGAAAGTGGTGGCATTACTGCAAATTAAAGCATCAAAATCTCATATTAAATGTAGTCTGCTACATCACCAAAATGTGAATGAAGCAAACAATAAAATATGTTTTCGAAGTCTTCCGCATCTTCCCTCCTGAAATTGTAGAAGCTTTTGAAATCAAAAATTCGGTGAAGTATTTGTCAGGAGAATATCCTGATGAAGGAAAATAGAAAAAAAGTACTTATTGTGTTAATTCATAATAAGGAAATTGGTCTCGAACTAGAATTAATAAATTTTTAATTTATCAATTAAAAAGGTCGAAAAACAATTTTTATTTTTAAATAAAAATTAACATTTAAAACTATTTAATCCTGGGAATAGATTATACTTGAAAGGTTGGCCACCAAAACGATAACAAAATTTGAAAAGGTTTTGAAACAAATAACGGTATTATAAAGGTATCGGTTGCCAATATCGCTGTTTTGGATATATTAATCACTAGAATCTTTTGGGATACATTTCTTCCAGTGGATGGGTTTTGTGCTTCAACATGTGTTAAATATCAAACTAAGGAGTAGATGAACAAATTGGATTTTATATTCCATAGTAGCTGTTATTCAAGTAGTTGATGTTGTTGTTACATATTTTAGAGATTAATTACAACTTGGTCGTCGACGACAGCGAGAATTGCCTTTTGATATATTTTGTATGGGAAACGAAATGTTGTCCGGCGATTTGTCGTCGTAATAGAATCTATTCTATTTTCGTGACGACACACTAATACACACTCACAATATTTGTCAAATTGTTGCTATATTTTTACCTAAATAAGGCTTGCCTATCAGAACAGAGTTGTAGAAATTCGTATCAGAGCTGCAAAAATTCGTACTTTGTTTAAAAAAAATTTATTTCTTTTACAGAAGAAATATAATTGAAAATAAAAATACAGAATTTGCCGCAAAAAAGCAAATTAAATGCAATAACATGAAAAAAACAATAATTAATGCAAAACCAACTGAATTGGTGCAGAATTAGGGCAAAACCAACACAACCATATTCTTGTTTTGCTTTCTTTTTTTTTCTAAACGTCAAAAAACGTCGACGGTCGATTGCCGCTGAATTTAAATTATAGTGTCGACTGTGATTAATTTTTTAATTGTAAAACGACAATATCAAAATCAACACCAACCAAGCAGTCGACAAAACGCATAAATGTATTATAAAGGTACCGGTTGCCAAACTTGGTAGGTACATTGGATATAAATATGTATATTTTGGGATACATTTTTTTCCAGTGTATGTTGGTTTGTATCTTAACATGTATCAAATGTCTAACTTAGGAGTTCAGGGTTTTTTTGTTCTCTTTAGTGGATTCGTCATTTAACATTGGAACCAATTGGATTTTATATTCCATAGTAGCTGTTATTGCAGTAGTTGATGTTGTTACTTATTTTTATTGTCAAACTACAAGATCACGATTATTTTCAGAAATATTGACAATTCAAGTGAAATAAAGCGTAGAAAATCAACACCAACCAAGAGTCGACGAAAAAACCAAACACAAAAAAATGCCCCAACACTTGGCGATGGTGTCGTGTATCGCCACAAACATTAAACGGCAGCCAAAAGACATTTTATATATTGGCACCGACGACGACAACAAGAAAAAACAACAAAAATATAATCACCGTCTGTTTTAATACAGCTAATACAGTGCAAATTTAAGAACGGCAACAATAACTAATAAAACAGTGATATAAACAACAAACAATATCCAGTGGCAATCATATAAAGCACATGATCATTCAAGAGATTTTTTTGGATTTGGAGGAGGGGGTTCTCTTAAGTGTTAAGCCAAGTGATTTTTGTGGCGCATGCCAAACATCAATAAGCGATCTAAGCACATTAGAGTGAAGTGACATCATGTATAGAATGTTTGTGGTAGCCCTGGCATTCGAACGAATTATGACTTTTTAACTGCGGGCTATAAATGCAAAAAAAAAAAAAAAATATATTAGCGAAAACATAGACGAATGTGAAATCAATTTTTCTTTTGTATGGAGGCGTTTTGTAGCGATCGATTATATTATTCTGTACTGGATCTAATTTGTTTGGCAATTAGTTTCAAAAATGATTTATCACAGAATGTGCATGAATGGCAACTCAAATTAGAAGTTAAGGTAATGAAAACCCATATATTCTAAGCAACAATATCAAGGGTACTTAAGTATTTAAAGGCTACTGAAGACTACGTTTAAGCCACAACCACGTGAAGTCAAATTGGGCGGAAGATAGGGCAGATAGGAAATCTAACTCTGGTTTCGTTTTTCAGATAAACGATGGAACAATAAGTTGGTCTTGCAGAAAACAAATCATCGTTGCTCTATCATCTACTGAAGTCGAATTTGTCTCGCTATCAGAAGCATGTAAAGAGGCCGTTTGGATTAAACAACTATTAGATGATATGTATCTACCACAAAAGAATCCAATTAAAATATATGAAGATAATCAAAGCTGTTTACACATGATAAAGGATGAGAAAATGAGTAATAGAACCAAACACATCGACACAAAGATTCATTTCGTTAAGAATCACATCGATAAGGGAAGTGTAAGCTGTGTTTACTGTCAATCATCTGAAATGATCGCAGATGCTATGACCAAGCCTTTATCAACAAAACTGTTTGTTAAATTTAGAATAATGCTCGGAGTGAAATCCAATTGAGGAAGGGTGTTGGAGAACAATTCGTATTTCACTTTATATAAAACACTTTGTGATTATATTATTTTCAAATCAAATTGTATTTGAACTTTTAGTTTGTTAAAAAGAAAAAATATTTTAGTTAAGTCAATAAAATAATTTTGTAGAAAATTGTTTGCTCATTCTTTGGTCCTCTAATACCGTTCCATAAAATTACAATTATATCAAATTAGTTCTAATTTGATACTATCAGATATAGTAACGTATATGAATAATGGTGCGATAAAATTTGATCACAATTTATGTATATAGGTAGCAGTATAAAATTATATGTGAATTGGTACAAAAATATAGGAAATCAGAAAGAATTATTATTATTCATAAATATTTGCAGTAATAATTATTAAAACGGTTTTGTCAGACCCATGGTTTAATTATAAAAGGTTAGCTACATGAACATATTTTTTAATTGCTCTAGACCAATTTTAAAACTAATATTTACGAATTTACAAAAGGTCAGTCACACCTTAACGTCTAGTTTTTTGGCCATCTTAATTTGACATTTCTTTGATTCAGTGTTTGATCAACCATGGAGAGGTACACAAAAGATTGTTGGAGCCTTTTACGAAAATGGGTGTTCAAATCAAAATGCATTTCGTGATTTTTTTGGTCAGCATAATCGACCAAATGTGTCCACAACGGGTCTGTAGAAAATGTGAAAACACCTGTGCATGCTCGCCCAGTTCGCTCTGCGGAAAACATTGCTGTTGTTCGCGATAGTGTGGCAGAAGAGCCGTCAACCTCGACTCGTGGTCGTGCCCAACAATTGAACATTTCACGAACATCACTGATGCGAATTTTGAATAAAGATTTGAATTTACACACTTACAAGGTTCAATTGACTCAAGAGCTGAAGCCACTTGCCACATAGCCAACGAAACAATGGCTCTTTTGCGCGAGAAATTCAATGGCTGTGTTGTCTCACGTCGTGGCGATGTTAATTGGCCGCCAGAGTCATGTGATTTGACACTGTTGGACTTCTTTCTTTGGGGATATTTAAAAGATAAACTGTACGTCAATAAGCCAAGAACAATTCAAGATGAGATAATTCGGCACATTAACGACATTGAACCTCAATTATGTCTCAGAGTCATTGAAAATATGGACCATTTGGCCGATATTTTGTTTTACACATAATTATTATAAATCCTTTTAGCATAATAAAAAATATTAAGATAATTCTCTGAAAACTTTTTGTTTTATTTACAATTACCATCGTGCTTTTTGATTGGACCACCCCATATAACTCATGTTTACACTAAAAATGTTTACCCGAGAAACCCGATACCGCTCCAATTAATATGTAACGCTTTATGATTACCTTAATCTGGTGAACGATGCTACTTTTGTTTTTTGTTTTAAATAAAAATATCTGTAGTTTTCTTTGATTTTTTTAAATTTTTTGTTTTTTATAATTATATTTAAACTTGGTTATTCTTAAAAAAAAAAAATTAAAACTACAGCTAATATATGTTAATGACTAAGTTGGAGGTAATCAAATCGTTCACCAAAATGATGAGTAGCAGATTAGTAACAGTTGAGCGTTTGCTAAACACAGCCACTGCGTTGTCCCATTAGGATACCTTCCTTGATTTTAATGAAATTTGGATGTGACAGTGGAGAAAACAATAAAAGACACGTATTTTTTTCAGTTACCCAATCTCACGTATAAATGTTAAAAAGTTGGATAAAAGACTAACCTATTTTTCTATGAAAACATGTCTGAAATTAACGAAATTTAAATTTATTTGTACACTGCGTTAAAGTACCCGAGAAAACATATATTTTGAGGCCCCTATTGCCGTGTTGTGGGCCCAGGGTTCCACTTATTTGAAATATTGTTGAAAAAGGCTCTATGAAAAAGTCGTCTCAAAGCCGTACACCAACGAATGTCGAAAAAAGCTCAGACAGCCCGTCGATTAAATTAAAAAGGAATTTTTATGTAATACAAATGTGCTATTCGAAAAAAATAATAATTGAATAACAAAAAAAGTTGGATATGTTCGGAGATGAAAATAAATAAAAAACGAAAAATAGAAGAACTAATATGCAAGTGCTTGTGCAAATTTGAATGTTACTGACACTTTAGAAAACATTGTTTTCTATTGGCGTTTATACATGAATGAATGTCACTACATTGCTAGATCTGTCAAAACAACAGAGTAGTATGTTGGAAGGTGACAAAGCAAATTGTGGTAAATTCTTTGTTGTTGTTTTTTCTTTGATATTTTGAATGTTTAATAACGCTCCTAGACGAGAACAAGAAATTCTCATTGAGTTTGTAATTTAACTTAACAAATATTTCCGAAAGTTCTAAAAACATCGTCCCCTGACGAGTTCCTTAGGCAAGAATGAAATCCGGATAGGGACATGCCTCCAACAGATTATTTTTCACAATTTTTAAAATACGTTTGGGATTTTAGCATATTTAATTCCTTTAATGCAATTAATGTATGTCCCGATAAAAATAGAAGAAAAATTGATTAATTTTGACTTCACTTTTTAACCTTAAATACGTTTACATTATTTTTTTCTCCTCCTCCGTATCCGAATCTCATTAAGATTGGACAGAACCCATTGGGATACCTTCCTTGTTAGATATTTATATTGGATTTAATTTTTAAGCAAACGTTCTCGAGTGATAAATACGATTTTTGAAAATCGACAAATTATAAATGCAGTTCTTTAATTCTTACTGTCTATTTTGGGATTTTTCGTTCATATTTTTTGGTTTTTAGTGCTATTTTAGCGCATATTTGGCATATTTTAAGCCCATATTTCAGTGCATGAATGCCACTGCCCTGGTAATAACAGTTTTGATTAAAAAATTTATAAAACTTTACAGTATAAGGAGTGTAATGTTTCAAATCTGGAAATTTTGTAAGAAAAAAACAACAATTAAATAAATAGTTATTTTTACTTTTATTATTTTGTCTGATAAATAAGAGTATTAAAAGTATATAAAAACAAAAAAATATCCATTTCATTTTGTGGTCCACTCCGATCTTAGCTTTTTTCCGGATGCCTTCCATTAAGTTTTTAACAGTGCTGTTTGTTATTGCTTTGGATACAACTTTCCACTTTTTTTCAAAATCTTTAAATAATTAGCACTCTGTTTGGTCTTCTTTAACGTCGCTTTTATTAGAGTCCAATACATTTCATGGGTCGACATTGTGGAACATTTGGTGGGTTCATGTATTTTTCAACAAATTTAATATTATTAGCTCTGAGCAGATTTAACCCTTTGGCGAGTGGCGTACATTATAATGTACGTCGACTTCATCAACTCGTCACTGATTTGAATTTTAACCAAAGCGCTATTCATTTACTGTTATCGGTTCGTTATTTTGTTCTTATTAAAATTTTATGCACGCTGTGAAATTTCAAAACAACATGAGAGCAGTAGAGTGCGTTTTGTCTTGTGATCATCAACGCTGCTGAGAATGTGTTTAAATTTAAAAGTTCTAAAAAAGTTAAAGTTTAGTCTCAAAAATTGTGTGATTAATAAAATACAAAAATTCAAAAGGTTTTATTTAGAGATTAGTAATAGGAAAAATATAAAATTCAAATTTTAAAAAAGTTTAACCCGCTCGGAGTCGGCGGCATGTTAATGTTTGAACTTTGATTCCAAATATCTCCACTAGGGGGCGCTGCAAAGCCATAAAAGTAATAAACAATATTTCTTGGCCATAGATCTACATTTCCACGAAGTTTGGTCGGAAAATTCCTAGCAATTAAAATTCCCGTGTCAAAGGGTTAAGGTAATTGAAGCATAGTGAGCTGAGCCAAATCAGGCCAGAATAGAGTAGATCTACCGTGTTTTT
This sequence comes from Leucophora obtusa, assembly GCA_949987735.1. Taxonomy (NCBI): domain Eukaryota; kingdom Metazoa; phylum Arthropoda; class Insecta; order Diptera; family Anthomyiidae; genus Leucophora; species Leucophora obtusa. The sequence goes on from OX465297.1 coordinate 1,811,439, forward strand.
TTATAAAAGGTATTAATCTTATTTTTAGGCGCTCTTCCCTGTACACATCTCCGTTAATTTTACCTGTTGTTATATATGAAGATGTCTTTTTGCCGCATTGGCAAATTCCATGCCAAACGAGATACTTCAAACCAAACTTTTCAATGCCGATAGATGTTTCAAAATAACGTTTCAGGACTGGATCTACCGTACTTCTTGCCATTTTCAAATCTTTTGAAATAAAATGTACTGCTCGGTATGGATTTTCATTCCATTTGTCGATAATTTTCGTCGTTCCAATTGATTCATAATTGCTGAAAGAGTATCATTCAAAGCAATCAAAATGTTATGTTGACACAATTTTATGAAGTTACTGAATATTTTCTATAAAGTTTTTCATTTTAGTTTTAATGATTTGGAACATAGCCTACTTTAAAATTTCCAGATTTGAAACATTACACTCCTTATTTTTTAATTTAATCGCTTATTTCTAAATAGTAACTGCCTATTTTACTATTTTTCAAGCTTAATTGTCAAATATTTTTACTCGAGAATACTAATAAAGCTACTATGAAATAATTAGACTGCTAAAGTCCTTGTTTAAAGCACCGTGAAAAATTTTTTCATGTGAAAAAATTTCACTCGAACTTTAAAGGCCGTAAATTCCAGTTTAATTTATGGAAATGAAATTTTTTTTTATTTTATATGAAATAATACACAACCACAACAAACAATTCTCACGTGAAAACTGATTATCGTGAAAAATATTTTTTTGTATATGGAGTATAACAGCTTTTTCACGTGGAATCGAAACAACTTACTGTGCTTAAGTTGATAAATCGTAACTAACTCTAGTGAACAAATAAATTCTTAAATTAACTCTCTCACACCTTGCATACAAAAACTAAATAACAAATGTGTATATAACATTTTTAAGGTCTTTGTAATTTTTAAAACAACGAAATTTAATTAACATTAACTTAACAAATTTATTGGTTGCTAATTTTTTGTTGTAGGAAAATTAATAAAAAACGAAACTTAGTACGCGATTATGATTAAGATTCTTGTTAATCAAATTGTTTAAATCTAGAGGATACAGTTTCTTTTTTTATATAATTTATAGGTCAGGGTAATTGCATAAATATTGAGTTTAAATTATTCACAAGAAGTTGTGTCATTTGCACAAAATGGGAACAAAAAGCTTAAAAAAATATAATTTAATTAATTACATTAAAGGCGCGTTTTTTGATGTATCCCTAGTGATATGATGATAATTTTATTGTTGATTTTTTTTAATTCGTAAAATGGATTAGTGTAAGCCCAGAACAAGAGCAGAAAGTTTTTTTGCCATACAATTTGACATTTAAAAACCGCCGAGCGATGGCTTGATTAGTAGAAAAAATGGCTAAACTTGGAAATTGATACTAAAACTCAATAATTTTAATATAAATCATTGATAATAATGAGCTTTAACACAAATTTCGTGAAAGTTTCATTTATCTTTTAATATTTTCCGAATTTCTAAAATATTTTTATTAAAATTTTGCAAAAACCATAATCCTAAATGGAGTGTAAAAATTACCTACGTGTATGTAGTCAGTGAACTAAAATAAACTTGTCAAAAATCATAAAACTTCACGCACTTTGTATGAAATTAACTGCAAAACATTAAAAAATGGCTAGCGAAAAATAAAATGCCTAAGTCTTCCGGCTAGATACAAGCTAGCCTTTTTTATAGCTAGAGGAAACTAAAATGACTAGATCTAGCCTAAAAATGGCTAAATTTTGCTGCCAGCAGCAAAATCATATTTTCCCATATATTTTACATGTAAAGCAAACTACTGTGAAGCTGTAGGTAACTTAAATTATTGATACTAGCACTAAAAATAAAATGTATGTTTCGAATAATGAAAAAAAGTATCTGGCAAGCCTGCCTAGAATGCGCAGGACTATTTGTATTTCATCTTGTTATAGCTTCATCCCCTAACTTTTGATTTAAAATATTTATATGATACGTATTATATATTACTTCTGCGATGCCAACTAAGCGCTTTTTGACCAAATAATGAAATAATCGCATTTTTCAACTGAGCGCAATTGTTTCAGATTTTAAAATTCTTAAAAGAAAAACACTACCTTTTTCAGCATTTTCTTTACAATCTAATAAAAATATTAAAAATGTTTCACAAAAAATGCGCAGGTACTTTTTAAAACTTTCAGTTATTAAAAACTAACGGTAGGTTTAACTAAACTGTAGGTTTAACTTTAACTTACCACTCAGAAAAGTTCTGCAGTTACTACATGAAAGTTATTTGTGTAGTAATGCGGTTGTAGTTATTTTAACTAATTAGAACAAATTTTTTCAATGTTTTTGACAGTTAATTCATTCCCTAGGGAATGAATTCCTTGAGTAAAAATTGAATTAACTCGTGAATGATTGAATTCTTTAATGCTTTGGTCAGGGAATTCATTCTCTAAATTTGAATTCATTCACAGGAATTAATTCCTGCTTATTTCTTATTAATGAATTCTTTCCTTGAATTAAAAAAATGAATTATCCAAAAAGGAATTAATTCTTTAAAGCTCTGTTCCATTCGACATACAAACAAAATAATATCGAATTTAGATTGAAACTAATTAAATTATTTTTTAAGCATTAAATATTTCTCACCAGGATGCTTCTGTAATTTCTCAATTACCCTCACATTTTACACGTAGACATAAAAACTTATAAGAAAATAATAATAATAATAATAATAAAAGTAAAAACAAATATTTTAAACAAGTAGATACATGCATACAAATCGGTAAAAATTTATTGGCAGCACATTAACCAATAAACTAGAAGGATTTTAATAAAATTTTCCTTTTTTCTGCTTAATATTTGGTCGGATGATGCGAAAAAACTTCATTAGGTGATTTACTACAATCTAAAGGCTTCAATACCTCATTCTATTTTCAGTTCTGATTTACTATGGAATGACTAAATTTTCAAATTGCAATTTTATACATCGAATTAAGTCTTAATTTTTCGCATTCGATTTAATTTTAGACACTTCAATCATTTTTCATTATTCGATTTGTTCAATCACTGAATTCAATCGTTAGGATTTCAATCGATTTTTGCGCATACTATTTTCTTCATTCGATTTGAAAATGAACAACTACGAAATCGAATGGTATTTTTAGGGAACTCATTAAAAATAGAATTCATTCTTCGAAGATCTGGTAGTAATTACATTACACCGTTTTCTTTTTGTGTATTTGTTAAAATATTTTTTTTAAAGTGGTAATGAAATATATAAAACAAAAAGCATGTGATAATGCAACTGGTCTTAACCCTTAAATGCATGATCTCTTGGATTTTAACCATTTTTTTTATATATGATTTCTAAAGGCGTGTACATTTCAAGAAAAATACAAAAAAAATTTATTTTTTAAAAAAAGGTGATTTTAATTGAAAAATATGGTTTTTTGCCAAATAGCTAAATTGTGATTATTTTAACGTGTATGGAAAAAAACAAAAAAAAATCTATAAACTATAATTTATACATTTATTGTCGCCAAAATGAATTTTATTGCGAGAATACCACTTTAAATATTTAAAGAAATATTTTTATTTTTTTAATATTACACTTTTTGTAAAAAAAAACCAGTGTTTTAAATTTTTTACAAATATACAGAGCAAAACCAAGATTTTTACACTAACGGTTTAAAAATTCTGCGCTAAACTATACGAACACTATGCAGAGAAGGGGCGCCTAATGCCCAAAAATGCAGTTTTGTGCATCAAGTGGGTTTTTTTTATTAAAAAACCAGTATGTTGCCAAATGGCTACACCATGCATTTAAGGGTTAAGGAAATGTAAAAAGAAGTTTGACTTTTAACTTTTAAGTGCGGTTTAATACTCTGTCAAATTATTTTTAAACATTTTTTATTTAACTCTATTATATTTTAAGCGCTAGAACAGTTTTTTTCTTTAACAAAGCTGGCATCACTGTTTTGCTTATTAACTCACGGTTAATATAAAAAATTCACCTCACATTGAAAAACACCACTCAATAGAGTTTGATTAGTGGTGTGTTTTGTGACTTTTGTTGTGTGTGTTGGCAAGCATAACAGCACAATTTGCCTTCACTTGAAATATATCTCCAATAGCCGTGATCGTCTAGTGGTTAGGACCCTACGTTGTGGCCGTAGTAACCCAGGTTCGAATCCTGGTCACGGCAATGTTTAAATATAACATTGTCACGGGGAGATTTCTTTTGCATAAAAAAATAAATATATATTTTTTTTTTATTTAAAATCAATTATTTTTATAACAAAAATTAATATGCAATTTTTAGTGCTTTTTCTGTCTATTAACTGCCTAAGATGGATGGATGTTGTTATTCTCGTATTATATAACATCATTAAGAATTCAATATACATTGCAACCTCGCTTAACGCAACTAACATACATAAATCGAGGCAAGCGCAAAATTCGCGGTATCAGACTGTGCTGGTTTTATATCGAGTGTCTGGTCTATGGATTTACAACCGAAAATTGTGATCTGTACATTGTTTTATTAATTATTTCTTTATAAATGATAAGTACGTTTGGTTTAAAAAAATTCAAAATGTTCTGAAATTCAGTTTATTAAATGACTGAGCGCAAAATTTATATACGTTCTGAAGGATACAATGGGTCATATGAATAAAACTTAGCAATTACTTCGTAGTAATTACTTTGGGCTTAGGAATGGCTTTTAACTTCAAATTTACCAATTGGCTGGTAGAATAGCATGAAATGTAGACGAAAATTAAAAAATTAAATTTCTAGTCTACTCCCAAGCAGACTAGATTTGTGAAGTAATTGCTTAAAAACCCTGTATTTCCCCCTATTAGTAATATCTATTTTTTATTCATATGAGCCAATGGGTCATATGAATAAAACTTAGCAATTACTTGGAAGTAATTACTTTGGGCTTAGGAATGGCTTTTAACTCCAAATTTACCAATTGGCTGGTAGAATAGCATGAAATGTAAACGAAAATGAAAAAAATAAATTTCTAGTCTACTCCCAAGCAGACTAGATTTGTGAAGTAATTGCTTAAAAAACCCTGTATTTCCCCCTATTAGTAATATCTATTTTTTATTCATATGAGCCAATGGGTCATCTGAATAAAACTTAGCAATTACTTCGATGTAATTACTTTGGGATTAGGAATAGCTTTTAACTCCAAATTTACCAATTGGCTGGTAGAATAACATGAAATGTAAACGAAAATTAAAAACTTAAATATATAGTCTACTCCCAAGCAGACTAGATTTGTGAAGTAATTGCTTAAAAAAACCCTGTATTTCCCCCTATTAGTAATATCTATTTTTTATTCATGAGCCAATGAAGGAATTCACAGTTTAAGTGCATTCAACCAAAAAACTGTAATGGGTACTGAAAATTACGGGAAATTTAACTTTTCCGAGCCCTGAGGTATTTTTTGCTAATTTTAGCAACGCATGTCTACTGATTTGTAGTAAAATATAATTAATAGAAACAATTCATAACCGCTACAAAATTTAAGCAAAATTGTTAAACCAACGGCTATATCATTAAAAGACTAACCAACTCTCCCTACCTCTGTTAAATGACTCTCTTCTTAATTTATATCGAAAATTCAGCAATAAGAATTACACACGTCTGTAAAGGCTAACATTTTCGATATAAATTGTCAATCTTCGAAAGAGAGCGACGAATACCGCACGAAACTACAATTCAAAATCGATTTGCTAAAATCAGTTACATAATTTACTAAATATCAATAATTTGAGTACACTGAAATTTAGTATAAATAATTAGTAGATGCTACTAAATTGTTGTAAACTGTCATTTAAAATCAATCTGCTGAAATTAATAAAAAAGTGTACTAAAAAATAAACAAACTCTGAAATCTAAAAAAATAAAATTAAATTTAATAAAAAAAAGTTTTTCTTTCGATTTTAAAAAAAATGTATAATTACTTTAACATAGTTGAAATTTCGAATAAAAATTGCAAACGATTCTCCAGTTATTACCTTTTTATGCATTGGAGATACAATAAAATTTTCTGAGTTATTTTTCCAAACTAGGAATATATCAATAATAACAAATATAAACTAAACAACAATTCTAAAAAATCAACGAATTCTTGTAAAAAAAATTTCCTTAAATATCCACTTTTTGTTAAATTAGTATATTTTTTTGCTAAGCTTAACACTCGGTTTTGAACAATTAGTAAAATGTTTTGCTGAAGCAACGAAATTGAGTAAAAAAAACAGTAATTTGTAATAAGAGAATAACTAAAATTATTGCTAAAATTTTTTTTTACTAAAAATCAGTACAAAAATAGTAAATTGCGATTTAAAACTGTTGACAAATTTTTTGACTAACTTTTTTATCTGAGTGTGTAGCGTTAGCACATAGCATGGTTTTTGAAGTTTAACCGTACTTGCTATTTAAAATAGTGCGAGCTGTGAGTTTCATCAATGTTATTTTTGCTCAGAAAAGTGTATTCATATAGGAATGATAAGTTGAAAGCAAAGCATTCAGTACTTTTTAAGGGATCTTGCCGGCACCATTTTCTACGTATAATACTCGTCAAATACCCAAACAAATAGCTGTATCCAGCTATTAATACTACTTACCCGCAAAAAAATTTGAAGTAATGCTTTACAAACTACTTCTTTCACTGTTTCACATGTATCCGTTAGTGTACTTTTACTGCTTTTTTAGAGGTAATTCTGAACAACTTCAAAAAAAAAAAACACTCATTGCTTCCAAAGTATCCGTTAGTATATATTTACAGCTTTTTTAGAATTACCTCCGAACAACATCCAAAAAATCACTTAAGTATTGCTTCTAAAGCATAGTTGCTCTAAAAGGGATCCTAAAAAGTGAATTTGGTATTTCTAAGCAGATGATCGCGGGTTCGATTCCTGGAGGGACCAATATATTTTTAATTTTTTTCTTATTTTTTATTTAATATTTAAAATTAATTTGTTCAAATTCAATATTTTTTAATTTTTTCAATTTTTAAATGTATGTATATAAAATAAAAATGGTGGAAAAGAACTGAAAACAATACTTGATTGCAGTGCACCTTTTGCACTTGTTTAAAAAATAATTTAATGGAAGAGAATAAAGAACAATATCTCGCAATGACAAAGTGGTGTTTTTATGCCAGTTAACTTTCGTATCAAAGAATAGCTCAGCGGTAGAGAGCTATATTACACTAATAGAAATAAATCTGTAAAAATAGAAGAAAAAGTTACTAAAAATTTGTTAAAAATTATGCTGCAGAAAAAACTGCTGAAATTAACAGATCTTTTTTTTTTTTGCTAAATACTAGTAAAATAAGAACAGCAAAATTAAAACTGTTAAATATACAGAATTTTAGTTATAATTAAGTTAAATTTTTGTTAATGGAAAATAGCAAATTAACCTGCTAAAATCAGGAAAAAAATGTTGCTAAATAATTTGTAGCCTGAAAATGACATAAAATTTTAAATTTTCGAAGTTTTTTAGATTTTTTTTAAATGCAAATAAAAATTGAGTCTTTCGAAAACAGCAGTTAACAATTTTTTTAGCAAATATTTTTTTTCAACTAAATTTAGCTTAAAAAGAGTAAAAATTTTGTTATATAAAAATTTATCTAAGAGAGGATGGTATTTTATTTGCAAAGAGCACCAACCCGGTTTATTTAAAGGAAGATAAACGTTCGTATTAGAAGGTAAACGTAACAAGTGGTGTCAGCGGTGGGATTGGTTATTTTGCTTGCAATAGAAAAGAACCCGGTTTACTTAAAGAAATAAACCAACCTTTTTAAAAGGCAAAAACATCGGAGAAAAAGCTATGCAAGAAACTTTACAGAGAAAGGAGAGGGAAAATACAAAAAATAGGCATCCACTATTTAGTAATATAATATTTTTGTAAGCGATAATTGTAAGCTAATAGAAAACTTAATTTTTATTTACCATAACAAATTTTTCCCTACTTTTTGAAATATCATATTGTGAGAGAATTGTGGGTGATAAAAAAAGCTGATATCGAATACGGGTTTAGCATCCAAAAATACATAAGATTAAGGTAAATTAGTTTGAAAAGTTTTTACATAAAATTTTTCCGTTGGCCTGTATAACTTTTTTGCGAAGAATTTTTTTAAACTTTTAATTGGTGAAAAAGAGCTTCCTTTGCACTCGTTCATCTCTTTTTTTGCTGGGATGCTATAAAATTATTGCAACTCTTCGTTGCTGCGATAACCGAGGGGATGTGTTCATCGAGGATTGGGTTCAGCGAGGTGGCACTGTATTCCAAATTTTATTATGACTAATTAGCATTAACAAATTGCGTTTTTATTATTAACAATATAATATTATCAAGCGCCATTCTAGCATGAGTAATTTAAGTTTTTTAGAATTAAAATAATTTTTTGATTTCGAAATAAGCAAAAAAAATTTATATGTTTTTTGATTTATTTTTTGTTACCTTTTGAAAACGTGATAAAGTTTAATTAAGTTATTTTAAAATATTACTTATATTATAAAACACTTTTAATATTTTAAACGTTGAATCATTTGGTCAGGAATCTATTGAAATTATTGTACGATTTTATTTTACTACGAAATTCAAAACTCGTTATGCTTTTTCTTTAAATAATGTATAATCCTGATTCCCTAGCAAAACTTCTAAATAATTATTTCGCCAGTTGGATTTAATAATTCTATTTATTCTATTTATTTTAAGTGAAAAGTAATCATTGGTAACATTGTAGTTTTACACCCGTGAAAAGGTTATCTCTACCCAAAAATAGATCCCGGTAGGGTCTTGGACCCATAGTATAATATAGTAGCTTTACTCTTTTCCTGTCATTTGAAAAAATTAAGTAGTGTTTGTAATTTTACTTGTACATATGGTTCTTAATACCACTACAACTACATGAAATAGGGACAAGCTCTCAATTTTTTAATGAGTGGGGCTACTATAGTATACTATGCTTGGACCCTTAATAAAAATTTTCCACTTTATAAAATGGCCTATGGGCTATAAGCGAGATAGAGCAAAACGGACAAAATATTTAGTCCTTTGGAGTACCCTTACATGCCCTTAGATGATATGGACTAGGGGAGGGTATTATAGTATAACTACAAATAAAACTGTAGTTTTACTAATTTTTTACTTAAATTTAGATTTGTTAAATTTATCAAAAAATGTTTTAAAATCAACAAATTTTATTTTAAGCCAAAAAACACGAATAAATTTTGTTAAAGTAACAAATTATTCTGTTCAGCCAACAGACTTATTACTTTGAGTGTATCCTAAGTCCCACTTAGGGAAATGGATATTTCTGAATTGCAGAATGACTTGGATTGTGTTGTTTTGGTCAATGGTCTTCCTTTCAATGTATGTATGACTTTTCGCAGTTGTCGTCACGTTTTAATTCCCAAATATTTTTATTGGCAGTCAAGTTTTGTCTTTGGTTGATGAAATTTTAGACTTATTTGATACTAACAAGGAAAGACTGCCAACGCGGAACGGTAGATCTTAATGAGCTTCGGATATGTTGTTGAGAAGAAAAATTTAGAGGAAACGTATTTTCTAGCTGCCCAAACTCATGTTTAAGGGTTTAAAAATGGGATCAAAAAAAGGCCAAATTTTTTCGTTTTATTTCACATTTCTTCCAAAGTACCTATACGAAAAATTGATGTCAAACGAAAGGTATTTGAGAGGCTTTTTTATCGGTGTGTAAAACATGCTTAAGCATACTTATTTGTTTGTACCATAATACAAAACATTAAAATTTTAGGTGGTTTTGTATGAGGATATATACAGGGTTAAGGGTCAAATTCACATTTGTTTCCATATTCGGTCTACTTCGGGATTGAGACGAATTTTCCCGATGGGTATCAAACTTTTTCTTTTTGAGAGTACGTTCCGGTTATGTAAGTTCTTGAAAAAACTATTTCATTTTTAAAATGTTGGTTTTTAATTTTTATTTAAAAAATAAAAATTGTTTTTTCCACCTTTTTAATTGATTAATTAGAAATTTATTAATTTAGTTCGAGGTCAATTTCCTTATTATGAATTAACATAATAATAAAAAAGTACTTATTATGTTAATTCATAATAAGAAAATTGACCTCGAACTAAATTAATAAATTTCTAATTAAAGCCCAGTATTTTGTTCAAAAGAGCGAAAAAATGTCGCTCTATGTTTGGAGCTTAAAAATTTTAATAAAAACATTAAAATACACAAATTTTTTATAGTTTATAAAAAGTTACAATCATAATTAACCCAAATGTCACTTTTTCGCTACATTTTCAAATCGTCCTGTCTATTAAATTGAAGCGAAAAAATTCCAACGCAATTTCGCAACAATTCCACGCAAAGTGAAAAATATTTTTTTTATATGGAGTTTGACAGTTTTTTCGCAAAAGTATGAACAAAATACCGGGTTTAACTATTAATTTTTTTTTACGATTTTCATAATTTATCACATTAGGGTTAAACAATGGTCTGGGCGAATCGTGATTACTTAAATATTTTCTAACCGATTTTGCTAGAAAGTTAATTTAGTCTAGGTTATGATTCTGTTAACATTTTCCAGAAATACAGTCATTTAAGAGCCAGTATTTTCAAAAAAAAGTAATTTTTCCCCATATAAATCATATTTCAAAACTTTGAAGGGCCAAATTCTTCTATTGAGCTGAAATATTTTCTGGATTAATTTTTCCAGTAACCTCACAAAATATAACCCGGGGAGCTAGTAGAACGAAGGTCCAGTCTAATACATAGTGTAATAAAAAAATGTTTTTATTATAAAAGTTGCGTTATATAGAGTATTTTTTTTTTAATCCAAAGGGTCGCACTGTTTGAAAAAGTCGATTTTTTCAATTCAATTCAATTTATTTCTTATAATATTTATATTATTTACATTTGACTTAGAAGCAAAGAGTTTAGGAACTTCGTTCCTTTTCTACTTAGATATATAAATATATTTTTTTAATTTCTGAAATTTATGTACATTATTATTAAACGGAAGGAAAAAATTTACAAAAACAAAGTGAGAATTACTTCGAAAATTACATTTACAGACAAACAAAAAAATGCTCAACTTTTGATGATATCGATATTTATCACTGGTCTATTGTTAATTGAAAATTTTTTTCTCAAAAATTTAAAACATTTTTACTCAAAACCAGTTGGGAATTATAGGCTGAAAATTGGTGTGGAAGTTGCTTTGAATACTTACCAAGGTTAGGTTGAATGGGAGCCCGCCATAACGGCGAGTTCACTCGGAGGCCATAGGGCCCATTGCGATTCCCTTAGTTTCCCCCACATGGAAAGAAATACCACGACCCGAGAAATCTAGAACCATCCCGATCCCCTTAAAAAGTTCGCAAGACCAGACAGAGAAACATCGCGTAGACTGTCCAGGTCGTCGAAGAACCTACACCCCAGATATCTGAGTCGCCGTTCCTTCAGTCCCGGACATTCACAAAGCAGATGATGCACTGTCTCCTCCTCCTCGTCCCCATAGCCCCTGCAGTAGTCCGCCTGGGTGTAACCCCAACGCACAGCCATTCGGCCTATCGCGCAGTGTCCCGTTAGAACTCCTACAAGCATCCCGACCATCCGCTTGCCAAATCCAAGAAGAATCTTGTCCTCCCCGGATCAGGCAGTGGCCATAGGGTCCGAGATATCCTACAATTGGTCAAGGTTGTCCACCTTGCCCTCGTCTCCCTATCCGATATATCCCCTATCACACCGAATAGCTCCACCAGAGGAACCTGGACCTCCGTTTGTATAGGGTCCTCAACCGACTTACCAAAACATATAAAAAAAATTACCGATTTCAAAGAGGGTAAGACCAAAAACTCGGTGATTTTTAATTTAATTTATTTTCAATTTATTGGTACAAATAAGACTTAGAGTCTCTTAAAGCACCTCAAACATTTTAAGTCACAGTGATTAAATGCTTAAATAAGATACATAAGATCTTAAAAATATACAGTAATTATAATAATAATAATAATAATAATAATAATAATAATAATAATACTAAAAAACAGAACAAAATAAACAATTAATCTTTGAACAAATTCATAATTGCCATTTTAAAAAACAATACACGAGGTTCGGATTTAATTTGATTAGGTAAATAGTTACACAATTTTACAGCACTAACAAAGAACAATCTTGAGGATGATAAGTAATTATAAGCAGGCGTAATAATATTGCTTGTACGACTTGATCTGGACATATTAATTTTCCGGTACAAATAATCAGGTTCCTTCGTATATATGATTTTGAGTAAAAAGTATTAAATTTCGATATTGATTTGGTTTGGAATGCCCCATTTACTTTTTTGTAATGTTGTAATAGATTACATGCAAGTTCTCAGTTGTGAAGTTTATATTTATTAGCACTTAAAATAAATGTACCTACAATATAAAAAAATAAAAATAGATTTTATTTTTTATTGTTAGGGTGTAATTAAGTAAAAAAACTACTAAATAAAATTCAAAATTTTGTGTTTTTGTCTATTGTTTTTTTTTTTTTTTTGGTTGGTTGATAAAACAGATGTTTATCCCCCCGACCTTGCCATATATGTTTGTATGTGTTTATACACAAATACAGATAAATATCCCAACATCAACACACACATATTAACAATCGTAATTTATTGCATGCATATAATTAGAATTGTTTTAATGTGGCATTTTATAGTATTTATTTAAATTTTGGTTGACTTTTTGCGTTTTGTTTTATTATTTCCTCAAAAATACCATCAAATTAAACCAAAATATACAGACAAACACTATAATTGGAGAAGTATAGGGTGTTTTTTTAAGCCCGATAGAACTTGAAATTGTAAAAAATAACACAAAAAATTAAATTGTAATCAAAATTTTTTTTTTATTGGAAAGATCAATACGTGACATTAACATTTGAAAATGATTTCGGGCATATGGGCACCGCGGCTGTTCTTGACAAAGCGCATTCTGGACGTCCAATTTTGGGCCACTTTTTCGAGCACTGCTGGCCGTATGTCACGAATAACACGAACAATGCTGTCCTCCAAGGCATCAATTGTTGACTTCACGTAGCCCCACAGGAAATAATCGAGAGGTGTCAAATCGCACGACCTTGGAGGCCAATTGACAGGTCCATTTCTCGAAATCAACTTATCGCAAAATTTTGATTTCAATAAGTCGATGGTTGCGTTCGCCGTATGGCACGTAGCGCCATCCTGTTGAAACCACATCTCCTCCGGATCAATGTCATCCATATTTTCAAACAAAAAATCATTGATCATGGTGCGGTAACGATCTCCATTGACCGTAACGCGAGCTCCGGCCTCATTTTTGAAGAAATAAGGTCCGATGATGCCACCAGCGTGAAAACCGCACCAAACGGTGCATTTTTCTGGATGTAATGGAGTCTGTAGGGTCTCTTGTGGATTGGTCTCACTCCATATGCGGCAATTTTGCTTATTAACAAACCCGTTAAGCCAAAAATGCGCCTCATCGCTGAACACAATTTTGCGTCTATAAGTTGCGCGAATCGACGACTGATTTTCAAAGTAAATTTGGATAATTTCGTAGCGTTGTTCAAGCGTGAGTCTATTCATGATGATTTGTCAGAGTATACTGAAACAAATAAAAAAAAATGTTTCATCAAAATTTAATTTTTTGTGTTACTTTTTACAATTTAAAGTTCTATCTAGCTTAAAAAAACACCCTTTAGTTAAATTCTCCCCCCCCCCCCCCAATCTGACAGCACAGAGCTATTTTCCAGCAGCATGTCCCATAAAAATATCTAACAAACTGGCACCATTTTTGTTCCATTCAAACACCCGCCAACCGAAACATTTGAAAAACGTAAAAATGAAACAAATTAAACAAAGAAACTCAAGACAAATTGTCGTAATTAATTTTGGTTTTTGTTGATTATATTTAATTCTTTACTCTTGCTGTTTTTCGGTGTGTGTAATTTAGAAACTTAGGTTATTCTATACTGAATTACAAATTTTAAAAATACAGTGGATTTCGGTTCTAACGAACTCGTAGGGACCGGAAAATTTTGTGCGTTGTGGGCGAAGTTCGTTGTAAACGTGGTAAAAATTTTACAAAATTTATTTATTTTTTCATGAAATTCCAAAATTTTTAAAACTCTGCTTGTAATTTTTAAATAATTCTCTGGCAAAACGCTTCATATAATTTGATCCTTTTTAGGTAAATTTTCAACAGAAAATCTAATATTATTTAGATTTACAACGCAGCAAGGTTGGTTACCGAAACGAATAACGGTAAGGGTAACGGTATTGAATTTCATTTGTTTCGGTAACGGTAAAGGTAACGGTATTTAAGACTGTTTCGGTAACGGTATACCGTTATCGAAACAGCAATACCGGTACGTAACGGTATTAAAAATTATGTTAAAAACATATAAAAACAAGTAAAAACATGGCATATTTTTAATTTTAAGTACTGAAAATACAGATTTTAAGCTATAAATTCAATACTGGTAGTTTTAATAAGTAAAATTATTATCTATAAATTTTTTGTAAAAAAAAACACGCAAGATTATAAAATAAAATATAAAAAAATTGTAATTTTTATATAAAATAATAAATACCGGTAAAATACCGGTAACTACCCATAAAAATAACGGTAACGGTAACGATAACGGTATTTATAAATTTTTTTAGAGGTATCGATAACGGTAACGGTATTCAATTTGAAACGGTATTTTAGCGATAACGGTATTATAACGATAACGGTAACCAACCTTGCAACGCAGTTTTAATTAAAAAGAAAATTTGTTAGCGGTACCAATAATTTAGCTCATTATATAAAAATTTCGCTATAACCCAAGTTCGTTATAACATTTGTATGAAATATGTTAGTGAATGCGTTGGGGAGAGAAAAATTGTTCGTTATATCCGGTGTTCGTTATAAGCGAATTTCACTGTGATAAAAAAGAAAATTGTCGAAAGTAGTCAAGGTCATTTAAAATGATACTGATTAAAAATCATCATCATCATCCATTATTAAAAGTAGAGGAATAATTGTTGTTATTATTTAGTGACTTTAAAACAAAAAAATTTGCTTGGAAAAATTAGAAAAATTATTTCTTACTCTACCATAAATAAATGTTGTACTTAATGTATTTATTGCTACACTGGGATATTGGAGTTTTTTTGAGAAATAGTTATATTCAAGTTTATGTAGTAGATGTTATACATTCCAAAGTCTTTAGTAATTACTTTTAGTAAAAATATTATTGGTTTTTGAACTAACTTTCTTTTAGCGCAAGTTAGTTGCGCTAAAAAAATTGGCCCTTTCAAAAAGGCCAAATTGCGAATATTGGGCCTTTTTGAAAGTACGCACTATGATCTCTACTTTTCTGTGCCAAATTGAAATTTTATTCACATTTTCTTTTCGTTTTTTATTGTTGCTGAAAAAATATAAATGACTTGCTGCACAGAAGTGGGATCACGCTCCAGCATACAAAAAACAAAAAATATATGGTTATATGTATGCATAGCGCATGCTACGGGGACATTTTTTCGATCTATAGTTTAATATGGAGACATTTGGTTAGTTTCGAGACTGTCCTCAAACTCTTCCTAGGTCTAGCGCATAGTATCAAGACATTTTCGACTAATATACAGCATAGTTTGGGCACATTTTTGGCTATGTCTCCACACGATGCGCAATACATACATATACATATATATTTATATATATCCTTAAGTAGAGTTGAGAAAATTGTGAGTCTAAAAATAGATTTTCAAAAACACCGAAGCATAATTTGTACTTGCATTAATGGTAAAAATATGTCATTATTGGTAACGAATTATTTTTTTTTATGAAATAATCAATAAAGTAATTAATTATTAGTTACTCGTTATTATATGTTTCAAATTACTTGGAATGATACGAACTTACTCTCAGTTCGTATCATTTTATGTCAATAATGTCCGCTGGCTGAAGCCTGTTTTTTGGCCTAAAATAAAATTTGTTGATTTCAAAACATTTTTTGCTAAATTTAAGTAAAAAATTAGTAATCCTGCAGTTTTATACGAATGGGTTCTTAAAAACTAGTCATAAAATTGTTCAAATTTAGGGTTTTGGGACCCTCTCCGAGCCTAGTCCATATCATCTAAGGGCATGTAAGGACACTCCAAAGGAGCAAACATTTTGTCCGTTTTGCTCTAATTCTTTCTGAAGTGGAAATTTTTTATTAAAAATTTCCGAGTTTCCAAAGCCCCCCACCAAGGTCCATTTTTGGATAGAGATAACCTTTTCACGGACGTATTATATGGTTAGTGGTAGTCGAAATTTTCGTCAATTTCGCTCTCTCTTAGTTTTCGAGATATGGGCCAGTTTAAAAAATCGGTATGGAAAGAAATAGCGCCATCTTTAAAACTTCGGATACATTGGTGCGCTATCTACCGGGTAATAACAGAAATATGAAAATATTATATTTTAACAATAAATTGGGTAAAATTTAACGAATGGGTTCTTAAAAATTAGTTATAAATAATTTTAAAAATTAAAACTCAAAATTAGTTAAAGTACTGAGGATTTTTAGTATTGTATTAAATGAAGATAGCTAAAATATTTGTTTAAATCAGTGTTTCAACTAAAAAATCGATTTGAAACCCGTTTGACAGATTTTTTACTAACGTATTATTTTAAGCGCAGTTAAATCAATTTTTGGTTTTCAAATTGAAATTTCTATCACAAATTTCAAATTGAAATTTCTATTACAATAAAACAAAAGAATATTTTTTTTTTCATTTCTAAACGAAAATAATGTAGTATGAACTTAATTCTTCAATGCTGAACGAAACTAACTTATTTTCTTTTGGATATTCGTAAAATTTCAATGGCCAAATTTGTCAAAAATATGTCATGGCGGCCTTAGCAAAATTTTTAAAACTACCCGTTACCCTGATACCGAGTATCCAGCGAAATTGTCGGATGCAAAGAACCGATTGCAGAACAACTTGTACTTGCATGCAACCTGTTCTACTTTATGTTCTATCATCGGTGATTTTTGCTTCAGTGTGTCCCAAAAGCAAAAGGTTCTTGTCCCCTAAACTAGAACAGTTTGCTTTGGAACTGGTTCTAAACCGGTTATAGAACTGGTTGTTATGACAGTGAAACCTTACATTTTGACTCCCAGAAATCAGTTCTAGGACCTGCTCCATGGAAGGTTTGGTAAAAAGACCTGTTCTAGAACAGATTCTGAGGTAACTAGTTCAAAAAAATTTTGCTGGGTAGTGTCGCGTAGTTCAAATGCGGATGAAATTAAGTGTTATGATAAATTTTAATTATAAAAACAATTGTTCCATTCTAAATTGAGAGACAAAGTAACATAAAAATCAGTTTAAGGGGGGTAAATGCTGTTGTTACAGTATTTATTATTTATTTATTTATATTTAAAGGGCATATTTGAACGGTTGTCAAAAATTCAATTAACAATATTTTAAATATTTTATTTTTTTATTTAAAAATCGGGTCATTGTAGTATTTTTAAAAAATATTAGTTTTATATTACCCCAGCCAAAATCGCCAGAGTCGCCACTACATTGCTGTCCTTTTTTAAAAAAGGCAAAATCGGTTGCCACTGTGCAGCCTTCATTAATTATCGGAAAATAAAAATGTAAAGTGATTCGTAATCCCAGATAAATTCTCTAGACCTTATCGTGGCCCGACTTTTATTTAAAAATTTTTTTTAACAAAGTTGCCACACAAATTTAAAAATTCCACAAAAGGCAAGAAAAAACACATTTGCTTGGGGATATAAAATGTTTTTAACCAAAATTCAAAAAAGGGCCACGATAAGGACTAGAGTTTTTTGTTGCCTACGAAAGAAAAAACCCGGATCGAAATCGGTTAACCCGCTTTGGCTGTACAGTGGCAGCTGATTTTGAACTCAGGGTTGTGGGAAAACGCGTTTAAAGTTTAAAATTAATTTTACGATAAGAATAGTGCATATAGTGAAGAGTATGCTCTATCCAAATAAAATATTTTTTTTAATAATTCGAAAACAAAATTTTTCCTAGAGTCGATACCACCCTTCATTGAATCAGAACAAGCTTCGAAACCAGCCATATTTATTTTCATAGTGGCAAAATTTTAGGGTTGTGGAGGAGCATGAGAAATCCAGCTTTTTTTTTTACCAGTCTATTGTGCAATCCAAAAATGTTCAAGATTGAAATAACTAAAATTATATTTAACACAACACCTAAATTTGTATTTATTTCAGATTTAATCGAAGACTTTAATTTGGTGTTCGAGCAGCGGAACATTCACTGAATGAACCAATTGAAAGACTCGAGTAGCGGCAATCAAATCATCGTGAACATGCTACTAGAAATACACACAATATAAGTCTGAAACAATAACAACAACTACTATTAGAATTCTCCGGTGGTAGCTGATGTTATATCAGATCTTTCTGCCTTATTTTGCATTGAAAATGAAACTGAACAACATTAATTCTCTATTTATGGAGATGGTTTCGCAATGCATTTGGTAGTACAATAATATGTTTAATATGTATTTATTTTATTTGATATTCTGTCTGTATTTTTCCGAGTTCCTGATTATTTAGTGGATTTTCTGCTGGAATCGGTGTACCACCGTCTAAGGTAGTCAGAGATATGTTTCGTATAGCGGCCTAATTACATACGAGCGCCGGCTTGAGGCATGTACCAGCTACGAAAATGGATGGGTCTAGTACAGTCGGACTGCCGTCAAACTGCTAATCTATACAAGTCGAGGTCAGATTAGGGCAAACTTTTTAAATGTTTTCTCGACAAGGACTTAACCCTTAAATGCATGGTGTAGCCATTTCGCAACATACCGGTTTTTTAATAAAAAAAAACCCACTTGATGCACAAAACTGTATTTTTGGGCATTGGGTTTAGAGCAGAATTTTTAAACAGAGTAAATATCTTGGTTTTTTTTTATTTGTGAAAAATCTAAAACACGCGTTTTTTTTACAAAAAGTGTAATATTCAAAAATATTTGTTGTTTAGCTATTTGGCAAAAAAAACATATTTTTCAATAAAAACCACCTTTTTTTAAAAAATAAATTTTTTTCGGTATTTTTCTTTAGAAATCATATATAAAAAAATGGTTAAAATCGAAGAGATCATACATTTAAGGGTTAATTCGGCAGTAGCTTCTTTGCTATGAAACATACATGGACCCAATGTAAATGATAATCCCATATTTCGTCACTTAATATTGGCTCTAAATCTTAGAGGAGTGCTAATACACTACAACATTGGCTATTTATGGAAGTAATATCAGCATGTAAGGTAATATATCTTAATACAAACTTAATAAATTGGACACCCAGCAAAATCTTTCATTACCAAATAAGTGGTTATATAATAGAAATTCATAGCTCCGCACAACTTATTTTTTGGCGTCTAAAATCATTATTTTTGTTTGGCGTGGTCGTTTTTATAAGTAGTCACGCTTACCCGCTCGCTTACGAAAAAATTAGAAATAAGTAGTTATGAGATTTTGAATAATAAGTGGTTACACACATGCTTACAAAAAGTATAATTATAAGTGGTTATCCGATTGCTTACTTGATTCTTAAAAATAAGGAGTTAGGCAAATAAGGAGTGAGATCATAAAAATGTTAACACACATTTTTGCCTATAACTTTGGTTTAAAATTTCTCATATTTTTTTTTTCGGCAGTTTCCATTTTAAAAATATGTCAGTTAATAAATTAATTTACATCATGAGTTTTAGTTTGCAATTTTTTACAGAATGGACGATGAAAAAAAAATTGCCAAAGAAACTAATGTATGCCGCCAAACAGTTTCAAAAGTGGTAAAAAGGTATCTGGAACACCTAACAATTGAAAGGAAGCCGGGAACAGGAACAACGACTGGTTATCATAACATTGGTAAGGCATATAAAGTTAAAAGCATCCTTACGAGAGCTCCTAACACATCTGACGGAAAAACAGCTCGGTTAGCCCAATGCTCGAACTTTTTTATACGTAAAGTGAAACGTAAGGCAGAACTAAAGTCCTACAAAGTTCAAAAAATTACCGATAGAAACGCTTTTAAAATTTTGGAGGCCAAAACCAGAGCTCAAAATTAAAATCAAATTTTATACAAAAATACAACTTTTGTGTAATGCACGACAAAACTTATGTCCTGGCTGATTTTTCGCAGCTCCCTGGTCAAGAATTTTATGTTTCCGATGTTCGAGGAAATGTTGCGGAAAAATTTAGGTCGAAAAAGCAAACGAAATTCCCTAAAAATTCCTAGCATGGCAAGCCATATGTAGCTGCAGCCAAAGAAGCCAGTCATTTGTGACATCTGGCTCTATAAACACCGAAATTTATATCAAGGAGTGTTTGCAGAAGAGACTTCTTCCATTTTTGAGTCAGCACAATGTATCCACTTACTTTTGGCCCGATTTAGGATCTTGTCACTACAGTAAGAAAGCGCTGAAGTGGTATAATGATAATAATGTGGTTTTTGAACCAAGAGAGGCAAATCCACCAAACTGCCCGGAACTCAGGCCAGTGGAGACATATTGGGCTCTTGTTAAAATGGAATTAAAGGACACGAAAAAGGTCTCCCAGGACATGCAATATTTCAAACGTAGATGGACCACGTGCTCTAAAAAGGTGACAGAAACTACCATAAAAGCCTTAATGGGAGGGTTTCCGGAAAAAGTGGATAACTTTGTTCGTGTTGGTTAGAATTCCATGCGGTTTTTTTGTTTGATTTTGTATTAAATTTCATTTAATAAAAATTTGGTTTGAAGTCTTAAAATTCAGTGGTTTGTTTTTTATTTAACTTTATGTGTGTTAACATTTTTATGATCTCACTCCTTACTATTAGCCTAAGGAAATACATTCAGAAAAATTTAAGTTTTCTCTAGTGTGTAATTTTAGGACTCGTCATGAAAATTTAAACATAAAACATATTTACATATAATAAAAAAATATAACTTCCCAGCCAGCAATTTGTGAGCGCTCATAAATAAGATTTTTAAATGGCTCATAGAAATGATTATTGTTTTTTTGAAAACACTCTTATTTTGGTAGAAAATATGAACCCTCAGAAAACAATCCAAAAAGTTGTCTCTACAATCTAAAAAGCTGTCTCAAAACGAGGGTTCATTTTTCGGACTCAAAGAAGATTCCAAAATTATTTAAATTTATGAAGAAAATTTCGATTTTATACGTTCTTTTTTGTGAGTCATTTCTGAGTACACAGGGGGCTTTTTTGGACGGACCACTTTCATAGGAAAAAGTGGAAAAATATTTGTTTTTGGAGCTCATTTCTGAGTCATTAATGATCATCTTTGTTTGCTGGATGTGTAAAAAGTACTTATTTACACTAATACGAGTAAGTCATTATTTTATATTTAGAAACAATGAATACAATAGGCCGTTATTAGGAAGTCATTATTTTATATTATAAAATAATGCAAAAGGTAATGATATATCATTTTTGGTAATGCAGATAGTAATGAGGTGTCATTACCAATATTTTGCTGGGCACATTCAAATTTTTCTAATTCTCTATTAATTTTAGGTACGTTCTGAGGATGGTGCTTTATTTTTCAATATGAAAGCTGGCAATTTAATGGAACAACGTGCTATGAGGATCCAAACGGAACATACGAAGATACGAATGCACTACGCACCGCGACCAATATAGATATTTTGTGCTGAACGAAACATGCTCATGAAATTAGCCAAAGCGACAAAAGAAGAGTAGGGATAGGAGATGTCAATTAATAAGGTTAAAATTCAAATACTTCGTATTTTATGCTCATCATCATTATTCAAATATCTTGTATTGAATGACTATCCTTTTGTCAGAAATATTTGTTTAAATCAGGTTTTATAGGATTTTTTATAAATCATTCTGTCAGTGGTTATCAACAAGATCGGCATATATGGCTTAAATATTATTCAAACGCTTTTTGAGACTACAGTAACCATTTACAATTATTGTTTTTTTTTTTATTAAAATTATTTTTAAGTTTTTGCAATACTGAATATTCTTCTAATTCAGCCAATTGTAACCGTTTCCAAATGAAAATAATGTTATGCAAATGGAATAACGAGAGTTTTATTTATTATTTTTATCTTCCGAATTTTATTAAAAATCTAACAAATTTTTTTCTATTTTATACGACCTTTTAACAACTTTGTTCATGAAGACATGGTTTTTTTTTAGTACTACTATTTTCGAAGGCCACTGTTTTTTCGGCATTATTGAGTTACTGGCAAAATTGCTCCAATTGTTACTGAATTGCCATCACATATTGTTAGAAATTTATGTATATTTACTAATATTTAATTCAAAATTGTTATTTTAGTCCACAAATCACAAGTTTATCTAAATATTATATCAAAACCCTAATATTTTTAGCATACTAAAAGTTGTCGATTTTAGTCGAATTTACCTTAAATTTATATTTAAACATGTAAATATAATTTATAATAATAAATATAAATCAAAACTGTATTTTAGTATTTATAAAAGTGAAATCATAAATTAATACCAATGTTCATACATACTACATTATTATTAAAAAAAAAAAAAAAAACTGTTAAATTAATTACTCATGAAATAATGGTTAAATAGAAAATAAACTAAGAAATTAAATTAAATTAAATTTGTAATGAAAATAGAATAATAAAGTCTTAATCATTTGAACAATTTTGGTACATGGTATGTATGATTTATAAAACAGTGATTTATAAACCCCAATGTTAGCAATATGAACGGGCATTTCAAGGCCTATTGAACAGTATATAATTCTTTGGAAAATTCCGTGCAATGAAGTTTTCCTAATCGATATTCGTTAATTAAAAAAGGAACTTGGCACTGAAAACCATTTTTATTGGATGCCCTATAAATTTCCAATATTATACTCAAATGAACGGGCATTTCAAGGCCTATTGAACAGTATATAATTCTTTGTAAAATTTCGTGCAATAAAGTTTTCCTAATCGATATTCATAAATCGTCATTTTTGTTTGTCTCGATATTCATTAATCGTCATTTTCTCAAAAACTAAAAGGAGCTTGGCACTGAGAGGCATGTTTTTTAATTGCTTTTGAAATTTCCTTTCGTTTGAGTCTAATTTTAACCAAAAGAAAAAAATTTTTTTTTTTTGCCAAAATCAATGGACTATACACTGTCTTTTTTTTTTGATCGAAAAATTTTTTTCTCAATTTCCCCCCAATATTATACTCAAATGAACGGGCATTTCTAGGCCTATTGAACAGTATATAATTTTTTGGAAAATTCCGTGCAATGAAGTTTTCCTAATCGATATTCGTTAACTAAAAAAGGAACTTGGCACTGAAAACCATTTTTATTGGATGCCCTATAAATTTCCAATATTATACTCAAATGAACGGGCATTTCAAGGCCTATTGAACAGTATATAATTCTTTGTAAAATTTCGTGCAATAAAGTTTTCCTAATCGATATTCATAAATCGTCATTTTTGTTTGTCTCGATATTCATTAATCGTCATTTTCTCAAAAACTAAAAGGAGCTTGGCACTGAGAGGCATGTTTTTTAATTGCTTTTGAAATTTCCTTTCGTTTGAGTCTAATTTTAACCAAAAGAAAAAAAAAATTTTTTTTGCCAAAATCAATGGACTATACACTGTCTTTTTTTTTTGATCGAAAAATTTTTTTCTCAATTTCCCCCCAATATTATACTCAAATGAACGGGCATTTCAAGGCCTATTGAACAGTATATAATTTTTTGGAAAATTCCGTGCAATGAAGTTTTCCTAATCGATATTCGTTAATTAAAAAAGGAACTTGGCACTGAAAACCATTTTTATTGGATGCCCTATAAATTTCCAATATTATACTCAAATGAACGGGCATTTCAAGGCCTATTGAACAGTATATAATTCTTTGTAAAATTTCGTGCAATAAAGTTTTCCTAATCGATATTCATAAATCGTCATTTTTGTTTGTCTCGATATTCATTAATCGTCATTTTCTCAAAAACTAAAAGGAGCTTGGCACTGAGAGGCATGTTTTTTAATTGCTTTTGAAATTTCCTTTCGTTTGAGTCTAATTTTAACCAAAAGAAAAAAAAAATTTTTTTTGCCAAAATCAATGGACTATACACTGTCTTTTTTTTTTGATCGAAAAATTTTTTTCTCAATTTCCCCCCAATATTATACTCAAATGAACGGGCATTTCAAGGCCTATTGAACAGTATATAATTTTTTGGAAAATTCCGTGCAATGAAGTTTTCCTAATCGATATTCGTTAATTAAAAAAGGAACTTGGCACTGAAAACCATTTTTATTGGATGCCCTATAAATTTCCAATATTATACTCAAATGAACGGGCATTTCAAGGCCTATTGAACAGTATATAATTCTTTGTAAAATTTCGTGCAATAAAGTTTTCCTAATCGATATTCATAAATCGTCATTTTTGTTTGTCTCGATATTCATTAATCGTCATTTTCTCAAAAACTAAAAGGAGCTTGGCACTGAGAGGCATGTTTTTTAATTGCTTTTGAAATTTCCTTTCGTTTGAGTCTAATTTTAACCAAAAGAAAAAAATTTTTTTTTTTGCCAAAATCAATGGACTATAATACACTGTCTTTTTTTTTTGATCGAAAAATTTTTTTCTCAATTTCCCCCCAATATTATACTCAAATGAACGGGCATTTCAAGGCCTATTGAACAGTATATAATTTTTTGGAAAATTCCGTGCAATGAAGTTTTCCTAATCGATATTCGTTAATTAAAAAAGGAACTTGGCACTGAAAACCATTTTTATTGGATGCCCTATAAATTTCCAATATTATATATATATATATATATTATTGAACAGTATATAATTCTTTGTAAAATTTCGTGCAATAAAGTTTTCCTAATCGATATTCATAAATCGTCATTTTTGTTTGTCTCGATATTCATTAATCGTCATTTTCTCAAAAACTAAAAGGAGCTTGGCACTGAGAGGCATGTTTTTTAATTGCTTTTGAAATTTCCTTTCGTTTGAGTCTAATTTTAACCAAAAGAAAAAATTTTTTTTTTTTTGCCAAAATCAATGGACTATACACTGTCTTTTTTTTTTGATCGAAAAATTTTTTTCTCAATTTCCCCCCAATATTATACTCAAATGAACGGGCATTTCAAGGCCTATTGAACAGTATATAATTTTTTGGAAAATTCCGTGCAATGAAGTTTTCCTAATCGATATTCGTTAATTAAAAAAGGAACTTGGCACTGAAAACCATTTTTATTGGATGCCCTATAAATTTCCAATATTATACTCAAATGAACGGGCATTTCAAGGCCTATTGAACAGTATATAATTCTTTGTAAAATTTCGTGCAATAAAGTTTTCCTAATCGATATTCATAAATCGTCATTTTTGTTTGTCTCGATATTCATTAATCGTCATTTTCTCAAAAACTAAAAGGAGCTTGGCACTGAGAGGCATGTTTTTTAATTGCTTTTGAAATTTCCTTTCGTTTGAGTCTAATTTTAACCAAAAGAAAAAAATTTTTTTTTTTGCCAAAATCAATGGACTATACACTGTCTTTTTTTTTGATCGAAAAATTTTTTTCTCAATTTCCCCCCAATATTATACTCAAATGAACGGGCATTTCAAGGCCTATTGAACAGTATATAATTTTTTGGAAAATTCCGTGCAATGAAGTTTTCCTAATCGATATTCGTTAATTAAAAAAGGAACTTGGCACTGAAAACCATTTTTATTGGATGCCCTATAAATTTCCAATATTATACTCAAATGAACGGGCATTTCAAGGCCTATTGAACAGTATATAATTCTTTGTAAAATTTCGTGCAATAAAGTTTTCCTAATCGATATTCATAAATCGTCATTTTTGTTTGTCTCGATATTCATTAATCGTCATTTTCTCAAAAACTAAAAGGAGCTTGGCACTGAGAGGCATGTTTTTTAATTGCTTTTGAAATTTCCTTTCGTTTGAGTCTAATTTTAACCAAAAGAAAAAAAATTTTTTTTTTGCCAAAATCAATGGACTATACACTGTCTTTTTTTTTTGATCGAAAAATTTTTTTCTCAATTTCCCCCCAATATTATACTCAAATGAACGGGCATTTCAAGGCCTATTGAACAGTATATAATTTTTTGGAAAATTCCGTGCAATGAAGTTTTCCTAATCGATATTCGTTAATTAAAAAAGGAACTTGGCACTGAAAACCATTTTTATTGGATGCCCTATAAATTTCCAATATTATACTCAAATGAACGGGCATTTCAAGGCCTATTGAACAGTATATAATTCTTTGTAAAATTTCGTGCAATAAAGTTTTCCTAATCGATATTCATAAATCGTCATTTTTTGTTTGTCTCGATATTCATTAATCGTCATTTTCTCAAAAACTAAAAGGAGCTTGGCACTGAGAGGCATGTTTTTTAATTGCTTTTGAAATTTCCTTTCGTTTGAGTCTAATTTTAACCAAAAGAAAAAAATTTTTTTTTTGCCAAAATCAATGGACTATACACTGTCTTTTTTTTTTGATCGAAAAATTTTTTTCTCAATTTCCCCCCAATATTATACTCAAATGAACGGGCATTTCAAGGCCTATTGAACAGTATATAATTTTTTGGAAAATTCCGTGCAATGAAGTTTTCCTAATCGATATTCGTTAATTAAAAAAGGAACTTGGCACTGAAAACCATTTTTATTGGATGCCCTATAAATTTCCAATATTATACTCAAATGAACGGGCATTTCAAGGCCTATTGAACAGTATATAATTCTTTGTAAAATTTCGTGCAATAAAGTTTTCCTAATCGATATTCATAAATCGTCATTTTTGTTTGTCTCGATATTCATTAATCGTCATTTTCTCAAAAACTAAAAGGAGCTTGGCACTGAGAGGCATGTTTTTTAATTGCTTTTGAAATTTCCTTTCGTTTGAGTCTAATTTTAACCAAAAGAAAAAAATTTTTTTTTTTTGCCAAAATCAATGGACTATACACTGTCTTTTTTTTTTGATCGAAAAATTTTTTTCTCAATTTCCCCCCAATATTATACTCAAATGAACGGGCATTTCAAGGCCTATTGAACAGTATATAATTCTTTGTAAAATTTCGTGCAATAAAGTTTTCCTAATCGATATTCATAAATCGTCATTTTTGTTTGTCTCGATATTCATTAATCGTCATTTTCTCAAAAACTAAAAGGAGCTTGGCACTGAGAGGCATGTTTTTTAATTGCTTTTGAAATTTCCTTTCGTTTGAGTCTAATTTTAACCAAAAGAAAAAAATTTTTTTTTTGCCAAAATCAATGGACTATACACTGTCTTTTTTTTTGATCGAAAAATTTTTTTCTCAATTTCCCCCCAATATTATACTCAAATGAACGGGCATTTCAAGGCCTATTGAACAGTATATAATTTTTTGGAAAATTCCGTGCAATGAAGTTTTCCTAATCGATATTCGTTAATTAAAAAAGGAACTTGGCACTGAAAACCATTTTTATTGGATGCCCTATAAATTTCCAATATTATACTCAAATGAACGGGCATTTCAAGGCCTATTGAACAGTATATAATTCTTTGTAAAATTTCGTGCAATAAAGTTTTCCTAATCGATATTCATAAATCGTCATTTTTGTTTGTCTCGATATTCATTAATCGTCATTTTCTCAAAAACTAAAAGGAGCTTGGCACTGAGAGGCATGTTTTTTAATTGCTTTTGAAATTTCCTTTCGTTTGAGTCTAATTTTAACCAAAAGAAAAAAAAAATTTTTTTTGCCAAAATCAATGGACTATACACTGTCTTTTTTTTTTGATCGAAAAATTTTTTTCTCAATTTCCCCCCAATATTATACTCAAATGAACGGGCATTTCAAGGCCTATTGAACAGTATATAATTTTTTGGAAAATTCCGTGCAATGAAGTTTTCCTAATCGATATTCGTTAATTAAAAAAGGAACTTGGCACTGAAAACCATTTTTATTGGATGCCCTATAAATTTCCAATATTATACTCAAATGAACGGGCATTTCAAGGCCTATTGAACAGTATATAATTCTTTGTAAAATTTCGTGCAATAAAGTTTTCCTAATCGATATTCATAAATCGTCATTTTTGTTTGTCTCGATATTCATTAATCGTCATTTTCTCAAAAACTAAAAGGAGCTTGGCACTGAGAGGCATGTTTTTTAATTGCTTTTGAAATTTCCTTTCGTTTGAGTCTAATTTTAACCAAAAGAAAAAAAATTTTTTTTTTGCCAAAATCAATGGACTATAATACACTGTCTTTTTTTTTTGATCGAAAAATTTTTTTCTCAATTTCCCCCCAATATTATACTCAAATGAACGGGCATTTCAAGGCCTATTGAACAGTATATAATTTTTTGGAAAATTCCGTGCAATGAAGTTTTCCTAATCGATATTCGTTAATTAAAAAAGGAACTTGGCACTGAAAACCATTTTTATTGGATGCCCTATAAATTTCCAATATTATATATATATATATATATTATTGAACAGTATATAATTCTTTGTAAAATTTCGTGCAATAAAGTTTTCCTAATCGATATTCATAAATCGTCATTTTTGTTTGTCTCGATATTCATTAATCGTCATTTTCTCAAAAACTAAAAGGAGCTTGGCACTGAGAGGCATGTTTTTTAATTGCTTTTGAAATTTCCTTTCGTTTGAGTCTAATTTTAACCAAAAGAAAAAATTTTTTTTTTTTTGCCAAAATCAATGGACTATACACTGTCTTTTTTTTTTGATCGAAAAATTTTTTTCTCAATTTCCCCCCAATATTATACTCAAATGAACGGGCATTTCAAGGCCTATTGAACAGTATATAATTTTTTGGAAAATTCCGTGCAATGAAGTTTTCCTAATCGATATTCGTTAATTAAAAAAGGAACTTGGCACTGAAAACCATTTTTATTGGATGCCCTATAAATTTCCAATATTATACTCAAATGAACGGGCATTTCAAGGCCTATTGAACAGTATATAATTCTTTGTAAAATTTCGTGCAATAAAGTTTTCCTAATCGATATTCATAAATCGTCATTTTTGTTTGTCTCGATATTCATTAATCGTCATTTTCTCAAAAACTAAAAGGAGCTTGGCACTGAGAGGCATGTTTTTTAATTGCTTTTGAAATTTCCTTTCGTTTGAGTCTAATTTTAACCAAAAGAAAAAAATTTTTTTTTTTGCCAAAATCAATGGACTATACACTGTCTTTTTTTTTTATCGAAAAATTTTTTTCTCAATTTCCCCCCAATATTATACTCAAATGAACGGGCATTTCAAGGCCTATTGAACAGTATATAATTTTTTGGAAAATTCCGTGCAATGAAGTTTTCCTAATCGATATTCGTTAATTAAAAAAGGAACTTGGCACTGAAAACCATTTTTATTGGATGCCCTATAAATTTCCAATATTATACTCAAATGAACGGGCATTTCAAGGCCTATTGAACAGTATATAATTCTTTGTAAAATTTCGTGCAATAAAGTTTTCCTAATCGATATTCATAAATCGTCATTTTTGTTTGTCTCGATATTCATTAATCGTCATTTTCTCAAAAACTAAAAGGAGCTTGGCACTGAGAGGCATGTTTTTTAATTGCTTTTGAAATTTCCTTTCGTTTGAGTCTAATTTTAACCAAAAGAAAAAAATTTTTTTTTTTGCCAAAATCAATGGACTATACACTGTCTTTTTTTTTGATCGAAAAATTTTTTTCTCAATTTCCCCCCAATATTATACTCAAATGAACGGGCATTTCTAGGCCTATTGAACAGTATATAATTTTTTGGAAAATTCCGTGCAATGAAGTTTTCCTAATCGATATTCGTTAACTAAAAAAGGAACTTGGCACTGAAAACCATTTTTATTGGATGCCCTATAAATTTCCAATATTATACTCAAATGAACGGGCATTTCAAGGCCTATTGAACAGTATATAATTCTTTGTAAAATTTCGTGCAATAAAGTTTTCCTAATCGATATTCATAAATCGTCATTTTTGTTTGTCTCGATATTCATTAATCGTCATTTTCTCAAAAACTAAAAGGAGCTTGGCACTGAGAGGCATGTTTTTTAATTGCTTTTGAAATTTCCTTTCGTTTGAGTCTAATTTTAACCAAAAGAAAAAAAAAATTTTTTTTGCCAAAATCAATGGACTATACACTGTCTTTTTTTTTTGATCGAAAAATTTTTTTCTCAATTTCCCCCCAATATTATACTCAAATGAACGGGCATTTCAAGGCCTATTGAACAGTATATAATTTTTTGGAAAATTCCGTGCAATGAAGTTTTCCTAATCGATATTCGTTAATTAAAAAAGGAACTTGGCACTGAAAACCATTTTTATTGGATGCCCTATAAATTTCCAATATTATACTCAAATGAACGGGCATTTCAAGGCCTATTGAACAGTATATAATTCTTTGTAAAATTTCGTGCAATAAAGTTTTCCTAATCGATATTCATAAATCGTCATTTTTGTTTGTCTCGATATTCATTAATCGTCATTTTCTCAAAAACTAAAAGGAGCTTGGCACTGAGAGGCATGTTTTTTAATTGCTTTTGAAATTTCCTTTCGTTTGAGTCTAATTTTAACCAAAAGAAAAAAATTTTTTTTTTTGCCAAAATCAATGGACTATACACTGTCTTTTTTTTTGATCGAAAAATTTTTTTCTCAATTTCCCCCCAATATTATACTCAAATGAACGGGCATTTCAAGGCCTATTGAACAGTATATAATTTTTTGGAAAATTCCGTGCAATGAAGTTTTCCTAATCGATATTCGTTAATTAAAAAAGGAACTTGGCACTGAAAACCATTTTTATTGGATGCCCTATAAATTTCCAATATTATACTCAAATGAACGGGCATTTCAAGGCCTATTGAACAGTATATAATTCTTTGTAAAATTTCGTGCAATAAAGTTTTCCTAATCGATATTCATAAATCGTCATTTTTGTTTGTCTCGATATTCATTAATCGTCATTTTCTCAAAAACTAAAAGGAGCTTGGCACTGAGAGGCATGTTTTTTAATTGCTTTTGAAATTTCCTTTCGTTTGAGTCTAATTTTAACCAAAAGAAAAAAAATTTTTTTTTTGCCAAAATCAATGGACTATACACTGTCTTTTTTTTTTGATCGAAAAATTTTTTTCTCAATTTCCCCCCAATATTATACTCAAATGAACGGGCATTTCAAGGCCTATTGAACAGTATATAATTTTTTGGAAAATTCCGTGCAATGAAGTTTTCCTAATCGATATTCGTTAATTAAAAAAGGAACTTGGCACTGAAAACCATTTTTATTGGATGCCCTATAAATTTCCAATATTATACTCAAATGAACGGGCATTTCAAGGCCTATTGAACAGTATATAATTCTTTGTAAAATTTCGTGCAATAAAGTTTTCCTAATCGATATTCATAAATCGTCATTTTTTGTTTGTCTCGATATTCATTAATCGTCATTTTCTCAAAAACTAAAAGGAGCTTGGCACTGAGAGGCATGTTTTTTAATTGCTTTTGAAATTTCCTTTCGTTTGAGTCTAATTTTAACCAAAAGAAAAAAATTTTTTTTTTGCCAAAATCAATGGACTATACACTGTCTTTTTTTTTTGATCGAAAAATTTTTTTCTCAATTTCCCCCCAATATTATACTCAAATGAACGGGCATTTCAAGGCCTATTGAACAGTATATAATTTTTTGGAAAATTCCGTGCAATGAAGTTTTCCTAATCGATATTCGTTAATTAAAAAAGGAACTTGGCACTGAAAACCATTTTTATTGGATGCCCTATAAATTTCCAATATTATACTCAAATGAACGGGCATTTCAAGGCCTATTGAACAGTATATAATTCTTTGTAAAATTTCGTGCAATAAAGTTTTCCTAATCGATATTCATAAATCGTCATTTTTTGTTTGTCTCGATATTCATTAATCGTCATTTTCTCAAAAACTAAAAGGAGCTTGGCACTGAGAGGCATGTTTTTTAATTGCTTTTGAAATTTCCTTTCGTTTGAGTCTAATTTTAACCAAAAGAAAAAATTTTTTTTTTTGCCAAAATCAATGGACTATACACTGTCTTTTTTTTTTGATCGAAAAATTTTTTTCTCAATTTCCCCCCAATATTATACTCAAATGAACGGGCATTTCAAGGCCTATTGAACAGTATATAATTTTTTGGAAAATTCCGTGCAATGAAGTTTTCCTAATCGATATTCGTTAATTAAAAAAGGAACTTGGTACTGAAAACCATTTTTATTGGATGCCCTATAAATTTCCAATATTATACTCAAATGAACGGGCATTTCAAGGCCTATTGAACAGTATATAATTCTTTGTAAAATTTCGTGCAATAAAGTTTTCCTAATCGATATTCATAAATCGTCATTTTTGTTTGTCTCGATATTCATTAATCGTCATTTTCTCAAAAACTAAAAGGAGCTTGGCACTGAGAGGCATGTTTTTTAATTGCTTTTGAAATTTCCTTTCGTTTGAGTCTAATTTTAACCAAAAGAAAAAAATTTTTTTTTTTGCCAAAATCAATGGACTATACACTGTCTTTTTTTTTTGATCGAAAAATTTTTTTCTCAATTTCCCCCCAATATTATACTCAAATGAACGGGCATTTCAAGGCCTATTGAACAGTATATAATTTTTTGGAAAATTCCGTGCAATGAAGTTTTCCTAATCGATATTCGTTAATTAAAAAAGGAACTTGGCACTGAAAACCATTTTTATTGGATGGCCTATAAATTTCCAATATTATACTCAAATGAACGGGCATTTCAAGGCCTATTGAACAGTATATAATTCTTTGTAAAATTTCGTGCAATAAAGTTTTCCTAATCGATATTCATAAATCGTCATTTTTGTTTGTCTCGATATTCATTAATCGTCATTTTCTCAAAAACTAAAAGGAGCTTGGCACTGAGAGGCATGTTTTTTAATTGCTTTTGAAATTTCCTTTCGTTTGAGTCTAATTTTAACCAAAAGAAAAAAAAAATTTTTTTTGCCAAAATCAATGGACTATACACTGTCTTTTTTTTTTGATCGAAAAATTTTTTTCTCAATTTCCCCCCAATATTATACTCAAATGAACGGGCATTTCAAGGCCTATTGAACAGTATATAATTTTTTGGAAAATTCCGTGCAATGAAGTTTTCCTAATCGATATTCGTTAATTAAAAAAGGAACTTGGCACTGAAAACCATTTTTATTGGATGCCCTATAAATTTCCAATATTATACTCAAATGAACGGGCATTTCAAGGCCTATTGAACAGTATATAATTCTTTGTAAAATTTCGTGCAATAAAGTTTTCCTAATCGATATTCATAAATCGTCATTTTTGTTTGTCTCGATATTCATTAATCGTCATTTTCTCAAAAACTAAAAGGAGCTTGGCACTGAGAGGCATGTTTTTTAATTGCTTTTGAAATTTCCTTTCGTTTGAGTCTAATTTTAACCAAAAGAAAAAAATTTTTTTTTTTTGCCAAAATCAATGGACTATACACTGTCTTTTTTTTTTGATCGAAAAATTTTTTTCTCAATTTCCCCCCAATATTATACTCAAATGAACGGGCATTTCAAGGCCTATTGAACAGTATATAATTCTTTGTAAAATTTCGTGCAATAAAGTTTTCCTAATCGATATTCATAAATCGTCATTTTTGTTTGTCTCGATATTCATTAATCGTCATTTTCTCAAAAACTAAAAGGAGCTTGGCACTGAGAGGCATGTTTTTTAATTGCTTTTGAAATTTCCTTTCGTTTGAGTCTAATTTTAACCAAAAGAAAAAAAATTTTTTTTTTGCCAAAATCAATGGACTATACACTGTCTTTTTTTTTTGATCGAAAAATTTTTTTCTCAATTTCCCCCCAATATTATACTCAAATGAACGGGCATTTCAAGGCCTATTGAACAGTATATAATTTTTTGGAAAATTCCGTGCAATGAAGTTTTCCTAATCGATATTCGTTAATTAAAAAAGGAACTTGGCACTGAAAACCATTTTTATTGGATGCCCTATAAATTTCCAATATTATACTCAAATGAACGGGCATTTCAAGGCCTATTGAACAGTATATAATTCTTTGTAAAATTTCGTGCAATAAAGTTTTCCTAATCGATATTCATAAATCGTCATTTTTTGTTTGTCTCGATATTCATTAATCGTCATTTTCTCAAAAACTAAAAGGAGCTTGGCACTGAGAGGCATGTTTTTTAATTGCTTTTGAAATTTCCTTTCGTTTGAGTCTAATTTTAACCAAAAGAAAAAAATTTTTTTTTTTGCCAAAATCAATGGACTATACACTGTCTTTTTTTTTTGATCGAAAAATTTTTTTCTCAATTTCCCCCCAATATTATACTCAAATGAACGGGCATTTCAAGGCCTATTGAACAGTATATAATTTTTTGGAAAATTCCGTGCAATGAAGTTTTCCTAATCGATATTCGTTAATTAAAAAAGGAACTTGGCACTGAAAACCATTTTTATTGGATGCCCTATAAATTTCCAATATTATATATATATATATATATTATTGAACAGTATATAATTCTTTGTAAAATTTCGTGCAATAAAGTTTTCCTAATCGATATTCATAAATCGTCATTTTTGTTTGTCTCGATATTCATTAATCGTCATTTTCTCAAAAACTAAAAGGAGCTTGGCACTGAGAGGCATGTTTTTTAATTGCTTTTGAAATTTCCTTTCGTTTGAGTCTAATTTTAACCAAAAGAAAAAATTTTTTTTTTTTTGCCAAAATCAATGGACTATACACTGTCTTTTTTTTTTGATCGAAAAATTTTTTTCTCAATTTCCCCCCAATATTATACTCAAATGAACGGGCATTTCAAGGCCTATTGAACAGTATATAATTTTTTGGAAAATTCCGTGCAATGAAGTTTTCCTAATCGATATTCGTTAATTAAAAAAGGAACTTGGCACTGAAAACCATTTTTATTGGATGCCCTATAAATTTCCAATATTATATATATATATATATATTATTGAACAGTATATAATTCTTTGTAAAATTTCGTGCAATAAAGTTTTCCTAATCGATATTCATAAATCGTCATTTTTGTTTGTCTCGATATTCATTAATCGTCATTTTCTCAAAAACTAAAAGGAGCTTGGCACTGAGAGGCATGTTTTTTAATTGCTTTTGAAATTTCCTTTCGTTTGAGTCTAATTTTAACCAAAAGAAAAAATTTTTTTTTTTTTGCCAAAATCAATGGACTATACACTGTCTTTTTTTTTTGATCGAAAAATTTTTTTCTCAATTTCCCCCCAATATTATACTCAAATGAACGGGCATTTCAAGGCCTATTGAACAGTATATAATTTTTTGGAAAATTCCGTGCAATGAAGTTTTCCTAATCGATATTCGTTAATTAAAAAAGGAACTTGGCACTGAAAACCATTTTTATTGGATGCCCTATAAATTTCCAATATTATACTCAAATGAACGGGCATTTCAAGGCCTATTGAACAGTATATAATTCTTTGTAAAATTTCGTGCAATAAAGTTTTCCTAATCGATATTCATAAATCGTCATTTTTGTTTGTCTCGATATTCATTAATCGTCATTTTCTCAAAAACTAAAAGGAGCTTGGCACTGAGAGGTATGTTTTTTAATTGCTTTTGAAATTTCCTTTCGTTTGAGTCTAATTTTAACCAAAAGAAAAAAAATTTTTTTTTTTGCCAAAATCAATGGACTATACACTGTCTTTTTTTTTTGATCGAAAAATTTTTTTCTCAATTTCCCCCCAATATTATACTCAAATGAACGGGCATTTCAAGGCCTATTGAACAGTATATAATTTTTTGGAAAATTCCGTGCAATGAAGTTTTCCTAATCGATATTCGTTAATTAAAAAAGGAACTTGGCACTGAAAACCATTTTTATTGGATGCCCTATAAATTTCCAATATTATATATATATATATATATATTATTGAACAGTATATAATTCTTTGTAAAATTTCGTGCAATAAAGTTTTCCTAATCGATATTCATAAATCGTCATTTTTGTTTGTCTCGATATTCATTAATCGTCATTTTCTCAAAAACTAAAAGGAGCTTGGCACTGAGAGGCATGTTTTTTAATTGCTTTTGAAATTTCCTTTCGTTTGAGTCTAATTTTAACCAAAAGAAAAAAAAAATTTTTTTTGCCAAAATCAATGGACTATACACTGTCTTTTTTTTTTGATCGAAAAATTTTTTTCTCAATTTCCCCCCAATATTATACTCAAATGAACGGGCATTTCAAGGCCTATTGAACAGTATATAATTTTTTGGAAAATTCCGTGCAATGAAGTTTTCCTAATCGATATTCGTTAATTAAAAAAGGAACTTGGCACTGAAAACCATTTTTATTGGATGCCCTATAAATTTCCAATATTATACTCAAATGAACGGGCATTTCAAGGCCTATTGAACAGTATATAATTCTTTGTAAAATTTCGTGCAATAAAGTTTTCCTAATCGATATTCATAAATCGTCATTTTTGTTTGTCTCGATATTCATTAATCGTCATTTTCTCAAAAACTAAAAGGAGCTTGGCACTGAGAGGCATGTTTTTTAATTGCTTTTGAAATTTCCTTTCGTTTGAGTCTAATTTTAACCAAAAGAAAAAAATTTTTTTTTTTGCCAAAATCAATGGACTATACACTGTCTTTTTTTTTGATCGAAAAATTTTTTTCTCAATTTCCCCCCAATATTATACTCAAATGAACGGGCATTTCAAGGCCTATTGAACAGTATATAATTTTTTGGAAAATTCCGTGCAATGAAGTTTTCCTAATCGATATTCGTTAATTAAAAAAGGAACTTGGCACTGAAAACCATTTTTATTGGATGCCCTATAAATTTCCAATATTATACTCAAATGAACGGGCATTTCAAGGCCTATTGAACAGTATATAATTCTTTGTAAAATTTCGTGCAATAAAGTTTTCCTAATCGATATTCATAAATCGTCATTTTTGTTTGTCTCGATATTCATTAATCGTCATTTTCTCAAAAACTAAAAGGAGCTTGGCACTGAGAGGCATGTTTTTTAATTGCTTTTGAAATTTCCTTTCGTTTGAGTCTAATTTTAACCAAAAGAAAAAAAATTTTTTTTTTGCCAAAATCAATGGACTATACACTGTCTTTTTTTTTTGATCGAAAAATTTTTTTCTCAATTTCCCCCCAATATTATACTCAAATGAACGGGCATTTCAAGGCCTATTGAACAGTATATAATTTTTTGGAAAATTCCGTGCAATGAAGTTTTCCTAATCGATATTCGTTAATTAAAAAAGGAACTTGGCACTGAAAACCATTTTTATTGGATGCCCTATAAATTTCCAATATTATACTCAAATGAACGGGCATTTCAAGGCCTATTGAACAGTATATAATTCTTTGTAAAATTTCGTGCAATAAAGTTTTCCTAATCGATATTCATAAATCGTCATTTTTTGTTTGTCTCGATATTCATTAATCGTCATTTTCTCAAAAACTAAAAGGAGCTTGGCACTGAGAGGCATGTTTTTTAATTGCTTTTGAAATTTCCTTTCGTTTGAGTCTAATTTTAACCAAAAGAAAAAAATTTTTTTTTTGCCAAAATCAATGGACTATACACTGTCTTTTTTTTTTGATCGAAAAATTTTTTTCTCAATTTCCCCCCAATATTATACTCAAATGAACGGGCATTTCAAGGCCTATTGAACAGTATATAATTTTTTGGAAAATTCCGTGCAATGAAGTTTTCCTAATCGATATTCGTTAATTAAAAAAGGAACTTGGCACTGAAAACCATTTTTATTGGATGCCCTATAAATTTCCAATATTATACTCAAATGAACGGGCATTTCAAGGCCTATTGAACAGTATATAATTCTTTGTAAAATTTCGTGCAATAAAGTTTTCCTAATCGATATTCATAAATCGTCATTTTTTGTTTGTCTCGATATTCATTAATCGTCATTTTCTCAAAAACTAAAAGGAGCTTGGCACTGAGAGGCATGTTTTTTAATTGCTTTTGAAATTTCCTTTCGTTTGAGTCTAATTTTAACCAAAAGAAAAAATTTTTTTTTTTGCCAAAATCAATGGACTATACACTGTCTTTTTTTTTTGATCGAAAAATTTTTTTCTCAATTTCCCCCCAATATTATACTCAAATGAACGGGCATTTCAAGGCCTATTGAACAGTATATAATTTTTTGGAAAATTCCGTGCAATGAAGTTTTCCTAATCGATATTCGTTAATTAAAAAAGGAACTTGGTACTGAAAACCATTTTTATTGGATGCCCTATAAATTTCCAATATTATACTCAAATGAACGGGCATTTCAAGGCCTATTGAACAGTATATAATTCTTTGTAAAATTTCGTGCAATAAAGTTTTCCTAATCGATATTCATAAATCGTCATTTTTGTTTGTCTCGATATTCATTAATCGTCATTTTCTCAAAAACTAAAAGGAGCTTGGCACTGAGAGGCATGTTTTTTAATTGCTTTTGAAATTTCCTTTCGTTTGAGTCTAATTTTAACCAAAAGAAAAAAATTTTTTTTTTTGCCAAAATCAATGGACTATACACTGTCTTTTTTTTTTGATCGAAAAATTTTTTTCTCAATTTCCCCCCAATATTATACTCAAATGAACGGGCATTTCAAGGCCTATTGAACAGTATATAATTTTTTGGAAAATTCCGTGCAATGAAGTTTTCCTAATCGATATTCGTTAATTAAAAAAGGAACTTGGCACTGAAAACCATTTTTATTGGATGGCCTATAAATTTCCAATATTATACTCAAATGAACGGGCATTTCAAGGCCTATTGAACAGTATATAATTCTTTGTAAAATTTCGTGCAATAAAGTTTTCCTAATCGATATTCATAAATCGTCATTTTTGTTTGTCTCGATATTCATTAATCGTCATTTTCTCAAAAACTAAAAGGAGCTTGGCACTGAGAGGCATGTTTTTTAATTGCTTTTGAAATTTCCTTTCGTTTGAGTCTAATTTTAACCAAAAGAAAAAAAAAATTTTTTTTGCCAAAATCAATGGACTATACACTGTCTTTTTTTTTTGATCGAAAAATTTTTTTCTCAATTTCCCCCCAATATTATACTCAAATGAACGGGCATTTCAAGGCCTATTGAACAGTATATAATTTTTTGGAAAATTCCGTGCAATGAAGTTTTCCTAATCGATATTCGTTAATTAAAAAAGGAACTTGGCACTGAAAACCATTTTTATTGGATGCCCTATAAATTTCCAATATTATACTCAAATGAACGGGCATTTCAAGGCCTATTGAACAGTATATAATTCTTTGTAAAATTTCGTGCAATAAAGTTTTCCTAATCGATATTCATAAATCGTCATTTTTGTTTGTCTCGATATTCATTAATCGTCATTTTCTCAAAAACTAAAAGGAGCTTGGCACTGAGAGGCATGTTTTTTAATTGCTTTTGAAATTTCCTTTCGTTTGAGTCTAATTTTAACCAAAAGAAAAAAATTTTTTTTTTTTGCCAAAATCAATGGACTATACACTGTCTTTTTTTTTTGATCGAAAAATTTTTTTCTCAATTTCCCCCCAATATTATACTCAAATGAACGGGCATTTCAAGGCCTATTGAACAGTATATAATTCTTTGTAAAATTTCGTGCAATAAAGTTTTCCTAATCGATATTCATAAATCGTCATTTTTGTTTGTCTCGATATTCATTAATCGTCATTTTCTCAAAAACTAAAAGGAGCTTGGCACTGAGAGGCATGTTTTTTAATTGCTTTTGAAATTTCCTTTCGTTTGAGTCTAATTTTAACCAAAAGAAAAAAAATTTTTTTTTTGCCAAAATCAATGGACTATACACTGTCTTTTTTTTTTGATCGAAAAATTTTTTTCTCAATTTCCCCCCAATATTATACTCAAATGAACGGGCATTTCAAGGCCTATTGAACAGTATATAATTTTTTGGAAAATTCCGTGCAATGAAGTTTTCCTAATCGATATTCGTTAATTAAAAAAGGAACTTGGCACTGAAAACCATTTTTATTGGATGCCCTATAAATTTCCAATATTATACTCAAATGAACGGGCATTTCAAGGCCTATTGAACAGTATATAATTCTTTGTAAAATTTCGTGCAATAAAGTTTTCCTAATCGATATTCATAAATCGTCATTTTTTGTTTGTCTCGATATTCATTAATCGTCATTTTCTCAAAAACTAAAAGGAGCTTGGCACTGAGAGGCATGTTTTTTAATTGCTTTTGAAATTTCCTTTCGTTTGAGTCTAATTTTAACCAAAAGAAAAAAATTTTTTTTTTTGCCAAAATCAATGGACTATACACTGTCTTTTTTTTTTGATCGAAAAATTTTTTTCTCAATTTCCCCCCAATATTATACTCAAATGAACGGGCATTTCAAGGCCTATTGAACAGTATATAATTTTTTGGAAAATTCCGTGCAATGAAGTTTTCCTAATCGATATTCGTTAATTAAAAAAGGAACTTGGCACTGAAAACCATTTTTATTGGATGCCCTATAAATTTCCAATATTATATATATATATATATATTATTGAACAGTATATAATTCTTTGTAAAATTTCGTGCAATAAAGTTTTCCTAATCGATATTCATAAATCGTCATTTTTGTTTGTCTCGATATTCATTAATCGTCATTTTCTCAAAAACTAAAAGGAGCTTGGCACTGAGAGGCATGTTTTTTAATTGCTTTTGAAATTTCCTTTCGTTTGAGTCTAATTTTAACCAAAAGAAAAAATTTTTTTTTTTTTGCCAAAATCAATGGACTATACACTGTCTTTTTTTTTTGATCGAAAAATTTTTTTCTCAATTTCCCCCCAATATTATACTCAAATGAACGGGCATTTCAAGGCCTATTGAACAGTATATAATTTTTTGGAAAATTCCGTGCAATGAAGTTTTCCTAATCGATATTCGTTAATTAAAAAAGGAACTTGGCACTGAAAACCATTTTTATTGGATGCCCTATAAATTTCCAATATTATACTCAAATGAACGGGCATTTCAAGGCCTATTGAACAGTATATAATTCTTTGTAAAATTTCGTGCAATAAAGTTTTCCTAATC
The DNA here is from genome assembly GCA_949987735.1 of Leucophora obtusa. Classification (NCBI taxonomy): domain Eukaryota; kingdom Metazoa; phylum Arthropoda; class Insecta; order Diptera; family Anthomyiidae; genus Leucophora; species Leucophora obtusa. Next base: position 1,852,621 of record OX465297.1, read on the forward strand.
GATATTCATAAATCGTCATTTTTGTTTGTCTCGATATTCATTAATCGTCATTTTCTCAAAAACTAAAAGGAGCTTGGCACTGAGAGGCATGTTTTTTAATTGCTTTTGAAATTTCCTTTCGTTTGAGTCTAATTTTAACCAAAAGAAAAAAATTTTTTTTTTTGCCAAAATCAATGGACTATACACTGTCTTTTTTTTTGATCGAAAAATTTTTTTCTCAATTTCCCCCCAATATTATACTCAAATGAACGGGCATTTCAAGGCCTATTGAACAGTATATAATTTTTTGGAAAATTCCGTGCAATGAAGTTTTCCTAATCGATATTCGTTAATTAAAAAAGGAACTTGGCACTGAAAACCATTTTTATTGGATGCCCTATAAATTTCCAATATTATACTCAAATGAACGGGCATTTCAAGGCCTATTGAACAGTATATAATTCTTTGTAAAATTTCGTGCAATAAAGTTTTCCTAATCGATATTCATAAATCGTCATTTTTTGTTTGTCTCGATATTCATTAATCGTCATTTTCTCAAAAACTAAAAGGAGCTTGGCACTGAGAGGCATGTTTTTTAATTGCTTTTGAAATTTCCTTTCGTTTGAGTCTAATTTTAACCAAAAGAAAAAAAAAATTTTTTTTGCCAAAATCAATGGACTATACACTGTCTTTTTTTTTTGATCGAAAAATTTTTTTCTCAATTTCCCCCCAATATTATACTCAAATGAACGGGCATTTCAAGGCCTATTGAACAGTATATAATTTTTTGGAAAATTCCGTGCAATGAAGTTTTCCTAATCGATATTCGTTAATTAAAAAAGGAACTTGGCACTGAAAACCATTTTTATTGGATGCCCTATAAATTTCCAATATTATATATATATATATATATATTATTGAACAGTATATAATTCTTTGTAAAATTTCGTGCAATAAAGTTTTCCTAATCGATATTCATAAATCGTCATTTTTGTTTGTCTCGATATTCATTAATCGTCATTTTCTCAAAAACTAAAAGGAGCTTGGCACTGAGAGGCATGTTTTTTAATTGCTTTTGAAATTTCCTTTCGTTTGAGTCTAATTTTAACCAAAAGAAAAAATTTTTTTTTTTTTGCCAAAATCAATGGACTATACACTGTCTTTTTTTTTTGATCGAAAAATTTTTTTCTCAATTTCCCCCCAATATTATACTCAAATGAACGGGCATTTCAAGGCCTATTGAACAGTATATAATTTTTTGGAAAATTCCGTGCAATGAAGTTTTCCTAATCGATATTCGTTAATTAAAAAAGGAACTTGGCACTGAAAACCATTTTTATTGGATGCCCTATAAATTTCCAATATTATACTCAAATGAACGGGCATTTCAAGGCCTATTGAACAGTATATAATTCTTTGTAAAATTTCGTGCAATAAAGTTTTCCTAATCGATATTCATAAATCGTCATTTTTGTTTGTCTCGATATTCATTAATCGTCATTTTCTCAAAAACTAAAAGGAGCTTGGCACTGAGAGGCATGTTTTTTAATTGCTTTTGAAATTTCCTTTCGTTTGAGTCTAATTTTAACCAAAAGAAAAAAATTTTTTTTTTTGCCAAAATCAATGGACTATACACTGTCTTTTTTTTTGATCGAAAAATTTTTTTCTCAATTTCCCCCCAATATTATACTCAAATGAACGGGCATTTCAAGGCCTATTGAACAGTATATAATTTTTTGGAAAATTCCGTGCAATGAAGTTTTCCTAATCGATATTCGTTAATTAAAAAAGGAACTTGGCACTGAAAACCATTTTTATTGGATGCCCTATAAATTTCCAATATTATACTCAAATGAACGGGCATTTCAAGGCCTATTGAACAGTATATAATTCTTTGTAAAATTTCGTGCAATAAAGTTTTCCTAATCGATATTCATAAATCGTCATTTTTGTTTGTCTCGATATTCATTAATCGTCATTTTCTCAAAAACTAAAAGGAGCTTGGCACTGAGAGGCATGTTTTTTAATTGCTTTTGAAATTTCCTTTCGTTTGAGTCTAATTTTAACCAAAAGAAAAAAAATTTTTTTTTTGCCAAAATCAATGGACTATACACTGTCTTTTTTTTTTGATCGAAAAATTTTTTTCTCAATTTCCCCCCAATATTATACTCAAATGAACGGGCATTTCAAGGCCTATTGAACAGTATATAATTTTTTGGAAAATTCCGTGCAATGAAGTTTTCCTAATCGATATTCGTTAATTAAAAAAGGAACTTGGCACTGAAAACCATTTTTATTGGATGCCCTATAAATTTCCAATATTATACTCAAATGAACGGGCATTTCAAGGCCTATTGAACAGTATATAATTCTTTGTAAAATTTCGTGCAATAAAGTTTTCCTAATCGATATTCATAAATCGTCATTTTTTGTTTGTCTCGATATTCATTAATCGTCATTTTCTCAAAAACTAAAAGGAGCTTGGCACTGAGAGGCATGTTTTTTAATTGCTTTTGAAATTTCCTTTCGTTTGAGTCTAATTTTAACCAAAAGAAAAAAATTTTTTTTTTGCCAAAATCAATGGACTATACACTGTCTTTTTTTTTTGATCGAAAAATTTTTTTCTCAATTTCCCCCCAATATTATACTCAAATGAACGGGCATTTCAAGGCCTATTGAACAGTATATAATTTTTTGGAAAATTCCGTGCAATGAAGTTTTCCTAATCGATATTCGTTAATTAAAAAAGGAACTTGGCACTGAAAACCATTTTTATTGGATGCCCTATAAATTTCCAATATTATACTCAAATGAACGGGCATTTCAAGGCCTATTGAACAGTATATAATTCTTTGTAAAATTTCGTGCAATAAAGTTTTCCTAATCGATATTCATAAATCGTCATTTTTTGTTTGTCTCGATATTCATTAATCGTCATTTTCTCAAAAACTAAAAGGAGCTTGGCACTGAGAGGCATGTTTTTTAATTGCTTTTGAAATTTCCTTTCGTTTGAGTCTAATTTTAACCAAAAGAAAAAATTTTTTTTTTTGCCAAAATCAATGGACTATACACTGTCTTTTTTTTTTGATCGAAAAATTTTTTTCTCAATTTCCCCCCAATATTATACTCAAATGAACGGGCATTTCAAGGCCTATTGAACAGTATATAATTTTTTGGAAAATTCCGTGCAATGAAGTTTTCCTAATCGATATTCGTTAATTAAAAAAGGAACTTGGTACTGAAAACCATTTTTATTGGATGCCCTATAAATTTCCAATATTATACTCAAATGAACGGGCATTTCAAGGCCTATTGAACAGTATATAATTCTTTGTAAAATTTCGTGCAATAAAGTTTTCCTAATCGATATTCATAAATCGTCATTTTTGTTTGTCTCGATATTCATTAATCGTCATTTTCTCAAAAACTAAAAGGAGCTTGGCACTGAGAGGCATGTTTTTTAATTGCTTTTGAAATTTCCTTTCGTTTGAGTCTAATTTTAACCAAAAGAAAAAAATTTTTTTTTTTGCCAAAATCAATGGACTATACACTGTCTTTTTTTTTTGATCGAAAAATTTTTTTCTCAATTTCCCCCCAATATTATACTCAAATGAACGGGCATTTCAAGGCCTATTGAACAGTATATAATTTTTTGGAAAATTCCGTGCAATGAAGTTTTCCTAATCGATATTCGTTAATTAAAAAAGGAACTTGGCACTGAAAACCATTTTTATTGGATGGCCTATAAATTTCCAATATTATACTCAAATGAACGGGCATTTCAAGGCCTATTGAACAGTATATAATTCTTTGTAAAATTTCGTGCAATAAAGTTTTCCTAATCGATATTCATAAATCGTCATTTTTGTTTGTCTCGATATTCATTAATCGTCATTTTCTCAAAAACTAAAAGGAGCTTGGCACTGAGAGGCATGTTTTTTAATTGCTTTTGAAATTTCCTTTCGTTTGAGTCTAATTTTAACCAAAAGAAAAAAAAATTTTTTTTTGCCAAAATCAATGGACTATACACTGTCTTTTTTTTTTGATCGAAAAATTTTTTTCTCAATTTCCCCCCAATATTATACTCAAATGAACGGGCATTTCAAGGCCTATTGAACAGTATATAATTTTTTGGAAAATTCCGTGCAATGAAGTTTTCCTAATCGATATTCGTTAATTAAAAAAGGAACTTGGCACTGAAAACCATTTTTATTGGATGCCCTATAAATTTCCAATATTATACTCAAATGAACGGGCATTTCAAGGCCTATTGAACAGTATATAATTCTTTGTAAAATTTCGTGCAATAAAGTTTTCCTAATCGATATTCATAAATCGTCATTTTTGTTTGTCTCGATATTCATTAATCGTCATTTTCTCAAAAACTAAAAGGAGCTTGGCACTGAGAGGCATGTTTTTTAATTGCTTTTGAAATTTCCTTTCGTTTGAGTCTAATTTTAACCAAAAGAAAAAAATTTTTTTTTTTTGCCAAAATCAATGGACTATACACTGTCTTTTTTTTTTGATCGAAAAATTTTTTTCTCAATTTCCCCCCAATATTATACTCAAATGAACGGGCATTTCAAGGCCTATTGAACAGTATATAATTCTTTGTAAAATTTCGTGCAATAAAGTTTTCCTAATCGATATTCATAAATCGTCATTTTTGTTTGTCTCGATATTCATTAATCGTCATTTTCTCAAAAACTAAAAGGAGCTTGGCACTGAGAGGCATGTTTTTTAATTGCTTTTGAAATTTCCTTTCGTTTGAGTCTAATTTTAACCAAAAGAAAAAAAATTTTTTTTTTGCCAAAATCAATGGACTATACACTGTCTTTTTTTTTTGATCGAAAAATTTTTTTCTCAATTTCCCCCCAATATTATACTCAAATGAACGGGCATTTCAAGGCCTATTGAACAGTATATAATTTTTTGGAAAATTCCGTGCAATGAAGTTTTCCTAATCGATATTCGTTAATTAAAAAAGGAACTTGGCACTGAAAACCATTTTTATTGGATGCCCTATAAATTTCCAATATTATACTCAAATGAACGGGCATTTCAAGGCCTATTGAACAGTATATAATTCTTTGTAAAATTTCGTGCAATAAAGTTTTCCTAATCGATATTCATAAATCGTCATTTTTTGTTTGTCTCGATATTCATTAATCGTCATTTTCTCAAAAACTAAAAGGAGCTTGGCACTGAGAGGCATGTTTTTTAATTGCTTTTGAAATTTCCTTTCGTTTGAGTCTAATTTTAACCAAAAGAAAAAAATTTTTTTTTTTGCCAAAATCAATGGACTATACACTGTCTTTTTTTTTTGATCGAAAAATTTTTTTCTCAATTTCCCCCCAATATTATACTCAAATGAACGGGCATTTCAAGGCCTATTGAACAGTATATAATTTTTTGGAAAATTCCGTGCAATGAAGTTTTCCTAATCGATATTCGTTAATTAAAAAAGGAACTTGGCACTGAAAACCATTTTTATTGGATGCCCTATAAATTTCCAATATTATATATATATATATATATTATTGAACAGTATATAATTCTTTGTAAAATTTCGTGCAATAAAGTTTTCCTAATCGATATTCATAAATCGTCATTTTTGTTTGTCTCGATATTCATTAATCGTCATTTTCTCAAAAACTAAAAGGAGCTTGGCACTGAGAGGCATGTTTTTTAATTGCTTTTGAAATTTCCTTTCGTTTGAGTCTAATTTTAACCAAAAGAAAAAATTTTTTTTTTTTTGCCAAAATCAATGGACTATACACTGTCTTTTTTTTTTGATCGAAAAATTTTTTTCTCAATTTCCCCCCAATATTATACTCAAATGAACGGGCATTTCAAGGCCTATTGAACAGTATATAATTTTTTGGAAAATTCCGTGCAATGAAGTTTTCCTAATCGATATTCGTTAATTAAAAAAGGAACTTGGCACTGAAAACCATTTTTATTGGATGCCCTATAAATTTCCAATATTATACTCAAATGAACGGGCATTTCAAGGCCTATTGAACAGTATATAATTCTTTGTAAAATTTCGTGCAATAAAGTTTTCCTAATCGATATTCATAAATCGTCATTTTTGTTTGTCTCGATATTCATTAATCGTCATTTTCTCAAAAACTAAAAGGAGCTTGGCACTGAGAGGCATGTTTTTTAATTGCTTTTGAAATTTCCTTTCGTTTGAGTCTAATTTTAACCAAAAGAAAAAAATTTTTTTTTTTGCCAAAATCAATGGACTATACACTGTCTTTTTTTTTGATCGAAAAATTTTTTTCTCAATTTCCCCCCAATATTATACTCAAATGAACGGGCATTTCAAGGCCTATTGAACAGTATATAATTTTTTGGAAAATTCCGTGCAATGAAGTTTTCCTAATCGATATTCGTTAATTAAAAAAGGAACTTGGCACTGAAAACCATTTTTATTGGATGCCCTATAAATTTCCAATATTATACTCAAATGAACGGGCATTTCAAGGCCTATTGAACAGTATATAATTCTTTGTAAAATTTCGTGCAATAAAGTTTTCCTAATCGATATTCATAAATCGTCATTTTTTGTTTGTCTCGATATTCATTAATCGTCATTTTCTCAAAAACTAAAAGGAGCTTGGCACTGAGAGGCATGTTTTTTAATTGCTTTTGAAATTTCCTTTCGTTTGAGTCTAATTTTAACCAAAAGAAAAAAAAAATTTTTTTTGCCAAAATCAATGGACTATACACTGTCTTTTTTTTTTGATCGAAAAATTTTTTTCTCAATTTCCCCCCAATATTATACTCAAATGAACGGGCATTTCAAGGCCTATTGAACAGTATATAATTTTTTGGAAAATTCCGTGCAATGAAGTTTTCCTAATCGATATTCGTTAATTAAAAAAGGAACTTGGCACTGAAAACCATTTTTATTGGATGCCCTATAAATTTCCAATATTATACTCAAATGAACGGGCATTTCAAGGCCTATTGAACAGTATATAATTCTTTGTAAAATTTCGTGCAATAAAGTTTTCCTAATCGATATTCATAAATCGTCATTTTTGTTTGTCTCGATATTCATTAATCGTCATTTTCTCAAAAACTAAAAGGAGCTTGGCACTGAGAGGCATGTTTTTTAATTGCTTTTGAAATTTCCTTTCGTTTGAGTCTAATTTTAACCAAAAGAAAAAAAATTTTTTTTTTGCCAAAATCAATGGACTATACACTGTCTTTTTTTTTTGATCGAAAAATTTTTTTCTCAATTTCCCCCCAATATTATACTCAAATGAACGGGCATTTCAAGGCCTATTGAACAGTATATAATTTTTTGGAAAATTCCGTGCAATGAAGTTTTCCTAATCGATATTCGTTAATTAAAAAAGGAACTTGGCACTGAAAACCATTTTTATTGGATGCCCTATAAATTTCCAATATTATACTCAAATGAACGGGCATTTCAAGGCCTATTGAACAGTATATAATTCTTTGTAAAATTTCGTGCAATAAAGTTTTCCTAATCGATATTCATAAATCGTCATTTTTTGTTTGTCTCGATATTCATTAATCGTCATTTTCTCAAAAACTAAAAGGAGCTTGGCACTGAGAGGCATGTTTTTTAATTGCTTTTGAAATTTCCTTTCGTTTGAGTCTAATTTTAACCAAAAGAAAAAAAAAATTTTTTTTGCCAAAATCAATGGACTATACACTGTCTTTTTTTTTTGATCGAAAAATTTTTTTCTCAATTTCCCCCCAATATTATACTCAAATGAACGGGCATTTCAAGGCCTATTGAACAGTATATAATTTTTTGGAAAATTCCGTGCAATGAAGTTTTCCTAATCGATATTCGTTAATTAAAAAAGGAACTTGGCACTGAAAACCATTTTTATTGGATGCCCTATAAATTTCCAATATTATACTCAAATGAACGGGCATTTCAAGGCCTATTGAACAGTATATAATTCTTTGTAAAATTTCGTGCAATAAAGTTTTCCTAATCGATATTCATAAATCGTCATTTTTGTTTGTCTCGATATTCATTAATCGTCATTTTCTCAAAAACTAAAAGGAGCTTGGCACTGAGAGGCATGTTTTTTAATTGCTTTTGAAATTTCCTTTCGTTTGAGTCTAATTTTAACCAAAAGAAAAAAATTTTTTTTTTTTGCCAAAATCAATGGACTATACACTGTCTTTTTTTTTTGATCGAAAAATTTTTTTCTCAATTTCCCCCCAATATTATACTCAAATGAACGGGCATTTCAAGGCCTATTGAACAGTATATAATTCTTTGTAAAATTTCGTGCAATAAAGTTTTCCTAATCGATATTCATAAATCGTCATTTTTGTTTGTCTCGATATTCATTAATCGTCATTTTCTCAAAAACTAAAAGGAGCTTGGCACTGAGAGGCATGTTTTTTAATTGCTTTTGAAATTTCCTTTCGTTTGAGTCTAATTTTAACCAAAAGAAAAAAAATTTTTTTTTTGCCAAAATCAATGGACTATACACTGTCTTTTTTTTTTTATCGAAAAATTTTTTTCTCAATTTCCCCCCAATATTATACTCAAATGAACGGGCATTTCAAGGCCTATTGAACAGTATATAATTTTTTGGAAAATTCCGTGCAATGAAGTTTTCCTAATCGATATTCGTTAATTAAAAAAGGAACTTGGCACTGAAAACCATTTTTATTGGATGCCCTATAAATTTCCAATATTATACTCAAATGAACGGGCATTTCAAGGCCTATTGAACAGTATATAATTCTTTGTAAAATTTCGTGCAATAAAGTTTTCCTAATCGATATTCATAAATCGTCATTTTTTGTTTGTCTCGATATTCATTAATCGTCATTTTCTCAAAAACTAAAAGGAGCTTGGCACTGAGAGGCATGTTTTTTAATTGCTTTTGAAATTTCCTTTCGTTTGAGTCTAATTTTAACCAAAAGAAAAAAATTTTTTTTTTTGCCAAAATCAATGGACTATACACTGTCTTTTTTTTTTGATCGAAAAATTTTTTTCTCAATTTCCCCCCAATATTATACTCAAATGAACGGGCATTTCAAGGCCTATTGAACAGTATATAATTTTTTGGAAAATTCCGTGCAATGAAGTTTTCCTAATCGATATTCGTTAATTAAAAAAGGAACTTGGCACTGAAAACCATTTTTATTGGATGCCCTATAAATTTCCAATATTATATATATATATATATATTATTGAACAGTATATAATTCTTTGTAAAATTTCGTGCAATAAAGTTTTCCTAATCGATATTCATAAATCGTCATTTTTGTTTGTCTCGATATTCATTAATCGTCATTTTCTCAAAAACTAAAAGGAGCTTGGCACTGAGAGGCATGTTTTTTAATTGCTTTTGAAATTTCCTTTCGTTTGAGTCTAATTTTAACCAAAAGAAAAAATTTTTTTTTTTTTGCCAAAATCAATGGACTATACACTGTCTTTTTTTTTTGATCGAAAAATTTTTTTCTCAATTTCCCCCCAATATTATACTCAAATGAACGGGCATTTCAAGGCCTATTGAACAGTATATAATTTTTTGGAAAATTCCGTGCAATGAAGTTTTCCTAATCGATATTCGTTAATTAAAAAAGGAACTTGGCACTGAAAACCATTTTTATTGGATGCCCTATAAATTTCCAATATTATACTCAAATGAACGGGCATTTCAAGGCCTATTGAACAGTATATAATTCTTTGTAAAATTTCGTGCAATAAAGTTTTCCTAATCGATATTCATAAATCGTCATTTTTGTTTGTCTCGATATTCATTAATCGTCATTTTCTCAAAAACTAAAAGGAGCTTGGCACTGAGAGGCATGTTTTTTAATTGCTTTTGAAATTTCCTTTCGTTTGAGTCTAATTTTAACCAAAAGAAAAAAATTTTTTTTTTTGCCAAAATCAATGGACTATACACTGTCTTTTTTTTTGATCGAAAAATTTTTTTCTCAATTTCCCCCCAATATTATACTCAAATGAACGGGCATTTCAAGGCCTATTGAACAGTATATAATTTTTTGGAAAATTCCGTGCAATGAAGTTTTCCTAATCGATATTCGTTAATTAAAAAAGGAACTTGGCACTGAAAACCATTTTTATTGGATGCCCTATAAATTTCCAATATTATACTCAAATGAACGGGCATTTCAAGGCCTATTGAACAGTATATAATTCTTTGTAAAATTTCGTGCAATAAAGTTTTCCTAATCGATATTCATAAATCGTCATTTTTTGTTTGTCTCGATATTCATTAATCGTCATTTTCTCAAAAACTAAAAGGAGCTTGGCACTGAGAGGCATGTTTTTTAATTGCTTTTGAAATTTCCTTTCGTTTGAGTCTAATTTTAACCAAAAGAAAAAAAAAATTTTTTTTGCCAAAATCAATGGACTATACACTGTCTTTTTTTTTTGATCGAAAAATTTTTTTCTCAATTTCCCCCCAATATTATACTCAAATGAACGGGCATTTCAAGGCCTATTGAACAGTATATAATTTTTTGGAAAATTCCGTGCAATGAAGTTTTCCTAATCGATATTCGTTAATTAAAAAAGGAACTTGGCACTGAAAACCATTTTTATTGGATGCCCTATAAATTTCCAATATTATACTCAAATGAACGGGCATTTCAAGGCCTATTGAACAGTATATAATTCTTTGTAAAATTTCGTGCAATAAAGTTTTCCTAATCGATATTCATAAATCGTCATTTTTGTTTGTCTCGATATTCATTAATCGTCATTTTCTCAAAAACTAAAAGGAGCTTGGCACTGAGAGGCATGTTTTTTAATTGCTTTTGAAATTTCCTTTCGTTTGAGTCTAATTTTAACCAAAAGAAAAAAAATTTTTTTTTTGCCAAAATCAATGGACTATACACTGTCTTTTTTTTTTGATCGAAAAATTTTTTTCTCAATTTCCCCCCAATATTATACTCAAATGAACGGGCATTTCAAGGCCTATTGAACAGTATATAATTTTTTGGAAAATTCCGTGCAATGAAGTTTTCCTAATCGATATTCGTTAATTAAAAAAGGAACTTGGCACTGAAAACCATTTTTATTGGATGCCCTATAAATTTCCAATATTATACTCAAATGAACGGGCATTTCAAGGCCTATTGAACAGTATATAATTCTTTGTAAAATTTCGTGCAATAAAGTTTTCCTAATCGATATTCATAAATCGTCATTTTTTGTTTGTCTCGATATTCATTAATCGTCATTTTCTCAAAAACTAAAAGGAGCTTGGCACTGAGAGGCATGTTTTTTAATTGCTTTTGAAATTTCCTTTCGTTTGAGTCTAATTTTAACCAAAAGAAAAAAATTTTTTTTTTGCCAAAATCAATGGACTATACACTGTCTTTTTTTTTTGATCGAAAAATTTTTTTCTCAATTTCCCCCCAATATTATACTCAAATGAACGGGCATTTCAAGGCCTATTGAACAGTATATAATTTTTTGGAAAATTCCGTGCAATGAAGTTTTCCTAATCGATATTCGTTAATTAAAAAAGGAACTTGGCACTGAAAACCATTTTTATTGGATGCCCTATAAATTTCCAATATTATACTCAAATGAACGGGCATTTCAAGGCCTATTGAACAGTATATAATTCTTTGTAAAATTTCGTGCAATAAAGTTTTCCTAATCGATATTCATAAATCGTCATTTTTTGTTTGTCTCGATATTCATTAATCGTCATTTTCTCAAAAACTAAAAGGAGCTTGGCACTGAGAGGCATGTTTTTTAATTGCTTTTGAAATTTCCTTTCGTTTGAGTCTAATTTTAACCAAAAGAAAAAATTTTTTTTTTTGCCAAAATCAATGGACTATACACTGTCTTTTTTTTTTGATCGAAAAATTTTTTTCTCAATTTCCCCCCAATATTATACTCAAATGAACGGGCATTTCAAGGCCTATTGAACAGTATATAATTTTTTGGAAAATTCCGTGCAATGAAGTTTTCCTAATCGATATTCGTTAATTAAAAAAGGAACTTGGTACTGAAAACCATTTTTATTGGATGCCCTATAAATTTCCAATATTATACTCAAATGAACGGGCATTTCAAGGCCTATTGAACAGTATATAATTCTTTGTAAAATTTCGTGCAATAAAGTTTTCCTAATCGATATTCATAAATCGTCATTTTTGTTTGTCTCGATATTCATTAATCGTCATTTTCTCAAAAACTAAAAGGAGCTTGGCACTGAGAGGCATGTTTTTTAATTGCTTTTGAAATTTCCTTTCGTTTGAGTCTAATTTTAACCAAAAGAAAAAAATTTTTTTTTTTGCCAAAATCAATGGACTATACACTGTCTTTTTTTTTTGATCGAAAAATTTTTTTCTCAATTTCCCCCCAATATTATACTCAAATGAACGGGCATTTCAAGGCCTATTGAACAGTATATAATTTTTTGGAAAATTCCGTGCAATGAAGTTTTCCTAATCGATATTCGTTAATTAAAAAAGGAACTTGGCACTGAAAACCATTTTTATTGGATGCCCTATAAATTTCCAATATTATACTCAAATGAACGGGCATTTCAAGGCCTATTGAACAGTATATAATTCTTTGTAAAATTTCGTGCAATAAAGTTTTCCTAATCGATATTCATAAATCGTCATTTTTGTTTGTCTCGATATTCATTAATCGTCATTTTCTCAAAAACTAAAAGGAGCTTGGCACTGAGAGGCATGTTTTTTAATTGCTTTTGAAATTTCCTTTCGTTTGAGTCTAATTTTAACCAAAAGAAAAAAAAAATTTTTTTTGCCAAAATCAATGGACTATACACTGTCTTTTTTTTTTGATCGAAAAATTTTTTTCTCAATTTCCCCCCAATATTATACTCAAATGAACGGGCATTTCAAGGCCTATTGAACAGTATATAATTTTTTGGAAAATTCCGTGCAATGAAGTTTTCCTAATCGATATTCGTTAATTAAAAAAGGAACTTGGCACTGAAAACCATTTTTATTGGATGCCCTATAAATTTCCAATATTATACTCAAATGAACGGGCATTTCAAGGCCTATTGAACAGTATATAATTCTTTGTAAAATTTCGTGCAATAAAGTTTTCCTAATCGATATTCATAAATCGTCATTTTTGTTTGTCTCGATATTCATTAATCGTCATTTTCTCAAAAACTAAAAGGAGCTTGGCACTGAGAGGCATGTTTTTTAATTGCTTTTGAAATTTCCTTTCGTTTGAGTCTAATTTTAACCAAAAGAAAAAAATTTTTTTTTTTTGCCAAAATCAATGGACTATACACTGTCTTTTTTTTTTGATCGAAAAATTTTTTTCTCAATTTCCCCCCAATATTATACTCAAATGAACGGGCATTTCAAGGCCTATTGAACAGTATATAATTCTTTGTAAAATTTCGTGCAATAAAGTTTTCCTAATCGATATTCATAAATCGTCATTTTTGTTTGTCTCGATATTCATTAATCGTCATTTTCTCAAAAACTAAAAGGAGCTTGGCACTGAGAGGCATGTTTTTTAATTGCTTTTGAAATTTCCTTTCGTTTGAGTCTAATTTTAACCAAAAGAAAAAAAATTTTTTTTTGCCAAAATCAATGGACTATACACTGTCTTTTTTTTTTGATCGAAAAATTTTTTTCTCAATTTCCCCCCAATATTATACTCAAATGAACGGGCATTTCAAGGCCTATTGAACAGTATATAATTTTTTGGAAAATTCCGTGCAATGAAGTTTTCCTAATCGATATTCGTTAATTAAAAAAGGAACTTGGCACTGAAAACCATTTTTATTGGATGCCCTATAAATTTCCAATATTATACTCAAATGAACGGGCATTTCAAGGCCTATTGAACAGTATATAATTCTTTGTAAAATTTCGTGCAATAAAGTTTTCCTAATCGATATTCATAAATCGTCATTTTTTGTTTGTCTCGATATTCATTAATCGTCATTTTCTCAAAAACTAAAAGGAGCTTGGCACTGAGAGGCATGTTTTTTAATTGCTTTTGAAATTTCCTTTCGTTTGAGTCTAATTTTAACCAAAAGAAAAAAATTTTTTTTTTTTGCCAAAATCAATGGACTATACACTGTCTTTTTTTTTTGATCGAAAAATTTTTTTCTCAATTTCCCCCCAATATTATACTCAAATGAACGGGCATTTCAAGGCCTATTGAACAGTATATAATTTTTTGGAAAATTCCGTGCAATGAAGTTTTCCTAATCGATATTCGTTAATTAAAAAAGGAACTTGGCACTGAAAACCATTTTTATTGGATGCCCTATAAATTTCCAATATTATACTCAAATGAACGGGCATTTCAAGGCCTATTGAACAGTATATAATTCTTTGTAAAATTTCGTGCAATAAAGTTTTCCTAATCGATATTCATAAATCGTCATTTTTTGTTTGTCTCGATATTCATTAATCGTCATTTTCTCAAAAACTAAAAGGAGCTTGGCACTGAGAGGCATGTTTTTTAATTGCTTTTGAAATTTCCTTTCGTTTGAGTCTAATTTTAACCAAAAGAAAAAAATTTTTTTTTTTGCCAAAATCAATGGACTATACACTGTCTTTTTTTTTTGATCGAAAAATTTTTTTCTCAATTTCCCCCCAATATTATACTCAAATGAACGGGCATTTCAAGGCCTATTGAACAGTATATAATTTTTTGGAAAATTCCGTGCAATGAAGTTTTCCTAATCGATATTCGTTAATTAAAAAAGGAACTTGGCACTGAAAACCATTTTTATTGGATGCCCTATAAATTTCCAATATTATACTCAAATGAACGGGCATTTCAAGGCCTATTGAACAGTATATAATTCTTTGTAAAATTTCGTGCAATAAAGTTTTCCTAATCGATATTCATAAATCGTCATTTTTGTTTGTCTCGATATTCATTAATCGTCATTTTCTCAAAAACTAAAAGGAGCTTGGCACTGAGAGGCATGTTTTTTAATTGCTTTTGAAATTTCCTTTCGTTTGAGTCTAATTTTAACCAAAAGAAAAAAAAAATTTTTTTTGCCAAAATCAATGGACTATACACTGTCTTTTTTTTTTGATCGAAAAATTTTTTTCTCAATTTCCCCCCAATATTATACTCAAATGAACGGGCATTTCAAGGCCTATTGAACAGTATATAATTTTTTGGAAAATTCCGTGCAATGAAGTTTTCCTAATCGATATTCGTTAATTAAAAAAGGAACTTGGCACTGAAAACCATTTTTATTGGATGCCCTATAAATTTCCAATATTATACTCAAATGAACGGGCATTTCAAGGCCTATTGAACAGTATATAATTCTTTGTAAAATTTCGTGCAATAAAGTTTTCCTAATCGATATTCATAAATCGTCATTTTTGTTTGTCTCGATATTCATTAATCGTCATTTTCTCAAAAACTAAAAGGAGCTTGGCACTGAGAGGCATGTTTTTTAATTGCTTTTGAAATTTCCTTTCGTTTGAGTCTAATTTTAACCAAAAGAAAAAAATTTTTTTTTTTTGCCAAAATCAATGGACTATACACTGTCTTTTTTTTTTGATCGAAAAATTTTTTTCTCAATTTCCCCCCAATATTATACTCAAATGAACGGGCATTTCAAGGCCTATTGAACAGTATATAATTCTTTGTAAAATTTCGTGCAATAAAGTTTTCCTAATCGATATTCATAAATCGTCATTTTTGTTTGTCTCGATATTCATTAATCGTCATTTTCTCAAAAACTAAAAGGAGCTTGGCACTGAGAGGCATGTTTTTTAATTGCTTTTGAAATTTCCTTTCGTTTGAGTCTAATTTTAACCAAAAGAAAAAAAATTTTTTTTTTGCCAAAATCAATGGACTATACACTGTCTTTTTTTTTTGATCGAAAAATTTTTTTCTCAATTTCCCCCCAATATTATACTCAAATGAACGGGCATTTCAAGGCCTATTGAACAGTATATAATTTTTTGGAAAATTCCGTGCAATGAAGTTTTCCTAATCGATATTCGTTAATTAAAAAAGGAACTTGGCACTGAAAACCATTTTTATTGGATGCCCTATAAATTTCCAATATTATACTCAAATGAACGGGCATTTCAAGGCCTATTGAACAGTATATAATTTTTTGGAAAATTCCGTGCAATGAAGTTTTCCTAATCGATATTCGTTAATTAAAAAAGGAACTTGGCACTGAAAACCATTTTTATTGGATGCCCTATAAATTTCCAATATTATACTCAAATGAACGGGCATTTCAAGGCCTATTGAACAGTATATAATTCTTTGTAAAATTTCGTGCAATAAAGTTTTCCTAATCGATATTCATAAATCGTCATTTTTTGTTTGTCTCGATATTCATTAATCGTCATTTTCTCAAAAACTAAAAGGAGCTTGGCACTGAGAGGCATGTTTTTTAATTGCTTTTGAAATTTCCTTTCGTTTGAGTCTAATTTTAACCAAAAGAAAAAAATTTTTTTTTTTGCCAAAATCAATGGACTATACACTGTCTTTTTTTTTTGATCGAAAAATTTTTTTCTCAATTTCCCCCCAATATTATACTCAAATGAACGGGCATTTCAAGGCCTATTGAACAGTATATAATTTTTTGGAAAATTCCGTGCAATGAAGTTTTCCTAATCGATATTCGTTAATTAAAAAAGGAACTTGGCACTGAAAACCATTTTTATTGGATGCCCTATAAATTTCCAATATTATACTCAAATGAACGGGCATTTCAAGGCCTATTGAACAGTATATAATTCTTTGTAAAATTTCGTGCAATAAAGTTTTCCTAATCGATATTCATAAATCGTCATTTTTTGTTTGTCTCGATATTCATTAATCGTCATTTTCTCAAAAACTAAAAGGAGCTTGGCACTGAGAGGCATGTTTTTTAATTGCTTTTGAAATTTCCTTTCGTTTGAGTCTAATTTTAACCAAAAGAAAAAAATTTTTTTTTTTGCCAAAATCAATGGACTCACTGTCTTTTTTTTTTGATCGAAAAATTTTTTTCTCAATTTCCCCCCAATATTATACTCAAATGAACGGGCATTTCAAGGCCTATTGAACAGTATATAATTTTTTGGAAAATTCCGTGCAATGAAGTTTTCCTAATCGATATTCGTTAATTAAAAAAGGAACTTGGCACTGAAAACCATTTTTATTGGATGCCCTATAAATTTCCAATATTATACTCAAATGAACGGGCATTTCAAGGCCTATTGAACAGTATATAATTCTTTGTAAAATTTCGTGCAATAAAGTTTTCCTAATCGATATTCATAAATCGTCATTTTTGTTTGTCTCGATATTCATTAATCGTCATTTTCTCAAAAACTAAAAGGAGCTTGGCACTGAGAGGCATGTTTTTTAATTGCTTTTGAAATTTCCTTTCGTTTGAGTCTAATTTTAACCAAAAGAAAAAAAAAATTTTTTTTGCCAAAATCAATGGACTATACACTGTCTTTTTTTTTTGATCGAAAAATTTTTTTCTCAATTTCCCCCCAATATTATACTCAAATGAACGGGCATTTCAAGGCCTATTGAACAGTATATAATTTTTTGGAAAATTCCGTGCAATGAAGTTTTCCTAATCGATATTCGTTAATTAAAAAAGGAACTTGGCACTGAAAACCATTTTTATTGGATGCCCTATAAATTTCCAATATTATACTCAAATGAACGGGCATTTCAAGGCCTATTGAACAGTATATAATTCTTTGTAAAATTTCGTGCAATAAAGTTTTCCTAATCGATATTCATAAATCGTCATTTTTGTTTGTCTCGATATTCATTAATCGTCATTTTCTCAAAAACTAAAAGGAGCTTGGCACTGAGAGGCATGTTTTTTAATTGCTTTTGAAATTTCCTTTCGTTTGAGTCTAATTTTAACCAAAAGAAAAAAAATTTTTTTTTTGCCAAAATCAATGGACTATACACTGTCTTTTTTTTTTGATCGAAAAATTTTTTTCTCAATTTCCCCCCAATATTATACTCAAATGAACGGGCATTTCAAGGCCTATTGAACAGTATATAATTTTTTGGAAAATTCCGTGCAATGAAGTTTTCCTAATCGATATTCGTTAATTAAAAAAGGAACTTGGCACTGAAAACCATTTTTATTGGATGCCCTATAAATTTCCAATATTATACTCAAATGAACGGGCATTTCAAGGCCTATTGAACAGTATATAATTCTTTGTAAAATTTCGTGCAATAAAGTTTTCCTAATCGATATTCATAAATCGTCATTTTTGTTTGTCTCGATATTCATTAATCGTCATTTTCTCAAAAACTAAAAGGAGCTTGGCACTGAGAGGCATGTTTTTTAATTGCTTTTGAAATTTCCTTTCGTTTGAGTCTAATTTTAACCAAAAGAAAAAAATTTTTTTTTTTTGCCAAAATCAATGGACTATACACTGTCTTTTTTTTTTGATCGAAAAATTTTTTTCTCAATTTCCCCCCAATATTATACTCAAATGAACGGGCATTTCAAGGCCTATTGAACAGTATATAATTCTTTGTAAAATTTCGTGCAATAAAGTTTTCCTAATCGATATTCATAAATCGTCATTTTTGTTTGTCTCGATATTCATTAATCGTCATTTTCTCAAAAACTAAAAGGAGCTTGGCACTGAGAGGCATGTTTTTTAATTGCTTTTGAAATTTCCTTTCGTTTGAGTCTAATTTTAACCAAAAGAAAAAAAATTTTTTTTTTGCCAAAATCAATGGACTATACACTGTCTTTTTTTTTTGATCGAAAAATTTTTTTCTCAATTTCCCCCCAATATTATACTCAAATGAACGGGCATTTCAAGGCCTATTGAACAGTATATAATTTTTTGGAAAATTCCGTGCAATGAAGTTTTCCTAATCGATATTCGTTAATTAAAAAAGGAACTTGGCACTGAAAACCATTTTTATTGGATGCCCTATAAATTTCCAATATTATACTCAAATGAACGGGCATTTCAAGGCCTATTGAACAGTATATAATTTTTTGGAAAATTCCGTGCAATGAAGTTTTCCTAATCGATATTCGTTAATTAAAAAAGGAACTTGGCACTGAAAACCATTTTTATTGGATGCCCTATAAATTTCCAATATTATACTCAAATGAACGGGCATTTCAAGGCCTATTGAACAGTATATAATTCTTTGTAAAATTTCGTGCAATAAAGTTTTCCTAATCGATATTCATAAATCGTCATTTTTTGTTTGTCTCGATATTCATTAATCGTCATTTTCTCAAAAACTAAAAGGAGCTTGGCACTGAGAGGCATGTTTTTTAATTGCTTTTGAAATTTCCTTTCGTTTGAGTCTAATTTTAACCAAAAGAAAAAAATTTTTTTTTTTGCCAAAATCAATGGACTATACACTGTCTTTTTTTTTTGATCGAAAAATTTTTTTCTCAATTTCCCCCCAATATTATACTCAAATGAACGGGCATTTCAAGGCCTATTGAACAGTATATAATTTTTTGGAAAATTCCGTGCAATGAAGTTTTCCTAATCGATATTCGTTAATTAAAAAAGGAACTTGGCACTGAAAACCATTTTTATTGGATGCCCTATAAATTTCCAATATTATACTCAAATGAACGGGCATTTCAAGGCCTATTGAACAGTATATAATTCTTTGTAAAATTTCGTGCAATAAAGTTTTCCTAATCGATATTCATAAATCGTCATTTTTTGTTTGTCTCGATATTCATTAATCGTCATTTTCTCAAAAACTAAAAGGAGCTTGGCACTGAGAGGCATGTTTTTTAATTGCTTTTGAAATTTCCTTTCGTTTGAGTCTAATTTTAACCAAAAGAAAAAATTTTTTTTTTTTGCCAAAATCAATGGACTATACACTGTCTTTTTTTTTTGATCGAAAAATTTTTTTCTCAATTTCCCCCCAATATTATACTCAAATGAACGGGCATTTCAAGGCCTATTGAACAGTATATAATTTTTTGGAAAATTCCGTGCAATGAAGTTTTCCTAATCGATATTCGTTAATTAAAAAAGGAACTTGGCACTGAAAACCATTTTTATTGGATGCCCTATAAATTTCCAATATTATACTCAAATGAACGGGCATTTCAAGGCCTATTGAACAGTATATAATTCTTTGTAAAATTTCGTGCAATAAAGTTTTCCTAATCGATATTCATAAATCGTCATTTTTTGTTTGTCTCGATATTCATTAATCGTCATTTTCTCAAAAACTAAAAGGAGCTTGGCACTGAGAGGCATGTTTTTTAATTGCTTTTGAAATTTCCTTTCGTTTGAGTCTAATTTTAACCAAAAGAAAAAAATTTTTTTTTTTGCCAAAATCAATGGACTATACACTGTCTTTTTTTTTTGATCGAAAAATTTTTTTCTCAATTTCCCCCCAATATTATACTCAAATGAACGGGCATTTCAAGGCCTATTGAACAGTATATAATTTTTTGGAAAATTCCGTGCAATGAAGTTTTCCTAATCGATATTCGTTAATTAAAAAAGGAACTTGGCACTGAAAACCATTTTTATTGGATGCCCTATAAATTTCCAATATTATACTCAAATGAACGGGCATTTCAAGGCCTATTGAACAGTATATAATTCTTTGTAAAATTTCGTGCAATAAAGTTTTCCTAATCGATATTCATAAATCGTCATTTTTGTTTGTCTCGATATTCATTAATCGTCATTTTCTCAAAAACTAAAAGGAGCTTGGCACTGAGAGGCATGTTTTTTAATTGCTTTTGAAATTTCCTTTCGTTTGAGTCTAATTTTAACCAAAAAAAAAAAAAATTTTTTTTTGCCAAAATCAATGGACTATACACTGTCTTTTTTTTTTGATCGAAAATTTTTTTTCTCAATTTCCCCCCAATATTATACTCAAATGAACGGGCATTTCAAGGCCTATTGAACAGTATATAATTTTTTGGAAAATTCCGTGCAATGAAGTTTTCCTAATCGATATTCGTTAATTAAAAAAGGAACTTGGCACTGAAAACCATTTTTATTGGATGCCCTATAAATTTCCAATATTATACTCAAATGAACGGGCATTTCAAGGCCTATTGAACAGTATATAATTCTTTGTAAAATTTCGTGCAATAAAGTTTTCCTAATCGATATTCATAAATCGTCATTTTTTGTTTGTCTCGATATTCATTAATCGTCATTTTCTCAAAAACTAAAAGGAGCTTGGCACTGAGAGGCATGTTTTTTAATTGCTTTTGAAATTTCCTTTCGTTTGAGTCTAATTTTAACCAAAAGAAAAAAAATTTTTTTTTTGCCAAAATCAATGGACTATACACTGTCTTTTTTTTTTGATCGAAAAATTTTTTTCTCAATTTCCCCCCAATATTATACTCAAATGAACGGGCATTTCAAGGCCTATTGAACAGTATATAATTTTTTGGAAAATTCCGTGCAATGAAGTTTTCCTAATCGATATTCGTTAATTAAAAAAGGAACTTGGCACTGAAAACCATTTTTATTGGATGCCCTATAAATTTCCAATATTATACTCAAATGAACGGGCATTTCAAGGCCTATTGAACAGTATATAATTCTTTGTAAAATTTCGTGCAATAAAGTTTTCCTAATCGATATTCATAAATCGTCATTTTTGTTTGTCTCGATATTCATTAATCGTCATTTTCTCAAAAACTAAAAGGAGCTTGGCACTGAGAGGCATGTTTTTTAATTGCTTTTGAAATTTCCTTTCGTTTGAGTCTAATTTTAACCAAAAAAAAAAAAAATTTTTTTTTGCCAAAATCAATGGACTATACACTGTCTTTTTTTTTTGATCGAAAATTTTTTTTCTCAATTTCCCCCCAATATTATACTCAAATGAACGGGCATTTCAAGGCCTATTGAACAGTATATAATTTTTTGGAAAATTCCGTGCAATGAAGTTTTCCTAATCGATATTCGTTAATTAAAAAAGGAACTTGGCACTGAAAACCATTTTTATTGGATGCCCTATAAATTTCCAATATTATACTCAAATGAACGGGCATTTCAAGGCCTATTGAACAGTATATAATTCTTTGTAAAATTTCGTGCAATAAAGTTTTCCTAATCGATATTCATAAATCGTCATTTTTGTTTGTCTCGATATTCATTAATCGTCATTTTCTCAAAAACTAAAAGGAGCTTGGCACTGAGAGGCATGTTTTTTAATTGCTTTTGAAATTTCCTTTCGTTTGAGTCTAATTTTAACCAAAAGAAAAAAAAAATTTTTTTTGCCAAAATCAATGGACTATACACTGTCTTTTTTTTTTGATCGAAAAATTTTTTTCTCAATTTCCCCCAATATTATACTCAAATGAACGGGCATTTCAAGGCCTATTGAACAGTATATAATTTTTTGGAAAATTCCGTGCAATGAAGTTTTCCTAATCGATATTCGTTAATTAAAAAAGGAACTTGGCACTGAAAACCATTTTTATTGGATGCCCTATAAATTTCCAATATTATACTCAAATGAACGGGCATTTCAAGGCCTATTGAACAGTATATAATTATTTGTAAAATTTCGTGCAATAAAGTTTTCCTAATCGATATTCATAAATCGTCATTTTTGTTTGTCTCGATATTCATTAATCGTCATTTTCTCAAAAACTAAAAGGAGCTTGGCACTGAGAGGCATGTTTTTTAATTGCTTTTGAAATTTCCTTTCGTTTGAGTCTAATTTTAACCAAAAGAAAAAATTTTTTTTTTTTGCCAAAATCAATGGACTATACACTGTCTTTTTTTTTTGATCGAAAAATTTTTTTCTCAATTTCCCCCCAATATTATACTCAAATGAACGGGCATTTCAAGGCCTATTGAACAGTATATAATTTTTTGGAAAATTCCGTGCAATGAAGTTTTCCTAATCGATATTCGTTAATTAAAAAAGGAACTTGGCACTGAAAACCATTTTTATTGGATGCCCTATAAATTTCCAATATTATACTCAAATGAACGGGCATTTCAAGGCCTATTGAACAGTATATAATTCTTTGTAAAATTTCGTGCAATAAAGTTTTGCTAATCGATATTCATAAATCGTCATTTTTGTTTGTCTCGATATTCATTAATCGTCATTTTCTCAAAAACTAAAAGGAGCTTGGCACTGAGAGGCATGTTTTTTAATTGCTTTTGAAATTTCCTTTCGTTTGAGTCTAATTTTAACCAAAAGAAAAAAATTTTTTTTTTTGCCAAAATCAATGGACTATACACTGTCTTTTTTTTTTGATCGAAAAATTTTTTTCTCAATTTCCCCCCAATATTATACTCAAATGAACGGGCATTTCAAGGCCTATTGAACAGTATATAATTTTTTGGAAAATTCCGTGCAATGAAGTTTTCCTAATCGATATTCGTTAATTAAAAAAGGAACTTGGCACTGAAAAACATTTTTATTGGATGCCCTATAAATTTCCAATATTATACTCAAATGAACGGGCATTTCAAGGCCTATTGAACAATATATAATTTTTTGGAAAATTCCTATTGAATGAATGAAGTTTTCCTAATCCATATTCGTTAATTAAAAAAGGAACTTGTCACTGAAAACCATTTTTATTGGATGCCCTATAAATTTCCAATATTATACTCAAATGAACGGGCATTTCAAGGCCTATTAAACAGTATATAATTCTTTTGAAAATTTGGTGCAATGAAGTTTTCCTAATCGATATTCATTTAACATTTTCATCTAACAGCTCACCATAATTTCATTAGAATATGTTTCATACTTCAGGAATTTTAAGTATTTTTCCAAATAGCAATTGATACAATTATTTATAATAAAACAGAGTTTGTTTCTTAAGTCTTTTATGTTTATTTTTATTTATTTTTTATTTATTTATTTATTTTTTCTAACTGCAACAACTTTGAAACCTGTGGAGATATTTGAAGGATGATAAAATGGATTTTTAGCTGTTTAATGGACTTTATTGTATTTGTCTAGTTGTCTGGAATTACAAATATTGTTGACTTTTTCATACAATGTTGGAGCAAGTCCTGTGTTTTGTGTTTGGACCTGTGTTTTCAATTATTGTCAAACAAAAAGCGCAGTCCGACCACTTAAAAAGCACTAAATCAAAATTGGTTCTAATTTCTGCAGCTAAACGTTGCAAAATTTTTTAAATGGGCATTGTCATCAAAAATGTTAAATTTCTTCATTGTCAAGGTTATACCCCCTCTCAAATGCAAATAAAATACAAAATATTTGAATTTACTGTTTTTAATAATGTTAATTTCTTTTTTTTATTTTTTTCATACATTTAATAATTAATTTGTGTCTTAATTTGTATGTACTTTTATTTTTATTTGTTTATACTTTTTGCAAACAAGTTTTCGCCTTGTTGTTTTTTGATTAACTTTTAATTTAATGATTTTTCACAAATTTACACAAATCTACACATTAAATAATTTTTATGATTATTTTTTTTTTACAAATATTGCTTAATAAATAAAGACCATAGAGAATAATTATATAAAAAAGGAAAAATTACAATAAAAAAATAAATAATATACAGTTAGTAACTAATTAGTTTAGTTTCTTATTATCAAAATGGTAGTTGATTGTGTATTTTAAATATATTTTTTATTTTTTAAATAGGTGTCTTAAGTGTGCTTTAATTAAAAATTATATATAAAAGTTATGTTGTTTTAAATTAAAATTTGTTACACAAATATAAAAAAATACAGAAAAATATATTAAAAACCGATAAACAGATAAATAACAAAATAAAATTCAACGAAAACTTAAGAATTATAAACACAAGAGTATATTGCAACAGTTTAACTTAAAAATTAGAAAAAAAAATAATTGGAAAAGAATTAAAAACATAAAATATTAAAAATATATTTTTGCTCATTGTCAAAAATATCATAATACTTAAAAATTTTTATTTTAAATAAAAATTTTTATATTATACAAAATTTTTGTAAAAGAAACCTATTTTTTTTTTTTGAATAAGGTAATGAAAATTTTAAACAAGGTTCACAAAGTTTTTTTATGAAGTTT
This sequence comes from Leucophora obtusa, assembly GCA_949987735.1. NCBI lineage: Eukaryota > Metazoa > Arthropoda > Insecta > Diptera > Anthomyiidae > Leucophora > Leucophora obtusa. The sequence continues at coordinate 1,877,582 of OX465297.1, forward strand.
GAAAGTTATTAAATAAATTCATTTAACAGGTACATTTGTAGCACAAAAAGAGGTTTAGAATGGCCCTTTTGATTAATCTTAAAGTGATGATAGTTTTTTAGGGCCAGTTTTATAATCAGAACTAAGAACGATATTTCTTAAATAGAACATTTTGTGCAAAAATTTCTTACTTAAGAAATATTTAAGAAAAAAATCGATCTATCGTAGTTCCTCAAATTTATGTTCTGGCCCTCAGATTTATGTTCTTAAAGTCTAAAGGTTTGTTTTTTGATTAAAAATAAGTTGTCAAATGCGCCACTTGATTAAGCAGATTTTTTTTTTGTGAAAAAATTTGATGTAATTTTACTTTTTAAGCCTAGTAGTCTGTTCAAAAGAGCGAAAAAATTACACGTCAGGTTTTAAGCACTGACATTTTGTTTTCAAAGCTATGAAAATTACAAATTGCTTACCGTTATAGAAAATGATAATCAAAAGTCGAATAGGATACTGGGCTTTATAGAAAACCACTTTTTCAAAAAGCCGTTATAAACAAGAGAGTAGATCTACAATAGAAATGAATTTAGCTGTAAAGCACAGCAAGTTGTTTTGTTTTCAAATAAAAAAACTATTATACTCCATACAAAAACAAATGGTTTTTCACAATAATGAGCTCGACGTCAAAACGGTTTAGACTTTGTTTCTACGCAAATTTAAAATACAAAAAGTGGCATTCATTATCAAAATTTAAATTTCAAATTTAGGACTTTAAAGTTCGAGTACAGTTTTTCCACGTGAAAAACAATTTACGGTGTTTAACCCAGTGTCTTCAAAAGCAATAAAAATTCCATTAAGTTTGCCAATTACACACAAAGTATCAACAAAATGTTTTTCGTTTTTGTTGCCGTTTTATTCTAACTGATGTCAAACAACAACAATGTAACAAGAATAATCAGTTGATCTCTATATTGGAAAAAATATTCACAGAAAAAAAGTAAAAGTGTATAATTATCGAAGTAGTACTTAGATAAAATACAACTTCAAAAGTATTTTTTGTGAGTTAATAAAAAAATATGTTTAGATTTATCAATTTTTAGTTTTTGTCAACTTGCCTTAGTTTCTGATAGATTCCATTTTCACGCACTTCAAAATATAAATAATAGCTGTGTTTTCGACTTAACTATATCCGTTAACTTTTAAAAAAACCCAAAGTGCATAAAAACTTTTTTTAGACGAAAACTAACATATTACTTTTCGTATGCACGTTAACTTACAACGTGGATAATTATCAACGTTGAAAACTCAACATTTATACATTTTCACATATAGCGTAACTTCTTCGCGTTAGTACCTAAAAAGTTTTGCTGACGTACGTTCGATTATACCGGAACTATCATGAACACTAACTATTTAACAAATTTTTATACTCAGATCAGTTTAACGTATATTTGCTATAAATACTTAACGTTGATAGGCATGAGAGAAAATACAGCTAATAATAATAAATTACCTTAAAAAATATTATTAAAGAAAACTTTTGAAGTTGTACTGAAGTACTTCCGCAATTTTACACTTTTTATTTTTTGCGTGTAGAGAACTTGATTTTCTTTGTATGTTATGTGGTTGTTGCTTAAAACTTTCCAATTGTAGTAAAAGTAGTAAGAATTTCGAGTAAACGAACACACTGAATTATGGAATTTACAGTTCGCACTTTTTTAAGTAGTAAATTAGCATTTAACGTAAATTTTACAACTTTATATCGGTTAAACTGTGAATTCTTTCAATATTAAAATATAAGAATTACTGAGATACAAAAACAGTTAACAAATGTCTTGGAAAAAAATTTGTAAAGTTAAAAATATTTTACATTAATTTCATGCATTTTTTTTTTGTTATGTTTTTTCGTTACATTGTTTTTTTTTTTTTTTTTTTTGACAATATAATTTTGATTCTCTGTTTATAATTCTCTTTTCTAACGGGTTGCCTTTTATTAAACAATGAATGAAAAATATTTGTAAACCTTGTTTATAACTTTTCTTTGTCATATTAAATTCTAATATTTTATTAATAACATTTATATTTTATTTAACAACAATATTATTTTGTTTTAATACATTTAAGAGTTTTTAACTTTGATTTTTTTGGATTTGTTGTAATGAGGTAATTTGATGTTTTGATTTGATTTTTGTTTTATAATTTTATTTAATATATAAATATTTATGCATAGCAAACCTATTCTTAAAAATAGGAAGGCATTTCCGTTTATGTTTAATTATTATTTTTATTACAAAAAAAAAAAAATATTATTATACTCGTTGCAAAAAAGCTAATAAACTGCTGCAATAAGAAAATATTTTTTTACAATTAATTTAAAAATTTTCTTGTTTTTATTATGTTTTTTATATTACAGTAAAGCACTTAATTTCTTTGTAGTTCTTGTGTATACAAAGTATTAATTATATATTGTAAAAACAATATTTATATATAAAGCACTTGATTTTCTTTGTTAGTTTATAAAGCATTATAATTCATTTTACAGTTTAAGGACATTTTTTATCTTCTACAATAATCTTAAGGCTTTTTCTATTTCCAATAAAGAAAATACAAATTTTGTTTGAAGACACTTTTGTTTGAATATAAAATAAAAAAAAAATTTTGCACAACTAACATTTAGTTTTTTATAAATAAAATTTTTAAAGACTTTTATTATTATTATTAAATACACCTAAAAACAATAATATCTGTTTGTTTAAATTTTAAAATTAGCTTCCATAAAATAAGAGCACATTTAGTAAATTTATGAGTTTTTAATGTATCATAGAGTAAGATTTTTAGTTTTTTTTAAAGAATTTTTTAACATTTAAGGCGTTTTTTTTTTTTTTTTTGTAATAATATTTTGTGTTATACTTTTATCACTTATAATGAAATATCATTAATTGTTTATTAATTTAAAGCCAATTTAAAAAGATTTTTTCAATTTTTTTTTACAATTAATCTCTGGTTTTTATTAAAAAAATATGAATTAAAATTTTGCTTAATTAAAAATAATAATTACTGTTGTTGGTTCAATTTATATTTGATTTTCTTTCTTACTTTTTCCTTTAATTTTTTTAAAATAAATTAAAACTTTTTATGGAATGCATTTATTTTCAAAAAATTTTTTTTTATACTTTTAAACAAATTGAGGTAGTTGAAGCCTTATTAATCTTCCAAAATATAAAAAGGTTTTTAGTTAAACTCCTAAGAAAAAAGGCTGCCCATTCGATTTAAAGAATATTCGAGACAGGATGGCAACCACGTTTTTGACATTGCAAACTAGAGTCTCTATAGAGTAAATTTAAAGGGGAAAAAATTGCAAAACTAGAGAGAGAGATAGCTATATAACCTAGTGTCTACATAAGTACCCAGTGCAGAAACGGTAATGACATATCATTATTTTTTGGACTACCAGTAATGACACACACTTACCTTCTGCATTATTTTAAAACATATAATAATGAGTTACTGATAAAGACTTTTTTTTATCATTATTTCAAATAGAAAATAATTTTCTAGATTTTTTGAAATCTATTTTTAGACTCAATATTTTTTTAACACTGGTAAGGATATATGTAACCACATATTTTTTGTTTTTTTGTATGTTGGCGAGTAAGCTTACTTGTGTGCAGCAGGTCAATTATGTTTTTATCTACACCCAGATAACAGATTCGGTGCTGACAACCTCATTTGTTGCCAATCGAATGGTTCAGTTCCAGCAAATGAATTTTTCGGTTGCAACTACCGAATTATTCTTGATACAACTGAAATTCCGTTGCCACAGTCAAATTAGTCCTGTCTCAATTGGTTTTCTGTTGCCACAACTGAAAAATTCGGCTACCACAACCGAACCATGCGATTGGCTACAAATGCGGTTATCAGAACTGAATCTGTTTTCTGGGTGTATTAAATATTACATGTCGATAAAGCTCAGATGGTAGCTATTGACTGGCAATCTGTAGAACCAGGTTCGATTCCCGCAACAGAAAATTTTATTAAAAAAAAAAAAAAATACAATAAAAAATACAATAAAAAATAACTAGAAAAAAGTAACTACCCAGGTAGAAATTGCCAACGTTACAACAAAAGTTGTACTGGGAGAGCACTGTTTTTGACGAAATCCCAGTACTACTTAAAACGTGCTTTGCCAGTACTGTTTATTGAAATTTAACGAGTTTTTTTAATTTGTTAAAATTAAAAATTTTATAAATTTTACGTATTTTTACATCTATTACACAATTATTTATGTAAGAGAGACATCGCCATTCTTTTCTTGTGAAGTTTCGAAAGAATACATTAAAAATCTGTGATGTACACTAAGAGGTCAGTAAAGTTCTAGCAAACTACTAAATTTGTTATTAAATGTACTGGGATAATACCAAAAAAATAAAATCCCAAGCCTGCGCCAACGTTGGGAACTAACTACGGCCAAGCGTTTATTGGTGTTATCATTTCGACAACATGCCAGTACAGTGAAAGTTAAAAATCCGACGCATTGCCAGTACATGTACTACCGCCTCCAATACCGGGCCAACATTGTGCCGTTTATATTTTTCTACCTGGGTAGTTACCATTACCAAGTATGTAGTTACATAACGACATATCTGGTAATGAGTTTCTACACTTGGTATATATTGTAATTACACACAAAGGAACAACAAAATTGTTATCAATGTTTTTGCTTTGTGTGTTATTTTCAGAATAGTACATTTCACTTGCTCATGCTAACACTAACGGTGGGCCTCATGCTGAATGGTTAACATTAACTTAACTGTTAAACAAAAGAAAATATCAAAAAATGATATACAACAACAAATTTTTGGGTTAAACTAAATAGTTAACCACAGAATATACACAGATAGGAATCAGCTCATTTTGACAATATGGCCGACAGAAAATGAGCAAAATGAAAAAACAAAAATTTAAGAAAAACACAAAAGAGAAAGCAAAAAAGTCTAAAACGAGACAGATATATACAAACAATGAGCAATACAAAATGTGTGGTGATTTTATATAGTTTCTCCCTCTTGACATTACTACCATGTAAACAAAACCATACGGTTCGAGAATACTTTTTTGACAAATGTCATTGGTATCACATCTGTGTATTAATCTGCGTAGTTAACCATCAGTATGAAATCCAGCGTAGGTAAACAAAGATAGCAATAGTTCGTACCATAGCTGGGAAGTATACTTTATTAAGTATTGCTTAACACAAATAAAGGTGGGTTTTCAAAGTTCTAATAAAACAATGATTTTCATAAAAAACAATGCAATTAAATTAGCAAAATCTTTTGATATATTCCAGTAAACCACACTGAAATTCAATTGTAAATTGAGTTATAGGATATTTAGACTGGGCAAAAACTAGTAATTTTGGCCATTTTTAGTTTTTGAGCCGAAAACTACAAAATTACTTTAGTTTTTCCATACAAACTGAATATCACATTCCACCTGGTTTTTGTCAAAAATCAATAAAAATATCTGAAATTTGCATTTCATTTCGGTTTCTTTTATAAGTAATTTTCAACGAATATAAACACATGTGGACAATAAAATAGAAGTGAGTTTTTTTTTTTTTTTTTAATCAATATTACAATATTTGTAAGAAGTAACTTTTTAAATAACGTTATCATCTGACATTACTGTTTTAAAATAAAATGGGGGGATCCCACCAGTAGAAACGTGTAATAAAAAATTTAGGGGAATTTTTTTTTTGCTTTAGTTCCTATTTGAAGTGGGCAGAGAAATAGGTGTGTTTCGTTTAATGTTGTAAAACTCAATTCATTTGTGGTATTTTGCAGACAAAGGTAAGTCATCAGCTGAAATAGTTCTTAATTGTGAAAAAATTTAAGTAAAAACTTGGTTTAGAACAATAAAAGATGGGCCATGGACAACACTGTAGTGGAGAAAAAAGACGGTTAGTATATCAGCTTCGAAAAGAAGGAAACACTCACAAATGTGTTGCCGAATCGTTAGGACGGTCGGAAAATTTTGCTACAAATGCCTTAAAATCTAAACCAATTATTTAGAGACGGGGCAGTTAAAAAACCTCTCCAGTTACTGATAATCATATTGTAACTTTGGCTAAACGAGACCCTTTTAAGTCATTCAAGGCAATTACAAATAAATTTGGAACATAGTATCATCCCGAACGGTCCGACAAAGATTGTTTGCCGCAAAAATACCAAGTATTATAGCTCGGAAAGTTCCTTTGACAAGCAAATTTACAGAAGAAGAAATATTTTGCTTTGGCTCATAAAGCATTGTGCAGACCAGAATGTAAAAAAAGTGGCAAAATATCCTATGGAGCGACGAAACTAAGATCAATTTGTTTGGTAATGATGCGGAAAGAAATGTACGTTGACCAAAAGGAAAAGAATTCCATATTAGATTTATCAAAAAACAGTAAAAGATTTAGGAGGAAATGTTATGGGACTTTTTCTTGGGAGGGAATAGGTCCGATACATCTGATTGAAATCACAATGAATATATTTTGTGTACAGAGATTTGTTAGAGGCAGTTATGCTTCCGTATGCTGAAGAAAATATACCACTATTATGGAAGTTTCAGCAAGATAATGACCCCAAACACTAATCATAATTGGTAAGTGATTGGTTCCGGGACCATACTTTAGATGTTGTTGACTGGTGAAGTCAGTCCCCGGACCTCAATCTCATTGAGAAACTTTGGGGAGAACTAAAGCGAAATCTTTCAAAGCTTCCCTACAGTAAAAAAAAAACATTATGGGAAAGCATTCAAAAAGAATGGTATGATATTCCAGTAGAGGCTTCTCGGAATCCACGCCTAAGAGAATCGAAGCTATTCTTAAAACTAATGGCGGATATACCGGATATTAATTGCCTGGTTTGTTGTTAATTCAAAATAATAACTTTAAAGCACAATTTGTTTGCTTGACCACAAAAATCGATGAATTTCCCGAAATAACGTTATTTTATTTAAATGTTTTTTTTAGTTTTATATAAACTCTAAAATTGTTTTTAAATCCTTTAAATATATTTACTTAATAAAAGAATCTGAAATATAAAATAAATGTGAAAACCATACACTTTTTCAGTCAAAAAAAACTCACACCTATTTTTCGGCCCATGAGTGTAGAAGTAAAGCAAGTATCAAAAATCTATTTTTTTAAAACATTTCGGTTTTAGTTTGAAATTGTGTGTTTTTATCCATTTTAAAATGTGCTAATAATTTTTTTAATTTAATTTAATAATAAAAACATAATAAAAAAGTGATGTGACAAAGAAAAACTAAATGACCGGAGTAAATGTTTTGGCTTTTGTAATTTAGTTTTGTACAAAAACCACCTGGTTTTTGCTCAGTCAAAATTCAGTATTAAGTTCCAGTCACGTTTTCACGCATCGAATTACACTCTAACGCTTGAATTATAGCAGTTTTTCAAGACGTCAGGTGTCTGTAATACTAAAGTATATTATAAGATTACGTTTAGGCTTCAGAAAATTTCATGAAAGTAGAAAACCTGTAATGCTAGACATTTAAAGTTCGTTTAAAGCCTCATTCATACTGAACCCAAAACTAGAAGTTTTCGTTTTTTAAGTTTTTGATTTGATATGAGATTTGACAATCGAAAACAAAATAAATTTGAAAACATCTAGTTTTGGGTTCAGTATGTATACGGTATAACGACCTTATTTTTTTCGTCTTCCGGAATTCGTTTTAATCGGGTTTTACTGCATTAATTAATGAAAGTTTGCTGAAGCCAGTAATAGTTGCTAAAGTCCGTAAAAAACCACTGAAAACCGCTGAAAACGAACAAAGTCCTTTTGTTGTAGTAAAGGTGAGTTTGTTTTCGTTTTTGAAGAAGTAAGTTTTTCTTTAAAATAAATTAAAGGCTGAACGGTAATTCAAAGGCCTATCTATTGGTATAGAGCAAGTACGGGTAATGTGGAATAGGTGGGTAATGTCTAATACCTCCTTATTTCGGAAACTAGCGATATGGTCTAGAATAGAATATCGTCATATTGACTTAAATAGTATGTATGACACACGAAGTTGTGCAAATATTCGCAACAGTTGACTTTTTGTCATGCGTACGATTAATTTAATTTTCTCTCCTCTATTACATTTCCAAATTTCAGTGAAATCGATCTGTGACCCCTGAGATACCTTGTGAAAATAACTAAGTCATTAGAAAAAATCTCACCAAAAAGTTAATTTGAATTTGTTTTGAAAAATACTTTACTAATTTAAAAAAATTTTTTGAGTGTATTTTTAGGGGAATGTTGGAAAATTGTTTATCTCTCGAACGTGGTTGGTTGTGTTAATAATAAGGAAACCTAAACTATATTAGCAGCCATTTTGTTCTAACCTAATATGCTTAAAACTTTTTGAAATATATTTTGGAATTTTCTAGGCTTTTTTTCTTAAACGTTGCGATCTTTCTTATCTCTCTCCACGTCAACAATTACTTACGTTTTCTTTTCTCTCTTTCGTTTTGACCCGCAAATTAATCGAAAAAAGTATATGAACTCTGTAGAAAAATATTTTCTCTCTAAGTTAAGCCAGACAACCACCATTGGCCATAAATGCTGCTGCCACTCCGGTATCCAAATCTACAAATTCCGCGGCATCTCCTGTAAGTTGAGCCAACAAATCGGCATCATGTAAATAGTCATTCTTTATGGAAATCTGATCATGGAAAGAAACTATGCTCGAACCATTGCAACCCATTAAAGATGAGGTGAAATCGAGTATATTATGGCCATTATTTGTATTTTGCAATAGAGTAGGTCCACCATGATGGTGATTTACTGGTTGGTGGACATTAACAGCGTGTTTTATATCCACAAAACTATCACAATTACTCTCAAATAGAAATCTTTCCGCCGATTGAGCTGTGGTATAGGGACTTTGCGAATCGACTAATTCATTTTTAACAAATTCGTTGGCTGTGGTAGGTGTGGAAATACAAGACATAGGACTGGCAACACTTGCCAGTAGAACACTGGTATCGCAGCCATTACTACCAATCGGTGTACTACAGGTGGTAGGAGTATGTGACAAAGTAAGACCTAAACCACTAGAATCGCAATTTGGAATGTAATCGGATATTGAGTGGCCCATAAGGCTGGAAGCTGAGCTGCTGATGACTGTTTGGTGGGCGGTGGGTGTTGTAGAAGTTGTGAGATGTGACTGCGTGTGTAAAGCTGCTATACACAGACTTGAACTGTCCTGAGAGGGTGAGTTTAAATAACACAGTTCTTGATGCGTGGGTGAGGGCTTACAATAACCATTGGGCAGTTGACTGGTATGATGATGTAGAGGTGAGGTCTGCTCTAAACTTGGAAGTTGGGATACAATTGAAACGGGATTTGTAAGAGCAGCAGCCGCCTTGAAACCATTGCTGCGTGAAAATTTGATAGTAGACATCGGTGGGATTGCGGTGCGTTGTGGGGTAGACTGCGAGTTACTGCAATTAGACGGTAACGTTGAACCATTTGTATTGGCACCAGCTGCTGAGTGAAGACCATTTAACGAAGACGTGCAAGTATTGTCATCTAAATTTAAATCGACCAAATATTTAAAGGCTGGAGATTGTAATAATTTTGAGGGCAAACTTAAACCTTCGTGGTGTACACAAGAAGGCTCATGTGCCTGAAGCATATCCAATAGTTTACGTCTTTCATTTTCCAAAATCCTAACTTGACTCTTTAAATCTACGTTTTGATTATCCAATTGTTCGGCTTCTTTAATTAAATTCTGAGTACGTTCACGTTTCTTCATGCGACATTTGGTGGCTGCTATCTTATTGCGTTCCCTGCGACGTCTACGTCTATCCTCATCTTCTGGTGTTAGACCCTTAGCCAAGGGGGTTTTTAAATCGCTCTCATCATCTGTCGATTCATCAAAATCCTCACTAGGTCTAGAGCATTTGGACATGGGTTGTTCGGAGCCGGAACTAGAGTCACACGTTGATAATTTACGTTTACTTTGTATGGACAATTTGAGACCAGCTTTAATTAATTGTGAACAGGTCTGGAAAGATACAGAGATAAACAAAAGGACAAAAATTAGCTTTGAAGGAAACTTTTTTTAATAAATTTATTAATTATATTTTTAAAACGATCTTATTCTTCAATCTTTAAGATTCATTAGCATCAACAAATATTTATTTAACCTTGACTGTTGGATAATTTTTAACATTATTAAGTAAATATAAATGATAAGTAATAAAGTTGTTAACGACTTTGTAGTGGTTAAAAGTACACTTCAGTATTGTACAACTCAGCTAAGCACAAAAAAATATTAAACAAAAAACAGTTTAAAAGTCTACTTTTAATTAAATTTTTATTTAGTTGTGATGTTTATTTGTTTCTGCCTTCAATATCACAACAGTATCTAACGTTTAATCTAGACAATAATAACGAATGTTTTTAATACTTTTAGTTTGTGTTTTTTTTTTGTTAAACAAAAATATCCTCGAATTGTTTAATGTTTGAACTAGAGAAAAAAAGGCGTCTTATTGCCTGGTGATTTGTTTGAAACCACGACCCTGAATGTTTTTTTTTTTTTGTGGAACAAACTTTAGAGAAAAATGACGCCTGTTAACTGAACATGTTTGTAGTTTGTTTAAGCTCAAATTGTTATAAGCTTAACTACGTCTTAAATCTGACATGTCTCTGAAAAAAAAACCCGTCTGTCACCAATAACCAAATCCGTTAAAACGAAAGATTTTTATGTTGTTTTTTAAATAAAATTCATTATATTTCATACACTTAAAAAATTGTGGGTAAGAGAAGTTAAGAAATGTTGGTTTGTGATTTTGCCAACAAAATAATTTAGAGCCGATACTATTAATTATAGAGACAAGACGTCACAACTTGCACTACTGCCGGTAGAGGGCGCTAAATTTAATATTACCTTAACAGAAACTTATTTAAAAACTCAAAAATTGTTGAAATTTCCCCAAAATAAGAAAATTTGAAATATTCTTATGTTTTTATAGCTCTTTTGTTTGGTTTTATTTGAATTTAATTAAAAAACAGAAAAGCGCCAGTTTACTGAACAAAGTGCCACCTAATGATAACGATTGCGTTACAACTTATTGTTTGGGTGATGCCATACCCCTGATTTAGAGTCGTAATTTGACGTTGAACTTTATTTTGAATTATAAAAATCATGCGATTTGGATCCTGTTTAGTATTTAAACTTAAAGCACAGTAAGTTGTTTTTCACGTGGAAAAATTTCACTCGAACTTTAATTTAATTTATAAAAATTAACAATTTTTTAATTTATAACAAAGACACAATCACAATAAACACAAAATGTCACTTTTTGCCAAGAAAAATAATAGTATTGTACATTAAATTTGCATAAAAACAAACTCTACATAATTTTCACGTAAAACTCATTGTCGTGAAAAAATATTTTTTTTATATGGAGTATAACAGTTTTTCAAGTGAAACTCAAACAACTTACGGTGCTTAAACATGGAATCGAAAGTGAGCACAAATTCTGATGACGTTGTGCTAATAATCTAGGAAAGAATAACAGCAATTTTAAACAAATGTGTTAGAGTCATTCCCGATAAAACCAATCATGTTTTTTCAGAACTAAAAAAAAAACTCGGGATGAGTTTGATCTTCTTGAAATGAAGGAAGCACAATGAAATTTAAAAAGAGGAGAAATACTTGTATATGACTGCACTCTTAACATTCGTTGAAAACTGTTACCAAAGAATAAAAACTATTTTATGTGCTTTCTGCACATGCAATGAGGTCTGGAAATGAAAATCGGCATCATGACAATAGATCTTAGTTGTCTAGGAACGCTTCGGTTTTAAAGATAATAGCAGGGTAGGGGTTTTTCTGCATACAAAAAAATATTAGCTTAAATCATCTAATTAAAGATTTGTTTAAAATAAAATTGTTTTTAAATAAATATTTAATTGAATCAGTTAAATCTTTGAATTCTTTAATTGATTCAATTAATCGTACACAATTTTTAGTAATTTATAGTATAATTTGCGTAGTAGGTGGAAAAACAGAGAATATAGTAATTGTCTGGAACAATTTGGTTTTTACTTTTTTGTGTGTGTGGAACTGAACATTCAGATTACTATGGGCCTTCCAAGATAGTAGCGCGGATAAGCGTGTTAGTAAGATTTAAGTGCGGTAGAGATTTAGTCCAAGGATACAATTGGGCCATACAAAATAACTTGACTGTTGAAAATACACAAAAAAAAATTATAAGCCTAAAGTATCTAATTAAAGTTTTGTTTAGAATAAAATTAATTAGTCATTAAACAAATATTTAATCCGTTAAATATTTGAATTGTTTCAATTAATCGTAGATAATTTTTAGTACTTAATACTATTTATTATCTGCGTTTTAGGTGCAAAATCAATTCAAATATTGAAACTAGTTTTTAATTGTTTGCGTGTACGTTTAATACTTAGGTCTAAGTTGGCCGGATACATGATATAGGTGAAAGCCCCCATTTTAAAAATTTCAACTAGCGAAGACTTGCGGCGATCGCCGAAAAACTTTTAAGAGGAGTCTCCTTTAGAGTCAATCAAACACAATACGATCGATTTTTATAAAGACTGGTTAATTTTTTTAGTTTTTTAAAATGGCCATTTTTTAAATTAATTGACATATGGCAAGATGGACAAATTTTTTCATCGTTGGCAACCGATACCTTTATAATACCGTTATCCGTTTCAAAACCCTTTCAAATGGATAAACGTAACCGATACCATACTGAAGCTCTCGATTTTAAAAATAACAGTATTCCAAATCTCTTCCTCTACAGGTATGAATCGGTTTTTCTAGAAAAAAAATTTTTTCATATATTTAGTTAGAATATTCTTCCACCTCAAGTCCAAATTCTAATATGATATTGTCATATTAGATTTTTATTTGTTGTTTCAAAAAGGGGTTGATCATTTTCATGATAGACAATACAATTGTTTCGTAGACATCACTCTACTCTTCAGTTGTCCGCAATAAGAAAATGATAACTTTCTTACTCAAGCCGAGACATTACATAAGGTACAAAAAATCAACGGGACGAGAAGTTTGTACTTTCGTATATGAACTGTCTGATTTGGTAAAACCAGCTATAAATCAACTCCTTTTTGAAAGCAACAATTACATAATTTTTTAATGCAAAAATTAAAATAATTGTTAAAAAATTTTTTTTTTTATAAAAAATATCTAAAAATTTCCAAATCCGTTCGTTTTCATATATTGGGATTTGTTTTTTTGTAAACAAATGGTTTTTTAATCAATTGTAATTAGTTTTCTTTTTAATATTAGTGTGATTTCATTGCCAATAGTAATGTTTTTTGTAATAAAAAATTTTTTCATTGTTATTAGTAGAAGATCAATATTTTTCCGTAGTTTAGAAAACGAACAACCTGGCGGATATTAGCAAATTTCTATTTAGAGACAAAAATATAGAAAATTAAAAATTATAATTAAATATCTCGAATTTTTTTCTGAGTGTATAATATAAATTGTTAAATCAGTCAGTTAGCTACAAATGTTTATTGTAGTACGATTTGTTTTGGTACCTGTGCTAAACAAAATGGCCAAAAACGGTAACTTGTCTTAAAAGTTTTAGCATCACAGTTTTGGCTTCTTTTTGTTTTTTGTATAATTTTGAAACAATTTATACATAAACTGTGAGTTTTAAATGTCAGAAAGATACAAATCGATCGATTATTGTAATGATAAAATTTTTTTAAATCTGATCAAATTCTCACGATAATATTAAAATCAAAATCATAATTTAAAATCTCAAAATTAAACAATTTTAAAAACTCAACTCTAAACACGTCTTAAGTTTCCAAAAAAAAAAATAATAAATCAAAACATAAAATGCGTGATTTTTAGTATTTGTTTTGTTGTGGTATTTAATTTTCAACATTACTGATGATAATCTCTAAAGGCGACACTCCCAAAATATGACATTAATACAAAACCCTTTTTTTGGCGTGCCTAGTGTCACATGATATATAAAATGATATAAATTTTTGACAAGACACCACAGAACACACATTTACAATTTATAAAAACAAAATTTGCCAATTTTTTAGGCCACCACAATAAAAAAAAAAAAAAATCCGCACAAATTTTTAAACATTAACAAAAAAAAAATGTTGTTAAATCATTTCGAAAAATCTTGATCACGCATTCGATTCGGTGGAAATGTAAACCATTCCATAATAATGACAACAAAACGTAGAGCTGCAGCAGCAGCATGTTTTCAAGTATGACCTACATTTAGTAAAACTTATTGTGATTTACTCGCTACATGCTTCACAAAATTTTATCAATCTCATGTGGCAACTATGTGTTTAAAAAGGTGGGTGGAAATAGCAGTGACCAACTGCAATAAAGTGAGAGTGAATAAGTGCAATGTGCGGTTTACACCTTATACGGAAATGTTTTTTGATTATTTTGAACAAAACTTAACTCAACAACCACTGGCAGGCTAAGGCGTCTTTAAGATTTATGCATTTTATTGAATTTACTGAAAGAAATCATCACGACCATATGGTTAAATCGATTATTGTTTTCTTTTTTTTTTTTACCGAAATACAAAAATTTTCAATGTTATACCATTCATATTGAATTTAACATTTATATTCGTATGTATTTATATGCGTAACACTGGCTGACACAGGTTTCAATATTAAACGAATATTACTTACAATAATATATTATTGAGTGCATAAATAAAATTAATTGTCTTAACAACAAATACGAGGCAGACATCTAGTCTGTTTACAATGTATAGAATTGATATTGTGTTGAATGGATTTAAATCGTATGCTATTGCAGCTATTGGTGGTTGGTGTTTTTTTTTTTCGTTTAGTCGTGACAAGTTGTTTATTGAAATGACCTTTTTGGTTTTAAAAATCAAGACCTATTTTCCCTTTTTATAAGTTTTATTATCATTATTTTATTTTTTATTATTGATTTTCACAACATTGAATTGAATTACTGTCACCATATGGTACATGCTCCTCTGTGTTTTTTTTTTTAATTTTATATTTTTGACAATTATGCAACAATTGCAGAAATGAAAACAATGTGCATGATTAATGGGCTTGAAGAGAAATTGAACAAATTATTACAAATCCTGTGGTAATAAATTACACTACAAATCATCTTAATCATCACAGACAACAGTGTTGACAATATGGGGTTTAGCATAATATATAAAGCGATTATATTTAGTGGTCATAATTGTTTTATATCATTCACAATGCAATCAAAATCAATTACATATAATTTAAAATCCCAAATGATAATTCCAATTCATTCTAACTTTGGTTGTGATTTAAACAGACAGACAAACATTGCTAGATCAATTCCCATATGATGAAATATATAAAAATTTATTATTATTAAGACATTTATTTCACTAATTTGTTTGTTCACAAAAATACTATGACTTCTCATATGAACAAATTGTGTCATAATTATCATATTTTGTATAATTCAGAGGTATGGCATCACCAAAAAAATAAGTTATAAAAAAATCGTTATCACTAGATGGCACTTTGTTCAAAAAATTGACAATTTTCTTTTTTTATTTAAATTTAAATAGTAACAAACAACAAAGCAAAAAAGCAAACGGATATCTCAAATTTTATTTTTTTAATATATTCCGCGCTTGTTTTTTCCTTATTTTGAGCAGTTTTCAGCAGTTTTTGAGTTTTTATATATAGGCATGTTTTTAGCATGTTTTAAACGACATTTTGCGTTATTTTTCAACACTGTTCTTCGCCATCATGATGATTATCACTATGCAGTTTTTTCACATATATTATTTTTGTTAATGTTTGTTTATTTTTTCTGAATCTTTTTTATGTATTTTTCTTTCATTGCATTCAGTTGTGTTTATGTAAAATTTTGCTATATAAGTGCTAAAAATTTTTTTCTGTTTTTTGACAGTAAAAAATTTTAAATTTATTTTTAATAATATTTTGTATTTTTTTTATTTACACATGAGTATTTACTTATTTTTTGCATATTAAACAGCAGCAGCAGTAATTATTATAATCAACATTGTGTTAATTACGCGTGTAAATATTGACTCTGTCGTGTGGAATCAGCAGCCAAAACGGCAACAAGAAATATTTTACCAATTACTTGATTTTATTTAGTGTAGGTATATACAAAAACTGTTAAAGAAAACAAATATAATTTTTTTTGAAAACTGTACCAACACTAAACAATAAGAAACTGGAATAAATAATGAGCCAAAAACTTTTCATAGAATTTTGTACTGTAAATTTACGGTAAAAATGGTGAAATCCTTTAAAAATGTTGAAAATCATCAAAATGTAGATGCATATTAAAAACACTTTTTATTATATATGTACTTGTTTCAATAGTTGACATCATTGATTTTTTAGAGTTGCCATATGTGCAACACTAATATACTGGCTCAGTTAATTATTGCTAATCAAATGTAAATATTTTTTTAATAAGCATAAATACCAATCCGGATTTTATTGAGTTTTAACAGATTTCTACAAGTTCAATGTAGTTTTCTAATTTGGCACAAATGAACTGTAATTCCATAATCGATTATTCTTTAGGAAAAACATGATTATGTAATTAAGTTTTATTTAATTATTTACATATTTCATTGAATTGTCTAAATACTCATATAAATATTAATTGCTTGTTATTTGTATAATTGTTTATTTTATTAACCCATTTTAGGGCAACATTTTTTATTTTCAAATTTAATTTAATGGAATCGTAAATTCTCACGGAAAAAAATTAACAGAACATCAACGGAGAAACCTGTCATTTAAAGTTAAAATTTTCTTAAGAATTTGTTTTTGATCAATCTAACGTCTTAATATTAAAAATATATAGTTGAGAAAATTTAATAAGTTTTATCTCTCACAATAATGCACGTTTTTAAATGTCAACTTGTATAGACAAAAACGGGGACCTTTGCCTATGTCCAGTATATTGTTTAATACAGAGGAAATAATTTCACTCTAAAGCACCGTAAGTTGTTTTTCGCTTGGAAAAATTTCACTCGAAATTTAAAGGCATAAAACTGCAATTTAAATTATAAAAATTAACAAATTTTTAATTTTATAACAAAGACACATTCACAATATACACAAAATGTCACTTTTTCACCAGAAAAAAAGTCTACACAATTTTTACGTGAAACTCATTGTCGTGAAAAATTATTTTTTTTATATGGAGTATAAAAGTTTTTTCACGTGAAACTCAAACAACTTACGGTGCTTAAATTTAAAGCCCTAAAACTATAAAGGCACATTTATGCGCGAGAGAAAACTGCTAGAGATAGAGCGAAAACATCTCTAAAAAGCTATATTGTGAATGATTTATGCTATTTAGGGGTGTTTTTTGCTCTATTTCTATCATAATCATAACAAAGCTAAATATGGCTTTTTCACTAAATCTGCGAATGGTTCTGTTTATTAAATAGATGCTGAAAAAAAATTTCATTGAAATTTCCCAACAATTCCAATGACAAAATATATGTAAAAATTTTCAACTTTAAAATGAGTTTAGCTGTTAAGTGTTTACACTGTTGCCTATTTCTTGAGTTTTTCAAAATGATAATCAGTAACCCTAAAACCAAATCATGAAAAAGTTTCTCTTTGATCGATAAAAGTTTGTTTTTTTGTCACAAAATTGGTTTCGCCATTTTGAAGTTGGAATTTTGAAGTTTATTTTTGAAACCACTGAACCGAATATAGAATATGTGTATAGTTGTTTTTCTTTTTTTGTCACTTCCGTTTCCAGACAAGCTGCGACATCTACATCTTGTCTATCTGGTTGTCGTCCACGCTATGAATGCGGTTATCAGCACAATTTTTGTAGCAAAATAAATTAGTAAAACATTAGTTCAAAATTAGTTTAGTGCTAAAAAATTATAACTAAAATTTTTGCTGAAAACGGAATTTCAGCAAAAAAAAAATTGTTGAAAACTAGTACACTTGATATACAAGACGTTTTACTAATTTTTCTACTAACTTATTTTTTTGAGTGTACCAAATGGAGGAAAACAAATTTCCACCGCAATTTCGCAACAATTCCGCGCACTTGAAAATTAATTTTTGTCTGTAGTTTGGTAGACATTTTTCCAAAAGCACTAACAGTATAAATTAGTAAAAAATAAGTAAGAAACAACAACTAGTAAAATGTAGTATTTTTCTTAAAGCCCAATATTTTGTTCATTGTAGTGAACAATTTCCGCTTCTTGTTTAAAGCCTCTAAAATGTATTGTATGATATGAAAATTTTCACAATCAGAAGAGAGTTAGAATTATACAAAAAAAGTAATGTCAAATTTTCGCTACATTTTCGAATGAACTAGTCTATTAAATTTAGGCATGCGAAGAAATTTTAAAGGCAAGTTCTCAAAAATTCCACAGAAGTGAAAATTATTTTTATATGGAGTTTCTTAGATATTTTCGCAAAACTACGAGCAGAGTGCTAGGCTTTGCTAGAAATATTTACTTTTTAATTTCGAATTCACAGTTCCCCGAAATCTGGTTTAAAATTGAGTTAAATTGAGTTTCTAATTACTTCCTATTACATTATGAAATTTACTTTTTTACATTTTGTAAACAAAAAAAAACTAAAAAATTAACCTTGAATTGAATACGTTTCTAAGAAGCTATAATTTACTGGTGGAATACAAAATTTATCACAACTAATTCAGCTAAGAAAAGGTTTTTTTTAATAAGGGATGACTATTTGGAACCACGATCTTTCCCTTTTTTCATGGTAGGTCTTTCCGGCACTATTCCAATGTTCTTTGCAAATATTTTCTTCGCCGGAGACAAAAACAATAAAATGGGTACTGCACTTACTCCTAACTTCACTTTCAAATAAAAACACAATTTTATTTTATTTAAAACTCATACAGTTAAGTTTTCTTAAATAAATAAAATTTATTATTTGTTTACATTTTTTTTTCACGAGGTGTTGCCAGATGTAGAAATTGTGCATACTATTTTTATACGTACTATTGCTGAATGTTGAATTTTCCCATAATCTGGTTATGAAACTGGATTTCTTTGTAGAGAAAATCTGGTTTTAAATCCAGTTTTAAACTAGATTTTTACCAAATTCTAGTTTAAATTAGATTACAGGCTAGAGCGAATGCAAGTAAGCCTTTAAAATTAATAACAAGATTTGAAAATATATGATATTCTGTGGTGTTTTACTTTCGGTTATATTAGGCGTGTTCGTTTGCTTACTACAAGTTACTACTTTTACTGCAGCTGGAAAAATTCAATACAAAAGGTAAACAAAACTCTCCAATTGTAGCAAAAGTAGTAAGAATTTCGAGTAAACGAACACACTGATTGTCTTGTGCTTAAACTAAAACATTAGTTGAGTTTTTTGTTGTAAATATATACGATCCTCTATAGATTAATTTTTATAATATCTTAAAATCTATAAAGCATAGTAAGTTGTTTTGATTCTATGTGAAGAAAAACCACTTTACTTCTTATAAAAAAAATTGAGAAAAAATTATATAGAATTTGTTTTCATCAAAATTTCATACGCAAGACTATTATTTTTCGGTTGAATAAAAATCAGCACATTGAGTTTGTGCTGATATTTGGAACTACTAAATCGACTCAGAATCACCTTCTGACGCGATTTTGCGATGTCCGTCCGCCCGTCTGTGTATGCTTGCAATCAAAATCCATGTCGCGATTCTGAAGACAATTGGACGAAATATGGTACATAAGTTTGTACTGACCTTGAACAAACCCTATTGAAAATGGCAAAAACTGGTCCATATTTTGACCTAGTCGCCATGGAAAGGTAATATATATGAGCTTAAATGCATTGAGCTTAAATGTTATCACAAACCAAAGTGATTTTATGCGATTTATTGCACGGTATCCATACCATTTTATTCATGAATCAGATAGTGTTCATGCCGGCCAAACAACTTCGGGTCGAACTTTAGCTCAGTTATTCCTGTTTTTTACAGCTTATTAAACGTTGGAAATTTAGAAAAATTACTAAAATTTTATTGTTTTTTTTTAGGTTTTTTCGTTTATCTTTTTACTATAAAATTGTTGTATGAGTTGTAATAACTCGGAAAGTAGAAATAGAGACCAACTTTTGGAAGTTTGGCAAGGCTAGAAAGGCAAAATTTTGAAGTGTAAAATTCCAAAATAAATTAATAATTCACGATTACCATTTTACACTTATCTAGAAAACTGTCGAGACGTTATTTACGCAACATACCAAATACCTATAAAATATGGAAAAATTTTTCACGGGAAAAACAATTTACTATGCTTAAACAAGAAAAGTTTTACTACAAAAATCAATAATAATTAAAATCATTTATTTATGACATTTATAATTTATCTTTTTGTTTTTGTGAAAAAAAGACTGCACATTTGACAAAGATTATAGAAACTAGTATTTAGGAGCCGGGGTTTTAAACAAGAGGGAATGCACATTTGCACACACTTTACACTCACTATCTCCTGTAAAGTATTAGAAGAATTATTAAGTGTGATGTGCCACACCAGAATAGAAACTGGCAGGCAGGCAACGGCATCATTAAGGCCAATGTCGTTGTATTTAAATTTTTATCATTTGATGTTGCTTATTTTTTATTATTTTTTGTTGTTGTTGCATTTAGTTGTTGTTGTTGTTTTTGCGGTTTTTGCATGATGCACGCATTTAACTGTCAGTTTTATTCCATTTTACAATTTCAATTTGTTTTTTTTGTCATTTTTGTGAAAAAGAAAACACAACAAAATAAATATTATATTAAAAATTTTTAAATAAAAGCGAAAATTGCCTTCACACCAACTAAAAGTCAACTCAGGCCAGGCCGAGTGTGGGCGCATTTGGCAAGCATCTCCAATTAAATGCCATCAATATAAATACGTTTTTTTCGTGAATGAATATATACAACCATATTTTTTTTTGTACAATATTTTTTAGATCAATGGAAAAAAATCATGAGTAACAACGTAGTCTTTATATTTTTGTTTCATTTCAACTATGAAAAATTGTTTAAAAAACCTACCTGTTGTACACTGGGTGTAGTATTTGTGCCAGCAGGTGAATCTAGAGGTGTAGAAGAACTACTTGAGTGACAGCTATCCTGGGAGATATTCTGTAATTAACATAAAACAAAACAATAACGTTAATAACAATTAGGGTTTATTTTATAGAAATAATATTAGGTGCGTTTTTTTAATTAACCCACCTGTGTATTTGCATTGAAATTTCGCACTGTCACTGAGGCTGGTGTTAAAGCTGCCGAATTGTTGTTGTTGCAGAAATTATAATTATCCAGGGGATTTGTCATGGCAATTAGAGAATTGAGAATTTCGGGTGTATTAGGCTTGGAGCATAAACCTCCAGAGCCCTCCACACCCAATAATGATGAAGGTGGTATATTCAAATTAAACATGTTTGTAATAATATTTAACACTTTTATATTATTTTGTTTTAATTATGAAAAACTAATTGTTTAAAACACTTATGAACTAAAAATCACAGTTAAAGGCCTTCGTTACTTTTTTTAAAAGTAGTTTTTTTCAAATATACTTTTCCTTTCATATAATCTTTAAAGTTTTACTTGTTTTTTATATGAAAGCAGTATTATTTTTTTTCTGAGTGCAGTTTATAATTAAAGTTTATTTGTAAAATTCTTAAGAAATTTTTGTGATTGATTTTAAAAATCGTTGAAATTCCATTACAATTCCCAACAATAAACTGTAAAGAGACAAGAAGAGAATAAATAAACATTAATATAATTGAATTAAAAATAATAATTTAAAAAAAATGTTCTTGAAAAATAATTGAAATTTATGTGATAAATTTGTTAATTAGTATATTTAATCAAATCAATTAAGCAATTATAGTAAAGACCTAACATATACATTTTTGAGAGTTTACTTTAAACTAAATGAATAAATAGTATAATACGAGTATTCCGTCTAGTATATAAGGTGTGGTATTCTTGTTTTTACCCTTATAATTGCCATTTTTTCAAACATTTCCTATATACTACAAAAAAAGTTTGCTTAAAATACACTCAACATGGCATTCCTCCACATTTTGAACAAAAAAAAAAATTAATAAAAAAACTGTAGAACACAACTTTGAACAACATGTTCAAGTAGTTCCATACGGGAACAATATAAAGTCATAAATCATAATATTTTTTTGACTTTTTTTCTTTAGAGGTCTGCCTAAGAAGGAAAAAAAAAACTTTAAATGGAACACTAAAAATAACTACATATGAATGCTTAAAGTCTAGAATGCTTTAATAGAATTAGAAAGACACACATTGTAGAGTCGAATATACTAAAAAAAACCATATGGGTATGATTAAATACTACAAATGTGGTTAATGTATTCTTTTATTTTAATATTTTAAAATATAAAATAATACGTTAATGTTAAACAAAGCATTAAAATACAAAAAACAACACAAACATTTTAAAGTTTCCAAATAATTGGCATTTAAAAATATATGTTTTTAACACATTTTTTTAAAATCAATATAAGACAAAGAATTAACGCACATTTATTCCTCAAAATCAATTTCCGAATATGTGTTTTCTTTGAGTTTAAAAACAAATTAAATTTTTATACCCTACACCACTGTTCCCTACAGGGCATATTGAATTTGTGCTGATGTTTGTAACTACCAAAAAATGGGCATAGGCCCACCTTATAGTATACCGATCGAGTCGGTGTGTTGAGCTTAAATGGTATTAACAAACCAAACAATATCCCGCACGGGACCTAAAAAATTTAATTCATTAATCACTTAGTGCTCGCCCATTCCGGGCAAAAAAAAAACGGGTTCAATTTTGGCTCAGTTCCCACAGATTCTTTTTTGACAGCGTTTCAAAGCCCAAAAAGTTAGAAAAATTACGAAAAAGTTATTGCTCTTTTGTGGATTTTTCCTTCTTTGGTACCCATGTGAAAATCGATATATGTATTTATGGACATGCATAATGATACATTGACTTGTATATGATCATGCATGGGCATATGTGATAATATACGTCCACGCATAGTTCAATGTATGACCATACATGATGCCATATATTTCTATATTTCTTCATATCCGAAATTCGAGGGTATATGGAGGTATATGGACATATATGATCATATATGAGCATACATGAATCATATGTGAGCATATATGGTATAGTATGAACATGTACGGTCATACACCCTCAAATTTCGTATCCTAAGATATATGGAAATATATGAGACCATGGGCGCCTGACCTTGCTAGAAAGTGTAGTGTTTCAAGGCCCCAAAAAAAAATAGAAAATTCGCGATCACCATAATTGGATTTCTCCCAAAAATTCTCGCGCCGATTTTTACGCAAAGTACAAATTCGGAAACTAGAGTATCTGACCTAACCCGATATTGGAGAAATTGGCATTTGAACTTTTTAAACACATTGTTATAGAATTATACCTCACACTATCTGCTATGGGGTATAATGACTTTGTGCTGATTTTTGTTGCTACCAAAACTATTTTATCCAGACACATTTTTATTAAACCTATTATTGTTATTATTTCACTATATTTACTGCACTATTAATTTAAATTCGCTTCCCTTAAACAAATTTTGATTTAATGAAAAAATTGAGTAAAAATAATAAATAGTTTATGCCTTCGAAAATGGTTGCGAGATTGACTTATATATTGTAATATATAAAATTAAATCGAAAATATTTTTTATATTTATTTGCATACAAAATTTGTAACGATTTTATCAAGTATATATTGCTATATTACAAACTAATGATAAAATAAATTTTTATACATACCCATGTAAAAATCGAAATATATATGAACACACACGATCATACATTGACTTGTATATGATCATGCATGGGCATACATTGTCATATACGTACATGTATAGTTCAATGTATGACCATACATGATCTCATATATTTCCATATACCATTGGATCCGAAATTTGAGGGTATATGGAGGTATATGGCCATATATGGTCATATATGCGCATACATGAATCATATGACAGCATATATGGTCATATATGAACATGTACGGTCATATACCCTCAAATTTCGGATCCAAAGATATATGGAAATATATGAGATCATGTATGGTCATACATTGAACTATGCAGGTACGTATATGACAATGTATGCCCATGCATGATCATATACAAGTCAATGTATGATCGTGTGTGTTCATATATATTTCGATTTTCACATGGGTAATTTAATATGGTTATATACGAGAAAATTTAGAAAAAGTTTTCTAATATATCATCATTACATTCTTTTATATTATCATATCATTCTATATTATCATATAATTCAAAAATGTATGTTATATATATATATTTTTTTTACTCGGGTATATGACGATATTATATTTTAAATACTACTACTGTTTAACGGTCACTTTGTTGGCGCCGAAATTGATATTTTTAAAAGAAAATGTTTAAAAAATCATATAATTCAACATTTTTGCTTGCAATATTTTTTATAAATCTGCATTGTTTTTGGTCGATTAAGTTTTCACTTCGTTTGTACTACTAAAGCAATTTTTAAACGTTTTTTATTAATTTAATTTTTTTAATGATTTATCATTGCACACCTTTTTTGCAACATTAATGACAAACGAAGTTATTCAGCTTTCAAAACATTAACTCTGGGTCTCATATTGACGATTTAGGTGTTTAAACTATTAATTCAAAATTTTGTTGTTGTGTTGCATACATATAATTTTTTAACAATTTCTTTTAATAATTAAGTTAAACTTAACCCTTCAGTCCCACTGTAAGCACAATATTATTACACACTTTTTACCTGACTTTATTGAATCAAATAAAATCCCGGGATTTCGATTTAATTAATTAACACAATTTTATAAAACTAATCAGCAGCGAAAAACACATTTCTCACAAAACGTAAACAAAACGTCAAATCCCATCACTGTTGCCAAATTAGCTATTTTCTTATTAAATGTAGCGATATTTCAATGCATTTAGCGGGATAAAATATTTAAAGCCCCGTTGGCCATACATAGACGTAACATACCCTAACGTAACGGGACGGAGCAGAAAATGCGCAGTTATAGATAAATAAAAACGTATTATATGTTTTTAAGCAAAACTTTTAATTTCTATTGTTATTTATTGTCAGTTTCGCACAATTTTAAAATTTTATCACTTAATATTGTTTGTAATATCCCTTTTTGTTAGTTTTTCAATTTTTTTTAATAAACATATCATGCAAGTTCTTAAAATTTAGCGAATAATTTCCAATATTTTAAAGTTTTTTTATAATTTAGCTGTTTTCAACCTTTTTTAGTTTGATTTAGCGATATGTTTAGTGTAAAAGTTGGCAACGGTGAATCCTATCAGCTGTTTTAGTACCGTCTTCGAACCGATACGTTAGTGGTGAGCGTAAAGAAAGCTGCCGTAAAACGATATTGACCAATCGAATCGTTTCAAAATTAAATAGTTTGTACCCAGATTTTGTATGTAATTAATTCCTACTTTATTTATTAAATCTTAAATAAATTGAATAATACGAGAGTCATTCGGAAAAAACGTATCGGCTTTAGCGGACTAACTTTTTTAATGACTGCGAAAAAGTAATATCATATTCCTTTATATTTTTACGAGGCCTAGACTAAGCTGTTAAGGCACATGTACACGAGAGAGAAAACTGCTAGAGATAGAGCAAAAAACACCTCTAATTAGCTCTATTGTGAATAATTTAAGCTATTTAGAGGTGCTTTTTGCTCTATCTCTATCAGTTTTCAATCTCGTGTAGATGTGCCTTTAAGACATGTAATTTACAAAAAAACAAATACATATTAACCGTATTAATTACATGAAAACGAGTTAAGAAAATAGTTAACATCTGTCACAACTTATCTCATATTCTAATCTTGGGATTAAACATTACATTTTCAATAGTTTTTAAGTTTATTTTATAATTTAAAATTGATTAAACTGTTTGTTTTCTTAACAATTTTCTTTCATTTAATTTTGTTTACTTTATTCTATTTCTTGTTGTCTTTCATTATATAAAGTTTATTTTTATTATTATTCATACAATTTTAATTAAATTCTATTATCACCCAATCTTTAACTATTATATACACATTGCTGCTGATGCTCTGCTGTACTAACATCGTTTTCCACCCAGTGTAGAGTCTGCCTTAAATCATTGTCAATTTAACTCCAACCTCTATCTATTTGCTATTAATTTTCTTATGATTTTCTAATTAATGTCATTGATAGCACTGAGTAACTAACAAAAAGAAAAAAACATATACAACAAAAGTTTATTTGGATTTTGATCATACTCCCGTCAAACACCCCTTTTAATAAACGAAGACATTTTTTATGAATTACACTGTGTGTTACTCATACTCTGGGTATTGCATGGAAGAAAGGCAAAGGCATATATTTTTTTTCTGGTATACAGATATAATTTTTACACTTTAATTAAACTTTTCTGTTGTAGAAATAAGAAATAAGATAGTGGTGGTGGTGGGTATATTGTATAAATTTTAGTTTATTTGTTTGTTTGTTACGATTCATCAATAAAGAATTTTTTATTTTAATGATTTTGTAAATTGCAAAAATGAAAGAAGTTTATTTTTATAGAGTAACAAAATACTCTTTTAAATACAAGATAATTGATTTTTTTCTTCTTCAAATTCCCATAAAAAAGTTTGTTTTGCTCTTTTCCTCATTTCAATTTGGCCTCCCTTCTTCATTAGTATTCAATTCATTATGGTTTAATAAAATGCCATACATTTTTTTTTATAGTGTTGAAATGAATTTTATATTTAAGTTTCTGCAGCCGAAGAAGCAGAAACAAACTTTCTTTATTAAATTTACAACTGTTTGCCAAAAATGTCCTGTTTAAGTTTTTATCATTTGAATAGAGTGTTAGAGATATTTGTTTATTTAATATTCATCCCTTTTAAGTATTTGCAAGTTGCCGTTTTTATATCTTTTTTTATGCGTGAGTATTTTATAAAATTTAATCACGTTTGGGGGAAGTTGTAAACACAAATACACGGTTTTTTGCGGTTTATTACAAAGTTTTCAATTTGTGTTAAAATTATGCCAAACACTAGGAAAATATAAAATAAGTTTTATATCTTTTACTGAAGGTCTATCTAATGGATACTGGCTAAAACTGAACTTAAATAAATTGAATTGTTAACTAAATTGTTCATTTTTAGTCAAAACTAGAATTGTGTTAAGTTAAATAATAAAATATTGCTTTAAATACCTTTCTCTTGAATATAAGTAAATTACTATTTTTTAGGTTTTTGTAAAAATTTCAAAACATAAATTTTGTCCGACTTAGCAAACAGTTTTACAAATTAAACTAGTTTTAAGTGCACCAAACTACCCAGCAAACATTTTTATAATTATATCATTTATTTTAAAACTTTATTTCTGTTTTACTAAACAATTACTAAAACATTTCACATGTATTAGTAAAGAATGAAAAATATTGTTTTATTGCAACACAACTATGTTAAACTACTATGTTCTTGTTGTCTCCAACCAGTTGTTCACTCAGTTCATGCTGTTATTTTACGCATACTAAATATAGGTCACAGACAGCACGTCTGCATTTTACTTACAAACCATATGATGACAGAAGAGTGTGCAAGTGAAAATCATTCATATTTTTAACAAGTATGAATAGAATTCTTTGGGGTGCTATGGTGGATGTATGCAACAATGAATGTTTGTATCATAAATGCAATACACAGAAACAGAAGGGATTTCATTTAACACCATAAATTTTATGAAAATACAATTTTCTCACATTTCATAAAAAACCAGGGAATTTTTATAACTTTTTTTATTAAGCGAACATACTGACACGCGTTTATCGTTTATAGAGCAAGAGCACATTAAATTTTGACAAGTTAGACAATAAGGAACTTATAAATTGTAACAACAAACAATTGAAATTATTTTCCATTTGGAAAAAAAATCTTAAGAAAGTAAGGGGACGTTTAATAATATTTGGTTAAGTATTTATGTACAAATAGAAATTTGGAAACAGCTGGTAAAAAAAAAACAAATGTTTTATGTTAATTCCTAATTGGTAACCTTGACTAGATGTAAATAATAAAATTTTTAATGCTTTTAATTATTTAAAGACGAATTTAACCTTTGGCATACAAAATTGTGTTAAATTATAATTGTTTATACTAAGTTTACATTATGTAAATAGATTACATAGATCTCCTAATCTTTGACATTCGCCATCAGTAGCCGTACCTCATGAGAATGAGTATCGAATATATATGATACAAAAAACATTTGAATGCAGAGCTTTAAAAAATTAATTACTTTTTGAATGAATTCACCACCAATCAAATTCAATTTTCTCTAGAATTGAATGAATTCCTTTTCTTAAGTAATTCACTGAATTCGTTCAACTGAATGCGTTCATCAAACAACAAATTCAAAGAATTAATTCAATTGCGATAGTTCTTTTTATTAAATCAAATGAATTAATTCACCGGTATATAACTATACTATATAACTAGTTTGAAAAATTAATAGTTATATTTTTTCCAAATTTATCTATATCTGTAAAGTTTTTATTTTCAATAGTAAAATTCTTTATTTTTGAATCATGTAGGTTGATAAACAGCATCCGGTTTCTAATTTGTTCATTTTTACTAGCACACGCTGTAAAATTGCTTATTTAAAAATTTTATTTGTACATTATTGTTTTCTTCTACTGAGCGGCAGAAAACAGGCTTTGAATTCAGTGAACTTATTTTATTTTTTTTTTCAATTCAGTGAACTTATTTTATTTTTTTTCAATTCAGTGAACTTATTATTTTTTTTTTTAATTCACTGAACGTAATTTTATTTTTTTTTTTAATTCACTGAACGAAAATGAAATTGAACGAATTCAGTAGTGAATTAATTCAGTAAGGAATTAATTCAACTTTTTCCGTTCGATTTATAAAATTGAACGTGTTCACCAGTGAATTAATTCATTTGATTTAATAAAAAGAACTATTGCAATTGAATTAATTCGTAACAAATGCAAATATGAATTAATTTCATTCAATATATGGTGCTTACTGAATTAATTCATGGAATTTTTAATTCAGAATTGAAAAATTGAAATAAGATATTAATTCTTCAAAGCTCTGTTTGAATGTATGTAAAAAAATGTGTTTGTTGACAAAAGAAGAAGAAGAAGAATAATCTATGATGTAAATAACAAAAGTTAAAAAACTATGTAAAAACATAATTTCTTTTAATAAAATTCTGAAATAAAATGATGTTTATATGTTAGCATAAAATTTGTAGTTCACATTTTTAATTTTAATAATTTTATAAAAAATATAGTGGTTTTATCTACTGTAAAATTTGAAATTCTTAACAAAATTCTGTATGATGTTTTTATTAGTATGTCAAGTTGGTACTTTACATAATTTATTTTATAGTTACTATATCTAAATTTGAAATTTTATAATTGTTTTTTTCTACATGGATTCAATAATTGATGGTTTGTACGATTTTTCCTACCACCTCGAATAAAATAACTGTTAAATTTAATTATTCACACTTATTATTATTTACACTTTTTGACTTCATGTAATTAATAAAAAGAATAATTTAGTGCTAAAGAAATTAATTTTACCTTAAGAAAATATGGACTTTATTATTAATAATTTTTTTAATTCTACATAACGTAAACACACATGCACTCAAAAAAAGTTACTATATGACAGTTGTTTGTTTACTTATCAGTAGTTGTTTTTAACTGTAATTTCAGTTATATTCTATGGAAAAAAGCAAAACAACTGTTGAAAGAAAACAACTAATGAAAAGTACTATAATTTCGTAACAGTTGTTTCAAGCAGTTATTTTTAATATCATAATAATTAACTACCAAAACAGTATTTTTACAGTAAATAGTTGTTTTTGTTAGTTATCTTAAACATAATAATTTTGTTGAATTTTAAAAATTCTTATTTAGTAGCTTTGAGGTTAAGAAGAGGAATAAAACTTTTTTTCAAAAGTTATAAACACATTAAATTTCCAAATCAGACTATATTCAGTTTCTGCCTTTTTTATGGACAGGCTTCATCAGCGATTTGTTTATATTTTTTTGTCAGATTGTCTCTATATGAATACTTTCAGAAGTGATCAAACAGACATATACAAACATTCTACTTTAGATTTTTTTGTTTATCTTCTTATTTCCTCCGTGTCACCTTTTCGCAAATGTTGCCACATTGACGTATGGTTTTTACGTACAAGTGCAGGCAATTTGTGTATATTGGAGACGGTGTGCCAACAGGGCATTTTTTAATTTTTATAGTAAAGTGTTGTTTTTTTCAAACTCGTCGTATAGACCAAATACAATAAATATTGTAATTAATATGTATTTTTATTAATTCTAATTTAGTAGGATTGAGGTTAAGAAGAAGAATAAAACTTTTCTTCAAAAGTTATAAACACATTAAATTTGCAAATCAGACTAGATCCAGTTTCTGCCTTTTTTAGGGACAGGGTTCATCAGTGATTCATAAATTCTTGTTTATTTTATATTCGTTATTATTGATATATTCCTATTCTGCAAATAAAAGTCGGAAACTTCTGTTGTATCTCCCATGCTAAAAGTATAATAACTGGAGAACCGTTTGGAATTTTTATGTGAAATTTTAATAGGCTGAAGTAAATAAACATATTTTTGTAATCGAAAAAAAAACACATTTTTCTTTATTAAAATATACTTTTATAATACGAAAAGAATTAACTGCAAAAAACCAGTTGTTTTTACCAACTTTGTCAGTTGCTTTAAAATTTCACTTAGTAATAAAAATTTGTCAGTTAATTTTACAATATTGTTAGTTATTTGTATTGCATTTATTAGTTATTTTTTTAACAGTTAAGAATAACATTATTTTTAAAGATAAATACAAGGTTGGTTACCGTTATCGTTAATATACCGTTATCGCTAAAATACCGTTTCAAATTGAATACCGTTACCGTTACCGATACCTCTAAAAAATTTCAGAATACCGTTATCGTTACCGATACCGTTATTTTTATGGGCAGTTACCGGTATTTTACCGGTATTTATTTATTTATATAAAAAATTACAATTTTTTAACTTTTTTATTTTATAATCTTGAGTTATTTTTGCAACAAAATTTATAGAAAATAATTTTAATTACTAAAACTACCAGCATTGAATTTATAGGTTAAAATCTGTATTTTTAAGACTTAAAAGCAAGAATAACTACATATACCTTTGTTTAAACTATAATTTTCAGTAGATACTACCGAAAAACTTTTTTGAGTGTTTTTATAGAGATTATTAAATTTACATTTCTTTATAATGCCTATAGCTTTTTAAATAAAATTCTTAAGAATACATATTTTGTATGTATTTATTAAAATATTGATAAATCTCGTACATAATGTAAACAATTACATATTTAAATCGTTAATTTATTTAAATTCAAATTGTTTTACATTTAATATAATGAAATAAGAAATATTGTTAATTTCTATACAATGAAATCAACCCTTAATGTAATTTTAACGTATAAAAAGAGTTTTCATGTTTATGGACTTAAAGTTATTTTTTCTTTAATTTGTTAAATAATATTTATAAATTCCTAGATTATTTAGCAATTTGGTATATCTGTAAAAATGTGCTTTGTAGTCAATTTGAATTAATGTTGAAATTAATTAAATTTCCAAAAAAAAGCGTAACATTGTAATACTTTACGAAACTAAGTACATATAGTATACAACAAGTGAATAGTGCTAAGTAAAGGGAAGTAGAGTATGAGTAGTACAACTCTTTTCTAAGTATATTGTTTCATAAGTACATTTTTTTATTAAGTCTAATGAGGTCTAAAATGATAAGCAAAAGTGTTTTTTTTTTACTTTTGAAACACAGAGAAAAATTATTAACCTAAACTGTCTAATTAAATATTTGTTTAGAATTAGTTTTTAAACAAATATTTAGGCCCTCTGCAAGGTGGCTAAATAAATTCTAAACTAAATACAAACTGACAAACGGGTTTAAAATTTCTTTGAAAGTTTTTAAAATTTCATAGAAACTTGGAAACCTGAATTTAGTTTAGATTTTATTTAGCCAGTTCGCACCCACCCTTAATAATGTAATGTTGATTTGCATGGTGTGCAGCGGCAATATTTTTGTTTACATAAACCCTGAGTATGTCATTCAATGAATTATGAAATATCGGTGATATATACATATAGAAAATAATGAAATTTCTTTTTATTTAAAAACTAAATGACCTCGAGCTTAATTATTTAATAAATTTATAAATTTTAAAGGTCGAATAGTATTAAAATATTTATTTTTAAATAACTTCGTGATATCTCAGTAAATATTTAGTTAGTGGAAATATTAACTGGCACTTAACAAGTGTTGAAGTGGCCAAGGCTCACAACATAAATAGTTACCCTCGTGTTTATGTTTTGGGGGAAAACGCAATAAATTTTAACATACTTTCGATTTTGTACATTTGGAAAGTTCATGTTCACGATTTATTTTTTAGATCAGGAATAAAGTTTAGTTTTTTCTCACTAACATATCAATCAAAGATATAAAAGTTTAGTCTTCTTTATATTTTTAAATAATTTTTTAAAAAGTTACAACAAAAAAGTTGTAGCGCTATTCATAAATTTAAACTAATAACTAACATCGAGTGCGCAACTTTTTTGCACACAAATTCCCATAAGGGAAAGTTGTACATTCGTTGTGCACAAGTTAGTTTTAACTTATAAATAGAGCCCTTGATTTTTTTAAATTATTATTTATCAACTTTGAATACCTTTTTTATTTCCGATTACAGTCAAGATATCAGATTATTTTATTGCTTTTAAATAACTGAATTTATCTTTATCCAGTAAAAAATTATAGCCTATTAAAAGTACTGGGTTGAAAACGGAACAGCATGTCCAAGATGAGTTAATACTATAATTTGCGTGTTCGATGGAAAATCAATTAATATATTAATTAATTAGAAATTTATTATTCGTTGATGTAGTAGACTACATTTAATATGAGATTTTGATGGTTCAATTTGCATTGCACTATTGCCAGCACTTTCTAAAGAAAACTGAAGAAGGAGACCTGGAAAATCCCCGAAACGATCGTCTTTTCATTCCTGAAAGTGTAGAGGTTTTTGAAAGCAAAAACTCTGTGAAGTATTTGTTAGGAGAATATCCTGATGAAGAAAAGTAGCAGTTTTTGAAAAGAGTAATTATTATGTTAATTCATAATAAGGAAATTAGCCTCGAACTGAATTAATAAATTTCTAATTAATCAATAAAAAGGTCGAAAAAAACAATTTTTATTTTTTTTGAATAAAAATTAAAAACCAACATATATTAATTAATATTTTAAATTTCTTAATTGAAACTCGTTTTTAATATTTTCTGTGTATGAAAATAAAAAACAATTTAACGATTATTTCGTTCAAACAAACGTCCTTGCAATTTATAATTTTTTCGTTATGAAGCTACAGATAAAATAAATGTTATTCTGACAAATAAGTTTCGAGCCGATGCCGGACATCGGCCAAATTCACAATAACCGATTATTAGATTAGAAAAGATACAGAATTCATTAATGAAAATAACTTAATAATAGAAAAATCATAAATTCCGGTAACCCAAAATACCCCAAGCAACAAGTTATATACCATTTTGAGTACGGAACGATTTTGCGTGAACCCCGGTAAAGTATGAGAACAGACATATTTGAACCAATAATAGTTTATCAGGGTTTCTGTACTTAAAATTATGTTTAAATTGTTATTGGTTTGGCTGTTTCGGGTTGTTTTGGATAATAATCGGTAATCGGATATAATTTCGCAGACTACCGATTATTGGCCAACTACCCCGCTTATTGACCGAAGCCTAATAATCGATCGGACACTGCAAATAAATAAATATATAATATAAAAATTGTTATAGTAAAACTAGAATTCACTTGAAAACTTAAAACTCTATAGGGAATTTCAGAGAATTTTCTTATGTATTTGTAAGTGCATTGTAAAATATTGGTAATTCATAGAAATTCTAAATGTTCTTGACCTTAAAATCGTTATTTTAATGGATTTTCTATTCTTTGGTAAAACGTGTTGCATTAAGTTTATAAAAAAAATCACTATTAAAATTGAATGATTAATAATGTGTGCAAAGATTATACAACAATCACACTTTAAGTATTATTGTTTAACTTATTTCCATAAGAAAATTTTGAAATAAACAAATAAATAAATCCGCTTGATTAAATATCTATATAAAAAAGATATTGTAATATTTATAATCAAGCCTCTATAATACGCTGTAATTGTTTGTTAGTTAATAAATTGCTAAACAGGCAGTTTGAACGCCAGACAGACACATTTTAAAAGCCAGAGAGATACTAAATACCAGTGTGTGAAAAAATTTATCAATGCATTACAAATATTTGCGACAACTTGTATGTCCAACTTTTATTACAAAAATACACTTGCAAAATGATTGGTACACTGATAGATTAAGTTTTATTATATTTATAAAAAAATTATTATTAAAAAGAAAATTGATCAATATATACACAGAAAAAATTATTAACCTTAAATATCTAATTAAATATATATTAAAACTAAAAATTGTTTCTAAACAAATGTTCAATTGAATCAATTAATATTTTAATTGACTTTTAAATATTTTTGCAAATATTTGTTACATAATTATGTGTTGTATAATTCCCAAACTTTTTTTCTTAAACTGTTTGCATATGTGACCTTCTCCGAGAAAAGGGACATAGTGTGTCAAAAAACCTAGTGTGTCAAAAACTTGGGAAAATCGATATTTTCTCATTTTTATCGATTTTCCCAAGTTTTTGACACACTAGGTTGTTTGACACACTAGGTCCGTTTTCTCGGAGAAGGTCACATATATAGAAAATTTTTAGTATAAGAACCAAAACCTTTGCAGTTCACAAACAAAACAAACACATATGCAGTACTCCAAATATATAAACATGATATACACACACTTTTTTACAATTTCATATTATTTTTTTTTATTATTTTATTTTCAATTAATGTTTTAATTGATATTATTACTACTTTAATCAAAATTTGTTTTAATTAATCGTATACAATTTTTAGTAGTTAATAGTATCATTTGAGTGATAGGTGTCAAATCAATTAAAATTTCAATTGATATAATTAATTTCGTTTTTAGTTTTGTCTGTGTATATATGTATATTAGGATTCAAGGCTCCACCTTTTAGAAGTTTATGCAATCAAAAAAAGTTTAAAAAAAAATTATATTTTAAGGTCCCTAAATGGCGATAAAGTTACGGCTATAGGTGAACAAAAATTTAATTGAATTAATCAACTATTTGTTAAACACTTTTCAAAATATATTTATTTTGAAGAAATTTGTACAATAGGTCACTACAAATATTTGTTAAATTATACATTTAACAAATATTTGAAGAAAAATATTAGCAAATTTTTTATTAGTCATTTAACAAACATTTTAACAAAAAATGGCAAATTCTATGAAAATAATTAGCAGTAAAAAAATTATTTTAGTGTTTTGTGAGTGTATTAAATTTTCAGTATATTTGTAACAGGTTTTTTGTGTGATTTGGAAGCAATTGCAGTTTTCGTTACGTTTTGTCGATATTGCTGTTGCTTTTTTCTATTGCACTTATAAATGAATTGCCGTGACCGCAAAAGTCAACATTGGATTCTACGCACTTTTATTTTCTAAAATAGACGCCACAAAACTATTTCATACATTTGTTTGTTTTTTTTGTTTTAGTATTATGTGTGGAAGGAGGGAAGAATTTTTAATGTATTGCAATTTTTCAAATAAACAAGTTTATTTTTTCAGATACCTACAGTTAAAATGGATAAATAAATTTGATCAAAACAAAATTGATTTATTAGAAGCCACTAAATGACAAGTAACCAAGAAAAGTATAAGACTAGGAGATGTAATCCCTATCGGATCGGACATCAAACCGGATATCGAACAGAACACAATGGCGTTGTCAGACAGTCGATAGGAAAATGCGGAAAAAGCAGAGACTAAAAATTACAACAAAATTTAAAAAAAAATGTTAGAATTAAGAAAAAAGGCAATAAAAATATAAGAAATAATCGAAAATAAAAAATAAGCAAAAATTAATGTTCAAATTTCATTATCAAAAATTTTAAATTTCAGATATTTCATAAATTATTGCACTTTTTTAATTTCTAAAATTATTATTTCTTATTTTTTTATAATAATTTAAAGATTTTTTTTCGCGTCTTTATTCACATTTTTATTTTTTTATGCGAAAATTCCCTTATATTCGTGTGTGCCATCTTACAGTCATTGACGCAATTGTTTTGTCCGATCTCCGGTCCGATGTGCGATCCGATAGCGATTGGGACTCCTAGGCTTATACCCTTCTTGAAATAACCTAATTGTTTAATCTACTTGGCAAATACAGTATAGATAAGCGTTAAGAATTCGTATTGAGCACGCTTCGTCGGAATGAACCCAAAAGTACAAATGTTTCAGAAAAAAATTACGAACTAAAATTTAAAACACCAGAGACAATCTGACAATAAAAATATAAACAATAATACAATTTAATGGAAGATCACTGATGAAGCGCGTCCATAAAAAGGCAGAACTACCCTACGGGAAATTTTAACAAACTGGCGTTGTCATAGGAGGGGGAAATTGACTCCTTGTGACATGTCACAAGACATGTCACAAGACATGTCACATATCCCAGGATAGGTCCCTGAACTTTGTTTTTTATGAGAGTTCAGTAAAATATTTGCAAAAATTCGTACTTTGTTTACAAAAACTATTATATGTTTTTGACAGAAGAAAATTAATTGAAAATAATAATAAAGTTAAAAAAAATAGAATTTTATGGAAAAAAAGGAAAAGTAAAAGAGTTTTAAATTAATTTTTTGGAGAGAATTCCAGACTTTCATTATCAAACTCATTAATAATTTTGAATTACACTAAATTAATGTTTTTCTTAAAAAATATTGAATATTGTAGACCGAGTGAAACATTTCGTCATTAGTTTCACAAATTTTAAAATTTTTGAGTCGGTGAAATTATTGTTTTAATTTCGGGTTATTAGTAGGAAAGCATAGTGTATTGTGGGAAGTTTAGTTTATTCTATCTAATTACGACAGAGAGTCAAGCACTCCCTAAATAAGCTAAACAAATTTTGTTGTTAGATTTTGGAGCAAGATAAGTTTTTCATTTTACCACATATTACTATATTAAAAGCAGCCACGTTTTTACAAAAAAAAAAAAAATGAAATTGTCAGAATAAATTAGTGTTAACGGCTTTTTAAGTAAACTTTCCCTTCATTCTATCAAATATAAGGAGTTTTTGGATTGACGATTTCTGGTTTACAAAATGAAGATTTTGACGATTTTTTTCAGCAGAAATGACGATTTTTAACAAAATGGGTTGTTTGGTAGCACTGCCTGTATAAACTAAATGGTGGGAGTCTTAACCATAGTATAATATAGTAGCTTTACTCATTTTCTGTTATTTGAAAAAATTAAGTAGTGTTTGTCATTTTACTTGTACATATAGTTCGGCCCTATGCTCCTTGCAGGAGTAAAAGGAACAAATATATATATATAGTTCTTAATACCCTACAACTACATGAGATAGGGACAAGCTCTCAATTTTTTAATGAGTGGGGCTACTATAGTATACTATGGTCTTAACTTTCATCCGACAATTCGTACATTTCGTTACCAAATTCTAAAAAAACTTTTTTCAGTTTTAGTGTTCTGTAGATAATGTATACAAAATCTAAAAATGAAAAATTCTTTGCAATTTTCTTTTATCTTTCAAAATGTGTGCTGGGTCATAGGATACACTCAAAATAATTTCTTATAAAAAATAGACTTTATAACTTCTATTAGACTATAAATTTTAATAATCTAGTCTTAATTTTAATTGTTTTTAAACATGAAATATTTATGTACGTTGGCCATTTGAACTTCCAAAAAATAAGCAACTAACAAATTTAATATAGTTAAAAACAACAATGTGTTTAATTAATTATTAAATAACTTAATTGCAGCTTTTAATAAAACCTTTAATTATATAAATAATTTATAACCATTTTTTTTCCAAACATACAATCATAAAAAAGCAATTGCCAGTAATTAAAATTTAATTTTGTGAAATCTATAAAGAATTTAATTAATTTCATAATTGTTCAGTATTCAAAAGTTATTTTTATTTTTTCTTGTTTAATTAGTTATCATAATAAAATAACAAACACCTACTTGAATTAGTAATATTTTCAAAATTTATTCAAATCATTTATCGTTTTAGTTTTTTTTTTAATATTACATAAAGAAATAATCAATAATTGTTTCTTTTATTTCAGTTATTTAAATTGCCATAAAAACGTGTTTTGTTTAACATTTATTATATTTGGTTTCGTATTTGCAAAATTCATTACGTTTAATTGCCAAAAAATGCAACAAGCACGTTTTTTATTTCAATATTTTTTATTTTTAAATTTCAATCTTTTGTGTGTTTAAGAACATAAGAAGAAGAAAAAACGTTATGCCTGTTTTATTTTTTAACAAAAATTATTGAAAAATAAAACAACGAAAAGTCATACAAATCTTAATGAATCATCTGGTTTCTGTTAAGAACAAACAAATATGAAAAAATCTCGCCTCAAAATAAACTTTTTTGTAAATGTGCCAAAATTTTAAGTAAATACAAAACCGCTAATAAGAATATGTTTGGCATACAATTTATGGCTCTAATCAACTTCAATATTAAAAACATTTTTTTGGTGATTGAAAAAAAAAACAAATAAGATTTATTTAGTTTCTTATTTATTTCTCAAACTTACAAAAAAAAACTAAGTTTCAACTTATAGCAAATTTTCTTACAAATTTCGAAAATTTTATAGATTTTTTTTATCTTACATATTAGGAAAATTAATTTCGACTTAACTTTACGGTGAAAGTTTTATTTAACAATAAATTTTGCTTAAATAAATCACTTTGAAATCTTACCAAAAACACATGGTAATATTAAATAAAATATTTAACATATGGTCAATGAGTGTTCCCATAAAGTTTGAAAAGAAAAATAAATTAAACATTTTTAACCAAATTTTGATATGGATTTTTTGGCATAATCCATATAAAAGAAAAAAAAATCAACGACAAACAAATAAAATTGGAAATAAAATATACAAATACATGCATATCAGACATTTCAAGGAATTTATTGTTTTATTCATATTTCATATTTAAAATTAAATACACGGAAAAAATAAAAAGTGTATAATTATCGAAGTACATAGGTAAAATACAAATTCAAAAGTATATTTTGTAAGTTAGTAAAAAAACTACATGTATATTTATAAATTTTTGGTTTTTATCAACTTGACTTAGTTTTTGACTTATTCCATTTTCACGCATCACAAAATATGTTAAGTTACCTAAGTTTTT
The DNA here is from genome assembly GCA_949987735.1 of Leucophora obtusa. Taxonomy (NCBI): domain Eukaryota; kingdom Metazoa; phylum Arthropoda; class Insecta; order Diptera; family Anthomyiidae; genus Leucophora; species Leucophora obtusa. Next base: position 1,917,185 of record OX465297.1, read on the forward strand.
TATTTTATAAATTGTCTTAGAAAATGTTATATTTTAATTAAAGAATTGTGTAACTTAGCAGAAAGCTTTTGAAGTTGTATTTTACCGAAGTACTTCGGCAAGGGAACTCATTGGAATGGTTTTGGAATGGAACTTAGACGATTAAAATCTAAAAGACTTTTTCGATTTTAACTATGTTTTCTGCCAAAAAGTACTAAAATTTGGAGGCCTTTTTTGTATCAAATAAACATTGAAGTAATTCAAAATTTAAGTTGAAACGTGTAACGATATCATTGTAAAATAGCGAGCCATACTTTTTCAAGTAAAATGGTACTAAAAAAAGTACTAAAGAATTGAGTTTTCCATTCCTGCTATGTACCAATTTTGCAGATTTTTAAAATCTAAAAGGTGTTACACAAGTGGAGTAAAGAGCTTCAATATTGTATTAATCTGTTTTAATTTTTAATCGTAAATGAATTAATTCTTTTTTAATTCTGTCACATTAATTTATATATATATATATTGCAAAATGGAAACAGCTACTGAAATTAGACAACAACGCCTTTTAAAAGCAAAAAAAAAAAACAAAAAAAAAATATTTAAAATAATATACAAACACCGACAGAAATCTATTAACAAAAAATATTTATAAATACAAAGTTTGTATTACAAACACAAATAAAAACACTAGTGGCCCAATAATTTAAATGTTTAGATTGGTAGCAAAAAAATAGAAAAAGAAGAGTTATATGTATATGTATTATAACACACCCGGAATCATAATTAAACAGGAAATACACTGAAAGAAAAAACACATTTATCTAATATCATAAAGAATAAAGAACATACATTATTTTTCTCGTTTTTGTTTTCATTTTATAAATCATCTCTGGGTGTGTGTTAAAGTATCCAAAAATCCTATTTTTGTTTAAGGGAGTGTTTAATGTTTCTAATGTTTTAACAAAAAAGTATAATTTTGCATAATAGCGTGTCCTAAAGTCCTTAGAGTTGTCATTAGATTAAAAACAGCAAATAAATGCGTTAAACTTGTTTTTTTTTAACAAATTGTTTTTTTTCTGTAAATAATATTAAGTTTCCTTTTAAATAACCTTGACACATTTACTTTTTTTAGAAATAAAAATATGTATTTGTTATACTTGGCTTCTTTTCTTGCATTGACTTTTTAAATCCATTTAGTTTTCCATTTGACTCCACATTTATTATAAATAACCCAGTTTTTATTGTAAATATTATATGAATTTGAAAATAAAAAATAAAAAAACTTGAAATGAACGAAATATTGGTTGGCTTCATTTTAAGTTACAAGGAACTTTTTGGCTTCACTCTCTACACGTACACTGTATAATCAAATACAAGCAAGGTCTTGCTTGTGTATGCATGTCCTTATGATGACTTTGTTGATTTCTGTGTGAACGTACGTAAGTTGGTATATACGATAATTTATGGTAACGTGACACTAATACTATTTATTTAGCAGCTTTCTCTTTATGTATTTAGTATTTTCAAAAGAAATTAAGAAAGCAAAGAAATAAGGACTATAATGCATACATACAGCTAATCAAATAAAGTTATTTATTCGTGTTATTAATTTTGACATTTTAAATTTGTAATTTTTTAATTTAACACAATGTTATTATTAAGGAAAATAACTTTAATGTTATGAACATTTTAAAAATATATTGATGACGTTTTGTTAGAGTATGACTTTGACTTGAAGTTATATAAAGCTAAGATTAATCCAATAGAATAAAAGTAAAAAATATAATAAAAACGTAACACAAATTTTAATACAATACAATTGGCTGATGCTAAACCATTTTTTTTTAACAAATAAGTAGATTCACAAAAATTGAGCTTATTGTTTTGTTTGTTTACCCTTAAGACCTATTAACAAAAATCGATAGAATTAAGTAATAAATAAACTACAGTTATAAAAGTGAAATTTTGTATGGATTCAACTGCCCGGCAAAAAGAGAACAACCGCAATTTAAATAACTTACAAAAGTAATGGTTAGTAAATATCACTGCAGGATATTTGTTTATTACAATATAAAAAAGAACACGATCACAGAATTTTGTTTCTTAAATCAGGTAAAAATTACAGTTAAAATAACTGGAATCGCTATTAAAAATATTTGTACTGTAAGTTATTTTAAATTAACTAATATTACGATTAAAATTTTACTACCAAATTTAGTAAAATCAACTAACAAATGTACTACGAGTTGTAGTAAAAAGTTAGTAGAATTTAAAAAAAAAGCAGACAAATTTTGAAACATTTGGCTTTTGTCATGGTACACAAGTCTTATTCATGCACTGAAAAAAATTTGACAGTTACTGCATGAAGTTGTTTCTGTAGTAATCAGCAGCTGTTGTTTTTGACTGTAATTGCAGTTTTTCCTTATAAAACTACAAAACAACTATTATAGTAATTACTAAAAAAAAAACAACTAACGAAATCTACTGAATTTCGTAACAGTTATTTAAAGTAGTTATTTTTTATATTGTAATAAACAACTATCAAAGCAGTATTTTTGCAGTAAGCAGTTATTTATGTAAGTTATTTAAAAAATAAAAAAAAAAACATTAAAGAGAATATAAACGAAATAAATCCTAAACATAAAATAACGAAAATTTAAACAACTTCAAATTTGAACTGTTTCTAAAATGCAATTATTTGTTTAATTTACTGTGATAAAAGTAGTTTTTACTTTTCCACAGTAAAACAACTGCAATTACAGTGCAAAATAATTTAGACTACCGTTTATGACATGAATAGCTGAAATTTAGTAAGTGGAAGCAACGAGTATAGAATCTCAAGTGTATGCGTGCTAGTGCTGGTAAAAATATGAGTAGTGGGTATCGAGTTTTGAGTATTTGTCTTTTTGTTTGGGTACTCGATACTCAAAACGCCTACTCGATATTTTCAGAGTTGCATTTTGAACAGACAAAATATATAAAAATGTGACTCAGCTAAAATATTTACCACAAAAATGTGACTCCGCTAAAATATTTATCAAAAAACTACAACTCTGCTAAATGAAAAAATCAGAAGTAAAATATTTAAAAGTATATGTTACAAAAACTATGAAAAATGCAATGAATAGCTGGTGAAAAAGTTTAAAAATATGTTTATAAATTTAAATATTGAATTAACGTAAACATTTTCAAAGAATTTTACTAAAAAATTTTAAATAATTTCAAATTTAAAAACCGTTAAAAGTATCGAGTAGTATCGAGTATCCAAATCAAAAATATCGAGTAGTATCGAGTATTCGAAAGTAACCGAATTTACCAGCACTAATGAGTGCATCTCTACCGCTGTTAACTGTCTCTGTCCGAAATTTGATCAAGTTTTAGTAGCAGGTGATAGGTCAAATTTGATGGTTAAGTTTTAATAACTATCAAATATACAAAATATGAAAATATAGAGTAAAACAAGCTCAACCCCTAAGTTATAATTTAACTTCTTCAAATGTCAGACACAGCCAGTTAGAGAGAGTTTATAAGTAGGTGAGCGACTTGCAAAGAGCCTGCTGTGAGTATCGTATGGCAAAAAGGAATATACTGAGTGCAATTTTATTTTGAATAATTGTTTCATAAAATCATTTTTCATTACAATCCGTTAGTAATGAATGAAGAATTATTTAAAAGTGAAGTGTATGAGAATTAAAAGTTAACTAATATTATACATGCACTGGCATGATCTAAAAATAAAATTTATAACAGTAACTCATAAGTATATTAACTTATAAGTAAGAATTGATACCGTAACCGCTAAAATATCGATACAAATTGAAAACCGTAATCGTTGTTTTTAAAAAACTTTAAACGTTACCGAAATAAAGAAACAAATTTTGCCGATATGAAAACAGCAATCGATATTCCTTTCGGTTACCATCCCTGGTTGGATAATGTTTTCAAAAAATTTAAACGTAATCGATATAAAGAACAGTATTATATTGATACGAAAATTGCAAGCAATATTCGTTTTGATTGCCATCCTTGTTTACAACTAGAATTTTCTTAAAAATTACATATATATTATCAACAAGACTTATTTTAAACAAAATTAACAAAAAAATTTTAACAATTTTCCAAAATTTTGCAATTTTAAGCAAAATTAACTTTTAAAGCGATTGTAGTAAAAATGTTCTGTTCCTACAGCTATTTGTATTAATTGCATTTTGTAATTGTTTATTAATTTAAAATTACAATTTATTTTTAAATCCAGTTTTCTTTAGAAAAAACTAAAAATTTCCTTAATTAATAGCAATCATACGCCACGTTGTTCTGTGAATAAAATTAATGGGGGTTTGAAGGGGGGAAACTACAAACTATTTCCAGTTGTGTTTTTCTATTAAACGTAATCTTATTAAATGAATTTGCCTATTGACCCAAAGTTGTAACCATATACTCAATCAATCAAACTCAATTTACAACACGCCATCAATTAATAAACAAATATAATCAAACAAATACAGGCAGAAAATATACAATACAACAAGAAATACAAGAAAATATTTGTAAAAATAGAAGAAGAGAGAAAATAAATCATAGTGAAAATCTGTTATCTCTATTATAATGATGACTCAATTTCGTAAGGCTTTTAAATGAAAGTGAAAATTAAAGAAAATATAATAATAAAAATTCCAGAAATTCTAGTTTCTTTGTGTTTGTATACTAAAATTTTCTTCATTAAAACCAAAATGACCTTCGCCAAGTTAGAAAATGTGTATAAGTCGTCGAATGAACTACAAACAAATAAAAAATACCATGTCCTTTTAACAATGGTTTTGAATGGATTTTTATAAGGAAAAGAAGTTTTTTTTCCATTTTAGTGCGTATTTTTATATTCATTTCAGTGTAGTCGTACAACGCAAATATATTTTGGTTTATACATATATACAAACAAACGAGTGTATGTATGGGTACAGTTTATGCCATATTCAATTTCATTTTAGATAACAGTAGAGGGGGTATTTCAGACAATTGGGCGCCATTTTAAACGTCAATATAAAAGTAATAACTTCCTTATGTAGTCGAAATGCGTGTGTGTATCATACAAAATAAATGTCCTTTTGTATAAAATTTATTTGTTAACTGAAAGAATTTTTTTTAAATTTTTTCATAATTATTCTTCTAGCGAAAAGTACAATATCAAATTTTTATACAAACTTTTAAAATAGTTTTTTTTATTATAGATTTCCAATTTTCACACTTATTGTGTATTTTACTATATTTAAAAGTCACGTAGTTTTAATATTTTGTTATTGTTTTTCATGTTATTAATATTGTAGTTAAATGCATTTTTTGAAATTTTCTCAAGCGTTTTGTAAAATTGTTTATTTTCTGTATATGTAATTATGATAAACGCCATAGTTAATGTGCAACTAAATGTATGGCAAACATGCGCCGCATTTACTACATTTAACCGCAGTCTATATATACATATATATAAATGATAATGAAGGCGCCATTATTTCCGTTTCATTTACAATATAATTTTCTAAAGTTTATCGTAGTTTTGTTGTTGTTTTGTTTTTGCAATAGAAACTATATTAGATAGGTAATCCTTTCATCAGAAAACTTTTGTGTTTATTTTTTAAAACACACCTTTGTTTTTAGCTAAAATATGAAAAATTAAGCTTTTGGACAACAAGAGACATTAATGGTCAACCTTTTTTTTTTGAAGGATACAAATATATAACCGAATCATAATAATAAGATTAGGTGATACTATAACCTAGTGTCTTTACATGCATTAAAATGATAGCAAACAATTCGTTAGCTTATTATGGGTTTGACCCATAAGCCAAAAAGTCGTTATTTAGAAAACGATAAAGAAGATTTACAGTTTTTTTCATTTTAGTATGCAAAATTGGCAGTTATATCAAATTTGATACTAAGATATGATACAAGATATCAATAAGTGGGTTTAGAATCAGAAAATGGATATCTACATGTTATGTAATGCATTCTTAGCTCAATTTTTTATAAAATGGTCAGTGGGTCAAACAAATAATAAGCTGAAGAAATGTCAAAATGGTGTGAAGCTCAAGTGCAGAAATATAGACAGGCGACTATGTCAATGTCATAAATTCTTATTTTCAAATATTTCTAAACTTATAATTTTAAACTTTTTATGTATTTGAATTTTTATGAAAATAAAGAATAACTACTACTACTATTAAATAAATTATTAACTATGCTACGAGTACCATAATTATTTTATAAAACCTGTTATAAGAAGCACTTACCATTATTTTAAATTTTCATGGCTAGAAAGAAAAGAAAAAAATACAAGCAATTAATATATTTTTTATAAATAATAAAAGAAAAAATTGTAAAAAAAATCAATTTCCTTTTAAATTTTTAAAATCTTACTAAATTAACAGGCATTAAAATCTCATTAAATGTAGGAAAAAAACACAAGCTTTTCGTAATTTAGGAAGTTGTTTTTTCATTTAATTAACAAACAATTTGTTTCTGTAGTGGGTTTTGTAAATAATTTCTACTATAAGTTTTTTATATTTAATTTTATATATGTTTATTTATAGTTTAAATTTGTCAAAGGCAAGCCCTGTCTAGCATATTAATATTGAAAATATCTAACAAAACCAAAAAAAAAAAAAAATTTTGATTATACCTGAACAGAAAAGTATTTAACGTATTATACAATTATGGCTTAAAAGTAACAAGCAATTAATAAATTATTAATTTTAGTTGTTTTGTTTTCGTGATAATAATAATTATTTGAAATAGATATTAAGGCCCGATAATACAATGTCCCGTCAAAATTTAACCAACAGTTTTTTGACTAATTTAATATGCGAAACAACAACAAATGTGTCAGTTAGTACCTAACGGGACATTGTGATATGCTGAAAAACAAAATAAAAAAGCTAAAAATTTCTTTTAAATAAAATAATTTAACGTTTTGTAATAAATAATAATAATAATAATAAAATTATTAATAAGTTTATAAAATATAATAGACTAATTTTAAAACAACTGACAAAATAGGTAAAAACCAATGATTTTTATAGTTAATTTTGTTGATACTATAACAGTATATTTTAATAAAAAAAACAACTTTTTTCTTTCGATTATAAAATAATGTGTAACTATTTCATTGTAATTGAAGTAAAAATTCCAAACGGTTCTTCAATTATTACATTTTTAGGCATTGGAGGTACAATACAATTTCCTGATGTTTATTTGCAAACTAGGAATATGTAAATAATAAGAAATTAAACTAAACGAGAATTTAAAAAAAAAATTTTTTTAAATAACTAACAAAAACAACTGTTTAATGTAAAACTACTCTTTTGGTATGATATTATAAATAATTGATTTAAATAACTGTTACGAAATTACGGTAATTTTTGTTAATTGTTTTCTTAAATAACTGTCATATTAGTTGTTTTGTATTTTACGTAGAATAATAACTATAATCACAGTCAACAACTACTGATTACTACAGAAACAACTGTCATATAGTAGCCCAGCAAAAAAAAATTGGAAGTCATATTTAACAAACAACTTCTTTCACTACTTTAAAAGTATCCGTTAGTGTATTTTTGCTGATTTTTTAGAAGTAATTCTGAACAATTTCAAAAAAAAACACTTCTTTCATTGTTTCCAAAGTATCCGTTAGTATATTTTTACATGTTTTTTAAAAGTAATTTTGAACAACATCCAAACAATTACTTAATAATGGCTTCTAAAGCATAATTGCTCTAAAAGTGATGCTAAAAAGTAATTTTGATGCAGTTTATTTCCAAACAGATGATCTCAGGTTCGATTTCTGCCGGGACCATTATTTTTTAGAAATTGTTTTTACTTGATTTTATTTTATTTTTTCAATATTTATAATTAATTTGTTTAAATTCAATATTTTTTTAATTTTTGAATTTTTAGAAATTTGTATGTAAAAAAATTTATCAAAAATTGCTTTTATGCACCTGTGAAAATAGTACTACGTTTATTGAAGAGAATAAAGCACAATAAATCGCAATAACAAAGTGGTGTTTTTATGCTAGTCAACTTTCATATCAAAGAATAGCTCAGCGGCAAAGAGCTAGACTAGCAATCTTAAGTTCGCAAGTTCGATACCCAGTGACGGCAATAAAAAAAATTTTGTAAAATAAAAAAAATACAATTTTTTGTGAAGATTTTTTTTTAAACTCTTAATTGATGAAAAACAGTTTCCTTTACACTCTTTCAAAAAGTTTTCTCCCATGACAACTCAATGCTAAAATCATTAGTGATTCTATTTATAAAGAAGTACATCTAAATTATTAATTCCTGGGAACTGCCGAGAGAAAACGAAAGTTTATTCCTGAGCTAAGAATTAGTTCGTCAATTGTATGTAATTTATGAAAATCTGACCGATACGAAGGAACATCGAATATTCCATATAGAAAGTATGCTAAAATATATTTCGTTTTCACTCAAAATAATAACAGTGACTAGTTTTTATTAAAATACTACTACCTTTATAAAAATTATAGTGCCAGGGTTGCCATATGAGAATTTAAAATTTTTTTAAAAAACCTACCATATTATTCTTAAAAAATTTAAAAAACGGTTAACTCGAAACTGTAAAAATTTCTTATATTTTTAAATAACGATTTTTCAATAAAAAACATTAAAAATTAAAATTTTTATAATATCTTAACCGTTTTGGAATTCCTATCCTATCACAATTTCAACTTTGGTTGCCAATTTTTTCACTAGAGGGCGCTAAAAGATAAAAACAATTGCAAAAATTAATGAATCATTGATCTACACTAAGAGAAAAAAGTTTGTAAAAATTAAAGTTAAATCTATTAAAAATTAGTTAAAAATTACCTTGCAGAAAAAATTGTTGAAATTAGCAGATTATATTTGCTACATCTAGTTAATAGAAAATAACAACTTAAACTGCTAAATTCAGCAAAAATGTTTGCTAAATAATTAGTAGACTAAAAATCACAAAAAATATCAAATTTTCGCAACTATTATTTTTACCAAATATTTTTGTTGATTTTAGCAGGAAAACTGTTATTTGCTATTTTTGGTCTACTAATATTGAGCAAAATTTTTTTCCAGATTTTAACAAAGTAATTTGTTATTTTGAACTAAATAAAAGCTAAGTCTAATTGAACTAAAATTCTGTAATTTTAACAGTTTTAATTTTGCTTTTCTCTTACTAGTATTTAGCAGAAAAGATGTTTAACTAATTTCTAGTAGATTTTTCTGCTGTTTACACAGTTTTATTTCAATGAGTGCAGGTACGGTTTTTTGTAAACTTTTAAATTTTAATGTACCCTTTTCGTGTAAAGTGACTTTTGTACTATTGTAATTATGCCAAAAAAAATTTTTTTTTGAAAATACTTTTTGTTATGGCTTTTATTGCCAATTAGTTAATTGAATTTTTTAAAATGGTATTTTTTTGTGAACTATTTCATTCATTCATCATCCTAACAATAAAAATAATAACAACAGCAATGAAATAGATTTTTTTCATTTAAATCTCATTTATCATCTATTGAATGAATTAAATGTTACTTATAAGCGCCACAATGACACTTTGTAAAGCAAGAACAACAAAAGAAAAAAAAATCCGTTTTTTTTGTCATCAAACAAGTGTGCCACTTTGTGCAGTAAGTATTTAGTAGAAAAAATGTTTAGAACAAGAGTCGGCTCCCCGTTAAACAATTGACTCAATAACATATATTACATATTAAAGTAGTTTAAGCATATACAGAACGAACATACTTACATACTTAATACATGACTATGAACAATAGTTCTTCAAATGATTACTTATCATCACACAAATGTGAACATTAGTATGTACGAGTACATTGCTTGCACATAATAAGTGAAAGAGTTGCATGCCGTGTATGCATGTTGCAGCCATGTTAGAAGTGAGTTGCAGTTAAAACATGACAATGAACACAAGCCAAATATCAATTTCAAATGCAGAAAGAAAATAAAACAGTAAAGAATTTGAGCAGCTTTGAGAATTGGCATAAATTCAACAATAGCAACAACAACAACGAAAAGGTTAGTTAATAGGTCAAATATTTGTCACTAATTTTTGTTGTTGTTGTAAAAGGTTTTGAACGTGGTGGCAACATAGAAAAATCAAAATAAAACTATTTTCTCAATTCAAAGATATTTTAATTAAAATTTTGAAAACATTTCAAAATAAGAACAAAGTCCATTTCATTTATTTTAAATGAAATTTGTTTCAATCAAATAAATTAAAAAAACACTAATAAAACACTAGATGTTTTTTTTTCGTGCGGCAAAAACTTTTAAAGTACATTGTTTCGAAACTGCAATAAAAGTTACACACGTATTTTGAAAACATTTTATACATTAGTACATAAATTTTTATATATTTTACAATTTTTTATGGCTTATATGACTACACCGAAAAAAAATTATAACAGTTTTAAACAGCAAACTAGCAATGCTTTTAAAAATCGCTTTAAAGCTTTTAAATTAAACCGTATTAATTAAAAAATGGTGAGATTTTTCGACAAAAATTGGTGGGACTAATGTATGGCATAGACTTAAATAATTAGAATATGCATTTAAAATTTAAAATTAACGGTTCGTAGTCCTTCAATAAATCTGTGATTCATAAGCTGACTATCACAGTTGAATAGAACCAGCTGCGCTACTTTAAGAATTAAAGTTCAAAGCAAAAAAAGTAATAAAAGAGGATAATAATAGCAGTATAATTGAGTTGTGTTTACATTTGTTTATTTGTTTCACAGTCCATATAAGTAGACCATTGTCAATTATAAAATGGCTAAATTGGCAACATTGATCATGATATCGTTGATATGATGTCTGCCATCAAATGTCACAACATAAATGTTAGTAAACAAGAACGGGGAAAAATTTAATTATTTATTATTTGTAAAAAAAAAATTAATTGCTGATAAAATTTTGTGTTTTTCAAAGAAAAATCACTTAAATCATTTGGACTTCACCCGGTGTCTTCAAATGCAATAAATTATATGATATGAAATGTCAAAATGATATCAATTGCACTTGCCTAAGAAATATTATGATTTTTTCTTCGAAAAACACAAAATTTTATCAACAATTAATTTGTTTCTACAAATAATAAATAATTAAACTTTTTCTCGTTCTTGTTTACTAAAATTTATGTTGTTTTTTGATTGCTAAATTAAAATGAAAACTAAAAGTGACACTCGATGGCAGGTATCATTGCAGGAGCCACTTGCATGTCAGCGATATCATGATATTGCAATAAAATTGAAATTAAGTGTCTTCATTTGAGATGAAATCATTTTGACAATTGCTTGCTATCATTTTATTGCATTTTAAACTTTGATGTTTTCAGAAACTTATAGTAGTATTTCATGACAAATATTTTTGCGTAACATTTTAACCCTCTAACTTTTCAACTTACGGGTCGTTTATGTCCATTTTTAAAGTGACCAAAAAGTCCCTTTAATTGAAGAGTTATAGGGCTAAAATGTTCCACAAAAATATTTGTCAAGAAATTCTACTATAATTCTCTGAAGCCATCAAAGTTGCAAATTTAAGTTCAGTGCCAGAAATAAGTCAAAACTTAAAATCTGTTTAAGGGTTAATTACGTACTTATTCAAAATTGGCGCTCAAATGTCCCACAAACTTGGATTTTAGGAGGAAACCATGTGAATCTTCCATTTTAAGTATAGGATGTGTTAAGCGAAGTTATGTAAAACACTACGAGGAACATTTTTGTGGAACATTTTAAACCTCTAACTCTGCAACCTAAGGGTATTTTTTGGCCCTTTCTAAAACGGGGCCAAAAAAGTGCCTTTAATTGTAGAGTTAGAGGGTTAAATAGTTCCACAAAAATATACCTCGTGGTGATTTATATAAGTTCGCTGACCACATCCTGTACCTAAAATTGAAGATTCACATGGTTTCCCAGTGCACACATGTAATAAATCTTTAACTCAGAATCAGCGTTTGGCCTTTGTGTCATGGAATGAACGAAATATTAAAAAAAGCTTATTCTGCTTTTAATCTACGCTTAATTTCCTATTATATGATGAAGAGTATACGTATTTACAGATCTTCAAAATTAAATGAGAGACATTCAAAGTTAGTTTTGACACACATTTTGATGTTTACCACTTAAAACACCACTAACGGTCATGAGAGGATTAAAAGTTTGTATAAAGAAAATGTTTGCTTTTTCATCATGTAAACAATAAGCTTCTAGTTTAAGAGTTATATGTAGATGGATAAATCCATGAACCTTTTTAGGGTAATTTTGAGTACATAAATATTAACGGCCTGGCCGGTTTACGCCTAAGAAACCCAATTTTTGCACAGATCATATATTTTACTCTCGACCTATCTCAAAATGTGCGGGGAGCTGGAGAAATAACACTTTTGCACATATGGGTGCTCTAATATGTACATACCTTAATTTCTTTGTTGTAATATTTTAAGTTTCGAAACGCAATTTTCAAATGTGTTTTCCATTTTTAATAATAGTAAATATTTTTTTTACCTAAGTATTATTTTTCTGCATCTGTGGAAACTTTTAAGTCTATTTTTTCTCTAAGTGTGTAAGCCATAATAATAAGTAATACATTATAGATTTTATGGATCCTCTACTTATACTACCTCAAAGTAAATGATGTTATATCTAGTTTTTATGACTTTCATTTCAACTAATTACAATTTTTTTATAGCAACATTTGTAAGTCACTTTGGCAATAAAATACAACACTGTATACATAAGTAATTGAAGGCATGCATTTGACATAATATTCAAGGTAAAAGGATGCATAAAATTTGTTATTATTTTCTACAATTATTTTACACAAAGTGGGTGGCATTTTTTCTGTGCGACTGTCGTCAATAAAAAAAAGAAAAATTTCTATAACAAAAATAAATTTTATTATATTTTTATTTGACATAAGCTTTATAATTAAGCAATTTTTATTTCTTAATAAAATGCTAAATTTCAAATAATAAAAAATCAAGGTGAAAATTTTTAATTTATTTTTTAAATAATTATAATAATTTGATAACATTTATAATTAACATTAAGATAACAATTATTTAATTGTAAACCTGTATTCAAATAGAAGAAACCGAAATTAAAAAAAAAAAAATAACCCAACTATTCCTAATAAAACTAGAAAAACCCGGAAGAATCGAATACTCAAATTTTGAAAAACAAAATTAGAAACAATCTTTACATAAAATTAAAATTTCTTTATATGGCGGAAGTTGTTTGTTTTCTTTTATTTACACCTTTATTGTTAAGTTTTACAAAAAAAAATCAAGGTTAAACCTTTATTGCTAAACAAATAAAATTTACAAAAATGTAAAAACTATGATGTAAATTGTTTGTTAAAGTCAGCAACAAACTCTGTTAACAAGTTATTATTGTTTTTTTTTTTAATATGTTTTTTTTTTAATATAACAAGTATGAATTCAAACATTTACATTAACCAATATGGTAACCAGTTATTTTTTGTGATATTATTAAAAAGTGGGCTTGGTTTATGGTAAATTAAGATTTTTTTATTTCAAGTGTCAATTAAAACATAATTTATGAGTAATTTAAAATAAATAAAAAATTTTAATATATAAATTTTATAAACAAAACACGAAAATAATCAAAAAAAAAATTATATATATACATATATTAAAAATTTATTAAAAAAAAAACAAAAAATATTTTGAATTTGTATTTCACATATCAAAAGATTTTCAAACTGCTGGTTATTCGCACTTTTCTTTGGCCCACCAAAGTTGTTAAAAGCTGACAATAAAATATGTCATTTATTTAAGTCATAAAATGTCTATCTTTAATGATTTTAGACACCTTGTTAACACATTTATAAAAACATATCTATAAAAACAAAAAAAAAACGGTAGATAGATATTTTCTTAAGCCTAAAGGCCTTTTGTCTCAGTTAAGAGATTTGGTATTTATAATTTATTTAAAAATTTGAACAAGCAATTAATTATTTTTTTTTTGTGGAAACAATATTTTTTATATAAATAATTTTGTGTGTTTTCTTCATTTCATTGTAATTTAATGAAGATGTTTATGTCAAAATAATTTTTAAATTGTTTTCAAATAGGAAGTTTTTTATTTTTTCCATAATATTTTCATTTAACGCATCTTTTCTTAAGACAAAAAAAAAACTCGCTATGAAACTGTATGCTTAACATTAGTTAAAGGTTTCTTTTAATTTTTTAATGAGGTTTTAAAATATGCTAATCTGGGTTTTGAAATATTTGATAAATTACTTTTTTGTTTGCTAAAATTTATAAAAAAAAAAAATTAAAGACTTATTTTACTGAACTTTAAATAATATTTATGGGTTTATGCATAAATGTTAATTAAAAAAACTTAATATACGTATTAATATTTTAATAATAAATCATGATTTCTAGTAAAACGGGAATTTGTTGATGAATTTTTATATTAAAAAACAAAAGATTGTTTTGTTCAAGCTTAAGAAGAAAAAACAAAAATATTTAAAAAACATGCAGTTTTTCAAATTTGAAATTTAAAATATTAAAATTAATAAAAATTTATAAGACTTTCATTCATTATTTCAAAAACTTTAAACCTCTTTTATGAAAATATTAAAACTTTTAACTTAGTATTGGTTATTTGAATTTTTAAAAACCATAACAAATTAGCTTCTATTACAACCCACATTGTTGTATTTATTTTAAGTTTGTATACAATTTATGCAGGCATCCCTCGATTAACTTTGAAGTTTTGTATTTCATTAATAATATAACACAAAAAAGCTTATACGAAATTAACACTTCCTAAATGTTTTTTTTTTTTTTTAATTAAAGAGATCTACTAATATGATATTTTAAAAATAATATGTATATAGTAAGAGTGTTTTACTTTTTATAATACTTATTTTCGTTTTGATAATGGTGGAGGACTTTGAGAAATCTAACTCGCTTTCGCCGTATTTTCAAATGAAATAAAAAACATACCTTTAAAAACATAATTCCTTATTTCGATTTATAAATCTGATTCAATTTTGAACGAATTCTTATGCAAAACTTATTTTATTGATTGAATTATTTGCTACTTTATTCAATCAATATCTTATTCCTAGAATCAATTTGATTTTTGTCGATACTTTTCATAGAATCAAACAAATTGGTTCAATTTGAAATAAATAAAATCAAATAAAACATAATTTTCAATCCAATCAACATTGAATCAATACAAATTAAAATAAATCATATCTCACTGTATTCAATTTCAAATCGTTGATTAAACGCGATTATAAATTATTCACTGATTCATAAAATGGATCAAATTTTATGCGAGTTGATTCAAAAAAGAATTATGTTTTTTAAATTCTGTTTATAAAATATACCCTGAAATTTTAAAATTAAACAAAAAACAACAACGTTAACAATTTTATTGTTGCCTAAGTGGAATTTTTCAATATCATGGTAGGTTTTATTCAATTCACTATGTCAACGCGGATGTTGGTGAATCTTTTAAAGCATCCCAGCAGCAATTACTGCTTGCTTCGAAGCAGTTTTGTCAGGGAAAGTTGAGCAGTGAAGCGATTGCATTATTGATGATATCATGCCTGATTTTTGTTTGAGATAGGTCGCGTGAAAGCACTTGTTTCGAAATCCGAAAAGGCATGACTTCATCGCTTTTAATTACTGCTCCCGTTTTTCTTTTAAAATGTCGATAATTCATGCCTTCTTGGAAGTGCATATTATAAAGCTTTTCAACTATTTAAAATCATGCCTTCTCAAAAGCACACCTATTTTTCCGTGACGAAAAAATGACTCTTATTTAAAAAAAAAACTATTATTTTCATTAAAATAACTTTTTTCAGCATTTTAAAAAATTTCGATAAAAGAACCGCAAAAATATTTAAACAATCAAAATGTATTGATCATTTCATGCCTTTTTGAAAAGCACAGCAAAAAGCGATGTAAACAATTAATCAACTTAGGCCTTTCATTAGTGCTGTTTACGAAGCTATATATTTTTAGAAGCGGTAAAAGTAGCAGTAAGGAAGCAGTCAACGTTTTTACTGCTTCCACATTTTTGCTGGGATAGATCTCACTATAAATACACAGGACCGATTAAAAAAAATAGGTATAAACTAAAAGAAAAACGTTTTTTCGATTTTTTCGTGTTACTCAATTAATTGAACAAAATTACTCGAGTAATACGTTGGTCGAAATACGCCATTTTAAATTACCCGAATAAATATTTGAAAGAATTTCATAGATTAATCGAGTAACGGTTAACCGACTGAATACCCTAGCATGTAGTATTATAGAGGCATTTTTTTGATTAATGAATGACCTTTTTTATTGCAATTTCATTTATTATGGGGATTATGTAGGACAAGGTTAAAACTTCTAAAATGAAATTTTTTAGAATATATTTCCTATTTCTCTTAAATTCGCACCATATAAGAATCGGTTGCTCATTTTCAATACCAAACTGTTTATAATATTCAACATATAATTTAATCAAAAACTAGCAAAACCCGCTTCAATATCGGCAGAGTATTTCGAATTTCAGCAGACATCACTATATCGACATAGTCGATTTGTATTGGGTATATACCTCCTCCACATTAAGATGGAGAGTATCTAATCTACCCCGTAAATGAAGAGTTACCTGTAGTTATAAAAACTTAACAAAATTGACCAGCTAACGTCCTCCTCAGTTCAATGGCTTTTTGTTTTCTTGACGTTGTAAAATCAAATCTGAATTAACAGCAAATAAAACTTAGACACAAAGCCACAAAAGAAGTAGAAGAGCAGATAAAGAAGTAAAAATAGAAATAGAAATAGAAAAATATAAATAAATTAACAACCACACATTAACAAAAATCATAATACTGCTATTATAATAGTCTACCAAATAAAGCATCTACAATGTCTGGTTCATAAATTATTCATTAAAATAAAAGTTTAATAGATTTAAATAACTCAAAAATACCAGTTGGAAATAGAAAGAGAATAACGACCAGGGTAAGAAGACTGTAAGTTTAGCAAATGCAATCCTTATCGGATTTGAAATAGATCATAATATCGTACACATACTAATGATGATCTGTGCGAAGTTTAATACTGTGTCCGATATCCGATCCAACTAGGATTATGACTCCTAGATTACATTTTAAACTCATAAATGTCTTATAAAACCAACTTTTCATACAAAATTAATTTTATAAGTGTTATAAAATGAATTTTGTATGAAAAAAATTTATCACAGTTTCTAATTTCACTACATTCCCACAGGGTTTGTTTTGAACTTAACTAAATTTGAAATATGAAACAAATTACTTGAAAAGTGATAACTGAAATTAAACAATACAAAATTTACATATGTAAAGGGCTATCTTACTACACCCGCACCGTATATGGTTTATTTTTTTTTTTTTTTTGGTTAAAAACATTTAAATATAATTGTAACCAAATTATTTGCTTAAGGTACACGTACAAATAAAACAATTTGTAAATAGTTTTTTTATTTAAGAAATTTTACATAAAAAATCCATATACACATACAAACATCAAAGAATTTAAGCCGCTATTTGGTCAAGTATAACTGCTTGTTGTTAAAAGCAAATACCATTTACAAAGTAATAGCTTTGGCAAGGCAAAAACAAAATCTGCTCATTTTACATGCAAATTTATTTGAAGAAATGTTAAAATGATTGTAAAATTGCATTTAAAGTGTTTATATTTAAAAGCCTTATAATGTTTTTTTAAAAAAAAAATGTTAAATATTTTCATAGGCGATATTTACCATATGGAAATTAAAAAAAAAAAAAAAACAAACAAAAATGCAAAATAGTTCTAAAATACTCGTAATACGAGTACATGTAGTTTTTAGGTCATTTTTTCGGTATAAAAAATTATAATTTTCCCATAAAATCATACAAGTATTTTCTAACACACATGTGTTTTTTTTTATTAAAAAAAAAAAATAAAAAATTTGTCTGACAAGTGCTTCATAACATGTTTGTTGTTGGTTCCCCTTAGAGTTGTAGTGACAGCTGTCAGTTATTTTTCTTGTTGTTATTATATTGTTTTTAACTGCCACCAGTAATTTTTGTTTAACACACAATCTATTTAATTTATAAATGTTTGAAAGTGAAAAAAGAGCAAAAAATTATTATAATCATATCAAATATCATGATGTTAATAATGTTAACAATTATTTCAACAATATATTGTTTTGTATATAATTATTTATTTTTACTTTGCCATTTTTTTTTTGTTGAAAACTTTTAATATAAACATTTTAATTTGTATTTATAAGGCATGTTGATGAAATAATTATAAATAAACAAATAACATAATTACATAGTAACATAGCATATTATTAATTAATAGAAAATCATAGAGTATAAACTAAACAAAGCGTATTTTTTAACAAAATATATTTTAAGAAGTTTTTTTTTCTCAATGAAAATTTCTTTTTGATGAGATGTTGGGCGCCACAAAATTTTGTAGTTAACAAAACTGGATTTATGGGAAGATTACTTTTGCCAGGTAGTCTTTAAGAAATATGCGATAAAATATATGTTGTGTTGGGCGCCAATTATTGGCAAAAATTGGTTTCTGCATGGAAGACTGCTATTTTTAGTACTATATAAATAAATATTTCACTTTAGAATATAGTGCCTCCTCTTATTTTTATTATGAAAACCTTTTTTGACTTTATGTTGGGCACAAAAAATGTTATAGTGAGAAAATCTGAATTAATAAAGAAAATATTATTTTTAATATTCTTTTTAAGAAAATATGAAATTTTCAATATGTTTTGGCGAATATTTGCAGTAATCATTTTTGTAAGCAAAATTCTTTGGCTATGCGTTGGGCGTCAAAAGTATTATAGGTAGAAAAACTCAATTTATTGAAAGGAAGATTGTTATTTTGAATACTTTTCTTAAGATTACACACAACTTTTCGTATGTTCTGTAGAATATTTCTTAATTTTAGTAATAAAATTTTTGCGCGAAAACTTATTTTTCACTTTCGTTGGGTTTAATAGAAGGAAAGTTTATATTTTTTAGTACTTTTAAATGATAACTTTTTAACTTCTAGTTGAGCCCAAAAGTGTTTTTGTTAACAAAACTGCATAAAAAAATTTATAAAAATACCAATTTGATTTTTTTAATTCTTAAAAATATTGCGAAAGAAATAATTAAAATTTTTTACAATTTGTATTATTAAAAATATAACTTTGTAAAAAATATTAACCCTTTAAGTGCGTTCAAAGTGACAAAGTTTTAATTTAAATTACTTAAACCACCCCTACAGGGCTCGACTAAGCTATAAAAATTAAAAAAAAAAATGCTTACTGCGAAACCGACCTACATATACCCCAAAGTTTTGTCAAAAATTTCAAATGCAAATTTTTAAACAGCGATTTCGCAAAAACAGTCCATTGAAAAATTCCTTGCCAGTTTCGGAATCAGCGTAACATAGTTTATTAGAAAATTTACGCTGCAAGAAGGGGTGAATACTGCAATATATTAAATTTGTACTACCCTTTAATAAAATTTTGTTAATTTTAGAACTTTTTTAAATCCCGTATATGACACCGGAATTTTGCTTCACTTTTTCTTGACTTTTTTAGGGTTTTTGTTGAAGTTTTTGCTTATTTACGAAAAATAATTTAATAAAAACCCTAAAAAAAAAGTCGAGAAAAAGTGAAGAAAAAAGTTATTGTCATACGGGCTTAAATGAAAGAGTTTAAAATTAAGTCTGCTTTTTAGAAATATGTGTTGTTGTTTTCATTAAATTCATTTTATTAGAAAATAATTAAATTTCGCTTAGTGGATCCTAAAACACTAGCAAATTTTTAACGACTTGTTTTTAATTAGTTTGGTCATTTTATAAAAACAAAAAAAAAATTAACAAAAACTACCTCTTGACAGTAAATGTATAAAAACAAAAGTTTTACGAAACGTAACGAACAATTTGCTCCAATTCACATACAATATGCAAATTTATCAACTACAACAAAAAAAAAACTATAGACAATATAAATAATACACACACACTCACAGAAAAAAAAAACTACAAGCTTAATTAAATTTAAATTTACTGTAAACCCAACACTATAGTAGAAAACTAATAAAAAAAACCTAATTTTGCATTACAATATAGGAAAAAGTAAAGATAAATCAAAGGGCAGGGAGTGTGAATACCTATAACAAAACTACAATACATAAATTATAACAAGTGACAGAAAATAATATATATATGTATATGTACTTATAATATTGACAAAAATCTACAAAAACAAAATCGCAAATTAATGAGTTTAGAATAAAATTCTAAAATTAAAAAGTTTGTAAATTTAAAACAATCGAAAATAATATATAGATGAAGTTCATAGTCTTAACATATATTAACATATAGAACAAAAATAAAATAAAATAAAATACAAATAAAAAAATACTCTACTCTTAGTAGCCAGGCATTGTAGACCAACCATCAAGTTATCAAGCTGACGAACAAGGTCATCATTAGCATTAAAATAACAAAAAACAACAAAAAAATAAATAAATATATTTCATATACAAAAAAACAAAAACAAAAACACAAATAAGTATAAAAGAAATTCAAATAAATAAATTGTAATTAAATATAAATAAACATTTAAGTCTAGAATGGGGAACAAAACAAGAAAAAATATGTTTACAGTGAAACCTCACAATAAGCCAAAGCAAAGATCACAGACAATTTGTATGGGAGAAAGAATTTTAAAGGTATTTTAAATTAATTTAAATATTAAGTTCAGTTAAATGTAAAACAATAAGTGTCCATTACTGCAAAGTTTTACTGTATAATTCAACAAACAAACATAATTAAATATGTAACATTATATGTAAATGTGGTAAGAAGAGGAGGAAGAAGAAAAACATATTAAAGAAACGAAAATAAAACTCAATTAATTAGAAACGCCTGCTAATGATTAAACGTGGGTGGTTGTAAATTAGAGGAGAGTGAGCATAGAGTAGAATAACTTTGCCGTAGTACCTATATTTTATACGAAAGCGTCTATTAGAAATTAACACTTAGCCATATAAAACAAAAACAAAAAAACAACAGCAAACTGAAACTTTATAACGCACCAGCTATTAAAACATACACAACAAACAACGAAATATAAAGTATGTAACAAAAACCCACCGGATTTCCGTAAAAAACCAACTGCTAAGTCTTGTATAAGTTTAGTTTTTTTGTTTTTGTATGTTGAATTTAGTAAAAAGACTCTAAAATTGACTTTAGAGGTATTGCATATCATTTCTTCTATATTAGTACAAACAAAACAACACAATATGGCATGTATAGGTACATACTGTTTTATTGCTAAGCTTTATATACACTCAAAGAAAAAAACTGGTAATCTAATAAAGTCCACAACATAAATGCTGCAGAATGATAATTTATATATTTAGAGCTGAAAAAAAAGTAAAATAAAATAGCACTACGATATGGTCAATAATGCACTGATAATAAAAATTGATTTTTTCGGGCCATTTTATAGAAAAACTGTTTCGCACCGAGGATAATTTTTAAAATAATAAATTTTTAGTGGTTACTTAAAATCAGGGTTGGCAGGCCATACCGCTAAAATACCGTTATCCATTCAAAACCCTTTCAACTAGCTACCGTTACCCCTAAAATACCGTTACCGAAATAACCGAAATACCGTTATCCTTAAAATACCGTTACCGAAATAACTGAAATACCGTTATCCCTAAAATACCGATACCGAAATAAATAAAATATCGATACCCCTAAAATACCGTTACCGAAATAAATGAAATACCGTTATCCCTAAAATACCGTTACCGATATTTTTAATTTCCTGGTTTTGGTAATTGCGCGTGGTTACTGAGTATTTTTCGTACATTATTAAGTTGGAAAATTGGTTCTGTTTTTAATCTCATTTGTTTTTTGTAAAAAAAATTGCGGGATGCATCGAAATAACTGACTACCGTTATCCTTAAAATACCGTTACCGAAATAGCTGAAATACCGTTAACCGTAAAATACCGTTGCCGAAATAATCAAAAAAATACAATATTCTCCAAATATTTTCAAACATATGCAGTGTTGATTAAATTTAAATGAAAAATAGTTTATATACACACAATTTTGGCAGTTACTATATGGCAGTTGTTTATGTAGTAATCAGTAGTTGTTTTTAACTGTAATAATAAAAGAATACTTTTGGCAGTAAACACTTATTTTTGTTAGTTATTTAAAAAATATAAGATGTCATCAAGTTTTTTTTTAATTCTTGTTTAGTTTTTATTTATTATTATTGATATATTCTTAGTTTGCAAATAAAAATCAGAAAACTGTATTGTATCTCAATGCATAAAAACTTAATAACTGGAAACCCGTTTGGAATTTTTACTTCAAATTTCAAGTAGGCTGAAGTAATTACACATTTTTTTGTAATCGTAATATCAAAAAATTAAAAAAAAACCAGTTGTTTTTACCAATTTTGTCAGTTGTTTTAAAATTGTTGTAGTAAAAATTTGTCAGTGAATTTCAAGACATTGTTAGTTATTTTCCAATAGTTAAAAATAACTGAATTTCTAGTTATTTTAAAGGGAAATTGTTTTGTGGCTTTTTATCTACATATACCTTTGCATCAACTTTAATTTTGAGTAGATTGTACCGACAAATTTGGAAGAATAAAGCTTAAAGCGAAAAATTTTATTCTATACATATTTTGAATTTAAAATATTTTCTTCAAGTACCGTTTTTGGAATTTTAAATACAATTATCTTAACTAGTTCAAATATTTGAATTTTTTTGAACTTTTTGCAAATCTTTTCTTGTTTTTTACTACAATTTTTCTTAAGTGTGAAATTTTTATATATATACATAAAAAAAAACTAACTAGGGAGCGGTATTATTTTACCGCTGTATTGTACGTACTTTGTTTCAGTAATTCTAATATTATTCTTCTTTTTTTTAATGTTGCCGTTGTTTTAAGGTTTAATTTCTTTTTACTACCACATAGAAAACTTCAAGTTTTTTTTATAAGGCAGTAGTAGCAACTGCAAATGACCCATAAAAAACTTTAACAATTGGGTAGGGTCATTTCTTTAATAAAAAATCCATTTAACAATATAAAAGTGATAACAATTCTGGTAAAGATCTAAAAAAAAAATGTTGAAATATTTCTAAAGTTTTATCTTCTATTGAATCTTAGAAATAACTACTGTAAGAAATTTCAGTTTACAAACCCACATTTATCATGGTTTTATGACTACTTTTTGTTGGTTTCTTGTTAATGCATCATTGAGTTTATGAATGAATTGGGTCTTTATTTTATGAATGAATGAATAGCAATATATAAAACATGTAAATTTTGATATTATGGCCAAGTAGTAGTTGTAAATGTAGTAAAAACACCTCTGCTTGTGTAAAATGAAAAAAAAAAAATCAAAAATTTACAACGTGTAAAATACGCCTACACAAACCAGCTTACCTCGAAGTTTTTAGTTTAACCACACACTATTGGATTTTCCAGTTAATAAAAAACTTATTTTTAATAATAATTTATAATTTATATGTATAAAAAAACTGCAATATTTTTTCTTAGATGTAGTAAAATGTCAACACTAAAACAAAACCACCAAAGCCACCTGCTGTTGTATGTATATATTTCTCTTCTTCTTTTCACACAACATTTTAACAACCCACATGTCATTTAAGATAACAATGAGTCAATATGATTTGTTTTTGTTTTTTCTACTACTTCTTTTATTATTTAAATAATTATTACTTAAATATCATAATTATTATTGATTTTGTTGTTGTTTATTGCTATTGTCGCTGTTATATAGTTCAAAGACCTTTTAACAGTATTTTTTTTTAACAGTACGGAAATCAGTGTTATTTTGTATGTTTGTGGGGTTTATTTAAATATCAAGTATTTAAAAAAAAAATTAAATATAAAAAAATATAATTTTTGCATAACTAATTAAGCATAAAACTGCACATAACCATCAGTAGAGTTCAGCTTAACTTTAACATCAAAAAAAGGTGTGTAAACATTATTAGATATGACATGAATTTATTATTTAACTCAAGTTGTTGTTTAACAATAAAAAAAATAAAAGATGACTTCTTAAAACAGCTACTTAAAAATTGAAAACAAATGTTTAGAATTCTTCAAAATTTTAAATAGACAATTTAAATAATACACTGAGAGAATTATCGGCATGATATTAATGAATTTTTGCATAAAACCAATGAAGTTGCACTGGAACTCGTCCATTGAAACTTTTCATTGAATAAATGGAATGTTTCATTAAATTTTGTGAAAAATTTCATTTTATTTACTAAAACGTTCATACACTCAATGAAAAAGTTTCATTAAAACTGCATTCATAAAATATAAGAAGCTTTTTCATCAAATTTAAGAAATTTTTCGCTTACTTTGTGAAGAAAACTTCATTAGTTTACTGAAAATTTTCATTAAAACTCGTCCAGTAAAATTCCCTTTGTGTAGATTAGGATTTTGAGAAAGTAAATATTTGGAAACCGCAAATTTTGTCCAATAGATATTTCCACTTTCACATTTGCAATTTAAAGAAAATTAAAGAATGGGATTTTGAGTTATCTAGAAGAAATATATATTTTTACTAAAATGTTGGCGGTAGAGTAAGTAGTATGTCACCATATGAAATCAAAAAGCCGTAAGTTACATTTAAAAATTTTTACTGGAGAAACAAAAGACTTCCTAAAATGAAAAATAAATAAACCAAATTTTTTCTAAGCTTATTTTTTGTTATCGAATTAGTGTTTGAGAAAAATTTCTAATTTTTGTATTATTTACAGATCTATGAAACTTACGCCTTTGAGGATTAATTTTTCTGCGCTTGCTTTTGGAATTTTGTTAATAAAATTGTCGTTTTTAGTCGTGGGAGTGTAAAATTTTGCACGAGTGTGTATTTTCATACGGTGCATCTTAATCAATCAAAAAGTTGATTTTGATTTTTTTCTAACTTACGGTTTTTTTGATTCCATATGACGATTTGTTAAGTTTCTGTGAAAGACTTTATGTGCAAAATTGAACATTTTCGCGTTCTCGTAAATCAAAAAACACTACTTTTAACAAAAAGCACTAATTTGGCATTACCGTTTCGTGTAAGTAATCAAAGAACGCTTATCAAAAATTACAGCTTTTCAGATTTCTTGATAGTGCGTAATACAAAACATTTGGTTAAAGCACCGTAAGTTGTTTTTCACGTGAAAAAATTTCACTCGAATTTAAAAGACTTCGAAAGTTAATTAATATTCTAGAAATTAAAAATTTTTTTATACATATTAAAATAAAACACAAAATGTCACTTTTTCACAAGAAAAATAATAGTCTTGTATATTAAATTTGCATGAAAACAAAGTCTACGCAAATTTCACGTGACACTATTATCGTGAAAAATCGTTTTTTTATGCTGAGTATTTTTTTCACGTGAAATCGAAACAACTTACTGTGCTTAAAACGCAAAACACGCCAAATAAATTTTGAAAATGCACCAATTTAGCAAATCTGAACAATTCTACAGTGGTATTCTGTAAAATTGTACATTGTAAAAATCGCCCTGCTGGAAACATATTTGTTGGTAGTATATATATTTTTGGAAAAACTGTAAAAATATATTTTTTTATTGCAATAAAATTTTAACTAATTTGGACGGTTTAAAAAAAAATATACTACTTTTTCATGAATTTTTTTTTTCAAATTTATGTCAAAAATGGTCTAAAGTTGTTCTTAAAAGCGGTTATTGCTTTAAATTTTAATTTAAAAATCAACAATTTTTTCAAACTTGAACATTTTTAAGGCAATAAGAATGTGAAATTAAGTTACATTTTCCCAAATGTGTACTGTTTTAGAGCTTTTTAACTGTTCTGTCGCTTAATTTAGATAAAAAGCACATACTTTGATCTAATTTATCATCTAGCGCTTTTTTAAGGGCCTAACTGCGTTTTTTTAAAAAAGTTGGCATCACTGCTGATCAGTTTACTCTACAATAAACCATTAGCCTTAATTTTTAGTACTGAGCTAGGGCATTTGAATATACATAATTTCTAATTTTATGATAAAAAAAAAATCAATAAAAATAAAAAATATAAATATAAATATTCGAAATTAGTTAAACTATTACAATTGGATGACGAGGGGTTTCAATGCCGAATAGGTATTTCGGTATTGTAAATTTTTCAATATCAAATTTTTTCCTTATTCATATAAATATTTTCATCTAGCTGAATTAAAAATTCAAAATTGTGCTCTGGTTTTCAAGGAGGTGGTTTTCAAGGAAATTCTCTAAAAATTTGTTTCCTGAGGAATTAATTTCATAATTTGAGCAAGGTTTACATATTGAGTATTTGGGTACTGAGTACTCAATATCGACCTTTTTTCTGTTCTGAGTACTCAATACTTAAAGGTACCTGCTCAATAGTTTCAGGGTTGTATTTTTTGTATATATGCGTAATTTTGCCATGAAAAAAAACTACGAAGCAAGGGTATGACCCTTTGCAATATTATTGTACAACTTCTCGTTTTACACTCAAAAAAATAAGTTAGTAGAAAAATTAGTAAAACGTCTTGTATATCAAGTTTACTAGTTTTCAGCAATTTTTTTTGCTGAAATTCCGTTTTCAGCAAAAGTTTTAGTTATATTTTTTTTAGCACTAAACTAATTTTGAACTAATGTTTTACTAATTTATTTTGCTAAAAAAATTGTGCTAATAACTGCAATTATAGCGTGGACGACAACCAGATAGACAAGATGTAGATATCGCAGCTTGTCTGGATGTAGTACAAACAACGGAAATGATAATTAAAAAAACAACTCTACCAAATTTCTATATTTAAATTTTCAGCAAATAAATTAACTAAAGTAAAATTTCTCTACAAATTTTTTGAGTTTTTTTCAGTCTACTAATATTCAACAAAAAGTTTAGTGATTTAAACAAGGATTTTTTTCATTTGCAATCGAATAAGTGTTAACAAAAATTTTGCTAAGATTACTATTTTTTTGGTAAAAACCAGCTCGCTGATTTTCAGCAAACCTTTTGCTGAAATTACCAACTTTTTTGCAAGCACGCTCCTGACTAAAAATTTGCTGACAGAGCAACTTTTTTGCTGACTTTACTGACTTTTTTTTTGAGTGTAGTAGATTTTTCTAGTAAAGTAGAATTTTGCTTAAAAATAACAAAAAATTTGTTGATGTTATAGTTTGTTTTTTGCTATTTTTAGTATACTTATATTTCAAAAAAAAAAAAAAATTTGTTACTTTAACTAAAAGTTAACTCAAATATGATGAAAGTTCTGTAATTTTAATTGTTTTGTTTTTGCTGTTCTTATTTTACTAGTATTAAGCAAAAAAAAAAAAAACTGCTAATTTCAACAGTTTTTTTTTTGCAATGCCATTTTTAATTAATTTTTGGTAGTTTTTCCAGCTATTTTTACAGTTTTATTTCCATTAGTGTGCACTTAAAATATTTTGTATGTAAAAACAAATGAAATTTCACTAGAAAACAACTAACATATCATTAAATTCAACTTAAATTAGCCCGGAACCCCCATCCGTTTCAATATCGGAGAAATCGGGATTTTAACTTTTTAAACGCGTTTTTATACAAAATTATACCCTACACTATTTGACGCAGGCTTTAATGGCTTTATACTATAAAGTTGGTCTACTTTTCAATTCACCTATTATTAATATATTTCACCAGATTTATAGCAGCTATAAGATATCCTTTTTCGCCTTTAAAATATAAAGTCTGTAAAGAGTTTATTGTTATTGTCAAATTTATTTGAATTTCTAACAAAAAAAAAGATAAAATATTAAAATAGCAAAGAAATAAATGCAAGCAAAATCAGTATCGTTATAAAATCGATACTTCAAAATACTCGAATTTTTTAAATCTCGATATTAATCGGAATGGAATACTATAAGAATGGCGCATTAAAAATATACTTCAAAGAACATAAAAAAATCAGCTTTAAACCGCCATAAAATGCGCACAAATGCGAATTTTGCAGATTGATAAACACATGGAATATCATGACTGTGAATTAGAGTCTATATATCGTACCAAATAAAACTATTATCTGATTTATTTATATGGATAGTTTGCTGAATAAGGAGTTATTAATATATTTAACATTCTTATCACTGGTTTTAAAAAAATTTATCAAATTGTAAACATCTTTTAGTCGGTAATAACTTGTTTAATTTTATGTAATACTCGTAATTACCTCCCAACAATAAACGCCCACTTAAATTCACAATAGGAGGTCTGATCTAAAAGCCAGTTTTTAATGATTAAAAATTAGCTTTGGAGATCACCGAAATCCTGATAACAAAATATAAGTAATATATAGTCTTATAAACTTGTTAAAATTCAATAAACATTATTGTTAACAAGATTTTTTTTTTCAAGTAAAAAGGCAAACAAAACAACCTCTTGTTAGTTGTTTAGAATAAAATCATAATAATAGATTTTAAAAACAAAAAACTTATAAAACAAAGTCTATTAATTGAACAATTTAGATTAGAAGATTGCATATTAAAGCAAACTAATTTCGATTTGTTTTTTGTATTCTCAAGAACATATTGTTTTAAAAGTAATTTGTTAAAAATCTCTCGAAAAAGTCGAAGAAAATAAATTATAATTTTAAACACTTGAGAATATGTATTGAAATGGAATGAATATTATCTAAATTAGCAATCTTTTGGAATATTCGCATGTATGGAGCACAAATACAAATATATAAATTGTAGAAACTACAAAAAAATATAGCCAAAGGAAAAATCTTATACAAATATAAATAGATTTTACATTCAGCTGTCAATTAGAAAATATGGAAAAAAATTGCACAACGTTTTTTTTTTTTGTAATTTCATTACCATTACTAAAACAGTAAAAGCTATGAAAAGAGATTTTAGCAATAATGAAAATTAGAAAATAACAATGTTGTAGAAAACAAAAAATTGTAAAAAAAACTAATAATTATTTTATATGTTTTAATGCTCAAACGATTAGAATAATATAAAATTGCAGTAACTTCGGTATTTATCCAAGATTTTTTTTCTAAATATAACCCATTTTCTTTGTAAAAATGCAAACTTACAAAAACAAATCCCCGAAACGATCGTCTTTTCATTCCTGAGAGTATCCTGATGAAGAAAAATAGTAATTTTTAAAAGAATTACTTATTATGTTAATTCATAATAAGGAAATTGGCCTCGAACTGAATTCATAAATTTATAATTAACAAATTTTTATATTTTTACGGTTTCTTGTTTTGAAGAAAAACTTTGTATTGTCGAGTATTTGTCGAGAGACATTTCTTGTTATATTTGTAAAAATGGAAGCTCTGTGACACTGATTTCTTACGATTTTTTTTTTTCATTTTTAAAACATTTATTTTCGTCGAAAAATATATTGAAAAATTTATATAATTGGTTATAACTTCGGTATTTGTTATAGATTTTTTTTTTTAATATACTTGTGACTCTTTATAAAGTTGAAAAACACACATTTGAAAAATTTTTGTTTAACTTCAAAGAAAACCTTGATAGTTATCTTTCATTAACAGCTTCTACTGTATATTTCTAGTGTAAAAAAAAAACATTTATTAATGCCATTACAAAAAAATAAAAAAACATGGCCTAAGGCTATAGAGTAGTACTACAATTTATATAAATTAAAACAAAAAAGAGTTACAATATTAAGGGTTAGAAAAAATAAAATAAATTAAAACATGTCTCAAAATTACCTAAAGTTATTCTCTATTAATTTTTCTAAAGTAAAGTGTATTTTTGAAATGGCGTGAATACTGGCTATTTGAAAGCAATTTAAACACTATTGCAAACAATAATTGCGTGCTTTAGAAGTAATAAAAAGGCGTGGGTGGTGGTGAATTAAGCTAAGTTACAAAACAAAAACACACACAAAAAACTAAGGTGGCGTCTTGGCCAGCTGCCGCCGGCGTTTATAGCTAACATATTATTAGATTCGTTAAGGCCTTTTTTGACGGAATCAACTACAACTACAGCGACTGTCTACACTTTGATTGTTTACATTTGATATTGATTTTTTACACTTTATACACCGTTAAGGATTTTAATTTTATCTAATTTTTTTTTTTTTTTGTTAATTTAATTTGTATGCAATTGTAGAGTTTAGCCAGCGGTACCATAACTGACTGCTTCATCAGGCCTTTATGTGTTTTAGCTAAATAGTTTTTAAGTGAAATGAATTGTAATAATCTCTATGATTAATTATTTTAACATTGATTTTGAAAAGTTACAGGTGTGAGAAATTATTATTGAACGTTAATTTGATTTTGTTATTTTTTTTTTAATTTTTTTCTGTAGACTTAAGTGTGGAAAATTAACAATAGCAAAAAAAAATATTTATTTTTATCTCACTTAATATTATTTTTGTACATTTTTTTCTACTCACTCTATAGAAGTAGAGGGCATATTTGATTAGCTATAAAGTTGGTAATAACTGGAAATTTACACCGTTTCAATTTTTGAAATGCTTAAAGAATTTTACAGTAAACAAAAATTGGAAGTCATGGTTTACAAAAACACTTCTTGTATTGCTTCCAAACTAACCGTTAGCATATTTTTACAGCTTTTTTATAAGTAATTCTGAACAACACCCAACATCAATTATTGCTAAGCATTTTTGCTCTAAAAGTCACCCTAAGAAGTGATGCAGTTAATTTCCAAAACAGATGATCGCCAGTCCGAATACTGGCGGGGCCAATATTTTTTAATTTGTTTTTAATAATTATAATTATTTTGTTTAAACTTAATATTTTTTATTTTTAAAATTTTTTAAAAATAAATAAAATAAAAATGATAAGAAACTGCTTTTTATGCACTTGTGAAAAAGTAGGTACTCATTCAAAAAGTACTGAAAAAATGTTGAAGTGGAAGTTAAAATGTTAAAATTATAAGTGTTTCTGTTAAAAAAGAAGAACATCTACAATAGATCATTAATTGTAGTGCTTTTTCATTTGTTTTTTTGCTGGGTTAGTTAAAAATTATTTTTTCTTATTAATTTTTAACTATACTTTTACTTTACAAATTTGTAGTTTTAGGTGCCTATTCCTACTTGTGACTCATTGTGACCATCAGAAGACTATTTTTAAGACTGAGAGTCTTAACTTTTCATACAAAACAACAATAAATTCAAAAAACAAATTTTATTTGTCAATGTTATGATTGTATCGATACCAGGTCTTAATTTTTTGAAGTTTTCAAACAAAAATTTGAACAAATATAATTTATTAAGACTTTGCAACAACAAATACATGGGGAATACAGTCATAACTAAGAGTCACAGACTTTTCGTAGGAATAGGCACCTTAATTTCAAATTTAAAATATTTTATTTAAAAAGCTAAAATTTTAAATTTTTTATTTAATATTTAAAGTTTTTAAATTGAATATAAAAATAGTTGACTTTTTCACTACGAAAAGTGCCTTTATAAGAAAGGGATCTGTTACTTTTTTACGACGTTGTACTAGCAGGGGGAAATTTATCCTCTATGACATGTCACAGAACTAACCTAGGACAACTCACTGAATTATTTCTTTTAGCAGATTTTTGTGACCTGTTCTAAGTAGGTTCTGTAAAATATCATGTAAAATTATTAGGTTCCTGTTATATAACTGGACCTTATATATAAATATGTGGCATTTTATAAACACTTTTCTGTAGCATCTTTCCAGGAAATCCAACCAATTTTTAGTAAAATTTACCAATTTTTTTGGTATTTTTCTTATCGTTTTCGTAATTGTAGGGCACAACAAAATCTTCATAAAATTATTAAAATTTAGTTACATGTATCTGCTTTAAATGCTTTGTAAATATCATTTGATAATTGAAGCTAATTTCATTTAACGTTTCTGTTTCGTGTTTTCTATTCATTTCAAAAATTCGTGCTGCCTGCAGGTTTAAATTTTTTTGTTTGTTTACTATTAGACATATTTTGTTTTGTTAAATAAATGTTAATGTTTTTTCCGTCAATTATTTACAATTTTATACCGAATTTTTGTTAAAATTTTGATAGCTGGCGTTTTTTGTTTAGCTGTGTTTTTATCATATTTGTTGTTTTTTTGTTTATTAACATAAGTGTATTTCTTAACGAACTTAACTTTGAACTTCAAAATAAGGTAACAAAACATAAATTTAACAAAATTATTTATATACCTGGCCCATTAAAACCCTTAGAATACAAACATAATAATAACACGAAAACGGAAATAAAAATTCCACATTGTTTTTTTTTCTGTGTGAATTTACAATGTTTTACAAAATTTTTATGGTTGGATAACACTAGTTTGCAAACAATTTTGAAAGCGTTCAAATCTAAAAATAAGGACGGCACAAATGTTTTTAAAAGAAACAATGACTGAAGAAACTATGACTTTTCACGACAATATTTACTAGTTATTTTAGCAGTAAGTTACTTTTGTTGGTTTTTTTTAAGTGAAATAAACATTCATTTGTAGAAGAAATGTAAATTTTATTGTTACTATATTTGTAAGTCACTCCAAAAAACTACTTAAGTTAATCGATAATTCATTATACTCGTTTTATGTAGTTAGTTTGTTATTAATTAAAAAAATAAACCAAGTTGAGGTACTCGTAAGTTTTTTTTTTTGTTAGTTGTTTTGACGTATTATTGGTTTATTTTATTAACAGTTAAAAACAAGTGAAAATGTCAGCTGAATTTAATGAAATGTTAGTGGTTCAAATAAAATTTAATTTGTTTTTAAATTCATGGTCGGACTTGGCCGACTATAGTTTTTAACTTGTTTTTATGTTAAAACTAAGCAAAGAAATCAAGGGATTTTTAAAGAAAATTCATAGATAAATACCGAAGTTATGGCAAATTATGTAAAAATCGTTTAACAGAAAATTTAAAAAACAGTTACATTAGTAATTTTAAAATTTCAAATTGTAACAAAATAGAAAATATAAAAATTAAATTATATAAGTACATATACAAGAATAAAAATTGTATTGTGTTATTCGAGTTAAGCCGACAAATCTTCATAAAAAATAAAACTGTCATCAACAGCCTAAATTGTTTGCAAACTAGTGTAATCTAAACAAGAAAACATCTCATCTCCAGTAATATTATAAAGTAATTTAAGAAGTTGCTTAAAGGTTGTAATTTTGTATAAGAAAAGAAACTCCATGATTTCAAGTTAATTATAACGAAACGTAGTATTTGAAACTACGCAGTTTTTTTTTTCAAATTGTTAAACAATTTATTTTAAAATGCTATATTAATATAAATTTATGATCTTTGTAATAAATTTTAATATGTTAAATCCATAGGCTTATTAAAAAAAGAAACCCAATTATAATTATATGTTTCTATATTTAGAAACTGAAAAAAACAAACGCCTTTTTCCAAATTTATTTACTACAAACAGCGTGAGATTTTTAAATCCCCCCACAAAAAACCTTCAATAATAAAAAAAAACAACATAAAGTTTTTTTTGGCTGTTATTAAAAACCAAAGTATTAAAATAATGTTTTATAATTATTTTTAAATTATTTAGTATTAACAAATAATAAAAAAAAACAAAAACAAAATTCAAGTTCATTTCTATTATTTTATTATAATTTTTCCACCCTTCCTCCCTAGACTTTACATAACTCATAAACCTCATTATTATTGTTATCATGAATGGAACGAAAGGAAAAGTAAATAAATTATTTAAATTATATTATTGAAACTAAGTTCTTTGTTTGTTTGTATATTATATACAAATAGTTTTTGTGTTTGAATGTATCAATCGTATAAGGGCATTAAATCCATTTTAAAAAAATTTACATTAGACAGGAAAAACATGGGATAAGCTAATATTTTTGAACATTTTTTCGACAATTCTTGAATAATTTCATACAGAAATCTAATCGAGAAGATCTTAAATTTTATTTCTTAGTAATTGAACTAATTTTATGGAACACAAGTACATTTTAGTAATTTAAATGAGTTTTTTTTTTAAATCAAGAATCTAATTTAATTTCTTCTAAACATTATGAAGTTTCATTAAAGGAATTTAATTTGCTGAAATTCCAAAACTTATTTAATAAATTGTGAAAAATAATCAGTTGAAGGCATGTCCCTATCTGGATTTCATTCATGCCAAAGGAAATCATCAAAGGACGACGTTTTTACAATTTCAGGGAATATTTATTAGGCTAAATTGCAAATTCAAGGAGAATTTCCTGTTCTCGTTTAGGAGCATTATTCAATATTTAAAAAAGAAAGCAAAGAAACAACAAGAAATTTTACCACAATTTGCTGTGTCATCTTCCAAAATACTACTCTGTTGCTTTGATAGATCTAGCAATGTAGTGACATCTATTTACGTATAATCAACAAAATGATATCCGTATGAAAAAAATGAAAAAAATTCATTTCCAAAAAGTTGACTTTAACGCCCTTATTCACAAGATAAACAGATAGATAAATTGTAAATTTTTGTTTTATTTTTAGTTAGTATAAATGTTTCTCTTGTTTTATATTTTAGTGTATTAAACCCTATAAAAACAAATACCTCAAATTATATGCAGCCAAGCGTGACGAAACGTGATTAAAAAAATGGGGTAGCGTGCGTAAATTCTTTTAAATTTTTTTTTTTTTATATCAAAACCATCTACTAAATTAACGTCAAAAGAGATTTTGTTATTGCTGAACTAAAAATATTAATTAAAATATAAAACACAAAGACAATATAGAAAAAAAATCATAAATTACAAAATTGTTTAGCAAACAATTCACATAAAAATATTTTACATTTTTAATACTTAACCCACTAATAGCCACAAAATTTAACTAAAATTTTGTTGGCCATTTTTCGATATGACTTTTTAACTTTTTTGTTAGCTAGCTGGTGGTATTTAAATAATCATAAAAATTAAAGAAAAATTTTATTTTAAATCTTTCAGCAAATTTATGACATTTTTTTTTTTGTGAAAACAATAAATATATTTCATTGTTTTAATCTACAAAAAAAAACATTTTATTTGTTAAAACAAACTCCAAGGTTAAGCGGAAAAAGCAACAATAAAAAAAAGAAATTAAAATAAAAATGTATACAAGTTCTACAAAGTTCGACAACAAAAAATGTTAAGAATAGAATTCAAATTTACATAAAAGATAAAAAACAATAGCAACACTAAGAAAAATAATTTTAGTTAATTTCACTAAAAATACTATGAAATTTATAACAGGAAAGAGAATAAAAAATAAACAATTTATTAAAACAAAAAATTTTTTATTCTGATTAAAAAATGTATGCCTTATCTGGGAGTTTAAAATTTCACTAATTGTCCCTACTAATTTCGTTTCAGCTAATATTTTACTAATATTTAGTAGCTGGTTATATTAGAATAAATTATGACTGTTCTGTTAAATTAGTGATTGTATTAAGAAATTAAAAGCTGAGCAATATATATGGCGCCCAACCAAAGTAAATTAAAAATTAATTAAGCTTAGTTTTATCAGCCTACTTAACTTTTGTTCCTAAATTTTATAAATTTTATTTTATCGGGATATACATTAATTGCATTAAAGGAATTAAATATGCTAAAATCCCAAACGTATTTAACAAATTGTAAAAAATAATCCTTTGTAGGCATGTCCCTATCCGGATTTCGTTCTTGCCTAAGGAAATCGTCAGGGGACGACGTTTTTAGAATTTCTGAAAATATTTGTTAAGTTAAATTACAAACTCAATGAGAATTTCTTGTTCTCGTCTAGGATCGTTATTAAACATTTAAAATATCAAAGAAAAACAAAAACAACAACAGAAAATTTTCCACAATTTGCTTTTTCATCTTCCAATGTACTACTCTGTTGTTTTGACAGATCTATCAATGTAGTGACATCCATTCATGTAGAAACAACAATAGAAAACAATGTTTTCTAAAGTGTTTATTTTATATTTTAAAGTTAGTATTCATTTAAGAACATTTATTTTTTCAGTGTATTTTAGTATATTCTTTTTTTTTTCTTATTCCGCTACTTTCAGTCTAAAAAGAAGTGCTAAATAATTCTAACAAAAGTTAGTAATATTCTTGAAACATATTCATACTAATCAAGAATACAGCTGGGAAGTTAATACGTCAAATAACCAGTTTTAGCCCAAAAAAAAAATAGTCATTAAAACAAGAAATAACGAAAAAAATTTTAAAACTCATTTGGAACATTTTTAATGAGGGCTTTAGACAGTAATAAAAAACAGCTAAGAAGTAACAAATTCAGAAAAATAATAATAAAATGGAATAATAAAAAATGTTTGAAAAATACAATAACAAACCAAAAAAAAGTTAATTTATTGTGCTTTTGCAAATAAGAATTAACAATTTTTGAAAGAGGAAACATTATAAACTAATAGTAGTTTTAACTTTACATAAAGAAAAGATAAATAAGCTCTAAAAACTTTTTACATATTTTATAAATATTAACAACATTTTGTAAATTGTATATAAATTTTATTATTATATTGCGCAAGAAAAGATTTTGTTTAAAGTGCTCAATTTAGGAATTATAAATAACTAAATTTCATTACTTTTGGACTATCAGCAATGATATTTCGAAGCCTAAAATAATGGATCATAATGCTTTACCAATAAAGGCTTATTTACATCATTATTTCAAATATAAAATAATGCTTTGTAATAAATTTTGTGCAATTAATTTGAGAGCGAGAGAGAGATAGAGAGAGATGGAGAGTATAGAAAATGGAAATATTTTTATAATTGACCCATGCAGCAAGTCACGTATGTTTTTCTCTATCAAACAAATATAACATGATGAGATAACTAGATGGTAGAGCTGTCGATTGGATAAATTCCTGCCATGAGCACGTTTTATTAAAAAAGAAGTGAAAAAATTAGTCGGTCATGCCGATGAAACCCTACACCACATTACGATTTGGAAGATATTTCGGGAAGTGAGTCAAATTCGAGGAAGGCGATTTCAATTAACGGTGCAATATAGTGAAATAAATAATCATAGACGTAATACAACTCGGTTATCTCCTATGCTCAGGCGCGGAACTTTGGAAAGGTTTTGGGGAGGGAGTTTCCATTATTTTTAAACTTTTTGTTTAACAGTGATTAGTTAATACTGACTTCAATAATGTTTCAGCATTATTATTCTTATAATCGAGAAAAGTATTCCATATAGCGAGCATTTATTTCATAAATAACTTTGGAATTTTTCTTTATCGCTTTACAGCCAATTTCTTAGGTATCAAAATCAACGATTCTACTAAATTCAATATTGATAATATTAATCATTTATTTATAATATTTTTCCAGTTTAAACTTATGACAACTTTACTGTTATCTAGATGTGTTAAAATTTTAGGTAAATAATGTCATTTAAAGTTTGTTGATTTTATGATTTTTTTTCAAAATTACCAGCCGTAATGGCTCCTTTAGTAAATACGAGTACCTACGATAAGATATTTAAATTATTTATTATATTATAAAAATATGCAGGAAAATTTTTTTATAAGAATAAATTATGATTGACAATCGAATAAGTTAAATAAGTTTACAAATATCAAAAATAAATCTCATTCTATACAATTCTACATATGAGTACTTTAGCAGATTTATATAATTAAAAGCAAAAATTGAAAATAATGTTTTGTTTTATTTTCATAATTTTTATTATTATTTTTTGTTTTTTTCTGATCACAGAGTTATATTTTTTATGTCTTTTATTAAGCAATGAAAGCCATACAATAACAAATAAATATAATGTATGTATGTAGAAAATAGAATAATAAACAAAAAAAAATATAAAAAAATTAATGGGGTTTATTGTTGATTGATCTACACAGTGATGTCTAAAAAAAATAATGTTAACATACCATACCCAAAAATCAGAGAAACCATTTGATACCAGACTATGTACATCATACACAGTACATGTACATTAGGGGTATAACTTTTGAACAATAAAAAGCATGAAAAACTATAAAAAAATATGTAATTTACGCGGGCTTTAAAAAATCTAAATGTGAATAAAAACAAAGAAATAAAAAATTCAATACATCACTTCTAAAAGCAAGAATTTGCTAAAAATTTCGAAATTCATTAGTTATTGACAAATACATATTGTCTATTAAGATCTAAACATTTTTGAATAAATTTAAGGAAATTTGACATTTAAATCATCAAGTGTTTCTATGGTTTCTAAATCTACATGACTTAACATTTTATTTAAGTACGATTATAATCATTATAACTCTTCAATATTGTAAGAAAATGTAAAAATGGTGTGTTTTTCTCTCCTTGAGGAAGGTTTTTGTTTTACAATTATCCAAATAAACTGTTTTTATAACT
The DNA here is from genome assembly GCA_949987735.1 of Leucophora obtusa. Lineage (NCBI taxonomy): Eukaryota > Metazoa > Arthropoda > Insecta > Diptera > Anthomyiidae > Leucophora > Leucophora obtusa. The sequence goes on from OX465297.1 coordinate 1,955,671, forward strand.
AGACAATACAATATTGGCCACCTTGCGCTGATACGGGACGAATTTTGGTCATACCCCTAATGTACATCCACTCACAGACAGAGACTTAAGTAATAAAATACTTTATTTGTTTGAAAGTTAAAACCATATCAGCACAGTAGCATTAATTAGTAATGCTTAACTGGTGGCAAACATTTGAGAATATTATTTAATATTTTATGAACAAACTTTTTCTAAATTCTAAATTATGAAAACTTTATAAATTTGTCATTTTGTTTGTAACATATTTCCACGTTACCAGCTTCAATAAGTGATTGAATTTCTTTAATCTTCAAAAACAATGTTTGCAATTTTACGGAGTTTGAAAAGTGAGTAAAATCTGCCTGCAATTTCAAAAGTTATGATTGAAAATCCAAAAAGTTTTTTTTTAATAAAATTTAAAATTTTTTATAGTTTGTAATTTTTTTGTTAAACATCACAATTAATTTTTGATCCTACTAAAAACATTTTATTTAAGCGATATCGCCTTTCTATTAAAATCACGATTTCTACCCCAATACCCCAATTTACAATGTACCTGAGTTGGTTGGTATTAAAATTAAGAAAAATCTGTCGACAAATTCAACTTATGATGAAAAATCTAAAAAGTCATCTTAACAAAAATACCGATTTTAAGCAAAATCAATCAATATAACATGGACAGACAGACAGACTCGTGGACATCGCTAAAGTAAATTAAAAAGTGAATCTGAGCGGATCGGTATACTAAAAGGTGGCTCTATGTGAAATATTTTTTGGTGTTATAAACATCATTACAAACTCAATGTACCCTGTCAAAGTAGTGGTGTTGGGTTAAAATCAGCGGTATTAGAACTGAGAGTAGAAGGGATACAAAGGAAAATCCGATTTTTCACAACCGAATCACTTTCTGAGTCAATTCTAAAAGCACTTTCTGAGTCGATTTAGCGATGTCAGCCCATCTGTATAACTAAGTAAACGACTCATAGAAACAAACCCGTAAAAAAAAGGTACTAAAAATGACCTTGGGGCAAAAATTTTATTCATTTTATTCATAAATCAGATAATGCTCACTCCTGGTGAAACTCAGTTCCATCTGACTTGATTACAGCATGTTGAGGGCTCAAAAGTTCGAAAAAGTACAAAAATATTATTGGTCCTTCGTGATTTTTTCATTCCTTTGATTTCTTCGGTATAATATTGTTGAATGCATCGTACAACTTGAAAAATAGAACTCTAGGCCTAACAGATAGACGCCTGACTCGATTAGAAAGATAAAAGTTTGATGTGTAAAGTTTCAAGACCCCCAAAAAATACCGATTCACTTTCGCCCTTTTGATATTTACACAATGTACCAACATACAGCATAAAGTATGGAATCCCGACACGGTACAACCCAGCAAAACTTTGGTAATGGGTGCGATATACTCACGCATTACCTTGTAATGATACCTCGTTACCTTCTGCATTATTTCAGACCAAAAAGTAATAACTTACCAATCATAACTAACCAATTACTTTATCACTTCCTCCTCATACATTAATAAATAATATGTAATATATGTAAAATATACATTATGAATAATATGTGACATAGGATATAATAACTTTATGCTGATGTTTTATACTTGACCAATAGCCACTTTTTTTTTACACCTGATTATTAGGGTGGGTCAATTAGGTTTTTTTAGGTTTTAATTTTACACCCATACTTTCTTTGGGTAATTTTCATAGAATTTTGTGCAGATTTCGAATTTGCTATACGCCTGTCACTTTTTTTCACCCGAACAAATTGACCCACGCCAAAATCATACATATTAGGGTGGGTTGAATTATAGAGGCCCGAAAAAATTTACATAGGCGATTCTTGTTCTATGGGTCATTCCAAGAAACTTTGCCGAAGAAACCATAGCTCAAAAATGAACTTCGAGCCCCGGATTAAATATTCTAGAATTCAGGCAAAAGAAAATTTTATTTCCTATATTCAAATGTGTATTTGGCGTTTTTTGGGTCGAGGAATCTATTTTTGACATTTAATATTCTTTTTGAGTGCCGCCAGGCGGCGCTTTCGTACATTTTTATTGGATTTTATCGCCTTTTTTGGGGAAAATTGACGAAAGTGTTGTGAAAATTGACGAGTATTTCACTTTCTATTTTGAAAAATCCGGGGGCTCGAAGTTCATTTTTGAGCTATGGTTTCTTCGGCAAAGTTTCTGGGAATGACCCATAGAACAAGAATTGTGACGCGTCTTTGTCGCAAAAAATTTGACCCAACCTACTGATTATGTATTTCGTTATATTTATTACACCGTTAATTGTAATTCCTTTCCCCAAAATTGATCCGCCTCTTGGAATGTAAAAAAAAAATTGTTGCGCCAACCGAATTTGGTTCGAATTGAATAGTTCGGTTTCTGCAACCGAAATTTCTGTTGTGAAAGCCCTATTTTAGTTGAAAAACCGGAAGGGATTATGTCTGATTTATTTTTTACTTGTTTTTGCTTGTATTTGTATTTTTACGTAAAATAGTTTAGCAGAGTCGCATTTTTGTTTAATTTTTTTTTTGTGCTGCCCAATATACAACTCTGAAAACACTACGTAGTTACTTTTACGTATCAAGTACTCAAAAACAGTCAAATACTCTGCAATCGATACCCACTACTTATTTTTTGCCAGCAGTAATCAGTATAAGCATTTTATGTTGATATATTTATATGTTTGTATTGTTTATGGTATAAAAAAATTCCTTGCACTCTTTCTTATTTTATAATATTTTCCATATTTTTCCATATGAGTAATTTGTAGTAATCTTTAAAATCTCTATTAAAAAGAAGTCAATATTTTTATCCCTGTAAATCTTTAAGTCTAACACAAAGACTATGTTTTGTTTTAAGCTTACAAATCTAATGAAAGAATTTAGTTGTTTGGCTGAAATTCTTTTTAAAGTTGTATGAAATATTCCACTCCATGTTCGTATTTGGGCAACATCATAAATCTAAATCAATCATATAACAAGGCCAACCGACAAGACATATAAAGCAAACGCATTTTATACTTAGCTTTACATAAATCTAATATACGCCCTGTTTTTTTATTATAACTTTTTATTCAGTAATTTTTTTTTCTTATACTTTAGAAACGGAAACTTAAAATGTGGATCCATAAAAACTTAACGTACCATTAAGTTTTAGGCTTTTATATTTTAGCCGTTTTCAAACACATATATAAAATATTAGTTACACATATCATTTGAATTACAATATGAAAAAATCCCTTATTATTTCAATTTTTATTGTACAGTCTATTATCCCCCACTTGTCTTGTTTAGATCTATGAAAATCTCAAATAAAACCACCCTAATTTTGTATTCATAGATATATTTTTACAACGCATTTTAGTACGATAAATCCTCTACAAGTTTTTGCAATTTGTTATGCAGTGTCATATCTAATGGTAACAACTAAATTTTATCTATTGTATAGATTGTTGCAGCTATATTGTGTAAATCTCACCCCATTTGTTACGAAAACTAAAATTTTATGAGACGTTCTAATATAAAAATGGATCCAACATGTGTTAAAACTAAAATCAATTGACTGTGCTGCTGTTTTATATAATTTCAACTACGGAAATTTCAAGTTGCGACATAGACAAAATAAAAATTTAAAACAAAAATTGTATGTTAGAAACATGGAATAAATGGAAATACATATGGACTAATGTATAAACAGGAGCGTATTAAAAAAGGGTGTACTTAACAAATAACAAAGTTTTTGTTTAATTACAAAAATCATAAGTCTGCCGAAAGTTAAATAAAAATTCTATTAATCATTATTATCCATGTTGCAAAATATTTTTCATTACGTCTCTGTCTGTATACCAAAGAAAAATATACGTTTCATCTTTAGTGTATATAAACAAATGCCAAAATGAAATACATATAATTCAAAAAGAAGCAAAATGGAAATTTTCACAGAAATCTTGAAATCTTACATATTCACACGAAATATCGATGGTCATTAAATGACACTGCAAAAATCTCACAATCTTTTTACAAGTTGAGATAAAAGAGGCCAAAAAAATTCTTTATGATAAATGTAAAAAAATTTCAGTTGGAAAATATCAATTCATGACCATCGACATACATATGTATATCATTCAAACAAATATTAAAATAAAAAATATTTAAAACCATAAATTATAAAAATTATTATATGAAATCTTCAAAAATATAGAAAAGAACATAAACAAGTAAAAAAAATATAAGTCGGATATGCTGACTATATGAGACCCTACAACAAAGTATGATTTGGACCATATTCAGAAGAAAAAATCAAATTCCGGGAAGGGAAATTCAATTAACGGTGCAATTAATATATAATAACAAGTGTAATAAAAAAAAGGGTCCTGGTCAAATATTTTTAATAGTAACAGACATCAGCACAAAGTCATTATTATCCGTAACAAATAGTGTAGGTTATGATTCTTCGATATCGCAACGGATGAGGGTTCCGAAATAAATACTGCCTGTTAGGTCAGATATTCTAGTTCCCGTACGTATATGCAGCGTTAATATCGGTTCCAAAGTTTTCGAGACAAATCCAAAAAGGACGGAAGTAAATTTTTCGGGCTTTGCGGTTTTTTTTTGTTTGGGGTCTTCAAAGCTTACACGTCAAAAGTTAGTCTATCAATTAGTTATCTACTTCTACTTTCCAAATTTATACGATTCATTCCAATTCTATGCCAAAAGACAAAAAAAAAACATAAAATAACAATAAAATTTTCATAATTTTTCCTTATTTTTGGCCTTCAAAACAATGTAAAAAATCAGCGTTTTGAACTAAGCCAAAGTTAGATCCGGTTTCTTTTACCCGTAATAAGTAATAAAATTATATAAGTGCCGGGCCAGAAATTGGAAGAACTAAGTTAAAGTTGGATCGGGTTTCTTTTGTCCGGGATGAGCACTGTCTAAAAAATGTGGGTGTTGTGCTGAAATGGTTAGCGTGTTGGGCTGTAACATCAATTTAGAAAGTGTTAAAGTCGTCAATTTTCATTTCATTAAATTGCACTTCAAAAATCGTCAAAATGGAGACAAACCGTCAAAGTTGGCAGCGCTGGTTCTTAGATTAAACATCTCGCGCAATTACAGTGTTGCCATATTTGAAGCTCTTCATCTTTCAACAGCTTTCATCTCTTTTCTATTATCCTTTCCAAAAGAAAGCAACACGTTAATTAATAAGAAAATGTTTCCCATGCAATAAAGCCCGTATGACACTAGCTTTATTTTGTATTGAATTGATATAGGATTGATGAAATGCAACAACAAATAATTTAGAGAGAATAAAAAATACAAATTGTAAACAAATAAACGGTGATGCACTTTTTGTTCGAAAGAAAAATCGCTAAAAATTGTTAAATATTGTTACAAATACAGAAAAAACACTAGAAACAGAGAAAAACTTAGGAAATTGACAACATTCTAACTAAATGTCATTTTAAAGTTAAAAATTTTTATAAATTTTTTGACAGTTTGTTATTGATTTCCCTGATATGTACTTTTTGTACTTATGTAATTTTCCTATGACTATAGATTTCCACTGATCTCAAATAATTGACCAATACTAAATAAAGCAGGTGTCATAGGGGCTTAAATCGTTTTAAAAGGCATTGGTTTGGTAATAGAATTTAAGATCAATATAATTAATCTCACATAGGACCTTTTCAAAAAATGCAACAATTTGAACCAATGTCAATAGGGTCCTTGGGGCAATACACTGTCTCAAATTTCGTTCGATTATTTCCATAATTACGATATAGATATATTTATAGTTTGATTTTAAGGGTTGGTGATTTTACATGGACCACAGAAAAAATAATTAACCTAAAATATCGAATTAAACATATGATAAAAATCAGAACTGTTTTTAATCAAATATTTAATTGAATCCATTCATATTTTAATTGTTTCAATTAATCGTATACAATTTTTAGTAATTAATAGTATCATTTGAGTGATAAGCACCGTAAGTTGTTTTTCACGTGGAAAAATTTCACTCGAACTTTAAAAGGCTCAAAATGCAATTTAAATTATAAAAATTAACAATATTTTAATTTTATAACAAAGACACAATCACAATAAACACAAAATGTCACTTTTTCCCTAGAAAAATAATAGTCTTGTACATTAAATTTGCGTGAAAAGATACTCTACACAGTTTTCACGTGAAACTGATTATCGTGAAAAATTATTTTTTTTGTATGGAGTATAACAGTTTTTTCACGTGAAATCGAAACAACTTACGGTGCTATAGGTGCAAAATCAATTAAAATTTTAATAAATATAATCAATTTAGTAATTAAACTCGTTTTTAGTTTTTTCTGTGGCAGACGGATGATCGTACATAGCTAAATCTGAATCGATCGGTATACTAAAGACTTTGTCGAGTTATTTTTGATAAATTCTACTTGCAAAAAAGTAATCTCTTAGCATGAAATTTTTATTTATTTTTATTATTCACTATAAAGCTAAAAAGGGTTTAACGTTCAGAAAATGTCTGAATTATTAATTGGTCCATTCCTTAATGACTTCTTTCTTAATGTCCTGCATAAGATTTCTGTCAGCACTTTGATTAATGTTCTTGCTGGCGTCTTACTCCTTTTTGATAAATCTCTTTTATTATGGGGTGATGGATCCGCTCTTTTGCAGTTTGGGGGACATTTGGTGTACTCTTTTCGGTAAATATCTCCATTAATTGTGGCAATATTATATATATTAATATATATTATGTCCTGTGGTTCCTATAAGGAACAATGAAAGAAAAAACTCTTTTCCTCGCTGACAAGTTGCCTGCCACAGAAGGTATTTGGTACCAAATACGGCGCTCTTCTTGATTCATTATTTACCCGTGTAAAAAAGTTTAGATCTGATCAGATCTTTTTGGATCTAAATAGATATGATTGAATTGAATTAAATCCTGTACCATATCTCATCAAATATGATCAGATATGGCATATGTGATAATACCTTATTGCAAGATCTGATCAGATCTAGTGCCAAATCTGTTCAAATCTAAAGTGATCTGGACAATTGCGCCAGATATGCCTAGATGTGATAAGATCTACTAAGATCTGGTTAGATATGCCTAGATCTGATTGGGGACAAATTTGAGATCTAATTAGATCTGGTAATATTTTCTGAGATCTGCCCAGATCTGATCTTTTTTACACGGGTTTACACATATTTTTGGGTAGATTGAAATTAATTTTGTTTGATAACAGTTTTATGATGTGACATATTAAAAATTTTAAAACTTTGAAATTTTCAAAAATAACTCGATACAGTCTTCCTAAGGTGTTCATATTTAATATACCCTGTACCACGGAATGATGTAGGGTATAAAGAAAATCAATTTTATTTTTAATGAAAATATAGGACAAATATTAAAAAAATTTAAATAAATTAAACAATATTAAAAAATAAATATTTATTTAAAACCAATGGAAATACATATAAGAAACTAATTTAAACAAAAATAATAAACAAATTTGCAACAGAAAAATCTATATTTAAAATTCGTATTCCACCATATTTAATCACACGCAAAAAGAAGAGAAAAAAAAATAATACTACTATTAAATTTGAAAAATTTATTTTCATTAAAAATTCCTTAAACGCGTGTGTTTGAAATAAATTACTATACAACAAAATTTGTATTTAATATCTATCATCGCTTGCATTTTATAAATAGTATATGTATGTTAATACTGAAATAAAATTTTTAAATCTAAACAACGTGAGGCCCACGTTTTTTTCTCTCATTTTTCTAACAGTGGTCACTGGAAATATATTCATAATACCATGTTTTTATGTACATGAGTATATATATATTATTTTTCCTTCCTCCCATATATATATATATATACATCAGCGTTTATAAAGTTTTTTTAAGTGAAAATTTTATGAAAAACAAAACACCTGTTAACACACTACTTACTAAGCAGCTGCGTTTTATTTTTATAAAATACGCAAAGTTTTCCTAATGTGTTTATACGATTCTAAAGATTTAAGAATTATAAATAAAACTTTAAATATAATTATAAGAAATTTATATGTTTTAATTGCTGAAGATGTTGCAATTATATATATATTTTATATTTTCCAAAAAACTCCAAATGTAAGCTTTGTTTTCGAAGTTCCAACTAACGAGCTTCTAACCTTTTTACATACAAACTTTCATGAGGGAAAGTTAGCAGCTCGTTATTTAGAATAATTGTAGTATTGCAAATACGGTTACTAGTTTGTTTCAAAATATTGAAAACACAAAAATAGTGAAATACATTTCTGAATATGTAAAATAAATTTCGTCAAATTATGAAATAAATTTTTTATTGAATTTATAGTTTTATCTATAATTTCGTGTAGGTGCAAACTTATAGCCTTTTAAATATTGCATTTTTCGAATAACCCTTACGATAATATCTACAAATGCATATAATCCAATTAGGAAATGATTCCAATAAGATTTATAGCTTGAAGAATCAAACAGTTTTTGATCTTAAAAGAGCAGAAAGTCGTGTTTGAAGACCAATGTATGAACAAAATTGGTGGACAGTGGACAATAGTCGACGCCAAATGGGATTTTTGGTATTAATCAAAATCAGGTAGACCTTATCTAAAATTTAATTATTTTATTTAATTTTTTACTCAAATGTTTTAAGTAAAAAATCCATTTTTCTGAAAGTGTGGCTATAGTTATGAAACAGAGTGTATGAGAATTATGTTAATTACACTTTTCAGCTAATTTTGTGTTTTTAAAAACTTTCACTTGTTATTCATATCTGTGATACGCTGATTCCGAATCAAGCAACGAACAATTATTTCAATGGATCGTTTTCGAAAAATCGTTATTTTAGAAACACCATGGTCGGCACAGCGATTAGGTGTGGCTAATTGAAGTTTTGTCAATCACAGCCTACACAATGTATGACGCCGGTCTCAGAATTACCCGACCTAACAAGGAAAACACAACAAAGTTGGGAAAATTTTATTTAATTCTTAACAGTCTCCTTTTAGCTCGATAAACTCGTTCAATATTATTGATCAATGCTTTTAAAATCAACCAATCAGAACAAAGTATTTAAAAATAAAATGTTCTGATTGGTTGATATTTGAAAACTTCTTCAATAATATTGAATGTGTATTCCTGCCTTAAGAGTTTTTAGAAATAATATCTTTTTGTTTTTTTTCTCTATTATACTAATAAAAAAAAAGTCTGTAAAAATTTTAGTTAAAACTACTAAAAATCTGTTAAAAATTACTTTGCAGAAAAAACTGCTGAAATTAGCAGATTATTTTTGCTAAATATTAGTAAGATACGAACAGCAAAAATAAAACTGTTAAATATGCAAAATTTTAGTTATATTTAAGTTAAATTTTAGTTAATAGAAAATAACAACTTAGGCTAATAAAATCAGCCAAAAATTTCGCTGAATAAAAAGTAGACAAAAAAAGTGTAAAATTTGCAAAATTTTTTTTAATTTTTTTAAAGCAAATAAAAATCTAGCCTTCTGAAATTATTAGTTACCATTTTTTTAGCGCATTTTTTTATAAATATTTAGTAAAATTTTTTGCAGATTTTACAGTATAATTTGTTATTTTCAATTAACTAAAAATAAACTCAGCTATAACTAAAATTTTGCAAATTTAACGGTTTTATTTTTGCTATTCTGATCTTACTAGTATTTAGCAGAAAAATCTGCTAATTTCAGCAGTATTTTCTGTAGTCTTTTCTGCTATTTTTTTTTTAGTAGAAAGGCGTTGGAGTGATTGTATCGCTCTTGAAGAAGACTATGTTGATGAATAAAGTCGAATTTTGCCAAAGTTCAAGTTTTTATAAATATTTGTGGTTACAGTAAAAACTTTATCGAAAATTTATTAAATAATTTACAAAATTCGTGTTTTTGCTAAAAATGAAGCTAACAACAAATATTCGGAGCGCATGAGTTATATTTTTTAATTTAAAATTATTTATACGCTAGAGAAAGTTTTACTTTAACTTTTTTTTGGGAAGAAACGAAGCTAGATTTATACCAAAAACTTTTACAAAAATTAGTTTAACTTAATTAGAAGGCACTGCAATTTTTTTAAGCAAAAAAAAAAAATCATAGAAAATTTGTTCAATTGAGTAAGAGGGTGCTTTAACTGATTTTCAATTCACTTTTTATGTGAATTTTTCCTCATAATCGTGGTCTCAAATAGCAACCTTTTAATATGTAGGGGTCGCACAAATTCTATAGACTATTACATTTCCAAAAATTTAGCTAACTAAATTCTTAATCTCGAAGAATTTCATACAAATCGGAGAAGAAAATTAACGACTTTGGCAAAGTATGAAGGTATGTATAGTTGATATTTTAAATGGTAAATGCATGGTTTTTGTTAGATTTGAGATCATACAAGTAAATTACAGAGAATTTAGAAAATGTAGGGTCCCGCTACAAATCCATCTTCAGTATCCATGCCTTTATGGGTTAATAATTGATAATGATCTACTTATATTAACTGCGAAACAAATAAGCAAATGTAAACACAACTCAATTAGACTAACATCAATGAAATTTTAACAATGATATTTTTATCCTCCGTTAATACTGTTTTTGCTTTGAACTTTAATTTTTAAAGTATCCCAGCTGCTTCTATTCAACTCTGATCGTCAGCTTATGAGAAATTGTTTTATAAAGTCTATTAAGTTTGGTTAAATGAAGCTTTCAATTAAATTAAGGGAATTCTTCATAAAATTTTATGAAGAGAAAAAAAGAACCGAACAATATTCTAACTAAATACATATATTTTATGAAAAGTTTCATTAAAAAAAGATTCAGACAAATTATATTAAAAAAATATTGTGCATTTTGTTACTAAAATTTGTATTATTATAATGATTATTTCATTAGCAAAAATTTTGTGAAACACTATCTCTGTGTAGCAAATTGTTTAGCTCAACTTATTAGAAAGCATTTTGCTATTTTGGATAGTTCTTTTTAACCAACTTCGTAAGAAATTAATTTTTTTAATTTGGTTTCATTTCAAATTTTTTAATGAAATTTCTTAAAATCGAAGAAAAAAATTTAATTTTTTTTTCCTAATTTGTCTACAACAGTTTTTAGGAATTACACAAAAAAAAGTTGTTTAACCGTAGTTCTATCGTACTTTTCCTTTTTCCATCTGGTTTGTTAAACTTACCGTAAATTTGTTGTAGTTGCTGTAATTGAACACAGCTGATTGGCTTGAATGTGAAACAGAATTACAGCAATGCAGCAGCAGTAGGTTGTTGATAATTATAAGCAGCAAGCAAAAGAGCTTAAACAACATCCAAAGGTAACAAAATTACACTGTTTTTGCGTGGTAGTAACAGATGTAGCATTGATAAAGGTAAACAAAACAAACTTATGTAACTTTTAATCCCAGATATAGTTTAAGAATGAATGATTTTTAATATCAAAAAAGTTGTTTTTTTTATTTTGGTTGGCTGTTTTATTATTAATCCCAAAAAGTAACAGTGATGAGTGTTTGGTTTTTATTTTAAAATTTTTATAGGTATTTATAATAAAATAAGGGCACTGTGGTTAACGTTTTATATATTATTTATTATTTTTTATATAAATATTTGAAGTTTTATCATAGATTTCTATACACATATTTTGATCTTTTTTTATATATAAAAATTGCACTTTGTGATTATTTTTAATTCAATTTGTAATTTTATAATATATTTTATAACAGGCACTTTATTTAGTTGTAATATATAGATTTTTTTCGTTAAAAAAGCGTAATTATTGGTTCATTCCTCACGGAATTTACGCTTTAAACAATAAACTTTGGAAACTACAGCATTACCACTTTATATTTGAAGATATTTTAAAGAATATTTTTTTTTAACAAAACACTTTTTTATTTTAATTTTTTTTATAAAAAGGCCATTAAAGGTTTTTTGTTGTTTTTAATTTATATAAAATTTTAAAGAATTTTCATAAATCTTTTTTATAAATTTTCAAAATATTTGTTTATGTTTTAGAGAAATTTTCTTTGAAAATAGTTTTAGTTTTATTTATTTAAATTTGTTTATATGATTTTTTTTTAGTTTTAGCACGATCCCGAGTGTTGCTTGTGCGACGATTTCAGCTTTTTAAATAAACGCTTATAATCAAACTAAACACTCGTTAACGTTTTGCAAAAATATATTTTGTATGACGAAAAAAAAAAACAATATTTAATGAACGAATATGCTCTATTCTAATATTCTAATAAGGGAAGGGGGAGTCGGACTTTGTTTTTTCGACTGACTAACTGACTGACTGGCGTTTGTTTGGCTAAACTACAAAACGTTTGCTCTGTTGGGCGACACTCAATCTAATAAAACCATATGAAAATTAGCAAAATGTACAAACCGACCGAACAAAACGAATTTATCGAACGAAACGTATTATAAACGAAGAATTAAAAGAGAATTGTAGAACAAATAACACTTCTCAAATACAAAAACAGGCAAAGAGTCTTTAAGAAAGAACTTTTGAATATTTTGTAGATGATATATCATTAGATACTTTCGGTAAGTGTTGTTGCTTTTAAATGTGGGGGTTGGTTTAGGCTCTCACAGAGTGTCTTTAGTTGTGTGTAAATACATTTGCGAATATTGAAATAAACAAAGTTTTTCAAAAGTTTTTTTTTTTGCTTTTGTTTATATGATTTTTTTTGTTTTCTATATATCTACAAGATACGTTCATCTGCACAACTTAAAAAGAACTGAAATACTTTATTGTTTTGATATATTCCAAAACAGCAAAAAAAAAACTTTAACTAAACAAACCGAACCGCTATGGCATTCGTATCAAAACAACACAAAAATGTATAAAAAACGAAGAGAATACGAATTCCAGAGTGTGCTTATGGTGTATTCCAAAAAAAATTAAAAGGGAGAGTTTATTTCTACAATGTATCTGTATTTTATGGTTTTCAATGATGTCAACTATTTTAAAAAAAAGTTATATCGAACTTAAAAATCGCTGGGAAATCACTAGATTAAAAAAAAATTCTAAAAATTGTACTAAGACTGACTGATACCAAAGAGTATATACTTTATAGAGAAACTATGCTACTCACGATTCTTTCGATAATTAGCGAACTCGAGCAAATAGAAAAATGCATAAAAATGCGACCAAATAAATAGAGCGAGGATTGAGCGAGACAAGGTGGATAGATAACCACTGCTCAAATCTCAAATCAATTAATCGTTATCGATTATTCGAACAATTTAGCTTAAATAATTGTTCGAATAATTCAAAATGGCCAATTTTGGATAACGGTTAATCAAAATTGGTAAAAAGAACACATTTTATATAGAGTTTTGATAACACGAATGTCAACACGATACATTGATTCACACAAATGAACATTCGTCAAAAAATGGGCATTTTGACAATTATTTCCATTAGAGGCAAATTAAAATCGATATGATGAAAATAGCCAGATTGGCAACACTATTTGTTTGCATTTATAAAAAGTCAAAAAGACGCACAACTTAATAAAAAGAATGAAAAAAAGAGTAAAAAAATTAACAAACTATATAAATGTGTACTTCATTAGTATCCAACGTTAAAGTAGAACTTCTAAATACGAGAGTTGAGAATACATATATTAAACAACTAAAAATACGAATAACAACCACCACTAAACTAAATACTTAAATGTTGGTTACTTTTGTTGTTTGTGGCTCATCTATCTCCAAACGGCGCAAATGCAAAAGTCAAGTTTTTTTATATTACCGAAAAAACACCAAGCTCTTTAGCAAAACAATACAGTTTTTTATACTCTTTTGTACAATACTTTCGTATTTTTTGGGTGACCAGCTAAAAAAAAACTTACCCGAAAATTGCCTAAGATTTTTCAAAATTTTTTTATTTACTATATTTTCATACATTTAGTTAGAATATTGTTCTACCTCAAGTCCAAATTCTAATATGATATTGTCATATTAGATTTTATTTGTTGTTTCAAAAAGGGTTGAACATTTTCATGATAGACAATACACACTACTAATATTTGTATTTTTAATGCAAAAATTAAAATACTTTTATTTAATAATAGCTGTCTTTTCGCTCAAATCTATCAACGTTAAGTATTTAAGGCAAATCTACGTTTAACCGCTTGAAGTATAAAAATATTATAAACAGATAATATTTATAATAGCTGCGGTATAATCGAAGGTATGCCACCAAAACTTTTTAGGAAGTAACGCGAAGAAGTTATGTTCTACAACTGGTTCTTTTCATATGGAGTTTGTTTACAGACTCGACTGGAATTTGGCCACCAAACGTTGAATAGTCGACTGGCAATGACGACCATGTCAACCGCAAAATGGGCGCAACTTGCTCATCGTTTTAAAATAAAGATTTTTATTTGTAAAACTGCATCTAAACACACCAAAACCCCATTTATCTGTGGTTTATGCAAATTGAAAACTACTAAGCTGTTATAAATTTGGTATTAAAGACAACTCGGAGTTTAGCAAGATCCATGAGGCTTTAAGTCAGTATAAGTACATTTTAGTTTTATTTTGTAACCAAATTAAAAAAAGTGTTGAAAATTTTTCGATGACCTCCTCGAAATATATCCATCATATATATTTTATTGTATGTTTTTCTTCAAGGTGAAGAAATAGCATTTAATCTGATGTAATATATTGGTATATCTCAAGGTTGGTTACCGAAACGAATAACGGTAAGGGTAACGGTAACGGTATCAGATTTCGTTTGTTTAGGTAACGGTAAAGGTACGGTAAAGGTAACGGTATTTAAGACTGTTTCGGTAACGGTATACCGTTATCGAAACAGCAATACCGGTACGTACCGGTATTAAAAATTATGTTAAAAACATATAAAAACAAGTAAAAACATGGCATCTTTTTAATTTTAAGTACTGAAAATACAGATTTTAAACTATAAATTCAATACTGGTAGTTTTAATAAGTAAAATTACACTATGCGACAGTCAAAATCGGGATGGGATGAAACCAACGGGAAATGTTATATCGGTCAAAAACAAGTTATACGTGTCCCGGCGTTTCGCTGGGTCACCCTAGGAATCGAGATATATCTTTTTTTTGACATAACTCGAGAAACACTAGTCCGATTTTGCTCAAACAATTTTAAAAAAATTACAAATTACAATTCCTTTAATCTGTTCATATAACAGTTTTGCCGGTAAAAATAAATGTTTGTTACCGCTACTATAAAAATCAATAACCTTTTGTTTATTACTTTTTTTTAATATTTTAGGCAAAAAATATTTTTTTCTTCATACATTTATTTTTACCGGCAAAACTGTTGAGTATATAGAAAAACGTTATATGAACAGATTAAAGGAATTGTAATTTTTAATTTTTTTAAAATTGTTTGAGCAAAATCGGACTAGTGGTTCTTGAGTTATGTCAAAAAAAAGACCACCAAAGGTCAAATCGATATATCTCGATTCCTAGGGGTGACCCAGCGAAACGCCGGGACACGTATAACTTCTTTTTTATCGATATAACTTTCCCCGGTAGTTTGAACCCTTCCCGATCACTGACCCCTACCATTTGTCTCACAGTGTTATTATCTATAATTTTTTTGTAAAAAAAAACACTCAAGATTATAAAATAAAAAATAAAAAAATTGTAATTTTTATATAAAATAATAAATACCGGTAAAATACCGGTAACTACCCATAAAAATAACGGTATCGGTAACGATAACGGTATTTAGAAATTTTTTTAGAGGTATCGATAACGGTAACGGTATTCAATTTGAAACGGTATTTTAGCGATAACGGTATTATAACGATAACGGTAACCAACCTTGGTATATCTGACTTTATTAAAATGGGATTGACACAGATATTCGTCCTGATTATAATTGAACCATTCTTTAGAAGCCAAATAAAGTAAAATAATCTTTCGGTAACGCTAATATTTTGGATAGATTTTTTAATATGTTTTTCATTGCTGACCTGTTCATAAAAATATTATAATTTTAGATATGAAAAAATGTACAATTGTTTTTATAATAAATCCTCTTTCTAATCTGTGCAAATGGTCACCCTAATAAGTTAGTGTGCTCCAAAACATTTGTAAAGTTTGTGTTGAAAATTCTTTGAAAAGATATAAAACAACAGTATCCACATACAAATATACAAAAAAACAGTAAAAAACTTTTTTTCTTAGTACAAAAACAAAAAGTCACACATATGGCAAAGAGTGGGTTAGACGAGTAAGTAATAAAACAACAGGCAGACGTTATTGTAAAACAAATATGTAGCTTTTGAAATAAAAAAGAGCTTTGTAGCTTTACACCCGTTCTCACCAACACACAACAAAATCTCTCCCATCCCCCCACCCGAACTGAAGAGCTAAAACTAATGCCGGTATATCCATGTTAATGCCTGTATATTTTTAACTGCATTGTATTATTTTTGGCAATTTGTTTTTTGTTACTTTAAAATGAAGTTGAAGGTCAAATTTCATTTAAGCTCCTGTTGGTAGATATCATGAGAGTGAATAATATTTTTCACAGTGTATGTGTGTGTCTTTTAAGCCATTTTTAATATATTTTCTTAATGTTGCGCCTGCGCTTTAATGCATTTTGTTAGGTTAGTCATCATTTATTGCCATCAATTCAAATCAAATCATTTATATACAAATGCATATAAAAGTGTTCAAGTGTATGAGTATTAGTTGTTTTTTGTTTTAAGTTTTTAATATGCGCAGGAGGTGACCTTGAATTTTTGTTGTTATTCTTGTTGTTTTATTGTAAATGTGTATAGTGTTGTTTTTGTTTTTTTTTTTTGGCAGCAACAAAAAAGATACAAATACAAAGTTTAGTCAAAGTTGTTTTTTGTTTTTTTTTTTTTTTGTATGAGTAAAGTAATTTAAACAAATGCTTATCGGTGTGAAAAGAGATTAGTAATATTTTTACTTATATATTTTAAAAGTTATGATATTTATTCTGGTTGTTATTGTTTAAGATTCTTTTTGATGTTTTATGATTTCAAAATTTTCGTCTTATGACTTTCATAAATCATAAAAAAACAAACCCAACAAAAAAAGGGAAACATAATAATAAAAATAAAGATATCTAGGGCAGAGGAGGGATCATTCGCCGGTAGGCCACATGCACCAATTCCATTTTTCTCTGATGTTAAAAGAGATAAAAAATTTTAAAATATATATTGGGCATTTTTCAATAATCTTCCATTGACACCCACTGTGAATTTTAGAATACTGCAAACTCTGCGACTGCGAACTGACTTTTAAAATTTTCCTTTAAAAACACTGGTAAAATATGAACGCAAAACAATTTTCACAAGTTCGGCGTTCGCTACAAAGCCATCATCAGTGTCATTTTCCTTGATTGGGTTAAACATTGATAATCTTCTACTTATGTGAAAGTTGAAAGCAAATCGAATAGTTAACAACTCAAAAACATTAAGGGACATTGAGTAGAGAACAAAAAATATCAAGAAATGTTCTAAACACGAATTGCACGAATGTCAACACGAACATTAACATACATATGTAAATCAACATTCGTAAAAAAATGGCCATTTTTTCACGAATGTTCCTTAGTGTATTCCCCGCTTAACAATGCTATTTTTATCCTTTGTTATTATTAATCTGTTTTGCTTTGTACAGTAATTCTTAAAGTATCTCAGCTGGTTCTATTCAACTCTGTGTATGATAAACTCAGATTTTTTAATTACAACCAACCGTTAAATTTAAATGTATGTTATTTAAATTATATTTTGCACCGTATCATGTGTTTTCAAGATGAATGAGGTGTATGTATAGTTGATCTTTTATTTGGTAAATGAATGTTTTTTTAGTTTGATTTTAAATCATAAATTAATATCACTTTCTGTTTTAAATTATTTTTCAAATTAAAGAAAGATGAAACAATTTTCACAAGTAAATTACAAGGATAATTTTTTTTTTTGTAATATAATAATCATTAGTTGATCAACAATAATCATATATCTTATTTTCGTAACAAATATATTGATTTTTCTGTATTAGCTACTTTTTATTTTTCCTAAAATTATATCCAGTTCTTTTGGCGTACGTCTCTAAGGAATTGGCGAATTTCGCCGTTTTGGATTGCTTTTAAAATCATTGAAGAAGTAATAAAAACATGTTTGCAAAATCAAATCAAAATTACATATTGAAATAAAAGGTGTTCAGTTTAAAAGTAATTTTTGGAAAATAATTATTTGTTTCGAAATTGAAGTTCTTTGAAAAAATTGCCAATGACGCCCCCTCTACCCTACCCATCATCTTCAAATATTTCAAAATACTTAAAATTGATAAAAAAAAAAAAAAAAATATATATATATATAATTTAAAATCTTCAAAAAAAATGTTTTTATAATAATTTTAAAGATATTAGAAGAAACTTTGTATGACACTAACAAGTAAGAATGTTATATACGGTTAGATTGTTGTGGAGACTGACTTAGGGCGAAGTGCTGAGAAATGATGAATACGCCAAAACAGATGTGGATACTGATTATTCGGCTCTAAGAAAAAAAAAAATGTTTAATAAATATTAAGCGTATTTTTTAAACACCTGGTTTTAAATTTTTTCATAAAAAAAAATAATTTATTAAATCCAAAAATAAAGTCGGATTTATTTATCTGGGTTTACACATAACAATAAAAACACAAATATATGAAACATCCTGTTCATTTTATGTCAGAAAAAAATACGAATAGAAGTTAAAAGAGAAACAAAAAAATTGTAAAACTAACAAACAAAAGCTTTTTCTTTAATTTTTTTGTGTTCAATAAGTTAAGAAAAAACGAGTAAAAAGGTTAAAGTCGGGCATGTCGACTATACAATACCCTACACCAGTCTGGGTAAAAGCCAACTAATGTTTGGATCCGAAATTCGAATGGGTTAAAATGGGGCTTGTGTCAAAATTTTCTATAATATGAGTCAGCGCACCAAATTTCATTAAAATATCTTAATATTTGCGACCTGCAGTTTGTAACCAAGCCAATTTTGGGGGGGCCCTTATATGGGCTTTAGGTCTAAACATGGACCGATGTTCACAAAAATCAATAGGCTGCGTTATTGGGCCAACATAGGTCTGTGTACCAAATTTCATCAAAATATCTTAATATTTACGACCTGCAGCGTATAAACAATATAATTTTGGGGGGACCCTTATATGGGCACTAGGTCTAAACATGGACCGATTTTAACCAAAATCAATAGGCTTCGTCCTTGGGCCGACATAAGTCGGTGTACCAAGTTTCATCAATCTTATTATTTGCGACCTGTAGAGTGCGCACAAGAATGCATGGACAGACAGACGGACGGACGGACAGACGGACATCGTTAAATCGAAATGAAAAAAAATTCTGAGCCGATCGGTATACTATAAGGTGGGTCTAGGACCAATATTTTTTGGTGTTACAAACATCAGCACAAACTTATAATACCCTGACCACATAGTGGTGTAGGGTATAAAAACTACACTTCACAAATATTTATTTTCCATCTTGGACATGGAGAAGTAATTTAGTTAAATCCAATTAGTGAATATTAAATATTGTTGTGGAATATTTTAGTTGTCTAGAAATGTAAACTAAAGTGATGAAACTTAAAATCTAGACTGTTTCTTGCCGTTTTATATAAAATATAATAAAGAATTTAAAGTTTCAATAAAATCCTGCATCATTGTATTTATTATTAAAAATTAGGGTGAAAGAAGTAACGGATAGAAAAATTCTGTTAAAATAGGTCAAAGCTAACTCCATCTATTTAGCAATTTTAAAAATGCGGTTATTATACAGAAAATATAGCCAAACATTTGTTCTAGGATTTAAAGGTTGAATAATGCACACTTTCGGATGCCATATTACTTTTTATGACATTTTTGGTCATAACTCCTGCTTTTAATAACAGATTTTCTTTAAATATCCCAGCAAACAAAGATGATTATTAATGAATGGGAAATGAGCTCCAAAAAAAAATATTTTTTTACTTTTTCTTATGAAACTGGTCCGTCCAAAAGAGCCCTCAGAATTGGCTCATAAAAAAGAACGTATAAAATCGAAATTTTCCTCATGAATTTGAATAATTTTTGTATCTTTTTTGATGTTCAATGGACTCAAAGAGCCCTCAGAATTTGCTCAGAAAAAAGAACGTATAAAATGGAAATTTTCCTCATGAATTTGAATAATTTTTGTATCTTTTTTGATGTTCAATGGACTCAAAGAGCCCTCAGCATTGGCTCAGCAAAAAGAACGTATAAAATCGAAATTTTCCTCATGAATTTGAATAATTTTTTTTTCTTTTTTGATGTTCAATGGACTCAATAGGATTAAAATGTCATGCCCTCCTATTATTTAATGGACGTGGTCATTAAAGCCGAGTTTTTTTAATGTAGTTCAATTTTGTTTATTTTAAAGATTGTTTAAACTGAATTATGTTGTTTTTCAGATGTCCTTTATTGCAAAGTATTGACAGATAAAATACTGCTACCATAATTTTATGACAATTCCAATTGGATATAAATTATTTTGACACAATCAATGTGGCTACATCAAGTAATTTGATATTTCTTAAACTAGAACTAAAAAACATCACACTCAGTTAAATTTGGTTTAATTTTGTTTTGAGATTAACTAAACAGCCCATTAAACTAAGATTAATTGGCATCCAAAAAAACTAGGCCTAAGTATACGTATAATAAATATTTTTTATAGCTCTATATTACGTATACGCATAATTTTGAATCTTATTTTTTTTTCTCTGTTAAAGAAATTATAAACAATTTTGGATTCTGCTAAAATTTTGCCAATCAGTTGATGAACCTTGTTTTTGGCAAAACCGAAACCAAATCCAAATATTCAGACAGTCTTCTATTGTTTTGCAATGAAGGTTGATAAAAATCAGTTTTTTTCAAATAATTTAATAGAGTTTTAAAATTTGTATTTCCCAGCAAGCAAACGAGTCCAGAAATGAATGAAAAAAAGCTTAAAATATATTATTTAGTTTAAATTTTTGCATGGAAGTGGTTCATCTAAAACAGACCTATTTTTTGATTCAAAAATTACTCAAAAAAATAATTTAAGGCTCAAAGTTTAAACTATATATATTTTTTTCAGTCATTTTTGAATTGTTTTCAAAATATTCAAATTTATTCACATTTCTGTGTCGTTTCTGAACCATCTTTTGCATTTAATAATTTGCCTCAGATTTTTGGGCCTTTTGTGATTCATTTTATCATGCTCATGTTTGCGTCCAAAAAACTGCAATTTTCGACAAAAAAATTTGGAATTTTTCACAAAAGATTGAGATTTGAGAATAATTTTTGACTCATATAATAAGAACCCTCAAAAAAAAGTATCAAAATTTTGCTGGTTGGACTCTTCATTCCTTTTTTCAGATATCAACTCGTCGATTTCAAATTACAATTTAAGCATATTAAGCATTCGATGAATTTATCATCAAATTCAGTGGTGAGTACAACAAACTATTGTTGAATTATATCATTGAATGAACATTGGTAAGTTTCCAATATTTGTTTTTACCTTATCTTTTGTTTAAACAAAAACCAATATAATGACGTATATTTGAATAAATTGCAAAATACATATTTACAAATATGGAACGCCGATACTTTGTTGTTGCAGTATTTACTCTTATCTCGTTTGAAAACAACCTTTAAAAGATAACACACCACGACATATTGGTCAATTGTAAATTCATTTATGCGTACTGATTAACCCATTGTGTGTGAAGTACTAAGAACTAAAATGTCTTATTAAGAAGTCAGTGGCCGATTTAAGCTTTCTTTTAAAAATATTCGGAAAATTTTATGTTTGTATCTTAAATTAACTAACATAATATTTAAGATAATATATACACTACAAAAAGGTCGATATAACTTATAGAAAGTGGAAAATATTTCAAATATTTGTCAATTCGAATTAAATTTTGAATAAGTTACAAGTTATTTATAAATGTTCTTTTATTTAGTATATATAATTTGTTTATCACATTCGCTTAGCTTTTTTAAATACAATATAATTTTTATTAGAATCGGAAATATGTTAACAAAATAATTAACAAATTAAAATGAATAAGGGAAACCTTTGATACTATAAAATATATTTTATATTTTAAGTCGATGGTGTTGTCAATTGCAAAACCACTTCATTATCTAACAAAAAAGCTGAATCATAAAATAAATTTATTGAGCAATAAAACTTAAAGATTTTATTAAATTAGTAAACATTGTACTCAGAATATGATGAGAGTTTATATTTAATATAAACAATAAATTTTAACAATGGTAATGTATCATTACTTTCTAGCGGGTTAATCAAAACCCTCGCTATAAATTTATTTAAATAAAAAAAAATCGTTTTTGATTGCAAAGATAATGATACATTTTTTGTTGAAGCCACAAAAAAATACGATGGTGATAAAATTATCACATTCACAAATATTTCTACACAATAAAAACCATAACCATCGATATCTCTCAGAAAAGTTAACTGATATGCGAAGGCCTTTTAGTCTATGAAATGATAAGACTGTTCTCCTTTCTGTTATCAGGGATTTCGCCACTAATTACGTTTGTTTTTGATATCATTTGTATTATAAACGATTTCAAATTGATAACATTTGTAATGAGCAGGGCAACCAAAAATATGCTATAGAGCGTATTCCTTAAATTTTAAGAACATATTTTCCGTTTCTTACAGCATTTTAATGACCATAAAATGGGGTTTTTAGAGCATATTTCTGGTTGCCCTGGTAATGAGTGTTAGGTTAAAAAAATTAAACTAATTTTAAAATATTCCAAAAATATATTTATAAAAACAACATGACGAAGTAAATTTTGACGTGACGATTTCCTTAGGCAAGAATGAAATCCGGATAGGGACATTCCTATAACGGATTATTTTTCACAATTTGTTAAATACGTTTGGGATTTTAGCATATTTATTTCCTTTAATGCAATTAATGTATATCCCGATAAAAATAAAATTTAAAAAAAAAAAATAATATGCAAGTGCTTGTGCAAATTTAAATGTTACTGACACTTTAGAAAACATTGTTTTTTATTATTGTTTATACATGAATGGATGTCACTACATTGCTAGAATTGTCAAAACCACAGAGTAGTACATTGCAAGATGACAAAGAAAATTGTGGAAAATGTTTTGTTGTTGTTTTTGTTTTTTCTTCGATATTTTAAATGTTTAATAACGCTCCAAGACGAGAACAAGAAATTCTCATTGAGTTTGTAATTTAACTGAACAAATATTTCCAGAAATTCTAAAAACGTCGTTCCCTGACGATTTCCTTAGGCAAGAATGAAATCCGGATAGAGACATTCCTATAACGGATTATTTTTCACAATTTGTTAAATACGTTTGATATTTTAGCATATTAAAATTTCGGATCCAAAAATATATGGTTTTGAAAATATGATGTTTGAACTGCCTTAAAGGGCAGATTTATATATTCAGCTATATATATTCTGCAATCCATTTAAAATTTTCAGTGTCAAACAAAACAATAATCTATTGTTTCCCAACGATATCAGTAAATAAAATAAAAGTAACAGATTGGCAAATTAAAGACACGAATGTAGAAAGTGCTCACAATCTGATAAGAGGAATCATTAATTTATTTAATTATTTTTTTTTTATATTTGAAATATAGAAATCTTCATTCCATAAATTTTAGAACGTTTGTAACATCTACATACCTTGACATTAAAAAATTTTAACCACATTTTATGACATTCTAAAAATATCTTTTCACTGTGGCATAGCTGAAGAGTATGATTTTAATTTGCGATGACAATTCACTGCATTAACCTAATTTCCGACGTTTAAAGTTATTTTTTTTTATAATTTTTTTTTACATTCCACACATGCTTTTGATAATAAAAATAAATAAAAAAATGAGGGATTTTTGTTGTTATGCTGTTTAATAAATAACAATGCTTTTTACACATATTAAGCAGGGAACGCACAGCAGCAACAACAACAACAACTTCCCTCTCCTGGTTAACCAAGCATACAATATGTATTAGGGTGGACAGATTTTTGATTGTGGTGCACATTTCACAACGGGGGTCGGAGTTTATCATTTATGTTTGAAATTTTCGATGTTTTTTTTTAATTTTTAAATTATTTCATCTTATTATTTGAAAGAAACTATTTCAAATATATAAAAAACATTTTTATTAAAAAAATTTTGATATCGAACCAACTTTTTACTTTTTTAAAAATTTTAGTTTCATTTCTGATATGAATGTGGAATATGGATACAATTTTTTTTTTAATGCTAAGAATATTACGTACCTCCACGGTATGGGTAATGCTGTACTGATAATGAAAAATGTTTCTTTTTCTTTAGTCATATTGGTGAAAAAACATTCCGCACCGAGGCCAATTTCTAGTGATTTTTTAAAATATTTTCAAAATAGAGGAAAACTTATGAAAGAAAAAAGACATTCCTGTTCAAAATATTCCTTAACAATTACAGACATGATTATACTCAAATGAAAGGTTAGGTTATGTAAACATCAAAAATATCAAAAATATAAAAAAAAGTTATAAAAGTTCTTATTTCCAGAGTTGATTACAATTTATAACAGTTTGAGTATTTAATCGAAATAAAAACTCGCTACAATATTAAAACTATTTGGTTTGCTAAAAATGTTTGTCAAACCAACATGTTACAAAAGATCGCCACAATATTTTATGCAATATATGAATTCAATATAACCTCAAAATGCACATAAAAATAAACAGCGCAAAATTAAAATTGCACAGTGTTGCCAATAGATTATGCAATATTTCAAGTTGTCCAATAAAAATCAAAAGTGTTTTGATTCACTACATAATATTGCTCACCTTCAATTTAATACACACACTGTCAATATGCTTGCACCACTTGGAAAGTTTTACCATAATATTGCAAATGTATGGCCCGCTTAAGTATTTCAAGTAAATTATTTTAGTATAATTTTTTAATAAACATTAAATAAAAAAAAAATGCGTTCAGTTTAAACTTATAACCAAGAATGAATACTGTAACCGATTGCAACACCGTAACCGTTATTTTTCAAAAACCGCAACCGAACAAAGAACAATAGATTTTGTTTTGTTAACAAACCGTAATCTATATTCGTTCCGGTTGCTACCCTAGGATAGATGTTTTTACCATTAAGAAAAGTCCTGCATGATTGAAATAAAGGTACCGTTGATTTTTCAAAACGTTAACTGTAAGCGAAATTTAGAACAAAATTGTACTGATAAAAAACCGTTACTGATATTCCTTTCGGTTGCCATACTTGCTTATAAGTGTTCCATTCTGGTCTCATTTTGGTGCTTTGAGTTCTTTGAAAAGTGAAGATTTAATCCGACCTAGGTGGAAAAACATAATTTTTCCATTCATAATAACACAATTTGTATCGTTCATGAACGAACTAGTTCATTTGAACGATTCAGTTAATTGAACGATATGACATCGTTCACCATTATTCGTTCTTTTTGGTCAGTCGTTCATTTCGTTCTATTTTTATTCATAGAAAATTTGTATCTCTTTTCAATTATTTCTTTTAAATAATTAAGTGTTTTTCTTAATAATTTAAAATTTTTGTTAAAGTTGTAATTTTCTGATACTTTCAGTTTATGTACAATAAAATGAATGTAAACATGTAACATGTAGTGCACCAACAAATTGTCAAACGAATGACACAGTTCACGAATCATTGTTCAGTAACAGGTCACAACAAAAACACACCGATAACAAAAAAGAACGATTTGAACGAACTAGTACAATGAATTGTATTGAACGATATAACCGAGTCAACAAAAATAACGCTTAAGCCCAACTCTAATACATTCACAACTCCTAGCTTTCCAAGAAAACTCAAAATCGATCCTCCCTAATATATGTACTACTCGTATATACAACGAATGGTTAGATCGATGTATAAATGGATGTATATTCACTCAGTCAGTAAGTCAAACATCTCCACTCATCAATCAAAAAAATTTAATAAAATAACGAAAAAAATTATAAAAAAAAATTAAATATGTGGATTTTTTTGCTGGTTAGTCGCTTTTTTTTTTGTATGCTGGATTGTGCCAAGTCACTACTTTACGCCTTCACAGAAAAAGAATCAAACCCCTTTTGGAAAATAAAAGAAACTAAAAGAAGAAGAATTGTAAAGAAAAAATATACAGAATAATGATAAATAAACAGAATATTTAAAGCAGCAGAGGCGACGACAACGACTGATGACTACTGCTTCTACGCAAAAAAATACTTAAATAGATACTTGTTGGATTTAAAAGAATCACATACAATTTGGGCCGCATACGTTAAGCATACACGTAGTCAAGCAAACATTAAAATCATTATAAAATATTTATCAATTCATACTATAGCAAACAACAAAACAAAAAAAAAGGCAAATAAAATTGCAAACAACCGCAACCGGTCTAATGTTGAAAATTGTAAATTAATAAAACACACACTGTCACACATACGGGCTCACACCAACGACATCCAACATAAATAAAAACGAAATAAACATCTAAAAACAAATGCAAGCAAAAAAAGAAAAAAGTATTAAAACAAAACTATTAAATACACACAACTAACACATATTCTAAGCGTCTCACACACATCCACAGTGGAGACAACAAATTGACAGACCAAACGGCCGACCGACCAAACAACCAAACAACATTATGCCAACATGCACTACTAATGCCAGTAGCAACTACTCTCCCCTACCCGGGATTCCACATGATTTTAAAACAATATAGAAAAATTGAAAAGAAAAGCAATAGCAAAGTATTTTAAGCGCGCGCCCGTTCAAAACGTCACATTGTTAGTCAGAAAGTGGGTCTAACATTCATTAAGACTCGTCAAATTTTTGTGAATGTGAAAATTCTATTTTTAGCAAATTCTCTCATCATCCATGCAATGCGATTTGCCAATGATCACGTTATACTGAGTTGTGATTGGCTAAACAACTTATGTTCGTCGGCTCCACTATTTTAACGACGACAGTCGATGTTTCAATGGTCGGGTTAGTCAAATAATCGCACATAGCCAAAGAAACAACAGCAAAAAATCGCTTAATTTGTGTTGTTGTTTAATATATATAAAAAAAATAAATTAAAACTCGGAACCGAAGGCATTTTATACATTATCAGTGTTGCCACCAGTAAAACAAAAGATTACACAGCTGTAGGTCAAAAATTAAACAATGTTGTGAAATTTACAACAAAATTCATAAAAAAAAGTTTTTCATATTTCATATGGGGCAAAATTTGTCCAACCGTATCAATCAAAAATAAAAATTCTTCAGACTTACCATAAATGTTGTTCTACCTGATAAAATTTTTAGTTAAACATTTTCGATATTGGTAAACGAGTAAAAAAGTATAGAAAGTCAGGAATGCCACAGCAGTCTGGTTGGAAATCAACTATTGTTTGGATCCGAAATTTGCATGGGTTGAAATTGACTTATGCCAAATTAGAAAATCAATTAAAAAATTTTGATTTTGTCTAATGTTAAGTGTATTTAATAGAAAATCGGAAATATTGTCCATAAGGGAGCTAGGTTCAAAGATGGATCGATTCAATTGTTGATCAATAGGCTATGTCCTTGTGAACCACTGTAGCAAATTTCATTAAAATATATTTATAAATCTATAAATCTCTTACAACCGTAAGAGACTATTTTTGTGGAACTTTATTATCATTACACAGTACAACAGCCAATCTGGGGGTGAGAAATTCCAAGTCAGGGTGATGGTACTAGGTCAGTATAGTAAAACCCTCAAAGGGTTTGGCGTTCGTATGTGTCATTTTTTTCATTAAATTCATAAAAAATTTTAATTTTTAGGCAAAAAAATATTTTTTTTTCTCCACAAATTTATTTTTACCGGCAAAACTGTTGATTATAAAGAAAAATGTTATATGAACGGATTAAAGAAATTGTAATTCTAAATTTTTCTAAATTTGTTTCATCAAAATCGGACAAGTGGTTCTCGAGTTACAACTAAGCGAAAAAACATCAAGATAAGGAAAAAATTTAAAAGGTCATAAAAAAAATGACACATACGAACGCCAAACCCTTTGAGGGTTTTACTATACTGACCTAGTACCATCACCCTGACTTGGAATTTCTCACCCCCCAGACAATAATCCCAAAAATGTTCCATAGTGTTATTATCAAAAAAAAAAAATTCATAAACCATTATTGGCACGAAATTTTAAAACATTTCTATAATCTGTAAACATCCCGTTTTTGAGTAATTATTGAAAAAGTGGCAACACTGTACAATATATAATTATACGACAACAACAACAATTACAAATATTTCGCACTATAATACACTCACAAAATATATCCCAGTTTAGAAAAACATTACCAGATATGTGGTTATGTAAGGTTTTTAAAGAAATATATTCTTTTATTATAAAAGTTTAATTCAAAAAATTTTCTCGAGCCGAAAATCAAATCTACGGCCCCAGATTTCCAGTATATAGCTCTACCAGCTGAGCATGAGCCGACATGTTATATTTGATAGATAAAAACATAATTGACCTGCTGCAAAAAAATATGTGGTTACCCAAGTAAAAAAACTTTTGATATAGTCATATATTATCATATGAAATTTGGTATAATTAGTATATATTGGAACATATACACCAAGATATAATTATATAAAATTTTAAGAAATTACTAAATTTTGTTTCGATTCAATTATTTGTTTAATTTAATTAATTTGCGAATTATAAATCAAGGGAACCATTTTTTGTTAAATTGATTTGTTAAAATTAAACCAATTCGCTTGATTTTATAAAAAGAATAAACAAAAATCAAATAGATCTTTTGAATAAGATATTAGTTGAATAAAGTAGGAAATAATTCAATCAATAAAATGAGTTTTGCGAATCGTTTTGTTCAAAATTAAATCAGTTTTTAAAATTAAATTAAGGAATTATGTTTTTAGAGGACAGATTGCACCAAAGGGCAGTGGTAGCAAAATCGTTTTCTTACAAGTCTTAGGTCACATTAATTTTTGTTGAAAATTCTTACGATTTCTTAATTCAGCAGAATATGGATTTAACATTACTTGACAGTAGCTAAATTTGCTAAAACATGAATAAAAATTTCGATTTTTCAAATTATCCCAT
The DNA here is from genome assembly GCA_949987735.1 of Leucophora obtusa. Taxonomy (NCBI): domain Eukaryota; kingdom Metazoa; phylum Arthropoda; class Insecta; order Diptera; family Anthomyiidae; genus Leucophora; species Leucophora obtusa. Next base: position 1,984,954 of record OX465297.1, read on the forward strand.
TTCTTTCATAAGCCTACGTTTGTTTACATTTTTTTTTTTTAATTTGTGAATGAACAATTTTTTAAAATCAATTTCAACTTGACTTTTTATAAATTATTAGTCATTCAGTTTTCAGCTAACTTAATTTTTTGAGTGTATAATATTGTCTTTGGACAAAATAGAGACAGAAAACAGAACAGAAGGGAAGTACAGAGGAAGCTAAACAAAAAATTAAAAAAAAACATAAAAATAACGAAGTAGATTTATAGAGCCTTTAACAGCTTAAATACAATCAAACATAACAACAAATATAATAAATACCTCTTTTAAACCCTCTCCACACCTTAAAAAAAGCTCTTCAGAGCTCTTTAGAACATTTCACTCCCTTACTCTTCCACACCTCTTATAATTCGTTTAACAAATTATAGTTGTTGGGATTTTATATGTTTCCATTCTTGAAAAAAAAAATGTGTGTAAAAGCGAATACAAATTTTATATTATTGTGGTGTTCTAAATTTTGTTTCTGTCAAAAACTGAGCGCCTGGTATAAAGCGAATACATTACGTTTGTACGAAATAGTATGGACAAAATAGTAATCATACGCTTAGTGTAGAATAATGTACAAAAGTGTATTTAGTCTCAACATTATCTGTACTGTTTGTCTCTTGTTTATTGTACAATATCGAGTTGAATTTTAAACCCTCTTGAAACTGTTTTTGGAAAGCGGGTTATTTAAATATCAAAATCACATTGTTTGTTTGGCTGTCGTTTTTTCACTCACATGATATATTTTTGTTTCTTGTTTTTTCTTTATTATTAATCTTTTAATTGAATATTTTTGTAACATCTATTCACACCTTTATTTTATCTATACTATTGTTTTGCTAAAACATTTTATTAATTTCAGCAAAAGGAAAAAAAACTTAATTTTATTTTGCGGAAGTATAAATTGTAATAAAATTATTGTTTAAAGACTGGTTTTATCTTTAGAACTATTGTAAACTTACATTTGCAAAATATAAATTTAGAAAAAAATGCCTGTATATTTTAGAATACACATAAATTATAATCAAGCTCAAGGTCACTACTGAAAAACATAATTTTCAAAAAATTCCATTAAACCTTTTCGTTAAAAACGTAAAAAACAACAGGGTTGACAAACGAAATAATAGAATTATCAGTAACGTAATTTTAGATTATTTCAATAATGGTTTTTATGGAATAACAATATTTTCGTAACAGTATTTACAAAAAAAAAAACAATATTTCAGTTATTTCGGTAACGGCATTTAAAGGGTAAGACTAATCACTTGAAAGGGTGTTGTATCGGTACCGCTATTTTTACGGTTTCGACTGCCAATCCTGAAAAATTATTAATGAAATCTTCTATAAGCGAACACTATGGTTTAAAATATCGAAATTTTTTAAATTAATTATATATATTTTTTTTTATTGTCCAATAAGTCATTAATTAATTCAAGTTTTAAACTGTTAAGCGGCCTATAGACTACCAAGCATGCTGTACAGTAGAGCACCCATATGTGTAAAAGTGTTATTTTTCCAGCTCCCTGCACATTTTCGGATAGGTTGAAAGTAAAAATTAGATCTGTACAAAAATTAGGTGTCTGCGGTATAAACCTGCCAGGCCGTTGACATTTATGTCCTAAAAATTACCCTAAAAAAGTTCATGGATTTATTCATCTATAACTCTTAAACTAGAAGCTTTTGGTGCATAATGAAAGGGCAAATAGTAGGATTTGCTAATGTCAGCAGTTTTTTCTGCAAGGTCATTTTGAACTGATTTTTATAGTATCTTTTTCTGCTTTGATTGTGGGAGAGGTGTAGAGCAAACCATGCCATGATGCAAAGATGTAAACTTGGAAATGGATTACAAACCCGTAAGAAACGTAAGGCAGAAAGTTGTATAATTTTTTTGTGGCAGCAATTTGCTGCAGAAAAGGCCTTCATTCATTACTACGGGCACAATTAATGGAGATATTTACCGGGAAGAGTGCTTAAAGAAAACACTAATACACTCACAATATTTTATCGTTAAAAACAACCTAAATTAGATATTAAAAATAATAATAATTGAAAAGTCTGTTAAAACATCATCAATTTTTAACTCACAAAACGTAAAAAAAAACGATTTTGTGGATTGTTTTTTCATATTTGAAAGTTTTTTTTTGTTTGAATTTTCAAAACACATCACACACGTTCATATTTTTATTGGCTATGTTGGTGTGTATGAGTAAAGAATTTATTGTAATTTGAATTATAAAAAACTATTTAAAAAAAAAAGAAAACCGAAAATTTTTGAATTTTTTGTTTTAAAACAGAAAACAATGAAATTATTTAAATTATTTTTTCTACAAAATAGAAAACTAAAAATAGAACATTTGACTGAAAATATCAACTTCTACAGACGATACATATTTTTTTGTGGTTTGCTTTTTATTGACTGATAAAAAAAGTTAAACAATATGTTTCAATGTATTTTAATTGATTCTTTAATTGAAAACAAACTTTAAATAAACCTCATTCGGTTATGGAAAATATATTGTCAGTGTACCATTCATTACAAACCACACAGGTTCAAAAATATTTTGACCCGATATAGCATCAGCGCATTACGCTAGATCCACTTTAAAACTACTCGAGGATCACAATACTGGATATGTTAAAAAAAAATACCTAAATGCAACAAATGTCTCACAGTGTCATCCCATCGAAAGGAATTGGGACATAATAAAAAGTAAATTGCGAAAGAGTGGATCTATCACCCATAACAAAAAAGATTTTATCAAAAAGTGTAAAGACGGCTCCAAGAACATCAATCAAAGTCTTGTCAAAAAGCTTATGCAGGACATAAGGAAAAAAGTGTGAAAGCAATAATTTAGACATTTTCCGAATTTTTAGCGTTATAATTTATAATAATAAATAAAAACAATGTCATACTTACTAGATAAGTTGTTTTTTTTCAAATAGAATTTTTCAAAAATATCTCGATACAGAATTTAGTATCTCGATAGAGTATTTACAGTATTTCTAGTCGATTCTTGAAATCTCTAATTTTAATAAGCAATCAATCGTTAAAATACAATGTAAGCAAAGGTTATACTAATTTATAAAACAATTAAATTTAACTGACACTTCTAGAATTAACTTACAAATTTAACTGACACTTAAATGTAACTTATAGAAAATATATGATTTTCTATTGTTGGTTACACAAAGATAGATGTCACTACATTGCTAGATCTGTCAAAACAATAGAGTAGTATTTTGAAAGGTGACAAAGCAAATTGTGTTAAATGTTTTGTTGTTGTTGTTTTTGTTTTTTCTTTAATATATTAAATGGTGAGTAACGCTCCTAGACTAGGACAAGAAATTCTCATTGTAATTTGTGTAAGTTTGTAATTTAACCTATCAAATATTTCTGGAAATTCTTAAAAAATAAAATGCGGATTGGAACATGCCTTTAACAAATTATATTATTTCACAACTTGTTAAATAACTTTTGGAATTTTAATGCATTTATTGTAATTCCTTTAATGTTGTTAAATTTTGTCTGCGCACTAAGTGCGACTTTTTATTTCTTATGTATTTTGTTCAATTCAACTGGAAAATCACATTGTAATTTTATTTTAATCATTCAATTCAATTAGCCTCTAATAAGACAAAAAGTTTTTGTGAATAAGCATGCAAGAATTTTTCTGTACTGTCTCTTGAAATTTTAAGGAAAAATATCACATACTTATATAATCGTATATGTTCTAGAAAGCCAGCCCAAACAAAATTCTGTGTTGTCGTTGATACATTTATCTATCATCTAGAAAATTGTTTTTAAATAATAAGATTCTTAAAGTTAATGACTTTTTTCACAATAGATTGTTACTTTTAATCTCTAAATTGTTGTAAAATCTCTGAATCCGAAACTTTTCATGGAACACATTATTAAGAATCTATGACTGTATTATAATCTAAAAACGTTTCTATATAAGATTTCTACGAGCTAATGAAAAATTTCTGACTTAAATTCTTGGTATGCTTTTAAGTGGGAGCTATAAAATACGCCCTAAATATATTCAGAATAAAAAAACTACTTTTTGTACACATCTAACACCTTAAAGTTATAAATATAAATTAAAGCTAATGACTTCAAGAAAATTTTTGACATTATTATTTATTGTATTAATATCCTTTCAAGGTCATTAAAATTTTATACCAATTCATCAAAACAACAAACAAATCCGAAAGCAAAAAAAAAAACACAAACTTCAAAATAACAAACAAACAAAAAATATAAAAATTCATAATCTCTCCCTCTTGCATGCACAAGGCATTCACTATGAAATGATTAATAACACTCATACGCCTAAGTACTCGTATACTGTTTTAACCGTACATATGATTATGATAAATTTAGTTTTACTTTTAGGCAACATTTTAGTATTTGAACTTTATCAAAGCTGTTTCTGTTTGTGGCTAACTTTGCATTTATATAACTTAATAAACATACAGCTATATGAACGAAATAACTTTCACAAAAATATGTATATTTAGTATACCACTACTAACACAATGATGATATTTTTAATGTTTCTACTGTTGTTTGTTGTTGTTCTCTGTTGGATGTTGTTAAAGTAACACATATTAAGTTGCTGTCAGAGTCTTCCACATGCAATACACCAACAAAGTAAAATGAAAAAAACACCAACGCCTTTTACTCCATAAAATGTATGAAATAAAAAGCCAAAAAAAACTAGAATCTACAGAGAAAGAACGTTTAAAAAAGAAAGAAAAAAAAACAGTCAAGGCCTTCAATATGGTAAATGCTTTTCTGGTGCAAATTGTTCGTCTTTTATAATCACCACCAAACACCATTACACTAGCACTGTGGGGAGTCACAGTGGGACTCATTTAATAGTTTTGTGTCTATGTATGCGAGTGTAGCGTTATCTACTGGGGGTTTCCTTTGTTTTTCCCTAAATTATACAGAAAACAAAAGATACTAACAAAAAAAGGACATTTAAGTTCGTGTTAAACTTTTGTATGTTTGTATTTTTGTTGGTGTTTGTGTTTGCCAACAATAAGCATAAAAAAGCAACAATTTTTTTGTATAATAATAAATATGTGGCGCCAGTTAGACGTGGCACAATGGCGGCTGGCTCGATTTCATTTTCATTTCTTGTCATGTTTCATGCTACATGTTAAGAGAGCAATATCGTGAATGGTTTTTGTGTTTTAATACGAGTATAAATATATTTATTTCTACTTTCAACTACTCTACAACCACTAGTGGCGTGTAAATGTGTTTGTATTTAAATGATGTTGGCGTTTAAATCGTAAAAACAACTGGCAACAAAATAAAATAAACTACAAAAAAGTATATTTTGCGTGCGTGCACGACTCCGAAATACTCGTAAAATTTACGAACATACTAAATGTATTTGATATTAAAAACCTCTTAAGCCCAACCCTACATTATACTTTTGACATTACTTCCCTCCTGCCGTTGGAGAGAAAACTTAAAGTATACAAACGCAAATGTCCCTTAACTGTGTTGTGTTGTAGTCATTTGTGTTAGTTTAGGTATTGAAGTTCCCAGAATTGTGAATCAATAATGAACCTTGCTCTTTAATTCTATCCTTATTTACTGGTAGTTTGTTAGTAACTAACAAGGAAGGTATCTCCCAGGTTACCCACCGAATTTCCTAACATTTAAATATGTGTAGAGAAGTGAAAATGTATTTTTTCAGAGGCCTAATATCATTTGTAGGGGGTAAGAAGTCGGAGTAAAAATGGCATTTTTTCGTTTTTTATAGAAACTTTAAGTTTATTTAAAAGAAAGCCGCCGGTTAGTAGCAGCCTTCGTGTTTAATTGTTAGCAGCCGACGACAGTTTTGGCTTCAAAAAAAAAAAAACACAAGAATTTAATTTAAATTATTTTCTAAATTTATTTCTTAAATCTTAAGAAATTAGTTAGTACAAGAGTCACCATTCTAGAAAATCCTGTCGACTAAATTATCTCTATGGTATGGCGAACTTATAAGATTAACCACCAAATATATGCATATTGTACTTCATCTAATTTAAGCGAAGTTTAATTAACATTTCCTAAATTTTAAACATGTTGCTAGACAAAAAATTCTAAATTTCCCTTCCTCTAGCACCATGCGCGGTTCCAGCAATTAATATAAAGAGAAAAATCATACGCCACAGTAGACAAATACATTGAGTTGGCCACTGAGGCGTATGATTTTTCCCCTTATATTAATTGCTGGAAGCGCGCATGTCTAGTACATATCAAAATTTCAGCAATCTCGGTGAGTGACCCCGGATATACCTTCCTTGTAAGTTTTCTCATTTGTGTTATGTTGATTGTGGTAATATTATATACATTAGGGTGGGCCGATTTGTCGATATTGTGCCATCGATTTTTTGATAGCTTTTGGCATGAGGAAAAAAAAGTTCCACTACGACATATCAAAAAAATCATTTTCGAGGCGCCCAAATTTCGTCCCAAACTCGTCTAAAAACCCAAAAAAAAAACATTTTTTTTCGAAAAAAAAATCGTTTTAAGCGTATAATTTTACCTTGAATCGGCGAATTCTTTTTAACAAAGCAAATTTAAAAAACCTTAAAAAGTAACGCGTAAAAAAATATCGATTTTTTCGACAAAAACTCGTCCAAAACCTCAAGAAAAACATTTTTTTGGAAAAACTGCTATCGCCATCGTTTTTAGCGTACAATTTCACCTTGGAAAGGAAATATTTAAAAAAAAATTAAATCAGCCGATTTTTTTTTATTACCTTTTAGTAGGTAAAACCTTAAAAATAAAAGTTGAGAAAAAGTCAAAAAATTGAAATTTGGGCACCTCGAAAAGAATTTTTTTTATATGTCGTAGTGGAACTTTTTTTCCTCTTACCAAAAGCTATCGAAAAATCAATGGCACAATATCGATTGCTAAATCGACCCACCCTAATATACATATTTAATTTTTATATACTAAACCTATGAAAATACATAAAACCTTAAGGTACTTAATTCTTATAATGACCTAAAACTCAGCTGTTTTTAAATATTTATTAAGCTTTATAATAAAAAAGCCAAAAGCAATCATATGACTTTATAATCTTATATTAAAGCCAACACCCTGATATTAATATATATAAAATTGTAAAAAAAATTTTTAGTAAAAAAAATTAACAAATTTACAAAACTGAAATATTTACCTCATTCACACCAATTAAAAAAAAAACAAATACTGTCAATCTAAATAAATTAAAACAACCCCAATGTTTATTCTTCTTAATTTGAGTGTATACGTATTGCGTATAAGTAAGCGTATACTTATTATATAAGTATACATAATTCATATTACTCATACGCTCTGACAAGCAAAGTCTTTCAAGCTAAACTCTCCTATTTGTATGAAATTTGTATATGTGATAAAGAAAAGAAATCGAAGGACAATTTAACTCATTTTTGGGCCACCTGAGGATAAAAGAGATGAAACAGGAGGAAGAAATCAACCATGTTTAGTACTCTTTGTTCGGGAACAGTTAAACGCTTATGAATATCGAAGTACACAGAAAAAAATAAAAACTAGTTTTAACGATTAATTGAAACAATTAAAATATTAACTGATTCAATTAAATATTTGATTAAAAACGGTTTTTATTTTTATCATATGTTTAATTCGATATTTTAGGTTAATTATTTTTTCTGTGTAACAACTGCATAACAATATCGTATTCTTCAAAAGAGGACATTTGATTGTACATAATGCCTATATTTTACCAAGTTGTTCCAAAAAGGGCTTTGGGAAATATTAGTTCAAATACAAATTAGCACGAATATTAAAAAAAGAAAAAAGCTCGTGTCCGCTTAAACTAAATGCGGTATAAAATACGCACGCAGGAAAAGAAATTTTTGAAGATGCTTGCACACATGCGCGGTTCCAGCAATTAATATAAGGGGAAAAATCATACGCCTCAGTGTCCAACTCAATGTATTTGTCTACAGTGGCGTATGATTTTTCCCCTTATATTAATTGCTGGAACCGCGCATGTGTGCAAGCATCTTCAAAAATTTCTTTTCCTGCGTGCGTATTTTATATTAATTGCTGGAACCGCGCATGCTTGCACACAATTATAATATTTTTTTCAGAATACTTATGGAAATATATTTGGAGTATGCTTCCAAATAAATTATGTTCACACACGCAAAAAATCAAAAGTGTATAATTGCCGAACTACTACGGTAAAATATAATTTCAAATATTTTCTGCTAACTTACCCAATTCTTTAATTAAAATATTTTCTAAGATAAGTTACAAAAGAAAAAACTTATGTAACTTAACATATTTTGAAGTGCGTGAAAATGAAATAGGTCAAAAACGAATGCAAGTTGACAAAAACTGATAAAACCACATGACTTTTTTTTATTTACTTACACATTACTTTATTTTACCTAAGTGCTTCGATAATTACACACTTTTTATTTTTTCCGTGCAGTAATTTGACACAAACATACATGCAAGCATTGTAATGTTTGTGTATTTATAATAACTTCTCGCCCAACCATATTGATACAATTTGATATAAAGCGATCCAATTCTAAAATATTGTTTTGAGACTGCACTCATATTTTTTTCTGTAGATTGGAAAATTATTTACAAGTGATTTCACTTTCACTAATACGTGATGCCAATTACATATAAAAGTAATATTTTTTTTTTTATTTATTTCTATCATATATGTTTATATATAATGATATAGGAAGACCAACTAGTATATAACATAAGATAGAATGATATAAGATTATATGTGGCGCTACATTCGTTCCAAGGTACAACATATTCCCCTATAATTAAACTGAATTGCTTTTGAATTGAATTACTTTTGAATTGAGTTGATTTTGAATTAAATTGAAATGCTTTTGAATTGAACTTCTTTTCAATTGAGTTGAATTGATTTGGAAGAAAATTGCTTTTTAATTGAATTGATTTTACTTGCGTTTGAATTACATGGCTTTTGAATTGAATTGAGTTGCTTCAGAATTGAATTGCTTTTTGCCTGAATTGCTTTGGAATTGAATAGCTTTTGAATTTAATTTAATTGCTTTTTAAATGAATTGAATTGAGTTGCTTTAGAATTGAATTGATTTTTAATTTAATTGCTTTTGCATCGAATTGCTTTTTTGTTGTACTTTTGAATAGCTCTTGAATCGCTTTTGAATTGCAATGGAAGTGATTTTGCATTGCTTTGGAACTTCTCATATTCATAAAGTATGTCACATACTACTGAATAAACTATTGTAAACTAAATATTTTTTTGTGAGTGTATTTTCATATTGTTTATTTTTCAATCAAGTTTCTATGACTTTAACAAATAAACATCTAAATATTTGTCAATAAATGAGTTAGTATATGTTGTTGTTGTTGTTGTTTTTATAGAGATAAAAATTAATTACTTTTGTTGTTTTTTATACTTGTATTTGTTTTTTGTGCTTTGTCCGTTAAGCCTCACCCAAGGACTTTGTTATTGAAAAGGAATTGTTAAGAAATATTTTGACAAATTTATTTAATCTTTAAATATGACACATTTACATGATTTTATTGTTAATGTAGTTGGCTAAAATGGTCGATTGTTTTTTTTTATGTACGCCACGTTGCGCCATTGTTTAGCGATTGATTGGGGTGGTCATTTGTTTTCCTGTTTAATAAATGTTATTTGTTGTTTGTTAACTGTAAAGTGCTACCTGTTTTTGGTTTTACATTTGGTTGATTTAGCAGATAAAAAATTTTATGGTCTTGAACATAAGAATTACGGTTTCCAAAAATTATATTTAAATTTGTTTGTTTTTTTTTTTTTTGGCTGTGATCAGCAGGAGCAAATCTTATGATCAATTGTTTTAAAATATTTCAATTAGTATGGTGGTGCTAAAATATCAAATATAAACAAAACCGTTTTATACATATATTCAACAAAATGTTTTAATGGTGGTAAATTCAATAATTATGTCAGTGTATTGACAAAGTCAAAGTCTTAATCGAAGTCTTAAAATCGAAAACTTTAAATGAAAAAAATAAATACACATAAAAATAAGCCGAAGCTTTAGAGTCGGCTGTGCCGAATTTTGTATACCCTCCACCCTGTCACACAAAAAGAAAATTCAGATCCCAAAAAACTATATTTGGGGAGAAAATTTACCGAAAATAATAAAAAAAAAAATCGCGAAAAAATAAAAAAAGTTTTCCCGAAAAATAATTTGTGAAAAAAAGGTTATCATTTTTTAGCGATTTTTTTTAAATAATTTATTTTCCAGCGCTTTTTCTAAATGTTAATTTGTCGTCACAATGGCAGCAAAACTCAAGCATAAAAATATCAAAAATATTCAATAATTGATCCACTAGCCCTCTTTCACCGTGAAATGGAGGGTATAACAAGTAAAATCTTTAAATTCGGCTTAACCGACTTTTCTATACCATCCATATTGTTTTTGTTACAACAAAACAAAAGTAAAGTGAGAAAGGTGAAAAACTTGTGACTTGAAACAGAAACGATGTGAATTGGTAAAAAATTTAATTTTTCTCACACGACCGTTCGTAAAAGTTGTTTTGTGAAAACCTTGTACAATCATATATGATCATACACGGCCATATCCGACCAATATATTGTCATATATGAGACCATATATGGCCACTAGGGTGGCTCAATCTTGTATGGAAAATAAAAAAAGTGTTTGCCCTAGTAAAAATGATTTTTATATATTCATATATGATTTTTATACAATCATTTATGATTTTATACAATTATAGCTTGTCGAGTATTGTGAAACATATATTTTTATATGATTATATCAAAAGATATTTAATTATATAAAATTATATTAACCAGATCCACCATTTTTTGGATCAGATAATATATTTTTTATATAATTATATTAACCCATACATGATTTGATCCGGAAAATGGTGGATCTGGTTAATATAATTTTATATAATTAAATATCTTTTGATATAATCATATAAAAATATATGTTTCACAATACTCGTCAAGTTATAATTGTATAAAATCATAAATGATTATATAAAAATCATATCTGATTATATAAAAATCATTTTTACTAGGGTGGTTTATTTCTCCGCAAGCCATGATCATATTTGGGTCCATATATGTTCGTATACGATTTAATTTTCACCTGGGTTTATAAACATTTTTGATATGGCGTTATACGCAACCATATACATTTTGGTCTTGAGTCATACATTAAGAGATCTGCGTTATATTAAAATATAATGTTATATGAGCTTCTATATATAAGCTTATATAAAAATATCTGATAAAATAAAACGAAATATTATATCATATTTTCTATATGCCCAGTCAGAAATTGTCAGTGGTGGCATAGCACTGCGTAACCGAGGGGTTGTAAATAAATGTCTGACAGAACACTTATTTGGGACTCTTTGCCAGGGTTTAAAAGAATTACGTCAGAATTTATTTTTTAAGAATTTCAATGGTCTATAAAAAAAATACCAGTGTTTTTTGAATTGGCTTAGAACGCTATACCAAAACTTGCATAAAGTGTTTTTCCAGTATTACCCAGTCACAAATTGCAAACGGTGCAAAAATCAATGCACTGGTAGAGTATTTATTTTATAAAAATAATGACGGTTTGTTGAAAAAAGGAAGGTTTTGGGTGCAAGTCGGCTTATAGGCATAATTTTTTAATAATTTTTTTTTTTTTTTAATAATTTTTTTTTATAAAATTGATTCTTTAGAACACCTTTTATTTTTGTTTCTCCAACGTGGGCAAGTTAGTTTCAACCAACTTCGTGCCAGTGTTGGGATATTTTTACAACCATCGATTATCCAGCTTTTATTCGTTTATGCTTTTAGCTAAAAAGATTAAATATCTCGTTAGCTTCATTGGTAGAGCTCTCGTCTCTCAATCATTTGGGTTCCAAAAAAAATTCATATAATTTTTTTTTTTTTATTTTGAAAAGACTATTTCCAGACCACCTATTTTTAGGTTTAGCCAGTGTTGGAAATCTAGTTTTCTCAGCGCATTCCGGTGCCTTTTGTCTAATGATGAACTTTTTTCTAATGTTATCATTTTGGGAATGGGAAAGCTCTTTTGCCTGCACTTGTACAACCTGTTAAAGCGACTTTCTGAGCTGAGTTGGTTTATATATGATATTGCTTAGTCGCTTTGTTCAAAATGAAAAATTAAATGTTGACTTCCTAAATAAAATTAAATCATTGACTTAATATAACTAAATATTTCAAACCCCATTATCAAAAGAAACGGTCTGCACTGCAGCAATATATTACTGCATGCCAAAAATTAATATATTAGTCTTCACTTAATTACCTCAACGGCAACTTAAATTTTTTTTATAAATTGTTTTATATTCACCAATACTATCTGAACAACTGTGACTAACTATAATATCGCATTCTTTAGCCAATCGAAATTCATTTGATATTTTTTTCTTTCAAATTATTTTCAAGTACATTTCACTTTATCTTTGATTAACGCCTGCCTTTGACAGAAGTGTCCAATCTAAGAAAAATAACAAAAATGTTAAATGTATAAAAACAAATTATAAACAATTATTAAGTAATTGTTTATTTTTTCTAACAATGATATCATTTAATAATGGTCAAAAAAAAACTAAGTCAATAGAAAAAAACAAAAGAAATATTTTTGGTACCCATTATAAGGCAAAATCAAATCAAATTAAATTTCTTTTTTTAAATCTACTAATTGGCACGCAAAATATGTCACTTGTAAAACAAATTAAATTATTTAAATAAATTAATGGAACTAACTAAAAATAACTACGTACAGAAAATCTACAGATACATTGTATAAATTAATAAATTCACACTATACTCATAGAAATACATAAAAAAAAACAACACAATGGAAGCAACAAAAAAAATTTAGTAATTAAAAGTTGCCATTTAACAGCAGTAGAGGCAAAATACACTTGAAAAAATACAGTAAAAACAAAACAAGAATTCTAATTACAAGAATAATTCTTCTAGAAATGGCCGAACTTATATTTTTGTCGAACACTTTCACATTTAACCATTTGTATGATTTAAATGCGTATACGCAACATGAAATTATTGTATAAAAAATATTCATCATACGCAACAGAACAATAATTATTGACAGGGAAATTATTCATGGCAACTCTGGAGTCTACTTAGAAGTTGAGACATTATTTTTTTTTACAGGAAAATGTCAAAATATTATATACAAAACAACAACAAATTTCTGGGTTAACTACAAGTTTATTAGTAGTAGTTTTTTGTTGCTAATTTTTCCAACTGTTTTTCTGTAAGTGTACTTTAATAGCAGTACTGGCAATAAAAATAACACACACAAAAAGAGCAGCATATTAAATACAAATTGTGTTGATTGCTAAAATTATTGTTTTTATTCGTTACTACTATTATTTCAGATGTATCTGCTAGTCAGTACGCTTGAATATATTTTTTGTTGTATGTTTTACTGTCATGCATTAGATTAATTTATTTCCTCAGCGGATCTCTCTCGAAATGCATTAGAGTGTGTAGTATGTAGTTTTTGTTTTACAGCCACTAAAACCTAAAACAGCCATTTAGGTAGCACATTCACACACTTTCGGCTATAGTTAAAAATCTAGCGTCTCACTGGAGCCTCAAATGTGAAATAAATTGCTGAACACTGTTAATAGATTTTTGTATTTTGTTTTATTTTTTTTTTTTTTGCCAAAAAAAAGTTAATTTTATTTTGTCGTTAATCCCCCCTACATTGTATAACGAAACCATGTTTTTTAATTTTGCTAATTTTCAATTCAATTTAGCGAAATATTGTTTTTAATGAATTAAGATACCAGTTTGTTTTATTTCTTCTTTTTTTGTTTTTATAAATTTGCATATGAAAGCTATTATATTATTAGAGTTTTGTGTTAATTTATTTTATTTAAATTTATATTCATTTTGTTGTTGTTTGGTAAGGAAATACACATAAATAAATAAGTTTAACCCATTTTATACAATACATTCACAGAAGAACAACTTAATCCGAAAAAAAGCAATAGACTTTAAACAAAAATGGAGAAAATTAAGAAGTTTTGTAAATAAAGAACATTTAAAATATTGCTTGTAGAAAAATAACTGAAAAATCGGTTACTTCAATGGAAAATACTTCTGTTTTTCGACCTTAAACCATTTAAATTGATAATTTGTCAGCCAAAAATTAGTAATCAAAAATTCAATACAAAATTTATACGTAGTGCCAAATTCTTAAAACTAAAAAAAAATCTTTAGCCTACACTGAGAGAATTATCCTTCATGATATTAATGATATAATTTCATAAAATTTTTTTCGTAGAATCAATGAAAAATTTCATTATGTATATAATATTTAATTAATATTATGAAATTTTTCATAACTTTTCTTTCATAAAATTTCATAATTTTGTTAAAAAAAATTCATTGAATTTCATAAATTAGAGCTTCATAAATTTAATGAGAATGTTCTTTATATATATGAAATTGTTCAATAGTATTTACTTTTTTTTAATTTTTATATAAAATATCGTCATTTCATTAATTTTTTAAAAATGTTCATACAATTAGAATTTTATATTAAACATTTAATTCGCATATACAATAGTTTTATGTAACCAAAAGGACGTTTTAGTGATGTGCATTAATTTCCATACTGAGAGAATTATCTTTTATAATTTTTTATTATTAATTTTGGACTATGAAATTTTTTTATAAATCAAATTAATTTTTTCGAAAGGAATTTCATTAACTGAATTAAGCTTATTGTAAAATTTTATGAAACTTTTTAATTTAATGAATTCTTTCATTAGATATATTTTGTCCGTAAAATATGCTACAATTTTATTATGCTTTTTGCATTTGCTAAATACTTTTTATTTATCCACTACAGCTTAGCAACGACAACAACCAACTATAATAAATAATGACAAATGAAATTGCTTCAAAGATTTTATGAAGCTCTTTATTGGCTCAATGCTTTATTCATTGGAGAAGTGGTCTATTCATTTTATGAAGAGTTTCATTAATTTTGTGAACTTTTCATAAACAGTGACTTTAATGAAACTTGTTGCATAGATTCTATGAAAAGTTTCAATGGACGAGTTCCAGTGACAAATTTTATTAAAACTATGAAGAAATTCATTTCTGAAGTGATGATAATTCTCTCAGTGTATACAAAGTAATCCATTGTGGATTTTTTAAGGCCTTAGATTGGCGCTTTTTGTGCTTTTAACGCTTTTTCGGTAAAACTTTTCTTTTGACACAATCTTATTACTTTACACATTTTTCTTTCAAATTTTTGCTAAAAAAATCTACAACCCATGTGAAAATCGAAATATATATGAACACACATGATCATACATTCACTTGTATATGATCATGCATGGGCATACATTGTCATATACGTACAAGCATAGTTCAATGTATGACCATACATGATCTCATATATTTCCATATATCTTTGGATCCGAAATTTGAGGGTATATGACCGTACATATTCATATATGAACATATATGCTCACATATGATCCATGTATGCTCATATATGATCATATATGACCATATACCTCCATATACCCTCAAATTTCGGATCCAAAGATATATGGAAATATATGAGATCATGTATGATCATACATTGAACTATGCATGTACGTATATGACTATGTATGCCCATGCATGATCACATACGAGCCAATGTATGATCATGTATGTTCATATATATTTCGATTTTCACATGGGAACTTTAAAAATCTTGAATATTTACAAAGCAATTAGAAAACGAATTGAAGTTATATTTTTCCCACAATGGGCTTTCTAGAACTTTTTAGATTTTCCGTTTCATATATTTTTTTCTTCAAAGAGATAATTGGCATCACTGGGTACTAGTCCTAAAAGTTTGAATTCACCTCAAAAAGCCATTTCTGCACTTAAAGAAAAATCCGAATTGCAGTTGGAACCAATTCTTCAACCAATTCGCATAAAAGTTAATTCATTTTTTAATCACTTTAAATCATTGATTTGATATTGAATAAAGTAAGACACAATTTATTTCAATTTGTATTGATTCAATTTTGATTTGATTGAATAAGTTGTTCTTTAAATTAAGACAAAAATTTTTGGTTGAACTGGGGCCAGATCCCCGCAGTAAAAAAATCACGCTTTTAATTTGCAAAAGAAAATGAATAACTATTATTCTAACTTTAACTATCATAGTATCAAAGGAACGAAATGCTTCACCCCTAACCTAGTTTTATTATTTTTAATGTTTTAAGTAATAATAATTGCTATCGAATAAAATTCGATCACGACTGCGGTAATCTGCCCCCTGATAAAATTTAATCAATCCGTTTGATCCTATGAAAAGAATCAAAAAAAATTCAAATTGATTCTTTGTCAATGACATTGAATAAAGTGAAAAATAATTCAATCAATAAAATGATTTTTGCAAATTAAATCTGATTTAAAAATCGAATTAAGGACTTATGTGTAATTGAAACGCGGGAATATAAATATTTCCCCACTCAAAATGCAGCCAAAATCTACAGAAATTGCGTTTTAAAAATGTTGCATTGCAGCTGTCTATATGATGTTAAAACAACACTGTACTAAAATACATTATGAAATTTGCCCTATGGCAACTCGTATCCAATATATACGAAGCTGCCTGCTCTTGATTGTAAAAACCATATGCCAGTTTGGCAACATTTGGGAAAAAGGAGACACAGAGGAGATTGGAAGATAAACAAAAATTAAAAAATGGAATGCTTGTATGTGTCTGTGTTGAATACTTCTGAGTAAAAACAATAACAGAAAGCTGAATTAGCTGAAAAACCATGAATTAGTTACATTGCATTCAAAGCCTTACTTGGGTGAGATGGTTAAGCAGTCGCACCTTAGTATAGTTACGTTTATAATGTAGGAATATACACATGTTCGAATCATACAGCCGGATGGGTTGTTGAAAAATTATTATATAAGTAGAGACAATCTGACATAAACAATAATGCAATTTAATGGAAAATCACTGTTGAAGCCCTGTCTATAGAAAAAGGCAGAAATTAGATCCTGTCTGATTTGAAAATTAATGTCTTTATAATTTTTAACGGAAATGGTTTATTCTTCTTCTAACCTCAAAGATACTAATTTTTTGAACACGTTTAGCGGATAAACAAGTTCAACACAAAGTGTGGCTAAGTTTGGGAACACTGTGCTACATATTTTGCCAATGGGTTAATAACAAATAATATATTATAATTAACTTAAAAAACTGCTTCAATAACATCAGAAACATATTCTATTCTCATAACCCAGTTAACATTTTAAACTACAATATGAGTACGTCTGCAATTTAACAGCTTATATTTATATAGAGAAAATCTCCATGGAAGATTTTTAATGAATTTTTTCACTAAACTTTTGAAGTCTTGTTTACAAAGGAAAAATTTCTTAAATTTTATGAAAAAGCTTCATATTTTTTATGAAACTACTTTTACTGGAACTTTTTCATTGGCTGTATGATATCTTTATTAAATAAAATAAAATTATAACAAAAATTTGTATTTTATTCGACCTTTCTTAAATTGTTTTCATAAGTTTTTTATTTTTATAAAACCTTCCTATTTGCCAATATTTCGAATGGCATCACTATTCATCATCCGGGCGTATATTTAAGAAAATTAGCAAACAATTAATTTAGTGAATTTAGTGAAATATTTTAACACATGGATTCCAGTGAAACTTCATTTATTTGATGCAAAAATTTATCAATATCATCCCGATAATGCTCTCAGTGAACACTGTGCTATTGCTTTACATTTATGGGAGAGTATTATTTGCGGCTTTAAATATTGTAGTTTTGTTTGCTGGGAACTAAAATATTTTTTAACTTGTTTTAGTTATTTTTTTTAACATTTAATTGACTTTTTGTTTTTTATGTCTGTTTATTAATTTATTTTATTAAAAATCTAAAAAACATAATAAAATCTCATTTTATAAAAATATAATGTGGGCGTTAAGAAATTTAAGAAAACAAAACTTTTGTTTGTATATTTTTATTCATTCAATAACACGTCTTTCCTAAATTAATATTTATTAGCATTTTTAATAATAAACCCCATATTAATAGCAAAATATTAAATTATTTAAATACCCAAAAACAATAAATTATAAATTCTCAAAAATCAATATTAAATAGGGAACAATGTAAAATAATGATAATTCTTTTTTATTTGAATTTATCATCGATTATAATTTCTATATTATCAGTAAGTGGTAAGTAAGGTGACAATAGATTTTGAATTTAATAATATTTTATAGTTAAATTCTGTAAACAATATATTGAGTGGCATTATTTACAACTTACCACATAGTTAAAAATAACCCCAAATTTGTCACATACATAAGTATTTTTTGAAACAATCTGAAAAACGGAAATAAATAAAATATTGTTAAAAAAATTTAAATCTGATCAAATAAATCAAACTAGTTAATGATAAGGCTAATAACATTCTAGATTTATTAACACAATTTCAAAAAAAAAAAATATTTATATTAAACCTTTTTTTTAAGGAAATCTTAAATGATTAATCATTTTAAAAACAAAACACCTTCTAAGCACTTGTTTATTATTCAACATCAAATTAAGAATATGCATGTTAAAATATCATAAAAATATATGCATTAAATGCCTTCAATGCATGGTTGGTAATCGAAACAATGCGGTTAGCGGTAACGCTATTTTAGATTATTTCGTTAACGGCGTTTTAAGTGTAACGTTAGTTCTTCTATTTCGGTATTTTAAAGATAGCGGCGTTTAAAGCATAACGGTATTTCCCTTATTTCAGTAACGGAATTTTAGGGGTAGCGCTATTTCCGTTATTTAAGAGTCAGTTGAAAGGGGTTTGAATCGATAACAGTATTTTAGCGGTATTGCCGGCCAACCCTGCTCCAATGTATCTAAATGCATTTACTCATTTTGCCTGTAGTGTTTTTTTATTATTATTACATATAATTTTTTTTTTTTATTGTTGTTAATTCTAAAGTGTAGGCGTTTGTTTAACAATTGAAATTTCAATTACAAATTTGAAATTATGTAAATTTATACCATAGATTTATTAACACTACACAACAATAATAGATACTGGAGTATCTCTCCAATAGGTGCTTACTGGCGGTGATCAGTTGGTGGTGATGGTAATAACGTGATGTGTGTGTGTGTGTGTGAATTTCCAATTTTACAATGTCACCAGTAAACTGACAAAACATGACTGCTATTGTAATACTTTTAACACAAAAAAATAATAAAGGTTATTTTGATTTATGATCTAAAAATTTAACCTGATATAGTATAGATCTTACACTCAAATTAATATGTCAATTAAAGTGAACAAATTGAGCCAACACACAGGGGAGATCCTTATTTTTGCAATGATTTGTTTCGATGTCAGGAGAGGAGAAAAGAGGAAGTATGCAGTTTATTCCACATACGACTAGTCTGACTGATAAGAGAAATCTCCCTGTAATCTGGAACCGTGTTTCAAAAATCAGCTCAAGACAGTATCGA
Organism: Leucophora obtusa; assembly: GCA_949987735.1. Classification (NCBI taxonomy): domain Eukaryota; kingdom Metazoa; phylum Arthropoda; class Insecta; order Diptera; family Anthomyiidae; genus Leucophora; species Leucophora obtusa. The sequence continues at coordinate 2,004,577 of OX465297.1, forward strand.
TTTAAAAGTGTCAATAGAGTTGGATACCATACTGACTATGTATGAGAGATGTATTCTATCTTCGGTCAGATAAGGAGATGGGATGAAGAAATGCTAAGTACACCGTTTCATTAAACCAAGGCACACTGTATTCTCAGCTCAGAACAACAAAGAGTGTGTGATTACTCAATAAGTACATACAGTCTTACGTGCATAAAAGTCGACTCTGTCTGTACGACCCACAACAATGGTAGGCACCAACAATGGAATTTGTAAAAACTAAAGCTGTAAATGAATCATTTTTTTTGATTTCAATTCATTACGAATTAGCTAAATTTTTACTTAATTCTTTTCACCAAGGAAAAGAATGGAATTAAATTTGAATCGATTTAAATGAATTTGTATTTGAATTGCAATTCATTTCCGATTCAAATAAATTGGCAAAATTAATTGTAATTAATTTACAATTCAAATGAATTGTCAAAATGTATTGCAATTCATTTTCAACTCAAATGAATTTGTCAAAATGAATTGCAATTCATTTCCAATTCAAATGAATTGAATTGATTTTGAATCAATTAAAAATGAGTGATTCATTTACAGCTCTGTTTCGTAGGAATAGGCACGATTTTCTTTTAAATTGAAATTTTCTACCCAACATTTTTTTTGTTTGAAATGTTTGTAAAACGTTTGTAAATTGTTATTTTTTATATCAAAATTGTAAAAAAAAAAAGTTATAAAAACAAAGAAATTTTTTTGGATTTACAAATTCCTTTTTTTTATTTACAAAAACGGTATGGGAAAGATGTTTTAAAGTTTAATTAGAATTTTATTAATTCTGTCTGTAAAGGAGATTGGCGAAAGGTCGCTACTGAGTGTATTATTCATAATCTACCTTTTGCTCCCCAATTTCAACAATCTTTGGCCTACAATTAAAGATAAAAGGAATGACAGAAATTTCGATATACTAATAGAAAAAAGTTTGTAAAAATTTTAGTTAAAACTACTAAAAATTAGTTAAAAACTACCTTGCAGTAAAAATTGTTGAAAGCAGATTATTTTTGCTAAATATTCGTAAAATAGGAACATCAAAATTAAACTGTTAAATATACAGAATATTAGTTACATTCAAATTAACTTTTAGTTAATAGAAAATAACCATTTAATCTGCTAAAATCAGCAAAAAATTTTGCTAAATACATAGTAGACTAAAAAATTACAAAAAAGTGTACTTCTCTAAGTATCTTTCACTTTGAAGTTTACATATATACAAAAACTAAAATCTACATTATAATCTAGTGAGAACCCGATAAAGATAATCTGATGATAGTACTTGGTAGCACATGAAAATGCATTAATGGTCAACCATTGGTTCTAAGAAAGTTTCTTTCATAAGTTTTTTCTCTATTTGTTGTAAACTAAATTGTAAATTCTATTTGGAATTTGTCATATTTGATCTTAAAACCGAACAAAAATAACACTCATTGTAACAATCTTCAGAGCAACTAAAATCTACGGTAAAATTTAATTTTCTTGATGAAAAGTTTCATTAATTAATGAAAAAGTTTATTAAAAGATCAAAATTCACATAAGTTATAATGTTTTTAATTTTTCGTTCGTTTTGCAAAATAACTTTTGATTAATTTTCTGTATGATGAATTATATAACATATGTTTATCCGGTATTTTGTTGTTTGGCGTACTGCAAACATTCTTTGAGTGTAGTAGTTATCTGTATAAATGTTACCCGGAGTGTTGTGACAAACTTTTTTTTCTTTAGAATATTCAATATAAGTTTTAACATCTACTATCGTGTGTGTAAAGGCATAAATGATGCATTTTAAGAACTTTGTATATTTTTTTTTTTTGCTATATTATTGATGTATTAATCATCAGTTATATTTATAAAAATTTAACTAATAGTACAGTTATTTAAAAAAACAAAAAATTTTATTTATTACTAATTGAGTTTATGTAATAAATTAATGTATAAACATAAAAAAGGAGGAATTTTTTAACAATATATCATTGGAGTTTTTTTCTGGTTACTGGTAATAAGTAAAGAGCAATATTCAAAAAATATATATAAATATGATGGATGATGATGAAAATGACAATACTGAGATTAATATGAACACTCAGAGAACAATCTTTATAATTTAAAAAATATATCAATATATGTACGGCAATAATGTCCTTAAATTTGTATGCAACTGTTTTAGCATCTAGTGAATAAAGTGTTATATAAACTTTAATTATTTTTCAAAACTTTTTAATCGAAATCATTAATTTGAATACCCAGAGAACTCAATTTGAAGTCGTTCTCCATCACTCATTATTGTTTAGGATCCTTTAAAACTAATAATGTGATTTAAAAATTACAAAATAATTTAATTTTCATAAAAATTTCATATATATCGTACACTGTGAATTCCCTAATTCTGTTATCAAATTTTCTTCAAGTGTATTGCTATTTTCACAATATTAAGTAATTAATAAAATTAAAACGATATACTCATATTAAAATAACATTGAAATTATTGTATAAATTAAAGCGCATAATTTTTGTATTTGCTTTACAAAAGTCAAGAAGAAAAAATACCCTTCTCTTTTATTATGATAAATTTAATGTGATTTTTTCTGTGGTTTTTTTTTTTTTTTTTTCTTTTTTAGATGGTGTAAAAATTTAATCATATTATGATTAATCATGCTTACACATTATGTTAAATAATTCTTAAATGTGATAAATATTTAAAAAACAAAACAACAAGTTATACCTCAAAGATTTTTGTACAGCACAAATTAAATAAATATTTACGTTGCTCAAACATCATAAGCCCTATAGGAAAGTTTCTAAACAAATAAATTCAAAGCTCTATTTCAGCTTCTGTAAACACTAACAAGGAAACTATTTCAATGGGTTCCCTCTAATTTTATTGAAATTCGGAGATATAATAGAGCAGTAAACAGATATAGGTAATTCTTCCAACAACCCAGTCTAAAGGTTTTTATATGGTATCGAAACATGTCTTAAATTTACAAAGTTTAAATTTTTTATACACAAAAAATTTTATACCCATATTGCCTATATCTTTGCTGCAGGGTTACCACACATTTGAATAATAGGAAATATAAGTGAAAAAGTCTCTTCGGGAAAAACCGCTAAATGATTATAAATATTGAAAAACACCCAGACATTCCGTCGATATAATTAAATGGGCATTATTATTTGTAAATATAAACTCAAACTAACAATTTCGATTAAAAAAAACTTATTAGAAAAAAGTTAAGAGTATGGTTATCACAACTATTCAATTAAATGATTGTCGCAAATAAAAAAATATGGTCATCCCAATCATATTTTTTTCTATGCGTGTTATATTTACAAATTTCAGTTTTTACCATCATTGTTTAACCTCGGAAGAACATTTCGCTTAAAGACCAAAATTCTGCTTGATTTTCAATTTAATTATAAATTGATCTAATTCAAATTTTAATTAAAAATCATTACAATTTTTTAATTTCTCTAGGATTTTTACAAAATATTTAATCAATATAATATTGTTTTAATTGTAAAGAATTTTTAATCGGATATATTTAATTTACACTCAAGTTTTTCTATAATTTTTTTATTTACATTTTTTTTTATTATTTAGAAGCCTTTAAGTTCCCTGAGCTTTCCCACATACGACCTTAATTCTTAGCTTACCCAGCGAAACTGTTGGATGCAAAGTACCGGTTGCAGAACAACTTGTACTTGCATGCAATACTTTATGTTGTATTATCGGTGATTTTTGTTTGAGTTTGTCCCAAAATCAACATGTTCTTTTCCTCCAAACTAGAACTTGTTGCTTTGGAACCAGTTCTATAACTGGTTCTGCGACAGTGAAACGTTACATTTTGACTCCCAGGAATCAGTTCTGGAACCTGTTCCATGAAACTGGTGGTAAAAAGATCTGTTCTAGAACAGCTTCAAAGGTAACCAGTTCAAAAAAATTTTGTCGGGTATGATTGCTTTCTATAGTGTTTCAAAAGCCTTTTGTCATTGCAAGTATTTTTTTCCAATTGGGTCTGTATAGTCTATGTGCTACAGGCGTTAAACTTATGCTACATTTAACATTTTAATGGCTCATTGAAATATTAAGAATATATTTTTGTGTTGTTTTGGTTTTAATTTGTTTATTTCTATTTGAAGTTGTCTCTATCCTTTTATATGTTTTTTTTCTTTAAAAATCTATTCATTAAAAATGGTGTTGTATTTATGGTGTTTATTTTGTCAAACATGACAATTTTAATTTTTTATTCGTTGTCGTTAGTGTTTGTTTGTTGTTTGGAAATATTAACGAACAAACAATTTTTCATTTAAAAATCAAATAAAACTAACTGAATGACTGACTGACTGACTGACTGACCTCCATCATGTTACCTTCACCCAATGCGTTTTGTTGGGCTGCACCTTAAATGTTACAGCACTACAGTCGTATAGAATAGAATTTATTTGTTGTATTTAAATTAAAAATTTTTAAATACAAAAAAATATGAAAAATTATTTAATAGAATCGCATAAATTAATAAAAAAAAATAGAAAAATAACAAAATCATGCATTTATTATATTTTTCTATTTATTATAAAATATTATTTTTTTCTTATAATAAACTTTCAAGTTCAACAAGATTTAAATGAATTGCTATTAAATGCAGCATAAAATTTGTATTATTAATTAACGCTCATACGCACAGTATGCCATAGATAGAAAACATCAATTTATACCATAATTTTATAGAAATGAGGCTTTCCATATGGAAACTGTGCTGCTAAAAAAAAAGTATACCGCATTGAGTGTATATTTTAAAAATGCGGGAATCACAACTGACGGCGTATCTTTTAAACATGGTTTGTATCTTTAATAACTCACATGGCATTTTGGAGGGTGAACATCTGCCATTTATTGTCACTTAGTCATTGAACAAACTTGTCTAAAGAATAGTTTTTTTTTTTTTTGAATCGAAAATGTCGAATATTTTGCCATCATAGCATCATTTGCGGGATGTTTTGCTTTACTTTTTCAATTTTAAAAAAAGCACATCGATTTTTCATCGAAGCTGATCCTAAATTTGTGTCATCGATTTCGACGTGCGATAGATGGTTGTGCGGTTCAGAAGTGGTGATTTTGACATGGAAGGCAAAGATCGCCCAGGTCAGCCAAAAAAGTTCGAAGATGATGAATTGAAGGCACTACTAGATTGTTATCAAACTCAAAAAGAACTCGGAAAATCATTGGGAATCACTCAAGCAGCAAGCAGCAATTTCAAAACGTTTGCAAGCAGCAGGATTCATTAAAAAGCAAGGAAATTGGGTACCACACGATTTGAAACCGAGAGACATTGAAAGACGATACTACATGTCCGAAATGCTGCTAGAACGCCATAAAAAGAAGTCATTTTTGCAGCGAATCAAAATGGATCCACTACGATAAGCCGAAGCGCAAGAAATCGTATGTGAAGCTCGGCCAACCAGCCAAATCAAAGACAAAGCCGAATGTACATGGCGCCAAGGTAGTGCTCTGTATTTGGTGTGACCAGAAGGGTTATGAGCTGCAGAAATCGGGCCAGATGATCACAGGGGACGTGTACCGAACATAATTGATTCATGACAATGCTCGGCCACATGTTGCAAGACCGGTTAAAAACTATTTAGAAAATAGTGGTTGGGAAATTTTGCCTCACCCGCATTGCCCCGTCCGACTACCGTTTGTTTCGATCAATGCAGAATGCTCTTACTTGAATACGCTTCACTTCAGAACATAGTATCGTCAAAAAATAAGTTCTTTTGGCGAGGGAACCCATATGTTGCCAGAAAGATGGGAAAAGGTCATAGCTAACGATGGCCAATACTTTGAATAAATTTATATTGTACCAATGTTTCACAATAAACTCCCAAAATTTTCCAAAAAATCCCGCATTTTGAAGTTATACGCCCATATAATATGTTTTCGTTGGAGTATAGGTTAACCGAAAACTTACCGACAAGGTACAAATGGGGTTTCAAAAGGGGAAAGTGCCCCCCTTAACGTCCGAACAAAACTCTTTGGAACGGGAGTGAGTGGAATTGAAACACTATTTAAGTGGAACGAAATGGAATTGAACGGCGATTGAGTGGAATTGAAACTCTAGACAATAAAATAGAACAGGGAACGAAATGGGGAGCGAATTGTAAGGAATAGGGAACGACTGGAATTGAAACACTAAAGTTAAATAACGGAATGGAATGGAGCAAGTGCAAAGAAATAGAATGGAAAGAGGAACGAATGATATTGAAACACAAGACAGTGGAAACGAAATGCAACGGGGAACGAGTTAAATTGGAACACTTAAATTAGGAAACGAAATGGAATGGAATGTGGAACAAGTGGAATTGAAACACTAGACAATGTCGCGTATGAATAAAAAATATATATTACTAATAGGGGGAAATATTGGGTTTTTTAAGCACTTACTTCACAATTCTAGTCTGCTTGCGAGTAGACTAGAAATTAAAATTTTTTATTTTCGTTTATATTTCATGCTATCCTACAAGCCAATGGGTAAATTTGGTGTTAAAAGTCATTCCTAAGCCCAAAGTAATTACTTCGAAGTAATTGCTAAGTTTTATTCATATGACCCAATGTGAACAAAATGCGATGAAATGGTGAACGAAATGGAACGGATCTGGGTTCGAGTGGAAGTGAAACACTAGACAAGAGAAATGGAATGAAACAGGAAACGAAATGGAATGGAATGTGGAACGAAATGGAAAAAAACTGAATGAAGCGAAGCAAGTGCAAAGAAATGGAATGGAAAGAGGAACGACTGATATTGAAACACAAGGCAGGGGTAATGAAACGGGGAACAAGTGGAATTGGAACGCTAACATTGGGAAACGAAATGGAATGGAACGGGGAACGAGTGGAATTGAAACATTAGATTAGGGTATTCAATTCATCGACTTTTTATTTTGATTGATTAATCGTGCAAATAATTATTCGTGTTTTTTTTTTCTTAACCGATTAATCGAATAAAATTTAAAAATTAATCGATTAATCGAAAAAAATTTATTTAAAATAATATACACAAATTTTTTGTATTTGATTAAAAAAAGAAATAAAAATAATTTCAGTAACTCTTCTAAAATTCATAAAAATAAAAAAATGCCAGTAATGTAATGTAATGAATGAAATTTTCTTCACAAAGTTAATGAAAAATTTCTTAAATTTCATGAAATAGCTTCATATATTTTATGAGCCTAGTTTTAGCGAAATTTTTTCACTGAGCACATGAAATTTTTAATAAATAAAATTAAATTTTTTACAACATTTTATGAAAAACTTCCATTAATTCAATGAAAAGTTTCAATGGACGAGTTCCAGTGAAACTTTATTGGTGTTATTTAAAAATTCATTAATATCGTGCTGATAATTATCCCAGTGTACGAATTAACCACACATAAATTTATTCTCCTCCATCACTTTGTTTTATTTGCTAAAGATATTAATAATGCAGATTGCTCACTTTTATTACATTGAGCATTAATTATAATAATTATTAATCGTAGTAATTATTAATGCATAATGAATGCAACAATAACATCAACATTTAAAAAATCGTAAAAATATAGTTTAAAATTTGGTTATACGTAAATATATACCACTACATTGCCAGATCTGTCAAAACAAGAGATTAGTGTTTTGGAAGATGACAAAGCAAACTGTATTAATTTTTTGTTTTTTTTCTTTCTTTCTTTGATATTTAAGGTGTTTATTAACGGCCCTTGACGAAAATAAAAAACTAATTGAGCTTAAGCTAAAAAACATTTCTATAAATTCTAAAACGTCGTCAACTAGTGATTTCCTTAGGCCAAAATGAAATCCGAATAGGTATTAGTCCGCAGAAAACTATTTTTCACAATTTGTTAAATAAGTTTTGGAATTTTAGCATATTTCCTTTAATAAAAAAATATATATATTTTTTAAGTATTTTTGTATTTTCAATTAATGGTGTTAAATTATTTGTTATGCGAAATTTGGACATTTTAAATTATTCGAACAAATTTTAAGCAAAATTGTTCGATTAATCGAATAACGATTAACTGAAAGGTTTAGAATAAAAATAAATTAAAAAGTAGAATTTTCATACAGAATTATATTTTTAACAATATTTGCAAGATTTACGATTTCGAAAATTTTTTTTGAATCGAGTTACGCGGTTACCCCCCAGGTCTACTTCCACATAAACTGGAATTAAATAAACTTTAAGGCACGCTTACAAAGTAGGCCGTTAGTATTATATAATTATGTCTCGGTATATACATATGTATGTTCCAACATATAATTATACCAAATTTTATATGAAAATATATCAAATCTTTTTTACTTGAGAAGATATATATCATGAAACTCCATGGATAAATTTCAAAAATTATGACCATTTAGAATATAAATTTTTTTTCTCTTCACCTTTGACTAAAATATTCTTACTTGCTTTCAATTTATATATCAATATATTTTTTTGCCATGACATTTTAATAATATTATATTTTTTTTTTTCATACGCAGTATTGCAATCACTTACGGACTAACTAACTGACTTGACTGTTTAATTGAAGTCAAGACATATCGATTTAAATGTGATTTGTTATACAAAACGTTTTTTAGTTTGCAATGGCAAACAAGATTAAAGTGTTGTTTAAAATAACAAAAGAATTAATCTTGATTATTATGATAAAAATCTCAATTTTCAACATGAATGCAAATTAAACAAATATCAAAAACAACAACAAAAAATGAAAACGACTATTAAATTTTCAAACAAAACAAATTAATCAGGATCTGACTGGAGGCTATAATGTATATAGACAAATAACCATAACAACAACAACAACAACAATCTGACAAATAATATAAAGTTAATGATTACTCGCACAACATTTATTGCAATTAATTAACATAGTTGCAATATGAAAGCATAACAATTTAACTATTAACTATAAAAAAATGTTGAAAATTTTACAAAAAATAACAACAACAACAACATGTTATCGTTTAGTAAGGTGGAGCTTTTTTTTAATTTTTGTTAAATCATACATATTTACTTAGCAAATATGTAGTAAATATTATTCACAAAGTAGTAGCGGCAGTACTTCATTTAATAAATAAATTAAGTATTTAGACAGTTTGTCTGTCGTTTCAATATTGTTTATAAAAAAAAAACAGCACAACTTGGTGTCATGGTTAACCATTCCCAACCAAACCAAAAAACAATCAACCAATTCACGATTTTTAATTCTTCTGCCTCTTCTATTTATATGTATATGATTGGCTGCAAAGACCAGCTTGGTTTTTTTTGTTTGTGTTTCAGTATTGTTGACTCATTGGCAAATAATGCCATTAGAAATTCATAAAATAAATATTTAGGTGTACTACTAACTATGTATATTTTAACCATGTTGGTTAGTAGAGGTAAGTGTCGTATGTATAGTTATGCAAATGTTGTTGATGTTTATACACAAACATTCATGCTTAACTGCTTTAATATAAACGACCATAAAAATCTTATAAATTTTATTAGACTTGACAACAGATTTAAATTTTAATGATAAATAAAAAAAGAAAACAATCATTAAATATCATCTTTATATGAAATAATAAAAAAAAGAGACAGTTTTTTAGTAATTGTTTAAACTTGACTTCATCCTACTAGTTTATAATACAATAAAAATATATTTTGCGCACTTGTTAAGCATACATACATATATTTTAAAATCATGAATTCGAAAATGGAATAAAATATCAAAACAATTTTTTTTTTGTTATTTTTTCGGATATAGAAAATATATATTTAAAAAAATCGTTGCTTTCTTCATAAATCGCATACTTGTGAAGAAAATAAATTTTTATTTTAGAAATTTGGTGAATAAATACTGCTGTTATGACCAAATATGTAAAAAAAAATGTATGCATTTTTAGATTGATGTCAATGAAAACGTATAAGTAATATTAATTATTACATTTATAACACTTATACGCCTTAAATTTTTAATTCACATTTAATATTTGGTATTTTCTCAAAAATACAGCGAGTGCGTATGTTAAACAGGGTATTTCGGTTTGGGCCGTGATGCAGATTTTTTAATGTGTACTTTTTTTAAGCAACAGATACAAAATTTATGACTGCAAATATATTTAGATTTAATATGACCTCAAAATGTGTTAACAGTAATTCAAAAAATGCTAAAATTTAAAAAAATATTTCTTTCAAAAAATTTTCTGATTCAGCTATTTTCCCCCGTCAAAAATGTAAGGCTTCAAAATATTTTTTTTATATAGAAAAATTACCACATTTGCAGAAATGTTTTCATAATAAACAAATTATGACATATTTTTTATAACATCATGAGTTTTTTATATAGAAAAATCATTAGAAATTAATCACAACCGCATCGATTGTCGACCGACGACAGCAAAAGTCGTCGCGATTAATTTAAATTCAACGACAATCGACCGTATATTGTTGTATTTGTTTTGCCAATTGGTTTTGCATTAATTTCTGTTGTTTTACATTTTATTGTATTTAATTTTGCTTTTTTGCGGTAAATTATGTATTTTTATTTTCAATTATATTTCTTCTGTCAAAAAGATAAATGTTTTGTAAAGAAAGTACGAATTTTTGCAACTCTAATACGAATTTCTACAACTCTGTTCTAATGGCAACCTTTAATTTGTTAAAAATAGAGCAACAATTTGACAAATATTTTGAGTGTGTGTTAGTGTGTCGAAAATAGAATAGATTATATTACGACGACAAATCGCCGGACGACATGGCGTTATTTTTCTTCCCATACAAAATATATGAAACAGCAATTCTCATTGTCGTTGTCGACCCAGTCTTGATTAATCTCTTAACCGATTAAAAAATTTATGATATAGCCAAATAATTGATTTTCTATTGTTTTTTTTATACACCAATAGATGTCGCTACATTGCTAGATCTGTCAAAACAACAGATTTATATTTTTGAAGATGACAAAGCAAATTGTGGTAAATTTTTTTGTTTTCTTTTGTTTTTTCTTTGTTATTTTAAATGTTGAAGACGAAAACAAAAAATTCTGATTAAGTTTGTAATTGAATCTAACAAAAATTTCTAGAAATTTTAAAAACGTGGTCCCCTGACAATTTCTTAAGGCAAGAATGAAATCCGGATAGGGATAGCGCCTTCAACAGATTATTTTCCAGAATTTGTTAAAGTTTAGTACATCTAATTCCTTCAATATAATTAAATATGTTTTTATATGTTTTTAAATATGTTATAATTAAATATGTTTTTATATGGGCGCTGTGGTGTAATGAATTTATGAAAAATAATAATATGTATGAGGTTTTTCTATCCCTCATACATATCGCAGCGTCCTCCTTCGGTGTTCCCATAGCACTTAACCCCACCGAAGTAAAATAATATAACAGGGCTATGAACTAAAAAGCTTCAACAAAGTTCGCCAACTCACCATCAGATGGCGCGCAACAACTGTTCTAAGATTCATCATCTCGCGCAATTACAGTGTTGCCATATTTGAAGCCCTTCATCTTTCACCAGCTTTCCCTTCTTCTCTATCCCCAAAGGAAGCAACACGTTAATTAATAGGAAGAATTTCCTGAGTGTTGCTTCTCTTTAAAAAAAAAATATGTGGCCATTGGTGAGCCTTCTATACACTCTAAAAAATGCTTATAAATTACTACGAGTATAAAATGAGCATTGGGTGTATAACTTAAAAATGCGGCATTTTGGCAAATTTCGGGCATTTATTGTTAAACATTGGTAAAATATAAATTTATTCAAAGTATTGGCCATCGTTAGCCATGAGGCTAAGAACGAATCAAGCAAGTTTTGGATACCCTGTTCTGCATCGATCGAAACAAAGGGTAGTCGGACGAGGCAAGGTTTCGACTATAAGGCGGGCGAGGCAAAACTTCCCAACCACAATTTTCTACATAGTTTTTAATCAGTCTTGCAACATATGGTCGAGCGTTGTCACGTCTTGTCTGGTCGCATATTCCGGGCGTTTTTCAGCCAATGCTCGCTTCAAACGAATCAATTGTGTTCGGTACAGATCCCTTGTGATCGTTTGGCCCGATTTCAGCAGCTCATAATATATGGGACCCTTCTGGTCCCACCAAATACAGAGCATTACCCTGGCGCCATGGCTTCGGATTGTCGTAATGAATAATTTTTTATTTCCAGTAATGATTCGGTATTTGTCTTCCGTATCAAAATCAGCACTTCTGATTGGCACAAACCATCTCTCGCACGATGAAATCGATTGAACATATTCAGAATAAGCTTCGGTGAGCAATCGATGTGCTGCAGCTGCACTTTTTTGCAAATTGAAGAAGTAAAGCAAAACTTCTCGCATTTGATAATTTGTTGGCACAAAATTCCACATTTTCGAAGCAAAAAAAGTGAGGATAAATAACAGATATTTACCTTCCAAAATGCCATATGAGTTATTAAAGACACAAACCATGTGTAAAAGATACGTCATCTGTTATGAATCCCGAATTTTTAAGTTATCCACCCAATATAAAATAAGATAACTATGCAACTAGTCATCAAATATTTTTCATTTTAATCAGTATAAAAACTTTTTTAAATCCACAACCTTACACATTTCATTATGCATTCAATCCTCTGGCAAAGAAAATATACAATTTAATTGTAAATTATGGCACAAATAAAATTTTTTTAATGTCCGCAATATTTTAGTATGTTATTTTAAAATAATTTGTTTTTAAAATGTCTATTTAAATGCATTAAATATGTTAAATATTTGCAAAGAAAATACAATTTTTATTTATTTATTTTTGTAAATTCAATATAAATGCATAAAAAGTTCGATTTCCCATTATTGAAATTTACATTTAAGATAAACTAACATTTTATCTTAAGTGCATAATAGATATTTTAATATGTCATAAATTGCAGTTAAGACAGCAAATGTGGCAAGTACACTGTGAAAAATATATTAAATATAGCATAGAGAAAAAAATTAAAAATATTTAAATATTCAAAAATGTGTTTATTTACTTCAATAAACTCTTTTAAGGCACATGTACAAGCGAGAGAAAACTGCTAGGGATAGAGCAAAATGCAACCCTAAATAGCTTAAGAAATCATTCACAATAGAAATATTTAGAGGTGTATTTTGCTCTATCTTTAGCAGTTTTCTCTTGCGTGAAAATGTGCCTTTATATAAATATGAGACTAAATATTATTTAAAGTGCACAGAGGATATTTTACGAGTTTTAATGAAAATTTATAAAGTTTTCTTCACAAAGTGAAGGAAAAATTTATTAGATCTAATAAAAAGCTTCATAAGTATTATGAAACTACCCAGCATAAAAAGAGATGCCAAAGCAGTAGAAAAAGCACTACAATTAATGATATAAATGTACTTATTATAGATGTAACATTTTTCAGTACTCTTTGAATGAATGCAAATGAAACTCCATTTCATCAATTAAAAGTTTAATAAAAAAAATTTCCCAACAAAAAATTAATTTTTTTTTATTTTACGAAATTTTTTTTATTGCCGCCACCGGGTACGGAACTTGCGACCTCAAGATTGCTAGTCTAGCTTTTTACCTCTGAGCTATTCTTTGATATAAAAGTTGACAATAAAAGTACTTATTACAGAAGTGCAAAGGTGCACTGGAATTAAGTATTGTTTTCAGTACTATTTTCACAGGTGCATAAAAAACAATTTTTCGTAATTTTTATTTTATATTTTTTAAAACTTGAAAAATTTAAAAAAAAATATTTAATTTAAACAAATTAATTATAAATTTATAACTTCACAATTTCTTTGAGCTAAAGGTTTTTTTTATATATAAAATTTTTTTATTTCCAATATTTCGCTACTCCACTGTGTAGCATCTTCAGGAAATAACAATTAAATTAACAAATTAAGCTAAAAGAAATTGTGAAGTTACAAATAGAAAAAGAAGAAAATTAAAAATATTGATCTTGCCAGGAGTCGCACCAGAGATCATCTATTTGGAAATAAACTGCATTCACATAATCCCTTTTATCACTTTTAGAACAATAATCCTTTAGAAGCAATATTTAAGTGATTTTTTCGATGTTGTTTAGAATTACTTCTAAAAAATATGTAAAAATATACTAACGGATGCTTTGGAAGAAAAGAAAGAAGTGATTTTCTGAAGTTGTTTAGAATAACTTGTAATTTGGGAAATTCTAAATATATTATTAAACATTTTTCTCATATCGTTTTTGTAAATACAAACAAAACTGTTTTTAAATAGACTGATAATAATCCATGTATTAAAATAGGAAAAAAAATATGAAAACCAAAAATTGTTCATCTTAAGAAAGTTTTGGTTGCTTTGACAATAATTTCGTATTTTTCTGCATGGATTATTATGAGTGTAGGCACCAACAATGGAACTTGTAAATAAAAAAAAATTGTTATTACGTAATTTTGATTTTTACTTTTAAACAAATTTATATACTTAAATAAGAAAAGTATCATTTTCCAAACATTTAAAAAAAAATTCAATTTAATTTAAAATAGGGCACACACGTTCAATATTATTGATCAATTTTTCAAAAATTAACCAATCACAACATTTTATTTGTAAATGCTTTGTTCTGATTGGTTGATTTTAAAAACATTGATCAATAATATTGAACGTGTATGTTTGCCTTAAAAAAAAATATATTTGATTTTACAAATTCCATTGTTGTTGTTTACTTTTTTCTGTATATGAAATATTAGTTTTTTGATGTTTTTTAATTATTGAAACTATTCAAATTAAATCTATTAAGATAGAATATTCTTCCACCTCAAGTCCAAATTCTAAGATGATATTGTCATATTAGATTTTTATTTGTTGTTTCAAAAAGGGTTGATCATTTTCATGATAGACAATACAATTGTTTCGTAGACATCACTCTACTCTTCAGTTGTCCGCAATAAGAAAATGATAACTTTCCTACTCAAACCGAGACATTACATAAGGTACAAAAAACCAACGGGATGAGAATTTTGTACTTTCGTATATATATATAGAATATTCTAACTAAATATATGAAAATATAGAAAGTCCGAAAAAACAATTTTTGTATTTTTTAATGCAAAAATTAAAATAATTGTTAAATCTATTAAGGTTAAAGTTATTTTAAGAACAGGACAGTAAGAGTTTTGTGATTCATCTAGCTTTTATGAGTACTTTTAGTATTTCCCTATATAATTTCTTTCCGTGTAAAAATTGTTAATGTCATAAAGCATAACTCATCTTATCACATAAGTTTTTTTTATTCAAATAATAATAACCTTAATATGTAAATGTATGAGTGAATACGAACGATACCCTGTTGACTCATTGTCTAGCACAACCAGTGGCAATCGCTATCACATCATCTTCATGGTTTTTTACAACATCCCAGCAAAACTTGCTATTACCGAATAATGGGGTTGGTAATAAAAACACAAGAGTGGAAAGTACTCACAAATGGAAAAAATAATAATTTTTTTAATCAACTCGCATAAAATTTGATTCATTTTGAGTTAATAATTGGAAAATGAGTAAAGTGATAAATGATTCATTTAAACTTATATTGATTCAATTTCCATTAGATTGAAATATTTTTTGTATGATTGAACAAGTGCACTATAAATTATCAAGGCAACCAATTTTGGTTAAATTCATTTGTTAAAATTGAAGTGAACTATAAAACACCGAGGCAACTAATTTTGGTTTAAATTGATTTGTTAAAATTGAATCATTTGGTAAACATTTATCGTTACAATAACGTTACATCTATTAATATATATTTCACTATATTTATAGAATGTACTTTCTTTTTTTTAACTTTAAAAAGTTTTTGAATTCTGTGAATTCGGGATTTCGATGCAGAGTTAAACGCAACGTTAACATTTTCACACTAAAATATTTATTGCATTTGAAGATACGGGTCAAGAATTATATAAAATCTTGAAATTTTATTAAATAAAGAACTGACAAATGTCTTACCTTAAAAATATGTATATCCCAACACCACCTTCCGTCTTTTTGATCATTTTCTTAAACAATTTTTTTAACAATTTTAATTTTAACTTTTTCATTAGTTTTTATATATATTTTTTAATTTTGCTCAATTTTTTATACATTTGAATTACTTGAATCGAATTTCTAATCAATTCAGCATATTTTATTTACGTTAAAGAATTTCACCACACTCAATTACTCTACTAACAAAAACCTACCTCAAATATAATAACACTAAAGGCTGAGTTACCCTACCGTAAACGTATCTGTAACGAATCAGCTGTTTCGATACCACAAGAAGAAATGTATACGAATGGTTACTAACACGTAAATGTAAACGAACTTGCCGGATCAATCTGTTGAAATCAGAATTTTCTATCCGGCATCGAAACAGCTGACTGATTTTAGTCGGAAAAAATATGAAATGAATAAAGAAAAATGATTCAAACAACAAATAAGGAATAAAAATTAGCAAATAAATGGAAAAATTTAGAATAAAATATAAAACCACATGAAATAGATGCTAAATAGTAATGTCGTTTACGATAATCTATAAGTGTAATTTTTAGCTACGGCACGGTACAGTTACATCACATATACGTTTACGGTCCCATAATCCGCCCTTAAAACGAAGACAAACATAAACAAACAAAAACATGGGACTCCGCTAATTTTGCAGAATTTTACATTCTTTTTTCACACTTTAATTTGTTATATTTTAATTAACTAACAACTTAATATTATAAAATTATTATCACTAAACTCTTTAGTAAACATTTATCTTGATTTTATTTGATAATTTTATAAATATTTGCTAAATTAAACCACCATACATATAACGATCTGTAAAACACCGAACATTCCAACGAAACTAAAGAAAAAACTATGATTTAGGTGTAGAAGAATTTTTGTACGCAGAGTTGTATTTTGGGGGAGTTTAAAATATAAGTAAAGGAAAATTTTTAAATGTATGTAAAAAAAATACAATAATTTAGAAAAATTTTACTATAAATTAATAAAATATGGGATCATTTTAAAAAATAACTGCACTCAGAAAAAAATGGTAGTAGAGAAAATGGTAAACGGTTTTCAATTTTACTTTACTAATTGTTACTAAAAATATATACATACTTTAGTAAACATTTGTGGCATTCTCATTTTATAAATTAATGAATTTTTAACTAATTTTCCTTACTGATTTCAAAAAGAATTTTACAAGTTTTTGAAAACCATGTTGTAAAATTAGCAAAATATTTTACTAGTTTTAAAAAGGACTTTTTTTCTTTTTATAAAAATTAAAAGTTCTACTTATGTGTAAAATAAAATTACAGAAACGATCATCTTTAAGAAAGCAATCGCAAGTGACAATTACTTTCGTCACAAATAAAGGGTGTTTTTTTTAAGCTCGATAGAACTTGCGAAAGGGTTAACTGTCAAACGAACTGTCATACTGCGCTCAATTTTTGACATTTATGCTTAGTATAACATATATGAAAATAATTAACAGAAATCAAATTGATTCTTTGAATAAGATATTGATATTCAATCAATATAGAAATCAATCAATAAAATAATTTTTGCGAATAGAATCGTGTAAAATAGAATCAGATTTAAAAATCGAATTAAGAAATTATGCTTTTAAAGGTCTATAAATGCTGTACATTTTATTTAGTAAGTCGTTATTTTAATAATGGAAAAATATTTCGTAAAGTATAGCGTACCCATTACCGGTAATGCAGGTTATTATTGATATACCATATAATATATGAAATAGCTATAGCCCACTGCCAAAGTTTTGCTGGGATTTACATAAATATTCTAATCTAATAAATTGTTTAAATGCTGCATCTGTTATTCAAAATTTGTTATTAAATAATAAAAATGTTTTTCTTAACACTCATAACAAGTATACGAGTACCTACTTGTAGAAATGTGTTACAACTCATAATTATTTCTTAGAATTTACATTGCATTTTGTCGAACAAATTTTTCACAAAATTTCTTTAATATTTTCGTTTGATGTTTTTGTATCTTCTGTAAATATTGAGAGGCTGCAACTAAGAAATTATTATTTGGTTTGTTATAGTAATTTGTTTACCCAGAGGTCGTAATTTTTCTTAATCGTTGCAATTTGGCTTGAAACAATATTTTCTTTTTTTTTTTTTTTTTGCAATAACGAAACGGCAACACAAATGTTTTATGCATTTCTATAAAAATCTTATGGGCTATAAAGCATCAGATGCTGACATAAATAAAAATTTCTACAAATGTGTAATTATTTTCAAAAAAAAAAAAAAAAACAAAAACAAAGATATAAATAGCAAAATATCGCGCGATATAATGACAAGCTAAATTTCTAATAAACCTTTTTCAAAGGCTGAGGCGCTACAATTAATATTAAATGCTATAGGCTACACGTAGAAAAAAAAATCAAGTTAGAAGAAATATTGCTAAAACGTTTTTCTAATTAAACTTAGAAAGAAGGGTCCGTATTGGATAAAATTTAATAAATATTGGCCTTAACTCATACCTAGACTCGTAATATTTTTTCGTTTAAAAACCACTGAAATTGCATACTGAAACTATTTCAAATATATTTAAAAATCACACTATGACCTTTTCACTTGAATCAATTACATATCTCATTTGTTTTTTAATTCACTCCGTGAGCGCCCCTTTTAAAATTTTAAAGGAGCAAAATTTCCAAAAACACTATATTTTCCGATTAAAACAACACTGTATTATATGATTCAAGTCCAGTTTTTTATTTATTTAAAATTTTTCTGGTGTAAAAAATAAGACAAGCTTTTTATAAATATTTTTTTTTACTTCTAAGAAAAACACATGTAAAAAAGTGCTGCCATATTTAATATTTATACAGTGCTGCTAATTTTAGTAGTTTTTACACACTTTTAGTGCTTTTAACATACAATTGTTATTCCGTTTGTATTTTGGTAAATAATGGCAACATTATTAAAAGTAGCAATTTTCCACTTTTGCAAGACCAAAATTTTACACTTGCTAGTGGGTATTGCGAAATTGTCAGCTTTGTGGAAAATTATTCACATGAGTTGGTTGTTGTGTTTGAGGAAAATGTTACACTTTCGCAATTTTACAAGACCTAAATATCTGACATGAAGTCCCTATATATATATTTTTTAAATTAAGAAATTTTTGCACCTAAAGTGAGGTTGTTTGTTGTATTTTCACCCAATCTACCAAAACTAATAAGTAGTAAAACTTTACTTTTTACTGCTGATACCTATTTGGTTAAATTCTGAACTTTTTAACTTTAAAGCATTTACCCAGAACTTGGAAACACATATTTAAATAAAAATTATTATAAAGTAGAGCAAAATCCAGCGGATTTTTTACTAGCAAACACAAATACTTTCATTTTCTTTGGGTTTTGTTGAGGCCCTAATGAATGACCCTTTAATTTTTGCAGTGTCACAGCAAACAAAAAATTATAATAAATTACTTCCTTCATTGATTCCAAAGTATCAGTTAGATTATTGTTACTTTTATTAATAATTCCGAACAATTAAAAAAACACTTCTTTCATTGCTTCCTAGTATCCGTTAATATATTTTTACAGCTTTTTTACAAGTATTTTTGAACAACATTCAAAAATTCACTTAATTAGTGCTTTAAAAGATTATTGCTCTAAAATTGATCCTAAGAAGTGATTTGGATACAGTTTTTTTTACAAATAGATGATTGCGGGTTAGAATCCGGGCGGAAGCAACATTTTTTAATATTTAATTAAAATTAATTCGTTTAAATCAAAATTTATTTAATTTTTAAAATTAAATAAAATAAAAATCATGAAAAATTGATTTTTATGCACTTGTGAGAAAATTACTTAAAACAATATTGAATTGTACTGCACCTTTTGCAATTGTTAATAAGTACTTTTATTGTAGAGAATAAGACATAATATCTCGCACACTGAGAGAATTATCTGCATGATATTAATGAATTTTTGAATAAAACCAATAAGGTTTCACCGGAACCTTTCACTGAATTAATGGAATTTTTCATAAAATGTTGTGAACATTTTCATTTTATTTATTAAAAGTTTCATACACTCAATGAAAAAGTTTTATTAAAACATGATTCATAAAATGTTTGAAGCTTTTTCATCAATTTTAATAAATTTTTTATTTACTTTGTGAAGAAAACTTCATTAGTTTACTGAAAAATTTCATTAAAACTCGTCCAGCAAATTTCTCTCTGTGCAATGACAAACACCTATTTTTATGCCAGTCAGCACTCATATTAATCATGAGATCGCAAGTTCAATACCCGGTGGCGGCAATATAAAAATTTGGAAAAAAAATAACAATATTGTTTTTGCTAATTTTTTTTTTTAATTTCGATTGATGAAATAGAATTTAAGCTCAATCGAATTTCTTATTTGGAAGAGTTCTAAAAAAGAAACAGACCAGAAAATGCAAAGATTTTTATATGAAAATAAGTATAAAAGAAATTTTTCTTAACTTTAATGGAAAGATGCCTTCGAAATATGGGAAATTCACCATACAGAAAAACAAGTATTTGCTTTATGTTTGTGGCAAAAATCAAATGAATTGAATTCGCTCAATGGCAAGTTTTTTTTTTGTGGTGCTGCCAGATTGTTTTAAAAGAATTTCTTAACGAATTTGGCTTTTTATAAGTTATTTGTTTTCAATATAAATAAAATATTCTAAAATTAGCAATTTTTGTTGAGTCTTACTTAAAAAAAGTGACACCATGCGTTTTATACTGATTGTTTTATCTATTTGTTAACATCTTTTTGATTGCGTTAACAATTATCAATTATTTACCACCTTGGATTTACATGTTTTGTTTTTATAATTTTTTTGTGATTTTTGAAATCACTCTGTTTTTTTTTTTCAAATGCTAATCATTGACTAATAAGTTTGCTAAAAAGCCAATCAACTTAACAAATATCTTCCATTCAATCGACCAAAAACCGTCAGCCAAACAAATACAATATTAGTTTGTTTTTTTTAAATCCCATTATTGTTTTAAAACATAAATAACACTTGATAAATGATTTCACTTCACACCAATTGGAAACGCAAAAATTTGTCAAGCTTAAAGATTTAAATTTAAATTAATTTTTTTCTAACAACAAAATATAAAAATACATATATTTACAACGAAACTCTAATAAAACTGGCTAATATCCAATTTTAAGTCTTTAGACCACATACAAACATACATAAAAATTCTAAAACAAACAAATTTAACTTATTGGCCTAAAAAATGTCTAGTAATTTATAACATAAATACAATGAACTAGTTGTATTAGTTGACTCTATTCCGTTGACTTAAATTCTACAAAATGTTTTTTGATTTAATCAATTTTTACGCACAAACAACTAAATGCAAACAAATACACTGCGTTTATTGGCACTAGTCCCAATAGTTTTTGTTTTTTTTTCACTCTTTTGTATATCATGAGCCTAATAGTAATGGAACTAGCCAGCCATTTAGTCTACTTCTCATCATAGTTTACAGTATAAATGAAAAATCATTAATTCTTTGGACCCGAAAAAAAACAACTACACACTATACATCCATCAACTTACAAGGTGGCCCAATAAATTAGACACATTAAGAACTACATTTAGAAAAACTGACGAAAATATTACAATTTTAAAAAATATATATTTTTTAATACATATTCAGGACCATTCCTGATGTCACTTAAACCTAACTTGTTTGTAAGATATTTTTAATTTTAACAATTTTGTTCCACGACAATTTTCTTAGACACAGTAAACTGTTACGGATTGCTAGATTAATAAGTTTTAATTGAATTTTCATTTATACAAAAAAAAGTTTTCAAATGTATCATATTAAGATTGTCAAAAATATAACCTAACCCTCTTCAAAGTGAAATAAGTTTTTCTGAATAGAGCTAATTAATGTAATATTAAATACTGCGTATTTGTAATAAAAAATTTTCTCATGTTGTGGTAGTGAGATGAAAATTCATAGACAAAAAACAAGAAAACAAAAAATTTACATTTTTTTGTTTCATTGCTTGGTCGGCTTTCTTTCTTTTATCTTTAGTAAATATTAAATGGTCCGTACAATTTATGACAAATTATTCTAGTTGACATTGATAGAATAGACATTTTGATTGTTTGCGCCATTTTTCTTAAATATATATTTTAGCAAATTTTATGAATAATAAAAAAAAGGTTAAAAAAGTCATTCTGAGACAATTTTAGAGATTTCAGTTTGATTATGTAAAATTATGGCTTTTTTCTATTGCCCGAAATACAATGATTTATTAATCAAATGTTTTATTCATAATAGAATTTTCACGGACAGCAGTTTAATCAACTTTATCAAAATCCAAAAAAAATATTTATATAGATTTGAAAAAAAAAATGTTTAATTCTTGAAACTCATTTCTCGCCTTAATTTCGCTAAATCCGAAGTCGACATGAGATTTTTCAAGCGAATATGATTTTAAAATAATTAGGCATTTCGCTTAGGGCAAGTGTAGACAAGTTGTGGATAGTAGTAAAAAATAATTTTGGATAATTTCAGCCAAATTTGAATTGAAATTTCGATCGGACAAAATTTGCTTATTTGTTTCACTTATTTCTACAAAATTCAATAACAAATTCAAATTTGGTTAAGGCAAACATACACGTTCAATGTTATTGATCAATGTTTTTAAAATCAACCAATCAGAACAAAGTATTTAAAAATCAAATGTTCTGATTGATTGATTTTTGTAAAATTGATCAATAATATTGAACGCGTATGGCCTACTTTAAATGTATCTTTTTAATTTAATTAAAATTAAGGCTTTACACATTCAATATTATTGATCAATATTTTTAAAATCAACCAATTAGAACAAAGTAATTAAAAATAAAATCTTCTGATTAGTTAATTTTTAAAAACAAAAAATTTTTTGTTGTTGTTTTTGTTTTTTTTTTTCATATTTTAAATGTTTAATAACGCTCCTAGACGAGAACAAGAAATTCTCATTGAGTTTGTAATTTAACTTAACAAATATTTCCAGAAATTCTAAAAACCTGACGATTTCCTTAGGCAAGAATGAAATCCGGATAGGGACATGCCTACAACGGATAATTTTTCACAATTTGTTAAATACGTTTGGGATTTTAGCATATTTAATTCCTTGAATGCAATTGATCAATAATATTGAACGTGTATTCCTGCCTTTATAAAATTTCTATATCTGCTGAAAATAAAAATATTTTTGAAAAATATTAACCCTGCCAACAATTTTGGAGTTCTCATAAACAAGAGTTTTAAATGACTCATGCAAAGGATCATTATATTTTTAAAAAAGCGCTCTGGCAAAAAAGCTGCTTCGCTGGATGCAGCTTTGTAAGGGAATAAATAAAATTAATCCCTTACAAAGCTGCTCACGGAAGGCATGATTTTTCCATACAAAGGGCCTGCTTGGAAGCATGTTGTTTTGTGAGAAAAAGCGCATAATTGCAGTAAATTCATGTTTTTCGTAAGTGCATTTAACCGCAAATAAATTCATGCACTTTTTTTTGGAAAAATTGCTTTTTTCTGCTGCTGAAAAGATGCAGTAAATTCATGATTTTCATTGAGCGCATTTAAACGCGACTTCTTATGAAAATAAATGCATTCATTTGCCGACTTCAAAATGCAGACTGACTCATGTTTATGTGGCGTCTATACATTAAACTCTACTAAAGAAGGGTTTAATGATTGAGATGACTCAGATTTCGTGTGCATTAATCTTTGGATAACTTACATTTTATTTTACTCCCTTACAACCTGCTTCGTCGTAAGGGAATAGCGTAGCACTATAATTTTTTAAATAACTTGCTTACGATTTGCTTCGTTTAAGGCAGTTTTGCAGGGTATACAATCAAATTGCAAATTTTTTTGTGTATTGTATACGCATAAAGTGGCGCAACTCTGTAAAGCAGAATTTGTAGCGCGTTTTTAAGCGCTTCGTATTTTTACTGCTTCCAAAATACTAAAAATTTTTTGCTGGGTATAAATCCTCAGAAATAATCCAAAAAGTTTTTTAGACAATTTAAAAAGCTTTCTCAAAATGAATGATCATTTTTCAGACTTATACAAAATCCAAATTTGTTCAAATTTATTAAATTGGCTTCTTTGGTTGGATACTGGGGTTTTTTAGATGGACCATTTTCATAGGAATCTACACCTTTTGCAATTGTAATTCAGAAAATATCATTTTAAATGCAGAATTTCCTTTCGAAATTCACAAAACATTAATTGAAATTCTAAATTTTTATTTGAAATTCAGAAAATATGATTTGCAACTAAGAAAATATCATTTGAAATTAAGAAAATATCATTTAAAATTCTGAAAAGATCAATTGAAATTCAGAAAATCATCCAGTGTTATTTAGAAAATATCAATTGCAATTCAGAAAATATCAATTGAAATTCAGAACACATCAATTAAAATTCAGCAAACATAACATGGATTTCAATTCATGATTTTTGAATTTCAATCGATATTTTTGAATTTCAATTGACGAATTTTGAACATCACTTGATATTTTCTGAATTTCAATTAATATTTTTTTTTAATTACGATTGATGTTTTTCTGAATATCAATTGATATTTTCTGAATTGCAACTGATATTCTCTGGATTCCAATTAATATTTTCTAAATTTTAAATGGAAAATTTAAGTTTCACTTGATGCTTTATGAATTTCAATTTATATTTTCTGAATTTCAATTAATATTTTCTGAATTTCAATTGATATTTTCTGAATTACAATTGATATTATCGGGATTACAATTGCAAAGGGTTTCGAATATTTACTGGGAGTTGTCATAAACAGAATCAGACGAATTCGTTAAAAAAAATTGGTGTGAAAAATACTAATTTAAAAATGTTTTTGTTTCAAAATTTTTGAACAAATTTGTTTGGACTTCTGTGTAGAACAAATGAATAAAGATAAACGTTTTTAAGTTTGTGTTCTTCACAAAAATGTTTTAACGAATTCGTCTGATTCTGTTTTTTTTAAACAGGCAGTTAGTTTCATCAAAATAAAATTGGTTTCGATTTTAAAACATCAGTTTGTTTTGCTCAGTTCTTTTAATTAAGGCAATGAACAATAATTTTTATATACATATGTAATTATTAGTTAAAGCACTGAAATCCGACCGTTTCCATTTTCGATATTCATGCCCATATTTCTGAATCATAAATTACTATAAATATATTTTTAAAAAATTAATAAAATATTGCTAAAATAAAATGTACCTCATCTCGATTGGCACTAAGCGACTAGCAATTAATGCAACGTCTGACTTAGCTTCCTTCAGAGATAATTTTAATCTCCCTTCGGTTATTGGCAACGTTACACATGCAAGAGACAAGCAAGTGACGTGTGGCGAGAATCAACAAGGGATTGGGCGAGTGTGAATCGAACTTGAAGACACGTAAGGATAAATCATAATAACCAGCGCGTTAGACAAAGCAGCTAAACACTTCTCGAAGAACACTGTGGTTAACACATCATACAAAGACACAACTAAATAATAATGATAATAACAAGCTAAAAATAGAATAGTTCACAACAGAGGTGAATTTGTTAACAAAAATAACTAAAGTGGTGGATTTGCTTTACATTGCAAATCAGGGATGGAAAATAGGATTTGTATTTTGTTATCAAAAAAAAACATGGATGGTAACCAAAACAAATGCGGTTATCGTTAAAGTAACAATATTTTAGGTTATTTCGGTAAGGGTATTTTAAGGGTAACGCTATTTCATTTATTTCGGTATCGGTATTTTAAGGATAACGGTATTTGAGTTATTTCGGTAACGATATTTTAAAGATAACGATATTTGGGTTATTTCGGGAACGGTATTTTAAGGTTAACGGTATTTCAGCTATATCGGTAATGGTATTTTAAGGGTAACGATAGTCAGTTATTTCGGTATATACCGCATTGCTTTTTGCAAAAACCAAACTTAAGTTAAAACAAATCGAATTAATTGACTTAATTTATGTGAAATACTCTATAACCATGTGTAGTGACCAAGAGCAGAGAATTAAAAATAACGGTAACGGTATTTTAACGATAACGCTAATTCACGTATTTCGGTAACGGTATTTTAAGGTTATCGATTTTAGGGGTAACGGTAGTCAGTTGAAAGGGTTTCCAATATATTTTTGTTTTTTAATTAAATTCATGTTTGGAGTCCCAGCTACACTTACTACATTGAAAAGAGAAAAAAATCGCGGCTCCGCCAAAAAAAAAATACTTGTTCCAAAAAAAATTTAAGAAAATTTCTGTAAAAACGAGTAAATCAAGGGCTTGTTTGAAAAAATTAGGAGGACTTTAAAAATTCTTCTACATATAAATGTAAAACATAAAACAGATAAATGTTGAAATAAGTCAATACCAATAAGCCTGAAAAAATGTGCAAAAATTTCAATTGTGTCGCGGGAGTACTGCAGTATTTTTTTTTTTTTATTATATAGAATCAAACAAAAACCAAAAATACGATAGTATCAACTTTTCCATCCCTGTGTCAAATACATGATAAGCCAAAAATAGAATATAGAGGTGAGTTTATTAAGAAAACCAACTATAGAAGTGAGTTTGCTTTAAACACACCTTAAGGTGGTAAAATACATCTCTAGGTTTATGGATTTGCTAAATCATACAACAACTCTCACAAACAGAGGACGCTCTATATATTTTTTTCGACTTGAAGTGCTCCTCAAACTATTGATTGCTGTTTCAGCCAGTGATGCCAGAAAAAGTATATTTATATCGAATTTTTTACAAGATATTTCTAAAGAAAATTTCAAACAAAATTTGAAATAATTTTTTATTTTATTTACTGTTTTTTAGTAAAAAAAACAAAAACAAAAAAGACTAATTTACTTCAGCCAGAGAGTATCAATTAACGGAATTATTCCCATGCAGTTGGAATAAAAAAATAAATAAACTGGAACTTCTGTATACTTTTTGTTAACAGACAATTGTCTTTAGTTAATGATATTGATCAAATTATTTAGAAAGATAGAAAATCGCACAGTCAAAACATATTTCAACTGAAAAAATTGAAGAAACAACTGTTTTATATTGATATAAAAATAAATATTAATTGTAAAAACTAACCCCTCAATTCATAAATGCTTTGTAAAGTTATAGCAGGTTTACAATACGTCATAATCATACAAAATTTGTTCAATAAAACTCCTATAATTTTTAAAAGCGTTTATGAATTTAGATGTTAATTTTTTAATGCTTGCTTGTACAAAAGCGTTTTAATCATTTTAGAAGGATAATTGATTCTTCAAAAGTTTTTGTAGATTTATTGAGCCTTCTGTATTCTGTTTCAGTTAATATGTATTTTTGCTGTTTTTATCATACTAATATTTAGCAAAAATAATCTGCAAGGTCATTTTGAACTAATTTCTAGTATTTTTAACTACTGCTACTATTTTCCGGTATTGGGGATATGAAATTTCGATTTTGGAAGAATTTTATTTACAAAAAATTAACAATTCGTATCACCAAAGTGTGTGTTAGTATAATTTTTTTTATTATAATTTTAACATTCATGAAATGGCAGTAAGTCAAATAAAAATATCAAAATTGGGGTAATATGGGAAACCCAAAAATTTTCACAAAAACTCAAACTAATTTGAATTTCTGACGGTGGGTCTCATACTGTAGGTTTAACTTTAACTTAACTATAAACAAAAGAAAATGTCAAAAAAATGTACACGGAAATCCAATAAAAGTTTGGGATTCCAATCAGATTTCTCATACGAAATGAAATCCCAATTTAATTTGGATTTCGGCGAAATCTCATCAAAATCGAAATCCAATTTTTCTCCAATGTTTGGAATAAAGTAGGGAAGTTTGCAAAAAAATGGCAACATTTAGCAGCTGTTTATGAAATAAAAAAATTAATAATTAATAAATACATTTTCATAACTTAAAAACAAATCTTCTATTTTTAATGTACGAAATATTAAAATCTGAAAGCTGCTATTTTCTTCTCTCCGACGAAGAAAACCTATGAAAAATCATTTGATGGCGCCGGCAATACCACTGCAAAACATTGAATATTTTTGCTTTCAACTAATCATTCCTAACTAAAACACATTTCTTAGCAAACTAAACAGTGTATCTTTCATAATGCAAATTAATTTTGTGTTCCGCCATTATATGAAATGTTTTTTAGAAAATTTTTAAATTTTGGTTATTTTTTAAGGTTAGTTTGTTAACAAAAAAATGTTTCATCTGTCAAATTATCTAATGTAAACAATATAGATTTCGAATTGCATTTCAATTTTAAATCCACTGAACGTTTTAACAATCTAAATACAATATAAGATAAAATTTAAAGCATTTCCAAGTTTCCCCGATTTACCCCAAAAATTTCCTGTTTCGAAAAACCACCAAAAAATCAAACCAAAATAACGAATAATGAATATGCTTATAATAGGACCAAAAGAGTTACCAAACTACCCCAAACTCCCCTTTATCTAGAAAATTAAAAAAAGAAACATTTTTCGTAATATCAACATTTTATTTATCCCAAAATCTCGTTTCGGGGTGAAATCCCTATATCTGGCAACACCGCTTTTAGCTTAAAGGTGGATTACCGTAATTTGTATTTTCTTTGAGTTAACGCTTGCGCTTTTATGATTTATCACAACATTTAGGGCGGAAACTCTTCTGTGATATACACGAATTTCACAGGCTTTTAAAAAGTATCGAACGGTTTTAGCAAGCGGTCATAGACAGCACAAAATATTTTTTGTGTGAAAAATTTCATTTTGCTTAAAATATAAGTATAGAAAATAATCAATTTTTTAAATACAGCCAAAAGATATACAAAAGAAATAAATAAATTAAATAAACGGGCAAAAAAAATTTGTTTAAAGGAAAAAAGGTGTGTTCGGCAAACAAAAAAAAATATATATATTAATTGTATCCTAACTGATAATTGTATATTAAACAAATATTTAACAAAGTGTTATAATAATATTAAAAAAAATATTTATTTTTCCTAAGTTTCTTTAACTTCAAAAGTTCTGTTTTAAAAAATTCCTATATATTTGTTTAAAATATAAAATATAAAAAATATAAACCATTTGCTAAGGAATTTTTTGTAGTTATAACCACAAGTGGTGCAGTGAAAAAATATATAATCTACTTCAACTTTAACATTAAAAAGTAACCCAGTTACTTTGAAACCCTAAAACGCCTAAGGTCTACTGTTAAAATTCATTAAACTTTAAGAAATAAGTTTTAAAATCATTATGAAGTTGTAAAGTTTGAAAGCCACTGGCTGACAATAACCTTACTCAACTTTTGAGAAATTCACCTTACACACCAACTCTCTTTGCTTGACAGAGAGGCCTCTATGGCGAAAAACTCTCTTGTTAGCTTTATAAACTATGGCTCAATTATCTCTATTATGTTTTGCTATTTACACGTGATATATTTATTCCTACCGGCAAAATTTTGTTAAATTTTAAAACATAAACAAACAGATAAGACACCCCTCCCCCACTCCTGTGTTCAAGTGACTTGAAATTTCATATGTGTAATAAGGACATGCGCCGTATTTTGAGGAGTTTCAATTGTAGCCCCTTCCCCCAATTGCTTGTACAACAACAACAAAAACAAAAAGACAAAATATACTTTTTACGGAAATTAAACTTAAGAAGAATCTATCAAATATTCATGACTTTTTATCCCAACTTCTATCAACCATTCATTCAACCAACCATCCATCTATCCATCCATGTATGAGCACAGCAATCATGTTTAAGTATGTGCTGCACATCAAATATTTATTTTACTTTTAAACACAAAACAGCAATCCTTTTTAGTCCTTAAAATAATTTTCAAAAAGAAAGGAAGGCGAGAAAAAAGTTCGAACAAACTCCCTCTACCCTTACAAACACTCGTACCATCATATTCCATTTAATAAATATACACTTTTTCCCTGTTTTATGTATGTGTGTGTGTTTAGGCTTTTAGCCTGGTCTCCTCGTTAAAATGTTAATACGTTGGAAAAGCAAAGATAAAAGTTCAGCGAACCCTACAAATACCAGTGGTGGCAGTAGTGGTTCTGGTAGCAGTAGTTCCAAAAAGAAACGCAAAGGACGTGAGGGCGGTAAGTAAACATACACTATACATGTAAATATACATACATACTCGTATATATTTTTCCTATTTTTTCAACGAAAGCGCAATTGAAATTTTTTCATTAAAACTTCCTTCTAATATTTATTTTGTGGTGGTTGTTGTTTTTGCTGTTATTTGCAATTAGATGAGAACTGGCAAAATGATATGAAATCTGGTCATATGCAGAGCAATGAACAAGGTAAATATTAGTTTTTGAAAGAAAACAAGTAAAATTGCTAGCACATATTATTTTCTTTTTTCCTTGTCTATGGGGGATGTTGTGAAATTATAACGCTTTCTTTATTATATTGTAATTTTGAATACTTATTCATTATTTTATTTAAAGGTGAAGAACGAAGACGTGGTATGCGTAGAGAAGATCCACGACGACATACATTAGGTGGTGATATGTTGGCCTATGCCAATCAACAGAATCAGCAGAAACCACAACAAGTTATGGATTTGGAGGTATGTAATCATTTTTAAAATCTCCACCATTTGAATTTGAATTTATTTCGGGACTATCCATCTAAATATACATACATTTGTATGAGCTTTGACAGCAAACAATACCATAGAACGCAAATTCAACTATACTCAAAACTTTAATGAAATTTTATACATACACTAATACAAAAAAGGCTGTAAAAATGTTGGTTGAAACTACTAAAAATTAGTTAAAAATGACCTTACAGAAAAAACTGTTGAAATTAGTAGATTAATTTTGTTATATATTAGTAAGATAGGAACAGCAAGAATAAAGCTGGTAAATATACAGAATTTTAGTTATATTTTTGGTTTCGGAATTTCTAGAAATATTTGTTAAGTTAAATTGTAAACTCAATGAGAATTTCTGGTTCTCGTCTATGAGCATTATTAAATGTTTAAAATAACAAAGAAAAACAGAAACAACAAAAAATGTACCACAATTTGCTTTGTTATCTTCCAGTAAGTATAATATTCTGTTGTTTTGACAGATCTAGCAATACAATAGCAACATCCATTCTGTTTTTTCTGATAGGCAGAAAAGGGTTTAATGTTACACTATTCAATAAATTTTAAGTTTTTGAAGAACCTCTTCCTACAATGCATATTTTCTAATAAACTAATATACCCAGATTCCGAATCCTGCAAGAATTCGAGTATAATCATGTCTTTCATTTGAGTACAATCACGTCGGTAGGTATTCAAGGATATTTGACTGAAATTGCAAGGATGTTGAATTTTTTTTCCTAAGTTTATTCTTAGAAATATAAAAGTTGTTATTAAATTTTGTCACTTTCTAAATTTGCATTAACCAAACACCCTAATGAACAGGAATTGACTTCAAACTTTCAATTCTGCGGAGCAGATTCGAAAATATTTAAATCTACACACAAAAAAAACTAATTTCAATCACAAAAACCGCCTATTTAATACATTTTGTCGTTGACCAATCACAAAAATTGTTTATTCAATTAAAAATTTGTAGATTTTTAATTTAATAAAATATTAATACATTTGATTAGGATTTTTATTGGTTTTTATATGCATTTGATTAAAAATTAAGTCGTTTGATTAAAAATTGATCAACATTGTGTACCTTCTTAATAAGACTACAATCAGTTGGATAAATTGGTAGTTGTCATACCAACTGAATAATCTCAAAACACTGACATTCGTTAAAAATAACCTGTTTGTAATGCTCGTCCAGTTAATAGATGCTGATCATTTTTATTAAACGGAACATGAAGAATACACACACTTTTGAGTACGGGTTACTCAAAAAAGCCTAAAAGCATTTTCTTACTGAAAATTGTGTGAAACTTGTTTTTGTTTGGACTGTTTCGGATTGTTTTGGGAAACAACCGGTATTCCGCCACAAAAATATTAGAAATTTTCGAAGTTTTTTTTTAATGAAAAATTTTTAATGCAAATAAAAATCTAGCCTTCTGAAATCAGCAGTTTACTAAGCAAATATTTCTGCGGGTTTTAGTCTGATATTTGCATTCAACTAAAGTTAACCTAAAAATAACGAAAATTTTGTAGATATGAGTATAACAGTTTGTTTTTGCTATTTTTAGTTTTATATTTGTTGTTGTTATTTTACTAATATTTAGAAAAAAAACTTCTTATTTCAGCAGTTTTTTCTGCAAGGCCATTTTTAACTAATTTTAGCAAATTTTCCTGCTATTTTACAGGTTTATTTTTATGAGTGTAATTATATAATTATAACACAATTACAAAAACAATGCAGTAATAATGTATACACTCATAAAAAAAGCCCGTACCGAAATAGTACCTGTATTTGCGCCTGCAGAATTTTCAATGATGTTGAGAATCATGGTCTGCTAAATTTAGGTAAGATAAATTTTACACACAGACAGTTTTAGTTAAATTAGTTAAGAAATTTGAGCTAAACTCAGCAAAAAGTTTACCTGATTTAATAATGTCGCTTATAATCTGGGTTTCTGGACTCACCGGATCTGTACCGAGACAGGCCCATATTTATTATTGGAAGTATGGATGGTTTATAAGGATAAATAAGTACAGAGTAACGAATTTTTGTCCATTTTGCTCTATCTGGCTTAGTTTCCGATATATAAGCCATTTTATGATTATACAATATAAAATAAAAATATAGCGCCATCTCTATCTATGTGATGTTGATAGCAGAGATACAAAAATATAATCATTTGAAAATAATTGTGGTCTAAATTAACTGAAGTAGTTAGTTTAAATACGGAGTAAAGTAATTGTTATGCTAAATTGGATTTACAAAAAATATTAGTTCAGTTCTAAGTTTTATTATAAAATAACAGAAAAATTAGTTCAATTGAATCAGAAGGCGTTTAACAGACTTTTGTACTAACTTTTTTTATGACTATTTTATTTTAATTTAAAATTTTTTTTACAAAAATTTTTATTTTTATACTATATATTTTTTTTATAAATTATATTAAATATTAAATATAATATATTGATGGATCCAAATTAGATTTTACTAAATCCCCAAATATATCGCTGCATCTAATTCGATCTGCAATTTTTCGGATTAAATTAGATCTAAGTTTATCCCAACACAGAAAAAACTAAAAAGAAGTTTTAATTAAGAAATTAATTATATTAATTAAAAATTTAATTGATTTTGCACCTACCACTGAAATTATAATATTACGCTGAACCAGGGATATGGCATCACCAAAAAAATACGTTAAACAACATCGTTATCACTATATGGCACTTTGTTCAAAAAATTTACAATTTTTTTTATTAAAATTTAAATAATAAACAATAAAGCAAAAAGACAAACTGATAAATATATCAAATTTTATTATTTGAATATATTCCGCGCTTGTTTTTTCCTTATTTTGAGCAGTTTTCAGCAGTTTTTGAGTTTTTAAATATAGGCTCAGCTGATATTAAATAGTTGCTCAGGTAATACTAAATTTCAGTGCCCTCTACCGGTGAGTAGTGTAAGTTTTGATTTCCTATCTCTATAATTAATTGTCTCTGCACTGAACATTTTATAAATTTCACCTGCAGGAATCAATTTTTTCAAAAAAAGAAAACACATAAATTATATCTGCACTTCTAAAATTTCGGAGTATCTATATTTGGCCTTACAGGAAAATAATTAAAATTTCGGATTTAATTTTCCGTCGTTTTTGGAGGTAACACGGGTGAATTACGACACTTAAATCATATGACAATTATAAAACTTTTGGCGTCATTGCTACGATTAATTGAAAGAAAATTCGATTAAAGTGTTAATCATATGAATTAAAAACCATTTATTAAAAATGAAGAAAAAATATTATATTGACTAAAAACGTATGTGTACGTCATGTTTAAATATTTGAAGTACTGCATATGTATTTATTTTGTTTGTTTCTTCCAAGGAATCGGTTGTGGAAAAGATACGTTTCCTTTGAAACGCGTCAATTCTAACAACTATAACCCCCAATAAGGAACCGCTTGCTCTAGAATCAGTTCTGGAACTAGTTCTTATTAGTTCTTATATTATACCTTACATATTAGATATGTAGAACGGGTTCCGGAACCAGGACCTTGGAATCGTTTCTAGTGGAACCGGTTGCAGAATTAATGTGATTGGCAACCGATTCCTGGGTTTAATTTTCACGATGATAAAAATATCAAAAAATTACAATTACTATCCGACAATAAAAAGCGATAATTTTCTATGTTGGAAAACCCTTGTTAGGCACAAAAATACTAAAATTGAATTAAATTTGAAATCTATATACTCACGAAAAAAATGTTAGTAGAAAATTTTGTAAACGGTTTTTAATTTCACTTTACTATTTTTATACTAATTGTTAGTAAAAATATTTACTTTAGTAAACATTTTGGCTGTTCTCAAATGTTTCTCAGAATTTTCAAATGTTCTCAGAATTTTTAACAAATTTTCTTTGCTGATTTCAAAAAACATTTTACAAATTTTTTAAAACTGTGTTGGCAGAATTAGCAAAATATTCTACTAATTTAAAAATGGATATTAAAGGAGTTTTGTTTTTTTTCTAATAATTAATATTTAGTAAAATTTGTTGCTAATTTCAGCAAATAATTTTTAAATTACAGGGAAAATCACTTTCGAACAGAATTTTCACATTAAAAATTCAGTAACAGAAAATTGTTATTAGTGAAGGAAAATGTTAAAACGTGTAGGCAATGTCTAGTAAAAGTGAAAAGTAAAAAAAAAAGTTGGACTTTCAAGAACGGATATCTTTTTACAAGAGTTTTAAAATTTCCACATTCGAACTATATTTTTCGAATCCGCTTACGTAATAACCCCCCTGTTTACAACAATTTTACAAAAATTTAGTAGTGGTTAATAATTTGTTTTACTAATTTCATTGTAATACAACTCCGGAGACATGAGTTCCTAAAATTAGCAAAATATACCTACCCCAAGGTTCAAAATAGTTTAATTTCCCGTAATAACAGCAAAAAATAGCCATTACAAACTTTTTTGTTAAGTGTAATTTTCGATTTGTAATAAACTTTTTATGAATTAGTTACATAAAACAATATTATAAATGCGCGAACTTCCTTTTTTACAATGTGTTCCCAACATAGAAAGGACTAAAATCGAGTTTTAATTAAAATAGTTAATACAATTATAACTTTGAGTTTGGGTCAATTAAACTTTAAATCACATTAATTAAAAATGTAATCATCATTTAAATTAATATTTTTCCAGTTCATACAACCCGCAAAGAAACCTATATGAATATAGATTCATAAAAACACTTTATCGTATTTATAATTCCCTCTCTTTTTCAGATGGGCACTCGGGCTCAAAAGAATAAAAAGGTGTGTTATAGACAAATTTTATTTAAAAACCATAAATGTTTAACATTCAATTTAATTTCCATTTTAGATGCAACCAAATCGTGGTTATGTTCCCATAAATCAGGGTCCATTGTTCGATGATGATCCCGGTATTATGTCTGAGGTTGAGACAGCCAGTACAGGGTTTAGACGTGGTGGTAAGCAACGTTCTTCGTTACCCGTTGTGCGTACACCTTCGAAAACCTTAGAAAGACCTCTAGGTATGGTGGTGTCACACACACACTTCCCCCCAAAAGTGTTGATACGATAAATTAAGATTTTGATTTTTTTTTGCCTTCATTTCATTTTTCCCGCAAAATAGGTTTGGTTTTCTTGCAATATCGTTCGGAAACAAAGAGAGCTCTATTGCCAAATGAGATTACTTCAATTGACACTGTACGAGCTCTATTTGTACGTTCGTTTCCTCGCCAGTTAACCATGGCTTACCTAGAGGGGCCGAATGTTAAAATCTATATACACGATGCCAGTAAGGATATGTTTTATGAATTGGAAGATGTACGATCACATCTAAGAGAAATCAGAGATCGTTCTGTTTTACGTCTATTCGAGTCCACTGAAGTAGCAGCTCCTCCCCAGATATTACCAGGAGGTCCGGGTATACCACAACCCTTGCCACAAACTACTCCACCACATTGGGATCAAGATCAGGTATCGGTATTTTGCTAATAATTCTTGATAAATTTAAGATTTTATGGCTTTTTTCATATCTTAATTACAGAGTTACTTCAGTGAACCCGAATTTGATTCAGATTATAAAAATCAACATATTCATAAATCTAAGGTAAGCTTAAAACTTCAATGTTTTTTATTATTAAATTATAAGTAAATTTTATTAATTAAATATTTTTTTAAGTATATTACATTGATATTATTGTTTACAATAAAAACCCCTCTGAGTCATATAATTTGTAAAAGATGTATGAATCGTTTTAAACAAGAAATCCTTTTATTTTTGTTTCCTGACTAGTGGCTAAAATAAAAAAAAAAAAACACAATGAAACTGCTTGCTTGCACTCGTACTACATTACTACAAATATGAGTATTTAAAAATTATCCTTTTGCTATTTTAATCTATAAAATAGTTAAACTAAAACTTGCTCTAAAAATCACCACATCTACCCACACTGTAGCCTTTTAGAGCATTATCCAATTGCTCATTAGCTTCTTTCCAAGCAAATACTATGGCACCTTGGAAAGGTTCTGTAACACATGTATCACATAGGGACATAACAGCTTTGACTTCTTCCTCAGCCGGTTCTTGATCATGTTCCGTTATTTCATCTTCAATATTAATTCTGCCACTTAAATCTTGTTTAAACTGTGTTCCACCAAATTCGGCCAAGCCATCATATTTAAAATCATTTGAATCCTGTATCAAAGGATCGTCTACAACACTACCATCATCTAAAAATATTAAACCCCGCTTTTTAAGATTTTTATCCGAATCCTTTGTACTGGTCACAGGTTTAGTTCCAGAGTTCACAGCATGACGTTTAAATAGTATACGTGTTTCAGTTTCATCTACAAATTGTACTTTTGATGGACTGTTGGGATCATAGACAGCTTGACGATTAACTGTTTGTGAGGTTTGTGGACCAACTCCCATTTTGTGATTAAGTCCTATAAGTTGTTGAGCCACCAAACGGGAACCTGAATTAATTTGTCCATTAACAAAGTTCGTATGTATCATTAGTGCTTGTTGAGCTGCCTGATTTTCGGCGTTGACAGAAGGTACATCGGTAGATTCAGGTTGTGCCAGATTTATACGCACACGAGTGGGTATTTGTCCATTAGCCAAAAGTGTATGCATGGGTAAGGGACGATTGATCTGAAAAAAAGGAATATGTTAAATGTGGTGTAATTATAAAACAATAAAACTTCTGATTGACTATAAATTTCATTAAATTTTATAACTAATTCCTTAAGAAAAATATTTTATTTAATAATTGGCTTTCATTGAAAATGTTGAAACTTTAAGGGCCAGTTTTAGAGATCGATTTTTGACTAAACATTTCCTAAATAAGAAATTGCCAAACAAAATTTCTTACTTGAGAAATATTTAAGTAAAAAATTGATCTTAGTTCTAAGAACTTTTCCATGGAAAATATTTTTGAAATATTTTATGCAATTTTATATAAAGTTTTAATTTTTTTCAGTGAATTTTAAAAATATTTTCCATACTCTTAGTTAATAAATTATAGAAGAAGATCGCTTTGCATAATTTCTTAACTTACCGCTACTGGTGCTTTTGTTGTGGGATGAATTTCTTGTCCGTCATGATCAAAGTGATGAGCATGATGATGTTTATGATCACGATGAGCCTTGCCAGCACTTAAAGCCACACGATAAACTTGTACTAAAGTTACTTCAAAATGTAAACCCTCCGAAACTTTGCCCGTAACCGAAGAACCACCGGAATATAATTTACCATGAGCTGGTATTTTATGACCCACCAACTAAAAATTAATAAAGTTAAACAAAAATATTATTTCTCAGGCTTTTTTAAATCAATAAATCATTAGTTAAACCTTTAAATCATTTTTTTGCATTTAAATCATGATTTAACACCACTCGTTAGCAATTTTTGTA
This sequence comes from Leucophora obtusa, assembly GCA_949987735.1. Taxonomy (NCBI): domain Eukaryota; kingdom Metazoa; phylum Arthropoda; class Insecta; order Diptera; family Anthomyiidae; genus Leucophora; species Leucophora obtusa. Next base: position 2,042,791 of record OX465297.1, read on the forward strand.
AAACAGTGAACTGTTTGATTGTTATTTTTGGTAATAATTCATCAATACACTCAAAAAAGCATGATAGTTACTATATGACAGTTGTTGGGCAGCAATCTGCAGTTGTTGTTTTTAAATGTAACTACAGTTGTTTTTCAATGGAAAAACAAAACAACTATAATGACAGTTATTTAAAAGATCAACTAATGAAAAGTGCTGTATTTTGTAACAGTTGTTTAAAGCAGTACTTTTTAATATTACAACAAACAACTACCAAACCAGTGTTTTTAAAGTAAACAGTTATTTTTGTTAGTTATTTGAAAAAATAAAAAATTTCATTGTATTTTTTTAAAATTCTTCTTTAGTAATATATTCTTAATTTGCAAATAAAAATCAGTAAAATTGTATTTTGTCTCCAGTGCATAAAAACTTAATAACTGGAGAACCGTTTGGAATTTTGACTTAAAATTTTAAGTAAGATGAAGTAATTATACAGGTTTTCGTAATCGATGGAAATTAACAGTTTTTTTTTATAATGTATTTTTATAACGGAGAAAAAAAGAATTAACTGTAATTTTACCAATTTTGTCAGTTGTTTTAAAAATTGTTATAGTAAATATTTGTCAGTTAGTTTTAAGACACTTTTAGTTAATTTTAATGCATTTTTTAGTTATTTTTCAATAGTTAAAAACAACTAAATTTTTAGTTACTTTAAAGGTAAATAACCTTTGTCGTCTTTTTAACTACATATACCTTTGTTTTAACTGTCATTTTGAATAGCTATTACCAACAAACTTTTTTCAGTGTAGTGTTTTTATATTAGGTATCGAAATAATCATAAATTGATAAAAATGATTAAGCATTATTTATTAGTTTTATGTAATAAAAAATTTCGCATAAAAAATTGTTAAACAAAAAATTAAAATTAAAAATAAAATAACACTTACGGAATTATGAAAACCTCGTCCAATACGTTCTGCTTTTAACCAAACCTGCCATTCACCCGTTTTGCCATTCCATGATGTACAAGTATGATGCCATTGACGAACCCTCAATGGATAGTTGAGTCTATAACAATTAATTGGCAAATAGTTAATAATAACAACAGAAAAATGTTAGAAAAAAAAAACAAATAATGATAATAGTAGTTAGAAATGAATTATTGATTGATGGTTGTGTTTATTTGAAATAAAACAATTTTGAAAAAAAAAAGTAAATTGCATGTACCTCCACAGTAGGTTAATAAAAAATTAGAAAATCTACAAATTAATACAATTGTAAAAAGTTAGAAAGTTTCTACAATTGTATTACAATGTTAGGATATATATTACCGAGAAATTGGTCGTCGCGCCCACATAAATTGAAAGTGATCGTCAATTTCCAAAATCTAACGGAAGGACGCATAATGATAACTCAATCAAGATATAAAAAAGTTTATCCTGATACAGAAAAACAAGATTAAATACTACTAGAAAGAGCAAACAGATTCATAGTAAGAATTTATAGCAAATCGAATGGTTCAATTGTATTAGGTGTATAACTTAAAAATGCAGGAAACAGATGGCGTACATTTTACACATGGTTTGTGTCTTTAATAACTTATATGGCATTTTGGAGGGTAAATATCATTAATGAGAATACCTTAGTGATTGAACGAAATAGTGTAAACAACAGTTTTTTTGTTTTTGCCTCGAAAATGTCGAATTTTGTGCCAACAAAGCATCATTTGCGGGAAGTTTTGTTTTACTTCTTCAATATGAAAAAAAGTGCAGCTAAAACACATCGATTGCTCACCGAAGCTTATCCTAAATATGTTCCATCGATTTCAACATGCGAGAAATGGTTTGTGTCAGCCATAAAAGTTCGAAGATAATGAATTGGAGTTATTACGCGATAAAGATTATTGTCAAACTCAAGAAGAACTTGCAAAATCATTGGGAGTCACTCAAGCAGCAATTTCATAACGTTTGCAATCAGCAGGATACATGCAAAAGCAAGGAAATTTTGTTCGAATTTGTATGTCCGAAATGCTACTTGAACGCCATATAAAGAATTAATTTTTGCATTACAACCTGAAGTGCAAGAAATCGTATGTGAAGCCCGGCCAACCAGCCAAATCAACGCCAAATCGTGGGACCAGAAGGGTCCCATCTATTATGAGCTGCTGAAATCGGGCCAGACGATCACAGGGGACCTGGACCTGTTCGTTTGAAGCGAGCGTTTCACAATAAACACCCCAAAATTTGCCAAAAATCCCAAGCAATTTTAAACTGTACAACCAGTAACCCAATGTTTCGGCCTTGGCAGAACAGAATTTTATTGACTCAACAGAAATAAGTCATAACTTCAGGTGTACATAGACATTTTTTTACTAGTTTTAATGCAATTTTTCATTAAACTAATGAAGTTTTCTTTACAAAATTAATTTAATAATTCTTAGATTTTATGAAAAAGCATCATAATTTTAATGAAAATATTTTTTGAATTGAAATTTTTAGTAAATAGTATGAAATTTTTCATAAAATTTTATGAAAAACTGAATTCATTTAATGCAAAGTTTTAATGGACGAATTCTAGAGAGACTTCATTAAGTTAATTTCATTTATAGCAACCAGATAATTCCCTTAGTGTAGCAACCGAACTATTCACTTGGCACAAATACGGTTGTTAAAACGAATCAGTATTTATATTTTGTTATAATTGAAAAAATGAATTAACACATTTTGTTTAATTACATATAAAACTATACTTATTATAATCAAAAAAATGGCGCCCAATGTAGAGCTGACATCTTCAACAATTTGATTTTGTTGTCTATTTAAAAACATTATAAAATAAGTATTAATTTGTTTTTGTAGAATTTCTAATTTTTTTGGCACTGTACTGTGTATGACGTACATGGGACACACATTTATTACACCTAATCATATAGATAGTTTTATATAGATAGTTTTATATTACTTTCAATACATACCTATACATTTGTTGGCCTTTTATAGCCATTGATATAAAACTGGAATTTTTAGAATTTGCAACCCAGAATTGAAATTCTCTATGTTCGTCCTCAGCTAAACAAATAAAACGAAAAAAACTCAAATAAAATTTAAAAATCAAAACTTAATTAATTTCAAACTTTAGATAACTTATAAAGAAATACGGCTGTAACTAAAAAAATTATGCCAGCATCATGAGAAATTTTAATTATTGAAGGTTTTTAATTGTTTGTTTTTTGTAATTTTGTTTCTTTTATAAATCTCATACAATTGTAGTTAAATGTTAAACTAATCTCAGATCTGCTGTCTAGTTAGCAAGTAATTTATAAAAAAAAGCAATTGTATTCGCATTGTTGCAATTGTTTTTTGATTAATTGCTTAATTTAATTTCAAAGTGGCCCAGATTTGTTTTTTCATCTTGTGTCTGCTTAGTCGGTGTCTTTTTTTTGCGGTTTAAGAGGAGGCTTGTTTTAATAACCCACTAATTGAGTTTTGAATTTTTGTTACTATCTACTCTTTACTTGGATTTCAATTCATACAGCTGAGATTAAAAAAAATCGTGTTAATTGCTGTAGTTTTTCTTTATATATTCATAACATTACAAACACACTTAAGTGTTTGTAATTTTTTATAATATTTTTATTTTACTATTAACTTAACCGGCTAGTTGGACCGGGTTAAAAACAAAAAAAAAAAGATAAAATTACCAAGTTTTCACTTATGTAATAAAAATAATGTACAAATGTAGACAATGTGTTACTTTAACTTGAAATTGACCATTACGCTTTTGGCATCATACATTCATTGAAACATAAATCCATTCATTGAATTTATACATCCATCCATAAAGTCAGTCGTATGTTAGGTATAAAATTATTTGTAAAAACAAAAAAGTCTACTATAGACCGCCTATATGCCAAAAAAAAAAACTTGTCCAATATCTTTTCTAGCTACACCATAAACTATAGATGGGGTTTCTTTTGTGAACAGCAGCAGCAGCAGCAGGAAGTTAACTTCCTTTCACTTTTTTAGGTGTTTGATTTTTTATTATTTTTCAAAATACTCTTTATTAACGAATATTACTCTTGCGCAACGAAATTGCTTCTTTACACTTTACTTTTAAGTAGTTGTATTAATTTTTCTCTAACTTCAATTTTAAAACATTAATCTTGACTCTCAAATTAACTTATCGCTATGACATTTCTTTTGAATTAAAGTTTGAAATGTTTATATGGCAGAGTTTGCCAAACTTTTAAAAAACGTACATGGAAAATATTTATTCCGAGCTTAACTCTTCGATTTGTATGAAATTAGAGAGCAAAGAAATCTAAGAACAAGCATCTCATTTATTTGGTCACCTCGGAATTAAAGGTTTTCAAATAAGGGGCAGCAAATCGTGAATTTCTTTCGAGATTGTTTCAAAAACTTACTATATTTGAAATAAAAACTGTTATACAGTTATTTGAAATAAAAACTAATAAACATAAGGCATATGCTGCAGTACAGTGTTGCCAAGTGGTTGCAAAATGTACCACAAAAAGGGTATCAGGAAAAATCCGTTTAAATTTTAATTAGCGTGAATATTAAAGAAAAGAAAAAAACAACCGTATTGGTTTGATCCACCGACCACATTTGAAAAATTTGGGTCAGGAATAGATCATTTATATACATATGTATTGTAAATATCCCCTTTCCCATTTCCAAACTCGTTTTTCGATAATCTTGAACTACTTTTATTTTTGAGTTGTATTTTTTCTGGAACTGGGAGTAGTTAAAATTTAGGCATTTCCGTCAATGAATTTGACATGTGTGTGTCATAGGAAAGAACCGATACAGTTGTAAATTTATCATATTTTCAGTAGATACCCTGAAGGAAATCTGGGGGCAAGTGTCTCCAAGTCACCAGTTTTGTCGACTATTTTGGTGACTTCTCGGTGACATTGTCAACAAAGCGTCTACATTTTTTTTTTATTTGCTTTGACGAGAAGAAAAATGTATACACAACAAATGAAAGTTCTAAGTCGCCGCCAAAGCGCTATTATTCATCGGCGGCATAATTGTTTTTATTAATCTAGTATTTTTTCAATTGTGCTATAATAAGTATGCAGTACATTAATCTTTATAAATTTAAAAAGTACATACAACATCCCATTTTTCATATTTTGTATTTCTTTTGTTTATTAAAAATTAAGAGCTGACGAGTTCGACGGTGGCAATATTAAAAGAATGTCGGCGGCTAAACTCGGCTAAACTTAAAAGGCTGAAATGTACCTTATTTACATTTAATATTTAAAACGCCTGTTATGAATTCCTTAATTTTTATAATGCAATTTAATTTAATTTTTTTTTAAATACTATTTAAAAGGCTGAAATGTACCTATTTACTTTAAATATTTAATATTTAAAACGGATGTTATGCATCCTTAATTTTTTTAATAAAACATGAAATGTTAACAAAAGTTTCATTAACGACGTCTATTTCAGAAAAGTATCAAAAGTGTAGACTAGAATTACTAAAATGCACTAGTGAATCTCTGGTGACAATGTCTCATATGAATAAAAAATAGATATTACTAATAGGGGGAAATACAGGGTTTTTTAAGCAAATCTAGTCTACTTGGGAGTAGACTAGAAATTAAATTTTTAACTTTTCGTTTACATTTCATCCTATTCTACCAGCCAATTGGTAAATTTGGAGTTAAAAGCCATTCCTAAGCCCAAAGTAATTACTTCGAAGTAATTGCTAAGTTTTATTCATATGACCCAATGTCTACATATGGTCCCAAAAGAACCACCTACTCAATAGTGACAGTGTCAGTAGTAGATTTCCAATGACACGCACATGTTAAATGTCTATAGTAAAAAAGCATTGTCGGGGTATTATAAATCACTAGTACTGGTGACAGTGTCAATAGTGAATCAGTACTAATTCACTAGTGACATTTCCTACAGGGTAACTGTGCTTGTCTGTGAAATATGTATGTATTGTTGCATTTGTAGCATTTAATTTTTGCAATATCTTAATTTGAATGTTGCACTATCTTTAATTGAAAGTTACAACTAAAAGAGTTCAGTTTCGGCCGAAGTTTGTATTGTAATTTTGGCCGAAGTTAGGCTTCGGTTCGGCCTTAAAAAAGTGAATTCGGTCGGACACTAATTATCTCCATGATATTAATCAATTTTTACATAAAATTCGTCCACTGAAATATTTTCATTGAACTAATGGAATTTTTCTAAAATATTGTGAAAATTTTCACAACTTATTTATTAAAAGTTTTATACACTCAAAAAACAGTTTCATTAAAACCAGATTCATGAAAAATATGAAGCTTTTTCATCAAATTTAAGAAAGTTTTCATTTACATTAGTTTACTGAAAAATTAATGTTTTTTGTTAAATTTGAGATCATACAAGTAAATTACTCGAAAATTTCATTAAAACTCGTCCAGCTAAATTCTCTGTATATGGATTGATACTCGTGTATTTTGATTGTTGAAAAAACTCAATATTGTTCACTGATCCGCAAGAGAGCCGTGAACAGAGATTTCTATAAAACCGTAAAAAATTTACCAGGAAATTTTTTACAATCCGTTGAGAACCGCAGCAATTCTGCAACTGGTTACTAGAACCGATTAAATGGAACTAGTTCCGGAACCCCATCCCCATTATGGTATAACTGACCAGTTCTACTTCGAAAATGTTAGAACCGACAGTAGAATGTGTTACAAAGGCAAAGAAGTTATTATACAACCTATTATTTGAAACAGTTTTCGATAATATCAATTCATTTGTATCCTGAAACTTCTTTCCTTTGAAAGACAAATGAACATCTCGATGCAGCGGCTAATCAAAATGTAAAATTTGTCTGATTAAAAAAAATCTCCTCAGGGGTAGAAATCTGATTGCGCCAATTTTGCAATGTGAGATTAAGAAGACAATACCAACATTACCCCAGAGGTAAATAAGGGAAAAATTTATATTTCTTCTCAAGATTCAATGAATGTATGAATGAATGAATGTATTTTAAAGGGATATTGCGTAATCGAGAAACCGATTCCTCGTTTCGGTTTATGTCGAAATAAACAACTTTAAATTTAATTGATAGTTCAAAACGATGGATTCATTATTGAGTCAACAATTATCCTCGGAGACTGCCTGAATTAATTTTTTTTTTCTTATGGAAGCATCAAATTTCACCAACCTCCTTAAAAACTTGGGCTTGATAACAACTTTTTAAACTTCATGGGACACCTTATGAACTTTCTGAATATTTCTCGATTGTTAGTCTATATTCTAAACAATTAACAAAAATATTGTCCTTTAGTGTAAAACAATTGGGAAAATTCCAGTCGAAGCATATCGCATTGTTCATCTTATTACAGATCATTTTAAAGAAATTTAATTATATTTTACAATGAGTGTTATTTAAGATCAAATATTACAAATTCTAAATAGAATTTACAATTTTTATTTTACAACCAATAGAGAAAAACTTATGAAAAAAACTTTCATAGAACCAATGGTTGATAATTAATGCATTTTCAAGTGACACCGCGTCACTATCATCAGATTGTCTTTATGGGGTCTCTCTAGGCTATAATGTAGATTTTAGTTTTTTGTATATATGTATATGTTCAATTTCAAAGAAATGCATTTTGAGAAGTAAATTCAAACATTTTTACTTATCCATTTTTCATTATTATAACTAACGAAAAACCACATGTCTTTACAAAGCTATTATTGTTCCCTATGTTGTAGTTGTGCTTTTTCATTGAAGTTCCTTTTACTTATATTTTTAAAATTTTCAAACAAATTGGGAACCACTCCTCTCATTAATTATACCTATTCATAATGTAATTAATATACAATTATACTCACTTGAATAAGTTAAGATGACATGATCTCCACTATGATTGGTAAACCGCATCCAAAAGCAAATTGTAAATTGTGTTAGTTCCGGTAAATGGTTATCGTATTGCACAACACCATCATGATTAAAAGCATATTTTTTCACTGAACATTGATCCTTTAAACACACGATAATAATTTATATAATAAAAATTCATCACAAATCACTGCAAACATTTAAATTAATTTTCTTTTTTTTTTTTCTTTGTTGCCTACCTTTTCATAACCCGGAGATCCTACTAGTTTATAGCCAAATCTAGCATCAGCAAAATTTATAGCACTTGGCACAGTGACATGTATGGGTTGATAACTACTTTTCACTGTTAAAACTTCTTCAGCCAATGGCTGTAATACTTCCTTACTATTACTATCATTGTCAGACACATATTGAATTTTGCTACCAAATTCGGGATGCGATTGTTGTAAACTAAATGAACTTGTAAATGCAGCAGATGTTGCCTTAGGTCCTGTTATGGTAGCTTGGCCCATAATAGGTTTCCAAGCATGGCCGTTAACGATATAACTACTTATTAATATAGACAACCAAATTAACTTCATTGTAGTTTAATCCACTTTAAAAAAACACTATAATTATTTTTGACAAATGAATTTAGCAAAAAAAAAACTTGTATCGCCTTTTAATGCGTTTATTATGATTTTTTTTTTGTAATTTATTTTATGTTATTAGATATTGTAAAGGTTTAGTTTTATTTCTGGTAAAATTTTGAGTTGTATTTTCAATTGAATGCGTCTTTATACCGCGATGGTTCACTCGCAACTACCATAAAAAGTCTTTCAAACAGAGTTGTGCATATACGCGCATGCGCAATACAAATTTTTGTTTTCAATCAAATCTAAGCAAAACAACCACATCAAAGCTTCCTACATTCGAAAATCTCAAAAGCTTTTTTTTGTCTAATTTGTTTAATAATCGAAACAAAAACAAATGCACTTAAGCTGTATCTTAATCTGTATTTAAGAGCTTTACTACTATTAGCGGTATTGTGTTGTTAGTTAATGTGTGGAGAAATAGTTTGTTTTCCATAAGTCGTTCAAATTGTCAACTGTGCACGGCTGGTCTAAGAGGTTCGACCAGATAGTAAAACAATTTCCATGGATTAATTAAAAAGTTGTGGCTTTCAAACTTTAGGTGTTTCAAGATTAAAGATTTTCCAAAAGCTGGTCAAATGTATTTTTAAATCCCATATGTACTTACTTTTTGTCGAGCTTTTGTTTAGAAATCAACCTTTTTAGACCAACCGTGTGTTTATAAAAAAAAAATCTCACGCGCAAAAAAGTTGTCAAACAAAAGGTGTTAAACACTGTCTTACATACGAGTATTTTCCACATACCTGAATGTAGATATTGGATTAAATAATATTGGATTGTTTGCAATAATACTTCATAGCTCATGTCATTCATTCATAAATTGGTTTCTTTTTTCTCTCACTTTTCTTTGTTTTGTATATTTGTTTAACTATTAATGCTAATTATTATTAAATCGCATTGTTAAAAGTTGAGTTATTTGATATTTTTTATAGACCTAGATCTTGGAAAGTATAATATAAAAGAAATTAATATTTAAATGGATTTATAACTAACTGGTGGACATAAGTTGACAGCTCTAAGTTGTCAATTTATAGTCATCGATAACAAACTTATTTACACTATCGTATTATACGGCACAATTTATCTAAGATAAAAACTCGCGATCTATTTTAATGACACTTTTACTCAGGAGACTCAAACCAATCTAAATCGAAAATTGCAAATTCCCATATTTTCACCTCTAATTCAAATGAAAATAACGACCTTGACCATCTGTCTAAATTCCCTTAAAAATCCTCGAATATAGACAGAGATATATCCCGTAAACAGTCCAGATCTTTAAAGAATAGGGTCGCCAGATATACAAACTCGAAAGTCTACGATGTAAAAAAGAGTGTTAAAAATTTAGATTTGTTCCAATGGGAATATGTCTAAAATTTATGAAATTCTAATTAATTTGTACACAGAGTTTTAACGCTTTACTTTAAATAGTACTCCAAAAAGAAATGGTTTGGATCCAGAAATGCCACCCTTTGGAAATATTCTATGATTCTACTTTTTAGCCCTTAAAATGCTGCCAGATCCGACCAATATCATTAAAAGTCTCTTGAATTTTCTCAAAAATGCACCGAGAACCTGCAAAATATTTTAATTCAATTTCAGATCGATTAAAATTTCTGAGTTTAGCTGGTGGAGATTTTCAAACAAACTAGTGCATAGTCTGTTTACTTTACATCATTTTCAATTTAAAAATATTTTAATTAATCGTGATTCTACTGCAGTAACTATAAAAGTTACTTACTTTGCAATAAACCACTAATAAAAGTGAAATTATTGCAATTAAAAAAAAAATATTTCTTTAGAAAGACACAGAAACTTGGTCAAATGCCAATAAAATGTTGGTTTGAAACAACATTTCACACAAGTATTAAAAATTTCCATAATACTATTGTATACCACCTAATAGGTAGTAAATGTGTTAGGGTGGATCGATTTGTGCTTTTAGTAGAATTTAATAAAATAAAACAAAACTTACATTTTCCTAACAGGATTCAAAGTTTTGTTTCTTCAGATTTTTGGAAAATATTTTGTTGTTGCTAAAAAATTTGACGTTCAACCCTAATATACATATTACAACATACATACAACTACAAAGTACATTCAACCAATTTACAAAAAAAACTTAATTATTTTCATGACTTGCAGATTGGCAAACAACAAGCACCTTATTATGTAGGAGGCTCACAAACATTGCCACGTGGGATGTATACCGATCGCAACAAAATACCAATGGGTAAGTCAAAATAATTAATTATTACCATTACAAATTTTGAAAATATAAATTTTCCAAATATTAACCTATATTAACTAACTTAATTATTAAGAAAAAATATTAAAAAATTACAAAAAATGCATGTTTAAGTTGAAATTGAATTGTTAATTCCTTAATTATCCAAAGGTTTTTACTTGAGTTTGAGTTTTTTGTTCCATTAGTATTTTTGTTGAACGTTAAGAACCTTTTTCCTTAAATCCAATTCCTACTATTTTTGTATAATTAAGTAACATTGTACTGTGTATGTGATTGATTGATATATATGAATATGTAATAGGAACGCCATTGAAACCTTTAAGAACGCCCAACTCCAGGGGTAGCATGGAACCCTTGTTTCCCTATACCCCGGATCAGTTATACAGTATACCAGGTACTTACACATCATCAATAAAAAACGTTAACAGTAAAAATTGGTCAATGCAACAAAATTTTTGGTAGATTTTCTGAATTTTTTTAATGTTGTCTTATTTCAATTGAATTAACAAAATTTTATGGTAGTTTTATTTCGTTAATTTTATTTGTTAAATATTTTAAAATCGAATTAAAATTTCATAAGTAAATAGATTATTTCAAAATTTTGCAGATGGTTACACCAGTTCACCAGAACGTTCTACACGTGGTAGTTATGAAGAACCTTATTATAGTCAATATGGTACTCGGGGTCCCGTGATAGCTCCCATTATAGATGAAGAACAAACGTAAGTCTTTGGGTTGAATTACTTTTCAGGAAATTTAAAAATAATTTATATAATTTTTATAATTTTAGGGAAGTTGCTATGACCGAAGATCAATATGCTTTGTATGGTATGAAAATGGCAGGTGGTCCTGGTCGTATGCCCCGTACCAATCAAATGTATGATCCAACTAGGTAATTATTACTTATATTGATTATTTTTATTTTCATAATATTGATACGGATTATTATTGTAATAATAATTATAGTTAACGGTTGGCTCTATAGGCGGCAATGAAGATCTACGATTTCTTCTGTAGATTTTAATACGTTTAACAGCATTTGTTGTAGCCATAGTTGAAGCTACAGGATGAAAATAGGTGGTACCTTAAATTTTCAATATATTATTTTAGTTATGTTCCAAAAATTGTATAAAATGTTATATATCATTGGAAATGTTAGTTTTACCTTTGCTTTTAATGGATTGTACTATTAAACATAGTAAATAACCACCAAAAGATAGAAATGCCAAAGCGGTTATACTTATTTGAAATAGGGTCTGTAGTTTGGAAGGTTTTTCTTCAGGATGCCAAGGTTCGTGACTAGGATAAGAAGCTGCATAACCTCCTCTGAATAATTAATAAAGAATAATGTTTGTAATATGTACCAGCAAATATATGATAATGACTTATTATTATCGTATACATTAAATTGTAATGACAACTCATTACCTTTAGCATTATTTTAAAACATAAAATAATGTGTTACCTATAAGGGGTACATAATGCATTATTCTTAAACATAAAATAATTAGTGAACAATAATAGGTTACACACTGCGTTATTTCAAACCATAAAATAATAACACAACATTTTACTGGAAATCTATTTTTAGACAATTTTTTTTTTTTTTTTGAGGAAGAGGGTTAAGTATAAATTTTGGGAATTTATACTAGAAGGAATATAATTTTTATACAATAGCAGAAATATTCATTAGTGTTTTAAACTATCAACTATTGCATACATACAGTTACGGACAAAAAAATAGGGTCACTTATATTTATTATACAGTTTTTACGTGGAATGAACGGCATATATGTTTTATGGGGATTTTTTGTCAAAGTGTCGCATTGCAAAAAAGATAAGCTGGCAACACTGAACTAATAAATCCCCTAAAAAATAAAACATCAACAATTTGTGCGTTCAAAAAAATGAGATCAGCATAAAAGATCCCATGTGAAAATCGAAATATATATGAACATACATGATCATACATTGGCTAGTATATAATCATACATGGGCATACATGATCATATACGTCAATACATAGTTCTATGTATGACCATACATCATCTGATATATTTCCATATATCTTCGGATCCGAAATTCGAGGGTATATGGCTGTACATGTTCATATATGACCATATATGCTCATATATTATTAATGTATGCTCATATATGATCATATATGGTCATATACCTCCATATACCCTCAAATTTCGGATCCGAAGATATATGGAAATATATGAGATGATGTATGGTCATACATTGAACTATGTATGGACATGTATGCCCATTAGAGTGGTCCAAAAAAAAAAAAAGTTGGAATTTTCACGCTCCACAACCCTAAAAATATGCCACTTTGAAAAAAAATGTGGTCTGATCAAAAAAATCACCAAAAAAGTTTTGTTTAGAGGTAGCACATCGCAATTGAAGTTTCGAGGTTGTACTTGTTCTATTATTTTTAATTAATTAAAAATAATGGAAAAAATTAGGAAAATTAATTATAATTATTACGATCGCGACATATCAAATCTAATACATTTTTAGGTGTACATTACGAATATGAAATCAAAACTGAAATCGGAGTCGCGGATTTCGCGAAATTGGAAAATTTCATACACAAAATTATCAACTTCGATCAGGATGTTTTCTTATATTTACCAATATGAAAATTTCGTTTTTACATTAATATATATCTGTGGAATGTCCTATTATGTGAGATAGGGTTTTTGGCAGCAATAAAATTATAGCAAGCTAAATAATAGCGAAATATTAAAAAATGTCAAATTTTAAGATTATTTGCAAGGATATCTGTTATCCTTTTTAAAATTAAAATCAGTGTTATATATAATGAAGGTCCTTGGTAAGTAAATTGCAAAAGTATAACAAATTGCATTTTTCGATAACACCGTTTACAGGTAATTAGGAGAATATCTCAAAAAACTTGAGTTTTTTTGAATTTTCAAAAACCGCGAATAATTCATAAACCACAAATTTTTTTTAAGTTTCGATTGCTGATTCATAATCTTCGTTAAAATAAAGATCAGATTTGAGAAATTTACGCATACAAGGCAAAAACAAGTTGAATTTTTAATTACATCTTTTCGGAAAATTTCGAAAATTTGACTAAAATATGAATTTTTTTGTATAAATTTTGAAAAAACCGCGAATTACTTAAAAGTTACTTAATTTTTTTAAGTTTTGATTTGAAATTCCTTATATTCACATTAATTAAGACCAGATTTAATTTAAAATTGTTAAATAATAGCGTACAGGTTAAGAAATAATTAAATTTAAAGTCAACCCTACTTTTTGTATAAATTACTCTAGAGATAAATTACTAATTCTTAAAACACAACTTTTTGTGCTACCTCTAAATAACAGCGGATTTAGCTGAAACTTGGCACAGAGAGTTTTTAGACATTAAGGAATAGGGGCAACATTGTGGAGATCGCGAATTCCAACTTTCATGTTTTTTTGGACCACTCTAATGCCCATGCATGATCATATACAAGCCAATGTATTATCATGTATGTTCATATATATTTCGATTTTCACATGGGATGTTAAAAATTTGTGTGTAAAGTGTGAAAAATACTGTTAAAAATAAATTATTGAAATATTTTATAACAACTATTGAAAAACACAGGAAATATGGGTCGTGACAAACATTGTTCGGATGACGAACGGGCTATAATAAAAAGGTTAAAAAATGAAGGCCAACGCCAAATATCGAAAACTATTGGAAGGTATAAATAGATTTATTATAATTTTCTGTTTTATTGGGTGCATAACTTAAAAATGATTCACAACAAATGGCGTATTTTTTACATATGGTTTGTGTCTTTAATAACTTATATGGCATTTTGGTGGCTAAACATCTGTCATTTATTCTCACTTAGTCATTGAACAAAATAGTGTAAACAACAAAGTGTTTTTTTTTTTTGCTTCGAAAATGTCGAATTTTGTGCCAAAAGAGTATCATTTGCAGCAAGTTTTGCTTTATTTCTTCAATTTGAAAAAAAGTGCAACTGAAGCACTTCGATTGCTCACCGAAGTTTATCCTGAATATATTCCGTCGATTTCAATGTGTGCGAGATGGTTTGTGCGGTTCAGAAGGGGTGATTTTGAAAAGGAAGACAAAATTCGAAGATGATGAATTGGAGGCATTACTCGATGAGGATTGTTGTCAAACTCAAGATCATTGGGATCAATTCAAGTAGCAATTTCAAAACGTTTGCAAGCAGCAGAATTCATTAAAAAGAAAGGGTACCACACTAGTTGAAGCCGGGAGACGTTGAAAAATGATTTTGCATTTACGAAATGCTGATTCAACTCATTTTTGCATCTAATGATTACTGGCGATAAAAAATGTATCCATTACAACAACCCGAAACTCAAGAAAACGTATGTGAAGCCCGGCCAACCAGCCAAATCAACACCAAAGCCGAATATCCATTACGCCAAGGTTATGCACAGTATTTGGTGGAACCAGAAGGGTCCCATCTATTATGAGCTGCTGAAATCGGGCCAGACGACCGGAGGGGATCTTTACCGATCTTTATGCGACCAGACATGAAGCCGTAATATTCCATCACAACAAAGGTCGGGCACATGTTGCAAGACTGGTTAAAAACTATTTAGAAAATAGTGGTTGGGAAGTTTTGCCTCACCCGCCTTATACTCCAGACCTTGCCCCGTCCGACTACCATATATTTCGATCAATGCTGAACGCTCTCACTCGAACTGGGCATCCGAAATTGGCTTGATTCGTTCTTGGCCTTTCCTTTGGCACGGAATCCATATGTTGCCAGAAAGATGAGAAAAGGTCATAGCTAACGATGGTCAATACTTTGAATAAATTTATATCTTTTTTATCTTTTTTGTAATTAAATGCGTTATTTACATTTTTTTTTAATAAAACACAAAAATATTTTAGGTGACCCTATTTTTTTGTCCGTAACTGTATATCGGTGATTTAGGGTGTAGAACAGCTAACAATCTAATAAAAAACATATTTTGTTTTAATTCATAATTTTTAGAAAATCTATTTCGATACCCACTAATTTTTACCTTCCCACAGTTTTTCTCAAACCCAGAAAACATATTCGCGCTAGCAACCGAATTTGTGGTCAATCAAATAATTCAGTTGTAATTACCAATTTTTTTTACTTCCAAATTTTTGTTAAAGCAATTGAAATTTATTTATTACAATCAGATTTCTATTTTCACAAGCAAAAAATTCAGTTACCACAACAAATTAGGTTATCAGCTCGAAACCGTTTTCTCTGTGCTCTTAATTTGAAAACTCGACTGTAAGTTCTTACCTATCTTCAGCCACTAAAGCCATAGAAGAAGGTTTCAAACAACTTTCTTCGGTAGATTCGGAACATTGTATTTCTTCCGGTTTTAAATAACGATTTTCCACAATATCCTCTTTCACTGATAAATGATCCAAAGAATGTTTTAAGGTCAATAATTCCGAAATACTTAAATCCATTAAACAGTTACCAAATAATGAGCTATTAAACACTGAAAGAATTTGTAACATAAATTTAAAAAATATTGATTTCCCTTTAAATTCTTCTTATTACCATTGCAATGTGACATTTCAAACACGTTTTCACTCTTATGTTTAATTGACAACTAAACTCGAAAATCTTTTTTTTTCAATTAAGAAGTCTAGAAAAGTGTAAATATTGCAATTGCAATTTTATTGCAAAACAGAGCATGACATTGTAAAAATTATTGTAGTGTAAAACAAAGACACCAAATATCATACAAGACCTTTCACAAAAACACGCTCAAATAATGACAATAAATACTTTTAATATTTTTGTTATATTTTTACAGACCGGAAGATTTACATCGTATACGTGTAGAACATATGGAACGTCAACTAGCTAATTTAACTGGTTTAGTGCAAAAGGCTTTAGTTAATCAAAATCCACAAATCGCTCCCATACCAGTGCCAACATTGGACCCTAATTACTTGGTAGTACCCACACAATGTCATGGTATGTTTAGCACCTACTCACAAGTACAAGTATTACAACAACAACAAAAAATTATAATTAAATAATAACAACAATAATTCACACTTCATGCCAAGCTTTTGTTTTTTTTTTCGTTTGCAAAACATTTTGCCAACTACCATCATTAAATAATTAGACGATTTTTTGTAACATTTTGTTTTAAATTTCACCTTTAAAATCACTTTATCAGATTACACTGTAAAAAATATATGCTTTAATAACACTTTAACACATTTTTACTTTCCACACTTTTTATTTTATTTTGGTTTTAGTTAATGGCTCTGGAGAAGATCTTTATGTTAGAGAAAAAGCTCCTAAATTAGGCAAAAATGCCTGTCGTAAGTATTTTTTGTGTTGGGACATATTCGTCGGCAGGAAATTTCATTGTTATATGTCCTTAAATATTTGTTTTCAGAAAAATCAGTATCTTTTGAAAAAAGCGTCTCCTTTAGTGATGATATACATGGTATACCAAAATCTCATAGTCCTCAACATGCCGGTAATTAGAATCTTAAACATCCTATTTGCATGTTTCATTAAAGTAGTTTATAAAAAAAAATCTCACAAAATTTATAACAAGAATTTAATTTGGTTATCGCAACCAATTAGTTATTTTGTCAATTTAAATTCAATAGATTACTCAACATAAACTTAAGAACTAGTTCGTCTATCACAACTTTTATTATATACATATTTCTTACACTGAAAGAATTATGCACAATATTAAATTTAATTGAATAAAATTCAATCTAAGAAACTTTTACTTAAATTCGTAAATGTTTGCTTAACATCTTATGAAATGCTTTTAAAAAGAAACAATTTCAAAAAAAAAAATTATTTATAATTTTACTAATTTTGATTAACAATTGAAATGTAAGAAATAGTTTCAAATGCAGACCTGATTTCATAGAAACCACCCTCGAAAATGTTTGCTGGGTAATCATAATCAACTAAATTATTTTTTGAGTGGCTTAATTACGTAGCCTAATTTAAAAAGTATTAAATAATTTGCAATACTTTTTTTTTAAGTACAGGGTGTGCCATCTTTTATGTCGGTATGGCAACATTTAATAAATTTGACATTTGTCAACCGATTAACTTTAGAACACATGGTTTTTGAAACGTCAATTCAGTACAATGCATCGCTTTACACGAAAACAATGCGTCGAAACAGTGACGCTGTTCATTGTAAATAGTCGTTCAGTTGTATTAATTTATCGTGACAACACTACTCGTAGTTTAGTGTCGAATTTTGTTTAACACGGGACAGTGAAAGACCGTGCACATGCCGTTTATCACGCCAAATTAACTGGATGAAGCGGTATGAGAGAGTGTTGCCGCATTTGAGGAACGGAGAAGTCACACGAGATCCATAAAAAACCTTTTAATGATCAAAAAGTGACTGTTTGGGCTGGCGTTTACGCCAAAACGATCATTGGGTCATTTAGAAAAGGCGAACTGTTGATAGGAAACAATATCGGTGGATATTGGCTCATTATGTCTGCCCAAAAATGCGTGAAAATAGTCTGGACGGTTACTGGTTTCAACAAGATGGTACACCATGCCACACTGCAAATCAAACAATGCAGTTTCTGCAACAAAAATTTCAGAGGATGTGTATGGCAAAAAAAAGGCCACATTGACTAGCCACCCAATCTCCAGATCTGTCCCCTCCGGACTGCCTTTTGTTGTTGAAAGTTATTTGAAAAGTAAAGTGTACGCCAACAAGCCTTAGACCATTGACAAGCTCAAGGAAAGCTGTCGTGCCAAAATCATCGCTAACCGCCCGAGTTGCTGGAAAAAGTTATGGAAAATGTAGCAAAAAGGGCAAACTAAACAAAAATATCAGATATATGTAAATCGGTTGCTTTTTTTAAAGTTATTCAGTATTTACATACCGACATTAAAGATGACGCACCCTGTATATTTGTAGATTTTTATATAACCTGTTAAATAATATGGATCACAAAATGCCAATTGTTGAATTTCGACAAGGAAGTAATCAGAAAAGTTGTGAATGAACACCGGAGAATTTTATCAGTTCACGCTTTTCAAACTGAGAAAATTGCCGACATGATTTCAATGATTTGTTTTGAAAAATCGATTAAGTTTCTTTGACGATTAGCCACCGAAACATTTCGTTAAGATAATGAAATGTTTCATTAAATTTTTAAAAACTTGATTTAAAAATATCGAATTCGAGGTTCGATAGTTGCATACACTGATAGAAAAAAAATTGTTGTTGAAACTCCTGAAATTTTTTATAAATTATATATAAATATTAGTAATGGTTACTCGTTGGACTGTTGCACACAAGGTTGTGGGTTCGATATCCAGCGAAACATCATTTGGAAAAAATAATATGTATGATTTTTCTATCCCTCATACATATTGCAACGTCCTCCTTCGGTGTTTCCATAGCACTTAACCCCAGAAAAATAATATAACAGGGCTATGAACTAAACAACTTCAACAAAGTTCGCCAACTCTCCATCAGATGGCGTGCAACAACTGTTCTAAGATTCAACATCTCGCACAATTGCAGTGTTGCCCTTCATCTTTCACCAATTTTCATCTCTTCTCTGGCCCCTTTACAAAGAAAGCAACACGGTAATTAATATGAAGAATTTCCTGAGTGTTGAATTAAACTGTTAAGGCTCGATTACTGAATGTCCAGTTAGCTACTAACTGGTACTTTAAATGACACATTTATTGTTGTTTCTTATATAAAATTTGAATTTAACTGTTGGCTAAATTTTAACTGGTCTTTGAACTGCACAATTTTCGTAAAGATAAAAAAAAATCGAATTTAAAAATCCGGTTCGATAGTTTTATACACTGATAATAAAAGTCGTTAAAAGTTTTAGCAGATTATTATCATTATTTGTTTTTTTTTTAAAGAGAAGCAACACTCAGGAAATTCTTCCTATTAATTAACGATAGAGAAGAAGTGAAAGGTGGTGAAAGATAGAGGGCTTCAAATATGGCAACACTGTAATTGCGCGAGATGGTAAATTTTAGAACAGTTGTTGCGCGCCATCTGATGGTGAGTTGGCGAACTTTGTTGAAGCTTTTTAGTTCATAGCCCTGTTATATTATTTTACTTCGGTGGGGTTTAATGCTATGGGAACACCGAAGGAAGACGCTGCGATATGTATGAGGGATAGAAAAAAACTCATACATATTACTATTTTTCATGTTGCCTTGGTTGGGGCTCGAACCCGCAACCTCACGTGTAACAGTCCAACGCGCTAACCATTACACCACAGCGCCAACAATTATTATTTTTTTGCTAAATATTAGTAAGGTAGGAACAGCAAGAATAAAACTGTTAAGTATACAAATTTTTAGTTACAATATATTTTAGTTAATGGAAAATAACAACTTAACCTGCTAAAATCAGCAAAAAATTTTCCTAAATAATTAGTAAACTAAAAGCTCACAACAAAATTTACAATTTTTAAAGGTTTTTTTTCGATTGAATGTTTTTTTTGTGTTAGATTTCAGATTATACCAATATATTGCAGAGAATAAAAATTGAAAAAAATTCGATAAGGCCAGCAGGATAGAATATGTATTTTCGGGTCCCGCTACATACCCATCCTGAGTATCCACGCTTTTATGGGTTAATAATTGATAATGGTCTACTTATACTGACTGCGAAGCAAATAAACTATTGTAAAAACAATGCAATTAAACTGATATCAACAATTTTTCTTAATGCAATGACTTTTTACTTTAACAGTATAATTTATAATTTTCTGTTATGTAGAATTTAACTCATATATAACTAAAATCCTGTAAATTTAACAATTTAATTTTTGCTGTTCTTATCTTAAAAGTATTGAGCAAAAAACTCTGTTAATTTTAGCAGTTTCTTCTGCAAGGTCATTTTAAACTAATTTTTAGTAGCTTGTACTGTTATTTTTACAGATTTATTTTTATGCGAGCATTTTCATACGAAAAGCACTAACTAAGATGACCTTAAGTTGAACTAAAGCTTTACAAAATAAATTTGTATATCCATGCACAACTTTACCTAAGTCTTTGTAAAATTTAACAATTCATATTTTGCGATTTACCCTAATACTAAATCTCTATTTTTAAAATTAAAAATTTTATAGTTTTACCCCTACTGCATGTTGTATTATCGTGAAAATCCCTTTACTTTACTATGAAGAACTAATGAAAACTCTGTTTTATATATCTGAAAATTTGTATTTAAAATAAAAGCTGATAATAAGCCCACAAAACCAGCCATAAAATCCTCCACTTTGCCAAGAACCTCTTCACAGGGTAAGTCAAAAATTCAGCTTTCCACACATAAAATCACTTTAAAATATCTTAAAATTTTTACTTTAAAACTTAAGTTTTTTTTTTAAATTAACATTTTTAAAATTTTTATTTAGAACGTGACCGCCTTAAACCACCACCACCTCCCAAACCCATGGTATTGGCTCAAACAGCCCACAATAACTATCGTGCTGATATAGCCTTGGCCCCCGAAGTATACAATCATCTAAGAGGTCTACAGAAAAAAGCCAAAGATTTGCGCACCGAAGTACGCACATTAAGACGTCTTTCACAAGCCCAGGCCGTGGCCGTAAGAGAAGATATTAAAAGTACTTTTATGCGTATTAGAGCCACTTTGCTAGCGAGTAGCGGCAGCATATGGGGTCATCAAGATCAAGATGCTACACGCATATCACGGGAAGAGGAATTGTATAAACAGGAAGTAATACGTTTAGAAAAGGATCTTAGTGATTTAGAATCATCCGTAGAAAGTTTAAGAGGTGAAGTTATCAACCGTAGGACAAGAGTTAATATGACTGCTGTAGAGGATATGGCTCTGGTGTTAAGTAGAGCCAGGTGGGAGATACATTATTGTTTCTTATAAAAATATTGTTATTGACAATTTTGTACTCTTTTCCCTTTTCTAGCAAAACTGTTGCCGAATTAAAAATGAAATTTCCAGCTTTGTCAAATGGTTTACGTTGTATTCTATCCAGTGAAATGGAAAAAGTTGTACGAGAAGAAAAGTTCCTAAAAGATGAACCCGATCGTTTAGAGTCGGCTTTAAGAAGATGCAAAAAACTAACTGGTACTTTGGTGACTTTGAAAAGGTATTTATTTGTTTAGTTTAAAATGATCAAAAAATAAATAAAAAATTTCGAGGAAAATTATTCAAATTTTTCGTGATACGAATATTTTCTCCGAAAAAGAATACTCCGAATTTCACGCGAATAATAAGAAAATATAGCAACCTTAGTAAAAATGATTTTTATATTATAGTATAATCTTATGCACTTAGATCTCGTCGAGTATTGTTAAATGTATATTTTTATATAATTATATCCAAAGATATGTAATTATATAAAATTATATTCAGCAGATCCCTCATTTTTCGGATCAAATCATATATGGGTCAATGTAATTATATATAAAAATATATTATTAGATACGAAAAATTGTGCATCTGGTTAATATAATTTTATATAACTAAATATATTATGATATAATCATATAAAATTAAACTTAGTGTTACATATAACAATACTCAATGACATATAAATTCTATAAAATTTGAAAGGGCTATATAAAAAATATTTTTACACGGGAAGCTACTGTATAATATACGGAATGGAGAAGTAATATTTTTGAAGTTATGTTAAGAAAATTTCTTTTCTAATTACGTTGGAAAAATTTGGCTGAAAATGTCTATTGAATGGTCTCTTTAATAAAGGTTACATAAAATCAAGAGAAACTGAAACAGTGCGGTTTTGTTATTCCTGTAAGCTGCATCTGAGGTTCAAAAGTTTTTCGGGACTTTAGAAAATTCTCAAAAAATATTGAAAAACTTACATGTCACTATACGTGTGTGTACTTACAAAGTAGAGTTGTACGAGTTTAATGTTCGACAATACTCAATACTTTTCAAGTATTGACTCGTTACACTCATAGAAATAAATCTGTAAAAATAGCTGAAAAAGTTACTAAAAATTTTTTCAAAATGATGCTGTAGAAAAAACTGCTGAAATCAGCAGATTTTTTCTTTTTTGCTAAATACTAGTAAAATAAGAACGGCAAAATTAAAATAGTTAAATTTACAGAATTTTAGTTATATTTAAGTTAACTTTTAGTTACCCAAGTAAAAAAGTTTTGATATAGTCATATATTGTCATATAAAATTGTGTATAATTATACATATATTGGAACATATATATCAAGATATAATTATATAAAATTTTAAGAAATTATATCCTAAATATATAACTATATATTGTTATATATAGCACTATATATAGTGCAACATATTACAATATCTAATTACATATCGACTTACATACATATACATATATAGTTACATATGCAGCATATAATTATAATTGTAAACTGCTGTTTTCAAAAGGCTCGATTTTTATTTGCATTTAAAAAAAATCGAAAAAACCTCGAAATTTTTAAATCTTTTTGTGATTTTTTAGGCTGCAAATTATTTAGCAAAATTTTTTGCTGATTTTAGCAGGTTAATTTGCTATTTTCCATTAACAAAAATTTAACTTAAATATAATTAAACTTCTGTATATACAACTGTTTTATTTTTGATGTTCCTACATCACTAATAGCAAAAATATTCTGCTAATTTTAGCAGTTTTTTCTGCAGCATAATTTTCAACTAATTTTTAGCAGTTTTAACTAAATCTTCTACAGACTTTTTTCTATTAGTGTACTAATCAATACTTTTCATATTCCTACAAAAAAACAGGGTTGTAAGTTCATTCAAATAATAATATTTAATTTAAATATTGTTTCTGCTTGATTGTAAAAAAATGTATTTGTTTTTTCTATTTTAGATTGGCAAGTGTACAAGAACAAAGATTGCCCCCAACAGAACCACAGGCCAACGAAGATCCTCCTCGTTCTGCTGATATATCCGTAGCCGATAAGGTAAGTGGTCTTGATGCATTACTATCTCATCTAACCCTAAAAGGCACTTCACTTTAGTTGCTTACCCAATTAATAATTTTATCAAAATCAAAATTATCATACAATTAAATTTGATTTTTGCATAATTTGCATAAAAATTATATAGTTAAAAATTTAGTTAAATCAAAAGAATATTAAAACTATGAAGTTATAATCTCCACTTTCAGTTGTAATTTGAAATTCCTTACGTTGATTTTTTTAATTTTTATTCTTTGTTTTTTAGTTTTATTAATTTTCAGTTAAGTTGAAGTAGAAAACTAAAAATTTACTAAAGAGTTATTCCCCCTTACTACTTTAAAATTAGAAATTGTGTGTGTAAATAAATTTTTTTTGAACTCTTGAGTTAAAACTAAATTTGTTATAATTATGTTTGATTTTGTAACTTATTTTCAATTAAATTATATTTGTGTTGCAATTGGCTGAATTTAAAATTTTAATTTCAATTTATAATCATTTAATCATTATTTAAAGAAAAAGAAATCTAAGAAAATCTAAACGAAAAATTTAAAAAAAAACAACATTGGTGAATTTAGGTTAATTATAGTTTCAAAGAAACGCTTCACCGATTCACCCAAAACTTTAACCAAAAGAAAAAAAAACTAAAGCAAAAAACCATCATACAGAATACCAATAAACTTAAAATTACTTTAAACAAAAAAACTGGTAGTTAATCATATAAAAATCAATGAACGGAATCGGTGCAATATCATTCAAAGACATTAAAAATTACATTAACAAAATTTAAAAGGGGAGCTGAAAAACAAAATTTATGTGCAACATTTTGAGTATCTTTTTTTCTGTTTTTGTTGAATTTTCATTATTTGTAATAGAAATAAAAACAAGACTAAAGTTTTTCATATTAACAACTTCAAGTTTAAAGTTGTATCAACGTTACTTTTAAAATGGTCTCTCTTTTTTTGCTTTTTCTTGTGTTTCTTATTTTTTTTTTTTTTTTTGGTGTAATATGCGTAGTTTAACTGGCGCTGGAGTTCAAACTTCAAAGAGGCAATCACTGAGTAATGATCCCTTTTTTAACAATTTTAACAAAGATTAACTAAATATGAATTAACCCTTAAACAATACTATAGTTTTTTTTGATTGTTACACACCATTTTATTTGTTTTTTTTTTAATACATTTACTAAAAAATTTTGTCAAATCTTTTTAAAAAGCTATCTTAACTAAACTATCAAAAAAAATAAAAAAAAAATAATATAAAAATCAAATATTAATAATACTTAGGTTGATGTTACAATAATGTAAAATATTTTGAAAAAAAATAAAAAATAACTATTTTTCTTTTAATATAAAACGCTTGTTAATGTTTTTTTATTAGTTAATTTTGAGTTTGTTTTTTTTATTTTTTCTTTTTGATATACTGTAATAATTTTCCAAAATCATTCAAAATGTTTATGTGCAAATAAATTTTTTGTCTTTATGTATTGTTGAAATTTGAAAAATCACACTGTTTTTTGTTTGGATATTTTTTAAAAACCAATTTTGTTATCATTATTGTTTCCTTTTTTTTTGAGAGAGAATTTAGTGTTTGCATTTTTTAGAAATAATTTTATCAGTTATTTTATTTTAATTTTGACCAATAACCCTCACATTACTGCAACATCAAATATTGTCACTAAAATTTCATCTTAATTGTAGAATTCATCCATATTATTCATATCACAAAAATTGTGTCCATAGTTTTAGATCTATGCTTAAATGTTACTGTCTGTCTATATTATTTAATCATAATTGTCTATAATTTTTTTTTTTTGTATGTTTATCTGTAAATGGGAATTGGCCACATTTTAATATGACTTTAGCATTGATGTTTAGTCGGTGAAGTTTTCTTATGAAACATAAAACAAATTAAAAATAATAAAAAAAAAATAAATATTTAAAATAAAAGTGTAAAAAGTTAATAACAAAAGCTATTAAACAAATTTCGGAATAATAATATATTAAGTTTAGTTAAATATTTATTTGAAATATTTTTTTTTGCAAAATATTGCATAAACAGGATTTAGGAATTTTCGCAATTAAAATGTTATAAATTAAATTTTAAACCACTTTAAATAGTAGTGACAGTTAAAGGTTAAATTATTTACCCTTAGGGAAGGTATCCTTACATTCATAAAGTTTGCAAAGCAAGTCAAATGTAGTTAAATTTGACTGCTAAATGTTCAAAAAGTTAACTACGAATGTCAGTTGTATAAAACTAAAGCTGTTAGTTATTATTTAGCTACCCAAGGAGAAAAGTTTTAATGTAGTCCTATATTATCATATAATATTTTGTATAATTATATATTGGAACATATATACCAAGACATAATTATATAATATATAAAATTATATCTTGAATATATAACTATATCTTGTTTTATATAGCACTTTATATAGTGCTATATATTACAATATACAATTACATATTGACCTATATATAGATACATATGCCATATATAATTATGTATAATATCGTATTATATACAGTTATATCTAGTTGGATATGATTACATTATATATGATGCATTTGAATGACGGCAAAATCCGGATAAAACTGTATCTAACCATATCTTTTTCCATCAAATTAAAAACAATTGTATCAAAGTAGATCTAATATGATCTAATTTGATACAATGAGATGTTCTCATTTTTCGTATATTATTATATATAATACGAAAGGCAATATAATTTTTTTACTGGTGTATATTAGTTAGTTGTATTTTTCTGAAAGATTGTTTTTTACCCGTATTTGTTAGTTAAATTTAAGCTGTAATTGCAATTACTGCAACTGTAATTTTTACTTGTTTTACCCACATAATTCTGTGAGTGTAGGAAATAGTAGATTAATTTTAGAAATCACCTTGGTAAGAGATTAATCACAACTGGGTCGATAACGACAGCGGCAATTGTTTTTCATACATTTTGTATGGAAAGCAATATGTTGCCCGGCGATTTGTCATCGTGATAGACAGTGGTGCCAGACTTTTTTGCTCACAAATCGTCAAAAATGTAAAAATAAATTATCAAAATCGTCAGTAATTCAACGAAAAATCTTCAAAAAATCTTTATAATTCAAATATTGTAGGAACACTAGTTTCTTCTATTTTTTCATTTGGAGCAAAAATTCATTTTAACTGCTTGTCTATACTGCCGGCTCTTAAAATTTAGAGATTTTATAAATCCGAATGATCGTATATGTAGCTAGACAGTATTTCTTATTTCATCTGCAAAAAGGTAGTATTTAAGTTACGATTTGTAACAGATAAAACATCTCAACAAGCGTTATGATAAATACTTAATATCGACTCTGAGCCATGTCCTTGAAAACAGATTTAGAATCGTATTCTCTAAAGTGCCTATGAATAAAAATTTTAAAACTTTATAACACGTTTATAAAAATAATTTTGTATGACAAATTTGTTTTATTATCCATTTATAAATTTAAAAAGTGATTATGCATAAGACCCGTGCAAAATTTTTCGTTGTGTAAATCGTAAAAATTACGTAAAACGTCATGTCTGGCACCACTAGTAATACAATCTATTCTATTTTCACGACGACACACACTCAAAATATTTGTCACATTGTTGCCATATTTTTAACTGAATAAGGGTTGCCTATCAGAACAGAGTTTTAGAAATTCGTATCAGAGTTGCAAAAATTCGTACTTTGTTTACAAAAAATATATTTTTTTTGTATATTTGTAGTAGCTTTTATTAATCATATATGGCCCCCAGGGCTTTGGTTATTTAATTTGAAGTAAATAAATGTTGTATTTATTATTAAAAAAAAATAATAATTGAAAATAAAAACACATAATTTTCAGCCAAAAAGCAAAACTAAGTGCAGTGAAATGAAAGACAACAAAAATTAATGTAAACGAATTGCTGAAAAAACGTGACAAAACAAATACAACAAAATTCTTGTTTAGCTTTCCTTTTTTCTAAACGTTAAAAAATGCCAACGGTCGATTTTCGCTTAATCTGAATTCATTGCGACGACTTTTATTGTCGTTCATCGATAGTCGACCCAGTTGTGATTAAGTTCTTAATTGAAAATTCTATATTTCTATTCATTTTTGTAACAAGAACATGTATAGAAATAATGCAATACTACCCAGCCAGAAATTGACAGTGGTACAAAAAATCAAGCACTGGTGTTAAAAATAAATGACTGCCGGAACACTCATTTGATAGCGTTTGCAAAACGCGTTTTATCAGTTTCGTCGTTTTATAAAAAAAAACACTGGCAAAGAATTTGCTTAAAATGACATGCCAACGTTTCCAACTAATGGTTATCCAGTACTACCTAGTCAGAAATTGCCAACGCTTCATTAAAAAAGGTACACTGAGAGAATTATCTGCATGATATTAATGAATTTGTACATAAAACCAATGAAATTTCACTGGAACTCGTCCATTGAAAATTTTCATTGAATTAATGGAATTTTTCATAAAATGTTGTGAAAATTTTCATTTTATTTATTAAAAGTTTCATACACTCAATGTAAAAGTTTCATTAAAACTAGATTCATAAAATATATTAAGCTTTTTCATAAAATTTATGAAATTTTTCGTTTACCTTGTGAAGAAAACTTCATTAGTTTACTGAATATGAATCATTTAAACTCGACCAGCAAAATTCTCTCTGTGTATGTATTCCGAAGATTTCAAGTTCAAATCCGGCAGAATGTTTTGGTTTTTACTTTTTTTTTAATTTAATAAAAATTTTTTTTATAAAATTGATTTTTTTTTTTTTTTGTTTTGCGGAAAGCTCCTTTAAGACCAATTTTTTTTATTTTCCCAACCCTAGTATATTAGTTGCAACCAGTGATGCCATTTGTAGGGAAAATTACCTTTTCATAGAGATTTTTTTCCCAAAATTTTGCGAGTAGGGAATAAAGAAATTTAAAAAACCTAGCATTTTCATACAAAAAAATGCAAAATTCATGCCAAAAAATACTAATTTTACCTTTCTGTAAAAACTAAAAATCAATTATAAAATTTTCATAGTTTTTAAAATTCAATTTGTAATTAATTCAAGCACTTTGTACTAAGGCTTTTTAGTAGAGACGTCAAGAATATTGAGTCACTATTCGAAATTCAACATATTTTTGCTATTCGGTCGATGAATTTTTTTTTTTTATTTTTTTAGTAGTGTTTGTAACCGTTCCAAAGTTTATTTACTGGAAGAAGAAGAAGAAGAGAACATTTTTATTGAAAAATTCAATGGGGACCAGTGAAAAAGAACCAGTCACAGAACTGACACAAAGGGCATACTTGGTCAAGATGTACTTCTTTTTTAACAGAAACACTAATGATTTTAACATTGAGTTGTCATAGGAGAGCAGTACTCGCACTTCAACATTTTTTTCAGTAATTTTGAACTAGTGCAAAGGAAACTCTTTTTCATCAATTAAAAGTTTAAAAAATTCTTCTCAAAAAAAATATATTTTTTTATTTTACAAATTTTTTTTTATTGTCGCCATCGGGTATCGAAATTGCGACCTCGAGATTGCTGGTCTAGCTCTCTACTGCTGAGCTATTCTTTGATATGAAAGTTGACTGGCGTAAAAATACCACTTTGTTATTGCGAGATATTGTGCTAAAGTACTTAAAGATATTGTTATTGCGAGATATTGAGATAAAGTACTTATTAAAGAAGTGCAAAAGGTACACTGTAATTCAGTATTGTTTTCACTACTATTTTCACAGGTGCTTAAAAAGCAATTTTCAGCATATTTATTATAGCTGTATTTTGTCTCATGCCTATCAACGTTAAGTATTTAAAGCAAATCTACGTTAAACCGATTGTAGTACAAAAAAATTTTAAAAAGGTTATGTTTATAATTTTTCCGTTATAATCGAACGTATGTCGGCAAAAGTGGAAGTAACGCGAATAAGTTACGTCAGAAGTGAAAATGTATAAATGTTGAGTTTTCAACGTTGATAATTATCCGTGTTGAAAGTAAACGTGCATACGAACAGTAATATGTTAGTTTTCGTCTTAAACACGTTTTTATGCATTTTGGGGTTTTTTATGAGTTAACGGATATAGTTAAGTCGAAAATACTGCTTATATATATTTTTAAAAATTAAAAAATATTGAATTTAAACAAATAAATTATAAATATTAAAAAAAAATAACAAATATTGGTCCCGCCAGGAATTGAACCCACGATCATCTGTTTGTAAATAAACTGTATTGAAATCACTTTTTGGGATCGCTTTTAGAGCAATTATGCTTTAGAAGCAATCCTTAATTGATTTTTTGGATGTTGTTCAAAATTACTTCTAAAAAACCTGTAAAAATATACTAACGGATCTTTGGAAGCAATGAAAGAGGTGATTTTTTTTAAGTTGTTCAGAATTACTTCTAAAAAGTAGTAAAAAAACACTAACGGATACTTTTGAAGTAGCGAAAGAAGTGGTTTGTAAAGCATGACTGCCAATTTGTTTTGCTGGGATTATTTAATAAAATTCAATTAAATTTATCACTCGAATAAGGGCAACAACCCCATTTTGAGACCCTACAGGAGAAGAAAAAATTCAAATTTTTTTACAACAATAAAATTGAAATTTCATAAATTTTGCGGACTACAGAAAAGGACTTTTTGAAAAATGCCGTTTTTTTCGGTGTACGGTATCTATAATAGAAAAAACAAAAAAAATATTTAATGTAATATTTAGTAGAGAAAATATTCATTACAATTATATACTCAATTTTGAAAAAATAGGAGCTAAGCCCTTTTCGAAATTTGAGATTCAATACTAAGCAAATTAATTGGTTAAAGTATTTTTTAAAAACCGATTTATTTTTGTTGGTTTTTAAGGCTTCAAAAACCGAGGATCTGGTTTCGATTAAAATCCGACAGCAAATTCGGGTAGAAACATACCGAAGCAATCTAATTTTCGAGAGTAAAAGTGGGTTGCAATACATTGTTTGAAACTTTTTTGTTTGAGAACTTTTCAATAATACAATACAATATACCTTTCGTTTGATATCTAATTTGTGTAAATCATTTTTATTAGTGAACATAATTGAACATAATTGTTTCGATCAATTTGTGGTTTATTTTATTAACAGTCAAAAACAAATGAAAATGAAAGTTGAATTTTACGAAATGCTAGTGGTCATGTGTTCAATTGAAATTTCATTTGTTTTTAAATATATTTGCAGTGGTGTGTTTACCTACATAATATTCTAAGAGCCATGGACAAAGCGCTTTTATTGTAAATATTTTTTTAGATTTTCAAAAACAAATTTTTTTGTAAAAAAAGACATCGGACGACAAATGATCTTGTAAAAAAATATTTTGGAAACTACTTCTCAAATCGTAAAATATTTATTTTATTGATAAATTAATGTGACCATAAAACTGCAGTTTTTAAATAAAATTTACCGAATTTTCAGTATTTTATATCGTTTGTTTTTTAATTTTATCTTATCGGGATATACATTAATTGCATCAAAGGAATTAAACATGCTAAAAATCCAAAACGTATTTAACAAATTGTGAAAAATAATCCGCTGCAGGCATGTCCCTATCCGGATTTCATTCTTGCCTAAGGAAATCGTCAGGGGACGACGTTTTTAGAATTTCTGGAAATATTTGTTAAGTTAAATTACAAACTCAATGAGAATTGTTATTGTTGTTTTGTTAAAATTTACATTTCTTCTACAAATGAATGTTATTTTCACTTGAAACAGCAAAACTGAAATAATATTTAAATAACTAAGAATTTCTAACACATACCCAACAACTTAATAGCAACGCAAATAGTTTTAAACAGTTTTTATTTAAGTTTTTTGGTTAAATATAATTTATGTTCGTGAATAATTATTTTAATATAAATATGTTAATTTTAATGTTAATTTGAATGTAATTTTTTGGATATTGTATTCCTGTACTTTCCTGTAAATATAAGATTAAATCTTGTTGTACAGGAAAAGGAAAATAAAATAAATAAATAAAATAACTGCATAAGTTCCCTGAGTGTGGTAATGAAAAAAAGGAACAGTG
The DNA here is from genome assembly GCA_949987735.1 of Leucophora obtusa. NCBI lineage: Eukaryota > Metazoa > Arthropoda > Insecta > Diptera > Anthomyiidae > Leucophora > Leucophora obtusa. The sequence continues at coordinate 2,074,548 of OX465297.1, forward strand.
TATAAAATGTGACTGGTTCTACACAATTCCTTTTAGGTTAGTTGGGTGACATGTCACAAAATGTATAAAATGTGACTGATTCTGTGTCACTGCATTTAGGGTTAGTTTGGTAACACGTTTACTTAGGTCAGTTAGACGACTGGTCCCTTCCAAATAAAACCACCTATCAAAGACCGGTTCTTAACCTGTTGGGACCTATCCTGCGCATTACTTGGGACCAATCTCTTCCTCTTAGGATTAATGTTAATATTTTATATCATTAATATTGGTCTGCAAGGACATGTTTAAAAAATAATAATAAAATCGACAAACAACCCACTCAAGGGTTAATTTAATACTGATTATAAATTTGTTTAATGGCTTAAAATAAAATTACAACGTCTGATGTTTAAAAATCAAAACTATCACAGAATATTTTTTACTTTTTATTTTTTATCACAATTTCCTTTTGTAAATTTCATCATCAGTTTGTAAAAAAAAACATCTGAAAATGCATGCAAACTTGCATAGTGTTCAAAACGAAGCTTTTTATTATTACATTATTTAAATGGTCATTTTTTAATTTATTTTTAAGTTATAATTAAAAAAATAATTGACTTTAAGCTTAACTTTAAAGAACTTTACCAAAATGAATGTTACACTTCCAATTATAAAAGCTTTGCAAATGCAAAATCACTGTAGTAAAACTGCAAATAATTTTTAAAATCGAAATCTTAACTAACAATTTCTAAATCAGTGTTCTTCTTTATAATGTTTTTTCAATATTAATGTTTTTGTTAGTTAACTAATTGAGAAACAAAAATAAATGTAATCAAATTTAATCTTTAGCCAATCCCACAACCCAGGATGGGGACGTTCACTGTCGGCGGGGGAGCCCCACCAGAAAACGCACTCGATGCTTTGTTAGATGAATTGAAAACGTTTTCAAAGCCTCTAATACAAAATAATGAGGTAAGTGCAAGAAATCGGAGAAAAAATTGAGAGTATTCACAATTCATGCTATTTTAAGTAGTAAATTAGCATTTATTGTAAATTTGTTAACTTTCTATAGGTTAAACTTTAAAAATCATGCAATTTTACAACGATAGCACATTAGCACTTTAACTATGAATTCCTTCTGTATTAATATCATCCGTTTTTTATTACTTTCTTTTAGATACGACCCGATGATTCCACTTCTGATGACAGTACTGCCGTGATACAAAGCACTGTTACCACTCAAATATCCCAGGCACGTCTTTATAATCAATCCGAAGCCGGTACACCACCCCTTTTAATGGCCGCCAATTGTGTCAGTGAATTGCAACAACAATTCAATAACATTGCACTTATGAATCAAAATAATACTGCTCCTATAACAGTCGCGATGATAACAAACACTGCTAACTCCAGTTTACGGCGTTTACATTCAATGCCCACACAATGTGAGAGTGACGTAGTTCCCATACCCTTAATGCGTAATATGGCTAAGCCACCAGTACCAGAACGTAATGCTGAATTGATTATGAAGGTGGGTGGCAAGCGTATTCCTCCACCACCACCACCCCGAACTAGTTCACGTAGCCCTTTAGCCAGTCCCACTAGTCCAAATGTACCAAAACCTATGCCCACTGTAAATGAAATAGAAGCTAAGAACTCCACCGTGAATGCCAACGTTGATAGTAGTGGTGAAAATTCTAGTGGCAACGAATCGGGCAACGATAATGCACAACGTCAAGTCGCTTTGGAAATGCGTCATCAAGAATTACTTAAGAAACAAAAAATGTTACAGGAACAATATCAACGTCTACAACAAATGAGCAAAATGTCCTCAGTAGATATGTCTTCGGGTTCGGGTACCAATCTGGATCCTAATAACCAACCAACCCAACTTAAGAAAATGGGCAGTGAATCAAATATACAACAAAAAATCGGTTTAACTTTAACTACAAATGATTCGACTGCTGCCGCTAATATGGTCGTCAATAATACATCATCATTTTCCACCAACTCCTCCTCCTCTACGTCAGAGCTGTTGGTTAATAATCGTAATGCAAATGACAAGTTATCTAACAATAAATTAAATAACAGTGGTAGTGGCGCAACAACGACCACTAATTCAACTACTACAAAACAGGTCTACGAAACTGAAATACTTTAACATAAAGCAAAATTAACATGGAACGAAACGGCTATTGATATATGAATTGATAAAATCATGTATTATGAAAATGGTTAAATTTCTAAGATAACTAAATGAAAACTAGGTATGGATAACAAAATCTACCAGACGACTTACAAACATGAAAAATAGAAATGGTACCAGAAATTACGATGGACATACAAATTATGTATAACAAATTATATTTAATGATTTATTTCGGTTTTTATTAGTATAAGTGCACATTTTGTCAAAATTTATAGACAGTCAAGAAAATTAAATAACAATTTTAGCAGTAATGTAAAGAATGGTCATGTTAGTAAATCGATAGAAATGAAAAGTGAAAAGTTGAGTTACATTTTTGTCTATGATGTAAATTAAAGTTATCGAAATTGCATTTTGCAACTTTATAACATATAAAAAAAAATTAACATTTGAAGGTATCATTAGCAGATATTACGATATTTATCTTCATTCTTGTTTTTTAGCATGAAAACCTCCAATGGAAAATCATCTAAGGAGTGACAGTTTAAAAGGACATTTATCTATCTAATATTGTTGTTTAAACTTTGTTATAAATCTGATGTACAATATGCATCGCCAAATTACAATTCTTTAAATATACACACAGAGAAAACAGATTAGTACTTACAACCGAATTTGTTGCCAGTCAAATGGTTCGATTGTGGTAACCGAATTTTTTAGTTTTGATAATGTCATTTGATAATGGCAACAGAATTTCTATTGCCTCAACAATAATTCTGTAGTCACAACTGAAAAATTCTGTTATCACAACCGATGCATTCGATTGGCAATTAATTCGGTTGTAAGCACGGATCTGTTTTCTAGGTGCAATAATTTTTAAAATTGGACAAATCTTTAGGTTGGGCGCCATTTTATAGAGCAATATTCAAAAAACTTGAATATGCTCGAAAGATCCAGCAATTTACGAATTTTAGCTTTCTTTCGTATCGTAAAGTCTAAGTAAACATTTTATTAAAAATCTGATAGAATACAACCTTGTTAAACGGAATTTTAACTTTCCGTAAGTGAGATGTGAAAAATAAACAAAAAATACAGTGGGTCCCCGTTTAATAAATACATAAAAAAATATTTATTCCAAAAGAACCATTTTCTAGTCATAGAAAACCAATTTGTTGTCTCAACTGAATTTGTCGCCAACCAAATCGCTCGATTGCTGCAACTCAAAATTCACTAACATATGGTTGTGACAACAGATGTAGGGTTATGACAGGCAAAATAGGGTAGGAATAACCAAATTTTTAATTCCAGTAACCGAACGATTTGGCTGGCACCAAATTCGGTGGGGAAAACAAATCCTTTTTCTGGGTGTACATCTGGATATTTTTTAATTTTTTGGGAACAAAGTGTTCTTGCATTATCCAGAAATCAACAATCCGAATATTAGAAGATTTTACTATAAAAATATATTTAAAATCTGTATTTTTCTAAATTTTAAAGGGAGTTTGTTCCAATACCAAGTACCTACTCAGTTTCTATGGAATTTTAACCCTGTAATGCTTTTCCTTCTGACATCGATAATATTTATACTACATACTGGTATTTTGCATTGAAAACTTACTACAGCAAAAATATTAAAGTTAAATTTAAAATAAAGTAATAGTTGAAGTATTATTCGACCTTTGAAATTAACTATGAATATTAAATAATTAAATTCGAGGTCTCGTATTATTTTTTTTATAAAATATCCTTCTTTATTTTATAATACCGATATTTCGTCAGTCTTTGAATGACTTCATCGGGGTTTATATAAATAACAACAAATATTAAACACTTCAACATATTACCGCTGCACACCACGCATTTCAACATTACATTTAAAACATTTTAAAATATTGCCGCGGGCTGTGCAGCGGCAATATATTTATATGTTTTATAAAATTTGTTATTGTTTACACAAACCCTGATGATGTCATTCAAAGAATGACGAAATATCGGTATTATAAAATAAAGAAGGATATTTTATGAAAAACTAGAAAGACGTCGTGCTCAATTATTTAATAATCATGATTAAAGTTAAAATTCAAGTTTGAGAATTAATCCAGAAATACAAGAATTAAATCATTTTTAGATTTTGTTATAACTAACACTATACTAATAGAAAAAAGGCTGTAAAAAATTTAGTTAAAACTACTAAAAATTAGTTAAAAATGATGCTACAGAAAAAAGCTGCTAAATTAGCAGATGTCAGAATCTAACTGCTTACCTTTAATAAAGTCCTTGGAGTCAATTTCAAGATCAAAATCAAGATTTAAAAAAAATCTTTGGTAACTCTTATAAAAAGTCTCCTAGTCTATACAGAGTTAAGAGAATATTTGTTTGTATTATATTCAAATTGAGCTATCTACAAATTTGTTGTAATAAGGCAATGATTGATCTTTAAAAATACCAAGCAAAAAAAGAAATGCCAAAACAGTAGAAAAAACAGTACAATACTGGAGTATCCCACTTCAACATTTTTTCAGCATATGTTAATTATAAAAACCATCTTTTTTACTAAAAATTTTTCACAAAATTTTATAAATCAAGACTTGATCCAGCGACCTCTTATTGTAAAAACTTGTATCGGTTGTTTTTACTCATTGTACTTTCATTTCTAACAGTAAAAATAACTGAAATATCTGTTGTTTTTACGATATTTGAGAGGTATAGCTTTTGTATTTTAAACTGTCTTTCTAAGTTGATTTTACAAATTCTTCAAGTACAATGACAAAAATGAAACCTAGCTTTTAATAGTATAATTTTTAATTTAAACATTTTAAAAACAATTTTTTTATTAAATATTTTCACTAGATTTAGTATAACAGTAAAAAAAAAATATGACAAACAAAAATTGTCATGGGATTGTTTGGGGAAAAATGAAATTAACATTAGACTAAAGTGTTGCATTAATTAATTTGAAATTTGAAACAAACATTTTAAAATTTCATTATTTTATACACTATTTATATGAAAGTTAACATATTGTGCACTCAGTTTTTGGAAAAAATAAAGAATGAAATTTAAAAGAAAAACAAATATTTATAAAAGTCAAACTGACCGTATAATACAATGAAAACATACTCCATTTACATTTAAAAACTCCTCTGCCCCTTAAAACAAATATCCCTTAAAAATAAAAATCAAACAATAATTTTGAATCAAAATACACAACTTCGAAAGCAACCTCTATGAAATTTGATAAACGTTGCTTACAATTTTCTGTATTTTAGCTCAATTATTATAAAAAAAACCCCAAATAGGATTTGAAATTTATTTAAAACAAAAAAACAAAGAAAATATTTATATATTTTATCAACAAAATATTAGTAAAAATTATTTTATAAAAAAAAATCATTAAAAAAATAAAAAATAAATTTCTTATTTAGGCACGGGAAGTGAGACTGATAGTACTATACAAAATCTCATGCATTAAACAAATAAAAGAAATTAAAATTAAATAATTATACAATGAAAAACTTCAATAAATGGCTTATACATTCTAGTAAACATTAAAAAATCCCGAAACCATTTTAGTATTAAATTGAAATAAAACAATTTCAATTCCTCACTTTACATAATAACACACTCTCTTAATACCAACCATATAGAAATTATATATTAAACGAAAATCATTTAAGCAAATTTCATTAAAAAAACAAAAAATTTAAACAAATTATTTTGCCAGCCACATAAAAATTTTTGCACTATGACCCCCTACTATCACTTTTATATTATAAAACAAAAAGCATTTACATACCACAATTTTAACCTTAAATTCTCCTACACATAACCCAACAAACATTTATACAATACACCACAACAACTAGTAATTTTTGTAACACACAACAACACTTGAAGCAATTCTTTGAGTGTATAATATAATAATTTTTTTAAAATTAGCTCGTTTTTTATTACTTATTAATGAATTTTTTTAAATATTTTAAATTTTATTTAGAATAAATTTTGTTAAACAAATGCTCAAATGTATTAAAAAAAATTATATAAAAAACCAAAGAAAGTGTTATAAGAAAAAAATAATAGAATATGATTTTGGCTAAGAGCACTTAAGTAAGATTTAAAAAAAATGTAAGAAAAATCCTTTTAAAAGGAACAAAAAACTCCTTTTTAAAGGAATACAAAAAAAAAACACAGAACATCTGAAAAACATACTTAATCAAATTATGTATTACAATAAAGGAAAATATCATTCACAACGATTGAAATTTAAAAAAAGTTTTTTAATTTAATACTTTGTTACAAAAGAAAACTTTGAAAGTAGAAAAAAAGAAAAATCATAAGGAATTATAATTAAAATAAATCCCTAACAAAATAATAGCTTCAATTAAAAATATCTTCTTTTCTTTTTATAACCTTCCAACAAAGTGAAATTGTGTGTATTAAGTCTCTATAAATTGAAGCAAATTTGCACCAAAAAAAAAAAAAAAAAAAAGAAAACAATATTCAAATCTGACATGAACCCTCTTTTGTAAGACAATCTTGCTAGCACGATGTTTACGATGAGGGTTTTTAAAAAACTGTCCAACAAAAATTTGCATTTTAAATTACAAAATGTATTGAGTGTATGTAAACAACAACTAATTAGTTGTTAGAAAAAAAGGGAGGAAATTTATAGATTTTATACAAAAATTCTTTTACAGGATACTTATGAGAAAATAAATCCCTATGAAATTTAAACAAATTTCTATGCATCACTTTTAAATATTTGATGCATTATTGACCATTCAGCAGGGGGTTTTATATAAAGTACAAAAGGTAAAAAGAAAATTATGATTGAAATATGAGTAGAAATATGTATAATTTTTTTCCTGGGAATAATTTATTATCAAAATATTGATAATAAATTTTGGGAGGAATTAGAGGGAAAAATATGTAAAAATTTACAAATATAAAAATTACGAACAACACTGTGTAACACTATTTTTGGGCGATGCAAGTATTATGCATAGATTACATAGATCTGCATTTGTTGACAAAAGATGAAAAAGAGTGGGATATCTATGTATGTATATAATATATGCTATTGAGATACTTTATATTACACTTAAAATAATAAATCGATTTGACTAATTTCTAACAAATTTTTAGTTGAAAGACTGATTTAAACAAACATTTTATTTACCTTCATTTAACATAATAATAAAAGCTACACTGAAAATATTATTAAAGTAGCTGACTGTAGTTTATTTAAAAATTTATCCGTACATTTGTTTTTAAATGATTATTCAGTTAAAATACAAAGAAATATATTTTTTAACTGTTTTTGTCGTTTATTTAAAAAATAAATTACATATAAATACGGATTTTCTGTTACAGTTAATATTTTCATTTAAAATGTTTTGTTAAAAAAAGAATTCCTTTTCGATTTCTAGGTCAGTTAAAAAAATGAAATAAACTAAATATCGTTTATTCTTACGGATTTTGTAGTTAATTTTTTGAAATTTAAAAAAACGAAATAAATGAAAAATCATTAGTTTTTAAGGATTTTGTAGTTTATTTATTAACATTTAAAAATAAATGAAAAGTTTTTTTGATTTAAATGAAAAGTCAGTAGACCGGTTTTCAAGTGATTTTTCATTTATTTTAAATTACATTTTCAGTTAATTTAAACTACAAACTATTTTGAGTGTATCAATACTTAAACTAATTTTGAGTGTTAATTTTCAAAATTATTTATAACTATTGGGTGTGTAACTTGAAAATACGGGATTTTTGTCATTTTTTCGTTTATTGTGAAAGTAAAGCAAAACTTCCCACAAATGATGCTTTGTTGGCACAAAATTCGACATTTTCGAAGCAAAAAAAAAACTCGGTTGTTTCCACTATTTCGTTCAATGACTAAGTAACAATAAATGACAGATGTTTACCCTCCAAAATGTCATATAAGTTATTAAAGACACAAACCATGTGTAAAGGATACGCCATCTGTTGTGAATGCCGCATTTTTAAGTTATACACACAGAAAGTTTTAAGAACCCATTTGTTAAATTTTACACAATTTATTATTGAAATAGTTGCGTGTGAAATTTCAAAAATGGCGCTATTTTATCCTTTCCCATTTTTAAAATGACCCATATCTCAAAAACTAAGAAAATAGAGAAAAATGGAGGAAAATTTCGACTACCTCTAACTGAAAAACACCCTACCAAAGACAAATAAATGATTTTATCAAAAGAAAAATTTACGAATTTTGAAATAAGTTGATATGAATAGTTTCAAATCATTTCAGAAGCATCACATTAAGAAAGGAACATGTGGCCTGGAAAATTTTCCTACGTTGACGTCTTGCCAAAAGTCTATAAATATTATGATCACTGAAGTAAGATACCGAATATTTTTTGTAAAAAATTCTGCAAATTTGCAAATAAAATAATTTTTTCGGCAAATTACCGTGGAAGAAGTGCCGAATCTTTCATAACTCATACACTTTGTCTTTCTTTAGAGCATTCTAAATCTATGACTCGGAACGTAATACAAAATAATTCAACCTTAGATTTATTCCCCACTTTCCTTTTCGCAAATGCAAAAATGTTCTTCTCTAAAATCTTCAGAAGTTTAAGACAATTGCCCAACTCCATAATCTTTTAGCATCTGATGAACAAAAAAAAATTAAGTGTTCTATATTTATCCGGTTTACAAGATGCTATTTATTTACCAACACAAACATTATTTCTTTAATACAGTTTTCAAAATTCCCATAAAAATCAATTTCAAGCATTAAAGCAAGATATAATGAAAAAATACAAAAATCCATTAATAAAAAACATTTTAAGTGAAAAAAACAATTTTTTATAACAACTTGAAGACAAATTGATAATAACTTAGATTATTTTTTAAAGAACCGAAACATAAAAAATGGCATTCTATAGCGGTATCATGTGACTAACTGTAAAATTTATCTGTAGATATCACTAAATATATTTCTGCCAACACGTACCAATACACAGCTGTCCCTAGAAGAAATAAATATTGATCCTCCAAATAGCAAAAATATAAAAAATATACAAAGAAAAAAAAATGGAAAGAAAAAACAAAACAATTTTCCGCATTGGTCACTGTGATCATTACTTAAGTTATTGTCTGTTTCACTTACCACACAATTTCCAAAAACAACTACACAATGCCAGTCTTTCTTTTCCCAAAGCCACCCCAAAAAAACTAAGTAAAGAAAGAAATATTTTTTTCAAATAGCAAGAAGATAAATTAGGGCATTTGGATTAGAAAAAAATACCTATAAAGGGATACAAACTGCATATTGCACAATGTGTCCAAGACAAATAGCTAATAACAACAACTACAACATAATCGACGACCAAAATGAACAAAGATTGAGAAATCTATGACATCAAGCCCTTTTCCAATAAATTGCCAAACAATTGCACAATTTTCTATAAGATTTGCTTGTATCAATCTTCGTTCGCTCATTCGTGTTGTTGTAGGAAGTAATAGATTGCAATAAAAGATAGACAATAGAAAGAATGACCCGTGTCAAAAAAAAAACAAGGAAACAAATATGTAATGATTTTTTTCGTTTTTCTTCTTTACTTTTCTTTCATTAGGACACATTTTTTTAATGGACAGATGTTTAGGTTAATAAGGAGAAGAAAGAAAAAACATAAGTTAGGATTATAATCAGCCAGATTATACAATAGTACGACGTTCTGGGGTACATAATGCATGAGGAGTTTTAGAACAAGATGTGTTTAATTGATACAAGATTCAAGGATTCGTACTAAGATAACGTTACCTATTGCATAATGCAAAATAGACACAAACCTTAAGACGCTTAAAATGGAAATATTTAATATATTAGACTCTTCCTAAAACTAAATCACTGAAACTCCTCTTTTAGAATGGTAAACTAGAGTCTCAAAAATCTACCTTAATGATTAAATACACCCAATTTTTTTTAAAACTTTTTAAAAGATTTTAAATCGGATAAATCTGATTCCTGACCCTTACATTTGTTGTTTGTTTTTAAAGATTTCTAAATTTAAATTTCAAAACATTCAAAACACAAAATTGTCTTTTAATACATATTTGAAAAATTTGTTTTATCTCAGAAAAAAATTTTTTTAATCATTTGTTATTTGAGGAAACAATTTCAGCGGATTTCGAGGAAAATCAGACATATGTATGTCAAAAATTTCGTTTTAGTGGTAAATTTTTTACTTTCAGTCAATATAAAAAATTATCTACCGAATTATTTTGACAAAGCAATTACAATTACTTTTATTCTCAAAGTTTAGAAAAAATCGGAAAACGTTAATTTGACTTCTTTTGGGGTCAAAGGTCAAATTACCCCATATCATATTTTGTCACAAAAAGGTATCAAAACAACTGGTATTTTCTAACGAATTTAAATGAAATTTAATAATTTTTGAAAATTAAGCCTTAAGTGCTATTGTTGTAAAAATGACTCCATAAGCAAAAATTTTAAATATAGTCTTCCTTAATTAAAGTTAGTGTTATTCATAAAGTTTGAAAAGTACTGTTTAAGCATAATTTTTGAAAATTAACCTTTGAGCGCTCTTGTGGTCAAACTTACCCCCATTTTTATGTTCGACCTGAGAGAAAGTCGAATGAGCATTTGCCGATTTTTTCCAAACTTTCAGAATAAAAGTAGTTCATATGTTGTCAAAATAATTCAGTCGCCACTTTTTGATATTATTTATAAATTTTACCATTAAATCTAAATTTTTTTCCAAAAATCTTCTTTTCCTCGAAATTCGCTGAAAATAATCCGTTGTCCACGTCAAATGATAAGGAGGATATCTGTAATATTTGTCAAGATTAATTAATAAGGTGTTCTCAAGGAAACCATAAAGGGCAATTTTTAAAGTTTTTAATTATTTTTATGAAAATTTTCAGAAAATATGCGGGCCATTTTTTATTAAATTTTAATGGGTTAACGATATCCTAGATGAAAAACATTTTTTACCTGAGTGTTTATTAATACCAAAATAGTATTTTAATATATAATTTTTAAATCGTTTAAAATCTGGCATTAAAAATCTTTGTATAGGGGCCTGCATAATATTGTTGTCCTTGGAGATTTTTTTTTTTTTTTTGGATGGACCAACACTCAGGGGATGCCCCCCTATTAACGCAGTGCGTTGTGTTGGTATTAGGAAAATAGGTTATGAGGAGGAGGAAAGAAGGAGTAGTGTTTGTGAATATTTGATTTAAATTTCTCAACATTGTAAGTAACAGGGAAGACCTCTGCGGGGAGTTTATTCCACATACGGCTAGTGCGACTGATAAACGAATTCTCTCTATCCTCTCTGTCCTTGGAGATTTGCTGTAATTTAGTTATTTTTTATCTACGATCACCTCTAAGGTATTGTATGAAAGCTAATTTAGTGTAGTTTCTGAATTATTTATAATCTGATTTAAAAAGCAATGTGTGATAAATAAAATATATATATGAAAAAAAGATAGTTTTCTCAATATGATTCCTTTTTCTAACTTAATGACGGCTGCGCTACGCCTTCCCGATATGCAGTAACCCTAACACGTTTTAGACAAAGGAGCGACGGAAAATCGAAATTCGCAAGTTAGAAAAATAAGGCACACCAACATTTATGTTTACATTTATGTTTGTTAGGTTGGAGTGCAAGGCATGCGGTATCATGGTCATATCCCAGTGTGGAAACGGTAATAAAATATCTTTAGAACTTGGATTAGCCTAGTATAGACAATTCTGGAATTTTAGAAGAAAGATATACCAAGAAACGGGATTTATAAAACACGTCAATCTGGTAGCACTAAATTTTAGTATACACCACAGCATATGCCATAATGTTAAGTGCCATAAATAAAATAAGTGCTATAATTATAGTACTCTGGAATCGTCTAGTATGTTCTACTATATAAGACTGAACTTGACGAAGGAAGGGGAAGTCGCGCATTACCATTTGTGGAGTTCAGATGCGCTTTAGAATTTATATAGTCATTTGTGTACTAGAATTTGTTAATTGCGTATTAGCATTGTATAGTGAGTTGCACACTAGCGTTTGTATAGTTGTTATGTTGTATTGTATTGTTGTATGTATATGCAAACAAAAGAGTGTGTGTTATTTTAATTGCAAAGATCACCTGCCAAGTTTATCTAAAGGAGATAAACGTATGTTTTTGAAGGTAAGACGTAAAAATTGGTGTCAGCAGTAGAATTGGTTGTTTTGATTGCAACAGAAAGGAACCCGGTTTATTTAAAGGAAATAAATCAACGTTTTTAAAAGGTAAAAACGTGACAATATCATTATTTTTTGGACTATCAATGGCACCGACTTACTTTTTGCATTATTTTAAAACATATAATGATGAGTTAGTAATAACTAGTTACTTTATCCATTATTTTACAACAGAAAATAATGCGTTACCAATAATGACTTAATTTTATCGTTATTTTATATATAAATTATTTAATGTTCTAAATTTTTTTGAAAATCTATTTTCGATTCAATACTTTTCCAACTCTGTAGTGCGATTCTCTAACTTTTTAACGACAAAATTCGGTAGTTAAGTTGTTAGTTTACTATGAAAAGTTGTTAAATTAACTACCGAATTTTGTCGTTAAAAAGTTAGAGAATTGCCCCTCTCGTAAGTAAGTACAGTGACGGACGATACAGTAGCATTTTTAAAGGGTTTTTATAATTTTATGCCTGCGGCCTTTATTTTTAAATACCAAAATAATGGCTAAATTGATTTTTAATGCAGATTTTGTTTTTTAGGCGAAGCTTTTAATGAAAAATTTGCGAATTAACCTTTTATCAAATTACATAGTAAAATTTGGCGAGTACTAATCGGATCTGCACAAACTTTTTATTTTTGGACATCCTATAAAATTTCGATTAATCCTGCATTATTTTTATCTACAAATGGTCAACAGATTTTTTATTAAAAATACCTTAATTATCAAGAAATTTTTCTTTGTTGTTAGTACTTTTAAAATAAGTTAACAACAGTGAAATTCTTGCTGAAACTGAAATATGTGTTGGAAAATTTTATATCCAAATTTCATCGAAATGAAAGATTTGCAGTTAGGGAACATTTTTTGTTAGTTGGTAACCGTAAATAAAATACTAATATGTAAAATAGAACCTATTTCATTATATTTCACAGCCTTTTACACTAAGCTTACAAAAAAATTTATTAAATATCACAGAAATAGTTGATGGGAATTTTTTTTTTCATAAACCATATTTATAAGATTTGTCTATAGTCTAAAATGACATCCTGCTGCAGTTATCGATTCTAAAATCAGTTCCTTATATATTAAAAACAATATTTCAATATTTTTATTCCACTTCCTTTCACACTATATTACAAAAAAGTTATTAAGATTTCACACAAATAACTGATGGGAATTTTTATTTCTTCCTTGGACTAAATTTAATTAAATCACAGTTACACCTCCGGAAAAAATGATACTCTCAAAGATCAAAAGTTATTGATTACCCTGACACATTTGAAAGAAAAAAAAATACTAACCATCCATTACTACCTCTGGGTAGGAACTAAAAAAACAACTCACACAAACTGTTGATTTGTATAGACAGAGACATAAGAAGAAAATATCAATTACTATATTTTTTAACCTAATTAAAATTGCAATCCTTCACTTACATAGTTATCCTTTTGCTTGGAAATGAAGAAGAGAAGAGAAGAAATATAACGAAACTCTTAATATTGTCAGGAAATTTTAGAAACACTCTTTAAAGAGTATGTTTTACTTAACAATTTTCTCTTTGTTGTTAAGGTGTATAAATACCCAGGGTGGTTTCAAATACCACAGTATTCAATAGTTAACCATCTACATGAACACATTTTAACTCAGATAAAACGCGACATTAAACAAGAAAAGACGTATTTGTGTTGTTACCTTTTAATTGTAAAAAATAAGAATTTTACTGTAGAATTCGTAGTGCTAAAGAAACAGATTCAAATCTAAGAAAAAATGTTTAAAGTGAACTAAAGGATTTTTATAAAAAAAAGTGTTAAAAAATTAATGCTGTTAAAAAAGTACCTTAAGAATTTGGATTATTTTGCCGGTTAAGATTTTGGATATTTATTTCCCTTCACCCTAAAGGTAAGTTTGAAATGAATCCCTGTTTATTTTAATTATTATTGCCAAATCAATTGTGTGTAAAAATTATTTAAATTTTAAGTGACTGGACGACTGTAAATGCTCATAACTTGTTAAAAAAATTTAAATTTATACCCACTTGAAACAACCTCTTGATGAACACTTATTTAAAGAAATATAAGTGGATATCAACCACCAAATTTTTAAAATACTAAAATCATAAATTCACTTCATTTTAGTAAAAATAATTCTTCAAAAATGTTCATGATAAATTTTCGATAAATTACCAAATTTAAAACGTATAGCAATTGCTTTAACTACCTTGAAAGGACAAATGTATTCAACTTTAGACGAATTGTTTGTTGCTTGTAGTGAACTGTAGGGAAGTTAATCATTTGTAAAACCTGAACTCTTTTTTTGTTAAAGATTTCTTTGCTTACACAGCTGGAATTCCTTTCAAAGCTTTTGTACAACGAATAAAGCTTATATTGCTAACAAAAGTAAATCACGAAACTCCCAATTTACTTAAAGGTATCATGAGGTTCTTTTAAAGATACACACTGCTAGAAAAAAACCCTAAAAAAACATTTTTGCGCGCAAATTTTATTTGCAAAAAACAAAAAGAAACGAGTTTTTTTGCTGATTACACAAAGCAGACGTTTTGTGTCTTTTAGACACAGCTTTTAAAAACAAGAATCTTTAGAAGGACTCAAAATACTAAAACTTTTTTGTGTTTGTCTACAATAATGGTTACTTATATGCTAATAATTGTTATCTTTAGTTTAAACAAACAATTCAAACCTGATTTTTTAACAATTATTCCTTTTTTCTCTGCAAAATTTCAGTTTTCCACCCTTTTGCAAAAATGTTGAAATGGGCAGTTAACGCTCCTCGCCAGTCTTATGGGCAAAATGATGATAATAATCTTGAATATCCCTCTAACAATGTACAAACTTCACAACAACAAAGAAGACGTTTAAAACGAAAATCATCAGATGTGGGTACTTTAAGATCAAAGACATCTTGGCATGATAAAGAAAATCAATATACCTCTACACCATTGCATTCCTCTACACGAGGTTTTGCAGAAAGTCCTTCACGTAAACTGGATAGCCTTAAAGACTTAAGCAATATAGCACCCGATATAACAGATTATGACTCACCCTTACGATTGGCAACACCTAAAAATACCACAAATCTATTAAAAACTCCTGAATCTTTTAAAGCCCGTAAAAATCAGCCTACAAACTATGCTTCTACTCTGCCTACTTTTGATGTGGAATATTCACCATGTGCTTTAATTCCCGGTCCATTATTAGCCCTTAGGGGTGTCGGTATACCCGATAGTTATTTTGAAAAACCTAGATATATAACTCCCCATCCTGATGAAAATTTAAATAACGTAAATAAGGAAGAATCTTTGGAAGCTAAAACTGTGGTAAAACCTCAAGAAACTCTATTAAAATATCCGGTGTATATGGAAGAATCTACTTTAAGTTCTACAAAAATGGGTGATGTTACATTAGAACGTATGATAGATGCAATATTGGAAAGTACCCGCAAAGAGAGAAAACCACAGAAATCACAAAAAAATTCTCAGCCAACACAACAAAACATGTCTCCCACTTATACCCCTGCCGATGATCCCGCTAGTGATTTACATGAAGTCTGGGATTCCGAAAAGGCACGTTATAGACAAAAAGAACAAAAATTTAGAGCTAGATTAACCAAAAAATCTCTTTTCAATGAAAGAGAAATATGTTCTCCGCAACTAAAACAAGAATTAGATCCCGGGCAATTAAGACGGCAAGGTGGTGTTCGAAGAAAACGTAAAATTACCCAAATTACCGCTAGTGTCATGAATTCTGCCCAAAAGTTTTTAGGTAAATCAACACAAACTCAAACTCCTCGCCTGCATTCCCATAATCTAAGAAAAGTATTTGAAGCCGAAATAATAAATGATGAAATTCATCCCCCTAAGCTAATGCGTAATTTAAGTCCCGATAGTGGTCATAACTCTTCAAGTGAATATGAAGAAGATGATGAAGAGGAATCTACCTTGGAATGTTTAAGTGACGATAACAAAACTTTAGATGCCACCAAAAGAAGATTAAGTTTTTCTTTACAAAATTCAAATAAGTCTTCAAATTGAAAATTAATGGCCAATTCCTTAACTTTGTATGGAACAATAGACAAATTCAAAAAAGTTCCACACAAAATAGAGAGAAATTCTTAAAATTGATCCTTAATATTTATACAGAAAGATTTTATTTATATTGCTGGTTCATTTTTAATTAAAATTTTGTCATATTAACAACCAAATTAATTATATTTACAAATTAATGTCTAAATTCATAAATGCTTTATAAAGTTATATGAGTCTTACAAACCAAAATTGTTCATACAAAATTTGTTTCATAAGCCGTTTAATTTTAAATAATAATAAACATTAATTTGTAAATATTTACAATTAATAAAAGCTTGCAAATACAACTAAATTCATTGTTAATATGACAAAATTTTAATTGAAAATGAGCCAACAATATAAATATATTTATATGTGTAGATTTTATTAACAAAAAAACCTTTGTTAATGCCTTAAATTTTTAACAAAAGAAATATAGGGAATTTGTGTTTCAAATACTTAATTAAATTAAACATGTATTGAAAAGTTATAGCTTGTTTTTATTTTGTTAAGAATCTATTAAAAATACAATAAAATAATAAGAAAAATGTATTTAAAATAAATCCTATAGTTTTTTTTTTAATATTTTAAAATCTTGAGTAAACATAAATTGAGGTGAGCTTTAAAACGAAAATACGCTTATTGAAAAAAATATGGAAAAATAGCAGAAAAAGTTACTAAAAATTAGTTAAAAATTATCTTGCAGAAAAAACTGCTGAAATTATCTGATTCTTTTGCTAAATATTAGTAAAATAAGAACAGCATAAATGAGACTGTTAAATTTACAAAATTTTAGTTCTAGTTGAGTTAACTTTTAATTAATTCAAAATAACAAATTAAATAGCAAAAACAAGCTGTTAGATCTACAAAATTTTTGCTATATTCAAACTATAATTAGTTGAACGCAAATAGCGGCCTATCCTGCCAAAATCAACAAAAATATTTGCCAAAATAAACTGCCGATTTCACAAGACTAGATTTTCATTCGCAAAAAATAGAAAAAAAACTTTGAAAATTTTGAATTTTTTATTTTTATTTTTGCTGTTTCTATCTTACTAATACTTACCAAAATTAATCTGCTAATTTCAGCAGTTTTTTCTGCAAGATCATTTTAACTAGTTTGGATAGTTTTAACTAAAATTTTACAGGCTTATTTCTATTAGTGTATATTTATTAATAGTGTTTTGATAAGTCCTAGTTTCTAATTGAGTACTCGATATTTTCAGACTTGTATTTTGGACAAAAAAGACACAAAAATGTGACTTTGCTAAACAATTTTAGAATAAAATTACAACTCTGCTAGAAGAAAATACCAAAAGTGAAAAGTTTAAAGATAAATGTTAAAAAATGGGGGGATATATGTATATTGAAAAGGGACTAAAAACTTAAAAATATGATTTCAAAATTAAAATATTCAATAAATGCGAAATTTTCAAAGATGTTTCATAAAAAAAAAATAAAGTAAATTTCAAATTGAAAAACCGTTAAAAACTACCCAGGTAGAAATTGCCGACGGTGCAACAAAAATTGTACTGGAAGAGCACTGTTTTTTACGAAATGCCGGTACTACTTAAAACGTGCTTTGCCAGTACTGTTTTCTGAAAATTAACGACCTTTTTTAATTTATTAAAATTAACAATTTTATGAATTTTATGTATTTTTGCATCTATTACCCAATTACTTATGTAAGAGAGACATAGCCATTTTTTTATTGTGAAGTTTCGAAAGAATACATTAAAAATCTGTGATGTACACTAAAAGGACAGTAAAGTACTAGCAAACTACTAAATTTGTTATTAAATGTACTGGGATAATACCAAAAAAATAAAATTGCAAACCTGCGCCAAGGTTGGGAAATAACTACGGCCAAGCGTTTATTGGTGTTATCATTTCGACAACATGCCAGTACAGTGAAAGTTTAAAATCCGACGCATTGCCAGTACATGTACTACCATCTCCAATACTGGGCCGACATTGTGCCGTTTGTGTTTTTCTATCATAACTTTTAATAACATTATAGCCTTTTTCAAGAGTTGTTAAAAATTCAATATTTATGCTTCATTATAAGAAATAATATTTACAGTAAAGACCCAGTTTAACGAATCCCACTTAAATGAAATACCGACCGTCCAATTTGATAAAGCTGTTTGAGTTGCTTTGTACAACATGACAACGGTATAATAAATTGGACTAATATTATGTTGTTCGCTAAATAGGGACTCCACTGTACATTCAAAATAAGCTTATTTGGCTTATATTCCATTATTATAGATATAAAATTGGTACTCACTTTGGGTTTCTTTTTCACATACAAATTTTTCAGTTAAAATCTAAAAAAAAAGAGAGAAAAATAAAATTTATTGAATTTGAAAAATACTAAAATGTTGAAAAAAATAAGGGCCAGTTTAATAATTATTATAATCAGCGCTAAATAGTATTTTTACTAAAATTTTATTCAAGCAGGTTAAAAAAAACAACTAACGAAAAGTACTATATTTCGTTAGAGTTGTTTAAACCAGTTATTTTTAATGTTATAATGAAAAACTACAAAAGCAGTATTTTTTGAAAATTATATTAAAAAAATAGGTTTGTAAATATAATTAATTTATTTGTTAATATAACAAAATTTCAATTTAAAATGAGACAGCAATACAATTTATTTTTCTGTGTAGCCAAATTAAAATTAAAACTAAGAAATTTTATCAAAAAGTCATTCAAATTTTATTCAATTTGATTAAAATAATGCTCTAAAAAATGTTTGTAAATTCACTACCACAAAATGAGGAAATTTTTGTTTAACATAACGCATTGTGAGGAAATATAAACATAAAATGCGCAAAATTATTTTGTACAGCTTTTCATATAAGCATTATCTGTTTATAATTAAACATGTTGTGAGTACAATTTTTTATTTTGTTGATAAATTTAATTTTACGCACAAATTTTGTAAATTTGCTAACTTATAACAGTAATGAAAATACCTAGAGATTGACATTTCAAAAAATTCAAGAAATTTAAAAATAAAAAATTAAATATTCTAAAAAGAAATCATTTTGTTACAAATTTATACTAAAACGTGTGCTAATGTTATCTGCGGTGCCTTTAGCTGGATCAGTAATTCTGGTATAACTGTACAACATCTACAATTTAGAGGTAACTATAAATTTCGTTTGTCTTCAAAAAATTTCTATTCACATTATTTTTTTCACGCTTGTGCAATTTGACTTCGGCGAATTAGAAAGGCTCTTCGGTGCTTAACCGAAGCCTTTCAAGTGATACCACCAGTTTCGAATTACCTTGATATAAAAGTAAGAAAAGTTGTTTTCCCTCTAGGGAAAAGTGATCAAAATACGAGTATGAGGCGTTTTCAACAGGAAAATGTGGTCAGAAACTGTCGAATTTTCTATGGCTTTTAGAAACAAACACAGATATGTGCCTCAGATTTGTTTGAGTTTTCTATAGGAAAACTTTGAGATGAGGTTTTCCTCGGAAAAGCCGTCAGATTCTGAGGACTTTTTCTATACAGAAAAATTCTTATATTCTGAGGACTTTTCCTTACAGAACAACCCTGAAAACTTTTTCAAAAAAAACCTCGGCCTATAAAAAAACTCCAGATTTCGAGAACTTTTTCTTCCAGGAAAACTCACAGAATATTCCTCACTTTCTAAGGATTTTTTTCCTATGGCAAAAAGTTTGCTTAATCTGAAACACATTCGTAGATGAAAGTCTTTAAAATCTGACGTTTTTTATAGAAAAATCTTATGAATGTGCTGATATTCTTGTAGGAAAAAAAACACAGAATCTTATGCTTTTCCTAAGAAAATATCTTTTTTATAGGAAAAAGTACCCGGAATCTAAGGCTTTTCCTACAGGAAAAAGTACTCAGAATTTGAGGCGATTTCAATAGAAGAAATGCTTAGAATCTAATGTGGTTCAAGAGAAAAATCTACGCAGAATCTAAGACTTATATTAGTCTTAAATAATATTATAAGATTTATAATTAATAAAACATTTTTAAAATAATAATATTCTTTTATTTTTGGGTGGCATTACATTATTGGTAAGTTTACGCACAAAGGTGGTTAAATTACACATCTTTTTTGAAGTTTTTTTAGGCATTTTCAATGTCATGTGTGTAATTTCTTTTCATTTACGCACTTGAAGTAAATTTACCATATTTATAGTAGGAGTCCAGTTTTCTACTATAAGTTGGGTAAATTCAAACAAAAATTAATTAGAGTGAAGTTAAATTTTGTGATATTTTCTAAAGTTTTGTAAAATTTTTCGAAATTTGTTAAACATTGTTATTAAATTTATTAAAGATTAATCAATATGTTGAGTTTTTGTCGACCTTTTTGTTGTAACTTTAATTAAATAATTCTTCAAGCTCGAGGTCTGTTTGAAAATTAATAGAATCGATTATATTAATTTTTGCATTAAAAAACACAAAAATTGTTTTTTCGGACTTTCTATATTAATAGAATCATTAAAAACAGTGGTTTCCACAAACGTTTACTCAACCCCACCTCTTGAGACATTTTTACGGGCTCATGGACCCACAAAAGTTTTATATAAAAAAAAAATAACAATTCCAAGCCGATAATTTTTAGAAAAAATTTTTCAGAATATAAAGAAAAAAATGCTGGCTATGATTGAGAAAACTTCAATTAACCACACTCATCGCTGTGCCGATCGTGGTTTATCTCGTTAATAGATGATGCTACGCATAAGAGCCTGTGCAGAGGGTTGCCGGTTCAATTCCCGGTCATAGCATACACAAAAAAACTTTTTCTTATAGAGACAAATTTAACAATTAAAAATACTTTGATCAATTATTATTTAAACTGACAAGTCTTTGGGTAAGACGAAACTGCGGCAGTTTGGAGATTCCCTTTAAAAAAATGTTTTTATTCCAGAATTTGTATGCAACTTTGCCTTTGTTCCTCCCAGTTTTTTTATATTAAAAGCGGAAAAGTTCAAAAATTTTATTTTATTTATAAAATTGTTTTATGGGTCGTATCAATTCAGAACGCAGAAGCAAGTCTTAAAATATCGTTACAACTGTCTTAAATATATTAAAATTGAAACTTTTTCCAAATATTTTTCTTTAAATTAAAATATTTTTTAAGCCTTCGACTTAAAATTTGTTTCCAATTGTTTATGTTTAATCTTCATACCAACAGACAAAATTTCTTAATGTTTAAAACAAAAATTTTTAAATTCTTGCTTTGTTTAAAAAATAATTTATGTTTATTCCTTAATAACCGTTACACAAAATTTTGTTTATAATGTAAACCATAACATTTAAAGTTTCAAACACATATTAACATTTTTCACAGTCATAAAACACCTGTGACATATATCTTGTTCTTACTTAACATAACGTTACACCTACTACAAAATATCCTGTGTACATGTTGCCAGGATACATTTAAATATACAAAATAGTTTTCTTAACAATAATATGCTAATAAGGTCCTTTTGTTAAAATGCGCCACTCGACCAGAACTAAATTATGTAAAAATTTTTTAAAACTAAGCAAGTCATACACCCAAATAAACAGATGGGTGAAAAAAAATTAGCTGAAAGAGAAGCAAGTAAAAAACAAGAAAAAATTAAAGTCTAATATGCCGACTAAATGGAAATCTACAGCACAGTACGATTCGGGTCATATTCCGAAAAGCGGAATATGACCCAAAGGAAGGGAATATAAATTAATGGTGCAATAAATATAATGAATTATATAATTAGATGTAATAAAAAGTGAGTATCGGTCACGTATTTTTGAAGGTAACTAAGTAGCATCAGCTCAAAGTTATTACATCACATACCACATAGTGTTGTGTAGTGTTCTATAATAACTAGGATATTCAAACGAAATAATCGTTATTCGCTTAATCGAACAATTTTGCTCTAATAATTCTTCGAGTAATTCAAAATGCCAAATTTCTAACAATGAATAATTCGAGTATTTTAACAAGATTAACCAAAATTGGTAAAAAAAATAGGGGGTTTCATATAAACTCATATTATATTCGTAAAACTGGTATGTTTGAGTTTAATGTCAAACTCCATATATAAAAAATATTTTGTGTATAAATTTTTGTATAAAGGGTTTACAAGGAATTTACGAGTTTATATGAAAACCCCTAATATGTTTTTATGGAGTTTGACAGCTTTTGCCAACAATATTCGATTTAATAACCTAAAAATGAGGGACTCACAACAGATGGCGTATCTTTTACATATGGTTTGTGTCTTTAATAACTTATATGGCAATTGGCAGGGTCCTTTATTCTCACTTACAAGGAAAGTACTTCATCCTAAACACTCCGATTTTGATGAAATTTGGATATGTGATAGAGAAAAAAAATCTAAGATCGACCTGTCTCAGCTTATTGGCCACCTCGGAATTTTAAGGGTCCAAGAAGGGGTTAAAAAATGGGTCCTTTTTTGCTTTTTAAGATATTTTGACCAAAGGAACCATATGCAAATGTGGTATTGGTGGAAAGGGATTTTTGGGGGCTTTTCGCTGGCACCTTTTTTTCGTACTTTTTTGCTCTTTCGAATTTGCTCTTTTAAAAGGTGGGTACTTTATATGGAGAAGTATACTGCTATGGCTGTTAAATTCATATATATTGTTCCTTGTTCAATTTAAGCGGACACTTTTTTTGCGTTTTCTATATTCGCACTACATAAGGTTTGGCAAAATTTTTCCCGAAACACCTTTTTCGGTACATTTTCAAAGAATTTAGGCCGTTTGCTGTGCTAAACATAGGAAATATGTACATCAAACTTCATATTTCGACGGATGCATTAATTCTGTGATATACTTTTTTTAATTTCGTAAATGTAAAATGTACTCCCATACAAAAAGTTTCAAAAAAAGGCGTTTTTTATATGAAATGTCATATTTATTTCTACATTGGATCATGTATTTTTTTAAAGAATTAAAATGCAAAATAAATTGTAAACTACATTACAGTAGACGCTCGCAAATTAGAACCGCTTTGTTTTTGAGGCAATTCTAATTTCTGAATTATTCTAATTTCTGGACGTTTTTTTTTCGTTTCGTTTCCAATGATAAAGTGTTTTTTTTACGTTTATTTAACATTTTAAATGATACACTTTCAATATTTAATAGAGACTGCCAAATAATATGTACACGCGTATCAAATTTCACAAATAAACTAGCCAAAAATGTACATAAATGCGACAAAAAAAAACAAATAGGGAAAAACATATATAATTTGGTGATTCCCCTTTTTAGTTTTACTTTATTCAAACAGAATAAAAATAAATTGGGGATTTCCTGTGTATTCAAATAACCAAAAAAAAAACGCTCAGAAATTAGAATTTTAAATTCGAATTTCAGAGCGTTTAATGTATTGCAAACATTGATTCTAATTTCTGGACGTTCGAATTACTGAAAGCTTTAATTTGCGAGCGTCTACTGTATATACATTTTTTTCTATTAAGCATTTATTTAGAAACTTTATTATTCGATTAACCGCGGTTAAGAAAAAACCCCAAAAAATTATTTTTGCGATTAATCGATTGAACTAAAAAGCCGATTAATTGAATACCCTAATAAAAAAAAACGATTAAAAAGTTCAAATCCCGATATCTCGGATATTGGAATGGGTTGAAGTTCTCAGCTATATGACTTCTACTAGATCAGATATTCTAGCAAATAAATCAAAAATAGCAACCTTGAATTTTTTCTAGTTTTTCTGGATCTTGAAATTTTTCACGTCAAGCTTTTAGCTTTCGAGCCCAGTCAGGTCAATAGTTAGTCTATCCACTTGGCCGCGAGTACTTTACTACCCGAATCATTACGATTTGTTCAACTATTTTATACCAAAAAATTAAAAAACTACCAAAGATCAATAAAATTACTGTGATTTTTTTAACTTTTCTGCCTTCAAAACACCTTCAAAATAGAGAAGTGGGTCTGAACATGAGCTGAATCGAACCAATTTCAACAGGATTCGTCCTTATGCAAATTTCATTTAAATATCTTTGAACTCTAAATACATTTTTATTTGCGACTTGCACTTTATAAGGACAGGCAGACGGACGGACATCACTAAATCTATTAAAAAGCGATTCTGAGTCGGTTGGTATACTGTATGTACAAATATCAACAAAAATTCATAGTACTCTCTCCAAATACTCGTAAAAATACTCTGGTCTTATAAGGAAACTGGACAATACTACAATAATACAAATACAATAGTTTTAAGGATAATAAACAGGTGTTTTTTACCTAAAATCATTTTGTTAAGAGTGTTAACAGCTTGTTAGACAAAAAAAAAACTATTTTAAGATATTATTGAATTCGAAATTGTTGTTAGCAGGTGAACATTTTAAGTTTAAACAAGAGCGGTATTTATATTATTTTTTTCTTAAAACATGTGTAATAAGAAATATAAAAATCATATAATACAGCTATAAATTATCTGAGCTAAGAATATATTTGGCCACTAATTTATTTTTTCCAATTCAAACGGCTTTCTAATAAAAAAAAAACAATTTCTGAATATTTTTTCTCATAAAAAGTATATAAATTCTTCATCTAAAGAAAATTCTTTAGATTTGTTATTGCCAAGTATCAAAGAAATTTTAAAAAGTTTTGCTTAACATTTCTAAAGAACCCAAAATATCCCTAAATATCGAAGGCAGAATAAAATAATCAGTCAGACAACTAAAGTTATCAATCTTATCACATCGTAAAAATGTTATAAAATTAAATAATTAATTGTTTATTTTATGTTTATGATAGTTATTTTATTTTCAAAAAAAAAAAACAAAAAACATTCCTTCCAACAATAAAATGTCATTTGAATTGTACAGCTGTTTTGATTTTTAGTTTCTTATATTTTCTTGTGATTTTTGTTGTTGGCGAATGTGACACATATAATTATAGAAGGCTCTCTACTTGCATAACCATACACTTATAATGGATATATATATAAAATTTGTATTGAAGTTAAAAAGTCCTTAAGGCAAATTTAAAAACAATCACTTGAATGTTAAAAATATTGCGCCAAAATAATACACAACATACACAAACACTTAGAGAAAAATAACGATGAAAACAACTCAAAATTTTGTTTTATAAAAGAACTAAGATTTGATATCTTAAATATGGAATAAAAGCTCCCACGTTTGGGATAATTTAGATTATTTACAGACGAACCTCTATTTGCGCCCCCCTTTGAGACGATCGGGACACCAGTTCGGTAAATTTAGACTGATAAGCTACAAACGATATTTTTGGAATTCAAAATAATAATTCAAAATTAAAAATACATCTTTTAAATATCATCGCCCAACATTTTTGAGATGGGCGAAGCGATTTAAGATTATGCCAAATGGGGCGCAAATCGGGTTTCGACAGTACATCCACGCTTTTATTTGATCTAAAGAAGAATTGAATGTAATTGGTGATTTTAAAAATGTTTCAATTTGGGATATTTTTAACCATTTTTTTTCATAATTTCGAGGACAAAAATTTTGAGCTTTTTATGCTTTTTCCTTTTAGCGTTTTTTTTTAGGTAAATAGACATTACTAATGCAATAACGTCATTTAATTTTAAAATATTTTGCCTAAAAAATCACCTCTCATTAAGAGAGGTGATGCTGTGAGCCATAGCCTGTGTAGAGGGTTTCCGGTTCGATTCCCGGTCATGAGATACAAAAAAAGTTTTTCATATAAAGACAAATTAGCAATTAAAATTACTTTGATTAATTGACACATAAACTAACCACTGATGAGTCTTTGGTTGAGACGAAACTACGTCAGTCCGGTGATTCCCTTGTGTCTGTTAAATTTTTTAATAAAACTATTTTCTTCTTCTTCTTTAGTAATTAATTATAATATTAATTACAATTGTCCTATGCGACGGTTACAAACACTTAACTAAAAAATATCATTATTTTTTTTAACTTACTTTCTGCATTATTTTCAAACATGTAATAATAAGTTACTAATAACTAGTTACTTTTTTCATTATTTCAAAACAAAAAATAATGCATTACTGTAATCACTTACATATCATTTTTATTATTACTTCATATTCATTGTTCTCGATTTGTTTTTAAATTTTTTGAAAATCTATTTTTAGACTGAATATTTTCTCAACTCTGGTAAGGATAACTACATATTTTTTGAATTGTTGTATGCTGACGCGTAAGCGTACGTCAATTATGTATTTTTATCTATCAAATATAACATGTCGAGATAGCTTAGAGGGTAGAGCTGTCCACTGGCAACCTGGAGCAAATTTCATTTAAAAAATTTAACAATAAAAAATATAAAAGAAAAATTAATAATTTTTGTACAATATTTTTTAATGTAAAAAATAAAATTTTTCCTGAATAAAAAATATTTTTTTTTATAAAACTTTTTTTTTAATCTATTTTTAGACTCATTATTTTTGTCAGTACTGGTAAGCATAAAGGTAACGCCATATTTTGCACGATATCCCCATACAAAAGTAATGAGAAATGTAACTAGTTATCATTTTCAGACATGTAGTTATAGAACCACATATCTAGTAATGATTTTTTTCACATTTATAGCCCTAACTTTCGAATCCATTGAACGATTTTGTTAATATTCGAATACCTAAATTTTTTATTAGGGGCGCGATCATTTAATTTCAAATTACAGTCAGATGGACATTGATATGCCGAGATTCCAAACATATTTTTCGATGAATTAGAAACAGAATTGTAAATTTATATACATATATTATCCCTGCACAATGATTCCATCAATCATACAAATATTGGGATACTTCCTTTAGTGCAATTAATATATATCCCGATAAAAATAAATTTAAAAAAAAGCTAATATGCAAGTGCTTGTGCAAATTTAAATGTTACTGACACTTTAGAAAACATTGTTTTCTATTGTTGTTTATACATGAATGGATATCACTACATTGCTAGATCTGTCGAAACAACAGAGTAGTATATTGGAAGGTGACAAAGCAAATTGTGGTAAATTCTTTGTTGTTGTTTTTTCTTTGATAT
This sequence comes from Leucophora obtusa, assembly GCA_949987735.1. NCBI lineage: Eukaryota > Metazoa > Arthropoda > Insecta > Diptera > Anthomyiidae > Leucophora > Leucophora obtusa. The sequence goes on from OX465297.1 coordinate 2,102,046, forward strand.
TTTGAATGTTTAATAACGCTCCTAGACGAGAACAAGAAACTCTCATTGAGTTTGTAATTTAACTTAACAAATATTTCAAGGGGTTCTAAAAATATCGTCCCCTGACGAGTTCCTTAGGCAAGAATGAAATCCGGATAGGGTCATGTCTACAACGGATTATTTTTCACAATTTGTTCAATACGTTCGTTTGGGATTTTAGCATATTTAATTCCTTTAGTGCAATTAATGTTTTATCCCGATAAAAATAAATATAACAAAAATTATTGTTTTTGAACTTATTGCCACGAATTTCAACCTTCAGTTTTGATTATGAATGATATAATTTTGTAGATCAACTAGTTTCTTAACTTTTTTTCTAGTGTACACCTAATATCTGTTATATCTCACGTACAAGAAAAAAGGGAAATGCAAAAAAAAAATATTCGAATTTCTTTAAATACTCAAACTTGGCGCATACGACACTAAGGACATCTGTCTACTCCAGCACGAGTCAAGGGCACTCTACTCCATTCATACTTACATACAAAAACATAAAGTATACGGAAGCATTAAACCACTTTTATAAGAAGAACTGTGTAGGAAGTCTGGTAGTTCTTCATAAACACACACACACTCGTGCTCATACACTCAAGACAATTTTCTTTGTCATACAAAACACACACACACACAAAAAGGATCGTGATCAAATACAAATGCCAGTTGTAGGCGATTAATGAAGCAAAAATAATAATAAAAGAAATAAACTGGGAACATAATATTGAACAATGGTAATTGTTGACTCAAAATCAGTTGTACCATTGAATGAATTTCAATTCTATATTTGCGCGCCAAGTTTTTGAACAATAAATTTTGAAAAGAAATCAAAATTGTTGTAATATTTTCCTTTTTCTTGTATAGAAATAGCAAGAACATTTTAAAAGCATTTAATCTATTTGAATCAATTGTATAAATACAAATAAAGAAAATGCTTTATCATTTTAGGCTTATTTTTTGATAATAATCAGAGCATATTATACGACAATTTTAAAGTATTTCACACATGTCTTGTTCTTTGGCTTCTTATACATCTTACCCTATATTTGATATCCTTAATGATCTTTCATCTTCTTTTATAAACAATTAATCATAGTGACGTATGCGCACCTTTTATAGAAGTTCTTACGTAAATAAAATTTCATTAGCACAAAATATTTCTTAGCATTTTCCTGGTTTCTCTTTTTTTTTTGGATTTTTCGCTTCAATTGTCAAATTTATGTTGATTAATTTAGATTTCGCGCTCTTCTTCTTCGCAGACGCACATACACGCTCACACAGTTTTTATAAAGAAAACATCCTCCTTTCATAATTGCATCTGTGTGTAACGAATTGTTTTCAGTTAGTTTTTGTAACAAAACTGACAAAAATTTAGAGCAATCACTCAAAAATAAAAATCCTGTAATAACTTGACATGACTTGTCCTGTCTTTTGACTGCAGCATCATCATCTTTTGTAAGATCATATAAAACATTTTTGTTTATTACAGGATAGCATCGTCGATGATGCTTCGTATTTTTTTTAACTTGCATATCCTGTTGGTTTTTTTTTTGTTACGCTTTGCTTAAATTTGTTACGTTAAAGCGTAAAATATTTTATAAACCGTTTAATTTATAGGAATTTTTACTTTAAATCATAAAAACAGGTTAAGTTTTACTCATAGTTTCGTTTTATAATTTTTTTTTTTTTTTGTAAGGACTTCCTGTGGTTTTTCAGTAGCACTATTTGTAAACAGCACAGTTAGATGTCTGTCTATTAAACATTAAATGAGCTAGTAGTATTAAATACTATTTGCATAGAGAATGTTTGTACCATATATCACTTTGTGGAGAGGGTATAAGTTTATGCTGATATTTGTTACTACCAAAAGTACTGAAACTCACCGTATAGCAGAGCTTTGAAGAATTAATTCCTTTTTGAATGAATTCACTACCAATCGAATTCAATTTTCTCTAGAATTGAATGAATTCCTTTTCTTAAGTAATTCACTGAATTCGTTCAACTGAATGCGTTCATCAAACAACAAATTCAAAGAATTAATTCAATTGCAATAGTTCTTTTTATTAAATCAAATGAATTAATTCACCGGTGAACGCGTTCAATTTTATAAATCGAACGGAAAAAAAGTGAATTAATTCCTTACTGAATTAATTCACTACTGAATTCGTTCAATTTCATTTTCGTTCAGTGAATTAAAAAAAAATAAAATTACGTTCAGTGAATTAAAAAAAAATAATTAGTTCACTGAATTGAAAAAAAAATAAAACAAGTTCACTGAAATGAAAAAAAATAAAATAAGTTCACTGAATTCAAAGCCTGTTTTCTGCCGGTCAGTAGAAGAAAACAATAATGTACAAATAAAATTTCTAAATAAGCAATTTTACAGCGTGTGCTAGTAAAAATGAACAAATTAGAAGCCGGATGCTGTTTATCCAACCTACATGATTCAAAAATAAAGCCTTTTACTATTAAAAATAAAAACTTTACAGATATACATAGATAAATTTGGAATAAAATATAACTATATACATAACTAGTTTGAACGTGTTCACCAGTGAATTAATTCATTTGATTTAATAAAAAGAACTATTGCAATTGAATTAATTCGTAACAAAATAAATCGAACGAAAGCAACTATGAATTAATTCCATTCAATATATGGTGCTTACTGAATTAATTCATCGAATTTTTAATTCAGATTTGAAAAATTGAATTAAGGAATTAATTCTTCAAAGTTCTGCCGAACTCACTCGACTCGAAATCACTACCTTATTGTTAGTGGATTTAGCGATGGCCATACGTCATTCCGTCTACCGATGTAAAATTTGTAATCAAAATAGCCACAGGTAACAAATATAAGGATATTTGGATGAACTTTGACCAAGTTGGTAAGAATAGGTGCCTATTCAGACCTACCTCACAAAGGAAGGTTTTATTTGAATTGGGCTTAAATTGTATTTAGGCACACAAAACGGTAGATATCTGGTTTTATTTGGGTTGTGGAATGACCCATAAACTATGCCTCCAAATTTAAAGAAAATCGGACCACATTTATTTAAACTAACTTTTTTGGCACATTCATTTAAACTGTTTTCTAAGTACAACTCTTGCACCGTTCATTTTTCCGCCCGTATAAGAATCCGATTCCTTCCTAAAATTTTATTCGCTTCCCGTAATATAATGGAAATCGTATTGTGTTGTAGGGTAGTCTCATGGTAGTCTCATATCTTTTAGATGACTATTTATAAAAGGTTTAATAAATATAATTAAATATTTTATAAATTTTATAAACTTAGATCTTTACACTCATAGAAATAAATCTGTAAAAATAGCACAAAAGTTACTAAAAATTAGTCAAAAATTGTGCTGCAGAAAAACTGCTGAAATTATCAAAATTTTTTGCTAAATACTAGTAAAATAAGAACATCAAAATTAAAACTGTTAAATTTACAGAATTTTAGTTATATTTAAGTTAACTTTTAGTTAATTGAAAATAACAAATTGTACTGTAAAATCTGCAGAAAATTTTGCTAAATATTAGTAGACTAAAAATAGCAAAATTAAAGCTAAATTTAGTTGAATGCAAATAGCAGTCTATCCTGTTAAATTAACAGAAATATTTGCTAAAAAAAAATTTTAAAATGCTGTTTTCGAAAGTTTTTTTAAGAAAAAACTTCGAAAATATTAAATTTCTTTTGTGATTTTTTAGGCTAGAAATTATTTAGCAAAACTTTTTGCTGATTTTAACAGGTTAATTTGCTATTTTCTATTAACAAAAATTTAGTTCAAATATAACTAAAATCCTGTATATTTAACAGTTTTATTTTTGATGTTCCTATCTTACTAATATTTAGCAACAATAATTTGCTAATTTAGCAGTTTAACTAATTTTTAGTAGTTTTAACTAAATTTTTTACAGGCTTTTTTCTATTAGTGTAGAGAAAGTAAATCTAAGAACAACTTCTTTTATTTTTTTAGCCACCTCGGGGAATAATCAGTATAAATATGGGATAGAAAATCGGCCTTTTCTGGTACTTTTTTTAGGATTATGTTAAAAACTTAACAAAAGAAGTAGTTTCATATACATGATGGCTACAAAATGTAACAAAAGGAACAATTCGTTGAATAGGAAAAAAAACTCCATGTGCCCTTAAATTAAGTAAGGAATATACTCAAAATTCATACATTTTACCAATAGTAAATAAAAAAAAATTGAAATTCAAAAAAGTACCAAAAAAAGGTACCATTCCAAATTTCATCAAAATTGCTGTGTTTAGCTCAAAATACCTTCCTTGTGAGGATATTAATGTTTGGTTTAGAATTATAATTTTCTTAAGATTTAATTTTCAAAGAATTTTTAACAAGGCGTGAAAATAATTATACATGTTTACCAATCATAAATCTTTTTTTCAGATTAAGGGTCATTTCCACGGTTTATCATTTTTTCAAATGACCAAATGTTAAATACAATAGCATTAGCTTTTCTAAAACAAGATGTTATTCATTATCATCCACAAAGCCCGCAAAAGTCATGTAAATGTCATTTACAAAAACTAAAAGATGACATAAAGAAAACATACAGACAGTTTTGGCATTATAAACGCGTAAAATCACCATCTTGTACGAGAAGCGACTTACATTGCTAATGAAAATAAATAAAAGGACAGTGACTGACCATAGAAATTAAAAACCTCCCCGGTATGTTACAGAAAAACATTATAATTGTTTTTTTTTATCAAACGGTGGTCATTGGTTCGCGACATCACGCGTTTCAATTTTCTATTTGGAGGGAAAATATTTTGATTTCATTATAAACTTTCTTTTTGTTTTATGTCTTCTTTATTTCCTGTTTACATTACGCAGACTGAGATAATAGAGTTAGATAAAAGAGATGGATGAATAGATTTGCGTTGTGTAAAGAAAAGGTTATGATGTGTTTTTTGTTTAATTGACCATTGGTCATCATCAGTTTATGATGCATCTCTGTAGCCATTGTTGCTTAAATTTTTTATTGTTATTACAACATATTAAATATTGTATGAGCCTTCAGGAATTTATGAAAGAAATTCCCTTGAGGAGGGTAACTGCATGTTGGATAAACTTAAATCTATTTTGACCCTTTTAAAATGTAACGAATACATGATATATGAATTGTTTATTCATTTAAATGGACTTTGATGTTTTTTGTAGTATTTGTGAAATGTTTGCATACAACTTGAAGATACTCAACACAAGAATTTTTATAATACTTATAAAGTAAACTATTAAAGTAAATTTACGCTCTAGTAACTTTTTAAGTATCTTATGCTGGTGGGAACCATAACCTGTATTACTTACTATTCTAACTAAAATATCTTTAAATAGTATTACCCACCCCTTTTTCTCTATTATACCTTAAGAAAAATGTATAATATCAAACGTTTTTCACGTTTTATATTGACAAATTTTTTTTGTATTTTTTAAGTTTCTCCTCAAAGGAAATTATTAAAATAATTATAAACCAATCAAATGTTATATGTATCTTTGCTATTTAATGTCTCATATACTAAAATCAATCAAAATTTTTATTCCCACATTTTTTGAATTGATTTTAATATAGGAGTTTAGGTCATAAGTAGGTGTTTTCTAATAACTATACGATTTGGTCATGAAGTTTTCAAATGAGGGTGGATTTGTTTCCCATAATTATTTCGGAAAAACGTATTTTATGACTTTTTCTTCAGTATAATTAAAAGTGAAAATTTATAAATTCAAAAGTCATAAAATGTGGCCACAAAAATGTTATAAAAAGTGGTCTAAAAGGGTATAACATACTTAAAGTAAATAACTCTTCCCCCGGTAAAACGGTTACACATGAACAAGTTTTTTATTGAATTTATTGCATTTGATTTTGAAAGATTTGTCGTTGAACATTCAAAATTCGTCACTGTTGGAAAAAATTTTCGGCATACACTCTAAAAAATGTTTGTAAATTTACTACTATAAAAAGGGTAAAGTTTTGTTTAATTTTACGAAAATTCGGTAAATATAAACAAAAAAGGCTTAAAATTTTTTTGTACACACTTCCATACACAATAATACACACACAAGGTATTTTTAGATATTATGTGTTTAAAAATAAAAACATTATGCCTAATTTCATTAATTTTAACGCACTTTCAATGTAAAGTTGCTCATTATTTATGTACCAACTTAAACATAATGTGCGTATTTCTTTTTCCAATTACACGCATAGAGTAAATTTACCAAATTTATAGTAGGAGTACAATTTCCTACTACAAGTTGGGTAAATTTCAACAGAATTTAATTACAGTGTGGGCTCTTTTGGTATTAATGCAGCAAAAAATATCAAATAAGGCACGACATTAAAACGCGAACTAATGGGAAAGTGAAGAGGGTACAATTAAAAAATTTGTGCATCAAAATGCTTTGTTAGATTTTTGCAATTTTTAAGGCGGAATATGAATTCTTATGATGATTACACTGTGAGACAAATGGTAGGGGTCAGTGATCGGGAAGGGTTCAAACTACCGGGGAAAGTTATATCGGTAAAAAAGAAGTTATACGTGTCCCGGCGTTTCGCTGGGTCAACCCTAGGAATCGAGATATATCGATTTGACCTTTGGTGGTCTTTTTTTTGACATAACTCGAGAACCTCTAGTCCTATTTTGCTCAAACAATTTTAAAAAGATTACAAATTACAATTTCTTTAATCTGTTCACATAACGTTTTGCCTGTAAAACAGTTTTGCCTGTAAAAATAAATGTATGAAGAAAAAAATATTTTTTGCCTAAAATATTAAAAAAAAGTAATAAACAAAAGGTTATTGATTTTTATGGTAGCGGTAACAAACATTTATTTTTACCGGCAAAACTGTTGAGTATATAGAAAAACGTTATATGAACAGATTAAAGGAATTGTAATTTTTAGAAATTTAATTTGTTTGAGCAAAATCGGACTAGTGGTTCTCGAGTTATGTCAAAAAAAAAGATATATCTCGATTCCTAGGGGTGACCCAGCGAAACGTCGGGACACGTATAACTTGTTTTTGACCGATATAATATTTCCCGTTGGTTTCATCCCATCCCGATTTTGACTGTCGCATAGTGTTATTATTATCGACTTTTTTAAAATAATACTCATTGTGAGTTTAAGAGAATTCTAAAGTGTGCTTTAAGGTCACTTGTAATAAAAGTAAATAGAAGTGAAAATTATCCGAAGTAAAAATTATTACCTATAGGAGCAATTTGATGACCTTAAAATTAAAAATTGAGTATTTTCGAAGTTCGAATCTCAATAACTCGCAAAATCGAACAATGTATACGGGTAGGTAGTCTTTTTCTACATAGTAATTTTTAACTAACCTTTAGTAACGTTTGCTGCTATTTTTACAAACTTATTTTTATGAGTGTATAAAAGTTCATATAGAGGCAATTTAACAATTTAAAATACTTCGATCAATTGACATATAAACTTAACGAAGCTGCGGTAAACTGTTCCTTGTTCTGTTAAAATTTGTAATAGAAATTTCTTCTTCTTCCCCGCTAGAGGGCGCGCTGTGATCAATGTTGCCAGTTTTGACGATTTATCGTCATTTGAATTTTGAATTTTGGATTTATTTACTTGAATTTCTATGCTACAAGATATAATCTTATAATTACAGCATAGAACTTAAATTGATTTACATAGGTTGATTGTTTTATTACAAAAAAATTGATTATATAAAAAACGCAATGAAAAATGAAAAATTTTAAAAATAATACAATAATAATTAGTTGATTTTAGACGATTTTTACTATCCAAAATAGCCAAATTTTCCTCTTCAAAATGACGATTTTTTTCAATAGGAAACATAGCAACAATTGTTCAAATAAATCAATAAATCTGAAAATTTATTCAAGTAATCCCTAAGTATTTTTCATAAAATTATTATTTAAGGTAGTCATCTTAGAATCTCAACATTTTTTGTAGAAAAACTAATACAGAATCTGGTAATTATTTTTATTTAAAAGGGTTTTTCCTAAATATCTATTGAATTTACCGTGTTTTTCGAAAGGATGTATATCTCATATCGGACTCTTTTTTCATGTAAATTCTTTGGTAGGTACCTGTGAAATATCTCTCGACTAAGTACTTTAAAATCCAATATTTTTTTGATACGGAAAAATTTTCAAAAGTGAACTTTTTCTTTCGAACAATTAATTTCAGTATATGGTAAATTTTCAACATATTCATAAAATTGTTTGAAATTTGGAGAAACGAGTTTTAGAGGATTATTTTCTAAAACCCTTCGGTAAAGTGTTGCATTATTCCTATAAAAATTGTTTTTGTTACAAAATCAATTTACATTGAAAGTTTCCTTGACTTCAACCAATCAAATAAAAAACTAAAGTTTTAGATTTTTTTTTAAATTAAAGGTGATACCGAAAACCGGGTGATTTTAAAATTTTCTATTATGATTTTAGGGTTATAATAATAAAAATATGTGATTATTAAAGTTTTGACGATTTATGACAATATTTTGACGATATTCAAAAACGAAATGACGATTTTGACGATTTTTCAAAAACATTTGACGATTTTGTGCCCATTTAACCTGGCAACACTGGCTGTGATAAGAAAAAATGCAAAAAAAAATATTATTTGGATACAGGTATTTGACTATACCAATTTCGTTAAAAAAAATTCGCACAATTTCTTAATTCAGGAGAATAATGGTTTAAAATTTGAAGTCTTAATTTCAAACTGTTCTCCAGTTGTTTTATGAATTGGGGAAACAATAAAATTCTCTGATCTTTATTTGCAAACTGAGAATATATCAATAATCACAGATATAAACTAAACAAGAATTTTCAAAAATTCAACGAAATAACTAACAAAAAAACTGTTTATGTCAAAAATACTACAATATTTTGGTAGTTCTTTATTATAATATTAAAAATAACTGCTATAAACAACTGTTACAAAATACAGTGTTTTTCGTTAGTTGTTCGTTTAAATAGCTGTCATAAAAGTTGTTTTGTACATGGAAAAATAACTGTGAAAAAAGCAACAACTGATTACTACACAAACAACTGTCATGTAGTAACTGTCCAACTTTTTTGATGGTATTTTTGTTTGTTCAATAATAGGGTAGAGGGGGGATCCTTCGCCACTCTTTTTTCAAAGCACTGTCATTTCTTAACCCCTAATTATTTTTAAAAAATTACTTTCAAATTGAAAATCTACATATCTTGACTTTAATTTCTATGATTTTTATTATAATTATTTGCATATTTTCTATTATTTTTTTAATAATTTTCAAAGTAACTCAATTCGTCGTAACTGCCCCAAACCTTACCCCAGGTTCGCCAAAAGAGCTAGATACAATTTCAACAAAAAATTTGTTAATACAGCAGAGTCAATATTTTAATGACTGAAATAAATAATTTATAATAAGTTCTTTAAGATATGTGATTCTTTTTAATCAATAAATCTCCACTACATTACAAAAAAATAATTTAAAAATATACTATAATGATTCTTCAAAATTAAAAAAAAAACTGAATAATTAATATAAATTTAAGAATGAATACGATTGTTCTAATTTACTATTAAACATACTTTAAACATATAGAAAAGTCTTATAGAGCATTTTAGGCAGGGATGCACCAACTCTTTGTAGCTCCAGGGGCTATCTGGTGATTGTGCCCCACAGACAGGCACTAACATAAAATTAATATTTTTTCACACTTTTTAAGCATTTATTAAAATCAAATTATTATTTTTCGAAACCTTAGGATCGTAGGTCTAACATAATGAAAAATTATTTTCTTATCACACGATTTGAGGAAGTTATTGCAAAATGTAGTTGCTTCCTATTATTTTTTTGGCACCCCAAAAAAACCGCAAAACACGTCTGTCTGCGAGCACATATGATATAAATTCATCAAAGTGGATGTCAAGGAAAGGTAATTGAAAAATGCACAAAATATATTTTTTCCAATTTTTTATCTCCCTTAATAGCGGAGAAAAATGGGATTAGTGTATGTGCCCGACTGGCGAAGGATCCCCTCTCTACCCTACCTTACTAAAAATTTACATTTTTAAAAAATGTGGCCCTGGCAACTTTTCACACTAAACTAATAATGGCCGTTTTTTTTAATCACTGGATTTATTTTCGGATTTATTTTATTTTGTTAAAAAATCCACATTTTGGTTTTTAATTTCCAAAATTGAATATTTTTATCAAAATCTAACGCTTATTCGACAATATAATGTGAAAGAAAATCTTTAAATTTTGTAAATATATAAATACAGGAATTGAATTAAGCTAAATCCAAAATGGATTTATAAAATAAATAAATCCGTTTTGGATTTAGCTTTATTTAATTCTAGAAATTGTATTTTCGCAAAATTTTAGTTTTTTCTTTCACATTATTTTAGCGAGGAAGTGTAAGATTTGAATAAAAATATAAAATTTTTTAAATTTAAAAAGAAAATGTGGATTTTTTAACAAAATAAAATAAATCCATTTTATATTTATATTTTTCCCTAAACTAAGGCGATCGTGGTACGGCTTAAGGCTTTTATATTTTTAATAACAGTTTTCACTCTTAAGACTTTTAAACAAAAATGTACTTCAATTACGTATCTTAAAGTGTGCTAAATTTTCTCAAAATGCTAATTAGCAAAATAGGCCTACACGAGTAGAAACACTGCGCAAAAACACACCTTTACCAGCATGTTTTATGAAAAACACAAAAACTACTCAAATGACAGACCCTTTTGTAAGTGCAATGCTAAATTTTTGGTAAAGTCGATGTACGAGTACTCCAAAAACAAGAAAAAAGAAAGAGAACGGTTAAATGACAGCCCATTATTTTATTTTGTTTTCATCATATTTTTGCACATGTTCGCAATTTCTTCTATACAGTTTTTCTATTTTATACCATTGCTATTCATTGATCACTTATATTTGACACATTGCAGCACACGCCTTACTCACTGACTAACTTCACAAAAAACAAAAAAAAATTGCCATAGTGAGGTGAAAGTACGTAGAGTGTAGTACATTTAAATATACTACATACTATTTTTTGAATATGCGGGTAAAGGTGCCTGTCCTGTGTACATGGTCTGTCTGTCTGTCGATCGGGGGTTATTAACTTTGTCATTTGGACGTTAATAAAACATTTAGCCATTCATCTACACGTTTGTCAGTAGCAGAAAAGAAAAACAAACAAAAATTTATATGGGTGTTAAATGTTTATTGTTGCTCTTGCATTTAAGCATCCTGAATGTGCTGGTTTGTTAGTTTCTGATAATATTCCGATATCACTCTATCAAGAAACAATGAAAAACATCATGTTATTGCATGTAATAGCTGTTTTATATGATTATGTTCGAAAAAATTATTGAAAATAAAATAATTGCTGTAATAAAAATTAAATAAAGTCATTTTAAAAAAATATTATTTTTTTTAGTTATATAACATGCTACAGGCTGTTTTGAGTACAAACAGGTCTACTGATCCGATTTTAAACAGGGTATTTTTTTATTTTTAATAAGGAGGTGCGAATTTGATCATCTGTTATCTGTTGACCTATAGAGCAGTAAAATCGATACTGTCATTTGAACAGTCACTTACACCGATGATTAATATTTGAGTGTCTCCGATATTTAAACGGTTTCTTTACTTCAGTCTGAAAGTTAAAACCAATTCTGGATAAGGTAAGCCTTTTACTTTTATTTGTATTTCTAGGAATAAGTTCCGTAAGGTATACTAAGAAAGTGGTTTTGTATAACCTGTTGAAAGCCTATCGTCTAGTTTGACATATATTCGAATACTCGAAGTTTATTTGCAGACAAAAAAAATATTTGTTTTTTCTTCAGTAATTATTATTCTTTTCAGGATTTCAGAACACTTTTAAAAGGAACTAAATTCTAACGGCATTTTATGTTATCCTTATGTGAGGATAGCACAGAACAAGTTTTACTTTTTCTTGACAAAATAACTTTCAATGTGGTCTGTAGTTTGTATGTATTCCATCTAACCCCTTTTGATGATATACCAGAACGGGATGTCTACCATTCGTACTATTTATTAAAAGTGACAGGGTTGCCAGATGACGTTGGTTAGAAATCGGCATTTTCGGCAAATCCTATTCCAAAAACCGGCATAATAAAATAGTACTTATATTAAGGCTTTACTATAGACAAAATTTATCCAATTATAAAAAGTTAACCAACTCCTAAAAAATTCTAAAATTTTTAATATTTGTATTTAATTAAATATCGTCGGTTTGCTTGCAAGTAGTGCTATTTGTTTTTCAGCAGGTTTTCAGGAGAGCGAAAAACTAATTTATATTATTCTTTTAAGATATTTTATTGACATCACATGCCTTAATGACGATTTTAGTAAAGAAGGTAGTGAATCATTAAGGCATATGACGTCAATAAAATATCTTAAAAAATAATATAAATCAGTTTCTTCACTCTCCTGAAAACCTGTTTAAAAACACATAGCACTACTTGCAGGCAAGCCGACGATATAAACGTTGAAACAAAACGTTTTTGCTTGGATAACAATGCGGAACACTGTTTTTGGGGGCAAGGGATTTGTTGTCGATTTTTGTGTAACTCAGGGTTAGGAAATCCAAAAATGCTATTGGTTTTTCTGTGTCTGATGTAGTTATGAGTTATCGGATCCAAAACTGATTTTTTTTGCAAAACCAAAGACTTTAATTAAAAACTATATGGCTTGGTCAACTCAAAACTTCTTTTACTTTTTACTTGCGAAGCCCGCGAATATGAAAAAACGAAACTTCTCTAATCTGATTTAAAATTTAGTAGTAAAGCTCAAAATAAGAAAAAAGGTTTCTTAGCCTCAACATTGCTAAATTAGAAACGTTTTTAATTTCAAAAAATTCTGCGTCCAAATATTCTGAAAATTCTGTGAATAAATTTTAAGGAAATTAAGGGGGTTATTTTGTAAAACGCGTTTTTTACCATACAAATTGTTTTTGTAAATAACCTACTTATTCTATATAAAAGTTTTTAGAAAAAAAATCACATTTCAAGAACATTTTGTTTATAAATAAACTTTTATAATTCTGGAATAATTTTGTATAAATTTGGTAAAAATTAGAAAAAAAAAATATAAAGTAATAAACCCGAGTAAAAAAGTTTTGATATAACCATATATTATTTTATGTAATTGCATATAGTAAGTTATAGTTACATATGGCCATATATGCTTTTAAATTCAAGCAGATATACTTTTATATAGTCATATGTTAGATATTTTTTCCTCAAAGGTTTTAATATGGAGACATATGTGATTTTATATTATTACATACTGGCCTACATATAATTGCATGTGCTATATATAAGTACATAAAGTAACATATTACAGATATAATTACGTATACGTTTATTAGGGCGGGTCGATTTAATAATCGCCCATGGCTCAGTGAAAATCGTATTCTAGGGATCAAAATAAGAAACTTTGCCGAAGGAACCATACCTCTAAAACGAATTCTACTACCCCTAACTGTTGACTTTTGTCCCGTAGGGTCAAGTTTTGAAAAATCCCACTTTGACCCATTTAGAGTGCCCCAATCGAGTCCAAATGTATGACCGACCCCCACTAACTTTGGAGGGCCGATCCACCCATGCCAGTGGCACACCCCCTGGAACTCCCCTGGGGGGTTCCCCATACAAACATTTTAAAAAATCACCATTTTTGGCACTTTATTTTATTATTTTTTATTTATATTATTTATTTTTATTATTTTATTTATTTTTTCTCTTTAGAAATTTATTTAGTCAGAACATATGTAAATGAAAAAATTAATTTAACTTAGTAATAGAAAAGAAAATAAAAAAAATTACTGTTTGAAGTCTTTTTTGCTTTCAAGTCTGGGCATTTTTTCTTTTCTATTACTAAGTTAAATTAATTTTTTCATTTACATATGTTCTGACTAAATAAATTTCTAAGGAGAAAAAATAAATAAAATAATAAAAATAAATAAAATAAATAAAAAATAATAAAATAAAGTGCCAAAAATGGTGATTTTTTAAAATGTTTGTATGGGGAACCCCCCAGGGGAGTTCCAGGGGGTGTACCACTGGCATGGGTGGATCGGCCCTCCAAAGTTAGTGGGGGTCGGTCATACATTTGGACTCGATTGGGGCACTCTAAATGGGTCAAAGTGGGATTTTTCAAAACTTGACCCTACGGGACAAAAGTCAACAGTTAGGGGTAGTAGAATTCGTTTTAGAGGTATGGTTCCTTCGGCAAAGTTTCTTATTTTGATCCCTAGAATACGATTTTCCCTGAGCCATGGGCGATTTTTTTGCCTCCCCACAAATCGACCCAGCCTAACGTTTATATATAATTTAGTATGACACTATACATAATAATATAAAACTATATGTGGAGCCATATAAGAAATATTTCATAATTTGTGTTAGATATGATTATATATGGACGAATAAGAACCCATATATAACTTAATATGGTTCCATATCTACAATATTTCATGATTTCTTTAATATATAACAATATAACGTTCTTTATAACAACATCTATAATTATATATCATCCCACATAAGCAATTATTTCAAAGTGATTTTATATAAAAATATATAAGGTCCATATAAAACCGTATTATATTATATGGTTCTATGTTAACAATGATTTTGAACTAGTTTTAGATTTAGTAATTACTAGGGATTGGCGCGTGACTAGAAATGTTCGTGAGTCACGTTATTCGGACGTGATCGTGAGTAATAATTACTATACATAAGTGATTCGTGAGTGAGTCTGAGAATATATAATTCGTACTTGATTCGTGCGTGAGCGGGAATAAGAATATATAACCCGTGCATGATTCGTGTGTGAGTTTATTTTTTGCATCATATATTTTTAGGCATTTTTACTATTTTGTAATATTTTACTATTTTTGTTATATCTTGGTTGTATAACATAATCCTATTAACTTTAAAATTTCAGTCCTGTTAACTTTATTTTAAAATTACTAAAAATAAAGAAAATTGTGTTCATGTTTAATGCA
Source organism: Leucophora obtusa (assembly GCA_949987735.1). Classification (NCBI taxonomy): domain Eukaryota; kingdom Metazoa; phylum Arthropoda; class Insecta; order Diptera; family Anthomyiidae; genus Leucophora; species Leucophora obtusa. The sequence continues at coordinate 2,117,138 of OX465297.1, forward strand.
CTGTCATGGTAAATCTGGATAAAAGTAATGGAAGATTTATCGAAATTATAGCATCTCCAGCAGACCTTTGGGTTAATCATTATATTTGGAAATTAATTACACATGCAATTACACAATTACATGTAATTGTAATTAAAAAAAAAACAATTACAAGAAATTGAAAATTTTCAATTATACCCCAGTAGCAAAAAATACTAGTTCAGAACCAGTTATGTACTAGTTTATTTGAACCAGGCAACTAGTACGAGTTCTGCCGCCTCTCCATACAAACAACTGTAGAATTTAACATGGAGATGTCATAGGAATGGGGGCAATTGTCGCCAAACGCTCACTTCGGTACTAGTTGTAGAACTAGTTTGAAAATTACAATTTAAGGACGAAAAATAGGGAGCAAAACTGGTGCTAATGTAACACTCGCGGAACCAGTTCTGGAAATAGTACTGTACTAGTTGGTTAAGACCTGAATAATATATATAGAAATCAAAGATTTTTCTTTGATGAAACGTAGATTAGACCGATAGTTTCCTCTTACTGAGATCATTAGGTCCATTTACCTAACGGAATTTAAAATATTTTATGTTTACGATTTCTAATCACAATAAAAAATGTTAAGTGTTTATTTGAAAACTCAGACTATATTAGCTGTGTTTGTGCGGCAAGCTATCAACGTTGGCGTATGTCATTCCCATACAAATTTTACATTATTTAGTAACGTTAACAGTTAACACTAAACGTTGGCTAATGTCAAATTTATATGGGAATGACATAAGCAAACGTTGATAGCTTGCCACACAAACACAACTATTATTAAAAACAAATGTAAACAAAACTAGAATTTCAAAAGTACATGAAATGTAATTGAGTTTTTTTTAATTTCAATTACATTTATTTGCAATTGTAATTGAAATCCCCCAGGTCTGATCTCCAGATATTGCATATCTTTTTTATTTAAAAAAATAATTTTTGTATATTGTTAGATGTGGTCATATATGATATGATCTAAAGTATAAGGTAAATTTTTAGATATAATTGTATCAAACTATGTCCACTTTTATAACATTTTATATAATTTTATATAAAAAGGTATAATTTGATGTAATTGGATGAGGACAAAATTCGGATACAATTGTATCGAATAGCATAAAATTGTATCAAATTGTACCAAATTGTATACAATTGTATACAATTCGATACAATAAGATACAATAAGATGTTCTCATTTTTCGGATATAATTATATCTAATTACATAAAAGATTATATATAATTAAATATAACTTCATATGGCTCCATATCATTTTTTTTTACTTGGGAAGAGATAACCGGCATATCTGGAGGTAAAATTGGCACTTGGGACGGACAAATCTGGCAGCACTGACATGGCATGTGTATTTGTACTTACATAAGAGTATTTGTACAATAATTTTTGGTAATTTTCTTTTTTAATTTAATAAATTTTTCTTGTGTTACGCAAAGATGACAATCTCTAATGCACGTAAAAAGGGTAACATATGTATAAAACTATTTTGGTCTTCTTCTATTACTACCAGCAAAACTAACTTCTAAAAGTGTCCTTGCATTACTGATCCTAGATGGAAAAAAGGGTTAAATTTAAATTTCTATATTAAGCATATGCCACACGAAGAAGTTTTTCATTTCATTTCTTGCATTATTCTCACAAGGGACATGATGGGTTATGCATAAATGGGTTGAGAAACTGCCATAAGATCTCTGCATGTTTTGTTAGTAATGTTGATCCTTTTTGAAAAATGTTTTTCTAAAAATAAATAAACCGACGACGAAGAAAAAAATGGACAATCCAAACAAATGACAGCCAGTGAATTTAAAGCAGCACTATAGCTGTGTATATGCAGTAGATGATGTGGTGAATATGTAAATGTTTACTGGCATTAGTGTGCAATGTTGTTGTTACAATTAAATTTAAATAAAAAAAAATTTAAAAAAATAAAACGTTTTCCTTTACGCTTGACAAAATGTTTACGATAAATGTCTTTCTAAAGGGTTTATAAAAGAAACGTTTTAGTGCCTGCAGAGATTTGTGTTCTTTGTGTGTTAAGAATAATGTTTGTTTCTTAATTGCCCTTAGATTTTAGATTTTAGGATGCTGAATAAACAAATGTTTTATAGATTGAATGGCAAAAGTTTGTTTAACTCCTTTTTCCTTATTATCTTCATCATCTTTATCTGTGATGATTACTTAATCCTATTGAATTTACATAATATGTATGTATAACAGATGACCCATGTCACCTACTAACAAAATATTCATGCTTAGTCGGGGTTAAGACACTAAAATCAACCACAAGTAATAGGAATTTTCTAAGGATTTCATGCTCACACGTTACGCTCGAAGGCTTTAATAAAAGATGTGAAAAAAGTATAAAATTATTCACTAATTTATTAACCTTGCGTGTAAATAATAAGATAGTTAATTAATCTGCCATAACTCTATATGCTAAGTATAACTCTGGTATATGAGAAGTTATGTTTAAAATCAAGTTCAGTTTTAACTGAAATTTGAGTTGAAAATATGCTGGAACTATCATATTAGATTTACCAAATCGCGTAGAACTTGGGAAGAGGAATTTATGTTTTTACTGACAGCTCATGAACTAGTAATACATCAATTACAGTGACTCTGTTTTATGTTGGTAGAACTAGATCCAACCTAATGAATTGAGATAATGAATGGGATCTTCTAATCCTAATGTCGAATGGCCAGTACGAGGGGTACTATTTATATTTCGGGAATATCAAATAATAACAAACATTTTCAAATAAAAATGGCTTTATTGTTATTCAATAATGATGATCAATATACTTTTGCATTCGTTCAAACCATTTGTCATAGCAGTTTTTCCATTCTTCTTGGGACACCTCCAAAACATAGTTTTTGAACGCTTCAACTGCTTCTTCGGCGCTCGTAAATCGTTGACCACGCAGTTTACCTTTGATATTCGGGAACAAGAAGAAGTCATGGGTGCCAAGTCAGGACTGTAGGGAGGATGAGTCATCAATTCGATGTTTTGACTGCTCAAAAATTCACCTTTTTGACGAGATGTGTGAAAATACGCATTGTCATGATGGAGAATCATTCGTCTTTGGGGGTTAGTTTTAGGAATTTCTCCGAAGACTTCCGGCCAGAGAAACAAGCCGATCAAAATAATCGGCGGCGGCGGCGCAAGCAAAAAATCGGCGGCGGCGGCGGCGATTAAGGTTGAGCCGGAAAAAATCGGCGGCGGCGGCGCAACCAAATAATCGGCGGCGGCGGCGGCTTGATCGGCTTGATAGAACATTATACACGTAATTTAAAGATGTTTAAGGTTTTTTCCAAAATATAGCAGTAAAAAATTGTACAAAAAATTTGGAATTATCAAATAAAAAATAATTTTAAGTTAAATTCATCGATAAAAATTACAAATTTAGGATTTTTAGTTTTTGAACGGACCTAGAAGGTGAGATAGTTGGGCTTTCCAAATATATACATATGTTTATATATTCAACAAAATTGTGTGGAAATATTTTCAAATAAAACTGATTTTCTTATTTTGTTTAATTTTGACGGCTTTTAATTACAATATTTTGTTAAAAAATTTGTTATTCTTAATTCAGAGTAAAATGAAGTTCTACTTTAATCGCTTTAAAATTGTCAAAGTTATACATTTATTTATAAACATGGAATCTCTGCATTTATAAGAAAATTGAATAAGTTAACCTTAATGAGTGTGCAAACAAGAACATCGAGATGCCTTATAATAGCTGAAATTAAATGTTTAGAAAAATTACGATAACTTTTTCAATTTTCAATTAATTTAAACAAAAGAATCTGATTTTACTAAAAACTAAACCCACTTTCAGAATAAATTACAATAGTAAAGAATTTTTTAATACTGTAAAAAAGCCGTCAGTATTTTTTAAAAAATATTTCAACATATTTCAGTTACAAATAAATAATTCTATATACATATATTTGGAAAGCAAATTTTTTTGTCTTTCCAAAAACGTCGGTTGAAAAATTGCTGAATTTAAAATTGTTAAGTGCTTGAAATCGCTCAAAAACAGAGTTTTGACACTATAACCCCTGTTCTGAATTCCGAAACTTTTTAATTAGAGTAGTTTTGTAAAATCACACAAAATTCAAAATGTCGGAAATTGACTGTTTCGAACAAATTTTAGCATACTGAAAAATTTTAAAATAAATTTTAACATATCAATTTTTGCAACAAAATATTCCTTTTACTTTCACCAAGCTTTTTCAACACGAAATAAAACGAAGAAAATAATTCGGACGTGGATCACAGAAGAGCAAAAAAATTCGGAATGTTTCACTTTAGAATTTTTTTATGTGGATTCGGAACTTAGAAATAAACAAACTCTATTTTCACTCAAAATTAAATGTGTTTTTAGAATAAACTACAAAAAAATATGGTTCGAAAAAAATTATGCTCGAAAAGAAAGTTGAAAAACTTAAAAGAAAAGTAAAAACATTCAGATATTCACCCCTGTTCTGAGTCCCGAAACTTTTTAATTAGAGTTGATTTGTAAAATCACACGGAATTAAAAATTTCGAAAATTTGCTGTTCCTACCAAATTTTAATATTCATAGACTAATTTTAAATTAAATTATTATATAATAATTGTTGTTAAAAAATATATATTCGTTTCACTATCATCAAGCTTTTTCTACACAAAATAAAACGAAAAAAATAACTCGGATGTGGATCACGGAACAGCAAAAAAATCCGGAATGTTTCACTTTAGAATTTTTTTGTGAATTCGGAACTCAGAATAGCGTCGATTATTGTAAATATCTCCCCAATTTTATAAGTCGGCCGAGAAATAACTTACTTAACATTTTTTTCGTCCGCAATGTCTTAAAAATGTGTCTTTTGATAATAATTTTAGGTGTACTGAAATTTCTGAAAAATGTGATGTGATCTACATAACCAAACCTACGACCATAGATTCGAATGAATTAATTTTTTAATTCACTTTTGGATTTTTAATTAAAATTTACTAATATATCATTCGTTTATACCATTCCTTATGAATTCATTCACTGGTATCATTCTTTTAATTTTTATGCATAGTGAATGAATTCTTTAATGAATTCATTATTTTTATAATTATCTTTCACGTTTTATTCGGTTTTTAAAATATTAAAACAAATGTTTGCGTCTTTAAATTTTGGTTAATTACCTTCATTATTTTTATTATTTGATATCAATATTAAATCCCTAAAATAAGCCACATTTTTATTTAATTTGTAATTATAAACTAAATTGTTATCAGAATCATTGGTATATTCATACCTTAGTCTTTTACGGATTGAATAAAATTACTTGATTGATAAGCCATTTTGTAAAAGATTAGAATTAATGAAAAAAAAATAGGAAAATTCTGTGATATTAGTCGTTAGGTGAAACTGTGATTTATTTAGGTTGTAATTATTTATTGAAAGTTTTTATTAAATTGCGTGTTGTGATGTCCAATTTTTATTCAATTTTAAATAAAATACTTGACAATGTAAATAAGTAAAATCAAATTAATAAAATTCGCACTCCAGAAGAAGTTGATATACCGTCAACGAAACGTCGAGTGAAAAGGATTTGATTTTTATTTCATTTTAACATTTAATTGACCATAATTAGCCCGTAAGTAGAAAATTCTATAAATAAAGTATTGGTCACAAAATAAACTCGAAGAAATTAATTATTTAAATTGACTGTAATTCTATAAGGAATGTATTCAACATAAGAATGCATTCTATTTAATATTAAACTTTGGAAATGAAACATATGAATTAATTATAAAGGAATGGTTTGATGGAATGATATATATTCAATTTCTAAAGCTGAATTCGGTTTTGTGCGAATTAAGCTAAAATTGCATATCCTAATTTCAGCGAAATATGTCAGAAGTTTTCAAGCAAAACTTCCAACTTAAGAAATATTTATGACAAAAATCCTTCTTAGCTCTGACTATAAAACTGGTTCTTTTATTTCTTTTGAACTAAAAAAAATAATCTTGATGGTTCAGGAAACGATGAAGTAGAAAATTTGTTTTAAAAATGACATTTGTTTTTAATTTTTTTATTTTGGAAAATTGATACTTCCAGCCGAAATGAGCCGAAAAAAATCGGCGGCGGCGGCTGAGGCAAAAATGACCGGCGGCGGCGGCTTAAACGGCTCACGGCGGCTGGCTTGTTTCTCTGCTTCCGGCAAACAAATGGTCGTGTACCCCTCAGAATTGACCGTCATACGTTGCTCAAGCGGAACAGCGACCATTTGCTTCGCTGTGCTTCTTCCACCAACAACTTTTGTTGGATTTCGCTCGTCTTGGAATACCCACACGGTCGATTACTGTTTTGTTTCCGGCTCATACGCATATATCTATGATTCGTCACATGTCACGATTTCATACACGTATTTTGAAGCACCACGGTCGAACTTTTTAATCATTCCCTTACACAAATCGACTCCTTTTTTTGAGCGATTGATAAATTATGGGGAAGTCGCTATGGCAGAAAAGAGTTATCATGGACTGGCAACTTTTATCTTCTTTTTACTGACTGAGGAGGATGAAAGATGTAATGACCGAGTTCAAGGTATGTCTGTCGACAAATATTTCAAAAACGAACAAACTTTTGGGATAGTCAGAATCTCCGACAAAAAGACACTTGCTTAATTCGGTAACATCCCAGCAAAAAAATTGAAGTAATGTTTTACAAACTACTTGTTTCACTGCTTCACAAGTATCCGTTAGTGTATTTTTACTGCTTTTTTAAAAGTAATTCTGAACAATTTCAAAAAATCACTTCTTTCATTGCTTCCAAAATATCCGTTAGTATATTTTTACAGCTTTTTTAGAATTACTTCTGAACGACATCCAAAAAAACACTTAAGCATTGCTTCTAAAGCGTAAGTGACCTTAAAAAGCGCTTTTGGTATAATTTGGTGTTTCTAAACAGAATTTAAATTTTTTTTAATTTTTTTTTATTAATATTTATAATTAATTTATTTAAATTCAATATTCTTTTAATTTTCCAATTTTTAAAAACATAAAATAAAAATGATGAAAAATTGCTATTTATGCGCTTATGAAAATAGTACTGAAAACAATATTGAATTGCAGTGCACCTTACTTCCAAAATCCCTATGTGGATTAGTTAAAAATTAAATAACAAATTGATATATACCGCATGCCGGAGCGTGAAGTAAAGGTTATAATTAAGTAAAGCTGCTATCCAAAAGTAGACGATATCCCACAGAGAATAAAATTGATATAGACTTTAACTAGCGCGCTTTTTATGTAAATATTTGCCTTAAGGATACAAAACAATAAATAGTCTGTAAGATAAAGGATTGTTTTATTTATCTTTCGTTGTTCTCTTTACTCTCTTTTTCTTTTGCTCTACACAAAACTACACCTGTATTAATGTAGTTTTTTCCAACAGACACACGCTAATGATGGTCCTACTTATTGATTTCTTATCACACAAAAGAATAATATGGAGTTTGAAATTTATTGGACTATTTATTAGGCGACAAGCTGTTTTTTCTTTCTACTGTGTTTTTGTTAAAAGAAAATAAAACAAACTAAACAGGTGATTTTGGTTTAGCAAAACAAAAGGATAGTTTGTTTTCTCACTCTGAATAGGACAAGTAACCAAATTTCATTAGTTAATTTTTTAGTTTCGGCTACTTATGAAAAGGCATTTCAAACTTTTGTATGGCTCATTGAGAATTTAATTAAACATCATTTTTGAATATTTCAAGTAATAAGTAGACTTTAAGGATATTTTGAAAAGATGTTCTTGTTTAATGCTTCGCTTAAATTTAATTGTAAACATTTGAAAATCATTTTTTGTTTCAAATGTGTTCATTATATACATATGTTTAAATATTTATTGTCCCATAACATGCAGTACATTATACATATTTTGGTTTTTAATTAATGTTTAGTAATTATTCTTATATACCAGATTCGAATTCCGTGTTCTTGAGAAATATTTAAAAATGTAAATTTTTATTTAATTAAAACCATTCAAAGGAAACCTTTTCCTTAAGTAAAGCATGTTTTTATGCAAACAACAAATACTCATGATGATAATTATGAATTATCAAGGTTTTTAGCACGTTTTTTTTTATATATAAAATATATTTTCCTTTAGAACAGTATAGAAAAAATACATAAATAATAGCAGACGTACTACAAATATTGCGTGTCCTACTTCTGGAATCAACAACTGGTCTGTCATATATTTTAACATACAGACATTACTCAAACTTATAAGTATCATCCCAAATATACAGATATACCTTTTCTTTATATTACAACTTCTTATGTGTATTTGGCGTGAACTTAAATATTGCATGAAAAATCACCAAAATCGTTGTTTTCAACCATTCCAAAGAATATGATCATATTCGTTTTAATCTACTCGTACAACGACTCTGCTATCCTTTCTTAGACCCATTCATTCATAATCGTCCGTCAGTTGCAGCGAAGCGGAAAACTTGTTTCACAACATTTGCATTGTTAGCTTACCCCCAAAATGTAGTTCTTTGTACGTTCTTGTCAAGTCCTTTTTCTTAAAAGTCTTGTTAAGCCGACCATATGGTAAAAACTAAGTGCAAAACGTTTAAAATTTTCCAAAATACATACTACAATATAAAAAAAAACATTTTTATAGACCAATTCTAATAAATACGTATAAATAAAAAACTATTTACACAAATTTTGTTAAATAGTAGAAAAAAGGATATAAGGAGTAGAGTAAGCAATCTTTGTCAAAATTTAAAGTAAAACATATGTTTTTTATATTAAAACTTTTCAAAGAGAAATTTTATTTAAGAGATAAAATATGAATTTACTCTTTTAACTTTAAAGAGTTGTCAAGGAAAGAAAGATAGAGAGAGATATTTTCTGAGCTTACCTAAGAGTTAAATAAATTTCTCTTTAGTAAACATTATCATTAACATAATGTATCAATGGTAATCTCTTATTTGTAAACAAATTTAAAATTTCAAATTTATGCAATCCATCGAAATGTTTCAATTGTGAAAAAGTTGTGAAAAGGAGGTGTTAACGCAATTATCACTATTTGAGGTTTTCTTTGGCATATTGATAATATGACAGTTTGCTGCAGTATACAGGAAGGTATATCAAATTAGATCCTCCTTTTTCATTACAATTTTTGGTAGCTCCTTCCACTCCTTCCACAAATTAGCTGAAACTGCCATAAAATACATTTAGTCAAAAACAACGGCGTGAAATCGTTTGATAATGCGGCAGTGATTTTCAAATCGTATAAGGATGTTCATAATGCTAAAGTACTCGAGAAAATTATTATATCCATATTGCCTATGTTATGAACCCAGAGTTACTATGCATTTAAATTATTTGTTTTTTAATATAGATGAAAAAACATATCTGTAGGGAATACCTAAAATGACAAACCAACACTTTTTGTGGAAATTTAGAATTCTATTAAACTGAAATCTTTGTCTAACAGCTATTTCAACAACAAATTGCAAAATTTAACAAACATTTTTCTTAATTACTTTTTCTACATTTAATAAAAAATATACACGTTCAATATTATTGATCAATGTTTTTAAAATCAACCAATCAGAACAAATGTTCTGATTGGTTGAATTTTACAGAATTTTCAATAAAGTTGAGAATCATGCTAAATTTAGGTAAGCTAAATTTCACAGACTGCAAAATACACCGACAATTTTAGTTAAATTACCTAAAAAAGTTGAGCTAAATCCAACTAAAACTTTACCTAATGTAACACAAAATTTCTGCTAAAATGGTTAAGATTCGGGTTTTTGTGCTCTCAGGATCTGATCCGAGACAGGCCCATATTTATTATTTGAAGTATAGGTGGTTTATAAGGATTAATAAGTCAGAGTAAAGAATTTTTGTCCATTTTTCTCTCGCTTAGTTTCTGAGATATAAGCCATTTTATGATTATACAATAAAAAAAGTTTTTAAATATAGCGCCATCTCCGTGTGATATTGACAGCAGAGACACAATATACAATCGTTTAAAAATAATCATGATTTAAATTAGCTGGAGAATTTGTAAAATTAAAAAATAACCATGCAAAGTTAGTTCAAATACGGGCGAAAGTAATTGTTATGCTAAATTGGATTTACAAAAAATATTAGTTCAATCCTAAATTTTAAAGCAAAATAACAGAAAAATAAGTTCAATTAATTCAGAACGCGTTTCACAGATTTTTCTACTAACTTTTTTTTTATGAGTGTACTTATTCAAAATAGTACATTTTATAGTTACAAAAAATTTTAAAGGAAGTACTACTCACGGATGGTCTGTTTCTAGAATGGTCAAAAGTTTAATAAGGCCTGAAAGAAAACCTTAAACTGGTAAAGCAGAAGGACCCAAAAACGAACCCACAAAAATTTAGAGAAGCTTTTGAGAGGTCTTCCAGTCATTTCGTTGAGCGTTAGCAAAAATAAAGCAAGACTTCTCAAAAAGAATTTTTTTTTCAAAACTTCGAATGTTATGAAATGGACAACGAAACCTACGTTTTAGAAGCCTTTTCGCAGCATCTTGGCCAATAATTTTACTAATAAGGAGAGTCTCTTTCTGGATTCCCGCAAATTTATACCAGCAAAAAAATGTATTTTTACTGCTTTTTTAGAAGTAATTCTAAACAACTTCAAAAAATTACTTATTTCATTGCTTACAAAGTACCCGTTAGTATAATCACTAAAAAGTGATTTTGGTATCATTTGGTATTTCTAAACAGATGATCGCGGGTTGGATTCCTGGAGAGACTAATATATTTTTAAATTTTTTTGTTTTTTTTTTTAAATATTTATAATCAATTTGTTTAAATTCAATATTTTTTATTTTTTAAAAATATATAAAATAAAAATAATGAAAATTGCTCTTTATGAAAATAGTGCTGAAAATAGTGGTGTTTTAATGCCAGTCAACTTTCATATCAAAGAATAGCTCAGCGGTAGAGAGCTAGACTAGCTGTCATGAGGTCGCAGATTCGATACACGATGGCAGCAATAAAAAACGTTTGTAAATTAAAAAAAAAAATTGTTTTTCTTTTGCGAAGAATTTTTTTTTTTTATTTTAAAAAGAGCTTCCTTTGCACTCATTCAAAAAGTACCTACTGTTGTCTCCTATGACAACTCAATGTTAAAATAATTACTGATTATGTTAAAAAAGAAGTACATCTAGACCATCAATTGTAGTGTTTTTTCTACTGCTTCGGCATCTGTTTTTTGCTGAGTAGTAAACATTTCGGGCCAAATTGACATTTAGAGGATGAAAATGAGTTTCAAAGTTGTTCGAAGTTTTTTGTTAGAAAAATTTTTATATTTTTAGTACATCATTTAATTAGTGAATGCAAAATCCCGCACTTTTTGATTTCCCGGGAAAGCGGGAAATTTATCTTGAATTCCCGGATCCCGGGATCCCGTAAGGGACATAAATTAGAAAATATTTTATAGTAATTTAAAAATTTTTATTAATAAAATGTCTTAAAGACCTCAAATTTTCATCATCGTGAAAAAGCTCAGGTGGTTTTTCTTGGAATATTCGTAGTGGGAAAAAATTAATTTTATATTAGAAATTATATAAGTGTAATTATATATGTAATTTTAAAAATTGAATAAACTAAAACTAATTTTTAAACTAAAGCACTTGTCCGTAAAAAAAAATAAATAAAATGAATATGGAAAATAATTTTAGAAAATTAAAAAAATTTTAAAAATTATGGGAACTTTGAAAATTTTTAAAAATCAATGGTCAAATTTGTCTTTAATTCTGTACAGAATAATTGCGATTCAGAAATTTTTATACAAACACTATTTAGTTGAGTGGTTTTCTTAAAAAATATATTTTTTATGCAAAGAAAACTGCTAAAATTAGCAGATTATTTTGCTAGTTATTAGTAATATAAAAAATAAAACTGTTAAACATACAGAATTTTAGTTATATTTGAGCTAAATTTTTGTTAATGGAAAATTGCTATTTTTACAGGTTTATTTCAATGAGTGTAACAAAAATGCAACAACAAATAATTTAACTTTTAGTTCTAACTTACTCCAGTCATCTTTTGTTCAAATTTTTTTATTTTAAAGTTTTTAATGGCGCAGATCTTCTAACAAACATTTAATCTCTGGTTTATGTATTACGAAAGCAAAGTAGCGAAATTTTGTTTTTGTTTCCCAGGTATTTTTCTTTCATTTAAACTATTTTCGTAATAGATAAACAGGCCCTAAAACTAATAGTTGTAGATCGTAAAGAGTTTATGTTATAAAGCAAACAAGTTTTAAAAATTCATTGCATCATAAATAATCCCCTCAGGACATAAAACACTTAAAAAAGAAAATGTATCTATCAGCTGTCTATCAAAAAATGAATGTAAACTATATTTTTGCAAGAAATAATTGCTTAAAATATTTATTCAAAACTTAAGTTACAAATGTCAATAAATATAAAAATGTCAAACACAATGCAAAAAAAAAAGAGATTCGATGTGAGGAAATTTTGGAAAACTCTCAATTAACATAAAAGATTAATAATGCCGAAAGAAAAGAAAGCGTAATATTACAACATTTAACAATAAATGGAAAAATTGAAGATAATTAAAACATTTCTCAAGTGGGAATATGTACACTCAGAAAATAGATTTGTGCTGACAACAGAATTTGTTGACAATCGAATGATTCGCCTGAATTTTTATGTTGTTAGTATGTTATGTTGTTATTGCAACAAAAATTGTCTAGCCACAGTCAAATTAATGTTGCCTCAATCGATTTTCTAAATTCGGTTGTCAGCACGAATCTGTTTTCCGTGTGTAAAAAAAAATTGTAGACATTTTGCGACATCCTTTTTCATTGTAAATCATGCAAAAAAATTCTAGAGCACTGAAAAAGGATGATACTTACAAAATCACGCTTCACTTGACATCAGAAAACCCTTTCGTTTCTATTGTAAAAGTGTTCTCATATTGCATAAATTTAAATTTTTGATAATGAAGATATTTCTTTGGTATTGTCAGGAAAAGATCATTAACACGCAACTGATACAATGTTGCATACAATGGTAACATCTTTTTTATTGTCTTTCGATAGGAAGAAATCTAAAAAGGATATGCAAAAAAAAATTAAAAAGACGTGCAAATGATATGATGACAAACACTAAAGAATTGCATGTAGATATCCCTGTTTTTTTTTTTTTTTTGGGAAATAAGAAAAATGTGAGTTTAAATGTCTGGGTTAGTGTTTAACATGAAAATTAAAATGCAACACTATAGATCGAAAGCAAAACTATTCAATAATTTTGCATCATCTTCATTATCATTCATCTATCTATTCATTTCTAAAGAGGGGGATGTTTGTATTGTTAATTCAAACACATAAAAGTGTTGGGAGTTTAAATAAATATCCGCTTTTTTATGAGTTTGTTTTTTTTTTTTTTTTGGAATCCTGTCTATAAAAAAATATATTCGTTCAATTGTTTTGTTTATCTTTTTCCTTTTACGACAGTTTTAGTGTATGCAATCATAATAATATTTGTTTAACAGCAATTCCTATAAACAAAAAGTTTTATGATGGTCCAGTATGAATATGATTTGATATGATACGCATATGCATATTAATATGGTTGATAAAAAAAATTCATTTTATTATTTTCACGCTTTTCACCTAAACAAACAAATATTCTTCATGGCACGCGTTTCTATGCGCTTGTTTTAATCCTCCTTCATCATGATGATTATCAAAATGCATGCTGCATATTTCTAACATCCCTTAAAAGCAATATCAACATTTTAGCCGCGAATGACCAAACAAACCTCCTATCACTATCGTCAAACTTTATCATTCTCATAATCATACCATAAACAAATTGTTTGATATGCAAATATGTTCGTACAAAGAAATCACATGCAAACAATTAGTGTCCGCGTTATAAGGGTCGCGGTTTCTGAAAAAAATCTAAGATAAGAGTTTTAAATTATTTAAAAATGACTTTTTTAGTTTTAAGCCACCTATTATCGTTTTTAATTTGTTTGAGAATTTTATGATAAGGGTGATCTAGGTATAAAAGTGTTAAAATATTAAATAAATATACCAGTTTAGAATAAATACGGAAATTGTAGGTCAAGACCAACCGTTTGTGACCCTATTGCAGTTACACACAGTTATGCCCAAACCACATAGTGAAAGTGCCAGTGGACAGTGGCAGTGCTGTCAAACTTTGTTCTTGAATTTCGCGAAAACGATTTAGCGAAGGACATTACGTTCGCGGCAGAGAAAACAGACCTTTTTTTAAAAATTCATAACTCAGTCAAAAACAAATTGAACAAATTACAAGAAAAAAATTTTAAAAAATATATTTTTCACTCCAACATGGTTGGAGCTCCAAACTGACGGCAGAGAAAAAAACGGGGCCTCGTGGTTGCCGCGCTGGGAGTCGCAAAAATTGTCCGATCTGGAAAAAAATAACTTTTTTAAATCTTAACAAAATTGGTTATCGTATGACACGAGCTTTTTTCTTTTAAATTTTTGGTGATGTTCCAATATGAAAGTGTGTTTTTTCGAAAAAAATATTGACTTTAAAAATTCATACGATAGCGAATCAAGTTTAAAAAAATACAAAAACAAAAAAAAATTCGTCAAAAAATTAACCCGCTAGTGCCGCAACCAGTACGAAAAACATGGTTTCGAGATAAACGCGTTCAAAGTTTGTGAACAAAGAAAAAAAAGGTACGTAGGTAGCGCGAAAATTAAAAATGCGCTCTCACTAATCCGGCTGAAACTTTTGAACCCGTAGGAATTTTTCCATGAAATTTTTTTTCTTAGAATCTTAAGAATATTTACTAAAATACAAAATTATAAAAAAAAGTCGCTTTCAAAACTTTTCTAATTTCTCGGCAGTGACAAATAAAGAAAATACAAGAACTGCTTTATCGACAAAACGTCGCACTGTGGTCGACACTGCGTTTATGTGGTTTAGGCTTTAGGCTTCAAATTATGTCTATCTACCTGTATTCTATATTGGTGCTGATCGAAACCTTTTAAGTGATACCACCAGTTTCGAATTAATTTGAAATAAAAGTAACAAAAATTGTTTTCCCCTTAAGGAAAAGTGCTTAAAATATGAGGTGTTTTCAATAGAAAAAATTGGTGATAAACTGACGAATTCTCCATGGGCTTTAGAAATAAATTATCAGAAAATATATGTCACAGATTGTTAGAAGTTTTCTGTAGGAAAACTATATGATTCAGAGACCTTTTTCTAAAAACAAACCCTCAGATTGTGATGAAGTTTTCCTCTAAAAGTAATCAGATTCTGATTAATATCATGCAGTTTAAATGCAATGGGTTGGCTGGTAAAATTCATATTTCAGATCCACCTAATCCAAGAATCGGACAACTTAATATAGAAATCCGAAAATTAGTTGTAGAACACTGCAAGGACAAATTGTTAGAACACCTTGAGGGTTGTAATTTTGGAATCAGAAAGCTGTCAAAAGAAAGCTGATCAAATCACTCATAAAACCGCAGAATAGCATTGATGCCAGGAAAATTCGTAAATTGCCAATAGGTGCAGATACCACCTTTAGCTTGGATGATGTCCGTGAGGCTATTAGAGGTACAAAAGGATCCAAGACAGTTGATCCAGATAGTATTGCAATGGTTATTCTCCAACACCTGGGTGAGCACACCATTGCATTTCTTACGATACTTCTAAATCTCTCCATACAAACACTTATCATCCCGAGCAGCTGGAAAACAGGTCGACTTATTCCTCTTCCAAAACCTTATAAGCCATCTTCCCAGGTAAAATCCTGTCGCTCTTGTTCCCACCTTAGTAGATCACCTAGAGTTGACCTCACATCAGTATAGCTTTAGAAAGAGACAAAGTACCACCTCCGCGTTAAATGAAACCAACAAAAAAAGAGATGCCGAAGCAGTAGAAATAGCACTACAATTGATAATCTAGGGTGCCTATTCCTACGAAAAGTCTGTGACTTTTAGACGTGACTGTATTCCCCATGTATTTGTTGTTGCAAAGTCACAATAAATTATATTTATTCAAATTTTTGTTTCAAAAATTCAAAAAAATTAAGATCTGGTATCGACACAATCATAACATAGACAAATAAAATTTTAATTTTTTGAATTTTATTGTTGTTTGGTATGTAAAGTTAAGACTCTCAGTCTTAAAAACAGTCTTATGACGGTCACAATGAGTCATAAGTAGGAATAGGCACCTAGATGTACTTCTTTTTTAACGTAAACACTAATGATTTTAACATTGAGTTGTCATAGGAGAGGAGTACTCCCACTTCAACATTTTTTCAGTACTTTTTGAACAAGTGCAAAGGAAGCTCTTTTTTTATTGTCGCCACCGGCTATTGAATTTGGGACCTCATGATTGCTAGTTTAGCTCTCTACCGCTGAGCTATTGTTTGATATGAAAGTTGACTGGCATAAAAACAGCACTTTGTCATTACCAGATATTGTGCTTTATTCTCTTCAATAAAAGTAATTATTAAACAAGTGTAAAAGGTGCACTCCATTGTTTTCAGCACTATTTTAACAGGTGCATAAAAAGCAATTTCTCATAATTTTTTTTATATACATACATATATCGTCACCTAAAATGCAAAAGGGCGTAACAAAACTTTTTATTTTTTTACACTATAACCAAAAAAAAAAACGTTGTAGAATTAAAGATATTCTATATTTTCTTCTCTTGTTTAAAACACGACTATAGACTTATTTCGATATATAAGTTTAAAATTTTGTAGGGAAATGTAATTTAGTCTAGTGCGTCATAATCAATCCGAAAATCGGCTTAAAATTTTATGTTGTTATGCCCTTTTGCATTTTATGAGACGATATGTATATATTTTTAAAAATTGAAAAATTAAAAAAATATTGAATTTAAACAAATTAATTATAAATATTAAAAAAAAATAATAAAATAAAAAAAGTTAAAAAAAAATTTTTTAAATATTGGTCCCGCCGGGAATTGAACCCGGGATCATCTGTTTGGAAATACCAAATGATACCAAAATCACTCTTTAGGATCACTTTTAGAGCAATTGTGCTTTAGAAGCAATACTTTAGTAATTTTTTGGAAATTGTTCAGAAGTAATTCTAAAAAGGCTGTAAAAATATACTAACGGATACTTTGGAAGCAATGAAAAAAGTGATTTTTTGAAGTTGTTCAGAATTACTTCTAAAAAAGCAGTAAAAATACACTAACGGATATTTGTGAAGTTGTGAAAGAAGTAGTTTTTAAAGCATTACTTCTAGACAATACCAGCCAACAATAACGATGTTAATGATGATAAATATGCTGCTGCAACAACAACACAGACTATCATACCCAGCAAAAACATGGTAATGACAGGTCATTACCATACCGATTATCAAGTAATGATAGGTCATTACCTTTTGAATTATTTTAAAATACAAAATAATGACTTACTGATAATTAGTTATAGAAGTACTTATATATTCCTGCAAAGTAATCACTTACTGGTAATTGATTAAATAATTACACTCATACAAATAAGTCCGTAAAAATAGCAGAATTTTCAACAATTTCAATTTAGCTTTATTTAAAAACTTTTTGCATTATTTTTGGCGAGTTAAAAATATGCAGTAATTTTTATGAGTCATTTAACATTCTGTTTATAAGCGCTACAAAATTGGTGGTTAGTTTACAAAAAATTTGTAAAATTAGCAAATCTTCTGTTAAAAATTAGTATCTAAAATTCAGCAAAATACTGTAAAGTTAGCAAATTTATTGTTAAAAATTAGTAACTAAATTCTGCAAAAAAAAATAGCAAAAAAATTTGTAAGTTAGTAATGTGGAGGTAGCAAAAAAATTAACTAAAAATTAAATTTTAACTAAAAATTAAATTTTAACTAAAAATTAGTTAAAAATTTTTTAAGTTGAAATACTAACAGTTTTACTAACCTTTCTACAAACTTTTTTCTATGAGTGTACTGATTTAGTCTTTTTTATATTAGTATTTTATTTAATAAATTGCTTCGAACATTTTTCCAACTGAATAGAAATTTTTTAACCACTTATTTCCTAAATAAGTGGTTACCATAAATAGCCCTGGTAAGTAGTGAAACCCTATGTGTGCTACTTACTTACTTAATTACTTGGTAATGTCTGTTTTTTCTGGGTACGCACCAACCTTCAAATTTTTAAGTGAAAAGAATAGTTTTAAATATCCTAAAATTGCACCAAAATTGATTGTAAAACTGCGTTGAATTTTCTCATCGGTAAAGCCAAAGTTGATTTTTTCGTAATTATTTCAAAAAATACCTAATTGTTCCAAAAATTACCTAAACAATGTTAGGCGATTTTTCGCAGTCAATTTTATTCATTAATGAGACAGTTTACATTCCGGTCAAAAAACCATGGGTTCAACTTTGGCTCAGTTCCTCATATCTTTAAGAATATATTAACAATGTGTAAAAATAAATTTTAATTTCGTTTAATTAGACAAGCTTCCATACAAAAATTTTAATAAAATAGTTATTTGCGATTTGTGCGACTGAACCAATTGATCTAGAAAAACTGAAAGACAAGCATATTTTATTTTTGGCCTTTCTTTCAGAATATATTGAATTTGGTAATATGTAAAAGCTTGTGTCGGACGATGTTATCAAAACAAACACAATATTTTTAATATTATTTGATCTATTATAGTAAACTCTTAGAAAATAAATATCCTTTTTAAATATTGTATATTGCAAAAATACGTGCCGCTTTGCTTCAGTGAATGTTAAATAAAGGACACTTACGAATGATAAATACAACATGTAATACAACATAAGTAAAATCTATATTGTACATCTGTTTCCAGGCAATACCTGAGGCTAGTTCTTTCCATTAGTATGAAACAAAGCAAACACAAAAGACAAGAAATTCATCTTGTCAAGGACCAAGGTAAGGAGCTGCTAAAGAGATACATAACTCTGGGCAATACAGCTGCTTTCTTATATAAATAAATTTCATACAAATAATATTTGCATTCAATATTAGAAAATATTAAACAAAAAATTTCAAATCATAATTTTTTCATAGGATTCGCTTTATGATTTATGAACGTCTTTTAATTGTTTATATCTCAAGAGATGAATAATAAAACATTGTTTCAAATAAACTCCTTTTAATATTGCTTAAAGAAGTTTAAATTTAAGGATATAAAATCCTTTTGTGCATAACGTAGTTGGTGATGAGGATGAGAATGAGTATAAAAGATTTATTGGTGTGCTAATAAATTGCATTGAATGGCAAGCATTATTAACCGCAAATTGCTTAAGGCTTTAACAAACAATGACTTCAAAAGTAAAGCAAAAAAATATTTCAAAAGAAAAAGTCTGAAATGTTGTATCTAAAAGATTTCACACATTTCAAGATGCGAATCTCAACAATAAACAATATTTAGCGCTTTCTTTTAAGAACCACACAGCTGCTGAGAGAAATATTGACAATCCTTTACATTTTTAATTTAATAACAAAAGATTTAAAACCAAAAAAATGAACATTTACTTTGTGCTCTACTTTAGACCTTTTCAATAATATTTAATCTTATCAAAGTAGAGAATGAAATTGTGATGCATTATAAAATAAGACCACTGAAGTAGAAATTAGTTAAATGCTATTAAAACCAGGTGTATACTACAATAAATATATTTGTATTTAATAGATAAACACTGAATTTGTATTTGATAAAATATTTTAAAAACGCCCTGAAATTACCACTTTGATAATGTCATATTAGTAGGGATTAAAATGATAAATCATAACTGTGTTTTAAATAAACCGGTATATTTAAAATTTATATCCTACAGCTCGCGGTTTTCAGAGTATTAAGTGAATTTTTTTAAATGTTTGAAACTAAGATATGGTCTTACATTAATCGAGTTCAAAGTTTAAGTGATAAGTTTATATTCAATTTACATTACGCTTAAAATAAAATTAATACACTTAAAATATTTAATAAGTTATTAAAAAAAATCTATTAAAAGTGTTTCAAATTGATTTAAAGAAATTCCAAGAGGAGTGAATTGGAATATATTATTGTGGAGGGAATTTTTTATTTCGACATCGGTAAGGTTTTAGTTTTAGACCCATAGTTTTTTAAGGAAGTTTTCTTAAAATTTTGCGTAGATTTCGTTTTTGCTATACGCTTTTCGCTTTTTTTTCTCACCCGAACAATTTGACCCATCTTAGTAAAAACATAAAAATTTACTCTAAAGTTTATTGTACAGGAAGAAGAAGAAAACATTTTTATTGAAAAATTAACAGACACAAGGGAATCACCAGAATTCCGCAGTTTCGTCTCACCCAAGGACTCGTCAGTGGCTAGTTTATGTGTCAATTGATCAAAGTAATTTTTTACTTGTTAACTTGTCTCTATATGAAAAACTTTTTGTGTATGCCCTGACTGGGAATCGAACCGGTAGCCCTCTCTACAGGCTATAACCCGTAGCATCACCTCTTAACGAGATACACAACGGTCGGCACAGCTATGAGTGTGACTAATTGAAGCTTTCTCAATCACAGCCTATACTAATACATGAGCAATTTATTTTTCAATTAGAATGTTAAATTTAAAATTTACTGTTGAATATTTTTAATTTGAATATTGATATCGTAATGTAGAATATTCAGAATTTTACCGATCTGGTCTTATTATAAAACAAAATTCCCGTGTCAGTCCATCTCCCATATACACAAATTTCCTGCTCTTGAACCTAAAAACCATACGTCAGTGTGCCAACATTTGCGAAGATGAAAACAAGGAGGAGATTGGAAGATTAAAAAAAATTTAAAGTAGAATGTTTGTATGTATCTGTGTTTGATCACTTCTGAGTAAAAAACAATAACAGTAAGCTGAATAGGAAAGATTAAAAATCAAATAAACAAAACACAATTTATTTTTATATAAAAAGCTTGTCTTTATTTTATAAAATTCAAATATCTTATTTTCTAATAATTTTTCCAAAACCAAAATTTCAAAGGTAACTTATTTTCTACAAAATTATATTTTGAAAAGGGTTTTTAATTAAAGTGTATTTTTTAAGCAAAGGTGGCTTTAAATACAGCCACAAAACTATGAATTAGTTACATTGCATTCCAGGCCTTACTTGGGCTAAGCAGTCGCACCTTAGTATAGTTACGTTTGTAATGTAGGAATAGGCACAGGTTCGATGCCTACAGCCGACAGGTTGTTGAAAAATTATTATATAGAGACAATCTGTTACAATAAAATATAAACAATAATCCAATTTAAAGGAAAATCACCGATGAAGCCTGTCCATAGAAAAAATGCAGAAACTAGATCTAGTCTGATTTGCAAATTAATGTCTTTATAATTTTTAGAGAAAAAGGTTTATTCTTTTTCTTAATCTCAAATCTACCAAATTTTCTTCAATTTGATTTTTTGCAATAACTATTTATGATATATGTATATAATTTTGCAAAAAAAAATATTGTATAAAATCGAACATTTTTGAAATTGTAGCGATTTTCAATTTTTTGTTGAATATATATATTTTTCTCTAGTTTGCTCACTTTGTGGAAATTAGACTTTTCGGTTTTACAATGTTTGGATAATTTGAGATGTCGTGTCTGTATTTATTAAGAAATATTTTAAGAATATTTTACAAATTTAATTAATTTTTCTCCAAAATGAACTCAGAAAACTATTTTTATTACCAGTGCAGTACAGCTCATAACACGGTTCCATTGCAGAGCTACCTCGCATGGTTCTAAATCTGTTCTACTATTAGTAATAGCACCGATGATTTTTGTTTAAAATTGTTTGGGACAATCAGCAATTTTAAAATGGAAAGTAAAAGAGGCTTTTAGGCAGCATAAGTTATTCCACAACTAGTGCTGAGGAATCCAAAATTTTCATTTATTTGTTTCATTTGGATATCTTAAATTTAAAATTATAATTTTAAAATGTCATTTTAAAAAAACTTATGAAACAATTAGGTTTACTTAACCTTAAGAGTGAAGACGTTCTCTAAATACTCGTATTAATTTAGTTTATGCTCCAAGGATCTTACTTATTACTTTTAAGACATATAGTAACTTACAAGATAAATGGCATAAGGGTAAATTGTATTTAAATCGCATGTTAGAATAAGATACAACCATAAAATAAGAAACAAATATTTGTTATTTCACTTATCTTAAGTTTTCCATCGAGCGCCTACAAACGTGACCACCAAGTAAGGATACTGATCAAAAGAGATCTATATCAGTATGTGGTGGGTAAACCGTCCCTATAATTATATTAAAGGTATTTTTCAAAATAAGGAAAAAATTTAAATTTTATCAACCCTTATTAGGGTACACACGGCATGCAAAATTCCAATTTATGAAATTTTTTTTTTTTTTAAGAAGCAATTTTTCTAATTTTTATTACTGATGATTATCTTATGCTAATTTTAAAATATATAATATTGAATAACAATTTAGATGCGTAGTATGCAAATATGTGTTACAATATTGATTGTTTTTCTTAAAATCATGATATACTCAAACCTTTAACCCCCCTTTCCACAACAATAAGATTTAAAAATATCAAGATGATCTTTTGAAGATGCCTGAGATACAGACATATTTAGAAAAGTTTTAATTTATTGATTTTCTCTTTTACAAAAAGTTTTTAATTTTCTACAGGATGTTTTGTTTTTAACACACGATCCTTAAATAACATGCCATATGAGAGTCAAGATTTTTGAACCTTTTTGCTTGCTTTAACCGCCACCAAGAAGTTAAAAAAGTTAAATAAATTTGCATATATTATAAATGAACTGTTTAATGGATCTTGCAGCCAGCCAGTCACTGTTCCACTAAAACTGCAGTTGAATCTTTAAACAATGTGAAATTTTGTCAAAATAGTTAAGAGTTTTCATATCAAAAAAGAGGGTAAACGTTTTTTTTAATTCGAACGACATTCAGTCAATCATTCAAAATATATTTTGTAGGTTTTTGTTTAAAAAACAGAATGTTATAAAGGCAGCTGTTTGATTTTGTTGGGAAGGTGTGATTGCATGTAATATGAAATCTTAAGGATTCTTAAAGAGGATAGATATCCAGCCATCCATATAAGTATGTGTGCTGTTGTAATGTTTGTTCCTCTGCAATGTGATACATTCAATTTAAATTATGCAGTTTTTTTTTCAGGGTTATTGATGTGTTTTTCTATTTCATCTAAACATTTTTATTAATTAAACTGAAATTTCAAAGGATTTTATTACATGTTTTTAAGAAGGATTTGTTGTGATATTAAAAAAATCACATAAATTTTTGTAATCAAAAACTGGGACTATATATCTTTTTCTTTAAGTTTCTGTTGGCAAAACATAACACATAAAAATTGTAATAAAATTTTAACATTTTGAAAGGATAAAAATATCCTTTATTAAAAGGAAATTAAGAAAATATTTAACCGCAGAAAAGCTGTAAAATTTACAATGAAAATGTTATAAAATTACAAATCAAAAAACTCTTAAATAACTAGCAATCAAATACATATTAGCATTGTTAACTAAAAATTACGGAAATTTTCTTTCTTTTTTAAAATCTTCATTGTCTTGTCGCTAAGGGTGCTAAAAAAAATCACAATAAAAATGGGGCACAAAATCGTTAAAAACGTGTTTGTTAAAAAAAAATGTAGTAACCGAATTTTAGCAAATCAAGACCAGTCATAAAATATCCTACATAATTGAATGTTTTGCTTCATATTCCAGAAAGTGGACCAAAATCAAATAAGGAAACTACTTAGTTAATTTTTGTATAAACCAATTTCAACTCCCATTTGCTTTATAAAGAGCGATTGTAAATTTAAATTTATATCTTAGGATTGTAAATTAATATATTGTCAATAAAAATCTACTGATGAAATGAAAAAAATCCTTCATTCTATTTTAATTTTTGTATTAAAAAATACAAAAATTGTTTTTCGGACTTTCTATATTTTCATATATTTAGCATATTGTTCTACCTCAAGTCCAAATTCTAATTTGATATTGTCATATTAGATTTTATTTGTTGTTTCAAAAAGGTTGACCATCTTCATGATAGACAATACAATTGTTTCATGGCCATCACCCCAATCTTCAGTTGTCCGCAATAAGAAAATGATGATTGGAACACACAAGTCGAGACATTACATAATGTATAAATATTCAACGGTACGAGAATTTTGTACTTTTATATATGAACTGTCTGATTTGGTAAAAATACAAAAACGATTTTCGTATTTTTTAATCCAAAAATTAAAATAATTGTTAAAAAACTTTTAAATACATTTTTTGTAGGTATCGTTGGTATTCGTCATTTTTTATGCATCTTTTTATTTGTAAATGTGAATGAAAATATGTTCACTGTTAATGAAATTGTGTTTATTGTAAATAAAATTGTGTCAATGGTGAATTAATATTAAATTTATATAATATTTTCCACAATTGAAAAAGAGGTTGAATTCCCGATAATCGCTAAAATATAATTTCCCTCGCTACGAGCGACAAAAAAGCGCTAGATTAGCGGGAAACGCTGGCAACAGCACTGAATTGTACGTTTCCTTTTCAGTGTGTACATTTCCGTGCTTCTGTGTAAAGCTAAGACGAATGTATAAAACGTTACGAATTCAATAAAAAAAAATTTTTTTGCAAGTGTTTCATATATTCTTTTTATAAAATTTCGTTTTTTTAATGCTTAAACATGTTTCAACATTTAATCAATTAACTAAAATGTAATTTCTTTGAAAAATGTTTGTTTTAAAATATAATCATTAATCATCACAAATAGTAGATTTCATTTAGCGATTATTACAATGAAAAAAAAAAACATTACTCGCGAGTCGTTGTCTGGTTTAAAAAAAAATACTTACACATTATGTATGAAACTAAAGGACATACTATACAACATAATGCTTGATTGTTATCCTTAAAAACGCGTGGCCAGTTAAAATTATGGTTTCGTCAACATTAATGTTTCCACCAAAACAATAAAACACTACTGCAAAAACTTACAATGACACACAGCCATAAGGCAAAAGAAATCAATTAACTCAGCGCGATCATCAACGCTTTACACTAATGACTTTTTTTTTTACTACAAGCCCCCATATACCTAAACCCACATATGTACGTATGAGTATGTAGGTGAAAAATCGTCCTTACTTACACAATAACTGGCGCTTACTATAATTTATCACAATGTTTTTAAAAACTAACATTTTAAACGAAGCCTGGCCATAACAGCCATTTATGATTTGGAATGAGCAAGGGGTTTATTTTTTTATGAAATTGTGACGAATTATTATCCTTTTGTCGTTACAACTTGTCATTTCCGGTGTACTATTTTCAAAACCTTTGTTTCTATCTAACCTTATGTTAAATGTTAAATTACACTTTCCATTTTAATTCCATTGTCAGTGGCATTAATAGGAAGCTTTCACTAAGTTAAATAATCTGTCATACAGGCCAACATGTCATTTAAACATCAATACCGTCGGATATTGTGTTGTTGGCTCATAAAATAACATATCAGTAAATTATAATCAGTAGTAGTAGCCTTTTGGTTTGAAGGTGGGTGGATTTGATGGTGGTTTTGAAATTCACTGTAGCAAAACAAATTTAAAAAATATTAAAATTTACATATTGAATTTCAGGCTTTTAGGGTTGACCTTACGGTAAACCACAATCAAATTATTGTAGACTGAGTGACACATGGTGTTTAAGTGTCCTTGTGAAAATTAAGTACGTTGTACTATTTACTGTACACAGACTGCGGGAAATATTCTCTGTTGGTGGCTGCAGCACAAATGTATGTGTAGTTTCTGTTTAGTGTACATTTTGTTGGTGGTCATAATCAAACTGACCGCTGTGCAACTGGACACGCGTTATGTCACTTTATCATTCTTGATAACTGATAGCATCTTTATGAACCTTTAATGATAGAGAGTTGCGAGAGAAAAACCTCGCATAAAAATGAGTGTACTGATGGATTATATGCAGGCTTTTAATGAATGAATTTTTACATTAGTTTAATGAAATTTCGCTGGAATTCGCTCATTGAATTTTTCATTAACTAAATGCAGTTTTTCATAAAATTTTATAAAAATTTCATAACATTTTATAAAATTTTCATATTATTTATTCAAAATTTCATAAACACAATGAAAAAGTTTCGTTTAAAAAATTTTTTCCCTTCGAAATTACCACATATAAATCTTCAGATTTTAAGGATTTTTGATATGATCCAAATCACATATCACGAATCAATTTTTCATTGATTCCAAAGTATCATTCAGTTCTGATTTTCCGCTTTCAAAGCAGTTCTTTTTCACAACTTCCAGAAATGTGATTTTTAATGAAATTAGGTCTTTTCAAATCTATCTAACTACAGATATTTCCATACAAATTTAACATTTATAACTATAGTTAAGCACTTAGCTTTAATTATTTTGAGACAAGTTGTCAGATGCAAGTAATTTGCTTAAATTTTTTACGAATAAAAATTAATTCCTTTTCATCAATTAAAAAGAACATCAAAAGGATCATAAAAGAAAACTTCCACCCTATGACAAGCCTATGTAAAATTCATTGGTTCCGATCCAAATTTTCACAATATCGAAATCCAAATCACTGCTTCTTTTTATCTTCTTTTAATGATTTCTTTTTTGCTGGGATGACGTTTTTCACTCAGAAAACAGAATCGTTACGACAACCATTCCGACAACCGCTCTGACAACCGAGCAATTGAAATTTTGTTGTCACTGTCAAATAATTGTTGTACCAACTAAGTTTCTGTTATCACAACGGAAAAATTTATGTAGTCAAAATACTCAGATTATACCTGCATTTTGGCTTTTTTATTAGAAAAAAATTTTATATTTTTTTAAATGTCAAAAATTAGCACAAATTTCAAAAAATCAGTACAAATCAGTAGATTTTTTAAGCAATACACATGACCAAAAATCAGTACATGTATTGATCAAATCAGTACGAATGATCATCATAATTTATATGACACTTCATGTTTTCTAGAAAAATTAGTAAAACATTTTGCGAATTAATTTCACTTATTTTCAGCAAAACTTTATCATATAATTTTGTTATTTATACCGCATTTTTTATATAAAATGGTCAAAGATCATTTTTTGAGGGTCTTGAATTCGAAAGATACTTAAGTAAAATTTTAAAGTTTTTTCTAATTTGCATGAGAAATTTTGACTACCCAGCAAAAAAGTGCTGACAAAATGTGCTTTTAATTTGGCATTTTCATTCATGAATTTGACATAGGCTTGTCAAAAAAAGAGAGTTGTTCATAAAATGCTTCAACACAATTTCCAAGGAAAATTATCTGCCTACAATGTTAATTTAACATCGATACAAATACCAAATTAGAATATAAACAATTTTTTTTTTTTGGGCAAGACTTAAGTGATTGCAAACAATTCCCAATTCCGTTGGGTATTTCATAAATAGGATTATTATGTATTAATTTTTTTTAATTTTTTTTTCTAATCTCTCTAGGTATGTGTTTCTCTAAGAAAAGATTTTTTAGCTAAGTTTATAGACATTTGAAATTGCCATTCAGTGTACATATTTTAATACAAATTAGAAAAAAAATATGAATGTAATTTTAAATCGGCATTCAATTGTTAAAACATATTCATTCATGCAAAAGAATGTATGTCTAATATATTTGACACATTTAAGATCAAATTTCTAAGTCCTACCTTTGTTTTGCGTCATGTTAAATGTATTTAAAATAAGCCGAATCTTAAGCAAAATTTCTAAGCCAATCCTTTTTAATGTGTTAACTAATTCCTCAAGTTTCTGAATAGAAATATGTCAATCTTTGTTTTACGGGTTTTCCGAAATTATCTAAAACTGAAGCAAAAAGAATTTGCGTGAAAGGATTTAAGAAAGACGATTTAGGAAAACAAATAATATATTAAAGAGCAAAGTAAAGCAAAATAATTAAAAAAAATATTTTCGCAAACGAATGAATGAATTTATATAATCTTCTCTTTGATAAACTAAAATTTGTTATTCTCATTCATAAACTAAAAGAAAACATGCGGTAGGTCTCGTTTTTTGAAAAAGAGTTTTCTAATCCTTAGATTTATTAAAATGAGTTCAAAAAAAGTTCGCAAATATAGGAGGTAATTTTTGAAACAAAACTCAAACAAAAAATTTAGGTTTACATATTTAAAAAAGGATGAAAAATTATTTAAATTTTGTGTCTTTAATCTTTAGGTGCTAATTATTAAAATTTGTTTGCTGTAGGGGTTGAAATTTAGTTTGCGTTTAACTAAACGGCTTAAGACACCTGCAGTTTTAAAGAAATTTACTTTTGTAAAAGGAGTTGTACAGATTTGTAATAGATAAATTTATGTAAGTTGTGCCACACGACTAAGTCTCAGCAGGTATAGACTACTTAATTTTGTTATTTTAATGACTGACTGAAACGTCTCAAAGTTATAATTCTTAATTCAAAACTGTTAAATCATCTTTAAAGTAAATTTTGAATATGAAAGTACAGTGTGCTTCATGATTATTTTCATACACTCAGAGAAATAAACCTGCACTCAAAAAAAAGCATTTACTATGAAATTGTTTGATTACTTAGATTTCAGATGGCGAAACTAAAATACTTTATATATTTGAAAATGTATACCTAATGAGAATTACAAATTAATAAACAATACATTAAAATATTTTGCTTGTTTAAGAATAAGTTTTTATGCTAAATTTCAGTAAATTTCCAAAAAATTTAATACAAAACGTACTGATTTTAAATAAAAATGTATTTAAGTTAGTTGTTTTAACTTGTGTTTAAATTAAAACTTCTTTGGAGCCCAATCATCCACAAATTTCTTTAAATTTAATTCAAATTACCTAATGTTTGGTTAACAATTTTGTGAGTATGTACAAATAGCAGAAAAAGCTACTAAAAATTATAATAAAAAAACTGTTGATATCAGCACATTACGTTTGCCATTGGGTGTATAACTTAAAAATGCGGGATTCACAACAGGTGGCATATCTTTTACAAATGGTTTGCGTCTTTAATAACTTATATGGCATTTTGGAGCTTAAACATCCATCATTTATTCTCACTTAGTCATTGAACGAAATAGTGTAAACAACAAAGTTTATTTTTTATTCGAAAATGTCGAAGTTTGTGCCAACAAAGCATCATTTGCGGTAAGTTTTGCTTTACTTCTTGAATTTGAAAAAAAGTGCAGCTGAGCACATCGATTGCTCACTGAAGCTAATCCTGAATATGTTCCATCGATTTCAACGTCCGAGAGATGGTTTGTACAGTTCAGAAGTGGTGATTTTGACACGGAAGACAAAGGCCGCCAAGATCGGCCAAACAAGTTAGAAGATGATGAATTGCAGGCATTACCAGAAGGGTCTCATCTCTTATGAGCGGGCCAGATGATCACAGGATACCTATACCGAACACAATTGTTATATTCCACCATGACGGCCACATGTTTCAAGACCGGTTAAAAACTATTCAGAAAATAGTGGTTGAGAAATTTTGCCACTTTTTATTGAACAGCAACAGCAAAGTTATTTAACAATTTAATTTAATGATATAAAAAAGAGGACCTTTGTTTCTGATTTAAGCGTGAGAAAAAATAACAAATTTGTTTGAAAATTAAGCAAAAATATTGTACTAAGTATTAGAAACTTTATCTTTGTAAAGATTTAAAAAATTCCATACTTTAATTTTAGATTCTAATCTAATAGAAATTTTCACATGCCTCTTATTATTCTAACGGTTATCTTAACACCATATTGATTCGATTTTGTTTCCTTTTTAATCTTTTATGTTTCTGCAATCCTTTAAGAATTGCAAATATGTACTATATAAAAAATACAATCCTAATTTTGGATTGCAATAAAAAAAATAACAGAAAAACGTAAACAACAAACAACACCGGGTGTTATTAGGTTTCAACCGCTCTATTTCTATGAAGGCACCCATGATGAGTAACAAAACCTCAATTTTGCAAAAACTAAAAAATGAAGAGGGGATGGAATGGGATGCCAAATCCAACGGCCAACCTACATTCATATGTGCAACACCATCTAGGAATAACGAAATAAATTTATAATTATTTTCTTAATACGCGTACGACGACATCGAAGAAGAAGAATGCTCTAGTTGTTAAGGTGTTGTTGGCAAAAATAATATGAAAAACTGCCAACATCCTTGAAGAGGGTTGTCTTTTGGGGTGTTATTAAAAAATGCTTGAATGGTAAAAAGAAAAAGTAAACCAACTGCCTTGTCCTTTGTTTGCAATTACTTACTACATGATTTGTGATTATGAATCCGTATAGTTTGTTTCTCAGTTTATGCCGTACAAATGTCTGTCATTTGAGGTTTTGATTTAATTTACTTCCATTTTCGTTCCTTACGTTTTCCTTGGCCCCTTTAGTAAATTAATTAAAAATAATTGTTAAGCAAGCATATCATAAATTTTCGCAAAAAGATGTGGTATGTTTGTTTTTGTTTTTTCGGACTGCGTTTAAGATATTTTGGGCTTTGCAAACTATTGTGGTTTATGAGTTTTTCTCTCGACAGGCAGCTGCTTGTGAAATCAAATTCTTATTAATAATTATTTCATAATTTGATAAAGAAATTTATGACATGTCGTAAAATATATCCTTAAATTACTTATTTCCAGTTGATTATAAAATCCTTATTGATTTTGCGAAACTTAAGGGACTTTGAAGAAATGTCCTGTAGCTAAGAACATATCTTGATTTTTATTGTCTTAATACGAAATTGATAATTATTAAAGAAAAGATTTTCTTACGAAGGTTTTGCTGGGATATTTACAACAGTTATTGAGATATGAATACACACTTAAGTTTGAAAAATAGGGCATGCAATTAAGCTTAAACTGAGTAAAGGATTTTATTTCTGGAGCTATGGTTACTAAATTATAAATTTTTTATTGAAAAAATCCGTTGGAAAAAAATAAAATCGCGAATTGTGCAAAATCTAGAACTCGGATTTGAACTCGGAACCTTTTTTAATAAAGGGTCATCATTTTTACAAAATCATTGCTCTATAAGTGCATTGCCAGTGATTTGTTTATAAACCACTGAAATTTTTGTAAATCAAATGCAAGCGTCCAAAATAGGTGCTCTTGCAGTAATTTATTTTTAACACTACGGTTACCCAGTGGTATGCCGGTTGTATGCTAGTTGTATGCCAGTTGTATTAAAGTTGTAAGCCGTTTTATCCAGTGCTTGATTTTTTATAACCACTGGTAGTTATATTTTTATAAACCCTAGTGCCCTATTAATGTGTTGTTTTTTCAAACGCGTCATATAGACCAAATGCAATTAATATTGTAATTAATATGCATTTTTATTAATTTTAATTAAGTAGGTTTGAGGTTACGAAGAAGAATAAACATTTTTTCAAAGTTATAGACACATTATTAATTTGCAAATCAGACTAGATCTAGTTTCTGCCTTTTTCCATGGACAGGCTTCATCAGTGATTTTCCATTAAATTCTATTATTGTTTATATATTATTGTCAGATTGTCTCTATATGATAATTGACTCTCAGAAGTGATCAAACAGACATACAAACATTCTACTATAGATTTTTTGTTTATCTTCTTATTTCCTCCGTGTCACCTTTTTCACAAATGTTGCCACACTGACGTATGGTTTTTAGTTACAAGTGCAGGCAATTTGTGTTTATCGGAGACGGACTGCCAGCAGGGCATTTATATTTTTCTAGAAAAGTGTTGTTTTTTTAAACGCGTCATATAGACCAAATGCAATTAATATTGTTATTAATACGCATTTTTATTAATCTTAATGATGTAGCTTTGAGGTTAAGAAAAACGAACAAATTTCATTGGTTCCGATAGAATTCCTACCAATTTATTTTCTTTGTGTAATTGCAAATTTAAATTTCATTCATTCATTCATCTAAAATAAATAAATAGTACTATATCCCGCATAAAAAAGATGTTATATAATCATATATCACTATATATAAATCCATATATACGTCCATATCTAATTTGATCCGAATATTGGAATATATAATTATATCAAGCGAGATACGCATGTTATCTAAACTGATACAATTTGATCTGAAAAATGGGTCTATCTAACTGCATTAAATTATATATAAATACATATAATTTGATGAAGATTTTCAAAGAAAATTTTAGTACATATTGTTGAGATCACTTATTTCATTCGTATTAAATACTAGTGCTTAATGTTTAGAAAAATTTTTCCTAATAAACTTGGAAATAGCTGACAAAATAAAACATTACAAAAATTTGTCGGAACAACTTTTTCTAGGTTAGAGTTTTGGTCTTTCTTATAAAATGTGTCTTTCTTATAAAATAAAAAAATTAACTTCCACAATTAATTTTTTTTTCACGGAAAAATAAATGAACTTAAACCATGTTTATTTCAACATATGTTTGTCTAATTTTTATTTTTAAATTCAAAAGTAAAAATAATTATTTCGACCTTTAATTCCACAATGAAAAAACTAAATTTTTTCTTTTTTATTTCTCTACAATTATTTTTATTTTAATAAAGAGTATTTTGCCAACTATTTGAAAAATATATGTTAAATACAATTATAAACTTCACAATTTCCTTGAGCTTAAGGTTTGTTTTTTAAATATAAAAAGTTTTTTTATTTTTGATATTTCGCTACTCCATTGTGAAGCATCTTCAGAATGATCCAGATCCACAATTTGTGAGTTTTTTTTTTAATTTTTATAGTGCAATTAAACTTTATAAAATTTTGTTTAATTAGATATCATGTCAGATATAATTATATATAAAATTATTACAATTTTCTATTAACTTTGTTATATATTTTGATATAAGATTGCCCACGTAGAAAATTACAAAGGGGCCAGCACTGACAAAGCACCGAAAGGGGTGGTATTAGTGCTTGTTAACAGTGATTTCCCAACGCCCAAATGATAACACCGTCCCACGGTGGTGCCAATGCTTTACAAAGAACTGAGAAAGCACCCAGAAACATAAAAATCAAATGCTTTCCCAACTCCCAAATAAAAAAATTAAAGTGCTTTCCTGGCACCCAAATGATAACACTGATCTATTTAATTCTTTGCAAAGTACTGAGATGGCACCAAGAAACACAAAAATCAAGTGTTTTCTCTGCCACCAAATTATGATCCCTCATCACTGAAGAATTTCAAATTACTCTAAAAACAGATGATTCTTGGAGTTATTGTATTGTGGAGTCAAAAATTATTTAAATATTCACTCGCTTCTTTTTCATGATTATATATAATCTCATTTCAAACATATTTATAAAAGCAAAGTGTTAATATAAATGTATATGGTTATATAAAGCCACGCATATAAACATTTATTATTATATCAAATCATATAAGATTATATGAAAACTTTTTTAGTCGGGATGCTTTGTTATAGATTGTCTGCTTTGGTTTTGTTTATGAGTTAGTTTTAAACTGCACTGAACTTAGTGAATGATAAAATGTTAAATGAATATTTGACTAATGAATGAAAAAAAATCATTATTCATTCATCTTTTTACTAAATTAATTCAGGTAAATTTATATTCATTCAATTAGAATTCAAACAAAAAAAATTAATTCCTATAATTTAAAGCTTCTGCGAATTAAGCTACCGAATTAATTCCATAAAAATTCTATTACGAAATGATATTTAATTCTAATTACATTAATTTTTAACAAGTGAATTAAAGAATTAATTCTTTTAAACCTTTGATACCAAGTGTTGATCGGAGAGGTTGTTACTGCTGGGCAAATTTTGACATTGTTTTTGAGCAGTGTTTTAGAAAAATTCTTTAGTAATTAATCCTAATATTAATTAGATTGTCCTATGCGATGAGTCCCTTCTGATAATTTTTATAACAAAAATGTCCAAATTCTGTAAATATGGTATCTTCTCTTATCTTTGTAATATCTAGTTTCCTTCCCTTTAGAAAAACGTGTAAGTCCACACAATGTAATCGATTTCGTGTACTTCACATTGTGCGTACTTACGATATGGGATACTTGTGTAGGTATAACAATTGTATATGAAACTAAAAATATTTGAAATTTTTCAAAAATTTTGTCTAACTTACATGCCACTATACTTGTGTGTACTTACGAAGTATATTGGCTTGTGGGCCATTACAATGCGCCCATACCCTGGGTAAAGTAAGCCAGCTTGTATGTAGGGTTTGAAAGTACTCGGATATACTTGTGTGTACTTACTAGAACTAGGCTTAACCCTCTAACCGGCCTAAGCTTTTTTGCAATGAAATTTATACCATGTGTTCTTCACGAGAAATAAACAATAAGTTCTTCTACGAAATTTTTTTTCGTTACCTACTTTAGGTAATTTAGCGCATAAAAATTACTAGGTTTAGGCACACATTTTTTCTCTTACCAAGATGTAATTGCAATAAAAAAATTACATTTTTTGTGCTGTTACTTAAGAGGATGTAGCGAAATAGGACGTATCCTGGGGTTATCCTGTGAGTCCTGGAGAAAAATTTTTAACTGATTTTAGAGACTCTAAACTAGCTTTCATATTATCGATAATATACGCCAGATCGTAAATGTATTTTTGGCGATTTTTCAAATATTTTTTTCTTTTTTAAAAAGTTAATTTTTTTAAATTTACTAAATTTTCACTTTACATGCTTCTCGCTTGAAAACCGTTCCTTATACAAAAAAAGTTTGAAGGCAAAAAAGTAGATAATTAAATTTCCTATTGATATATTACAACTTGTTTAATAAAATATTGTTATTTAGCCAAAAACTATTTAAAATCTTAAGACCGCTTTTTGGCGGCCTTGGACATTAGAGGGTTAATAACAAAATTATAGAATAATAAAGCAAAAAAAATTCATGAAAACTTTAAATGTTTTTTAACATACTCGTCGTGACACAAATACCAATGTAGTACAAAAATTTTAAACTTTGTTTACCAATATAGCCTAATATTGCCAGGACACCCAAAATATTGCCTATTCTATAGTTAATTTATTGAACAATTTTAAACTTAAATTTTAAAATTACTGTAATTTTGTAAAATTTCCGAGTTTTATTAAAATAAGTAAGTTTGAGATTACATAAATATCTTTTAGCTACTGAAACAATTTCAAATTTTTTAATCCTTTTTCATTGATTTACTAAATAAAACATTATTTTAATAAGCGTAACGCACTATATATACTGCATGGTAAGATGTTAACAACAGTATCCTCTTTTATGGGACACGCCCTATTTAAGGGTGGTTGATAATTTGAATTGTTGTGCTGCAGCTTATATAAATTTTCATCTACAAATTTCAATATAGGTACAGAGCTGTTGCTCCATTTTTGTTTTTGACAACTCATAATCATATTTATGTTGAATTATAATCATAATTGTACATATCATAATTTTGGATTTTATTTAAAAAAGGGCACGAATGAACAAAACAACTCATAATTTTATTATAATTCGTTACAAAAAGGATCAGCATATAAATTACCTTATTATCGAAAGTTCTTTCTAATATTAGTGATTTGGTTGTTCCAAAATATAAATGAATTCATAAAAGTTTTTGTATTTATGAAAACACATGACAAATCGCGGGATTTTAAATATAAAATCATATTTTTGGTGGAAGTAAAAAAAAACACTGACAAATGTCATGACAAGTTTTCATATACAACATTATTTTTCGTTGAAGTTTTTTGGGTGGAAAATATGCAGATTTTATTTGAGTTCACCACCCCTCTTAATTACAGACTATAAAAGGGTTTAGAATTTTAAAGTATTTGATGTCGTTTTTGTGACTTTTTGTAATAAAAATATACGAAAATATTTATTATAATCTTGATTTAAAATAAAATTAGGGTTACTGTGACTTTTAACGTTTAATTTTTGTTTCGAAATCATTTATAAAACAGTCGCTATTGTTAAACAAAAAAAAAACGACGAAAAAAATCACTGAACAAGTTGTGTCCAATTTGTTTTCAAATGATTTTCCGTTTGATTACACTTTTTGTGTCGAATACACAAAAACAGTAAATAACCGCCACCAACCTTTTAATTACCCGCAACTTGTTTAAAATTTAACGGGTGGTTTTTCTTTATGATTTTAAAATTGTTTATTGTTAAAAGCGTGTTTGTACAGATTTTATGGATCACTTGTTAAATTATTGAAAATATAAAAAACAGCATTTCCACACTAGCCAGTAGAAATTTAATTTATTATAACACTAAAATCGAAAAATCACTGAATTGGAAAATTTATAAGGGAACTTTCACTACTTAAATATAAAATACTTTTGTTTTTTTTTTGTCGAAAGACTATTTTAAAATCGCATCTATATGTGAAACATATGTAAATTTCAGCAAATTACACAAACCCGTTATAGCATTTAAATTATGTAAAAGAAATTCGGACATGGGATTTCGCTGTTTTGCTTAAAAAAAATTCCAAGTAAAATTAATGAATGATATTTAAAATCTATATTGGATTGTTTAAACTATTCATTTATGCAAAAGAGTGGTGTAAAATTTTTACATTCACAAAAGTTTTTCGGTAGAATCTACTGAAAATGACAGTTAAAACAAAGGTACATATATGCAGTTAAAAAGGCGACAAAGGAATTTACCTTTAAAATATTTAAAACTTCTGTTATTTTTAACTGTTGAAAAACAACTAACAAATGCATTAAAAACAACTACCAATGTCGTAAAATTAACTGATAAATTTTTAAAACAAAAATTTCAAAACAACTGACAAAATCGGTAAAAACTGTTTTTCACAGTCAATTCTTTTTGTTTATAAAAGTATATGTTAATAAAAAAAAAATATTTTTTTTCTCTTGATTACAACACAGGTAAGTGTAATTACTTCAGCCTATTTAAAATTCGAAGTAAAAATTCCAAACCGTTCTCGAGTTATTATGCTTTTATGCATTGGGGATACAATACAAGTTTCTCAGATATTTGCAAACTAGAAATATATCAATAAGAACAAATATAAACTAAACAAGAAATTTTAAAATTCAAAAAAATTCAACGAAATTTTTTATTTTTTAAATAACTAACAAAAACTACTGTTTACTGTAAAAATACTGTTTTGATAGTTGTTTATTATGATATTAAAAATAACTCAAATAACCGTTATAAAAGTTGTTTTCCTTTTTTATATAGAAAAACACTGATTACTACACACACAACTGTCATGTAGTAAATGTCAATCTTTTTTTAGTGTATACTCACAAAAGTTGTTCGTAAAATCTACTGAAAATTACAGTTAAAACAAGGGTATATGAAGTTAACAAGGCGACAAAGTTGTTACCTTTAAAATAACTAAAAACGTAGTATTTTTTAAATTTGAAAAACAATTGCATTAAAAATAACTAAGAACGTCGTAATATTAAGTGCGTTCCTTTACTTTTTGGGTAAAGTTCGGTAAAATGAGAGTAAGCAAAAAATCCTCTCACAAAATGACAAAATTACCCAAAAGTAAAGGAACGCACAAAACCACCTTTCGAGCCCAAAAATGCATTTCAAAGAAAAATATGAAAGTGCGTATAATTTTAGTTTGAAAAATTTAACAAACACAAATATTTATTTGCATTTAAAAGTTCTTATTGATTTTTTTTGCAATTAATTATTTTAAATAACACATTTCTTTTGCGTATTGGTTAGTTTAATTTAATTTTTCAATTTATTTTCACAATTGTTTTGGTTATCATTGCATCAGCTGTTAGTTTTACAATTTACCCGAAGAAAAAGTTTGGGTAACTTTGGTAAAAAGAGAAACACAAATTGACTCTCTTGAATGCTCTCATTTACCCAATTTTCGAGTACGGGAACGCTTTTTGAGTAAAATTTTTACTAAAAAAAATTTTAAAACAACTGAAAAAATGGGTAAAAACTACTCTTTTTTTTAAAGCTAATTCGTTTGGTATTATAAAAGTAGCCTATTTAGAATTTTAAGCAAAAAAAATTTCTGATTTTTATTTGCAAACTAGGAATATATCAATAATAACAAATATAAACTAAAGAAGAATTTTTAAAATTCAAACAAATTTTTTATACTTTAAATAATTAACAAAAACAACTGTTTACTGTAAAAATACTGTTTTGGTAGTTATTTATTTGAAAATGGCACACAAAAAAAGTTTAATTTGGCAAGCAAAATGACACGAAAATGAAATTGAAACAAAAAAGGGGAAAAATGGCACGTTTATTCCAAAAAATTTTAAGTATAATTGTTGATTTAAGTGTTTTTTTTTTAATGTTTTTACAAAAATACAATAATGAAGGAATTTACAGTTGAACTGCTAAAGTGTAATCGGCATAAATTAGTATGCTTTTTAAAGATTGAAATTTTCGTTACTTCAAAAAAAATAATCCAGAATTTCATTTTAATGCATATTCTGCACTTTTTAGTGTATAGTTTTAATTTTTAGTAGCACTTTTTTAATTTTTTTTTTTTTTATAAAAATGGATACATTTTCATATTTTGATTCAAAGCAAATATTTTTCTTCATTGTTTTGAAAAATAAGCATTCTTAAAAATATTATTGACCTAAGTAAAATCTTTAAATTGTGTAGGCCAGTTTTATAGTCAGAACTGAGATCGAATTTTGACTTAAATATTTTTTAAGTAAGAAATTTTGTTTTAAAATTTCTTATTTAAGAAAGATTGTTCAACAATTTTTTATTTAAGCAATATTTAGTCAAAAATCTATTTTAGTTTTGATTAAAAACTGCCCCTGTGTCTATTTGCAAAATAACTAAATGCTTTAAATAATGGTTTTTATACTGAGAGAATTATCTGCATGATATTAATGAATTCTTGCACTCGTCCATTGAAACTCTTCATTAAATTAATTGAATTTTTCATAGAAAGTTGCTAAAAATTGGATCTTATTTATTAAAAGTTTCATACACTCAATGAAAAAGTTTCATTAAAACTGGATTCACAAAATATTTGAAGCTTTTTCATCAAATTTAAGAAATTTTTCATTTACATTGTGAAGAAAACTTCATTAGTTCACTGAAAATTTTCATTAAAACTCGTCCAGCAAAATTCCCTCTGTGTATATATCTGTCTCATATCTGTCTTTTTTAATGCATATCTGTCTTTTTGTAGACGCATATTTTTGATTTTTAAGCGCATAAATTCCTTGCCCTAATTATGTGTAAATTTTACTCAAAAAATTATTGAAAAATTTCTGCATTTAATTAACCTTAAATGACCACTGTAACTAAAGATACAAGCATGGAATGAATTTCTACGGCTTTATTTTGAATCAAAATAAAATAAAAAATGGTCTAGCTACGCCGATGGCTTATCTAAACTAAGATCAACTATTAAATTTTAAATATTTCTTATTTAGGGTGGGTTCAAACTGGCTAAATAAAATCTTAACTAAATTCAGGATTCCAAGTTTCTATGAAATTTGAAAAATTTTTAAAAAAATGTTCAAAGAAATTTTAAACCCCTTTGTCAATTTTTATTTAGTTTAGAATTTATTTAGCCACCTCGCACAGGGCCTTAATACTGCATTTAGACTGAGGGAAACTACATAGATTTTGGGTCTTGCTAGTTTTTAATTGTCAAAACGCATATATAAAAAACAAGCAAAAACCAGTTTTATACAAAACTAGGTAGTTTTTGCTCTGTCTAAATTTAGTATAAATTAATTTCAAAAAAATCAATGTTTTAATTTTAAATGAAACTATTAAAATTGTTATGTACTAGCTGAAAATAATAAAGAATAAAAAAATTACGGGAAATGCGCAAAATTTACGGGATTGCGGAAAATACTGTCTCCCGTATTAATAATGAAAAGTTGGTAGCTCCTTATACATACATCGCACACAACCAGCTGTTAACTAGACTGTTTTAAGGCCTAGCAGCTTGTTAGAATAGAGTTTATTCATAATGATTTCTGAGCCAACTCTGTGTATAAAAATATGAGGCTTTTATTTATTGTGAATGGAATTTTTTCTTTTGTGGCGTTTAATAACAGAACATTAGAAGGAATTTAGCAACAATACTAGAATGAGTTTAACAACAGTATTATAAATAAAACTCATGTTAACTCTATGCTAAACTCTCATTATGAATACCGCTGTATAACGCCGAGTTTTTCTG
This sequence comes from Leucophora obtusa, assembly GCA_949987735.1. Lineage (NCBI taxonomy): Eukaryota > Metazoa > Arthropoda > Insecta > Diptera > Anthomyiidae > Leucophora > Leucophora obtusa. The sequence continues at coordinate 2,157,428 of OX465297.1, forward strand.
ATGTCAGTTAAACTTGGTTTAGTTAAACCGAAAACGAATTATATCAGCCATTTTCAAGTTTATTAACAAAAATTTGCAGGAACAACTTTTTCTCGTTTCGGTCTTCATTGAAAGAAAATAAAATAGATAACGTTTTAGAAGCAGTATGCCAGACAAACTGCGTTAAATTCAGTTTAAAGACAATCTACATCCTAAAAACTGGGCCTAAGCAACGACCATACAGACTAAAGACAAACCAACCGTCTCTACTGATGTGGCCTAAGTTTAATTCAACTTGTTGTTTAATAAAAAGTCCACTTAAAATCCGCTCACCTGACATGTCACGGGAGTTTAATTGCATTATTATTTTACATTTACATTTTTTGTTAATAATTTGCACTATTTTTATGTATTTATTTTATTTATTTTATTATTTTAGTTAATATTCTTAAGTTTTTATCTATTGTGAACATTTTGAGTTTGCTTTTGACGGTAAAAAGAAGGTATATTAAAAACGATGCTGTTGCAAAATAGGGCTGTTAAAAAGGAACAAATTACTTTAATTTTTAACTTTATTTTTTATAGAAAAATTGAATGCATTTGAACAACTTTCATTATACTCATAATACACACATCACAAGTATCATTTAACAACACTTTTTTACTTAATTTAAGAGCTAATTATGATTATTTTTCATTAACAAATTACCCTTCATTGTTAAAAAAAACTTATTGAAGCAAATGAAAAAGGAACAAATTACTTTAATTTTAAACTTTATTTTTTATAGAAAACTTGAATGCATTTGAACAACTTTCATTATACTCATAATACACACATCACAAGTATCATTTAACAACACTTTTTTAATTAATTTAAGAGCTAATTATAACTATTTTTCATTAACAAATTACACTTCATTGTTAATAAAAAAACTTATTGTATCATAATAAAAAACGCGGACTAATTGACAGTTTGATAGTTTGATAAATGACAATTTAAACCACGGTTGTTAAAAAGTAGTACATCGTTAACATTAAACGGAAGAGCAAAATGAAACAAAGATGAAAAAATGTTTGAAATGCGAAAAACCTTATCGCTGGCAGCGATTCGCTGCTGATCCTAAAGTCTGATACCTATATAAGGCCTCGTTTTGGTTAGTTCCTTATGGTGACAGGGGGGAAATTTCGGGTTATTTAGTAACCACACTTCAGGGTAAACTCCCAGGGAGCCTAACCTGAGGGATCATGAGAAATTTTTGCAATCCTGGGAAAATTTACTTTCATTTGAGTACACACACTCATGTGTAGGCATGTGTACCGTTTTTTGTAGTTGGTGGAATTTTTTTACTGTACCCGATAAAGAGCAGCTCAGTGTCTTCTTAACTAATTTAATTTCGGTTTTAATTTATTTTGGTCTTTTTGCTTTATTTGTTATTCTATTTAATATATATTTTTAACTTACCGTTGTTGTTGTTACAGTTACTAAATATTAAAACAAAAGATGTTTAAAAAATGGTTTTAAAACAGGGTTGTTAAAAGGAGAGGCAATTGCGTTTTTTTCTAATTTTTTTTCACCACAAAATAAACAACTTTTTTAGCTTCACATTTTTATTGAAAATCTGAACTTATTTAAAGAACTTTCATGATATTTTTAATTTACACAACAGAAATTTCAATTCACAACACTTTTTTTATAATTAAAAAGCGAATTGTAATGATTTTTTGATATTTTTATTTCACCGTTAAAAACAAGTTACTGCCACCAAATATACAAGTCAGTGTCGCTAAGTTTAGTAACCGCCGCCGGCTTTTTTTAGTAGTCGAGCCGCTGCCGAAGTGAGCAGCCTGTTTTATACAAATTTATAATGTAACTGTAAATTGAAAATATATACATGTTTTTTTGGTTTCTTCCTTTATTTGTAAGAAATCATCAATTTTAATGAAATAAAATATCATAATTGCTAATTTTACAAATTTTTTAAATCAAATCTCGTTCATGGTTCAAATGATTGAAAATGTAATGATCAATTGAATTCCCAAATTGTCAATCGAATGAGGTAGATTAAATAAATCCCTTGTATGTGAAATCGATCGAATGAATTCCCTGCGATTGTTTTAATATGAACTAATTTGATTTCAAAGGAATTCGAATCAGTGATGGTATTTGAGAATTTTCGTTTGGTGCCTAAATGATGCCAAAAAAGTGCCAAAAAAGCTTTAAAAGTGCCAAAAAAAAATTTAGCAACATGCAAATGTTTCAAAAAATATGTTCAGCTTTTATTTCAAATATTTATAAATTCACACCCTTATTATAAACTTTATAACAATAACAAAATTGTCACAAAACTGGTGTGAATGGAAATTATTATAATTTTGGTATTCTAAGAAAAATTGTCACAGCAAAACCTTGAAAAAATTGTCATGTAATAAAAAGCACATATTTTCATTCGTCAACAATTTAAAATATAAGTTTTATTTTCTTATAAAGAATTTTATCATTTTTCTTCACAGAAATATAATACGAAATACCTCATTCATATTTTGAGATATTATTTTAAGATGCATCGAACCTTTTACCGATTCTAAAATTCCTGCAAATTCCTCCAAAAGATTACGTAGTAACATGGGATTTTTGGGGCTAAAGTTGTTAGGAATAAGCTCAAAATACTTGATGCTAAAATTTAAAGGAAACTCCAAGTGCTTAGAACTAGTTCTCTCGTGTTCTGCGGTTCCTGGACATTTTTTTTAAGTTTTCATTTTATTTAAGATTTCATAAAATTATCGAAAAAATCGTAATTTTTCACAAATTACAGTTTTTGATAATTTTATATTTGGCAGAAAAAGCTTTCACTATTGTATGGTGAAATTTTTAAAAATTTTGCTTGTCATAAAAAAACTAGAATACCATAACAAATTTTTGAAAAATTCCAGTGACGGACAATACAATAGAATCAATTAAAGTTTTTCTAATTTTATTTCCATTGCTTTTATTTTTAAAGATCAAAATAATGATTAAATTGTCCCCAAAGAACTGGAAGGTGGTCCAGAAAATTGTAGAAATTTTTAGTGTGGCGTTTGTTTTTTAATTTTGCTACCCGTTCTAAGTAGACGTCTCTTTTAATGAAAAACCAGCGATATCGACCTTTTATCAAATTATGTAGAAATTTTCTTAAAAAGTGCCAAAATTATATGAAGAGTGCCAAAGTGCCATTGAACATTCAATAGTGCCACAAATGGCACTTTTGTGCCACTTTTACCAACAGTGATTCGAATGGTACTTTTAGGGAATTCATTCAAAATAGAATTCATTATTCTAAGCTTTGCCTGCGGTAGAGTTGCCCTTTTCTTTTCATCAACGTCCATGTGCATATAAAGCTGCCTACACACTAGGGAACATGGTTGAGGGAACAAAAAATATCAAAAAATTTTGTAAACACGAAATGCACGCTCTCAACACGCACACACACACAAACGCACTCACACATTCACAAAAAATGCTCTCTTTTTTTAAGTATGTTCCCTAGTGTGTAGGCAGCTTAATGCATTATATTTTCAAACACAGGGTTGCTCTTAATCGGTGTGCTAAGAAATCTTTATGAATAAATTATATTCTAACAATCTGCTAGGCATATAATCAGGATACACGGTTAGTATAAATGCAACGTTTATAGGGATATAAACAATCTTGTTGCCAGTTGTTTTCAATAAGGTCGCATATACGACTAACATGTTTAACAGACACATTGACTTTTCAAAGGACTGTTACAGCGGTATTCAAAATGAAAATTTAGCATAGAGTTAACATGAGTTTTATTCATAATACTGTTGTTAAACTCATTCTAGTATTGTTGATAAATTCCTTCAAAGTATCTGTTAATAAACTCCAAAAAATTCCATTCACAAAAATAAAAAAGCATTGTATTTTCAAACACAGGGTTGGTCTTAATCGGTGTGCTAAGAAATCATTTTGAATAAACTCTATGCTAACAAGATGCTTGGTCTAAAAAACATTCTAGTTAACAGCTCGTTGTGTGCGATGTATAAGAAGCTACTAACTTATCATTTTGAATACGGGGGTTAATCTTTAAGATTACCAGATTACTACATTTGACCTATGCAAAAACTACCTTAGTTTTTACTTGTCAAAAACAAGCAAAATGCAGTTTTCTACAAAAACTTGGTCTAAATATAGTATTATCAAAATTGTATTTGATTCGCCAAGACAATTTTAATAAATTTTGGTTTTGAAAAATTTTATTTCTATGAAGGCATTTTTACAAAATAAGAACACCTTACATAATCAGAGGGATGGTTTTGTTTATAAAAATGTTTTCCGATCATTTCGGAACAAGAAACTCACACTCGGAAAAGGATTATCTAAAATCGTCCATAACATTTTTTTACACTTGAACGTTGGGAATTAAAACGTTTAATACGGACTCAAGGCAAACGGAACGTATATACAAAAATAATCATTTTTTATTTCTTCGCTAAGTTGTGTGTCCACGTCACACGAACGAAAATACAATAAAAAATACATGCAATACAAAGTACATGTAGTCACTCATTCGTCTCACTCCAGACGTCTTGTACTAACCACCCATTAATATAAAAATCAGTAATGTAAAGCGCATCGCAAATCCTGCGTAAAATATTTTTAAACGGCCGCGCAAAATTAATACAATTTCAATACTTTTGAATGGCTTATTCGACTATTCTACGGTCATTTTGACATTTGCAAACAAAGGTTTAAAAGTTATATCCCTTTATATAATTACATTTAATCAATTTTCTTCAATATTTAATTCTTTATTAAAACAATTAATATATTAATATACAATTACGAATAATTATAAAAAATAATATTCAAGAAAGAATAATGACTTTGAGTGACCAAATTGTAGTTTTCATACAAAAATGTTTGTCAACTAAAAATTAAACTTATTAAATAAAAAATTTATATTAGCAAACTGCATTTCGAAAACCGGAATAGGACTGCTATAAATAACTACGGCAATTATAAGTGTAACAATGTAGTATTGAATACAGTTATTAGTGTTGTTGGTTTTGTTGTAAACATGTCATGTTTGCTTTATTATTAACCTGAGTTTTAACAATGATTCTTTGAAATCAAATAAAAATTATAAATAAACTTTAGTGTTGTGCATATTTCTTTAAGCTTACAGATACTAACTTTATTTCAAAAATATTCTGAAAATAAGAATTGTTTTTAAATGGGAGGTAGTTAAAAAAATTATTTTAATTTTTTTAATTTTATTATTTAAGTGAAAAAATAATAGAAATAATTATTTTACTAAAAAGTTACTATGTTTAACGATAACGTCTATCTTCGGGATAACCTTCAACATGGCCTTTTGAATGGTGGTGACGATGATGATGATGATCACGTTCTGTTCTCTTACGATCTGAATGAGAACGTGAACGCGATTTACTACGAGAACGTGATCTGGAGTGATGCTTATGTTTATGTTTTTTCTTATGTTTTTCCCTATAACGCTCACGTTCTCTACTTGTACCACGATAAACACTTTCTGGCGAAGAATATCTCTCTTCATGGCGTTTAGATTTGTATTCACCACGCTGTTCTCGATAGTCTCTGGTGGAAGACGTTCTATAATCAGCCCGATCATCATGTTCTCCACGATAACTTGACACTGGTTGTCTAGATGTTTCTCTAACACGCCCCGGTTCACGATCCCTCACATTATATTCTGCTTCAAATGGCTCTGGTTCAAATTCTGCTCTTGTCGAACGAGCAGTTGTTGTAGCTAGACCAGGACCAGCACTTAATTGATGAACTGTAACTGAATTTTCACGACAATATTGTTCAATTTTTTTTTCGATTTGTTTTTGCATCGGAACGGGAATTCTTGGAAATAACGTCGAAAACCAATCCAATTTTGTTAAAAATTGATAAACCATTTGTCCCATAGTAATAACCTGAAATCATAAATAAAAGCATAGGATTAGTGTGTATGCAAATGGAAAAACTTAAGAAAATAAATAAATGTAATCATACAATCGACTCACCTGCCCGCCACCAGCTTTAACATCAATTTCTTCTTCATCTTGAAGATAATCTTCATACCAATCATATAAATCAGCCGGTGGTTGAGTATAACGTAAGTACATAAAACCTATATGGTGGGAAACAAGAAAAAACAAAGTTTTGAAGGGAATTGAAACTCACAATACCAAAAGGCGATTGTAGATGTGTGTTTTTTAAGAAAACTTTTGTATTAAACTGTAAATAAAAAGTGATTGCGTTTTTTGAGTTACTCAATCGACTTACCACCTACCTAATGCCCTTATATAAGGGGAATCGGTATGATTGATTAAACCATTAACTTGCTTACGAGTCAAACGTAACGTATATAATTTGTAGAGCAAACAATAAGCTGTGGAAACAATACCGCCTGCTCCAACACCTCTAACCTAAAATAAAGATAAACATGGATAAGAAGGGAGTATCTACTTTAGGTCGAGTCGTGTTAAGAGGCTAAATAAATGGGTTAGAACAAAACAAACATTTTTTTTATTCTGAATTAAACTAGATTTACAATACTAGAGTTCTCCACGCTGCTGAGTTTAGTGTTCACTATGCAGAGCTCAATCCAGTTTTTTTGCCATTTCTCTAATACTCCATATTTGCTTTTCACGACTCTTATATAAAATTAAAAAAATAGATTCCTTAATTCAAAACGAAAAAGGTACATTTCATAAACTCACACCGCCACACATTCCGGTTTGGCCACTAGTTTTTCGTGAGCCACGCTCCCAGGGTTCCATATGTTTGACTTGATAGTAAATTTCATCGACCACCTCATGATAAGTCTTCAGTTTGAATAAATGTACTGAAAAGTTAAAACTCATTTACATAACTTTCCCTTTTTATGAGAAATAGAACAAAACTGAAGTTGTTGCTACTGTACCTTTGCGGACGTACCTTTAAAGTAACTTGAACTCTGTATATTGGCCAATATCAAGGGATTCAAATTCATGGTGGCCTCATTACCCCATAATGGCAAAGTGTTGTGTTGTTTGCCTACCTTTTTGGCGGCTGACTGCGAAGAGGACGCCTGGTAGTCTGGAATAATTTTGTGCGAATTACATATAGAATTTGTTAACAAAAACTTGAGACCTATAAAAATTTACAATACCTACTTACCTTCTTCCATTGTTATATTTGTAGTTATCACTTAATTTTATAATTTTAGAACTAATTAACAAAACAAATTTAAGTTTTCTAAGAATTTTGCAATTTTTACCAGCAAACGTTTTCAACGAAAAGAAACTTCCAAAAAAAAATGCCAAGAGCGCTGTAAAAATATTGAGTATTTGAGTACTTCACGAGTATTTGGTACCAGATATATAAGTCGGCACTCGCCGCGATTCCATTGTGTTCAATGATTAGAGATTAATTAGAACTGGGTCGACAACGACAATTGTTTTTTCATATATTTTGTATGGGAAGCAAAATGTCGCAATGTCGTGCGGCGATTTGTCTTCGTAATAGAATCTATTATATTTTCACGACGACACACTAATACACAAAAAATATTTGTGAAGTTGTTGCCACATTTTTAACTAATTAATGGTTGCCATTAGAACAGAGTTGTAAAAGTTTATATTAGAGTTGCAATTTGTACTTTGTTTATAAAAAAAAAATTTTCTTTTGACAGAAGCAATATAATTGAAAATAAAAATACATAATTTACCTCAAAAAAGCAAAATTAAATACAATAAAATGTAAAACAATTAGAATTAATCAAAACCAATAGAATTGATGAAAAATTGTGGCGAAACAAATACAAACATATTCTTGTTTTGCTTTCCTTTTTTCTAAACGTCATCCAATGTCGACGGTCGACTGTCGCTGAATTTAATTTATGCGCCTTTTGCTGTCGACTACAAATGTCGTAGCGATTAATTACATTCAGCGACAATGGGCCGTCGACATTTTTCACGTGGAAAAATTTCAATCGAACTTTAAATGCCTCAAATTGCAATTTAATTTAAACAAATGAAAATTTTTTTAATTTTATAACAAAGGCACAATCACAATAAACACAAAATGTCACTTTTTCCCACGAAAAATAATAGTCTTGTACATTAAATTTGCGTCAAAACAAACTCTACACAATTTTTACGTAAAACTGATTGTTGTGAAAAATCATTTTTTTTATATGGAGTATAACAGTTTTTTCACGTGAAACCTTACAGGGCAGCAGGAAGGATCCAACCGAAACATAAGTTGAAAACGGGTATTTCTATATCAGTTATTTTGAATCGTTGGGTTTTAACTGAGACATTCTTTGACTGAGCAACTGAGAAATTTTTTCTGTTAGATAATTTTTTTATACAGGGGTTGATAAACTAAGGTAAGTGGTGCGGTGTGATTGGGTTTATGGGGTCACCGATAATTTGGTGGATAACCTGGTGACCAAAGTTGGGTTTGGGCGGCTTTAGGACGTCATTTACCTCCCACTCCATGTGTGATATTTTGTAGAGTAATGATTTTTGTGAATTGAATTTTTATTTGTGGCGATCCTTGTTCTAGATCGAAAGGAGGGATTCATACCCAGAATAAAAAATCTGTCCGTCGATATCCGGTCCTAATTTTGTCTAGTGCCAATGAGGTCTCGCAACATATTAGAGCTAACTATATGTGCTTTATTCAAAATGAATATTTTGAATAAAGCACATTTTTTTTCATAGTGGTGGATATCGAAATCTCGAGATTTCAATACAAGTGTAAACGCAATCTCAATTTAAATTCTAAAAATTAATATTGTTTTATTTTGTTATAAAGACACAATCAAGACGCCTTAAGTTTTTGGCTCCAGCAGCCGCCACTATTCTAAGCTCAATGTGCCCAGACTAAGAGATTAATCACAACTGTGTCGATTGTCGACCGACGACAGCAAAAGTCGTCATGTTTATTTAAAATCAGCGACAATCGACCGTCGATATTTGTTGACGTTTAGAAAAAAATGAAAGCAAGACAAGAATATGTTTGTATTTGTTTCGCCACAATTCTTCACCAATTCAATTGCTTTTGCATTAATTCTGGTTGTTTTGCATTTTTTTGTATTTAATTTTGCTTTTTGCGGTAAATTATGTGTTTTTATTTTCAATTATATTTCTTCTGTCAAAAAAATAAATTTTTTGTAAAAAAGTACGAATTTTTGCAACTTTAATACGAATTTCTGCAACTCTGTTCCCTTAATTAGTTAAAAATATGGCAACATTTTGACAAATATTTTGAGTGTGTAATGTGTCGTCATGAAAATAGAATAGATTCTATTACGACGACAAATCGCCGGACGACATGGCGACATTTTGCTTCCCATACAAAATATATGAAAAAGCACATGTGGTTGTCGTTGTCGACTCAGTTCTGATTAATCTCTAAATATACAAGTCACAAGTGACAGCTGTCAGAAAAGCAGTGTTTAAATCAAAATAGGATAAGAAGCCGGAGTATTCCCACATGGGTTCTATATAAAAGGTGTATTTTTAAATTAAATAAAAACATACACTTATTATTAAAAGCTTTAGTAACTTTTACTACTTTTGACATAATACTAATATAATTTAAAAATTAAAAAAAAATCATAAATTTTAAATAAAAAATTAATTTTTTATTAAAACTTGCAACATTCTTTTCTTATTACACAAAAAATCCAAAGGTTTTTATAACAAGCACATATTTTCCTGAGCCTGCGCAGTTTAAAAAATATAAAATATATCAGAATACATTAAAAAGGTTGTCTCTAAAAAACACATAAAAAATATTAAAATTAATAAACACTAAATGTTTTGAAGAAAAGTATTATTAATAATCTAACAATTTAATAAAATAATTCGAAATAAAATTATTTTTCAATAATTATTAAATATTAACTAAATTACTATTTGGTGTTACTAGTTTGCACAAATTTACTCTATAATAGTAAAAATGTCCTTGAATCCTGATAAAAAACAATCCAAGGAAACTCAATAAGCAATGTTTAAATCTTAAGATAAAAAAGAATTTTCCACACAAATAAACAAACAACATTTAATAGACAACTATATAATAAAAAAAATTATTACAGTAAAATTTTAAAAGCATTTCAAAAACCCTAAAACTATTGTTATACTATAAGAATTTTAAATGACTTTGAATATAAAAATTAAAGAATGAAGGGAAATAATATTACGTTATAAGGATTTAAACAATTGCATTCCTTAATATAAAAAATCGTTATAATATTCTTATAAGAATGATTTTAACATTTCAAAATACTTACACGGAAATTAAAAAAATTTCCTACATCAGAAAGTTCTTTATATTTAGAGAAAATTTTAAGAAGTTATGTAAGCAGCTGATTAATGCTTAAAATAAAAATACAAGGTAAGGAAAATAAATAAAATAACTTCCAGGTAGTTTAAATAACAATATTTAAATAACAATTTGTAGAAAAATATATCATGCTACATGGAAATTTTTTCACTTGCCCTAGACCATTTTGACAAAATTCGAAACAATAATATTTACAATTTACAAAACGTTATAAGAAAATAAAATTCAGCATAAATGACTCATGTTACCATAACACTGAACTATTTTCGTTTGAAAAATTACGGAATTTACAGTTCGTACTATATTAGCTGTGTTTGTGTGGCACGCCTATCAATGCTATCTCGAACAATTTTGATAGTAGAAAGCCGGAATAAGTTAAAAAACTGTCAAAATCGTTCTAGATAACACTTATATGCAGTCACACAAACACAGCTATTAAGCACTAAATTAGCATTCGTCCTAAATTTGACAATTTTCTATGGGTTAAACTTCAAAAATCATGCTATTTTAGCACTTAAACTGTGAATCCCTTAATGTATTTTGGTTTGTTATTGCGATAACATTAATTGCAATAAAATTTAATATCTAATTATTTATAAAATGTTAAGGGCATACAATGAGCCTAAGTGAATCAACTTGTGTACTGAACATTAATGTCGACTATGTTCTGAGAAACGTCACAAATAACGGTCCTTGATAGTTGGAATATGAAATATATAAATTCAAAAATAATTCCCAAACATGAAAGTTATATTACATTTATACCTGAGCAAAAACTACCTGGTTTTTGGCTCTTCTAGTTTTTAACTTGTCAAAACTCCATAAGACATTTAGCATAAAATTTTATATTATTATATATTATTTTATATTTTTCACCTTTGGCATCTACTTTTCGTCATATTGTTTTATCTTCTTTATTTTATTAACAGTTATCAGCTTTGGCTATTTTTAGCAATTGTACATATTTTACAACCATCTGGCAACAAATAAATGAATTGTAAAGCTTCCTAAGTTTATTTTATGTCTCATATAAACTATATTTTATCATTTTCTCATAATTTCACTAAACAATTTTTTAAACAGAAAAGAAAATAAAGTGATTTAACATAATGTACGAAAGACTTTTGAATGTACCAAAATAATTACAACTTCTAATTATACATAAGTAGTTTCAGTATCTACTTAATTGAATCTGATTCCAAAATTATTTGTAACCGGGCTTTAAAATGGTTTAGATATGTTTGCATTACTTAAATTTGAGTGTTATACATACTTTGTTTTTTCTTCAAATCCTGGAATTCTTCCGGTTCCGTTTCACCCAATGGACAATCATCGACGCCAAAGTAATCTGTATCTCGATGGTCGTACCTGGTTTTCCTGTTGTAGACAAAAAAAAAAAAAAAAACAAATCAGTCTAAAAAACATTAGCCTAAAAACATCATTTGGTTGGTTTTGTTTATTGGTCATTTAATGAAGTTAGCTATGTTTTCAGCTCCACCGTTGATTTACTTTTAAATCCTCTAATTTTATAATGCAATACAATTTATCGTATATATTTTATTTTTGCCATATTATTTCTATTTTGTATTTATTTTTATAACGCAATACATTTTGTCATATTTATTTTTGGCATATTATTGTTACTTTAATTTCTTGTAAGTAATAAAATGCTATAATGCTCTTATATACAGATTTAATTACTTTTTTTAATATTATAGTTTTAAATTCTTTTCGTTTATTTAACCCTCTTTTTCAATTTTTAACTCTACTATTTTCTTGAGCTTAAGGTTTGGTTTTTATTTATAAAAAGTTTTTTTATTTTCAATATTTCGCTACTCTAATGTGTAGCATCTTCAGGAAATAACAATTAAATGAACAAATTATAAACAATTTTAAAGTTTTTAAATTTATTAATTTTAAACTTTTTAAATATATTAATTTTAAACTTTAAAATTGTTTATAATTTGTTCATTTAATTGTTATTTCCTGAAGATGCTACACATTGGAGTAGCGAAATATCGAAAATAAAAAACTTTTTATAAATAAAAACCAAACCTTAAGCTCAAGAAAATAGTAGAGTTAAAAATTATAGTTTTAAGGGATATTGAAAATAATTACTTGTTAGGACCATAGCAAAAATTTAAAAAGCTTAATTCTTTAATTCACTTTCTAAAAATTAATGTAATTTGAGTTAAATTTCATTCCGTAATAGCATTCTTATGGAATTAATTCGATAGCTTCATTCATAAAGGCTTTAAATTATATTAATTAATTCTATTTTTATTGAATTCTAACTGAATGATTCCAAATTTACTTGAATTCATTTACTAGAAAGGTGAATGAAAAAATTTTTTTTTTCATTCATTTAGTCAAATGAAAACCTTAAATAAGCAACTATATGCTGAAATATTAATACAATACAAATTAAAAATGTTTAGAATTCATCTAAGATAAATAATTAATATTGTATGCTTTATTATAGCTTGTTTGCTTTGGTTTTGATTATGTGTTAGTTTCAAACTACACTCCACTAAGTGAATTCATTCAGTACTTGTTAAAATTTCTTCATTCAATTAGTAAAATGGTGAATGAACATGTGATTTGAATGATTCAAGTTGGGAATTCATTCAGTACTTGTTAAAGCTTTGGGAATGAAGCTTATGGTATATGAACATTTTTAAATTCTGAATTCAATATTTTGTGATTTAAGGTTAAATTGAATTAAGTCCTTCGAAGCTCTGGACCATAGGGCCTAAAGGGCTCAGTTGGTTTATTTGAATAATAAATAAATAATAAAAATAGGGTACAATTTATTCGAATTGCTGTTTAATAATCAGCATTTCACCTGTTCTTTTTTCGTTTTTGCTTGATTTGCATGATCGCGTGAATGAAAGTTAGCGGAGCTGGATCAAGCAATTCATACAAAATAATCCGAAATTGTGGTACATTTTATGGAATTCTCATACTTTTTTACAAATTCGGATTCTTTATTCCGAACATGACAATTTTTGTTTGAAAAACGGCGTTTTTTGTAGCGGCACTCGACTTGTATCTCTCTCGATACGCCGCTTAACATCCCAACAATGTGGCAACCATTCCTATAAAAAAAAGACGTAAAGTTCGCCATAATGTGTAATAAAAATATATTAAATAACTGTTAATTGTTAACTGTTTTTTGTGGTCTTAATAAAGGACATTTTGTCATTATAACTGGTAACCAGTATAATATCGTAAGGAGAAATACAACCACATATCCAAAATTGGCAGACTCTTAGCTGGTGTTTCCAGTTGCTGTTTTAAATACAACAAACATTTTTTATAATTCAGGTATTTTTTTTGTTGATACTACCGAGCACAACTGCCACAAATTTTCCGGATAAGATGGAAGCTTTTGGTGATAAATAAAATATGTTTACAATTCCGAGAATTGTAGAGGAACCAGTTAAGGCACTAATGACTGTTCACACAAATCAAATATAAAAATAGAAACAGATAAACACTTGGCTAAATAAAGAAAAAACATTAAGCTTCCTACGCAACTAAAAGCCTTAAGGATAAGTGGGCGCTTTTGTTTATTGTTTTGTGTATGGTAAATATAAATTAAGTTAATAGTGGAAAAACAAAAATGTCGAGCACACCTTCCTCGGATGACAGCGACGAACTGTATGATACTTTAACGGAAGAATTAAAAAATATACAAATTGTCATGCGTGTGACTAGAGAAAATATAGATGCTCTTAATGCTAAATTTGCTAATCTACAAGAGCCACCTCCCATGTATATTGCCGAATATCATGAATTAACCTGCAAGTTGCATGATTTGGAGGCAAAAGAGACTGAATTGATGGACCAAATGAATGCTCAACAGGAGTTGGAAGAAAGAGAGTTGCAGCGACAAAAGCAACAGCAGGAATATAATGAATATATGGCATATCAGTCCCACTATCAAAATCAACAACAAATACAATTGCAACAGCAGCAATTATTGGCTAGGCGGGCATGTCAGGGAAATTATATGGTAAATACGATTTGCTATAAAACCTATAATAATTTTTAAAAATATATTTTTCTGCCATTTAGACCGATAGTTTAGTATCTTCTCCAAGCACCAGCTATGGTGGTAGTCAGTGTGGTACTTTAACTCGCCAGCGCAAAGTTCTTTTGCGAGCTCATCTGCCCAATCAACAAAGAACATCCGTAGAAGTTGTACCGGGAGTCCGTCTTTGTGATGCTTTAATGAGAGCTTTAAAACTACGCCAGCTTACTCCAGAAATGTGTGAAATTTCTACATCAGAAAAAGGTCGTCATATCATACCCTGGCATACGGACATAGGCAGTCTACAAGTAGAGGAAATCTTTGTTAGACTCGTAGACAAATGTTCCATAATGACACACATTTCACATCAGTTTGTAAGGAAAACTTTCTTTACGTTGGCGTTTTGTGAATGCTGTCGTAGGCTATTGTTTACGGGATTCTATTGCAATCAATGTAACTTTCGGTTTCATCAAAGATGCTATGACAAAGTACCAACATTGTGTCAACAATTTCCAGTTGATAATTACTATCAGCGTTTATTAGCACAAAATCCAGAAAATGCTGTAGGAGTTTTACATCCTGTTCGAGCAATAGTGGCGGACGTTTCGGTAAGTTGTCAAAAAATTATATATATCTTTTTTTAATTTTTAGAATCACCTCGATTCTTAGTTTTTTAAAGAAAATAAAATACATAATAGTTTTTTTCTACAAAAAATATTTTATTGACTGAAAATGTAGGGTATTGCAAGTGAAAGTGGAGAGCTAATATGGCTCCAAAAATAAACTAAGTCTTTTATAAGATCTTTTAATGAAGTGTTTTGTGATCTGTCTTTCTGTATTAATAGAATGCAATTAATTTATTATCCGGGAAGTATTTCGAAAATCATTCTTATTAAAATTTTAGTTTTAAAATCTTATGTTGCCTTTTCGATTGGTTTTAGTTTTTACCAAAAAAAATCTAATACACTTTTATTTCTTCCAATTTTTTTTTTACAGAGTCGTCATCCTCGATCAATAAGTCAACAAGATCGTTCCAATTCAGCGCCTAATGTTTGTTTTAATAATATTAAACCTCTAACGGAAGCTCAATGTAAGCTGGTACAGGCTCATGCTCCTGTACAACCTGCCGAAGATCATTCCAGTTCAACACAGGGCTCCCCCACATCCACCTTGAAACATGTCAAACGGGAGAGAGCTCGTTCGGCGGATGAAAGTAATAAAAATCTGTTATCTAGAAACAATCGACAGTTAGAAGAAAATTGGGTATTTTTTGGTTTATATTCCACCAGTAAACAATGCGAATAAAAATAATTTATTTTTCAGAATATACAAGCTGAAGAAATTTTAATAGGACCTCGCATTGGTTCGGGTTCATTTGGAACAGTTTATAAAGCCCATTGGCATGGACCAGTTGCTGTTAAGACATTAAATGTAAAAACACCCAGTGTGGCTCAATTACAGGCTTTTAAAAATGAAGTGGCCATGCTTAAGAAAACCAGACATTGTAATATTTTATTATTTATGGGTTGCGTTTCCAAACCTTCATTGGCTATTGTAACACAATGGTGTGAAGGCAGCAGTTTGTATAAACATATACATGTGAAAGATACAAAGTTTAAATTAAAAACTCTAATCGATATTGGTAGACAAGTAGCGCAGGGTATGGATTATTTGCACGCCAAGAGTATTATACACAGGTTAGTCCTACTATTATTTTATTTTAAATTTAAATTATTATAATTTAAATTATTCTAATTTTCTATTATTCTACTTTTTTTTGTTGCAGAGACTTAAAATCAAATAATATTTTCTTACAAGATGAGTATTCGGTTAAAATTGGTGATTTCGGTTTGGCCACTGCGAAAACACGTTGGTCTGGTGAAAAGCAAGCCAATCAACCTACTGGCAGTATTTTATGGATGGCTCCCGAAGTTATACGCATGCAAGAACAAAATCCTTATTCATTTCAATCGGATGTTTATGCCTTTGGTATAGTATTGTATGAGCTATTGGCCGAATGTTTACCCTACAGTCATATCAATAATAAAGATCAAATTCTGTTCATGGTGGGCAGAGGCTTATTGAAACCCGATATGACAAGAATGCGTTCTGATGCACCTCAAGCTTTGAAGCGGTTAACAGAAGATTGCATTAAATATGATCTAACCTTACGACCTCTATTTCGTTTACTACTCAATATGCTGGAGTATATATGGCGTACTTTACCCAAATTACACCGCAGTGCTAGTGATTCGACTTTAACTCAAACTCAATTGCACCATGATGATTTTCTATATCCTTGTAACAGTCCCAAGACTCCGCTAAACTTCAATAGTTTTCAATATTATCATAGTGCTGGAAATATCTAGCGATGCTTATCCCTTACAACTTTCGTGATAAAAAGAATTTGAATCATAGATAACCCTACTTTAACAAAAAAAGCTTTTAAACTATAAATAATAATGAAAACAAAAAGTGAAAAATAAGCAATTTAATTGCTTAAATTAATCAATACAAGGTAAATATATTAAAATACAAGAATGTTTAATAATACCTAATAATACATGTAACAAGGGTCCGTTAAACCCAGGTTTTGCGACTGGTCTATGTTTTAAAATTCAGCATGAATCCTCTTGAAACTTAAATCAAAACATTAGATGCCTACATTTTTTTAGTCTTTTAACAAAATGACAAAGCCTAAACCTAACTTTTTTTAACAAAACATATACGAGTATAGGCTACTACTTTTTCTAAAAGAATGTATTGTTTGTTAAGTTTAATAACACAGTTTAATAAAATTATGTCTTTCGTTTGATTTTACTACATATTTTTATGTTTTTAATGTGTCCTGCCTATTGTTCAGTTTATCTAGTTTATCTATTATTAAGTTTTTAATGAAAAGTATTTGTATTTTTGCATATCTTTTATATATTTAAAATTCTCAAGTTTTGAAAAAGAGCTCTTAACTAAATAGTTGACTAATGTCTAAAAAAATACACAAAAAAAAACAGTTTAAAATCATGGAAATTAAATTAATAACAACAAAAAATCTGTCCTAACTTCTTCATATGACAAATAAAAATGTGAAAACGAAATGAAAAGAAAAAAATGGATCATGCCTAATGAGCAGTCGGCAATTTTGTATTGATACATACTGGCATTATATACATATGAAATAAATGCAAGTATTTTATGATAAAAATGGTCCACATGGCTTCGAAAAGAAATTTAAAAAAATATAAAGTATTTGACAATATGACGTTTAATGAGCAAATATTAGTTGTCATATAAAAAAAGATTGAGTGGAATATGGTACAAAATAAGGAAGATAAAAGGAAATTAAAATATCAATTTTTGAAAATTAAATTGATCATAGGAGACATACATTTAAAGGTACATATTCCCCCCTGATTATGTAAGTCGTTGCCGCATTTAGTAAAAACGCCTTCATACAAATTGAATTTTTTAAAATTGAAATTAATCTAATACAATTAAAATGAATCTAATACAATTTCTATAAAATATAAGTCTTACTCGACTGTTAAATATTGCAAAAATATTTGTTTTAATGACTTTGCTGTCTACGCCTTACATAATCAGGGGGATTATTTAAATCTCACTAGTTCTTATTGGCTTTTGTGAAAAAAAAATTAGATTTTTTTTCGACATTCACAAAAAAAAAACAATATTTAAAAAAATTTAAATTTAAAAATTTTGTAAATTCAAATCCAAAAAAAGAATTTTGAAAATCGGTTAAGAGTTGTGGCCTGAAATGTTATTTGCTCAAAACAAGTGCCTTACATTACAAACGTAACTATACTAAGGTGCGACCGATAAGCCATCTCACCCAAGTAAGGCCTTGAATGCAATGTAACTAATTCATAGTTTTCTTTCCTATTCAGATTTGTTATTGTTGTTACTCAGAAGTGATCAATACAGACACAAACATTCTATTTTTAATATTTTTGTTTATCTTTCAATCTCCTCCGTGTCTCATTTTTCGCAAACAGTTATTTAAAAAACGACTAAAGAAAATTACTGTATTTCGCAACAATAAACAATAAAGCAGTTACTTTTAATATTGAACAACTACCATAGCAGTATTTTTGCAGTAGACTTATTTTTGTTAGTTGTTTAAAAAGTAAAAGGTTCGTTGAGTTTTTAAAAATTCTTGTTTAGTTTATATTTGTTATTATTGATATATTGTGAGCGGCCCTATGTTCCACTGAGAATTAAAGGATTAAATATATATATTATTTATATATTCTTATACCCGTATTCAAACTTGGTGCTAACTTTTTTACACACAAATTCCCATAAGGGAAATCTGGCAGCTAGTTAGCATATGCTTTTTCGTTTTGAATACGAAAGTTTGCAAATAAAAATCGGAAAATTTTATTGCATCTCCAACGCATAAAAACGTAATATGTGGAAACCGTATGGAATTTTCACTTCAAATTATGAGCAGAATTCTTGAAAAAACTAAAAAATTTTTTGAAATTGAAAGAATAAAATGTTTTTTTTTGTTAAAATACATTTTTATAACATCAAAAAATTTTTAAATTGATCATGTAGCAGTCCAACGCCATAAACAACGAAAACAAATTAAAAAATGGCTGACTTGCTGAATAGTTCAATAATTGTCAAACATAATCTTCCCCAACTAAGTTAATACGATCAACATTTTCTTGTTGGGCTAATGTTTAATGAACCCAGTTCGGCTTTTAAGTTGCTGAAATAAAACTTCAATTTTTTTTTGTAAAATTATATTTTAATTCTTTTTTTCTCTCAACATTTTTTATTAACATGAACTTATTAGAAAACAAAAACATATCAGAATTATTAAAATTATTTTATTACAAGGACTTTAACAACTTATTTTCTATGTACATAATTAAATATACAAAATTTCGAAATAATAGATGTTTAAAAAAGTAAAAACTAATTCAGCAAAAAATTATGATGATATTACGATAATATAAATTTGGAAAATAATTTTTATTTATAAAATGAATGAATAGTGAACATGAAGCTTAATAAAAATTAGGCACATGCATATAGAAACATTTTAATACTTTACGATTTTGATTTGAGTTAGTGGGTTTTTTTGTAAAACGCAGCTCGTTGCGTTGCGTTGATTGTAAATTGTCGTTGTATAAAAGATAAAGCAACGCAACGGTAAAAGCGTTTTATAAAATTACCAGGTTAGTTTTTTCTTTTTTATTAAATTATCAAGAAAATATTTGTGAACAAAAATAAGGGGTTTACAATAAATTTCATTTATTTGTTTTTAATACTTAATGTTAAATTATTAAGGAATTAATATAGCCCTGTCCTGTAATACAAATCTAATTAGAAATCGAAATTGGAAGTTGACTTTTCTTTTATTAATGTTTACACTTTAATTTAGGTAGAAAGAAACATATTTTTCAAAGTTATGACATTTTTACAACAATTAGCATTAAGAATTAATTTCAAAATACATTTTGGCGGAATAAATTTATTTGAATTTTAAAACAGCTAATTTTGTGATATCACAATTTCACTAAAATTGAAATGTTTTCTTTTAAAGAACAGGGGCAAATATTGAGCAATTAATGTATATATATATTTATATTTTTAGTAACTCGAATTCAATTCGGATCAATATTAATATATCAATAAAGTTAATATAGTTTAAAAATAACAAATAACTTTTAGCACTCCTGTTCGCAATACGAATCAACAATAAAATTTTGAAAAAAATAATACAAATTTTTTCGCTGTGTTCTGAGTTTTATTTACGAATATTTTTTGTTTAAATTTAATAAACGATATTTAAAAAATAACTTTATTTCAGTATTGTCTTTCGAATTTGTATGTTTTCTCTTCTAAAATTGATTCTTTTCTGGAAAAAGTGCGAAATTTGGTTTGTGGAACATTTAATATTCATTTCATGTAACTTCGCAACATTTTACCTACTGACATTTATTTTTCATTTTAAAGAACAGGGGCGCACACTGGGCAATAATCGTACAATTTTATGTTTTAATTAATTTGTTTAAAATATTTGAAATATCAATAAATTTGATATGATTTTTATATAATTATAAATACCTTTAATATTATAGGTACTTCTTAAACGACTACTTACTAAAGTGTATAATAATAAAATGGAATTCTTTTTTTACGTCTTTTAGTTTTTATAATTTAAATACATTGTTTTTTGTGATTAATAGTCTATGTTACCTTGAGCCCCGGTTATGATAACATCTATCCATATTCTGGCAGCCGTATCGGAGGCAGCTTGCAAATAATAACTTCTCTTTTTAGTTTTAACAATAAATGTTGAATGTAACCTACTACTTTTGGAGGCATTTAAATGATCCATATATACCTCATCTATAGAGGAAAAATAGGCTCCACCTCTGGGTTTACGTTCTGATTTATCGGAATAGTATATTAAGGCACTACGTTGACGATCTAAAACAAACCAACGTTTACACCAAGTATGAAATGTGGAGCCTAATTTATGTAAATAACCCCGACAGCTATAGGAATCCAAAAATACATGAGGACATAAAGTAATGGGATGACCGGCTGACTCTATATGGCGTTTTAGATCTAAATCTTCTGCAAATATGGGTAGATAGCGAGTTAAAGGTCTTTGTTGATGTTTTGTTAGGAGTTTCTTACGATCGTACGATGTACTGGAATTATCACCCTGTGATGAGGTATCATTGGATAATACACTACTAGAACGTTTATCATCTAAGTTAAAGCTTCTAGGACTTTCGGGTAAGGGTACTCCCAATTCATTTATAGATTTATGTTGCATATTTGGGGATAATTTACTGATTGACCCTGTATTGCTGACGGTTGAAGGACGGTTTAAATTGCTTTGACTTGAGGGCGATTGCGGTTTGAATTTTTCACATTCAGCTGATGAAGCTAGACTTGTATCTTCGTTTCTTACATTTTGTTTAGTTTCTTTATTAAGTTTTTCTAATAATTCTTGTATTCTACGTTTTTCATAATCCAAATCTCTGCTTTTTTGTTGGGAAGTTAATAATTGACGTTGTCTTTCGATTTCTTTAATAGTACTAGATATATCTGTGTTGTTTTTAGTTTTCTTTGATAGTGATAATGTATGAAATTTTTCTTTTTCTAATGAATTTTGCGGCAACTCAATTTTATTGTTATAAAACATATTTTCATTAACACTTTTCGACATTAAATCCTCAGTTATCGGCTTGGGACACAACATTTCGGTGGAGCCAAATAATGATTGTGTTATGGTTAACAAAGAACCTTTAGTATGATCTTGATCTTCTTGTTCGGACAAAGACGAATTCGAGTTGATTTTTAAAGATAATTTTCTTTCTAATTGTTTAAATTGCTCTTCACATTGTTGCAAATCTTTAAGTAAAGATATCAAATGATTACTAAGTCTACGCTGTTGCTCATTACCCGAGTTAGTGAATTTTGTGTCCTGGCTTTCCAAATTTTCTATCGACTTTTGGCATTTTTCCAATTTTTGTTTAATTAAACATTCTTCCAAGCTTAAATCCTCTTGATAGCTATGCCATTCGGATTCTCCTTCCAAATATTGAAATTCTAAATCTTCAAAAGATTTCTTATCATTTTCCAAAGATTCTTTAACATGATTGAGTTCTTCTTTTAGACAACTATTGTCGGGCTTTTGTTTAAGTAAATCCTTTAGCTTTTCCACTTGATCTTGTTTCATTTCTATGGTGTTTTTAAGCTTGGCTTGTTGATTTTCTTCCATTACTCGTGTGGCATTACGTTGGGCTTCCAATCTATGGATTTTTTGTTGCAGTAAACGATATTCTTCTTGCAATTGTTGTTTTTTAGCCATAAATGATTGTAGTTCAACTAAAACTAAGGCATTTTCCATATCCATTTCGATTAAGGTTTCATTATCTTTTTGTTGTATTGAACTTAATTCCAATTTAAGACTTTGTATTCTCTGTAATAATTCCTCCCGTTCAATGTGTAGTTTATCGTGTAGTAGTTGTGTTGTAGGTAAATTTGTTAAACTTCCTGTAGTTTTTGTCGTTGATTTTTTAAGATTTCTAGGAGCAGGCAAAGGTTTTTTAGAAAGATTTGGTGAATTATAGGGTGATACAAATGATTTTATATCTATAGTTAAATTATTGATATTTTTATTGGTCCTTTTTGTTACTGGCGAAGATTTGTTTGTTGTGGCAGATGGTGATCTTGTACTCTCTTCTATGGCTTTAATTTCTTTTTGAAATTTTTCTTCAAAAGTTTTTATTAAATCTTCATAATTTGTTTGTGGGTGCGATTTTAAAGAATCATGTGTAAATATATTGATATTGGAATCCTTTTTAGGAGACATACAATTTGTACGTATTTTCGTGCGTGGACTTTGTGGCACCAATTTAACATTTTCGTAGCCTGCAGATTTACAACACGAAGTAACAATTTCCACACGATTTCCTTGTACAAATCTAACATTTTCGTAGCCCGAAGATTTGCTAAAGGCTCCCGGGGATTGGTTAAGTTGTGTATTACTTCCGGTATAGGAATTTGGGGAACTATTAGCTTCATGATGAAAGGGAGACTTTTTGTCTCTGGGCAAGGAACCATTCGTTTTTATACGATTTTGCACTATAGGCGAAGAAGTAAGACTACCACTGCCCTTACCACAAGAACGGTCTTGACGATCTGTATATTCGGTACAGATTTTCAACATATCCTCCAAGTGATCTTTATCTAAAGATCTGGTTTCTCTTAGTTCATTTTGTCTTACAGGCGTGGAAGTATTCTGGACTTTAGCCGGCAACTCGTTTGTTTCCGAATGAATTGCCGAAGGGGAATTATTTAATGGAATGTTATTGTAAATATTTTCTGTAGTATTATGGATATTAACATTTTTATCTTTACGATGATTTTCGGCAAGGTTTTTGGCAAAATTGGCATATTTTTGACCCAATACATCTTTGGCGGGCATATTGACTGTTACCAAATCGGCCGTAAACACTTTGGGACATTGCCATCCCATAAAATCTAATGTATTATGAGGATTTTTTATATTATCATAATTTTCCAACGATATATCTGAATTTCTATTTTGCAAAGCAGGATTTATTGTTGTTTCATAAAAATAATCCAAATCATCTCCTAAAGCATCTCCCATAGCAGATCGCATTTGTAAAGCCTCGGGCGGATTGTTGTAACGTAAATAATAAGAGTCTCCTACGGTAATCATGGCTCCCTGTCTTAGATCCACCTCTGTTTTAACTAACTGGCCATCGATTAATATACGTGCTTCCCGTTCCGGTACTAAAGTTACCTGATTTTCTTCACTACGATAAATCGTGCAATGTACTGGCCTTACGCCTGCTCCACTCAACGAAACCGAACATTGTGGTGATGATCCTACAGTACAGTCGCCTACTGGTATATTGTGTATGGTTACGGCCGTACTTAAGCGACCTCCCCCAAGGCTTACCAAATGTGGATCATTGGCAGCAACACGTAATGAGGGATCTTTTTTATTTAAAGACATGTTTTTCTTGTGACTGCCACCTTATTCTCATTATTGAACCAAGAGGAATGCAATAAAACGTTGAAATATTATTATCTTTAAATATTCGCATAAATTTCTCATAAAAACTTGTTTTCTTTTTTTTTTGCAAAACTAAAATCTTTGTGAATTTTTAACAATGTAAATAAAGAAGTGATGACTAAAAAATAGATTACATGGAACTGTTCCTCTTTTTCTTCCTTTACCTAAAACATTTTTTATTCGTACCCATTCAAATATTTTTTGTATATGAGTAAGATGTGTGCCCAACACATTCTCATGATGATACGTGCCTGAGAGCGAATGTAAAAGAGGAATATTTCTATGTGATCTATGAACTACAAACTAAAGAGCCGTTAGTACACCGCAGGGGTTGGTATATGGTACTATTCATTTTTCAAACTAGTTATATAGTTATATTTTTTTTCCAAATTTATCTATATCTGTAAAGTTTTTATTTTTAATAGTAAACAGCATCCGGTTTCTAATTTGTTACTAGCACACGCTGTAAAATTGCTTATTTAAAAATTTTATTTGTACATTATTGTTTTCTTCTACTGAACGGCAGAAAACAGGCTTTGAATTCAGTGAATTTATTTTATTTTTTTTTAATTCAGTGAACTTATGTTATTTTTTTTCAATTCAGTTAACTTATTATTTTTTTTTTAATTCACTGAATGTAATTTTATTTTTTTTTAATTCACAGAATGAAAATGAAATTAAATGAATTCAGTGGTGAATTAATTCAATAATGAATTAATTCACTTTTTTTCCGTTCGATTTATATAATTGAACGCGTTCACCGGTGAATTAATTCATTTGATTTAATAAAAAGAACTACTGCAATTGAATTAATTCTTTGATTTTGTTGTTTGATGAACGCATTCAATTGAATGAATTCAGTGAATTACTTAAGAAAAGGAATTCATTCAATTCTAGAGAAAATTGAATTTGATTGGTAGTGAATTCATTCAAAAAGGAATTAATTCTTCAAAGCTCTGATGGTGTGTAAGTTAGAATAACCTCTACAACGAAAATATATTTTTTTAGCGCTATAAACAAACTAAACCAATCATTTTAAAGCAAATAAATAATTTGTTATAAATACATCGGCTTAAGCCGAAACTGAGCCGCCGCCGATAAGGTTTTGCATACCGCTTCCGCCGCCGCGGATAATTTTGTATAGAATTGTATCTCTGCACTACCCACAGTTGTTTTAATTAGAATACTAAATTAAACAACTCATTTTAACGAAACTCGCCATATTTTTTTATATATTAAACGAAGAAATTAAAAACAAAGAATCAGAGATACAAGTGAATACAAACGGTCGGCGGGAATGGCTAAGCATCAAATGATCGGCATCGTCTCATAGTCGGCGGAAGCGGCTGGATTTAATAAATTATTAATTTTAAAATGATTAGTTTGCTTATTGCACTAAAAAGAATATATTTTTGTAAATTTATCTTTTATTTGAGTGTAATCATGTCCGTAGAAGTACAATTATAGTTCCCAACCTTGAAAGTATCTTCAAAATTCGCCTTTTTGGTTTTACGCAAGTCCGAAAATATTTGAAAACTAATAGAAATTAAAAACCAAATTTACAGCATGCTTGATCGCCTCTTTATTGAAGGATTGATTGAAAAGAATTATTTTTAAAGATGATTCAAGCAAAGTACTATATGAATTCGCAAATCAAAAAAATATGAAATAGGTAATTCGCGAGAATTATTTCCATATTTTTTGATTCGTGAATCAAAGTTCAAAAGACTCTATTACAATTTAAAACATTGAATTATTAGGAATTAATTTAGTTTTGTATTTAAAATGATTGTTAAATCAATGTATTCAATGAAAGTTTATTTCACACAGATTTATTAATGACTAAAATTGATACCCTAATCATAAAAATAATATTTTAATTCATGAATAAAAAAATAAAATGATGATCCGCGCGAAGCAAATAAACCCAGACATAATTCGCGAATAAAAAAAAAAAATTTATTGATTCTTTTTTAGAAACTGAATTATTGCTGGTGATTGAAATATTGTTTTAAGTTCTGATGACATTTTTGACATGCAAGTGGCTCTTTCCATGACATCTGCCTTCAAATATCACAAAAAACAACGTAAATTTTAGTAAAAAGAAAGGGGGAAAAATTAATTGTTGATAAAATTTTATGTTTTTCGAAGAAAAAAACTATAATAGTCTTGTTTTCTTGCTCAGACTTACCATGAATACGAAAAAAATTACAACATATTTTTGTGTCCAATCTTACAGTCGTCCGTACATTATCGACGTTTAAAAAATCGAAAGATTTAGCCTGCCCAATGTCTAATTTTGTAAGGGATTTCGTAATTTGCCATTCACATGAACGAGATTACTAATCAAAAATTTACCTTATGTGGTAATAGAATAAAGAACAAAAATAAAAACAAGAGCCAAAATATTTTTTAGCGTAACCGGCGGCGGCTCATTGACTTTGCGCCACCCGACATTTATCTCTATAAAGAATACATACAAAGAAAATAGTCGAAAAAAATCTAAAAGCAACATTTTTTATACTTGACGCGGTGTACTTTTATAAATCTTAATTTAGTGGTAAATTAATAAACATTTTCTTAATTAAAAATATAAAAGTTAAAGTCTAATAACAGCTTTTAACAAATCTTAAAAAAATTGAGTTAAATTTGATCGTAAAACTCGCTTAAAATTGTGTTTAAAACATTTATAATTTTTTTACAATTGTGCTTTGTGTCATTATTCTTTTTTTCTGTATTCAAGAAAAGCTACAAAAATAGAATTATTTGCAAAAAGATTTAAAATTCGTAAAAAAAATATTTAAAATTTTTGGAAGTTTAGAAACTTTGTTGCTTTTTATTGTATTTTCGAGTTAATTTTTCAATTTGGCTTTGCTATTTTTATTGTTGGTGTGTGTGTAATTGGTGTGTCTTTATTGTCTCAAATTGCGACATTATTTTTATTATTATATGTTGGATGTGGTTTTTATGGCATAAAATGACTTGTTTATATTAATGTTTATTTGTTTACTTTTTGGTAATTTGTGTTCATAAACTTAGATTTGCATGGCTAGTACTAAGATTAACATTACTGAATATAAAGGAGCGCAATAGTCTTAAATGAGAATTCCCTTGGAAATTTTGGTTCATTGACGGGCGGGGAGGCTGTAACATCGACAGACTATGATAAAAGTCTACCACCTCTCTTTCAAAATGAGTTTTATTTTTTTGGCAGGATTTTAAAGGTTTTTAAAAAGCATAATACGGATTTGTTTCAAATTTTCATACTTGAGATTTTTTTATTGGCATTGAAATTTAATTGGTTTACCAAAATGGTTCCAAAATTGATAAAAGCTTGTGCATTGTGAAAGTGATTGCGCTGTATTAAATATTTCATTTTTTATTTATTGGCCTTTCCCCTTTCAACTATACGTCCGTATCTCAATAAGTATTTTTTTCAATAAAGCCTTTCCGCTTGAATGTCATTCGGCCGGACTTAGATCCGTTTACTATTCCGAAACGAAAACGCTGAGTAAAGCTTTCTTTTGTAGCCGGCTTTCACCAAGGCATAGGGATTTTAACCAACACTAGCTTCGCTAAGCTTCGTTTTCCCGTATACAGCCACATACAATTTGAACCGAAAAATGGGTAATATACAAGTGCAAATATTTCTAATTAGATATAATTTGATACTATTTGATGCTAGGTTTGACCATATTATGGACATCAAATAAAATCGATATAAATATAACTGATTTTATATAGTTAAAACCTGCTAACTTTTCTAAAAATAACTAAAGTTTAATGTTTAACCTTAGTTATGAACTTGAAATTCGTATGGAGATGACTGTAGTTAAATTTTAATTGTAAATCAGATAGTAGGTAAGCTTTTTTTAAATTATTTATTTGCAATGCAATAAGCCAATAAGGCCACAGGTGCATTGCTAATGCCTTGTGCAAATTCATATTTACAAAATTTCTTATACGTAAAAAACCGTATATAAAAAGAAGAAAGGAAAAAAGTCCTTAAAACAGGATTATAATAGCAAATATGCTATGTATTTGATGTTTCAAATCGTACGATGTATAATCTTGGACACGGTTAAGACACAAACAACACCATAACTTAAGTCCCTATTGATTACAGCATAAACAAAAGCAAATCAGAACCACACAACTGGAACTATTTTCGAAGTAAGCTTAAAAGCACAAGGTTCACGTAAAATCATGCAAATTGTATTGCAAATACATAATTCCAATTCCTACAAATTGTTATTATAAAGGAATGATCAAAGATCGTACATGAAATAAGAGGTTCAACAATACGTGGGGTTGTTGCATATCTCGTAAATGTAAATCTTGAAATTAAATAATTTGGGACTACATAATATATGAAGTTGTAAAAGAATAGTAAGTTTTAAAGGAACATCCCAGAAATCTATTCATAGTCTCAAAAATATGATAACGATAGCAACCTTATTAAAGTTGTTTTTGTTATCGTTTTATGCAGTAATCGAAAAAAAAATTAAACTTTTCACTTTGTTTTTCTCATTCTTCACTGAAATTAACAGGCCAGAGCATCCATACAAATAATTGAGCATACAAAATATGAGACATTTGGTGGGTCTCATAATGAAGGTTTAAGAGTTAACTAATAGTTATTCCAAACATTTGTTACGATTTAAAAAATTCGTATCATTATATACAATGATATGTGTCTTAATGAGACTCCATTCATAGCCAGATATAGCTCAATCACATTATATATGACCATATATAACATTTTTTTTCTCGGAATTACGATTGTCCTATATGACGGTTATAAACACTTAAACCCTTTTAAATTGGAAACAAATGAAGTGTTACTACCGACCGCTGACGACTATAGTTATTAGTTTTTTGTTTTAAATCAAATTTATTTTGTATAAGTTGTGACATGAAATTGTATATTATTTTTCGTCAACACAAATAAAATTATACAACTTATATCTAATAACATTGGACCATTTTCCGAATCAAATTGTATATGGGCATTTCCATCATGTCGAACGGGACCGTCGTACACCTTTAAAGTGAAAAAAAGTCAAAATAAAACGGATTTTTATTTTGACAATAGGCTTTACTTATATCTTTTTATTAGCCCTACAATTGGTGCTGAGGTTGATTTTTAGCAATTTTTCGTTTTCAAGATAATTGTAAAAAAACAAGGCATTCGCACGGGACAAAAACAGAAGTGGTTTTCGCGGCTAACAATTAAAATGCCGATTTCAGCGAAACCTGAAGCAATATTTCAATGTGACTAATTTTACACTGTTGTGCATTGATGTCCTTTAAAAATGGTTGTAATTTTACCCAAAAACGATTCATATTATTTTTTTAATTTAATTTTATTCACTGTCGCACGTGACATGTCGCACGGGACATTTTTTTCCATCATGAGATTTATGTTGTTTCTGTTGCTCTTTTTACGAAATTATATATAAACAAGCTTAGTAAAAATGTTTTTAAATCGACAGAAGTATTCAAGGTATTTATTTTAATATAATAACCAAAAACAAACTTAAAAGAAATATGTAGTATGAATTAACCCAGCAAAATTGTGGGATGGAAAGAACCCATTGTAGAACAACTTGTACGTGCATGCAACCTGTTATAATTTATGTTCTATCATCGGTGATTTTTGTTTGAGTTTGTCCCAAAAGCAACAGGTTCTTTTCCTCCAAACTAGAACAGGTTACTTTGGAACCGGTTCTAGAACCAGTTATAGAACTGGTTCCGCGACAGTCAAACCTTCCAATTTGACTCCCAGGAATCAGTTCTAGAACCTGTTCCACGTAACTGGTGGTAAAAACACCTGTTCTAGAACACATTCAGAGGAAACCAGTTCAAAAAACTTTTGCTGGGAAGTATTTATTTATAAGAAAATATAAAACACAGTTTTTTTTGCTTTTACTTCTTGACCATGGTGCATGCCAATTTTAAAAAAATTTAAAAGTATGTATTTATATAAATAAATCATTTACATAAGAAAAAAAATTTAAAATTTTTAAATTGCACCCTTACGATGTCGCACGTGACCAACTGTGTATAAGTACCAAGATCACAATTCTTCTTATTTTTCAGGTAGGTTTTTTTTATTTTAATTGTATAAAAAATCTCTGTTTGAAATCAATATTTGATGAGCTTTCTGCGTGTACTTTCGACGCACTGATAACAAATGTTGTTTTTCAATGTCGCACGGGACATCGAAATATGCGACAATGCAAATCAAAAACTTACAGTTATTTTCAATCGCATTGTTTATTATGCATTCTTTTATGACTCTTTATACCTGTAGAAATATTTTAGAAAGCAAAAGTCAATGCATAACGTCTCTGTTTAAAAACTTTTATCAAAACAAAATGTGCAATAGAAATATCCAAATAAGAAAAGATGCGCTTGTGCGACTTTGCATTCGAATACCTCGAAATGGGTTATGAATAAATGCGAAATCTTTTTACGTTATTTAAATTTGATTTTTTCCCTATGAAAATATGATAAAACAAAGTGTTTTCAAGAACTTTTAATATTTTAGTCTCGGTGGACCTTTCGGTGGAAATGCCCATATGGTTAGATAGGTTCAACAATTTATATACACCCGATTAAAAAAATTGATATAGTCAATTGATGTAGTATAGTGGTAATAAAAATGTAATGGTAATGATTTTGGCCCAACTCTGGTTATAGTACATGAACTCTTAGATCTTGATAAAAGCTGAATAAAATTTTTAAATTCACTCACATAATACATTGACCCTACAGTTTTGCGTATTTGCTGAACTATAAAATTATTTTTTTTAGATTAATTTTTTCGGAATATACATTAATTGCATTAAAGGAATTAAATGTGCTAAAATCCTAAAAGTTATTTAACAAATTGTGAAAAATAATTGTTGAAGGCATGTCCCTATCCGGATTTCATTCTTGCCTAAGGAAATCGTCAGGCGACGATGTTTTTAGAATTTCTAGAAATATTTGTTAAGTTAAATTACAAACTCAATGAGAATTTCTTGTTCTCGTTTAGGAGCGTTATTAAACATTTAAAATATGAAAGAAAAAACAAAAACAACAACATTTTTTTTTTCCAGAAAAGCAAACACAAGTCCAACAAATTTTCAATTCCTCAGTAGCTCAATTAGTAGAGTTGTTGCGTATGAAATTTTTTTTTCTTTACAGGCCTGGGTTTAAAACCTACTGAGAACTATGACAATTAAAAAAAAAATTTTTTATAACAATATTTGTTATATTCCACAAAGTATATGACAATTTGTTTCGTTGTAAAAAATAACTTGTAAAGAATCGTTATTACATTAAATTAAGCAATTTATAAAAACAAATAAAATTTTTTGCCTCGCCAAATATCATATTAAAAACGCACAGATGTGTTTTTTTCTTTTATTTATTATTTGTTGGGTGTAAAAGTTTTGCATTCACAATTTAAAATTTTTTTATTTTTTAATTTTTTATTTTAAAGCATTTTTTGTTTTTGCAGAATTTTTATTTTAAAGATTTTGCAAACGCTATTGGAGTGTAAAAATATATATCATTTTAATTTGTTATAGACTTAAGCAATTTTGCAATTAAAAATTCAATTAGCGAAATAACAAAACATTTTTGCAAAAACATTTAAATAATTATTTTCTTAATTTCACCATTTTAATTGCAATTATTCTATATTATAATTGCAAATATTAAAATTATATTTTGCAAAGAAAAAATTGTCATGTGACTTGTGGAATATAACAAATATTGTTATAAAAATAAAAAAAATAATAAGAAGGCCTGTAAAGAAAAAAATTTTTGATTTTTGAAACAAAACTTGATTTTTTTATTCAGTGGTTCTAAGACCTGTCCAAAAATTATCACCGATAACACTACATTACTACTATCATAATCATATTTCGCCTCGACGTGCCAAGAGGCACTTTTTTTCACTGCCTGCACAATTTTTTTTTTAAATTTATATATTTTTAAATAAATGTTATCACTCTTTTTAAATAATATTTAACCGCTAAAACACTGTTACGGACTCAAATACCATTTAATTGACAACCGTTACCTTTATAATACCATAATCTTATAAAAGGAAATGAATGATAAAAATGTTTTGTTTTGAACCAATGCTGATCTTTTTACTTTGCATTTCAAAATGTATTTTTTTTTTTCAGTAATATAATTTATCATTGGCCTAGTTGTCAAATGGTTATTTCAATTAACGCTCCTGACTAAAAATTTGCTGACTTTGCTGACTTTTTTTTGAGTGTACACTAAGGTTATGGCTTTTTTTGAGTGTACACTAAGGTTATGACTTTTTTATTTTTTTTTGCAAATATCAAATTTTATATGCCCTAGCCAAAAAGGCCATAAAAAATATTAAGAAACGCAATCTTACTTTTTCAACGCTGCTGTCAAAAAAGTTCTCGCACCAAAGGATTGAAATTTGGTCTATATTTTTTTAGTTTAATTACAATATTTCTCCGAAGTTTTAAACAAATGAGATTCAAACGATGCATATTAAAAGCCATTTACTGTAAAAATTTCAAAACCTTTTTGGAGGGACCTTTGATACATTTTTTGTCGTTTACAATAATTCTTGTAATAATTCGTTATGTAAATTAAGCAAAATCCCCGAGCAAAAACTTATTTTTAGAAATTGCATTTGGTGCAGAAGGGTTTTTTGTCAAAATACGATTTTTATTATTAATTTAGTATTATTTTATTAAAAATGAATCATAACCATAGTGTACATGTAATTAATTTTTTTTTATTTAAATTTTATTTTATTAATTAATTCATTACTTTTTTTTTTTTTTTTTTTTTTTTTTAATTTCTTTATTTCCAATTAATTCTTTTCAATAGTGAGGCCTCTGCGCCGCTGGGGCATTATAGAGGCAAGTTGGCAGTGTGATCATGCATAATATACATAATATAAGCGTTAAAAAAAAAAAAAAAATATATATATATATATATATTTTTAATTAAAAATTATCTATTATTAAAATAGCAAAAATTAATACAATTGTTTACAAATAAACGTTAATAAATTCAGCGTGAAGTAAATGAATAAAAAAATTAATTTATTAGAAAAATTAATTTATTAGAAGCATTTCCATATTTTGCAACAAGTATTCTTTTAATCTTTTTTTAAAAGTAGAAATTGTAACACATTCCCTTAAATATTGAGGTAGGTTATTGAATTCAAGACTACCTATGTATTCAATTCTTTGTTTAGTGGTTTCCAGACGACATCGTGCCGTCCATAAATTGCTACTGCTGCGGGTATTGATTAAATTTTGGTTTCTAG
The DNA here is from genome assembly GCA_949987735.1 of Leucophora obtusa. Taxonomy (NCBI): domain Eukaryota; kingdom Metazoa; phylum Arthropoda; class Insecta; order Diptera; family Anthomyiidae; genus Leucophora; species Leucophora obtusa. The sequence continues at coordinate 2,190,729 of OX465297.1, forward strand.
AAAAACTTATCGTATGATGGCCAATACAATGCAAAACTTTAAAAACGTAAATCAATAATTGCATTTTAAACAATCCTTGTATTGGTAACACATTTTTAGCAACATTTGTATACAGCAACAATGTTGAATACAATTGTGGGAGATTATAAACGGCTTTCAAGGACTTATTTTGAAGTATTTGCAGGGATTTTAATTCTGCACCTTTTCTGGACCCATATACCAGTACTAAGTAATTTAGGTGGCTTTGAATTAAGGCTTGAAAAATTATATATTTTGTTTTCTCATCCAGTTTGTTTTTCAGTTTGAATAATATTCCTATAGCAGGCGATATTTTTGATCTAAGTTGTTCTATATGATGATGCCACGATAAATTGTTTTGAAGAATAACTCCCAAATATTTTATAGACTGCACTTCTGATATTTCTTTTCCTTCAACAAAAATAACTATGTTGCTATTTCTATTCGGCTGTGGTCTAAATCTAATGAACTTTGTTTTGGTTGCATTTAGTACAAGTTTATTTAACCTTGCATACTGTGAAATAAGAGCTGTATCACGTTCTACAAAAGTTTTTAACACTAAGTTTTTTTAAATCTTATACCTACGAAGCCATTTGTCTGTAGGAAATTAATTAAAAAATATAATGCTTTCAGGTCTAATACCGTCATGTTAAGCCAAAAGAATAAACAAGACTGGGCATTAAACTAAAATCTTAAAACCGCGATTACTTGGAAACTGGTCCATTGATTTCAAAAGATTTGCTATAATAGCGTTAAGCAAACTCAATTTTATTAGAAAATGATATATAACAAGAGGAAAAATCGAAAAATGTCAAAACTTCAGGATAGGTGATTTTGAAACTAACAAAAAAAAATTAATAAAATTGCATATATTTTTTTCTTCGCAAACATAAGGTGCGCTTTTTTCTCTTTCCAATGATACCAATATCTTTAAAGTAAACTTAACGGTTTAATTGATGCAAGCTAAATCCCTATTTTGCCCTAGCGTGCATTGTCAATAAATTCTTTTCAAAATTTATTTAACAACTTTTCAAAGCGAAAAAAAACCGTTAAGGCCCGATTACTAAATGTTCAGTTAGCTACTAACTGGGACTTTAACTGACACATTTGTTTCTCATATAAAATTTAAATTTAACTGTCGGCTAAATTTTAACTGGACATTCTGTAATTGGGCACAAATGTTTTTAAAAATTCTGACTTTTTTAGCGTTTTCTGTAATAATTCTTTATAACTAAAGGGATCATGCTTTACTTGCCGACAAAATTAAGTTCAGAGTTTTTGAGGGGCTTGTTTTTAATATTCTTTTTAAATTTGTGTACAGTATGGTGGAAAATCAATGAAAATAGTCGAAAAATTGTCCAATTTTTTTCAGTAATGGTTAGAACTGATTGATTATTATAACCCACTTCCAAAAATTGCGAGGGTGATGGATATTTTATGTTATGATACTTGATACTTTTTGCCAACTTTTAAAAAGTTCAGAGTCATCATATAAAATTAAAACATAAAATTGTCGGTATCTCGCAAAAATTATTATTTTGTCGGGCTGTGTATTTTACTGCCAAATTATCAATCATAATTTTATTTAATAAATGAATGTTTTTCGTTTGAATTTAAAATCATATAATATAATCACATTTTCTTTTAAATTATTTTCAAATTAAAGAAAGATGATAACATTTTTACTAGTAAATTTCAGAGAATAAAAATTTCAAAAATTCGATAAGGCCAGCAGGATAGAACACGTAATTCGGGTCTCGCGTCCTACTGGCCTTATCGAATTTTTTCAATTTTTGTTCTCCGTAATTTACTTGTAAACATTTTATCATCTTTCTTTAATTTGAAAATAATTTAAAAGAATATGTGATAATACTATACGATCCCAAATTCGAAAGAAAAGCATTCATTTTCCAATTAAAAGATCGACTATACATAGCTTCATTCAATTTTAATTACGATAATTTCATACTTAATTTTCACAATTAATTCGATGCAAAATATACACACACATTTCTTATAAAAAAATTAATTTTTTAGGAAAATTAAAATCGCTAAATTTGACGAAAAAATTCCCAAATTGGCAACAGTGCGCTTCAAATGTCTTCGGATAAAATTTTTTTTTGCAAGAAATACAGAAACATTCTTTGACATAAATCTGATGTATACAATTTACACGAATATGCACTTTTTAAAAATATTGCAAATCTTTCAAAAAATCTTTAAAAAAATACTATTTTTGGATAAAACCGAAAACCGTGTTTTTGAAAAAGCCAGTGTTTTCTATACTCTAATCTGAATTCATATTTTTTCTATTAAAATTTTTTATTTTAAATGATTTTTTCTTTCCCTAAAACAAATTCGTTTATATTTCAAGGCTATTGGTCCATTATCTTGGAGAAAGTTCACTTTCTCTTTTTTAATTTTTTTAATTATCACCACTTGACTATTTTTGAACGTACAATAAACAAGGATTTTATGACTAAAGACCTAGTAGTATGTTAAAGACACGCGTCATCGACATATGTATGTGTTATATGGTAATGAAATCCTATTGTGTTTAACAAATAAACATTCATTGCAACATGCAACACTTAAAATATGACCTTAACATAAAATATCATAAAGATTTAATAATAATCTTCCGCTAGCAGGTAGATAAGAAAATATCTTTGAAGTTAAGTTCAATATTTAAATAGAAGTAGATTTCTTATCATATGAAATAGTTTATGATAAAACTTCATCATAAACATTGATGAACATTTTCGTAGATGAAAAGGTTTTTTAAAACTCTTAGCTTTTCCCGAATCATCATATCACAACTCTCTTCATCTTTACTTTATACACAGAAATTGGCGTTACATATAATTTCTCTCTAAACTGTTTCTTGCTTGTTCTTTGCTTGGGTTTATATATTCCTTTTAGTGGTTTGTCACCACAGTTTACATTCTACCATTAACGGGGTTGAACGTATTTCGTGTCTAGAGTATATTTGTGTATGCGAGTGTGTAGTGCCTTTTGAATTAAAATTAAATTATAAAACGAAACACATTTTTTATACATTAATTGTGTGTTTTTTGTTTTATTTCCAACTTTTTTTCCTTTAGCCGTGTTTTGCTGTTGTCTCAATTAGCGCAATTAGCAGTGATTAACTGAACAACAGCAATAAACATGGAAGATCCTAATCGTATGATGGCCCATACGGGTGGTATGATGGCTCCACAAGGCTATGGTATGCCTGGTCAAGATGATGGTCAAAATACCGGCAATGAAAATGAAGTACGCAAGCAAAAGGATATTGGTGAAATCTTGCAACAAATTATGAGTATATCGGAGCAATCTTTGGATGAAGCCCAGGCACGTAAACATACATTAAATTGTCATCGTATGAAACCGGCATTGTTTTCGGTATTATGTGAAATTAAGGAGAAAACCGGTAAGTGAACATTTAAATATTTTTGTTGTGATTAAAACGTAGAATTCTGTTTATAAAAAATTTCAAAAAATCTAAATAAACACTTTTCGAACTATAAAATTTTAAAAACTTTTCCGTCATTAATTTCACTGTGTTCGTTTACTCGAAATTCTTACTATTTGTACAACAACTGAAAAGTTTTATTAATTTTTTGTATTAAAATTTTCCAGCTGTAGTAAAAGTAGTTACTTGTAGTAAGCACACGAACGGGCATATTCCGTGTGTTCGTTTACTCGAATTTCTTACTACTTTTACAACACTTGGAAAGTTTTGATTACTTTTTGTATTGAATTTTTCGAGCTGTAGTAAATGTAGTACCTTCCCAGCAAAACCTTGGTAATGACTGGTCATTACTACATGCATTACTTAGATCTCATATCTCATTACCCGTTGAATTACTTTTAAACTGAATGTAATGAGTTACCGATAATTATACCCCACACATTACTATTTCACAATAGCTGAAACCAATAATATATGTTCTAAATCATTAAAAACCATAACTATGGCGTAGCCTAGTGGTTATCGTTTTTGCCTGACAGACATGAGGATCGCTGCTCAACTCGTGTTAGCTTCCATTGTTGTTTTTTTTTTGTAATTTATATTAAACATCTATTTATAGAAATGTTGATGTTCATTAAGCAGTATTTAATAACAACAAGTTTTGTGAAAAATAGACATGTATAACAGTTGCCACAATAAATGTGTACATAAGTTAAATCAATAAAAATCATAGTGATGTCGTGGTCTAATAGTTAGAGTGTTTGCCTGACAATCGAGGGGTACGCTGATCAATACGTGTCAGCTCCTATTGGTTTTTAAATTTTTATATTTTTTTAAATCTATATTCAACATCTATTAATAGTACAGCTGATAAACTACTTACAGGTAACATCAGTGTAATGACTTTCCTCCAATGACATCACCATGTTAAAATAAGTAGTTTAGTAATTAAAAGGTAACTAGTGAACACTTAAGATTTCAATACCTAAAACTCATTACAAGGTAATGAAAGGTTTTGCTGGGTTGTAATAAGGAAACGTTTACTAACTACAAGTTACTACTTTTACTACAGCTGGAAAAATTCAATATGATGCATGTATGGAAATTTATGTATCCATATATGGACATGAATGTATGTTTAGAAGCATGCACGAACATACCCAGTCAGAAATCGCCAGTGGTACAAAAAATCAATCACTGGCATACCACTGGGTAACCACGGTGTTAAAAATAAATGACTGGCAGAACACTCATTTGGGACGCTTTGCCAGCGTTTGCAAAAAGCGTTTTACCAGTATTTGTTTTATAAAAATTTTGGTGGTTTATAAAAAAAAAAACCACTGGAAAAGAATTGGCATAGAGTGATATGCCAAGGTTTGCAACCAGTGGTTATCCAGTGGTACCTAGCCAATGCTACCAGGCGTACAAAAATCAATTCACTGGTAGATCAATGATTTTATAAAAATGCTGACGCTTCGTTAAAAAATGTTTGTAGTCAGGAGGTTCCAAATCCAAATCCGGTTGCAAGCAAAAAAATTTTTTTTGATTTTTTTTTAATTTAAAATTTTTTTTGTTTTATAAAATCAGTTTTTTTGTTTGTGGGAAAGCTCCTTCAAGACCAACTTTTTTTTGCCCTCCCAACACTGGCATATTAGTTACAAAAAATTGTTTGCCAGTACTAGCATTTTGGCACAGCCAGTAGTTGTCCAGCTATTATCACTCATTTATGTGTTTAGCCATCAAATATTATATGCCGCGTCAGCTCAGTGGGTAGAGCAATCGTCTGCCAATCTGACGGCCTGGGTTCAAATCACGGCAGGACCAAAAAATACATATAAACTTTTTTAAATTTTATTTTGGAAAATATATTTCCAGATTTTGATTTTGCCAGCGTTTTGCCAACGTTTAAAAATTTTGTTCCTCCAGTGCTTTTCCGGCGCTTTTTGAACAGCCGGTCCTTTTGTCTAATGATGTTATCATTTTGGGAATGGGAAAGCACTTTTTGCCAGTACTTGTACCACCTGTTAAAGTGCTTTGCCACCGCTTTCCCGTTTGCATTTTTCTGACTGGGTACATTCAACCTATATGGAACCACGTATGTCGATTTTTAGCTGGGTTGCTAAAATAACGTTGATTTGAGTTGAGTTGTTTCAATTCGCTTATTTGTTTCACATTCAATTTAAATAGATCATCATCACCTAAAAATCCATAAAGGCAAATATATTAAGGATGGGTCTGTAGCGGGAGAATACGTATTCTATCCTGCTGGCCTTATCGAACTTTTTTTAATTTTTATTCTCTATAATTTGCTTGTTAAAATTTTATCATCTTTCTTTAATTTGAAAAGATTTAAAAAAAGAAAATGTTATAATATTTGATCTCAGATCGAAGGAATAACATTCATTTACTAATTAAAGGATCAACTACGTTTGATATATTTTCAGTAAAAATTGAAAATTTTCAAAAATTTTACTTTTGACCTTGCTAAAAAAAGGGTTAACGTTGTCGGAGTTTTACTTAGTTAATTATAAAAATAATGTGATATTGGTAACTACTTATTTTTTAACCACTAATAAGTATACGAATAAGCCTTATTATTTAACAACTTAGAACCACTTATTGTTTAACTGCTTATCGGTATACCAATAACCGCGTATTTTGGAAACTATTAATTTTTTATATTGAGCACAAATTTTGTGAATTTTTTCATGCAGCGAATCAATTATATGTAGTAGACCCTAATTCTACACTCACAATATATTTTCCATAACCTCCCAGTGTAGAAACGGTAATGACATATCATTATTTTTTGGAGTACCAGTAATGACACCCACTTACCTTCTGCATTATTTTAAAACATATAATAATTAGTTACTGATAATGCTTTATTTTTATCATTATTTCAAATAGAAAATAATTTTTTAGATTTTTTTTTAAATTTTTTGAAATCTATTTTTAGACTCAATATTTTTTAATCACTGGTAAGGATATATGTATGTAACCACATATTTTTTGATTTTTTGTATGTTGGCGAGTAAGCTTGCTTGTGTGCAGCAGGTCAATTATGTTTTTATCTATTAAATATTACATGTCGATATAGCTCAGATGGTAGAGCTGTTGACTGGCAATCTGTAGACCCAGGTTCGATTCCCGCACCAGCAAATTTTATCTAAAAAAAAAATACAATAAAAAATATTTTTTTTTTATATAATTAATTTTTTTGAAAATCTAAGTTTAGACTCATTATTTTTGTCAGTACTGGTAAGCACATAGGTAACGATATATTTTTTGATTTTCGTATGCTGGTGTGTAACGGCAACTCATTATTTTTCGCGACATCGCCATATAAAGGTAATAAGAAATGTAATAACAAAAGTAAGTAGTTACCATTACCAAGTATGTTGTTACATAACCACATATCTGGTAATGATTTTCTACACTGGGCTATTGAGGTTTATTTAAAAAGTAATAGGTAAAGTTTGTTTTCAATTGAAGAATCAATTAAAATACATTGAAATATATTGTTTAACTTTTTTTTATTAAATAATAAAAAACAAACTAGAAAAAATATGTATCGTCCGTAGGAGTTGTTATTTTCAGTCAAATATTATATTTTTAGATTTCTATTTTTAGAAAAAACAATTTATATAATTTCGTTGTTTTCTGTTTGAAAACAAAAAATTTAAATATTTTCGGTTTTCTTTTTTGTTAAAATAGTTTATTTATATACAAAATTATTTCAATTCAAATTACAAGAAATTCTTAAATCATACAAACAAACATAGCCAATAAAAATATGATCGTATCTGTTGTGTATGGTGTAGTGTTTTGAAAACTCAAACAAAAAAACTTTCAAATGTGAAAAAACAAAGCACAAAATCATTTTTTTTTACGTTTTCTCAGTTAAAAATTGATGATTGTTTTAATAGACTTTTCAATTATTTTTATTTCTTTTATGGATTGTTTAAACAATGTTTGAAAATAAATAGCAAAATGGTTTGAATATAATGAAAAATCAGTAGTCCTTTTTTAATTGTGTTTTCAATTAATTTAATATGTATTTTAGGTTGTTTTTAAGGATAAAATATTGTGAGTGTACTGCTTATTATTTAGAAACTGGTAATGAGTTCCCATTACTGAGATTTTGCTGGGTAGGTAATAATGGGCTGAATTAATGTTTTACAAAACATTCTCTTGCATGCGCTGATGTCATATTTGACGATTTTTAATACTAAATATAAAAAAAAATTGACAATTTTGCTTATCTGTACTAATTTACAAGATATAAAAATTTAGATCATTTAAAAAAAAAAAATAAATTAAACAAAAAACAAAAAAAAAGTTGGTGTTGTATAAAAAAATGTTTTGTTAATGTTTTGTTAATGTTTTGCAAAACATTCATACTGGCCTCTAGTAGGTAACATGTGATTTTAGTTGCAAATACGTTGCAATAAAATGTTATAAAATAAATTAGCCTGACCAGGGGGTTTCCATCAGCTTGTTTTAAAAATTCTTTAATAGCCAAAAAATTTCACGCAAGAACCAGAGGAATAACAGAAGGAATATGAAGAAAATTAACAGCGAATGAGATAACATGAAGAAATTCGGGAAAACAAAAAAATAATAAAATCGTTTTTACAACAAAAAAACAAAAGTTAAAAGCAAAAAAATTTATTTAAATTAATTAATTATTTATTTCCTTATTAAAGTCGTTTTTGTTGCCGTTTTATTCATTAATCGCAAAAAAAAAAAATATTAACTTTTTCACTTTTCTTTTGTTTTTCTCATTCTTCACTGAAATTAACAGACCAGAGCATCCATACAAATAATTGAGCACGAGTTAACATAATTTCTTCGGACGCAAACTCTTTCCTTTAAATCCTCTTTGGTCTGACCATACAAAAAAGGGCAGAAACTAGATCTAGTCTGATTTGAAAATTAATGTGTTTATAATTTTTAGAGAAAAAAGTTTATTCTTATTAGAAGAAGAATTCTATTCCTATTAGGAGATTGCTTAACATGATGAAGCTTTTTTTCAAAGAATTTTTCACCAAAATTTTTATAAAGAAATATGAAAGTAAAAAATTCAATGAAATAAAAAACCCAAAGAGAGTAAACCCCTTAATAACATTATTGTGTTCAGAACGTACTTAACGACAAAAAGAAATATTGGTTCAGAAAATTGTTAGTATTTTCGAGCGTGCTCCCGGCATTTTACTTTGTTGTTCTTTATACCTATTTAAATATTTGATATTCAGTTAGAAAAATGTAATCTAATTGCGGTGACTTATAAAGTCTTCTAAAGCGCACAACAATAAAAATCTTATTAACAACTTAAATATAATATTTGACTAGTAAAACACAACACAAATAAAAATACATATTTTTGTTAAAGGCGCTACCGCTGTAAAATAAAACAATTACTATAAGATAAAAAAAAATTGATTGTATACACTGAGAGAATTATCTGCATGATACTAATGAATTTTTCTATTAAATTAAGTTTCACTGGAACTCGTCCATTTTTTTTCATTAATTTGTATGAAAAATTTCATTTTATTTATTAAAAATTTCATGCACTCAATGAAAAGGTTTCATTAAAAACTAGTTTCATAGAAATAATGAATTTTTTTTTGTTAAAATGTAGAAACTTTTCATTCACTTTGTAAAGAAAACTTCATTAGTCTATTGAAAAATTCAATAAAAACTCGTCCAACAAAATTCTCTCTGTGTAGTATGTATTTAAAAAATTACCGCTTAAAAGATCAAATAATGGTAAGCAAATATTTATAAAAAGATAACATTTTTTGGTAAAACATTAAAATAACATGCAACAAGTTAGGAATAATATAACACTACACAAAACATTCACTGATTGCATTTGCTACCAAAACAAAAGTTCCGTTAGTGTTTACAAATTGATAAATGGCTTTAGATTTACATAAGGGAAATAAACAAAAAACCTAAGATTAATGTTTTGTTTACAAACAGACAAAATAATTTCACTTTCATAAGAATTTTTGTGTAAAAAACGTTCTTAAAAGTGAAATAGGTTTACAGAACATTTTGCATAAATTGTCTTTCCAATAATTATTTATTTTATAACATTATTACAAATTATCTTGTCCGTTTTTCTGTAAAGTTTATTATGAAGCAAATTGGTTTTTAAAAGAAAGAAATACGTAAGAATTCTTTCGTTGTGAGTACATATTTAAATTTAATACTTTAATACAAGTCATTATTGTAAGAAAATTTATGCATTTAATCGTAATTAATTTCCATATTTTATAACATTTTATGAACATTTCATTTTAAACTGGCTAACAACAACTACAAAAACAACGTCACTTTTTTGTTAATCACCTACAGGTACTGACAAATATACAGAGACATCATCCATATACAATAATGACGACGACTATGATGATGATTATAAAGGCAAATTGGTAAACCGGCTTTCAATAAAATCGTGTATTCAAAAACAAATTCAAACGATCCAGCTTAATTGACTTAACTCACACTTCTCTTGTATTTCTATATATTTCATAGTCATACAAATTGTTTTTCCTTTCGTCTGTTCCTTTTCTATATAAAAGAAACAAACAGTAAAAAACCAAAAGACTTCTTATATGTAAATTTTTATTTTATCATTATCTCACATATAAAATATGTAGAACATTCGTTTGGCACAAGTAGCTAAAGTGTAATGTTGGTTCAAGAGAAAAAAGTTATTTCGTTTGCTATAAACAATTTTTTTTTAAAATAAATTTAGGGCTTCTAAATGGATATAACCGCAATTCATTTGTTATATATCATTTTTAGACCTAATAACATAATACCAAGAATTTTCATTAATATCCGCTCACGAATAACTGTTAGATTAATATGTTAAAAAAAATAATATCTATCACAGGGGCAATTTAATATATTTATATTTCGCCCTAATTTTCAGGATTGAAGTATTTAATCTTGTGTTGTTATATTCCGGCCAAAATTATTTGGAATTAAAAGAAGAAAAAAGAAAAACTTACCTAAAAGCTAAATAAATGCCAAAAATCGCTGTTTTCTCGAAATCCGCTAAAACAAAATCTCTGCCCCATCCAAATGGAAAAAGGAATTGCTGCAATTTTTGTAGTTTTTAATCTCCAATATGTTCTTAATAAAATCCTAAAGTCCAATCGTTGATTTTTTAAAAATTTCTTTAAAAAAATTTAAAAAAATTAAAATTGTAGATTTGAAATCAGTGTTTAAGAATTCTGACCATTTTGGCACTAATTTAAAACGAGTTAGCAAGATACAATAGAAAAAATACTTCTTAACTGAGTTTCTTGGAACTTATACAATAAAAAATGCTTCTGTAGTAGATTATTTCAATGAATTTGAATATTTGGACCCCGAATTTCTTGATTAAGTGGTCTGCGACACATCAGTTGCCTGGGGAAATTTGTAATAACAATAACTCGGCTGTTTTTTATCCGATTTAAGTTTTCATTGCTTTATTACAAACAGAATTCACTCCAAATTACGATTTCATAATGTTTTTAATTCGAATTAATTATACCCTACACCACTACGTGGAGAGGGTATTATAAGTTTGTGCTGACGTTTGTAACACCAAAAAAGATTGGTCCTAGACCCACCTTATAGTATACCGATCGGCTCAGAATCACTTTTTATTTCGATTTAACGATATCCGTCTGTCCGTCAGTCAGTTTGTCTGTCTGTCCATGCATTCTTGTGAACACTCTACAGGTCGCAAATATTAAGATATTTTGATGACGACGCCTATTGATCTTGGTTGAAATCGGTCCATGTTTAGACCTAGTGCCCATATAAGGGTACCCCCAAAATTGGCTTATTTACACGCTGCAGGTCGCAAATACGAAGATATTTCACATGGTCCCAAGGAAAAAGCCAATTGATTATAAAAAGGATCGGTCCATATTTGGACCTATTGCCCATATGTGCTATATTTTCGATTTTCTCTTCTTTTATGATTTTATAGAAAATTTTGACACAAGTCTGTTTTAACCCATTCAAATTTTGGATTTAAACATTAGTTGGCTTTAAATCAGACTGGTGTAGGGTATTATATAGTCGGCATGCCCGACTTTATCTTTTTTACTCGTTATAAAATATCAATGTTTTCGAGAAAATGCACAAAAAGTCATGTACTCCGTGTTTCAAACTTCAAGGCCGATGCGGCAAGCCTTCCCGATGTCCGATTATCCTAATTTTTTGGGGGACGTAGTTTTACACCCAAATAAATATTTCCAGGGGGTAGCCCGGTCAAAAACTAAAAAAAGGAGCACCCTAGTGGATATAATAAGCCCATTTGCATTGCATGAAATCGAAGAAATTGAGTTTTAAATAAACCCTGTATGGGGGTCCTATTTATGTGGCGAGCAGTGTACATTTTTTTTTATCAGTTTTTGTTCCAATATTTCGGAAGTATTTTTCTATTCACTTCAGGTATTAATTTATAGTAGTAATTTTTTATTCCGAATTCATCACAAGAGTTATAAAAACGGCATGATTTCTTAAATTAAATTATTGAAACTTACGAAATAACATTTTTCTTAATCTAACACTTGTCTTAGTTGGAATAAAGTATTAAAAGCACAATCTTTAGATTTCAATATGTATGTAAATGTTTTTTCAGTTTATTTTATATTTTTTGTTATTCTTCAAGCAAAAGGTTGTTCAAGTTTATGATACGTAACAAGAGAGCAATTGCTCGTCAACAAAATATAAAGGATTTTTTTATTTTATGTATTGTTGTTGCTGCTGCTGATGCCTTAGTTTTTCCTTTTACTTTTCCTTTCTATTTTGTTGTTGTTGTCGTTGATAACATTAAAATGCTTCATTAGGTAGTCAAAAGCTATAGCATTTGAAACATTTCAAAACATTTTTGAAATCTGTAGGGAGGAGTTGTTTTAAAAAATGGTGTGGGTGTTATTCATATATTTTCATAAAGGTGGTGATGTGGAAATCTTATATTTTTTAATATTGAAATACTAAAGGGTTAAGAAAGATATAACAAAATAAAAAATGTAGAAATTTCCATTTAGTCAATCATAAATTCTTATGATATTTAAAAGGAAAATATTTACAATTCGATTTCCAAAACTATAATATGGATGCTAGATAAAATAAAGTTAAAGATTTGTTTTTTATAATACATAATTTTTTATTAGATTTTATTACATCCATAAAATTGATTTATATTTAGTAATATGGTAACATTTTACACTACATTGTCTCTTTTAGATTAAAATATAATTGTGTTTTTTGTTGTTGTTTTGGTGGTGTCATTTATTTCACGTTATTTTTTCTACTTGATCACAACCATTTTGTGTGAGTGTGTGAGGATGAGGATGAGGGTGTGAGCATTTACATTAAAACTTTAATAGAGTTACAACAGACACAAAATGTTAAGGCTTGTTAGCATGTTGTTGCCAACCATCCCCAAAAAAGATATAAGATTCTATAAACTTAATTCCATGTTTTCTTATACAAAATAAAAAAAAAATTATCGAAACTTTGTAACCAATTTCTTGCATGCGTTACAATGTAGATTTTTTTTGTTTGTTTTTGCTATTTTTAATAATACTTTCAAACATCTGTGGGTATTGTTTTTGTATGTTGGAAAACCACAGTTATGGCCTTAAATTTAATGAATTAAAGTAATTTGGATGCCCGTAAAGAGAAGCAAAACAAATAAAAACCTATAAATTTGTTTTGCTATGTCTAAGAGAGTGTTTAATTAGGGGTTTAATTAAATTCTTCTTAACATAGATTTAATTAAATTATAAATTTTCAAAATTGTTGGAACTCCAATACAGTAAAAGCATACCAAAACGAACATCTGTTTTAACAGAATTTTTATGATCTCCAAGATGTTGATTGTAGATGTCACTAAAGGGGATTGCGCAATTTATATTGTGCAATACCTATAAAAAATTTGGGCACTCAGAAAACATACTCAGTTGTGGCCAACGAATTTGCCTCCAATTACATTCTAGCGGTTGCAACAACTATCTATATATTAAATTATATTTGTACTCGTGAAAGCCAATATTCAGATGTCTAATTTAATATTACATTCCACATAAAGTACTGTCCAATATTATAACACTTTTTTTATTAAGAATTTTTGACTTGAATATACATATTTTAAACATAAGCTATTGTGTTTTTTTATCAGGTTAAGAAAGCATTTTCCTGTGAACAATAAAATGCAATTATTTATTATCTAAAAAAAAACATAAATTATATAAATTTCATATACAGCTATGGACATATAAATGGCACATTTTGCCATGAATTCTTTCTTATGCTACTATATTGCAAATACTATTAACAACCAACAAGTTTTTGTTTTTTTCCAAATGTTTATTATGCACATTTAATATTGCTATAAACTTTAATGGAAATTCATTAATGTAAATAAAAACTTATCATTATGAAAAAAAACCCATTGAAATGAGCTGGACACATAAATGGCACAATCTTAAAAAAAGAGAAGAAATGGTTTTAATATTGCATTTGTTAAATTTTTTGGTACGTACAAATATTTTACCGTTAATATTTAGTGTTGTGGCCTTTGTTTCTGATGACAGCTTCGCATTTTGTTTTGGGGATGACGTACCAAGCTTCCTGTGCGGCCGACCACAGTTCGTCCATATTTTTGTAATTTTTCTTGGCGATTTCAACCTTGACTTCATTCCACAGGTTCTCTATTGGATTTAAGTCAGGGCTCTGGGCTGGCCAATCCAAAACATCAATCTTCTCTGCACAAAACCATTTTTTTTTTACTAGTTTGGAGGAGTGTTTGGGGTCATTATCTTGCATGAATTTCCATTTTATTGGCATGGAATTCAAGGCATATGGCTCCATATGGTTTTTTAAAATATCTAAATACTGAAACTTGTCCATTTTTCCATTGATTTTTATAAGCGGACCTACACCATGCCAAGGAATTAACACCAGAATTAATTGCATTGTAGACTTTTTTGCGAGAAATTTGCATTATCTCAGCAATTTCCGCTACTTTTTTCCATCTTCATACCATATTCCATATGATCCGCCTTTTCTCACCTGTGGTATGTTTTCCTGATCCCATTTTAAAAATTTTTTAACTTTTTATATTTATTTTTGAACTACGAAAAATATTTATTGCTTTGAATTAAATCTACACGACTACTGCCTATTTTAAGTAAATTGAGCCATTTATATGTCCACTTTAAATCAGCATTGTTAACGCAAAAATTATAACGGTAAATAATAAGCAAAACATAACGGAACATTTGAGCACTATTAAGACAAACATTTTTTTCAACAATAATCAGAAGAGACAAAATTTGCATTTTAAAATATATTTAGTTGGAAAATACTTAAATTTATGCGCAATTTAAATTTGTGCCAATTATATGTCCATAGCTGTATAAAACTAAAAAAAAAAATTATAAAAATATATCGCTGATTGCGTACTTGAGAACTTGATCTTTCAATGATTGCCCATAAATATTCGATGGGGTTTTGCATCAGGAGAATTTGGTGGCCAATCTAATAGCGGAATAATATGATTTCTGAATCATTCCATATTATTTCTTGCTTCTTGACATCGTGCTTTATCTTGTTGAAAATAAAAACTATTTGAATTGGAACCAAAAGCTTCTTCTAAATAGGTGGGTAATACTTCTGAAACAAGTTTAACATAACTGGGCATACGTCCCTCATAAAATCGTAAAACAAAAATTCCATTCGTAACAATGCAACACCACCCACTAAGAAACTCTTGAACACAAATAACACTATTTTGCAACCAATTTGCATACCGAATGCAAGTGGTTTTTTTATGATTCTGGCCTGTTAAACTCAATTCCAAGGTTAACAGTTCTATTCTAATGATATGTTCTAGAAAATAAAAATGTGAGATCGATCTGAGTCGGATTTTTAGTCACCTCGGATATTTGTAGGGTAAAATCTGCCTATTTTCATTTCTCTTTTATTTTTTTTAGTATTTTATCCGAGGAAACTTTATGTAAATGTGGTATTGTCATAAAGTAATTTTTGAGGGCAATTTACTGGTACCTGATTGTGGTACTTTTTTTTGACGCTTGTCTGTTGTCAGTTCAATATCGACAAAATATAAACAATAACACAATTTAATGGAAAATCACTGATGAAGCCTGTCCATAAAAAAGGCAGAAATTAAATCTAGTCTGATTTGCAAATTAATAATGTGTTTATAACTTGTGAAAAATGTTTATTTCTCTTCTTAACCTCAAATCTACTAAATTAAAATTAATAAAAATGCATATTAATTACAATATTAATTGCAGTTGGTCTATATGACGCGTTTGAAAAAACAACGATACTCTAATTATATTGTTTGTTATTAAATTTCACCGGAAATGTATTTTTGCTTTTTTCTATATTCATGCTAGTGCGGATTTTATAGAATTTTTCCACTTCTGAAGAATAAAATCATGTCATGTTGTTTTTATATCGTAAATTTTCGACATACCCCAGAATAAAGTACAAAGAAAAAATGCCGATATTTTCCCTCTATTTTAACCTTATTTCCGACGGGTTGTTGGAGCAAACCTTTTCTATTTTAACCTGTTTAATAATTCAAATTAAAATTTTTTTTTAAATGTTTAAGGTCCGTTGAGAAAAATTAATTAATCTGTACTGCAGAGTGGATATTGTCCTTCAGACATATTTTTTATATAATGACAATTTATTTCAGTATATTCTACTTTGGATGGACTCAGCGCTTGAAAAAGATAATTCTTTTCTGAATAATAACAGTGAATAATTCATTATCACTTTAAATCAATGATTTTGATATTGATTCAATTTTAATTCGATTGAATTACCCAAGAATAAGAACTTCTGCATCATTCGTTTTGTCAAGTTGGCTGCATTAAAAATTTAATGGCCATACGAATTTTTTTTAACACGGTTATATCTCGCTATACCGTACGGAATACCGAGTAATACCGGTATACCGTGTTAAAATATAGAAAAAGTGCTAAAAATCCGCCTTGAGCCAAAAAAATTCGTCCCAAAATTGAGTCCCAAAATCATGTGTTGTACTGTGTTATTTGTTTACTGATTTGATTCTCGAACTACAAATCAAGGCAACCATTTTTTGTTAAATTGAATCAATTCACTTGATTCTATGAGAAGAATCAACAAAAAACAAATTGATTCTTTGAATAAGATATTGATTGAATAAAGTAGGCAATAATTCAATCAATGTTTTTAAAGGTCTGCTTTTCAAAAACAAGTTTAAAATATGTAAAATAAAAAAAAATTAACAGTTGTAAATTTTGTAAAAACTGTACTGGCAAAATACTATTTTGCGTATTACTGGCAAAACACTGGTTTTACAAAAAATTCGTGCTTTGGCAGTGCTATATTTTTTAAATCGTCGGCAATTTCTGGTTAGGAATGCTTAATGGAAATATTCTTACAGTCCGAAGGAAAAATACTTTAGTAAAAACTTTTTATAATTTCATATAAAACACGAAATTTTCTATATCCTTTGATTAAAGCTTTAATATATATATCTTAAAATATCTTGTTTGTACTCCTTAAAAATATTCTACTTCCGTACATGTCTTGTATTTTTTGTTCATGTTTATATTCCATTCCCTGTTTAACATGTTTTGTATGTTTAAAAGTATTTTGCTGATGCGTTTAACACACAAAAAAAATAAGAAAAAAGTTTTCTTTTCTTAATCTAATCAACTTTTGCAGCACAACACCAAAACGTGCGTTGTTTGTTGAGTATCCTAAGAATACCAAAAGTTAAAAAATAACGAAAAGTACAAAGTATATTTGTAATACCCCCAAAAAGAAAACCTAAAGGGTGGTTAAGTACAGATAAGATAACTTGGTAATACCTTTACTTACTCAGAGACTTACTACATTCCCTCCCCATTTTATTTTGTACATTCAACTATTATTATTTTGCTTGAGATTTTACTGGTTTGTATGCGATGATTTTTTTTAAAAGCAAAAAATTTTTGTTTTAAAGAAAAACATTTTTCAAAAATGCATTAATAGCCGTATTTGGGAATCTCAGAGAATACCCTAGTGAATTTTATGGAAATTTCAATTTTAATTTTTTTTTGTTTTCCAAGAAAAATAAATAAAAAACGAAGATAGTAAGTAATGTTAATAAGTTTCAAGTTTCTTAGAAAAGTAAAAAAAGAAATACTTTGGTGTTTATACTATACTTAAATTCTTCAACCCAAGTTTATTGATACCTATGTATAGTAAGTTGCCAATACATTGCTTTCAAACTAACATATTTTAAGTCAATCTGTTTAAAATGGAGAGCTGAATGCTAACATTTTTTGAAATTCTATACAAAAGTTGAACTCACCATAAAGTTGAATTAAGTTAAATTCTAAGGGTCATATGCATAATCACTTTTAAAATTTATAAGTCACCTATATAACGAATTTTTCATACAAAATTCATTTTATAAACGTGTTATAAAGTTTTAAAATTATTATGCATAAGCACTTAAATATTTTTTTTCTTTATTTCTATTAAAAATTTCTAAGATTTGCTTGTTAAAAAATTTATTGATTTTTTAAATTTTAATAATCCATACCCTGTCTAAAAGCATTATAAAATGTTTTCCACTTCTTAATTCATATTAAAGTTCTTCGATTAAAGAATGAAAAGAACAAAATGTTGAAAAACATTTATAGTTGAGCAACTTAAGTGATTCCCTAGACATTTATGTTGCTTTTTTTCCTGCGTTCTTTACAGATTTGTTTTGTAGGTAGAAAGTTGAAGCCCATAGCCAACCCGTACGAATCGCAGCTAAGTTTTTTGTTTTGTTATAAAGTTTAATTTTTTTGTTTGTTATTTTCAGCATCAAGTATATTTATTCCTTAAACTCTTAGTGGGGTTTGATAATGCGACTCAATGACAGAGTTTTTAAATAGTTAAATCTTTATATTATAATGTTTAATAAGAAGAAACTAATTTCTTTTAGAAAGTTTTGTATAGGTTTTCATTTTTATTCAATTTTAAATCATATCAAATCAGAATTCCATGTGAAATAATTCTGTTAACCTCTGTTAACATTTTATCAAGGATGGTAACCGAAACAATGCGGATATCGGCAAGGGCAACGCAATTTTAGATTATTTCGGTAACGGTATTTAAGTTATTTCGGTAACGGTATTTTAAGGATAACGGGGCCAGTTCTTTCGGTGCATACCTCGTTTTTTTTGGGAAAAAACTAAAATAAAAACAAAAGAAATCATTCAACTTAATTTATGTAAAATACTCAATAACTACGTGCAATTACCTAGAGTAAATAATTCAAAATAACGGTAACGGTATTTTAAAGATATTGGCATTTCATTCATTTCAGTAACTGTATTTTAAGAGTACACAAAAGGAATTTTGCTGGACGAGTTCTAATGAAATTTTTCAGTAAACTTATGAAGTTTTTTTCACGAAGTAAATGAAAAATTTCCTAAATTTGATGAAAAAGCTTCATATGTTTTATGAATCCAGTTTTAATGAAACTTTTTCATTGAGTGTATGAAACTTTTAATAAATAAAATGATTTTTTTCACATTTTATGAAAAATTACATTATTTATGGGAAATCAACGGATTTTAAGATGTGTTATATCAGAGGCGAGGGCCCAAATATCAACTGCTTCCCAGGAACGTATTCACAATTGCTTCGAACCAACACTTTCCAGTAATAAAAATTCCATTAATTCAATGCAAAGTATCAATGGACGAGTTCCATTGAAACTTCATTGGTTTTATGCAAAAATTCATTAATATCATGCAGATAATTCTCTCAGTGTATGGATATTAAATTTATTTCGTATCGGTATTTTAAGGATAACGGTATTTAAGTTATTTCGTTAACTGTATTTTAAGGATAACGCTGTTTTGGTTATTTCGGCAACGTTTTTTTAAGGTTAACTAACGGTAGTCAGCTGAAAGGGATTTGAAACGATAACGGTATTTTAGCAGTATTGCCTGCCAACCCTGTATAAAACATAACCTATCACCTTCTATGAAAACTTCTTAAAATCTCGGACAGAACCAGTTAACAGAAGTTGAGATGCATGCATATTCTCGAGATTATATGTATGATCGTTGGTACTATGCTGTATATAGGCTTTTTGACACAAATTTATTAAATGTTGATATGAAAAACATTTTTTTATAAAAGTATGTCACATTTTTGTATCATTCTCAATTTTTCCATTTTCTGAAAGATCAGACATTTTTAAAATATATTAAAGTCTATTTAAACTCATTTCTGACTTCAACATTTGAGCGCTTCGAAAATTATGTCTTCTTTCAGGTTCATTATTTCGTAGCTCTCAGGAATATATTGGATGTGGTTTAGAATTGTAAAGAATTTAATACTTTAAGCGTCTGTTTAATATAGCTAGGTTGTTGGTTTTTTTTTATTATTTTCCACAGTTGGCGTCATCTTTTGAAACGTTTTCTTTTTTTGTGCTGCTGCTGTTGTGGAATTTCTTCTCAAACTCATTTTGTTTTCTTTCTCGTACACAAATAAAATTTTATGGTGGTCTATAACAACATCTTAGCAGCAACAACAACATCAATATTGTATTTGTAACAAAGAAAATGTTTTTCATTTCATTGATGTTGCTGTTGCTGCTAGTGATGTTGTTGTTTTTTAATAATATCACGAAAAAAAAGAAAATTGTGTGAAATGAAAATCAGTTAAAGGGAGCAACATTTTAAATTTACTCGTTTGTTACATTTATCCTTTATTATATATTCTAACAAACAAACTAGCAAACAATATATTTGTTGTATTGTTATACTTTTAAAATGGATTGGGTGTAAATTTAAATGTTGATGTATTAAACAGTGGGTCCTATAAGGTTGATTCATGTTTTGTACATTTTTAAAACTATTAATATTATTAAAAGAATAAAATGTTTTTTGACAGATCGAGCTTAAACAACATGTGTATATTAAAGTTAAGGCCCGTTTTCGCTGTTTCGCATTTTCCAAAAACCGAAATTCAAAACATCTTAATTAATGGCAGACAAAATATATTTTTTTTATTTTATTTATATTTTGGTAAGAGGAATAATTTATGCCTTAACCTGCTCTTGTTTAAGTATTAGTTTTCGGGATTTACTCCAAACCTACTTTGGCCTAAAACAGGCAATGAAAAAAATGGTTTATTTTATTTTTTATTTTTCGTGCCCAATACATGGTATTAATTTCATTGGAACAAAGACGTAGGCCGGTAAGAGGGTTAACGGCTACACAGATTTTTATAATTTTTGGGCTCTAAATTTTATTCCCTATTTTTTCACTCCAAAAACTTTTATTATATAAAATTCTTTTCCTTAAACATTTTCAAATCAAAGTTTTTTTTTTTTAATTTTAGTCCTCTCAATTCGTAATACCCAAGAAGAGGAACCCCCAGATCCACAATTAATGCGTTTGGATAACATGCTAATTGCTGAGGGTGTAGCTGGTCCCGAAAAAGGTGGTGGTGGTGCTGCTGCTGCCTCTGCTGCTGCAGCAAGTCAAGGTTAGTTTAGATTTTCTAACTATACTCATATTAAGCTTATCTCACTTTATTGTCTCTTTATAAAGTAGGCTCCTCGCTATCCATTGACGGTGCCGATAATGCCATTGAACATTCAGATTATCGTGCAAAATTGGCTCAAATTCGTCAGATCTATCATCAAGAATTGGAGAAATATGAACAAGCGTGCAATGAATTTACCACCCACGTTATGAATCTATTGCGTGAACAAAGTCGTACAAGGTGATTATAAATCAAATCCTTTAATATATTTGATAACTATTTTTCTGGGGGTTGGTTTTATAGGCCCATTACTCCCAAAGAGATTGAGCGTATGGTACAAATTATACACAAGAAATTTAGTTCCATTCAAATGCAATTGAAACAGTCAACATGTGAGGCCGTAATGATCTTGCGTTCACGTTTCCTCGATGCTAGACGTAAACGTCGTAACTTTAGCAAACAGGCCTCGGAAATATTAAATGAGTACTTCTATAGTCATTTAAGTAATCCCTATCCTTCCGAAGAAGCCAAGGAAGAATTGGCACGTAAATGTGGCATAACTGTAAGATTGAATATTTGTGTTTAAGTAAATTCATAAAAATATTAATTTGCGCGTTTTCAATAAAGGTCTCCCAAGTTTCAAATTGGTTTGGCAATAAACGTATTCGTTACAAGAAAAATATAGGCAAAGCCCAAGAAGAAGCCAATTTGTATGCTGCCAAAAAGGCGGCCGGAGCTTCTCCTTATTCCATGGCAGGACCTCCCAGCGGCACTACCACACCCATGATGTCACCAGCTCCTCCCCAAGATTCAATGGGCTATTCTATGGGTTCGGGTGGTTATGATCAACAACAACCGTATGATAATAGCATGGGCGGCTATGATCCTTCTCTACATCAGGATCTTAGTCCTTGAGGACGTTATTTTGATAACAAATATTAAAAAGAAAGGGTTACCCCAAACATTTTCTAAACTAACACACTTTGATTTTTAGTATATTTTTTCCTTATTTCTTCCTTACTTGAATGGGCTTTTTAAAGTTTTAATTAGTAGTCGTATTATGTTTTCTTTCAAATATTGTTTCTTTATTCTTTTTAGTTGGGTTTATTTTTAGTTGTTAAGTATAAAGAACATAAAAAGCTAAATAAATGCTTTTCTCTTTTTATATCGCAATAGTTTTCTTATTTTTGCTTTTTAAAAATATTATTTATTTTAAAATAAATATTCAGTAATTTTTTGAAAAATCCGTTAACAACAGTTATGGTAATATAATGAAAACACGAAACATACTTTTACGAGTTCTAGACGTTAACAAAATGAACAAAAAATTACAGAATATGAATGCAAATTTCAATTTTATTTTTATTTCTTTAAATTCCGTTTAACTTGCGTTTAAAGCCGCATATACGTAATATTTTTCCAATTTTTATTTAAAAAGTAATTACTAAATTTAGCATTAGGATTAACAAGAAAACAAGTATACTTGAGAAAAATTTGTAACCGTATGTATACTAAAATTAAAATTTTAAATTTATTTAAACTTAACTGTCTTTTGAAAAACTAAATTCGATAAATTATTAAACCAAATACTTCACAGTTATACGAAAATTTAAAAAAGCAAAAATCAGAAAACGTTAAAACTTTTCAAATGTATACGAGATAAATTATAAATTTAATTTTCATTTTGCAAAACAAAATTAAATAAGGAATAATATAAAAAAAACAAAAAAAGAATAAAAATCATACTTTACCCACAACACTACTACAACACAACCCTTTTTGAACTCTAGTATTATCCAGAAAAAAGCAACAAAAAACTGAAAAAAAAAAATAATTACCAGTAACCACTACATTCAATGTATACTAAAAACAAAAAAATTACAATTCAAAACAAAAAATTAAATTATGGTTTTATTCTCTAACTTTAATTAACATGCTGTTAACGCCTGTAAACATTATACTGTTAACACAAACTGTAACCAACGAGCATAGACTCTCAAAAGTATGCAAGCATCTCGACCTCTGTTAACTGGCTGTGGCAGACATTTCAAGAAGTTTTAATAGATATAAAAAATATGAAAAAATATATCAAAGAAATTGAAACCTTTAACAGCAATTTAACATCTTGAAAATTCTGCCAGAGCCAGAGTTTTAACGGTATTTGAGCGATTTGCTTAGAGCCGGTTGTAACATACTTTTAACGGCCACTTTCAATATTTTTCACAGGCTCCTTAAAGTATGTTATGTTCTCAACGTGTTAACAGCATTCTGTTAATATCTGTTAACATATTTGTATGAGCAAAGTTTCAGAATTATCCATAAAATTTTTAAAACAAGTTGTATACCAAGTCTTAAAGTATAAATAAAATAAAAAAAAAATATATATATACAAACACTATACATATAAAATAATTATAAATATAAAGAAAAACCAACAATATTGATGCAATATTTTTAGATTTAAAACTATTAAGCCAACCAACAACAACTACTCACATAAAACATTAAAATTCTTTTACATTGTAAAAGATTGTTTTAATTTAAACAGCAGCTATAATTTTAAATCAATAAATTAATATCTTTTTAATTAATTTTTCAATCATCATAAGTTTGTTGTATCTTTAAATTTTAAGTTAAAAAAACAAAATTAACAAAATCAAGTATACGAAAAAATACAATTAGTAACTTAACAATCGTTCAATCCGTTACGGCAATTTCAATATGACAAATTATGTTCAGTTAATAAAATCAATCACCATCTAAAAAACGTCATCTTACTTATCATTGGGTAGCAATAAATTAAAAAAAATTGCAGTTTATTCTCAAAATCTTTAAATATTAACAAAAAAGGAAATGAAATTGAAAAGAAACTTTAAATATGATTGATTATTTTAAAAAAATACTATACATACAACAAATGAATAAAAAACTTAATAAAAAATGTGGCAGACAAAAAAAAATTGTGGGACAATTTTATTTAATAAAAGGACTATAATAAATTAACCCCTCAATTCATAAATGCTTTGTAAAGATATAGCAGGTTTGCAAAACGTCATTTTCATACAAAATTTGTTCAATAAACCTCCTATAATTTTACAAAGCGTTTATGAATTTAGGGTTAAATTTTTACTTTTTACTTGCAGCAATGTTTCAGTGTCAAAATATTTTAAATTCAAATTTAATGCATAGAAATTTAAAATCGGTTGGGGTGTATGTATATGTCTAGAACATAGAATAAATATACCCCTTTCTTACTCTGAAATTCACGTATCTCATGAGAATGTGTTGGTTATACGTCCTATACCTATACAAAAAATATTTCAATGTATGTGTAAAAATTTGGTTGTTGACAAAAGAAGAAGAATAGTAAGATATCCATCTAATCAATGGCATATGCACCATAATCCCAATAAGCATTTGGAAGATATGTATATCTCCTAGACGATATTACGGAAATATCATTTATTTATCACTTTGTAGAAAATCAAAGTAGTATTTTGAAATTATCTACTTTTTGTAATTTATTACAAATAACATTGCAAAAATTAAGGTAAGCTAAATTGAATCTTATTTATTTAATTATATATTGGAAATAAAAATTAAAATTCCATTTTTTACAGAAAATAACAGGTGGCAAAATGAATTTTAATTCACGGAGATCGAATGGATGGAATAATTTATTCCAAATCAGCGTTATGTAATTTAAATAATTGTGTTTACATTTTACGTATATCTGTTTTTAATAAAAAATTTAAAAATATATGAAAATAATCTTTTTTTATCCACTGGATGGTTTTCTCTAGCAATATCTTTTTTTTAATCTTCCAGAAGATATATTGGCGATATTTGGAATACTTTTTTATATCTTCTATATACAAATAAAGCAATTTCGCCTATTTATCTTCCAGAAGAATTGCTATTGTATTGCTTTCGGGACACGTTTTCCACCAAATGGGGTATCTTCCGCAATACGAAAATGATTGTTGCCGCAATACAATTTTTCTTCCAGGCAATGCGATAGGGAATCGTATTGTCATGTTTGCTAGGATCTATGGTCTGGAAGGCCAGGTATACAGAAAAAAGTAGGCACCAACAATGGAATTTGTAAAAACAATCACATTTTTTTATATTGAAATTTTACAATTTTTTGGTTTGAAATATTTGTAAATTGTTTTTTTTTATATAAAATTGTTTAAAAATAAAAATTTTAAGTTATAAAAAAAAAGAAATAATAAAATTTTTTGAATTTACAATTTCTTTTGTTGTTGCCCTTTTAAAACGTTTTTTTTTGTATTTACAAAAACGGTATGAGAAAGATGTTTCAAAATTTAATTAGAATTTTGTAAATTCCTTCTATGTATCGATAAAAGTTCGGGTACGTTCGTAAATGCAGTAAATTTGTGCAATACTGCAGCAGTTATGCCAAGTTTTGTTGCTGATGCGTGATCAGCTATTGCAGATGCTTTGCTACTGCTCAACAACTGCACAGAGTTTGATTTTTAGTACGTGTTGCAAAAAATAAAAAACATGTTCGCAATAACATTAACAAATAATTTTGAAAATCTTGATGGTAAAAATGACAATTTTTTGTTAAGTTATAATAAAAAGAGAATTAAAAGGAAGATGAAATGACTTTTGATTATTAAAAATTCAAAAAATGTTAAAAAATAAACATTATTTAAATCTGTATTAAGAATTTTTATATAATAACTTCCATTATGCACAAACGTTTAGTTTTCCTTTTGTATTAAATGATTTTAACATAAAAATTTAGAACAGAAATGAAAATGATGCGATAGTTGCAGAAATTTGCAGCAGCACTACCAATTGTTTGCATAAAAAAATGTTTGATGTAAATCAGTGCTGTCAAGTGATGCATTTTTGAACGTTTTACTTTTATTATGCCGCAGTGATGCCTTACTACTGCATTTACGTACATAATCTTCCACTTTTTGGGGGTCGCGGTTCAAATTTCTGTTTAATCCAATATTTTTTTTTATTTATTTATATTTTAACTATATCTCTTTTTTTACTTTTATTAGGCAAACTATTAACACTAAAACAAGCATAATATTGAGAAATTAAAAATTTTGAATTGACAAAGTATCAAATTTTCTATCAAATTTTCGAAGAAAATATGTATGCGAGAATATTAAAAATGCTGGATTTACTTCATATCAAGAGTGATTCTAGTGGAAGAAGAATGATCGAAAAAAGTTCGAATAAATGAGCTGCTTCGAAACTTTGCAGACTGGGTATCAACACATAAATTTAAATTATTTGAATTGTATAAGGTACGTATAAAAGTTTTTTAAACATATCTCTTATAGGGGTGGGAACTTTTGCATATTTTTGGTAATTATGCAAACAAGAGGCTTGTGCAAATTTATAAGAATGAGGCAAGTTCGGTATATAGCTACACTCAAAAAAGTTTGACAGTTACTAACAGTTGTTTGGGTAGTAGTCAGTAGTTGTTATTTTTAACAGTAATTACTGTCGCTTTTCTATGGAAAAATGCAAAACAACTGTCATGATATATTTCTTGTTTTAACTGGCATTTTCAGTAGATTATACCGACAAACTTTTTTGAGTGTATGTACATTTAAAAAGAGACAATTTGATGTCGTTATATGACGACGCTACGTAGGATAATATGGGTTAAAGCAATTAAAATTTTCTCTGAATTACCCTGTCGTTTTAGATCTACACACGTTTGTTTCTTAAGTCTTTTGTTAGTACAAGACGAACATTTTCTTTACTCGTAATAAATGTAGTAAGAGACTTGTTAACAATTTGTTAGCAAGAATAAAATCATGAAATAATTATTACAGGTGAGCAAAAGAGATCCGGTAAAATGTATGTTTAACAGTTTAAACAATGACAGCAAAAGAGCAAGGTAGTGTAGTTAAGGAGATAAACAATTGAAATTAAAAATTTAATTTTGTTTCTAAAGCTGACTTACAGGAAGAAGAAAGAGAATAAAACAGAACATTTTTATTAAAATATTTAACAGACACAAGGGAATCACCAGTCTGCCGCATTTTCTATATTATTAAAAAAATATATCAACAATTTGTATTTTAAAAAGTTATAGTTTTGCTAGTTCGTAATAAATAGAGAGTATTTTTATATTGTTGGTGTAAAAGGGAAAGCTATTACTGTATTTGCTGTGTATAGTTTATGCGTGCCTTAATGTGAGATCACGTAGTATAACACTCAGAGTCATTTCACGTTTTAGCAAATGATCACGTTGATTTAACAACAACAACAGAAAAAAAGAACTTGCCTAGCGTCGTCTAGTACAAACGAGTACCTGTTAGTTGGCTGTTGACTGTTGAACGTTTTGGTTGGTGTTTTAAACAAAACTCGCTTAACTATAAAATAAAAGTATAAAACGTGAACAAAAGATAAAATATATAATATTGTGGATAATATAAAAAAGAATACATATTTCTTATAACATATAAGAAGAAACAACAACAAAATTTAAAAAAAGAGAATAACTTGAACCTATACAACCTTAAAGAATCACACAAAAACTACAAATACAAGTAAAAAGTTAAATAAAAAAATCAAAGTAACACTCAATATAGCTAAAGGTGTGTAGTTTAAAAATTATATGCATACATATAAATATTTTTATGTAAAACAAATTTTATATTAAACTAAACAAGTGTCATTCTTTTGGGGCTAAACAATGGAATGTCTGTGAATATATTTTTGCTTGTTGAATATTTGTAATAACAAAAATATTTGTTAATATTGTTTATTTTTAGAGATTTTTTTTAAGATTTTAAGAATTCATGTAAAAACAAAAAAGTATACTGCGTGGCATTGTTGTTATTTTATTTAAAAAAATATAGACAAAATATGGATTTTTTATAATTTATTATTAAATACTTTTATATAAAAAAACAACAAATAACAAAGTTATATCATCAACATTATCATCAGTTTAAGGAATTTTTAATGACGTCTTTATAGAGGTATGAATATTAGTTAAAAGCAGCCATCTTAAATTATAAGATGCCTTAGAAGGTGTGGTGGTTATAATATAAAAATACAACGAAAACTAGAAAAATGCAGTCATTTTCAACATTAAGCTGAACCTGTTGATCATAAACTTTTTTTTTTTTTGTTTTTGGTTGGCAAGTGCAAAAACATCCAAAACAAAACTGGTCATTAAATCAGAGAGAAAAAAAACACTTAACAATTAATAAAACTTAGAGTTTTTCTATAAAAAGAATTTATAAACTTTACAAAGTTCAAGGTGTTTTCAGTTTTTAAGAAAATCAATTATTTCTACTTTTTATCTTTAATCTTTATAGTTTGTTATACTAAATTAGGTCAAGTTGTTTGTTTATAAAACAAGCCTACAATAAAGAGAAAAAAACAAAAAATATTACACAAAACTTAGTTTAATAAATTTCCTGTTCACAAACAGGATTTTTTGGCTTAAAGCCAAGAAAATTTAATCATAAACATACCAAACCCACTTTTAAATAATCAATATGATTTTCTGTATATCTACAAAAACCACCATCAGCTATAAAAAAGCACACATTCAAAAGCGTACCAGTTTACAGCATATTACCGTTTTAGCAATGAAATTCTTTTAACAAAAAAAAAAAAATCCACAAAACCTCTTTTGTATACACAAGTCTTAACTTCCAACAAAAAATTCTTATACTTCACGCAGAACGGTATCATAAAAAAACAGTTAAGCATGTAAAAACAACAAAACTAAAGAAAAACAATATAATTTTAGCAACACAAAATAAAAATCACATAAAAGAACTGGTTCCGGCCGAACAATGTAAGCCAAAACAGTAAAAATCAATCAATCAATTACTTTTATAACTCAACAATAAAAATTACCACAAATACTACAACAAAGTTTAAACATTCTTTTCTTTATTTTTGGTTTGTACACTCGCAAAAACAGGAAACCCACAATAACCAAAAACAGCATAAAAAAAAACATTTTTTTTGCTTGAGTTTTCTACTTGAAGTTTGTTGTCTAAATCTTTTGTTTTTAAGCTTTATACTTTCATATTCTCTTCTTAAATTAATTCATTATGCATGTTTTGCTTTTTCATGTTAAATTTTCTTTATATTCTTTTTTACTTTATTCTATTTTGTTTCAGCCTTTAACCCATTAAGGCTCGATTACTGAATGTCCAGTTAGCTACTAACTGGGACTTTTACTGACACATTTGCTGCTGTTTGCTTATAGGTCTTGAATTTAACTGTCGGCTAAATTTTTACTTGAAATTGAGTAATTGCCTAAGAAATATATATTAAAAAGTTTTCCAATTGGTTAGGTAATTTTATAGAATAAAGGCTAAAGGAATATATACAAATTTTTTGTATTTATTCTTTGTATTTACACTGAATGTCCAGTTAGCTGCTAACTGGAATTTCAACTGAGACATTTGTTGGTGCTTACCATATAAAATTTTATTTTCACTGTTAGCTAAATTTTAACAGGACATTCAGTAATCGGGCCTTAAAGAGGTATTTAATAACAGCGAAAAGATTTATTTTTACTTTTTTATGTTTTGTTGAATAAAATTATGAAAATTTTGGGTTTAAGGGGGGGGGGGGAACCCCTTTTGTAAATGTTGTGAATCGCCATAGGAAACTATGTGAATTTTCCATTTTAGGTATAGGATATGTCCAGCGAACCTATGTAAAACACAACGAGAAACATTTTTGTGGAACGTTTTAATCCTCTAACTCTTCAATGAGTTGGCCCCTTTTTAAAAATGGACAAAAAAGACCCGTAAGTTGAAAAGGAAGAAGTTTCAAATGTTCCGTAAAAATATTTGTCATAAATTTTTACTAAAAGTCTCTGAAGACATCAAAGTTGGAAGTTCAACTTTAATGCCAGAAATAAGTAATAAGAAATAATTGAAGGGCCTTGAAGAAATCGAATATTTTATTTGCATTAATCGGTAGTAGGTACTTTTTCACAAAAATATCATACTTAGGTTTAAAACGGATCGAGAAGGCAAGCTTGAAACATATCTTAAAAACTAAGGTTCACTTAGGTACTTCTGAAAGAACTGCCGAGAAAATCACTAATCTATATTAGACATATTTTCAATAAGCAGGTTTACCAGAGAAACCCGCTACAGTTGATATAAAGCGCTTTATGATTACTTTAGTCTGGTGAAATAAGCTATTTTGGTTTTTAATAAAATTATCTATAGTTTTCTATGATTTTTTAAAATTTTTTGTTCTTTTATACTTGCATTTGAGCTTGTTTATTAATCTTAAAAAAAAAAAAAAAAAAAAAAAACTAACTGATCACAAGTATTTAGCATACAATTTTTCTAAAATAAGGTAGCACTACCTCATCATGTTGACTTAGCGGTAGGTAATCAAATCGTTCACCATATTTTTGAGTAAACGCGCCCAATATAATGTTAAATATCAAACACACTGAGAGGATTTTCTTGGAAGAGTTTTAATTAAATTGTTCATTAAACTAAAGAAGTTTTGATATATTTAATTTGAATATTGTTAATGCAAAAATTAAAATAATAATTCTAAAGAAGTTTTCCTCACAAATTGAATGAAAATTTTCTTAAATTTTATGAAAAAATTTCATAACTTTTATGAAACTATTTTTAATTGAACTTTTTCATTAGGCGTATAAAATTTTTAGCAAAAACTATGAAAACTTTTATAAAATTTTATGAAAAACTTCATTAATTTAATGAAAAGTTTCAATGGACGAATTCTAGCGAATTTTCATTAACTTAATGTATAAATTCATTAATAGCTCGAGGATAATTCTCTCAGTGTAATTTCCTAATGTATGGAAAGTTCTAGAAGTAAAATCTATTCCTAATTTCCATTTAAAGTTCAGAATATATCAATTAAAACTAAGATTTTTTATTTCAAATTCAGAACATATCAATTGGTATTCAAAATTTGCATTTCAAGTTCAGAAAATATCAATTGAAATTGAAAAATTATCAATTGATATTGAGAAAACATAACATGAATTTGGTTTCTGAATTTCAATTAATATTTTCTGAATTTCAATTGATACTTTCTACATTTCAATTGATATTTTCTGAACTTCAATTTATATTTTCTGCATTTCAATTGATATTTTCTGCTTTTCAAATGACATTTTCTAAATTTGAAATTATATTTTCTGAATTTAAAATGAAAAACCTGAATATCAATTGATGTTTATTAAATTTCAAATAGAATACAAATAAAATGTGAAAATGATTCAGTACAGTTGTTGTTGATAAATTTTCGATATTTTTGAGCTTATAAGATATTTTTTATAAAAGCTTAGAGAATATATGGTTTATGCCAAATGTTTATTATTGAATTTAGACTGTGCACAAATTACAGTAAAACTCTGTTAAGACGAAATATAGGGGGAGCAAAGAAATTAGTTTATCTTAAGTGAAGTTCGTATTAACCAAGGTAAAGTTTGTTTAACACGTTTTTTTTATTCACAAAATAATTTAGATTTTTAATACAATTAAAATTTTTAATAACAAATTGTGTAATCCTTTTATTGCATTTTCAAAGGAAAATAACTATGTTAAAAATTTAATATTTGCCAAATTGAAAAAATATTTATATGGAATATTCTCAGATTTTTAGAAGTTCGTATTAAACATGGTGAATAATATGAAATTTAGCATGTAGGAAACAGTTCGGTTAAACCGAGGGTTCGTCTTAAGCGAGTTCGTATTAACAGGTGTTTTTTATATGAAAAATGATGCGAAAACGTCGGGACTGTACCTAGTTTTCGTGCAAAACAAGTTTTTGCGTGTTTACGACAAAAAACTGAAAGAGCCAAAAACTAGGTAGTTTTTGCTCAGTCTAAATGCAGTATAAGTTACAGGGTCTATTTAAATAAACTAAACTCCAAGAACCACATGTTTATTGATTCTTTTATATCAAAATCTTTTAACTATGAAAATATATTTTGTGTAAAAAATAGACATTTATAAAATCTACTGAATTTAGACTGGCAAAAACTACCGAGTTTTAGTACTAGTTTTGGCGTGTTTTTTTATATGCGTTTTGACAATTAAAAACTAGCAAGAGCCAAAAACTAGTAGTTTTTTTTCTCCTCTAGAGGTTCAAAATAGACAAATTCTTGCTTCTGGTTCTTGGATATTGCGTAACACTATTTTTATTGTTTAACAGTTCGGCTAGAAAATGTAGTTGGTCAATATCAGGCATTTTAAAGCAAAATGGACAAATTTTGCAAATGCAAAAATTATTGTTGCACAGATTTGATGCGATTTTGACCACTAAATTGTAAAAGTTCAGCGGCTGAATACTTAACTTTACATATGTATAATCTTCGGCTTTTTGCTTAAATTTAACACTGCTTGAATTAATTCGGCTTATGATGTCTTTTCTACACTCAACCAAAAAAGTCTGTAATGGCTACTGAAAATTTTGCTGTTATTACGGGACATTTAATTCTGTTTTCAGCCCAGCGGTATTTTTTGCTAATTTTAGCAACACATGTCTGCTGATCTGTAGTACAATAAAATGTCTTTCAATTGTAAAAAATGTATAATTACTTCAACATACTTGAAATTTGGAGTAAAAATTGCAAACGGTGCTCCAGTTATTACCTTTTTATGCATTGGAAATACAATGAAATTTTATGAGTTTTTTTTCCAAACTCAGAATATATCAATAATAAAAAAATATAAACTAAACAAGAATTCTAAAAAATCAACGAATTCTTGTAAATAAAATTTCCTTTAAATATCCACTTGTTGTAAAATTAGTATATTTTTTTGCCAAGTTTAGCACTCAGTTTTGAAAAACTAGTAAAATGTTTTGCTGAAATCAGCAACGAAAATTAGTTCAAAAAATCCGTAATTTGTAATAAGAAAATAGCAAAAGTTATTACCAAAAAAGGAAAATTGTACTAAAAATCAGTACAAAAGTAGTAAAGTGCGATTGATAACTGTTTACAAATTTTTTTACTAACTTTTTTTACTAACTTTTTTATCTGAGTGTTATATCAAACTCCATCCATAATTTTGAATCCGACATAATGTTCAAAAATATCGCGATTTTGATGCCTAAGAGTTTAATCACATCTGGGTCGATTGTCGACCGACGAGAGCAAAAGTCGTCACGATTAATTTAAATTCAGCGACAATCGACCGTCGAAATTTGTTGACGTTGAGAAAAAAAGGAAAGTAAAACAAGAATATGGTTGTAATTGTTTCGCCACAATTCTTTATCAATTCAATTGGTTCTACATTAATTCTTGTTGTTTTACATTTTATTGTATTTAATTTTACTTTTTTGCGGTGAATTATGTATTTTTATTTTCAATTATATTTCTTCTGTCAAAAAAATAAATTTTCTGTAAACAAAGTACGAATTTTTGCAACTCTAATCCAAATTTCTATAAATCTGTTCTAATGTAATGGTTGCCATTACAAATTAAAGATATGCCAACAATTGAACAAATATTTTTAGTAGGTGCTAGTGTGTCGTCATGAAAATAAAATATATTCTATTACGACGACAAATCGCCGGACGACATGGCGACATTTTGCTTCCCATACAAAATATATGAAAAAGCAATTGTCGTTGTCGTTTCTGATTAATCTCTAACCTATGGGACAATCCACTACAACTTTTTTCACGTTTTAAAAATTTTAAACTTACCATTTTTGAAATCCTGCCATTTTCATGATTTTTTAACATTGTCCCGCTTTTTTATAAAAAATTTCTAGCAATGCTATTTCTATGCAAAATAAAGATGCAACAAAATCTATCTCATACCTATCAATTATTATTATTTGTTCCTGTTGTTCCTATAAGGAACATAGGGCCATAGAGATCAATAGCCCTGCTTTATTATTACTTAAAAAAAACTGTCTGAAAGACTTCTCTTAGCCCGCCTTGAAACTATACTTAAATAAAAAAATCTAATCCCGGACCACCAATTCGGTTTTAGTCATTCAACAAAATCATAGAATAAAAACAAAATTTCAACCGACTTTGATAAAAAGAACTACTGTGTGGGTACTTACCTCGACTTAAAAGGAAGGTATCCCAATGCCTTCTCTCCGATCTTAATGAGATTCGGATATGTGATAAGGGGAAAAGATAATGTCCACATATTGTTTTTGTAGCAGCCCAATCTCATGTTTAATTTGAAATATTTTTTGAAATATTTTTAATAGCTGTATTTTCGCTCATTCCTATCAGCGTTAAGTATTTAAAGCAAATCTTTATTAAATCGAAGGATTTTATGTGGATTCATTTTCCAGAACACCCGATACACTTAAAAAAGTTTGACAGTTACCATAGGACATGACAGTTGTGGTTTTCAACTGTAATTATTATCGGTCTTCTATAAAAAATACAAAACAACTGGTATGACAGTTATTTAGTAAAATAACTAACGAAAAGTACTATATTTCGTAACAGTTGTTTAAAGCAGTTATTTTTAATATCATAATAAACAACTACCAAAAAGTATTTTTTACAGTAAACAGTAAATTTTGTTAGTTAATTAAATAAAAAATTTCGCTGAATTTCCTTGAATTTTAAAAATTCTTGTTTAATTTATATTTGTTACTATTGATATATTCCTAGTTTGCAAATAAAAATCGGAAACTTGTATTGTATCTCCAGTGCATAAAAGTATAATAACTGGAGAGGCGTTTGGAATTTTTACTTCAAATTTTAAATAGGCTGAATTAATTACAGATACTTTTGTAATTACAGATACTTTTGTAATTACAGATACTTTTGTAATTACAGATACTTTTGTACTATGCTTTTACAACACCAAAAAAATTAACTGTAAGATAAATAGTTTGTACCCATTTTGTCAGTTGTTTTAAAAATTTTGTAGTAAAAATTTCTCAGTTAATTTTACGACATTGTTAGCTACTGTTTTATTAGTTATTTTTCAATAGTTAAAAATAACAACGTTTTTAGTTATTTAAAAGGTAAATACTTTTGTCGTCTTTTTAACTGTGCAGTTGTTGTAAAAAATCGCATGATTTTATATAGATTAGTTTTATAGAACACCCCGCGAATATGTATGTATAAATAGGGTGTTGTTGGAAAAACTATTTAGAGCTTTTCGATAGTACACATTTTTTGTTTTGTAATTCTTTTTTGCTTTTTAGTTGTTGTAAAAAAATACTTGAATATCCCAGCAAAAAAAGAGATGCCGAAGCAGTATAAAAAGCACTACAATTGATGATCTAGATGTACTTCTTTTTTAACATAAACACTAATGATTTTAACATTGATTTGTCATAGGAGAGGAGTACTCTCACTTCAACATTTTTTCACTACTTTTTGAACGAGTGCAAAGGAAGCTCTTTATCACTAATTAAAAGTTAAAAAAAAAATTTTTACAAAAAAAATAAAATTTTTTTTATTTTACAAAAGTTTTTTTTTTTTATTGCCGCCACCGGGTATCGAAATTGCGACCTCACGATTGCTAGTCTAGCGCTCTACCGCTGAGCTATTCTTTGATATGAAAGTTGACTGTCATAAAAACACCACTTTGTTAATGCGAGATATTGTTCCTTATTCTCTTTAATAAAAGTACTTATTAAACAAGTGTAAAAGGTACACACCAATTCAAAATTGTTTTCAGTACTATTTTTACAGGTGCATAAAAAGCAATTTCTCACCATTTTTTTATATATATACATATTTTTAAAAATTAAAAAAAAAAAATTTAATTAAAACAAATTAATTATAAATATTAAAAAAAATTAATAGAATAAAAAAAAAAAATATTGGTCACCACGGGACTCTCTGTTTGGAATTGCTAAATGATACCAAAATCACTTTTTACGATCACTTTTAGAGCAATTACTCTTTAGAAGCAATAATTAAGTGATTTTTTGGATGTGGTTCAGATGTAATTCCAAAAAAGCTGTAAAAATCTAATAACGGATACTTTGGAAGCAATAAAAGAAGTGGGTTTTTGAAGTTGTTCAGAATATCTCCTAAAAAAGCAGTAAAAATACACTAACGGATACTTGTGAAGCATTGGACGAAGTAGTTTTTAAAGCATTACTTGAACTTTTTTTTGCTGGGATAGAGATGCCATATTTCTTATTTAATACCTCTTTAACTTGTAAAATCTTCATTTATTCTATTAAACAAAGGCTTTTAGAGGGTTAATTTAAGAAAAAATTTCTTTATTCTACTTTTTATTGTTTATTTATCTTTTTGTTTGCAGTTTCTTTATTATAATGGCAAATTTTCAAGAAAAAGAGAAATTATTATTTTTTTTTGCAATATTGTTTTTTATAAGAAAATTTCACACTACTTTTATGTTTGCAGCTGTAGAAAATAATAA
Organism: Leucophora obtusa; assembly: GCA_949987735.1. NCBI lineage: Eukaryota > Metazoa > Arthropoda > Insecta > Diptera > Anthomyiidae > Leucophora > Leucophora obtusa. The sequence continues at coordinate 2,227,169 of OX465297.1, forward strand.
CGAACAAATATTTAAATATTAACATTTCTAGTTAGTGTTAAGCATAATAATAAGTGTTAAAAAAAACTACAATTACTTTCTATTCATGCAAACAAACATTGAAGTATAAAAAACTCATAAAATATGTTTTAGCAACCAACAACTCCCTGCTGCAAAATTTATTAAAATTTTTGTTTCATTTATTTTCGCTTATTATCAAGTTCGCTTATTGTCGCATTTTTGTATCATCGTATAATATTTCTTTGATATTTTATATATTTTCTTTAAAAAATAATCATACTTGCATTACATATAAAAACATTAATTACCGGCTCAAGAAAAGTATTAAAAAATAACAACAAAAAATGTTTATTGTTTAATACCGTAATATCACGTTAATGCTCACTATACCATATTAACACTCATGTTTTAACAAAAAACTTTTTTATTAATGTTGTTGTTGTCTTGTTACTTTTCAACCATAATGTCTCACTCTTATTTAAAGTCTTTTAATGTGTGATAACTAGGGCAAGGAATTCCATGCAAATGCGTGTTTTTTCTCGATAGTCCAAAACTAATATGAACTAAATATTTATCCGAATCATCAAATTTAGAACAAAATGGCATCGATTTGTAGTTGCATATTTTTGCATATTTTATCAAAAAATTCATGTTTTTGCATATTTTGACTTTAAATGCATATTTGGTGCATTTTTAATGCATATTTCGTGCTTTTTAATGCATATTTTAAATTTTTAGGGGCATTTTTTATTTTGTAAAAAATATGAAAAATTAATACGTTTTCATATTTCGATTCAATCAAAATAAACACCTTATTGACCTATGGAAAATCTTCGAGTTCTGTGTCTGTTTGCAAAATAACTAACTTAAATATATTTTTAAGTTTTAAAGTGCGTTATTTTTGCAAAATTAATAGTTTTTAGAGCATATTTCTTATATTTTTAAAGCATATTTTTCCTCTTTAGATGCATATTTTAGGCGCATATTTTCCATTTTTAAGTGCATGAAATTCCTTGCCCTAGTGATAACTGTGTATAAAACACATACAGAACACACATTTGTATGGGTTATTGTAGGGTTTTTTCTGCATTTCACTTTACTTTATAGTATGAGGCCATTAAACTCTATATTAATTGGAAATGTCTGGAATGTTATTGGATATTGGAAATTATTATATTATATACAAAAGAATTGATAATTTTTCACACCCATACAATAAAATTGTTATTCGCAATGATATTTTCAAACAATTTTTAAAAAGCGAATACAGTTGCTACATTTAAAATATCATTAATAGATTAGCAATTTCTGCTATATAAAATTATTTTAAATAACTTAAAGACTGATTGACTTTATGTACTGGTTTTCTTGAATCGCCTTTCACCTTTGATTACCTAAACTAAAGAATAAGTTAAATGTTTTTATATTGCCTTTTGTTGAAGCACTTTCATTTAGATGGTTTTTCTAATTTTCAAAAAAAAAAAACAAAAAACATTCAAAATTGAATTTTAAACATAGCTTAACTTTTAATGGCAAATGTAGAGTTGACAAGGAAGATATCCTAATGGGTTCTCTCCGATCTTAATGACATTCGGATATTTGATAGAGGAGAACAAAATAATTTACATGTATTTTTTAGGGGTTGATTTCTTATAATTTCAAATAAAAGTAAACAAATTCGGTATAAAATGAAAGCTTTTTTGGAGATGCATCTACCGGTATACAAAATAGGTACTTTTAGATTTTTGTTTATTTTTTTTATTTTATTAGAAAGACACAATCACAATAAACAAAAATGTGACTTTTTCAGAAGAAAATAATAGTCTTGAATATTAAATTTGTATGAAATCAGAGTTTACATAATTTTCACGTGAAACTCATTATCGTGAAAAATAATTTTTTTATATGGAATATAACAGATATCTCACGTGAAATCGGAACAACTTACTGTGCTTAAAAGGCAAAAAGGAGCAAGTTTGATTCTTAACATCCTGCCTAAACCTCTTGGGCTAAAATTTGAAATTTAAAATGTGTTTCCTGAGGTATGGGATTATTTACTGATGATATATAGTTTTCAGATTCTTAATAAATACCCCAGTGGAGAAAATCATTAACAGATATGTGGCTATTTAACTACATACCAGGTAATGGTAAGTAATTACTTTTATTATTACATGTGATGTCGCACAAAAAAATGTTTACACACCAGCATACGAAAAATCAAAAAATATGTCATTACCTATGTGCTGACCAGTATTGATAAAAATAATGAGTCTAAAAACAGATTTTCAAAAAAAAAATAAATTTTATAAAAAAAATATTTTTTATAGTACTATTTTTTTAATAATTTTATTTTTTAACAAATTTGTTTTTATTACAATTTGCTCGTGCGGGAATCGAACCTGGAACTCCAGATTGTGTACAGTGTAAGCAACCACTCATCTAGTGAATATACAAAAAAAATGTGAAGCCATGCTTTACAAACCACTTCTTTCATTGCTTCCAAAGTATCGGATAGTATATTTTTACCGCCTTTTTTGAATTACTTTTGAACAACATCCAAAAAATCATAAGTATTGCTTCTAAAGCATAATTGCTTTAAAAGTGATCCTAAAAAGTGATTTTGGTATCATTTGGTATTTGTAAACAGATGATCGCTGGTTCTATTCCTGGAGGGACCAATATTTAAAAAAAAATTTTTTTGTTGTTTTTTTTATTATTTTTTATTATTTATAATTAATTTGTTTAAATTCAATGGTTATTAATATAAAAGAGTATTTTAAACAATTATTTTAATTTTTGCATTAAAAAATACAAAAAATTTTTTTCGGACTTTCTATATTTTCATATATTTAGTTAGAATATTCTTCCACCTCAAGTCCAAATTCTAATATGATATTGTCATATTAGATTTTTATTTGTTGTTTCAAAAAGGGGGTTGATCATTTTCATGATAGACAATACAATTGTTTCGTAGACATCACTCTACTCTTCAGTTGTCCGCAATAAGAAAATGATAACTTTCTTACTCAAACCGAGACATTACATTTTTAAATTTAGAGTCGACCTTATTTTTAATCATACGGTTTTGTTCATTTTGTGTATGAAAACCCTACAAAAATAATTATATTTTCAAACATTTTAATTTGTTGAAAATAAATTAACCAATCAGAATGCTCCAAAAATAAACCAAGTCATGGCATACTGCCACCCAATATTTTAACTAAAGTCGACTATAACTAAAATATACATTTGAAAAATTTATATAGTAAGGGCGAACATTTTTGAAATATAAAATTTAATTTAGAGAGCTAGACTAGCAATCGTGAGGTCGCAAGTTCGGTACCCGGTGGCGGCAATAAAAAAATTTTGTAAAATGCAAAAATAAAATTTGTGTTTGCGATGAATTTTTTTTTTAACTTTTAATCAGTGAAAAAGAGCTTCCTTTGCAGTTGTTTAAAAAGTACTGAAGTAATACCATTATCTGAAAAATTATTGAAGTAGGAGTACTCCTCTCCTATGACAACTCAATGTTGAAATCATTAGTGTTTATGTTAAAATAGAAGTACATCTAGACCATCTATTGTAGTGCTTTTTCTACTGCTTCAACATCTCTTTTTTGTTGGGTATTATTTAATAAAAGGAATAAGGGTGTCAATTCCTACCATGGGTTTGTGACTCTTACCATATTTCCCTTGTATTTGTTGTTGCAAAGTCACAATAATTATGTATATTTATTAAAAAAACGACGTTTTTAGAATTTTTAGAAATATTTGTTAGATTAAATTACAAATTCAATGACAATTTCTTAATCCCTTCTAAAGGCACATCTACACGGGATAGAAAACTCGCTAGAGTTTATAAAAATGCAGTACTGTATAAGTCTTTGAAATGTAATCTCTAGACCATTGACAATTGCTGCCAAAAATAATTTTTTTAATTAGCAACAATTTTTAAGATGTATTGTACCATTATTGAATATTTCAGTTTATTAAATGCACCTTTTGAAGAAAAAATTATTCTTTAAAATACAACAATTTTAATAAAAACAAATACTTGAAAACTAGAGATGATACTTTTACGATAAAAATTAGCGCCAACTAAAGGGTTCTTCAATAAGAGCGCTACAAAAGTTTTTTTAAATAAAACAAAAACTGTTTTGGTTATCAATGAAATTCTTTATTCCTGTGAAAGTACGTTCGATGCCATTATGTATGGAAATCGATCTCTTTTGCATGGCCACCACGGGCACGCTTGCAGAAGTCCAGACGCTGAACCCAATTTTCGACAGTTTTCAAGCATAAATCGGCCGATATTCGTACGAAGTTCATCAATCGTCGCTGGCTTGTTGGCATAGACCATAGATTTGACGTAGCCCCACAGGAAATAGTCCAACGGCGTCAAATCGCACGACCGAGGCGGCCAATCGACTGGACCATTTCGTGAGATAACACGTTCTCCAAACTTGGTTTGCAATAAACTGATTGTGACATTCGCTGTGTGGCTTTTGGCGCCGTCCTGTTGGAACCACATGTCCTCCAAGTCCATATCATCCAATTGGGGCCAAAAATATTCGGTTATCATTGAACGGTAGCGATTCCCATTCACAGTAACGTGCCGGTCTTGATCATCACGGAAGAAGTACGGCCCATAAACCGCACCAACCCGTAATTTTTTCGGGATGCAATGATGACTCATGGAGTACGTGTGGATTGCTGTCTGACCAATAACGCATATTTTGTTTATTGACGAAGCCATTCATTATGACGACCATAAATTGGACGTAGCGCTCTTAACGTTTAGGCCACTGACTCCGAATTTCGGTAGTAAATTTTAATAATTTCGACTCGTAGTTGGCTCGTATATCTTTCCATCATGAAATGGCAAACCTTACTTAAGAGAAATGTCAAAAGAGCGCCAAGAAATATGGCGTCGTTTGCTGTCCCTGTCTTTCTACTTTTGTAGCGTCCCTGTTGAAGAACCCTTTATATTAGAGATGACAAATTGAGCGCAAACTCTACGAGATTTCTATCCCGTGTAGATGTGCCTTAAGAGCGTTATTCAACATTTAAAATATCAAAGAAAAAACCCAAAAACAACAACAAAAAATTTACCACAATTTGCTTTGTCATCTTTCAAAATACCATTCTGCTGCTCTAACAGATCCAGCAATGTAGTAACATCTGTTTGTGTATAAACAACAAGAGAAAATCATTGGTTTGCTATAAGTGTCAGTTACATTTAATTTTATTTAAGTTAAATTTTAGAAAAAAAATTCGTTAGTTCTGAATATAAAATTGCCTTTTATTGCAGAAAGTTCGTTTCTTAAGTCCTTTGTTTGCTTTAACACATATTTATTGTGATTGTGTCCGGAAAAGATTATTTTTTTTTTTAATAAAAATTGTTAAAGACTTTGTAATACTGTGTAATTATAATGGGAAACACAGAAATTGAGCATATATAATTGAGCCAATACTGGTTTACAACAACTTAAAACATATAAATTCAAACTAAAAATAAAGTATATATTTATGTATTGTTTTATGCATATTTCTAGCTTCATCATATTTAAGATCTTATCATTCATGTTAAGATTTTCATTGACACACTTCCCTTTTGTTAAAGTTCATTCATATGTAATTTTTTTAGTAACACTGATACTAATATTTGTGAACTACATATAAAAATATCAGCTAATTTAGAATGCTATTCATTGGCAGAAAACATATTAGAAAAAGACGTTTAAATTGAATGTTAGTAAAAATACTTCAAACTTTCGCTCGTTGTTTTTTTTCTTTCTTCTTTTGGAAGAAATGTGTTTAAAGACATTTAAATAATTTAACATAACTTAAGCATTTAATTTGTATATAATATGAGTATATATATATGTAAGCTTGTAAGCCTAATATAGCGGTTAGATAGCAGCGAAATATAAATAAGTATTGGTTGTTAACTTTTAAACAAATACTTACTTATACACTGATAACTACCATAAGTTTGTAATTTTATGCAGTCAAAGATATTTTTTTAAAAGTTCATTCACTTAACATTATTTTTTCTATGATACAAAAAGGTCATACGTAAGTAATTTATGAATAACGTTAATTTTACAAATATTTTTTTTTTTTGTTTATTGAAAATTATGAAAATACAAAAATTTTTATTTATTATAAGTTACTTTCTTTAAACCATACACGAATAGCTAGTTGTAAGATTGATAGGCTTATTTTTAATAGTTTTTATATGGTATTTTATAATAATAAAATTGCATGTTAATCTCTGGAAATTAAATGAAAAAGATTAAGAAATTACACTTTTTTTTAATTTTTAAATCCCTGTGTTAAAAAGAAATAAGATAAATCTCTAAACTTTCATCGCTTTATGAAATCGAAGAAAAATGAGCATATTTGTTAATTTGTTATAAATTAATTTACTTTTTATCATTTATTCGTTATATGAATCAATTTAAATGTATGTATTGTAATTAAAACTTAATAATTTTATTAATTTATGCCATGAAATCTCTACAACAAAAATTAGCTATATATAAATTCATTCCTTTTTCTTTTGTTTTTTGATTTTGTATTAAACATTTTTCTATTTAAGTGATGTTGAAAGTAACACTGAAATGTGTATGAGAGATCATTGAAAAACGCTTATTTTTTTTTATTAAAATTCACTTTCAATTTGCAAAGTATTTAACAGTTGGATACTAGTGTATGTGTGTGAAATTTACAGTGAATGTAGTATAAATTAAATAAATACTATACATGCATGTAAATTGATTAACTTCTATGTGATTTCACGCTCAGCAACTCATTTGGTTCGACAAACTGTTATTTATTATTATTTTATTTTGTTTTTATTATGAATTTAAACAAAAACAACTAAAAAATATTTTTATTTAATAAAAAAAATGCATTCAATGTTTTTGAAGTTTTATACCCTTCTTTATGTAAGAAAAGTATGTTAAGTTTGTCCATAGGCTGATATGAATGACGATTAGCCCTGGCTCAACAACATTCAAGTTGAAATTTTTTTAAAATTTGTTCGGCCTTACTCTGTAAGTTATCTTTATATGAATAGCTTAACTCTTTAAGGACACTTAATAGACCCGCTGAACAATTTTCCACCAAACTTTGCAAATATATAGACCAATGCTACATTAAGGCACATTTACACGCGAGAGAAAATTGCTAGAGATAGAACAAAAAACACCTCTAACATATTTATCTCGCGTGTAAATGTGCCTTTAAGAAATTTTTGCAATTGTTTTTGCCTTATAGCGCCATCTGGTGGAAATATTGACAACCAAAGTTGAAATTTTGATAACTTATAAATCCCAGCGGATAAAGATATTCTAAAAATTTTAATATTTTGTATTTTTATTGAAAAATCTTTGATCAAAAGTATAAGAAACTTTTATATTTTTTGAGTAAACAGATTTTTTTTTTTTTGGAAAATTATGGTAGTTTTGGACAGTTTTTTAAAATTGTGATATGGCAAACCTGACATTTTTATTTTTATAAATGTGATAGTATTTTAATAAGGACTAGCCATTAAATTAAATTTTTACATGCCTTCGATTTTGTACATTTAGAAAATTCATGGTGCGAACGTACAGATTTTCATAAATTATATACAATTGACGAACTAATTTTTAGCACAGGAAAAAAGTTTCCTTTTTTCATTAAAATAGCAACCCAAGATATGAAAATTTAATCTATTTTATATTTTTAAAAATTTTTTGAAAAAAAGCTCCATTAAAAAAGGTCAATAATTTATTTTTTTTAAACTCTGGAAAAAATGTATGTATCTACCATTCTTTTATTTAGGATTTAGGATGACTTAAATATCTATATCCACTAAAAAATTAAACCGTTTAAATGTACTGGGTTAAAAACGGCACAGAATATCCTAAATTAGTTAAAAGCCCGCTACTTCGTTACCGGTGGGTTTATTTGAAGTCAATTTCATATACCCCGCCAGGAGACAGGCTTGCCGGTAAGAGGGTTAACAAAACCAAAATTTTCTTATAACAAGTTTTTTTCTTAAGTCTTTTGTTTCCAGTCAACAAATATAGGTGCGCCCTTAATTTTTGTTTGTATTTTATTATTATTATTATTGTGGTCACATTTTGACTTTTGAACAAATGAAGACACATTTTCTCAAAAATAAAAATATTTGCAGGCCATAGATTACATAGATATCTTACTCCTCTTCTTCTTTTGTAAACAAACACATTTTTTCATGAGATACGTCCACTGACAGTGAATGTCAAAGAGTAAGAGATCCATGTAATCTGTTTTACAAGCCAATGCCTGAGATTTTGTTATATAATCAAAAGTCAATATTAAAGAAACGGTAAATAAAACTGAATCAAAAAGCATTGTAGTGATTGATTTGTTTGTTAAGGTTGTTTATGTGATTAAGTTTAGGGTTCTTTCTTCAGGCGCCCTATTCTTCAGTGGGAGTTAAAGGAACACATATATTCTGTAGTTAGTTTTTTTTATAAATACAATTTTCTTCCGAAATTGTTATAGTAACCGTGCTCTGACCAGTCTACTACTTAATGTCTGTGTAGAGTTTCTAAAATTCGACTCTTATTTAATATAAAACTCTTACTTGTTTGTAGTAAACATTTTTTACTTATTTGTTTTTTTTTACAATTTGAAGGTTTTTTGTTTGTTTGTTTTCTATCGTGTTTAATGCATTTTATAATATATTTTTTAATTAAAAAAAATTTGGATTTTTTCTTCTATTTACTAAATTGCATAGTACACAGAGAAAAGAGATTCCTTGTGACTAGCAAATCATTTGCTTGAATCCGCTGATATATTTGTTTGTGGTGATAGAAATTTAGTTAACACAAAATAACTTTGGTTAAAACAATATCATTCACTTGTGTCAGGAGTACATTTGCTAAGCTCGTTTGTTGCAACCAAACCATGTATTTAGTGTGCATGTTTATACATGTGACGCCTTGTTTGAGCAAGAAAGTCTATTAGTTTAGTTTTCAGTCATATCGTTTGTTAGTGAGGTGTACTATTTGCAATCAGTCATTATTTTAAGTTACGCGATTAACTTTTGTTGTTATTGTTTTTGTTTCTTTTGTTATGAAAACTTAAAGTCTGGGAAAAAATGTTAATTTTCTTAAACAAGTAAATAATACATACTAACAATTTCAGAAAATTATGAGTTTAGTTTTTTGTCATTCTACTGCATTATTATGTAAATAAACAGGGTATTTTTATATATTACTGGCTACACAAAAAGATGAAAAGATAACAAACTTAACTTGGTTTTTCTTTATATAAATAGTAAGTGAAAATTTATGATAATTTTTTAATGAAAAATTTTAGTATTTTGTCAAATTTACTTAAGTTATTTATTAATGAAATGGGGGAGTGGTAAATCAATAGTTGAGCCATTATAACTTAAATAAAATTCTGTGAACATTCTGCTAGATAACAAATGCATTTTTTAGTAGTTTTGATGTTAATAAAAAGAATAAACCTTTTTCTCTAAAAATTATAAAGACATTAATTTGCAAATCAGACTAGATCTAGTTTCTGCCTTTTTCCTATTGTCAGGTTTCATCAGTGATTTTCCATTAAATTGTATTATTGTTTATATTTTATTGTCAGATTGTCTCTATATGATAATTTTTCAACAACCCGTCGGCTGTAGGAATCGACCCTGTGCCTATTCCTATATTACAAACGTAACTATACTAAGGTGCGACAGCTTAGCCATCTCACCCAAGCAAGGCCGTGAATGCAATGCAACTAATTCATAGTTTTCTTTCCTATTCAGTCATTTATTGTCAGTGTTCTATAAAATGAAAATGCAATTTTGTTTCCTTTATACATACATATATGAAATTTTGGTATAAAGGAGCGAAGAAAGGTCGCTTCGGAAATTAAATTTGTTTAGGATTTACAGGGCGAAAAATGTTTTTTTTTTAGGTTTAACCACAAATGATTATAAAATCGTAATCTAAAATTTATATTTACAATAAGGTTTACAAATTAAATATCGGTTGTGAATAATAGTAATTACATATTGAAATATGAAATTCAAGAACTATGAACATATTTATTTTTATTTTTTTTTTATTATCCAATCTTAGATTCTATTTTTATTCTTAAAGCCGGATTCACAATGCTGGAGTACTAATTAAAATTGCCACTCCCCCTCCTTCCTATTCCTCCCTATCAGCATGAATTATATTATAATCTGGATGAGATAATGGGTTTTCATTTTTCAGCCACGTTTTAGTTTGGAAGCAAATGTCTACTTTATTCCTTCGAAGGAAATCAAATAATTCAATGAACTTATTGCGGACACTACGACAGTTGCAACAAAAATATCTTAATGCTATTATTGATCTTATTATTATTTAATCCCAAATATTTAAGAGCTAATTGAGTGATTACATTAAACTGAGCATGTTTATTCTTACATTTTTGTAAACCTACTACAATATCCGTTGTTAGGTTTGAAATTTCCTCTTCGGTGAACAACTCATCAAGTTATTGTGAACCTGTTTAGTAATTAGAAGGCGGGTGCCATGTAGGGTTAATTACAGGTCTTGCTGCAGATGATGAACGTTGCGCATTAGACCGTACCCCAAAAAAACTTATTTTAGTTTTTATTTAAGTTATATTATTTATGCAAGGAGGTTTCAAAAAAAAATTTTTTACCGAACGTGGGGGTCACCTTTTTAAATTTTTTGTTATATCTTTGTCATTTATAGTCCGATATTAAAGTGGGATTCATCAATGTGTTTTTCTCGAGGGGACTGTTTTCCTCTAATGGCCATTGACCTCAAGTATCTCATTCTAGTAACTACCCACCAGATCTCAGTTGCTACCACCATAATGTACGACCCTAATCTCAGAAAATTAAAGCTCGCAAAAATCATTAAACTTTTGCTAAGAAAGTTTTTCGATAAATCCATCGGAAATTTTTTTTATTTTTTTTCACTGGATTTTTCCTTTATAGCAAAACACTGGTCTCCCCGAGGCAAAAAACACGATATATCACACTTTAAAATCCGACTTTAAATGCCGAAGCTTTAATGAAAATTTAAAAAAAGGCGTTCGGCAAAAAAACAACCAAAATTAATTTTCTACGTCCCTGAGATGATATAAGTCGGTATACCAAATTTCATCAAAATATCTTAACCCTTAAATGCATGGTGTAGCCATTTGGCAACATACCGGTTTTTTTAATAAAAAAACCCCACGATGCACAAAACCGCATTTTTGGGCATTAGGGCATTCTGCACATAGTGTTCCTATAGTTTAGCGCAGAATTTTTAAACATTTAGAGTAAAAATCTTGGTTTTGCTCTGTATATTTGTGAAAATTCTAAAACACGCGTTTTTTTTTTTTTTACAAAAAGTGTAATATTCAAAAATATTTGTTTAAATATTTATAGTGGTATTCTCGCAATAAAATTCATTTTGGCGACAATAAATGTATAAATTATAGTTTATAGATTTTTTTTTGTTTTTTCGTACACTTTAAAACAATCACAATTTAGCTATTTGGCAAAAAAAAACATATTTTTCAATAAAAATCAATTTTTTTGAAAAAATAAACTTTTTTTGGTATTTTTCTTGAAATTCCTTTATGGTTAAAAAATGGTTAAAATCGAAGAGATCATGCATTTAAGGATTAACATTTCCAACCTGTAGCGTGTGTGCATTTTTAGGCTAATTTATGTCATCTGCTAAGCAGTTTAGGCAAAACTAAAAATATTTTGAGATTTTTTTCTTATAATAAGGAAAGCCGATGAAGACTCCTATCTAAAAAATCCAGAAATTATCTTGGTTCACAATACTTACATGCTAACGCAAGTTTTACACAAACTTTGCAGTGAAGCACTACTCACAACATATTTTGGAATTTCCGCAAACTCGAAATCCATTTTAGACCTATGGTTTCTAGGGCAAAGTTGCTTAGAATTCTTCGTAGAATCATCCCCCCCCCCCCGCGCTACGATTTTTTTTTTATTATTTTAGCCTCCATACCCTATTGAGTACGTTTTCATTACTCATGCGGGATGTTGTTATTTTGATATTTTTCTTGTTCTATATTTTTTCTACCTGTAATTCGCTAAATTTGGAATTCATCAATGGATTTTCCTAAGATATCTATATCTTGTTTTCTTTGTTAAGCTGCAAGCTATACCAAAGAGTTGGCAGAGAAATAAATCCTTTATTTTTCATCAAATTTTATTTTCCAAAATATTTAGAGCCGGTTTTATAGTCAGTACTAAAGTAAGATCGATTTTTTTCTAAAATATTTTTTGAGTAAGAAATTTTCAAACAAAATATTTAATTTACAAAATATTTAAGAAAAAAATCTATCTTAGTGCTGACAATAAACAAACTGGCACTTAAAGTTTTGGAATAGCTGCCTTTTGTAAATAAATTCAATGATATTTTGTAAAATTTTCATTTAAAATTCATGTAGGGTAGTTGTTTAGCAAAATATGTAAAATTTATTTAAAATTAATTAAAATAATACAAAAAAAAAATTTTAATTACTATGACTTACACAAGATTTAATTAATAATTCCATACAGTACTAAAACATTAAGTTCAGAAATATTGTGATAATCTTGTGTAAAGTTATGCTAGCTGTTTGATTATTTATTGTAACGCGCCAAGTGTAAACGTATCTTGTTTTATTTATTTTTGTTGTTGTTGTCTTTCTTAAAGTATTGGAATGCGGTCAATCTTGTCAATGGTAAAAATGTTTTTTTTTGTGGCTGCGACATCTCTCTGGTGTGTTTTGAATTCAAACTGAGCAAATATAAGAAAAAAAAAATAATTGATATTGGAATATTCAATGCTGCCATTTTAACGATTTTGTCATCAGATCTAGCGATTTTAATTTGTCTCTAGCGGGAAAAATTGTCGGGTTGCTATTAGCTAAAAATCTAGCGATTTTTATAAGTCGTAACATCATATTTAAAAATCAGTTTTATGTTAAAAAAAAATATTGTAAGTTTTTTTTTTCTCTTCAGATCAACTAAAAATCTACGATGAAATACTTCACAGACGAGGTAGAGTCCGTATTGTTATGTAATATTCCTTAATTTTAACATGTTAGTCAATAATATGGCATGATGCGTTAGGTTGTAATACAAGAATAACACAAAAAATTTTTTTTTTATAAAAACTTTCTAAAAATACATATTTTGATAAGAAATGCACTCACAATATTTTATCCTTAAAAACAACCTAAAATACATATTAAATTAATTGAAAACACTATTAAAAAAAGGACTACTGATTTTTCATTATATTCAAACCATTTTGCTATTTATTTTCAAACATTGTTTAAACAATCCAGAAAAGAAATAAAAATAATTGAAAAGTCTATTAAAACAATCATCAATTTTTTAACTGACAAAACGTAAAAAAAAACGATTTTGTGGTTTGTTTTTTCATATTTGAAAGTTTTTTTTTTTGTTTCGATTTTCAAAACACTACACCATACACAACAGACACGTTCATATTTTTATTGGCTATGTTTGTGTGTATGAGTAAAGAATTTCTTGTAATTTGAATTGAAATAATTTTGTATATAAACAAACTATTTTAACAAAAAAGAAAACCGAAAATATTTGAATTTTTTGTTTTAAAACAGAAAACAACGAAATTATTTAAATAATTTTTTATAAAAATAGAAATCTAAAAATATAATATTTGACTGAAAATAACAACTCCTACAGACGATACATATTTTTTTCTGGTTTGTTTTTTATTGGTTGACAAAAAATGTTAAACAATATGTTTCAATGTAGTTTAATTGATTCTTCAATTGAAAACAAACTTTACCTATTACCTTTTAAATAAACCTCAATCGGTTATGGAAAATATATTGCGAGTGTGGGAATACATTGCTCTTATTGAGTCTTTTAAACTCTAGTATTTATTCAATGGACATCAATATTTATAAATTAACCCCTCAATTCATAAACGATTTGTAAAGTTATAGGAGGTTTATAAAACCATATTTTCATACAAAATTTGTTCAATAAATCTACTGCAGCTTTACAAAGCGTTTATAAATTTAGGGGTAAAGGTAAATTATACACCCAGAAAACAAATTCAGTTCTGATAACCGCATTTGTAGCCAATAGCATGGTTCGGTTATGGTAGCCGAATTTTTCAGTTGTGGCGACAGAAAACCAATTGAGACAGGACTAATTTGACTGTGGCAACGGAATTCCAGTTGTATCAAGAATAATTCGGTAGCCGCAACCGAAAAATTCATTTGATGCAACTGAACCATTCGATTGGCAACAAATAGGGTTGTCAACACCGAATCTGTTTTCTGGGTGTATAATTATTGGTTATTTTTAAGTTTAGAACTATACTTATAACCACATTTAATATGTTTTTTAGGAAAAAGACCTTGTATTGGTGCCCTACGGGAAATTTTAACAAACTGTCACCGAACTGGCCCCTTTACATGAAATAGTCTGGTCACTTTTACATGGCGTTGTCATAGGAGGGGGCAATTGACCACTTGTGACATGTCACAAGACAAATCCTAGGACAGGTTACTGAACTCTCATAAAAAACAAAGTTCAGGGATCTGTCCTGGGATTTATCTTGTGATATGTCATAAGGGGTCAATTGCCCCCTCCTATGACAACGCCATGTAAAAGTGACCAGTCTATTTTATATAAAGGGGCCAGTTCGGTGACAGTTTGTTAAAATTTCCCGTAGGGTGGCTATAAGAGTACCACTTTTGATAATCGAGCTATAGAATTAGCAAATTTTTGCACTGTTTATAAATCTAGTGATTTTCTACAATTTTTGTGTCTGATTTAGCGATTTTGTTTTAAAAAATAGTTGACATCAGTCGGCATAACAACAGTCTACACACTCACAATACAAACAATGTTTTCTCTAAGAGTTGAACTTTTCTCTTTTTGATTTTAAAAGATATAACAGATTTTTTATGAACAAGTTTTTTTTTATGTTAAAGATTGTTTATTTTTTGTTAAAAATAAAACACTTGTTTAATGATCTTTTATATTTATTATTCGTAAGATGTAAAAGTCTTAAAAACCATAGAATTGGTTTTGTTGATAATTTTGACACATGCTTTATTCGTAAATATTGATGGTTTATTTGTATTTGTTGTTATTTCTCTTAGTAGATGGAACAGGTGAAAGTTTTTAACTTTTTTTTCACATAAAATAAATCTAGAAATATTAAAAAAATAAAAAACATTTTTGAATTGTAAATTTGAAAAAGAAATTATAAGTTTTACAGGTTTTAATATTGTTAATATTTTAAGATGTAGTTAGAGTTACATTAAAATATTTATGTATGGCTTAAAACAAGTTTGTTTCTTAAGTCTTTTGTTTTAGTGTAAGCAATTGTAAGTAATTGAAGATATTTATTGCATTGCCATGTATGTTGCTTAAGTCTTTTGTTTTATTTAAGCAGATTTTTTCTAATAAACTGCACCTTTTTATATCTGTTTAAGCCGAAAATGTTTATATTTAACACCTTTTATGTTTTATAGCTAAAAAAAACTATTTACCTACACATTTTGTAAAAAATCATTAAACATTTTTTAAGGATTGGTTTTTTTCAGTATTTCATAATCAACTGTGGGTTTATATTAAATTACTTCTTACTTACTTTTTTCTTCTCAATTTTTAATATATTTTCAGAGCCATGTCTCCAATTATTCTATACTTGTATTAAATTATAATTTAACATTGAAGTGTATGGTGTGTTTGGTTAATTGTTAAGTAACCAAACAGCAACAAAATGGATTGGACGGAGGGCGATTTGGTATGGTTTGATCCTGGTGTGGGTCATCCTATACCCGGTGAAATACAAGAGGTTCATAGAGCTGCTCAAGTGATTGTTGTACAAGCTGTTATTAAAGCCAAGGTATGAGTATTACGTTATAATTTTTTATTTCTGTTTTGCTAATGTGTATTTCATTGGTTAATAATGAATGAATGATTTTTGATTCATTCATAACTTGTCGGTGTATATTTTGTGGTATACCTGAGTGAATGAATTAGTTTCTTTGTGGCTTAAACTATTTGCCAAATATATCATAAAATAGTTTGTGTTTGTCTGTGTATAGACCATATTGAGTATATGAGACCTAAATGTTTAATGGAATTTGTAAAATGTTAAATTTTGTTAATCACGATAGTAAGTGATAATAAATTGGAAATAGACAAGGGAAGGGGAAACCGTAGAGGGATAATATTAGCTATACAAATAAAATATAAAAATACCCCCAGAAAAAGTGAGGAAAAAGAAGTAATTAAAACACTGCAACTACACTCTCAGAAAAATTCCGTTGTGGCAACGGAATTTTTTCCCAACCGAATTCGATTTCAATGCGGTTGAGACAACCGAATTATCGGTTGAATTATCGTATTGAAGAGGAAGTCGTTCTAATTTGTTTTTCTTTTTAAAAACAAATGATGTAAATTTTGAACCAATGATAAGGAAGTTCTTTCTCACTTCTTTTTATTTTAATTTAATTTAAAAAAAAACTTCATGCCGCGTGTGGCACACTTGTTGACATTTCAGGTGGACGCTCTACCTCCTGTGCTATCGCTTGTTATACATGTTAGCTGACTTTTAGCAGTCTTGTTCAGTAAACTTCTTATTATCCATATTTCTTTTATTTCTTATTAACAAAAATATACAACGTATTGGTAAAATATATAATTTTTTTTTAAATAGTATTATTTTTTTTTATCAATTTAATCAAAATGTTAAGTTAAAACAAAATATTCGCCTTTTTGGTATTTAAAGATATTTAAAAAATAACATTTCTGTTTGAATTTTTTTTCTTTTAAAAAAATTAAAGGGAAGTAACACTCAGGAAATTCTTTCTATTAATTAACGTGTTGCTTTCTTTGGAAAGAGGATAGAGAAGAGATGAAAAGTGGTAAAAAGATGAAGATCTTCAAATATGGCAAGAGTTGTTGCGCGCCATCTGATGGAGAGTTCGAATTTTGTTGAAGCTTTATTTTTTAGTACATAGCCCTGTTATATTATTTTACTTCGGTGCTATTGGATTACCGAAGGAGCACTCTGCGTATTAGATCGTACCACCCTAGAGGCAAAAAAAAAGTGCACGGTACACCTTCGAATATAAAATATTTTTGAAAGGCCATTTCGAATTTTTTTTGCCGAACGTAGGGGTCGCCTTTTTTAATTTTTTATTGTAACATTCGGATCTTAAAGTGTGATATAGCGATTTTTTTGTCTCGAGGAGATGTTTTGCTATAGAGGAAAAATCCAATGAAGAAAATTTTAAAAGGTGACCTCTACGTTCATACATCCTTGCAAAACTAATTTCGATTCGGCGTTGTATGGCGAACTTTTTTTTTGAGGAACGGTCTACTGCGTACGTATGAGGGATAAAAAATTCATACATATTTTTTTTTCTAAATTGATGTTGTCGTCGCTGGGGGTCGAACCCGCAACCTTATGTGTAACAGCCCAACACGCTAACCATTACACCACAACGCCCATAAATTTTGATATTTTCCAGGGTAACGGATAGTTTTAATAAATTTACTAAGGCCGCCATTACACATTTTTGACAAATTTGGGCACTGAAATGTTTACAAATATTCAAGAAAATATGTTAGTCGGCATTTACGACTTCAGTTCACACTACATAATTTTAGTTCGAAAATTCGATTTGTGGGACATCGCAAACAAAAATCGCATCATATACCCGCAATAACGAAGTGCTACTTTTTACTGAATTTTTGGGAGCAATTTCTTTTATTGCTGGTATATGACATGATTTTTGTTCGCAATGTCCCACTCAGAAGCAATAAAGAAAAAGCAACATCACTATTTCTGTCTTCTTTTATTGAATTTTTGGAAGGCAGAGAAGAAAGAAGCGCTAAAAAACGTGCTTCTGGTACGGCAGTGCTTCTAAAATCAATTTTTATTTTTTGCTGGGATTTGTGTAAAAAAAATTCCAAACATTTTTTTCGCCCGTGGCAGAATTTGAAGCCGCAACCGTCTGATTGCTGTGATAGCACGTTCCCATGAAACCCCCATACAACATATTAACTTCTTATCACTCTTGAAAACGAACTCTGGAGTAGCATATATTTATTGCAGCTTTGGATGTTGTTTCAAAAAAACTTCTTGGTGATGTAATGAAAGAAGTGATTCATTTAGAAGTTGTTCCATTTATTTTTGCTGGGTATGGTATCGATTGCTAAAACTGAAAAAATTGGTGTTTCCACAAAAAACTGTAAAAGAGTATTATAAATTTAAAGTTGACTTTATTACTTCTACCCTACACCACTAAGTGGACAAGGTATAATAAGTTTGTGCTGATGTTTGTAACACCAAAAAATATTGGACCTCGACCCACCTTTTAGTATACCGATCGATTCAGAATTACTTTTTGTTTCGATTTAACGATGTCCATCTTTCCGTCCGTCTGTCGAATTTCGGATCCAAACATGAGTTGGCTTTTAATCAGGCTGGTGTAGGGTATTATATAGTCGGCATGCCAGACTTTAACTTTCTTACACGTTTTTAAACATACTGTTTTGTTTGTGTATGAAAACCCCAAAAAAAATATTTCTATTTTCAAACATTTTGGTTGGTTGCAAAATTACTTCTTTGTAATATCCCGTTTATCAGCGAAATGATTGCCACTTGATGTTAATGAAACTGGACTTGAGGTTTTCAAAAACTATTTTGATAACAAAATGTATGATATTCTTTTTTTAATCGGGCTAAATAATGTAAAATTTTTATAGGAAAACCTTGATTTAGTAGAAATGTTTTATACAGAGATGTTGATATTAAATGTTAAGGGATGAATTTTGATGCCGTTCAGTTTTAATTGTAACTAGATTGGAAGAAATTAATTTCAGGATTTAATTTGTCTATACACATTAACACAATATTCATTATCATTGAAATTCATTAAAATTTCCTCAAAACAAAGCTTACAAGTCATCCATAAGCAATATGTTTTCAAGATCAATTGAATATTCATTACTTTCCAACAGGCGTTAATAACACTATGCGACAGTCAAAATCGGGATGGGATGAAACCAACGGGAAATGTTATATCGGTCAAAAACAAGTTATACGTGTCCCGGCGTTTCGCTGGGTCACCCCTAGGAATCGAGATATATCTTTTTTTGACATAACTCGAGAACCACTAGTCCGATTTTGCTCAAACAATTTTAAAAAATTAAAAATTACAATTCCTTTAATCTGTTCATATAAGGTTTTTCTATATACTCAACAGTTTTGCCGGTAAAAATAAATGTTTCTCGAGATATGTCAAAAAAAGACCACCAAAGGTCAAATCGATATATCTCGATTCCTAGGGGTGACCCAGCGAAACGCCGGGACACGTATAACTTATTTTTTACCGATATAACTTTCCCCGGTATTTTGAACCCTTCCCGATCACTGACCCCTACCATTTGTCTCACAGTGTAATTTTATACAAAAATTGTCAAACGTAATGAAGATGAATGGATTTTCTTTATAAACAATCCATTTTCTGCAATATTAACACAGCCACACTTGTATGTATTTAGAAAATTTAAAAAAAAATATTTAATATAAAATTGATGTTGCATTAACAAAAAAAAAAAAAAAGGAAAAAAGAAAAGTTCAAGTTAATAGAAACGAAATATAAAAAAAAAGACATTTTTCTGGTTTATCAAGATCACTACTAACCAGAGTAATTGTGGTGAGTGGTATAGAAAAAAATCTCAATACCACCTGTATAACAATAATGATGATAATGTTGCTAAACATGTTCCAACCATCATCAATAGCTCCTCACATATGTATGAATTTTTAAATGGTAGAATATTGCTGCTGCATGGCTTCTGTTGGCATTCATCCAATACACTCCTTTTAGTTGCATCGCAAAGACGGTTCATATCAAGTGGCGTTCTGTAAAACTAACGGACTAGTTTTATTTTTCTTTTCTACTCTCAAATATGCGAACTTGAGATTGATACTTTTCAAAAGATAGAAAAAAAATATTGACAACCTTTATAGTGTTTTGCTACTAATGCGTATTGTGCGCTTTCATTTGGAACCATGGCAACGTTGTGGTTCTATAACACCTAGTCCAGCACCATCACCCTCTATAGCTTTATTGTCGCCACACGTATTGAGGCGTCAACGACCGCCTAGTATTGAAGATTTTCCCAGCTTTGATGAGAATACAGAAACCTTACGTTTGAAAGTGTTAAAAAATAATAAACGTAAAATGAAAAACCGTTATCCCCAAATAGTTAAAAAACTATCAACATTATGCAGTGATATGATAGCCAAACATGTTAGTATAAATCTATGTTGTATTATAATTGTTAAAAGAAACTAGATTCATTGTAATTACCAATTTAGTTATTTTTTTTTTTTTTTGGTTGTGACAATATAATTGTGAAGATTAAAAAAAATATGGCAACTCTATAGTTGTAAAGTTAATCAAAAAAATTTTCTGTTGTGCCAGCTTTCAATTCGGTTTTCTAACATTAAAGCCACATTCACATTGATGGAGTACTCCACTCTGCAGATTGGAGTGTACTAAAATAGAGATGGCATGATACAAAAAATAAGGGAACAAAGGAGTGGAGTACTCCTGCATTGTGAATCTGGCTTAAATTGTTTGTTTTATTTGTTCGACGTATTGTAATTATATTTCGGTTGTGATATATAAATTAATTTTGAATAAGTCGAACTAAGAATTGATATAGCTGAAAATTTGATTGTACGAATCGGTGCGAACATTTTTTCTTAAGGTGTAAAAATTTAATTAGATTGAAATTCGCCTCCAAAGAATTGGTTGTCATATCAGAATTTTGTTGTCACAACTGAAAATCCAGTTGAACTTGGTTTTTACGACCGAGATCCTAATGTGTCATATGGTATGGTAACTGGTTACTTTTATTATTAAATTTCTTATTACTTTTGTATGGCGATGTCGCGCAAAATAATGAGTTATAGTTACACACCAGCGTACGAAAAATCAAAAAATATTCGTTACCAGTACTGACAAAAATAATGAGTCTAAAAATAGATTTTCAAAAAAATAAGTTTTATAAAACAAAAATATTTTTTGAATGGGGGAAAATATTTTTTATTGTAAAAATTTTTTTTTAATAAAATTTTCTCGTGCGGGAATCGAACCTGGGTCTCCCGATTGCCAGTCAATAGTTCTACCATCTAAGCTATCTCGATGTCTAATATTTTATAGATAAAAAATAATTTATCTGCTGCGCACAAGGCAACTTACAACGAATCAAAAAATATGTGGTGCCATATATACTTACCAGTGTTAAAAAAATATTAAGTCTAAAAATAGATTTAAAAAAATTTCAACAAAAAAAAAAATGTAGAAAATTACTTTCTATATTAAATAATAATAAAAATAAGTTATTATTTATTAGCAACTCATTATTATATTTTTGAAATAATGCAGAAAGTCCGTTGATGTGTCGTTACTGTTTCTACACTAGGATGTTAAGATAATCAACATAAAAGTGGTCAAAATAAATAAATATCTTTTGTCATAAGTGAAATTTGTTGTCACAACTCAAATGTGAATACCTTAGTAAAATTACAGTTATAATAACCAAATTAAAAGTTTTCAACAACCCTAAAATCCTTTGTCTTTTTAATTCTACAGTCATAGAAATAAACCTGTAAAAACAGCAGAAAAAGTTAATAAAAATTCATAAAAAATTACCTTGCAGAAAAAACTGCTGAAATTAGCAGAATTGTTTGCTAAACCCAGTAAGATCAGAACAGAAAATTTTTAAATTTACAAAAAATATAACTTTGAGTTAACTGTTAGTTAATTGAAAATGACAAATTTGGCTGTTCGCCTCTTACTAATATTTAGTAAAAATAATCTGCTAATTTTATAAATTTTTTCAGCAAGATAAGTTTTAACTAATTTTTTAGTAATTTTAACTAAAATTTTTACAAACTTTTTCTATTAATATAACTTTAAGTGCAAAATTTGGATGGCATAATTAATTTTTTAGGAGTGTATGTTTAAATACTAATTGATTTAATTTTCTATCTCTTTCTAGCCCCAAACATTTGCTTTACAACCTGGTGAAGGCAACTTAAGACCCCGCCAAGATCTTGGCAGCAGTGGAGTGGAAGATATGACCATGTTGGAAGATTTACATGAGGCTTCTCTCCTATGGAATCTTCGTTTACGTTACGATAAGGGTTTAATCTATACATTTGCAGGCAGTATTCTAATAGCAGTTAATCCTTACAAAATGTTTCCTGACTCTTATGGCCTAGAGGTAGCCAAACAGTATGCTGGTAAACCATTGGGTACCATGCCTCCTCATCTATTTGCCATTGGTGCAGCTGCACATGCTGCTTTACCCTCTCCGCAGGTGGTGGTAATATCGGGTGAATCTGGTTCTGGCAAAACAGAATCTACAAAATTGGTGATGCAGTATTTGGCAGCAGTTGTTCCTGGAGGAGGTTCTGCATCAGCTGTTATCACAGAACAAATTTTAGAGGCTGCTCCTTTACTGGAAGCCTTTGGTAATGCTCGAACAACACGCAATGATAACAGTTCTAGATTTGGTAAATATCTAGAGGTATATTTTAAAAATGGTGCTATTGTTGGAGCCAAAATTACCCAATATCTATTGGAAAAGTCTCGTATTGTGACACAAGCTCCTGGTGAACGAAATTATCATGTTTTTTATGAAATGTTGGGTGGTCTCTCTGAAGCTGAACGTACTAAATATGGTTTGCTAGAAGCAGATAAATATTTTTATTTAAATCAAGGAGCCACTGATTGTGCACCTGGTCGTGTTGATTGGGGCTCTCTGCAAAGTGCTATGCAGGTGTTGGGTGTCTCCGAAGGAGAACGTGAAGGTATTATACGTGTTCTGGCGGCAGTTTTGCATTTGGGTAATGTTTATTTCCATCGCCGGCAATTAAGACATGGTCAAGAGGGCGTGGAAGTAGGATCTGATGCCGAAATCAAATGGGCTGCTCATTTGTTACACATCTCAGCTGAGGGTTTACATAGAGCCTTAACTAGCCGTATTACCGAAGCTAGGTCAGAACGTTTGCATACTCCTCTTAGCATAGATCAAGCCTTAGATTCTCGTGATGCCTTTGCTAAGGCTTTATATTCTGGTCTCTTTAACTGGCTGGTCTCCCGCATTAATTCGATTGTTCAAAAGGGCGGCACTCATGATGCTCATCGTATTTCCATATTGGATATATTTGGTTTTGAAGATTTAGCTGAAAATTCTTTTGAACAGCTTTGCATTAACTATGCTAATGAAAATTTACAACTGTATTTTAATAAACACGTTTTCAAATTGGAGCAGGCTGAATATTCTCGTGAACGTTTGGAGTGGACTCCCTTAACCTGGGATGATAATTTACCTGTCATACATTTGCTAGCCAAGAAACCTGTGGGAATCTTCCATTTACTAGATGATGAGTCGAATTTTCCTCGTGCTTCTGACATGAGTTTTTTGGAGAAGTGCCACTACAATCATGCCTTAAATGAGCTGTATTCAAGACCTCGTATTGGAGCTCAAGAATTTGGCATTACCCACTATGCTGGTCAAGTATGGTATTGTGTGGATGGTTTCCTGGATAAAAATCGTGATGCCCTAAGAGGTGATGTCTTAGAACTTCTAGGATCGAGTAAACTTCAGTTGGTGTCCGATTTAACAAAGCAACTTAGAGCTCAGCGAGATTCTGGCAAAACTTTACCCAAGGGCAATAATGGACGCTTTGTAACTATGAAACCAAGAACTCCTACGGTAGCGGCACGATTTTCGGATTCCCTACAACAATTACTGCAATCCATGGGTCGTTGTAATCCTTGGTTTGTACGTTGCATTAAACCCAATAATGAGAAACAGTCCCTTAAAATGGACATGCCTTGTGTATTGCAACAACTACGCTACTTGGGTATGTTGGACACCATACAAATCAGGCAAAAGGGTTATCCAGTACGCTTACGTTTTCAACATTTTGTTGAACGTTATCGTCATCTAATGAGAACACCTTTACCAAGAGGTACACCTTATAGAGAACTATGCCGTATACTTTTAGAATCTATGCCTGGCACAGGTATAGAAGGTCCTGATTTTCAGTTGGGCGCCACTAGAGTATTTTTGAGAGAAGCTTTACATCGTATGCTAGAAAGTGGCCGTTCAGATCGTTTAAAAAATTCAGCAGTGGTTATACAAAAACATGTGCGTGGTATGCTGGTACGTCGGCAATTGGCTCGTAAAAAGAAGGCTGCAACTCGCATTCAATCGAAATGGCGGGGTTATCGTGAGCATAAGAAATTCCGTGACTTACGCAAAGGAGCTACTAAGGCCCAGGCCTTATGGCGGGGTAAAATGGGTCGTAAACGAGTTGTTAAGCTACGTGCAGAATATCAGAGACGGTTGGAAGCTCAGAGAGCCCAAAAGGAGAGAGAGGCTAAAAAGCAAGCTAAAGAAAATTTGGAACGATCACAAATCTCATATTTGGATATACCAGCTGAGTTGGCTTTTATATTCTCTAAAAGTGATGGCTGGACTCCAGTGCATGGAGATCGCCATTTGGTTAAGGTGGTGGGTACGGTACCAGGACCACCACAGGCTGCTGATCTTCCTAAAGATTTAGATCAATTTTCATTTGGTAAATTCAGTTCCGTCTACTGTAATGGCATGCGTTTATCTTCCAGACGTGAACCTATTACCACACCTTTTCTTACCAGAGCCGCTTCAAGGGATCAAGATTTCCAGGATTCTTTGGCTGTTTTTAAGTTAATCTTACGATGGACTAATGATAAAACTATGGATGGTAATAAAGAGAAGGTACTATCCGACTATATAGTTCATAAAGGTTTATCTTCCAGAGGCTTGAGAGATGAAATATTGGTTCAGCTATGTAATCAAGTTTATAATGCCGATGATGCTCAAGCTCAACGCATATGGCAGTTAATGGCTCAGTGCTTATCCTGTTTCCAACCTGGTCCAGCTTTTAGTAAATATCTAATGAAGTTTATAGTAGACAATGCTCCTGATTCTATGAGAGATATGTTGTTGAAAAAGATTTTGCGCAATACGAATTCCACCTCGGCCAATAATTGCCGTAACTTTACGCCCTCTTGGGTGGAGTGGAGAGCAATTTCACGTATGTCTGATATTGCTGTTGCAGTAACACTACCAGATGATGCTAATCAAACAGTGGCTATAGATTCATGGACCACCTGTGAAGAGGCCGCCTCTTTGGCGGTATCAACTTTGGGAATATCCAATCGTGGTTGGACTATAGTCTTAGATGATGGCAAGTTAGTAACGGATTCATGTGGTTTAGATTATGTGCTGGACTTGATATCCGAAAAAGAACTTTGCCCAGCTTTTCCAGCATTACGTAGTGATCTAATGACTACTGGCGGTAAATTTAATAGAACCATATTACCAGATCATGACACTAATACACAAACACATAAAAGACCCCAGGTGCCACCACCAGAGCCTCCAAAAATTAAGGTTAATCCTACTAGTGAGTCACCAATATCAGATTCGAATGATGAACAACCTATAAGGAAAAATTCACGAAATTTACTTTCAAGAAGTTCTGCTTTGAATGAACGTTACTTTGAACAAGAAAATAAGACCAGATCTAAGTCACTGGATGATCTACTAGCTGGCGATAATACCGATTTAGATCAGGCTACAGAGCCAGAACCTTTAACTAATCTGGGACTATCTGAAAGTAGACTTAATGACCGTTATCATTCCGCCGAACGTCTTACACCTATGGGTAAAGAAACTGGACCACGCTATCAAAAATCGCAGTATGCAGGCAGAAGATCGCATGCTGGTTCTCATTCTAGTAAATATATGGATAAATCAGAATATGCTACACGTTCTTCCGCTATGTCTGATACTAGTGAAGCACCTTCTTTGGCTTCACATGTAAGACGTGTGCGTGTTCCCTCACAGGCCTCAGATGTGGATCAGTTCTTAGATGATTTATTTAGTCCGGTGTTAGATGGTTCTTTAGATGAATTATCAGATGCTAGATCTTTAGCAGCCAGTATTCGCGGAGGAGGAGCTCCAGCTGTTACCTATGACTTAGATGAAGAAGATTTCTTTGAGGCTCCCGATGGGCAATTGAATGATTTTACTTGGGATGCTCATCATTTAACTTGTAAAATAAAGGGCGGTGGCGAGAAGTCTACTAATTCCGAAGAATCACCTTCTGCTAACTTAGATGAATACATAACGGGTTTATTTAAGCCTATTTTTGTAAATGATGCAGTTAAAGTTCTAACCGAACAGGCAGAACTCATAGAAACCATTAAAGGCGGCGGAACTGCTCAAGCTCAAGCTAGTGGAAATTCTACTTTTGTAACATCTCCAATAGTAGGACCAATTAGTCCTATTTTAGCCTCTAACTCAGAGAGTTTATTACAAATAGTCAATCTTCCAGCCGATGCAGATCCACAAGTATATCAGCATCAAGTTCAGAGAGCTTTTCTACAATCAGCTATGGCACAAAATTTACAGATTCAACAACAATTACTGGCACAAAATCAAGCCCTACAAACACTCCTTAGTCAACAAGATACTACTCCCACGGGTACCATATCACCGCCCTTAATACCAACCTTAACAATGGCACAACCAATACCACATTCTTCCAATAGTCTAACTAGTAAGATAAATATTACCACAAACGAGCAACAAGTCAATGTACGAAAACAAAGTGTTAAGAATAGAATATCACAATTTTCCGAAAACGATCGCAATCGTAAGGCATCTTCCGATAGTGGAGGTTCTTTAATACCACCGCCTCCACCGCCACCAATGCCACCACCGATTGAGGTTAAAGATCCTTCAGAAACTAGACATTTCTTAGATCCATATGGTCGCGCCAAAACAGTAAGAATTGGTAAATGGAGATGGCCACCACCACAAGATGGTCCTCAATTTGAAACCGAAGAAGATTTCTTTGCATTCAAGATGAGACAAAATCAACGAAAAACTACACCACAATCACAATTTCATAGTAGTAATGGTTCTTTAACGGGATCAGCCATGGAATGGGAAGAATTTGAAGTTAATGATAACTCAAAATCACCATCACCGGCTGTATCATCCATACCAGTACATACAACACAAATGGTACGAACACAAATTAAAATAGAGACACATCCTAAACATAACACTAAACCCATGACAATGATGATGGAGCAACAAATGCAGCAACAGATGCAGCAGCAAATGCAACAACAGCAACAGACGGTGGTAATGACAAAGGTAGCCAAAAAAAGTTTTGAAATAGGAGCAGATCGCCCACCACCAGGCAGCGTAGGAAAATTAAAATTAAGTTCTGAAATGCGTCAGCGTTTAGAACAAGTCACGGCTGGTCATTCAGTACGTTCGACGGTCAGTACCAAGTCAGAGCAACGAGCCCCAGCCAAGTTAGAAGATACTAGAAAGTTAATGTTACAACAACAACTTAGTGGTCATTTTTCACAACTAGAAAGCATGAATAATGCTGGTCCCGACTTACATTCAGTACGCTCTCAAGTAGAACGTATGGAAGAGAAATTATCGCCACCTCCAATATGGCCTTCACATGTACCCCCAGCACCAAATATACCAGCACCACCACCACCCATAAGGCCACCAAATGTAGCTCCACCAGCACCACCACCAGTACCCAAGAGTCCTCCAGTACATGCTGAACCAGAAGAAAATGAATATCGTTCACAAAGCAAAGATGTTCCAGCATTCATACAACGTCAAGAACGTGATACTTTTGGAGCACGTCACAATTGGAATGGTTCAGATGATTCTAAAGATGCCTATGACTCCTGGGGCAGAACTGAGGCAGCCAAATTGGATATGGTATATGAAAAGAGTTTTAAAAAAGAAATCAAATCTCAACATGAACGCGAACGTTCGAGATCACGTTCGAGATCAAGAGATCGCGATGATTTCTCTGAATCAGTTTGGGATCGTTCTGAGGTAGAAGGACCCGCTTCCAGTGGCAGTGATAGGGAAAGAGAAAAAGAACGTGAAAAACGTGATAGAATATATGAAATGCGTCAAGTAGAACGCGAGAAAGAAAGCAACAAGGTATATCAACCGGCACCACCAAAAGTTATAACAGCTACTATAGAAAGAGGAGACCGTACAGATGGTTATGGTCCCATCATGACCCAAGAACGAAAATATTCATACCAAGCTATAACTTCTAATAACAATAACAGCAACAAAAGACCTAGTACTTCTGCACCCAGTCCAACAACATCTATGACTTCTAGTACACCAGCTACGTTCCGTACGCATATGGCTCAGAAATATGAAAAGGAACGAAAACGTAAATCTTCGGCAACATCAACTACAGTGTCACAAAGTACACGTCGTGATGAAGAAACCGATGGTGGAGATGAATGGCCCTTACCGGCAATACCAGCACCAGTACCTGCACCACCATCCCTAAAAAGTCCAGCAAATGCCTGCTTAACCTACAATCGAGTGCCATGGAAGTTGAGAGTACGTAAAGAAGTCTTCCATCCTAATGAACCTATAGGACCACCCATAGCCCTGGATCTGTTATTTGCTCAAGTGTCGTCCGATGTTTTCGGCTTAACACCCTCCTTGCGTATTTCACCCCAAGAAAAAGCAGCAGCCATCAATATGTTAAATGGTCATGGTGTAACCGTAGAAACTATACGTAGTCAAAATGTTCGAGCCATCGTAAAACGTCATCTTATCGATATGGCACGAGAATGGCCTTTATATTTTGCACGTCTCTTCCCTGTACAAGGAGCACCTCAATATCCAGATGTTTCCATTATGGGCATTTCACATAACGGCTTATATTTGGCAAGACGGGATGCTGATTATTTGATTGTCGTGCAATCCGTACCATTTACTGAAATCCAAAATGCAATTACACTTCCTCGGCCAGCATCTTTGCAATTGAATTTGCGTAATGGCAAAAATGTACAACTTCATGCTGTTCGAGCTGCAGCTATCCAAGCAATGATAACAATATTTGTGCAAGAGTTTAGAAAGGTAAGTGGTCGATTTATTATTTATTATACAGAAAAAATGAAATGGTTGTTCACTTAAGAGGCTACATTCACAATTTATTTATTAGATCAGAATAAACCGTTCCTAAAACGATTAGTCCTAAAGTTGCTAATATATGTAAAGATAGTAGAGCAGATGTATTTTTGAGACAACAAAATTAGTCTAGCGTTTGCTTTCGACCCAATATTCAGATTCCGTGAAATAAATTTGTTCCTGCATGTAACTTTTAGTATTCCAATGAAATTTTCGGAACTAAAAAATAATACTGTGTACTTTACATAATCGGTTCAAATACTTCTAGTTTATTGCCATCGCAGCTTTGGTGTCCCGAATATATTCCCTAATCTGTTAAGAGTCTGAAAACTTCTCTAAAGTCTGGGTAGAGCTTTTTCAATTTTCATTAATTAAAAAAAATTTATATCTGAATATTTATAGATCTTAGAAATTAAGCTAGAGTGTAACATCCTAAGGTCTCGAAAAATTATTAAATTTTTTCACCAATTTCATAATTTATCCCCTTTTTACCCTACAATGGTCTGGGCGAATTGCAATTACTTAAAAATTTTCCAACCAATTTTGGATTTTTATGCCTTGCTAGAAAGGTAATTTAGTCTAGATTACGATGTTAACATTTCCCAGAAATACAGTTATTTAAGAGCCAGTATTAAAAAACAAAAACCAAAAAAGTAATTTTTTCTCTTGTAAATCGTTTTTAAAATTTTTTAACGGCCAGAGATAAACTAAAAATTCTTCGATTGAAGTGAATTTTTTTCTGGATTAGTTTTTCCAGTTTTTCAACGAAGGCCCAGTCTAATACATAGTATCATAAAAAACTTTTTTTTAATATTCGAAAAAAAAATAGAAAAAATTCGTCCACATCTCGAAATATGGCTTGAAAGTTGCGTAATATAAAGCAGAATTTTTGGAAATATTGTGATTTTAAAAATAACTTATTTAAACAACTGTTACAAAATACAGTACTTTTCGTTAGTTGTTTTTTTAATAACTGTCATAAAAGTTGTATTTTTTCGATACAAAAATAACTATAATTCTCCTGTTACTACCTTTTTAAAAATAACTTATACAAAACAATTTTTTTTATTTTTATTTGAAAACTACCAATTATAACAAATATGAACTAAACAAGAATTAAAACAAAAATAACTGCTTACTATAACAATACTATTGTGGTAGTTGTTTATTATGATCTTAAAAATAACTGTTTTAAACAACTCTTACGAAATTACAGTACTTTTCTTTAGTTGTTTTCTTGAATAACTGTAATAACAGTCGTTTTGTATTTTCCACAAAAAATAACAGCAATAACAGTTAAACATAACATCTACTGATTACTACACAAACAACTATCATGTAGTAACTGTAAAATTTTTTTGAGTGTATTTATATTTTAGTATTTTTTACAATTAAATCCTGATATTTTTATCACAATTAAGTACAAATTTAAAATTTTGTCTAAATTAAAAAAAAAAGTTTTGCGTGCTAAAATGGCTAAACCTTGATAAATTGGCAACACTGTCTGGAAGACATAAAACCATGTTGTAGTTTGATTTGTAAATGTAATATAAATGGGAACTTATTGCAGTTTCCATATACGGCATCAACCCGATATGAGTTTAAATGCATTTTTCGGCAACTTCATTCAAATTTTTAACCATATTTTCTACTCCATATAATCGATATAATCATATAATCGATATGACCGCCTTTAATTATCTTACTTGTATATATGTGACTTTAAAACTTTTTTATTTAGTGGCCGTCGCGGAGCTCCGTCCTAAAATAAGCAGATTTTGGTTTTTCGCGACACTTCCATGACTTCTTAAAACTATTAGAGATAAATATTATGACTTAACGCATTAAAAGGGGATGGTCATTTTCAGTTTGCACTTTGGTTTGAAATTAGTTCCGTTCGCGTACTTTTCTCAGTACAGAGAGTAAGACACTTAAAGAGAGCAAGACAAAGGAAAGGTATATAATCATTTTTAATTTCTTGTGGGGATTATGGGCAGAAAATTTTGTTGATTACAACCAACAATTTTTTTTGCCACTATTCCCATTTTCCAGCCAAAGGCCGGAAAGCTACTAAAAATTAGTAAAAAATAAATACTAGTAATAAAGAACAGAAAAAATAAAACTGTTAAAT
Source organism: Leucophora obtusa (assembly GCA_949987735.1). Classification (NCBI taxonomy): domain Eukaryota; kingdom Metazoa; phylum Arthropoda; class Insecta; order Diptera; family Anthomyiidae; genus Leucophora; species Leucophora obtusa. Next base: position 2,258,472 of record OX465297.1, read on the forward strand.
TTACAGTTATATTTGAGTTCACTTTTAATTAATTCAGAATGACTAATTATACTGTAAAATCAGCAGAAAATTTTACTAAATATTAGTAGACTAAAAATAACAAAAACAAACTGGTTTTTTTTTTATTTTTAAGTTAAATTTGCTAAAATCAACAGAAATATTTGCTAAGAAAAATAGTAAACTTCTGATATCAGAAGGCTAGATTTTTATTTACATTAAAAGAAAATCAGAAAAAAAATTTTGAAAATTAAAAATTTTTTTTTGTTATTTTTTCGCCTACCAATTACTTAGCAAAATTTATTGTTGATTTTAGCAGGTTAAGTTGTTATTTTCTATTAACAAAAATTTAACTCAAATATAACTAAAATTCTGTATATTTAACAGTTATATTTTTGCTGTTCCTATCTTACTAAAATTAGAAAATTTAATTTGCTACTTTCAGCAGTTTTCTCTGCATGGTCATTTTAAGTAGTTTTATGTTAGTTTTTTAATATGATTATGACTATCCCCACAATGGGATAATATCCTTTTGTAAATTGGTCTTGAAGCCCATGGTTAACATGACCATTTTTATGGATATTATGGATATTAACAAAATTTGCATAAACATAATAGTTGTTCTCAATTTCGCGTTTACTATTTTATTTTGTTTGTATTAATCAAACTAAATTTGAAATATTTATTTTTATTTTTGCTACAGAATCCTTTGTTATCCAAGAGCGGAGCGTCTTTCTTTATGTTAAAGCTTTTAGTCTGCTTCACAAAATTTCATCATTACAATTTAAAAAAAAAAAAAAATTAAGTCTTGATTCTTACTAACAACATATGAGCATTCTTATGTTTAGTAAAATATTAATTTTTTTAAATAAATTTGTTAGAACTTTACTCATGTCTTTTGGTAATAAAATGTAAAAGTTTTTTTTTAAGAACATTATGTAATTTTCTTCGTTCTGGTACTGCACTTTATTTATGTTTTTTATATATTGTTATTAATAAGGAATATGTTTATGTTATTAATAGAAAATACAATTAATTTTTAGTTGAGGTACATTTTGTTTATATCCCATAACGTTTAAATTTTTTAAAGCAAAAAATTAAATTTTCACTGATTTTGGTGGCCATAAGAAATCGGTCCGAAACTTAAACAATTTTATAAAAAAAATCTATTTTTTTTACAATATATTGTTTAAAACTCTGAGCTATAGCCAAATTTTCTTCAAAAAAGTCCAATTTTCCCCACTGTTTTTTTCTTTTTGATTCTTTGATATCTCTGGTATTGACGGAGCAGCGTAATACTTTAATATTAAACAAAATATATATTTTTAAAACCCTCTATGTTATATAAATAAAAATCCGATTATTGTTTATAGAAATACTTCCGCTGTAAGTGTAAATTAAACACAAAACAATTCCTGAAATTTAAAAATAGTGAATGTTGATTAATTAACACTTTAATATCCAAATACTGACATTCTTTTTTTGATATGTCGTTCAACTTTTCCGTTTTTTTTTTTTTTTTTTTGGAAACGGGGAAACATAAGAAACAAGTCATACCACCACTTACTACTCGGTATGTTTAAATGGAAACATAGATGAACAGATTTGAATTGAAATTAATCCATTATTTGTTTGAATTCAAAATCAAGTTGGTGCATAAATGATTCGACCATAAAAAAATCAAAAAATTAAAATCATAATGCATCGAATACAAGTAGTGTGTTTCTTTTTCCATTCATACAAACAAACATACTCGTATTTAGTTTATTATGCATTTTAAATGGAAATTGCAAAATGAAGATTTGTTTTATTTTCTTTTGCTATCTGCATGTATATCAACCAAACCCAAATAAAAAAGCAATAAAGTAATAAATTAAAAATTACAAGTTAATGATAATAAGCCACTACGGAGTGGAGTTAGTCATTGTATGTTGCATTTTGTGTTCATAGTTTTGTTTTGGGCTTAACGCATACTGGTTTATGGATCAGGTTTTGGATTTGAAAATGGTCTTCTGCGTGCGTTTAAACGAACAAGCAAAAACGAAGTAACTCTTCGGTATAAAATTCACATTTAGCTTCCAAACAAAATAAAATAACACAACAGTTACACATGTTTTTTACATTGTTACATTTATGACTCGTTAAACGGAAGAACTGCATGCAATTGGGGCGACAGACTATAATGCGGTGAAGATTAAATGATTTTTTTTATAAAGTTTTATGAACATTTTATTTTGTAAAATTTTTTTAATTTATCGTTGCCATTGTGGAGGATATACTATATGTAAGGCATCCATACTTAATCCAATTTCCTCTCCTGTACGATATAAATATTGAAATGCGCTTAAAAAGTTCAAATTCCGATTCCTCAATTATCGAAACGAGTCGGGGCTCCGGACTATATACTGTCTGAGGGGCCACATATTCTAGTTTCTAAATTGGTACGTTGTGTATTAATCGGCCCGACAGTTTCCCAGATAAATTCAAAGTGGCGATCGTCAATTTGTCGGGGTTTCTGCTTTATTGGGTATCGTAAAAACTTACAGTCAAAATTTTGTCTCTTTAGCCGGGTCGGGTGTGCAAAAGTCGTATCAGTTAGGTACCAAGTTCTGCTTACCGAATGGGTACGATTCATTCAACAATTTTATACCAAAGAATGAAATGAGTAAAAGTTGGTCTTTTTCGTGGAATTAGCACTATTTGTTTAATGAATAAAATTTTATAGATCTTGTGCAAGAAATTGCTTTAATATAACCCGGTGAAAAATTTCCATATATGAACATTTATGGTTCAATCATATATGTATGGATACGAAAAATGAGGTAACACCTAAGTATATGTTCATATATGGACATACTCATTTATTAAATATATGCGAATACATGCGAACGTGTCTGTCCTTTATTATAACGTTGTACTATAGATATAAATTTATGTATGACATTCAAATTAGGCGCTACATATGTTCCTTTTTGTATTCATGGCATTAAATATAATTCCATATTTATCCATAAGAGCTCCTTTTACAAATATGGAAAAATGTATTCTTCCAAATACGATCATATACAAGTCCCTTTTGCATAAATTGAATAACATGTACTTCCATATTTGTCCATATATGAGTGCCTTTTCCATATATGAAATAACAGATGCCTCCATATATGTCTGTATATGAAAGCTTTTTCCATATCTGGAATCACACATGCTTCCATATATGTTCATATAAAATCCATATATGTTCATAAAAAATCCATATTTGTTCATATGTGTCCATACATAAACCATTTATGAAAATGTTTGAGCGTATATGAGCATTTTTCACCGGGAATTTAAACTCAATACATTAAAACTCAGATAGGACATTTCCATGGTTACTGGGTTAAAACACGGACCGTTTCCCATCATTCCCAATGGGGTTGGTTTTAAATCACAAACTTATGCACCATGTTTCGTCCAATTATCTTTAGAATTGCGATCTGTAATTTGATTACAAGATGCGTTCATTGAACAGGCGGACTTAGAAGATGATTCTGAATTGGTACACTCATAGAAATAAACATGTAAAAATAGCAGAAAAGATACTCAAAATTAGTTTAGAAAACCAAGTAAAAAAGTCAGGCATGCCGACTCTATGATACCCTACACCAGGTTGAAAGGTTGGTTGAAAGTCAACTAATGTTTGGATTCGATATTTAAATTGGTTTAAATCTATTTGTGCTAAAATTTGTCTATAAAGCACCGTAAGTTGTTTTTCACGTGGAAAAATTTCACTCGAACTTTAAACGCCTCAAATTGCAATTTAATTTAAACAAATGAACAATTTTTTAATTTTATAACAAAAACCCAATCAAAATAAACACAAAATGTCACTTTTTCCCAAGAAAAATAATAGTCTTGTACATTAAATTTGTGTGAAACAAACTACACAATTTTCACGTGAAACTGATTGTCGTGAAAATTTTTTTTTTATATGGAGTATAAAAGTTTTTTCCCGTGAAACTCAAACAACTTACGGTTCTTAAATTGTTAAAAAACTGAAAAATCTGTAAGAAATTTTGGTTTTCTCTAACATTAGGTGTATTTAAGTGAAAATCGGAAATATAGTCCATATAGGCATTAGGTCTATAAATAGACCGATTCTATCATAAATCAGTAGGCTTTTTTCTTCCACCAATATGTGTCTCGGTACCAAATTTCATCAATTTCATCACCTTAATATTTGCGACCTGTAGGTTGATCTAGTGCACTCTTATATTTGCACTAGATCAAAACATGGAACGACTTTAACCAAAATCAGTACACTAATAAAAAAAATCCCGTACAAATAGGTCAAAATTGTGCTGGCGCGAATACATGTACTATTTCCTGTTATTTTAGCAGAATTTGTACCTATTTGTACGGGCTTTTTTAGAGAAAATAACAGCAAAATTAGTTCAATTTAATCAGAACGCGTTTAACAGACTTTTGTACTAACTTTTTTTTTATGAGTGTATATATATCAAATTTGGTTATAGTATTGGGTGTATAACTTAAAAATGCGGGACTTTTTTTTTGGCAATATTTGGGCGTTTATTGTGAAACATTGGTACAATATAAATTTATTCAAAGTATTGGCCATCGTTAACTATGACATTTTCTCATTTTTCTGGCAACATATGGATTCTGCGCCAAAAGAACTGCTTATTTTTTGAGGCCAAGAACGAATGAAGCCAATTTCGGATACCCTGTTCTGAAGTGACACGTATTCCAGTGAAAGCGTTCTGCATCGATCGAAACAAATGGTAGCCGGACGAGGAAAGGTCTGTACTATAAGGCGGGTGAGGCAAAACTTCCCAACCACTATTTTGTAAATAGTTTTTAACCAGTCTTGCAACATGTGGCCGAGCGCTCTCACGATGGAATATTACGGCTTCATGTCTGGTCGCATCAGACGGTTTTCATCGCCTCTTTCGAATATTAACATTTTGTATCGAAAAATGTTGGCCTTTACTGACACGTGTAATTCATATGGTAACATTTTTCAATACAAATTATGAAGAGAGTGATTTAACAGAGGTTGTGTGAGTTGGTACCTCTTTTAATTATATGCTCGTTGGTCGCATATTCCTAGCGTTTTTCGGCCAATGCTCGCTTCAGGTCGGTACTGGTCGCCTGTGATCGCAGCACATAATAAATAGGATCCTTCTGGTCCCACCAAATACAGAGCATTACCTTGGCGCCATGTATATTCGGGTTTGGCGTTGATTTGGCTGGTTGGCCGGACTTCGCATAGGATTTTTTCCGCTTCGGGTTGTCGTAATGGATCAATTTTTCATCATCAATAATGATTCGATGCAAAAACTACTTCTTTTTATGGAGTTCAAGCAGCATTTCGGACATGCAAAATAGTCTTTTAACGTCTCTCGGCTTCAACTCATGTGATACCCAATTTCCTTTCTTTTTGATGAATTCTGCTGCTTGCAGGCATTTTGAAATTGCTGCTTGCGTGATTCCCAACGATTTTGCAAGTTCTTAAGTTTGACAACAATCTTCATCGAGTAATGCCTCTAATTCATCATCTTCGAACTTTTTTGGCTTATCTGATCATTCCTTGTATTTCATGTCAAAATCACCACGTCTCCAATATACACAAATATCTTGCTCTTGGACGTAAAATCCATACGTCAGTGTGGCAACATTTGCGAAAAAGGAGTCACGGAGGAGAAAATAAATAAAAATCTAAAAGTAGAATGTCTGTATGTGTCTGTTTGATCACTTCTGAAGTAAAAAAACAATAACAGAAAGCTGAATAGGAAAGAAAATTATAATAATATTTAGAGAAAAAGGTTTCTTCTTCTTCTTACCCTCAAACCTACTAAAATAAAAAAAAAAAAACTTTCGTTCCATGACTAAGTGACAATAAATGACAGATGCTTACCCTCCAAAATACCACATAAGTTATTAAAAAAACACAAGTCATGTGTAAAAGATACGCCATCTGTTATGAATACCGTATTTTGAAGTTATACACACAATGAAAAGTAACAGATACGACATATCCAAATTTCATTCACATCGGATTGAACCACACCACACACATTTTTCCTACGGAAAAGTTATAGGATATAAAAGTTCTTTTGAAAAAACAGTTTTTTTATAAGAATTTTTTAGTGTTGGAGCGAGACGAAAGTGCGACAGTCTTGTAATTCCCTTGTGCCTGTTAAGTTCTTTAATAAAAATGTTTTTTCTTCTTCTTCCTGGAAATGAGCTTTAGGAAAAAATCTTTATTAATTAATCCTGATATTAATTACGATTGTCATATGCGACAAACACTTTACTCAAAACCCAGGAAAATTTTCTGTTCCAAAGAATCGGTTGTAGAATAGCTACTTTTCATTCACAACCCCTTCTACTGTCGATTCTAACACCGATTCTTTTTGTTTGAAATTGTCCCAAAAGCAACCCCTTCTATAGCTCCAAAGTGGGACCGGTTGCTCTAGAATCAGTTCTGGAACTAGTTCTGGAACTGATTCTACGTCACCCACACGTTCCATATAGGATCCCAGGAACTGGTTCCGGAACCAGTTCAATGGAACGGTTCCGGGAAGAGCACTGTTTTTACGAAATGCCGGTACTACTTAAAACGTGCTTTGCCAGTACTGTTTTCTGAAAATTAATGAGCCCGAGTAAAAATAGTTATATATTATTATATATAATGTGATTGGGTTATATCTGACGGTGAATGGAGTCACATTAAGACACATATCATTATATACAACTACATCTGATATTATTTTTTCAAAGAATTTTTTGTACGGTAATTGATGTTATTACATATCCCCAAATCTGACTCCATATATAACTACATAAGGCATATAAAACTAATAAAAATATATGTAGTGACCGATATGATTATATATGGTTCGATACTAAGTTATATAACACTGTATGTATCGTCATACTAAAAATATATTCTTGTAATTTTATATAACTTTCTATATGATCTCATACAAATTAATAGTTAATTTCTCCACAGCCAAATAATTTTCACGTGCTTTTTTTTTGCATATAAAAATATATTAAAAAATGATGCGTACGATTTAGAAGACAAAAACATTAACATTTTTATTTTATGTTATAAAATTAATGTATAAAAATTGTTCAAGATATATAAATTTCAATATCAATTTAATAGCCGGTATACATAACAAGTATACCTACTATTAGACAAAATTATATAAAATCAGATATTTTTATATCGAATTAGATGCAATTTGATGTCCTATATATGGACAAATCTCGGATCAAACTGTATCAAATTATATCTAATTTGATATAATTAGACACAAGTAGATGACCCATTTTTCGGATCAAGTTGTATGTCGTTGTATATGGGGACTTATCAAATAAGACATAATTATACATGACACCATATTAAGATTTTTACCCGGGAGCTTTTTTTAATTTATTAAAATTAACAATTTTATAAATTTTACGTATTTTTACATCTATTACACAATTATTTATGTAAGAGAGACATCGCCATTCTTTTCTTGTAAAGTTTCGAAAGAATACTTTTGAAGAAATTCCATCAAGTCTCAAGACATTGCCAAAAAAAAAAAAATAAAAATAAAAAAAATCTGTGATGTACACTAAGAGGACAGTAAAGTTCTAGCAAACTACTAAATTTGTTATTAAATGTACTGGAATAATACCAAAAAAATAAAATCCCAAGCCTGCACCAACATTGGGAAATAACTACGGCCAAGAGTTTATTGGTGTTATCATTTCGACAACATGGCAGTACAGTGAAAGTTAAAAATCCGACGCATTGCCAGTACATGTACTACCGCCTCCAATACCGGGCCAACATTGTGCCGTTTGTATTTTTCTACCTGGGTGGCGACAGAGATTTAAGTTAGGAAATATTCCTTTGAAAATATGTTCAGTTGGCAATGTTGTACCAACTACATTTGTGATAATATATTTCACTGTTAAATTTGGTTTTCTCGTTTTTTTAAATCACTAATTTTTATTATGAAGGAATTTACAGTTTAAGTGTTAACATGCTAACGTTGTAAAATAGTATGATTTTTGAAGTTAAACCCATAGAAAGTTGTCAAATTTACGATAAATGCTAATTTACTACTTAAAATTGCATGAACTGTGATGTGAATCTCTTCAATGTATGTTATAAATATTGATGAGCCGTATAAAGAGCGTCAAGTTTATCTTTCATATTCATATGCATATACCAATCGTATAACATGAATTACATGCTCGTACATTTATAAGCTTCGCTGATTGCTCAGTGAAATGGTCAAGCGCCTATATTGGAGTTACACTACAATCAGTTGAAGAAAACATGTCCACCAGCAAAAACATGAACAGCGGGAAATTTTAAATTTTGTCTATATGTATTTGCAAAAATAATAAAAAAAAAAAATAATAATAACAAAATACTATAAAAACAATTAAAAACAAATCAGTTTATAGACTGTTGAACAATTTAAAGTTTTATTATTATGGATAATTAAAAAGTGTCTATGAAAATGTGAATTTAAAAATGTTCTAAAGTGAAATTACCAGCGAAACATCCGGTTGAAACAAAAAAAGAATTATATATAAGGCTTTAGCATACAAAACTAAAATGGCAAAGTATATTTGACGGATTGATGAATTGTTATAAATGATGATTATGTTTGCAATAGATGATGGCTTTAAGCCATTAGTGTTTAAAAAGGATAAGTTGTGCTAAACACTTGACCTTAAATAGTTAAAAAAAAACATTTTTAAATGCAAGTTTAAGTAATTTAATTTTTAAAAATTGATACATTTGATTTAAACAACTTTCACTAAGAAAAATTTCGTGAAAAATATCAACAGCAGTTACTAGTATTTGCCTGTTTTTTTGTTTAAACCAAAAAGCCGTTAATGTTAACTGTAAACATATATCAAATTGGTGCAAAACGTGATTTTTTTAAGTTTACCATCGTAATTCACAAGTAACCGATGTGTGAATGTATAACAAAACCAGTATTTAGTTTAGACACTTTACAATAAGCCTTAAACTAATACCAATTGGTAGTAAAAAACTTTAAACATAATCTTCAACCACCGGTTTATTTCATTGTAATTATATTGATATAATAATGTCAGAAAGTTTACGTGGATCCAAATCGTCTACATCGCGCAATAATAGCAGCGGTAGTAGTGGCAGTGGCAGTAGCAGCGCTGGTGGCAGTCATCACAATAGTATACCTCACAAATTCAGCAGTATTGTCAATAAAGTGGAATCCTTAATTAATAAAATGAATTCTGATAAACATCACAATAATCATCATCGCAACGATATGGATAAATGTCAGGCTACTCATAAGGAAAACAAACGAAAATCTAAGGCAAAAGGACAGGAACAATATAATGAAATGTATAATAATAAATATGATCACATCAACACTTTGGATAGTAATAAACGTTCAGCTTCTATTGATTCTCTTAATAATCTAACAGATGCTGATAGTTTTGAAGAACATGAGGCAAATGATTCCAACACCACCACCACTAACACAAATGACATATACTCCGATTCAGATGATGCTGAAATTGCTCATATAACGGGTACTACTTCGGTACAAGTTCATAGACGCATTGAACTAGATCAATTGACCGATGAGACCATACGTGAGTTCAATGAGCAATGTTCATCTTTAAGTCATGATATGGAATTTTACAATTCATGGCAAAATGAAGAAGAATTAGAACCAGATAATACACAGAAACAGCACGTACGGGAAAATGAAAATATCTATGACAATTCTACTCAACAAGTAGAAATGAAAAGACCTGCTGCTGCTGGTGATGTGAAATTATTAATAGAAAATTCTTTACTTAAAGATGCCAATAATAACGAATGTTGTTCTACAGAATTGGATACACAACTGGACTGGTTAGAGAAATTAGACTTACAAGAAAATCAAATAGAGAAAAGTTCACAACTTCCTGAAACGGAAGCAAAAAAACCTTTGACCCATATACAACAAATTGTTAATAATATAACACAAAATCAAACTCAATTGACACAAAATTCATTGCAAAATCTAAATCAAATAGATGTAGATTTATCGCATAATGAACAAGACGTTAATAGTTCATCAATAAACCAAAGTAACAACAATATAAATGGTACAAATGCCGCAACAACAAAAACAAGACGTACAAGTGTAGCTTCATCGGGTTCAGTGGGACGTATGGAAACAATATTGGAAGAACCATCGGAGTGTAAAATTTCTGTTAAGGAAATATTGCAACGTTTCGAAACTATGCACAAAAATGAGGTATTTTAAACATACACTTACTATATACGATAAATTACAAAATTTATTTCAAAATTACAAATTTTAACTTACCTGACTTTTCCTAATTTGTTAACAAACTTAATTACATTTATAAACATTTTTTTTGTTGCAAATATCTGTAGTATATTTTTATTATAACTTAAAACAATTTTATAAATTTATGACATAATCTTAGGTTTTTATGGGGTCTCCATTGTTGTTTTGTAAAACAAAAAATCCATTATCATGTGTTTTGTTAACACAAATTAATATCATAAACTTGTGTTAATTAATTATCACACATGTAAATCTTCAAAAGGGTGTTGAAAATAAAATAAACAACCAAAGATTACATTTTAACATCTTTTGTGTTTACGCAAAAAGATGGACCCAGTTTACTACTACTTATTTTATGTAAATAGTTTTTTTATTTAGCGCTCTAATACAATGGCTTTGACTTTGACCTCAAAGCAGCAACATTTTGTGTTCATGTTCCCTAAAAGACCAATTTAAGCTATTATTATTATCACCTTTACTTTTTAAATAAATATTCTTTGTGAGTTTTTAGAGAATTCTAAAGCGGGCTTTTAAAGTCAATTGTTATGAAAGTAAATAAAAGATTATTTATTCATTTTTAATCCGACGTTTCGTTGGAGATTCCCAATATCCTCAGGGATATTTTTTATTAAATCTGGCAGCATTGATTGTGATTTTTTTAAAATAACTATTATAATAGTTCTTTTGTATTTTTACATAGAAAAACAACTGTAGTTACAATTAAAAACAATGATTACTAATTACTGTACAAAAAACTGTCATGTAGTAACAAACAGACTTTTTTGAGTGTATATATTCTATAGCCGATTCTTTGGCACAGAAAGTTTTCCCGGTTGGCTTTTGGTTAGACTGAGCAAAAACTACCTGTGGTCCAATCATTATTTTCTTATTACAGACAACTAACTGATGAATGGGGTGATGCCCAGGAAACAATTGTATTGTCTACCGTGAAAATGATCAACCTTTTTAAAACAACAAATAAAATCTAATATGACAGTATCATATTAGAGTTTAGACTTGAGGTAGAACAATATTCTAACTAAATATATGAAAATGTCGAAAGTCCGAAAAAACAATTTTTGTAGTTTTTAATGCAAACATTAAGATAACTATTTTTGAAGTTTTTAAATAACACAGGAAATATTTAAGTACAAAAAATGCTGCAATAACTGCATCTAGTTGCAAGTTATAACGTAAACTATTAACACATTGTGCATATTTAAATTTAAAAGAATTTAGACAAAAAGTTGACTTTTCGATCTTTCATCATAAAATGCTACTAGTAGAACCTAAATTTTCTGTTGCAAAGAACGGCTTGTGGAACAACTTCTTTCTTTAGCACCGATGATTTTTATTGAAATTGTTTCAAAAATAAACCGGTTCTATTGCTTTAAAGTAGAATAGATACTCTTAGAAAAGCTTCTGTAAATAACAAGGGAACTCTGTTTGGGGGTTCCACCAGATTTTGATAAAATTTGAATATAAGATAGGGGAGACAAAAAAACATAGAATTTTGGTGTGAAAATAGAATTCAAAATTATTTCTACACTCATAGAATTAAACTTGCATAAAAAGCAGAAAAAGCTATTAAAAGTAAATTAAAAAGGGTTCTGCAAAAAAAAAATGCTGATAGCATCAGAATCTACGTATTTGCTACATATTAGTAAGATAAAACAGGAGCAAAAACTTTTAGATCTACAAAATTTAAGTTATATTAGAATTAAATTTAGTTGAATGCAAATAACAATCATACTGCTAAAACCAACAAAAATATTTGCTGAAAAATATTGATTTCAGAACGGTAGATTTTTATTCGCATTAAAAAGGGAAATATAAAAAAAAAATTGTAAACTTAAAATGGTTTGTTATGTTTTCAATCTACTAATATTGAACAAAATTTTTTGCTTATTTTAGCAGGGTAAATTGTTGTTTGCAATTAACTAAAATATAACTAAAAGTTCGTAAATTTAATAGATTTTTTCTTGCTGTTTTTTAATCTAACTAATTTTTTGCGCTGATTTAGCAGCTAATTTCACAGGGCTCTTTTTAACTACACTCTAATTCATTTTTGTTTACATTTACTCAACTTATAGCAGGTAATTGGACTCCTAATATAAATATGGGTAAATTTACTCCCAGTGAGTAAATGAAAAATTACACACATTACAAATTTGTAAATTTACACTGAAAATGCGAAAAAAAATTAAAAAAAAATTGTGTAATTTTACCACTTTTGTGCGTAAATTTAACAAATAAAATACATAATACCGCCAAGAATAAAATAATAAAAATATTTTTAATATGTTTTATTAATAATAAATATTATAATATGTATTATTTAAACCTAATACAAGCCTCAGATTCGGACTAGATTTTTCATTTTAACTCACACTAGGTAAGGCTCTGAATACTTTTTCCTGTAGGAAATGCCTTATTTTTCCTAAAAAAATATCTTACAAGGAAAGTACCCCATCCTAAACACTCCGATATGTAAAAAAAAACTAATTTTTTTGAAATTTTTTGTAAGGGAGCACATTTTACGAAATTAAAAAAAAGTATATTACAGAATTAATGTATTCTTCAAAATATGAAATTTTATATACATATTTCCTATGTTTAGCACAGAAAGCGGCCTAACTTCTTTAAAAATACACCAAAAAAGGTGTTTCGGGAAAAGTGTTGCTAAACCTAATGTAGAAAGTATATTGAAAAACGCAAAAATACGTGTCCGCCTTAATTTAGCAAGGAATAATATATGTGAATTTAGTATCCATAGCCAGTATACTTCTCCATATAAAGTAACCAAAATTTTGTAAAATTTAAAACACCAAATTCGAAAGAGCAAAAAAGTACCACATTTGCATATGGTTCCTGTGGTCGGAATACCTTTAAAAACAAAAAAAAGGGCGCATTTTTGAACCCCTTTTTGAACCCTTAAAATTCCGAGGTGGCCGATAAGCTCAGACAGGTCGATCTTAAATTTTTTTTCTCTATCACATATCCAAATTTCATCAAAATCGGGGTGTTTAGGATGGGGTACTTTCTTTCTTAGTATAATACCCTTCTCTTATAGAAAAGCTATTCCGCTAGGAAGAGCCTAAAGTTCTGTGTTCTTTTTCCTACAGGAAGATTATCAGATTCATAAGATTTTTCTATAAAAAACTTCATATTTTAAGAACTTTCTTCTATGGAAATGTCTCAGATTTAGCGAAGTTTTTGCGGTAGGAAAAAAACCATTAGAAAGTGAGGGATATTCTGTGAGTCTTTCTCAGAATTCAAGGGTTTTTTCTGGAAGAAATCTGGAGTTTTTTTATAGGCAGATTCCTCAGAATCCGGAAAAGTGCTCAGAATCGTCATCTGAGGCTTTTTTTTTTAAAAAAGTTGCAGGTTTTTTATACCCTAGACCACTACCTGGACAGGGTATACTAAGTTTGTGCTGAAGTTTATAACACCAAAGTATATTGGACCTAGACCCACCTTTTAGAATCACCTTTTGTTTCGATTTAACGATGTCCGCCTGTCAGTCCGTCCGTCTGTCAGTCCGTCCGTCTGTCTGTCCATGTATTCTGTGCGAACGTTACAGGTCGCAAATATTAAGAATTTTGATAAAATTTGGTACGAAGCCTTGGTTAAAATCGGTTTATGACCTAGCGCCCACAGGAAGATATTTTAATGAAATTTGCTACACTAATTCACATGGGCCCAAGGACAAAGCCTATTAATTTTAGATAGGATCGATCTATATTTGAACCTTTGGCTCATATGAACTATATTTCCGATTTTCTCTTAAAGACACGTAACCTCAAAGACATAATACCTGAAATATCGTTAATGCACACGTTTGGTCATATATGAGTCATGTATGGAGAATTATGTATCCACGTATGGTCATGAATGCATGTTTATGAGCATGTACGAATTTAACATTTAACCTGTATGGATTCATATATGTCGATTTTTAGCTGGGATTATAAAAAAGTGTACCCACAACAGATAATAATCTATAATTATATTATGTGTGTATTGTTATATATGAACGTGTGTACAACATAAGTTTGCGCATTTTGTGTTTATATTTACTCATTATGAGTTATATTAAACAAAAATGTACTCATTTTATACGAAGGCGAATCAATAAGTACGTGACCTTTCGAACTTCCCTCGTAGTTACATGAAATGCACTGCTCCGGTCAGTACCATCTATTAATAGACTACTTTGAAAGTTCCGTCACTAGCTTTGTGTTTAATAGGTGTTCAAAGCTTACAACCTCGGGAATTTTTGTAAAAATGGAAAAAAGTGAATTTCGAGTGCTCATCAAACACTAATTTTTGCGAAAAAATCGTCACTCAAACCAAAGAAAAGCTTGATAAGTACTATGGAGACTCTGCACCATCAACTTTAAGGTTGGGCGCCGAATTTGTTCACAATTGACCATAAACGCAATCGTGTGACAACTCAAAGAAGTGTTTCGCACTATTCATCCGTAATATGGATGAGTGATTTTAGCCCCCGGATTTACGAATTTAACCCCGAGTGACTATTTTCTACTTCAAAACCTAAATAAATAGCTCGGTGAAAAGAGATTTAGCTCCAACGATGAAGTTATTGCTCAATTAAATGTCTGTTTTGAAGACTATGTTGAAAAATAAAAACTTTTTTTGCTAAAAAAACTGTGTTTCATTCAAAAAGTCTCGGACTTATTGATCCACCCTCGTAGTAGTGAATTTTCAAGCATTTTTTAAAGTGTAGTTTTTAGTAACATTAGCGAACATTTTTACAGACTTTTTCTATTACTGTAGTACCCTATTGAAAAGCTCATCAAAATACCTTCTTGTAAATACCAAAAATGGGGTAATTTTTGAACCCAAATTTTAACCCTGAAACGTGAAATTGGGCAGCTTAAAAATGCTTGTTTATTTGGTTCCCTTTACCAACATTTATCAAAATTTCATCGCAATCGGAAGGAACCAATCAACGGTGCTTCCTTGTAAGTAGTTCTACTTAGTTATGTCTTACATTTAAGTGGGGGCTCCATAGTATTGCTTTATCTTTACTTTAAGACCTTTCTAAAATTTCTAATGCATTGTTTCCCTCCTCTACAATTTCTCAAAAATTGTCAAGAGGTATTGATACATACAGGTATAACATGGTATATAAATTATACGAGGGTAACTATTTATATTGTGAGCTTTGGCCACTTTAACACCTGTTAGGGGCCAGCTGATACTTCCACTAGAAAATTTAACATTTTCGACCATAACCTTTGTCATTTAAGCATTATTTATGTTGTTTACAAGGAAGTGAAAGTTGTGTGTCAGCAAAAAAAATGGAACTATGTAACACGTGAACATTTCGGACAATGATTTCTTAGGATTTTTGTTAGGGATTATTTAGACAAGAGTACATAGACAAATTAAATTCAACTTTTGGTGATGAAGCTCCATCCTTTGCAACGGTAAAACGCTGGTATAAAGAATTTAATCGCGGATGTCCTTCGTTCCAGAACCAAACTGGAGAAGGTCGTCGAAAATCAGTTGTTTGGCCAGAAAGCATTGATGCTGTGCAGAAACTGATAACACTGTGAGACAAATGGTAGGGGTCAGTGATCGGGAAGGGTTCAAACTACCGGGGAAAGTTATATCGGTAAAAAAGAAGTTATACGTGTCCCGGCGTTTCGCTGGGTCAAGTCTAGGAATCGAGATATATCGATTTGACCTTTGGTGGTCTTTTTTTTGACATAACTCGAGAACCACTAGTCCGATTTTGCTCAAACAATTTAAAAAAAAAATAAAAATTACAATTCCTTTAATCTGTTCATATAACGTTTTTCTATATACTCAACAGTTTTGCCGGTAAAAAAAAATGTATGAAGAAAAAAATATTTTTTGCCTAAAATATTAAAAAAAAGTAATAAACAAAAGGTTATTGATTTTTGTGGTAGCGTTAACAAACATTTATTTTTACCGGCAAAACTGTTGAGTATATAGAAAAACGTTATATGAACAGATTAAAAGAATTGTAATTTTTAATTTTTTTAAAATTGTTTGAGCAAAATCGGACTAGTGGTTCTCGAGTTATGTCAAAAAAAAGATATATCTCGATTCCTAGGGGTGACCCAGCGAAACGCCGGGACACGTATAACTTGTTTTTGACCGATATAACATTTCCCGTTGGTTTCATCCCATCCCGATTTTGACTGTCGCATAGTGTAATGCAAGATCGTCATGTGACATACTCTAAGATTGAGGCTACCTTAGGCATAATTTTCACCAGCGCATATAAAATATAGCATCAAAATTTAGCCGTAAAAAAGCCTGAAACTAAACAGCAGTTGACTGTATGGGTGTTTCATGGTAAACGAAATTCAATAAAAGTTTTTCGCTCTGGAAAAACTGGTCATGTGGCAACAGTGCCGTTAGAACAGTGTAGAACAGTTAATTCTGAATGGCACTTCACCATTTGTTTGCCAGAAGTGTTCGCAGAAATGAGAAAAACCAACCCCAAAAAAGGAGAATTCTTTACCATGACAGCTCGAGCTCTCATACAACGGCTCAAACAATTGAGCTTTTGAGCATTCAAAAGATCGAATTAATGGGTCATCCGCCATACATCCCCGACTTGGCACCTAATGACTTTTTCTTGTTCCCGCACATCAACGATAGACTACATGTTACAACTATTTTCGTCAGCAAAAGAAGCCGTAGATGCATTCAAAATCCATGTTTTTGACTAGCCCACGCGTTTACCTGATTTTTTTTAATGGGATCTTTCAAGTGTTAAAGTGTTCGGATGTTTTGTGTATTTTAAAATAGGCTAAAAAGCTATTTAGCCCATTTTTAATCGCCATTTTCTTAGATTTGTGAGGTGATGGAAATAATTGTTTTTGCAGGTATTAAATTAGCAAGTCCAAAATCTGTTAAAAATATATATCAAGGTCAAGGTTCAAACCGCAGCGACTTTTTCTCATTTTGAAAAAGTATGTTATCTATTGTTAAACATTATTTTTATGCTACAAAGATTGAAATAAAAATAATAAAATTCAAATACAGATCACACGTTTTTCTGTTGTTTATTGGGTCATAGAATCTCTTTCATAAGTTTCATATTTCCATTATAATTAAACATTATGCGTGAAAGTTTGCCTAAACGTGAAAACATTATGATTTTCAATTAAATATATTCCACAAATACTCTTTTCCACATACTCGAACACTTACAGCCATATAAACAATACATAAATGTTACTGTTAAATATAATTTTAAATCAAAAATTTTACTTGTATTTTATACTATTTATACAGTGTAATGACCAAATGCTCTTGAACGTAATAAAAAAGAAGTGTACGTTTATTATCTTTTTGATATGTGAGTTCATCTTCGTTTGACTGACTGACTGAGGATCAGGTTTTCAGTGGTGCAATACACTTGGTTTAAAGTTAATATAAGATAAACTTCTAATTTTTTTTGTAACAATATATTGTAGTTAAAAAGTGTTTAAAATATCAGTATGTATAGTATTGGAAGGGAAAATTGTTTGGGACTGATATTTTCAATATATCTTCCAAATAATTAACCCGAGGAATAATTTTATTTACCGAAAAATTTGTCTTTAAGGTTGGTCGTTACTGAAACGTTAAACTAATGATATATGATTTACGATTGAAAAACTGACCCTGACTGAATGAGTCACGGATTGTTGTTTTTATTTATGTATGTCTGAATGAATGAACTTGAATATGTTTTTTTTTGTAATACTTTCTTCTTTTAGTTTTGTTTTACCGAAATAATTAAATTTTTGCTAAATTACAAAAATTATCCAAATGATAAGCAAATAATTTCGATGAAAATTAAACAATTAAAATCATGAAAAATCTATGAAATATTTTATAACACTTCATAAGTTTTGAAAGCTTTTAGTGGAAATAAATTATTTTACTTGCAACTAATTGAAAGTTTATATATCAATAGAAAATTGCTCATAAATATTTATATTAAAACTTTATAGCATTCGAAAGTCTATTAAAAAATTGGCAACACAATTTTAAAATTTTAAGTTTATCGTTTTTTATATTAACGGTTGCAGAAAATGCAGCGTTCATTGAATATTTGTATTAAAATAAATTTTGTATGGCCCAAGAGTTAAGCCACTCTAAAAACTTCAAAATTTACGAGAGCTTTTTATTATATAAATCATAAACTAATGATTAGTTAAAAAACATTATTGAATTTATACTAATAGAGTACATATTTATATTAAAAAAAAAAATTAAATCAAGCAGAAACAACGTTTAGGGCGGATAAGTTGTCTTATAAATAACCAGAGTTAAACATTACACACAGATACAATGAGAAAATTATCTGCATGATATTAATGAGTTTTTGCATGAAACCAATGAAGTTTAACTGGAACTCGTTCATTGAAACTTTTCGTTGAATTAGTGGAATTTTTCATAAAATGTTGTGAAAATTTTCATTTTATTTATTAAAAGTTTCATACACTCAATGAAAAAGTTTCATTAAAACTGAACTTTGAAATCAAACAAACTTGGAAGATTATTTAGGGGTCAGTCCGTTTTTTGAGATTGGGCCGATAAAAAATACGGGTTTACATACAGAGAAGCCAAAAAATGTAAAAATAAATTATATTTCTGGTGAAAAGTTCTTGGAGAAAAGGCAAAACGTAAAAAAAATTGCATTTAAAAAATCAATATTCAGAGAAAAAAATGGTTTTTATGAACAAAAAAGCACTTCAAGAATGAAAAATTTTAAAAATCAATTTTATAGTTTAAAAACCTTAGGAAAATTCAGTTTTGAGCACAAAATTAGTATATTGAAAAATGACAAAATGCATATATGAGTATAATTTGCAAACGGTAGCAAAAAGCAAATTTGTTTTCTCTGATCACATATTCAAATTTCAGCTTAATCAGTGGGTGCGAAAACAAAATTTCAAATGCTGTCATGTTAACTAAAATATGAAAAAGTTTATTATGACTAAAATTATATTTACTTTAATAATATTCATACACTAAAAAAAGCTTGTCAATATTATCTACTGAAAATGACAGTTAAAACAAAGGTAAATGCAGTTAAAAAGGCGGCAAAGTTATTTAATTACTTTAACAAAAAATGTAGTTATTTTTAACTGTTTAAGAAGAACAAACAAATGCATTAAAAATAATTAACAATGTCGTAAAATTAACTGACAAATTTTTACTACAAAAATGTTAAAAAAAAGTAACGAAATATATAAAAACTATAGTTTTGTATAGTTAATTTCTTCCATATTATATATTATAAAAGTTTATTTAAATAAAAAAATTATTTTTTTTTTTTGGTTTCGTATATAAAAAAAAAATATAATTACTTCATCGTAGTTGAAATTCAATTTCAAACTAAATATCGTTAGCTGAAATGCAAAACCACGTAACTAACATTTTTACTATTTTACAGGAGAAACAAAAAATGTTATATATATTATAACAAGTATGTAGTTACGTGCTTTCGATTTTCGCTAATAATATGTCTAATTTTTATTATATGACAGTAAAAATTGGAGAAGACGTGGACCTCGTTGATATGCATCATAATCGATCAAAAAACCGATTTTGTATTTTTTGTTAGTTACGTGGTTTTGCATTTCAGCTAACGATATATATCAGTACCTAAAAACAATTATTATCTAAAAAAATTAAAAACAAAATCAACGAAATTTTTTATTTTTGAAATAACTAACAACACATGCGGCCCTATGCTCCTTGCAGGAGTAAAAGGAACAAATATATATATAACAACACTAACTGTTTACTGTAAAAATACAGTTTTGGTTTATTATGATGTTAAAAAGATCTGATTTAAACAACTGTTACGAAATTACTGTACTTTTCGTTAGTTGTTTTCTTAAATAACTGTCATAAAAGTTGTTTTGTATTTTTCCATAGAAAAACAACTGTAATTACGGTTAAAAACAACAACTACTGATTACTACACAAACAACTGTCATGTAGTAACTGTCAAACTTTTTTAGTATTATAAAATATTTCAAAACTACTGTTTTTTATAGTTAATTTTTTTCATATTATAAAAGTATATTGTAATAAAAAAACAAATTTTTTGATTTCGATTATAAAACAATATTTAATTACGTCATTAGGTGCTTGAAATTTCAGGTAAAATTTCTAACAGCACTTTTCGTTAGTTGTTTTCTTAAATAAATTATAGTTAAAAACGACAACTACTGCTTACTACAAAGACAACTGTCATGTAGTAACTGTCAAACGTTTTTGAGTGTTAAAAATGTTCGTAACAATTGAAGATGCTATTGTAATTCAAATAGGGTATACACTTATAGAAAAAAATCTGTAAACATGTTCGCTAAAGTTACAAAATATTAGTTCCATAGGGCCGTTCGAAAGGACTTCTAAAATCAGCAGAATCTGTTTGCTAAAAAATTGTAAGATAAAAGAAGTAACAAATTAAAATCAGACGTGCCGATACCCTACAGCACAATACGATATTGTCCATATTAAAGGAATCGGATAAAATTCAGCGGAGAAAATTTCAATTTAATGTGGATTAACTTTCACACTCAGAAAACAGTTTCGGTTCTGACAACCACATTTGTAGCTAGTCGAATGGTTCGGTTGTGGTAGCCGATTTTTTCAGTTATGACAACAGAAAATAAATTGAGACTAGAGTAATATGACTGTGATAACGGAATTTTAGTTGTATAAAGAATAATTCGGTAGTCGCAACCGAAATATTTATTTGATGCAACTGAACCATTTGATTGGCAACAAATTGGGTTGTCAGCACCAAATCTGTTTTCTGAGTGCAGGAAAATTGTTTACAATCGGTTACCAACCACATCAATTCTGCAACAGGTTCCCCTAGAACCATTTCAGTGGAAGTAGTTCCGGAACCGGTTCCACGGAATATAATTGAAAGGTGCAACTGGTGGAGAATCTATTCTAAAACTAGTTCAAAAATTGCTTCTAGGGAAACCGGTTCTACTTTGAAGCTATGAAATCATCGCTCTTTGAACCGCCAGTAGAAGGGATTACAAAGGAAAAGTAGCTTTTTTACAACCGATTCTTTGGAACAGAAAATTTTTCTGGGTATAATGAAATATATTATAAGGTCCCTACGGGAAATTTTAACAAACTGTCACCGAACTGGCCCCTTTATATGAAATAGACTGGTCACTTTTACATGGCGTTGTCATAGGAGGTGGAAATTGACCCCTTGTGACATGTCACAAGACATATCCTACGACAGGTTACTGAACTCTCAATTTCAGGGACCTGTCCTGGGATTTGTCTTGTGACATGTCACAAGGGGTCAATTTCCCCCTTCTATGACAACGTCATGTAAAAGTGACCAGTCTATTTCATATAAAGGGGCCGGTTCGGTGACAGTTTGTTAAAATTTCCCGTAGGGGTGTAATAAAAACATCGGCACTAAATTATTATATCCTATACCAAATAGTGTAGGATATTATTGTATAAAAATGCGTTCAAAAAGTTCAAATCCTGATTTCTACGGTATCGTAATCGATTAGGGCTCCACATTAAAAGTTGTCCGTTAGGTCAGATGTTCTAATTTGCGTATTGGAACGTTGCGTAAATATCAGATCGACAGTTTCCGAAATAAATCCAAAATGGCGTGCGTGAATCTTTCGGTGTTCTTCGGTTTTTTAAACTTTACATGTCAAACTTTTAGCTTTCTAACCGGGTCATGCACCCAAAAGTATGTCTATCAGTTAGATCTCGACATCTACTTTTCGAAATGTTACGATTGATTCAACAATTTTATATCAAAAAATAAACATACGTATAAAGCATTAACATTTTCGTAGTTTTTTTTTAACTTTCGGCCTTCAAATGTAAAAAAGAACCGGGGGGAACTGAGTTGTTATATAGTCGCCGTGCAAGAAATTGCTTATAATCGCTTTGCTTTGTTAATACCATTTGAGCTCAGTACTTTCAAACTCAGATAGTCCATTTCCATGGGTACTGGATTAAACCAAGGACCGATTTTCAAATTTTTCAATAGGGTTGGTCCGTGTGGCACTACAAACTTATCGACAATCGTAACTTTGACAAATAAAATTAGATTTTTTTTTAATTTCATTGTTGTTTATATGGAAAGTTGTGAATTTCATTCTTTAAATAGTCTTATGACAGTCACTATGAGCTGTTTGTTAGGTATTTTTATTGAAAAATTGAAATTTAACATATATAGTACTTTATGTGGTATTTGACTTATATTCCTACGTGTTGTAACTAGGGGTTTTAATTCCCGAGGCTAAATTCGCAAAATTTTTTCTATAGTGTTAAATTTTTCCACTTCTGAACTTAGCTCAGAAGAATTTCTGCAGTTGTTTTTGAGTTATTTCATTCGAAAATTCGACCGTACCCATGCAGCGTCAAACACGTTAATAACCATATATGTTACATTTTTTCAGCATATGAATCTACTACGCCCACAACCATGTCCCTCATTTTGTTTTATTGTGTAATTTGTCTGATAAACATTTTTGTTTAATTTGACAAAGTTATCACCTTGAGTGTATTTTAGAGTTTGCAGTTTGGTTTTAATCGAAACCGAAACCGACAAAAATAAGTCGGGTTTTAATAAATACTTTAACCGATTAAAATAAATAATTAAATTGCATATTATTGAATCTTGAATTTCGAAATGAGAGCTCAACTCATATTTTACAAAATTTTGTATTTAATTGTAATGAACATTTTTTCAATTAAATATTACCATAAATACTTTTTTGTTTTTGTTATTACGGATAACATAAATCCATTATAATTTTAGAAAAGAAAAAAATTTAATTTATAACGGTTTTCCGCGATCTCGATATTCGAGTGTGAAATTCAGTCGAATTTTAACAAATATCTTGAGCATGTTAAATTATTTAATTTTTATACATATTTAATTACTTTGAAACAATTCTATTACTATCACAGGAAAACCGAAAAATAACCGAAACCGCGATTTTAAAATTTTTCGGATTTTAGCAAACTCTAGTATATTTCAATCAAAAATTTTCCATCGGCTACAACAAACAATTCAATGACGGAAATAAATAACTAAATTCATGATTTCAAAGTCAATTTATATAACCATGAGTGGCTTTTTGGCAATGTAAGAGTTAACAAAATCATGCTTTACATGATGTCGAATTATGATATATCAATTTGACTTTTCTTGTAGCAAGTTATTGGCTTATGTCCAACAGGTTTTGTTGCATGCAGTGTTTAAAATGCTACTGATGTTTGTGGAAACATATTCATATTGAGGTTTACGCCTTAAAAATGCATTGAAATACTTTCACAACCATAATAATTTATTACAACAAAATTTTAAACACTTTAAATAATTTAACAAATTTAAAAGTGTAACAAATACCATTTGCAATCCAAAGATATTTTTAAGATATATTATAAATACTACAATTATATTTATACAACACCTAAATTTGTATTTATTTTAGACTCAATCGAAAGCTTCAACACTTTCATCTGGTGTTCGAGCAGCCGCACAGACCCTCAATGTGCCTATTGAAAGACTCGAGTCGCGGCAATCGAATCATCGTGAACAGATTACCGGCAATGCACACAGTGCAAGCCAGCAACAACAACAGCAATTACAGCAACAACATAATATACGTAATAACTCATCACCCATGATGAGTGGTTCATATGAAGAACAACATCTTCAACAGCAACATCATTCACAGCAACATCAACAACAACAACATCATCAACGTGAACAACATTCTAGAAATATGCATCTTGCAATGCTTGATTCTATAGATCATCATCAACAATCAGTAGGATCACATCATTATAACGGTCATAATGATGACGATGATCGTTTAGATGAACGAGAACATTTCAATGAGCACCATCAATATACAAAACAACAAAGTTATTTGCATTCAGGACGTAAAATATCTAATCAACAACAACATCAGCAGCAACAGCATCATGGCTCAAATTCACATTCTCGCGATCACCACTCGACAATGCAACAAGGTCAGCAACAACAGCAGAACTTGGATGCCAATTATGTGACTGATGATCATAATGGTGGCACAACTTCTCCATCTGTGACACGTTATTCTCTGCTACAATTTGCTATGCAACATTTTAGAAATGAGTAAGTTTTGGTTAAAATTTACTGGCAGAATTTGAATTATAAATATTTCTTAATTTTTTTAGTCAAATTTCTGATTCCCGTTCTCATGGCAGAGATTCTTCAGATCGCTCCTCAAATCGTTCTTATGCCGAATTAGTTAAATGGCAGGGTTCTCCTATACGCATTCCTTTGTTACGTTTACCCAATGATTTGGCACCTTTGGCTTTAGAATGTTTTGATTGCATATTACGTTATTGTGGTGATATAGCCATGGAACCAGATTTGACTGAAGTTAAATGTGTCTATACGGTGCTAATGGTAAGTTAATTTTAATTATATTTTATAAAAATTCTTTAAAAGAAAATTCTTTTTGTAAGATCAACCAGCTTCGGTCTCTGGGATAATAAAATATTTTAAAAACTAATAGCACATTGTGCTAGTTGGGTAAACCTAATTCGAGTACGCCGAATCCAGTGGTGCTAGCCGTTTTTCTAGATTAGCTCTTAAAAAAAATATTTATGTTTGAAAATAGTGGTTCCAAGGACCCCAAAAAATCCGATTTTTCAAAAAGAAAAATATTTAAAGCGGCCTATATACGACCAAGCATGCTGTACAGCATGCTGGACGGCTGTATGAATTTGACCATGCAATGTCTTATTTGACGGTTTGTCAAGCATGTTGAACGAAAAACAAAACTTTTTGATTTTTCGGCAAGTTTGACAAACAACCGTCTAATGAAAAAAATCATCAAACATTGGAGTATTTTACATTTCTAAAAGTTATTTTGTGACAAGAAAGGGATAACGTTAATAAATAAACTAAAAAATGCAAAACCGGAAATTCAAAAATGAAATTGCAAGAAAAAAATTAATAAAAATAATTTTGCGATTACACTATGCGACAGTCAAAATCGGGATGGGATGAAACCAACGGGAAATGTTATATCGGTCAAAAACAAGTTATACGTGTCCCGGCGTTTCGCAAAACTGTTGAGTATATAGAAAAACGTTATATGAACAGATTAAAGGAATTGTAATTTTTAATTTTTTTAAAATTGTTTGAGCAAAATCGGACTAGTGGTTCTCGAGTTATGTCAAAAAAAAAAGACCACCAAAGGTCAAATCGATCACTGACCCCTACCATTTGTCTTACAGTGTTATCATCCGCTGTGTTGATTTTGTGCTTTTGAAGTCAAATTTTACAGCATGTTTGTTCGTGTATTCCAAAAACCATTTTTTGTTTGTCAAACAAGCTGGACAGCATGCTTGCTCGTATATAGGCCGCTTAAAAATGTACACAAACAGAAAAATTTGCAAAGAATTAGTAAAATACTGCTGCCAACTCCTTTCCTAAAAATAGCGCTAAATCATAAAATAGCTAAATTATAAAAAAACTTAAAAAAGTTTGCGATAAATCGCTAAATTTCACGAACTTTTCAGGTTCTGTTGAAAAATTTCACAAAAATGGCTATACTCTTCAAACTTTTTTTTAAAAATTTATCGATACATCGCCAAATTTTTCGAACTTTTAGGTTGTCCATAAAAATTTAGATATAAATCGCTGATTAATAATGATTCAAAAATTCTGTCAAGGAAATAAATATAAAAAATTGCTAAGACAATGTCACTAGTTTTCCAGCTAATAGCTAAATTATATTTTATTCCGCTAAACGAGTTGAAATATCACTAGATTTGCTAAGAAAATAGCTAAATTGGCAATAGTTATTAAAATAGCTGATTGCGAAATAAACCTATTCAAATTATTGGACTAATAAATAAAATCTAATAAAATGTTCACATATTTACTTCTTCCATCGTAAATAAGCTTATATTTAAATATTTCTTATTTTTACAAAAAATTATTTAAAAATTATTTAGACAAATGTTTTGTTTTTTCAATCATATGTTTTCAATCATATGGTTTCAATTATATGTTTTCAATCATATGTTTTCAATCATATGTTATTTTTCTTACAAATTCTTACTAGCGAAAATTCATCCAGTAAAAACTTGTAAGTTCTCTGGTATTGAACTGTCACTTTACTCTTTATTTTTCCTCTCTCGTTACTGAGTAATTGTGTAAACAAACACCTTCCAGCAGTGTTGCCACTTTTTGAATAATTATTCAAAAAGGGGACTGTTTACACATTCGTTGGATAATTTTTGAATAATGACATTTTTGTGTAGTTTTTGTGTAATTTCACTTTTTATAGAAATTTCCGTAAATTTTTAAAAGCCCCGGAGCTTTTTTAATAAATTAATAAAAATTAGTCGATATATAGACGAAACGAGTTTGTCAGTGAAACATTTACCACAAATCTCCATTTTCTGGTGAATTACTTTTGTAGATTTTTTCAACACAAAACTCAATTTAGAAGAAATCAAACATGGTGTTATGTATTTTTTTGTTTTGTTTAAAGCACCACCTTTTGTTTATTTTTTACGAAAATAATTATCAAGCTTCTGTTAAAAATTCTCTTGGTTTGCAAGAACATTTAAAAATTCAGAGAAAGAGTGAGAAAGTTTGAGTTTGTTATGATTGTGACTTTCTAATGTCTGAATTGTTTTTTTGCTATAGTTATCATTAGGGCAAGGAATTTCATGCACTTAAAAATGGAATATATGCGCCTAAAATATGCTTCTAAAAAAGAAAAATACGCATTAAAAATATCAGAAATATGCACTAAAAACTATTATTTTTGCAAAAATAATGCAATTTAAAACTTAAAGATATATTTAAGTTAGTTATTTTCCAAACAGACACAGAACTCGAAGATTTTCCATAGTTCAATAAGGTTTTTAAGAATGTTTATTTTGATTGAATCAAAATATAAAAATTTGAATTTTTTATATTTTTTTACAAAATAAAAAATCCTTCTAAAAATTAAAAATATGCACAAATATGCATTAGAAAGCACAAAATATGCATTAAAAAGGCACCAAATATGCATTTAAAGTCAAAATAAGCAGAAACATGCATTTATGACAAAATATGCAAAAATATGCAACTACAAATCGATGCCATTTTGTTCTAAATTTGATGATTCGGATAAATATTTAGTCCACATTAGTTTAGGACTATCGACAAAAAACATGCATTTGCATGGAATTCCTTGCCCTAGTTATCATGATACTGGGCTTTGACCAGACAAAAATTTTGCTAACGCAGCAAAGTGGAGCAGAATCAGAACATTTTAGAATTCTGTAAATCCAACATGTTTCAGATTTCACCAAAATCGTATAAAATTGTTGAAAAAAATTTATATTTTTATTTTTTAAATGAAAATTTGTTGATACACTTACTGCAAAGAAATTTCATGTCTTGCTACCATTAACATACACAGAAAAAAGTATCACAAAATTTTAAGTAATTAAAAAAAATTGTTGGCTTTTTACTTAGATATCTAACAATTTTTTTATTAAATGTTTGTAAATTGTATCAAAAATATCAAAAAATAGCCTTAGAATTTTTTGAAAAAAAAAAAACAACAAATCATTTATTTTTTGTTTTCAATTGCTCAAATGTTTGTAAATTGTAACAAAAATTTCAAAAAAGTATTTTTTTTTTGTCAATACGACAACATAAAGCGAATAATTGTTTTAATATAACAAACTCGTTGTTGAATTTTATTTTTTTATTTTTAACAAATACAAACAAGTTACAAAAAAAAATTATTGTATTTACAAAACACATTGGGTCATATGAATAAAACTTAGCAATTACTTCGAAGTAATTACTTTGGGCTTAGGAATGGCTTTTAACTTCAAATTTACCAATTGGCTGGTAGAATAGCATGAAATGTAAACGAAAATTAAAAAATTAAATTTCTAGTCTACTCCCAAGCAGACTAGATTTGTGAAGTAATTGCTTAAAAAACCCTGTATTTCCCCCTATTAGTAATATCTATTTTTTATTCATATGAGCCAATGTTAAAAAAAAATTGATTTTATTTCTAACAAATTACAAAAAAGTTACAAAAAGGGATTTGTATATACAAATTCCATTGTTGGTGCCTTTTTAAAAAATTTTTTGTTTGTTTATGCAAAAAAGGTGTTTAACATTACAAACAGAATTTTGTAAATTTTTTCTGTGTAGAAACTAAACAATTAAAGCTACACTCAAAATAATATGTACGTCTGTTGGCTGGACAGAAAAATTTGTTACTTTAACAAAATTTATTCCTGTTTTTTGGCTTAAAATAAAATTTGTTGATTTTAACAAATTCTTTTGTTAAATTTAACAAATCTAAATTTAAACAAAAAATTTGTAAAACTACAGTTTTATCTGTAATTATACTGAGTCGTAGAATTTATCCAAATTTAGGGTCTCGGGACCCTCCCCGGGCCTAGTACATATCATTTTGTCCGTTTTGCTTAGTTTTCGAGATATGGGCCATGTTATGAAGTGGAACATTTTTATTACAAATTTGCGAGGGTCCAGAGATACCCTATTTCGGTGGGGTATTCTATGGTTAGGGGTAGTCGAAATTTTCATCAATTTTGCTCTCTCTTAGTTTTCGAGATATGGGCCATTTTAAAAAATCAGGAGGGAACGAAATAGCGCCATCTTTAAAACTTCGGATACGTTGGTGGCGCCATCTACCGGGTAATAACAGTAACATGAAAATATATTTTAACAATAAATTTTGTAAAATTTAACGCATGGGTTCTTAAAAATTAGTTTTAAATAAATTTGAAAATTAACACTCAAAATTAGTTAAAGTACTGAGGATTTTTAGTATTGTGTTAAATGAAGATAATTAAAATCCTTGCTTAAATCAGTGTTTCAACTAAAAATTTGTTAAAAATTAGTCAAATCGATTTGAAACCGGGTTGAAAGATTTTTCTACTGACGTATTATTTTAAGTGTAGGGTTGAGCAGGGCTTATGCCATCACATTACGGACGCCTTGGAGGATCTACTTCAGCTTATTTTTTTAAATTCCATGCTTGGTAGTCAGAGAAAAATTGGTTTGATTTAAATATAAATGGTTAAATTTTGAGGAGTATGGGAGAGAATAATTAGCAAGTAACTAATATTTTTGCATGCAATGCATCTGAATGAAGTAGCTTTTCTGAAACACAAAAATACTTTGTTCTGAAAGAAACTTTTAATATGGATAAAATACCATTTTTTTAATATTCAAATTTAAAAGCACGCTATTTTAATCCTGAAAAAGATATTGCAGTGAAATTCCCTTTAGTTAATAGAATTAATTGTTATAATATTTTCTGAGAAATTGGCCTGGATTTGCTTTTGCAGAAGGCAAAAACACGGAACAGGTTATAGCAAAAATGCTAAATTTTAGTTTTAAAATACAAATAACTTTTGCACTTTGTAGATGATAGAAATGTTAAGTCTTTAAAAATCAGTTTGTAAATAGAAAAATGGCAAAACTTTGGAGTCGAATGGCATAGCTCCCGCAATTTCGGCCATCCAAAACCAACATTGTGAAATTTCACATCAGTCGGTAAGAAATGGCGAAATTCTTCCCAAAATATTTGTATTCTTCTCCACTGTGCTCAGGAGAGTTTATTTTCAAATAATATGAAAAATATATTTTTTGTGTAATTTCATACGGTTTTGGATAATTTTTGATCTACAGCTGTGTAATTTTTTGTTTTACTGGTGGCAACACTGCCTTCCAGTAAAAACTTGTACAAATTTGTACGAATTTGTGCAAATTTTTGGGTATCCAAACACACTTTAAGAAAATTTCTTATTAAATGTTATTACAAAAATAATTTAACCCATTTTTACCCACTATTACAGATATACGGAACGACTAAATTTGTTGCGTTAATTTGTGTGTAAATCAGTGTTGCCACCAGTGAAAGAAAAAATTACACAGCTGTAGGTCAAAAATTATCCAAAACCGTATGAAATTACACAAAAAATTATAATTTCTTATATAATTTTAAAATAAACTCTCCTGAGCACAGTGGGGAAGGATTAAAATATTTTTGAAAAAATTTCGCCATTTCTTACCAAAGTTTTGTATTTTTTCTATTTATAAACCGATTTTTAAAGACTTAGCATTTTGTCACCTGCAATGTACAAAAGTTATTTGCATTTTAAAACTAAAATTTTGCATTTTGGTAATAACCTAGGCTGAGTTTTTGCCTTCTGCAAAAGCAAATCCAGGCCAATTTCCCTGAAAAATATAACAAATTAGTCTATTAACTAAAGGGAATTTCAATTCAATATCTTTTTCAGGCTTAAAACGGCGGGCTTTTAAATTTGAATATTAATAAAATGGTATTTTATCCACATTAAAAGCTTCTTTCAGAAAAAAGTATTTATGTTTTTTCAGATGCATTGCATGCAAAAATATTACCTACTTGCTAATTATTCTCTCCCATACCCTTCAAATTTTAACCATAAATAAAAATATAACAATTTCACAAAAATTATCGATATTTTTTTCAAAAGTTTGATACGATTCTGTTGAAATCTAGAACATATTAGATTTACCGCCTTCTAAACTATTTTGATTCTGCTCCACCTTGCTGCGTTCACAAAATTTCCGTCTGGTCAAAGCCCAGTGTCATGTTAACTACAGCCAAAAAATTTTCAGAGATTAGAAAGAAACAATCATAACAAACCCAAATTTTCCCAATCTTTCGCTGCATTTTTATATGGTCTTGCAAACCAAGAGAATTTTTGAAAGAAGCTTGACAATTATTTTCGCAAAAAATAAACAAAAGACGGAGCTTTAAACAAAACAAAAAAATACATAGCACCATTTTTAATTTCTTCTAAACTCGGTTTACTTAGTGCTGAAAAAATTTACAAAATCATTCACCAGAAACTGGAGATTTGTGGTAAATGCTTCACTGACAATCTCGTTTCTTCAATATATCGATTAATTTTTATTAACTTTCAAAAATTTACGGAACTTTTAAAAATTTGCGGAAATTTCTGTAAAAAGTGAAATTACACAAAAATGTCATTATTATTATTATCCAACGAATGTGTAAACAGTCCCGTTTTTGAATAATTATTCAAAAAGTGGCAACACTGGTGTAAATTGTTATTGTTACAAAAACAATTTATATTGAAAACAACGTTTTACAAAATAACCCCCTTAGTGTTAGACGTAGTGTACTAACAATGTACTAAAACAGTTCTAAAATTTTAGAATTTGATTTTTTAATTTATTTTGCTTGGTTTGTAAGTCTAATGGAACCTTCTACGCACAATTTCAGACTTCCATATATTCTAGATCGCCATTGGCAATAATGGTTTAATTCAAATAGATTAAATATTAAATACGAGTAGATCTGAATAAATAGCTCAATATTTTAAAAACTTTTATTCAGCATTGAAAATTTTAAAAATCGCAATGCATCTATATTAACTTTTATAAGAGACATGTTTTATTTATTTTATTGCCGATTTGCTGAAAACATAATAAGTACATTCCTTTACTTTTTGGATAAAGTTCGGTAAAATGGGAGTAAGCTAAAAATCATCTCACAAAATGACAAAATTTCCGAAAAGTAAGGGAACGCACAAAACCACTTTTCGAGCCCAAAAATGCATTTCAAAGAAAAATGTGAAAATGCGTATAATTTTAGTTTGAAAAATTAAATAAACACACATATTTATTTGCATTTAAAAGTTCTTATTGATTTTGTCCAATTAATTATTATAAATAACACATTTCTTTTGCGTATTGGTTTGTTTAATTTAATTTTTCAATTTATTTTCACAATTGTTGTGTTTGATTATTATTGCATCAGCTATTAGTTTTACAATTTACCAAAGTTTCCGGAAGAAAAATTTGGGTAACTTTGGTAAAAAGAGAAACACAAATTCACTCTCTTGAACGCTCTCATTTACCCAATTTTCGAGTACGGGAACGCTTTTTGGGTAAGATTGGGATCCCGCGGGTTCCCGCTGTAACTTAAAGGAACGGACCTAATGTCATGCAAAATAATTTTGCCGAATATAGTAGACAGAAAACAGCGAACTTTTTCTTTAAGTATTTAGTAAAATTTTAGTTAAATACAAATATATAATATTAGCAGACTTAAGAAACTAACATAATCACTAAATATTTTGGATGATTTCAGCAGATTAGTTTGTTATTTGCATTCAATTAATTTTGCCTAAATATAAATAAACATTTTTTGGATATAGCAGTGTTTTTTTTCGCTAGTTTTGGTCTAATTTTTTTTCATGATTTCAGTAAATTGTAATTTGCTATTTAATTAAATTTAACTCATAAATATATTCAACAATTATTCGGCGAAATCTGCTGTATTTTTTATGAAGTTTATTTTATTTTTTCAACTTTGAAACAAAATTTAAGAAAATTAGAAAAATAGAAATATAAGCACTGTCAGAAATTGAAAAAAAACACAGTAAATGGCCGTTTTGTAAAAAACGGTATTCGTAAAAAATCACCGGGTTCGGAGTCGTAAAAAGTTGTAAAAAGCATCAAAAAATACCCGAACAGCACCAAAATGCCAACACATGTAATTAAGCCTATACTTTCAGTTTACGAATTTATTTTAAAAATTTACAAATATTTTCATTCTTTAGTTGAAGCAACTAAATCGTATTAAATGTTCAAATTTTATCAGAAAATATTTAAATTCATATCAAGTATAATTTCTCTTTCATTTCAGCATTGTCACAAATATTTGGCTTTACGTGACGAAGTCTATTGCCAGTTAATGAAACAGACAACAGCTAATCGTTCGCCCTGTCCCGATTCAACACAAAGAGGTTGGCGTTTACTCAGTATTTTGGCGGCCTACTTTGGTTGTTCCGACGCCTTAAGGCCATATTTAATAGAACATCTAACATCGGCCGCCTCAGATCGTAGACGGTCTTGTCATGGTACAGCCGCTGTATGTTTAACTAACTTACGTAAGACAGCACGTTGTGGTGGCCGTAAAAATGTGCCTAGTGTAGAAGAGGTAACTGCTGTATCAGCGGGACGTTCGGCTAGGCGACAAATTTATCGACTTCCCGGAGGCGCTGAGAGAGTTGTTAATACTAGATGTTCTACGGTGGTGGCTGATGTCATATCAGAACTTTGTGCCTTATTGGGCATTGAATCTGAAACTGAACAACAGGAATTCTCTTTATATTGTATAGTACAGGGAGACGCTTTCACAATGCCTTTGGCAGCAGATGAATATATTTTAGATGTTACCACGGAGCTGTTGAAATCAGGCCAGCCTTTTTATTTGATATTCTGTCGGTCAGTATGGCATTTTGCCTTAAAACGTGATCCTGCTCCCACTCCTTTGTATGTGGAGGTATTATTTAACCAAGTAGCCCCTGATTATTTAGAAGGTTTGCTGTTGGAATTGCCAAGCACCGGTGTACCACCACCTGAGGTGGTCAGGGATATGGCTCGTATAGCGGCCTTGCTACATAGAGCCGCCGACTTAAGCCATGTACCAGCTATGAAAGAAATTAAATTCCTATTGCCTAAACCAGCTTTAGGCATAAGAGAAATAAGGCCAGCCCAATGGGTGGGTCTAGTACAATCAGCCTGGCCTCAAATTGCTAATCTAAGTCCTGGTCAGGTTAAGGCACAATTTTTAAATGTTTTATCGACATGGCCTTTATTCGGCAGTAGTTTCTTTGCGGTGAAACGTATATGGGCCGAAGAGGGACCCCATGTAGATGATAGTCCCATGTGGCGTGACTTGATATTGGCTCTAAATCGTAGAGGAGTGCTATTTTTGGATCCTAACACACATGAAACTTTACAACATTGGCCATTTATGGAAGTCATATCAACGCGTAAGGTAAGAGAGCTCAATACAAACTAAATCAAATGTGACAAATTTTAGTTTTTCTAACTCTGTTAATTCTAGGTACGTTCTGAGGATGGTGCTTTATTTTTGGATATGAAAGTTGGTAATTTAATGCAGCAACGTGTCATAAGGGTCCAAACGGAACAAGCTCATGAAATATCACGTTTAGTACGTCAATATATAACTATGGCTCAAATTAGTCAACGTGACAAACGAGGGGGAGGAGGGGGAGGAGATGTCAATTAATTAGGTTTAAATTAAAATAATTTGTATTGTATTTTATACATATCATTATTATTCAAGTATCTTGTAATGAATGAATGAATATCCTTTTATAAAAAATATTTGTTTAAATAGTTATTTACACCTATATACTTGGCTTTACCACTAATTTTGCTTTACTCTATATTATTGTGTCAAAATTGTTTTTATTTTATTATTAAAATTATTTACAAAAAATTCTTACTAAAAGCATTAAAGAATATCTTATTATATGCCATATTTTGTCAAATGGATGTTTCATTAAATCAAAGATATTTTTGTGTACTTAAAAGAGTTTTCTGTTTTTCTAAATCTCTACTTTTGGAATTAAGTGCAATTAAAAACATTAATTTTCTTTTTGTTAAATAATAAATTTTCTTTTGTGTTTTAAACAATTTACAGATATTTTCTATGTATTTATAAGAATTAATGAAATAAACAAAAAAAAAATATTTTATTTGAAATTAAATAAAAATATTTAAACATTATTTAAAAAATGTATCTAAAAGATAATGAATTTCTATTAATTTTATAACTAAAAGTAAGTAAAAATAGCTAAATATTGTCCTAAGAAAATACCAAAACATACAAACTATTTTACTGAATTTGGTGAAATATTATAGAAAAAAGTAATATATAATTTTGATAAAAACTCAAACTGCCCAGCAATATTTTGTACTACCCGAAACTCATATAGACTTCACAGAGCTGGATAAAAGTTTAGTCTCTAATTAAATATCTTAAATTCCAATTTATTATGTTTAAATCTCTCCACCGGTTTCCGAGTTATGGCATTATGAAAGAAATCTTCCCACGGAATGTTCCCTATTTTTAGGATTGCCATACCTCAAACATATTTAAAAAAACTGGGAAGCTTGAAATCAAATTTGGGTAAAACTGTCTTAAACAGTAGGTTTTCCAGCCAATTTGGACCAGTATTTCCCGAGTTATTCAAAAAGACGGAATTCCTATAAAATTCAATAAAAACAGCACAAAATAAAAGACTTAAGAAACAAATTTGATTTTGTTTTAAATAACCGTCCTAATACATTCCCCCTGATTATGTAAGGTGTTGGCGTATTTAGTAAAAACGCCTTCATACAAATTCCAATAAAAATAGTTTTCATTGCCAATTTCCTTTTAGTTTTTGAGAAAATGAGAATTAACGAATATCGATTAGGAAAACTTCATTGCACCAAATTCGATTGGAAACTGTTTACAAATTTTTTTACTAACTTTTTTATCTGAGTGTAGACAAGAAATTTTGGTTTTACTTTTATACTTCTTGAAATTCTAATAAATGATCTTTAAATTGATACACATATTGAGTTTCCCGTTCTGTCTTTTCATTTTAAAGTTAATAAAAGAAACATTAGTTGCGATTTGAATTGAACCGTTCTGTAAAAAAATAAAAATCGACATAAGAGAAATGTGCATTTTCAAAAGACGTATTTACAAATAAATAAAATATTTAATAAATAGCTTAAATAACGATTTTTTGGAAATAAACACTTTTTTATTTTAATTGGAAAGAACAAGTAAGTATATAAATAACTAAATATTAGAGTTTGTCGACAACTCAATAATAATTCAAAAGAAATGGAATACCCATTATGTTTAATACTGTTTATGGATCGAGATTTTATATTAAAATTTGTGAAATTGCCAATAATTTAGATTGGAAACAAATTTTCTAGTGTATTTTGTTCTCTGTATCGATTAAGGGTACACCACTACGTATACTCAATATGAATAGGTACAATAACTATAACTCATACGTAAAAAAAATATAGAAAATAAAAATTCATACGATTTCCCCGTTTTTTGAATATCTCGGGAAATACTGGTCCAATTTGGCTGGAAAACCTACTGTTCCAGATTCGCGATGCTCTTTCAGAATCTTTCACCCAAATTTGATTTCAAGCTTCCCCGTTTTATTTTCCATTTTCAAAATGTGGCAACCCTGGATAGTGTATGTTTTAATTTTCTTTTAATTGCAATAACTTTGAAACCGTTGGAGATAATTGACCGAAATTTTCGCCAAATGGTAGAATGAAATTTAGGCCATTTATAGGGCATCCAATAAAAATGGTTTTCAGTGCCAAGTTCCTTTTTTAATTAACGAATATCGATTAGGAAAACTTCATTGGACGGAATTTTCAAAAAAAATATATACTGTTCAATAGGCCTTGAGATGCCCGTTCATTTGAGTATAATATTGTAAATTTATAGGGCATCCAATAAAAATGGTTTTCAGTGCCAAGTTCCTTTTTTAATTAACAAATATCGATTAGGAAAACTTCATTGCACGGAATTTTCCAAAGAATTATATACTGTTTAATAGGCCTTGAGATGCCCGTTCATTTGAGTATAATATTGGGCGGAAATTGAGAAAAAAATTTTTCGATCAAAAAAAAAAGACAGTGTATAGTCCATTGATTTTGGCAAAAAAAAAATTTTTTTTCTTTTGGTCAAAATTAGACTCAAACGAAAGGAAATTTCAAAAGCAATTAAAAAACATGCCGTTCAGTGCCAAGCTCCTTTTAGTTTTTGAGAAAATGACGATTAATGAATATCGAGACAAGCAAAAATGACAAAATTTCTAGTGTATTTTGTTCTCTGTATCGATTAAGGGTACACCACTACGTATACTCAATATGAATAGGTACAATAACTATAACTCATACGTAAAAAAAATATAGAAAATAAAAATTCATACGATTTCCCCGTTTTTTGAATATCTCGGGAAATACTGGTCCAATTTGGCTGGAAAACCTACTGTTCCAGATTCGCGATGCTCTTTCAGAATCTTTCACCCAAATTTGATTTCAAGCTTCCCCGTTTTATTTTCCATTTTCAAAATGTGGCAACCCTGGATAGTGTATGTTTTAATTTTCTTTTAATTGCAATAACTTTGAAACCGTTGGAGATAATTGACCGAAATTTTCGCCAAATGGTAGAATGAAATTTAGGCCATTTATAGGGCATCCAATAAAAATGGTTTTCAGTGCCAAGTTCCTTTTTTAATTAACGAATATCGATTAGGAAAACTTCATTGGACGGAATTTTCAAAAAAAATATATACTGTTCAATAGGCCTTGAGATGCCCGTTCATTTGAGTATAATATTGTAAATTTATAGGGCATCCAATAAAAATGGTTTTCAGTGCCAAGTTCCTTTTTTAATTAACAAATATCGATTAGGAAAACTTCATTGCACGGAATTTTCCAAAGAATTATATACTGTTTAATAGGCCTTGAGATGCCCGTTCATTTGAGTATAATATTGGGCGGAAATTGAGAAAAAAATTTTTCGATCAAAAAAAAAAGACAGTGTATAGTCCATTGATTTTGGCAAAAAAAAAATTTTTTTTCTTTTGGTCAAAATTAGACTCAAACGAAAGGAAATTTCAAAAGCAATTAAAAAACATGCCGTTCAGTGCCAAGCTCCTTTTAGTTTTTGAGAAAATGACGATTAATGAATATCGAGACAAACAAAAATGACGATTTATGAATATCGATTAGGAAAACTTTATTGCACGAAATTTTAC
This sequence comes from Leucophora obtusa, assembly GCA_949987735.1. Taxonomy (NCBI): domain Eukaryota; kingdom Metazoa; phylum Arthropoda; class Insecta; order Diptera; family Anthomyiidae; genus Leucophora; species Leucophora obtusa. The sequence continues at coordinate 2,296,589 of OX465297.1, forward strand.
AAAGAATTATATACTGTTCAATAGGCCTTGAAATGCCCGTTCATTTGAGTATAATATAGGAAATTTATAGGGCATCCAATAAAAATGGTTTTCAGTGCCAAGTTCCTTTTTTAATTAACAAATATGGATTAGGAAAACTTCATTGCACGGAATTTTCCAAAGAATTATATACTGTTTAATAGGCCTTGAGATGCCCGTTCATTTGAGTATAATATTGGGCGGAAATTGAGAAAAAAATTTTTCGATCAAAAAAAAAAGACAGTGTATAGTCCATTGATTTTGGCAAAAAAAAATTTTTTTTTCTTTTGGTCAAAATTAGACTCAAACGAAAGGAAATTTCAAAAGCAATTAAAAAACATGCCGTTCAGTGCCAAGCTCCTTTTAGTTTTTGAGAAAATGACGATTAATGAATATCGAGACAAGCAAAAATGACAAAATTTCTAGTGGATTTTGTTCTCTGTATCGATTAAGGGTACACCACTACGTATACTCAATATGAATAGGTACAATAACTATAACTCATACGTAAAAAAAATATAGAAAATAAAAATTCATACGATTTCCCCGTTTTTTGAATATCTCGGGAAATACTGGTCCAATTTGGCTGGAAAACCTACTGTTCCAGATTCGCGATGCTCTTTCAGAATCTTTCACCCAAATTTGATTTCAAGCTTCCCCGTTTTATTTTCCATTTTCAAAATGTGGCAACCCTGGATAGTGTATGTTTTAATTTTCTTTTAATTGCAATAACTTTGAAACCGTTGGAGATAATTGACCGAAATTTTCGCCAAATGGTAGAATGAAATTTAGGCCATTTATAGGGCATCCAATAAAAATGGTTTTCAGTGCCAAGTTCCTTTTTTAATTAACGAATATCGATTAGGAAAACTTCATTGGACGGAATTTTCAAAAAAATATATACTGTTCAATAGGCCTTGAGATGCCCGTTCATTTGAGTATAATATTGTAAATTTATAGGGCATCCAATAAAAATGGTTTTCAGTGCCAAGTTCCTTTTTTAATTAACAAATATCGATTAGGAAAACTTCATTGCACGGAATTTTCCAAAGAATTATATACTGTTTAATAGGCCTTGAGATGCCCGTTCATTTGAGTATAATATTGGGCGGAAATTGAGAAAAAAATTTTTCGATCAAAAAAAAAAGACAGTGTATAGTCCATTGATTTTGGCAAAAAAAAAATTTTTTTTCTTTTGGTCAAAATTAGACTCAAACGAAAGGAAATTTCAAAAGCAATTAAAAAACATGCCGTTCAGTGCCAAGCTCCTTTTAGTTTTTGAGAAAATGACGATTAATGAATATCGAGACAAGCAAAAATGACAAAATTTCTAGTGTATTTTGTTCTCTGTATCGATTAAGGGTACACCACTACGTATACTCAATATGAATAGGTACAATAACTATAACTCATACGTAAAAAAAATATAGAAAATAAAAATTCATACGATTTCCCCGTTTTTTGAATATCTCGGGAAATACTGGTCCAATTTGGCTGGAAAACCTACTGTTCCAGATTCGCGATGCTCTTTCAGAATCTTTCACCCAAATTTGATTTCAAGCTTCCCCGTTTTATTTTCCATTTTCAAAATGTGGCAACCCTGGATAGTGTATGTTTTAATTTTCTTTTAATTGCAATAACTTTGAAACCGTTGGAGATAATTGACCGAAATTTTCGCCAAATGGTAGAATGAAATTTAGGCCATTTATAGGGCATCCAATAAAAATGGTTTTCAGTGCCAAGTTCCTTTTTTAATTAACGAATATCGATTAGGAAAACTTCATTGGACGGAATTTTCAAAAAAAATATATACTGTTCAATAGGCCTTGAGATGCCCGTTCATTTGAGTATAATATTGTAAATTTATAGGGCATCCAATAAAAATGGTTTTCAGTGCCAAGTTCCTTTTTTAATTAACAAATATCGATTAGGAAAACTTCATTGCACGGAATTTTCCAAAGAATTATATACTGTTTAATAGGCCTTGAGATGCCCGTTCATTTGAGTATAATATTGGGCGGAAATTGAGAAAAAAATTTTTCGATCAAAAAAAAAAGACAGTGTATAGTCCATTGATTTTGGCAAAAAAAAAATTTTTTTTCTTTTGGTCAAAATTAGACTCAAACGAAAGGAAATTTCAAAAGCAATTAAAAAACATGCCGTTCAGTGCCAAGCTCCTTTTAGTTTTTGAGAAAATGACGATTAATGAATATCGAGACAAGCAAAAATGACAAAATTTCTAGTGTATTTTGTTCTCTGTATCGATTAAGGGTACACCACTACGTATACTCAATATGAATAGGTACAATAACTATAACTCATACGTAAAAAAAATATAGAAAATAAAAATTCATACGATTTCCCCGTTTTTTGAATATCTCGGGAAATACTGGTCCAATTTGGCTGGAAAACCTACTGTTCCAGATTCGCGATGCTCTTTCAGAATCTTTCACCCAAATTTGATTTCAAGCTTCCCCGTTTTATTTTCCATTTTCAAAATGTGGCAACCCTGGATAGTGTATGTTTTAATTTTCTTTTAATTGCAATAACTTTGAAACCGTTGGAGATAATTGACCGAAATTTTCGCCAAATGGTAGAATGAAATTTAGGCCATTTATAGGGCATCCAATAAAAATGGTTTTCAGTGCCAAGTTCCTTTTTTAATTAACGAATATCGATTAGGAAAACTTCATTGGACGGAATTTTCAAAAAAAATATATACTGTTCAATAGGCCTTGAGATGCCCGTTCATTTGAGTATAATATTGTAAATTTATAGGGCATCCAATAAAAATGGTTTTCAGTGCCAAGTTCCTTTTTTAATTAACAAATATCGATTAGGAAAACTTCATTGCACGGAATTTTCCAAAGAATTATATACTGTTTAATAGGCCTTGAGATGCCCGTTCATTTGAGTATAATATTGGGCGGAAATTGAGAAAAAAATTTTTCGATCAAAAAAAAAAGACAGTGTATAGTCCATTGATTTTGGCAAAAAAAAAATTTTTTTTTCTTTTGGTCAAAATTAGACTCAAACGAAAGGAAATTTCAAAAGCAATTAAAAAACATGCCTCTCAGTGCCAAGCTCCTTTTAGTTTTTGAGAAAATGACGATTAATGAATATCGAGACAAGCAAAAATGACAAAATTTCTAGTGGATTTTGTTCTCTGTATCGATTAAGGGTACACCACTACGTATACTCAATATGAATAGGTACAATAACTATAACTCATACGTAAAAAAAATATAGAAAATAAAAATTCATACGATTTCCCCGTTTTTTGAATATCTCGGGAAATACTGGTCCAATTTGGCTGGAAAACCTACTGTTCCAGATTCGCGATGCTCTTTCAGAATCTTTCACCCAAATTTGATTTCAAGCTTCCCCGTTTTATTTTCCATTTTCAAAATGTGGCAACCTTGGATAGTGTATGTTTTAATTTTCTTTTAATTGCAATAACTTTGAAACCGTTGGAGATAATTGACCGAAATTTTCGCCAAATGGTACAATGAAATTTAGGCCATTTATAGGGCATCCAATAAAAATGGTTTTCAGTGCCAAGTTCCTTTTTTAATTAACGAATATCGATTAGGAAAACTTCATTGGACGGAATTTTCCAAAAATATATATACTGTTTAATAGGCCTTGAAATGCCCGTTCATTTGAGTATAATATTGGGGGGAATTGAGAAAAAAAATTTTCGATAAAAAAAAAGATAGTGTATAGTCCATTGATTTTGGCAAAAAAAAATTTTTTTTTCTGTTGGTCAAAATTAGACTCAAACGAAAGGAAATTTCAAAAGCAATTAAAAAACATGCTTTTCAGTGCCAAGCTCCTTTTAGTTTTTGAGAAAATGACGATTAATGAATATCGAGACAAAAAATTACGATTAATGAATATCGATTAGAAAAAAATTATTGCACGGAATTATAGACTATTTAATAGGCCTTGAAATTGAAATCATTTGAGTATAATATTGGCAATTTATAGGGCATCCAATAAAAATGGTTTTCAATGCCATGCTGCTTTTAGGTTTGGAGGAAATGTGAATTGACGAATATCGATTAGGAAAAGTTAGTGGCACGGAATTTTCCAAAGAATTATATACTGTTTAATAGGCCTTGAAATGCCCGCTCATTTGAGTATAATATTGGGGGTTTATAAATCATACATACCATGTACCAAAATTGTTCAAATGATTAAGACTTTATTATTCTATTTTCGTTACAAATTTAATTTAATTTCATTTTATTTCTTAGTTTATTTTCTATTTAACAATGATTTCATAAGTAATTCATTTAACAAAGTTTTTTTTTTTATAAAAAAGAATAATGTAGTATGTATAAACATTTGTATTAATTTATGATTTCACTTTTATCAATACTAAAATACAGTTTTTGATTTATATTGATTATAATAAATTATATTTACATATATAAATATGAATTTGTTAAGGTAAAATTGACTATTACAACTTTTAGTATGCTAAAAATATTAGGGTTTTAATATAATATTTAGATAAACTTGTGACTTTTGGACTAAAATAATAATTTTGAGTTAATAATTAGTAAATAATCATAAATTTCTAGCAAAATTTGATGGCAAATCAGTAACAATTGGAGCAGTTTGGCCAGTAACTCAATAATGCTGCAAAAACAGTGGCCTTCGAAAATAGTAATATTCCAAAAAAAGCGATGTCTTCATAGACAAACAAAGTTGTTAAAAAATCGTCTAAAATAAATTTGTTACATTTTTAATAAAATTCGACTTATAAAAAAATTACACAAATCATACGTACCTTAGAATAAAAACCCATCTTACAAGTTGTTGCTCTTGAGAGTATGCTATAATTTTAATGATCAAGTAAAAAATAGTTACCCTGTAACGAAATAAAAACTTACAACTCCTGCCTCCTGTGTGTAGGCTATAATTTATGCATGTTATAATATATTGATATAATATCATACGTACCCATGCAAAAAAAAAAAAAATTCGAGAGGAAGATAAGAATAAAACTCTCGTTATTCCATTTGCATAACAAATTCAATTAAATTTCATTTTATTTCTCAGTTTTTTGTTTTGTTTCTGTTTTTATTTTACAATTTATTAAGCTAAAGTGTGAAAAAATTTCGCTTTAATAATTATCTGGTTTAACTTTTGGTTTTTTGTTTTTATACAATTGTTTGTATTACTTACGATTTTCTTTTATAATTAAATTATAAATATGCAATATTTTTTAAAAAAATGTAAAAAAGATAACTGAAAATTATAATAATGAGAATTTGAATTATTTATAAGATGAAAAAATTAATGAATAAGAAACTGTTTTTTTGTTTATATATATATATGATCTCAAAGAATGGTTCTTATTTTTTTTGTTTGTTTTATTGATACATAAGATTTAAATTTTATTGTGCATTTTGTTTTTAAATTGGGATCATTTTTTTTTGCAGTAGATTTTAAATTTCAGGCATTTTTTATGTTTTTTTTAGAGTTTTTATATATAAATACAGTTATTATTTAAACTTATTATTAAGTTTTAAATCAAATATAAAAAAACAAATTTTTATTTTGCTATTATAGAGTTTTTTTTTTGTAATGGATTCATATAAAATCTTAAAGTTTTTTTGTTGTTTTGTAAAAAAGATTCAAACTTAACAACTTCATTTTGTTTTTCTTTTATAAATAGATTTGATTTTTGTTATAAATAAACGAAAATGTAAAAAGATATGAAATGTTTTTTTTATAGGGATTTTATTTTTGAATTTATTTGTTTAAGATTTAGGTAAATGGGTTGTTTTTTAAATATTATTTAAGGTACTAATCTGGTTAAAGAAAAAGAACCCAAAATTTATAAAATATAAAAAAAATTGATCTTATAGAATATTGCTAATAGAAGTATGTAATAAATGTGTGCGATAAGCAGTTAAATGGGCAAGGAAGTTTATGGTGTGTTGAAACAATATTTTCTAATAAACTATAATTAAAAATTTAATTATTATATAACAATAACTCTAACATAGCCGGGGAAGTTGCTATATATTAGAGTTGTTTTTGTTTTTTTTTAAAGGTTATTAACAAATTATTCTAAATTATATATCAAGATTATAAACAATGAAACCTTTAAATTATTTAACTTCAATATAAGAAAAGCTTTTTTTAAAGTTTAAAACAAACTTTAAAGCTTTTATTAACAAAACACATAAAACATCACAACGAAATATTACACAAACTTAAAAGCTGTTTGAAATAAAAAAACTTTATAAATTCCTAAAGCTTTGCTAATTTTTAAAGTTTTATTAAGTGTAAAATTAAATTAACAAACAAATTTAAATAACATGCTGTATGTTTGTTATATATGTTATCGAATATTTTGTGTGATTAATAATGTGTATAATTTATACAAATGTTTGTTTAATCAATTGTAAAGCATATGCAAAATATTTCTGTTAGGTATGTGTCAGTGTATAGTTTGTTAAATAATGTCTGTTTTACTGGCGTGGTTTTTTTTAATAATTTTTTTTTTTTTGTTTAACGATCTCAGTCTATTTTTTAAATATTTTTTTTATTTCTGATTACATTTTTTATTTTAATTTAATTTTAATAAATCAATTGCTTATGTTAAAAGCTATTTGGATGGAAATATTTTTGTTATCTTGTGTTTTTTTTTTATATTTATTTCACATAAATGTTCATAGCAAAAAATACATTTATCAGGAAATTTGTTTAAATATTTTTTTGTTGTTATAGATAAAGCGTTAAAAATTGGAAAATCAAAAAATTTAACAAAAATTAAAAATAAAGTGCAAAGGACGCTGTGTTTTTTTTTTATAAATAATTTAAATAAATCTTCTATTAGCCATATCCGTGTTTTATTTTGAATTAAAGAGAAAGGCAAAATAAAAAAAAATAAAAAAATTATGAAAAAAGTAGTTTATAAATATTTTTTTATATAGTAGTATAACAGATGTTTATAATGTTCTTTGTTTGTATTAATTTATTTTTATTACATCACGTAGGCAAATTTGTACGTAGAGATTTGTTTTTGTAGATTTCAGGTCGAAAATTTTTTTAATTAAAAGAAAAATATAAAACAATGCGGAGGAAATTTTTAAATATAAAGAATACATCCAAAGGAAATCAGATAGCTATATTTTTTTCACTTCAAAGGCGAACGAATGTCGCGTTGGGGACCCTAGAAATAACCATATCTTAAAATCGCTGTTTTGAAATGAAAAGTCATTTTCGAATTTTTCGAACTTTCATTCGAATTTTTCGAACATTCGAATTTGAACACAAATTCATGTTCTTTAACTAATTAACTTAATGTTATAGTGGTTTTTCGAACATTCAATTGTTGAAAATACTAAATTCATCATCGAATAAATCAATAAAAAAGTTTTTTTGTGTTAAAGTTAACAAAAATTATTATTTTTGTAGAAAACTTAACTACAATTCGTTTTGAATTTTTATTCGAAATTTTGGAACTTTTAATTTTAAAATATAGGAATTCCAACACAAATGACTAAAAATATTTGTTATTAATATTTTTTTAGAAAAGAATTAATTTTGAAATAAAAAAGCAATCCCAAAAATATTTAACTATTAACTTTACGAAGTATCATTAAAAATTTTGAAATGAAATTGGAATATTTTCGAACTTTTTTAAATTTTTGAACATTGAAATTATAATAAAAAAAAGTAGTTATTTACACGATATACGTAAAATAATATTAATTTAACCTTTAAATGTCAAATAAATGTGAAATACATTTCGAAACTTTTTTTGATATTTTCGAACATTGAAATTTTTATAAAAAATTTGTTGACACGAAAAACGTAGAAAATTGTAATCTGTTTTCGAAAAATGTCTACGAATTTTTTTTTCTCCAAATTTTCGAACATTGAAATTATAATACAAAAATTAGTTTTTACACGAAACACGTAAAGTAAAAGTAACTTAACTTTTAAATGTCAAATAAATTGGAAATATATTTCGAACTATTTTTGACCAAAAATTTGATATTAATTTTTAAGTATATGGAAATTTTTATAAAAAATTATAAATTTTGGCCAAAATATATGAAATTTGGTGATATATTTTTGTATACACAAGAAAATAATTTAAAAAAAAATTATGATTTTTTTTAAATTGATATACATAATTTCAAGTTTTTAACAATTTCTTTGAAGATTTTAATTATTTTTGTTTTAACTGCTTGTTTATATTTATCCTCAAAGTCCTTGTAATTTCTTATAAAAGTATTTGTTTTGTAATACCAATATCATCATCAGGGCATATATGAAAAAGAAAACATATAAAAATTAAAAATATTGCCGCTACACACCACGAATGTGAACATTCCATTTAAAAATGTTGACATATGTGGTGTTTAGGGCAATATTTTAAGTGTTTTTGATATAGAATTTTTTTACATCAACCCTGAAGATGCCATTCAATGAATAACGAAATATCGGTAATAAAATAAAGCTATTTTATAAAAAACAACAAGTACTTCCAGCACAATTATTTAATTAATATATTCATTTCAAAAGTCGAATTATATTTCACAATATAATTTCAATATTTTGGTTGAAAAAATTTCCTCCCTTAATAATATGTAAAAATAAAAATAAAAAAAAAGGATTTTTCAAATAAAAAATTTATACAAATTATAAAAGGATTTTTTGTTTGGAATATAAATAATATTTAAAATGATAATCAAATGATTTTGTTGGTTATTTATGAGACTCGTACGTATATTAAACACTGCAAATTAAATTAAGCAAAGTTAATTTTATTAGTTTTTAATAAACTGGCGCCTTTACACACTAATTGTGGTAGTTATTACAATTTGTTTAAGGAATTTATTTGTTTGGGGGAGTTGTTTTTATTATTATATGTAATGCATTTGCTTTGAGTTTGTTTGTTTTTTTTGTTAATGATTTATTAAATACATTAAATTAATTTTTTTTACCTAAATGCTCTTAAATCAGAGCTTCGTTTACATTTTTTGTTTCATTTTTTTGTAATTTTTTATTTTTTAATTATAATTAGCTAGACTTAAAACTAGGGTAATTTACAATGTATAAAGCTAGTTTGTTTTTATTTATATATTATTTAGTTTTTTTTATTTATTATTAATTAGAAATGTTTAATTAACAAAAAAGCCATTGCTGTTGATATTTTAAAAATGTTTACTTTTTGTTTATTTTTTTATGAAATCGCGCGTTTTTTTTTACATAAAAAAAAAAAATATAATTTATATATTTTTGCTTTTTCCCTATATATTTATTAATATTTTCAAAATAATGATAATTTTTTTTTTAATTTTATTTAGGAAATAAAAACAACTGTGAATTTCCTTGAATTTTTTAATTTTTTATTTTATTAATTATTTTAATAATAAGTCTAAAGGCTTAATGGCATAGCATTTTTTATATTAAATATTTTATAAGTGATTTTTTACAATTTTCCAAAAAAAATAATTAAAAAGAAAAAATGGAAAATAAAAAATTATATGTAATAATAATTATTATACACACTTAAAGCTCTTAATTTGTTTTTAGATTTTTGTTTTTTATTATCAGTGAAATTCATAGCTATTTTATTAAAATTTCTTTTTAGTTGTTTCATTATTATTATTTTTATTTTATATAGAAGAAGAAGCAAAAATAATAACGCGACTTTTTTTTGATAATTTTTTATGGTATTTTTAGTTATTTTTATTATTATTTTATTGAAGTATTTTATTAAATTTCCTAAATGGCAATGTTTTTGCATATTGTTCCTTTTTTTGTAGATTATTTTTTTTAAAGGAACAACTTCCTTTTTTTAATTTTTTCTTTTTTTGTTTATAAAATGTTTTATTATTATTTATATTTTATATATTAATCTAAATTATTTATAAATTAATTATTTACGATTTTTGTTGGTTGTGTTTTTTTTTAATTTATTTATTTCATCTCGCCCGCCCCTCGCTGTTAAGAGTGCACTCAAGTTAGTTCTTAATGTAAAAACTTAATTTTCTGTTGCATAGCAAACATTTCTTTTTATGTTTTTTGGTTGATAATTTTTATTTTGTTTCAATTTAAACGAAATCAGCTCAAATTAAACAGATTGAAGCAGTTATTTTTTATTGTAAGCTTTATATTGAATTTATTTTAATAAAGTTTTCGAACCATTATGTGTACTGGTGTACGCCCAATAATTTGGTTTGAATTTTTAATTTAGCGCAATTGAAAAATAAAGGTGAAATATTTTAAAGTATCATGAAAATGTTGAAAAACTAAAACATTTATAAATTTTTTTGATTTTTTATCACTAAAAGTTGGAAGGTTTATTGTAAAATAGAAGAGATATAAACTTATAAAAAAAAAATACACAATTAGCAAAAATGTGTCAAAAAACTTTTAAAAATACACGGTAAAAATTAAATTTCTATAATTTTTTAAACAACATTTGAAAGCTTAAAAAAAATCTCCGAAGTAAAGTAGGTATGAGAAGAAATAGTACAAATAGTCCATATAGAAAATAATACAAAATATTAAGTTTTTTCGAACTTTTATTTGAAAATTTCCTATTTTTGTGAAAAAAAATAAAAATAGGAATTGCGAATTTTGAACATTAATTACATTTGCCCGAACATTTAAAATTTTAATGAAAATTAATATTAAAGTGTTAAAATTGCAAAAAAAAAAAATTTATTTCGAATTAGTTCGACCAAATTTTTAAAAATGTTGATCATTAAAATCCCATTAAAATATAAACAAAACTAATCCGAAGTGGTTTTAAGAATTCTTATATACAATTTTTGTGTGAACTTCGTGTTGCTTCGAATTTAAGGTTTTTGAAAATATATATAACAATAAATAATACCTTGACCACATAGTGGTGTAGGGTATAAAAATAAACAATAAGTCTTATACACAATTATTGTGTGAAAAAATTAACTTCGAATTACTTCAAACGCTGATCTAAAATAATTCGAACATTCAGTAAAAATTTTCGAACATTCAAATACCATTAAAATATGTATAATTAAAATTACACAAAGTGGCTTCAAAACTCTTAACACAATTTTTGTGTGAAAAAATTAACTTCGAATTAATTCGAACATCAATATAAAGTTTTCGAAGATTACAATCTCATTAAAAAAAATAAATAAAACTAAACATATAACTTTTAAATAATCTTATACACGATTATTGTATGAAAAATTGAACTTCAAAAAATCATTCAAAGTTTTATAACATTAAAATCTGACTAAAAAAGTAAAATTGATCATAAAGGTTTTTGAAAATTTATTTGCACAGTTATTGTGCGAAAAAATTTACTTCGAATAAACTCTAACCTTATTTTAAATTTTCGAACCTTAAAAAATAAATAAAACTACACACATAAGTGTTAAAAAATCTTTGTACACAATTATTGTATTAAAAATAAACTTCGAATTAATTGAAATAATTATTCTACATTTTCGAATATTAAAAGAATTTAATATAAAATTATTTCAAACAATCATTCTAAATTTTCGAACAATACAATCTAATTAAAAAATAAAACTAAACACGGTAGTTTTAAAAATTTGTAAACACAATTATTGCGTGAAAAAATTAACTTCGAATTACATTAGTAAAAAATTTCGATTCTTTTTTAAATATTTTTAACATAGAAATTTTAAAACTTGATAATCACAGTTTGTAAAACAATTAACTTCGAACTGATTTGTACAATATAATAAAGGAAAATAGTCAAAAGTGGTTAGAAACTTTTTCGACTAAAAATTAATCTTTATAAATATTATTAATTTACACCACATTTAATATTTTTTCTGAACGTTTATTGTATTAACAATAAAGTGTTTTGAAACTGTTTATCATATTTGAAAACTCTCTTAAATAATTATCCATTTTTTATGGCTAACTTTTCATTTCATAAATTTTTTCAAAAATATGTATTGAAAAAAAAATTTAAGCTTTTGTAAACCGAAATCGAAGTTCTATTCGTCAATTTACGCACTAATTTTTTGTAAAAAAATATTTGTTGAACCAAATACTAATAATAAATAAAATCTAATAATTTAGTTATTATATAATTATCGTTACTCAAAATGGCGCCAAACTGAAGCATCGAATTAAAATGGTTTGTTAATTAGTAATTTAATCGAATTAATTTTTAAGAAATTTCTTTTTGTGTTAAACTAAATTTTTCTAAACCTATACTGCTTCTTGGGTAAGTAAAATGGGAAGTGAAATTATAAAAAAAAATGTTGAACATTTTAAAACTCCAAAATTTTGAGTTACTTGATTCTCACTTAATTTATAATACACCCTCCAACTTAAACTAAATTTATTTTTAATTTAATCTATACAAAAATTATAATAAGCAATATTTTTTTTTAAAGTTTGCCAATATTTCTTAATAACAATTAAATATAAAAAATATGAAATTATCAAATGAAACCAAAAGAAAATGTTAATTATAATAAAATAATGCTAAAGCTCTGTAATTGATTTGAAATGGTAAATAGTTTAGAAAAATAAAAACTTAAAAGTTATTTTATAAAAAGCCAATTTTCAAAGATAAATGATTTGAAAGATTTTTTTAAATACGGGTGCTTTTGAAACAGTTAAATTATATAATAGTAAATGTTAATAAATAACGAATTTTATTTATAAATTTAAAGTTAAAATAATGTTAAATGTTTTTGTGTCATATGTGTAAGTGTGGGGGGTATAAATTTGTTGTTTAAAGACGTGTGCAATTTAAACATAAACACTATTTTGTTTGCAATTTTTTAAAATAATAAAAAAGCAAATTATAATTTAAAAAACTTAAAATTAAATTATATTAGTTATATTTATATTAAAATATTATAAGATCTTAAACTAAATATCGTAAGGAAGATATTTTAAAAATTTTAAAAACTGTAGTTTTTTATTTTATGTTAAAAAAATTTAATTTTTTAAATTTTACTTAACAGAATATATTTTTTAATTAAAAGCAGTAACACTTTTAAGAATTTTTTATTATCAAAAAGTAAAACATCTCTTTATGTTTTTAGAACATTTTGTAATTTTCAGAGTAAACCTGATGTATTCAGAAAATTAAATTTTTCTGAGCTAAATCTTTGGTTTTAAAGAACTTTTTTCGATAGAAAAACACTCAATAAGGACTTTTAGATTTTTTTAGGGATTCGTGCGAATTTTTGGGACTATTAATTTTACTTAATTATGTCTATTGAAACTCTCAAACGAATTTTTTATACAAAATTCATTTTATAAATGTGTTATAATGTTTTCAAATTATTAAGCATATGCAGTTAAAAAAAGGGCTATTCTTAATAATATTTTAAAAATTTATTACTGCTTTACTAAAAAAAATAAACAATGCGGTTGTAATAAACCTATTTAATAAAACTTTTACATTGAACAAAATACGTTCTACGAATATGAAACAGCTGTCTATTCTGTTTGCAAGAACCAAATTTTTAAAAATTAATACGCACGGTTTTTATTTAAATAAATAAAAAATAAAAACATCGAACTAGAGGCTGAATAATATCTGCTCTCACTAATTTGTGAATAAAGTTCGAACAAACAAGTTTTGTTTTCTTTGAAAACAAAATAATCAATTCAAAATTCCTTTGTTGTTTAACAGAAATTGTTTCTTTTTTCGTCTAAAATAGAATCTGGTTAGATTAACATATATTTAGTTTATAACCAGTAAATCTTTAAATTTTTAGCAAAATTTTAATAAAATTGAGTTAAAATTTTGTAGATTATTTATTTTTTTTTTTATCGAAAAATTATCAATTTCGAAAGATTTTATTGAGATTTGGAAATTTTTAGTTTAAAACTACTCAATATTTAAAATTTTAGCAGAATTTCTATAAAACTGTGTTAAACTTTTTTAGTTTTTCAAATTTTCAATTAAAAAAGGATTAATTTAATATTCGTAGCATTGTCTAATAAAATACCGAATACGATAGGCCTAATTTCCTTACGATTTTTAGTTCAATTTCCTTTAGAACTATCTACTATTGTTGTAATATAACAAGGAGCGCGTTTGTTACGTTTTTTTGATATTTTATCAGTTCTCATTCATAGTCGCCTTATTACTTTTTTGTTAAAAGCAAATTATGTGTTTGTTTTTTTTTTTTTTTAAAGAAATAAATATTTTCGATAAAATTATAAAAATTATAAACGTCTATTAAATATTTGCTTAATATTTTACTACATACAATTTCACTTCTTTTATTTATACGTTTTATATTTGGCGCCCAACGTTGGGACCGTATTTAAAGATCTACCGTTTGTGTTTTGTTTTAAACAAATTTAAATTTTTCCACGGCTCCAATTTTAAACACCAGCTATTTACGCTAATTCCCCTTTTTTATGTTTTTAGTTTTGTGTTTAGTTTAAAGTCCTTTTTTGCAGTTGTTTGTAAAACTCTAATTAGAGTGTTTTGTTTCAGTTAAAGTTGTAGTTTCTTTCACATTTGTCTTTCGTTTTTTATATTGTATATTTCTTAGTTTTTTTTTCACTATTTCTGTCAGTTTTTTTAATAGTTTTTTCTATTCTTTTTCTTGTTTATTTAATAGTTTTTTCTGTAAAGTTTTCAACATCACAACACGTCTTATTTTTAAAATTTCATGTTTTTTTTCAAGTTGACCTCGCTTTGTAGGTAATTTTTGTTTTTCTTAGTTTAGAAATGTCTTTATTTTGTAGATTTTTGTTTTGATTTTTTGTTTGTTATTTTATTTATTTTTTTATTTCTGCGCCCCAACTCCAAGTTTTTTTCAGTGTATTTCATAGTATGTAGTGAGTTTTGTATTTTGTAGTCTGTGTGTGTATTTTTTTTGGTATTTCTTTTTAGGTGGTGTGCTTTTAAAAGGGTTTTGTTTAAATTATATTATTATTGTTAAATTTTATTATATTATATATTATTTTTTTATAATATTTAATATTATTTCAGCTGTGCTTTTTAATTATTGTTAAATTAATTTTTTAAATATTTTTTTTTGTTTGGCAGTCGGCTTAAATTTATGTAGTTTTATTTTATTATTATTTTTTTTTTGTTTAAAAAGCATTTCATATTAAGATTTGTTTGTTTTTTATAAATACATTGAATTTTTTTTAAATCTTTTGTTTAAATTGTAGAAAAAATCATAATAATTTGTTTTATATAAAAATGAAAATAAAGAACCCGTTTACAATACAATTATCAGAGCTTGTAAATTTAAATTGTTTGTTTTTTTTATAATAATTCTATTTTTTTGTTTTACTTATATTTACATTTAATAATTTTTAAAAATTAAAAAGAACTCAAAATTAATTAAATTATTATTGAAAAAAAAAAAACAGAAAATAATATATAATTATAAACTTGGAAATTTTTGTTAAACATTTTACAAATTTTCATTTTTATTTTGCAATAAATTGTCCTTGTATTTCTTTTGTTAAATCCTACACATTCTTTTTATTCAGTTATTTTTTAAACATATAAAACCTGCATTCGTTCCGTTATTTCCAATTGTAGTAGTGGTAGTAGTTGTTGTTGTTAGTTTACTTCCGTTTCCGTTTGATGTTTAACTCAAAAGAATTATTTGCGCATTTTTGTTGTTTGTACGGTGTTGTTCGTTTCGTTTTTCTTGTTGTTGTTGTAGTGTGTGTACATTGTGTGTTTTTTTGTTGTTGTTTTATTATTAGCAGAAAATTAACGCTTTAGTTCTCGCGTGCATCTTGGAGGGGGGGGCGAGGCCTGGCTCAGACATCTGCCGTTCTTGATGTTATGCTCGGCGATCTCGAGTGTATTACAACCTTATGACCGTTTTTTGTAACAAAGCCATCGCTTTCCACTAACACTGCCGTCTGGCGGCCATTACTGCCACCACTAGCACAGCCCGGGCTTAAGGGTCCCCCATTAGCACCTTCGGCGCCACTTAACGAAGTAACACCTGCCTCACCCGCTTCACCTACCGCTGCGCCGGATTCACCAACACCGCCACTGCCTCCATCACCGCCACCTTCCGCCCCATCACCTCCCTCAGCCGCAGCCACTCCCTCACCCTCCGCCACTTTCTCCGGCTCTCCATATTTATAACGACGCCACGCTGTCTGTATCAGACGCGCACAATATTCTTCGCGTTGACGCCACAATGTCGATGAAACAGGATCATAGCCTTCGGTATCCGGTCGTGCGGCTATTTCACCTATCTCTCCCGTCTCTTCTATAGGATTGCCCTTGCGCGCAAAGAAGTCCTTCGTTAGGGCGTCCAAAATATCTACACAATACATCATGTCCCCCCGACATATGGGTATGTCCATCGATATAATTTTGTACTTGTTCGGTTTGTGTATCTGCAGCGGCGGCTCCAGCACATCCAAAAATTCGGACAACTGATCGTGACGTATGTACTGGGTACCCTCCGGATCGAATTGTTGCCAAATTTCGTAGTACATATCGTAGTCGTCATCGGTGAGACCCTCCTGTACATCCTCAGTAGCCTGGCTATAGTTCTCGAGAATGACAGCAATGTACATATTAATAACTATCAAAAAGCTTATAACTAGATATGAGAGGAGAAACGTAATTCCGACGGTCGCTGAACCACAATTGCCCGGATAGCCTTTGTCGTTGTCGGGTGGATCGCAATTTTCCTCATTGATAATGGCGTCTAAAACACCATCCCAACCGGCTGAGGTAGACATCTGTGTTTTTGTGTTTGATTTTTTGTTTAATATTGTTCAATTAAATTGAAATCAGATCAGATCAAATTCAGAACGAGTAGTTTGAGTAT
Source organism: Leucophora obtusa (assembly GCA_949987735.1). Classification (NCBI taxonomy): domain Eukaryota; kingdom Metazoa; phylum Arthropoda; class Insecta; order Diptera; family Anthomyiidae; genus Leucophora; species Leucophora obtusa. Next base: position 2,313,412 of record OX465297.1, read on the forward strand.
ATTTGAAATAAAACCACAGATTATCAGTTTAGTAACGGTTGGGTTGGCATGGTAGGTAGGTTGAATACATGAATAGACAGGTTGGTCGTACGTTCATGTACGTTATAGAGATTTTGATTTGTTTGTTAGCAGTGAAAAAAGTTTGGGTAGAAATATATATTTGGAATTAGTTAATAATTTTGATTAATTATCAAACAAAAACAAAAAAAAAATTAGTGGTTTAGTTTGATTAGTAGTAATAAGTTGTATTACAATAAACATAAAGAAAAACATGTCTGTTCACAAAACAATCGCTATTTTAATTTGAAATTTGATTGTTAAAATATATGTATGTATACTAGACTATAAATGGGTTAGTAGTAAAGGTGGTTTTAAAACAATACGTATCAACATGTAACTAGGTTTTTTTTTTTTTTTGTAAAAAAGCGTATGGTCTAAAAACCAAGAAAACCTATTAAAAGAAATCGCTAAAATCACTAAAAAACTCTAGTAGTAACATTTGGATTTGTAAAGTTTTTTAAAAGGGGGCGGGGCCAGTAAGCAAAAGAAAGTGATAACGTTAAACTACGAAACTATTGATCTAGTACTAGAAAAAAAGTTTACACAAAAAATAAGAGGTTTAAAAAAACCTTGAAAAGCTCTTTCTCTTACAATATTCCTACAGAATAATGAAAAAGTTGTACGTGTGTTCTTTTAACATAAATTTTGAAAATGTATTCATCAATTTAGCTTACTTGAAAAGCTTTTATACTTTTCTGGAATTTTGTTTAAGTGTCCTAAAGCTTTTTTTGTAAATACCCCAAAATCAAGAGCATATGATTGTTATTGGTAATTAGCCTAAAAAGCTTATATTGTTTGCAAAGTTTTTTAAAGCCTTGTTTGGTCTGTTTCTATTACGATAGACGTTTCCATCGAAAGCTTTAAAAGCCTTTTTTGTTAAAGGCAAAGCCATTAAGTTTGTGAATTCATTAAAAATAATCTATGTTATTTTAGAAAAGAGCGTCATTTTTTCATCTTTTTTTTATTTAATGCTGTAAGCTGTTATATGAGGAATTTAAACATTATTAATTTGGTGATTGTTGAAAGAGCTGAATTAGATTTTTTTGTAGTATGTTTTTGTATAGGCAGGAAGCTTAAATGAAATGATTTTAATAAAGCTTTAACGAAAAAAAGAAAACATACGAGTTTAATTAAGAGCAGTTAAAAGTTTAACAGAAAATTAAAGAATCGAAAAAAAAAATTTAGTTTAGTTTTAAAATAAAAATTTTGTAAATAAATAATTTCTAAGGCAAAAGCTTTTGTTTAATTTAACAAACTTATAACTTTATTTTTTTTTTTTCAAAACATAGCAAACATAATTTACAAAGTTTGATGCAATGATATAAATTTTAGTCCTCTAATACTCAAAAATTCTAGTTTTTTCAATAAAGTACTTCTGTGTCAAATGTAAAATAGAAAGCACCGTAAGCAGTCGCGATAATAATATATAATATTCTTTGAAAAATATTTCATTTTTCTTCAGGTACATTAAAAAAAAGATTGTCAATTGGAAATACAAGAAAATTCTGATATAAAGAATTAAATTTTAAAAATGTTTTTAGATTTTTTGGTAAAAATAAAAAGTTTTTGTAATTTAAACTTTTTATATTCCAAAAAAAAAAACACTCATGAGTGAAAAATTTGAGTGCTTTAAATTTGACTAGAAGTAAGGTAGATTTCAAATTTAACCCATTTTATTTAACAAAAATGTTTCAAACTTTATTTTTTGTTCTTCTTTTGCTGGATGTGCAAGAATTCAACATGATTTAAACATGAATTTTAGAGAACTTGTTTATAGTTTATTTATCTAAAGATATTTCTTTTGTCCGAAAAAAACACATTTATAGGGAAGCATAGGGTTCCTTTTACTCCTGCAAATATATATATATAGGGTAATGTGACGAATCAGGATAGTTCGATAAGTTAATTGTATTTTGTTAACACAAAAAGCCATACCACAAACCACTCAATGGAATGTAACTCCCAAAAAAAACTAAACAAATATGCTTTATACATTTAGGGAGCCATATCAGTTTTCTACTTTAGTAAAGAAATATATTTCTATCAAGATTTTCCGGGATATTCAGGAAGGGCTTTCATGGAAAATTAATGAAAGAGAGCTTTACAGCCAAACATAGATTTATGGACACATTTACTCCCAAAAGAAAAAGGTTTCACTGGCAATATATTAACGACTTATTCAAAAACTTTGAACAAGTCCATGTTGGAGTTTTTTGAAAAAATCTTTAATTGATTTAAAAACCTTTTAAATTCATTCACACAAAAGACACAGAAGGGTTAAAGAAAAAAATGTCGGTAATTTTAGGAAATTTTTCTTTTTCAACTCATTTACGTGCGCTGCAAAATTTTGCAATGTCTTATTAAAATATTTTAATAAATCGAAATTATTTAAAATCATAGCAAAATTTATGTTGCTTTTTGATATCATTAAAGTTTAATAATCGAGATTAGGGTGACGAAAAAGAAGCCAATGCTTGTTTCTTATTTGAAAATATAGAACTATTATTTAGATTGCATACAAATTCTAATCATGAAAATGGGAAAATTTTAAATTTATTTCCTTAGCTTTTTATTGGTTATTATTTAAAAAAATTGAATTAGGAATGGGTAATGTAGAATGGAAATATCCTCTTCTTGATTCCGAAATTAGTTTCTTGATATTTCGTATCATAGCTGAGATATCCAGTATTGAATTTAATCTACCTGCCAATTTTGCATACAAAAAGGAAAAAAATTTAAACTTTTAATAAGTGTTATTTTGTTCGATTTTAAGATCAATTATAATTAGTTTATAATCAACTAAACCTCTACGTTAAAAATTTAAACTTTCTTTATCGTTTTTCTCGATAACGACTTTTTGGCATATGGAACAATCCAATAATGATCTCACGATTTGTTAGAGCTTTTATTTTTGTCTATTTTCTTTGAAATTAGAGCTTTTAAGCTTTTTTCTAATATACGGTATTATTAGGTATTTTTCAATTTAAAGTTCAAAATTTTATATAAATTGTAAAAAAAAATACTTTTGGTAAACCAAATTGAACTTTGAAGCTTAAGAAAAGCAATACCTCCATTACGCCTTTGTTAGACTAAAGAAAGTAGGAAAAAAACGCAAATTTTCAAATTTATATAAGAAATTTCTGAAATTTTACGATTTTTTTTTTTTTTAATTTAAAAGCGTTATTGCACTGACGAAGCTCCGGGGAACGTAGGAACAAACTAAATACAAATTTTCTCTGCAATAGCGATTTTAATAAAAATTTTATAAAATTTTTAATATTAATATTTTAAAATTTTAACGGCTTATTTCACTGTTTTTCGAGCTTTTTTAAGAGCTTAAAATCTTGTTTTTAGCGCTTTTTTGACTTTGATTATTAAAAACAAAAACTTTTTTATTTCGATAAACTTTATACAAATTTATATTGCTTTTAAAGTTAATCGTTTGTATTTTGTGACTTTCTACATCACTTTATGTATGAAGTTTCGCCGTTACTTAAAGTTATTAATTGAAATATAAATGGAAGTGCTGTGTTACATTTTTAGTAAGCTTTTAGTGAATAATTTGAAATCAAGTTATGCTTTGATTGAAATGGCTCAAATCCGTAGTCAAGACTTTGAATAAGGCGCAAGCTTTCCTTACACTTTTTAGTTTGAAGTTTTCGTTTATGTTATATGAAAATCAATATTTGTTAACTAATTTTAAATCTAATCGATTTTTTTTAGCGATGATTTAAATTTTAAGAAAGCCTTAATAAAACTTTTTGAATTTTTGGTAAAAATTTTATCTGACATAAAACTACAAAAGCTTTTGTAATATTTTTATTCTAAACTTATTTTCTTACTTCAACCTACATATATATTTAATAGCGTTTTAATAATGGAATAAAACTGTGCTAGTTGGAAAATCCGATAAGCGGGACACCCAGTGGGTAAACCTAATTCGAGTATGCTGAATCCAGTGATGTTAGCCGTTTTTCTAGATTAGTGATGTCTCCGATTCGTACGCAGTGTAATTATTGATTGATTTTCAATTCTACCGGAAATTTTATTTTAAATAAATTTTAGTAAAAAATGTTGTTTGCTTTAAATTATTTATCAAATTCAATATTTAATAACTTTGTTTAGCAAAAACTTTCACCTTTGAGAGAGCTTTCGTGGTAAATCTTTTTTCATATATTTTTATTTACAATTACTGATTTTGAATTTTATCAACATTGGAACAAAATTTATATCATTAGCTTAAATTTGAAAAAAGCCTCCATGAAGCTTTTCTATTATATTATATTTAAGGTTTACTTGGATACTTAAAAGTGTTTACAAGTTCGATATATGACGACTTTGGTAAAACTTTTTGTGAAATTAAAATTAAAAAACTTAAGAATTTATTTTCAAAAGGCTTTATAACGAAGCTTTTATATTTCTTTCTGATTTTAAGTTTTTGACGGCTGTTAAAAATATAACTTTTGTGTCAATATTTCGAATTTTAAGAAAGTTTTGATATTTTTTTAGTTCTGCGTTATTCGCATAAAACAAATTTTTCATACAAAATTCATTTTATAAACGTATTTTAAAGTTTTCAAATTATTATGCATTAGCACTTTGGTCTTTTACTATTTCCTAGTATAAAATTATTAGCCTTAAATTTGATCAAAATCAGTATACATATATAAACGCTGAAAGAATTTAAATTGCTTTTTGAGCCGATAGTCTTAGTTACTAGTGCTTCATAAATTTTTCGATTTAAAGTTTATTATAATTTTAAATTATAATCAACATTGAAATAAATAAATTGGTTTTACGGCCCAGACTTTATTAGTATTGAAGAAAGCTTATATTTTTTTATTTAAAGCTACGGTTACTCCAAATAAACCTTTGAATTTGCTATTTAAAGCCTGAAAATAACTGAAGTAGTTTTTGTACAGCCGAAAATTGGAATTGTAAAAAAGATTTTCTAAAAGATTTTATTTTTTATAGTTAAAAGTGTTTTGCTAAGCAAAATTGCCTATTTATTTAAATATACATATATTTCACAATTTTGTAAACATTTTCGGTATGATTTTAAATTCAAAGAAAGTCGTTACTAAGTAAATGAGTTCGTAAGTATAATTTGAGTATTAGAGGATTAATTGAAAAAATTTTTAGGGGGGGGGGGGGGGGGAACTAAAAAAAACAAAGGATTTTACTTAGCAGCAAAAGCTTTTTAAAGGATTTAAACTTAAATTGTTAGTAATAATAATAATGAATGTATACAGATTTTTAGTTTAGTTAGTTAAAGAACGCACTAATTTAGCTTTTACCAACAACTACCGCAGCTTGAATCAACATGTGATATTCCCTTTTCTCTATTTTTTTTTTGGAGTTTGTTTTAGAGATAGTTTTTTTGTGGTTTTTTGTTTTTAGGTTAAGAAAGTTGTGGGGTATAGTTAGAAACAGACAATGCATTTCTAGACAAACATAGATTCTTTAGTTCATATGTAAGTTAGATATACATATAGTATGTTCAAGTGAGTGTGACTATGTGTGTGTATGAGTGTATGTAGTTGTATATGTGTGCGTGTTTTATGTGTGGGTATGTGTTATGGTGTATGTTTATTCATATTCTTGTTTAAATAGTATACCAAAGGGAATATCACCCAACGACAACAACAATAGACAACATTAACCGTTTGAGAATTGTGGTAGCTTACCTGAAAGAGTAATATCATACTTTGGCCAAATGTCTTAAAGTTATACACATCATTAATTCCACTTTTTTCTTTGACGTGCATAAAGAAGGACATCCCAAAGATGGCAAAGATGAACATGACCAGAAACAGCAGCAGACAAATGTTGAATAAGGCAGGCAAACTCATGGCTAACGCAAACAGTAGAGTTCTTATACCCTTGGCACCCTTGACCAAACGCAGGACTCGACCTACTTTGGCCACTCTCACCACACGCAGCAATGTTGGCGATACAAAATACTTCTCAATGATGTCGCTGAGTACAAGACCTATTTTGTATTTTCGATTGAAGAATTATTTATTTTTTTGTGTTTGCAAAAAGATCGTAGGAAACCAAAAAAAAAGAGGGGAAAAAAGAGAGAGGGTAGGATTTGAGAAATTAAGGTAGAAAGATAGATAGCAGCATACAACTGATTGTTTTGAACAAAATCCATTTAAAGTATAGGACAATTCGACACATTTTTCAATATACACAGATAATACGACAATATACGTAAATTACTTATTTGTTAAAACGTATTTCTTTTTTTTCAATTATTTCATAAACATAAATTAAAACATTAACAACAACATTAATATTTTATACATATAAGTACATAAGGCTGGGCTATATGGCTGGGCTTTTGGCTTAGCTTTGGCGGAGAAAAGCTTAAACATCTGTTGTTTTGGAGCTTTAAGGAGGAGCTTTAAAGGACTCTCTTCTAATATGATATTTAAGAGAAACAAAAAAAATATATTAAAATATTTTATATATAAACAATTTACAACAATAAAAATTACAACAACATATTAATGAGGGAAATACATTTAGATTTTACAAAATAGCTTTTTTTTTTGGAAAATGAGTAAGATGTTAATGAAAAGAAGATGAGTAATATGAAAAGTGGTTAGTAGTAGATAAGTAGGAAGAAGAAAAAATTTGAGGCAAGAATTGTTTGATTTGTAATAAAAGCTTTGCAAGGCCCTTGCAACAATTATTGCCTTAACATTATGATGAGATTCTTTAGCGATGTTTTGCAGTTATTTATTATTTTGTAAAAGAAAATGGTATTGTTATTTTTTGCGATAATTCGTAGCATATGGTTAGTAGCAAATATCTCTACCCAACATTATCACTCCACACTTCCTTGTGAACTTATTTGTTTAACATTTTCTTTAAAGCAAATGAAATTATAATTAACGTAACATTATAATTTGGATACATTTTAGTTTAAGCAAAGCTAAAATTTTGAGTTTAGTTTGAATAAAATTTCATCACTTCAGGCCAATTTGTCTAGGAAACCTCAATTTTTTGTTCATTGGTTCGATTTTAAAATGCATTTACAACAACAATGATTGATTTTTAAAGGAATTTATTACTAAAATGCACAAGAGGTTTTTGTAAAAATCTAATAATTCAACTAGAAATATAATAAATATTGCTAATTTACTTGTAAACTACTTTTACATCTAGTTCATTAAGGGAAGTGATAAGTTGAGTTTATTTAAAAGTTTTTAAAATGAAAGAGAAATTTAATATTAATAAACCCCAGTAGGAAATTAACTAAAATATGTACTAATAATTATTTAAAACGTTATAGTTATAGTATAAATATTGCACATTTAATTTTGGTATGAAATTTTAAAACTACATTCGATTTTGATTTCAATTTGTAGTCATATGACGAAAAAGATTTCATACTGCCTGTAGTCATCTGACTGCAAAAATCACTAGAGTGATATCTAATGATTAATGCTGCATTTTAAGGATTTCCTTTTTGTTAAAAGAAATTTAAAGAATTTATTTATTTATTAGTTTTATTTCAAAAGTAAATTTATAAAACTATTGAAACAATTGAAACTTTCAAATTGTTTATAATTTATTAATTTGTAAATTTAATTCTTATTTCCTGAAGATGTTACACAATGGAGTAGCGAAATATTGAAAATAAAAACCTTTTTATATATAAAAAACAAACCTTAAGTTCAAGGAAATTGTGAAGTCAAAATAGAAAAAGAGAAGTATTTGTTCTAAAATGTAGAAAAGTGAAATTTCTTTGAAAATTAACTTAAAGCTTTACTCACTTAAAATATTGCCTAATAAGTAGAAAAGGTTCTCATTAAAAATTCTCAACTTTGCATTCCCTTTCAAGAAAAGGAAATCCGAACTACAAATAAATGCAGAGACTATCTAAAGCGCAATTCACACATCGACTATCCATATCTACCATTACCCAGTATTGGGGATATGAATTGTCAAATTTTTTGTAAATTCTCTTTTGAAAATGACATTTCGTATCTTCAATACTAAGGCATAGTAATTATAGATGACGAGGGATGTATAGCGTGTGAATCAAGCTTAACTAAGTATGATACAGTTTTCCGAAATTATTTTTCATCTAAACTATTAAATCAATTATGGTTTACTAAATATTTCATAATGGGATCTTTTTTCATTTCTCTTTCAATAAACAGAAAAAGAGCTTTAGTATATATTAAAGCTCTTTCTGTTTTATTTCAATTTCAATTACTTATTAAACGTTACAAATAAAAAACATAAGGAACATTAAAAATTGTATATAATAATTGTTTTTAAAAAAGCATGCATTAAAATAAAAATGTACGAGTACAAGAAATATAAGTTTATTAAGTTTAAGATTTAACTTTTAATAAGTTTTTAAGTAGGTAAGTAAGTAAAAAATTACTAATTATCTAAATCTAATTAGATTGACTATAATACCGATGCACTCTGTTTTTTTTAGTCTAAGTTTTACTACAAATGCATGGTTTATAAAGAAAGTTAAAGAGAATGTTTACTATAAAACTACTAGAGTTCATAGTAAAGTACATAATATCCATTGGCAGTATGGACAAAAACCATTAAACAGATTCACACTTTTGTTGGCATGAATTAAATAGCAATTTTGTTGAAGCAAAAGCCGATAAAAGCCGCTTGTTATCGAATGACAAATGCAAACGTCCTTTGAAGTTGAAAATACAATCTTGTATTGTTCTTTTGCTTTATATCGATAAAAGAAAAACTCCAAAAAACGTTTACAGATGTTTAATTAAGCTTCATGCCAAAGGCAAAGGTTTACAGAGGCATGTAGGATAGTGCCCCCTTTTGCGAGGAAGGGCTTAGCATAATCATACATATCTCTGGCTGAATCAAACGCAGAGGATGAAAATTGCAGCTGTAACAACAACAACAACAAATTCATCGAAGTAGCCATATACACGTACATTTGTTCTATTACGTAGTAAAAGCTAAAAAGCCTTTTACTTATTAAAGTTAAAAAGAGCGAGAGAAGATAATCGCGATACTCATTGGTTTTTAGTTAGCGAGAAGGCATTTCGAATTTTCGTGAGCTTCTTAGTAAGGCTTCTTGTTATTGTGGTAGTATTAATATATTCGTCATTATGGATATCACTTGGAGATCAAAGTGATAATTTTTTACTTGGTAAAATACCAATATGCTTTAAGCTAAAACAAGCTTTTCCTAATAACTGTTTTCTTGTTTTATTGAGTTAGTGGTTTTTAAGCTTTGGTGTTTGGAATTATTTTTGTGTAACTTTTTTTTTGGAGAACATAAGTTAAAACTTAATAAAACTTAAAAGCTTTTAAAAGCTTGGCAAAAATAAAAAAGAAATGTTTAATAACAAAAAACAAAAACACTTAATTTAAACATTGAAATTGAACAAGTAAATGAAACATTTAAATAAAATAAGTAATTCAAAGTTTGAAAAAAAACTTTAATTATTAACGTAGTAGAAGAAACTTTGAAGAATTTGTAGAGCTTAAATTCGTAGCTATTAGGCGCAGTTTAAAGTTTAAAGCCAACAGCAGAATGTTTTTTTTTTATTATTTTTTTCGTATATAGAAAACAAAACTTTCTTTTCATTACTGTAATTTTTTTGTTTCTTTTTTAACAAAGAAACAAAAAGATTTTTATATGAAAAGAAAGCTTTCTGCTGCGTTTGAATGTAGTAAAGCATATTTTAAGCCATCTTTAATTTTTAGCGTTAAACTTTGTTATTTTTTTGTATCTTTTTTTTTTTTTTTTGAAAAGTTGTCGTTTTATATTGTTCTTTTTGATGGTCGAAACTTATTTTAAGCCATTTTTTGGTCATATTTTTCCATTGTGCTTACGTATGAACTAGTGATATTCAACCTGCGTTTTCATTGGTTTTCATTTATAGAGACCGATCTAAATATATACCTAAGAATCATTTCAGGTTCCTACTTTCTTTTAAAAACAACCTTAATTTTTATCACAAAAATCAATTATTTAGAAAAAAGCTCACAAAAGTTCTCTTTACAATATATAATACGTATTTGAGCACCATTTTACACGTTGGCAGTTCATGTTTAAAAGAAGGAATTAGTATTGAGTTTTTAGGAAATGTATTATCGTAAGCGAATAGTAATTCAAAAATAAAACGACTTTTTATAAATTTGTTGACATTTTTTGAATGCTGATTTGTGTTTAGCAGCTCATTTTTACTCTCCTATAATTTTTTGATGTCTAAATAAAAAACCGATTTCCCATCCCTGTTAGCTATAGTTTAGTTGCAGCTAACTTCACAGATGAACGTCATGTCTATCTTGGATTTTTTAACATTTTAAAATGTACTAACCAAGATTTTTTTGACAGAACATCACGTTTTGTAATTTGATTTTGGGAGATGCTTTATAAATACAAATGGTCTCCAAATGATCAAAAATGCGATGCACTCAAAGAAAAATAGGCCATAACTTTAGGGGACTAATACTTAATGCCATTGATGCAATTTTTACATGGATCTAGTTAAGTGGATTAATTAATTTAGGATTTCAGAATGAGATTTTTTTATATTAACATTTTCTTAATTAATGATAATGATTTTAAGGGTATGATTTCATTGATGAATGACAATGGTTTTTAATTAAATTGCAATTAATAATTCGTCAATTCAAATAAATAAATATACAACAAAATATACAAAATGTAGACTTTATGTAAAATAAACCCAATATATTTTGAAAGAATGGTTTCTTTAGCGACGAGAGCAAATTTGAAATTTTTGTTAAGAAAAAAACCAGTTAAAATTTGCAGATGTAAAAAAAAATCAGAATTTGCCCAGATTTGTAATATCCACAGTAAAACACGGTGGTGGTTCGGTCAAGGTGTGGGTGTGTATGGCGGCCAGTGTTTTGGGTAACTTGGTTTTCATAGAGAGCACTATGAATAAAACAGATTACCTCACTAAAAGATAATTTGCCACCCAGTGTCGAAAAATTGGGTTTCGATTTTTCAACAAGATAATGATCACAAGCACACAACAAAAACAGTAGAGAAATGGCTACTTTACCGCACTCCCAAACAACTGTATCATCCCCTAGTCACCCGACCTCAATTCCATTGAACATTTGTGAGAGCATCTGCATCGGCAAATAAGAAAAAGAACAATTACCAACAAGGACTCCCTCAAATTAATGATAATGGAGGAATGGCAAAAAATCTCTCCCGACCATGCGCGGTTCCAGCAATTAATATAAAGGGAAAAATCATACGCCTCAGTGGACAACTCAATGTATTTGTCTACTGTGTCGTATGATTTTCCCCCTTATATTAATTGCTGGAACCGCGCATGCTCCCGACGTAACCAGAAACCTAGTGGAATCGATGCCCAGAAGATTGCAAGCTGTAATCAAATCAAATGGAGAGTAAACAAAATACTAAATTCTTTAAAATTCCTTTGTTATTCTTCCTGCGCAATTTTTTTTTGACGCTGAAAATATGAAGCATTTTTTGTTTTCGTTGTACATTTTTTGTTATTGTTTTTTAATAAAAAGTAGAAGAAAATATAATTTTCAAAAAACCTAAGTGGTGAAGCAAATTAGTAAAATAAAGTTGAAGACATAAAATTCTAACCTGTACATTTTATTTTCTCTGGTGTGTAAGCATGTAAAGTAAAACCCTAAATATAAGGAACGAAATGGAATGGAACAGTTTACGAAATTTGTATTATTGGAGTGTGTTAATTTTTTTAATTATAAAATAAATTATATAAAACGAGTAAAAAGGTTAAAGTCGGGCATGCCGACTATACAATACCCTACACCAGTCTGGTGTATTGTTTGGATCCGAATTTCGAATGGGTTAAAATGGGGCTTGTGTCAAAATTTTCTATAATGTGAGTCAGCGCACCAAATTTCATTAAACTATCTTAATATTTGCGACTTGCAGTTTGTAACCAAGCCAATTTTGGGGGGACCCTTATATGGGCACTAGTTCTAAACATGGACCGATGTTCACCAAAATCAATAGGCTTCGTCCTTGGGCCAACATAGGTCTATGTACCAAATTTCATCAAAATATCTTAATATTTGCGACCTGCAGCGTATAAACAGTATAATTTTGGTAGGACCCTTATATGGGCACTAGGTCTAAACATGGACCGATGTTCACCAAAATCAATAGGCTGCGTTATTGGGCCAATATAGGTCTGTGTACCAAATTTCATCAAAATATCTTACTATTTACGACCTGCAGCGTATAAACAATATAATTTTGGTAGGACCCTTATATGGGCACTAGGTCTAAACATGGAACGATGTTCACCAAAATCAAACTTGTTCGTCCTTGGGCCAACATAGGTCTGCGTACCAAATTTCATCAAAATATCTTAATATTTGCGACCTGTAGAGTGCGCACAAGATTGCATGGACAGACAGACAGACGGACGGACGGACGGACGGACAGACGGACATCGTTAAATCGAAATAAAAAAAAATTCTGAACCGATCGGTATACTATAAGGTGGGTCTACGACCAATATTTTTTGGTGTTACAAACATCAGCACAAACTTATAATACCCTGACCACATAGTGGTGTAGGGTATAAATATATAAGTCACCCTTCCATGGAATGGCTGCTTCGTAGAAATTAACTCCGTTGGAGTATAAACACACTCCGATAATACAAATAGTCCAGGTCCGCGAGAGATCCGAGACTTGTTTTTTAAATAATAAACGTAATAAGACAAATTAACACACTCCGATAATGGAATGGAAAATTTACTCAAATCCGAACAACATGAAAAGAGTACCAGCGAAACTGGAACACCAAACCTAGGGACCGAAATGGAATGAAACGGGAAGCAAAATTTTTAATAATTTGTATTATCACATAAGAAATAGGTCAACCTGTGGCCTTTTCGTAAAAATTAGGGCCTTGTATTCTTCGACGACGTTGGCACACTAAACGGAAACGAAATGGAATAAAACGGGGAACCAATTGTATTATATGAATCCCTTCTGAAGAATTATTTTTTATAAACAAAAAACTGGGTTTCCATGGGGCGAACCACGCCTCCTTCTCCTATCCCGCCCATATTTGACAATTTAGAGCTGTTATTATAAAACGCGGTGTTACAACTTGTTCGAATACGGTTACTAGGAGCCGACTCGAAAATTATTTTGTTCGATTATTGCTAACAGGAATCCAGTCAAAGTTTGCTTAGATCTTGTATTGGGTGTGGACCACGTACAGCACGTATGTGCTTACAAAAAACGTTGGTAAATTAAATTTTCATAAAAATACTATGGCATGTGATAGAGGGGACAAAAATACCGCATGTATACACATTTGGCGAGCCATTCACAAATCTAGGAATTAAAATATGGGAGTCAAAAACATTAGAAACTTTTTGTTTCTAGATTTTCTAAACAATTTTATGCACTCTAAGATTTGGCTCTTAAATAACTTTCGTTTTTTACCCAGTTTATCTTTCTTTTATTTGGAAAGTATAAAAGAATATTTTCCCTAAGGTTGTCGGAAGAAGTTCTATTGAGCTTATGCTGATGTTTATAACTACCAAGAATAATGGGCGTATATTTTATATCGATCGACTTAGAATCACATTCGGAGTTGATTTAGTAATAAATCAACCGCTCGTTTAAACCAAATCAAAGCGATTTTAAGCGATTTCTTGCAAGGAATCTATAAAACATTATTTATGAATCAGTGCAAAAAAACGGACCCAACTTTAGCTCAGTTACTCCCGGTTTCTTTTATAGCTTTCTGAAGTTTGAAAAATTACGAAAATTGTATTGCTCTTTCACTTTTTTTGTATTCTTCAGTATAAAATTGTTGAACGAATGGTACCAGTTCGGCCTAAAAGTTTGGCGTGTAATGTTTCAAGACCCAAAAATAAAACCGAAAAACTCACTATCGCCATTTTGGATATAGCTCGAAAACTATTTTCGTAACGTACTAATTGAGAATCTAGAATATCTAACATACGGCATACAGCCCGGAACCCCGGTCCTTTCCAATATAGGAAAAATCGATATTTGAAAATTTTAAATGCGTTTTTATAGATTTATATACTACACTATGTGTTAGTATCCGACCAAACTCACTTTTTTATGGCATCTATTATTATATATATATTTCACTAGATTTATTGCCCCGTTAATTGAAATTCCCTTCTCGGAATTTTATCCGTAGGGATCATAGTTGACATGCGCGACTTAAATTTGAATACTTTTTTTTAATATTCTTACAAACCTGAAGAAATGTTCCATTAAGGTAAATTTTTTGAGAGAAGCTCCCTCTACATGATATTTTTCAAAGCAAATTCATTTGAAAAACGTGAATTCTTTAAAAATACGGTGATTCCAAACTATTTACCCATTATAGCCCAAACTTTAGTCTATCTAAAAGTTTCAACCTATTTTTTTACAAACAAATATTGGGAATTAGTTAAAAAGACTTTGGAAATAAAAGTTTATAAAAGTTGTTTACAAAAAGTTTACTATAAAGTTTATACTTATACAAAAAGCTACTTTAAGAATTATTACCAAAAAGCACAAGTTGAATACCACTGTTAGAAATACTTAAAAAAAAAATTAAAACAAAATACCTATTTTTATTATTTGTACACATAAATTTCAAAAATTGACGAAACACTCCCTTTTTTTCTTAATTTTGGCATAGTGAAAGCTTTCTCGAGACAATTTATTTCTAAACCTATAAGTATTGCTTTAGAAAGCTTTCATTGTTGAAATTTAATGATAATGATTTTAATTATCTATAGGTTTACAAATTACTTGACAAATTACTGTTTTATAAGGAAATTACGCTTTTAAATGGATTTTTATAAAAGCTCTAAAACCTATGTGTACAAAAGCTTTTAAGAGTTGAAACGGTTACACAAATAATGCTAAACAATATTAAAGAGGATGGGGGGAAAAGCTTTCAATTTGTTTTAATTAATCAACACAAAAACACAAGTTTAGGAAAATATACGAGATTTACCAGGATTTAAGATCACTACGTACAAAGTTTAACTTAGTACACATACAAATCTAGTATATTTTTCACAATTAAATAATTAATACAAAAAACAAACTAAGGAGATTATAAATACACAAATTTAAATAGGGCAACATAGGGATTTTAGAGACATAAATTTCAGCAATATAACACAAATTACTTATGAATTGTTTAGAAAATAATAAAACACAAAAAATAAACTTTAACATAAATTATATGGAAATATAGGTATATACTTAAGCACAACATTTAAGGGTAATTTTTTAACAAATACATTTACACAACACTTACAAATAAACTTAAGGCTCTTTGTGGCAAACATAGTTTAACACTTCCCATGTTTTGTCAACAATAAAGCTCAAATGTGTAATACCCCAAATGCCTTAAGCCAAAATACTAATAATATTATTTAATTGTACGATTATATACAGTTTTAATAGTATTTTTTTTTGTTTGATTTGTTCAATATTTTTTAAATGGTTTCAATACTTTCTTTTGTACACAAAAACAACACAAAGATTTTAACGGATTTTTTTAATACTTTAAGAGGCTTTTTTATGTTTGTAGCGACTGACTGACTCGTCTGCCTGATCAGATCGGAAAACAGATCGAGTCAGATTCAGAGGCTTTATGGTTACTTACCTAAGATGGATAAAATGACAACTACTACATCAAATAAATTCCATGGCTCTTTGAAATAGTGATATCGTAAAGCGAATATTTTTAATAGACATTCGCCACTGAAAATAACTACGAATACCGCATTGAGATAATCAAGGACAGCATTATATGTATCCGATGCATCGTAACGATCGAGTGTCATGGTAAACATGTTTAAACCAATAAACAACATAATGATAATATCGAATTTTTTATCGGTAACTATTTCAAATACTATTGCTTGTGGTCGCCACTGTAAAAATAGATAAAAGATGTGGGAAGAGAAGAGGGAAGAAAAAAATTCATTTTATATAATGATTTTTAGAAAAAAAAAACAATTTACACATATTCAATTAACAACAACATAAATGTTTAACTTATTGAAATTGATTTGTTAATACTGTCACCATCTTCAACTTCGGTTAGTTTTTCATTTTGATTTCGATTTCATTAGTATTTTTTTCTTTTGTTATTATTATTGTTAATACATCTGTGCCAATAAATAAAACTTTTTCTTATTATAAATACATTATATTGACTTTAGTGAAATTAAGAATTAAAATCCCAAATTGTTAATCCCAATATTTTATTTATTAAAAGTACTGTTTGTTTGCTTTAGGTTGGGGCGAGGGGGTGGAAGTTGCGTGTGGCCAAATACACATGCATTAAGTTTACATATTTATTTATGTTTGTATTTAATATAAGTATATAAAATATATATTTATAGATATTTACAAAAAAAAAAAAAAAAAAAAAAAAAAAAAACAAGTGCTCTATTTGAAAAAAAAAATGTAAAAATTTTTTTTGGTAGCAAAATATTACACATTTGTTCGGAAAATTACATTATTTCCAGGCTTTATAAAAAATAATTTAAATAAAACTTTCAGATTTATTAGAAATTTAAATTAGTTTAGAATTTGAATATTTATTTTTTGATAATTTTTTAATAAATTTGTTTTATTTATTTAATTTAGAATTTAAATTATTTATTTTAGAAAATACTAAAATTACTACTCAAATGTTTAAATTAAAAATACATTCATATTAAAATTTGTTTAGTTCAATTTAAAAATGCAAAATTAAACAAAATTACTGATTTATATTTAAATAGTTTTTTAACCCAATTCAAAAAACATTATTTTTTATAATAAAATTTTTGAATTACGATTATTAGTTTAATTTTTAAAATTTAACAACAAAAATTTAATTTGTAATTTTAAATAATCTGAATCTGAATTAATTTTAAAATTTTAATTTAAATTCCTTGAGTAGTAAAGTTTCATGATTTTTTACTTACATAAAAAGTTATCTACTTAATTGTATATGTATGTTAGGGTAAAATGGAATATCGAGCTATTTCTAAAAATCTTTGAAAAAATAAAATTATATTTTATTACAGCATAAATTTAGATAATACTTGGGAATGGTTCGCTCAAAAGAAGACAAACAAATATTCTAGGTAAAATTTTTGGAGCCGCGAAAATTTCCGCCTTACCGTATAGTACCCTAATATTAATGTTATAGCATTATATGTAACTACTACTATATTTCTATTCATTTTAAAAACTTTCAACCTTGAAATAAATTTACTGCGGTATGTTCTATATTTTTTAAAGATATGGCGCCCAATGTGGAGAATTAATAAGAAATATTTATTAAATTAATTAAATTTACAGCAAAATATAAATTCAGACAACGTTCAATAGATTCAGGAAGTCCGCTAAAACCAAATACAATGTCGCGCTAGCTACTAACTGACGCCGTCGATGTTGTCTGCCATATAAATTTTCAATTCAATTTTAGTTAAATTTGAACGGGACATTATGCTATCGAGCCTTAGTTTAAGAGTTTATAGTCACAACTAAGAATAAATTTGCAATAAATATTTCCTTCGTAAGAATTTTTCAAACATTTCTTATTCAAAATTTCTTATTCAAGATATATTGGATGTTAGTTCTGACTATAAAACTGGGCCTGTGTGTTCAAGTAGTCCTTCTAAACAAAATATAGTTTGTAAATGAAATTAAAAAAAAAAAATTATGTAATTTGCTCATAGGTTGCTATTTGCCCGAGGAATACCTTTATTGAAATTGATTATAATCAGTTCGTGTTTAGATCTAGCTGCCATATAAACATCCACTCTTTATCTAACGTCCTTGGATAAATAGATCATATTTGGCTCTAAAACTTTTTCAATTGTAATTCAGAAAATATCAATTGAAATTCGGAAAATACTTATCAAGTGAAATTCAGAATTTCAGTTTGAAATTCATATAACATCAATTAAAATTTAGAATTTCAGTTTGAAATTGAGAAAACATCAATTGAAATTCAGATTTTTTATTTATAAAATATTATTTGAAATTCCGAAAATATTAATTGTAATTCAGAAAATATTATTTGAAATTCAGATAATATCAATTGTAATTCAGAATATTATTAACTGAAATTCGGTAATCAACAATTGAAATTTAGAACACATATCTTCAATTTTTGTGAGTAGGTTTTGTGAAAAGAATTACAATCGGTCGACAGATTCAAAAGTTATGACCTTGATAAAAACCGAATTCCATCTAGGGATTTGCGTTTAAATTTTTTTGTTCAGTTCAGCTTTGGAAATGAATCATATGCTTTGATTAAAAATGTGTAAGATATAAGCGTTTATTTAAGAGGCTGGGGGAAAAATACAACATTCCCGTGATATATTTTATTTTTGGTCCAAAACATTTAATTCGGCAAACATTTTATTTTAGAAACAATATTCCTACAGAACTTTATCTTTATTATAAGCAATCGAATTGTTGTTGATTTAAGTTGTTTTGTCAAAAGTCCTCTTATACTCTTATATTTTTCTAAATGTTAGGGTGTAGTCTATTAATACGAAGATTGTGAGTTCAATTTGCAACTAAGGCCCTGTTTAACTTTACTTTCACAAGTCGATTATTCTGTAAATTAGTGCTCAAAGAATATATTCACTCCTGTTCCAGAAAACTTATATTCGAATGAAATTGTGAAGTCACACTAAATTAAAATTAAATAAGGTTTCAAATTCACCTAATTTATTTTTATCAAAATGACTTAAAATTAAATTTCAAAACCTTCGAAAATTGTTTTGTATAATAATTGTTCAAAAACAAAAACATATTTTTAATCTTCTAAGGTCGGCTAACTTATCTAAAAGTACGCTCAATTTAAAACTAACCAGAGTCATTTTAATGCCAATTTTATTCGTGGTTAAGGTTAAAGGTCAACTTCACTACCGTAATCAAGAGTAAAATTTTTATCAAAACAATTCTAAATAGTGTTATTTTACATAGCATTATTTTAGATAAGTTAGTCAGGAGTGATTATATTTTACCTAAAGAAATTAAAATATAAAATTAAAAATAAGTTTTTTGTTTTCAAAATTATATTAAAAATTTTTTAAATTTAAACAAATAACATATTTACATTCAACTATCATTTAAAGTGTTATTTTTTTCATTAACGCAAATGCAGTCAAAATTGAATGCTATAATTAAAAAAAAAAATATTAATATAAAAATAAAATCAGTATTTTTATATATAAAACCTGGAAATTGTGTAATATTCTAAATTATTAAAATATTTAGGTGATTGTTGTTTTAAATATAATACAATTACGTTATAATGCAAATTTTGGCATGCATTAACATGCTTTGTTAATGTGAGACTAAATAGAATTAAGTTTATTTTTTTAATACGATATTGAATTAAATTGATATACAAATTTAATTTGGCCATTTGATTTGAGTTTGTAGGAAAAATAAAAATTTAAGACAAAAAAGACACATGCCTTGTATATAGAGTATGGTATATAATAATTATACATTGCATATATTAAAAGGTAGATAAGAAGTTATTTTTTTTAATAATTTGAACAAGAATTTTGCTTTGGTTTTGTTTGCTTGAAACATTTGAAAATCTTCAAATGGCAGACATAAAAATGTTTATTAACAGACAACCTTTTGGTAAAAACAAGGGAGGACAACATTACTATCAACTTTAATATTGATATAAAATTGTAAATATTTAAAACATAATCATAATTTAAAAACAAATTTTGGTTTAATAATTTAATAGCCCGTTAAAGAGAGAGAGAGAGAGAGAGAGCGAGAGAGAAAGAAGTTAAATAATTTAGTTCTAGGAATTTTTGTTAAAAAAAAGAAATTTTAAAACAGTTTTCGAAATTGGCACAGATTTTTTCTTTTTGTTTGTTATTTTGTTAAAATTCTATTATCTCAACATTTTTTTTTTTGTTAGTAATTAGTTTTTTGGTACATCCGTTTTGAACGTCTATTTAGTTTTGTTAGTTTTCAGTTTTAGTATTAGTTTTTTTTTTGTTTTGTATTAGGTTCTATACGAAGCCTTACCCTCGGTCTTGGAATGGCTTTTAATGGTTTTTTAGAGCCCATCTTTTTCATAGCATTATAGTACTTTTTCTGATCTTCTGTCATGAACATTTCTAATGATCCACCTGCTTTCTTCTTTTGTTCATTAAAATTATCAATGATAACACCAATGAACAGATTGAGTGTGAAAAATGATCCAAATATAATGAAGAATACGAAATATAAATACATGTAGATATTGGTTTCTCGTATCGGCTGCTTGTCCACCTGTGAGTGTTTATATTGGATTTGATTTTGTTTGGTTTGATTGATTGATATTGAATATTGATAGAGTATTTGAGGAATGTATGTTATGTGTTGGTTATGATGTGGTTGTGTTTTGGTTGGTTGGGTATTAAGTGTTTTACATAACATAAGGTTGTGGTTTGATTTGTTGGGTTGTTTTTGTTTTTTGTAGGTTGGTGTTAATGTTTTTTATATAATATATATATAAAATATTTTCAAGACAATGCATTTTCAATAGTTTTTTTTTTCAATCATAAAGTAGGAAAAAAGGTAAAAATAGAAAAAATTTTGATTAGTTCATAAATTTTTTTTTTTTGATAATACGTATAAAAAATAAAATAAATTATTTAAATGTATGAAAACTAAGTAGAATAACAGTATACTTTACCTCTCTAGAGTCTATAGCATCGTTCATAATTTGTATCCATCCTTTAAAGGTGGCCACTTGAAATAGACACAGATACGCATTACCTACATGATCGAAATTCATTGGCGAATTTTCCCAGGTGTAGTTTTCACTTATGCAGGCATTTCGATTGGGTATAATTTCATGACTTAAAACTGTGTCATTGGCATCTAAACACTATATATTTTTTAGGCGAAATTGATTTTTACAATTTAAATATAAGAAATATTAGTAAATATATTTATAATAATTAAATTATGTGTATTTTTTGGTTTTAAGCTAAAAGCAGCTAATTAGCAAATTATTTCAGAACTAAAGACTTTTCTGTTTTGTTAAAATTAAATAACTATTTTATAAATGGTAAGCCCCCTAATATTTTATAATTTCTCAAATTTCCATAATTTAACATATTTCCATAACATTTAATAAAAGAATGTAGCATTCTTTTAAAGGGCTTAAGATAAATATATTAGTTTATTTTCAGTGTTGCCAGATATGGGAAATTAAACCTTTAATTTTGATCAGAGAAATATCTTAGAGAAAATATATTAATCGAAAATTTATTTTTCCTATCATTCTTTATTGGAAACTTTTTCCTCTCCGTCCTATACCGCCCCTTAATTCACATAGTTCTTAGAGATGTTTTTGTTAAACATTTTAATAGAAGACGAGTTAAAGCATTTTAAAATTTCAGAGTGGTTTTTTATTAAACTTGATGCTATAAATATTTTGATGGAATATGTTTTAACAGAAGACGAGTTAAAACTTTTTAAAATTTCGGTGCCGAGAGATTTTTTTTTTTTATTAAAATTGAAGCTATAAATATTTTGATGGAATACGTTTTAATAGAAGATGAGTTAAAACAAAGGCTTTTATATCCAAAGTATGACTTTGAGTGCCACAGTGCTTTTCTTTTCGTTAAATTTATAAATTTTACTTAAAACATTTTCAAACAAAACTTCATACTTAAGTAATATTTGAGAAAAACAACATTCTTAGTTGTAACCATAAAACTGGCCTCTAGAATCTGGTAAATTCTATGGAATTAAGAACTTTTAAAGGGGACATAGGAAAACGAAAAACTACCAATTTTCACATAATTAAATTTATTAGTTTCCTTTTTTAGTGTTTTTATATGCAAATCCCTGATTACCAAGAGATAATAGGCGGGTGCGTTAAAATAAGGAGACAAAAACCTGTAGTTTTACACTTTTTGGAAGTGTTTAGATTTCAGAGCTGTATCAGTCATAGTGACGTTTTTGTCTTAAACTTGAAATAAGGTGGGCAATTTTCTACTCAAGTAAAATTTAAGTAAAAATTTCTACTAAGAGCTGACTATAAACTGACCTTTAAATATTCATTCGTGGCTGTTTAAAAAAATCTCAACAAACCGAAGAGGTCTTTTACTTTTCTTTTGAGTGTCAAATTTATTATTTTATTTAAAAGAAGAGATTTCAAACATTTTCAAAAATATTTAAGCAGGGCTTTTGTAAACGATATGTGGAGATTTAAGCTTTCGAAAACGCAAACATGAAGTAGAATTTGTCAAGCAACACTGTTTTGTGCTAACAGTTTTGTTTATAAATCCTTAAAAGTTTGTTGCATTTTTATTAAGAATGTTATTTTAACAGTTATTTTTAGATTATTTGATGAAATTTTTGAATAACTTAATTTGTTTTTGTACAATTGTTTGTAAGAAAGCCGCCTCTTTTCAAAACTAATCTAAAAATATTTATATATATTTGCGGCTTTATGCACTACTATACACACTATCCGGTTTTTTGTATTACAATTTTTTGTTTTAATATACAATAAAACGAGTTATAAACTCCAAAAGGATTTTAAACCCATTCGTTTTTCTATCAACTATTTACGAAAAATAGATGCAAAGATACGCTTTAATTTCGTAATTATAGAATTTTTAAAAATTTTAAATTTAGATCTATTTGATATAAATTTATTTGTGTTATTTTTTTGGTATAATCAATGCTAATTTTTAACTGCTATTCTTGAATTGTAATTATTTTTCAAATTTGAAAAAACTTTTTGATTTCAAGTATTTAATATCAAAAAGTTTTCGTTTGTTTGATTTTAACGTACCTTAAAATATTTTCCAGCAAAAAGCTGTACACCCATAATGGCAAAAATAAGCCAAAATATCAGACACACCAATAGCACATTGAAGATGGACGGTATAGCTTGAACCAGCGCATTTACGACAACCTTTATTATTTCGATATTTTGTTTATAACAATTTTGAATTCGAAGCACCGGCATCGCATTTTATATTTGGGTTGTGGTGTTGGATGAGTAAATTTGCAAATGATGTTTTGTTATGATTTTTTTTTTTTTGGTTATTGGTGGTTTTTGTGGTTTTAAAGGAAATAAAAGATTTTTTATACATTTTATTATTTTTTGTAACTAAATATGCTAATAGATTTAAATTAATTCTAATTAGTTTTATGGTGATGACGTCACTTTGTACAAATGTGTATTATTACTTTTGTGTGAGGTGATATTTGAATTAAAGTGTATTTGGTTTTTGTTCGGGATTCAAAAAGGGGTGTATTAATAAAAATAAGCATTACTCACATGCACTACATAGAAGTTAATAAAGCATTCAGTGTTTTAAGAATATGACAAAGTGTTTTTTGTAAAGACTAATCATTATATACAAACGAACTACCAATTGTCAGATGACTTAAACTTTAGTTTAATGTTTAAGACTACTCGTAAGAAGGGGGACAAGTGATAAAAATAATATTGTTTCAAAACTAGATGATAATAAATTTGTGTTAATTTTGTTTTATAAAAGATACATTAAATTAATTCTAAAAACTGAAAATAAATGTTAACTTTAAATAACTTACAAACAAAATCGATATTGTTATTTATAAATTTTTAAATAATATACAATAAGAGATCAATTAACAACATTTTTATTAAAAACTTTAAGAACTAAGATCGATTTTTAAACTGGCACTAAGCAATGTGACGCTCCTTATAGCTGTAAAATTTATAAATGCGAGAACTCTGACAAAGTGTTTGGGAGTTCTCTGAAATTTAGACATGTGATAGAGTGTACAAAACTATCAAATTTTCGTTTATAGAAATATCGGCCCAAGTTAATATTTAGCAGGTTGAAATGAGTTTCAAATTTATTCGAAATATTTAAAAATATTTTTTTGTGTTTAGTACCTACTCCACTGGATAGATCTTCAAAGTACTTTTAATTTGATACTAAATTTTTATATATTTTTTCCGAAGAAATATGAAAAAAAAAAAAAATTAAAAAACCAAAAACGTAATTTAATTAATTAATTTTTTATCTAAAGCTCATTTACGGGAAGAAGCCCTTAAAAGTGAGCAAGTAAAAAGGTACACATGCTTATTTTTTCTGACCCTCTGTCAAATATCCAAAATTAAACTAAAACGAAGTGAACTACTTCATAGGTCTCGAAAAATGAACTTTGACAGTAAAAAGGGTTCTCTAATACCTTTCATATGGTATATTAAAAAAGCATTTATGTAAGGACATGTACGCTTAATATTAGAGATCATGAATTTGCCCCATATATTTTTTTTTAGGAATTTTCAAAAATATAATTTTTTAAGATATGGGGTCTCGAACTAAAGAAAAATTGATGGAAAATTTAACTGAAATCAATTTACTTTATAAATTATTATTTTATATTGTTAATTGACCTTTTTCATCCTATGATTTTAAAAATATTGCGAATAATAAATGTGAAATAAATTTAATAAAATAAAGAAAAATCTAATTTTAAAGATTTTTTTTCCCCTCAAATGCGAAGTGTTTGTATGTTAAGATATCAGCATAATTATGGTTTTTATTAATGCATAACAGGTCTACATATAAATTAAAAACTAAAGGAAATAAAAAATTGCATACAAAACGAAAAGTAATTAATTCACTAATTTTCATTCAAAAAACTTTTGTCTAATTATGGATGATGGTAAATAAGTTTTATTAAAATGAGTAAAAGAATATATGGAAATTTTCAAGTCATTTTTGTTACTAAGTTTTGAATAAAAACAAAAAACGACAAAATATGTATGAATATTACTAGAAATAAAGGCTAGAAAAAATATAACGAGTATTGAAACTAATGCAATGAACATATTTTTTTTTTATTGGGGTGTTTAACAAAATTTATATTGGTGGTGGTTAATTTTTTTTTTTGGGAATTATATATTTTTTTTTTAACAATTGTCCGTGTGATGTTTGTTTTTATTTGATTTTGATTTATATTTTTTTATTGAAAATGTTGAAATGAGTTGAAAAAGAAAGTACGTACCCTCATGCCCTGCATACGGGACATGGCACGTAGTGGTCTCAGTGCTCTTAACGTTCGCATAGTCTTGAAGGCTTGTATACCACCAGCTCCAGCAAGTGAAGCAACGAAGTTGATTAGCGACACCTAGTTTGCCAAATGGTTATAATTGGGGATTTTATTTAGAGTTATTGTATTTCATTTGGAGATTTAGTTAACAAAATAAGCAAAAGCTTTAAAAAAGCTTTTGAAAATATTCAAAAAGTTTGTTTTATTCTTGTATAAGTAAATCAAAACTGTTTTTGTTTATAGTTTGTACTAAACGGTCAACCTCAAATTGTCAAAAAACAAAAAAATTTAACGAAATTTAAACAAAATAATATTTCAAAATAGTTAAACAAAATAATAATATACATATAGAACAAAAAAGCATGTAAAATAGTAAGTAGCATTAATTTGAATACGAGTTTTTCATTTTTTAAGAAGCCAATGCCACTTAAAGATTGTTACAACAATATTATCTTATTAACTAAACTTCATCAAACTTATATAAGGAAATACATTTAAAATATATTTTAACCTTATGAAGAAAAAATACCCAAATAAGACAAAGCCCTAAATTTTATTAAACCTACAAATACCTTAAAACACATATAAAATTATGGTTTATGTGGGATCCATTATAAACAAATGCTTTTGGACTATAAAACAAATGTAAGTCAAATGAATTATAAAATATATGCCTTTATTTTTTAACAGTAATATACAATTATATACAATTTATGATATTTTTTTTGGTTTTTGGATAATTTATGATATAAAAAACATTTGTTTATTGTGGATCTATAGTTTTTTTATTGTTGTTAATAATAAGCTTTATATAAACTACTTGATGTTTGGCTGTTGTCTTAATTTTGACAAATTTTTGCTTTTAACTTAGCTGCAGGACTCAATGGAGAAGTAGCTGTGGTCTATTATTTTTATATAAAAAAATATTGATCGACTTCATCTTCTGTATTTAACATCTTTTTTTTTTGTTACAAAAAATTAGATGTTTTGTTATTTAGCCTTGTCACTAGTATAAACTAATTCCCCAAGACCAAGCGAGTTTTTCGATTGATTTGTCTTTCAAAATTTTCTTCTAATTTCGGACTTTTTAGTGTTAGGAGTTTTATAAGTAAAACACTGCCACCACTGCGCAGGCTTTAATATCAAATTTTTAATATTTTTGAATAAATATTTAGGACTTTTTGGATGTATTCTCAAATTGGAATTTTGTACAGTGGAAATATTTTCGATTTTTACAGTGGATTTGGTTTTACTTTTAAAAATTCGTAGTGCTCGGGGGATTTTAAAATAATTTACACTTGGTTAATTATTAAATAACTGCAATCATAAGTGATTGGAAAGCAAACTTGTTTTATTTATTTTTTTTTTTACTAAAATTGCCTAATTGGGATTTTAAATTCAAATCTAAATAAATTATATAATATATTTATGAAATTATCTAGTCGAAGAGATCAATATATGAAACAGCTACTTTTAAATTTTACAAAAATTACTGTAATTTATTATACGTTTCTAATTTTTAATACTAAGGATTCTAAGCAAAAATTTGTTTAAGTTCTATAAATATAACACAATCATTTTTAAATAATTTTTACTTCATAATTATTAAAGGATTTTACTGTTGACAATACCTAATTTACTTCTATTATTAATATTCTACAATTACTGTTGGTCTACTCAAATACATAACTACTTATTCGAAAATATATATAATCATATACTCGGCTTCATATGAGTTCGACTTACTAATCTAAAGTTAAAACTTTAAACAACATTAAGCAAATTATACATATTTTACAAAGCCGAAGCATTAAACTAAAACAAAATAATACATAAAATCTTTAGCCTATTTTTTATACATAACTTTTTTAATATTATACAAGACATTTAAAGGCAAATTCAAGAATGTTTCATTTTGATTTCATTGAAAGTTTTTAAAAATAACACACAAATTTATTACAAAAACAACTCGCAAAATTATAAACAATATTTATGCTAACTTTCGCAGTAGTTAAGAAATGGGGGTTTTAAGACATAAGTAGGGGGTATAAGACATATATTCAGGGTCAGAATTCATATAAGTTGGTGTTTGAGAATTATAAATATATGGTTTAGTTTAATTGAAAGTAAGATTGATTTAGATATATCGAATCCAAATACCTTATTTTATTATGAACCATATTAAAGAAACATTCGCAGTAATTGTGAAATATGGCTGCAAGACCAATATGGGAAAAATTTATAAGGATCATGTCAGGGATTCATTATCTTTGATGATTATGAAAAATTATAAATAGTTTTCAATCAAAATTAGATTGAAAGTTATTTCGATTTATAGAAATCAAAAGAAAAAAAATTTGTCAGTAAGAAATATATCTCAGAATTTAGCTTTACCATAAATATCTTACAATTAGTATTGGTGTTATTCTATAAAATAATTAACTATAAGCAAATAAAAAATTGAGATTCTAGGCATAGATATGGAAAATATTTATGGCATTACAGGGATTCTTGATGGATGGTGATTGAACAATTTTCAATTAGGAACATATATATTTTGTTTATACAGGGTGTCCGCCGGGAAGGTATACTACTTTGTTTTGCCGCCATTTTGGTAAACATTAGTCTTGACATTACATATTTGGCAGCCGTGAAGTAGGCACGTGGCAAATTTATTATGGAAAAATATTTGATAAACCAACGTGTTTTAGTCGTTAAAACATTTTATCAAAATCAATCGTCGATTACTGTGACGATGAGAAAGTTACGTGAAATTTTTGGGAGAAACAATGTGCCAACAAAACGCACTATTTATCGTGTAGTGAAAGAAAGAGGGTCTGTAGGTGATAGGCCCAAGCATGGACCACAACGTACTGCAAGATCGGCTGAAAACATTACTGCTGCTCAAGAAAGTGTTCAAAACAATCCATCAACCTCAATTCGACGCCGTGCTCAGGGGCTTGGTCTTCAAAGAACAACTTTGGCCATAATTTTGCACAATGATTTGCATTTGTTTCTACATTTGCGTTTGTTTTTGTGCCACATCGCATACAGCCAGGATTACAATGGAATTACTGCGAGACCTTTTTTCACAACAAGTTATTTCAAGAAATGGTGATGTTGATTGGCCTCCACGGTCGCCTGATTTGACTGCTCCGTAATTCTTTTTGTGGGGATATCTGAAAAGCAAGGTTTATGCAAACAAACCAGAAACGCTTGAGCAACTCAAACAAAATATTCGTGATGAAATTAATGAAATACCGCGTGAAATGTCTGAGAATGTAGACAATAAATATGGAGAAAATCCATTTCTAAAAATTTGCATCATAACAGAGATTCTTGAGCGCCGGTTATTGAAAAATTTGTAAGAAGCAATATATATCAGAATTAAGTTGTACCATAAATATCTAACGGTTTGAATCTGAGTTACTCATAAAAATTAAAATAATTTCCTATAGGAAAAAATATGAGATATGACATCATAAAGATTCTTGACCATTGGTGATTTCAAATAGAAAAATTTATTTATAGGTTCATGCGGTGTGCTTGTTTGATATTAAATTGTATGTAAATATCTTTAACAGGTTTCTTTTTAAAATATTTAAAGGTATCGATAATCCGAGTGTAGTTAATCCCTACTTGTCTTTTTCTTAACGTTACGTATATTACTTTTAATTACCTATTTTATGTATTGTAGAAAATTCCTGAGGATCTGTAATTTTCCTTTTGGAAAATTTCTGACAAGTTGGGTTCTTTCAATAACAAAGAGGCCTGAAAATTTCAGGATAACAGAATCTTATATTTTTTTAGTTTTATCCACTAGACTTGTCCTAGATCTAAAGGGTGTTTATGAAGAAAAAGTGTTTTTTTTTTGGAAAATTTTCTTAAAGTTCCAAAGTTCTCATAACAAAAAGAAATTGTAAGAAATTTCTATATGGAACAGTCCTCAGAAACCTAAATTTTTTACATAGAAAAAAGTATTTCGCATCTGAAAACTACATGTGGGAAGATGGTATTTAGAATACCCTCTTCCATTAGTAAAATCACATTGTTTTAGTAAAACTTTCAATATTTCAGTATCGATAAATCGACTTTGCAATCATTAAAATATGATGAAATTAATTGAATTTAAATAAAAACTTTGTACATCCATAACAGGGAGTACATTGGTAATAATTTTAATCGTTTACCAAAATATTTTAGACATTTTTTATAATATGTACAACAAATTTGTTATTATTTTAATTTTCTGGGACGGAAAAACCTTTACCATTTAGTCAAATAACCTTTAACCATTTTGTCAAATAAAAGGTGTTACGGGACGAAATTTGATTATGCTTTTAAAAAAAATAATACAGGTTTTCGTAATATCGGAAGTCACCTAATGTTTAACCTAGTTATTAAGAAGATAGAGAGAAGAAAAATGGACTCAAATTATAAAAAAACATATACTTTTCTAGAATAAATTAATATTAAGTTGGCAACATCACACTTTGTGTTAAAATAAGACATTATTAAAAAAAATATAAATATATTGTAATATGTATATATTAGTAAAACAATATGCAGTTACATTATGTAGTCTGTTAGGATTTTTACACTGAAAGATTTTTTGTTTTAAGCCACTTTTATTAAATAGTAAAAGGTTTAGAGGTTTTTAGTAGGATTAAAAAAAAAAAAATTAATAATATATGTTTATCAAATACGTTAAAACATTTAACATAAAAAGTAGTAGTACACATTAGTAGTAGTTAATAGTAGTAGTAGCAGTAATACACCAACACATTAAAGGTGGCAACACAACATTTAAGGAGTTTAATTATTTTTGATTTTTAAAATCATAGACTTTTGAAAACACACACATAGTTAAAGCTATGTGTTTTAAAAATAGCCTCATATATTTTGTAAACAAAAAATGAGGTTTACTTACTTTCATACCCTCCCATCTAGAAACAGCACGTAATGGCCTTAAAGCACGGAGAGTACGCATAGATCTAAATACTGGAATATCATTTAAGCCAGACCATACCGCTACCAAATTTATAAGCGACAGCTATACATATAATTCAATTAAATTTTAATTAAAAATTTTAAATGGATTTGGGTTGGGGAATAATAATTAACACAATAAGTAAACTTTACTTTAGTTAAACTATTTATAACTAAAATCTTACTATTTTATATATTAATACTATTTAAACCTTTTTTAATTTTTAATATACTAAAAAGTTAGGCTTCTCTATTTTATGAAACAAAATTAAAAATACAACAAAACTATAAACTGAAATAATATAAATTAATTAACTAAAAATATATTAACTAAACAATATTAACGAGAGACAAACTAAATAATTACAACTCAAAAGAAAAATGTAGGGCTTTATTCAATAACTCGAATATTTGTTCTGTTAACTCTATGTTAAGTTTATATTTTACTATGAATGTAGTAAAAATGTAACATTTTTTTGAGTATTTTTAAAATATTTTTGTACGACATATATATTGTAGCAGCTTTAAATTCGAGTTGAATTTTCCATGAAAATTTTACTTTGAAACATTTCTTGTATAGAAAAGAGGATTTTAAAATTAAATTTATATAAAAAAATTGACCACCAATTTGAATAAAATCTTCTTTAAAAATCTAATTGAAATAAGAGTCAAATTTCAATAAAAAATTGACTTCGAACTTGCATTTTTAATATTTGTTTAATACATTTTTATTTCGAATACAAATCCAATTTTTTATGAAACATAAAATTTCTAATTTTATTCCCTATAACAAATTTAACTTCAATTTTACACTGAATTCGAAAGAATTTCCTATACAAATTATTTTTTGAAAAAAAAAAAACTTTAGATCTATTAACTCAGAAAAGTATGTTACACTTTTTTTAACACACTCAAAAGTTAAATGTTAATTTAACATACATTAATACAACGAATGTTAGTGTTAAAGAATAATTCCAGTTTTTAGTACATAAGTTTAGTTTTTTTTACGAAATTTTTAAAGTCAGTTTTATTTTGCTATATATTTTTTCTAATTGTTTTTGTTACAAAG
This sequence comes from Leucophora obtusa, assembly GCA_949987735.1. Lineage (NCBI taxonomy): Eukaryota > Metazoa > Arthropoda > Insecta > Diptera > Anthomyiidae > Leucophora > Leucophora obtusa. The sequence goes on from OX465297.1 coordinate 2,344,641, forward strand.
TCCGTTAAAAAGTGTAATTTTTTTTCAAAATTTTTAAGGACTAGTTTACACAATAAGATTTTCGGTATGATCTTGCTTTAGCACACATGCAAAACATATAGGCTAGTTTGCAAAATCTCCTCTTAAATCTTATAATGTAAAAACAACCTTTAGTATAGTATTGAGTTTGTTTAGTTTATAGTTTGATAACCATATTGGCCAACGTTACAACTTACCATTACAATCACAAAATCAAGCCAACACCAGGCATTGGTAAAGTAAACTTTGAAGCCCAATGCCAACCATTTGATTAACATTTCCAAGAAGAATATCACCGTAAATATCCTATCCATATAATACAAAATGTCCTGAAGTATGGGACGATCAGGTAAATGAACATCTTCTAAGGCCTAAATAAATATATAAATATAAATCATTAGTAAAATATGTGTACTTTTGACAATCAAATTTGAATGCCAAAAACATCTACAAATTTAACAACATTTAAGGAAAGGCAACTTTGTAACGCTATTGGTGTTTAAACAGTAAAAGAAAAATTTTCAAAGAAATTGAAGACAATATAATTGAAGCTTGTTTTTTTTCGGTATTTTTGTTTTGTTTTTGAAGCATAAATAAGCTAATTAAAGTGACAATTGGTTACTAAAAGCCTCGTCCGAAGCCTGCAAGTCAAAACACCATGAACACTTTCATTTGAAAACTTTTTTAGGGCTTTCAAACAAAACACTTCATTTTTAACAATATTTACAGCGGAGTTTTTGGCTGACTTGTATGCTTGGATAAAACTTGTTTTAGTCTAAAAAATTAAATTCTATAACGTGGTGTTGGACATTCTTTTTTATTTGTACGATTTCTATAAGCGGAAATCAATTTTGGACAAATAAAATAGAATGTTAAATAAAATTATAAATTTGTATTAAAGCCATTAACTAAAGTTTTTTATATATAAAATTCGCTAAATTTCAAAAAGGTCATACAACTTTGGTACAGTTTTTACGGGTATTTTCTTTAAAAAAACTACTTTGAAATTTACAAAGCATTGAAGTTTTTTTTTTTCTTTGAACAACAATTAAGTGAACAATTTTTTGGCAAGAACTCGTTGGGGTGAAGCAACAAATTCTTACGAGAAAAACTTACCAAAGCTAAGCTACTCATTAAAATCATAGTGATTACTGCGGTTTCAAAATATTTATTTTCAATTAATTGAAAAGTTTTCAGTCGTAAATTGCCCCATCCTTGCCAAAACGGCGAATCATCATCGCCGGCTAAGATTGGAAACTTCTTATAGTATGAATCGGGAAAACAGTCCGCGGGATAATCGTCGATTATCTCATCATCGTTGGCGGCATGAATGATGATATCACCATCCAATTGCCCCTCCTCGCCTTCGCCTTCTTCGTCCAGCTCTTCGTCGAGACCGAGATCTTCTTTGCTAACATCTCGCTTCTCTTCGCCTTCTATTGTTTCGGCGCTTCCCTTATGACTTTCATCTTTGAATGGTCGATTCTTATGGCTACCATATGAGTTAATGCTGGCAGTGTCATCGTCCTGTATGGACAAACCTCTATGGTTTAGCTCATGTTCCAGTCTATTGTCTTGGTGGTTTATTGAGTTTCCAATCATCTAAGTAAAAATCATGAAGAAGAATACATTAAAAATATTAAAAAGTGAGTTTTGTTTTTGGATAGTTAATTAATATTTATAGTATAAATAAATACGTACGATGATGCTCAGTCACAATTGGGACGACAGACGATAAACGAAATAAAATGTTTTGCAAATTTAGGTGGACTCTCCGCGTTATTTTATATTTTTAAAATATAAAATAATTGAAGTTGTTACACTATTTAGAGGCCAAAATCTTATTGTAAGACATTGCTATTTAAAATGGCAAATCTAATATTGCGTTAACTTTTTTTTATATTTTTGAAAATCTTTAGTATTTAAAGACAGACCCCTTAATACCGAAATTCAAATAAGTTGTTTCATGTAATGTTGTATAAATAAAAGTTAAAAAATTGATAACGAAAATTTTAGAAAATGTAGGAGTAACATCTTCCACATTTTTAGAGCTCATTTGATGTGATTCAAGTCCCCTAATTTGATAGTAAACTTTGTTATAAAGTTTGCATAATAACGACATTTTAAATCTTTCTTTTTCAACGATTTTATTTGATTTGAATTATTTAATAGTATTTTGGAAAAAATTTCATATGGGCAACCAAACACTATGAACACTTTTGAACGAAAATACTCTTCTGCATATTTTCAAACAAAACACTTCATAAGTTTGCATAAAAAAGAGGTGTTTAAGCTACCTGACACTCTCAAAAAAACGAGTGCATAACCGATTATATTTAAAACAATAGATTCTAAAGTGTCATTTTTATATTTTCTTTCGATTGTAGTCTGTAGCCCAAATTGTGACTAAGTTTTGTATCTAAAACATTAACATTTGACTTGTTGCCAGTCGTCCCAATTGTAACTGAGCTGTTTACATTCAAACTTACCGTTGTGTTATTTAAGAATTTTGATTTCTTTGGCTTATTATTCTTCATATCACCGTGTATTGTAAATTCCATGCCATCCCCTATTGCTACTTCTAGTTGATTTTGTTCTTTCAGGCCTTTTTTGATTAAACCATCGGCCATTATTTCATCGTGACCCAATTCCAGTTCATTATCGCCATGCTCTGCAGATATACAACGACAAACCCCCTTGCCTAACGTATCCATTTCAATCATGATTTCGCATTATGATTGATCAAAGCAAATTCAAAATGATATTTATTTCCAATGCATATGATAAATTTTGGAATATTACAAGCATTTTACAATGAGTAAATAACATGAAAAGTGGTTGGCGATTTGTGGTGGTGGATCAATTGATATTTGATCAAATACGAAATTTTATGATATTGGATACGTTTTTTTTTTATTTCATAACGTTACGTAAAATGATTACGCAGATGTTGTATAGTTGTTTTTTAATAATATGGGGGATGCAACCAATTTTTGTATGCATTTTATATATTTGAAATGATGCGAATAATATGAAAATAAATGGTTTTACAAAATAAATATAAATTAATAAAATGTATTCTAAAATTTGGAACCAAAAAAAGTTACACAACAGATTTACAACAGTTACAACATCGAGTTAGTTTAATGATGAGCTCTGTATTTCCACAATTATGTAATGTTAGAAGTAGTAGAAGAAAACCATATACAAATGACAGCACTAAAATTGTCCAATAAATGTTAGACAATCCAGTTGCGGAGTATGAAAGTGAATGATGAATTGAAAGTTGTTTAAAATAAAAACGTCTAATAATAAATATACAATAAAAACTAAAAAATTAAAATAAAATACAGTTTTCTAAGGTAATTGAATAATTTTTTTTTTTAATTACAATAAATAAATTAATATTAAAAATATTATGATATGTTGAAAATCAATCACGGCCTTGTTTACAACCCACAGGGAAGTAGAAAAAGAGGACGTCCTAAAATCACTTGGAGACGATCTTCACTGCAGGAAAAAAATTCCTACGCCTATTATTTTTGTAGTTAAAAACATCAGCACAATCTCAATATATCAGCACAAACTCAGTACAACATCACGGAATGGTCTAAGGTATACAAATTGGTCAAGATTTGTATCAAATTTGGTAAAAACTAGTTAAATTGGGAAAAACGATTTCCTTGAGCAAGAACGAAAGAATATATAGAATTTTGGAATTTTTGCACATTCAATTATTAAAGATATTTAAATTTATTAGTTTTTGTTATGGAAAATTTGTAAGATTTGTTTCAAATAAATAATTTTTTAGAAAATATTGTAAGTAAAATTTAAAAGTAAATAATTTTTTAGAAAATATTAATCATAAAAAATTCAAAAAATATTATTAAAAGTTCAAATTTTTGTATGAAAGTGGATCATCCAAAAGAGCCTTCTTTATTGATAGAAAAATGACTCAAAAAAGAGATTTAAAAAAATTCGAAAGGCTCAAAAATTAATCTTTTTTTGAGTCTCTTTTGAATTGTTCATAAAATATTCAAATTTGTTTACATTTCTGAACCATCTTTTGGATTTAATAATTTGGCTCAAATTTTTGTGTCTTTTATGATTCAAAAAAAATATAAGCAATTTTTGACAAAAAATTTTAAAATAATGTGTTTTATTTGAGTAAGTTTTGATTCATAGACTAAGAACCCTCAAAAAAGTATCCAAATTTTGCTGGCTGGGTTACCAAAAACTGTATTTTATTTTTGTACTAAAAATTTGTTTAAAAGATATTTTCATTATAAAAAAACAAAAACATTTAAACAAAAAGAAATATTGATCTATTAAAAATGAGAAGGGTAAAATCCACTGTTTTACTTTTAAATTATATAAGAAATTTGATAATCGATATCACATAAAGGATCTAAATATTTTTAAAAACATAAGTTCAAACACTAATTGCAAGTATCTCAATACAATACATATTTAACTAATACAATACGAATATATTAAAAAACATAAAAAAAAGAAAAATCTTCAGTTTTCAATATTTAAGAACCAAACGTTCAAAAAAATTAAGGGAATTATTTTTAATGAAAATCCAAAACTAAACAATTAAACTTACAAATGTACTTTAAAATACAATTCTATTATTAATATAATAAATTTCAAATACGAGATAGACCCTGAAAGGAGTTAGCTTAAAAAGAGAATTTGAATAAACTAACCATTTTTTCAGTACATTTGTAGTTTATTTTTGGACAAAAAGTAATAACTACATAGACTGAGCTACTTTAACTCATTATGTTGTGAATATGTTTTTTTAAACGAAAAAACTAAACTTCAACTAAACTAATGTTTTTTTTTTTTTTTTTGATTTTTGTAAACCAAAGTGTTACAGGTTTTATAAGCTAAAGGTGATTTTTTTTTTAAGTAGGTATATAAATATTGTTGTTTTGAAAATTTTAATTTGAAAATTTTGTTATAGAATTTGGTTTGAACATAATCTGAATTGATTTGATATAGGTTATATAATATTAAGTAAGTAGTTAAAAAACAAGTGGATAAAAACCTTCGCTCCAAATCCAACTGATCTGATTGATCCTCTCACCTGATGGTTGGTCACTTATTTGATTTGTCAATTTATTACGTATATATTTAAAAGAATCGGCAATAATACGCTTCACCCATTTCTTAAAACGACCAATACGATTGAAGGCTTCTGCAATTTTATTGGTTTCATTGTCGGCAGTCGGTGCAGATAAACTAGAAGAACCGAAATTCGACAAAAGCAAAGCTAAGAAAAGATTAAGAACCTACAAAATAAAAAAGACAAAACAAAATCAAATCAATTTCAATCATTAATGTATTGTAATGAAATAAGTACTTACCACAAGATTGCCGATAACTACTGTGGCCAAAAAGAATGGTATACAGGATACGTCTCCCACATACATACAATCCCACATAGATTCTATCCATTCTCCACACAATACACGAAATACTATCATAAATGAGTGCATGAAATCGGTAAAATTCCATCTTGGTAATTCACCATCCGGAAACATGTCTTTGTGATCTAAGGTATTAAACAGAAAAGAAGAGAACAAACGCCAGGATTTTAATAAGTTTCCCAATCTTTTGTTGTAAAGAACAGTAAACATTTTTACATTAAAAAACTACTTGGGCTAAAAAAAAAATTCTAGTGTAAAAATGGTTGATAGTGTTGTAAGTTTAAGCATTATAGTGAAAAATAATTGTACAAAAATCCAAAAAAAAATTAAATATACTATTGAAAAAAATACTTACAGACATTTTTTAAGAACTAGTGTTAACAAAATATGGGTTTTGTGTGTATATATGTGAATTTATATCAAAGCTATAAAAGAATTAATTACACTGTGAGACAAATGGTAGGGGTCAGTGATCGGGAAGGGTTCAAACTACCGGGGAAAGTTATATCGGTAAAAAAGAAGTCATACGTGTCCCCGCGTTTCGCTGGGTCACCCCATGGAATCGAGATATATCGATTTGACCTTTGGTGGTTTTTTTTTGACATAACTCGAGAACCACTAGTCCGATTTTGCTCAAACAATTTTAAAAAAATTAAAAATTACAATTCCTTTAATCTGTTCATATAACCTTTTTCTATATACTCAACAGTTTTACCGGTAAAAATAAATGTATGAAGAAAAAATTATATTTTGCCTAAAATATTAAAATAAAGTAATAAACAAAAGGTTATTGATTTTTATGGTAGCGGTAACAAACATTTATTTTTACCGGCAAAACTGTTGAGTATATAGAAAAACGTTATATGAACAGATTAAAGGAATTGTAATTTTTAATTTTTTTAAAATTGTTTGAGCAAAATCGGACTAGTGGTTCTTGAGTTATGTCAAAAAAAAGATATATCTCGATTCCTAGGGGTGACCCAGCGAAACGCCGGGACACGTATAACTTGTTTTTGACCGATATAACATTTCCCGTTGGTTTCATCCCATCTCGATTTTGACTGTCGCATGGTGTTACATATAATAAAAAATAATTCACCAAAAATTTAATTAAATTTTATAAAATGTTTATTTACGATTTCATTTCCTCATTCTCTAAGAATTATTTTCCATATACAAATCATTCCTAATCATTGAATGATTACTAACAGTAAGTGTATTCACGCTCAAAATGTTACTCTGGGAAAAATGTGAAATTTGAATATTTTTGCTACATGCGTGACATGGAAGCCCTTTTGAAATTAAAATGGATAAAAATTTACAAAAGATTATAGCATCTGATATTATCTTAATTAAATTTGTTTAAAGTATTGTTTATTTTAGTACTTTTTACATAGGCTGTTGAACGGAAAAATATATTCACTGAAGTTAGTAATAATAACTAAAGCTGATAAAGTTCTTAAAATTAGCCATTTTCAACTTTCATAACATAGAAAATGACAGCGTCAATTTTATACATTTTGTATAAGAAACAAAATGTCGCCATGTCGTGCGACGACATGTCGTCGTAATATAATATAAATATTTGTCAAAGTGTTGCCACATTTTTGCTTGAATAGTATTTTATTTACAACACATATATCTTTTGACAAAACAAAAATAATTGCAAACAAAAAAGCAGAATTTGCCGTCAAAAAGCAAAAGATATATAGTACAGCAAAATTAAAAACTAATAAAAATTAATGCAAAACTAATTGAATTGGTAAAAAATATTGACAAAATAAATACAACTAAATTCTTGTTTTGCTTTCCTCAAATATTTTAATTTAAATTTATCGCGATTACTTTTTTAAGTCAACCCAGTGATTAATCTCTTATAGGATGAAAAACTACACGCACATTTCTTATCAAAATATAAATTTTCAGAAAGCTTTTATAAAAAAAAAATTGTTAAAAAGGTTATACTTTTATAAAAAATAATATCAATTTGTGAATTTTATAATTTTCTAAAAACAAATTTACGTCAGATAAAAACTTGCTGAATTTTTGGCTAATCCCTTTGAAAAAAGCCAAATTATAGCCGATTACCGATTATTGGACGTTTGTAAATTTTTGGCCGAAGCCGATTAATCGGCTCCTTCTACCCACTGTAGAAGGAATTAATTCACTTTGTGCGTTTTAGGAATTAATTCACTACGCATAGAATTTTAAAAAATTATAAATTCATAGAAAATGATATAAATAAATGACAAACAACTAACAAATGTATAAATGTATAAAATTTTATTAAAATTTAGAAAAGGAATTTAAGAATTAATTCTTTTAAAGCTCTGATTTATGCAAGTACAGTCAGTCGTAAAATTGAAGTGAAAATTTTAATGATAACAATAAATTCATGGTGTTAATCAAATTCCTTTTCATCTGGAAATGTTAAAAAAATGTGACAATGTTTGCCGACAGACAAAACTTTAATTACAGATAACCTTAAAAAGTCTTCTTTATACAGAGTTTTGTCAGCACTTTCACCTTACACATTCACCATATCATTATGAATTTCTAGTCCCGATAAACATTTGTTATGTAAATATTTAATCACACCACAAATTTCTAATTTTCCCATTATAAAAAAAATCACTGAAGCGCCTTTTTTGAATACCTGTTACTATATGAATGAGTTGACAGATCGAAATGAAATTTAACATGTGTTCATATGACGGATGGAAGTTTCATCATACAAAGTTTTTGCTGTTTATACCGCCATCTCTATGTCAGGCTAAGAACACTTCGTACTACCGTCGTATTTAATTTGCTCGACGGGGTGTTTGCGCTTTTTTGAATACCTGTTACTATATGAATGAGTTGACAGATCGAAATGAAATTTAACATGTGTTCATATGACGGATGGAAGTTTCATCATACAAAGTTTTTGCTGTTTATACCGCCATCTCTATGTCAGGCTAAGAACACTTCGTACTACCGTCGTATTTAATTTGCTCGACGGGGTGTTTGCGCTTTTTCGACATTCGTATTTTGATACAAATTTTCCCGCAGAGCTTTTTCTAACCCATATTTCTAATATTCTAGATAAGTGGCAAACCTGGGTCTAACACAAAAGTAAAATTTTTTTGAATTTCGGCCATGTTTTAATACAAAAAACTATTTAAAAAAATGTTGGTTTTTTAATTTTTATTTAAAATATAAAAATTGATTTTTCGAACTGCATTAATAAATTTCTAAGTAAAAAACTATTTACTAAAATTTAAATATAATAAATATAAATAAAATTCTGTATATTTCAGAAGTTTTTCTAGAAGATCATTTTTAACTAAAATTATTACAGGCTTTTTGCTATTAGTTTAGTGACCACAAATTCATTTGGACCCACTACTAAAGATCTAGACAAATATTTTTTATATCCAAATTTTATTGCAATCAATCTTTTGTAAGACGAAAAACAAAAAATCTTTCTCTTGTAAAATGTTCGTTTTTCATTTAAGATAGTTTGGCGATCGTAGCTTCATTTCTTAACAAAAAAAAAATTAAAAACATTGTAGTAGAGTTGATAAAAGTGTCTATAATGTTGATACTGTTCAATTTACACTGTATCACCTACTAATTTATATGCATTTTAAACAGTTTAATATAGAAAATGTTACTGCTTTTAACAGGATTGGCTTTAATAGAAATCCAAGACACAACACACTGTTTATTAGCCTCTACGTTGTGCGTCAAAAAGGGACTTATACATATTAGCAGGAATTATGAACTTGAAAATGCACTACCTTCTAAAGAATATAGTCACTCAGTCCAATACCTTTATCTGTATATTTTTTGTGTGTGTTATTCTCGTTATTTTTTGTAATGCTGGTGCTTTTTTTAACATTATGTAGATTTTTAAAAAAATATGGAAACAATAAATTAGCAATTATTAAAATTTAATACAACACAAAAAATGAAGAAAAAAAAACAAACATTTAACAACTTTTTGGTCACACATTAAACTAGTTTTTAACAACATTGTCACGGGTGCAGTTTATGTTTTTCTCAGTGTACTTACCATGATAATTCTTTCCGAAAAGTTGCATTCCCATAACAGCAAAGATGAAGATGATAATGCAAAGTACAAATGTTAGATTACCCAATGCACCCATTGTACGGCCCATAATTGAAATAAGTAAATTCAAAGTAGGCCAAGATTTTGCCAATTTGAATACACGAAGCTGTTTTGTTGTTAATATTTTTTAAACGATTTTTTAACGTTTTGAATTTTTTTAATAATTTTTTTTTGTCCGGCATGGGGGTTTCAATTTTTGTACATTATGATTTGGATTTTATATTTTTTGGGTGTGATGATATTTGGTGTTTAGATACAAGATATTTTGCAGTTTTATTTTTGATTAGTTTATAATTAAAGCCGGGCAAAGCATAGAAAAATATTTATAAAAAATATATGAAAAAATTAATTTTTAAAAATCAAATTTAATAAAAACTTAGGGTTTGAATTTATTAAAAAAAAAAAAATCAGAATAGGCGCAGCTCATACATGCCCATTCATATGTTAAAAATGTTAAACATATGTTTTAATAAAAAAACAAATCCTTACAAAAAGAACTTGTTTTTTTGCATTTAATTAAAATTTTCATTATCAATTCAAATTACAAATCCAGCTACGTTTTTTGTAGGAAACATAAATTTGGTTTTGTATTAGAAAAAAGTACGTGCTGAAAGCTTATTGATTTAAAAATATATAAAAAATTTAAAGTGTTTTTGTTCAAAATTAAATTTGTTTTTTAATCAAAAATAGTTTAAAGGCTTTTTTAAGGAAAAGTTTTAAAAATTGTTTATAACAAAATTTGCTTATTATTGATGGCATTTTCCTTAATACCTGTATAATTCTTGCCAAACAATTGCATGCCCATCACGGCGAATATGAAGATTATAATACACAAGACGAAAGTCAAATTGCCTAAAGCGCCCACTGTGCGGCCCATGATGGATATCAATAAATTTAATGTGGGCCATGATTTGGCTAATTTGAAAACACGAAGCTGGAATTTTTAGTATGTAGATGTAAAGTGACAAAAATATTAAACTAATTCTGATTTTCTTTAGTTTCTAGTAGGTAATTTGTTTATAACTTATTTGAGTGATTTCTTTATATCATCCTTGTTATTCCGTTTGTAAATTCATTGGTTTGTTTACCACTTTTGAAACCGGGATTCTACTATATGTTATTAATCTAGTCGATCTAGCAATGTCTTTTTGTCTGTTGATTGAAAATTAGCAAATTGGATTGCGCAGTTGGGGAAAAACGTGTTACCGTGAATTTTTTCCTCGACAATTTAAACTTTTTCACAATAAAAAATGGTAAACAATACCATTTTTTCCTCAAATTTATTGTCCGTAAATTTTTTTTAAACTATAACTTTATCCTTAAACATTTTCTTAATAAGAAGATTATTATATTATTAAAACTAAATTTAAAAAAGTTTTGGTTTTGGAAAATACCGAATATACATAGGTTTTTGTCGAAACCAAGACCGAAACCGAATCGTGTTATAAGAAACCACGGATGGGTGTATTTAGTTAAATGTGACGTCATTCCGCAGATTTTTTCTAGTATCCGCAAAATTGTTATTATAATATTTTTCTAACTTGTTACACTCAATAAAGTTTGTCGATAGAATTTACAGAAAATGACAGTTAAAACAAAGCTATATGTAGTTAAAAAGGCAGGAAAGGTATTATTTACCTTTAAAATAACTAAAAATGTAGGTATTTTTAACTGTTAAAAAAAGAAACTAATTAATACATTAAAACTAACTAAAAATGTCGTAAAACTAACTCACAAATTTTTAGTACAAAAATTTTAAAACAACTGACAGAAGAGGTAAAAACAATAATTTTTTCATATTATAGAAGTATATTTTTTAATAAAAAAAAATTTTTCTTTCGATTATAAACAAAAATGTGTCACTACTTCATTGTACTTGAAATTTTAAGTAAAAATTTCAAACCGTTCTCCAGTTATTACTTTTTAATGTATTGTAGATATATACAATACAATTTTCTGATTTTTATATCAATAATAACAAATATAAACTAAATAAGAATTTCAGAAAAATCAACGAAATTTATATTTTTGAAATAACTAAAAAAAATACTAACTGGTTATTCTAAAAATACTAGTTTTGTAGTTGCTTATTATGATATTAAAAATAATTGATTCAAACAACTGTTAAGAAATTACAATAAATTTTGTTAGTTGTTTTATTAAATAACACTGTGAGACAAATGGTAGGGGTCAGTGATCGGGAAGGGTTCAAACTACCGGGGAAAGTTATATCGGTAAAAAAGAAGTTATACGTGTCCCGGCGTTTCGCTGGGTCACCCATAGGAATCGAGATATATCGATTTGACCTTTGGTGGTCTTTTTTTTGATATAACTCGAGAACCACTAGTCCGATTTTGCTCAAACAATTTTAAAAAAATTAAAAATTACAATTCCTTTAATCTGTTCATATAACGTTTTTCTATATACTCAACAGTTTTGCCGGTAAAAATAAATGTATGAAGAAAAAAATATTTTTTGCTTAAAATATTAAAAAAAAGTAATAAACAAAGAGTTATTGATTTTTATGGTAGCGGTAACAAACATTTATTTTTACCGGCAAAACTGTTGAGTATATAGAAAAACGTTATATGAACAGATTAAAGGAATTGTAATTTTTAATTTTTAAAAATTGTTTGAGCAAAATCGGACTAGTGGTTCTCGACTTATATAAAAAAAAAAGATATATCTCGATTCCTAGGGGTGACCCAGCGAAACGCCGGGACACGTATAACTTGTTTTTGACTGATATAACATTTCCCGTTGGTTTCATCCCATCCCGATTTTGACTGTCGCATAGTGTAATTGTCATAACTACTGTTTTGTAGTTTTTAATAGAAAACAACTGTAATTACAGTGTTTTTAACTGATTACTACACAAACAACTGTCATTTAGTAACTGTTATCTTTTTTGAGTGTATGCAAAAAATTTATTTGTCACATAAATTAATTCAATGAGAAACTCTTTTGTGGTAAAATAGTTTTAGTTCAGTTCTTTTTTCCGAAAATCTGTTAAAAACAATTATTTGTATTGGTCGTAAAATTGTTATGATTTCTATTTAACATTATGGAGGATATAAAATATTCGGCTTAGCCGAATACAACACTTATTTCTCATTTCATCGTCTTCAAATAATACACTGTAAGAAAATTAAGTTTACATTTAAATATTAATGAAAATAAAATCTTACCAAACGAAAACTTCTTAAAACGGACAGGCCCTGAACACCTTCAAGACCCAATTCCAGCAGTGACAAGGCTACTATAATGAAATCGAATATATTCCAACCTTCTTGAAAATAGTACTTCGGACTCATGGCCATGAGTTTCATAGTGGCTTCTATCGCAAAGGTGGCAGTAAAGAACTGTTATATAAAAAATTCGGAATAATAGTAAAAAGATATGTTTAAATCGGGTTTAAATTCAATTGTTATACTTACATAATTACCACTTTTTAATACTTTCTCCAATTCGGTATTCATGTTATGATGATCCATAGCCATAAACATTGTATTGACTACAATACACAGTGTTATAAATAATTCCACAAAGGGATCGAACACAATAAATGAGACCCATTCTTGAAATTTTAACCACACCCAACAACAGTCCCATACACAAAAGATTTCTATACATTTGAGTATAAATTCGAGGGCTTTGTCCTTAAATGTGGGACCATCTTCGTCATCGTCCTCTGTGGGAAAATAATAAACGGAGACTGTACCGTAAAATTGGGAATTAGTGAATTTTGACATACTTTGACTCTGCCGTTTTTTGTTTCAATTTCGTTTTCTAATAACAAAACTGTATTATTGTTTTAAAATTTTCTATAGTAAAATGTTCATAGCTAAGGCAACATTACAAAAAGTATCAGTATCAGTTTTAGTTTAACTTTAAATTTTATATTTGTTTTTAGTCGAGCAAAACACATTTCACACATTGTGGCATAAAGACGATTCTAAATATTGACTAATCATTTTAAAAACACACATTGATTATACTTATTTAAGAGGCTCACAATTTGTCTAAGCTAATTTATTACAACAACATTTAAAGGCAATTATTATTAAATGCTCCAAAAAAACAACAACATGTAATTCTAATCTAAACTATACTAAGCTAGTACAAATTAAATGATAAAAAATAAAAAAAAAATTCAAAATATTTTTTTCTTGCCTAAAGAACAAATAGTAGCTTTATTCCACATACGTTACCGCGTTTCTTTTATCAAAATTCTGTATAAATTGTTGTTGTTTCGGGTAAATTAGGGTCCCGCGGTAATGACGTGAAACATACCAAGTATTACAGGCCGGTAAAGCGGTATGTGAGAGGGTTTTTTTAACACTACATTACTCTGAAAGCAAATTGTCAAAGTGTCAGTAGATAGCGGCAGTTATATTCTAATTTGTTTTCAAAGTTTTATAAAAACTGTAAATTATTTTTAAAGGCAAGAATACACGTTCAATATTATTGATCAAGCTTTCAAATATCAACCAATCAGAAAATTGTATTATATACTTTGGTCTCATTGGCTGATTTTAAAAAGATTGATCAATAATGCACGTTCAATATTATTGATAAATTTTTTAATAATCAACCAATCAGAACATTTTTTTTTAAATACTTTGTTTTGAATGGTTGATTTTAAAAACATTGCCTTAAGGCAAACCTACACGTTCAATATTATTGATCAATGTTTTCAAAATCAAACAATCAGAACAAAGTATTTAAAAATAAAATGTTCTGATTGGATGATTTTTTAAAAATTTATCAATAATATTGAACGTGTATACCCTACTTAAGATATTTTTTTAATTGTTTGAAAATTTCATAATTTCCCAGCAGTGACAAAAAACATAAAATTGCTTTATCGACTCTGTGACAATTAGATTTAAGATATGGACTTTGAAATTAAAATGTCAAACATAAAATGATAGATAACAAACAATTTTTAATTACAGGTGATGCTAATGATGGTCGAATATGGTAATAGGGGGTTTTTGGTCATCTAGGACGTATTTGATATCAGACTTTTAGAACTTAAAATGGAAAATCGAAGCAGTGGCCACAAAAACTCTAGAGTAACAATTTCCTACAATCACATATGCACACTACGTTATCATTGTGCTAAACTAACGAACACACTTTCGGGACTTTTGGAAAGAGTAAGGTTATGATGAAGTGGGCCTCGCCGAACGAACTTAATGTCAGTCCTCGAAAAACAAAATAGGTGTTTTTTGCAATAACGAAACAAAGAAATAAAACTGAAAAAAACTTCGAATTGGAGTCGAAATTCCTTAATCAGCGCACGCAAAATTTCTAGGTATTTATCCGATCTTGGAACCGGAACACAAAGGTAGGCAAACAATGCACACTACGTATGTAAGAGAATATGGGGTACCACATGGGGTTAGAGCCTAGAGTTACTTATTGGACCTCGGTAGAAAGAACAATTTTACTACATGGGGTTATGGTATAAATCGTTCTCCTGCACCTGATTCCAATTGAAATCTTTGGAAAATGGGAGGATTTGAAAGCTGAGGTTAGGGTAAAAAAGTCAAATTGGTTCACGTACAACAATTCTGGACAGTAATAATAGATGTTGCTCCTTATTACAAGGTGTCCAAACAATCGTTCGATCGGAAATACGATGTGAGATTAGAGAATACTGGACGAGCACCCCCCGCTTACACTATAAATGTGGGTGGAATTGCATTCGAGTAATTTTCGGGCTGAAAGAAGGGAAAAGAGAAGGGAAATCTTAAGCTGAAATGTATTGTTATTGGAAATTTAACCAGGTGAATTTGCTATGTATATTGCAGTGTAGGTATAGCTCAATCAATCCTACACTACAGCATTATATGAGATTCCATGAGTATTGCGAGTGCATAGCGAAAATGTAGGGAAGTTACTACATGCAGGTTCATGAGGAGTCTGTGGCCAACTTTCGACTTCAAAAGGACAAACTTTTTATTGACTTTCAGAAAGAATGAATTTCGAATTTTAACTGGAGTCACAACGAGTCACTGTCTTATAGGCAAACAAGTTTAAAGGATTCTAGTTCTGACAAACAGCCGATTCTCTAATATGGACAAGTGTTTTGAGGTACTTCGCACTGAGTGGAGCAGTTTATGGAATCCCTATGAGCAAGTTGTTTAGGGACACCGCTACCCTAATCTATCCTAACAAGTTTCAAGCAGATCCAATAATTTTTGAGGAAATTGTCCAACATATCCAGAATTTCCTATAAGCAATTTTGAATTATATCCGCTCCCTGTGAAAACCATCTGCCAGATTATTTTATAGAAGATTGTTTTCTACTTATAAAGGTCGATGCAACAAAAATCTGTATATTTTCTTTCAAGGTTGGTTACCGAAACGAATAACGGTGAGGGTAACGGTAACGGTATCAGATTTCGTTTGTTTAGGTAACGGTAAAGGTAACGGTATTTAAGACTGTTTCGGTAACGGTATACCGTTATCGAAACAGCAATACCGGTACGTACCGGTATTAAAAATTATGTTAAAAACATATAAAAACAAGTAAAAACATGGCATATTTTTAATTTTAGGTACTGAAAATACAGATTTTAAGCTATAAATTCAATACTGGTAGTTTTAATAAGTAAAATTATTATTTATAAATTAAAAAAAAAAAAAACACTCAAGATTATAAAATAAAAACTAAAAAAATTGTAATTTTTATATAAAATAATAAATACCGGTAAAATACCGGTAACTACCCATAAAAATAACGGTATCGGTAACGATAACGGTATTTAGAAATTTTTTTAGAGGTATCGATAACGGCAACGGTATTCAATTTGAAACGGTATTTTAGCGATAACGGTATTATAACGATAACGGTAACCAACCTTGTTTTCTTTTTAAACAAAATCACCAAAATAACTCTTGAAATTTTTATTTGTATTTTTTTTACATTGCATTGTACTATGTTGATATCAGGAAAATAGGTTATGGGAAGGAGTGGGATAGGTTATGGGATAGGGAGTGGTGTTCGCGAACATTTGACTTGAATTACTCTAAATTG
Source organism: Leucophora obtusa (assembly GCA_949987735.1). Taxonomy (NCBI): domain Eukaryota; kingdom Metazoa; phylum Arthropoda; class Insecta; order Diptera; family Anthomyiidae; genus Leucophora; species Leucophora obtusa. The sequence continues at coordinate 2,361,259 of OX465297.1, forward strand.
TAAGTATCAGTAAAGATATCTGCGGATAGTGTATTCCACATACGGACGGTTCGGCTAATGAAACATTTTTTCAGTAATGCGTTATGCGACTAACTGGACAATCTTTCACAAATGGATGAGATCTACTAAATAAGCGTGTGTTCCGAACAAAAACATGTAGCGTAGGGATATAATTGCTTATCTCAGCAAAACACTTTCATTGATAGTAACGATAGAACAGTGTTAAACAACCCAAATTCCGACGATGCGCCTACGAGTCAATAGAGCTGGATACCTTACTGTCATTAATGAGAGCCAACGTCCTCCTTTGTTTGTACACGGTCCTAAAGCTCCAAAATAGACTTTGAAGCCCCTGCACGTATATGGGAGTTGTATTCCATCTTCGGCCAGATATAGGTAGTATAAATAGTAAAGAGATCAGAAGAAGTGAAGTAATTCTTACACCGGTTGAGAAAGCCAATACACTTGAATGCCTCTTTCGATTCTTGAATAATTTCATCCTTCCAACGAACATCACATTGTATTCTCATGTCCAGAACATCGAGATTGTCATTAGGTCCCCATTGAGTATGCCATTCATAATCTGCCTTTTGTCCCCAACCTCCAAATGACTTGGCCTATAATCGAAGGAATATGAATAGCAAATGTTGCTGTCATCTGCTAAAGAGTAGATAGGATTGGAAGTTTGATCAAGAAAGTCGTTAAGAAAGAGGAAAAAGAACGGAACCTGCATTTAACTGAAACTTACTGGACCCCATCTATAACAACCCTGAGAAAACTCAATATGAATCGAGATAAATCATCACAAATACCAAAAACAGTAAGCTTTGATACGAGTTCTTTATGCTGCACACGATCAAACACCTTGATAATATCCAAAGCAACCACTTTACTTTCATTAAATCTGTCAATGGACCGATTCCAACGCTCCGAAAGGAGCGCCATCAGGACTCCTGTAAAACGGCATCTACGAAAGCCATATTGTTGATCATTAAGAAGTAAATTGTATTCCAGATAATTACCAAGATTGTGAAAAAACAAGATGATAATTAACCATGCTCTCCATAACCTTCAACAAGAGCTCGGCGCAGATTGCAATTGAGGGTAGTTATCAGGGTTGGTAGCCGCACCCTTTTTGGGGATTGGCTGGACATTGGAAACCTTCCAAAACGATGGCAAGATATCCGTGTGAACCCAGTGCCGGTGTGCCATCCGGGCGCGCTGATCTATTTACGTTGAGATTTGCAACTAACCTTATTACGGCTCGAGGACGAAATAATATCTTAGGCATAGTATGTGATACTCTTTCGAGCACGAGCAATGATTAGATACGAAGGCACTATGCACCGCAAGCAGTGATTGATCGCTTTCCGGTAGAAAAGAATTTCCTACGAATAGTTCAGCCAGCAGCCTGGCTTAATCAACAGAATCAGTGAATATTTGGTCATCCTTTATAAGATTTGGGAGAACTAGCGTTATCCCTTACTCTTATTGCCACGAGGAGCAGCCAGAACTTAAGCACATATGCTTTGTTCGTATATAAGCTTTTCATCCCACTTTTTAACTCGTAAACATCAGATTGGGCAGCTACAAAAATATATGTGCATTTGATCTTTATTAATCCGGCTTAAGCCTGGATTTTAAACCTTAAATGCATACTGTACCATACATGGCACATGTCCTTTATTTCAAATTGAAGTGTTTTAGATTGAAGCAGAAGTGTTTTAAATTGAAGCAGACAATATTACAAATGAAGTTTCAGTTTCAGTTTATGCACTTTTTGCACATAATTTAAAAAGCAACAAAACTGATAATATTTATTATCCGTGTGGAAATGAGTATTGGTAAGTAGGTACACTGGGTTTTGTTAAAAATAAAAAATAATTTCAACAAATTGTATTTTATTCCAAAATGTATTTAGAGTGCATAGTGTACTATATATGGTACACATCACATATCGTCCCTTTTTCCGGGAAATGCTGCATTTTTCAGCTGGCGATTTTCCATTATGGTAGTCTCCATACTAAAAGGACCTGCGGCATTAAAATATTGGCACAATCTTTCACTGACCTATTTTTTATAATATTTTACACTGAAAGCTTTATCTTACTTAAGAAAAGCTTCATCAATTTTCGCTCAATGAAATTTTTCATTATATTTATGTAGAGTTATGAAACTTCTGGTAAAAAAAAGTGTTACAAATATGATGAAATATTTCATACATATGATGAAAATTTTCATAAATATGACTAAAAATTTAATAAACATGAATAAAATATAAATAAATAAAGCTTTTCGTAAATATAAGGAAGCTTTTGATATCAGTGAAGTATTTACCAAATATTTAACAGATATTTATATATGTATGTATTTTGAGCAAAAAAACTATTTGTTGAAATTAATAATAAACTAATAAATTTGCAAACATTTTTTCAAAAACGCCACAGTGCAACGAATCCGTTATAACTTTAATTTTTGATGAGGCCCTATCCCTGCTATCTGGTGATAACGAATATTTTTTAATTTAGCTGATACCCCTAAAACTAAGCAGCCCGTTGTTCTCAATTTCAACTAAAATCGAATTACTTTTGTCTGCTAACTTAACAATTTTTTTTAACTATTTCTACCGAGCTTTTTTATGGGCCTTCTTATTATATAAAATTGTGATATCGGGAGCATCGAAAATAAATTACAGGTAATATGGGAAAATAAATGTTGTCAAAAACTGATTTCAGTTTTAATAAAAAAAAGAAAGTAATACTTTCTAAATCATGCTTTTTAACAAACTTTCTAACAAATACAAATTGATAAAACATTTTAACATGTTCAAATAATCTAAAAATGCATGCAACTAACTGAATTAACTACTTACTAAAAGTAAGAAAAAGAAACAAATAACAACAAATTATAAATATTATTAAAATTAATTTAAGACTAAAACTGCAAAATAATATATTGGGGTTATTTTTTTTTTGATAAGTTTAAAAAACAAACAACAAAATTAAAGCTTAAAAGTTGAGTAAAACGAGCTTTTATAGGTGAGTGAATTTAAATAATAATGGCAACTTTGAAATTTTGTAAAAAAAAATTTAATTAGTTGTTAATTGTTCTTTTTTTTTGTAGAAATGAATTAACTGCTGCCGTGAAGCAGGTGCAAAATATAACTTTGGCTTTAAAAGCTTTCTTAAAGTTGCTGAGCTGAGTTAAGAGCTTTTTGAGTTTTGCAATTTTTTGATAATGGTGTTTTTTATAAATAAACTACTGATTTTGTTGGTTGAAAAGAAAATAAAATGTTTAAATTGAATATTTTAATTGTATTAGCAAAAGTTTACAATGGATGATTGTAGTAATTAGAGTAAATAGTATGTGAGCGTATGTGTTTTGTTATGAAGTTTTCAAATTTAGTTGTTTTTGAATAGTTTTTTATTGTATTTTGTTTTAATATATCTTTTATAGCATCACCGTTTAAGGCAAAAAATGGACGAGTCAAAGAAGTCATTAGGGAGGATTTAATAATAATAAAAAATTAGTTGGTTAAAGTTGTAAAGGCTTAGAAAAAATAAATAAAAAAAAAGAAATAGTTGTAGAACGTAAATTAGTAATTATAGAAATGGTTGTAAGGGATTATAAAAGAATTTGGTTTCGAAATTTTGTAGAGTAGAAAAAGAATTTAACATGCTTGTTTTAGATTACATTTCATAAAATACATTGAAGGAATTCACAGTTTAAGTGCTAACGTTAGCACCTTGTAAAATAGCATGATTTTTGTCAAATTTACGATAAATGCTAATTTACTACTTTAAATAGTAAAAACTGTAAATTCCATCATTGAAAAATTTTATATTTATCTAAAATTTTCCCAAAGTATTTTCAAAGATTAGAAACTTCAGTTGTTTTTTGAAAAGTGCTGATTGTTTTTTTAGAAAAATTAATGTAAAAAATAATAACACTAAGGCCATTTTAAACGAGATTTATTTAGAAAGTTTGGCAATATTAAATAAGAAAAATGTCGGTTTTGGCAAATAATATCGGCATATCGGCACGAAGAATTATTTTAGTAATAACATGACATAACAAGCTAATCTAGTGAAAAGTGTTTTAAGTAACTGCTTACAAGGAAAGTATCTCATGTGACAGTCTCCGATCTTAATTTAATTTAATCGAGGCGGTGCCAGAGCTTTTTTCGATAAATCTTATCGTTCGGCTTTTCCCATAGCGCCTTTTTAGCAATATTTGAAATAAATGGCAACCCTAGTTGCACAACACGGCAATATAAGTACACTCACAAAAATATGTTAGTAGAAAAATTATGTTAGTAGAATCTTATATATCAAGAGTACTAGTTTTCAGCAATTTTTTTTTGCTGAAATTCCGTTTTTAGCAAAAGTTCTAGTTATATTATTTTAGCACTAAACTAATGGTTTACTAATTTATTTTGCTACAAAAATTATGCTAATAACCGCATTTATAGCGCGGATAACAACCAGATGGACAAGATGTAGATGTCCCAATTTATCTGGATTTAGTACAGACCACGGAAATGATAAAAAACAACTCTACATAATTTCTATATTTAAATTTTCAGCAAATAAATTAACTAAAGTAAAATTTCTCTACAAATTTTGAGTTTTTTTCATTCTACTAATATTCAACAAAAAGTTTAGTAATTTTAGCAAGGCTTTTTATTTATTTGCAATCGACTAAAAGTGTTAGCAAAACTTTTGCTGAGATTATTATTTTTTGGTAAAACAAACATCTTTTGCTGAAATTACCAAATTTTTTGCAAGCATGCTCCTGACTAAAAATTTGCTGACACAGCAACATATTTTGCTGACTTTACAGACTTTTTTTTTTGAGTGTATAGAATAAGATGTATAGAATCGTATATACATACATATATTCCCTAATTATATTCTCGAATACTTTAGCTCTGTGTACAAATAAATTTCAGACATGTTTTCATAGAAAAATAGGTAAGTTTTTGATCCCACTTTTTAACGCTTGCACGTAAGATTGGGCCGTTAAGAAAAAAATTTTCTCCTCTATCACTTATCCAAATTTCATTAAAATCGGGGAGAATCGGATGCCTTACTTGTCAAATATGATTTTTCTATGGCGACTGGGCTGATTGATTTTAACCATTTTCACTAGGGATCATCCCCGGGGCAATACAAATTTATATACGAAATTTCATATTATTTTCAATATTACGACCTGTAATACAATATATTGCACAAACTCAATATATCCTGTTCCACAGAGTGGAATAGGGTATAATGACGTTAAGACACTGTTTTGCTAATGGCGACATTTTCCACGTTTATTCTATTTTATTTAATTATATTTCTGTGCTGCTATATTGTGTAAGCTTGGTGTTTTAAATTAAACTTTGAACTGTCAAAAAATACACATGTAGGTGATTCGCTATCTAAACGGGGTACACCTTTGGCTGATTTTGTATCATTGTACTTCAGTTTTTTAAAGTTCCCTTATATAAAAATACAGAGATGCATAACACACGCTTAGAATTAGAAACTCGTTTATCATGGCCCAAGTAAAAAAATCGAATCTGGTAAAACTAGAAAAAAATTTGAATAAATTTTGAAAATTTCTTAATAACGAAAAATCATACCGTTTGATTTAAATAGAAATCTACCAGAGTAGATTTTTTGAAAAATTTCAACTTAAGATTAATAAAACAAAAAATGAAAACATTTAATTCATTCTTAACGCATGACATATTTAAAGTAATATTTTTATGTTTTTTTTTCTTTCAAAATTAAAACAAGCTTTAAAACAATAACAAAATTATTTTACAAATAATAAAATTTTCAAAATTATATACATTCCAATGCTTTGTTTTAAATTAATAATCATGTCATATTAACGAATTTATTTTTATAAAACATAAATAATTAGCAATTTTTTGAATATTTTGAATTAGTTAAAGAAAATAAACACATTTTCAAACGCAAAATTATATTTACAACACAGACCAATTGCTAGTAATTCATATAATTTTTGTTTATTAAGGGAAAATGAGGAAGAGTTAATAAAATAATATATATTTTTTAAAATATTGAAAACATAAATTGTATTTACAACAGAAAATAAGGCGGTTTTTTTTCTTAACTTTTGTTAAGTTATTTAAATTAAAGTTAGTATTAAAAGACATACAATTAATAATTATAAAAATTAAAATAAATAAATAAAGCTGTATTTTGTTAAATTAGTTAAAATAAACAAATAAAACTTACCACCTCGATCACTAGCACGACTATGCCGACCAGCGGCTTGTTCAATTATATCATTTAGGACCATAACATCTGAGTTTTGAAGGGAAGATTTTGAATTTAATGTTGATTTTCAGGAGAAGAAATTCAATTAACTTACCTTTCATGTCTACCACTGTTTGAGTTTGGACGGGCTCGATAAAAGGATTGTCGTGGTGTTTAATCTTGCCAGCTTCATCTGTATATTCCTGGCCCATTTCCTATAATGCAGAAAAAATACAGATTATATTACAGAGTTAAATCTTCAATTTTGTATCTTTTATGAAAATATGACTATTTTATCTACATCAATTATTATGATATAAACAAAACAACAACAACAACATGACGCACATGCATAGTTTTCTCCTGAAAATTTGTAAAATTTGCAACGGTATTGGTATTCTGATATGTTGAATTTAGTAATGGAAATGCCAAATTTGAAATACATTTATTTTTGTGTTTCTTTTTTTTTGAGCTGGAAAATTTGGCATTTTCATCAATGAATTTAAAAACGAAAACTTCTAGTTTTGGGTTCAGTTTATTTATAGTAAACGAAATTCATGAATTAATAATGTTCTTATACTGTATTAAACTTTGTAATATATTTATTGGCCTATTGTGGCTGTAATATTATAATAAATAAAGTAAATAAAAAAATAAATAAATAAACAACACGGCTCTTTGAAGGTTTTAGATCTAGCCTAGTGAAATTTGTAGCAGAACGAATTTACAGAACATTTTAAAACTTAAATAGCCAATTTTAGGGTAACTTTTTTTTTAGCATAGCTTCAAACAAAGGACTAAAATGACCCTTGCAAATGTTTAAAAATCTATTTGTATAAAATTTTTATTGACTACTTACATATTCACGTTGATGATGTTCTTTGTAATTATTATCTACATATTGTGTACCACCATTTGTAGCACCAATAGATTGATTGCGGGTATTGCGACTACGTAATTTACTCTCTTTTGTCATTGTGCTGGCACCCATAGCGGCCATTCCACCCAAAAGATCACCATGTGATGTATAAGAAATTCTTGATTGATGCGAGGTATATGAGGAATGTCTAGAACCTGCAGAGAAACCCGAGAAATATGTAATTAAAACATAAAATTGTACTTGAAGTTTTTAAAAATTTACCTAAATTACAATAGTAAACTGGCACTATTATGGCACCATTCTCTTCAGACATGGGTGTCACGGCATTCGAATCATCAGCATATGGCAAATGTTGCTGGGCATCCTGATATGTTGACAAAACCAAAGGCTTACGATCACTACCCGGTATACCAAAACGTCCACGCCCATTTCGTATTGTATACTGAGGTGGTTTTTTATTTGAACTTTTCGTTAGTAGTTGCTTTACATTTTAACACACATTTAGGGTAGAACAAGTGGTGAATAGTGGCAAAAATATTATGATGATTTATATATATATAAGAATTGAAATGATTTGTTTGTTGTTTTATTTTTTGCATTTTTAAAAAAAATCATATTGTTTGTTATTGTTGTATTTAATACAAAAAATCAAACAAAATATTAGAGCCATGATTTTTTATTTCTTTAGATTTGAAAAAAATTTTGAAGTTTTTTTTTTTTTTGGTTTTTATAATGAAATTAAAATTAAGTGATTTAGGATTAACAAATAATAATCTACTAAAGAGAAAGAATTATTTTGATAAAAAAACTAAAAATAAAAATAAAACTGATATATTACAATGAATAACTGAAATAAAGCACACTTATGTTTAATATGTATAAGACGATCTCATGTAAATCAGTATACTCGTGTAAAATTGGTATTTTTCACCAAATTTAAATCAAACAAGTTTTACGAAACTTCCATAGAAAAAATAACAAAATCTTTTCTATGGAAAAAAACTTGGTAAAATCTTTATTTTTGGGTTCGTGAAAACCATTTCGTATATTCGTAATTTTAGCAAATTTAAATCAAAAATATTTTACGAAACTTGGTACATAGTATAATTTCCATAAAAAATAACAAAATCTTTTTTATGGCAAAAATTCGTTATTTCTAATAAAAACTTGGTAAATATCAAAATATTATCAAAATACCAACTGATACACATTTAAATGAGAACAGCCATTATTTTGAGAGTTATTGTCATACTTTTTGATAGTTTTATACGAAGTTATGCTAAAAATCCATAATCAACATAAAAATTTTAAATTTCAGAAATTATTAAAATGATTTGATAATAAAAAATTATAAAACATAAATACAACGTAGAAGAAAAACAATAATAATTATGAAAAACAAAATATTGAATAGAGTCTACGATACATATGAAAATAGAGATAGTTATAAAGAGTTAGAGTAGGACCGTTATAGACAGACTCAATATGATTATAAAAGGTGCGGGAGTTTATATAAAAAAAAAACAAAAAACATTATAGATTATTTAGTGAGATTTTTTTGAGATATGATTACGATTTTAGTTCAAATATTCTTCATTTTTTTAAACATATATGGTAAGGTATATAGTAAAGTACGATATATGAATATAGTAAAAAAAAGAACATAAAAATTAGAATAGTAGTTATCGATTACACATTTATGTACGATAAGTGTTGATAAAAGGGGGATTAAAAGAAAAACAAATATATTTACTTCTAATAATATTAATATCATCATAAATTTTATGCTGAATAATGTAGTGAACGATATATGGGTGGTAGGTATGAATTGCACAGAGATCTAAGACGATTTAGTTTAAATAAGAATGCTGAAAGCCGTCATTAATTTATCACTTTGTTTAGAATTCTTCAAGGGCCGCTAATTTTTCAGTGGATAAGATAGGACTGGATCATTATTATGATAAAAGTCATTGAAAAGTGATGCATTAATTGCTCGAAAGGTAGTAGTGTGTGACTTAAGAAAGAACTAAAACGAGAACTTGTACAATAATATTGTAGCTTAAGACTGATAAAACGAGGATATGTCACTGAAATGTGACAAATATTTATAAAAACTCAAACTTTTAAATTTTCCTCCATAAACTTCAAATTAAAATAAAATTTTAATCTTAATTATAGCTTTTTTTTATTTTTGGACCCATTCTATCTTATCTTTCGTGAACTTTTTTTTTATTGAAACGATTTTTTGTTTTAGGCCCGATAACTGAATGTCCAGTTAAATTAAAATTTTATATGGGAAACAACAACAAATATGTTAGTTAAAGTCCCACTTAGTAGCTAACGGGACATTGAGTCTTTTTGAAATCCTTTATATAGTTTTGGCGTTTTAGGAATTTTTATTCTTTCGAGCGGTGTTCTTTATTTAAGTGTGTTCCCTAAAGCGTTTTTTATATTTTAGAGTTTTTAAGATGCAACGTTTTATTTTTTTGAATTTTTTCCTTTCGCCATATGGAATTTTGCGAAATTCATAAGGATTTAACTAAAAAAAATGGTAATTTATAATTTTCTATGCTATTGTATAGTGCATGCGCGGTTCCAGCAATTAATATAAGGGGAAAAATCATACGCCACCGTAGACAAATACATTGAGTTGGACACTGAGGCGTATGATTTTTCCGCCTATATTAATTGCTGGAACCGCGCATGGTATATTGTAACAATATTCTACGTAAAAATCCACAGATTTTAAGGAAATTGTTTTGTATAACGAGGAGATATTTCGGTTCTAATAAAGTTTTGTTAAATAAAACTACTCTGATTTTAATATTTCTTTCTAGGCAACATACTTTATATTCAAACAATTTTTTTTTATTAGAAGTCGGCTTTACTTATTTTATAACGTCTTAGATCTCAAATACAATTGAATGCTACAATAGAAAAAGTGTGCCTTTTTATATAAAATGAGTGAATAATTCATTTAAATGAATGAATCAATGACAACCCTAAGTGTGTTTGCTTTTTGTTTAAATATTTACTTTAAAATATTATTGAAAAATATTTGTTTTTGTTTACGGTGTATGAGCTGAGGCTTCAGCGGTGTGCAGTATATTTTTGAATTTTGTTCTTTTTACTTTTGTTTTTAAAATTTTTTTTTTTTGGAATGCCATTTTAGTCTTACCTTATGTGAACTACGTGATCCCCGGCGTATGTTAAACGGTGAACCAGGTAAGGATAAGGAAGTCTAAGTATTTTGTTTGTTTACCACAAAAACAACAAAAAAATCAAAAAAGAATACAATAGAAGAAGAAAAAGAAAATCATAAATTCAAATCAAAGGTTTTTTGTTTGTTTTTCTTTTTAATAAAATTTATTATTAAACTATTACTAAAAAAACAACGTAAGGTGTTTAGAGGGTGGGGGTGGGGGAGTGAGTGTTTTTTATAGGAGGGGAAAGAAAATTTTGAAAAAGTGATTTTTTAAACAACATTTTGAGTTATATTTTTTTCCACGGTGTTAAGTTAACAACATTTGAGTTTTTTTTTTTAAAGGGGTTTGAAATTAAAAATTGATTTTTATGGAATTAACCAAAAACTCTTTAAATACTACTTTAGACTAGTTAAACAACTTTTGTAAAAAAAAATAATAAAATTTCTCAAAATTACAGCTACTGGGAAAACTTTTAAATAAGCTACCAAAAAACTAATTATTTTAATTTTAAACGCTTATTGTTGGCATTATAAAATTATTGGTTAAATCAAAATGTTTAAAGCTTAAATAAATATTCTGTAATTGTTCACTTCTTCTGTAAGCATGTTACTGCCAATATGATAAATATATTACATACACTTAAAGTTAAATTTGTATTATATTTATTAAACCTTCATAAATGTTTGTTTAATGAAGAATTTCATCATATTTATGAAACTTTTTATAAGTATGACAAAATGTTTCATGAACATGATGAATTGATTTATAAATATGATGAAATATTTAAAAAATATGAGGAAATATTTGAAATATTTAAAAAAATATGAGGAAATATTTGAAACATAAAATATTTCATAAATATAATAGTAAGTTTCACTTATATGAGGAAATGTTTTATTGGGCAAATATTTATTGAGTTTACTTAAATATGATTACGCTTTTCTTTGAGTGTAATATTAGGGGCCTGCAAAAATTAATGATTAATACCAAGGCAAGAATGTTTGAGTATTTCTAAGTTAGATGACGACGTTAGAGCCAGACTGATCTACGACAAAAAAGTAAGTTTCTGAGAAAATTAAGATTAGATCAGTATGGTACGCCTTTACTTTGCAGACCGCACTAATTCTATAGTGAGATGTTGCGATGTCTCAAGAAGGAAAGCGCTAAAGAACAATTATATAAGGAAGAATTATGAGTTCTCTATGGCATTGTGTAATAATATCATTTTTGATAAAAATGTCGCTTAGATCTGTCTGGTTCCAACGTCGTCAAATATCAGTTCTTTAGATTTACATGAAAATTTTTACTATTCACCAAAGTTTCCTAAACGATTAATAACAGATATTTAAAATATGATGTTGCCTATTTTTGGGACTGACTTTAAATTAAATAAATGCATTCAATTTTTTATGACAATTTGCTTTAGCCCCTAAATGTATGTTATATTTATAATTAGAAAATAATTTAACAGATATTTAACAGAAGCTATGAATAATTACAAAATTAAGGCATTAATAAATTGTATAGTAAAATTTTTTTAAGCGATTTTAATTTACTTTTAAAATTAATTCAACAGTAACCAGCTGTTAAATACACTTTTTGTATTAATTCATATGTACTTGTGTGTAATCGCTTAATTAGAACTTTTAGTTTTTAAATTGTTTTAATCAGTAAACCCTTATTTAGTAAAACCATTGATTATAAATACAATATTTGTTTTGATTTTAAATAATTAAATTTGACAAACATTTTCCTTGAAATTAATTAAATTTCGTAAAAGCAAAAATTATATGAATTATATTTGGCAAAATTTTTTCAAATACATTTTTTAGATATCTTCTTAATTTTTGCGATCCCTCGATTTCGAATATTTGCCGAAGCTCAAAATCTATCGATCGTAATGTATATACACTGAAAATAATAAGTTAGAAAAAATATTACGGCTCAATCAATTTAACTTATAGTTTGTGTAGTTATTTTCAGTTAATAGCATACTAAAATTCCTTTTTAGGAAAGTATTTAGCCTTAAATACAGCTCAGATTGTAGTTGTAAGATTAAACTTGGTTTAATTAAACCGAAAACAAATTACTACATACATATGTATATAAATAATATATATATATAACATAAGTAATATAAATTTCAAAGCAGTTTACGATTTTTCATGTATTAGTTAAAGTATGCTGTGAGGCTTTAGAAATAACAAATTTTAGAAACCTTTTAAAGAAACCACTGCTTGATTACGTCTTTATTTTACAAACGATTACGTCGTGTTTTACAAAATAAGCGGGTTAAAATTCCATGTAAACGATTAAACACATTTCCAACATTAATATTATTGATTTTTTATAGTTTTTTTTTTTTAAGAAAAAAATAATAATAAAATTAAATTGTCGTGTAAAGTGGTGATATTATCACTGCTGCTTACGAGAGTTTAATTGAGGTAATAGTCTTTTTATGTTTCGGTTTAAAAAAAACAATTTGGAATTATTATTTTTGTGTGTTTTTTTGTGATATTTTTTTTTTTTTAAAGCCAATTATCATTTCTGGTTGTCTTAGACAAAAAATTTGTTTTATAATTAAAGACCTACCTGAGCAAACGTTGGAGCTAAAACTTATTTGTATTGATATTGAAAAACAATCATTACAAATTAGTTTTTCAAAGCTCTTGATATAGAAAACGGACTTAAATTTTTTGAGAAACTACTTAACAAAAATTTGAAAGCCAATTTGGAGTATTATAATAAGTAGTAGTAGTGGTATTAACAGGCATTTTTTTGGAAGGCAAGGCAAGAATTAGAGTATATATTGTATGTAACTCAAAAACAAACATAATACCATAAGAATTCTTATATTTTTCTCAGTGTATTATTAATAAAATTTTGTTTCAATTTTGTTATTATAACCCTAAAAGGCTTCAAAAAATAGTGTTTCTTTGATTGAAAGTTTAACGCAGCTAGTGATTAAGCATTGTTAATAAAAACTTTAAGTGTTATTTTTCAGTGTAGCCTAGGCTGCTGCGTGCTGTAGTAATAATTATGTTTGCTGTTTATTTAAAATTATATTTAAGAAAATAAACAATTAAATAAAATCCCTAACTTTAAAACGTAAAAATTATAAACGTATTCATATATGTTAAATTGATATATAAAAGGGTATTTTTTATGATTTAAGAATATTTTAAAATTTATAACAATTTTTTGATAAATTAAGAAATTTAAAATTATTAATATTTTTCACCCATTAAAAATCTTAAATTTGAGTAAAAACGACCAAAAGTTTTTAAAAGGAAAAGATACTCGAGAAGAATTCTTATATTCAAAGGGAATTTATATGTTTATTTTTTTTTCTTTTGATAGAATATGGTTTTAAGAAGTTTCACCAGAATCTTTATACACAGAAAAAAGTTCTAAAATCAAAAAGAAACAACATTAAATTAAATAGAAATAGCTTTGAAATCAAACCAAATTAGGTTTGTTCTTAATTTATATTATCAAAATGCGAAAGAAAAATCTAAAATGTTGACATATTAAGTTAATTACCAAAAAGTTTATTTTAACTAGAATCATAATTACTTTAAGAAGATTCATAATTAATTTAAAAATGTTCGTGCAAAATAAGATGCTAATTCAAATATGATATATGTTACACTCAGGGAACTTCTGCAGTCAGACTTTGGATTCGAGATATATGGTCATATGTGAAATCATATATTGAATTATGCATGGACCTATATGGTCATGTATACCCATGTATCATCATGTACAAGATTATGTATGATAGTGTATGTTCATATATATGTATATTAGGGCGGGTCAAATTGTATCGACAAAAATTTTTTGATATTGCGCCATCGATTTTTCGAAAGCTTTTAGCATGGGGAAGAAAAGTTCCACTACGACATATCAAAAAAATCATTTTCGAGGCTCCCAAATTTAAATTTTTTGCAATTTTCTAATAAATGCTAGATTAGCGTCATCTTGAGGTGGCTTTTTGAAACAACTAATAAAGTTGTAAACAATATAACATTACAACCTTTCCAGAAAGGTATTACTTATGAAAATCGGATAAAAAATGTGGCAACTAGAGGTAAAAGTATATAAGTAAAATTATTTTCTCCTTGTTGTCATCAACATCATTATCATCATTTCTCATCATTATCATCATTTCATCATCAAGCAGAAAATAATTTTACTTATATACTTTTACCTCTAGTTGCCACATTTTTTATCCGATTTTCATAAATAATACCTTTCTGGAAAGGTTGTAATGTTATATTGCTTACAACTTCATTAGTTGTTTCAAAAAGTCACCGCAAGATGACGCTAATCTAGCATTTATTAGAAAATTGCAAAAAATTTAAATTTGGGAGCCTCGAAAATGATTTTTTTGATATGTCGTAGTGGAACTTTTTTTTCCCCATGCCAAAAGCTTTCGAAAAATCGATGACGCAATATCGATTGCTAAATCGACCCACCCTAATGTATATATATATCGATTTGCATATGGGAGATAAAATAGACAAAAATTATAGATTCTGATGAATTTGTGAAGATAGAATTCTCCAGATTCTGAGAATATTTCAGTAACAAATTTTCTTGGTTCGAAAAAGTACTCTTAATAAAACTTAACCGAGAGTTTTAGTACCTAAAATTTCTTATTTCTGCTCCAGTTATAATTCTGACAACGATATTGTAAAGATTCTCAATGGATTTTTAAATTGTTATAAATTTTAAAATATCCTGAATGTTTTACTGCATTCCATGCTTTACGAGTATTATTATTTTCAAACACAAAACATTGCCATTATTTGAAAATTTTAATTGAGTATAAACTGAAAAAAGTGCTTAAAATATAATAAAAACTAAGCTGGCAAAGCAATAGTTCAATAGTTGAAATTCTAAAAGGGGTTTTTCATTGACTTATTAATTTTTTGTTAGGAAAAAACACACCAATAAATATTCATTAATCAAACAGCATGCTTTAAACAGATTTTGGGAATAAAGAATAATATGAATCCTAAATTCAAAGGTAAATAAGGAAAATTATAAAAATAACAAACAAAAGTAAAGGATTAAATTTTAATTTTCCTAACAGTTACACAAAAAAAGAAAATTTTCAAGACAAGTAGTTTTCGAGTTCGAAAAAATAGAAAATAAATTTAAGAAAACTGTTTATATTTTAGCAAATTCGTTATCAAGTAGACTAGATTCGGTTTCCTGAAACAAGTTCCCTAGCCCCTGATACGGATTTTAAATATAAGGTATAGCTGGCGGAGAATTAGTCCTAGAACTAATTACAGTAGAAACTATGTGGCAATTGGTTCCATTTTGGAGTTTTAGAGCCGTTGATTTTGGCACGATTTTAAACATAAATTACACTGCATGACAAAATCTTGACTTTTAAAAATTAATAGAGCTCTGACCATCAATTCAATATATTTCGGACATGCTGATTACAATGGCGTACTTTATTTTTCGATCAATAGTACAGATTTTTGGCTAAATGTCTATAAAGTTTGGCGGTTTTCAATTTAGTTTTTTATATGCAAAAATTTTGAAATGCAATCAAAATAAATTTTTTATTATTATTTATTGTAAAATGTCTTTAGTACGATACTAACCTTAGTAAAAAATGTATTTATTGCGATAACTTTTCCAAATGGAAACTTTTTTGCTTGAAATTTTGCAATAACAGTTTTTTAAAAGTTGCACTTTGGGGACATTTTGGAAAGCTATGCGATTTTAACGTATAGGACGCTATAGACGAATACACTTTTTTATTGAAATATTTTCCTTTTAATTGGTTTCTTACTAAGGCATTACATTTATTGAGGTCGATTGTACATTCGGCGACTAAAGTCGCTGAAATAGCAAAAAACCATAAAAACCTATATAAAACGCTAAGTAGTGGTTTAAATATCAAGATTAGCACATCGCATTTATATCGTAAATATGGCCACAGGTCCTGTGCTTATATTTTAACACAAAAAATTCATATTAATAGAATTTGAAAAATTTTTTATATAAAAAACTGAATGGACAACCGCCAAACTTTAAAGACATTTAGCGAAAAATCTGTACCATTGATCGAAAAATAAAGTACGCCCTTGTAATCAGCATGTCCGAAATATATAGAACTTATGGTCAGATCTCCATTAATTTTTTTAGTATCATGCAGTGTTATCGGTGTTAGAATTGAGAGTAGCAGGGGTTACAATCGAAAAGTAGCTATTCTACAACCGATTCTTTGGATTTAAAAAATTTTCATGGGCAGTAAATTAGAAATAACAATTTATCCCGTTAAAAACTAAAAAAAACGTAAAATTTCCAAAGTTTTTTAGATTTTTTTTAATTCGAATTAAAACTAACATTCTTTCTGCAAATTTCATTGATTATTTGCATTCAACTAAAATATTTGTATCTATATATATATTCCTTCCTTTGACTCCCGGTGTAGCGTAGGTCCATAATGGTTTCAGTAATCGCTTAAGTTTCGGACAATATGGGTGATTGGCCCAAGTTGCCTAGTATGGGGACAGGGCTGCTCCTTGTTCATATTTCATGCTGTGGTCTTACAGGATTCCATACAACCCAGGACCAATGTCTGTGCTTAGTCATTTCTTACTAAGGACGGATGCTGTGGTTATACCGCCACTGGTCGGTTTGTTTTTGGAGTCGTCTTTCAGGGTTCCCTGACACTCCTAACTAGGATCCGCGGGGTTGTTATTCCCGTTATCCTCAAGAGATGATACCCTTGCGGTAAGAGAGGATACCCTTGCGGGTATCTAAACTAAAATAAGTATAACTAAAAATTTTTAGTTTTTTGCAGTTTTTTGTCTACTAATATTCAATACATTTTTTTGCCGACTTTAGCGGGGTAAATTAACTAATTACTAAAATTCACTAAAATTTAACGGAAATATAACTATAATTTTGTTCATTTAACAGTTTTATTTGTTCTGTAATTTCTGCAAAGTATTTTTAAAATAATTTTTTGTAGTTTTATCTGCTAGTTTTATAGATTTATTTCTACTGGTTTAGTGCGAATTAAGAAAATAAATTAAAAATTTAAGGAGAGGATTCTAATCGTAGCAATTTTACGATGTGCTCCCATAATGGGCGCCATTGATTATTTTAGCAGTTCAATACGTTAGTACATTAAAATATTAGAAATAAGTTCAACCTCTTATTTTATGTTTAAAAAAGTGATTTTAATAATTTACATAACCTAGTCCATCGAAAAGTTAAAAATAAATAGCTAGAACAGGAAAATAAATTAACATCTTAAACAAAGGAACTTATTCCTCAGAATTTTGCAATTGGGCATCATGTTTTTTTATTTAATTTAAAATTAAAATTGAAACATATGTTGATTGAAAAATATTAAAATCAAGATTTCAGATTTAATTCAGACTAATATTTTTTTATACTCAAAGGAAACAATTTAAAATTTTTCAAAACGACGGAAAATTGGAAAGTTTAGAACAATTGCAGTTAAAAATTAACCCCTAAATTCATAAACGCTTTGTAAAATTATAGGAGGTTTATTGAACAAATTTTGTATGAAAATTTTGTAGATCAATTTTAGTTTTAGTTTAGTATTCAAACTTTAAAAATCAAACTTTTAATTCTTAAGACTTTTTATACTGAAAATTCTGAAATTTGTTAAATATTTCAGATTTTTTTCATAAAGCTTTTTAGTTTTAGGGCTTTTTAAAGTGAAAAGTTTAAATTTACTTTAAAAAGGAACGTAGAAATTTAATGGCTAAACCCCTGTGTTGGGAGCCAAAATCAGATCTAAAAAATTTTTGATTTATTACGAAACTAAAATTAAAACTAGTTTTAATTTATTATAATATTAAATAATGTGACGTTTCGTATTATAATTATATATAATATATATTGGAAGAATGAGAATATCTAATTGTATTAATTTTAGATTATATTAGATCTACTTTGAGACAATTAGATCTAATTTAAGGGAAAAACATATGGTTTATACAATTTTATCCAGATTTTGTCCTTATCGAAATGTGCCAAATATAATATAATCACATATAACTAGATAGAATGGTATATAATACCTTTCATCAATTCCTAACACATGAGAGCATGGATACTGAAGATGGGTTTGTAGGGAAACCCGAAACCGAACCCGAAATATGTATTCTATGTATTTAAATTTTTATTCTCCGTAATTTTCCTGCTAATTTTATCATCTTTTTTTAATTTAAAGAAAATTTGATATGACCTCAAATTGAGGAAAAATCATTTATTCATTTTATATCAATTTAATCTCGAAAATAATATATTTACATTAAATTGTTTAATTTTAAAGGCATTTTAAAATTAAAAATGAATTTGTGATTAAATAAAGAAATTTTCGAATAGGAGATTTAATGTTGGCCGCTAAATTTTATTTCACATTTTATAAATTAATTGCAAAATCTATATGGAAAACTATTTGAATGCAAAAATCCCACATTAGGTAAAGATAATGTAATAATCCTTTTTCATATATAAGAGGTTTAAAATGTAGTTGGCCTTTTTACAATAATTCATGTATTATGTTAAGTTCAAGTTTAATTCAAGTATATTTCAAGCCGTGATTTGAAAATCTAACCGGAGTTTCACTTAAGTTACACTTGAATTGTAGTAGTTTTCACAGGATCTTTTTGAAGCATAAATTTAGAATTCAAAGTAGAAAATTTTATAATTGTTTCTCATGTTGGGCGCCAAAAATTATTATAAAAATCTTCATTACAAAACTAATATAGAGAAGTAATTTGATTCAAAACCTAATTGAAAGCAGCGGGATTACTACGTAACTCGATTCAAAAAAAATTTTTCGAATTCGTAAATTTTGTACCTTCCGTAAAAAGAAAAGTTTTAGCAAAAATCTTACTTTTTGAATTTTTATGTGTAGTGTACAAGGTTTAGGATAAAAATAAATTAAAAAGTACAATTTTTATACAGAATTATATATTTTTAAAAATATTTGCAAGATTTACGAATTCGAAAATTTTTTTCCAATCGAGCTACGCGGTTACTTCCCAGATTTTAATACAATTTAAAACTTAGGAAATTTAAGATTGGGCTTTATGTTGAGCTCCGAAATATATGTACCTTTTTTCGTAATTTACGAAATCAGATTTGAGTTAAAACATTTATTTTGAACCCATTAAAAACAGTTGAAGTTATGGGATCTATCTAAAATTGTTATTCAATTGTTAAGTGAGTTTTTGTTTAAACCTTATTTGGACTTGGGTCAGGATTATCTAAACAATTTTGAAATTGCCCTAAACTGACAACAATCATGCGACAGCTAAAGACTTGTAATTACTATAAATTAAGAACACACGTTTAAGATTTTTTTTAAAACTACTACGCGTAAATTTGAATTTATAAATTCTTTTCAAACCGAAAAATTAAATGAAAATGTTGGTTTTAAACACAAAAAGAAATCAATAAATATTAATTACAAAAATAAAAAAGAAAAACAAACAAACTAAGGATAGAAAAAAAGAGTAGTTTTTTGTTTGGGTAGAAGTAGTAGTAGTAGAAAAAAAAGAAACTTGAAAGCACATTAGCCAGCTGCGTTATACTTACCGTGCTTACTTTACGGACTTTAGTAGCGGGTGCTGAAGTAGGTGCTGGTTGTCTTTGTATAACGCTCACCGACTCCGATTCCACTTCGACGCTGCGTATGGACATTTTCTCTTTGTTGTTGTCATCATTGCTCTTCTCGACGCCAACGAACAGTTCATAACTAATGCAAGAGTACGTAGGACTCTTGGCCATTTCGGGATGCAGAGCTGCCTCAGCGGCATCTGCAGCATCCTGAGCTGCTTGAGCTGCTGCATTGGCACGTTCTTCCAATTTGGCTGCCTTAGCTGCTGCCGCCTCTTCCGCTTCCTATAATTATACGTTTATCGAATACATGGAGAAAAACATTTGATATTATTAGTGATGAAATCCAGAATTCTTTTCAAAGAAATTTGTAATTAAACGCAACAACATTTAACTGGATTTTATTACAAATTGAAGCAAAGTAACGAAATTATTGGTTGTTAGTCGATTCTTATTTTTTGTTTGTTTTGGTTTTTCATAATTCAGCCATTCCAAATTAAATTATAATAAAAAATTAGTATTCTTTTGGATAAACAGCCGTCCATGTTTTAGGTTTCTAATGTAAAAAAAACTTTTTTTTTTTTTTTGGAAAATAAAAAAAGAAGAAAACAACACTTTGGCGTATAAATTTGTTTCTATTTTTCACGCTAAAAGACATGTTTAATTAGAGGCAAAAAAATATAAAAATATTATAAAACTGGAAAAACAAAACATTTGTTTAATTGAGAAGAATAATTAATTACTTTTCTCAGTTCAATACTACAGAATGTTTGTTTTCAACATAGACATCAATCAAATTCAATTAACAATATGAACGAACTAAATTCGATTCAACTTTTTCAAATCGGTAAATCAAATATTTTCAATTCGAATTTTGCACAGACCAAACCAAAATTGGAAATTGATAATATTTGCAACCGAAAAGCAACAAATTACTTACACGTATTGCCTCCTCTTCGGCAGCCTCTTCTTCTTCGGCCTTCTTTTGCAATTCGTCATAAGACATGGCAACAATGGCCAAAATCAAATTCACAAGATAGAATGAACCTAGGAAGATGATGACTATAAAAAACAACATATGCCAGGGTCCGGCCGCTCTCAAAACGAGCTGATACAAATCCTCCCAGAAATCCTGTGTCATCAGACGAAAGGCTGATAAAAATGCCCAACCAAATGAGTCGAAACTAGTATAGCCATAATTGGGATTTGGACCAAAGCCCTGCAGACACACATAGTCGTCATCACATTGCCTAACAAAAAGCAAAAGAAAATTCAAACAAAGATAGAGAGACATTCAGTTTCGCTTGCTATCGCCGTCTAAAAAAAAAAGAATCGCATTTTGTGCAAATTGTGCATTTGACATACCCCGCTCCTGATATATTACCACACAGTGGATATGCTATACCGTCTTCGGTATACCAATTGGATGCATTACTATTGTGTATTTTCCAGTTTTCATCGGTTAAATTACCCCAACTCCCATCGAGGGGAAATTTTTTAATGCACTTTTGTGTTAGAACACCCATATAGATTTGTAAGCCCATCAGTGCAAACACCGATAGGGAAAACATTGTCAAAATTATCACATCGCGTAGATTTTTTACAGATTCAATGACAGCGCCGACAATGGTTTTTAAACCTGATAGAAGATTTTTTTTTATTGACTTTTAAGAATATTTTTTATATCGGGCTGTGCGATTAATCGTAATCAAATTTTGAAATCTTGATTAATAGTTTAATCGAAATCTTTGATTAATCCTTAAATAAGATTAATTTTAAGTTTCGAGTTTACTTATTTTATACTACTATATTTTTTTGCCACAAGAAAAAATTAATTTTTTTGTTAATTCAAATCAAATAAAATGATTTCTAAATAAAATATTTATATTTACTTTATGCAGTTTTCTTTAAAAATATGTATTAGTAAAATGATTAATAAAATAATCATTATTTCGATTACATAAATAATTGTATAATATTTAATGATTTAAGAAAAAATATTGAATAAATAGCATTCATAAAAATATGATTTCAAGACAAAATTAATTATTACTACTTTATGCATTATAATTAAAAATACTTATGTATTAAAAAGGCGAAATATGTAGTTTGCTTTTTAAACAAAAACTAAAAATTGTGATTTAATGAAAATATTTTATTTTTGAGGTTGTGTTTAACTTTTGTGATAAACAAAAACTTAATTAAAAAGAAATTTCTTTGAAATTTAAAAAAAAAAAAAAAAAACTTTAAAATTTCATAGAAACTTTTCAATTTTAATTAAGTCTAGTATTATGTCAACCTTTCTTTGTTAGTAAAAGAAATTAATCACGTTTTGATTAATCACTATTATGATTAATCAAATTTTCGATTAATAGATTAATCAATTTGTTGATAATTAACTTTACTTGATTAATCGATTAATCGCACATTCCTTGTTAAATACTTAATAAAATGTTTTTAAAAATTAATAATGAAAGTAAATAATCAAGTTTAAATAAAATTAATTACAAAAATCTTACCTGGCACAATGGCTACGGTTTTAAGGGCTCGCAGTACCCTAAATGTTCTCAAAGCTGCGAGATTACCTAAATCTATACCCATGGTCACATAACTAAATTAATTGCGATATTTAAAGAAAAAATTAAGAAAAAATTTATATAAATTACAATATTTATGTACATTTTTTGAAAATTATTATGAATAAAGTTTTGATTTTCAATAAAAATGATGTAGTTTTGTAAAAGTTTTAAACAAAAAGTGAACTGTTTTAGGAGAAATAATTGGTTTTTCTAATAAAATAAAATAGCACCAAAATCTTGAGAATTGACGAAAATTTCTATAGACAATATACAACACTGTGCCACAGTGTATAGTCGTATATAGTACAATATATGACCATATATGTTGGGATCCGAAATTTGATGATATATGGCCGTATACGATCATATATGAGCATATATGAAAATATATGATCATGTACGACCATATATCCTCTAATTTCGGTTTCGAAAATATACATAAATATATGACCATATATGATAAGCTACACTCATTTATGATCATATACGAACCCACATATGATCATATACATATGTTCATATACGACCCCACTTTGATCTGGAAAACTAGTTCTGGAGTGACTCTTTACTATAAGTATTGTTGCAGTCGATTTGCACAACAATTTAATTCACAATAACAAAATTTAAATTTGCAAATTCTGAGTTTTTATTAAAAAAACAAACGCAAAATATTTTTTAAATTACCAAAAAAAAAAATACCTTGTCCCGAAAATAAAATTTTTGTCCCCAATATCAACAAAAAATTCCCAAATTTGAGGAGAAACCCCCAAGTCTGGCCAGCCTGATGCTAGTACTGGCAAAAGGTTTGTTGAAACTAATATGGCAACGTTGGAAAAACAAAAAAAAAGGTTGTTTAAAACATCATTTCCACAAACAAAATATTTATAAATTAAAAAATTATTTTTAGACCTGTAAACGGTACTTGAACTCGAAACATTCTGAGTATTTTTAATTCTACCGTTAACCAGGGCAATTTCTGACTGGGAAAAGTGCAATTTTCATTTATTTCAAAATCTGTTTATAAAAATACGTCACATAACATGCACTTTTTTGTTAGTTCTGCGGCAAGTCACAAGTTTTCTAAAATATGTCAATTTTCCGTTCCTATATTTATCTATTTTACAGGTTTGAAAAAAGCCGAGAAGTTATCGAAAGCTAAAAAAAAGACACTTTTTGTAACTTATATAAGATCTAGATATTCTGGGATTTCAGAGATACAGCACTGTACAAAATAATATTTTGTGGAGTCTCCGAGTAATAGATACATTATAAATGGAATGACAAAAAGATCAAACGTTTAGTATTAGGTTAAGCCCAACCTAGAGATAACCTAATGAATGATTTATGCACATTTCGGAGAGTGGACAAAATTTCGGGAAGGGACATGATAAAAATTAAATCGATGAGAAAATTAGAGGGACATTAAGTAAATGGAAATGAGAAATTTAAATCGCGACTTGAATTCTGATGAAGAAAATACCGCATACAATTCTTGCAGTTAAAGAAAATTCCGCATGTATGCTTTATAAGTGGACTTGATCCAAAAGTGGTCAGTTTTTTTCCATACACACAGTAAAAATTTTAAATTGAAGCAGAAATAACATTAAATTAAATAGAAACAGCTTTAAAATCAAAGTAAGTTATTTTCAATTTAAGTATATTTTTCTACTTATTTTCAAAATGCGAAAATAAAATAAAAAATGTTGAAGTATTAATTTAAATACGAAAGAGTTTGTTTTAACTATAATCATATTTACTTCAATAAGAATCGTATTTAATTTAAATTTATCATAAAAATGCGATACTAGTTCACATATAATATAATAGTTGATCTAACTATGAATTTTTTTCTCTGTGTAGAGAGGACTCCAAATATGGTAACACCGTAATTGCGCGAAATGTAAAGTACAGTCAGTCTACGTTATAGTTAGAATTAAGAACGATTTGTAATCTAAAATTTCATTCAAGTAAGAAATTTTCATCCAAATTTATTATTTAAGTAATATTTACGACTATTATTAGTATGAGGGAAAGAAAATTTATACATATTATTATAATAATTAATGTTGCTGTAGCTGGGGATCGACCCCTTAACCATCTGTAAAACAGTTACACCGCAACATATCACCACTTTTACTGAGTAAAGTTTCACTTCAAAATTTGTATTGTTTAAATTGAAACTGGAAAACCGGCCAATTTTAAACTGCCTATTTAATTTTTTTTCTGAATATCATTGGGAAGACAATCAATCATTCTCCAAATTTACTTTAATTTTTTTTTTAATTTAGTAATCGATATACTATATTTAACAAATTATTCACTTTTTGTTTAAACTCTTTTCCAATTTAAAATAAAGTTAAATAAAAATACAAAAAAATATATTTTTCATTTCAAAATATAAACAATAATAAAAGAAAGAATTGTCTATGATTTTAAATATTGAGATTAAATATGATTATATATGATTTTCCTTTGTTTTTGTTGTAAGTATCAAATACAAATTTAAAAACAAAAACTACGTTTTTTGTATATAATTTTTTTTTGTGATAAATTTGTTTTAATGTTTAATTAAATACATTTAGAAAACTAATGATTATTATACGACTTTTCTGTTCAATGTTTTAACTGGGGGGTGAGGGGATATAGGAATTCATAAATAAAGGAGAGTATACGTTTTTTTTTTTGCTCTAAATAGGAAAGTATACAATTAAAATTACTTTGGCAAATTTATGTATATTTTGTTAAAAAGAAAAGTTAAATAAAATGAACAAATTAAATTAACTAATATATATTTCTTCTCATTTAGTTTGAAATGATTGAAAAAGAAATGATAAAGAAAATGAAAAAAGACATTTTCCAATCATAGTTTTTTCATATTTTTCATATTTTTTCTTATAAAAATTAAAAACAATAATAATAAAACTCACGCTAAAGCTATTACTACGAAGTCCAGCCAATTCCATGCATCTCTAAGATACGTAAACGGGCATAAAATGAAACCTCGTGCCATCACTTTAACAGCTGATTCAAATGTGTAGATTCCGGTGAATATCACCCTAAAAACGAATTTTGTAATCGTTGTTTTTTGTTTTACAGTAACACAATAATAACACACAAATTATATAAAAAAACAAATTATAGTTTTTTTTTTCTTTTTGTTAACAAAACCAAAATTATTTTACTCAAATGTTAGTAAACCAACAAACTAAAATTAAATTCAATTAAATTAAGTCGGACGAAATTTCAATTTTTTTTTTAAGTTTTATAAAAGATATATAGAGAGAAAGATAGAAGTTTATAAATTTAAGAAAAAGAACCAAATTACTTAAACCTACTTATTTAAAAGTTAAATAAGTTCTAAATACTTAACAAGACTTAAGAATAACAAAAAGTTTCTTTAGAAAAATTATAACTAATGAAATGGAGACGAGTGATTATAATTCTGTTATTGTCTTAAAACTAGTACGGAAATTCAAAAAGAACAAATTCCAAAATTTGTTTTTAAATTTTTGAAGTAAATTAAAATCGATAGGATTTCAAAATTAATTTCACAAATTTCTTAAAGTATTTTCAAAAATATTTGGAAACACATAGATAAAACCGACTATTTTTAATGTATTTTAATCTGCAGAACTCGAAAATTACATTTAAAAACTTTGTATGGAGTTAATGTAATGGATAAGTTTGGATTTAAAATTTATTGTTCGAAGGAGCCAAAATAATGCGATTTTCTGTTTCTTCCACTATTTACTTTTATCCAGGTTGTTGTTGTTGTATTAAAAATTATCATAATTGTTTCAGCAGTTCAGAAGTTGTGATTGACACTTCTAGAATTTCGATACAAAATGGTACATTTGAACCATTTATTTTGAAAGTGTGTGACTAAATTTTCAAAATATTTTAGCTAATGGTGGGGTTCCATAGTATTTACCGGCTTCCATTCACTTCACTGATTTTTTTTGCCACATATTCCAGATCGCTGAAATTTATAGGGAATTCTTGCCGACACCGGGTATCGAACTTGCAACTTGAAAATTGCTGTTCTAAAAAAATTCCGTAATCGCTGAGCTATTCCTTGATATGAATCTTGACTGGCATAAAAACATGCCAGCAAAAATATTTCTATAAAAATGGCTTCTTATTCGGCATTTTCATCGATGAATTTAATATGGGCTTGTCACTGGACGAAATCATTCCTTTATGATTCCAAGAATCATAAAAGAATGCTTCCTTCCTATGGACAACCCATGTTAAATTCATCGATGAAAATGCCGAATTAGAAGCTCTTTTTTATAGAAATATTTTTGCTGGGATCACTTTCTCATTGCGACCCAGCAAAAAAATAGAAGTAAGATCAATTATTCATTGATTCCAAAGTATCATTAAGTTATGATTTTCCGCTTCTTAAGCAATTATTTTTCACAACTTCCAAAAATGGGATTTTGAATGAAATTAAGTCTTTTAAAATCTATCTAACTACAGATATTTTTATTTAAATTTAACATTTATAACTATGGTTAAGCACTTAACTTTAATTATTTTGTGACAAGTTGTCAAGTCCAAGTGATTTGCTTAAATTTTTTACGAATAAAAATTAATTCCTTTTCACCAATCAAAAAGAACATCAAAAGGATCACAAAAGAAAACATTCACCATATGACAAGACTCTGTAAAATTCACTGGTTCCGATCCAAATTTTGACAATATCGAAATCTGAATCACTGCTTCTTTTTCTTTTCTTTTGATGATTTGTTTTTGCTGCGGAGATATTGCGTCTTAATCTTTTCAATAAAAGTACTTATTAAATAAGTGCAAAAGGTGCAGTGCAATTCAATATTTTTGTCAGTACTTTTTCACAAGTGCATAGAAGGCAAATTTCCTAATTTTTAATTTATTTATTTTTAAAAATTGAAACAAATATTGAATTTGAACAAATTAATAATAAATATTATTATATCATCTTATATCACATTTGCAACCAAATGTTGTCATAGGATCAGTTTTAGAGCAATAATGCTTAAGTTAGCAATAACTAAGTGAGTTTTTGGATGTTGTTCAGAATTACTTCTTAAAAGGCTGTAAAAATATACCACATCGTCTGAAAAGTCCGTAGGATGACACACAGGTGGCGACACTAATGAAAAATCCATACGATTTTTTGGAACTACCAACCTTCAGATGATACCTGTCAAAATTTAATGACAATTCGTTTATTAGTGAAAAAGTAAAAGCTGTTTTAGTGACGCTACTTTTGCGATTTTGTGAATAATGGCTTCAAAGCAATTTCGTGTGTTAATTTCTCATTGCTTTTTAATAAGAAAAAACACCGTTCCAGCTAAAGCTTGGCTTGATAAGTTGTATTCGGACTCTGCTCCATCGAGATAATTGGTAGAAACGTGGTCGTACAAACATCAATGACGCTGAACGCTCTGGTCGCCCAAAAGAGGTGGTGGTACCGGAAAACATCAAAAAGTTCACAAAATCGTTTCGGCAGACCGTAAAGTAAATTTGAAGGAGATAGCTGATACCTTAAAGATATCGAATCATTTTGCAGGAACATTTGTCTATGAGAAAGCTGTTTTCGAAATGGGTGCCGCGTTTGCTCACAGTGCACCAAACACAACAACGTGTCGATGATTCTGAGAGCCGTTTGGAGCTGTTTCAGCGAGATAAAAAGAACTTTTTGCGTCGGTTTGTAACAATGGATGAAACTTGGATCTACCACTTAACTCCAGAGTCGAATCGGCAGTCAGCTGGTGGACAGCAAATGGCGAACCTAGCTCGCAGAAGCCAAAGCCGCACAAGTCACCTGATAAAGTTATGGCATCAGTATTTTAGGATGCGGCTGGAATTTGTAGATTGATTACCTTGAAAAACGCCAGACCATCAATAGCGATCGCTACATGACCCAACTGGTGCGTTTGAAGGAGGAAATCGCAAAAAAACGGCCCCATATGAAGAAGAAAAAATTTGGCTCCCGGCGATTTTTACCTGTTTTCAGACTTCAAAAAAATGCTCGCTGGAAAGAGATTTGGTTCGAATGAAGCGATGGTTGCCGAAACAGAGGCCTATTTTGAGGCCGAAGGTAAATCATTCTATAAAAAAAGTATCGAAATGTTAGAAAGGCGTTGGAGTGATTGTATCGCTTTTGAAGGAGACTATGTTGATGAACAAAGTCGAATTTTTCAAAAAAAAAAAAAAAAAAAAACTGTTGTTTTTTATTCGTTATCCTACGGACTTTTCAGCCGATGTGTTATTCTAAAGAACTTACTGTAACAGTTTATGCATTATGTCACAATATTATCCCCGGTTAAAACTTCCTATTTTATGCGACGTTGACAAATTTCACTTACGAAAATTTTTGTAGAGTTTTGAGAGTTTAATTGGTATAAAGATCCGACGTTGACAAATTTCACACTAACATTAATAAAACGACTTGCAAATTACATTGTTGTCATATTCCAAATGGCAAAACAAAAACAACAAGCTGTCCTCAAATTATAATTTATGCTTTTTGAAATGTTTTTGTTTATAATAGGCGTTGTTGACAAATTTCATATATATAAGTTTTGTAATCGTATAGCGATTTTTCAGTTTTAATTCCATCAGATATTGACAAGGTTCATTTTAAAAATAGTATAGCGATTTTTAAATTTTTATTCCAACAGTATGTAAACTAATTCATTGTTGCCAAATTTCTGTTCTTGCTGCCAGTAGAGCGTTGTTGGTGGATTTTCTATTAAGTAAAGTTATTTGTAGTCTAGTTTTTAATTCTGCTATTTTTGGAATATAGTTATTTATTCGTCGGGTATGTAAGAATTGTATCAAAAAATAAAAATCCACCGTTGCGTTGTAGGTAAATATTATGGATTGATTGACAGTGGAATTTAATAACTCTGGTGCACATCAAAATCCTCCTCGTAATCAAAAAGTTGAAGCCGTAAGATTTTGTCCTCCTGATTCAAAATCAGTTTTCCAAAATTTTCTATCATTTATCAATTTTGAGCAAATCGGGATACAAAATTTAAAATATCGCAATGTTTGGACTTTTTGGAAGTCTACAAAATTTTATCCCATATTAAACGAAACAAAATTTGGAAGATGACAAAGCAAATTGTGGTAATTTTTTTTAATATAACTCGAAATTCGAGTTTGTAATTTAACCTAACAAATATTTCTAGAAATTCTAAATACGTCGTCACTGACGATTTCCTTAGGCAAGAATGAAATCTGGATAGGTACAAGCCTATAGCAAATTAATTTTCACAATTTGTTAAATATGTTATAGGATTTTAGCATATTTAGTTCTTTTAATAGAATTAAGCCTAAACCAGATAATTGCAGTGTATACATTTTTTTACCGAAGTGCGACGTTTTGTCGATAAAGCAGGTTTTTGTATTTTCCTTATTTGTCACTGCCAATAAATTAGAAAATTTTCTAAATAAACAATAACTATTTTGAAATTAAATTCAATAATAAATTCTTAAAAACATTTAATAGTTTTCGCGAAATTCAAAAACAAAGTTTGAAGGCGCTGCCACTATTCGCTGGCACTTTCACAACCGGTTTGGGCTTTAGATTCAATTTTAGGCAGTTCACTTTTCATTTATTTTCATGATCACTAAAGAAGTAGAAAGGATTTAGAAAAAAACAATACCAAGTGCGAATTACCGCAAATGCGAATTGCCCAAAATTGAGCCTAATTCTGTTTCACGAAATTCAGCATAAGTTTTTTCAGACTTCCTAAGACCCCCAAAGAGATTTACGGGTTTTATTAATTTTTAATCGTGATTTGCTCAAAAGTGGCAACTGCTAGACAAATTTAGAAAACAGAATTGGAAGGAAGTAGGAGATCAACTATTTCGGGGGGAGCAGCTTTTTCTAAATTTTTTTTCTATTTGTTTTCCTGCTTTATTGTATGTAGTTACTGCATTGTTGACAAATTTCATATTCAATATGTAAACCAAATAAATGTAGTAGATTTTTTGTTTGTGAACATTAATTTTTCAGTTCAAACGATTGTTATAGTATTAACTATTAAGTAAATTATAAAATAACCCACGCATAGTTTAAATGAATACCACACAGACAATAATTTAAGTTTTATCCTCATATATGTAGGTAGTTCAATGTTGTTTTTTTTATTAAAGCATATTGGTTATTGAGTGGCCTTCAATTAGTTGTATGTGTGTGTGTGATTGTAACACTTAGGATATTCATATGCACACACTCCCATACACACACATTCTATTGTATAACTGTCCACATTCTTATAGCCTATCTATCCATTCATTCAACCATCTATCTATCCATTTATTCATCCATAATTGTAATAACTGGCTGTCTATCGATGCATATAACTGTTGGCTAACGGACTGTGTCATTGTCGTTAGGTTTGTACCATGAACACTTTAAAGTGATGCACATAACCTACATTTTTGTTTAGTTCCTTTTTCTTTCCATGCATAGTAGTTTCATTGACATACTACATACCTACACTTGTATAGTTTGTAGGTAGGTGTGTGTGCGTATGTGTGTAAGTATTCACAATGAATATCCAAGTTCATAAAATGATTTTCATGGATTGAATGTAGGTGTATGTCATTCAAAATAGCAACAACAGGAAAAAATTGTAATATTTGCCTTCTTAAAGCTCATACATACTTGTATTGTGTATAATCTAAAACAGATGCATATTTTTTGTGGTTGTCGCTGTTGTGGTTGTTGTTAACATTATTGTGGGTTTCATTAAAAGTTTAGGTTTTATCTTCCTTCAAACATACTTACAAATATGTAAGTGGGGTATTTTGCATATGCTTTTCCTTTTCTTGTGTGCTCTCCACAAATACATCGTTTATAAGTGGGATTCTCAGACATTCAGTTGTTATAGAATATAAAATTTATATGATTCCGTTTTTTTTAGTTTTTTCCTTAAAAAGGATATAGTATGTATATTGTGCATATAATATATACAGTGGATGACAAAAGAAAAGAACTCGAAGATGATTTAAATAAAAAAATATATATTTGGGATAATTTTTGTGAACGGGAAATAACGTGCTGTCCAAAAGTGAGACTGATGTACAGAGTTGTATCATGACCAGAGAAGAAAAAATTTGCCTTTTTTATTTTTTACTCATATTTGCTTCTTTTAGCTTTTTAGATTTTCCGATTTTTAGCCTTTAATTGCTTTTTTTTAAAGATCTTTTGCTCAAAAATGCTTTTTTTGCTCAAACAAGTTTATTTTTCTCCTATTTTGGACTTTTCTTAAAAAAAGTGTTGTTTTTCCATGTTTTTTACTTTTGCCTTTTTTGCTCGGACCCATAACACTGTGAGACAAATGGTAGGGGTCAGTGATCGGGAAGGGTTCAAACTACCGGGGAAAGTTATATCGGTAAAATAGAAGTTATACGTGTCCCGGCGTTTCGCTGGGTCAACCCTAGGAATCGAGATATATCGATTTGACCTTTGGTGGTCTTTTTTTTGACATAACTCGAGAACCACTAGTCCGATTTTGCTCAAACAATTTTAAAAAAATTAAAAATTACAATTCCTATAATCTCTTCATATAACGTTTTTCTAATACTCAACAGTTTTGCCGGTAAAAATAGAGATTGAGTATTTCAAATACTAATATTAATTAAATAAAAGTCGGGATTCATAATTTAAAGGTTATTCGGAAGTTTTTTCATTATTTAAAAGTTTATAACTCTTTTCAAGACCATATTGAAGATATTTTTAGCGATAAAATCGTTAAATTTTTGCACTGTTTAATCTAGTGATTTTTGGGTCTGATCTAGCCATTTTTTTTACAATACTTATTGGCATTAGTGTAGATGAGTTCCTCGTATTTTAAGTGAAGTTTAAAAGCATATACGTTTTGCTCAATATTTGCCTAAGAAATTCAGAAAAGGAAAGTCTAGCAGCTTCAATAAAATGATAACAGGAGATAAAGCTTGGTTTTACAAGTATGTTACGGAAACCAAACAAACAAGAGTCCATGATATGGAGCCCAGAAAATGTAAATCCTCCTGTGTAAGCAAGACAACAAAAGTCAGCAACAAAAGTGACGATGTCAATTTACTTTACCCGAGTAAAAATGGCAGCTGCTATTTCCCTGGAAACTGATCAGACTGTAACAGTTATATGGTATAAAGAAGACTGCATTACAAAAGTTTTTGAAAATTTTTTTTGAAATGAGAAACGAAAGAAACAGCGTTGATACTTTTCAAATCCTGACAATACTCTAGCTCACACTGCAGAAATAATATATTGCACAGTTTGATATTGAAGAAATTTACCCAGCGCCCGCTATTCCCAAGATATAGTGCCGTACGATTTCTGGATGTTTCAAAAACCCAGGTTTGAGGACAAATGTATTGAAACAAATGGAAATTATGTTGGAGAAATTTAAAATGATGACCAATGAGGGCATTAAACTAAATTTTTCTTTATTTACTTTTTTGCAGCCTGCTAAGCGAAACTTTGTTACTGTTTAAAACAACTTGACAACTCTGCGCAAAAACTTAGGCAGTGTGCATATGAAACTTCCTCATTTGAGGAATATATTATTTTTATCCAGTTTTTATATCCAGTGCCGAATGTTTCTGACATGTTGCCGAACAAAAAATTAGCAAGAAATGGTCTATTTTCTTTTGCCTCTTTTGCCTTTAAAATATTTTGACATATAGTTCTAAAAGTAGCGAATGACTTAGAAAAAAAATCATCTGTCGCGTTGAATTTTTGCTTTCTTTCTGTCGCGTTATCTTTTAGAAGGCTTTTATATTGATAACATTTTATAAAGTTATTAATAAGGTTTATTTTAAAAGTGATATATCGTATGAATCCTCAGTACAACAGCTTATAAATCTGAAAATCATTACTCTTAAAAACTCTATTAAAAAATTAGTATTTTTTTGTAATTACCTATCAAAAAGTAATTTTGTTAAATAAAAAACATTTCCTTAGTCCTTTTTAATTTGTCACCCACTGTACTCTTAGTAAAATGTGTATGTATAAGTATATTCTATGGTTGTATTTATCGCATAGAATCCAGTTCAAAGTCAACAAGGCAACACATACATACAAGCAGTAGTAAATAGAAGAAGCAAATAGAAACTAACATACTAAAAAAACTGCTGCTTTCTCAGTCAAAGTAAGTAGTACTTGTGTAGCACCCACTCTCTCATATATTTTTGTTGCTGTTTTCTATGTTTTTCAGCTGATTTTTTTAAATTTTCTTGTTTAAATACTATTGTATGTATAAAAATATGTAAATAAGGTTATGTATATGCATATTATAAACTTAAATAATTGTAGTATTTTATGTTTAGTTCGTAGGTTTGTAGGAATACATACAGCTAGTATTACATATTATAATCAAAGTATATAATTTCTACCGTACATAAGTAAGTATTTGATCTAGACCTCAAAATATGAATTAAATATTCAAAACAACTTGTATAACATATAAAACTGTAAAATTTAAATTATCAAATCAAATTTATCATAATTTACTTAAAAACAAATTAAATACCATACATAAGAAATTTAAATTATTAAATTACTCCTAGAATAATAAGAAATTTTAGCCACAAAATTTTGTTTTGATTTTAGCCGATTCGTTTTCCCCTTTTTATTTCCTCAATTTCAATTTCAATTTTACAGGGTGTTTAATTCTGATACCAAATCTACCTTGACAATTTTGATATCAGCTAAAAAAATGACGTTACTATTTAATTAAAAATATTAATTAGATTTTTTTTAAGGTACATTATAATTTGAATTTGGAATGATTTTTGTTTTTTCTTCTATTTTGAGGCTATTATTTCTAGTTATTTACAAAAGTTACTATGTTTTTTTTAAACTAAAATACACTATAATTTACAGTTGTTATATAAGGACTTTGTTTAAATAATTGGATTGATTTACAAACTACCGAAAATACTATAAATGATAAAAGCAGTTTAGTATATTGATAACAAATCATATCATACATTTTACTAACTGGTTTTCAATAATTTTTAGTAAACATTTTTACTATTTGCGATGATATTCATCTACAAATTTGTGATTTCTGTAGAAATGTTGTACGCAATTATTTAAAGTACGTTAAGGTAATGAAATCTGTCAGGTTACTACTCGTCGATAGAACATGGTTATAACAACATCGTTATCACTAGATGGAATTTTGTTCAAAAAATTTACAATTTTCTTTTTTTATTTAAATATAAACAAGCGGATATCTCAAATTTTATTGTTTGAATATATTCCGCGCTTGTTTTTTCCTTATTTTGAGCAGTTTTCAGCAGTTTTTGAGTTTTTAAATACTAAATAGCTGATACTAAATAGTTGCTCAGGTAATACTAAAATTCAGCGCCCTCTACCGCTGAGTAGCATAAGTTTTGATTTCCTTTCTCTATAATTAATAGTCTCTGACATAATCGGCTGTGAATCATTAAAGCTGTTTTTGAATTTGAATGCAGTTAGACAAAAAAGTTTCTATGAACTAAAAGCTTTTTAGTTAATAGCCCCCTTGAATTTTTTGCTTCGGAACACCGAAGAAGGGAGAGGGTATTATAAGTTTGTGCTGATGTTTGTAACACCAAAAAATATTGGTCCTAGACCCACCTTATAGTATAGCGATCGGCTCAGAAATTTTTTTATTTCGATTTAACGATGTCCGTCCGTCCCTTCATCCGTCCCTCCGTCCGTCTGTCTGCCTGTCTGTCTGTCCATGCATTCTTGTGAACACTCTACAGGTCGCAAATATTAAGATACACCGACTTACGTCGGCCCAAGGACGACGCCTATTGATTTTGGTTGACATCGGTCCATGTTTAGACCTAGTGCCCATATAAGGGTACCCCCAAAATTGTCTTTTTTACACGCTGCAGGTCGCAAATAAAAGATATTTCAATGACATTTGGTACACAGACCTATGTCGGCCCAAGGACGAAGCCTATTGATTTCGGTTAAAATCGGTCCATGCTTAGACCTAGTGCTCATATAAGGGTCCCCCCAAAATTGGCTTGGTTACACACTGCAGGTCGCAAATACGAAGATATTTCAATGAAATTTGGTTCGCTGACTTACATGGTCCCAAGGATTCTGATTCTAGATAGGATCGGTCCATATTTGGACCTATCGCCCATATGGCTATATTTTCTATTTTCTCTTCTGTTATGCTTTTATAGAAAATTTTGACACAAGTCCGTTTTAACCCATTCAAATTTCGGATCCAAACATTAGTTGGCTTTAAGTCAGACTGGTGTAGGGTATTATATAGTCGGCATGCCCAACTTTAACCTTTTTACTCGTTTTTGTTGTTGTCGACGTTGGGGCTTTAACCCTTTTAACTTACACCAAAACGAAAACTTGAAACTATAAATGATATAGAAACTTTTATGAAACCGGCTTTGAATCGATTTTAGTTAAACTTTGTGTCAAACTTTTAAAGGATTTTAAAATTTCTCACTTTCTGCTTTACTGAACTAATTCTGTTAATTTTTAATAACAAACTGCAGTGAAAATCAGTTTAAATAAACAATTTGAGGCATGATCGCCACTTTAACAAATAAACATACATCGATAGTCCGTCCAAGACTTAATTAAGTATCAAGTGTTGGGCTCCATATGTCACACGTTTAGATTAAACCTGTTTTCATATGCGGAATGAATCGGATGTCACTCAACAATGTGAGAAACAGTGAGCAGATATGGTACATACAGTAAATACCAAATAAGAAATCTACAAGGAAGATCTGCTATGTGGTCTACTTCGATTTGGATAAATGTGATAGAGGGGACAGAAAAGACAAGCATCTGTACTAGACGGGAAAGTAAAACTTTTGTATGAAGAAAAACTTTTTCGTCCCGATTGCCAATTATCAGGCAAATTATTGTAGCATTGGGCCTTA
The DNA here is from genome assembly GCA_949987735.1 of Leucophora obtusa. Lineage (NCBI taxonomy): Eukaryota > Metazoa > Arthropoda > Insecta > Diptera > Anthomyiidae > Leucophora > Leucophora obtusa. The sequence goes on from OX465297.1 coordinate 2,397,755, forward strand.
AATTTAAAGGTTAACATTTCAGCCAAATCGAAAAACTTTGAACATTCAATCTACAAAAATAATCTTCTTGTAACTTATATTTCAAAAAAATTAATTCCGGCAATCAATCGCTAGATGGCACTACTCACAAATGAGCAATTTAAAAAATGGCATTTAGTTCTTTCCAATTTTTCAAAATTAATCAGTACGAGTTTTTACTAAAAAAAAAAATAACTGAATAGAAATTACGACAAATTTAAGAAATTTTTCATTCACTTTCTGAAGGAAACTTAATTAGTTTATCCAAAAAAAATTCTCCCTGTGTAGTCTTTTTTGTAACGTGTGCCAAAAAGGTACAACCTTGCGGCTGCGATGACGGTTGTTTTAATATATAGATTCACATTTTCTTTACATGTATGTGTATGGAACAATTTTTAATTTTTTACAATTTTTTTCAGTTTAACCTCGGCAAAGATCAATAAATTAAAATGATAGGCTTAACGAGTTCAAAACTAGTAATAAACATGAAAAACAAGGAGTTTTCGAAATAAAAGTTCAATCGTTTCAACTTCTCCATCTCTGAACATCACCAAATATCGGGATCATTTTTTGAAAATATGGCAATATTGAAGAATGAAAATATGCGACTATGAGAGAAAACGCACATAAATTAAATTAAGTTTTAATTTAGAGAGAATCCGCAGTGCGTCTTTAATTGTCAAAGCTCCATATAAAAAAAAAAAAAAAGAAACGCAGAAGAAGCCTCAAGGTTGTATCTCTATATTAACTGTATATTTTTTCAGAGTTCAGTCCAAATATGTACTATAATATTGAAAAAGCATATCAATAAAGTATGATTTTGTTGTATCTAATCAAAAATGATTTAAATAAAAAATACTAAATGCTTTTATCTTAAGTCATTTATAATATTATATGAAGAAGAAGGAATACCAAAGACTAATTTTTATATAAGGGAAATATATAAAACATATTTTGAATAATTAACTTAATATCTACAATATTTCAAACTATTAATGTACTAAATTACATGGGTTATGTAATGTTTGTTATAAATTTCTACAGTTTTTCAGGGGGGTGTTATAATTAAAAATACATATTTATAAAATTTCTACATTTATTATGATTAACTACTTTATAATAACTAAATTTATACTCTACCTAGAGAATATATTAACTAATATTTTAAATTTTCTAAAAATTCTATATTTAAGAACAAACCATTGTAAGTTTTAGCTTTTTTTAAGATTCTTTACTTTTCATTTAGATGAGTTTTTTTTTTGTAATTTTACATTAGTGAATTATTTAAATGCCAATGAATTTATTATAAGCTAAATTAAATGAATTCATTTTATTAAAAATCTGTTAAATTTTACTCTAAATGTTAGTTACATTTACTTAACATTATTAGCTAGTGGAGAAATGTTAAGCATATGTAAACGAGTATATTAACAGTGTTGTGAGAGAAGTGTTGAAGCTAGAGGATAATTTAAAATTTTGAAGAAAAATTTGAAGCTTAATTTCTTTTAACATTATTTGTGTTTTAGAAATTATTAGAAATTTTCTAATCAGGCTTTCAAGGTCATGGGTTTTAAAGATAAATAAAAGTTTGTTTTATTTTTTCAATCCAATGTTTTGGTGGGATTTTTTATACATCTTCAGGGATTTCATTTTACTGAACATTAACATTAGAATATAAAAAGTTAATAACAACAATAATAAAAGAACCTTGAGTGAAAATATGTATATAAATAAAATATTATTTTTGCATTAAAATTTCCTTGTTTAAAGTCTGTTTTGTTATTATTTTTCAATGAACATTTAGCAATTTATAAAATAAATTGTTTACCAAAAACAAATGTTTTACATTCAATAAAATTTTATATTGGGGCCTGTGAAATATTTTATTATCTATTTAATATATCAATCATCCGATCTAGTGTCGCCTTTTAAGTATCATTCAAAACACTTATAAAGCAAAAGTGAAATTTACTTGTATAAAGCTCTTTGATCCAACTAAGCTTATATTTACATAATATTAAAAAGCCATCTATACGTATGATTAATATTTACTTAATATAAAAAACTTAATAATCATACGTTCATGTGGTGGGACAAATTACAAAATAAGCTGATCAAGTAAATAAAACTATTTATTAGTTTTTCTTTATTAATATTAACCTTATATTGATTTTTTCTTTTTGTTACTTATCTGCCAACACTGTATTTAACAGAATCATGTGGTATATTAATGAATTTAATTAAAAATTAATTACTACTAGCGAAAAGAAATCGTTTTGTTATTTAGTTATGAAAAAATTTACAACGAGTTTTGAAAAAACGATTTGTATAAAACAATAAAATTCATTTTGATGAATTTTCTTTTATTTTTCAACTACATCATTAGCTGGTATGAGCTCTAAAAGCTGTTATGAAAAAGAAGATTTAAATTCGTTGGGTTACCTTTTTGAGCAAGAACAGAAAATATTCTTTTGTTATTGAAATATTCTTTAGTTAACCTTAATAAATTACTCTGGTTTGTTATTGTTTGGTTTTTCTTTGTATATACTTAATAAATAAAATAATTAAGAAAAAATTGTAAATACTTTTTGTTTTTTTGTTTTATAAAATCCTTTAAATACAAAAATACATGTTCAATTGTAAAAAAAATATTGAAAATTAAATATTTTTTGCCTAAAATACCATTTATTATATAGAATTCATAATACTGGCTATATAGGAAAATAAATTGAATTTTCAAAAATAAATATTGGTTTTTTGTTTAAAATTATATCGTTAGAAATAAATTATAAATTTTAAAAAACACATAAAGAAAGAAACTACCAATATTTAATAGTTTTCTTTTGTAACTAACAAAAATTTACTAAAAACATAAAAAAATTGTTTATTGATTACTCACTCTGTGGATTCGACCGTGGGCGTTGTCGGCATTATCATTAAAATACAATTAGTAAGGATAGTGGTGATGATGAATAACGAAAATAAAGGATGCACTAATATATAAATGGCTACACGACGTATCGGATTGAATGGATCGAGCAACCACATTGCTTTTGAGGCAGAAAAACGAAAAATATCTTTTCCTTTACTTACTACTACAAATGTCTGGAAGAAAAATAGAGAAAAATACACATTAATTATGAAAAATTTAAGGAGATAATGTTAAAATATCTAAAGGCCAATAATAAAAAAAAGGATCTTATAGGTTTTTTAGCAGTTTTTTTCTAATGACGTCTCAAATCGTGAATTGCCAAAATAAAGGCATTACAAAAAATAAGTACAGGCCGACCCAAAACAGCGGCGACGGTTGAAAACACAAAATTGCTGGGGCGGCTTAACCGACTTGAGCCGTTAGATTCTTCAGAACGGCGGCTTTTTTCTAATCAATTTATTTCAGACTTTCTAATTGCAATGAGCATACTATTTTTAAAAAGGTATTGATAGGTCCGGTGGCGGCTAACAGATAAGGATCTAGATACCAGCTAAGCGTCTACTAAATTAGCGATTATTTAAGAAATATTACTGCTCTAAGTTTTTTTGTGGTCAGTAAAACAGGAAATCAAGGTGTTTAAAATTTTATTTTTAAAGAGTTTTATTTGAAAGTGAAATTAAGGTGCTTTAAAATCTTGTAAGCAGTATAACAAAAATAAAAAGTTGGACATGTTGTTGGGACATGTTTAGCTATTTCATACCTAATTTGTCTATTTTTGTTTTAAATTAAAAGAAATAAATTCGAAAAAACATTAAAACGGTTCATTTTTGACCCCCATTTTATAAACTCTAAACATGACAATGGGCCGCTAAAAGCAAATACGTGTACATTATTTTGTTCTCCTCTATCGCATATCCGAATCTCATTAAAATCGGAGAGAACCTACTTGGATACCTTCCTTGTTAGTACACTCACAATATTTTATCGTTAAAAACAACCTAAAATACATATTAAATTAATTGAAAACATAATTGAAAAAAAGGACTACTGATTTTTCATTATATTCAAACCGTTTTGCTATCTATTTTCAAACATTGTTTAAACAATCCATAAAAGAAATAAAAATAATTGAAAAGTCTGTTAAAACAATCTTCAATTTTTAACTGTTTTTTCGTATTTGAAAGTTTGTTTTTTGTTTCAATTTTCAAAACACTACACACATAACACACGCGTTCATATTTTTATTGGCTATGTTTGTGTGTATGAGTAAAGAATATTTTGTAATTTGAATTGAAATAATTTTGTATATAAACGAACAATTTTAACAAAAAAGAAAACCGAAAATATTTGAATTTTTAGTTTTAAAACAGAAAACAACGAAATTATTTAAATTATTTTTTCTAAAAATAGAAAACTAAAAACCTTAACCTCAAACCTACTAAATTAGAATTAATAAAAATACATATTAATTACAATATTAATTGTATTTGGTCTATACGATGCGTTTGAAAAAACAACACTTTACTAAAAACATAAAAATGCCCTGTTGGCAGTCCGTCTCTAATATACACAAATTGCCTGCACTTGTACGTAAAAATAATAGATTACATAGATCTCTTACTCTTTGACATTCGCTGTCGGTGCACGTATCTCATGAGAATGTGTTAGACATACGTGGTATACCTATACAAAAAAAAATTTCAATGCATGTGTAAAAATTTGTTTGGTGACAAAAGAAGAAGAAGAGTGATATATGTATGTAATCTATGGTAAAAACCATACTTCAGTGTGGCAACATTTGCGAAAAGGTGACACGGAGGAAATAATAATATAAACAAAAAAATCTAAAATAGAATGTCTGTATATGTCTGTTTGATCACTTCTGAAAGTATTCATATAGAGACAATCTGACAATAAAAATATAAACAATAATACAATTTAATGAAAAATCACCGATGAAGCCTGTCCATTAGACCGTACCTCAAAAAAAAAAAAAGTTCGCCGTACACCCTCCAATATGAAGTATTTTTTCGAGGCAATTTCAAAACAAAAATTTTTCTTTTTGGCCGAACGTAGGGGTCGCCTTTTTCAATTTTTCGTTATAGCTTCGGCACTTAAAATCGGATTTTAAAGAGTGATATATCGATTTTTTTGCCTCGAGGAGACCAGTGTTTTGCTATAAAGGAAAAATCCAATTAAAAAAAATTTAAAAAGGCGACCCCTACGTTCGGCAACCAATATATAAAAAAAATTTATACTGGGTTTATCGAAAAACTTCCTTAGCAAAAGTTTAATAATTTTTTGCAAGCTTTAATTTTCCGACATTAGGGTGGTACATTAGGGTTGTAGCAACTGAGTTCTGGTAGTTAACTACTAGAACGGGATACTTGAGGTCAATGACCCTTAAAGCAAAAACACTGGTCTCCTCGAGAGAAAAACATCGATGTATCATACTTTAAGATCCGACTGTAAATGCCAAAGATATAACGAAAAATGTAAAATGGCGAACCCTACATTCGGCAAAAAAAAAATAAAACATTTTTTTGAAACGGCGAACTTTTTTTTTTGCCTGTAAGGTGGTACGCTATACTGTCCATAGAAAAAGGCAGAAACTGGATCTAGTCTGATATGCAAATTTAATGTGTTTATAACTTTTGAAGAAAATATTTATTCTTCTTCTTAACCTCAAACCTACTAAAATAAAACATTTAACTGAAAATATCAACTCCTACCCGACTAAAAAAGTTTTCATATAATCTTATATGATTTGATATAAATTTAAATGTTTATATGCGTGGCTTTATATAACCATATACATTTATATTAACACTTTGGTTTTATAAATATGTTTGATATAACGTTATATATAATCATATGCGATTTGGTCTCCAGCCATATATTAAGAGATCTGCAAATATAGTTCATACATAATTATATATAATCGCATATAAGCTTTTATAAACAATCCTATATCAAAATATATACTTAACAAAGTTAATAGAAAATTGTATTAATTTTATATATAATTATATCTGACATGATATCTAATTATACAAAATTTTAAAAAGTTTAATTGCAATTTTTAAATTTAAAAATAAAAATTAGAAAAACATATGTTGAAATAAATATGGCTTAAGTTCAGTTATTTTTTCCGTGAAAAAAAATTAATTCTGAAAGTTATTTTTTTTATTTTATTAGACACACATTTTATAAGACCAAAACTCTAACCTAGAAAAAGTTGTTCCGACAAATTTTTGTAATGTTTTATTTTGTCAGCTATTTCCAAGTTTATTAGCAAAAATTTTTCTAAACATTAAGCATTAGTATTTAATATGAATGAAAAGTGATCTCAACAATATTTACTAAAATTTCATTTTAAAATCTTCATAAAATTTTATGTATTAATATATAATTTGATGCAGTTAGATAGACCCATTTTTCGGATCAAATTGTATCAGGTTAGATAACATGCTTATCTCGCTTGATATAATTATATATTCCAATATTCGGATCAAATTAGATATGGACGTATATATGGGTTTATATATGGTGATATATGATTATATAATTTCTTTTTTAGTCGGGTACAGACGATACGTATTTTTTGTAGTTTGTTTTTTATTGACTTATAAAAAAAGTTAAACAATATGTTTCCATGTATTTTAATTGATTCTGCAATTGAAAACAAACTTTACCTATTACTTTTCAAATAAACCTCAATCGGTTATGGAAAATATATTGTGAGTGTAACTAATTCATCAGGAATTTTATTTTTAATAGCAAAAGTTGTACGTTAACTTACCAGTATATTATTGTAGAATGGATCGATATCCTCGAGAGGAGTGGAGGCCAATTCCGGCGGGAAGCCACCCTGCAGTCGAACAGGTAAGGGCACTCCCTGCTCCAGTGTAGCATCCGGTTGTGGACCTTCATCCTCGTCGTCGTCATCATATCGGATCTAAGTTTTATTATAAATTGAAATTGATTATTATTAATGCTCTCAATACATAACAACATCCATAAAAATAACAAAACAAAAATAAAAAAACAACTCAAAATATTAAGGGCCTTATTAGGTATCAGATTGTTGAAAAGGGTTAATAGAATTTTGTGTGTAAATCAATAATACAATATTTAGAAAATTAGTATTACAAACCATATAATTTTAGTTTTTTTTTAACACAAATACGAGTATTACTCAAGCTAAATGCAGAGAAACTAGATTAAAAATTAAAATTATATTTATACGTATTGATATGAAATAAATGTTATTGAAAAATGAAAAAGTAAAGCTGCTTTTCACGAATATGAAGTACACATTTCCCAGGTTATTCATAAAGCGTTAATAGATAAAGAGAAAGGCCTTTTAATATAAAAAATGGTAGCCTATTTGAAAAAAGTTTAAAAATAGTTGAAAGTAATTATGGTAAGCGCAGATATATTTCAGCAATATGGTCATTAGGTTTTTTATTAAAAAAGTTTCCATAGTTTGTATTGTATATTTAGCCTGCTTTCAACAATAGTACCAAGTATATAATACGAGTAGAATGCATGCATTTATTAGGAAAGAAAGTTTTGTTTCATGCCCAGCACCATCCATTTGTCCACCCTTAGCCACCAATAAGTTTTATATTAGTTTAGCAAGAACTTATTTTGTAAGCAGTGGATGTTTAATTTCTATACCTCTCCTTTTTTTTTCAAATCAATTACTATTGTCTTTGTGTGACCTTTCGAAACAGGAAATTTTTATGATTGTTAGAATGAAAAAAAAAAATGTTTAGTCAATACTAAAAATAACTTTTCACTACGAATGTTATTAGAATATTTCCGTTCATCAATAGTGGTGGTAGTGGTAGCTTTGGGAAATGATTAGAAATCATGATAACAAAGCGATATATGTAAATAATGTAAAGAAAAGTGGCTATTTTTATTTTGATTGAAATGTTGATGACCACAGTCAAGGTCAGATAGAACATAGCAATTAGATATTAATTGTCAAGATAGGGAAGTCAGAAAAAATATTAATGTATCATAAAAAAATGTATTGTTCTGATTTAGAAAGTTCTTCGGACCAGTTCTATAGTTACTTAAGTAATAAATTTTATTTGAAAACGTCTTACTTAAGAAAACTCCTAGGAAAAATTTGTTCTCAGTTCTGACTATAAACTGGCCCTTATTCCCAATTTCTTAGTTTATGTTTAGTTACAAAATATCAAAAGAAATCTGGACATGTTACTCGTATTAAAATTTTTTAATAGAAATTATCGAATTAGTGTTTATAATTTCTTACACAAAAAAAAAATTTATTACTTTCCTTAGATTATTCTTCCTGCAAATGTGTACAGTAATGTAAAATTTGTGGTTTCTATGGTCTAAAAACTACAACAAAAAGTTTACGTATTTCAAAAACGATTTCACAATGTTTAAGATAACAAATTTTTTAACTAAGAGCATAAAAACTTATGCTTTTTATCGATTATTATATGACGTTATAAGCATTATTAAAAACTATTTTGAAAAGGGGTTACAAAGAAAATTTTTTATAAAAACAATATTTTATTATTTTTTTGAAAAAAAATACTAAAAATAAAAATTTTAATTAAATAAAATTGCACTATGAACAAACAACGATTGTTCTAAGTTGGGTGTTTTTATGTAAACATGAAATATAGTTCTCCTGAAGATGAGATTCGATGAATTTCGAAATATTGAGAAATAAATTAATTTTTATAAAAACAACAACATTTATTAATCACAAATTTAATCTTTATCGAGAGATTAAAAAAATTAAAACGATTTTAATATTTTATAAAATTTTCAAAGTAATACTTTTATAAAACAATGATATTTAACTTTTTTTTGGAATATTTTTAAAATCTTTCGAAAGCAAATTAATGATTTTTCTAAATAAATTTGATGCAAAAGAAAATTTTAACAAATCTCTCGAAACAAGTAAATGATTTCAGAAAAAATTTAGTATTTTTTAGTACTTGCTCTTTATTTTAAAGTTTTTATAATTCTTTCGAACAATTTAATTAGTCTTAGTACCCACTTTTTCTGGTTTATTTAAAATAAATAACATATTTAGTACACTTCTTAACAAGTAATATTTAGTACTACATATTTTTATCTGCAAATATGAAAAAATATGTTTAAAGCTATTCCAAAGAAATGGTTTTAGTACTCCTTTGAAAACAGGAAACATTTTGTTGTGTTTGAAAAATAGTACATTTTTAGTACTTTTCTTAAAGTAAGCAATATTTTTAAGGTATTTTTTTCATGTTTACTGTTCGTACTAAATCAAATTCTATTAAAAAAAATAAAATTTGAAGTACTGTTGTCATCAAAAGTTCCTTAATACTTTATCTATCTTCCAATGCAAGCAAATATTTTTAGTACTTTTTCAAATAAACAGCTTTAGCGCTTTTGCTTTTTAGAAACAAATGCAATTTTTGTTATATGTTTTAAAAAATTTTAATATTTTAATAGGTACTTTTTATAAAGCAAAAGTAATTTTTTAGTACTTTTTAAACATTTTTTTTGGTACATAATTTATTAAAAAAATTTTAGTACTTTCTCATAGTGTTCTTTAGTATTTATTCCATATTCAAATGTCAACAAATATTTTTAGTACTTCAAAGAAAACAGTTTTAGTACGCTTTCTAAAGAGTAAAATTTTTGTTCTTCGTTTTTTTTTCTTTAAAAACAATATTTTTGGTACTATTTCAAAATTGCAATTTGTACTTCATTTAATTTTGTTTAAAAAAATACAATTTTTAGTACTCTATTTATCAAATGTTTTTCTTAGCACATTTTAGTAGTAATTATGTTTTCAAATATAAAAAAAATATTTTTAGTACTATTCCAAAGAAATTGTCTTGGAATTTTTTCGAAAAGAAGACAAGTTTGCTCGTGTTTGAAAAATCGTACTATTTTAGTAATGTTTTGTAGTAAGCAAATACCACTTTTAGTACTAATTATCCCAGCAAAATCTTTGATTACCAAATAAGTGGTTATATAATAGAAATTCATAGCTCCGCACAACTTATTTTTTGGCATCTAAACTCATTATTTTTGTTTGGCGTGGTCGTTTTTATAAGTAGTCACGCTTACCTTCTCGCTTACGAAAAAATGAGAAGTAAGTAGTTATGAGATTCTGAATAATAAGTGGTTACAAACATGCTTCCAAAAAGTTGAATTATAAGTGGTTATCCGACTCCTTACTTGATTCGTAAAAATAAGGAGTTACACAAATATTATTAGCTTCAGGAAATAGATTCAGAGAAATTAAAGTTTTTGCTAGAGTGTAATTTTAGAACTCGTCATAAAAATTTTAACACAAAACATATTTACATGTAATAAATATAAATGTATAAAATTTAACTTTGTAAAAAGTTCTTATTTAAACTATTGCGAGTAAGTCATTATTTTATATTTAAAAGCAATGACTTCAATAGGCCGTTATTAGGAAGTCATTATTTTATATTACAAAATAATGCAAAAGGTAATGATATATCATTATTGGTAATGCAGACAGCAATGAGGTGTCATTACCAATATTTTGCTGGGATATTTTCAAATATAAAAAATATATAAATTTATTTCTATTCCAAAGAAACAATGTTGGAATTCTTTCGAAAAGTACAAAAATTTTCTTGTGATTGAAAAATTGTACAGTTTTAGTAATTTTCTTAGAGTAAGCAATGTTTTTACTAAAAAACACTTTTTATCAAATGTTCTTTAGCACATTTTTAGTACTAATTCTATCTTCAAATATAATATAAAAAAAATATATTCAGTTCTACTTCACAGAAACAGTTTTGTAATTCTTTTAAAAAAGACAAATTTTCTTGTAATTGAAAAATTGTACTTTTTAGTACTTTTCTAAACAAATAATGTTTCTTAGTACATTTTCAAAATTTAATTTGGTACTAAATTTCATTTTGCTAAAAATACAATTTTAGTACTTTTGTTATAAAATGTTTTTAACCAAATTTTTAGTACTAATTCTTTATTAATATTATTAATATAAACAAATATTCCTAATACCAAAGAAACAGTTTTGGTACTCTTTCCAAAAGAGTACAAGTTTTGTTATGTGCTAAATTAGAATTGATAAAATCCATATTACAAGCATAATTGCAAGTTGCAATTTGCAACTGTTTATATGACGTTAAAACAATACTATATAAAATTTGCACCGCGGTAACTCGTCTCAATATATACGAATGTCAGAACCATACGTCAATTTGCCAATATTTGCGAAATAGGACCCACGGAAGAGATTGGAAGGTAAAAAAAATTAAAAATAGAATGTTTGTATGTGTCGGTGTTGACCACTTCTGATTGAGTGAGAAAACACAATAACAGAATAGGAAAGAAAACTATGAATTAGTTACATTGCATTCAAGGCCTTACTTGGGTGAGATGGCTAAACGGTCGCACCTTAGTATATTTACGTTTTTAATGTAGGAATAGACACATGTTCGAATCCTACAGCTGACGGATTGTTGAAAAATTATCATATAGATACAATCTGACAATAATACAATTTAATGGAAAATCACTGATGAAGCCTGTCCATAGAAAAAGGCAGAAACTAGATCTAGTCTGTTTTAAAAATTAATGTGTTTATAATTTTTTGAGAAAAAAGGTTTATTCTTCTTCTTAACCTCAAAATCTGCTAAAATATTGTATTTTAATGTAAATAAAGTTCTACAACCGATAACATTTTTAGAAAAAGTAGTAAGTCAGTGCTTATTTCCAAAGAGTACTAAAAAAGGTGAGCTTACTTCAACAATTACTAGAAAGAATTTCTGTTTCTCAAAAATATATCTGTGGATTCTTTGGGAAAACACTTAAGTCGACTTAAAAAAATTTTCAAGATTTTTGTGGTCAATAATAGGATTTAAAAAATATATATTTAGTACTTTTTTAAAATAAAGGTTCTGTTTTATTATTTTAGTACTTATCAGAATATTTTTGACCTTTGTAGGAAAAACAACAGTTTTAATATGTTTTTTTTTTTAATATGTTTTCAATTATTTAAAAGCGGGAATTTAATTAAGTCTTTTTTTGAAAAAGACTGATTATGTACTAAAATCAACACAGATAATATTTCTATATATTTTCGGAATCTATTAAATAAAAAACTTCAAAACCAATCATGTGAAAATTTGAAAAAAAAACCCCTTAGTACTGCAGAGAGGAGCGTACATACAAAAAATATGTAAGTGCGAAAAAGAAAGAAACAAAATCTACTCTGTAGGGTGCAGTAGTACACCAGCATTGTGAATTTGTCTTCAAACATATTGTTTAGGAGTTTTTTTATTTACATTTTCATATAAATCCCTACAACTTTGTAATTTATGCATGTTATGTCTTCCTTTTTTAGTAAAGATTTAAGCTGATTATCATATTTGATACTAAAACATTGATGCATTGTTTTTTCATCATAAAAATGCTAATGATTTGCCATTAGCATTTATATTAAGAAAACAATGCATCATAAATATGCAATGTAGTCATAAGTATGCTCTTTATGCTCTTTGTAAATATATAAAAAGTTTTCCCTGCTAATCCTAAATATTGTGAAATCGTTTTCGTAAATGGATAATGTTTTTTTTTTTTTTTGTGGGGCTATAAAACTACTGTATGACTGCACTACAAATTAAAAGAAATTGTTTAAATTATAAAAAAATAACACAATGTTTCACTTACGTTTAAAAATCCCACTTAAAACAACATTGTACCCATATATTTTCTTTTGCCAAATTAAATCTTAATGAAATGTGACACTAAACCTTGTATATTTTATTTGTCTTTAATTAACTCAAACATATTTATGACCTCTTTTCTTTACATATATATATATATATACATATATATTTTTTTTTTTTTTGTTCAAGAAAAATCCGATCAATATGCATGAGTTAAATTTTTATTGACAATGGAGTATAGTTTTGGGTATATAATTTATTTTATTTTTTTTAGGTTAGTGTACACAAGTCAGCAAAAAAAAAAATCATCAAACATCTGCATAGTATGGTCAAAAGAAAATTCGAAACCTAACAAACTGACAACATTTAAACTACATACACAGGTAGGTAAGTAGTAGTTATACTAGAATAAACAAAACACAAAAAAGAACTTGGCCATATTTGCCTTAACAAAGAAAAAAAAAATATTGTGTAAGGAATTAAAAACTTGGGTTTGCTGGGGGTTTAAGTGTGGTCTAAATCATGTGTAAAAAAGGGGTCTGCTCTTAAGTAGTGTAGTGTTTGCACTTAATTTTAAAACAACAAAAAAATATGAAATAAAAAAAATTATAGAAAATTATGAAAAAAAAAGTTTTAAATCATTTTGTAAATAAAGTACACTTTTGTGTGTGTAACTGTAAAGGACTTATAAAACAAAAACAAAACTAGCTGGCATTATAAATATGACAACAACAAATTACATAGACATACTTTCATATAGAAACACAATTTAAAATACTCAAACATCATTAACACATACACATATAAAGCATAGTTATGCATATTGGGCTTATTTCAGGAAACGGAAACAAAGACAGAATTAAAAGCTGTACCACATACAAATTTTTTTGTTTTTTTTTTTTTAATAAATAAATTATTTAAAATATTATAAACAAAACTATGTGTGTGTATGTGTGTGTATGTGTATAGGGGTACTTATAGCCATACTTTCTTTGTTGTTCTTGTCTTTTGTAGGCTTTTTATTATAACAACAAAAAGGAATGTAAATTTGTATCTTACTTAGTGTTGTTCTGTTTAATGTTTAGCGCATTTTTCTTTGTCTTTGCCTGAGTTGTTTTTTTTTTGCTCCTTCTTGCCAAATTATTTCAACGACCTAGTTTTTTTCTTTCTGCACTATTTTTTATACTATGGGTTATTTATTATGGGTGTGTGTAGGTTAATTGTTTGTACCTGTGTATTTATGTATGTCTGTGTGTCTTTTAGTGTGGTATTTCATACATAACACTATGAAAGAAACAAACAAACAACAGTTACAGTAACAACATAACATAATTTTGAGGACAACGCGCCATAAAATTCATAAAAAAATATACAAACATAGAAATAAGCCTGCAAAAATAGCAGAAAATTTACTAAAAATTGGTTAAATATGACCTTGCAAAAAAAAAATGACTGAAATTAGCAGATTTTGTAATACTAGTAAGATAAGAAGAGCAAACATAAAACTGTTAAATTTACAGAATTGACAATTAATTGAAATTGACAATTATGCTGCAAATAAATATTAGTAGACTAAAAATAGCAAAAATAAACTGTTGTATCTACAAAATTTTGTGTTATTTCTAAGTTACATTTAGTTGAATGCAAATAGCAGTCTATACTGCTAAAACGAACAGAAAAATTTGCTAAAAAAAGATAACTGCTGATTTGAGAAGACTAAATTTTAGTTGCATTAAAAAAATCGAAAAGAAAACTTTGAAAATTTTGCAGTTATGTGATTTTTTTAGTCTACTAATTATATAGCAAACTTTTTCGCTAATTTTAGCAGCTAAAGCTGTTAATTTCAATTAACTAAAATTCGACTCAAATATAACTAGAATCTTGTATATTTAACAATTTTATTTTTGCTGCACCTATATTACTAATATTTATTTATATTTAATCTCCTAATTTCAGCAGTTTTTTCTGCATTGCAATTTTTAACTAATTATTATTAAGTAGTTCTAACTAAAATTTTTACATACATTTTTCTAAAAGTGTATAAATTTATGATTTTTTTGTTATTATTTTTCATCTATATGTCGTGGTTTGAGTTTGCAGTCTCTTTTTATTTTTGGTAGTTTATTTGCTTTTTTTGCGTCATTATTTGCAACAGATTTTCATTTTATTATATTTTTAGTGAATATTTCCATACTACTTGACTTTATTATGACAAGTAAAGTTGTAATAAAAAAAAAATTAAGCGTTAGTAATAAGTAAACGAGGCTTAACTGTTAATGGTGTATGTTAAGATGACAGAGAGTAGGCTGTCAAAACACATGGAGTAGGTATATAGAGCTTATAAAATATGTAATTAAAGACAAGAAGTAAATATTGAAGCATATCAGTGCTTCAAAGAAAAATCATTATATGTATAAGCAATTCAACATGGCAATATAGTCGCGATATTTGTTAATAAAGTCAAAATTCTTTAATATATCATACTATGCAAGAAAAGGGGGTTTTGGTATAACTTGGATGAGAAGTTTCAAAAAATCGATTTTCGAACACCATTTTTGGTGGGTAGGAGGGGGAGGGGGGAACATTTTAAATATTTTTTCTAATTTGAGGACTCTTAACAAGAATCGGAAGTCAAAATAATGACACATCCGCAAACAAAAAGTCGGTAGTGAAAGGGTTAATACACTTCCAACATATTGGAACAAATTAAGTTTACCGAAATGGACCAAGAAAAAAGATGTGACCTTGACTCTTTGACCCTACAGTCTAAATCTAAAGTAATTTTTTTTCGGCCACGCCTACTTAACAGTGGGCAGGTTTTTAAAGTTGCAAAATTTTTTTTCCAATTTTCTTAAAAAGTACTCATCGGATTTGGATAAAATGTATATCATTAGAAAGCTTATACAATTTTCTTTTTGTAAGGAGTTTGACACATAAGCAATAGCTTCTTTTCCTACAAACTGGAACAAGTCGTTTGTTCTGGGACAGCGAAACCTTACGTGTGTTAAGCCCAAACCAGAATACAGTGTTGACCGCAGTGCGACGTTTTGTCGATAAAGCAGTTTTTTGTATCTTCCCTTTTTGTCAATGCCGAGAAATTAGAAAAGTTTCTAAATAAACAAGAGCTGTTTTTAAACAGAACGCAATAAGAAATTTTTAATAATATTAAATCGTTTTCGCGAAA
Organism: Leucophora obtusa; assembly: GCA_949987735.1. NCBI lineage: Eukaryota > Metazoa > Arthropoda > Insecta > Diptera > Anthomyiidae > Leucophora > Leucophora obtusa. The sequence continues at coordinate 2,413,608 of OX465297.1, forward strand.
TTCAAGAACAAAACTTGACAGCACTGTCCTTTGGCACTTTAACTATGTGGTTTAGGCTTTACGATTTTACTACACTCAAAAAAAAAAAGTCAGTAAAGTCAGCAAAAAATGTTGCTGTGTCAGCAAATTTTTAGTCAGGAGCGTGCTTGCAAAAAAGTTGGTAATTTCAGCAAAAGGTTTGCTGAAAACCGGCGAGCTGATTTTTACCAAAAAAATAGTAATCTTCAGCAAAAGTTTTGCTAACACTTAGTCGACTGCAAATGAAAAAAATCCTTGCTAAAATCACTAAACTTTTTGCTGAATATTAGTAGACTGAAAAAAACTCAAAAAACTTGTAGCGAAATTTTACTTTAGTTAATTTATTTGCTGAAAATTTAAATATAGAATATGTGCAGAGTTGTTTATCTTTTTTTGTCATTTCCGTTTCCAGACGAGCTGCGACATCTACATCTTGTCTATCTGGTTGTCGTCCACGCTATGAATGCGGTTATCAGCACAATTTTTGTAGCAAAATAAATTAGTAAAACATTAGTTTAAAACTAGTTTAGTGCTAAAAAAATATAACTAAAATTTTTGTTGAAAATGGAATTTCAGCAAAAAAATTGCTGAAAACTAGTACACTTGATATACAAGACGTTTTACTAATTTTTCTACTAACTTATATTTTGAGTGTACAATTGAAGTTTTATTTACTTTTTGTATCGAAATTTTCCGGCTGTAGTAAAAGTAGTAACTTGTAGCAAGTAAGCGAATAAGCTTTTTTTGACATTCGGGAAACAGTTGCAGAGCCGGTTCCATGCAATCGATGGTAAAAGCAGCTGTTCTGGCATAGATTTAAAGGTAACTAGTTGCAAAAACTTTTGCTGGGAAATGGTGTAAAGTAGTAAGCTGGCAATATGTAAATTTTTACATATTTTTGAATTGGAATTTATTTTCTATTCTATCGGGATACAAATTGTAAGCTATAGTGGATATTTAAATTTTAGGGTACGTATGAGTAACATATAATTTCATTGGAAAAAATAACTCATACGCATTGAATGCTTATTAGGTGTTATTCAACTGTCTTAAAGGCTATGAAATTAATATTAAGCGTTTTTTTTAATCACCGGATTCGTTAAAAAATTTATGTTTTAATTTTTGATTTGAAAAAATTAATATTTCTATCGAAATCTAATACTTATTCGCTAATGCAATGAAAAGAAGAAAATCATTTAATTTTGTAAAAATGAGTAGATACACAGGAATTGAATTAAGCTAAGTCCAAAATGGATTTATAAAATAAATAAATCCATTTTGGATTAAGCTAAATCCAATATGGATTTATAAAATAAATAAATTCGTTTTGGATTTAACTTAATTTATATCCAGAAATTGCGTTTTTGCAAAATTTAAATTTTTTCTTTCACATTATATTAGCGAATAAGTGTTAGATTTGAATAAAAATGTTAAATTGTGAAAATTAAAACAGAAAATGTGGATTTTTTAACAAAATAAAATAAATCCAGTGATTAAAAAAAGGCCTATTGTTTTTTTTAATTCGAATTTATTTTGTAATCCATCGGGATAAAAGTGCCTATTTCATTATTTAATTATAAAGTACGTATGAGTAATATACAATTTTATTAGAACAAAAATATTAATCATACGTATCGAATGTTGATTAAGTGTATTTTAATTTCTCTATATCCGCAAATTATATTAATTTTTTTTAGTTTAAGTTAATTTTAATTCGATTTTCTTATTATTTTATTACACCTTCAACATACACCACTAACTAGTTTTATTGCTTTAAAGCTGAATAAAAAAAGTTTCTAAATAATAACAAATATATAAAGCTTAATTGTAAAGCGTATTTATACAAGCACATAATGAGTACATAGTATATACACATAAAATATACTTTTTAAGGCAAAAAACTATTTGTGTTTAAGACAAAGAAACAAAAACAAAACGAATAAAAAAACATAAAATAGAATAGTGTTAAGTGTTTAATAATGAAGAGTTAAGGAAGTAGTTAGTTGTTAAAAAGGGAAACATTTTCAAAATAAGAATTACGAAGAAGAAGTAGTGGAAGTAGAGCAGTAGTAAATAAGAAGACAAAAGTATTAAAACAAAATACTTTTTTACATAAAAAAAAACTTAAAAGAAAAATTTAAAACAAAGTTTTCTCAATTTTTTTTGAATGGAAAAACTAAAAATAGTTTAAACTAAAATTTAATTTTCTTATATTAGCAATAGCTGTAATAAAACTCTTACTTCTTTTTGTTTTTTCTTGCGACCATATTGCGGCTGAAAGAAGATTTATAACGTTGTTGTTTTCGATTTTTTATATTTTGTTTGTTTTTTTAATGGGAAGGAGGAGATTTTCAATTCAAAGAATGAATATAAACATAAAAAACGATTTTAGATGATGACGCATATGACGTTTGTTAGATGATGGCGACGCCAATATTACAATGTTTTGCAATGATTTCATCGTAACAATATATGGATGGATGGAAGAATACCAACAAACCATTTTACATTTGGTAATTTGAGTTCAAGTAAGTTTTGTTAGCAAGTAATTCAAAGAGTTTTTTTTATATATTTTTGTGGTTTTTATGTTACAAGTTTTCATTTATTTTTTTGGTTTTATTTTTCCACATAAAGTAACGTAGGAAAAAAGAGAAAGAGAGAAAAAAAGAAATAAAAATGGAGAGAGAAAAAAATAGTAATAAATATATATAAATGTATTAAAAAATTATTTGTTTGTTTTCTTTAAGGATTCAAAATATCTGAAAAAATATATATTTTGAATAGAACGAGTATTTGTTGAACATTTTGTTGTAATATATAAATGGAAAGATGACAAAAGACAAGAGGCGCGTAAACAAAAATGATTCATATTTAAGTGGAAATGAATTTTATATGAAGACTACAACATAAATGTTAAAATTTTGTGTTTTTTTATTATTATTCAAATTAGTTTTATTAATTAATGATTACGATTGAATCTATATTGAATTTAATGATCAATTAGAATTTATTTATGATAATGAAAACTTTGATATTTACAATATATTTTTATATTTGTTTTTTGTTTTATTATCTAAACTGAACTATTAACGGTTTTATAAGAATTTTAATAATTTTTTTTTTTTATAGAAAAAATTCTAAGAATTTTGTAATCTATATTTCTAGAATTAAAAGAGATTCAAACAAACGAAATTAAAAAAAAATTAAACTATATTTAAATTATAATTTAATTGAAATGTAAATTAATTGAAATTTTTAATTAAAGAAATTTTTAAAAACAAAATAATTTTTTGCCCATATTCGTTTTTGTTATTTTACTAATTATATTTTTTTATACAAGTTTTTTTTTCGTTTTTGACATCAATATTCTAATGAAGCCAATTTTTAATCAATCAATCATATAAAAACATCAAATATTTATAGAAAAAAAAAAAATTTATGTATAAGAAAATTTTTTAAATAATTTAAATTTTAATTTGATAAATAAGAAATATAAAAAATAGCAAATAATATAAACGGGCTTAAGAAAAATTAAAAAAAAAATATGTTTATCTTTTTTAAAAGGATTCTGATTTCATATCTGAGATTGTTTAAATATAAATTATTTGAAAAATCAATTTTTATTTACAAAAATTAATACTACATTTGAATTATGCTGAAATTTAAAAATCTTTAACAAAAACTTTATCTTAGTCATATCACATCCAATATTTTTATATTTTCCTGACGTCATAACATTACAGTGGCAATCAAGCGGTTATTTTAGCACTTTCGGTGCCAGACATGTTATTTTCAGAAATGTAATAGGTAAAAAAAAAAACATTAGAAAAAAAAAAACATTAGAAAAAAAAAAACATTTCACTCATGGAAATAAATCTGTAAAAATAGCAGAAAAAGTTACCAAAAATAGTTAAAAATGATGCTGCAGAAAAAACTGCCGAAATTAGCAGATTTTTTTGCTAAATACTGTTAAAAGAAGAAGAACAAAACTAAAACTGTTAAATTAACAGAATTTTAGTTATATTTAAGTTAACTTTTAGTTAATTGAAAATAACAAATTGTACTGTAGAATCTGCAAAAAATTTTGAAAAAATTGCAAAAAATGAAAATATCCCGCTAAAATCAGCAGAAATATGTGCTAAAAAATTATAAACTGCTGTTTTCAGAAGGCTCAATTTTTATTTGCATTGAAAAAAATCGGAAAAAACTTCGAAAATTTTAAATTTTTTGTTATTTTTTAGGCTACAAATTTTTTAGCTAAATTTTTTGCTGAGTTTAGCAGGTTAATTTCCTATTTTCCATTACAAAAATTCAACTCAAATACAACTAAAATTCTGTATATTTAACAGTTTTAATTTTGCTGTTCTTTATTTACTAGTATTTAGCAAAAAAAAAAACGTCTGCTAATTTCAGCAGTTTTTTCTGCAGCATAATTTTTAACTAATTTTTAGTAACTTTTTCTGCTATTTTTACAGATGTATTTCTATTAGTGTATTGTTAGGTGCATTTAAGATAAAATCGGAAATAAAGTCCATCTGGGCTCTAGATTTCTAAAATTAATATACTTTGTCCTTGGGCTCATATTTGCGATCTGTTCCGTGCAAACAAGCATAAAAGCCAATTTTTGGGGGCTTTTTTTGAAGCATACATTATTGTTATGCAGTTTTTATTTCGAAATTCGTAAGTTTTTGATATGTTTCCTAATAAAAATTCACTTTTTTCTCTCACCTATTGATCTCCTGAGGTGACGGCAAAAATAGGACAAGTTTTTCATGTTATAATATTTAGAATCACCCTGTTTTAAAACATAACGAAGTACATAGTTACAAAGCTTATCATCTTAAATACAAAAAATTATTATAAAATAATTTAGCATATATTTATAAACCAAATTCAACGACATTTACAGGAATACTAAAAAATTAATTAAAATCTCATATTATGAATTTCGGAGTCTTCCTGTGACAAAAATTATTACGTTGTGTATAAAAAAATGGGAACGATTTCAATTATATTTTTAGGTATTGTGAACGATGTGTTGAACATTCAGGTTATCATTTATAGACATTCTGATGACTGCTGTTAAAAAGTTTCCAGAAAGTGTGATTTATTTTTCACAAAGCGGAGATTAGACAGTTGTTTCTAAACCTATCTGAGGAATCAACTAAATGAGATATTTTCTTTTATACAATACATAAAATCAGAATCCTTTTCAACGTTTTAGTTTCTAGCTTAATTTGTTTATTAATATTTTCTACGTTTACTTTATATAGAGGATTTCATATCATATAAATTTTTTAACACAAGATTAATATACTGAATAAATATTCACATCAAATAAGACTAAGAAGTCAAATTGTTTTGAAATAATAGGATGGTGCTTTAATTAATTTTAAAATAAGGAAATTTTTCAAAGATTTTGTAAGAAATTTAGTTAAAATTCGTTTAGTAAAGATTAGTAATCTACAAAAGCTAAAGTAGGCGTAGAAAATTCTACAGTATTAACTGAATTAAGAAAAGCTAAGAAAAGAGTTTAAAAACCTAAATTTTGAATAATGAATTTAAAGTAAAATTATTTAAACAAAAATTAACTGTATAAAGGTTATCATTAGAGAGTTACTTAGAAGGCAATACGATTAAGTTTAAACAAAAAATGATGTTCATAATGCAATTAACACAAAAAATAAATAAAAACAAAAAATTGGAATATACCCAGTCAGAAAAATACAAACGGGAAAGCGGTGGCAAAGCACTTTAACAGGTGGTACAAGTACTGGCAAAAAGTGCTTTTCCATTCCCAAAATGATAACATCATTAGACAAAAGGACCGGCTGTTCAAAAAGCGCCGGAAAAGCACTGGAGGAACAAAATTTTTAAACGTTGGTAAAACGCTGGCAAAACCAATAGGTGGTCTGGAAATATATTTTCCAAAATAAAATTTAAAAAAAGTTCATATTTATTTTTTTTGGTCCTGCCGTGATTTGAACCCAGGCCGTCAGATTGACAGACGATTGCTCTACCCACTGAGCTAACGAGACATATAATATTTGATGGCTAAACACATAAATGAGTGATAATAGCTGGACAACTACTGGCTGTGCCAAAATGCTAGTACTGACAAATAATTTTTTGTAACTGTATGCCAGTGTTGGGAGGGCAAAAAAAAAGTTGGTCTTGAAGGAGCTTTCCCACAAACAAAAAAATTGATTTTATAAAACAAAAAAAATTTTAAATTAAAAAAAATCCAAATATTTTTTTGCTTGCAACCGGATTTGAACTCGGAACCTTCCGACTACAAACATTTTTTAACGAAGCGTCAGCATTTTTATAAAATCATTGGTTTTCCAGTGAATTGATTTTGTACGCCACTGGTTGCAAACCTTGGCATATCACTCTAAGCCAATTATTTGCCATTGTTTTTTTTTATAAACCACCGAAATTTTTGTAAATCAAATACTGGTTAAACGCTTTTCGCAAACGCTGGCAAAGCGTCCCAAATGAGTGTTCTCCCAGTCATTTATTTTTAATACCGTGGTTACCCAGTGGTATGCCAGTGCTTGATTTTTTGTACCACTGGCGATTTCTGACTGGGTAGTGTTGCGAAATATTTCTGTTTTTGTTAGAAAATCTATAAATTAAAAAAAAAATAATAATAACAATAATATATTTAATACTATAAAAATTACATAATAAAAATGCTGTCAATTGGCAACTCTGTTTCTAAGTAACAATAACATGTCTGTATTTTAACAGAAATTGCTTCTGATTTTCGCCCAATAATAAAATCTGTTAAAGTTCACAAGTTCTCAGTTAAAAATTAGTTAACATACAATTATAAACAAAGTTGTGCTAAAATCGTAAATCTTATTTAACAAATTGTGAACAATAATTTGTTGTAGGCTTGCTCCTATTCGGATTTTATTCTTGCCTAAGAAAATCGTCAAGGGAGAACGTTTCTAGAATTTCGCAAAATATAGGTTAGGTTAAAATGCACATTCAATGAGAAATTCTTCTTCTCGTCTAGGAGCGTTATGGGCTTGTTCCGATCCGGATTTTATTTTTGTCCAAGAAAATCGTCAGGTGAGGAAGTTTTTAGAATTTCCCGAATATAAGTATGTTAGGTTAAAATACAAATACAATGAAAAATATCGTGTTCGCGTCTAGGACTGTTATTCAAGATTTCAAATATCAAATAAAAAGCTAAAACGACAACAAAAAATTTCCACAATTTGTTTTGCCATCTTCCAAAATAATATTCCGTTGTTTTACAAATCTAAAAATTTAGTGACATCTATTTATATACAATCAATAATAGAAAATCATAGGTTTTCTATAGGTGTGAGTTACATTTACATTTGCACAAGCATTTGCATACAAATTTATTGTAATAACGAATATGCAAGTTATTATACAAATTGGCATGGATACTGAAGATGGGTATGCAGCGGGACCCCAAAATACGTATTCGATGCTGCTGGCCTTATCGGAATTTTTTAAAGTTCTATTCTCTGTAATTTACTTGTATGATCTTAAATCTAACAAAAAACATTAATTTACTATTTTTAGTATTTATTAAAATTTAACCACAAAACTTAACATAACACTTTCTAATAAAAATTCTTGAAATGTCGACCAGAGCCAGTTGACAAAGGAAGAGACGCATGCATCTTCTTGACATTCTATGCTCGTTAAAAGGACTTAAAGTAGCAAATGAATGTCGAACTTTAGTAAAGTTACGTTTGTAATATATGAATTCATAGGTTCGATTCCTAGAGGCGACGGGTTGTTGAAAAATTATCATATGGAAACAATCTGACAATAAAATATAAACAATAATATAATTTAAGGGAAAATCAGTGATGAAGCCTGTCCATAGAAAAAGGCAGAAATTATATCTAGTCTGATTTGCAAATTAATGTGTTTATAACTTTTACAGAATGGCTTATTCTTCTTCTTAACCTCAAACCTACTAAATTTAACGTCTTTTAAATTCTTAGTTTTCAAAGTGGCAAAAAAAAATATAACATACTTTAAGGGGTTTTTAAAAAAAATCCTAAAAGTATATAATAGGTTTGTAGGTTACATTTCTAGTAAAACTAGTAAAAGAAAAAAAATATTGAAAAAGTTGTCAAAATATTCAAAAGTAATCGAACAAAAAATTGTAAGAATAGTAAACTAACAAAAAAAATTTACGGAAATCGCATAAAAACGTCCGCGGAGTGCAAACTTTAATGCGAATCATAAGAGTTAATTAATTTAATAATGATTCACATAAAAATGTGTTCAATATTATCGTTTGTCAAACAAAAAAACATATTACTAGTTTTTGATGGAAGAAATTTTTTAAGTAAAAACTAGTCAAATTTTCCCTTAAATTTTTTACTAGTTTTTACTATTTTTTTTTTTTTTTTTTGTACTAGAACGGATTTTTGAGTAAAACTGGTAAAGCTAGTAAAAAAATAGCATGTAAACCAACACACTTAATATTTTTATTATAAATATAATTAAGAGTTAACCAAAACTTAAAATAACGAACAAACGAACGAAAAATTATGAAATACTTTAGAAAAAAAAATTTTTTAATATTTAAACCATGGTAATCGTTTTACCTTTTAAGCAACTTTATCAAATTCATTTGTTTTATCATACAAATTATATATTGTACAACTAATTACTGAAAAATATATGTATGAAGAAAATCAAAATTAACTACAGGGTTATTTGAAAAAAGGGTCTTGAAAGATGAGATTTAATTAAAGTATTAGCTGAAAATACAATTATGTTACAAAAGTTAGTAAATTTATACAAAAATATGAATTAATGAATGATTTGAAATGTCTAATGAAATTTTTAAAATGTATGATCGTTAAAACGTACATGATATTAAAGAAAAAATAATAAAGCTATCATCTTTTGTGGTTTTCTTTTTTTTCAAATTTAAAATATGTTCTTTTCTAACCACAAAAAGATTTAGCCAACATTCCACATTTATGTTAAATTAATTATAATTTTTTAGAGAGATTCAAAATCATATAGATATTTATAATATATAGAATAGAGTTACAAACACGATCACACACACTGATTGACAGTCTGACACACATATGTATGTATGTATTATATAGAGATTAGTCTATGTTTAGTTAGTTTTAGTTTTCTAATATTTACCGGCGCCTCTCCTGCGAGTCTCTGTTTTTCCAGCTCCACTGCTCTTTCATGTTCAGCGATGCGATTTTCTATTATTTGCAATGATTCGCGGGTGAAGGGACGGAACAAACTGCGTTCTTCCTCAGATATCGAGTCGGAATCTTCTGTCATTGTCTATGCGGCCAACGATGAAAGCCTCAGTTTTCCAAGGCCTATTTCAAATGGTTCGCGCATTGATACGAAGGTACAATCAATATATAAGAATTACACATACAAATGTCATTCAAATATATATAATTATATATGTATGTATATTACGAGTATATATAAATGTATATACAACGTAGTTAACAACTCTAACAACAACACTTACATGAGGCACATGTATGTCGCCTGCTACATCAAAGTTACAACTATATCCGAGGCGCCATCTTCAAACAAGCGCCCACCACAGAAACGTATTCTGAAATTGAAAAAAGTAAAAAGAAATTAGAATGAATTATAAATATTTGAGTAAAAGTTTTATACACATTTAGGATATAATCTACTTTAGGTATATACAAAATATATGTATGCGTTATATTTACTGTATGCATGTGTGTTATGTGTTAAATAGTTTCCTTATACATTTTTGTAATAGTAGTTTGTTAAACTACAATAGTTAATTGTTAAACTACAGTTGGGGGAATTCATTTTAATGACAGACAAGTTCAAATTATATTCATATAAATTTTATAGAACTTTTATATACATTACTTTAATGTAAAGTCATTTTTTACATACTCTTATGTATGTGTGGATTATGAAAGTTTTATGATGTTATGAAAGAAGGTATACTCCTCTCTCTAACTTAACTCTTCTTCATAAATAAATAATATAATAATTTGTCTAAATGCGAGTGCTCTTTAGCGACTTTTATTCAAATTTAATGAATAACATTGAAAAATAAAGTGAAGTAATGATGATGAGTACATAATTTTATATTTCTTTTTATATTTACAAACACTAAGTATTCCCTATTGTGGGGGAAACTATTCATTAATTGAAAGCAAGCTTTTTAAGTTTACCCCTTCCTGGAAATTTAATTAATATAAATTTTTTATGAGGCTTTCTATAGCAATTGTCTAGCTAAAAAAAAAAAGTTATCTTATCAATGTCAAATGATACACAGAGAAAACAGTTTGTGCTTTAAAGCACAATTACCTAAGGAAACTGGCCCTAATTGGAAGGACAAGAATCTGGACGGGGTGATGTTCAAAGAGATTATTTGCTCTAGTAATATGATACCAGCACTCCGATCCTGTATCTACCGCGAGAAATTTGCGCACAGTGGCACATTTTCTAGAATATATTGCAAAATATTTAAGGTACCCTGACGAGAGAAAAATTCCAATCACGCACAATTGCTCACGAACATTTGTTCTACTTCTCAAGTGAGGAAATTTAGTCAATTACTCAAATTCGCAAAAAAAAATCCTCTCACGTGTTGATCTCTAATATTAGTGGTAAATTCGGCTTTTATAAATTATGTGCTCCCATGAAACTGTCAAATTTTTCACACGTTTTTAGATCCTGGAGGAGAAAAATTGCTGTAGCTCCCAGGGACGGGCTTTGCGCACCCACAATGGGGTATAGAATCAAATCGAAATGTTCAGGCTATGTTACCAGTTATTTTTCTTTAAGAATTTTGAAGTTAAGGAATTATACTCCCAAAAGTGGAACATATTTTCAATATTCAATATATTAATTTTTCAATAATCTTTTTTAAAAAATAATATATAATTAAGTAAAAACAAAAAAATATATATTTAAGAAAATTGAGTGATATCAAAATTTGTTACATTTAAATATGTTTAAATATGAAAATATATAATAAAATCTGTAATTTTACCAAAAAAAACATAAAATGTATTCTGAATTACCCTGTTCACATTGAAATAATTTGTGAAGACATCTGAATGTTTGGCTCCTCTTTCGTTCGAGCAACATAGTTTCTAAATCTGAGCTACTGAAAATATGGACTTTTTGACGCCTTCTTTAAATATGTGGCAAATGAACCGAAATTAAGTTTGAACATCTGGAGACACTAGCCAACTATGGAAAGAGAACATTTGTGCCGAACAGGCTTAAGTGGGCGGCAGTATTATGAAATTGGATTAGCCTAGTATAGAAGGTTCTGGAATTTTGGAAGAAAAATATTCCAACAGACGGGATTTACTAAACTATTCAAACTGGCAGCACTGAATTTAAGTATAATCATTAGAATGTTAAGTAATTGGGCACTCTGTTATGAATAACATAAGAGTTATAATTTTAGAAGCACTGGCATTTTCTATTATGTTCTACATTCACGGCCGTTAAACTATAAAAGACCGAAAGTTACGAAGGAAGAGGAAGTTGCGCATTAACATTTGTGGAGTCAGTTGATTATTAGCGATTGTGTAATTCAGTCGGGCTTTAGAAAATCGTTGTATTATAAATCGTTGGTAAACTTGTGTGTGTGTTATACATTAGTAAAGCAATAATAAAGTGTTAAATAAATACGTGTATAAGCTGAGTATCAAACTAAAAAGAGTGTGTGTTATTTTTAAAGAGCATCAAGCCGGTTTACCTAAAGGAGATAATGGAACGTTTTTTGATGGTAAGACGTAGCAATTGGTGTCATCAGTGGAATTTGTTATTTTGATTTCAATAGAAAAGAACCCGGTTTAATTAATGGAAATAAACCAACATTTTTAAATCGTAAAAAACGTAACAATATATAAAACTCCTCAAAGCAAAATGTCTCAGGACAATAAGAAAGTCTCAGAGATCGCGTCGAACTCCAGATCATGAGCAATGTATAGAAGAAAATTTTAAAAAAACTTCGAAAAGAAAGGATTTTTTATACAAGATTACCAAAGTTCTTCCCCCCTTAAAGAAAAAAATCATACAGTGTGTTCGATTACTCGAAATTCTTACTACTTTTACTACAATTGGAAAGTTTTGTTTACTTTTTGTATTGAATTCTTCCAGCTGTAGTAAAAGTAATTACTTGTAGTAAGTAAACGAAAACGCTTATAAATATATCGGATATTTTTCCACCTGACTTTGCTCATGCCCATTTAAATTGGACTCAAGAGGTAAAAATACTTTATAGTCAGATGAGGCAAAATTTAATCTCCTTGTGTCAGATGGAGGAACCAATCAGGCCGGCCAGACTTACGGTTTTATCCCTAAATTTGGGGATTTTTTGTTCATCTTGGGGACAAAAATTTTCATTTGGGGACAAGGTAATTTTTTGGGGATTTAAAAAATATTTTTGGGATTTTTTGGGGATATTTAAAATTTTGAAGATTATATTAACTTTGTATAGTTTTCAGAAAACATCGGTCAAGTTTGTTCGCATAATTTCAAAAAAAGTTACAAATTCACCCTTTTATGGATTCTCTGTATTAATTTAAAGTTTTTTAAAACAAATAAATCCTTTTTGCCTGAGAGTTTTATATGATTTATGTCCCAGAATCCAAAATATTGTTTATTCAAAAAAACATCATATCGATTATGGATAATGGTCTATTGTATTAAACAGACAAACTTGAAAAATTCAAATCTAAAAATTCTTTTAAAAATGCTTTAAATTCTTGAATATTTCAAAAAGGGTTCGATTGGTGTTTTAAAATAATTTAATAAAAATTAAACGTTTTCTTCGTAAAAGTCCCTAAATTCTGAGAATTTTTCTAAACATTTATACAGAAGCAATCCAAGAATTTTTAAAAACAGTTATTGTTAGTGCTATTTTTTTATATTTAATTGTAGTTTTTATGCGGAGAATGTTCATTTTAAGCAAATTAAATAAGCTCTACTAACTTTTTCAACATATTTTCTAGTTGGGGATTTTTTGGGGATATTTTTAGATTTATTTTGGGGACCACGAAAAAAGCATGTGGCAATCCTGGAGCCAATTTTCGACGACGTAAAGGCGAAAAGTTTAATCCCAAATAGTAAGGTAAAGTACGGGTGGTTTTTTTCGAAATTGGTATTGGTCCAATTCACAGCCACATTCTATAGAGACATTCTTAAATCAGTTATGCTACCGTATACTGAATGGGAAGTGCCAAATTTCATGGACATTCCAGCACGATAATGATCCCAAACATACCGCAAGGATTGTAAAAGCTTGGTTAGAGGAAAATCAAATTAATGTCATGTCGTGGCCACCCCAATCTCCCAATCTAAACCCGATTGAGAACATGTGGATGATTAGAAAACGCAATATCGGCAATAAAGTATTCCGAAACGGTGATGAATTTTCCATCGACTTGGAATGGCAGTGGAATGATATTTATATCGATTATATTGATAAGCTCATAGCCGCAATGTCTAAGAGATTATTATTTTGTTATTTTTTATCGTTGTAACTAACATATTTTTAACACAACAACAATAATTCGAATTTTTACAAAAAAAGTTTTACCCGGGAATGCACATTGCCACCATATATACCACACAACGAAAAATGGGCCAATTTTTTACCACACTTCTTAACCCTTAAGACTTCGAGATGCTACCTAAAAAACAGGTCAACCTTAGATGTTTGCCGTCTATAACATATATAAGTTTTATTCAAATCTGCGTGTACCTCTGCTACACTCAAAAAAATAAGTTAGTAGAAAAATTAGTAAAACGTCTTGTATATCAAGTGTACTAGTTTTCAGCAATTTTTTTTGCTGAATTTCCGTTTTCAGCAAAAGTTTTAGTTATATTTTTTTAGCACTAAACTAATTTTGAACTAATGTTTTACTAATTTATTTTGCTATAAAAATTGTGCTGATAACCGCATTTATAGCGTGGACGACAATAGACAAGATGTAGATGTACTATTTTTTTGGTAACAATCAACTCGCTGATTTTCAGCAAACCTTTTGCTGAAATTACCAACTTTTTTGCAAGCACGCTCCTGACTAAAAATTTGCTGACACAGCTAAATTTTTTGCTGACTTTACTGACTTTTTTTTTAGTGTACTTATCCGCTTAATTAAGTACTTGGTGTTTATTTTTGGGATTTAAAACAAAAAAAAATGTTTTTGTTTATAATAATAAACATTATAATAAGTAGCACACAAAAATGCATTTAAATTAAAACCTTAGTTTGATAACATTTGATAACCCTTAGAAAAATATTTTCAGTTTAAAATCTATTATCTTTATGTGTTTAATTTATGATTTTGTATAATAACAAAAACAAAACTTGCTAAATTTAAAGTGAAATATTGTAGAGATTTCTACAAAAAACGAGAACATGTTGTACAGAGATAATTTAAAAGGTTTTCTATACTAGATAAGGTACTCGGACAATGTATTTTAAATTTATTTTGATGATTTCTTGCTAAAAGGAAGAGTGTTTGCAAAAAAACGAAAACACGAGCTCTTATAAAATGAGATTGAGTCGGAGGATGCAGTAAAACATAATATTGACAAATTAAAAAAAAAAAAATCTATGCAATGCGCATAACACATAAAGAAAGAATTGCAAATGACAGTTGTTATTATGAATTAAAAGAATAAAAAAAAAAAAATAGGAAAAACAAAATAAAAACTTAACGAAACAAGGATTTTTTTGTGAAAACCAAAAGAAAATGTCAAATTTAAGGAAAATGGTTAATAGAGATAAAATGTTAGGGTAAGAGGAAGCTAAAGAGAGATGTTAATTAACATAGCTGTTGTGCAAATGTTACGAAATATAACAGTATGTTATTGTTTGGTATAGACAGAGAGAGAGGGAGAATGTGTTAGATTTTTACATATATTTGTTTGTGCATTTGATTGAATTTCTTTTTTTTTTTAATATATACTTACTGTAAATCGATGCCAATCGATCCTTTTTCTAGATTTGCGTGTATTTAATTTTTATTTTTTTTAATAATATATTTATTGAAATTATTTAATGATGTTTTATTAATGAAGGATTTGTTATATTTTTATTATGTTATGGGAGGATTTTCTTAATATATGAGGTTGTGTAATTTGGTGTTTTTTAACTTTTAACTGTTTCTAAATTATTGGTTGGTTTTTGTTATTTTTTTGTTTTTTTAAGCGTATTTCAAAATATGGATTGATTTTTTGTGGTTTTTTGGTGTTTTATTTAAATTTTGTTTTTGTTTGTTTTAGTTCTTTTATTTTTATGCTACAAAAAAAATTAGTTAAAAATTACTTGTTTGTTATAAGTTAAGAAAGAGATTAAGTAAAAACACACATACATATTTATTAATAATATTTATGTAAAAAAATAATTTTTATTATTTATTTTGATTAGAAGCTTGAGCTTTTAATGTTTAGGCATATTTGCATTATTTTTATTAAAACGGATTTTTTTAATTTGTGCAAAAAATAATAATAAAAAATATAACTTTTTCTTAGCAGCTTTTCGGATTAATTTTTTTTTTTTTTTTTTTTTTGTGTTGCAATTTATTTAATAAGCATTTTTTCTTTTTAAAAGCAGAATTTATAATTTGCTGCAATTGCTGGTAAATTTATCACTTGTATATTAGAAATTGTTGCACTTATTATATAATAATTTACAGGATATATATTTTTTTCTTTTTACATATCGAATCATTAAAATTTTTATATATTTACTTTTTCTTTGCTTTTATTTGAGATTTTTTACACTTTTTTTCAAACGGATTTCAGTTTAAGTTTTATTGTAGATTTTCAAAAAGTATTTGTTGGGAATTTTATTGTTTAGTTGTGTTTAAATGTTGTCTAGTATAACACTTTTCTAATTAGAGTTTATTTTTATATTTTGTTTTACTGCAGTTGCCTGAAACAAAAAAAATATATAAGAAATATTATTGTAAAAAATGAGGTTAAAGTTTTTCTTTTTGTAAATTTTCTTTATACATATAGAAAATTCTAATATATGTTTTTTCAAAAAAGGACACTCCTAAAGTCTTTAAATTATAGAAGAATATTGAACATTATAAACACTTTTTCACTTTTTATTAATAAATTTTTATTTTTATGTCAAATTATTAGCTTTTTACTTTGTTACAGGATGTTTTTAAATGTTGCTTTCTTTAATAGAAGTTTTTATAGTATTTTTTGTTTTATTTCAAAAGCCAACCGTTCACGTTAAACACTAAAACGCAACCAAACTGCAAAAAGTCATGGTAAGCTCTACTCAGTCCCAAAAAACGAGAAGTCAGCAAAATTCATTCATTAACATAACATCTTAATGTTATTATAATTTGAATTCGCCGTAGCAAAATAATCTCTGGTTTTTTTTACTCTCTTTTAATATAAGCTTAGCAAAACAAAACTAAAGAATACTGTAAAATTACAACAACAATAATAAAAATGCCGCTAAAATGTAAAAAATTTAACATTATTTATATTGAGCTTGTTTATGTTTTGTCATATCCTTTAGACTAAATATTTAAGAAGAACACAAGTTGAAAGCAACTGTAAACGTCAAATCATAAATTACAATCCACTGCTACATTCCGTAGTTTTAGCAATCATTACCAAATACAGAAACAGGTATATTTTGGGGAAAAATGAGCAAATTCTATGAATGATCTTTTTAACCTAAGCTAATAATTGTTATACGTTTCCCAGCAAAAACTTGCATTAGTAATCCCAGCAAAAGCATGGTTAGGGCAGGTCATTACCGTATTTATGAACAAGTAATGATAGGTCATTATTTTTTGCATTACTCTAAAATACAAAATAATGACATACTGATAATAAGTTATAGAAGTAGGTACTTATTATATATTATTGCAAAATAATCACTTACTGGTAATTAATCCATTAAGTACCAATTTAGTATTTTTTATTTTCAAATTATGTTGCCTATTCCTACTTGTGACTCATTGTGACCTTCATAAGACTATTTTTAAGACTGAGAGTAATAACTTTTCATACAAAACAACAGTAAAAGTCAAAAAATTCAAATGTTGTCCATGCCAGGTCTTAATTTTTTTGGAGTTTTCAAATAAAAATTTTAATAAATATAACTTATTGTGACTTTGCAACAACAAATACATGGGGAATACAGTCACAACTACAAGTTACAGACTTTTCGTAGGAATAGGCACGTATATTTATTAATTTGTTTTGAAAATTTTAACAACTGAATAGGAAATTTCCCAAGGTTAGATTTTAAAAATCACCTAATCGCCATAGGAAGATTATATACACATGAGCTTCAATATATTGAGCCGAAATGGTATTACCAAACTAAAGCAATTTTAAGCGATTTTTTTCACGGAACCTGCATAAATCTATTCATGAATCAGATAGTGCTTATCCCGAGCAAAAAAAAAAAACCCGGGTCCAACTTTAGCTCGGTTACTCCCGATTCTTCTTTTACAGCACTTTGAGAGCCGAAAAGTTCGAAAAATAACGAAAATGTAATGCTCTTTTGTAGATTTTTCATTCTTCGGTATAAAAATGTTAAATACATCCTACCAACTCGGGAAGATGAACTCGACGGCTAACTGAGAGTTTAACTTTTGGACGCCAGATGCGACTATGCAGCCCCAAGTTTGACGTGTAAAGTGTCAAGACCCAGAAAAACCAAAAAATCAAGAAAAATTCCCAATATCCATTTTGGATATATTTCAAAAACTGTAAAGCCGATATTTCTGCCACGTACCAATTCGGAAACTAGAATATATGATCTAAGAGACCTCATATGGCCCGGAACTCCCATCTGTTGAAATATTGGAGAAATTGGGTTTGGTTTGAACTTTATAAACTCGATTTTATAGAATTAGGACCAGTTTTATAGTCACAACTAAGAACGATGTTTGTTCCCAAATATTCCTTAATAAAATTTTGTTTGAAAATTTCTAAAACAAATGTGTACATTTTCGCCTAAAACACAGTTCTATATACTTTTTTTAGTTTTTTTATGCGTTAACGGATATAGTTAAGGCGAACTAGTAACATTGTTTGTTAAAGAAAGAAACCGGTCTACACAGGAAGACTGCGCAAAATGTGGTTTGTCAAGCAACTTTAAAAAATTATAGTTTAGAAAAATGCTTAATATTATAAATTAAGTAAAAAATAATAAAAAAAAGTTATTTATTTTGTACTCATGTAGAAAAAATATTGTTTAAGAGCGTCTATAATTAGAGGGGCAATTCTGTAACTTTTTAACGACAAAATTCGGTGGTTAAATTGACAAGTTTTCATAGTAAACTGACAACTTAACTACCGAAATTTGTCGTTAAAAAGTTAGAAAATCCCACTACAGGAGTGTGACAAATTTTAGTTTTGCGCGAAAGTAAAATCTAAAAAAAAATTACAAGTTTTGTAATCTGTGGAGCGAAATGATCACGGAATGTTCCTAATGATTACAGGACCATAATACGATAATTGGAAAAATGTTATGTTCATTTGAAAAATATTATGATCATTAGGAAAATATTATAATCATTTTTGGATTTATTGTGAATAGGGTATTCAATCGACTTTTTATTTTAATCGATTAATCGTGCAAATAATTATTCGGATTTTTTTCTTAACCGATTAATCGAATAAAATTTAAAAATTAGTCGATTAATCGAAAAAGATAATTATGTAAAATATTATATAAATTTTGTTGCATTTTTAATAATTTTATTTAAAAAAAGGGACAAATATAATTTGACTAACTCTTCTAAAATTCAAAAATATAAAAAATGTATTAATTGAGATCATATTTTGTCAAAATTTGTATCTTTTCTATCCCCTCTATTACATGCAGACTATCCCTGTAAATTTTGCATTTCACAAAGTTAAATGCTGTTGGCTTAACTGGCTTCTGAAAAGCTAGTATGTATGAAAAGTTATTTAGTTCTCATTAAAGATTATTTAGACCTCAATAGAAGTTAATTTTGATTATGTTCTTGTTAAAAATTTATTTGCTAACTTCTTTATTTTACTTTTTAAATTTTATTAAAAAAAAAACTTCTGGACATTATATTAAAAAATAATATTTTTCCTTTTAAAGATATTATAGATATTTGGAATTAAAGTTCAAACTTTAACATGCTGCCAATCCCGAGCGGGTTGAAATTTTTTAAATTTTAATTTTATATATTTTCTATCACTAAACTCTACATAAAACCTTTAGAGGTTTTGAATTTTATTCATCAGACAATTTTTGAGACTAAACTTTAGCCTTTTTTTAGCTTTTAACTTTTAACGCATTCTCGGCAGCGTTGATGATCACAAGACAAAATTGTGGCAGACATACGTATTGTGACCTCTTTGGCTGCACGGCAAACCCGACTCACCTAGATCCCACGTCACTATGGACCCACCCGGTTGAGGCGGGCCGGTTCTTGGGTCTGGATCTAGATGAGTCAGCAGAACAAGATGAAAGAGAAGATTGATTATATTATATATGCTTACATATTTTATTGTAGGAGGCGTTGCTACAACAACAACAAGACAAAATGCAATCTACTGATCTCAAATTTCGTTAATGTACATGTGTGGACATATATGATGCATGTAAAGGGTGTTTTTTTAAGCTAGATAGAACTTTAAATTGTAAAAAGTAACACAAAAAATTAAATTTTGATGAAACATTTTTTTTTATTTGTTTCAGTATACTCTGACAAATCATCGTGAATAGACTCACGCTTGAACAACGCTACGAAATTATCCAAATTTACTTTGAAAATCAGTCGTCGATTCGCGCAACTTATAGACGCAAAATTGTGTTCAGCGATGAGGCGCATTTTTGGCTTAACGGGTTTGTTAATAAGCAAAATTGCCGCATATGGAGTGAGACCAATCCACAAGAGACCCTACAGACTCCATTACATCCAGAAAAATGCACCGTTTGGTGCGGTTTTCACGCTGGTGGCATCATCGGACCTTATTTCTTCAAAAATGAGGCCGGAGCTCGCGTTACGGTCAATGGAGATCGTTACCGCACCATGATCAATGATTTTTTGTTTGAAAATATGGATGACATTGATCCGGAGGAGATGTGGTTTCAACAGGATGGCGCTACGTGCCATACGGCGAACGCAACCATCGACTTATTGAAATCAAAATTTGGCGATAAGTTGATTTCGAGAAATGGACCTGTCAATTGGCCTCCAAGGTCGTGCGATTTGACACCTCTCGATTATTTCCTGTGGGGCTACGTGAAGTCACTGGTTTATGCTGATAAACCAGCAACAATTGATGCCTTGGAGGACAGCATTGTTCGTGTTATTCGTGACATACGGCCAGCAGTGCTCGAAAAAGTGGCCCAAAATTGGACGTCCAGAATGCCCGAAATCATTTTCAAATGTTAATGTCACGTATTGATCTTTCCAATAAAAAAAAAATTTTGATTACAATTTAATTTTTTGTGTTATTTTTTACAATTTCAAGTTCTATCGGGCTTAAAAAAACACCCTTTATAAAGATTTGTGTATCCATGCATGGACATGAATGCATGTTTATGAGCATGCATGAACATTAGAGTGGTCCAAAAAAACATGAAAGTTGGAATTCGCGATCTCCACAATGTTGCCCCTATTCCTTAATGTCTAAAAACTCTCTGTGCCAAGTTTCAGCTAAATCCGCTGTTATTTAGAGGTAGCACAAAAAGTTGTCTTTTAAGAATTAGTAATTTATCTCCAGAGTAATTTATACAAAAAGTAGGGTTGACTTTAAATTTAATTATTTCTTAACCTGTACGCTATTATTTAACAATTTTTTTTAAATCTGGTCTTAATTAATGTGAATATAAGGAATTTGAAATCAAAACTTAAAAAAATTACGTAACTTTTAAGTAATTCGCGGTTTTTTTTTTTTAATTTATACAAAAAAATACATATTTTAGTCAAATTTTCGAAATTTTCCGAAAAGATGTAATTAAAAATTCAACTTGTTTTTGCCTTGTATGCGCAAATTTCTCAAATCTGATCTTTATTTTAACGCAGATTATGAATCAGCAATCGAAACTTAAAAAAAATTTGTGGTTTATGAATTATTCGCGGTTTTTGAAAATTCCAAAAAACTCAAGTTTTTTGAGATATTTTCCCAATTACCTGTAAACGGTGTTATCGAAAAATGCAATTTGTTATACTTTTGCAATTTACTTACCAAGGACCTTCATTATATATAACACTGATTTTAATTTTAAAAAGGATAACAGATATCCTTGCAAATTAAGTTAAAATATGACATTTTTTAATATTTCGCTATTATTTAGATTGCTATAATTTTATTGCTACCAAAAACCCTATCCCACATAATAGAACATTCCACAGATATATATTAATGTAAAAACGAAATTTTCATATTGATAAATATAAGAAAACATCCTGATCGAAGTTGATCCTTTTTTGTATGAAATTTTAAAATTTCGCGAAATCCTCGACTCCGATTTCAATTTTGATTTCATATTCGTAATGTACACCTAAAAATATATTAGATTTGATATGTCGCGATCATAATAATTATATTTAATTTTTCTCATTTTTCCATTATTTTTAATTAATTAAAAATAATAGAACAAGTACAACCTCGAAACTTCAATTGCGATGTGCTACCTCTAAACAAAACCTTTTTGGTGATTTTTTTGATCAGACCACATTTTTTTTCAAAGTGGCATATTTGTAAGGTTGTGGAGCGTGAAAATTCCAACTTTTTTTTTTTGGACCACTCTAATGAACATACATTTAACCTGTATGTATTCATATATGTCGATTTTTAGCTGGGTAGATTTTTTTTGAAAGAGACGCAACACTCAGGAATTTCTTCCTATTTATTAACGTGTTGCTTTCTTTGGTAAGGGGATAGAGAAGAGATGGAAGGTGGTGGAAGATGAAGGGCTTCAAATATGGCAGTACTGTATTTGCGCGAGATGTCGAATCTTAGAACAGTTGTTGCACACCATCTGATGGAGAGTTGGCGAACTTTGTTCAAGCTGTTTGCTTCATAGTCTTGTAGTATTATTTTACTTCGGTGGGGTTAAATACTATGAGAACACGCAAGGAGGACGCTGCGATAAGTATGAGGGATTCAAAAATCATACATATTGTTTTTTCCAAATGATGTAGCTGTCGCTGGGGATCGAACCCGTAACCTTGTGTGTAACAGTCCAACGCCCCAACCATTACACCACAGTCTATATATAATATTACAATAGTACACTATACAAAATATTTTTAGTGTTGGCAAGAAATTCGATTGTCAAAATGAATTTGTTTTCTCTGTGTATGAAAGTTGTCATAAATTTCGGTGTACCTCTTCAACAACGAGCCAACACGTGCCGGTTTCTTAACTAACGACAATTTTCCTATAATATTTATAAATAACTCTAACATTTTTAATTATTTGAATAGCTTTCATATTTCTAAATATTTCATTCTACCTGTAAAACATTTATTGTTCGCTAAAAAAACAAGGATTGGCCTTAAAACACACCTTAGAATCGTTCAAAATTATAAATCATAAAATATCGAAGACATTAGATACCACACTTTTTGCAAGAGTGCACATACTATGTGCGTTAATATATTTATATATATTTACATGCATAGACTATGTTAGATATATAAAAGAGGAGAGCAGAAGAAGAGAAGTACGTATGTTGGCATGTAAAATCAATATGAAAGTGAAAATGTTCAAGTATAACAGTTTGTACTTTTTACAATAGTCCTTTAACCTTTTGTTGTGGTGTAGCAGTTGAAAATAATTTCATTTTCTTATTAGTTTTTTTTTTGTTGAAATTTTCAAGGAAAAAAACACTAGAAATTTCTTTAGCTTTAAAGACACAAGAAAATTAAAGAATGAAAAACTTCCATAGTGTATAAAAAAGTTGGAAGGAATAAAGGAAATTTAAAGAAAAAACTATATTAATTTTCCCTGTAAAAAAATTACTTCGAATATGAAAACTTTTTCTGTAGGAATTATGCCCTATAATAGGAAATTCATCAAAATTGTGCTATTAAATAAGTTAAAATCTTCAAATCCCATGTCAAAATCTAAATGTACAGTGGACGAAATAATGATAGGTTAACTTATGAAATTGCGGAATGCTTCAGAGTAACAGTTGAGATATTTAAAATTGGGTACACTAATAGAAAAAAGTCCGTAAAAAATTTAGTTAAAACTACTAAAAATTAGTTAAAAATGAAGCAGATTATTTTTGCTATATATTAGTAATATAGGAACCGCAAAAATAAAACTGTTAAATATACAGAATTTTAGTTATATTTGAGCTAAATTTTTGTAAATGAAGAATAGCAAATTAACCTGCTAAAATCATCAAAAAATTTGCCTTCAAATATTTATCTTTTGATTTTTTTCTTTTAGTAGAGTTACATTTTTGTTATAAATATTTTAGCAGATTCACATTTTTCTGTCCAAAATGCAACTCTGAAAATATCTAGTAGTAGTTTTAAGTATCGAGTACCCAAAAAAAGGAGAAATACTTGATACTCGACAACCAATACTCATATTTTTACCAAAACTAGTGTGCAAGCACTTGTATTTGGCTAAGTAAAGCCAGCTTTTAGAAAAAGTGTAATGCAATTTTCATTGTGGGGGAATATAATTCTCAGCTTTTTAAGTGTGGATTACCAGCGATTTTTATTCATAAAAAAAAATACATGAACATCAAGAGATCTATTTGATAGTTTTGTTTATAGCGGTATCTAAAGAAGTCCAAAGTGGTGCTGGAAAAACTATGAATATCGAGTATTTGACATTTTTTGAGTACTCGATTGTTGAAAGTAATAACTGAGATTACTATTTTCTTTGGTAAAAATCATCTCGCTGATTTTCAGTAAACCCCTTTTGCTGAAATTACCAACTTTTTTGCAAGCACGCTCCCGACTAAAAATTTGCTGACATAGCAATATTTTTTTTTGCTGACTTTAATTCACTTTTTTTTAGTATGAACACAAATTTAATGAATCCAAAACTTTTTTAATTTATGATACACTCTCATAACAATTTAATTTTTCATACACTCTCATAACAATTCTGACGTGACAACAGAATTTTTTTTCCAAACGAATTGGGAAAAATATCGACTTTTTCCTATAACTCAGAAAGTCGATTTGATGAACTTTTTTTTAAGGGGGTAATTTTATAAAACACTTTGGTGAAGTGTTGCGTTATTTCTATAGAAATTGTTTTTGTTACAGAAACAATTTACATTAAAACAACTCTTCACTTCAGCCAAGTGTTTTACGAAATTAGGTACTTAGTCTGTGCATAAAATATGTGCACTAGTTGTAAGCAGAAGTATAAGTATACGATGCGTATGATTCATATTTTATTTCATATTTATAACACTCATACGCCATACTTTCAACTAAAAGACTTTTATACCCTACACCACTATGCGAGTTATATATTGTATAATGGCACTTCAGCCTCACTAGATTATTATAATTGGTCTCTTTGTTAAAAACTATTTTTTATCCTACAATAAAATTGATTTTAAATTTTAATTTAGGAATTCAAAAAAATTATATTTTGATTTATAATGGGTTTATGCTGATGTTTCTAACTGCCAAAAAGAATTGGCTAGCCCACCGATGTATTCCGAATAACTTGAGTCGATTTAGCGATATCTGTCTGTCTGTCCATGTACGTGTATTGTGTTCAAACTACACCCAGAAAACAGATTCAGTTCTGATAATCTCATTTGTAGTCAATCGCATGGTTCGGTTGTGATAGCCGAATTTTTCAGTTGTGGCAACAGAAAACCAATTTACACAAGACTAATTTGACTGTGACAACGGAATTTCAGTTGTATTAAGAATAATTCGGTAGCCGCAAACGAAAAATTCATTTGATGCAACAGAACCATTCGATTGGCAACAAATAGGGTTGTCAGCACCGAATCTGTTTTCTGGGTGTATATATCGCAATTCTAAAGTTAAAAAATGTTAAGTTTTTGAAGAACCTCCTCCTCCTCCTAATAAAAGTTTTCAAATTTGGACCTTTAAATCCAAGTGTTTCTTTAGTAGTTATTAATCTAAAGGGTGTTTTTAGAGGTTCTATTTTCCGATAACGATTAAACGGTCACAAATCGGTCAGATATGGTAACGCTACTATAAATTGTACACAGTTTGGCGTGCCATTTCATCATGAACAGACTAACGTCAGAGAACCGCTTGCAAATTGTGCAAATTTATTTCGAAAATCATGGTTCAGATAGGAAATGTTACCATGCGCTACTTTCATTTCGCGGTCGACATAATCGTCCATCCGAGCGACTAATTCGTCTACTTATACGTATATTCCGTACCACACCCAGAAAACAGATTCAGTTCTGATAACCCCATTTGTAGTCAATCGCATGGTTCGGTCGTAGTAGCCGAATTTTTCAGTTGTGGCAACAGAAAACCAATTGAGACAAGACTAATTTGACTGTGTAAACGGAATTTCAGTTGTATCAGGAATAATTCGGTAGCCGTAAACGAAAAATTCATTTGATGCAACTGAACCATTCGATTGGCAACAAATGGGGTTGTCAGCACTAAATCTGTTTTCTGGGTGCACGTATTCTCTAAATGATAATACGCATCCGCGGATATGTCGTACAGTGCGCACCATAAAAACAATTGCTGATGTAGGGTAGTATTAATGAGGATACAAATGAGTCCCAAACGCGCGCAGAAATTGGAGTTGTGTGCATCCACTTTATGGCAAAGTTTACGTAAAAATCTCGGCCTACGACCTTAAAAGGTCCAGCTGGAAGTCAACCCACTATTTTATCGCAATATTATGTTTAGTGATGAGGCTCTGCAACTAGTTCTAGAACTGATTCTACGTAAGTCATACCTTCCATATAAGATTCGTGGAACTGATTTCGGAACCAGGTCCATGGAATCGGTTGCAGTGGAACCAATTGCAGAATTGACATGGTTAGCAACCGATTCTAAAAAATGTTCCTGGGTATAATTTTACTAAATATTATAAAAAAAAGTTTTTTAACGAAAAAAAAAAACAACGAAGCGGCTAAAACAATTTCTGATGTCACTCTAAAAAAATAAAATAAAACGCACTCATACAAATACACTTCCTAACTAAACAGCAACAAAATTGTTAAAAAAAAAAATACACAGTCCATATGATTAAAATACAAGACTTTTAGTATACAAATACTCACACACAAACAAACACACATAAACAAGGCCAACAAAATAAATATAAAGAACACTATTTAAAACTATAACAAAGCACAATCGGAAGAAGGACAATAAGAAAGCAAGAAAGTGATATAAAAAGGAACAGTAAAATAAATAATAGAATACAGACAACAGCGATGACAACGTCAAACGTTTTTAAACAGATGTAAGTAGAGTTTTGTATTAGAAAATTAAAAAAGAAACATGAATAAAGTAGAGTAAGGAAGGTACAAAAGGAATTATTGTGTTAGTTAAAAGATGGATACTTTTTTTATTATTGTTTTGTAAAAAGATAAAATATTAAGTTGAATTCATATAGTTGTGTGTAAATATGTACAAGTTACTACTTCCACACATACGTACATATGCCGCATTATTTAACTGTCAGTTTGTCACAAAAAGTTTATCATTTTGTTACAATATTGTTGTTGTTGTTTTTTATTTAAAGCAATAAGTCTTACAAACATGAAGTGTGAGTGTGTGTGTGTGTGTGTGGAAAGAAGAGGTGTGAGAGGTGTTATGATGATTATTATATGCGTTTGTCATTTGTGTGAGTACTTATTTGTATGTGGCAAAATGTGTGTGTGTGTGTGTGTGTGTGTGTGTGTTGGAATGTAAGTACCTTAAATGATTTGTATATTTTGCTATTGAAAGTGTTTAGTTTATGTGCTTTTTTTCATTTTCATTTTTACTGTTGAGTTATTTGGGAGGGGTTTTTTTATTTAGTTAAACTTGATATGAATATTTTCGTTTTCACTGTTTGTTTTTCCAGTAGAAAATATTGTATTAACGTCACAAATTTACATAACATTATTATTATTTTTTTTTTAACAATAAGTATTTGTATTGTATAGGCAAGAAATTACAACAATAATGATTTATAAATATTTTATTATATTACATTTATTTGTTGTAACTCGTTGTGGTTGCCTTACATTATTGGTTTCGTGTTAAAAAAATATAAAACAATTTTTATAGCGTGCTTCATTTCATGGCTTTTTTTCTCACACATTTTCATGTTTGATATTTGTTTGCTAGGCCTTTTTACAAGAGGTGCTATTTTTTAAAAGTAGTGTATTTTTCATCAAAAAAAAAAGGATAACAAAGTAAGAAGAAGAATTATATAGCGAGTTTATTATTTCCTAGTTGTACCTTTTTTGTTATATATTGATTTTTTGTCGAACTTGTATTTTTATGTAAGACAAACATTTTCAAATTTATAAGTTTTTAAAAAAATTTTGTTAATTATAGCGAATGGAATTAATATGAGTTTTCTAAAGCCAAATGTGTGGCTTTCCAGCTTAGTATATATAGCTCATTTGAGATAATATTCGTTATTTAACTACCTCAAATATTTAATGAATATTCCAATATTTGTTCTATATTCAGTTAGGACATCACTGCGTATGATCAATATCGCAATTAAATATCATATCGATTATACGTTTGATGCTCTAACTAAATAAAGAACAAATACCGAAATATTTATTAACACTTTCAGACCCAGCATACACGATTGTAAGATGTGATTTTTTGTTTTAAAATTACAAATATTTTCAATACTAATAGGTTTATTTAGATAAAATTTCCATTCAATTATACTTTTAATAGTTTTAATACCAATTTACCTTAAAGTTATAAAATCACTAAATATTTGCAAGCTGTTTGGGTCTGAAAGGGTTAAATATTTGAGGTAGACAATAATCAATGATTGCTAACAAGGAAGGTCTCCCATGGGGTTCTCTCCGATATTAATGAGATTCGGATATGTGACAGAATAGAAAAAAAAATAAGGTACACGTATTTTTTAGCAGCCCAATCTCAGGATAGGGGTGGTTAAAAAGTGGGGTCAGAAATTAACCAATTTTTAGATTTTTTTTCTTTTTTTATTTCTTATAATTTCAAAGCAAAATAGACAAGTAGGGTAGCAAATGAAAGTATACATATAACATGTCCGAACATATTCAACTTTTTTTGTTATTAAATTATTATTTTTTCTAACAGCACATATGTGTGGGAAATTGTTGTTGATTTTAGGTCCAATTTACTTACAGTAATGACTATTTAAGTTAATCGAGGGAAAGAAAAACTTTTCCATAGCGCCTTTTCAATAATATTTCAGTTAAGTATCAACATGGCCAACATGTGTATCTAAATTTTTATTTTCTCTATTACTTCAACGCTGTATATACAGAGAAAACAAATTCATTGAGACATAGTTTAGTTGGAGCCTTCGTTATATTTATTTTTGGTAACAGAAATTCACTTTACACAACAGAATTTAGGTTAAAACAATATATTTAAAAAATGTCAGGAATACATTTAATCGCGACAATCAATTAATTAAAAAGCTGCAACCAAATGTCGTAAATTTTAGACACATTGAAATATAAACAAAAATCTAAAAGTAGAATGTTGGATGTGTCTGTTTGATCACTTCTGAAAGTAAAAAACAATAACAGAAAGCTGAATAGGAAATAAAACTATGAATTAGCTACGCTACATGCAAGGGTTAGATGGCTAAGCTGTCGAACTCTAGTATAGTTACGTTTGTAATGTAGGAGTGCATGAGTTCGATTCCTACAGCCGACGGGTTGTTGAAAAAATTATTATATAGAGACCATCTGACAATAAAATATAAACAATAATAAAATTTAATGGAAAATCACTGATGAAGCCTTTACATTAGGGCGGGTCGATTTGTAGGGAGGCAAAAAAATCGCTCAGGTGACAAGGAAAATCGTATTCTAGAGATCAAAATAAGAAACTTTGCCCGAGGAACCATACCTCTAAAACGAATTCTGATGTTCCACTTTGACCCATTTAGAGTGCCCTAATCGAGTCCAAATGTATGACCGACCCCCACTAACTTTTGAGGGCCGACCCACCCATGCCAGTGGCACACCCCCTGGAACCCCCTGAGGGGTTCCCCATACAAACATTTCAAAAAATCACCATTTTTGTCACTTTCGTACTTATTCAGAATGGGTGCTCAAATGTCCCACAAATCTGGATTTTAGGGAGAAACCATGGGAATCTTCCATTTTAGGTATAGGATGTGTTCAGCGAACTTATGTAAAACACTACCCGGAATATTTTTGTGGAACATTTTAACCCTCTAACTCTTCAACTTACGGGTCTTTTTTGTCCCTTTTTAAAAAGGGGCCAAAAAGTTCCCTTTCATTGAAGAGTTGGAGGGTTAGAATGTTCCACAAAAATGTTCCTCGCAGTGTTTTACAAAAGTCCGCTCAACAGATCCTATACCTAAAACGGAAGGTTCACAAAAAGAAAAAAACAGCTGATTTTTTCATGTAAAGTGCCAAAAATGGTGATTTTTTGAAAGGTTTGTATAGAACCCCTCTGTATAGAAGGGGTTCTATACAAGGGTTGTATACAAGGGTTCTATACAGGGTTGTATAGAACACCCTCTGGCACCCCAGGGGGTGCCAGAGGGTGTGCCACTGGCATGGGTGGGTCGGTCATATATGACGCGTTTGAAAAAACAACACTGTACTACAGAAAATCTTAATTTTAATTTATGTTTTCTGAATTTCAAATGGAAATTCTAAATTTTAGTTATTTTCTGAATTACAATTGCAAAAGGTGTAGTTATTCTGGCATGGGATGGAAATCGATCGATTTTGATCGATTTGGTTAAAAATCAAAATTTAGTGGTATATCTACACTCAAAAAAAAAGTCAGCAAAAAATGTTGCTGTGTCAGCAAGTTTTTAGTCAAGAGCGTGCTTGCAAAAAAGTTGGTAATTTCAGCAAAAGGTTTGCTGAAAATCAGCGAGCTGATTTTTACCAAAAAAATAGTAATCTTCAGTAAAAGTTTTGCTAACACTTAGTCCACTGCAAATGAAAAAATTCCTTGCTAAAATCACTAAACATTTTGCTGAATATTAGTAGACTGAAAAAACCTCAAAAAACTTGTAGCGAAATTTTACTTTAGTTAATTTATTTGCTGAAAATTTAAATATAGAATACGTGTAGAGTTGTTTTTCTTGTTTTGTCATTTCCCTTTCCAGACAAGCTGCGACATCTACATCTTGTCTATCTGGTTGTTGTCCACGCTATGAATGCGGTTATCAGCACAATTTTTGTAGCAAAATAAATTAGTAAAACATTAGTTCAAAATTAGTTTAGTGCAAAAAAAATATAACTAAAATTTTTGCGGAAAACAGAATTTCAGCAAAAAAATTGCTGAAAACAAGTACACTTGATATACAAGACGTTTTACTAATTTTTCTACTAACTTATTTTTTTGAGTGTAGTTAAATATCTAAATTAAAAAAGTTAATAAAAAAGACAAAAAAGATTGAAAAAATTATACATAAATTTTATTTAAAAACAAAAAAAAATTTATTTGCCGCCACCTTGGTACCTCAAGACTGCTAATCTAGCTCTCTACCGCTGAGCTATTCTTTGATATGAAAGTTGACTGTCATAAAAATAACACTTTGTCATTGACATATATTATTTTTTTTTTTTCTTTATAAAGAGAAGCAACACTCAGGACATTCTTCCTATTAATTAATGTGTTGCTTCCTTTGGAAAGGAGATAGAGAAGAAGTGGAAGGTGGTGAAAGATGAAGGGCTTAAATATGGCAACTCTGTAATTGCGCGAGATGTTGAATTTTAGAACAGTTGTTGCGCGCCATCTGATGGTGAGTTGGCGAACTTTGTTGAAGCTTTTTGGTTCATAGCCCTGTAATATTATTTTAATTTCGATGGGGTTAAGTGCTATGGGAACACCGAAGGGGGACGCTGCGATATGTATGAGGGATAGAATATACTCATACATATTACTATTTTTCATAAATTGATGTTGCCTTGGTTGGGGCTCGAACCCGCAACCTTACATGTAACAGTCCAACGCGCTAACCATTACACCACAGCGCCCACAATGCCTTATTCTCAATAAAAGTACTTATTAAACAAGTGCAAATTCAGTTTTTTTTCCGAACTATTTTCACAGGTGCATAGACATCAATTTTTCATAATTTTTATTTTATATAAGTATTTTCAAAAATTTAAAAACTGAAAAAATATTTAATTAAAACAAATTAATTGTATATATTAATCGAATCGAACCCGCAATCAGCTATTTGGAAGTACCACATGATACCAAAATCACTTTTAGAGCAATAATTTTTTAGAACCAATACTTAATTGATTTTTTGGATGTCCTTCTGAATTACTACTAAACAAGCTGTAAAAATCTAATAACCGATACTTTGGAAGCAACGAAAAAATAGATTTTTTTGAAGTTGTTCAGAATTACTTCTAAAAAAGCATTAGAAACACACTAATGTATACTTTTGAAGCAATGAAAGAAGTGGTTTGGAAAGCATGACTTCCAGTTTTTTTTTTTTTTGCTGGGAAGTATTAAGGATTTAAATTTCAAAAACGATCGATTTTCAACACATGCCAGGTATGTAAATAGTAAATTGAAAAGACAACGAAGGTTGAAATTGTTTTTAACTGCTTTAGTTAAACCAGGTATATCGATTTATATCTTCTTAACGCTTTTGAATTAAAAATAATACGAAATATTTAGGATAAAATTAAAAAAAAAATTGATTTGATATCGGTCGATGTTCATCACATTTTTGTTTTTAAAGAAGCAACACTCGGAAAAATTGTTTCTATTAATTAACGGGAGATTAAGAGATGAAAGTTGGTGAAAGATGAAGCGCTTCAAATATGGCAATACTGTAATTGCGGTTGAATCTTAGATAAGTTCTTACGCGCTATCCGCTGGGCAATTGGTGAATTTTGTTGAAGCTTTTCAGTTCATAGCCCTGTTATATTTCTTTACTTCGGTGGGCTTTAGTGCTATGGGAATACCAAAAAAAGGATGTGCGCTATAAATGAGGGATAGAAAACTCATACATATTTTTCTAAATTGATGTTGCTGGGAATCGAATCCGAAACCTTATGTGTAAAAAACCAACGTGCTAGCCATTATAACACAACATCATGCCAGATTGTTTGCTTTTCTTTACATATTCATTTTGACAAGTAAAAACTATCAAGAGCAAAAAAAGTGGGTAGTTTTGATTTCAAGGAAACTAGATATTGGGGTAACCTGCAAATCTTAATTAAAGTTTAATATGTGATAGAGGGGACAAAAGTAATAAACATTCGGTATAAAACATATCTGAGGGGCAATTCTGTAACTTTTTAACGACAAAATTCGGTAGTTAAATTGACAAGTTTTCCTAGTAAACTGATAACTTAACTACCAAATTTTGTCGTTAAAAAGTTAGAGAATCCTACTACTGGGCAATCTAATTTTTAGGTGGTAAAAATGGCTTTGAAGTTTGAAACTATTTTGTTTAAAAACTGTTTAATAGATTTTTGTCACATTGGAAGAATATTAAAAATACATTTCGTATGATACCCAATTCTTTAATATATTTAAAAAAAAACGACATGCAAAAATCAAAAAACAGAAAACGAGGTCAAATTTAAACCCAAATATTTCTTCCCTAAAGAATACAAATTTCTTTCGTAGTGTAGTATAAGTTTAAATTCCTTTGGCAAATTTTACTTTTGTCCAGTTGGCTTTAAACTTTCACATAACCATAACCTAACTTTTTGCTACATAAAATTTAAAAAACGAATTATAGAATAACAAGTGATTTATTATAGGTTAGCAATTGATTTTATTTTATAATGAATTTATGTATTTTTGTTTTTTTTTTTTTTATTATTGAAGTTTATTGAATTATTTGAAAAATAAGTATTTAGAGCGTTAAGTGCTTATGCATAATAATTTGAAAACCTTATAACACATTTATAAAATGAATTTTGTATGAACAATTTGTTTTATAAGCCACTTATAAATTTAAATTTCATTTATGCATATGACCTTTATTAATGTTTGCATTTATTATTATTTTTATTCGTAAGTTTTTTTTTTAGTTTGTAGCTTTTATATACAGAGCTAATTTAACAATCATATGTTTAGTAATTAATTGAAACTAAAATTGGGTTAACTTGTAACAGATGATTGTGGTAGAAGTTTCAAAGTATAACAAGACTTTTATTGATTTTTTTATGTTTTGCAGTTTCTTTTTTTAGAAAATTAATTCGAGTTTATTTAGAAGTTATAAAAGTTATTAATTTTTTAGAAAACTTTTGAAATAAAGTTTTTGTTGTAATTTTTGTTTATTATAAATTGAATTTTTATACATATTTTCTTTTTTTTTTTAATATTAGTATTTATTTTAAAATTTAAGGTTTTGTATGTAAATTTTTAATTTAATTTCTGTTAATTTTTTATATATTTTATAGTTATTGTTGTTTTTTATTTTTTTTTTTAATTTTTTTTTTTTTTTATTATTAAATATATCCTTGTGTTGTCCAACTCTTTTCTGGGTCTGCATGTAGTTTATGTACTTTTTCCTTTAATTTTTTTTTATCGATTTTCTTAATAGAAACTTTATAGTTTTTTTTTTATTATAACTTTTGTGTAATTATTATAACTAATTGCCAGGCAAAAAAAAAAAAGGAAATTTTTTACTGAAGTTGTAAAACTCGTGTTTTCTTTGTTCCTATTTTAAACTTCGTGCACTGCGGACTTATAGACGACGCACGCGATGAGTTAGTTTTTAGTTTTGTATAGCGACCAAAAGAAGTGGTACAAAAAAAAAAGAACGACAAAAATAACAACTCCACACATTTACTATATAGAAAATGTGAATAATACACAAAACGATGGCGTCGACAACGTCAATATTACCACCATCAAAACATTTATATTCTCATCCTTAAAACACTAACACCACTTAAAAAAACACACACACACACTTTAATGTTTTAGACAACGACGACAACGGTAAGGACACGAATATAAATTGGGTTTGCTATACACAAACGACATACTAACGAATAATACGAATTGAGTTCTTTAGTTCACATTGTACAACAACGACAACAGAAAACACAGCAAGACTGGGCTCCTCTGTAGGGTTGTCATATCCTTTTTGTATTGAAAACGTTGAATGTATATATATTTGAAAAAAACCCATACTCTTTTTTAAGTCTTGTTCTTCTTCAGCTTTCCTGAATGTATACATAACCTATGAAATGAAAAAAAAATCGAAACCCCATTTTTTTTCTTTTCACAAAAATTAAGTCATACTTTTTTGGGAAAATTCTTAAAAGAAAAGATTTTTTCATAAGAAATTTTGAAAATATTCTCAATTATTTGTAAAATTATTTAATAATTTTATAGTTTTAACACAGAAGAACCACCTCATTGTGACCTCTATTATATATAAAATTTTTCTTTATTTTTTCATTTTTTCCTTTGAAAAGGAAAATTTCTCTTTTTTATAATATTGATTTTTTTATATAAAATTTGTTAATTTTTGTTAAGTTTATATTAGTTTTTATCTTTTTACAGTTGCTTTGTTTAAATTTTTTTAGAATTTATTGAAAATTTCGGGAAATTGCCTTGAAAAAATCCTTTTATAGTATAGAAAAAATAGGAAAATCACTATATAACAAGGCTTTTCTGTAGATGCCAGAAGAGTTGCAGGAGGTTGTTGTGTGTGTTTCTCTTTTTTTTTATTATAAAAAAATTAAACTATATATATATTTTTTTTAATATTTAGCGCTGCTGGTTTTACCCGAAATCCGTTCGTCTCCGTGGTTCGCTTAAACTAATGTTCGTAATCCACTTTTAGCTTTTACAAACTCAAAGTTTCGTTCAAATTAAATTCTTATACATTAATGTTCGGCACTTAACGAAGCACATTGGCGCCCTTCATGACTCTTCATGACTCACCACGTTTCTCTTCAGCAAAAGCTTAAACTACTCGGTCATTAGGACATACACAATACACACACAAACACTCATGTTGTTGTCATACACACACTCGCACCTACATGCAATAGCATTTCTGTAAATCGTGTATTCGTTCAGTTTCGTTAAAAATTTTCAATCGTTAAGTTTTTTCATCAAATGACAGCTGTCAAATAAAACAAAAAATGTTGGTATAAAAAAAAGAAACACACACACACAAAAAACGTTGACTCATATTTCTAACTTTACGTAAATAAAGGATACATTTTCCAAATTAGCTTCGGTTTTTTCTTCAAATTAGGCCAATTTATATAGATAAATTTATTTGAAGTTGAAAATATTTGACATCTTTAATCATGGTCTCATATAACTGTTGATTTTTTTTTGTATATTACTTGGCTAATCATTATTTTTTCTAATTTTTTGTAATTGTTTCTAGGTTAATTTACTTTTCCTTTCCTTTGTGTGCTTTTTCGTTGTGTTTGGGTTTAGTTTTTTCAATTACTTCGATTAATACCGTTAGTTGTTGTTTCTTTTGTTATTTTTGGTTGGTGTTTTTCTATTAGCTGCTGACATCATAAAATGGGCCCATTCATTTCATTTTGATTAGAGTTTTGTTACCTCTTAGATTTATTTTTTTACATTCTTGTTAAAACAAACAATTTTGGTTGTTTTTTGGTTTACTCAAATGTATTTTTATGCGTTTTTTTTTTCTTGGCCAGTTTAAGTAAAATTATATACGATATGCTAGCAATTGGATACGGCTTTTTCTTTATAATTGATTTTCTTCGTTATAAAAGTAGACTAAGAAAATATCCAAAACACTTTTGTGAGTTTAATGAATTGCTGCAGATATTGTTGTTAACTTAACCTTGTTGTGTATCAGACCTAAAAGTGAAAGGGTTAATCAGTGCGTATGATTAATATTGTATTATAATATTAAATACATATTACTCATACTTCTAGAGTTTTTTTTTTTAACTTATTTGGAAAAAAAATTTTCGTGGGTCTAGGTCCATTATTTGTTGTTGTTACAAACATCAGGATCAACTCATTATGGCCTGTCCACGTAGTGTTGTAGGGTATATACGCAAGCACAAATCCTGGTGACTTACAACTCACGTGACTGATATAAATTCAGTCACGCTAATAACGCAAAATTTTGACTCACCAGCCCATCTCAGGTACATACTAAAGCAATTAAAATTGTCAAGCTAGATTCACAATGATGGAGTACTGCAATCTGCAGAGTAGAGTGTACTAAAATAGAGATGACAGCCCGTGTAAAAAATATGAGATCTGACCATATATCACTGATGTTACCAAATCCAATTAGATCTCAAAATTGGCAAAAAAAAAATATTAGATTTAATTAGATCTGATCAGATCTAGGCAGATCTGGAGAACCACATATAATCAGATTCAATTTGATTTTGACTTTAAATTAAAATTAAAGAACTTATACCTATAAACTGATCTTCTTACCGATTAAATCTTCAAACAAAATTTGTTTTTACATTTTTATTTTGCTGCCAGCTCAAAATCTGGTCAGATCTGGTCATGAAAATCACTCAGTTTTCCAGTTCATTTTAGATATGAACAGATTCTGCATTTTATACATGATCAGATCTGTCAACGGATCTAATTAGATTCAATTATATATATTTAGATCTAAACAGATATGATCAGATTTAATATTTTTTACACGGAATGGTACAACAATTTTTTAAGTGCAAAGAGGACAGGAACAAAATATACTCTGCAGAGTGGAGTACCCCATCATTGTGAATTTGGCTTTATGAATGCAAACATAAATTTTCTACACCAAGCCGAATGATTAATAACTAAAACGAATAAAAAATATTACTCATAAGCTGCAATAATTAATTCCAATATATGATTTTGTGAAAAAAAACTCTGAATCGGATTTTATGTAACAAACATTTACATTTAAAACTAGATATCAGTCTCCACACTTGCCCAAAAAAAAAATGCAAAGTTTTTAAACTATATTTTTTCTGTCAAAGTTTTAAATCAATAATAATTAAAACTCTTGTTATACTTTTGGTATAAGTTGAGTATTCAGTCTATATATTCTTGACTCTTTCTTCGTTTTACCATAATATATTTTTATATAAAATCTATAATTTACTTACTATAGTTATTTTTATATTCATCAAAGAGTAGAAGGGAGTGTAAAAAATAAACAAATAAAGAAATTTTTTTACCACTATTGACCTCAAAAATTGCATGTTATTTAGAGTAATGAGTTCTGTACGAACGCTCGTAATTGCGTGCTGTTGTATTAAATTTGATTAGGTAGTTTATGCATATAAGAGGCAACACAGGGAGGAATATATTTTGAATGTATTTTTTTAAACAAATATCAAGGATCCTTGACAGGAATAGCCGAGGTTAACAACTGAATATTAAAAAATTTCTAGATAAAATTTCTGTTCAAATACTTATGTGTGTCACATAAAATTTTGTTTAAAATGTAGAAAGTTCCAATTCCTCACCTTTGATCTGTACATACAATAGTTTAAAATTGTGGTATACAAAATTATAAGAAATAAGTTTCACCTTAATACTAGTATTCCTTTTATAATATAATAAACAAAGGAGCACGAATATGGGAACATGTGTTTTGAATTTTTGAATGACCTATATTTTCTTTTGAATATTCTAAAAGATGTTATAATTTATTATGAAGAACAAATAAAAATGAATAGGATTATGTATGCAAAGCTCTAACAAGCAGAAGTATGGACATCGACTGGTTACGAAGCGTAAACTTGCTATACACTTTCTGCAATATTACTCATACGTATTGAGTTCATGGGAATATTTTTTTGGGGAAAAAATTCGAGTTATAAATATATTTCTTACTTAAATCAAAGGTTTATTCCAATTACATCAAAACAGACATGTTAATAAAACTGAGAATAAGAGTTAATTTAAGCTTTCAAAAAATAAAAATTATAAATAATTAATTAGCAATGCCTCTTGAAGCAATATTTTCGTTACCGAGAAATTGCTGTAGACTATTGTTACTAGTCAAGTCGACTGGTAGTCTTATCGAACTGCTTCGTATCTTAAGGATGCTGTATTAATTCAATTAGCTAAATTCAATAAAATAAAGCAGTTATCATAAATTTTCTATTAGGTTTGAATTTTATTACCATCATAGATTACATAGATCTCTTACTCTTTGATATTTGCTGGCAGTGCACGTAACTCATGAGAATGTATTGGACATACGTTCTATACCTATACAATAAATAGTTGATTGTGTGTGAAAAAAGTGTTAACAAAAGAAGAAGAAGAGTAAAATATCTATTAGAGTATTCAAATCGAATAAACCGAGTAAAAGATAAATTGCTTCTAACTTTATCAATAAATTGTCTAAATCCGTGCCCACCCTTGTTATATAGCATTTTGAAGAGTAAACCATCTCTAATTTATTCGCAATTAATCATTGAACGAAATAGTGTAGTAAACAACAAAGTTTTTTTTTTTTTTTTTGTTTCGAAAATGTCGAATTTTGTGCCAACAAAGCATCATTTGCGGGAAGTTTTGCTTTATTCATTAATTTAAAAAAAGTGCAGCTTAAGCACATCGATTGCTCACCGAAGCTTATCCTGAATATATTACATCGATTACAATATGCGAGAGATGGTTTGTGCAGTACAGAAGTGGCCAGCCAAAAAAGTTCGAAGATAATGAATTGGAGGCATTACTCGATGAAGATTGTGGTCAAACTCAACTTGCAAAATCATTGGGAGTCACTCAAGCAGCAATTTCAAAACGTTTGCAAGCAGCAGGATTCATCCAAAAGCAAGGAAATTGGGTACCGCTCGAGTTGAAGCCGAAATACGTTGAAAGACGATTTTGCATGTCCGAAATGCTGCTTGGATGCCATAAAAAAAGATATTTTTGCATATAATCATTACTGGCGATGAAAAATGGACCCATTAAAACAACCCGAAGTGCAAGAAATCGTATGTGAAGTCCGGCTAACCAGCCAAATCCGAATATCTATGGCGCCAAGGTAATGCTCTATATTTGGCGGGACTAGAATGGTCTCATCTATTATGAGCTTTTGAAATCGGCCAAGGCGATCACAGGGGACCTGTACTGAACACAATTGCTTCATTTGCAGCAAGCATTGGCTGAAAAACGCCCATAATATGCGACCAGACATGAAGACGTAATATTCCATCATGACAACGCTCGGCCACATGTTGCAAGATCGGTTAAAAGCTATTTAGAAAATAGTGGTTGGGAAGTTTTGCCTCACCCGCCTTATTGTCCCGTTCGTCTACCATTTGTTTCGATCGATGCAGAACGCTCTGATTGGAATACGCTTGATTTCATAACAGGCTATCTGAAATTGGCTTGATTCGTTCTTGGTCGCAAACAGTGAACAGTTCTTTTGGCGCCGAATCCATATGTTGCCAGAAAGATGGGAAAAGATCTTAGCTAACGATAGCCAATACTTAAATAAATTTATACTGTACACTCAGATAATTTTTGCTATTCTCTTATTAAAAATTACAGATTTTTTACTAATTTTCTATGCTGCTTTCAGTAAAACATTTTACTAATTTTCCAAAACCGAGTGCTAAATTTAGCAGAAAAATATACTAATTTAAAAAAATTTATTTACAAGAATTCGTTGATTTTTACAATTCTTGTTTAGTTTATATTTGTTACTGTTGATAAATTCTTACCCTTCAATTTATAAATGATTTGTAAAGTTATAGCAGGTTTACAAAACGTCCTTTAATTTTACAAAGCGTTTATGAATTTAGGGGTTAGTTTGGAAATAACACCCAGAAATTTTTATTGTATATCCAATGCATAAAAAGGTAATAACTGGAGAGCCGTTTGCAATTTTGATTCCAAATTTCAAGTACGATGAAGCAATTATATGCTCGTTACAATCGAAAGAAAAAGTTTTTTTTATTAATTTTTTTTAGATTTTACAGTTTTTTTATTTTTTATTACACTTTTTTGCTAATTTCAGCAGATTAATTTTAAATTATAGTTTACAACTATTTACTGAAATTTATTAGCTGCAACTAATTATTTATACTAATTTCGTTGTACTAAAATGATCATATTTAGTAAGTTTTTTAACTGATTTTAGCAAATCGATTATGAATTGCAGTTTAGATAAATTTTACTAAAATTTAGTAGCGACTACTAATTTTTTCTACTAATTTTATTGTACTACAGATCAGCAGACATGTGTTGCTAAAATTAACAAAAAATACCGCTGGGCTCTAAACAGTTAAATTTCTCGTAATAACAGCAAGACTTAGGAAGTTCTTCCTATTAATTAACGTTCTTAACAGTAATTGAAATTCAGAATATACCAATTGTGATTGTGAAAACATCAACTGAAATTCAAAATATAACAGTTAAATTTGAAAAACATCAATTTCGATTAAGAAAATATCAATTAAAAATCAGAAAATTCCATAAGAATTTCATTTGGTATTTTCCTAATTGAAATTGATATTTTCTTAATTTCAATTGACTTTTGTCGAATTTTAATTGATATATTCTGAATTTCAATTGATTTAAATTAATATTTGATGTGTTGACATTTTTTTACTGATTATGTTTTCTGAGTTATAATTGATATTTTCTGAATTACAGTTGCAATAGGTTTACTTAGACCTACATATTTTGACTCCAAGGGTTTTCTTTAAATATCATTAAATTATAATCTTAGAATGGAAAACGTTTTCCTATAGAAGAAATCAAAACAAGAATGTTTATTAAATTTTACAAAAAACATGCCGGGAGTCTGAAAAGTGCTCAAAATATGTTTGACGTATTTATTTGGAATTAATTACATCAGGGTATTCTTTAACTACACAGTTAATGATGATTTTAAAATCAAGCTATTTTCATTTTTATACCCTACACTACTACGGGTAAAGGATATAATAAGTTTGTGCTGATGTTTGTAACACAAAAAAATATTGGACCTAGACCTAGTGCCCATATAAGGCTCCCCAGAAAATGGGTGTTATGCTTGTGCGCAAGCTACAGATCGTAAATGTTTATTTTGTTAAGTTTAAAAGTGTGTGGTGTTTGCAAAATAATTATTTTTAGTGCATATTTATTATGTTTTGAATTTAATATTTATTTGATATTTATTTATTCTCAAAATTTTGTTTTTAATTGTATGAAATTTCTTGCGGTAATACATTTCAATTTATACGTAAGATTAACATATCACTTTCCAGTATGATTGATAAATCATACGCCTAGAAGGCCCTGATTGTATTCGTATGATTAATAATATTTACTTACTAATATTTATACGACTTTTTCATCGTTATTATTCATTTACAAAATTAATCGAAATTTTAAATTTTTTATTGA
Source organism: Leucophora obtusa (assembly GCA_949987735.1). Classification (NCBI taxonomy): domain Eukaryota; kingdom Metazoa; phylum Arthropoda; class Insecta; order Diptera; family Anthomyiidae; genus Leucophora; species Leucophora obtusa. Next base: position 2,455,124 of record OX465297.1, read on the forward strand.
TTTTGTTTGTATACACTTCGTAAAAAATAGCAAAAAAAGAAATCAAATAAACTACTGCAAATAATTTCATAAAATCTTAAATACAAATATACATCCTTACACACATATTGTATTGCAAGTATAGAAGTGTGTGTATGTACGTTGTATTAGTGAAAGAAATGGCATAAAGTTTTTGGCAATTTGCCAACTAAAACAAAAGAAAAGTCGAAGTCAAATTTCTTACAAAAAATATTTAAAAAATGAGCGTGTTTAAAAAATGCTGCTTGCTAAACACTCGGTATAAATATCATTATGACTTTAAGTGCATAAGAACTTAAATCCACATAACAACAAAAAACCCACTGTATAGAAATATTAAATACGTATACACAGAAAAAAAATATGCCATTTTCCAACTGAAATTCGGTTACGTCTACTAAAATAGGTTGGTACAATTGAATACCGATTATCACAACCAAATTCGGTTTATACAACTGAATTTTGGTTGCAATACCCAAAATATTTGGGAATCACATTCCAATGTGGTTTCGCCAACCGAATTTATTGTTGTAGCAACCAAAATAGGCTTAGCAATTCGGTTGGCAACTTTTTTTCCTGTGTGTAAATATTGAGTATAAAATAAAAACAAATTTTATGCATGCAGGTACTTGCAAAGGTATAAAGGACTACACACGAAGTACACAAGTTATACGTAATTTAAAATAATAGCTATAAAAAATATATACATAAATTTTTTACCATTTATTAAAATACAAATTTCACGATGTTGTCAAGGAGTGTTTTTTTATTTATTTTTTTTTTTTAATATTTTTCCTACTCTCCGTGATTGTATACGAGATATAGAAGCAGGATTTTTAAACGATTTTAAAAATATGTTGAATTGTTCCTAAACAACAAAAATTATTCTTAAGACACATCTACAAGGGATAGAAAACTCTCTAGATTTTATGAAAATGCAGCTCTGTATAAGTCTTCGAAATGTAGACTTGACAATTAATGTCATATTATAGAACAATTAATTAGTAAAAATTTTTAAAATTTCTTGTAATATTATTGAACATTTCAGTTTATTAAATGCACCTTTTGGTATTTGCAGAAAAAATTATCTTTTGAAATACAACAATTATAACCCAGCAAAAAAAATTGGAAGTAATTCTTCACAAACTACTTCGTTCACCACCTAACAAGTATCCGTTAGTGCAGGCACGTAGCTAGGAGGGGGGCGGCTTGAGGGCTCGAGCCCCCCCCCCCCCGAAATGATTTGACAAATTTTGAAACGTAACAAAATACGTCGAAAGCAACAACATTTTTTAAAAAATGTAATAAAAGATATTAATTTTTTGTTGAAATCAAATACCAAATGGCCAAGTTTCTTAAGTTTTCATAAATAAAATAGACTCTAAATCCAATTGCGAAAACTGCTTTCTAAAAATTTTTTAAGCTTTTTGTTGGCCATAAAAACTGTTTTTTATGGGTGTCATTTAGATAGAGGATTTTGTGCTTACTCTCATTTTAGTGAACTTTACACAAAAAGTAAAGGAGCACATTTAACTTAAAATAGCGAGTTTTTTTTAAGTTTTTTAAGTTTCCCCGTAAACAAAAAAAAAACCGGAAAAATTAAAAAAAAATTTTGAAATTTAATTTAATTGTTTTTTTATTTTATTAATTTTTGTTTTAATATTTTTAATTAATTTGTTTAAATTCAATATTTTTTTAATTTTTAAAAATATGTATATATAAAAAAATTATGAGAAATTGCTTTTTGTGACCTGTAAAAATAGTACTGAAAACAATATTCAATTGGGGTGCACCTTTTACACTTGTTTAATAAGTACTTTTATTGAAGAGAATAAGGAACAATATCTCGAATTAACAAAGTGGTGTTTTATGCCAGCCAACTTTCATATCAAAGAATAGCTCAGAGGTAAAGCGCTGGACTAGCAATCGTGGGGTCGCAAGTTTGATACCCGGTGGCGGCAATAAAAAACGTGTAAAATAAAAAAAAATATAATTTTTTTTGTAAATAATTTTTTTAATTTTTAATTGGTGAAAAAGAGCTTCCTTTGCACTCGTTCAAAAAGTACTGAAAAAATGTTAAATTGGGAGTACTCTTCTCCTATGACAACTCAATGTTAATATCATTAGTGTTTATGTTAAAAAAGAAGTACATCTAGATCATCAATTGTAGTGCTTTTTCTACTGCTTCGGCATCTCTTTTTTTGCTGGGAATAAAAACAGATACTTGACAACTAGAGATGGTACTTTTAATAAAAACAAATGCTTATGAATTACATATGGTACTTTTGCGATAAAAATTATTGCCAAAAATAGTGGAGATGACAAATTTAGCTCAAACACTAACACTAAGAGGCTCATTACTGTAGGGTTAACTTTAGCTATTAAACAAAAGAAAATGTCAAAAAAAATTATACAAAATAACAACAAATTTTTGGGTTAACTATTAGTCAACTATAAAATCTTAAGTGTGAGACCCACCGTAAGAGATTTATATCCCTTGTAGATGAGCCTTAAGAACATGTCTAAAAGTCTATAAAACTTGCAAAGAACAGCAGAATAAACTATAGGAAAGAATACTTTTTCGTCATAGTGTGGTGCAAGTAAATATTTTACACATAACTTACAACTGGTGGCGTTGTAAAGGTTTTTTTATTTTATATACATATTTTTTCCTCATGAATATGAATTTTATATAGAAGTAGGTATGTCATTTTTATTTAGTTAATGTTGTGTTATAGTTTTTTCTATTTTTTTTTTTTAATTTTGTAATTTGTTTAGTGTATTAATAAAAAAAACGCGAATCAACAAGAACCAGCCATACATAACAAGTTGATGGTCTCTATATGTACCCGTATTTCCCGTAGGTTTTAGTTTAACATTACCCAAGGGAAAATATTTCTTGTATAACGTTTTATGTATGTATTAATGGTCAATAGTTGATACTTCTTAACATACATACAATTTGGGAAAGGGGGTAACAAATGATTTCTATATAACAAAGTAGATGTTTGGCGATCTTATCTCTTTATTGTAAAAAAAAATAATGTTAATTAAGAGGCATCAATTTACAACCATGGATATATAGTCGTTGTATATATTTAGTACCGCATATGTACTTACATTCAATAGTTACAATACCTGGCAATTATTTTTATGTATTATTAAATATATGTATATAAAAACAAATATAGAGACAGTAGACCCTTTACAGTAAACCTTAAATATTTTTAAAGCTCAATTTAAATGAAGATTTCCCAGGAAAAATCGGGAAAAATATAAATTGGTTACAAAGAAAATATATTTCAAGAAAATTCATGGATAAATTTCAAATTTATAGTCAATTATACATATGTAAATTTATATACACTAAGATAATTATCTCCATGCTGTTAATGAATTTTTACATTAATAAAATAGAGCTTCACTGGAATTCGTCTATTGAAACTTTTTATTAAATCAATGCAGATTTTCATAAATATTTATGAAAAATATCATATTATTTATTAAAAATTTCATATACGGAATGAAAAAGTTTCATTATCTGTTTCATTAAAATTAATTTCATTAAAATTATGAACCGTTTTCATAAAAATTAAGAAAATTTTCATTCACTTTGTGAAAAAAACTTTATAAGTTTGATGAAAAATTTTATTAAAATTCTTCAAAGAAAATTCTCTCCATGTAGCCAATCAAAGCACGTAAGAAACTGCGACGGTCTGCTAATTCCGTTCTGCCCGTTAAATTTTTTTCATAAAATGTTTTATTCTTCTTCGTAATTTAAATGAGCACTTTAAAAAAGTCTTTAATAACTAATTGTAACATTAATAATATTTATTACGAGAAAAATAAATTTGAAATTACATTAATAATATTTATAATATTATTTATCCCGATAACTATGAAAATTTAAATGTAACTGACACTTATAGAAAACATATGATTTTCTATTACACTGTGAGACAAATGTTAGGGGTCAGTGATCGGGAAGGGTTCAAACTACCGGGGAAAGTTATATCGGTAAAAAAAGAAGTTATACGTGTCCCGGCGTTTCGCTGGGTCACCCCTAGGAATCGAGATATATCGATTTGACCTTTGGTGGTCTTTTTTTGACATAACTGGAGAACCACTAGTCCGATTTTGCTCAAACAATTTTAAAAAAATTAAAAATTACAATTCCTTTAATCTGTTCATATAACGTTTTTCTATATACTCAACAGTTTTGCCGGTAAAAATAAATGTATGAAGAAAAAAATATTTTTTGCCTAAAATATTAAAAAAAAGTAATAAACAAAGAGTTATTGATTTTTATGGTAGCGGTAACAAACATTTATTTTTACCGGCAAAACTGTTGAGTATATAGAAAAACGTTATATGTACAGATTAAAGGAATTGTAATTTTTAATTTTTTTAAAATTGTTTGAGCAAAATCGGATTAGTGGTTCTCGAGTTATGTCAAAAAAAAATATATCTCGATTCCTAGGGGTGACCCAGCGAAACGCCGGGACACGTATAACTTGTTTTTGACCGATATAACATTTCCCGTTGGTTTCATCCCATCCCGATTTTGACTGTCGCATAGTTTTATTGGAGGTAAATAAACTAGATTGCTTAATCTGTCAAAACAACAGAGTAGTATTTTGGAAGGTGACAAAGCAAATTGTGCTATTCTTAACGTTGTTTCTGCTATTTCTTTGATATCTGAAATTTTGAATAACGCTGCTATAATGAGAACAAGAAATTCTCATTGAGTTTGTAATTTAACCTAACAAATATTTCTAGAAATTCTAAAAATGTCGTCATCCGACGATTTATTTTAGGGAAGAAGGAAATGCGGATCGGGGCAAGTCTACAAAAAATTATTTTTCGCAATTTTTCAAACAAGTTTTGCGATTTAAGCACGTTTTAATGCAACTTATATTTATACCGCTAAAAATAAATTTTAAATAATAGTTTACGATAACCTTTATGAATATAATGAACATTTTCAGTGAAGTAATTAAATTTTCTTCACAAAGTAAACGAAAGTGAGTAAAAAGCTTCCTAAATTTTTGTGAAACTACCCAGTTAGAAAAATACAAACGGGAAAGCGGTGACAAAGCACTTTAACCGGCGGTACAAATACTGGCAAAAAGTGCTTTCCCATTTCCAAAATGATAAAATTTAAAAAAGTTTATATGTATATTTTTGGTCCTACCGTGGTTTAAACCCAGGCCATCAGACTGGAAGACGGCAGCTCTACCCACTGAGCTAACGAGACATATAATACTTGGTGGCTAAACACATAAATAAGCGATAACAGCTGGACAACTACTGGCTGTGCTAAAATGCTAGCACTGGCAAACAGTTTTTGGAACTAATGTGCCAGCGCGCTTTCCCAACGCTGCAGCGAAGCAAAATAAAGTTTGTCTTAAAGGAGCTTTTCAACAAACAAAAAAATTGATTATATAAAACAAATAATTTTTAAATTAAAAAAAATTTAAAAAAAGTTTTTTCTTGTAACCGGATTTGAAATTTTTGTAAAACGAATACTGGCAAAACGCTTTTTGCAAACGCTGGCAAAGCGTCCCAAATGAGTGTTCTGCCAGTGATTTATTTTGAACACCGTGGTTACCCAGTGGCATGCCAGTGCTTGATTTTTTGTACCACTGGCGATTTCTGACTGCGTTGTTATCTATCAAATATAACATGTCGAGATAGCTCAGATGGTAGAGCTATCGACAATCTGGAGTCCCAGGTTCAATTCTCGAGCAAATTTTATTAAAAAATTTACAATAAAAAAATTTTTTTGTTTTATACGATTTTTTTTTAAATCTATTTTTAAACTCATTATATTTGTCAATACTGGTAAGCATATAGGTAACGACATATGTATGCTGGTGTGTAAGCATAACTCCTTATTTTGGGCGACATTTCCATACAAATGTAATAAGAAATTTAATAAGAGAAGTAACTAGTTACCATTACCAGGTATGTAGTTACATAACCACATATTCCGTAATGATTTTCTACACTGGATAAGATATTAGTAGTGAGCATCAATTGCTGGGAAATTCGAAGAAGAAATACAAGAAAAAAAATTAAATGCAAAGTTGGAGTTCAGCAGGCCAAAGAATAAAGAAAATTTGGCATAAGTGTGCAAAATGAATGTATTTATATCTAATAAATTCTGTTAAAAATAAAAATCACCAATGAAATGTCCACGTAATAAATATATTTTATTTACATCAAATAGCGAATCTTCAGATAGAGCAGATTTCATTTAAGAGTTAAAGAAAATCAAAATAAGAATTGTGGGAAATGAACCATTGGTTAATAGTTTATCCAGATCCCGATCCAGAGCCTGATCCAGAGCCCGATCCAGAGCCCGATCCAGATCCTGATCCAGATCCTGATCCCGAGCCGGATCCAGAGCCAGATCCTGATCCCGAACCAGATCCTGCGCCATTATCATAAGCTGCACTAGCTGACCATTTTGAATTTATGGCGGCTCCCGCTGCTTGTCCAAGAAACAAAGCCAACAAAAAGCAATTCAGTAATAAAAATATAATCTTCATGTTGTTTAATATTTAAGACTGATGATTTCTTAATCTTTGTTGGCTTTTATATACAAACTGGTTGGTTGGTTGTTTACTTTGCAATTTTTCTATTAATGAAAATATGCATAAACAATTAATTATTTAATTCCCTATTGAGACAAGTGATATCTTTATTGACAACAAAATTATGTACTTGAATTAACAAACTTGTTTGCATTATTTTTTGACATGTTTATTATTTATCAAGTTAATATTTTTACAAGTTATTACAAAATATCATACTCATCAGGTTTTCTTCATCTGTATCATCGTAGTTAGTCACATAATTTGTTAGATTCATCTATACATCCTTTTAATATTATTTAAGTTACCACCTAAAAGCTTAATGCCACAAATGAAAATATGTTCTTCTGCCAAAGAAAATTTGTTAAAATTTGTAAAAAATTTATTTCAATATCACACCTTTCATTCCCGAAATTAAAGTGAGTGGCGTGTGATATTTACGTGACGCCTATTTTCATGAGTCCGTACTACCGATATACGCACGAAGCAATAATCAAAATAAAAGAAAATAAACCAACACTTTTTGGTTAGATATCAGGGATGGAAATGTTTATACTATTTTACTTTTTTGATACTGTTTAATAATTGTTCATGATTTTTTACTTAATTGCATCGTTAATAATAAAAACCAAAGCAAAACTAAAATTTAGTACTATTGCGCAGATGGAATTTTGCTGGACGAGTTTTAATAAAGTTTTTCAATAAACTAATGAAGTTTTCTTCACAAAATAAATGAAAAATTTCTTAAATTTAATGAAAAGCTTCATATATTTTATAAATCTAGTTTTAATGAAACTTTTTTGTTGAAATAAAATAAAGTTGAAACTTTTAATAAATAAAATACAATTTTTCATGCAAAAATTCATTAATATCATGCAGCTAATTCTCTCAGTGTGGGATCTAAAAAGTCCTCTCCATATAACTGTCATCATGTCGAAATGAAAAACCCATTTCCCATCCCTGTCAGCTATAGTTTAGTTGCAGCCAACTTCACACTAGAACGTTATGGCAATCATGGATTTTTCAATATTTCAAATTGTACGTCCGATGTACATATTTAGGAAGCTTTCATACAAAATGTATTAAAAAAGATTTTTTTGACAGAAGACGCTTTGTAATTTGATATGATGAATTTGAGAGATGCTTAAGACGCAGGAACGTCATGACTAAAATTTGAATTTGACTTAAGTTGTTTTACCTAAAATCCTTATAAGTTCCCTACGGGGAATAAGGCCCTCCAAGGACCTATCCCGTGGCCGGTCAACCGAAGGCATATTACTAAATTAGTACAAATATGAACCAAAGAGAATGAATTAAATTGCTAAGTATTTTCTGATTCGTTATTTTCACTGATGCTTTTAAAAAACTTGAGCGATACCGAAATAAAAAACAAAATTCGCGGCATATTTTTAAAAATATTTTTTTTTATTTATTTTACTCTTATTTAGTTTTAACTTTATTTTTTTTTGCTTATTTTAGCTCTTATTTTAAATTTTTTTTAAATTTTTATTTATATTATAACAGTTTTTGAGGCAATTTTCTAATTTTTAATTGAGTTTTTAATTTAATTATGGCCAACGCAAAAAACGAGTCAACTTCCATTAAAGGACCTATCCCATGACCGGTCAATCGGGGGACATATTCAAGGCACGTCCACTATATTTGTGTGTGTGTTAATGTTGTTTTCCTTTTTATTTTTTTTTATTTGCTTGTAGCGTTTGTTTTTTCTTTTTCTTTTTTATTTCAACAGAAACGAAAAATATATAACTTTACCTTCAGCGAGGCATCATGCACAAGCAACATTAGCTCGGACGGTAGAGCGTTTGCCTTACAAACAGAAGGTTGTGCTTTCGAGCCCTACTCGACGCCAAGTAGATTATTTTTAATTCTTAATTTTTTATTAGTTTATTTGAAAAGCTATTTTTAGACACCCACCTTACTGTCACAAGGTGTCCAAACTGTGGCAATTGGTCCAATGACAATGCTATTTTAAAGTGACATGTCTCTTTCAAACAAAATGGCCGATCAAGGACCTGTCACTGCCCCCTTGGGACCTAACCTGCATGTCACTTTGGACCGGTTCTTTTCCCCGCAGGGTTGTTTCAAACTATTGTAGGGACATTTTCGAATTTAAAACAAGTTTATTTAAAATAAAGATTCTCGCTTTTTATTGCACATAGTGCCTACTGTAATCCTTTTTTTTAATACCATTCAAAGTAAACCATGCATTTAGGCATTTACGTTAGTTGTTTTTTCTATTGTATGAGGTACATATAAATATATATATATATATTTTTTATATTTCTGAATTGTCGGCTTTGTTATTCGATGTCGTTATTTCGTGCCACATGTTGTTTAAAATAAAAATTTACAGAAATATGTACATATATAAAAAAAAACTGTGCAGTACCTGAGTTGTGTTGTGTTTTGTTGCTCACATTGGTGTTGTCATCGCAACTAAAATATATGTATATATATTTATATATAAAACTGGCAACTAAACAACTCGACAACAACATGAACACAAAAACCAAGCAAATAATAGGTTAAATGTTTCAGGACACTCTAGTGAACTATTGAACGATTTTCTATTTTAGAGGTTCAAAGTTAAAATATGAAGAAATTAGCAACAACAAAAAAACCTTAATAATGACAAAACATAAACATGACCAACAAAACAAATAATAAAAAAAATAGAAATGTTTAAAATTGTATAACACAAAAAATAAATGGAAAAACTATTTTCTATTTGCTAAAAAACAAAAACGTTAGCGAAATTTCCTGTAAATAAAATAGAGTAGAACTCAACTCACTCACTCACACCTTATTCCATCATTCACAGGCAAATAATTATACATTCATGCTTTTTTTTTTACTTTATATTCTTCAAATACCAACTACCAACTTGTTCCTACATGTATGAGTTCATTTTAAATGTCACAATGCAGACATTTTAAAACAAAATGGTTGGGCAGATACTGTTTATTAACCGAAGCAGGAAAAAAAGGACTATGAATAACACTATGACAACCTATGCTGATGATAACATATGTACATTGTGTTTGGTAACATGTATGTATAAATATGAATGTGGCATGAATATACATTAGGGTGGGCCGATTTGTAAGGACAAAAATTTGTCGACATTGTGCCATCGATGAGGAAAAATGCTTTTGGCATGCTCATGCTCGAGGCGCCCAATTGGAAATTTGGGGGCCTCGAAAATGAGTTTTTTGTTTATGTCGTAGTGGAACTTTTTTTTCCTCATGCCAAAAGCTATCGAAAAATCGATGGCACAATATCGATTGCTAAATCGACAGACCCTAATATACATATAGTACAGTTCTGTATATGCCCAGTTGCAAAAAAATACTAGTTCAGAACCAGTTATGTACTAGTTTATTTAAACCAGCCAACTAGTACGAGTTCTACCGCCTCTCCATACAAACAACTGTAGAATTTAACATGGAGATGTCATAGGGATGGGGGCAATTGTCGCCAAACTCCCACTTTGGTACTAGTTGTATAACTAGTTTGAAAACTACAATTTAAGGACGAAAAATAGGGAACGAAACTGGTGTTAATGTGACAATCTCGGAACTAGTTCCGAAGTGACTCTTTGGAAATAGTACTGTACCAGTTGGTTGTATCTGAATTATATAGATAAAAAACAGAGGTTTTTCCTTTGATAAAACGCAGATTAGACCGATAGTTTCCTCTTACTGAGATTATTATATCCATTTACCAAATGAAATTTCAAATATTTTGTGTTTATGATTTCTAATGACAATAAAAAATTTTAGTGTTTATTTGCAAACTCAAAATGTATCACGTATTACAAACAAAGGTAGTATTTCAAAACTCGTATTTAAATTCAATTTTTTGAAATCTCTGCACAGTTTCAATGAAACTATTAGGTATACAAATTCTTAAAGATTATTGTTTTTGGAAGAAAAACAAGAAGCTGTACTGGTTCTTATAAGAAATTTACTAAACTAGTTCTGGATTGACTCTTTGGTACCAGTACTGTGCCAGTTGATTTACACCTCATTTCAATTCACAATAAAAAAAATTTAAGTGTTTATTTACAAAGTCCGATTTTTTAATTAAATATAAATGCAAAAAAAATAATTTTAAATCTCATATTTTCATTCAGGTAATTTTTTTAAACAGTCTCTAAATGGATCGTATTTAACTAGTACACAACTGGTTCAAAATGATTATTTTGAGAACTAGTTATGTAATTACTAGACAAGAAACTAGTATGTTTTAGAACTAGTGCGACCATTTGCTATTGGGTGTGTATGTTGGTTAGGGTGGCAGTGGAAATTAAACTTTCGAAATTTGTAAACAAATCCAAATAAATTGTTTGGTTAAGTAAAAGTAATTCTGAACAACATTCAAAAAATCACTTAAGTATGGCTTCTAAAGCTCTAAAAGTCATCTCAAAAAGTGATTTGGATACAGTTTATTTCCAAACTGATGGTCGTGGGTTCGATTGCGGGCGGGACCAATAATTTTTTTTTAATATTTGTTTAAATTTAATATTTTTTTAATTTTTCAATTTTTAAAAATATATATGTGAAAAAAAGTATCATAATATCGCTTTTTATACACCTGTGGAAATAGTACCGAAAACAATACTAAATTGCAGTGCACTTGTTTGACAAGTACTGTTATTGAAGAGAATAAAGTACAATACGTTCGGGTTTCTTTAATATCAAGAAAAAAAAATTCCTCATATATTTAAGTGTCACCCTAATGTTGGTAATAGTGATTATTTTTATGTTTAATGTGCATTTTAAATACAGTTAAAAATAACTACATACAAGCAATTATAATGCTCTCCTACGAAAGAAAGGATTTTTTTTGTTAGCACGTTGTTACACATGTGTTCATAAATATGTATATTTATACTAAATAACATACAATTAGAGCTGAGCCAAAACTATCTGGTTTTTGGCTCTTGTTAGTTTTTACTTGTCAAAACGCATATATAAAAACACAAGCGGAAACTAGTTTTGCAAAAAAAAAACTAGGCAGTTTTTGCTCAAGTCTAAATGTAGTATTAGACAATTTTACTATGTTTGTATATGTATGTTAACACTTGTTCATATTAATTAATTTTATGGGTGTAAATAGTTTTTGTTCTTTTTTTAACCGTAAGTATGTCAAATTTATGCTATGTAGGAAAACATAATGAGCGAAGGAATAGTTTATGTACAAAGGTACTTAATTTGTTATAATGATATTACAGTTAAAATTTCCACACCCTCATAGCTTAGTTAGGGGGTTAATTGGCAAGCGAATTCGAGACAAATGAATTTGGTTGGTGCAACCGGACAATAAGGTTGTGGCAACATATTCATTTCGATTGGATAAAAAATTTGGTTGTCACAACGCAATTGTTACAAAGGTACATTTACACGCGAGAGAAAACTGCTAGAGAATAATTTCAGTTATTGTGAATGATTAAAGTTAATTAGGGGTGTTTTTTGCTCTATCAGTTTTTTCTCGGGTGTAAATGTAGCTTAAGAGTGCAGGTGTATGAGTAAACAGCAACATACTCAAAAATATAAGTTAGTAGAAAAATTAGTAAAACGTCTTGTATATCAAGTGAACACTCAAAAAAAAGTCTGTAAAGTCAGCAAACAATGTTGCTGTGTCAGCAAAAATTTGACTTCACTTCCATACAGAAATGGGAGATGCATTCGATTATTTAAAAAAATCGCAAAACCGCATAAAAAATTTCTATAATATAATAAAACTAAATAAAAATATAATTTTTGCTAAATATGTATATAATCTTGAGGACAAATTTAAGATCTTCGATTTTGACAATTTTTCGTCTAATACATGGACGGTTTAAGCTACGAGTACATATATAAAAATCACGCCTCACGATGTTCAATCAGCTAATCTCCGAAACAGTACAACCGATTTCAACGAAAATTTGTGAGTGTTATAGCTTAAGAGATAGGATACTGGAAAATCCTAAAGGAAGGGGCAAAAATAGGAAAAATCTACCCCTTGACAGCCTGCCCAAACCACTTTGGGTAGAAACCTGAAATTTAGAATATGTTTCCTGGAGTATGGGCTAACTTATCGATAAGGCAATTTTCTGAATTTTGGACAGGAACATGGTAAATATGGGGTTTCCATGAAGCTAGAAAGTTGAAATTTGATATGAAGGTTCCTCCCCTGTCGTAGACATCCACTAAGACAGGATTTTTGAAAGTTTTTACAGGGAGGGCTAAAAATGTGAAAAGGCTTACCCTTGATGGCCTGCCCAAAAAGCTGGAACCAGGAAGTTAAAATTTGGTTTGTTGGTGTATCTAATAAACTTTTTGAATTTTCGGCGGCAACCTGGTAAAAGTGGGACTACAAATGGGGAGAAGTTTCCCTCTTAACGGCCTGTATAAACCTTTTTCGCTAGAAAACTAAAATTTAAAGAATGAGTGTAATTGGAGCACAGAAATTGAGAAACGAAATGAAACGGCAAGTGAAAAGAAATGGAACGGGGAACGACTGATACCGAAACACTAGACAATGAAGACGAAATGGAACGGGGAACGAGTGGAATTGAAATACTGAAATTGGGAAAGGAAATGCGAAAGATGGAATTGAAATACTAGACATATGGACCGTGGAACGAGTGGAATTGAAGCACCAGATAATTGGAACGAAACGTAATGGAACGGGGAACGAGTGGAAATGGAGCACCAAAATTGGTAAAACGAAATTTAATTGTACTGGTATCGGGCTTTTTCTTTTAAGAGAAACAACACTCAGGAAATTCTTCCTATTAATTAACGTGTTGCTTTCTTTGGAAAGAGGATAGAGAAGAAGTGAAAGGTGGTGAGAGATGAAAGGCTTCAAATATGCCAACACTGTAATTGCGCGAGATGTCTTATAAATAATGTTGCGCGCCATCTGATGAAGAGTTGGCGAAGTTTGTTGAAGCTTTATAGTTCATAGCCCTGTTATATTATTTTACTTCAGTGCGGTTAAGTGCTGTGGGAAGACCGAAGGAGGACGCTGCGATATGTATGAAGGATAGAAAAAATGCATACATATTATTATTTATCATAAATTGATTAATTCGATCCCTTGGCTGGGGATCGAACCCGCAACCTTACACTCTCAAAACAATTCCGTTGTGACACACGAATTTTTTCCAACCGAATTGGTTCGGTTGCTGCAACCTCGTAATTCGGTTTCCCCAACCGAATTTCGCTGTGGCAACAGATAATTCGGTTGGAAAAAATTCGGTTGTCACAACGGAATTGTTTTGAGAGTGTATGTGTAACAGTCCAACGCGCTAAACATTACACCACATCACCCACAGCTTTCTATTGATAAAGTGGTGGAAGAAACCGAAGCGGTTAACTTTCCAACAGAATTTTTAAATTCACTTGAATTTCCAGGTCTAACTCCACATAGATTGCATTTAATTAATTAAATTTAATTAAATTTCTGATCACGTTTCTTTCAGGGATTTGGCGTATGATCATTACCTCTGATATAAGACCGCACGGAACGGGGCTATTTACTGTGAACAGGAATAGGGCGAAAAGGTTAAGGATGCGTGCTCACACAGAGGTTTTTCAGAATTTTAGTTCGAAACAGATGTCGAAGTTTTTGAGAAATAGTGATTGGGTTGAGTCAGAGGAACATTTAAATTTCTCCGATCCGGATGATATAAATCATTATTTTGTTGCTTATCAGTTACCTGATCCAGGTAGCTAGTGCAGTTATATGGATGGTTCTATTGCAGGGATGGTTCTATTGCAGAAGGAAAACTTCGCATGTGTTGATACTGACACTTTATATTAAGCATGGCTCAGTATAAAGTCTAATGCTATTGGTCATGATTCTCTACCATTGAAATTTTTGAAAATCATTTTCCCTTTTATTTTCTCACATTTTCTACACCTCATAAACACAATTATTGTATCGTCGAGTTTCCTTAGTAATTGGAAAATGGCTAAAGTAGTTCCTATTAAAAAGGAGGGCCAGTCTACTGAATTTGATAATCTGTATCCCATTTCGGTACTTCCAGTCCTTTCTAAAGTTGTAGAGCATATTTTGAAAGACCAAATGATTGACTACCTTGATCTCAGGTCACTTGTATATCCATCGCAATCAAGGTTCCGACGGGGATATAGCACGACCTGTCTACTGCTAACTTTCACTGACTCCTGTAGACAGTTTTTGGATGGCCGTAAGAATGTAGTGTTACTTTCGGTAGATTAGTTTAAGGCCTTTGATAAAGTGACACGTACGAAATTACTGTTTAAATTGTTTAGTGAGTTCAAGTTTTCTTATCTTATAATTAAATCCTACCTTTATGGTAGATACCAATATGTGTCTGATGGTGCCTCTATCTCACGAACTCGACGGATCACTAGTCATGTCCCACAGGGATCTGTTAGTATACTATGGATCTATTATCGACCCATTTTTATTTATGATTTATTTAAATGACCTACAAACGGTTAATGGCGTTTTGTGTGCGACTTTTGTATATGCTGATGATATGCAATTTATACTCTTATGCTGAATTTGTAGATGTGCTACAAGACGGTGCCATTTATATACTTCGGGAAGTTATGTGTTGGGCGTCAGATAATGGGCTTAGTGTCAATCCGGCAGACAAAATTGATGGGTTTGGATTTGATACTCTGATGATATGAATATTAGAATTGGTGGCGTTTCTGTTGAGGAGTTTGTCGATAAAACAAAATGATTAGGTCTTGTCTTTGATAATCATTTACATTTTTCTCCACATGTTAATTATTTATCCTCTCGGGTATCATTTTTCTTAAAAAGGCTATATTCCTTGAATAGTTATTTAACTCGTTAAGTTAACATACATTTAGTTTTCTTGGATCGTCTTTTGAGAATTTTATTAGCATTAGGCTATTATTAAGAGTTTTTTTAATCACCTGGATTTGGAATTTTCCATACAAAAAGTGGATTTATTAAATCCAAAAAAAGTTAGATTTATTTATCTGGTTTTACACATAGCAATAAAAATTAAAATATATGAAACAGCCTATTAATTTAATGTCAGAAAAAAATACGAATGAAAATTAAAGAGAAACAAAAAAATTACAAAACTAACAAAAGGTTTTTCTTAAACTTTTTTGTATGAAATATGTTTAGAAAAAAACTACACCTCACCAAATACATATTTTCCATCTTCGATATGGAGAAATAGCTGAAATAGCAATAGTAATTTTTCACTCTACTGTAAGTAATTTAATTAAATCCAGTTAGTGAATATTAAATATTGCAGGGGAATATTTCAGTTTTGTAAAAATATAAATTGAAGTGATAAAACAGTTTTATATAAAATATAATTAAAAATTAAAACTTAAAGTAAAATCCTTCATCATCGAATTCGGTATTAAAAATTAGGGTAAAAGAAGTGTCGGACAGAAAATTGTTTTTAAAATAGGCAGAATCTAACCTCATCTGTTGAGCACTTTTTGAACTACTTTTTGGATTTATTAAATCCAAGTGATTAGAAAATGCGGCTATTGTTTTTTATAAATTCATGGTTAATGGTTAACCTGTTTATATAGTTGATCAATTTAATTTTACTCGGTCGATTAGAAATCCCCAGATAATACCACCTATAAGACATTTGAATAGTTTCGTAAAATCATTTCATATTTGGGTTACAAGAATTTGGAATGCTTTGCCGAGAGAATTGAGAACGTTTTATTATACATTGCTTTAATTCTAGTCCAAATTAGTAGAATTTGCGAAACTACATTTGTTGGAGACTTGTAAAATATACGTTTTTGAATGTGTGTAAGACAAAGGAAAAAGGCATTGAAATAATTTATTCCACACAGCAAAAGAATATGCAGCACTTAAATACTCTTTATCCAATCAAATTGGCTTCAATTTTAATGATATGGCGATAAGTGCATTAAATTATGAACTATAAAATTGAGCCTAATTCGTTTCGGTTGCCAACCCTGCTAAAAACACGACCTAAGAAGTCTATCGGAAAATGAGACTGTAGTGATCCTGCTCGCTTCTTTTTCACTTAATTGAAATACACTAACATTAAATATAAGAATATTAAGTATTGATTTAAGATATACTAACACCCACTTATCACTACTTATTGTCTAGTTTTGACTAATATAATTAAAAATGAAAAATAAAAAAGTTTTAAATATTAAAGCATTTAATTTAAATATAGTTATTTAAAAATTTATAAAATTTTAAGGAGATTTTTCGTTATTTTAACCAATTGAAAAATAATACGTTAAGGTTTGCATACTACAGTAAAAATATAAAATAATCTAAAAGAAACTTTACAAATAATGTTTAAAACAGACATATAAAAACACTTGACCATTTTGAGTAATATTGATGACATCATACAGCAATTTTAATCAAGTAGAAGAAAATTCTTAAAAATGTTAATATCAAATGAAATGAAAATTGAAAGAATAATATGACGACGATAAGAGAAATGAAAAGGGTGGATTTTTTTTTTTGGTATGTTGAGAAAACCACAATATTCTAGATAAAATGTATAAAAGTACAAAAAAAAAATCCAAGAATGAAATAAAAATAAATACAAAGACAACAAAAAATGCACAGGACGAATAGGAAAATATACAAGTACTAAAAATATTCAGTACTCCCTTTTAACATTGTTGTTAACCTATTTAGAGTTAATTTTTTATATGACAACTACCCTTTTTAACATAACAGAAATTCTTTTACAACACAGGAAAATTCTTGCTTTAATTTTAACAATTTTTAATGTTAAGTTACTGTTAAAAGCAGCAACCACTACCGAATTCGCTTTACAGTTAAAGAGTATGTAAAAGAGTATTATGGGGGAAAAATGTAACTGTTAACTTACCATGTGTTTTAAAAGTTTTTCTTGTTGCTAATTTTAAGTCGTTTATGTACATTTTTCTCACTTGTTTTTTGCTTTAATATGATAGTGGTATGTATGAGTTTTGCAACTTTTTTTTTGCTGTTCAACTGTCGTTTGACCCCATTAAAACTTAACGTTATGAAGAGATGATACTTTGTGTGTATGAGTGTTGTGTATTATGATGTTATGGTATTTCCTTACACAATGTATGATGGCGTATGTCGTTCAGCAACAACAATATGCATGCAGTATAAGCCAGTTGAAAAACAATTTGTGTATGATTTTAAGTGCATTTCTGTATAATTCTTTGAAATAATGTTAGTATTAAGACGATTTTAATCGTTTGCTATTGACTATATATGTATGTATATTGAAGGTTTTGATTAAATTACTTGGAATTGCATTAAAAATGTATGAGAAATTTTTCCATTCTTAATTTTACTTCAAGGAAATTTAGTATATAAAAGATACTACAAATAAAAAAAGAAAAAATAATTTAATGAATAAAAAGTTTTGTTAATAGGAAAAAAGTTTATGTATATAAATATGACCTATATAGAAGTTTTCCATAATACTAACCTAATTTAAGATTGAATGATGAAAAATTGTGTTAGTTTTGTATATACGAATTTTGTAAAAAACTTGTTTTAATTACTTTTTTCCTTCTTCCGTTTATATATGAAAATCAACAAATAATATTAAAACTATTCCTTAAATTTACCCACTACAATATCATCAAAGAGTGGTCGGCATTTTATTTTAATGTTAAGACGAGCACATAACAGGAAAATGCCCGATAATTTACGATGTATAGAATAGATTTCTTCGGGTGGAGGACATAAACGATGTGCAACCATTGTAGGCACTAAATAGGCTATACGTTCAGTAGTATTCTATGGATTAGATAAAAACAAATAATTAGTTTTATAAGATTATAATACAGAATTTTTGTTACAACTCACCTGTTTACCAAAATCAAATTCTTCTTCGTAACGGAACATTTCTCCTAATATCATAACGGCATCTACATGGGCCTCCTCCATTTGTTTAGTTTCATATCCGGTCAAGAAGCCCATTTCTCTAGAGATTTCTAAAACACCTTGGCGATTATTATTGACAGCGCACATGATAACCTATAAAATATAAAAATTATGAAAAAAAGAAATCCGTAAAAAATATATAATACTTATATCAAACAGCTTATTTAAAAGATTTGGTGGCCGCAAATGCCTACTAAAAATATGCTATGATTGAATTTTATATTGAAATCTTATAAGATCCGAGGTTGGTATTCTGTGTATTTGAGTCTCTATTCAAATACCTAGAAGAGAGATGCAACCTCATAGGCTTTTAATATATTTTTCTAAATGTATTTCTTAAATTTTAAATAAATTGGTTAGTAAACGACTAAAGAAGTACACTCAAAAAAGATTGTCGGTAAAATCTACTGAAAACGAAAGTTAAAACAAAGGTATATGCAGAGACTATTAATTATACAGCTAGGAAATCAAAACTTACACTACACATCGCAAGAGGGCGCTGAAATTTAGTATTACCTGAGCAACTATTTAGTATCAGCTTGGTAACAGCGCAGCCTATATTTAAGAACTCAAAAACTGCTCTAACCTGCTCTAAATAAGGAAAAAACAATCGCAAAATATGTTCAAATAATAAAATTTGATATATGTGACAGCGCATAGAGAAAGGGACCTAAGGGTAAAAAAATAATTTTTTTTTTTGTGGACAACATCTAAGCATCGAATGAGACCGATCCCATGCTCTCCTGATCTTAGGTCCCTTTCTATCCTTAGGTCCCTTTCTATTTTGCGCGTCACATATACGTTTGTTGTTTTTCCTTTGTTATTATTTAAATTTAATTAAAAAAAGAAAATTGTCAATTTTTTGAACAAAGTGCCATCTAGTGATAACGATGTAGTTATAACTTATTTTTTTGGTGATGCCATACCCCTGGGTATATGCAGTTAAAAAGGCAACAAAGATATTTATGTTATTGCAACTGAAAAAATAGGTAAAAACTGCTGTTTTATTACAGTACATTCTTCTCATATTATAAAAGTATATTTTAATAAAAAAAATTAATTTTTTTTTCTTTCGACTATAAAAAAACGTATTAATTGCTTCATTGTACTTGAAATTTTAAGTAAAAATTCCCAACCATTCTCCAGTTATTACGTTTTTATGTACTGAATACAATTTTCTGTTTTTATTTGTAAAGTAAGAACATATTAATAATCACAAATATAAACTAAACAACAGTTTTAAAAAATAAGCGAATTTTTTTTTTTTAATAGCTAACAAAAATAGATGGTGATTCGGGTCCCAGCAGGAACTGCTTCGAGAGTATTTGGTAGTGTTCTTTTACTGCAAGGAC
The DNA here is from genome assembly GCA_949987735.1 of Leucophora obtusa. Taxonomy (NCBI): domain Eukaryota; kingdom Metazoa; phylum Arthropoda; class Insecta; order Diptera; family Anthomyiidae; genus Leucophora; species Leucophora obtusa. Next base: position 2,475,048 of record OX465297.1, read on the forward strand.
CTTCGTTTCCTCATGGAGATGTTGTACTGAGGACATCTGTACGCATCCTGTAATGAGGGCAGAATTTTGGCAGATTTTAAGTTTTCTCCACTGGGTATCGCTGGCTCTAGCGACAACACAGGCGCAGCATAATTGATCACTGACCGACCAATCGTTTTCTAGGTTGCCAACACGGTTTTTTTGTCTGCACCCCAAGAGCTGCGGGCTAGCGACTTGACGACCTTATTCTTATTTTGACGTAAAAGCTAATGGCTCGTCACTGACTCGGAGTTCGTGAAGTTTCCTTACGATACTCCTTTTCGCCTTGTCCCTCTCGGGGTGCTCAACTGCCGGCTAAAAAACCTCGAAGCACAGCTTCTCGGCTCTGGTACTGAGGTTGCATGACTTCAAGTGATTTATCCATTTGTTCCGTTTGTGCTCGTTGACCAACTTGCTAATCTACCGGTTGAGTTGGCCGATCCTGGGGTCGCTGAAATTGGTCGAACGAAGCTCGTCCCGCTCATCTGCGAGTTGTGCCGCAATTTTTGATTTCCCGGAACAATGGAAAATTTATTCTGAATTCTCGGGATATCGGGGTCCCGCAACGGAAGTAAATTATAAAATGTTTTTAAAATAATTTAAAAAAATTTATAAAGAAAAGGCCTCACATTTTCATGATTGTGAAAAAGTTCAATCCGTGAGTGGTTTTCTTGGAATTTTCATAGTGGGAAAGAATTAGTTTTATAATAGAAATTATATAATTAGACTTATATAATTAAACTTATATTTATTTTTAAAAACTTGTATAAAGTAAATAAAAAAATTTTAGACTAAACCTTGCCCGTCAAAAAAAATAAATAAATAATGTGTGTTCCAATCATTTTCTTATTGCAGACAACTGAAGATTGTGGTGATTGATGAAAATGCGGTGATGCCGATGAAACAATTGTATTGTCTATCATGAAAATGGTCAACCTTTTTGAAAAATCTAATATGACCATATCATATTAGAATTTGAACTTCAATGTACACTGCATTAGCAATCAAAATCAGCTAAGTGCGGCTGAAAATTTTTCTTTTCAAAATATATTTGCGTAAATCAGGCACTAAAAGGATCTTAAAAAGTTTGATCAAGTATACAAATTAATGCAACCAAATTCCAGGGAATGAGGGAACTAAAAAATGCTTTATCGAAACACGTTTCCTGGTAGTTTTTTAAAGAATTTAGGATAATTTCTATGATAAACATAAGCACTCAAAAAAGATTGACAGTTACTACATTGTTTGAAATATTTCTAAATTCTTATTTTCCATATAAAAATTGTTTAGGAATAAAAATTCAAAGTTAAAAAAAACAATTTTTTTTCTATTGTTGGTGCTTTTTTAGTTTTTTTTTTGTATTTACTAAAATAGTATGATAATGGTGTTTAATTATATAATTAGAATTTTGTAAACTCTTTCTGTGTAATAATCAGTAGTTGTTGTTTTTAACTGTAATTACAGTTGTTTTTCTATGGGAAAATATAAAATAACCAATAGACTGTTATTTAAGAAAAAAACTAACGAAAAGTTCTGTAGTTTCGTAACAATTGTTTAAAACAATTATTTTTAATAATAAACAACTACCAAAGCAGTATTTTTACAGAAACAGTTATTTTTATTAGTTATTTAAAAATAACAAAATTTCGTTGATTTTTTTTTTAATTCTTGTTTAGTTTATTTTTATTATAATTGATATATTCTTAGTTTGGAAATAAAAATCAGAAAATTGTATTGTATCTCCAATGAATTAAAAGGCAATAACTGGAGAACCGTTTGGAATTTTGTCTTCAAATTTCAAATACGATGAAGTAATTAACACGTTTTTCTTTTATAATCGAAAGAAAAAATTGTTTATCTTTACTAAAATATAGTTTTACAACATCAACAAAATTAACTGTAAAAAAACAGTAGTTTTTACCAAATTTGTCAGTTGTTTTAAAATGTTTGTATTAAAAATTTGCCAGTTAATTTTACGCCATTTTTTTTTTTATTTATTTTAAATGCATTTATCAGTTATTTTACTTTTTTATATGCTTTTATATACTTTTAAATATAATTTTCAATACCTACAAACTTTTTGAGTGTATATCAAACTTCATATTTAGACAAATACATTAATGCGGTGATAAATTCTTTTTCAATTTTGTAAATTTGAAACAATCTCCCATACAAAGAATTTCAAAAAATTAAATTTTTATATAAAATTTTTATTTACGATTTGTTATAAGTACTGAAATCGAACCCTGTTTGTGGGTGCTTAAATCTGGTCGCCTGTTTCGTAAATTTTGCGACAATACATTTTTAAGCAATATCTCTGTTCCACGTACTTTACCGCGGATACCCAATTTTACCAAAAAGTGTTTCTATTGTGAAAATTGTGTGTAAATTGTTGTTGTTTCGGGTAAATTGGGTTCCCACAGTAACGACGTGGAACAGTTTTGTAACCAAGTAAAATGATTTTAAAAACTTCATTTGTAGTTTTAAGTTGCTGTTGTAACTGCTTTAAACAGATAATTTATTGTTAATAATTCTCGTTAAAGTTTTGTAGTTTATCATCCTTAATTATTGTTTGACTCTATTTCCATTAACTACCCAGATGGAAATTATGTGTGGTAACAAAAACGAAGCACTGGCAAAGCGCAAGTAGACCGTGGTCTTAAAAAAAGAAGTACTGGCAAAGCACTAAATTTGGACGCCTTCCCAACGCTTTAAAAGGGTGAATTCCAGCACTTGTTTTCCTATAACATTATTTTGTTTTTGAAAAAGAAACTCCAAAAGAGTGAATATTTAAATAATTTTTGACTCCACAATACAATAACTCCAAGAATCGTCTATTTTTAGAGTAATTTAAAATTCTTCAGTGATGAGGGCTCATAATTTGGTGGCAGGGAAAACACTTGATTTTTAAGTTTCTTGGTGATATCTCAATACTTTGCAAAGCATTAAATAGATCGTTGTTATTATTTGGGAGTCCGGAAAGCACTTTATTTTTTTTATTTGAGCGTTGGCAAAGCATTTGATTTTTATGTTTATGGGTGCTTTCCCAGGGCTTGGTAAAGCATTGGCACCACCGTGGAACGGTGTTATCATTTGGGCGTTGGGAAAGCGCTGTTAACAAGCACTCATACCACCCAATTCGGTGCTTTGCCAGTGCTGGCCCCTTTGTAATTTTCTACCTGGGTACATACCGAATGTTGCACAGAAGTTTAAAAAGCGAAAAAACACATTCACTATAAAACCACGACACTAATATTTTTCTATGAGCTGCATTGATATTAATTTACATTTTCTACTTACATTTCTGTAATTTCTAATGAATTCTTTTTGATAAAAACGTGTTGAACCAAAATCAATTAGCATTAATCTTCTGGACTCAGCATCATATAAGAAATTTGACCAATTTGGATCAGTTTGCATGCATTGCACTTCAAATAATTCACGTAAACAAAGTTTTAATACAGATTCACCAATATGTTTGCGATGGTCATAACTGAAAAATATATAAAAAAAAAATATATGTATTTCTTTGTTTAAAAATATAGCGATTCTGCTTAATTACGAAAAACAAAAATTTCAACAAAAAAAATTCTTAGATTCGAAGTTTTATTTGCTATAGAAAAATTCATAGATTCTGAAAAGTTTTCATTTGTTTTGACTTACCTCATATCAAAACATTTATCCAATGGAACACCCGGTATCAATTCAGTAGCCAAAACACTGCTTGTTGTCAATTCCCTAATAACTGTTGGAACATAATACTCTTTATAAGGTGCTATCATTTCTTTAAATTTCTCTGTATAATCAGCTTCTCTGGTATAATCCACTTCCCACGTTAATTCACGTTTCGCCACCTTCACCACATTGTCAATAAAGAAACCATGAGGAAATACATCCCATACTTTGAGCATACCAATCAAATTGTCAATATCGCTTTCAATACTCTGAGCCACCCCGGGATATTGTATTTTAATAGCTACTTCCATGCCATTCTTTAACGTTGCACGATGAACTTGACCTATAGAGGCAGCAGCAAATGGTTTATCATCGAATTTTTGTAAACAATCACGCCATTGTGGTCCCAGTTGAGTACACATAACACGTTCAACCTGCCAATCGGGCATATAGTCAGCCGCCTGGCGTACACGTTCAAAAGCTTTAGCAAGTTGTGGGGAAACTACTTTAGAATCTTGTATAGAGAGAATTTGGCCAATTTTTAAAGCTGCTCCTCTTACTTTACATAAAGTATCAACAATTCTCTCAGCATTGGCTGGACTAAGTAAAGCCTCTTTGACATTTTTAGATCCTCCTAAACCTAAGGCACCTTTGGTTAATTCATTAATAGTTCCTATGCCTAAACCAGCAAATAAACCACCAAATGAGGCCATTCTTCCTAAACGACTAGAAGGCACTTTTCTTTGTTTAGCTACACTACTCAAAGCGGGTAAGTCTATTTGTGCTTTTGTCGAATCCATGTTAGAGGTAGCAGAAGCTCCGGCTACGAATGTCAATACATTCTTAACATATTCTGTATCCGCTTTTATTGATTCTGTAGGAGTAGCAGGCGTAGTTTCTATCTGCGTTGCTGTTTCCGTAAGAACTTCAGAAACTTGTTTACTTTTTGTGGCTGCGGTACGTAAACTAATTTCACGATCTTTATGGCGTTTTGACAAAATCTCCTCCAATTCTTTTAAAGTTATAGAAGAAATATCTAAGTTGGCGGCATCAACATTTGATTGCAAACTTACATTACCAGAAGAATTAGGGGAAAAACTAATCTTTCCTGCTGCATATTCAGTATTCTGCGCATTTCCTGTTCCACTTGCTTCTACTCCACCCACAACATTCGAAAATGGAATTTGACTCATTGTAAATTCTTTACCAATCTTTGCTCCAGTCAACTGTTTTAAACCCTCAGCCACTACACAAGTCCTTTCTTTAGATTCTTGCAACAAGTATTGCAACTTTTTAAGTTCTTCTGTTGGATTTTGACCAGCTGATTTTAAGTATTCTGTACCTACTTTTAGATTTTGTTCCAATAACTCTCGTATACTTGAATTAGACCATAAATGTTTACTCATTTCACGTTGCTCACGACATACCGCCTCTGCAACAATTTGCAGACCCCTTAACACCGCCAACGCATCTTGTCCTGTTCTAGCCATGTTAATTGTAATATTCCTTTATTTCTACCAATTCTACTTATATAAACTGGAAATTTTTTTCTTACTAACTTGTTAGAAAGTTTTCTTTTTTAACTTTATTATGAAATTCGTATGAAAAACATGAAAATCTGAACAGCTGGTGCGGGATTATATAAAAAATGTGATGCCACCTAATTTACACCAACAGGTATTTGCCAGATGGCAATAGTGTTACCATGCTTATTTAATTTAAAAGCTTTTAATGTCAGAGTTAAATAGAATGTATTCTTTTGAACTATTTCGTCCCAATATTCTGCTTTTTCCAAATATATCTGAGAGCCTTGGTAAATCTAGTATCCTCTTGATGCCCTTGTCCAAGCTACAAATTAAACACGGACTCATAATCATACAAAAAGTAAAGAGTGTATAATTGCCGAAGTACTTCGGTAAAATACAACTTAAAAAGTTTTCTGCTAAATTACACAATTCTTTATGTAAAATATATTTTGCCAAAGAAAAAACTTAGGTAGTGCGTGAAAATGGAATATTTCAAAAACTAAAAATTGATAAATATACACACAGAAAAAAACAGTGGGAATATTACCTAAGAGCTATGTAATTATACAACTACATAATTTTCAAGTTAGTTTTACAAAGTTCTAGTAAAATATATACACTTTTTGTATGTAGTGCGTGAAAATGGAATATTTCAAAAACTAAAAATTGACAAATAAACACACAGAAAAAAACAGTGGGAATATTACCTAAGAGCTATGTAATTATACAACTACATAATTTTCAAGTTAGTTTTACAAAGTTCTAGTAAAATATATACACTTTTTTGTAGAACATATACAATCCTTACAAAATATATACATGTGTAGCGGAAAATATCCGAAAAATTACATATATTTTGCTAGAAATTTGTAAAACTTACTTTGAACTTATGTAGTTGTATAATTACATAGCACTTGGATAAAGTTACACCTGTTTTTTTTCTGCGTGTACATGTATTTTTTTTATTAGCAAAATACTTTCGAAGTTGTATTTTACCTAAGTACTTCGATAATTATACTTTTTCCTTTTTTCCGTGCAGATACCTGTATAAAATTAGCTCATGTATAATTTCCTACGGTGTAAGTTAAACAATTAAAAAAAAAATTAATGTTTTTGGCTTTTTTTTTAAATTGTTTTATGTATGTCCTATCATGTAGGGTACTTTCTAAGGAAATATACTGTTGTTGTTCTAAAGCTCATAAAAATGGAATTATCGGATATGACCATTTGAAAATGCAAAAAACGCTATTTTATGATTGTGGCTTTCTAGTACAGTAGACGCTCGCAAATTAGAACCGCTTTGTTTTTGAGGCAATTCTAATTTCTGAATTATTCTAATTTCTGGACGTTTTTTTTCGTTTCGTTTCCAATGATAGTGTTTTTTTTACGTTTATTTAACATTTTAAATGATACACTTTCACTATTTAATAGAGACTGCCAAATAATATGTACACGCGTATCAAATTCCACAAATAAACTAGCCAAAAATGTACATAAATGCGACAAAAAAAAAAAAAAAACAAATAGGGAAAAACATATATAATTTGGTGATTCCCCTTTTTAGTTTTACTTTATTCAAACAGAATAAAAATAAATTGGGGTTTTCCTGTGTATTCAAATAACCAAAAAAAAAAAAAAAACGCTCAGAAATTAGAATTTTAAATTCGAATTTCAGAGCGTTTAATGTATTGCAAACATTGATTCTAATTTCTGGACGTTCGAATTACTGAAAGCTCTAATTTGCGAGCGTCTACCATATTGTGAATTTTAGTTTTTGAGCTTCAAACATAGAGCGAAATTTTTACGCTCTTTTGAAGAAAATACTGGTCTTAAGTAAAAATGAAATTTGGGAATATGTAAGATTTTTTATAATTGATATTTTTGTGTTCCGATCGGTAAGATTTAAACATAACGAAGAAATAGCAAATAAATGAAACTTCACATTATCTTCTCAAAATATGAGTAAAAATATATTAAAGCCCTCCTTATATTTTTAAATAATTTTTGACAAGAGTTAAAACAAACCCTGCACACTTCTCGAAATTGTTCTTCAAATAACAATATATTCTCGATACGGTAGCAAAACATTTCAGTAAAAATGCGAAATTATTTCTCTTATTTGTACTTGTATATTTTACTAAATAATTTAAAATGTTTTTAGGTAGCGATGTGCGATTAATCGATTAATCAAACAGCATGATTTATCACAACTTTGATTAATCAATTATAATTTCCTAAAAATTATATATAATCGATTAATTTGAATTTTGATTAATCAGATCTTGAATATTGAATATTGAAAATATCAAAAAATTACAATTAATTTTTTTTTTTTTTTTAGAGTTGATTTATATCAAGACTGACAATGGTCAATGAAGACCATTGACCAGCCACTAATGATTAATGGTCAGTTATGTTTGAAACTGGTCAGATATGTTTGACCAATAGCCATTATTAATTTGTATAGCTCGACATTGAATTGGCGTAAAAAAGCGTCTTCAATGAAGAAAAAAATAAAATCATGATAAATCAATTAATCATAATTTTGAATAATCGAAATTACTGATACATTGGTTAATCGTGCTTTAGGTTATCCAGAATTGTTTATCAATCGATTAATTGATAATCAGAAAGTTTGATTAATTGCACATCCCTATTTTTAATGCTGTATTCAAAATATTTTTGTGAATTAAACTAACAATTTCATACTAAGAATTATGTCTAATTGTAGCGCCTCCCATATAATTATTAAGTAAATTGTAAAGCACTTTTCTAAAGAATATTTACAAGCCCTCTCCCACATTGTAACTAAAAGCGTCCAGCACGTTCTAATTCATCGTTATCTAACAACTCATGACCTGGACGATAATCCGTAACTTGTCCTGTGTTGGGGTTTATTAACCGTAGATAAGGATTGGGTTTTGTATTATTCTTATTGCCTATAGAAGTATAACCTTTTTGATATAATATACAATAGGGTACATTATACAAATATATATACTCCCATACTTGACGACACTTCCAATCAATAATGGGATTAATACGCATAAGTTGTGGCCAGCCAGAATCAGTCATCTGAAAAAATTGATATTTTATTAACAAAATTTAAAAAAAAACAACCAAAAATTTTTTAAAACTTCAGAACTTGTAAAAGTGAAAATCTTTTTTTATTAATTTCAAAGTCTTTTTAAAACGAAGCGCAGGAAGATTTTGATTTTCCATGCAAATTTTAAATGATTCTTTTCGTTTAAAGTTTACGATAACGTACAAATTTTGAAAAACTTTTTAAAAAATAAAATTTGAATGTATACCTGCATAATCTTCAAATCTTGACAATAAGGATCAGTTCTTCTGCATCCCATAAATACTGCTCTTAGTTTTTTATTTTCTTTACACACCAACTTAAGAGCTTCCTTGATGGGTCCTTTTTTCTTAATAAGTTCTATATTATATAATTTTTCACAATCCTCAACAAATTGATCAATTTCCTCAAAAGCATCTGGATCGGTGATATACAAAGTGGGAATTTTAATATGCTTCAGGCAAGGGTTGGATTGGAAAAATTTATTTAACATATGCAGTACTACCGTACAATCTTTGCCACCATTAAAGGATAACAAAATTTCATCCGGTTTATACAATTGAAATACCTTATGCATTAGCTGAAAATATGAGTAAAGTTTTGTAGTAAAATTTATTTATATACTATTGATTTACCTCTAATATATCCTGCTCCTTTCCTTTTATCTGATCTTCAACATCTTCGAATTTATGATATTTAAATTCAATAACGGGCTCTGGTTCAGTTTTTACTCTGTGTTCTTGCTGATCGACTTCGACTTCCATTTTGTGAAATACTGAATCGATTAGATATTTATTGTGACCCTTTTCTACCTTTAGTTCTTTTTTTTTATTTGGTGTATTTTGGTCTTTCTCTTGTTTATCGTTCGCCACAACTAATTTATCTTTATTCTTCTCTTGGACACCTTTACTTGTTAATGCCTTTAACTTTTGTACAATTTTCTTTGTATCTGTGGCTTCTAGATTTTCCTTTTCGTTTATTCTTTTACCCCCACGCACCAGTTTCTCGTGTTTTCTTTTAGATTTAGCCTCGTCTTGTGGCTGTATACCGTCCTTTTCTTTTTTATTATCTTCTTTTAGTCTAGTTACCTTTAACTGTTTCTTGCCTCTGGGTTCTCTAGGTTTATATTTATTTGGAGATGATTGTTTCTTCTTTTCAGCGTCGTATTTCTTTAAGGGAGCTGCTTGATCCTTATCTGCCATGGTTTATAAAAAGTATTCTTGCTTGATTAGTTAACCAAAATAATGTATCTTGAATCTGAATGTTAGTTTATAAGATGGAATGAACATGAAATATAGTTAAGTAAACAACAAAAAAGCTATAATTTGCTAAGTTGCCAATAAAACAATATGTCTGTTCCCGTACAATATGTCTGTTCCCAAATCAGCCCAAACAACAACAATTTACACGCAATTTTGAGTACGGAAACGCCTTTGGGCTAGTTTGGGTAACTGCGCTAAAATAAGGGAACAGACATATTATTTTATTGGCAATTTAAAAATGCAGTTATTTGTGCATTTCTGTCACCTTGAAGTAAAATTTGGCAGTAATACTATCTAACCTTAAATGAGTGGTTCAAAATTATAACCCACTTCAACAGAATATTTAAAAAAATATAATATTGCGAGATGTTTTAGTATTTGATTAAAATGTATGACGATTTCTTTTCTGAAAAAAATGTTGCCTTTTTTGCACTTTGCTTTTGAATTGCATTTTTTGTGTTCTTTTCTAAATTAAGGGTAACATTCTAAGAGGGCTAGGTGTTCTTTTCTAAAAATGTTGCCTAAATAAAGTGCAAAAGTGCAACATTTTTCGCACTCAAAAAATTTACGGGGTAGAGTGTTGCCCTGTTTTTTTCTTTATGTCAACGCCATGTGTATATACTATAATGTTTTTGCTAGCTAACTCGTAACTTGGTGGCCTAGGGGGTACTATCACCAACGAGCATATAATTAAAATAGCTACCAACTCACACAACTTCTGTTAAATCACTCTCTTCTTATTTTGTATCGAAAAATATTACCATATGAATAACACATGTCTGTAAAGGCTTACATTTTTCGATACAAAATGTTATTGTTTGAAAGAGGCGATGAAAACAGTAGGTCGCAGGTTCAAACCCCGGTGGGAGCAAAATATTTTTTTTCTTTTTTTTTTTTGTTTTTATAAAATTTTAATTAGATTTTTATAGTTTTGATGTAATTTAGTATTTAAGAATTTTTTAGGCTAAAAATAAATAAAAAAAAATTATACAATTTGTTTTAAATATGAAAAAAAAAATTTAATTGAAAAAAGAAAATACATAAAAAAAGTTTTTTTACTTTGGCTGGAATTTGAACCCGTCCAGCCCATGTCAAAGGCAGGCATCACAACCACTAGGCTACAATTAGTAATAGCTTGCGTAAACAATATTGCGTACGAGTATACGATACACATACATATGACCATCAATTTTGGAAATATGTATTTAAATTTTCAATTAATAACAAAATGTTTTTAATTTTTAATAGAAAAACACAATTCTTTTTTTAATTAAATATCTGAACAATTTTTGTTAACTCATTTTTATTTATGTCATATTTCATAAAAATTCATGTTTCTGCCTTAAAATAGGGTAGTTTATGGTCCAGAAAATTTTGCTGCTGAGTACTATATATACATACTGAATTTTTTCTTTAAAGTTTCGGAAATGCTAGATTATCTTCGTTGTTAATCGGCAATAAAATTATGTTTATAAAGCTCATAAAATATAATTTTCTAAAGAGTCGTTTACGAGGTAATCAAACGCCAAAATACTGCTAGTAAGAGCGCTATAATTTTTAGTAGTGCTTTATGTATATATTAAGTGCGTTCCTTTACTTTTTGGGTAAAGTTCGTTAAAATGACAGTAAGCAAAAAATCCTCTCATAAATTGACAAAATTACCCAAAAGTAAAAGAACGCACAAAACCACTTTTCGAGCCCAAAAATGTATTTCAAAGAAAAATGTGAGAATGCGTATAATTTTATTTTGGAAAATAGAATAAACACACATATTTATTTGCATTTAAAAATTCTTATTGATTTTGTTCAATTAATTATTATAAATAACACATTTCTTTTGCGTATTGGTTTGTTTAATTTAATTTTTCAATTTATTTTTACAATTGTTGTTTTTGGTTATCATTGCATCAGCTTTTATTTTACAATTTACCAAAGTTACCCGTAGAAAAAGTTTGGGTAACTTTGGTAAAAAGAGAAATACAAATGCACTCTCTTGAAGACTCTCATTTACCCAATTTTCAAGTACGGGACCGCTTTTTGGGTAAGTTTGGGATTACGCGGGTTCCCGCGGTAACGTAAAGGAACGAACCTATTATTGACGGATAATGAAAAAACGTAATGTATATTAACACAAAAATGTCTTTATGTTTAAAACATATTAAATTAACTATATATAATATAAACAACTTTTTTGTTTAAACAACTTTTTTGTTTAAACAAGTGTTTGGTAATAAATTAAGATTTTTAAAATGGGTTATGATTTAATGAATTTCAGGTATTTCCAAGACGAATTAAAAAATGCAATATTCATATTATTTCGTTTTTTGCTACAAATAATACCATCACAAAAATAAAATTATATACCAAAAATACACAGTCAGAAAGGGCCAGTGGTACAAAATATCAAGCTCTGGCATACCACTGGGCAACCACGGTGTTAAAAATAAATGACTGGCAGAACGCGCATTTGGGACGCTTTGTCAGCGTTTTCCCAGTATTTGTTTTACAAAAAACCTCAATTCACTGGTTTGTAGTCAGAAGGTTCCGAGCTCAAATCCAGTTGAAAGGAAAACATTTTTTTTAGTTTAAAAATTTTTTGTTTTATAAAATCAGTTTTTATGTTTTTGGAAAAGCTCCTTTTTTTCACTTTCCCAACGCTGGCATATTAGTTCCAAAAACCTGTGCTTACCAGTGCTAGCATTTTAGCACAGCCAGTAGTTTTCCAGCTGTTATCACTCATTTATGTGTTTAGCCATCAAGTATTATATGTCTTGTTAGCTCAGTGGGTAGAGCAATCGTCTGCCAATCTGACGGCCTGGGTTCAAATTACGTTAGGACCAAAAAAAAATACATATAAACTTTTTTTAAATTTTATTTTGGAAAATATATTTCCAGACCACCTATTTATTGGTTTTGCCAACGTTCAAAAATTTTGTTTCTCCAGTGATGTTATCATTTTGGGAATGGGAAAGCTCTTTTTGGCATTACTTGTACCACCCGTTCAAGTGCTTTGCTATCGCTTTTCCGTTTGTGTTTTTTTGAATGAGAATTTTAGCGAAATTTACACTAAACATTACTAACAATGACCTAGTCTATTGACCATAATCGATAACAAACTTCTAATCAAAAACAAAATTACAATATATTTATATATTATATATTAATATAACAAAAAACAATAAAGGAATTAAAAATTTAAGTGCTAAACGTTAGCACGTTGTAAAATAGCATGATTTTTGAAGTTTAACCCTAAGGGCAGTGTTACACGTTCAATATATATTGATATTTGGATCGCGATCCATTTTACACGTTCAATATTTATCGCGTGATCTGCGATCCGTGATCTGGATTTCAGAATATTGGGCTATTCTGCGATATGGATCGCGATCCATTAATTGAAAATGATCTGAAATCCAGATCACGGATCGCGGATCACGCGATAAATATTGAACGTGTAGCATAGTTCGTGATATCAATTCGCGATACAATAGTAAAAAGTGAAAGAAATCCAGATCACGGATCGCGGATTACGCGATAAATATTGAACGTGTAGCATAGTTCGTGATATCAATTCGCGATACAATAGTAAAAAGTGAAAGAATAAAGAAAATAAAACAAATGAAATAAAAACGCAGTGCAAACAAAAAAGATAAAACATTTATAATACATTTCTTCAATAAAAAAGCAAGCAAAATAGCTAAACAGGCTTTTTTTTTGTTTTCTCGCGAAATTTTTTAATAAACGACCAGCACAGCACAAAAATAACGTAAATACTGACGCGATAAATATCGAACATGTAGCATACACGCGCGATCCATCAATCCATTAAAATGGATCGCGATCCAAATTTCACAATATATATTGAACGTGTGACACTGCCCATAGAATGTGACAAATTTTATACTTAAAATAGCACGAACTGTGAAAACATGACACTGAGGTTAATAAATTCTATTGGCAACTCTTATTATTATTTATTTTGAAAGCTCTGTATATTTTTAAAAAGCTTTTAAGGATTTTCTTGCACTAAAATTTATCTATCAATCTTCGGTCTTATAAACCACTGTGCAAATTGTCGTATCTTTGAAAACTTACATCATTTGTTTTTAAATCAAAATCATCTCATAAACTCAAACAATTTGTATTATCATGACTAAAATTTCTAATTTTTTTGTGTATTGTTTTTTGATGAGTATGCATAACTAAAAAAATTAACTCACTTTGTTATAAGTACGGCCAAAAATGTTGTCGTGGTAATTTTTCTAAGTATCCCGTTATTTTTATAACACACGCTTTGATTTTAAAATTCTTTTGTTGTTTTTAATGCATTTTAACTATTTGTTTTAATCAATTAATTTTCTTCCGAGACAAAAGATTTTTTAAACAATTTTGATTAATTTCACTTATTGTACTGTGTTTTTTCAAGTGCTCTCAATTTTGGCAAGTTAAATAACAGCTGTTTTTGTGAGAAACAAGTCTGGAGAAAGTTTCAAGAAAGGAGAACAAAATTCACGTGGAGACCAGTGTTGCCAGGTTTGACGATTTATCGTTATTTTGACGACTAAGAATTTATCACAACTGTGTCGATTGTCGACTGACGACAGCAAAAGTCGTCGCGAACAAAGTAAATTCAGCGACAATCGATTGTCGACATTTTTTGACATTTAGAAAAAAATTAAAGCAAAACAAGAATATGATTGTATTTTTTTCGCCACAATTCTTCACCAATTCAATTGGTTTATTATTAATTCTTGTTGTTTTACATTTTTTTGTATTTAATTTTGCTTTTTTGCGGTAAATTATGCATTTTAATTTTCAATTATATTTCTTCTGTAAAAAAAATAATTTCTTTGTAAACAAAGTACGAATTTTTGCAACTGTAATACGAATTTCTGCAACTCTGTTCCCTTAATTAGTTAAAAATATGGCAACTATTTGACAAATATTTTGAGTGTGTATTAGTGTGTCGTCACGAAAATAGAATAGATTCTATTACGACGACAAATCGCCGGACGACATTTTGCTTCCCATTCAATATATATGAAAAAGCACATGTCGTTGTTGACCCAGTTCTGATTTATCTCTAAAGCTGCCTACACACTAGGGAACATACTTGAAAAAAGAGAGCATTTTTTGTGAATGTGTGAGTGCGTTTGTGTGTGTGTGCGTGTTGAGAGCGTGCATTTCGTGTTTACAAAATTTTTTGATATTTTTTGTTCCCTCAACCATGTTCCCTAGTGTGTAGGCAGCTTAAGTTACTAAACACATCTAAGGTCAAAAAATGTCGATGGTCGATTGTTGCTGAATATAAACTATTCGGGACATCTTTTGCTATTGTGTCCATTTTTTTACGAATTCTGATTTATGTTAATGTTCGTGTTGACATTCGTGTTTACAAATTTTTTTGATATTTTTTGTTCCCTACTCAATGTTCCTTAAAGTATGGGCTGCTTTAGAGATTAATCGGGTTTTTATTAAAAGTAAAAAAGGAGAAAAATTACATTCCAATCCATACCATTTTCTTATATGCAAAAGTTCCTCATAATATAAAACATCTGCTGAACCGGAAATTTATCTATTTACATTAATAGAGTCGTTGGAATCAGAATCTGACGTTTCATTCTAACTAATGTCTAACACAACAATGTAACAAGAAGAAGCATTTAAGCACCATATAAGAAGAATAATAGAAATGTGTTAAAATAATCGGCTTAGCCGACTTTAGCGGGGTTTATATTATACCATAAGTCATAGGATCTGTCAAAAAAGTCAGTCCGATAGCCAAAATCCTATAATGTAGACACATTTTGTATGATATGTACAGAAAATCCGATTGAAATTTTCACAGCCAAATTGATTTTGAAGTATTTCATAAAATTATGAGAATCCGATGGTAACAGCTATTTTCACCTGATTGTATTTGATGGTGTAAACAAATATAAAAGATTTTTTTGTAGCCGAAATCAGCCTATAACTTAGGCGACGGCTAAAACACAAAAAATAAATGCGCGACGGCTACGTGCCGACTCTGAATCGCTAGACCTCGTACTCAACTACAATCATAAACAAGGAAACATTCTCGCTACATTTTTAGATGTTCCTGTTTATTAAATTAATACGGAAAAAAAATTCATTGCAATTTCGAAGCAACTTTACGCATGTGAAAAATAATTTTTTTATATGGAGTTTGATAGCAATTTTCGAAAAAGTGCGATCAAAGTACCGAGCTTAATGAACAAAAACATTTAAAAAAAAGTTTTTAAAATGTGTCCAACTACAAGTTTTTGTCGTCTATGCCTTTACTCCAGCACTGAATATAAAGATTTAGTTAATGAAAACGGTCAGTACAATGAAATACACGACATCGCTGCGAAATATTTTGATCCAATGGTAATTATAGAATATATATGCCCATAATTTCAAGCAGTAGATACATATCAGTAGATAGCAAAGTACGTAAAGGTATCTACTAAAGCCTTGGATGAATGCATTTAAAACATTCTGTGAAACATTTACTACACTTTTTGCAGTTCAGTAATCATCAATTGAAATTCAGAAAACATCTATCTTAATTCATGATTTCTATATTTTTTTGATATACTCTGAATTTCAATTAAAGATTTCTGAATTGCAAAAAGTCAAGTGAATGTTTCACAGAATGTTTTGAATGCATTCATTTATGCAGACCTTTAGTGTCTACTGGTTGAAATTGCGCCCATTTGAGTTAACTTTTAGTTGTAAAAATTTACTATAATTTATAGTTATTAACAACGGTTTTATGTTCAAACTGTTGGCAACATATATATGAATTTTATGAATTTCAACAAACAGTGTTAAAGGCTCAAAATGACCTTAAAAATGTTGGAAATAATGAACCACTTGTTAAATTGGAAATGATGCTAATAGATGAAGAAGGTAAGGTATGATTAATATGCATAACAAACTAATTAAGTTCTATTCTATTAAGATAATGAAGATGATCTAAAAGAGGACATAAATATTTCAAATTCGATTGCCTTAAAGGATTATAATCCATTTAATTCTGAAGACGAAATATCACTGGCCGAATATTCCACCAAAAAAATACGTGAATTTGAAAAGATTAGGTTTAGAGAGAATAAAGAATACATTAAAAAATTTAATAATTCAACATCTGTTGAAAATATAAAAGAGAAAGGAATTGCAGAAGAATTTACATGTTCATGTAGCTTTTGCGATAAAAAATTTAAGAATGCTAAAGAATTTCGTAAGCATACAATAATTCATACTGGAGAGGATACTTATCAATGTCCATATTGTGTGACGAAATTTAAAGGCAAAAAAAGTATTCCTCGTCACGTTAGACGTTTACATCCGAATAAATTCTCTGGTTTAAATGTTAGAAAAATTAAAAGTTTGCAAGAGCAATTTAATTTAAATTCAGACATAAAAAAGAAAATTTTTAGCAAAGACGATGATAAATGTCATTACATTGCTAAAGGAGAATCAGATAAAGCAAATGACAATCAAGTTCACGCCACATCTGATGAAGAGCATTCTGTTGAGCCGGATACTCAAAATCAATGTAATAAATTCATGTGTACCTTATGCGATCGTAAATATAATTATGCCTATAAGTTACGTGACCACATTAAATTTACACACAATAGGGAGGCTAATAGTAGTAAGTGTCCCCATTGCCCTACTACAATTTCAGAACCCAGAAAGCTTAATCGTCATATTAAATCAATGCATCCTGAGAAATATATTAAACCTGAAAAAAAGGAGATGCCAAAAGTTGATTTAAATTTAATAGGGCGAGATATAAATTCTACTGAGGAGCACTCTCCCAATTACGATGATTATGATGCTTTTATAGCTAAATGGAAACCAGAACTTGAATGTCCATTATGTAAAAGCGCATTCGCCGATTTCAATTTATTAAGAGAACATTTTAGGAGCAAACATCCAAATAAGAATTGCCATGTAAGGTGTTGCGAATACAACTTAATAAATCGTGTAAGATTAGCTGAACATTTACGATATCATTTGGATCCAAATTCTTTCAAATGCGAAATTTGTGGCAAATGTGCGATTGACAGAATATCACTAAACGTTCATATGCGAATACATAGCGAAGAAAAACCATTTCAATGTCAAATTTGTGGAAGAAAATTTCGCCAGCAACAAAAATTATTTTTTCACATCGGTACTCACAGCACAGAAAGAAGTGAGGTGTGTAAAATATGCGATAAGGGATTTGGCAACAAACATCTTCTATGGAAACATGTATACAATGTGCATAACTATAAGACTAGACATCTTTGTGAACAATGTGGCATATCTTGTTACAATGAGAACGCTCTCAAAGAGCATCTCCTTGAGCATACTGTTGTTGAAAAACCCAAATGGCCTTGTGATCATTGTGGCTTTCAATTTAAATCGAGTTCAAGACTTCAAAACCATTTAGCAAATTGTCACAAGGCGATTTATGTATGCAGTGAATGTGGTCAAAACTTTGCAAACAAAGATAGCTTTAACTTGCACAAGAAAACTGTTCATGGCGGTGAATGCAAACCTAAATTCAAATGTATCGTATGTGATAAAGAATTGGCAACTGCTTTATCATTACAAGGACATTTAGATACACATACTGGAGAGAATCATTATCAATGTCCCCATTGTCCATGTATTTTGAAACAAAAAAAGAATATTGGTCGTCATATGAAATCGTTGCATCCTAAAGAATTTTTAGAGATGAATCAACCTAAGCTTTCAAAAGTCGATTTAAGTTTAGTAGAAGAGAAAATTGTTGTTGTTTGAAAAACAAAATAACTTTAAATAAAATACAAACATATTCATATTTATGCAATTTTACTAAAAAAAACTTGCATTTTGAATTTTTTAGATTTAACGAAGGTTTAAATTTCAAATGATATTTTCTAAATTTAAAATGAAAAATCTGAATTTCAATTAATGTTTTTTAGCGGTTTATTTTGTACAGTCAGCAAAAAATGTTGCTAAGTCCGCAAATTTTTAGTCAGCAGCGTAATTGCAAAAAAGTTGGTAATTTCAGAAAAGTAGAGACCAGTACCAGTGTTTGTAACCATGTGAGAAGTTTCTCCTATAAAAATTGCAACTCTACTATATTTAAAACAGGGTGAGTAGCATGCTGTCAAATTTATCTAGAGGTATGTAAATAAATTTTACTTATGTTCAATTTGGAATTATGTGACTCTCCCTGTTTTAAGTAATGTATAGTTGCAATTTTCATGTAAGAAACTTTTCGCATAGTTACCGAACACCGGTACAGCCAATAACTTTAGCGACGGCTGAAACATAAGATAACAGGCGACGGCTTCACGCCGGCTCTGAGTCGCTCGCCTTCGTTCTCAACTGCAATCATAAACAAGGAAACTTTTTCGCTACATTTTCAAAAGTTCCTTTTAAATTAATACGGAAAAAATCCATTGTAATTTCGAATCAATTTTCTGCAAGTGAAAAATAATTTTTTTTTATATGGAGTTTGATAGCAACTTTCGAGAAAGTGCGATCAAAGTACTGACTGAGCTTACTGAACAAAAACGTTTAAAAAAAAGTTATTAAAATGAGTCCAACTACAAGTTTTTGTCGTCTATGCCTCTGCTCCAGCACTGAATATAAAGAGTTAGTTAATGAAAATGGTCAGTACAATGAAAAACACGACATCGCTGCGAAATATTTTGATCCAATGGTAATTATTAAATACATATGCCCGTAATTTCAAGCAGTAGATATCAAAGCACGGAAAGGTATCATCTACTAAAGCCCTGCATTTAAAACATTAACTACACTTTTTGCAGTTTAGTAACCATCAATTGAAATTCAGAAAACATCTATCTTAATTCATGATTTCTATATTTTATTGATATACTCTGAATTTCAATTAAAAATTTCTGAATTGCAAAAAGTCTATTGAATGTTTCACAGAATGTTTTTAATGCATTCATTCATGAAGACCTTTAGTGTATACTGGTTGAAATTGCGCCCATTTGAGTTAAATTTTAGTTGTATCAATTTACTATAATTTATAGTTATTAACAACGGTTTTATGTTCAAACTGTTGGCAACATATATATGCATTTTATGAATTTCAACAAACAGTGTTAAGGGCTCAAAATGACCTTAAAAATGTTGGAAATAATGAACCACTTGTTAAATTGGAAATGATGCTAATAGATGAAGAAGGTAAGGTATTAAGGTATGATTAATATGCATTACAAATTAATTAAGTTCTATTCTATTAAGATAATGAAGATGATCTAAAAGAGGACATAAATATAACAAATTCGATTGCCTTAAAGGATTATAATCCATTTAATTCTGAAGACGAAATATCACTGGCCGAATATTCCA
The DNA here is from genome assembly GCA_949987735.1 of Leucophora obtusa. NCBI lineage: Eukaryota > Metazoa > Arthropoda > Insecta > Diptera > Anthomyiidae > Leucophora > Leucophora obtusa. The sequence goes on from OX465297.1 coordinate 2,494,985, forward strand.
CCAAGAAAATACGTGAATTTGAAAAGCTTAGATTCAGAGAGAATAAAGAATACATTAAAAAATTTAATAATTCACCATCTGTTGAAAATGTAAAAGAAGAGATAGGAATTGCTGAAGAATTTACATGTTCATGTATCTTTTGCGATAAAAAATTTAAGAATGCTAAAGAATTACGTAAACATACAATAATTCATACTGGAGAGGATACTTATCAATGTCCATATTGTGTGACGAAATTTAAAGGCAACAAAAATATTTCTCGTCACGTTAGACGTTTACATCCGAATAAATTCGCTGGTTTGAATGTTAGAAAAATTAAAAGTTTGCAAGAGCAATTTAATTTAAATTCAGACATAAAAAAGAAAATTCTTAGCAAAGACGATGATAAATGTCACTACATTGCTAAAGAAAAATCAGATAAAGAAAAAAACAATCAAGTTTACGCCAGATCTGATGAAGAGCATTCTGTTGAGCAGGATACTCAAAATCAACGTAATAAATTCATGTGTACCTTATGCGATCGTAAATATAATTATGCTTATAAGTTACGTGACCACATTAAATTTACACACAATAGGGAGGCTAATAGTAGTCAATGTCCCCATTGCCCTAAAACAATTTCAGAACCCAGAAACCTTGGTCGTCATATTAAATTATTGCATCCTGATAAATATATCGAACCTGAAAAAAAGGAGATGCCAAAAGTTGATTTAAATTTAATAGGGCGAGATATAAATTCTACTCAGGAGCACTCTCCCAATTATGATGATTATGATGCTTTTATAGCTAAATGGAGACCAGAACTTGAATGTCCATTATGTAAAAGCGCATTCGCCGATTTCCATTTATTAAGAGAACATTTTAGGAGCAAACATCCGAATAAGAAATGCCATGTAAGGTGTTGCGAATACAACTTAACAAATCGTGTAAGATTAGCTGAACATTTACGATATCATTTGGATCCAAATTCTTTTAAATGCGAAATTTGTGGCAGATGTGCGAATGACAGTATATCACTAAAAGTTCATATGCGAATACATAGCGAAGAAAAACCATTTCAATGTCAAATTTGTGGAAGAAGATTTCGCCAGCAACAAAAACTATTTTTTCACACCGGTACTCACAGCACAGAAAGAAGTGAGGTGTGTAAAATATGCGATAAGGGATTTGGCAACAAACATCTTCTAAGGAAACATGTATACAATGTGCATAACCATAAGACTAGACGACATCTTTGTGAACAATGTGGCATATCTTGTTATAATGAGAACGCTCTCAAAGAACATCTCCTTGAGCATGCTGTTGTGGAAAAACCTAAATGGCCTTGTGATCATTGTGGCTTCCAATTTAAATCGAGTTCAAGACTTCAAAGCCATTTAACAACGTGTCGCAAGGCGATTTATGTATGCAGTGAATGTGGTCAAAACTTTTCAAACAAAGATGGCTTTAACTTGCACAAGAAAACTGTTCACAGCGGTGAATGCAAACCTAAATTCAAATGTATCGTATGTGATAAAGAATTGGCAACTGCTGTATCATTACAAGGGCATTTAGATACACATACTGGAGAGAATCATTATCAATGTCCCCATTGTCCATTAATTTTGAAACAAAAAAAGAATATTGGTCGTCATATGAAATTGTTGCATCCTATAGAATTTTTACAGATGAATCAGCCTAAGCTTTCAAAAGTCGATTTAAGTTTAGTAGAAGAGCAAAGTATTGTTGTTTGAAAAACAAAATAACTTTAAATAAAATACAAACATATTCATATTTATGCAATTTTACAAAATAAAAACTTGCATTTTGGATTTTTTTTTCAACGAAGGTTTAAATTTCAAATGATATTTTCTAAATTTAGAATAAAAAATCTGAATTTCAATTAATGTTTTCTTAGCGGGTTATTTTGTAGACTCAGAAAAAAATGTTGCTAAGTCCGCAAATTTTTAGTCAGGAGCGTACTTGCAAAAAGTTGGTAATTTCAGCAAAAGTAGTTTGCTGAAATTCAACGTGAAAAAACTCAAAAAATTTGTGGAGAAATTGTACTTTATACTTCATTTATACCTGACAAAAAACTACCCGGTTTTTGGCCCTTCTAGTTTTTAACACATACAAAAAAACAAACAAAAACTGGTTTTGTACAAAACCACCTAGTTGTAGTATAAGTTAAATTATTTGCTCAAAATTTAAGTTTAAAAATTGTGTTTTTGTTTATTTTTCTGGCAGCGTTTTACCGTTAATTTTTATTTGACTTTGTGTGTTTTTTTTAGTGTTGCCAACCGTCGATATAACCAAAAAACAGTTAGTACTATAAATACAGGGTCGTTTAGAAATAGTAACCTGATTAAAAGTTGGATTAACTGTAGTGTTTGATTAAGCAGTTAATCCGACTTTTACGAGATAAATTGTTCTATCTAAACGGGATATAATTAAATTTTAACCCTAGAACACACACCCGGATACAAATGTATCCACTTGCAACTTTGCAGTGCTGTAACTCAGGAACGGCTTAACTTAGGGCATAGAAATTATAGGATAGGAAATATAAGTAATTTCTAATGTTTTAAAGGTTATTTGATCCGGATCAGTGGTTCAGGAGCTACGAGCTTCCAAAGTCGACACCTTCCAAACACACACCCGTGATACGTTTGTACCTACTAGCTTATTTTGGCTTTTTCTAATGTTTAAATGGTCCAATTTCATTATTTTTTTTTAAATGCGTATATTAATATTTTACAAATGTTTTAGTTTTTCTTTCATGCAAATATTCTAGCTGGTTCAAGAGATATAGGCGAAAAAGTTCAGAAAGGTAGAAAAAGTTGGGTATGCATCGTACGGTTAAACCCAAAATCATTGTTGAATTTCATTATAATTGCAACCCAGTTCAACAACCATTTATAAAATTTAATTACGTTGCAAAATCTATTTATTAATTAAAAAATTTTAATTTGCAGACGTTTAAAATAAACATTGCCGTAAAATAAATCCTGTTTTCTTATTCAGCAGAATTATAAATTGCGAATATATAAATAACGAAAAATATTAATTATTATAATTAATTTGCATTTCCGACAATTGTAATGATATGTTAATTGCCAGTAGAATAGGGAGTGCAAATTAAAAAAGCAGAAGTATCAAAGAAATTTTTTATTTATTAAATAACTAACAAAAATAACTGTTTACTAAAAAATACTGTGTCGGTAGTTACTTATTATAATATTAAAAATATCACCTTTAAGCAACTGTTACGAAATACAATACTTTTATTTAGTTTTTTAAATAACTGTCATAATAGCTTTTAAATAACTGTCATAATAGTTTTGTATTTTTACATAGAAAAACAACTATAATTACAGTTTAAAACAAAAACTACTGATTACTACACAAACAACTGTCATGTATTAACTGTGACAATTTTTTGAGCCTACCAGCCTTTAAAAATCCATTTTAAAAACCAGTAAAATGCTAAAGTCGGGCATGCCGACTATATAATACCCTACACCAGTCTGACTTAAAGCCAACTAATGTTTGGATCCGAAATTTGTATGGGTTAAAACGGACTTGTGTCAAAATTTTCTATAAAATCATAAAAAAAGAGAAAATCGAAAGTATAGCCCATATGGGCGATAGGTCCAAATATGGACCGATCCTATCTAGAATCTATAGGCTTTTTCCTTGGGACCATGTAAGTAAGCGAATCAAATTTTATTGAAATATCTATATTTGCGACCTGCAGCGATTAACCAAGCCAATTTGGGGGAGGACCCTTATATGAGCACTATGTCTAAACATGGACCGATTTTAACCAAAATCAATAGGCTTCTTCCTTGGGCCGACATAGGTCTGTGTACCATGGAAATATCTTCGTATTTGCGACCTGCAGCGTGTAAAAAAGACAATTTTGGGGGTACCCTTATATGGGCACTAGGTGTAAACATGGACCGATTTCAACCAAAATCAATAGGCTCCGTTCTTGGGCCGACATAGGTCTGTGTACCAAATTTCATTGAAATATCTTCGTATTTGCGACCTGCAGCGTGTAAAAAAGACAATTTTGGGGGGTACCCTTATATGGGCACTAGGTCTAAACATGGACCGATTTCAACCAAAATCGTCCTTGGGCCGACGTAAGTCGGTGTACCAAATTTCGTCAAAATATCTTAATATTTGCGACCTGTAGAGTGCGCACAAGAATGCATGGACAGACAGACGGACGGAGGGAAGGACATCGTTAAATCGAAATAAAAAAAAATTCTGAGCCGATCGGTATACCATAAGGTAGGTCTAGGAACAATATTTTTTGGTGTTACAAACATCAGCACAAACTTATAATACCCTCTCCACGTAGTGGTGTAGGGTATAAATACCACATTTGCTTGTGGCTCAAAGAAGCTCAAACTAATGGCATTAAATGCCATAAAAGAAAAAAATCGGAAAAGACCCGAGTTTTTAATTCCATTTTGACAGCTTTAATTTCCGAATTTTTATTTCTATAACATATCCAAGTTTCATAAATATCGGAATGTTTAGCCTGGAATACCTTCCTTGTTGGTCAAATAATGGCAGAGTTTACTGGATTGATTGATTGTTTTTAATACACTTGTTAGTTGTTTAAAAGAAAAGAAATAAATTTGCGAAATTTTTACTGGAGCTATTGTCTATTTTTACGGCATGTATTTTTAATTGTCGTTGTTTTAACTGCAATTTTCAGTTTATTTTATCGACATATGTTAAAATTAAGCACACATTTATATTCAAATTTTTTTTTTATTTATTCACCATTTTGTAATTTGAAAGCCTAGTGGCCAATTAATAAATTACAATATTCCACTCACTTATATAGGAACTAACAACAAATGTGTCAGTTAAAGTCGCAGTTAATAGCTAACTGAATATTCGGTAATCGGGCCTTAGTGTATTTAAAATAACAGTTATTTTGTTTGTTATTTTTTTAAAACTCTTGCATAATTATTTTTAACGGTTTTCTATAATTTTATGCTACTCCTTTCGATTTCATTTGAATAGCAAAATTTTAATGTATAATTTAAATTTAGAAATCATGATTTTTTGTCGGTGATTTGACAAGATACATAAATGCGTGGGATTTCTGAAACAACGATGGGAAAAAAGTGATTAACACGTATTTGATGTTAAATAAACAAATAATAATAGCCCAATACGATTTTTGCATATAAATTACTAAACAAATCATGTGTTATAATTTTTGATAAAACAGATTTTTAAAGATAATTGAAAAATTACAAGTTGTAGGTCTAGGTCTAATTGTTTATAATAACATAATTTTTTTATCTCTAATACAATTTTCTACTACAATGTATAATTTGTGGTTAAGAGTGTTGTAGTGCAAATCTATTACTTACTAATTGTTATCAAAGTTTTATTATAAAATATATATTTTTTTTATCTATCGCTTGTTATTATATGTATTCCGTGTTGCTGTAGATTAACGTTTAAATAAAAAATTTATTTTTAGCTTTTCTGTTTTTTTTTTTTTTTTTGGTTGTTACAATTATGTTAGACTTTTAGCGCACTTCTTATCAGACCTAAGTTGGCCCGGTTACCAAGTGAGTGAAGTCATTTTGTTGTTTAAAAAATAAATGAACATATTGGTATTCGAGTCATCTTAGGTTCATGGACTGGAATCATCTTTATCTAAATGAACTATGTAATTATATTTTTTTTGTAGATTTAAATTTTTTTTTATCATTTTACAGATTATAAATTAATATGGGTAGTATTTTTATTTTTAAATTTAATCATTTATTTGTTTATACTTTGCTTTTATTGTTTAAAAAAGCGTTTGGAGAGATTTTGGACATACACATATTGACTCTAAAGTTAAGTTATTGAAATTTTTAAAATATAAAAACTAAAGACAATAGGCCATCAAATATTTAACATTTGAAAACAAGTGTGTTGTTTAACTTTTCTTTTCATAGCGTCATAGATTTGTCAATCTACCTTTGTTTAGGAAATGACATAACATTTGTTGGTAAAACATAATAGGAAATATGTAACTGGGGTCAATTAAAAATATATTAGAATAATATACATAAAATACATGTACAAAATATGGTCATTAGATTCTTAATTGTGTGAACATTTTGAATTAATTACTACATGTTTCTTAATTTTGCGTTAAGAATAAAAAAAATAAAAAAAAATACTCAAATTAAGAAAACAACACTGTTCAAACTTAAGCCCAAACCAGATTAACGCAGTGCCCACAGTTTTTAAGGGTAAGTTTACAAAAATTCGCAGAGAGCTGAAAATTGGAACAGGTCAGGTTAAATACATATCTGCAAATAAATTTATTTAAGGTCAAAATATGTTTTTTTAATTTTTATCGTAAACGGTAAATGCTACCGCAAAATTAAGTTAACAAAAGTTGTAGATCATGCAATTATACATAAACTTTGACAAGCGAAATGAAGGGCAAGCAAGGAGTTTATGAGGCCAATTTCATCTAAAATATTTATAATTTAGTTGCAGAACACGAAAATAAAAAAAAATAATAAAAATCGCTACGTCGGGAACGGCAGTGTCGTCAAATATTTTTGGCAAGCGAAATGAGTGGTAAGGAGGGGTTCTACTGAGCCAATTTTTCTTGGCATAACTATTATTAGGTCAGAGATCATGAAAATCGCAAAAACATCAAAATCGCTTCGGCAGAAAATTTATGGTCCTTAAAGGGTTAACTGTAATTTTCATGTAAACCGCAGAGTGACTACTGTTTACATGCCAATTTACGTTGCATTTATACAACCCTAGAAACCCCGGTGGGATAATTTTTTTTAACGAATGAAGTAAGTTTTTCATATAAATAATATAATCAAATTTAGATTAAAATTTCGATTTGTTTTTAAAATATTTGAGAGCATATCCAATGCTGTTCTGGCGATATATAAAAAAACAGGGTTTTTAATTAAAATGGCCAGCCAAACCGTAGATTGCCCAATGCCAACTACGAATTAACTCTTTCCTTAATCCAAAATCAGTCGAAAAAGAATCCTTACATAAAACCATACATTTTTTAAAATTTATAGCAGGTTTTTAGCAAAACAACATCAAAACATGTATTAAAGGCCTAAAAATTAGTGTCACTGTCAACCGAAAAATAAAGTGACACTATGTATAATTTAATGCATCACACAAACACACACACACCTGTGGTTGCATAAAAACAATGATTGATTATAGCCAAAAAAAAAAAACATAAAAGAGGCTTAAAAGTTGCATAAAACACTGGAATTGAAAAATGAGATCAAAAAGAAAAAAAAACCTGAATAAATTTTTAATTTAACTACTGTTTTGCAATAAACTAAAATTGTTTTTATAAATACAGTTCATTAACCTTTTGGAATAGCTGGCAAATAAAATTGACCCACTTTTAATTATTATTACCAAGGCAGCGACTTTCATGCACTTAAAAATTGTAAATATGCGCTTAAAATATGCACTTAAATGCAAATATGCACTACAAATCCAAAAGTATGCACTAAAAACCCAGAAATATGCACTTAAAATCTAAAAATAAACGCTTAAAACCAAAAAATGCACTTTAAATTTATCGATTTTTAAAAATCATACATATTTATTATTCGAGCGTTTGGTTAAAAATTAAATCCAATATAAAGGTCTAAGTAGATGACTACTTGATGTTTTCCTTCTAGTAAAGTGCTGTGTTAAGGTTTGCAAATTCTGTTTTTCATTAAATCTTACTCTTAGTTAAAAAAAAATATGAAGAAAATATGCAATTTAATGAATAATATGCAATAAAAATCAGAAAATATGCAAAAAAAATATGCACTTAAAAACAAAATATGCAAAAATATGCAACAACAAATCGATGCCATTTAGTTGCAAATTATTTGATTCGAAAAAGTATTTGGTTTAAATCGTTTTTGGATTAATGACTACAAACATGCGTTTGGATGAAAGTCGCTGCCCTGATTATTACATATCAATGAAAGCAAAAGTAGTTAAACAAAATATTAATCACGTGTTTTAATTTAATTACTTTTTCAAAAAAGATATAACTTAAAACTTTTTGTTATACAAAGCATTAAGGGTATCCAGGTCAAAAATTTTACTCTTACAAAAATTAGAAATTTTAAAATTGCATCTTCCCTGACGTGAGCGCCCTTTTTAAAATTTTAATGGAGCAAAATTTCCACACCACTATATTATCTAATTAAAATAACACTGTATTATTTGATTTCAGTTTTTATTTTAATTTAATTTTTAATTATTTATTTTCTGTAGTGGGATTCTCAAACTTTTTAACGACAAAATTCGGTAGTTAAGTTAAAAAAAAAGTTACAGAATTGCCCCTCTGGTGTATAAAATAAAATTCACTATTAAAAAATATTTTTTTTTTGTTTTTTACTTTTAAGAAAAATCCACAACACATGCAAAGAAAAGTGTTGCCAAATTTAATATAAAGACAGTGCTGCTAATTTAAGTACTTTTTTACATACATAAAATTTTTATGCCTTCTAAATTTTGGTAAATTAATAATGGCAACACCACTAAAAGTTGCAATTTTCCACTTTTGCAAGACCAAAATTTTATAATTGATAGTGGGTATTGCGAAATTGTCAGGTTTGTGGAAAATTATTCTCATATGTTTGTTGTTGTTTTTGAGGAAAATTTTACACTTTTGTAATTTTACCAGACCTAAATTTCTGACATGAATACCCTTACTACAATTTTTTTTTTTAAATATAAATGATAAATATAGAGCAATAGCAAATAAATTTCATCTCAACTACTCTTCGACAGAAATTATTATGTAAATAAATGAATTTCGTAAGAAAACATTATATTATGAATATGAACGAAGGTGTCTATGAAGTTGACACGTTCTGATAGTGTTTGGGTGTTCAAATTAACTTTTGAGTGGAATTTTTGTCTTGTTAATGTCTTGTTATTGTAAATTTGGAGGGTGTCTTAAACTTATGATGTCACAATAAAATTATTAAATCATTATAAATATATTAAATTGTTTATAAACAAAAAAAGTGACCATAATATTTTGAGTTAAACCCAAAAAAATATAAAAACAATTGTAACAATTGAAATATTTAACATTTCATTATTGTATAGAGTTTGAGAAACACATAACAGATATTGAGGATTAAAATACTTTTCTTAATTTTATAAAATGCTAAAAGTGGTAAGTAAATAAATTTTTTAAATAAAAAAATGTAAAAATTTTATTTAAAAAATGTTAATATTTCGTATTTCTTTTCAGTTTTGTATTTTACTCATCTTGAGTATCAGCCAATCCCTGGCCGTTTTAAGTAACGCTCAGCAGGACTTGGCTATAAAACCTATAGTTTATAAACAGCCTACAAATCAATATTTATCTGCTAATATACCAGAAATATATACAACTTATACGGAAACAAAAAATCAGCAAACACTACAGCCACAATATCAATCAACATTTATACAAACTTCATCACCTTATAATTATCATCCACCTTCTCATCAATATTTATCATCTTTCTTAAAAGAAGAAGTTACCTCAACTCCAATATCTTATATATCAACTTCAAATCAGAATACCATCAATCAATATCAACCAAGTTCTTTACCATCAAATTTTAATGAACCTTTGTATCAATATTACCCAAATTCACCAAAAGTAGAAGTAATTACAACTCCCAGATCTATCGAGCCCTTATCACATCACACTAGCTTAAATCAATATCAACCACAATATGATTCACCATCTAATTACAATAGACCATCTAATCATCTCTTACCAACTTCACCACAGGAAGAAGTATTAACTACTCCCAAATCTAATATACCCACATCATCTTCTGCATATTATGGACCAGCATATCAATATTTACCAGTAACTACACAACCTCCACAAATAACAACGCCATTGCCTAATACATCAGAAATACAAAATTCTGGAAATTTTAATAATTTTCCCAACAATCACAAAACTCATTGGAGTCCTATTATAGAGACCAGACCCCAACAGTCCACCACAAGCAATATATCTTCAAATGTACAACCTCCCATAGAACTACATCATGGTTATCGCTATATAGAACCAGCATTAAAAGTTAATTCCTCCAATTTTCAAACTATAAATGGTGTTATTTACAATGAATTGGGTTTAGGACAAAATGAGACAAATTCTACACAAAAACCTCAAGCATTTGTAGCACAAAATCCACTACCTAGTAAAGCTGATATTGAAACCCAACAAGGTTATGTATACGGAAATACTAAATATAATCCACACTATCCCAATACTACTGTCTTAATACCTGTACGAACTGCAACAGGTTCATACAATTACTATCAACCAATTCAAAATCAAAATAAATTTGATTCTGAGAACCAAAATTTAAACCGCCAGCAATTTGAACAAAAAGAAAAAAAATCCCCAACCACCCCGACTTTTCAGCAACAATCCACACAAACTTTACAATATCATAATAACAGATTTGATTTCCAGAACTTGAACCAGCAACAATTGGGACAACAAGCGAAAGAATCTGAATTTACTACTTTATATCAAGAGCAGTCTACACAATCTACCCAAACTTCACAATATCAAAATAATAAATTGGAATCTCCCAACCAAAATTTGAATTACCAACAACATGCATCTTCTCAGGAACAATCCTTATCTTCACAATTTCCAAATCATAAATATTCGAATTCAAATTACAATGCTCAACAAACCTCAGAAATATCACAATCAATACGACCGGAAAATATGGCATCACCAACAACATCATCCAATGGTCGACCTAAAACGGAAATTAATTCGGCAACAATTCCTTCCAATTTTACAACAATTGACAATACAAATCCTCGACCTTCTTCTCAGTCGAGTGTTTTCTCCAATGATGTCAACCTAATATCAAATTCTAACAACATAGCATCTCCTCAATTGCAACCTAATCGATATACCACTGAAGTTAATCAACAGATCGCTACACAAATACATCCAAATATACACACGCCAACCAAAACTAACTTTAATCAGTATTATTCTTTTCCTTCACAACAAAATTCACCGATTGCTTCCCAGATAATACCTTCAAACTACGACAGACAACCACAATTGAGTGATTCTTCCAATGATATTCAAAATTATACTTCTAGTCCATTTGCAACTTCTGGAATTCAAAGTAATTCGCAACAATATTTACAAGTTGCTCCTCAAGTAAGACCTCTAAACTATGAAGCAGTCAACAGTCCTCCTCAATCGACAGATTCTTCTAACTACAATCAAAATCAACAGCAATTCAACCAAAACCAGCAGATTATGTATACAAAACCTAACCTAAATCTTCAAACAGAAACTAACCAATATTCCTTAACAAACTCGCAACACAATTATCAAAATATTCCTACTACTTTAACTATTAGGCAACCAAGTGCTTCTTCCAACGATATACAGACTCAATCCAATCGATTTGATAATTCTTCACCATTAAATTATCCACCTTTCAACCAAAATCTACAAAATACTAATGCTAACAGATATTACTCAACAAATCCCCTACAGACTTCTCAAGAAACTCAACTGACAACATCTTCTGATATCAGAGCAAGTCCTCAAATTCAATCCAGTCGATTTGGGACAACTGAAACTCAACAGCATTTATTACCAAACCATTCCTCAAACCAAAATCTGCAGAACGGTGATATGGCTTTATTTAGCTCCTTACCAAATGTTCAAACTGAATCACATCAGGAAAACAGAACTCCCCCATCTTCATCATCTTCTTATAATAGACTAAATGCGCAAACTCATGCAAATCAATATTACACTACTCAACAGCCTTCCACACTAATTTCTTCCGCAAACCTAAATCCACAAAATAGGCCTAAAACTTCTCACGGTTCCATTAAAAATGTTCAAACCGAAACTAATCAGCTTTACTCCACTAATCCACAACAAGCCAACAGATCTCCTCAACCTTTAATTTCACCTGAATTCAATAAAATTCAAACTTCTTATCGTCTACAACAACCGCAAACGGTCAGTTCTACCCCTCACCATTATCAGAGTACCTTATCAAAACCCACCCAAAATCCTTCTAATGTTCAAACTGAATCTAATCAACTTTATTCTACTAATATACAATCCAATGAAATTTCACAATCTTTAAGTTCGTTAAACATCAGACCAAACACGGAATCAGAATTGAATCAGTATTACTCTTCTTATCCACAACAACAACCACAAAATATTTATGGGAAACCCACTCAAAACCCCTCGAAAAACTTCGCTTCAAATAGTCAAACTGAATTAAACAATTATTACTATAATAAACCACAACAATCCGTTCAAATTCCTGAAATTACAACATCATCTAACACACCGCAACAATCTAATATTCAAACCGATTCGAATAGATTTTTCGCCAATACACCACAACCATCCGCACAAAGTTTCCATTCTTCAAAGCCAATATATTCTCAATTGAATAATCTAGTCTCAACTCATTCGGAGGCTTCTAATACTCCTATCAGCACAACAAATAGTCATCCACAAGGAAATCGAATTAGCTTCACTCCCCAACAAACTTCTCAACTGGGACCACAAACAACTTCCTCCTTAAGCTATCTCTCCTCAAACTCTTCTCTTTCGGAGACTCCAAGATACACTCCGTCTAAGCAATTATTCTCCCAAAACCTTGAACAAAATCAGCAGTCCTTTCTTGCAAAAGCTTCCCAAACCCATAAAGTTCCTAGTACAAATACAGTTAGTAATTTCTTTGGTCAAACTGGTGTTGTATCTGCTTCACCGCCTTTACCAGCAAGTAATAACGGTAATATAATACCTCCAACTTCAGAACGGCAGCAAATAACAAACTCTAATTACCTACAAAGGCAGTCTCAGTCATTTGAAATACCCTACTATTACAATAAACCATCTCTGCAAAATTATGTAGTAGCCAAGCAACAATCTGAAAAACCTTTGGTATTTACTCGAATTCCTGTGGCAGCTACGGTTGAACCAGTACGTTTGCCTCATTTGACATATGGTACTCCGATTGGGGGTACTAATATGTATTTACCTCCTAGTATTATAATGCAACCACCTAATTTTAAAAAGTAAATTTAAGAAAAACTTAGTTTAGGTTAGAGGAAGGTTCTGAATTCCGAATGAAGATTTCCAAAAACGAATTCTGAAAAATAGCATCAATTTGAAAAGGAAAATTTTTAGTACAAAATTCAGAACAAGTCTCTATATGACATTTCATTTTAATGTCGGTAGTGTATAAAAAAATTTAAATATTTATTAACTTTCAAATAAAATCGATTTAATTTTTACAATTGTAAAGGTTTTAGTTTTTTTTTACGATAGACTAACACTCGGGGTATGCCCCCTATTGATGCATGTGCATTGTGTTAGAATTAGGAAAATAGGTTATGGGAGGGAGGAAAGAGGGAGTAGTATTTGTGGACATGTGACTTAAATTTCTCTATATTGTAAGTGACTGGGAAGACTTCCACGGGGAGTCTGTTTCACTTACGGCTTGTGCGACTGTTAAACGAATTCTCCCTGTAATGCGTTGTGCGATCCACGGGACAATCGACTACAAATAGATGTGCTCTACTAGAAAAGATAGTACTCCGAAAAAAAACCAAAATTTAAATATTTATTAACTTGCAAATAAAATCGATTTAATTTTTAAAATTCTAGTAAATTAGAATTAATAAAAATACATATTAATTACAATATTAATTGTGTTTGGTCTATACGACGAGTTTGAAAAAACAACACTTTACTATAAAAAAAATAAAAAATGCTCTGTTGGCAGTCCGTCTCCAATAAACACAAATTGCCTGCACTTGTACGTAAAAACCAGACGTCAATGTGGCAACATTTGCGAAAAGGTGACACGGAGGAAATAAGAAGATAAACAAAAAAATCTAAAGTAGAATGTTTGTATATGTCTGTTTGATCACTTCTGAAAGTATTCATATAGAGACAATCTGACAATAAAAATATAAACAATAATACAATTTAATGGAAAATCACTGATGAAGCCTGTCCATAACAAAGGCAGAAACTGGATCTAGTCTGATTTGCAAATTTAATGTGTTTATAACTTTTGAAGAAAAGGTTTATTTATTCTTCTTTTTAACCTCAAACATACTAAATTAGAATTAATAAAAAAAAACATATTAATTACAATATTAATTGTATTTGGTCTATACGACGCGTTTGAAAAAACAACACTTAACTAAGAAAATTTTTCGTTTGAAATTTAAAAGAGAAGGATTGAAATTTGCGGGCTCCATAAGAGCTCGTATATCGTGAATAGTTCGTAAGTTAACGCAGCTTATACATTAAATGATATATACGAACATTTAGAAGTTTCAACTGCATTCAAAAAAGTTTGTCGGCAGAATCTTCTGAAAATTACAGTTAAAACAAAGGTATGTATATTAGGGTTATGACTTTTTGAATTTTTTTGCAAATATGAAATTTTACATGCCCTAACCGAAAAGCCCATAAAAAAATATTAAGAAACGCAATGTTACTTTTTCGCTACTGTCAAAAAAGTTCCCGCACCAAAAGGGTTGAAATTTGCTCTATATGGTTTTAGTTTAATTAAAATATTTCTCCGAAGTTTTAAACATATGAGACTCAAACGATGCTTATTAAAAGCTATTTACGGTAAAAATTACTAAACTTTTTTGGAGGGACTTTTGGATACATTTTTTGTCGTTTACAATAATTTTTGTAATAATTCGTTATGTAAGTTAAACAAAATCCCCGAACAAAAATTATTTTTAGAAAATGCATTTGGTGCGGAAGGTTTTTTTGCCGAAATGATCCGCAAATACGATTTTTAATATTAATTTAGTATTGCCTATCACGTGGTGATAGGAAAAATTTTTGATAAAAATGAGTCATAACCTTAATGTATATGCAGTAATAAAGGCACCAAAGATATTTACATTTGAAATAGCTAATAATTTAGTTATTTTTTACTTTTTCAAAATAACTAGAAATGCATTAAAATTAACTGATAATATCGTAAAACTTACTGACAAAGTTTTACTTCAAAATTCAAAAACGAATGGTAACGAATTTTTTTATTTTTTAAATACATAAAAGTGTTTACTGCAAAAATACTGTTGTATGTAGTAGTTTTTTAGTACCTATAGCAGTATCAAAAATAACTTCTTTAAACATCTGTTACGAAATACAGTACTTTCCTTAATTGTTATTTAAAACAGAGTGATAATAGTTGTTTTATATTTTTCTCATTGAAAAACAACTGTAATTACAGTTAAAAACAACAAATTTTGTTTACTACACAATAATTGTTATGTAGTAACTGTCAAACTTTTTTGAGTATGATATTGAATATTCCAAGTCAATTTGTTTTTTATTCTATTTTAAGTAAAAAAAAATATTAATATTTAAATTGAAATTTTTCATATTTAGTTAAGCAAATTCCAATTTCCTAATATAAATCTCACTTTTATTATACTTTCAATTTCAATTGAATCAAACAATTATATATTTGCGTTTTATTTGACTTTGAAAATTACACACAGAAAACAATTTGTTGCCCAAACGTATTGGCCAACTGATTCGGTTGTCACCAAATTCGATTGGTACAACAATGAATATATATATAAACTTAAAACGACACAAGACTTCAAATGAAATGTCCAACCAATATTTAAAAAATTTTAAAACACAAATTAGTTTATAACCATATCCTTCAAATCATACTCTCATATTTATAATTCCCTAATTTAAAGTGACAACACCTCGCTTAACTTAGAAAGTGAATGGATTAATTGTGATCAATCTTTAGAAAATCACTCTCGTTTTAAATGTAAGCAAATACGTGTACTCCCATCTTGTTGATCAATATACAAATATTTTCCGCCTTTTTAGGCTTTAGATAAATAATCGATATGACTTATTGTACGCCAACTACCGGTTCATAAAAATCATAATGAAAATATAATGTCGCATTATGAAAGAAGTGAAGGTAGAAAAGAAAAAAACTGATTATGTTATGATTCATATTAACCAACTGACCACTAAGGTGATAATAGCAAAATATTTTTTAAAGAAAAGGGTAATCAAGCGTTTACATTGCATCTAAAAATATTTAAGCAAAATTAATTTTTTTACATTCAAAATTGTGTTTTCTTTTTTAAATTTTTAAATTTAATTTGAACTGCATTTTATTTAATTTTTTCGCAAATATAATATTTAACTTATATTCTAGATTGGCAATCGAAATGAATATCGGTTACGATTTTCGTACAAGTATAATTTTATTCCTCATTTCGGTTACGGTTATAAGTTTTGGAAAATCGGTTATGGTTTTCCATTTAAATTAGTATTCTAGCCCGTAACCGCTATCCACTCTTGTTTATATTTTATTTTAGGTTTCGCATTTTTATAGTTTGCACCCCATTGTGCAAGAGGATAAACTACAATTTGTAACTCAGCAAAGTATTGGTCTGGGACCTCATTAAATTTATATTTTCTATACCCAAAACACACGAACTCGATTCAGGATTACGTCTCCAATAATTTTAACATACAATTTTTCTGATATAATAATCGAAATCGGTTTCAAGCTAAATTAATTTCAAATAATTCCTTGGAAAATCCCCGAAACGATCGTCTTTTCATTCCTGAAAGTGTTAGAGGTTTTTGAAAGTATTTGTTAGGAGAATATCCTGATGAAGAAAAATAGCAGTTTTTGAAAAAAGTACTTAATATGTTAATTCATAATAAGGAAATTGGCCTCGAACTGAATTAATAAATTTCTAATTAATTCCGTCTACCCCTATGTTTTTGGGGGGTTAAAGTTTCACCCCTTTTGCAAATGTTTATTGTGAATGGGCATAGGAAGCCATAAGAATTTTCTATTTTAGGTATAGGATGTGTTCAGCGAACTTATGTAAAACACTATGAGAAACATTTTTGTGGAACATTTTAACCCTCTAACTCTTCAATTAAAGGGACTTTTTGGGCTCTTTTTCAAAAGGGACAAAAAAATACCCTTAAGTTGAAGAGTTAGATGGTTAAAATATTCTGAAAACCTACTTGTCATGAAATTTTACTATAAGTTCCTGAAGACATCAAAGTTTAAAATTAACTTCAGAGCCAGAAATAAGTCAAAACTTAAAACGTGTTTAAGGCTTTATTTCGTACTTATTCGTTATTAGAGTATTTGTTTTACAAGTTTTTTTGTTTCAGTCTAAACGTGTTATATATTAGTTTAGTTAACATAAACTATTTTAAAAATTATAATCACAGTGTTTAAAAGAAAAAAGGTGAAGAGGTTTATAAAATAAATCAAAACTTTTAAAATCGGTTTGAATTTATAAAAATAGACGTAACAACAACTACAAATAAATCAATCAAAAAAGTTCATGCACATACATTTCAATGGCTGGTATATTAAGTTCATCAGGTCATTTGTATACCGACAAAAATAAATTGAATCAATTATTATATCATATTTTAATTAACAACTTATTTTTCTACGAACATTTTTAAATTGAGTATGAATTATTATAAAGTCAATATAATAGTATTTAAAACAAATTTTTCGTATTTAAATTAATATTTTAAGATTTAATACTTTGGTTTTCGCATTTTAAAAATTACTAGAAACATATTTAAATTAAAAAGATTAATGTTGTTTTTAATTTAATGTTGTTTTCGCTTGATTTAAATTTTTCCTTTCTGTGTATATTAACCAAAATCTTTCAGGTGGTGATTTTTAAAATTAGTGTCCAAAATAGCGAAATCAATATTTTAACAAGAACTTTTCAAACTACAATAATTAGCGCTGAAAAAATATCTTTATAAAAAAATACAGACTAAATACACCACACGAACCTGGAACTATTGTTTTTTAAGCTTCCAAAGCTAAAAACTTAGTAGAGTAGGTATACACAATACGTCTTATTCAGTTTCTAATTTGCTGGATTTTAATGAAAATATGATCCATAATTAAGTTAAATTAATTTATTTATAACTAAAGCGTTTGATAGATAGCACAGTATAAAAATGATTTATTCAATCAAAAAGATAAACTGCAAATTGTTTTTATAAAAATTATTAGTTTTAAATAAAGATACCTTAAAAAACAAGGCAGACTATTTGCCTTTTTTTTCTTTTTCCATTTTATTATTTTTATTCGCTGAAGTTGTTATGATGTAATATAAACTCTCTTAAAGTTAATGATTTGGTATCAGTTTTCTGAAAACTATAAATAAATAAAAAATAAAAACAAATAACAAAAGCCTACTTCCCAAAAACCTCAAAGTGTAACAAACTACTTATTTAAATGATATTATTAGTCACTCTTCTTTCATATGAGTGATATGTGAAAAATATATGAAAACATTTGCCATATCAATTTCAATTCCGGCGGAAGTTAAGGAAGTTGGGCTGCTTCGAGATCAGATATCAAGGGATTTTTGTATGAATTTTCTTTGATTTCATAGTTTTTTTTAGATGAATTTCAATATAAAACGAATGGAAATTTCAAAATAAGTCGTTAGTTGCAAAGTTAACAATTGTGTAAACAGCATGAATTTTCTTTTAATTGCCATTATCATAAATAAAATATTTATTTATTTAATGTTTAATTGTGAAGCCGTAAATTTTTCTTATAATCATGGTAAGCGGGAATTAAATTTTGTTAATTATCCTGCTCAAGGACCACAAATGTATCAGAATTTCTATCAACAAAATACTATTGACGATCCCGGTTATACAAAACAAAATGAAAATGAAGCCGTTAATAATAATGGGAATGCATTATTGGGAGAAAGAGCTGTTAACTCAACAGGTTATCAAAATTTGGTAGAATTTAATAATCCACCAGGACAAATGTTTCAATTATTATACATGCCACTAAATCACAATAATAGACTGCAAACACAACAAGGTGAAGGAGTTAGAAATGCTGATATTACTCAACAACAACAACAGCAACATGGTAATACCCAAAACCTGGCCTATACAGGACCTCATTTATTTCCACCTCAAACTGCAGCCAATACAAATACACAATTAAAACCACATGCCGCCCAAAATAACTTCAATAATATACAACCTGTGGCACCCTATAACTATCAAAATATTCAACAAACTCATTATCCCAACAACAATTTTCAGCATAGATATCCCACCTCATCTTTTATGGCTAATTATTATCAAAATTCTAAAATTCCTTCCAAAATGGAGGCACCATTTATACCTTCACAATTTTTGGGTTATGGCCAACAGCAACAACAGCAGCAACAACAACATCAACAACCAGCCCTTAACCGTCCCCCATATTTAGGACAATTCCCCATAGCTTCTTCGCAAATCCCTCTACAGACTTTGGCTAAACCAGTACATGAAACTAGTCAACAACAACAACAACCTCAATCTGCTTATAATTCCGGAAATTTTGTTTATATGGCACCTAATAACTTTTATGATTTATATAGAAAAGCCCATTGATTTGAGTTGAACTAAAATTATATTAAGTTTTTACAAAATATCTGATTAATTAATTTAATTTTAAAAATAAGAAATTTGTATATAAGTCTCAAAAATCATAGATTGCATAGATCTCTTATTCTTTGACATTCGCTTCAGTGAATGTAGTATATCATGAAAATGTATTGGACATACATCCTATTTCTATACAAAAATATTTGAATGTGTATGATAAAAATGTGTTTGTTGACAAAAGAAGAAGAAGAAGAGTAAGACATCTATGTAATCTATGCTTAAATGTCTATGTTTTTATTTATTCACTTTTTTACAATAAAATATTTAAATCTTTAGATTGTTTTTCTTAATTCTCAGTTGTATTTTCTGCCAGAAATTCAGCATGAATCTGTATTCTCTATGCGACTTTGGGTGTTCGCTGATACCTTGGTAGAATATTCTACCGCTACCGGTATAAAACACACTCAGTTACTACAGTTGTTTGTTTAGTAATCGGTAGTGGTTGATTTCAACTGTAATTACAGTTGTTTAAAATAAACTACTAACGAAAGGTACTGTATATGATAACAGTTAGTTTTATTATTATAGTAAACAACTGAAAAAATTACTAACGAAAAGTACTGAATATTGTTATTTTTAACACTATTTATAACAAACAACTATCAAAACAGTATTTTTACAGTTAACAGTGGTTTTTGTTAGTTATTTAAAAAATAAAAAAATCTCTTTAAGTTTTTTTGTAATTCTTGTTTAGTATTAACAAAAAGAACTGTATATCGTAACAATTGTTTAAAGCAGTTATTTTTAATATTATAGTAAAGAACTAAAAAAAAAAATAACGAAAAGTACTGTATATCGTTACTTTTAATATTACTATAAACAACTACCAAAACAGTATTTTAACAGTAAACCGTTGTTTTTGTTGGTTATTTAAAAAATAAAAAAATTTCGTTAAGTTTTTTTTTTAATTCTTATTTAGTTTATATTTGTTATTTGGAATTTTTACTTCAAATTTCAAATACGATTACACATTTTTTTATAATCGAAAGAAAAGCATTGTTTTTATTTTATTAAAATATACTTTTAGACTATGAAATAAATTAGCTGTAAAAACAGTAGTTTTTATCTATTTTGTTAGTTATTTTAAAATTTTTATAGTAAAATTTTGCTAGTTAATTTTAAAACATTTCTTAGTTATTTTCATTTCTTAGTTATTTTTCTACAGTTAAAAATAACTACATTTTTAGTTAATTTAAAGATAAAGACCTTTTTCTGCTTTTTAACTGCGTTTTAGCAGTCACTTTTTTTTTGGAAATTTATAAGAAATAAATGGCAAAAAATTTCAAAAAAATTCTTGATCTCCATTTTGGAGAGACCTTCTATATTAGAACTCAGCGATTTGTTTTCATATCATTTATACATATCGAATTTTCTGTTTAATTCAAACACTTACGAATATCCTTAAAAATGGTTAAATATAGATTAACCTTTAATAACGAAAAATTCCCTATACCGTGTTTTATCTTTTGTAAAATCTTTTTAACAAATTCCCATTATTTAAAATGACCTTGTCGAGACAGAATTGTGTAATACAACCTTTCCGAACTATCAATTTACCACAAGAAACGTATGGTAAAAAAAAATTTAAAATTAACTTATAAATTATAAGCTAAATAAGGTAAAAACGAAAATAATTCCCACATATATAGCAAATTAAACGTATGGTTAAAGTGTCGTGATTAATTCAGGTAACTAAATGATGGCAAAGAGACATTCTGCCACAAAAATACGACAAACATAAGAAATAAACACGTATAAGACGTATAAATGTTTCATGGGTTTCAAATGTTTTTTGGGCGGGATAATTTGAATACAAATTCTTGTAAGCAAAATAAATTTCTTTGATATATTAAGACAAAGATAAAAACAAATTTGGCAAACATTTGTGTATTAATTGTCATACTAAAATAACAACTTACTAAGAGTAAATAATATACAATTTGAACTTATTATGTATACTTACCCATGAGGTTGTTGACAATGATGATTTTTAAGCAACCTGATCATATATCATGATAAATAATGACTTTTTCCGGGGGAGTAGTAGTGGTATTATGGCGGTTAAATCTATAGAAAAAAGAGAGAAGTTGGAGTTAATTAAACAAATTTAAATAATACACAAATTTACGCATTTTTTATAAAATAAAAAAAATTGAATTAAAACAAAATATCTTTGAATTTAACGATTAAATATATTAAAAGAGCAGAAGAGAGTTGTAAAATTTAAATAATGGCAGTGACACGAGCCAAATGAGTGGCAAAGAGTGAACTGCGAAGAAGCTTAACATAAGTAGTATTGTAAAATACTACCAATTGATAGTGCTTCTTTGATAATTATCAAGAGCGTGTATACACTAAAAGAAAAAAATGAAATTGAAGTTAAAATTATTTTGTAGTACATATATCTGTCGCCATATGACGACGCTAAGAGAATAAAAGGAATATTTTTTAAAAACTACATTAAAAAACATACTTTAATTTCTTAAAACAAACTAGCATTATTTCATTTATGTATAATCAGACTCTCATATCGGTAGTGCTCTGGTGTCTAATCGACCAGTTTCTGATTAATTTGATATAGGAAAAAAAATAACTGATATTTTATGATACAAAAATCCATTTTTCCATTAGAAAAAAACTGCATTCGTCGGATGTTGTTAAAGGAAAATGTTTTCAGAATCTGAGGCTTATAGAAGAAAAAATTGCTTTGAATCTCCTATTACATTTTTTCTAACGGAAAAAGGCATCTGACTCCGAAAACGTTCTGTCACCAAAAGGTCTAGAATCTGAAACTTTTTCTAAAGAAACATGTGCTCAGTATCGGAGGCTGTTTCTATGTGATAAATAGCTCATACTCTAAGTGTTTTTTTTTATAAAAAAAGTGGTCAGAAACTGCCGAATGGGCTCTATGAAATTTAGAAAAAAAAACATTATTGGAAAATCCCACTAATTTTAAAGAGTTTTCCCTATAGAAAAACCATTGGTTGCTGAGAACTTTTTCTTAAGAAAAAGCCTAAGATTGTCATGAATTTTTCCTATAAAAAAACCCAAAGGACTTCTTCCTACAAAAAAATCTTAGTATCTGAGGACTTTTCCTAAATAAAAACCCTTAGATTCTGAACACATTCCTGCAGAAAATTGTTAGATTCTGAGAACTTTTATCCCAGTGATTTTGAGGACATTTTTCTGTAAAAAATTGTTAGATTTTCAGGATTTTTTCCTAACTAATACCCCTCAGATTCCGATAACCTTTTCAGAAGAATAATTCTCAGCTTATGATGAGTTTTTCCTGTAAAAACTATTTGATTCTGAGGACGTTTTGCAGTAGAAAGCCCTCAGATTCCAACGACTTTTCATATTTATTTTAAATCCCTTTAACCCCGAGGTTAAAAAGATTCTATTACGATTTTGTCGTCCTAATAAAATATGTTCTATTTTCATGACAACACACTAACACACACTCAAAATATTTGTCAAATTGTTGCCTTATTTTTACCGAAATAAGTATCAGAGCTGCAAAAATTCGTACTTTGTTTACAAAAAATTTATTTTTTTGACAGAAGAAATATAATTGAATGTAAACTACGAATTTTTAAATTCCCATTTTGGCGTAATGCATATTTTTTTTTTACTTTTTGTTATTCTTATTTTGTTTACTGAAACAATTGGAAAACATGTAGAAAACAATGCGGTGAAACCTCCTAACAGCTGTATCTCCTTAAGGCGCTACCTCTCTTCAATAGAATTTGTGCTATAAAGGGGCATAAGTATAGTTAAACTTTTTAATTAAAATTAACTTCCAGTACCCGGGCAAACACTAAAAAAATTCAATAGCAAGTTTGGCCAACTTTGAAATAGTATTGGAATTAAAAGAATTTTTTAATTCAAAGTTAGTTTTTGGGTTTAATTTTTACCAAGGAAATAGCTGAACACAAGCTTAAAAATTATAATCTTCTTCCATATTTGTTTTCTTCTTTTTTTTTTGTGAGTGTATTTAAACCCAACAAATGAGCATGGTTTTACATTTTGATTTTAGTTCAGTTGCGTTCATTTGTATTACTTAATTTTCTTTTATACAAAATGCAAAATTTTGCTAAGTTTTAGTTTTAAAGAGCAGTTGTACGATTATAAATGTTTGTTGAGTTAATTTTTTTCTTTCATTTAACAAAAAAGAAAAAAAAATGTTTCTAGTATAAAAGTGCTTGTATGATCAGTTAACATAAACATAAATCTTTTAGCTTTTAAGCAGCACACTTGTGGATTATTGCAGTTTAACAACGATTGGGAAGGAGTTTTTAAGGATTATTTAAGGATACAATGAAGTTAATGGTTAGTGTTGAATATTCATTCAAATTAATAAGCAGAGTTGAAGAATGACCACAGTTATTTTCATATTAATTTAAAATTTTTAACTATGGTTATTTCGAGACACATAACAAGGTCTAAATAAAATTGGAATTATATTTAATTCGTGTTTTGTTTTTAATTCCAGCTATGTGTGTTGTTGGTGGTGGGAGTGTCAACTTTCGTTTTAGCTGAAGTTGAAAAAGAAGTTAAAGCAAAAGTTATGGAGAAGAAAGTAGAAACTAATGGCGCATCTGATAAAAGCAGTGATTCTAAGCCAAAAAGAGATGCTCCTTTATTAGGCCCATATCATGGCCCTTCCTACAAATATTTGCCACCCAGCTCCGGAGCGTCTTCATATGATTCTTATTCCCATGGACATCATGGTTTAGCTTCTTCTGGAATTGGCCATTCTTCTGGTTTTGGAGGTGGTTATAGCTCAAGTGGTATTGGTCATTCTTCTGGTTTGGGTGGCGGTTATGGTGGTCATTCTTCTTCAGGTATTGGTGGTGCTTATAGTGGTCATACTTTAGGCCATCATTCCGGTGGCCATCATGGAGTATCTTCTTCCGGTTTGGGTTATGCTTCTGTCGGACATCATTCTAGCGGTCAGCATGGTGGTGCTTCATCAGGTTTGGGTTATGCTTCTACCGGACATCATTCCAGTGGTCATCATGGTGCTTCTTCATCTGGTTTGGGTGGTCATCATGGTATTGGCTCTTCTGGTATTGGTTATACCTCCTCTAGTCATGGCTATTCCGGTCATGGTTTATCTCATCACACATCTGGTGGTATAAAAGGTGGTTCTTCCCATGGTTTTTCCTCGGGTCCTTCTTATACCTCTACTTTGGGTCATGGTGGTTACTCTGGAGGTCCTGCTCATTCCGCTGGACCCTCTTATGCTAGTGGTCATGGTTATGCTACTTCCGGCTCTGGCTCTTCTGGTATTGGCTATAAAACTCATTCTGTTTTGGTGCCCTCTTATGCATTAAGTTCCGGTCATGTTGGTTCTTCTGCTGGTGCAACTACAGGTTACCATTACTCCCAGGGTATTAGTGGTTCTATACCTTCAGCTTCTTCAGGATTTGGTGCTGGCGGATTTAGCAGTTCTCATGGTGTAGCTTCTGCTGCTGCTGATGTACATCATTCTGATAATTCCGATCATGTTCATAATGGTAATCAAGAACATCATTATATAGTTTCCGGTGGTCATTCAGCTGGTTTTGGCGTTAGTCAGGGTGCTTCTTCCCAAGGAGGTTATAATTATGAAGCTCCTTCTGCTTCATATTTACCACCCGTACAACAACATGCTTTACCCGCTAGCAGTTATGGTGTACCCATTGCCACTGTAGGTGAAGCTTATAATACAAATTATCACTCTCAGTCAGAAGGTGTACAAGTACAGGAACGAGGACCTTCATATGCTGCTGGACATAAAGGTTTGGGACATTTTGGCTATACCGCTAGTAAACCACAAGCATTGCATACCAGCATAATCGGTTCCAGTTTTAAGCAACCTTCATATTCCAAGGCTCCTTTTAAGCCCTCTACCTTCTTAGGATCCAAATATGAAGGTTCTGCTCATAATTCGGCTTCCTTACAACAATATTTGTCTCCTTCGGGTGAAGGAGCTGATAATTCTGGCTATGATTATCCCACACCCTCGGGAACTTCAGTTTTATATCAGGAACCTAATCATCAAGCTAATGTAGAAGTACAATCTACACCCATACATGAACCAGAATCAACATATTTGCCGCCTAACAACAATGAAGTGTCATACAATGAAATTCCCGCTGATCCTAGTGCCAGTTATTTGCCTCCACAACAATCTTATGGAATACCCTATTCACATTAAGTAAATTATAGTATATAATGTGTATATTTTCCATTGCCCCACCCCCTTTCTTTCTATTTCCCCCCTTTATTTAAAATTCATTGTATTTCCCCAATCCTCAAAACTCATAAAGTGCTGCATTTAATTTATTTATGTAAAAAAAAAACAAAATTATTTACCATATACAATTTTAAAATGTATTATAATTTAAGTAAATAAAAAACAAATTTGTGTACAAAAACAATTTTTTTTAACTGGCTTTGTTTTGCAATTTGAAATTCATCACACAATTGGCATGATGTCAATCACTACAAAATATATAAAAAAAACTTTCCCACTTTTGGGTTGCTTTGATAAAGTAGATTAATCAAGCAAACTATTAAAACTGTTTGCCAAGTTTGGTATTAAAATTATAATAAGAATTTTATTAAAAAAACTACAAAGTAAATTTTCATTAATATTCCCAACATGTGTTCCATATAAATAGTGATCATAACAATACCAAAATGTTAAAGAAATTTTTTTTAATTTCCATAAACACTACAAAGAAAGGGAAATTGATTGGATTTTGTTTATAAATATTAATGGTGTAAAATGATGGAATTGAATTTTGAATTACATTTAACAATCATACCATAAATTAAGAAAATTTTCCTATAAAATAGGAAAAAGTTGTTTATGGTAAAGTTATTACCATGAACATATTAATTTCTTATTATTATTCTAAACAATTCATTGATATAGTAACATATACGTTCGTGTCTTAAGTCTTTTGATTAGCCAAAGCAATTTAATGTATGTTTCTTAAGTCTTTTGTTTCTTTTCATAATAATAACTAATAATTGCAAAATTTGGTCTATTTGTATTGAAAAAAGAAATAAAATTACAAAAAAATAAAAAAAATTATAATAAATTAGTAACACATACTGTTTTTTTTTTCTTTTGTTTACTTAATAATATACTCATTTCGTTTATTGTTTGAATATTTACATAATTAAACTGTCTACACTATATTGTTACATATACATATGTTTGTATTTCTGGGAATTCATATCAACTTGTAATATATAATTAATCTTCATATAACCTAAAAAAAAGGTTATATGATTTAAAATAAGCTGTCAAACAACTGACGTGACGTCATTATTGGTTAAACATTTTAAACACACACATTTTTAGTTTAATATGCATATTTAACTAAAAGGTCTTTTATTAACATGTATTGAAAGAAAGTGAATGTAAAATGTTATCATTTAAAAAACGTAAAATGCAGTTTATGTTTTTATTTTAATTTCAGTTAGGGTCTATAAACCATCATCAGCTGTCAGCTTACATTACAATACAAAATATTATTTAACACATTTTTTTTGTTATGTTAGGTTTATGGTAAATTGCTACATATTGCCATAAAAGTAAAAACAGTAAAATTTATTAATAATGGACTTCTTCCCTTCACTGAATTTTTCAACAAATCAAAACATTATTTAAAAGTAAATTAACCTTAAAAAAAAGTACGCCTCCCTATAATAGACATATTCATTTTGACCGCCCTGTCCGCTATTGGGAGATTTCACTGTATACATATTTTTTTTTTTATTTACCATGCTTAACTTATGTTGTGGTTTTCTTCTATTACTGCTGTTTTAAACATTGTTGACAGTTTATTATAAGGGGTTGATAATTAGTTTTTAAGTAGTATGTTAACTAAATTCAATTTGAGTTAAAAGTTAAATGTAGGTACATATTTTCTTTTTGTTGTTTTTTCCAGTAAATTTTCTCATTTTAGCCTTGACTTGTAATAACTTTAAATTAAAACTAATAAGATTGAAAATTATGGTGTTAATACTAACATATTAACATAATCTGTAAGGTTGTATATTCAACAATTCTCTGACAGATGTTTAATTCTACATTAATTGTATTTTAATTAAATTAAATTATAATTTAACTAAACATCCAAAAAAATCAATAAATGGCAGATGGAAACATAATATGAAAGCAAATTTTGGAGCAAACAAGACAATAACATAACAAGTTTCATATTTTGCATATGAGTAATATAAAGTTGAAATATATATGAAATGAAATGCTAGAGCTGGCCACTCGCAATATTTTATCGTTCAAAAAAACAACCTTAAATACATATCAAATTAATTGAAAACACAATTAAAAAAGTACTACTGATTTTTAATTATATTCAAACCAATCCATAAAAGAAAGAAAAATAATTGAAAAGCCTGTTAAAACAATCATCAATTTTTAACTGACAAAACGTAAAAAAAACGATTTTTTTGGTTTGTTTTTTCATATCTGTTTTTTTTTTTTAAATTTTCAAAACACTCACACACAACACACACGTTCATATTTTTATTGGCTATGTTTGTGTGTATGAGTAAAGAATTTCTTGTAATTTGAATTGAAATAATTTTGTATATAAAGAAACTATTTTAACAAAAAAGAAAACGGAAAATATTTGAATTTTTTGTTTTAAAACAGAAAACAACGAAATTATTAAAATAGAAAACTAAAAATAGAACATTTGACTGAAAATATCAACTCCTACAGACAAAACATATTTTTTTGTGGTTTGTTTTTTAAGGACTGGTCCAAAAAGGTTAACAATATATTCCAATGTGTTTTAATTGATTTTCAATTGAAAACAAACTTTACCTATTACTTTTCAAATAAACCTCAATCGGCTGAATGGAAAATATATACTAAACTATGCTTGGAGGTACATATATGGTTATTAGACCGTACCACAAAGAAAAGGTTCTATATAAACCTTCGAATCTAAATTATTTTTGTAAGGCAGTTTCGAAAACATGTTTTTTTTTTTGCCGAACGTAGTATTTGCCTTTTTAAATTTTTCGTTATATATTTGGCATTTACAGTCGGATCTTAAAGTATCGTACGATACATCGATGTTTTTGTCACGAGGGGACCAATGCTGTGCTTTAAGGTCCATTGACCTTAAGTATCCCATTCTAGTATTTACCCACCAGAACTCAGTTCCTACCACCCTAACGTTCCACCCTAATATTAGAAAAGAAAAGCTCGCAAAAAATCATTAAACTTTTGCTAAGTACCCATGTGAAAATCGAAATATATATGAACACACATGATCATACATTGGCTAGTATGTGATCATGCATGGGCATACATAGTCATATACGTCCATGCATAGTTCAATGTATGACCATACATGATCTCATATATTTCCATATACCTTTGGATCCGAAATTTGAGGGTATATGGAGGTATATGCCCATATATGATCAGATTTGAGCATATGTGAATAACATATGAGCATATATGGTCATATATGAACATATACGGTCATATACCCTCAAATTTCGGATCCAAAGATATATGGAAATATATGAGAGCATGTATGGTCATACATCGAACTAGACATAGACATATATGACTATGTATGCCCATGTATGAACATATACAAGTCAATGTATGACCATGTGTGTTCATATATATTTCGATTTTCATATGGGTATTCCAATAATTCCAGCAGAACTATTTTAAAAAATTAATTTTTTTTTTAACAGAGTTTGACAGTTACTATATGACATTTTTTGTGTAGGAATAAGTAGTTGTCGTTTTTAACTGTAATAAATTTAAATTACAGTTATTTTTCTATTTAAAAATACAAAAAAACTGTTATGACAGATATTTCAGAAAAAACTAACGAAAAGTACTGTAATTTCGTAACATTTATTTTTAACATCACAATAAACAACTACAAAGACAGTATTTTTAGGTAGTAGTTTGTTAGTTATAAATAGTTAGTGAGTTGTAAATAAAAAAATTCACTGAGTTTTTTTTTCAAATTACACATTTTTTTACAATCGAAAGAAACAAATAATTTTTTTTAATTAAAATATACTTTTATATGTAATATAAAAGAAATTAACTATAAACATCAGTAGTTTTTAACTATTTTATCAACTGTTTTAAAAGCTTCATAGTAAAAATTTCTCAGTTAATTTTACGACATTGTTAGTTATTTTTAATTCAGTTGGTAGTTATTTTTCAACAGTTAAAAATAACTACATTTTTAGTTTTAATACCTTTGTCGCTTTGTTTTAAGTATCATTTTAGGTAGATCTTACCGACAAACTTTTTGAGTGCATATAAAATCCTATGCCATAGTATGATTTGGACATGCTCCCAGAAGCGTATCAAATTTTTGGAATTTTTATTAACAGTGCTTGAAAGCTATTGGGTTTGAAACGTTTTTTTTTATAGGTTTTGAAGTTTTTTTTTTGCTTAGTAAAGAATCACAACTTATCTCTAATATTTTTCCAGCAAAGTTGGTCATGTTAATGAGTCTTACTTCATTGTTTATGGTGTTTTGCTTGTTTTGTTTTGATACACTTATTCTTATGTTAATGACCCTTAATTAACACCTCATAGACATGAATGTTCTTAGTGTTAATTTATTATAATCAAATTAAAGAAAAAAAAAAAAAAATAAATAAATAAATATCCAAATTAAATCAAGATTAGACTTTATTTACTATAATTAAATAGTAAATAATTATGGCAATTATTACCAAATTTAAATTGTCATTCAAAAAATTCTTTTTATATTCCTTTTAGCTTGATGTAATAGTTATCCAATCTCATAGTAACTTGTGGCTATTTACAATATTTTTTTAAATAGGTTTATTTTTAAAATAATCCTTTCACTTTGATTGTTTAAGTTCAAGATATTTCCTGTTTATTTAATTTTTTTCTATTAAATTTTACATAAGTTTTTTTTTATTATGCCTCAAATTTGTAGTAAAAATGTATAAAAAAATTTAATTTGGGTTACTACAAACTGTTAAACATAAAAGATGATAACTTGTTTTTTTTTTTTTTTGGCAAAGTTGAGTTACGCATGATTAACTCAAAAAACAATTTCAAGTAACATTTATTTGAATGAACATAAACAATTACTTTAATATAAAAACGATCACATTTCTTAAAAATTAATTTCAATTTTTTTAAATTTCTTTAAAGCTTCCTAGAAGAGTTTATTTGTAGTAGGTGTTGCTTTGGCAGCTAGATTTTATTTATTTAAAACACTGTTTTTTTTTAATTTCTGGTTTAATTTGTTTCTTGTTTGAAATAGTTATTGATAATAAATCATGTTGTTATCACATAATTTTGGTGTTTTACATATTTTCTTGTTTACAAGTTTGTTGCTTAAGTCTTTCGTTTGGTGGTGTTTAATGAGCTGTTATGATTATTATTTTCATGTTAAACAGTTTTGGTTTTTAATTTGTTTAACAAATTAATTTAAATGGTTTTTTTATGACTAAAGAAATTTCAAATTTAATGGTTGTTTAAATTAAAGTTATATTCAAATAGCAAATGAGTGTTTTACAACTCAATTTTAAAATATAAAGAAAATTTTTATAAAAGTTGAATTTCAGGAATTATTTTCATCAAACCATTAATTGTCAGTTAATATGTATAAATTATATTTTCATACAAAATTAAAAACATAGTACTAGGTACTTATTAAAGCCTGAGTTTGTTACAAACTGAAGGATGAAAATTTTAATGTATTTGTAGTAGATTATGAGATGATTATATATCATAATGTTTCTGTGTTTGCTATAGCAACTTCAACTTTTAACAATGTATATACAATGTTCAAGGTATATACATATATTTATTTTATTATAATACATAAAATCAAAGTATATCATTAGGCTTTTTGAAATAAAATAAAAAATTCGTTCTTTTAAATTTTAGTTTTAGTTAATTTAAAAAATGCGAAAACACGGTTAGGTTTTAGAACTATTTTTCATTGATGGAAAAGCTAACAGAAATAATGCGAATGTAAAAAATTATTTTGCCATAGCTTTTTCCTCTACAATATATCGAACTTTCAATTACACCACATGTGGTTACACCATAGTGCAGTTTCCTTATTTGCTAAAGAGCACAGAGCACTATAGGACAGCATCTCCGAATTTAAATTTATTTTCAGAATTTAGACATCTTGAGAATTTAATTTCTCAAATATTTTCTTAATGCAATTTTTCTAGAATACTTTATATTTTGTTGACAAGACGGCAAACTGCATTCGATCTGTTTAAAAAAAAACGGCGGAAAATTTTCCATTTTGTGGAAATCTAAATTTTGTAGGCGCATATTTTCGATTTTTGGATGCATAAAATTCCTTGCCCTAGTGATCAGCAATACTAATATGCAACCCTAAGTATGTCACAATAAATAATAAAAAAAAAATATGGTAGCCATATTAGATCCGCCATTCTGAATCTACTAAATCATTCCTGAAGGTGGAGAATATTTTTAAAGCAAAAACTCTGTGAACTCTTTGTTAGAAAAATATCCTGATAGAGAAAAATAACTGGCTTTTTAAAAAAGTACTTATTATGTTATTTCATAATAGGGAAATAATTGCCCTCGAACAAAAATAAATAAATTTTCCATCAGTAACTAACCCAGCAAAAAAAGAGATGGCAAAGCAGTAGAAAAATCACTACAATTGATGATCAAGATGTACTTCTTTTTTAACATAAACACTAATGATTTTAACATTGAGTTGTAATAGGAGAGGAGTACTCCCACTTCATCTTTTTTTCAGTACTTTTTGAACGAGTGAAAAGGAAGCTCTTTTTCACCAATTAAAAGTTAAAAAAAAAATTATATTTTTTTATTTTACAAAAGTTTTTTTTTATTGCCGCCACCGGGTATCGAACTTGCGACCAGAGAAACAAGCCAGCCGCCGTGAGCCGTTTAAGCCGCCGCCGCCGGTCATTTTTGCTTCAGCCGCCGCCGCCGATTTTTTTCGGCTCATTTCGGCTGGAAGTATAAATTTTGAAATATAAAAAATTTAAAAATAAATATATTTTTTAAAAAGAATTTACTAATTCATTAAACTTGAACAACCAGAGCTAAAAACATTTTTTTTTATATGAA
Organism: Leucophora obtusa; assembly: GCA_949987735.1. NCBI lineage: Eukaryota > Metazoa > Arthropoda > Insecta > Diptera > Anthomyiidae > Leucophora > Leucophora obtusa. Next base: position 2,527,705 of record OX465297.1, read on the forward strand.
AAGAAAAAAGTTAAAATCTTCTAAATATTAAATTTTTATAAATATAATTTTTTAAGCTATAAAAGCTTATATAAATTTATACTGTGAAAAAAATTAAAAAAAAAGTTCTTAATGGGTTAATATAATACTTCAGAATGCAACTCTTTGCAGATGTGTAAAAAATCAATTAATAAAAAAACATAGCTGCTTAACTTTGCATTTAAAACTCAATATATGTATTTGGTGTACGCATTTTTATCAAAAATTATGACGAAAAATCGTTACAGAGTTGAAGTCGTGTTAGCATAGATATACGAAAAAGTTTGTAAAATGTATTAATTTTTGTTAAAAGCGGTACTTCTCCTCTTCATATAAATTCTTACAGTTAGTGTTTAGCTTCATTGGTTATTAAAATATAAGCTATTAAAGTTAAAAAACCTTACGAGTTACTGGTTACGGAGTTTACATTTGGCCTATAAAATTGGTTACAAATTTTATGTATTAACCAAAAATTGGTCAGATTGTTATAAATTTTGTAAAACAGGTGACAATGCGCTGATATATATCGAAATATATAACTCAAATGTAATCCATGCATTTGAAATTAGCTGGTTACATGGTTTTTATCACATTTTTGATATCACCCATATATATTTTTTCAATTCTAAAATACATTTTTAAAAATGGTCCAGTTGAATATTTTGGATAAATTAGACAATTTGTAACAAATAAATGAAAAAGTAAAGATAAGAGATATTGTAAAATTCTATAATATTTAGAAAAGGACACTTTTACGGATAAAATGCTCAAACCAATGTTCGAATTGATCACATAATTTCATCATTTAAGGACATTATTGATTGGGCATCTAATTCAAATGGGTCCCTACAAGATATGTGCATCCTGCCCAAACTTTCTAACAAAGCCTCCATTCAAAAGTCTTCAAACAAGTTTAATTTCTTAAATCAATCGATATGTATTTTTTCTATGGTCTTTATTTATTCCTTAATTTGTTAAAATTAAAAAGAATAAATAAAAAAAATTGATTCCCAGTATGCTTTAATTGTCTGAAAATTCTATAAGAGGCAAAAATTGTTTTGAGTTCCAAGGGGGTTACATTTTCCCAATGTTGGGATTACTTTGGAGCCCTAAAAGGGTATGTTTATAATTTATTAAATAAAACTTGTATGTTATATTAAATATTTAGGACCATTTGTTAGATATAGTCTTGACTAGCCATGGATCTGCGCGAACATGAAACAAATCACACGTGAACCAACAACAAATCTTATATAAATTGATTTTATATATATTTTTTTGCGAGTGATTTTCTGACCATGATAAAGTGCAGACGTTAATTGTGATCTCTTTTCTATAATTCTATTTAAAATTAAAAGCAATAACATTTGTTATTGTTTTAAGAAAAAACTTTTTTTTAATACATTGTATCAGTGTTGCCATAACGGCGATTTTCTCGTCAGATCTAGCGATTTTATTTCGCCCCTAGCGGGAAAAATTGTCCTGTAGATATTAGCCAAAAATCTAGCGATTTTTTTATCAGCCGTAATATAATTTTTAAAACTCGGTTTTATGTTGAAAAATATTATAAAACTCTCACATTGATATTCCTTTATTATAAAACACAACATCTTAAACGATTTTAGTAAAAAAAACTCTAAAAATACACATTTCGATAAAATATGGGTATGCACTTTTTCATCGTACAACGCCCTCTATTGTGTATTCGCAATACTAAGATTAATTCAATGAAAATCAGGACTCATTATTTGAAGCTTAATCGTAAAATTTTTCATTATTTAAAAGTTTATAACACTTCTTATTAACATATTAAAGAAATTTTTGAGTAAAAACTGCTTTCAGTCAGAGCTTTGAAGAATTAATTCCTTTTTGAATGAATTCACTACCAATCGAATTCAATTTTCTCTAGAATTGAATGAATTCCTTTTCTTAAGTAATTCACTGAATTCGTTCAACTAAACGCGTTCGTCAAACAACAAATTCAAAGAATTAATTCAATTGCAATAGTTCTTTTTATTAAATCAAATGAATAAATTCACCGGTGAACGCGTTCAATTTTATAAATCGAACGGAAAAAAAAGTGAATTAATTCCTTACTGAATTAATTCACTACTGAATTCGTTCAATTTCATTTTCGGTCAGTGAATTAAAAAAAAAAATAATAAGTTCACTGAATTGAAAAAAAAATAAAATAAGTTCACTGAATTGAAAAAAAATAAAATAAGTTCACTGAATTCAAACTTGTTTTCTGCCGTTCAGTAGAAGAAAACAATAACGTACAAATACAATTTTTAAATAAGCAATTTTGCAGCGTGTGCTAGTAAAAATAAACAAATTAGAAACCGGATGCTGTTTATCAACCTATATGATTCAAAAATAAAGCCTTTTACTATTAAAAATAAAAACTTTACTTTTATAGATAAATTTGGAAAAAAAAATATAACTATTAATTTTTCAAACCAGTTATATAGTTATATTTTTTTCCAAATGTATCTATATCTGTAAAGTTTTTATTTTTAATAGTAAAAGGCTTTATTTTTGAATCATGTAGGTTGATAAACAGCATCCGGTTTCTAATTTGCTTATTTTTACTAGCACACGCTGTAAAATTGCTTATTTAAAAATTTTATTTGTACATTATTGTTTTCTTCTACTGAACGGCAGAAAACAGGCTTTGAATTCAGTGAACTTATTTTATTTTTTTTCAATTCAGTGAACTTATTTTATTTTTTTTTTTCAATTCAGTGAACTTATTATTTTTTTTTTTTAATTCACTGAACGTAATTCTATTTTTTCTTAATTCACTGAACGTAATTTTATTTTTTTTTAATTCACTGAACGAAAATGAAATTGAACGAATTCAGTAGTGAATTAATTCAGTAAGGAATTAATTCACTTTTTTTCCGTTCGATTTATAAAATTGAACGTGTTCACCAGTGAATTAATTCATTTGATTTAATAAAAAGAACTATTGCAATTGAATTAATTCGGAACAAAATAAATCGAACGAAAGCAAATATGAATTAATTCCATTCAATATATGGTACTTAGTGAATTAATTCATCGAATTTTTAATTCAGAATTGAAAAATTGAATTAAGGAATTAATTCTTCAAAGCTCTGCTTTCAGTACCATTTTTCAACAATCTAGCGATAAAATCGCTAAATATTTACACTGTTTATTTTCTAGCGATATTTGGGTGTGATCTAGCCATTTATTTTGAAAATTTGTTGGCAACACTGCATTGTATATTGAAATCAACAACAAATTATTACTTATTATTCAGTAGTAAACAAAGGGATTAATATTCTGCTATACTAATCCTCTGCTGTTACAGCAAAATGGATAGTAGCAGCGAGTCTACTGAAGCAAGCGATATTGTCTGGTAGACAGTCGCTGAAAACAAAACAACGAAACGACGACAAAATCGATCACCAGGATTAGTTAAGCATGCAATCAAATTAAAAAAAACTACCAACAATGATGATTAGGGCAAGGAATTCAATGCAAATGCATGTTATTTCTCGATAGTCCAAAACTAATATGGACTAAACATTTATCCGAATCATCAAATTTAGAACAAACTGGCATCGATTTGTAGTTCCATATTTTGACATAAATGCATGTTTTTGCATATTAAATGCATATTTGGTGGCTTTTTAATGCATATTTTGTGCTTTTTAATGCATATTTCTTCATATTTTCATTTTTAGTAGCATTTTTTATGTAAAAAAAAATAAAAAATTGATACGTTTTCATATTTTGATTCAATCAAAATTAACACTTTTAAAACTTTATTGACCTATGGGAAATCTTCGAGTTCTGTGTCTGTTTGCAAAATATATATATATTTAATCCTTTAATTCCCAGTGGAACATAGGGCCGCAAAATAACTAACTTAAATATATTTTTAAGTTTTAAAGTGCATTATTTTTGCAAAAATTATAGTTTTTAGTGCATATTTCTTATATTGTTAGTGCATATTTTTTTTTTAACCGCATATTTTAGGCGCATATTTTTCATTTTTAAGTGCATGACATTCCTTGCCCTAATGATGATATACCAAGTACCTACTAGCAAAATAGTAAACCTTGAAGATTATTCGTACAAATCCTTGAGAGATGGTCAGGTAAGAGTAATGGCAAAAAACGTAAAGGCATATAGAGTGATAGTAAAATATCTATCTTTCGTAAAAAAACTTAAACGTTTTCAAATCACATTACAAAATGTTGTTTCCAGCCGATCAAGCCGCCGCCGCCGCCGATTATTTGGTTGCGCCGCCGCCGCCGATTTTTATCCGGCTCAACCTCAATCGCCGCCGCCGCCGCCGATTTTTTGCTTGCGCCGCCGCCGCCGATTATTTTGGTCGGCTTGTTTCTCTGCTTGCGACCTCGTGATTGCTAGTCTAGCGCTCTACCGCTGAACTATTCTTTGACATGAAAGTTGACTGGCATAAAAACACCACTTTGTTACTGCGAGATATTGTTCCTTATTCTCTTCAATAAAAGTACTTATTAAGTGTAAAAGGTGCACTCCAATTCAATATTGTTTTCAATAATATTTTTACAGGTACATAAGAAGCAAATTCTCATCATTTTTTTTATATATGTATTAGGGATGCCAATCGGGATTGATATTTAAAAATCCCGGGATTCGGGATTTTGTATGAAATACCGGGATCCCGATCTCGGGATCCCGGGATTTTCGGTACTACGGAATTTTTCGGGATCCCGGGATTTTACGGGATTTTTCGGGATTTCGGGATTTAAATTTTCCTTTATTTGTAAAAATTTTTATATTATGTAACTAATTTTTTTTATAGAATAAAGCGTTTTATAATTATTTAATAGCTGTTAATTAATAATGTGGTACATTTTATGAATATTGAAATATCACAGTCAGAAATTGACAGTGGTACAAAAAATTAAGTACTTGCATACCAATGGGTAACCGCGATGTCAAAAATAAATGACTGGCAGAACACTCATTTGGGACGCTTTGCCAGCGTTTGCAAAAATTATTTTGCCAGTATTTGTTTTACAAAACATCACGGCAGGGCAAAAAAAGATACATATGAACTTTTTTTAAATTTTATTTTGGAAAATATAATTCCAAACCACCTATTCATTGGTTTTGGTAGCGTTTTTCCAAAGTTCAAAATTTTGTTTCTCCAGTACTTTTCCGGCGCTTTTTGAACTGCCGGTCCTTTTGTCTATTGCCGTTATCATATTGGAAATGGGAAAGCAATTTTTGTCAGTACTTGTACCACCTGTTAAAATACCTTGCCATCGCTTTCCCGTTTGTATTTTTCTGGCTTGGATAATATATGAAGGCCTGTCATTAAGTACACTTGCGCCCAGTATTTTGTAAGCAGATTTTAAAACAGATTCGTTGCGATAACCTTGCCCACTAACAAACAGTCCCAGTTTCAGAAATCGAATTTCGCTTGGAAGAATAAATCGGTAAAATAACAAACAAACTTGATTTTTCGCATGTATTACTCAAAAACTTAATATTGTTTACCAAAATTTCAAATTTTTCTGCAAAGTCTTTGCATAGTTTACTCGAATGATCTACTTAATTAATAATTTTACAAATATCTTGGCATCAATTTCTTGTCAATATGAGAAAATTCAAGAAAAAACGTAGGTAATCTAAAATTGCTGACTTTGTTTATTTGCGTTTATATTAATATTAAAAAATAAGAAAATCCCGGGATATTTGAGAAATAATCCCGGGATTCGGGATTTTGCCAATCCCGAAAATCCCGGGATTCGGGATTTCCCGTTTGGCATCCCTAATATCATTACTTCCAATTTTTTTTTGCTGGGTGTTATAAACACTGTTATTGGTTTTTTAAACTCTAAAGGGTTTAACGTACATTTGCTTTAAATATTTAACGTTGATAAGCATGAGCGAAAATACAGCTTAAGAGATTAATCACAACTGGGTCGATTGTCGACCGACGACAGCAAAAGTCGTCACGATTAATTTAAATTCAGCGACAATCGACCGTCGACATTTGTCGACGTTTAGAAAAAGAGGAAAGCAAAACAAGAATATGGTTGTATTTGTTTCGCCGCAATTCTTCATCAATTCAATTGGTTTTACATTAATTTTTGTTGTTTTATATTTTTTTGTATTCAATTTTGCTTTTTTGTTGTGAATTATGTATTTTTATTTTCAATTATATTTCTTCTGTCAAAAAAAATAAATTTTTTGTAAACAAAGTACGAATTTTTCCAGCTCTAATGCTAATTTCGACAACTCTGTTCTAATGGCAACCATTAATTAATTAAAAATATGGCAACACTTTGACAAATACTTTGAATGTGCAGTGGTGTTAGACCTTTTTGGTCAAAAATCGTCAAAAATGGAAAAATAAATCGTCAAAATCGTCAACAATTTTATGAAAAATCGTCAAGAAATCGTCATCAGTTAAATATCATAAAAACACTACACCATTTTCAGTTTTATTTCAAAAAATGACAAATATATTTCAAGATTTGCTAAAAGAGTTTTAAAATTATCCAAACATGTTTTAAAATTGTCCAAATATATTTTACAATTGTCTAAAATGTTTCAAAATTATCCAAAAGTGTTTTAAAATATTCCAAAAATTAAAACATTTCCAAAAATCACTCAAAATTGTTGTTAGTTGGGACTACTGTTAAAGCTGGCTCTAAAAATCATAAGCTGCAATGCAAATAATTAAATAATCATAGATATTAATGCGATACTAATGAAGTCATCAATTAATCAATTATTCCACTCAATAAATTAGGTTCATGTGGTAAAAGTCAAATAAAAATCCTAATTAAAACAATGTTTATTATATTAAAAAACAATTACTAAAAGTGAAGCCAAAATGGTTTAGTTTAGTTTACCATTTTAGAAAAAAAAAAATAAAATAAAGGATTTGAAAACTGTATTCACTATGTATTTAACAAATTATAACTATTTCAAATACTTCCCTTATCTAAAAACAGTTTTGTTTTCAACAAACCGTATGGAGTATTTACATATGTAAGAGTATGTTTTCTTTTATCAATTATTTCAACATGCTAGCACAACATAACACTTGACTTTAATCATAGTTTTATTAAATTGATTTAAGCCCGTAACGTATTGCTTATTAATATTGAATAATATGCAACAGATCAGCAGAAAACAGAAACAAAGTATAAACACGCATTCAATTTAACAAACTTATGGCTGTATCAACAACTTGTTTATGGTCACGTGCATTGAACTTGCTTTTGGTGAATACCATTTAAAATTTTTACTTTTTTTTAGTGTTTTTTGAGGAAATATTTTGCTGTACTATTTTCTCTATTGAAAAAATAAATAAATATTTATGCACCAGTTTAAAAGCAAACCAAGCTTTTACAGGCGGGTTGTTTCAAGCTTGTGGTAAAAAATGTAGTACTAACTTGTTACTAACATTGACCTTTAATTGGGTAAAAATAAAGTTTTTAATAAAAACAATAATAAATAAATACATGTAGCTTTTAAATACATGACAAGTTTTTTAACAACGATATTATTTGTTTTTCGTTGTTTTTTTTTTTTTTTCTTTTCTTCAAACACCTTTTATTTTTTATATTAAATATTTTACTTTGTTTTCAGCAGCTAAAATCGCTGATTTTTTTTTTTTTTGTAATATGATTTTTGATTATTTTGTTTCTCGTTTTTCTTTTAATGGAAATTGTTAAGAAAATTTTATAGCTGGTTGTTTGTTGTTGTTTTGGTAAATTAATGTTGCACATGATCTACTTGATACAGAGTTATAAAAGCAGTTGTCAACTTAAGACCAGAGTTAAAGAAAAATCATATCTCAAAGGTGTTGCAACAATAAAATAAAAAGGACTTAACTTGTGGTTTTCGGAAAAAATTAAAAGTGAATTTTTAATTGTAAGCAAAAGTAAAGATAATAAAAAAAAATTTGTAAAATTTTTAATAGTAAAAAACGAATTCAAATCTTGAGTTTTATTAAAAACAAATTCAAGTGGAAATAAATAATTTTGTGTCTTAAGTCTTTTGTGTTATTGACTTGTAATAAAAAGTATTTGATACTTAAACTTAAGCGGTCTAAATTTAACAACAAACCACTAGTAACAATTTTGACTTTAACATAATTTTTTGATATTGAAATTTATGTGTAATTGATATGTTGTTTATGAACATTAATAATATCTTGTAGCGAATATTTGCCTATTGACGGAAAATAATTAAAGCTAATTAAAATTATTCTAATTTTTTCTTGAATTGTAAAAAAGAGTAAAATTTCAAATTACATCGACCTATAGCGTGTGCTTAAGAATACATGGACAGACAGAAAGGCAAACGGACATCGCTTAACCAAATCAAAATGTGATTCTGATTAGATCGGTGTACTAAAAGGTGGATCTAGGTCCAATATTTTTTGATGTTACAAATATTACCACAAAAACAGTCCTCGTAGTGTTGTTATGTTAAAGGAATTCAAAGTTTAAGCGCTAACGTAGTTTAAACCACAACAAATTTATGCAAAATACTAATCTAAAAAAGGTATTCTGTGGTCACCCACCGATTTGGCTGAAATTTGAATATGTAATAGAGGAGAGAAAATTAATGAATACACATTTCTTTCAGCAACCCGTTTCATGAAGAAATATTAAATATATCTCACATATGTAAATTTTGTATTAAATGAAAAGCATTTTAGAGGTACATTTATAGTGGTATAGAATACATATTAAAATAATTTAACAGGTTGGTTTTTAATTTTTATTTAAAAATAAAAATTGTTTTTTTTTCGCCCTTTCTAATTGATTAATTAGAAATTTATTAATTTAGTTCGAGGCAAATTTCCTTATGACAAATATTACTTTAGAGAGTTTTTGCTTTCAAAAACCTCTACACTTTCAGGAATGAAAAGACGATCATTTCGGGGATTTTCCAGGTCCCCTTCATCAGTTTTCTTTAGAAAGTGGTGGCATTACTGCAATGCAAATTGAAGCATCAAAATATCATATTAAATGTAGTCTGCTACATCAACAAATTGCGAATGAAGCAAACAATAAAATATGTTTTCGAAGTCTTCTGCAAAGCATAACGATCGTCTTTTCATTCCTGAAAGTTTAGAAGTTTTTGAAAGCAAAAATTTTGTGAAGTATTTGTCAGGAAAGTATCCTGAAGAAGAAAAATAGCAGTTTTTGGAAAAAAGTACTTATTATGTTAATTCATAATAAGAAAATTGTACTCGAACTAAAATAAAAAATTTGTAAATGATAATTTAACAGGGCTTTGCAAACATGTAATATCACTTTAAAATATTGTTAAAAATACAATTTCACAAGGCATCCGAAATGAACATAATATATTCCTAATGATCATAATATTTTTCCAGAGATCACAATATTTTCCCAATGATCATATTATGGTAATATACAACATTTTGTGATTACTTAGGATCATATTAAGTTCATTAGGAACATATTATGACCATTTGGCGCAATTTTACATTTTTTTAAATTTTACTTTCATACAAACTAAAATCTGTCAAACTACTTATTGTGGATGCTTTTGGACAATATTTTTTCCACATGAGCATCAAAGAATAAAAAAGTAATCACTTTTTTATCACCTTTTTCCTAATTTATAACACTTAACACTCTAATACACAATAAACAATAATATTATTTAAATGTTTATTGACAATCTACACTTTGTCCAGACTATCTGGGTAGACCGAATTCATTCTTCCAGAAACAATGTCACTATACAAATGAATACTAAAAAGTTGTTTTTCCATTTTTATGTCCTTTTGTTTAATAATCTTTTATTTGACTACTTCTTGCAACTTCTTTTAACAAAAACTCAAACAATAATGACGCTAAAAGATTATGACGCTCATAAAAAATATACTGACCATCTTACAGTTGTCAAAACTATACCAATGATTGTGAACATGATCTCTCTCAATTTAGATAATTGTATGATTGTAATTCGAAGAGAGGAATATGATTGTTCAGACAATAAATGATTGTAGACGAGAAAAAAATATGATAACCGAAAGAAAACAGAAATTTTAACTATAAAATTATTATAGGCAACCATATCATTTGCTAAGTATGATTAATATGTTAATAATATGGTTGCACCAAACATGTATACCAGTAGGGATCATAGTTTTGTAGCCGTGATCATATTACAACCAAATTTTTTCCCTGCGTGCAGTAATTATTAGGAAGAATTTCCTGAGTGTGGCTTCTGTTGAAAAAAAAATTGTGACAACCCTTCTGTTTATTGTGGGGCCAAAATGTGTTTAACTTTTTAAATTTCAAAAATTCTGAGAAAACTTATTTGGGCATTTTAGGACTAATGTGATAGAACGATTCTGATATCAGATTTGCATTTAGGGTGCAAAAAAATAACTATAGAAACAACAAAGAAAAATTTATATACAAAATTCCTAAGAAGAAAATTATCCCGATGGGTATTTTGTGGCTAAAAAGTGGCCCTTTGGGTATCAACTGAGAGGTAGTGTGAAGCTACACACTACACACTCACATAGTACGTCGCTCGAAACTATTAGAAATGACGGTAAAAAAAGGTACGCTAAAATTTAACTCAAGTATAACTAAAATTCTGTATATTTAACAGTTTTTTTCTGCTGTTTCTATCTTACTAAAATTTAGCAAAAATAATCTGCTAATTTCAACAATTTTTTCTCCAAGGTTATATTTAACAAATTTTTAGTAGTTTTAACTAAATTTATACAGACTTCTTTCTATTAGAGTACTTAATGAAGTATGTGGTTAACACTAATTTTTTTTATTATTACGAGTACATTAAATATGACTTTTACTTGTGGTCTAAGTCGTTTTAAAATCTTTTAAATATAAAAAACAAAAGCTTAAAACATTAAATTATAAATTATCCGCAAAAAAACTTATATTTGGCATAATAATGAAGTTATTAAATTAATGTGATTATATCTATGGTGTATCTTTCTTTCACTATTTATTTCTGTTTTTTTTTTTGTTATTTTTTACAGGTTTTTTTCTCTTGTGAACAAAACTATTTGAACATGTTTCGCAGTTATTGCTCTTATCAATTACTTTTACTTTTGTTGGCTGTAATACCTAAAATCATCATATGTGGACCAGTTTCTAGTCCAGAAATTTCAACAAAAACGGGAAAAACAAATAACAATCCATCTTTGCAACATCAGCAACAACAACAAAAGGCCATTAACCAAGATGCTCACTTGAATTCATTAAATGTTTATGCCGCAAATTATGATATCATTTCGAATAATCAAAATTCTGCTACTGCAAATGGTGAACAATTTAAACCATCTTATAAATTACCAGAAATGGAAACGAATTTCACACCCATACAAAATGGTAATAGTATAGCACCAGAATTTTCTTATGGTTCTCCAGCTCCGGTACTAATGCAATATTTACCACATACCATAAATGAGGGTGGTGTACAATATCTACAATTAATTCCCACACGACCATTAATGGTACCCATAGGTCCTTATTTAACAGGAAATACGGGAGTTCAAGCTATATCTTACAATCAACATATAACACCCAGTAATAGCATAGATTATGCTGCACGTCCTATGTTATCTGCTCTACCAGTTAATATGCCTCCCCCAGCTCCAACTGCTTTGGTAGATGTTCCCTCTTCCCCATTGCCCGCCTATGGTATACAATCGTATTCGGCCAATATTTCACCATATAAACAAAATTATCGCATCAATAGAGAAACCAAAGACAAACATTTATTAGGACCTATAAGTTTAAATATGAATGAATATATACCAGGACCCAACAGTCAGCAACAACACTCAACATACAATATTCGAGGAAGACCGTAAGGAGTTCTGAGCTTGATATGTTAAAATCCTTATTTCGGATTGTTAATTACTGTTAATTTTAATTTGTTGTAACCAAATATGTATTTTTCGATAGTGCTTAATATTTTGTAATTTATAATTTCCTAATTTTACTAAAAATAAAAATTATATAAAATAGATAGGACCATGGACGAAATAAGGACAGATTTGAATGACTTGAACCGAAACAATAACATTTTAAACTTTTTAAAAATTATGCGAAGGCAACAGACCCTTAATTTATAATCTCTTTATGAAGTTATAGAAGGTTTATGGATTAAATTTTATATAAAAAAATGTTTTCTAAACCTCCATTAACTTTATGTATTTATGAATTCACACTTTAATCTGTATTAAAACATTCGACGTCTTTGAAATCTTACAAAAATAAAAAATAAATTGTTAAACTACATATATCGATCTTAATTTCAAAGCAAAGTATTGTAGTGTAAAATAAAGTCATAAATGCCGAAAAAAATGTTTTTTTTAATATTGCAAATATTTTTTGTTCTATTACTTAGTTTTTAAGAATGTTCAACAAAGTTCCCCAACTCTACATATATCAGATGGGACGCAACAACTGATCTAAAGCTGCCTACACACTAGGGAACATACTTAAAAAAAGAGAGCATTTTTTGTGAATGTGTGAGTGCGTTTGTGTGTGTGTGAGTGTTGAGAGCATGCATTTCGTGTTTACAAAATTTTTTGATATTTTTTGTTCCCTCAACCATGTTCCCTAGTGTGTAGGCAGCTTAAGATTCAACAATTCACGCAATTACAGTGTTGCCATATTCCATTTCCAAAGAAAGCAAGTTAATTAATAGGAATTAATAGACCTGAGTGTTGCTGCTCTTCTTATAAAAAAAGAAAATTATGGATTACTCTACTGCATACTAGAGATGAGCGATATTTTCATACCGGTGATTTAATCACAGTTATTGATAAATCACTGGTAACGGCAGTGATCAAATATTTCAAGTCGCAGTTACTCGGAATGTCGTTCTTTTAATATTTTAGTACTATTCTTTCTTGCAAACTTCATTGTGCACATGGTTTTTTTTCAATAACAGTGACTTGCTTTCACACTCTTCTGAATAAAACTTAGTTTAACGCAGTTTGTAACTGGAATACTGCTTTTAAAATGTGGTTTATTTTGTTTTATTTCAATAAAGAAATAAATTATACTCGAGAAAAAGTTTTTCCGGTAAATTTTTGTTAATAAACTTTGAAATGGCTGACAAAATTTGTTTTCGGTTTAACTAAACCAAGTTTAACTGACATCTTAAAAACTCGCCATAAATATTATTTCGTTTATTTATCAGAAAATCACAGTCTTTTCCATAGAAAAACCGTGATCACGATCACAGTTTAAAAGAACCGATTTGCAAATCACATTCACTGAGAACAATGTTACTGAAAAATCGCCGGATCGCCCATCTCTATTACAAACCCGTGATCACGGTCACTGTTTAAAAGAACGGTGATTTGAAAATCACGATCACTGGTAGCAGCGTTATTCAAAAATCACCGGATCGCTCATCTCTACTGCATACTAAATTTGTGTCATTTTTCAGCATTAATAGAAAACAAACTTAAATTCCAGGGTATATGAGAAAAAGTCAGTAAAGTCAGCAAAAAATGTTGCTGTGTCAGCAACTTTTAAGTCAGGAGCGTGCTTGCAAAAAAGTTAGTAATTTTAGCAAAAGGTTTGCTGAAAATCAGCAAGCTGATTTTTACCAAAAAAAAATAGAAATCTTCAACAAAAGTTTTGCTAATGAAAAAAATCCTTGCTAAAACCACTAAACTTTTTGCTGAATATTAGTAGACTGAAAAAAACTCAAAAAACTTATAGCGAAATTTTAATTTAGTTAATTTATTTGCTGAAAATTTAAATATAGAAATTTTGTAGAGTTGTTTGTCTTTTTTGTCATTTCCGTTGTCTGTACTACATACAGACAAGCTGCGACATTTACATCTTGTCTATCTGGTTGTCGTCCACGCTATAAATGCGGTTATCAGCACAATTTTGGTAGCAAAATAAATTAGTAAAACATTAGTTCAAAATTAGTTCAGTGTTAAAAAAATATAATTAAACTTTTGCTGAAAACGGAATTTCAGCAAAAAAAATTGCAAAAAGTACACTTGATATACAAGACGTTTTACTAACTTTTCTACTAACTTATTTTTTTGAGTGTAACAAAACAGTATTTTTACAGTAAATGGTTATTTTTGTTAGTAATTTAAGAAATAGAACATTTCATTGAGTTTTTAAAATTCTTGTTCAGTTTCTATATGCTGCTATCTTTGATATTTTCTTAGATTGCAAATAAAAATCAGAAAATTGTATTGTATCTTCAATGCTGGAGAACCGTTTGAAATTTAGACTTCAAATTATAAGTAGTATGAAGTAATTACACATTCTTTTTGAAAGAAAAAAAAAGTGTTTTTTTAATTAAAATATGTTTTTATAATACCGAAAATAATTAACTGTAAAAACCATTAGTTTTTACCAATTTTGTCAGTTCTTACAAAATTCTTATGGTGAAAATTTTTCAGTTATTATTACGACATTGTCAGTAATTTTTACTGCATTTCTTAGTTATTTTTAAACAGTTAAAAATAACTACATTATTAGTTATTTTAAAGATAAATACCTCTGTCGTCTTTTTAACTGCATATACCTTTGTTTTAACTGTCATTTTCGGTAGATTTTACTGAGAAACTTTTTTATATGTAAAATATTATTTTTTAATTTTGTTCAATATAAAGAAATTCAAAATTTTACAAAACTCTAGACCAGACCAGAGTATACTTTTTAAAAGGTCCTTGACGCCCTAAATCCAGTCAAAACTTCCTTATCTCACTAAGCTTTCGTGATATTCTAACCTAAACATGTGATGTTTTTCATCATATTTTGGAATTCACTATACCGTGAATAACTTAAGAAATGTTACGGCTCCTTATGTAAATAATTCTGGACAATCAGCAGAAAAATCTACTAGAAATTAGACAAAAAAGGTACTGCAGAAAGAGCTGCTGATATCAGCAGAATCTGTTTGCTAGATATTATTATAATAAAAACAGTCAAAAAAATCTGTTAAATCAACAAAATTTTGGTTATATTTTAGTTATTTTTTAGTTAATGGTCAATGACAATATCAATCAATGACAATATCAGAAAACATTTTCAGCAAGAAAAACTATTATATCTACAAAATTTTAGTTATATTTAAATTAAGTGCAAATAGCAATTATTATATTTGCTGGAAGCTTAAAATATTTTGAAAATTTAAAACTTGTTTATCATGTTTTTAGTCCGCTAATATTAAACAATTTTTTGCTGAATTTAGCAGAGTAAATTACTATTTGAAGTTACCTAAAATATAGGTAAAATTTTGTAAATTTAACAGATTTTTTCCTGTTGTTTTGTTAGGGTTTTCAGGCAATACCACTAAAATAGCGTTACAGACTTAGAACACTTTCAATTGACTACCATTACCCTTAAAATACCAGTACCGAAATAATTGAAATATAGTTATTCTTAAAATACCGTTACCAAAATAACTGAAATTACCGTTACCAAAATAAGCAAAATATCGGCATCCTTGAAATACCCTAAACCCCTTACCGTTTCGGCTACCAATTATGGTTTTTATTTTACCAATGTTTAGCAAATATATTCCGCTGATTTTAGCAGTTTTGTTCGCATGGTCCTTTTGGAGTAATTTGTAGAAACTTTAGCAAAATGATAATAGACTCTTTCATATTGTTACTGTTAAAGCAAAAAAATTGCTATAGTCTGGCAACACGGCTCAAAAAACTTACATTAGATCTTTTACAAATTGAAGTAAACACCATACACGAGATTACTAATCTCCCCGTTTCTGGTTCTTTATTCTATTACCATATAATTTCAAAAAATTACTTTATGTTATCTTATTTCATGTAAATGGCCTATTAGAGAAGTTAAATTTCAAATAATTTGTATTAGATTCGAATTTATGATTTAAGTTGATTGTAGGGCTGAAATCACACCAAGTGCCTAAACAGGTGTTTATAGGTCATTCACATGAACGAGATAGCTAAATCTCCTCATTTGTGTTCTTTATTCAGTTACCATATAATGTCAAAATATGTTGTTATATGGTAATAGAATAAAGAACACAAATGAGGAGATTTAGTTATCTCGGTCATGTGAATGACCTTTTAGATAAATTACGCATTTAATGTTTATCCTTTAACACTCGCTTTGGCTAAGGATTAGAATTTAGGTGGAAATACCATTAAATTCTTTTAGCAATGAATTCTATTCAATTTTAAAAGCTTCATGAATAATGTGGCATAAAATAGGAAAAAAATTTTTTATCTAAATTTAATTTTGGATTTAATTCGTTATACTTTAATTTGGATTTAATTCGTTGCATTTATATTAGGCCAATTTTTTTTTTAATTCGCAATGAGTTAATAGGGTTTTATAAGCGGACGCTGCATAAAACCAATATTGTACATTCTAAAATACAATTAAATATTGTCCATTTAATCTCTAAATTTCCAATAAATTACCCAAAAGGTTACAAGAGATACATTACAAATTACATACTTCATTTTAGCACAATTTATTACTTTTTTATAGAACGCCTCCACTAATTCAATCAATTGGGATATTGTAAAGTTTTAAATCAAACGCATCATCAACATTTTGCAAGTGTGAAAAAACAAATCATGACTTATATAATCACAAAACATGCACATGCATGCAAGTATCTTAACTTAAGATTAATTAAGTTTATTGCAAGTTCACACATTCACTTTTTCTATTTCAAAAATATTATTATGTCGTATATTTAATATACACCGCATGCTGAAAATGAATTCAAAATTGTAAGGTGTTTAACCTCACATCATAATTTAATCATTTAAATCCCAGTTACATAATTTAATAACATAGAAAAATTTAATTGAATTAAAGTTTTATTTACCCCCCGCCACTTAAAATGTTTGTTTAAATTGGAGCCTATATAACCTAATTTGGTCGGTCTTAGGCGGTCATTTAAATTTTGTATTTTACTGATCAACAAAACTATAACACTTATTCAGAAAACAATTAACTAAATATTTTTTTAAATCAAAATACCGCAGGTGGGCTAAATTCCTCAATAATAAAAAAAAAAAACTTTGAATGTATTTTATTTATCATCTTCCTTATACTTTTTTATAGCCAGTTGTTTTCCTTTAAAAGCAGTTCAATTAATTAATAGAAACTTATTTTACAATCATGTTTGCAGCTTGTCGACTTAAGGTGATTTCAAATACAACTTTTTAAAAAAGCGCAAAACTATTGATACGCAAATGTAATTTTAACTTTTTTTATACATATTTCTGAGTATTAATCGATATCTGCATATCAACAAAATAGAGTTGTAAAATTAACGATTAATGGGGTTAAAAATAAAATTGATACTCAAAACTATTTACCCCCATTAATACAATGTTCTATTAGCTACTAACTGGGACTTTAACTTACACATTTGTTGTAAATTCTAAATTTAACTTTAGATTAAATTTTAACCGGACATTGTGTTATCCGGCCTTAATAAGATAAAAAGCGTAATATATTTCTTCGTTAAAATTATTAACTATATTTAAAAAAACCACTTGGTATTTTTGTTTCCATACTTTTTTATCACTGTTTAAAAAACTCAAGTTTCAAATACAAAAAATTGTGGATTAACTAAAACCCGGCTATAGAAATTTAATCAAATTTAACATTTCTCATAAGTTTTTAATATGTGAATATTCCGTGTATTCCGATAAAAGAGTTCAATTGATTATATTATGTCAAATTCAGCATCATTACAATTTTGTGATTTTACGGCTCATTTATAAAGATTAAAAATTTTATTATGCAGAAGGAAGTAAGAGTTATAAATACAAATGAACTAAGCAGACGTTTTATTGCTTTTGAGTGCATTGAAAGAAAATGGTGGTAATAAATAAGTGTAATAATATTTGCAAAGAAGTACATAACCGTATGATTTGAATGAACATATAATTTTATTGGACATTTCCATATCACATGTTATATATAGTGGGATTTAATCTTCTATATCATCCATCATTATTAAACTTAATAATGCGATCAAAATGAAAAGGACATGTTAATTTTTTAAATTAGCATTCAACAATAATCGATTTTGATGGCTTTGCATATACATAATAGTTTTATGTGCCAACTATAATGTATAGAAAATACTTAAGTATAGAAAATATGCGAGTTTTATTACAACATAGGCTTGTGTGTCATTACAATGCGGCCATACCTTGATTAACTCTTTCACTACCCTTGTACATTACATTGTGCACATCTTTAAAGGAATATATAAAATTTGGTAATGCAAAAAAATTGTATACTTTTTGTAAATAAGTATGAAAAAAAATTATTATATGTGTAAGCAGTTCAACATGGCAATATAGTTTCGATATTTGTGAATAAAATCTAATTTTTTGAATATATCATAAACTCCGAGAAAAAGGGGGTATTGGTGTTTCTCAAAAACTAATGAAGATAGATAATTGAAATTTGGCATACAGCATCGCTTTATGACCAGAAGGATTTTTGTTTCGAGTGTTTATGTGGTAAAACGGGGACGAGAAGTTTCAAACAATCGAACGTCATTTTTGATGGATAGGAGTGGAAGGGGCGCAAACATGTTAAACATTTTTTTCTAATTTGAGGACTCTTAACAAGAATCTGAAGTCAAAATAACGATACATCCGCAAACAAAAAAGTCGGTAGTGAAAGGTTTAAAAAAGGTTGTAAAATAGTTTTTTATTATACATACAATTAAAAAAACTGCTTTAAACAACTGTTACGAAATACTGTACTTTTAGTTAGTGGGCTCTGTGGTGTAATGGTTAGCATGTTGGACTATTACAATAAGGTTGCGGTTTCGATCGCCAGCGACCACAACATCAATTTGGAAAAAGTAATATGTATGGTTTTTCTATCCCTTATACATATTGCAGCGTCCACCTTCGGTATTCCTATAGCACTTAACCCCACCGAAATAAAATAATACGAGTATAACAGGGCTATGAACTAAATAGCTTCAACAAAGTTCGCTAACTCACCACCATCAGATGGCAACTGTTCTAAAATTCAACATCTCGCGCAATTACAATGTTGCCATATTTGAACCCCTTCATCTTTCACCACCTTTCATCTCTTCTCTACCCCCTTTCCAAAGAAAGCAACACGTTTATTAATAGAAAGAATTTCCTGTTGCTTCTCTCTCACAAAAAAAAAAAGAAACTTTTTTTTTTAAATAACTGTTTTCTGTAGAGTATAAAGTGTCAAAGCTTGAATTTTAATTAACATATATAAACAAAATCACCTAAAAAACAATGCACTCACACAGATAAATCCTTAAATAAACATAACACCCTCCAATTCAATAGAAATTAGAAATAAATGAAATATATTTTATAATGTGTTTGTGTAAAAGGCTTTAAATTGCCAACACATACATAAAAATTAGGGGTTAACATTGTGGATCATATTTTGTTAAAGCCACATTCAACTTAGCATCCACTAGCTGTGCAGAGTGTTTAAATATAAAACCAATAAAACTACCAAGTGCTGCAAAATAGACAAACATTCGGATTTTATAAACTAAACTTAAAAGACATAACGAAGCAACACAAATATTTGTAAAAAAAATGGTGAATTTACTGAAAATAAGCGGTTAAAAAGATACATTTGAATATTTAAAAACCGACTTTAAGAAATTTATAAAAATTAATATTCTTTTAAAACAAAATTAAGCTGTTAAAGAGATTTATAAAAATTAATATTCTTTTAAATAAAGAACAAACTATTAAAAATAAATAAAAGTGAAAAATTATTATAAAAAAAAAATAATATTAATATTATTACTATAAAAATGGTGAGTGTTTTGAAAATTTTGAGAAAAAAAACACTAATAAATTTTGAAGTAAATTTTTAATTTAACTGATTTATTAAATTGTCTTAAAAATGCTTTAATTTATATGCCATAATTTCAATTATTCTATGTTGGTTCACTTCCACTTTTAGTTTTGTTTATATTGCATGCGTTTGTAGCAAGCAATATGATGTTTAAGTGCTTCTTCTTGTTTTCAATTTTGGTTCGATAACAAAAAATCTAAGTAAAAAAAGTGAATGTTGTTAGAGCAGCTTTAAAATCACATGACATCCGTTGGCTAAACACCGAAAAAATGAAAAACGAAACGTCTTTCAAAAAAAAAATCAAGACAAATGTGTGCGAATTCTTTAAACTACTTTTTTGATTTAAGCTAAACGCAAGATACCATAACATGCCACACCAATGCATGCAACTTAAAAGAGCACTCAACTAAAGTTTAATAAATTTTAAACTAAATTTGTTGCATTATTTTTGAAAATAAAAGATGATTCTGGTTTTGACCATTCAAAAAATAAATAAAACTATATGACCAGTAGAGTGTCCCGATAAATTGATTATTTGTGAATTGGTTTAAGTAATAGCAACCAAACGATGAGTGGAAAAACTGTATAAAACATATTTTTGGGGAATCTTTGTTTTTTTACGTTAGACCAACACTCAGGGGATTTCGGCTACTCAGTAATGCAGTACACTGTGTTGATATTATAAAAATATGTGATGGGAAGGAGGAAGAGAGGAGTAGTGACTGTAAATAGTTGCTTTGAATTTCGCGACAGGGAAGATTTCTTGTGCCTGCAAGCAGGAAATCAGTTATTTTTAGGAATAACCAAAGATTACTTAATCAATTTTATGTTTAAATTATAATATTGGGAATACGCTTCACTTCAGAACAGGGTATCCGAAATTGGCTTGATTCGTTCTTGGCCTCAAAAAATTAGCAGTTCTTTTGACGCGGAATCCAAATGTTGCCAGAAACATGGGACATTTTTATTTATCGGGACATCCTAATGCCCAACGAATGTACAAATTATTGTGTGTTTCTTACCAAAATAATCTTTAGACTAAAAAATGCAACTACACACAGGAAAAAAAATTGCCAACCGAATTGCTAAGACTATTTTGGTTGGTACAACCAATAAATTCGGTTGGTGAAACCATATTGGAATGTGATTCCTAAATATTATGGGTATTGCAACTAAAATTCAGTTGTATAAACCGAATTTTGTTGTGATAACCAATATTCAGTTGTACCAACCTATTTTAGTAGATGTAACCGAATTTCAGTTGGAAAATGGCATATTTTTTCTCTGTGTGTAGTTTTTGTTCAGATTGTTTTTTTTTTCTCTGTTGTCTCTTAATAATTTTCGGCAAATAAGTGAGATAATTATTTTGTAATTTTAACCAGTAATTTTAAATATTTGATTGGCACAAAACAATAAAACATGCCATAAAAATGATGGTTTATGGTTAATTCTTAATATATTGATGGTATTTTTAATGGTTGCTTAGGATTTTTAAAACTAATAGCATTAAAACAGATATATTTAGCGTACTAAAGAATCATTAAGTTAGATTAATAAAGTACACATAATCGTGATTAACTTAATCTTTTAATTATTCTTAGAATAATTCCATAAAAAATACCAGTAGTTTAGCTTTTAAATTATTAATGACATGATGTCTAAATTAAAATCTTTTTAATTACCTTTTAGTTGAAGCATCTACAATATAAAAATTTAAATATTTATTTAATGTTTTTGGAAAAGTCAGTGAAAAAGAAAAAATATTTAATGCTTTTTTATTTTAATAACTTTATGCGTTTTAAATAATTTATTAAAAAAAATAATTTATTAAAAGGTATATAATTACTGGTATATTAAACAACAACACAATTGCTTCCATGATCGAATCTAGTATTTTCTTGAAAGAATAGCTGAAAATAAAATTCAGCCTCTTAATTAGCTGATTTACATATATTTTATTATGTCCTAATTTTAGGATATTGAAAATAATTTTTACACAGCGGTTATGTTTTCTTAGATATGTGAAGTTTGCAAACAAAGTTGCCACTATATACTATATCAAAAAAAAACATGGTACTACGGAAATTGAAAATTTTTTGAAATTGTTTTTCGACAGCCTTCACATACTATTTTTAAAAATATGAATTTCCTAACCATATTGTCTATGGGTATATGGTGCGAAGGCGGTTCCAGAAGTACCCAACCTGACGCAGAGATGACGGCAGTAGTTTGAAAAAAAACTTTGGTGAAGAGTGGCAACCTTATAAATCATATGTTTTAAGTTTGAAGGCGCCTGTTGTTTAGTATTTTTTTTGTAGCCATCAATAGTTAACGATCTCAGTGAATTTGTAAAGGCGTTCATATATTCACTATTTCGATGGCCAAAATCAATGAATTAGAGTTCGAATTACTTCATCAGGTTAGATTTAGCTCCCTCGGATTTTTTTTTTTTTTTTTGGAAAATGGCTTGGTGGTAAAAGATTTGTCAACATTGAGGAGGAGGCCGTTTTGAGTAGCTAGATAGTTCCTACTAAATACAGGGTATCGAAACTATTGAAAATCGCACGGAATATAAAAAAAAATTCCAATAATGGTGAAATTTTACCAAATAAGTAACATATTTAATGAGATTCTTGAAAATTAATTTGAAAAGGACTTAAATCATTAATTTCAGTTTTTCATAAAATTAACAAAAATTTGTATTAAGTAAAATTTGTATTAATTAAAATAAGTATGTCCAATAGACCGTACCTCAAAAAAAAAAAAACGTTTGCCGTGCACCCTCCTATATGAAGTATTTTTGCAAAGCAATTAAAAAAAACGTTTTTTTTTGCCGAACGTAGGGGCCTTTTTCAATTTTTCGTTATAGCTTCGGCATTTAAAGTTGGATATTAAAGTGTGATATATCGATTTTTTGCCTCGAGGAGACCAGTGTTTTGCTATAAAGGAAAAATCTAATGAAAAAAAAATGCAAAAGTTGACTCCTACGTTCGGCAACCAATATATAAAAAAAATGTCTACTGGGTTTATCGAAAAACTTCCTTAGCAAAGGTTTAATGATTTTTTGCGAGCTTTAATTTTCTGACATTAGGTTGGTACATTAGGGTTGTAGCAACTGAGATCTGGTGGGTAACTACTAGAACGGGGTACTTGAGGTCAATGGCCCTTAGAGCAAAACACTGGTCTCATCGCGAGAAAAACATCGATGTATCATACTTTAAGATCCGACTGTAAATGCCAAAGATATAACGAAAAATGTAAAATGGCGATCCCTACGTATGGCAAAAAAAAAATTTTTTTTTTGAAACCTCCTTTCAAAAATACTTCATATTGGAGGGTGTACGGCTCATTTTTTTTTTTTTTTTACTGTAAGGTGGTACGCTCTAATGTCCAATTCGCCCTAAGTTTTGAGGTAAGAAAATGTTAAAGCTACTTACTCCCCTGTCCTTAAAAGCAATGTTTATATTTTGTTTTAAACAAATTTTATTTTTAAGTAATTGAGGGTAGTTCAATTCATACATGAGACTAATTTAATTATTTGGACAAACTAATTGACGATTTGGTAATGAAATTTTTGGCATTATCATTATTTCGACTTATGCCCAGCAAAAACTTGGTAATGACTGGTCATTACTACATGCGTTACTTAGATCTCATATCTCATTACCCGTTGAATTACTTTTAAACTGAATGTAATGAGTTACCGATAATTATACCCCAAACATTACTATTTCACAATAGCTGAAACCAATAATATATGTTCTAAATCATTACAAACCGTAACTATGGCGTAGCCTAGTGGTTATCGTTTTTGCCTGACAGACATGAGGATCGCTGCTCAACTCGTGTTAGCTTCCATTGTTGTTTTTTTTTGTAATTTATATTAAACATCTATTTATAGAAATGTTGATGTTCATTAAGCAGTATTTAATAACAACAAATTTTGTGAAAAATAGACATGTATAACAGTTGCCACAATAAATGTGTACATAAGTTAAAGCAATAAAAATCATAGTGATGTCGTGGTCTAATGGTTAGAGTGTTTGCCTGACAATCGTGGGGTACGCTGATCAATACGTGTCAGCTCCTATTGGTTTTTAAATTTTTATATTTTTAAAAATCTATATTCAACATCTATTTATAGAACAGCTGATAAACTACTTACAGGTAACATCAGTGTAATGACTTTCCTCCAATGACATCACCATGTTAAAATAAGTAGTTTAGTAATTAAAAGGTAACTAGTGAACACTTAAGATTTCAATACCTAAAACTCATTACATGGTAATGAAAGGTTTTGCTGGGATGGTAATGAAAGGTTTTGCTGGGTGTTAATACTAATGCTTTGAAATACATCGATTTATTAGTAATGCCAATTTTATAGTAAATTCATTACGATTACTTATGCCTCAATTATAAGAATGAATTGTAGATTTCGTAATCATTGCCGATCTTGCAAATGACCATTTTAAAAAATTTCCAGTATCTCGTAAACTAAGGAAGTTAGCGTAAAACGGTAAAAATTTGGAGTACTAAAACACTCCTATAATACAAATAGGCCAGGTTCGAGAGAGCTCCTGAGTGATCATTTGTATACTACAGAAACTAGGTGACATTTTTAATTTTTGTTTGTGACAATTTACGTGATTATACAAATTACCACACTCCGATAATAGTTTGGAAAATCGGTCTAAATCTGAACGATATGAAGTGGAAGGGTGAACGAGTGAAATTGGAACACTTTCCTCAGGGAACGAAATGGAATTTAACGCGGAACGAAATTCGTGTTCAAATTAACAGAGTGCATTAATTTTTATTTCTATTATCCTATAAATTGAAAAAAATGGATCACCCTGTGGCTGTTTCATAAAAGTTAACTCTTCGGGATCTCTCTTGGTCTACCTCACCTGAATAATAGGGCCGAACTTGCAAAAATTTTGTACGTTTTGCTCTATCTCGCTTAGTTTTCGAGACACAGGCCATTTCGTAAAATGGCTATTTAAAAAAATGTCGAAAACTAAGCGAGATAGCTTAAAACGACCGAAATATTAGTTCCGCTGGAGTATTAGCATACTTCGATAATGCGAATACGCCACGACCTGGAGAGCTCCCAAGAGATCTATTTAGTGTATTAATTTCAATTATCATATAAATTGAAAAAAAAAATGGGTCACCCTGTGGCTGTTTCAAAGAAATTGATTCCTGGGGATCGTTCTCGGACCTATCTTATCTAATAATAGGAGCGTGATCATTTCCGAGCTCCGATAATACAAATAGACAAGGTCCGGGAGAGATCCCAAGGGATCCATTTTTATAAAACAGCTAATATAAAGAAATATAATATTTATATATATTTTTTTATATATTTATTTATTTATTGAATCTAACCATCTCCTTATTTTAGTAAACAAATGCTTTTTTTGCACAATTGTAATTAGTTTTAATTTGTAATTATTGCAATTTCACTAGCATTAGTAGGACAATTTCTAATGCCAGAAAATTTCAGTAGCATTAAAACGTAATGAAATTTGTTTGGCATTAGCATTAGTCAACTAATGCTAACGAAATTTTAAGGTCAATGCAAATTTCAAGTATGATTCAATTAACCTAAAATTATGTTTTATATTTTTTAAAGTATTCACATAACATATTACTTATACTAAAAGATTAATTCTTAGATCATCTTTCTTCGCGGTGATATGCACTAGAAGAATTATGTCGGTAAACTTAAAGTAACTGCAATTAATAAAGTGTACACTGCGATTGCATTATTTTTAATTGCAATTGTGGTTAAAATAATAATTTGAATGCAATCGCAGTGTACACTTTATTAATTGCAGTTACTTTTAACGACATACATAATTCTCTGAGTGCAATATAACCCTAATGGATATTATCCTAATTTCCGGTATTGGGATTATGTCCGAAAATGTCTCGAACATAACAATAAAACTGAAAGTTGGAACTACGACCGAAACATTTTCGGACGTAATACGCGTAAGAAAGAGGACATAAAGCCCAGAATAAGAGATTAATCATAGCTGTGTTGATTGTCGACCGACGACAGCAAAAGTCGTCACGAATAATTTAAATTCAGCGACAATCGACCGTCGACATTTTTTGACATTTAGAAAAAAATGAAAGCAAAACAAGAATATGGTTGTATTTGTTTCGCTACAATTATTTATCAGTTCAATTGGTTTTGCATTAATTCTTGTTGTTTTACATTTTATTGTATTTAGTTTTGCGTTCTCATATTAAGGCCGGCTTGTTGAATGTCCAGTTAAAATTTAGCCGATAGTAAAATTAAAATTTTATATGATAAACAACAACAAATGTTCAGTTAAAGTTCCAGTTAGTAGCTACCTGCACATTCAGTAATCGGACCTAAAAGTTTGAGTTTTTTTAGGAAAAATCGGGCCAAATTAGTTTTTTTTACATTGGTTTGGTAACTAAACCATTCTTTAATCAAAATTTGGGCATCCTTAAAGTTTAATATTAAAAAATTAATAAACTGTTAAATTGGCTCTTTAATAATATAATAATAATAATAATTTTATCAACATTAGATTTTTCAAAATCGTTATGTATCAGTTGGTGTACTTTCCTTGTATAAATACATTTTCTATTATCCCTGAGGATAATTGTTTGTTATATAAGTTTTTTTCCTTTCATAAAATTAATCGAAAGTGTCACAGGTTACATCGACACTACCAAATATATTGTATTACGCTTTTATTTCACAACATTTCCTTTTATAAGCCATTGCTGGATATTTTATTTGAAAAATTGATATAAATTTAGTTATGAAAAAAATACTAAATAACAGCACAAGTGTAAGACTTTCAAAAGATTTATTATAATCGGAGTTTGCATGTATATCAATTATATTATCATCGTTGCAACCAACTTAATACTGATGATAGTGCCAAATATATTTCGCAATTATCGCAAGTGTATAAATATTAGAAAGGTAAATTTATGATTGCATAAATACGAATACATATTAAGAAAATATAAATCAAAAGCATTTTTTTTTTTTTTTTGGAAAAGCATTTAGACGCGTAATTCATACATATGAAAATTATAAACATGAACTGAAAGGTAAACAAGTGCAATTTACCATAAAATTAAAAATTTTAAACGAATTCAAAAGTAACAATAAACTTTTGTTTACAAACACATGCATTTAAGGTGTTACAAAAAATACAAAACAAAATATTTAAATAACACTCCTTTTTCAAGATTAGCATGATTTGCTAAAAAATAAAAATATGAAGAGTAATTGTTATGAACTACTTTTAGCATTAATATTTTATGTAAAAATCCCCAGATACGATACACACATAACAGGTGAAAGGTCTGTTGACTAGTTTAATACTTTGTTGATTTTGTAGGGAAATAATAATAGTTCTGTAATGAATCTATTAATTATATAATGTGCTGCAAGTCATTTTCTTTAAACTATTTTAAAGCTACATATGAACTACTGGTAAAAACATTAAATTTGGTTTTACCGAATTTTTTTATACCCTCCATAGTTTTTCTGCTACAAAAAATAAAAATAAATTAAATGAGCAAACATTATAGAGTTGAAAAAATAATTTTGAGGTGAAAAACTTTTTTGAATGGGAAAACGATTTTTGTGATGAAATAAAAGGAAAAAGGACTTTTGTGGTGAAAAACAATTTTTGAGGTGAACGTAAAATATTATTAATATTAATTTTGAGGTAAAAAACTTTTTGGAGGTGAAAACAATTTTTAAGATGAAATCGAATTTTTGAAGTGAAAAAAAAATTTTGTAGTGAAAAAGAATCTTAAGGTGAAAAATTTTTTTATATTCACCTCTACGCATCTGGTGTAAAATTTGACAAAATATTTTACTTTGACAAAATATTTTGAGGTGAAAAAAATTGAGGTGAAAGTAAAATATTATTATTAATTTTGGGGTGAAAAACTTTTTTGGAGGTGAAAACAATTTTTGTGGTGAAATCAAATTCTTGAGGTGAAAAAAATTTTTGTGGTGAAAAAGAATGTTAAGGGTGAAAAAAATTTTTGGGGTGAACATAAAATATTATTCACCTCTACGCATATGGTGTAAAACTTTGACAAAATATTTTACTCACCAGACACGAATATGAAATTATACTACAATACACCAATTTTTATGAAAATTTTAAAGGCAAATAACTTCGTATTTTCACTATTTTTAACCGGGAGCTGTAACGCGTCTGTTCATTTTCCATTAACCTGAGTAAAAATGAGGTAACCCCGAAATTGCTGCTTGAGTGACTCCCAATGATTTTGCGAGTTCTTGTTGAGTTTAACAACAATCTTCATCGAGTAATGCCTTCAATTCAACATCTTCGAACTTTTTTGGATGACCGGGGCGGTCTTTGTGTTCCATGTCAAAATCGTTACTTCTGAGTCGCACAAACCATCTCTCGCAATTTAAAATCGATGGAACATATTCATTTACTTCAGCTGCACTTTTTACAAATTGAAGAAGTAAAGCAAAACCTCCCGCAAATCAAGCTTTGTTGGCACAAAATTCGACATTTTCGAAGCAAAAAAAAAGACTTTTTTGTTTACACTATTTCGTTCAATGATTAAGTGAGAATAAATGACAGATGTTTACCCTCCAAAATGCCATATAAGTTATTAAAGACACAAACCATGTTTAAAAGATACGCCAGCGTTATACACTCAATAATATTTAGCAAAAATAATCTGCTAATTTCAGCAGTTTTTTCCGCAAAGCCATTTCTAAACAATTTTTAGCAGTTTTAACTAAAATTTTAAAATTTTTTTCTTCTATTGGTGTAGATCGGCTTAAAATTTCATAAATATCAAGGCTATACACTAGGGTTATGACTCATTTTTACCAAAAATTTTACCTACCACCACGTGATAGGCAATACTAAATTAATAATAAAAATCGTGTGTGCGGGTCATTTTAGCAAAAAAAACTTTCCGCACCAAATGCAATTTGTAAAAAATTTTTTGCTTGGGGATTTTGCATAACTTACATAACGAATTATTACAAGAATTATTGTAAACGTCAAAAAGTGTATCCAAAAGTCCCTCAAAAAAGGTTTCGTAATTTTTACCGTAAATAGCTTTTAATACGCATCGTTTGACTTTCATTTGTTTAAAACTTCGCAGAAATATTTTAATTAAACTAAAACAATATAGACCAAATTTCAATCCTTTTGGTGCGGGAACTTTTTTGACAGTAGCGGAAAAGTAAGATTGTGTTTCTTAATTATTTTTTATGGCCTTTTTGGCTAGGGCATGTAAAATTTGATATTTGCACTACTATACACATTTTATGGGGTCTAAGACCAATATCTCAACAAGTTACAAATGGTATGACAAACTGATATATACCCTCCCATATATGAGGAGGGTATACAAATTGCTAAGAGTTTGTTTCACAAGTGTAAAAGTATATGATTTTAAAATTTTTTTTGTGGAGATTTTACTAAAAACAGTAAGTCACTTTAAACTAAACTAAAAAATTGAAAGGTGTGGCCTGAAAAAGCAATCAACAGAAATTTGAAAGTCTTTTACTTGAAATGAAAGCATACTCTTTGCACTTAAACACTAAAAGCTGATACATATATTAACTCTTAAAAAATTTGATAGTAATTTATAATACATAGTACAAATCATTATTAGCATTAGCAAACATTTCTATTTGTTTTTTTCTAATTGTTTTTTACAGAATCATTTTATTACTTTAGTTTTAACCACCATAGTAGCCATAAATAATATAAGCATTAGCCAAGCTACACTTTACACATATGCTAACAATGTAAAAGAGGCAAAATCAGCCGGCACAGCAACACATTACTTTAAATTGAATGCTGCAGCTATGGAAAATAAGGAAAACATTCAACAGCCACATGAAAACAAATTGAAATTTCAACATACGATACAACAAAAAAATGGATTAAATCAAGATATTCTAATAAAATATCCAACATATAATGAAAATACACCAAATTTATACAATCCATCAAAATTGTACACCAGTGTAGACTATAATGTGGAACATAATAATGATGTTGTTGACGATGCGTATAAGAAACAAACATTGTATCAACATCAACCCATAAAAGATAATGATTATGATTTAACGCAACAAGAAAAACCATCATTGTTAAAACAACTACAAAGTCAACACCAAGAATTAAGTGAAGGTTATGCCACTTTTTTGCAAGACCCCTATCAGGTAGTGGCACCACCAAAACAAGAAATTGGAAGGTAAGCTAAAAAAAAATAAACTTAAATTTTAATAACATGAAATAAAAGCTTTAAAATTATTTTAAAAAAAGCTTTTATTGTAGAGGGGTTTGTGAATTAACTTATTTTTAAAAATCAAAAGACTTAAGAAACAAACTTATTTAAGTTTATTTGGCAAAAGACTTAAGACACAAACTTTTTAAAAAACTTTTTTGTTTAATAAGTTGTATGCTCATTGATTGTACGTTTTACATAAAAATTAGGTGAAAGCTTTTAATTTCTTTTTGTTTACCATAGTTTTATTTTGGGGTGTATCCTGTTAATCAAAAAAACTAAAATTTCCTGTTTTATAATCACATACTTTAACTTCAGAAGCTCCTACAACTATTTTCTAACAAATTGTATAATTTTACATGACAGCTTAGTAGTAAACAAAATAAAGTCAACATAAAAAAACAAAACTTCCTGCTTCAGCATTAAAAATGGTGTTAAGTTGTGGAGAAAATAGTTTCTTTATAATTCAAAAAAAAAATAATATTTGAATGCATAATGATTGATTGAAGCAAGTAATAATGTAAAAAAGATCAGATATGGCCAGATCTCAACAAATCTTACCAGATCTAATTATATCTCAAAATTTGGGACAAATTTGAGATCTAAATAGATCTGATCAGATCTAGGCATATCTGGTGGGATCTTAGAAGAACTTACCAGATCTAATTAGATCTCAAAATTGGGGACAAATTTGAGATCTTATTAGATCTGATCATATCTAGGCATATCTGGCGCTATTGTCCAGATCACTTTAGATTTGAACAGATTTGGCACTAGATCTGATCAGATCTTGCCATAAGGTATTATCACATATGCCATATCTGATCATATTTGATGAGATCTGGTAGAGGATCTAATTAGATTCAATCATATCTATTTAGATCCAAAAAGATCTGATCAGATCCAAACTTTTTTACACGGGAAGCTAGTGTAAGTAATATTTCTATTTGTGGTTTATTAAAGAAAAGTCTTTTAGAATCTATACGCTAACAGAAAAAAGCCTGTAAAAATTTTAGTTAAAACTACTAAAAATTAGTTAAAAATGACCTTGCAGAAAAAACTGCTGAAATTAGCAGATTATTTTTGCTATATATTAAAAACATAGGAACAGCAAAAATAAAACTGTTAAATATACGAATTTTTAGTTGCAATTGAGTAAAATTTTTGTTAAAGGAAATAACAACGTAAACTGCTAAATTCAGCAAAAAAAATTGTAAATAATTAGTAGACCAAAAAATCACAAAAAAAAATTAAAATTTCGAAATTTCTTTTCAAAATTTTTTTTAAATGCAAATGAGAATCAAGCCTTTTGAAAACAGCAGTTTACAAATTTTTTTGCAAATATTTCTGTTGATTTTAGCAGTATGACTGCCATTTGCATTCAATTAAATTTAACATAAAAATAACAAAAAAAATTTTAGATATAGCAGCTTAGTTTTTGCTGTTTTTAGTCCACTAATATTTAGCTAAATTTTCTGCAGATTTTAAAAAGCAATTTGTAATTTTTTAATAACTAAAAGTTAACTCAAATGTAACCAAAATTCTGTAAATTTAACAGTTTTGTTTTTTCTATTTTTATTTTACTAGTATTTAGCAAACAAATCTGCTAATTTCAGCAAATTTCACTGCAAGGTAATTTTTAATAAATTTTCAGTATTTTTCTGGTTTATTTCTATGAGTGTAGTTAGTTCTCTAAAAATTTAATGCATTTCTTTAATGATTTTTGCAACCACACACAGAAAAATAAAGTGCCAACTGAATTGTAAAATATATTTTGATGGCTAGAACCAAAAAATTCGGGTTTTCGGTTTGAAAATAAACCACAAACAAATGTGATTCCTAAATATTTTGAATCTTGTCACTTAAATTTTGTTGTAAATCATAAAACTGAAAAAAAATTCTGTGTGTGCATCGCCAATCAAAATCAAACTATCTAAATTTGAATTTAAATGTAATGCCGGTATTATGGATTTATAACTGATTACAAAATTCCTTTTCTCTTAACTAATAATATAAAAGTGAGCCAATTAATGACTATGAACATATTTAAATAAAACTATAATTTTTTTCATGAAATCTTTAATAAATTTTTAGAAAAAATATCAAGGATTTTGTTATAAAAAAACGAAAAAATTTTAACAATTTATTATGGTTTTTTATAAAACGTGTAAATACATAAATGCCACTGAAGCAGTAAAAATATTTTATAAATTACATTAAACAAGACATTTATTACCAATAAAAAACAAAATGTTTATAACGTTTGCTACTACCATTACGTCTAACTGTAATAAACCCATTAATATAAAGCACAAACATTGTGCTAATTTCTGCAAGTTAAATAACATATAAAGTAATTTTAAATTTTTCAAAAAAAAAGAAGAATATAATTAAATTAATATTTTCTTTTTTCTTTCTTTATAATTTTTAAGCTCTAATGATCACCAACAGTCACAATATTTAACGGCATATGTGACACCTCCACCACAAATACCACCATCCTTAGCAAATACAAAAATGCATCTAAACTTACAACATCATCAACAAAATTATAACAATAATAAACCAAAAAT
The DNA here is from genome assembly GCA_949987735.1 of Leucophora obtusa. NCBI lineage: Eukaryota > Metazoa > Arthropoda > Insecta > Diptera > Anthomyiidae > Leucophora > Leucophora obtusa. Next base: position 2,560,481 of record OX465297.1, read on the forward strand.
TGTGTCATATGCAACAGGCAACGAAGCATCACCAACATCGACATCGACGACATCAATAAAATCACTACAACAACAACAACACCATAATATGCTGCAATATGGTGTAAAATATGTAACAAATAATGAATTAAATACCTATGATTTTAACCGTCAACCGGCCTTAGTATATGGTCAACCTGGTGGTGGTCTCCAACCTGGCTCTAAACAATATCTTTATGCCCCTATGCATTCTGCTTTGGATAGAAAATTACCTTATTCTATAAAAACTTTTCCATATCCACCATCTTTTATTTCCCTGACAACAACTGAAAAGCCTTTCAATAATTACCAGAACTTCAATCATAGATCGGCCTATAAAAAAATACCCGATTTATTTTCCCATCGCCAATCAAAATCTTTGTTAGATTCTTATATACCCAGTTGGCAGGTAACAAAATTGTTGCAACAGTATCAGGGTAAACAGAGTGTTCAGGGTAATAATAATAATTTACATACTTTAGCTTTTGTTATGCCATATAAAAATTATTACAAGAGAGATGTAAATAAAGTTTAGAAATGAGAAATGTTGTGTGTTTTTTAAAAGTTATTCATTTGATATTATTGATTTTTTTATAATTAATTTTAAGTTTTTTTAAATAAAGAATATATAAAAAAAATTATAAAATATTGCAAAATTTTATTTTAATTAAATTTTATTACATTCTTATGAATTTTAATTAAATTTACCCAATTTATGGTAGAAAAATAGTGTCCTACTAAGTATTAATTGGGTAAATTTGAAATTGTGTGTAATAATGTATAATGTGTGTAATTTTAACCACCACTATATTGTTACCTTTTAACTTTCAAAAACATTTGTTTATTTCCTTTAAGTAAACCGGGTTCTTTTCTATTCCAATCCAAGTAACCAATGCCACTGCTGACACCAATTGTTACGTTTTACCTACAAAAACATACGTTTATCTGCCGGGCTGGTGCTCTTTGCAATTAAAATAACACACTCACTTTAGTTTGATTTTGAGCTTATACACTTATTTATTTAACATTTTATTACTTTACATACAACAGTATAGCACACACAACTATACAAACTCGATTACGTAACTCACTATAAAATGCCAATACGCAATTAACAAACTCAAGTATACAACTAACTTAGCGCAACTTAACTCGACAGATGGCAATGCCCGACTTACACTTCCTTAGTTCCTTCCACTTCCTAGTCCTTAGTCTTATACAGATTAACGGACGTGAATGTAGAACATACATTCACGTGTGTAGAAAATTCCAGTGTTCCTAAAATTATAACACTTAAGTTATTCATAACAGACCGTCCAATAACTTAACATTATACTGATTATACTTAAATGCAGTGCTGCCAGTTTGAACGTTTTAGTAAATCCCGCCTCTCGGGACATCTTTCTTCTAAAATTCCAGAATTTTTAATACTAGACAATTTCGTAACAATATATTCTATACACTAATGTGCTAATTCATAAAAAAAATATATTTTGTCGTACAAAGTAGAAATTTCGTTTAATAAAGAGTTATTGGAAATCTTGATTCATAATCGTACTTTAACTATAAATTAATTTTTTGATTTGATACTGGCAACACTATTGTTTATTTTCTCTCTTCTCCCAAATAAGTCGTTAGTGATGTACAAATTTAGTAAACAATTGACTCGGTAGTCGAAAGTAAAAATGTATTCTCTTAAATTAGAGAACTAACGATGTGCTAAGATAAATTTGAAAGCCATTAAAATACTTCTTTTTATTTATTTAGCAAATCAATGAAAATGTGTGTAAAAAAGCAATTTTTAAAACATATTATTCGAAGCATACGAAAAGTAATCGAATGTCGAATAATGTTTTTATAGTCTGTATATCACTATGTTTTGTTTTTCTTTTTAATTTTACTATTAAAATTTTTTTGGAAACTTTTTCGAAAAAGGTCATTAGCTACGCAATTGTTGTAGCTTTTATCAGTTTGATGGATGAATGTTGTTGCAATCCACACATTGTAGGGAAAGGATGGCTTTAATAAATTATTTAATGCCTGAAAATGAAATAACTGACAATTAAATAGTGACCTCGTCACTCCAAACTTTATTAAAGGTTTAAAGTTAATGAGTACCAACTATAAACCTTTATTATTTTGTTCGTTATTAAGCAAATATGAATACTGTTTTTCATAAATTATTTGAAAATCCTGCAATAAGACTGTTGTAAAAGTTTATGAATTACGCTGTAAATCAGAGACATATAATATAGAGATGCAACATCGATAATTTTGTAAACAAACTGTAGATGTCGCTAGCATGTGGGAAATTTTGTCAAAGGAGGATTTTATTTTGGGAAATTTTCTCAAAGGAGAATTTTTTTATGTCAAATGAGGTTTTACAGAGTTTTTAGGTAAGGGAATTTGGTCCCAAATTAGGGATTTCGACTTCGTTTTGGGGACAAATTAAAAAATTTGTAAATTTTAAAAGATTTAGTTTTAGGCCCAAAATAAGAAGAATTTTCGTATAAATTATATGCGTATTATTTCAAATTAGAGTCGATCAAATTAGGTCTGTTAAAGAATTTAAAAATTTCTACAAAATATTTGAATTATTGAAGAAATGTTTTCCAAATATTTATAAATCTTGAAATAACGAAAAGCAACCAAGCTCAATAGTTAATCAAAAATTTTTCTATTTTCCAAATACTGAAATTGTTACATGCAAAGGACTCAGAAAAAAAAATTTTGTGTAGGCTCAAAAAGTACCAGTGGTTTTCATATAACCTCTTATGTACCTTATGAATCGTGTAAACTCGACTTATGCAAACTTAATGTTCAAAAGAGTTTACGAGCCCTAGAACTTACACCTTACTAGATTTACAAATTTTAGAAAAAAATGCTTCACCATAATGAAGTTCGTGTGAAAATTGTGAAGAATTTTTTCTCTAGAAAATTTAATATATAACTTTTATTTTGAAACGGTGACATTTCAGCTAAATTGATTTGATTTGTGATTTGTCTTTCGTATAATAAAATTTTTTTAGTTTCACAATTTTAACAAAGATTTGAGGCCTTTAAAGTTCGAGTGAAAACGTAAATATTTCTTCGTAAGATATTCAATTTTATTTAATTTGCCCACATATTTCTTAATAATTTTCTGAACTTAAGGGCGATGCTAACTTAGCTCCTTTTTTTGATTTTTTGTTTAAATTGAAATAAATTGGGTATAACATTGGGGATTTAAACATTTAAAATTGGAATAAGTTAAAAGTTTTTGGGCAACACTGCTCCCCAAATAAAATGAAACAGTATTGCCAGAAAAACAAAACAGCAGTCAGCGCCATCTGTTGCATTAAAAACCGGTGTTGCCATTCATCAGGACCATGGGAGACCCCTGCTGTAAATGTTATTATATTTATAAATATTGTGCGTCAAGTTTTAATTTTTCTCACAAAACAAATTTCAGGCAAAATATGTTTTAAAGTGAATAGTTTTATGCCACGTATAACAAATCAGTAAACTTTTTTTACGCTATTGTAAAAAGCATTTCGTGTTAAAATTTCAGTGTTGTTAACTTTATTTTAAAATCGCTAAAAACAAAGAAATATTTGGTCAGGTTTAAAAGCACTACCATTATAAGTCTGGCAACCATTTTCAGATAAAAGTAATGCAAGACTTAGGGAAATTTTAAGGAATTTTCAAAAATATACGGTTTGTACAGAACAGATCAGTACTCGCTAAATTGTACTAAGTATGTAATTTGATAAAAGGTCGTTATCGCTAATTTTTCATTAAAAGCCACGCCCACTTAAAAAAGTGAAAAAATATAAAAGCAGACATTACGTTAAAATTCTGCAGAATTTTCTGGATCATCTCCTCTCCTTTCGGGGCGAGTTTAACCACTATTTTGATATTTAAAAATAAAGGCAACGAAAATAAAATTAGTAAAAACTTGAATCGTTCCTACACTCAAAAAAATAAGTTAGTAGAAAAATTAGTAAAACGTCTTGTATATCAAGTGTACTAGTTTTCAGCAATTTTTTTGCTGAAATTCCGTTTTCAGCAAAAATTTTAGTTATATTTTTTTAGCACTAAACTAATTTTGAACTAACGTTTTACTAATTTATTTTGCTGCAAAAATTGTGCTGAGAACCGCATGCATAGCGTGGACGACAACCAGATAGACAAGATGTAGATGTCGCAGCTTGTCTGGAAACGGAAATGACAAAAAAAAGAAAAACAACTCTACACATATTCTATATTTAAATTTTCAGCAAATAAATTAACTAAAGTAAAATTTCGTTACAAGTTTTTTGAGTTTTTTTCAGTCTACTAATATTCAGCAAAAGGTTTAGTGATTTTAGCAAGGATTTTTTTAATTTGCTGTCGACTAAGTGTTAGCAAAACTTTAGCTAAAGATTACTATTTTTTTGGTAAAAATCAGCTCGCTGATTTTCAGCAAACCTTTTGCTGAAATTACCAACTTTTTTGCAAGCACGCTCCTGACTAAAAATTTGCTGACACAGCAACATTTTTTGCTGACTTTACTGACTTTTTTTTTTTGAGTGCAGCAATTTTGTGTCGACTTGCATTTTAGCTACATGGTTCAATTTAACTTAACTTCTCCTTAAGACTTTTTTAAAACTCTTACCTTTTTCTTAGCTTATTACAGTAAAATAACTGCAATAAATCATGATTATTAAAATTTTTCAACATTTTGTCAAACAAAAAATATATTTATATTATTAAGATATGACACAATTTATTAAATCACACCAGATTACTTTAAGTATGGCACTATAACAGTTAGATTAGGAAAATTATTACAAAAAAAAAAAAGAAAAACAAGAGCTGGGAGATTATAATTTTCTTTTGAATAGTGTTGCTATGACGATGTTAATAAGGCAACATATAACACATTAAACAGTAAGTACTAAGGCAACATTCCACACCTTATTTACTTAAGCTTTGATATTTGAGAGTAACTCCCCATGTGAAGATTTAAAGAAAAATGAAGATGACAGTGTTGGAAATTTTATGCAAGTAGGAAGTAAGTTGTAAAGCTGTGGATTTAATGGCACAATGTAGATAGATGGCTTAACACAGATGTTGTTGCTGTTGTGGTTATTATTTGATAGTTTGTGGTTTAGCTACTTATTTCTACATACGAGTACTACATATTAAATTGTGCTACTGCCAGTTTTCTACTGATCAAGGCTGTTTGCAAAATATTTTATTTTTTGTATTTTCAGGCAACCTGAAAAACAAAGTTTCAAAAATTTTCAAAAATCCTATATAAATATTTTACTGAAGATTGAAAAGTAGCTTTCTGTTTGCAATTTTTTTAAAACAGTGACACCTCTCAATAATGGACATTCCAATAACAAACAGTATTTTTGAAACGAATTTCAAATTTAAGTATAAACTTAACTTTAACAGCAAACACCTCACTATAACAGACAAATTCTATGCATTTGTCGATATCCGCTATAAGAAGATTTCACTGTATCCTTCTTTTTTCTATGGAATATAATTTAAACGTTAAGTGGCATTTTATGATGCAATAAATTTATGTATGTTGAATAATTGGTGAAAGAGTTTTTTTTTTTATAGTTTACTAAGATAAAAATCTGATTACTAACAAAATTGTTATGAGTGAGAAACACAAATTTATAAAAAAAAACAATCAAACAATTATTATTAAATGTAATTTTAAGCTAATTTTGTTATATATATAAAAAAAGCAAAATATATAATGATTTATATATTTGCTATAATAAAATTATATGTTAACAATTTATAATAAATTGTAATTATTAATTATTTTACATTTTCTGCATTCACATCAGTATATATTTCAAATCTATAATTGCTTTTTATATTAAAATCTTGCAGTATTTGTTTGTTTCGATTTTTTTTTCTAATCAAAATTGTTGTATGTAAATAACCTTCTGCTATATAGTTTGTAGGTTTATCTATACTCGTATCAATTTAAATAATATTAAGCGCCATTTGACCCAATGACTTGCTTGGGTTTGAAAACAAAATACAAAGCAAATTAAAGCAATACATTGTGTTTTTATATTGGTTTTTGATTCACACTCTTTTTTTTATAATGAAATTATTATAAAACGTGACTTTTTAAACTGTTGAAGCATTGAAAAATGTTTAATCTGTATAAATCAATTGCAATTACATGCCTAATGTTAAGGTAACAAAAGGAAATTTATAAAAAAAAATCATAAATATATAATTAAACTATAGCAGCATGCGTCTTGAGTATGTTTCTTAAGTCTTTTGTTTAACAATTGCAGTGAATTCAAAGAAAATCTATTTTTCAAATACTATTTGTATTATGGTAGATCTAAAGGTTTTATCAACACTTTTTTGGAAATTTCAACAATTTGATTAAAATTTGTAATATGCATTGCATATTTCAGAACACAATCTTAATCTTTTGTTTAGGAAATATTGTTTAAAATTAGTTCATATATTGTAGTTTAAATTGTTAGGTAGACAAAAAAGTTCACTGATCTGAATTTGTTTGAATATTTAATTCAGTTTTATGATTTTATATTATTATAACTAGTTTTTTGCAAATTCAGTTTTTTCTTTTTCAAAGTGTAAATTTACATTTCAATATAAACTTAATTTTCAAAAACAAGTCATTAAATAAAGGAAAATGCAATTTCTTATTTTTTATGTGGATAAAAAAATTTTGTCAATACATCTGGAGGAAAAATTGAATTTGTGAATGTCTAAATTTTTTGATCTATAACTCTAATATTTTAAATTTTGTCAGATAAAAATTTAATAATTTAATGGACGAAGTAAGGACTGATTTTTACGGCGTAAACCAGAACAATAACAATATTGATGTTTTCAAAATCAAAGGAAGCCGGCATAAACAACTTAAATTTTCTGTATGTGTATTGAATCATTTAAGGACGTTTAAAGTTTTTAAATAAAAACAATATGATAAAAATTTAGTTTACTATTAAATTAAAATATCGTTAAAAATTCTTTAATTATAAAAATAATTTGTAAAACTATTCTAAAATCAAAATATTATAAAGCTAACGTAGGGCATAAAACTTTTTAAAACTTATAAGTGACTTATAAAACAAATTTTTCATACAAAATTCATTTTATAAACGTCGTATAAGATTTTTAAATTATTATGCATAAGCACTTTAAAGTTCAGCAAATTCCGGACAGAAATGATGCCAAAAAACAAGCAAAACTTCTATGTGTTACATTTTGTAATGGCGAAATACTCTTTGTGTTGAATAGTTTAGTCTAAACGAAATTACTTTATCTCTTAACCAATTTATAATGTATCTAATTTTATACAATAATATGAAAGGTGTCAATGATTGAAGATCATCTCAAACTGAAAAGATGGATTCATAAATTACTAAAGATTACAAAATTTTCTTTTGTTTAAACTATAAAATTTTGCATTAAATGATTAAATTTTATAGTTTTGCTTTATCACTATTTATAGTTAATTTATTTTTATTTAGAGGATTTTATTGAAGATATATGAGGCTTTCCATAACAACTGCACTGATATATGAAAAGATATATTTTTGTCAATATAAAGCCTACAGTATATATTAGGATGTCCATTAAAATAACGATTTGTCGATTTTTTGTTTTATTGGAAATAGTCCCAAATGGAAGAAATAGATTTTTTTTATTTTGGAAAACGTTAACCTGTGCCGAAAGTTAGACGAAAATGGCCGATTTTGGAAAAAAGTGTATTACTATTAAAAATTCCCAAAATTCGAAAAAAAATATTTTTTATTTCATTTTTACACTTAATATAGTCAAAATGATTCAGATATGGAATTTTGACTTCATCGCATATCATTAACGCACTTTAGCCTGGAATCCAATATGACCCCACGATTTAATAAAAATGCAAAAACGTGTTTTTTTTAAATTAATTTTAAGAATTTTTTAAAATGCCTAATTTGGAGATGTCGATTGCTATTTGTACCACATAATAGTTGATATTAAAGAAAAAAAAATAAATTTGAAAAATGATAATTCGAGTTTGTGTTTGGAGCGACTGCTTTCCAGGACATTTTACAAAAATTGCTCATTTTGTCAAAAATTTAACAAAATTTAAATGTTTTCATTAAATTTTACACAGTTTTCCGAAAAATAGCACTTAAAATTAGTTAGACTATAATTATCTTTACATTTGTTTAAAAAATATTTAACCCTTAGTGGCCTGGGGTCAGAAAAGTCGCATGAAGCTTAATATTTATTATGACTACGAGATTGTAAAGCTACTAAATTGATAAAAAAAAAGAAATCTCAACTGGATAAAAATAATTATTTTATGTAACGTGATCCATATGGGGTTAATTTTTATAATTTTGGTCAAAAAGGCCCCACTAGAAAATTTACAAAATAACACCTATCCTAATTTTCGGCAAAATATCACTTTGAATGAATAAAAAAAAAATTTCCCACTTGATAAAAATTATTATTTTGAGTAACTTGATCGATATAAGGTTAATGTTCTCACTTTTCACAAAAAACCCACTAGGAAATTTACAGAATAACAGTTTTCAGATTTTTATTAAATTGGATATGCGATAAAAAAAATTTCCACTTGATAAAAATAATTATTTTATGTAACATGATCCATATAGGGTTAATTTTTGTACTTTTGCCAAAAACGAGCCACTGGGAAATTTACAAAATAACACCTTTCACAATTTTCGGCAAAATATCACTTTGAAGGAATAAAAAAAAAATTTACACTTGATAAAATTATTATTTTCTGTAATTTGACCCATATAGGGTTAATGTTTTTACTTTTCGGCAAAAAAAATAAACCCACTTGGAAATTTTCAGAATAACGTCTTTCCAAATAGAAAGCAATAAATGCATAGTAAACAAAAGCTTTTAATTAGAATCTAATACGATTACAAAACTAAAATTGTTATTAACATACGGACACTTTTGAAGAGGGTCTATAATATGGAGGGTGACATATTCTTGTTTTGTACGAAAGAAAAATTAAAAAATTTTTTAAAAATTAGAAAAGAAAATATTCCTAATGACCTAAACGATCCCAACATTTTTCTACATGATCATAATATGATCACTGGGAAAATATTATGATCATTAGGAATATATTATGATCATTAGAAATATATTATGATAATTTTTGGTGTATTGTGAAATTTTATTCTTAACCGTATTTTTCTACATATTTACGAAAACGAATTTATTTAAATATGTAGCTTAGTCCTTGAATAAATATACATAAGTACTATTTTGAATAAAACGAAACGCGAAAATCTTTTTAATCCAGCTTCAACAGAATGCTGGGAGATTACTATAGGAATCATAGTATGATATGTGGGACTATAATATGATAATATTGGCATAATTTTGCAATCATAGTGTGATAATTTAAGGACCATATTATAATAAACGAGTAAAAAGGTTAAAGTCGGGCATGCCGACTATACAATACCCTACACCAGTCTGGTGTATTGTTTGGATCCGAAATTCGAATGGGTTAAAATGGGGCTTATGTCAAAATTTTCTATAATGTGAGTCAGGGCACCAAATTTCATTAAAATATCTTAATATTTGCGACCTGCAGTTTGTAACCAAGCCAATTTTGGGGGGACCCTTATATGGGCACTAGTTCTAAACATGGACCGATGTTCACCAAAATCAATAGGCTTCGTCCTTGGGCCAACATAGGTCTATGTACCAAATTTCATCAAAATATCTTAATATTTGCGACCTGCAGCGTATAAACAATATAATTTTGGGGGGACCCTTATATGGGCACTAGTTCTAAACATGGACCGATGTTCACCAAAATCAATAGGCTGCATTATTGGGCCAACATAGGTCTATGTACCAAATTTCATCAAAATATCTTAATATTTGCGACCTGCAGCGTATAAACAGTATAATTTTGGTAGGACCCTTATATGGGCACTAGGTCTAAACATAGACCGATGTTCACCAAAATCAATAGGCTGCGTTATTGGCCCAATATAGGTCTGTGTACCAGATTTCATCAAAATATCTTAATATTTGCGACCTGCAGCGTATAAACATTATAATTTTGGTAGGGCCCTTATATGGGCACTAGGTCTAAACATGGACCGATGTTCACCAAAATCAATAGGCTTCGTTATTGGGCCATTGTAGGTCTGTGTACCAAATTTCATCAAAATATCTTAATATTTACGACCTGCATCGTATAAACAGTATAATTTTGGTAGGACTCTTATATGGGCACGAGGTCTAAACATGGACCGATGTTCACCAAAATCAATAGGCTGCGTTATTGGGCCAATATAGGTCTGTGTACCAAATTTCATCAAAATATCTTAATATTTACGACCTGCATCGTATAAACAGTATAATTTTGGTAGGACTCTTATATGGGCACGAGGTCTAAACATGGACCGATGTTCACCAAAATCAATAGGCTGCGTTATTGGGCCAATGTAGGTCTGTGTACCAAATTTCATCAAAATATCTTAATATTTACGACCTGCAGAGTATAAAGAGTATAATTTTGGTAGGACCCTTATATGGGCACTAGGTCTAAACATGGACCGCTGTTCACCAAAATCAATAGGCTGCGTTATTGGGCTAACATAGGTCTGTGTACCAAATTTCGTCAAAATATCTTAATATTTACGACCTACAGCGTATAAACAATATAATTTTGGTAGGACCCTTATATGGGCACTAGGTCTAAACATGGACCGATGTTCACCAAAATCAAACTTGTTCGTCCTTGGGCCAACATAGGTCTGCGTACCAAATTTCATCAAAATATCTTAATAGTTGCGACCTGTAGAGTGCGCACAAGATTGCATGGACAGACAGACAGACAGACAGACGGACGGACGGACAGACGGACATCGTTAAATCGAAATAAAAAAAAATTCTGAACCGATCGGTATACTATAAGGTGGGTCTACGACCAATATTTTTTGGTGTTACAAACATCAGCACAAACTTATAATACCCTGACCACATAGTGGTGTAGGGTATAATAATAGGTAAGCATATGATTGTCACAACTATTTCAAAATATGATTATCGCAATCATAAACCCACAATATGATGCTCTTCGAATATATATGATGCTCTTCGAATATGGCCATCCTAAGCATATTTTTGCTTTGCGTGCACTTGAATTGCTAGGTGTATATCCACATAAACTGGAGATTTAAGGCACGCCCGCTAGTTCAGTATAAATTATTCGGGGATATTCTGGAAAATTAATCCACATAAAATCCTTGATTTTCATACCAAATTACATGTTGTTGTAGTTAAAATTCGCATGATTTTAGGTGGATTCGTTTTTTATAACATCTTCAAATACTTTTGTCTATGTTAATGGATTACTGAACGTATGATAAATTTATTGTTGATTATACGTACAGTGGTTCTAACTGATTATAGAACAAATATTTGGATTTTTATTAAATATTTGAGATAGACAATATTCAATGAATATTTTTTGCACTGAAACTAAGCCGAGTTACATGCTGGAACTTTCTGAATCGATAAAAAGACATCTAAACTTTTTTATAAATATATATTTTTTGTAAATTTTGCCGATTTTTAGATTGTCTACAAAAAATATTTTTATTTTTTCAAGTTTCCGATAAAAACCTCTATTGATGTAGTAAAATTTCTAGTATTTTTCAAATTCCATTGAATTATAATAAATCATAAGTTATTAAAAATGAATAATATATTGGTTTATACTACGCCTACTTCGCTTACTCTTTGCAAAAATTTAAAAAAAGTTGTTTCATTTTTTATTTTTAGTTAATAGTATAAAAAATACTCTAAGTTTGGCATTGATGCTTTTTCCTAAAGCTGAACAGTTATTGTGGAAAGCCTCATATTTATATTTTGGGAGATCTTGTTTTTTGGCAGCTGTTTGATGAATATTTTTATTTATTTTAAACAATTGTTTATATGTAAATTTATTTTTAAATGTAGTTTAAAATAAATGATGTTTTTATATGCATGTACGATTAAATGAATGAATGATTTTTATAACATCTATTCAAAACTAAAATATTTGAAAGGGTTTTGGTAGTTTTTTTGTCATGAAAATTGTATTTAAATTCATATTAAAATTTTATAGCTATGAACTTGAATTTAATGGAGCATCTTCACTTTAAAAATAGGCTGTTAAAAGAACTACAGTAAAATTAAAATTTCTTAAATTGGGAAAAAAAATCTTGAAAACAGTATTAAAACTATTATGAAAAAATAATGAAAAAACTCATCTTGAGATTGCAAGAAAAACATATGATTTTATTGAGAGTTGTTTGTAGCTTTGTTGAGAGCATAAAATCTCCAACACGTTTTTTTTCGCATATGAATTCAAACATAAACTAAGGTAGAGTGCACATTGACTTAACTTTAACTCCAGCCACCAGCAAAGTGGTATAAAAAGCTAATGCAACAAACGCGCCAACTACAGTAAAAGAAGTCAATTTTTATTAAAAACTTAAGCGGATAAAACAATTTCAAAATCTAAGAAAACTTGTTGTTTGTTTAATATTTTGTTTAAACACATATAAAGAAAAAAATTTAAATATTTATTATAAGAGATAATGAAGTGATTAAGTAGAAAAAGACAATAAATAAATTTCAAAACAATTTCTTTATTATAAAAAAGAAAATTTTGTTTAATATTTTGTTTAGAAAATTTTGTTAAACAAAACCTAATAAAAATGAAGTTATCATCAATTGTGGTAAGATATAAAAAAACGAAACAATTCAATTGAGTTTTTTTTTGTAATATTTTTTATTATAAATATGCAAAATAAAAAAAATGTACATCATTTTTTTATTATGTTTATTTAATATTATGTGCTGTTTCTATATCTTTCATTGGAGTAAAAGTTGCATCCTCTTAAATATTTATCTAATAGTGGTTTCACTTGTTAAACAACATCTTGTAGCAAAGACAAAAAGTGCATAAGAAATTTATTTAACAAACTCTTTGTGTGCCGGAAGTTTTTTACATTTCTTTATATACAACTGGTTAGCCTGGCGGATTTAATTAAATGTGCAATAGAAAAGAAAAAAAAACTGGAAACTGCATAAATATACAATGGATACTTTAAAAGGAGCACTGAACTAACTTAGCTAACAAACATATACCGGCTTTTTGTTTCTATAAATAATAAAATGTTAATTTTTAAAACAAAAGAGTAAAATTTTTAATTAGCTAACAACAAATTTTAAATAATTTTAATTAGCATATTTTTTTAATACCCAACAAACAAAGATGATTATAAATGATTTATTCAATAAGCTCCAAAAACAAACATAAACATTTTTTTTACTTTTTTCTAGGACAGTGGTCTGTTAAAAAGAGCCCCTTGGCTCTTATATATATAATTTTATTTATAAATTTAAATAATTTTGCAATCTTTTTTAAGTCTGAAAAATTAACACTCAATTTTTTAGAGTGTAGAGACAACTTTTATGATTGTTTTCATATTTTCTACCAAAAAAAAAGCGTTTACAAAAAAACAATAATCATTTTTATGAGTCTTTAAAAATCTTATTTATGAGCTCTCCAAAATTGCTGTTTGGGTAACTAATTTAAATACCATAGTTAAATATTTCAAAAATGACATAACATTTTAAAGTAAAAACAAAATTTTTTAAACAAATTTTTATTTCAAAAAATTAAGTTTTCCTAGCAACAGTTAGTGTTAATAAAATTTCAAACAATTAAAGTAATTTATTTAAAGTTCAAAACCTTTTTATTATGTGGTTCATTTGAAACTATAATTCTTTTCAATTTACATCTTAATTGTTTAACCTTTGCAGCTACCTGTCATGGTTGCTGCTACTAAATTTTCACTTTAGTTTTTATAAACACATTCAATACAACTGGCAAATAATCTTAAATTTTGTAAATAACAATGTTAACTACCATCTAAGTACCACAAAAAAAATCTTAAGAGTTGTTTATTGATTTTAAGTTTGTTTCTTAAGTCTTTTGTTTAAAGAAGGTTAATATTTTCAATGACACCTGTATTGTAAATACTTGTTAATTTATGAAGTTTTTCATATACAACAACTTTATTACATTTTTTTTTTTATTCAATTGAAAATATTATTATTTTAATTAGAACAATTAATACCTTAATGACTGCTAAGATTTCTAAACAGCAGTATGTGGTTTCGGTGTATTTAGCTTTTAACAATTACTATTATTTATTATTATTTTATTTAGTAATTTGATATATAATTTATAAGTAAACCTCTGGCAATGACATAAAGTTATAGTTCTTGTAATTATTAGTAATTTTCATTACTAGATTTGTACATTAGTTTGTTCAATTTAATGTAGATTATGTTATCTAGCCTAGTTCGACCTAAACAAATAAACGTCTAGCTTGAATAAGGGTATATAATACAATTTCAGAATTTTGCAGGAAAAGATGAAAACGTGATAAACTGAATTTTTTATAATTTCAAAAGGTATTACACAGCAAAAAAAAAAAAAAATTGGGAGTAATGCTGTACAAACTACTCCTCTTACTGCTTCACAAGTATCTAACGTTTACTGATATTCTGAACAACTTCCAAAAATCACTTCTTTCATTGCTTCCGAAGCATCCGTTAGTATAGTTTTTACAGCTTTTTTAGAATTACTTCTAAACAACATCTAAAAAATCACTTAAGTATTGCTTCTAAAGCATAATTGCTGTAAAAGTGATTCTAAAAAGGGATTTTGGTATCATTTGATATTTCTAAACATATGATCGCGGGTTCGATTCCTGGAGGGACCCAATAAATTTTAGTCCAAAGTAAAATATGTCAAATTTGATATCAAATTAAAGGTATTTCATAGACTTGTCATTATAAAAAATATGGCAAAACATGTTCAACTACTCGATTTATTTTATAAATAAGCCTAAAGCAAATAAACGCAGTGTCGGCAGTATTTTACTGCAGTGCGACGTTTTGTAGATAAAATATTTTTTACTTCATTTACTTCATTTCTCACTGTCGTTTCTAAATAAACAAGAGCTGTCTTCAAACAAAATTCATTAACCTATTTGTGCCTAGTTTTCGGCAAAGTGAAGAAACAAATTTGACAGCACTGCTGCAGTTCAGTGACCCTGTGAATATCTGGATTGGGCTATAATCAACATGTTTGAAGCTAAATCCATATACTCACAATGCCAGTGAGCTGCAGAAGTGCCGTCAAATTTGTTTAGCCATACGAAAAGGCTAATCCAGGCTTAATTTTATGAAATGCAAAATTTGCAAAGGTCTGCAGAGTAGTACTCTTTAATTATGAAAACATTTGAATGTGTGATAGAGGGAATAGGAAGGTTACAAATTTTGACAAAATATGATCTCAAATTAATACATTTTTTTATTTTTATAAATTCTAGAAGTTACTGAAATTATTTTTTTTTTTGCTTTTTTAAATAAATTTAATAAAAACGCAACAAAATTTGTATATTATTTTACACAAAATATTATTCGATTAATCGATCAATTTTGAAATCTTATTCGATTAATCGGTAAAGAAAAAACTCGCTGAAATAGAAACAAACTTTCAAATATTAGAAAAAGTCGCTAACAATTTTAAAAAAATCGGGAAAATTAAAAAAAATTGCCAATATTCAAAAAAATTGGAAAAATTCAAAAAAAATCGGCAAAACTGGAGGAAAAGATCGCCAAAAATTAAAAAAAAACCGCCCAAATTGAGAAAAATCTCCAGAAATAAAAAAATCGTGAAAATTGAGAAAAATCGTCAAAAGTGGAAACATTACCAAAATTAATAAAAAACAGGTCCAAAATTAAAAAAAAAATCGACAAATTAAAAAAATGGCGGGTATATGTCAAAAAAAAATATGAATGAAAACAAAACAAAATTAAAAATGGGGCCCTAAAAGCCAACTGGGACGAAAAAACCGGGAGGCGTACATATTTACATCACACTTGCACGAAAGGAAATTTACTGAGGCTTTCAAAAATGAGTTTTTTTCAAGCCCATAAAATGTGTTCCCAGCTTAAAACATTTTATCGTATTTTAGACCTCTTAGGGAGGACAACTTGTTTCATACAAAAAAATTTTACTCAACTAAAAAGGAAAATTTCTCACGATTTAAAAAATTATTTTATTTTTGTGATCGCTAAAACGTGGTCCTAACTGGGTACATTCTAATACACTTTAGAGACTCCAGATTGGGTTAAACTTAATTTTGGTCCAAAAATTATATGAAATAAAGTGGAACTGTTAACTGTGACATTTGTTGGGCTGCAAGTAAAAATTTTAGTGTACCTAAACTTTTTGGTGTTTTTTGTAAATATGTAAGGAATATTAAAAAAAATCACTGTTTGGTTTTTTTTTTACAAATATTTGCGCGCCGCTGGGATTTTTTTGTTGAAAATTTTTCACTTTTTATGGTACAAATGGTACTATTTTTTGCATATAAAAGAAGTTGGCCAGTTTTCATCCCTTCCCCCCCCCCACCCCTAAAGGGTATAAATTATACTAAAATATCTATGTATAGCTTGGAGCATGTATTTAACTTGTTCATAAATCTTGGAAAAATATCACCATTTTTGTAATTGTGGCGCAATTTTCTTTTATTGAAATAACGTTTTTGAATATAAAAGAAGTTGGCCATTTTCTCCCCCTCCCACACTACCTCTTTAAAGGGTATAAATTGTACTAAAATGTCTCTAGCTTGGAGCACGTTTCATGGATGTAAAAAAAAACTTTATTTTTGAAATCGTGAAGAATTTTCCTTTTATTTGAGTACCCACACTTGCGTGGAAGTATGCACACAGGTTTTTTTGACCCCAGAGGGCCTATGGGGCCTGGAACCACTGATTATTAATTTCGTTTTTTTTTATATTATTTCGGAGGTGATCCTGGATTTTTGTTTTTCTTATGCCCGCTAAGTAGCCCGTTGAGCAAAAATCGCTGAAAATTAAAAAAATCGCCAAAAGTTAAAAATTTCGGAAAAATTGAAAAATCGCCAAAATTGAAGAAAAAAATCTTCAAAATTTGAGAAAATCGTCAAAAATTAGAAACAATTGTCAAAAATAAAAAAAACGCCAAAATTAAAAAAATTGTCAAATTTAAAATTTTTTAAAAAATTGCCAAAATGTGAAAATATTAAAACCCCAAAATTTTAAAAATCATCAAAAATTAGAAACAATCGTCAAAATTGAAAAAAACGCCAAATCGAAAAAATCGTCAAATTTGAAAAAAAAAAATCTTCAAAATTGGAAAAATTCACCAAAATTGGAGAAAAAAATCCTAAAAATTTATTTCTCTCATTTATTTTTTCATGACTTCCTTATCCCATAACCGTTGTCCGTTTTCACTTATCTCATTTGGTTTTTGAGATACGGGATACGGATATTCCAAATAAAAGCCCTTTTCTTTCTGTGAGAAAAACGCGATCCTAAAATCTAGCAAGTCAAAATTTAGTTTCGGTACTGGGATGGGGTATTAGGTGTATTAAGGGTGGGTTTTGATCTCTGATGCAAACATTTTCTCCCTATATATTACAATTTTATTTAACCACGTAACTATTTCCTGGGTAAACTAAAGTTTAGCTTAATATTGAAGGAATTCTTAGTTTAAGGGCTAATTAAGGTAGCATGTTTTTTGAAGTTTAATCCATAGAAAGTTTCTATGTTACTACTTAAAATAGCATTAACTGTGAACACCCTCATTATTTATAAAATGGATACACATCTCTCGCTACCTTTTTAACTAATTTATTTTTCGAACTATAGCTGAACTGTGTGTTGTTAGCATCAAGTTAAAATTTTATGTCATTAGAATGTATTTTGAGTACCAAACACAAAACTAACAAATACATAAATTTTGTGCAATTTTCCTTAACTAAAATTGCTTAAACAATTTTTTTTATATTCTTTTGATTTTTACTAAAATATATTACAAATGAATGACTACAGAGTTTTTTCATAAAGTATACAAATGACACAATTTGTAATTACATTTACGAATGATTAAAGTAGAGATGAGCGATCCGGTGATTTTTAAATAACGCTGCTACCAGTGATCGTGATTTTCAAATCACCGTTCTTTTAAACAGTGACCGTGATCACGGGTTTGTAATAGATATGGGCGATCCGGCGATTTTTCAGCACCATTGTTCTCAGTGAATGTGATTTGCAAATCGCTGTTCTTTTAAACTGTGATCGTGATCACGGGTTTTCTATGGAAAAGACTGCGATTTGCTGATAAATAAACGAAATAATATTTATGGCGAGTTTTTAAGATGTCAGTTAAACTTGGTTTAGTTAAACCGAAAACGAATTTTGTCAGCCATTTCAAAGTTTATTAACAAAAATTTGCCGGAAAAACTTTTTCTGGAGTATAATTTATTTCTTTATTGAAATAAAACAAATAAACCACATGTTAAAAGCAGTATTCCAGTTACAAACTGCGTTAAACTAAGTTTGAAAATAATCCACTTCCTAAAAACTGGGCCTTAAAAGAAGAATAGTTGCGATCGGTAACAAAGACATGATTGAAGGAGACATTTTATTCAGAAGAGTGTGAAAGCAAGTCACTATTATTGAAAAAAAACATGTATTACTGTGCACAATGAAGTTTGCAAGAAAGAATAGTACACAAATATTAAAAGAACGACATTCCGAGTAACTGCGACTTGAAATATTTGATCACTGCCGTTACCAGTGATTTATCAATAACTGTGATTAAATCACCGGTATGAAAATATCGCTCATCTCTAGATTAAAGTAAAATGAACAAATCCAAGAAGAGTTGGAGTTTTAATAAACAATTTGAAATTCATAGTCTAAGCAAAAAAGAATTTAACTACTTGGCATAAAAATTAATATAATTTAACAACTCTGAACTATCCCAAATATATTTTTATTTGGGATAAGCACGCCAAAAGAGGTGTGAATATATAATCGAAGTTTTGTTTGAATATTTTTATTTTTTCTCAATTAAGCTGATCAATTTTCTATATAATTATGTGCGAAATTAAATATTAATTACGGCAGAACTCAATTCTTTGTTTGTTCAAAATCTACGCAAATCTAAAAATGACTTAAACAACTTTTCTGCTTTAAGTATACGTATTTATATAAATAACTTAATAAAATTAATTATAAATATGATTATGAAAACCTAGCACTTGAAGATATAAATAATCCAGCAATTTAATTGCTTTAAAATTAATTAAACACAACATAACTTGAGATAAAAAAAACCTAAAGACTTAAGCAACAAATATTAAAACAACCAAATGCGTATGTATGTGTGTGTAGCTACCAAAGTGTCATACAATTAAAATAAAAACTATTGAATTACACATCAGCAAGATATAAAAACACCAGAGATAAAAATCATATGTGTAGTTATAAATAATGACAAAAAAACTCAAGTAAATCAACATATTAAAGCAGAAAAGCATTAGTTAGCATTAGTTAATTTAAGTTTTGTTTTATATTAAAATACATAAACTTTTTTTACAATTTTACCATTTTGATAAGCAATATATGTAAGACAAGGTCATTTAGAAATTTAAGAAATTTTAAATTAAAATAATTAAATAAACAATTTGTTGGTTTTTCATTTTTATTTAAAAAATAAAAATTTTTTTTTGACCTTTTTAATTGATTAATTAGAAATTTATTAAGTAAGTTATGTTAATTCATAATAAGGAAATTGGCCTCGAACTGAATTAATAAATTTCTAATTAATAAATAAACAATTATTAATATAATTATAAATATTTGTATTTTAATTATCAAGAAATTATAATAATTAATTCATATTTACAACCACTCCCATTTTTTCACTTAAATAGCTTCAAATGGGAAATAAAAAACTTTTTCTTGTTTGTTTTTAATTTGCAACGCAATATTTAACTAGTTCTTTATCTTACCACGCTGTCATTTATGGCTTGTTTGTTTGTTTCTTATTCAATTCTTTAATAACAAGATAATAAGTTCATGACAGTCTTTTCATAGAGAATAATTCACATTTGTTTTGTAATTTAATTTTAATTATTCACATGATTTATTATTCAACGAGAGGTTAGAGAAAAATGTACGTACATATTTATACCTAATTAAATATATCGATTGTCATAAGTTGACACCTAATAACTAACAATTTTAATACAATGTAAGCTAAGGATGCCAAACGACTTTTCTAGTTACTTATTATGCAAAAGTCATTCGATATACTTATCAAAAAAATGTAATTAAATAGTTAGGTAGGACTTCTCAACTTTTGACAATTTATGTATATATCGAAAATCATAAGTTGACGGCTCTTAACCAGAATTTAAGAAAATTTAAGATATTTACCTCAAGCGACTCTATCACTTAATAGAAATCATTTGGCTTAATCTCAAATAGTAAAGAATGACTGTTAAGGAGTTTCAATTTATGACCATCGATATATTTTTCTGCTTTACAAAACTATGTATTACATAGCTATAAATAATTTGCATGTTAAATATTTAACACAATTCCACTCAACTTCAATATTACTTTACCTACTAAACAAATCATGCAGTTTATACAGTCTACCATACAACTACAGCCACTACTGTTAATGATAACATCTTCATCTTTGCTTAACAAATGACCAACAAACAAAAAATATACAACATTCATAAAAGGAGTATGTTGTTAATTTTTAATTTCGCAACAGGTTTTTTGTATTGTGTGTTTTTCCTCTAACCACAATTGTAATTGTAAAATTTTATTCATTTGTTTAAAGCAGCAATATTGTGTAATTTTTCTTAGCAATTTTTTGTTTTATGGATTTTTAATTTTTAAATCAAAATTGTAGGCTGCTTTTATAGTTTCATTTATTTAACTATTTTATATTTTGTTTTGTTTATGTTTTTGCAAAATCGTGGTTGCATCATCATCATCAGCCAGCAACATATGCTTACTCGTATTTTTGGTGGCATGCAAAAATATAATTCAATTATATCATTTCATACGGGGGTTGTGGTTCCTGTCATTTTCCATTAATCATAACTAGTTTTGATAGTTTATTATTAGTTTCATTGATTTATGTAATTTTGAAAGTGCTTAAAATTTAAAATTATTTTGTTTTTAAGAAATAAATCATAAGACTTAAGAAACAAACTCGAATTTCTTACTCTTACTGTATGAAAACATAAGACTTAAGAAACAAACCTGTTGTATTATAATATTTTTTAGTTTTCTATGTAGAATTTAAAAGAACCCTGGATTTTATATTAAAATTTAAGCTTTAAGTTTACTAAATCCCAGAAACATTTTTCTGGTGCAAACAACCTGTTTTAGAATGACTACTTTTCCTTTACAACCCACTCTACCATCGGTTCTAACAGCGTTGGCTTTTATAGCTCGAAACTAGAACCGGTTCCCCTAGAATATGTTTTGGAATTAGTTCTAAAACTTATTCTCCGGTCAATTATACCTTACATTTCAGCTCCGTGGAATGGGTTCCGAAAGTAGTTACATAGAATTGGTTCTAATGGAATCAGTTGTAGAATTGATGTTAAAAACTTTTCCTGTGATATTAAACAGAAGAAGTAATGGAGAAAACTAAACACAGCAAGAGTAGGCAAATTTCATATTAATTCAGTAAGTCGAAGTGGATAATTCTCATATAGATTATCACATCTAGTTTGTGATATTTACAATTAACACTATCGGATTCTAGACCGATCATGAAGGCCGCCCAAAATCTTCGACAGATAATGCAAGTGTACCTCTGGAGAAGTCCAGAATTAATGAAGATCCAACATTCCCACAGAAAATTTTTGCTGATGAACTGAACTTGAATACTATGATAGTATTGCAAATACGATGGGTTCCTGGAGTTTTAAATGAAGCTTAAAAGGAGGCACGAGTACATTTTTCTCAATATTTTCTTAATAGATTCAGAAACGGAGAGTCTAGCATCTTCATAAAATTATAATACGTGATGAAGCTTGATTTTGCAAGTATCATCCAGAAACCAAACAACAGTACACTCCTAGAAATAATTCTGTAAAAATAGCAGAAAAAGTTACTAAAAATTAGTTAAAAATGAAGCTGCAGAAAAAACTGCTAAAATTAGCAGATATTTTTACTAAATACTAGTAAAATGAGAACAGCAAAATTAAAACTGTTAAATTTATAAAATTTTAGTTATATTTAGGTTAACTTTTAGTTAATTGAAAATAGCAAATTGTACTGTAAAATCTGCAGGAAATTTTGCTAAATATTTGTAGACTAAAAATAGCAAAAATAAACTGTTAAATCTACAAAATTTTTGCTATTTTTAAGCTAAATTTAGTTGAATGCAAATAGCAGCCTATTCTGCTAAAATCAGCAGAAATATTTGCTAAAAAATTGTAAACTGCTGTTTTCAAAAGGCTCGATTTTTATTTGCATTTAAAAAAAAATCGAAAAAAAACTTCGAACATTTAAAATTATTTGGTGATTTTTTAAGCTACTAATTATTTAGCAAAATTGTTTGCTGATTTTAGCACGTTAATTTGCTATTCTCCATTTACAAAAATTTAGCTCGAATACAACTAAAATTCTGTATATTTAACAATTTTATTTTTGCTGTTCCTATATTACTAATATATAGCAAAAATAATCTGCTAATTTAGCAGTTTTTTCTGCTAAATTAGCAGAATCAGTTGTAGAATTGATGTTCAAGTTCTGTATTTAACAGTTTTATTTTTGCTGTTCCTATATTACTAATATATAGCAAAAATAATCTGCTAATTTAGCAGTTTTTTCTGCTAAATTTTTCTTTTTTTTCATTTTTAACTAATTTTTAGTAGTTTTAACTAAATTTTTTACGGACTTTTTTCTATTGGTGTACATACTATGAAGCACAGAAGGTATAAATCCTCCTGCGAAAGCAGGTCAACAAAGGTAATAATTTCAATTTACTCAACTGATGCAAAAATGGTAACTGATATTCCCTACAAACTGGTCAGACAGTAAAAGCTAAATGGCATACTGAAAACTACTTACCAAAAGTTTTTGAAAATTTTTTGGAAAAATGAAAACTGCGTCGATTCTTTTTACATTATGATTATGCTCCAGATTACATTGTAGAAATAACTGACAATTATATTACCCTGTATGGCATTGAAGAAATTCGCTCAGCACCATATAAACCGAATTAATCGCCAAACCAAATTAATCGCAAATTAAAACTTTCCTAAAAGCTAAATAAATGCCAAAAAATTGCTGTTTTCTCGAAATCCGCTGAAATGAAATCTCTGTCCTAGCCAAATGAAAAAATTAATTCCTACAATTTTTGTAGTTTTTAATCTCTAATAAGTTCTTAATAAAACCTTAAAGTCCAATCCTTGATTTTTTAAAATTTCTTTAAAAAAAATTTGGAAAAATTTTAAATTGTAGATTTGAAAACTGTGTTTAAAAATTCGGAACTTTTTGGCACTAATTTAAAACGAGTTAGCAAAACGCAATATAAAAAACTTCTTATCTGAGTTTTTTGGAACTTATAGAATAAAAAAAATAAAAAAGTAGATTATTTCAATAAATTTAAAAACTTTGACCCGAATTTCTTGATTAAGTGGTCTACGACACATCAGTTGCCGTGGGAAATTGTAATAAATCGGCTGTTTTTTAATCGATTTAAATTTTTATTATTTTATTATTTCCCGATATTCGATTACCCTAATTTTTTGGGGGACGTATTTTTACACCCAAATAAAAATTTCCAAGGGGTAGCCTGGTCAAGAACTCAAAAAGAAAAAAAAAGAATTTTTTTTCTTTCAAAAACAAAAGACTCCAGAAGCATACATGGTATTCTTAAAACGATTTCAACGAATTAAAAGACTTAAGAAACAAACTATTAGATAAGTTTTTAGAGTTAAAAAATAAATTTAATTTTAATTTTTACTCAAATAAAAACTTTATTGATTTACTTTCCAAATGATGGTAAATATATTGGGAGTATAGTTATTTTTACTTCATTTGTCGCATTGTTTCTTACAGTTAAAAATGACTGCAATTATCAATTAATTCAAATGCAATTGTAGTGTATAACTTCTTAATGTTAACTGCAGTTATTTTAACTATTATTTTCGGTTAGAAATTCTCTGGATGTAAAAAAAGTAAGTCATAGCTATTGCCATTATTCTTTTTTCTAATAATAATACCCTTAAAAAACAAAATAGTTAAAAACATATTTAATACTTTTAATATGACCATAGCAAAACAAAAGAAACCAAACTTAAATTTTATGTCCGTGGCTTTCCATACCAACTGACCCACGATAGGAAAAATTATATCGTATCAATGTCAGTGTTATTATATTACTATATTACACAAATAAAAAATCTAACAGCTTTTTCAATTTTTCCAAAGAGTGGACGAAGTAGGCGTATTTAATTTAGTGCTAATTTTTAGTATGTTATTTATAATAATTTACTCGTATTTGGAAAATATTACACTAAAAAAAAGTCAGTAAAGTCAGCAAAAAATGTTGCTGTGTCAGCAAATTTTTAGTCAGGAGCGTGAGTTAGTAATTTCAGCAAAAGGTTTGCTGAAAATCAGCGAGCTGATTTTTACCAAAAAAATAGTAATCTTTAGCTAAAGTTTTGCTAACACTTAGTCGACTGCAAATGAAAAAAATCCTTGCTAAAATCACTAAACTTTTTGCTGAATATTAGTAGACTGAAAAAAACTCTAAAACCTTGTAGCGAAATTTTACTTTAGTTAATTTATTTGCTGCAAATTTAAATATAGAATATGTGTAGAGTTGTTTTCCTTGTTTTGTCATTTCCGTTTCCAGACAAGCTGCGACATCCACATCTTGTCTATCTGGTTGTCGTCCACGCTATGAATGCGGTTATCAGCACAATTTTTGTAGCAAAATAAATTAGTAAAACATTAGTTCAAAATTAGTTTAGTGCTAAAAAAATATAACTAAAATTTTTTGCTGAAAACGGAATTTCAGCAAAAAAATTGTTAAAAACTAGTACACTTGATATACAAGACGTTTTACTAATTTTTCTACTAACTAATTTTTTAGAGTGTAGGAATGACTCTATCAGTAGATATTTTATGTGTAACTGCCCGACTAAAAAAGTTTTTATATAATCTTATATGATTTGATATAACTTTAAATGTTTATATGCGTGGCTTTATATAACCATATACATTTATATTAACACTTTGGTTTTATAAATATGTTTGATATAACGTTATATATAATCATATGCGATTTGGTCTCCAGCCATATATTAAGAGATCTGCAAATATACTTCATACATAATTATATACAATGGAATATAAGCTTTTATAAACCATATTATATCAAAATATATAACAAAGTTAATAGAAAATTGTATTAATTTTATATATAATTATATCTGACATGATATCTAATTATACAAAATTTTATAAAGTTTAATTGCAATTTTTAAATTTAAAAATAAAAATTAGAAAAACATATGTTGAAATAAATATGGTTTAAGTTCAGTTATTTTTTCCGTGAAAAAAAATTAATTCTGAAAGTTATTTTATTTATTTTATAAGACAGTTGTTCCGACAAATTTTTGTAATGTTTTATTTTGTCAGCTATTTCCAAGTTTATTAACAAAAATTTTTCTAAACATTAAGCATTAGAATTTAAAATGAATGAAAATAAGTGATCTCAACAATATTTACTAAAATTTTATTTGAAAATCTTCATCAAATTATATGTATTAATATATAATTTGATGAAGTTAGATAGACCCATTTTTCGGATCAAATTGTATCAGGTTAGATAACATGCTTATCTCGCTTGATATAATTATATATTCCAATATTCGGATCAAATTAGATATGGACGTATATATGGGTTTATATATGGTGATATATGATTATATAATATCTTTTTTAGTCGGGTGGGCAAAAATATTTTTTTCTTATAAATTCTAAGTTAGTTCTGAATGTTTTGTGTATTAAGGGTGTGTGCGAACAGGCTAAATTGAAACTAAACTAATATATTTTTGATATAAAGGTTGGCCTCACAATTAAGAGAACATATTTCTTGAACTAAATTATTTGAAAGCCTAAACTAAATGTGTTGTCAATTTTTGAAAACTGAAACGAAACTTTTGAAAATTTAAAGAAAAAGAACATCAACATTTTTTTTTGTATTTAAAATTATTTTTAATTTGTGTTTGAAATAAATTTTTATTAAAAAGGCCTGAAATTTTCAAAATTCTGGATGCCGAACTAAATTTAATGTCAAGTTGGACTCCGCACACTTTAGTCTAAATTTATGAAAACTGTAAGTATGACAGAAATATTAGTTTAGTTTAGCTTAGCTTCAATTTAGCCAGCCCGCACGCAGCCTAAATAAAAACTGAACGTACTTTCATTTAAAAAAAAATCAAATAATTTTATATCGATTCAGGAAATTTTATAGTGTTACTCGGCTTCATACAAAGAAAACAATATATAGATAAATCAATTATTATATCATATTTGAATTAACATCATCTTTTTTTAGAAAAACTTTAAATTAAAAATAAATGCTTTAGTAGGTTTGAGGTTAAGACGAAGAATAAATATTTTTTCAACAGTTATAAACACTATTAATTTGTTTATTAATTTTCTGCCTTTTTTATGGACAGGCTTCATCAGTGATTTTCCATTAAATTGTATTATTGTTTATATTTTATTGTCAGATTGTCTCCATATGATAATTTTTTAATAACCCGTCGGCTGTAGCAATCGAACCCATGCACTCCATTACAAACGTAACTATACTAAAGTTCGACAGCTTAGCCATCTAAACCACGTACGGCCTTGAATGTAGTGTGTCTAGTACATAGTTTTCTTTCCTATTCAGTTTTCTGATATACAAACATTCTACTTTTAAATTGTTTTTTTTTATCTTCTAATCTGCTCCGTGTCATCTTTTTCGCAAATGTTGCCACGTATGGTTTTTACGTTCAAGTGCAGGCAATTTGTGTATATTGGAGACGGACTGCCAACAGGGCATTTCCTTTAACTTTTTTAAGTAAAGTGTAAAGTGTTTTTTAAGTAAATATGATTATAGTTAAAATTAACTGTTTCGCATTTAAACTAATACATTCAAAAAAGTTTGACTACATGACATTTGTTCGTATAGTAATCAGTAGTTGTTGTTGTTAACTGTAATTACAGTTGTTTTTCTATAGACAAATACAAAACAACTGTTATGACAGTTATTTAAGAAAGCAACTAACGAAAAGTGCTGTAATTTCGTAACAGTTGTTAAAAGCAGTTATTTTTAAATAATATTAAACAACTACCAAAACAGTATTTTTACAGTAAACAGTTGCTTTTGTTAGTTATTTAAAAAAGAAAAAAATTTCATTTGATTTCGTTGACTTTTAAAAATTCTTACTTAGTTTGTATTTGTTATTATTGATATATTCCTAGTTTGCTAATAAAAATCAGAAACTTGTATCTCCAATACATAAAAGCATAATAACTGGAGAACCGTTTAGAAGTTTTACACCAAATTTTAAATATGCTGAAGTAATTCAGCAATAAATTGTGTTTTTATTAGTATTAAAATATACTTTTACTATACCAAAAGAAGTAACTGTAAAAAACAGTAGTTTTTAACCATTTTGTTAATTATTTTAAAACTTTTGTAGTAAAAATTTGTCTGTTAATTTTACCATACTGTTAGTTAATTTTAATGCTTTTGTTAGCAACAGTTAAAAATAACAACGTTTTTAATTTATTTAAAAGGAAACACCTATGCCGCCTTTTTAACTGCTTATACCTTTGTTTTTTGAATAAAATTATTTTTTCACGGGCATATTAAAATTTTAAAAACACAAACTTAGCTTCAAAGCTGTTTTTGTTTAATTTAATATTCTTTCTACTCGATTTAAAATATTTTTTCCTATGCATCGCAAATATTCAATAGAAATTAAAAAAAAAAAAAAGTCATTATAAATTACTTGTTCTCTAATCAGTTAGGACAGACATCATTGCGTATGATCAATGTCGTATTTATCATATCGATTATACGTTTGATTTTAGAACAAATATTTTAAATATTTTTTGAATATTTGGGGTAGAAAATCTTCAACGAATATTTTCTCTAAAATGAAGTCTAGTAGCAAGCTAAAACTTTTTGATTCCATAGAAAAACATCCAAACTTTTTGTATAGATAAAAAAAAGAATTAAAAATTCGGTCGAATTTTAGATAAATTGAGTTATTTATTACACTAAAAATTCAGACATAGTTCTAAGGTTCAGTTTTATAGACAGAACAAAGAATGACTTATGTCGTAAATAAGAAATTTTGTTTGAAATTTTTTTAATTAAGCAAATTTTGGAAAAATATCGTTCTTAGTTATGACAATAAAACTGGCCCTAAATTAAAAAAAAAAAAATTTTTGTTTTCAAATTACCCCTAAAAATCTCTATTGATATAGTAACTTTCCAAGCATTTTTCAAATTCCATGAATTTATAATAAATAATATCTTTAGATTGAATGCTAAATATCCCAATACCACGCCTACTTCGCCCTTTTCTTGGAAAAATTGAAGAAGTTGTTTAAATTTTTATTTGCATTACATTGAACAATAAATACCATAAGCTCGACATTGCTACCATAAAATTTTTTTTACAGAATGTTTAAGGAAATATTTTGGCATAATTTAATCAGTTACATCTCCTTGCAAGAAAAATTATAATATCTTTAAAACAATACACCATTTCTATTTTATTGAAAATATGTATTTATTCATAAATTTTTCTCATTAGTAATAACATTGTAATCCGAAAAAACTATAACTAATGACAATGACTTTTACATATCCAAAATACATGTACTAAAACATTGACTATAAAACATTTTATATGAGGACAAAGAATATGACATTTAAACATTCAAATAACTATAAATTCATATGTAAAGTACAAAAAAAACTTAATTGAAAACACTTACACCAACAAGAAAATGTTTGTTAAAAATTTAAACCTAACGTTTATTTTGTTAGTTGCCATATGCAAACTAATACTTAACTTGCCACAAATTACTTCCTGTTTTTTTATTTATTTATTTTTTTTTTTTATATGTTGCTGGTGATGCAATAATCAAACCATGTTAAGAGGACACTAGAGTGAAATGTACAAAAAAATTACAACCTAGCTTTTTAAACTTTCAATAAGAAAATTATATATAGAAGTGGCACAGTGCTCTAGTTTTGTTATTAACTAAAAAGATCTTTGCAGTTTCATAGAAAATCTTAATAGTTTAAATAATATTATGGCAACCTTGTTTTTTTTGGTTATAATACCTCAAGCCATATTTAAACTATAATCTCAATTGATTTTTAGTTTTATTAGATCATGGCAGTTTTGCACAGAGTGTGTGGTTTAAAGTAGTTTGAAACCATCAAGTTGCATACAAAATATTGTAGGAAAATACAAAAATATTGCAATGAAAATTGAAAGTTTACGATCAATGCAATATATACATATATATGTAGTGGCATTAACCATATGTTGTTAGACATGATTGACTTGTAATATGGTCATGTTCGTGTTTTTGTTATGTTTTAAAACAATCTTAACAATTTATGGTTTTTTATTTCTTTTGAAGAAATAACTATTTATCGATTAAACAATACTTCGATGAACGTGATTTATAAATTTATTGTTCCTTTTTTTCTTGCAGAGTTGTTTGTTAGTTTTACTGTTATGTGGGATTTGTAATGGCGCCTCTGATGTTGCAAGTTCAAAAGTATCAACAACAAAAATTGTGGAAAAATTATCATATCCCAAAAAAGTAAGCTCTTTAAAGAAACGTCCATCAAAGTCTACACTTAAGAAAGTAGCGGATATTACGGAGAAATTCAAAGATTTACCAGCTGATGATTTGGAATTTATCAAACAATTGGATAAACAATTTAAATTACATGGTGGAAAAGTGAAAATTAAAGTTGAAAATGATAATGCTACAGAAACGAAGAATAGTAAAAGAACTATTGAAGGAGAATTAGGGTAAGTTGTAGATATACTAGCAAATATGTTCTATACACTTTACAACAGATTTTTTAAAAGCGTTTGTGTTTTTGTAAATATTTAAGTTAAAACTTCTAAAAATTAGTTAAAAATTATTTGCAGAACAAACTGCTAAAAGAAACATTATTTTTTTTTGCTAAATATTAGTAAGCTTGGGAACTTGAAAAATAAAAATGTTAAATATAAAAAGTTTTAATTATATTTGAGTTAAATATTAGTTAATAGAAAACAACAACTTAACCTGCTAAAATTAGCATAAAATGTTGCCAAATAACTAGTGGAAAAAATCACAAACAAATTAAGAATTACAATGAGTGTTATTTTTGTTCCGAAGATCAAATATGACAAGTTTCAAATAGAATTCACAATTTATTTTACAACAAATAGAGAAAAAACTTATGAAAAAACTTTCCTAGAACCAATGGTTGACAATTAATGCATTTTCAAGTGCTACCAAGCCCTATCATCAGATTGTCTTTATGGGGTTCTCTCTAGGTTATAATGTAGATTTTAGTATTTATGTTAACTCCAAAGTGAAAAACAAGAAGTAAACTCAAACATTTTTACTATTTATGTATTACAGCGAAAATCATATGTTTTTTTGTAACAAAGCTATTATTTTTCTCTATGTTATAGTTGTTGCTATAACTAAAGCTCCTTTAGTAGTAAAGCATACATTTGTATGTTGTGTTTTAACACTGAAGCTTTTAATTCTATTTATAGTGATTAGAACGAAAGCAAAGAACTTTTTTTTTACAACGATTATTTGTTTTTTGTATTACAACAAAAAAATAAAATAAGAACTTTCATAGTTTTTTTCGATTTTTTTAATGCAAATAAAAATTTAGCTTTCTGAAATCAGCAGTCTGGTATTATTTAATATATATATATCTGTTGCTATTTTCATGCAAGTAATTTAAGGTAAATATAACTAAAATTTAGTAGATATAACAGTTTTTTTCTGTAATTTTCTGTCTACTAATATTCAACAAAATATTTTGCGGTTTGTAACAGGCTAATTTGCTATTTTCTATTAACTAAAAGTTAATTCAAATTTAACTAAAATTTTGTTAACAGTTTTATTTTTACTGTTCTTATTTTACTAGTATTTAGCAAACAAAATCTGCTAATTTCAGCAGTTTTTTATGCAAAATAATTTTTAACAAATTTTTAGTATTTTAACTTTTTCAGTTATTTAAATTTATGTTAATCCAGAAATTGTTCGTGAAAACCTATAGTAATACAATAAATTGAATAACAGAATCTTAAAAATAACACCATTACTTTTACCTAATAACTTGCTAAATAACGTTAATTTTCCTAATATTCTTAAATAATCACGTTGGATATCTAGTTTTCATAAGTTTTTTTTTTTATATAAAACTTTTGCCAATATTTCGAAAAGCATTGCTATTCATCATCAGGGCGTATCTAAAAATTGATAATAACATAAATTAACAATAATATCATTAAAAATTCTACTATTTCATAATAACTTTTTTATTTAATAACTTCCAGAATATCCGGCATTGCTCGGAAAAGCGATTTTTTAATAGTCTACAACAAAAACGGGTAAAAAGGTTAAAGTAGGGCATGCAACACCAGTCTTGTTGAAAGTTGATTAATATTTAGATCCAATATTTTGATGGGTTGAAATTGATTTGTTACAAAATTTGTCCTTGAATTGGTAAAAAATTAGGAAATCAATAAGAAATTTAGGGTTTGCCTAATGTTAGGTGTATTTAGAACAAAGTCGGTACTATTATATGTATGTTTGTTGTTCGTTGTCAATAAGATTTGTAAAAACAACGAGATTATCCCAAATAAAATAAATATTTTGGATGCGACTAGCCGTGGTATGTTTTTTTGTACCTTATGTAATGTCTCGGTTTGTGTCTTCCAATCATCATTTTCTTATTGCGGATAACTGAAGAGTTGGGGTGATGTCCAAGAAACAATTGTATTGTCTATATCCCAAAATAACCAAAATTTAGTGCTTAAACAGAGTTGTGAATATAAAATTTATATGGAAAGTTTAACCCTTTAACTCTTATTATTTTTTAAAGAAAATGTACCAGTGAAAGATAATTTTTCCCTAACGCAGTTTCAGACTATTTTCTTACGTACAAATTTGAAGAATTTTACTGGAAAAAAATATCTAGTGAGGAAAGTTTTCTAAGCTTAACTCTCTGATTGAATTGCGATTTTTTTTTGTTTCTTATATAAGCGGTGATAAAATATTTTATTACACTGTGGAACAAATTCAGGTTAGCAAAAGTTAGGTCGATTCTGAGAGTGAGGGGTGAAAATAGAGGCTAAATTAGAAGACCCGTATCGCGGCGTTTGCTTATGTTAGTTCGAATTTTTTATATGGTTTTTTGGCTATAACTCGTCGACTAATTGATATTTTTTAAATCTGTAAAAGCCAAATTATTGCTAGAGACCTGAACAACAATTAAAATTTTTAAAAAAATTGATTTGATTGATTTTTTTTTTTAATTGTTGTTCAAGTCTCTAGCTATAATTTGGCTTTTACAGATTTAAAAAATATCAATTAGTCGACGAGTTATAGCCAAAAAACCATATAAAAAATTCAAACTAACATAAGCAAACGCCCGATACGGGTCTTCTAATTTAGCCTCTATTTTCACCCCTCACTCTCAGAATCGACCTAACTTTTGCTATCCTTAATTTGTTCCACAGTGTTATAGTAGTAGTATTTTTTAAATTGCAAACACTAAACAAAAATTTTCAGAGTTGCTTTTTAAAAACTTTTGAATACAATTAATTAATGAGACTTCTTTTCAGTTATGGTTATGCCCACAATGGTTATGAATACAATCCACCCAAATATATGTTCTATCCATATTCCCAACAAGATATATCACATGATGCTCCCAAATATTATCTATCAGGAGAGGAAAAAACTGAAGTATCTATTGAACCATCGTACTCATATGAACTGAAACCTGAAACGTATGTAGCACACAATGAACCACAAATAGATGTACCACATCTAGAAGCTGGACAGCAACAACAACCTGAGCCTTATAGCCAACATCAACAACAGCATGTTGGACAACAGCAATATGAAGAACCTGTAATTATATTGCGTATACCAGGTCCTGCTAAATATGCTTCACATTTGCAAACTCTTTTACAACAATATTTAGAAATTCGAGCTGCTCAGTATTTGCGGATTTTAGAGGAGTCAGAACAAAGAAAACATCAACAATCACATCAACAATTACAGCATTTAGATTATGGTCATTCTTCGGCAGGAGCTGGTGGGTCGGCAGAACAGGATGAGCAGCAATATCATCAACCAGCTCAAGTACAAATACCAGAACAACATGATTATCAGCAGCAAGTAGAATATGATCATCAAATTGCGGTAACACCGCAATCCATGCAATATCCAGATATAGACAATGTTTATCATTCATATAAACATAGACATCCCTCACATCCACAACAAGCTCAACAACCCCAACCAGATCAACAAGTTTATTATGTACCACAACATGTAGCAGCAGAAGAAGAACAACATCATATACAGTATCAGCAACAAGAGCAAGTACAACCTCAATTTTACTATACACACCAACAACAATATGCTCAACCTGAGGGTCCACCAGCCAATACATATCAACATGTTTATTTAGTTTCCATGACACCACAATCACTTCATGGTTATGAAGTATCCGCTCACCCGCAACCAGAGCAACAACAGCCAATATATGTTCAAGAACATCAACAACAAGGACATTCTGAACATTCACCAACTACACACATATCAGAAAATAATCCAAGGCCATCACACACCAAGGTAGTATTTACACACAATAGCGAACATACCAATGAAGACTATCAAATGTATCAATTACCTTCCATCAAACCCAAGGAAAGATATTCCCCTACTTCCGTACCCGACTATCACCAAGACTTCCAACAATATCAGAATTTGCATGGACAACAAGAGTCCCAAGAGTCGGCTCATAATTATCAGCAACATGTTAGCACAGTAGAGCCGGCTGCTCATCAGGAAACTGTTGCTATAACTCAAAGACCGTACAATTATCATGCTCATAGTGTTAGGACTCGTACCAGAGGTAGAACAGCTCATAAAAGGCGTTCCACTTCCTTGAAAGAAGCCGATCATGGTTTAAAAAAGATTAATGGTTTTGTTAAGGCGAAATTAGGTGCAGAAACGGGAAGTGCAGTTGAATTTAAAGCTACTCAAGTGATAGATAATTAAGAGAGTTAGAGAAAAATAAACAAGAGAGAGAGCGAGAGATGATCATTTATAATGCAATGATCCTTTATTGGTCTCAAAAATTAAACGGTACTGATTTTATTTTTTTACGTTTCCTTGATTTCATTTTTTTGCAAACTCTTTACACTATTCAAAAGAATAAACCATTTCAAATAGAAATTAAAAAAAAATCAACAACAAAAATATAGAGATCAATAGCCAAATGCACAGACATTTCTATATATTTGATTTATCAGACTGTTAAAAGAATCAAAAAAAAATGTCTATGCATTAGACCACAAATCTATAAAAATATATTTTAACTGAAATCCGGGAATATAATATTAAAATAATTGTCTACAACACAAAAATTATTCCAAAATTACAATGAAAAATTCATATTTTCACGGCCATAAATTTGTTAATTTAACAAATTTTCAATTTGTTTTTCAGTTGTTCTTTATTATATTGTTAATATTCTTCGTTTCCTTTTATTTTTCATTCAATACTCATACTTTTTAGTTTAAATTCATTTCATCTTATCATGATTTTTTTAATTTAAGAAAAATTCTAATTTTATTAAAAGAAATTGTATTAGAAATGTGCAATATTTAGCTATAAGTTTACTTGTTTTTGTACATGTTTAAACAATAAAAATTAAACAAAAAAAGACTATAATTTCAAAAACTTTTACTGGGATGAGCTAAAAATATCTAAAGTTCTGTTAGTAACATCAAAAATATGGTAATCCATATCTTGTGAAAATTTTGAAAACATCAGAAAATTGTTGAAAATTAATTGAATTTATTTTTAAAATATATATTATATTTATGTCTCTGCTACCAAGCGATGTATGTGCACCCGAAAAACTAAGCGAGACAGGACCTTATGATCTTTCCAAAAATATACTTATTGGGTTTCCAGGAAAAAGTATATTCATGAGACATGGGTTCGTATATGATCATATATTAATATAGCTGATCATGTATGTCCATATATGTATGTTCAGATACGAAATTTGAGGGTATATGCTCGTATATTATCATATATGTTGATATACGCGCATATATGATTCATATATGCTTACATATGATCATATAAATTACTGTGCCCTCAAATTTCGCTTCCAGACATACAGGGCCATAAATGCTACCACATATCATCATATGTTGAAGTATATATGCACATATATGATCAGTTATACCCATATATGATCATATATAATCTCATGTATGACCATATCTGTTCATATATGATCCTCTTTTGACATAGGTTACCAGGTTAATGGTAATAGTTTAATGGTCGAAGAATACAGATAGAGCCATACTGGCAAAATGTTTGCTCCTTAGGAGTACAAATACTTCAGGTCCTGAGATTCTATATTTTAATTATTTTGTCACTTGTAAAACTGTAGTCGCACAAATTTGGTAGTTAAAGTTAACTGAATTTTTTAATAAAATTCAAAATTTATTTTATTGTACAATAATTTAAATAAATTGCCGAAAACAATAGAATTTTTTTTTTTAATTAACTGACTTTCAGTTTTTTTCAGGAAAAAGTTCTCAAGAGTGTAAATTTGTCTCCAGTAAGAAATCATAAGAATTTTATAGTTTTGTTACAGGAAGTCATTCGCAGATTTTCTCAACGAACAAGAGGTGTAACCGCAAATTTTAAAAAAACTCAGATATGCTGTTAATGGCAAAAAATTAATAGACAGGAACGCAATTGTTTTTCAGCTGCAAAATCTCACTTTTAAGGATTAAAAAATGGGAACAAAGATTTATATATGTATATTTGTTCACAGATTTAAAATACTCGAGAAAATAAAAATTTTTATAACAATATTTGCCTATATCTAGGACGCAGAGTTGCCACTTATTTGAAATATTTAAAATAAAGGTTAAAAAAGCTCTTCGGGAAAATCAGCCGAAAAGACGAACAATTGCGAATATCAAAAATAGCCCAGACAACCTCTCGATTAAATTAAATAAGCATTATTATATATACACTCCTGTTCTGAGTTCCGAAACTTTTTAATTAGAGTGGATTTGTAAATTCACACGGAATTAAAAATTTCGGAAATTTGCTGTTTCGAACAAATTTTAGAATTTTTAAACAAATTTTAAGATAAATTTTTATATATTAATTGTTGCAAAAAATGTATATATTCGTTTTACTTTCACCAAGCTTTTTCTACACGAAATAAAATGAAAGAAATAATTCGGCTGTGGATCACAGAACAGCAAAAAAATTCGGAATGTTTCACTTTAGAATTTTTTTTTGTGGATTCGGAACTTAGAACAGCGCCAAAATTTTTATATATAATATGTCTCTATTTTTAAATTTAATTTAAAAAAATTGGGTAATTTTTGACCGCACGTAGGATTGGGCACCTAAAAGAAAATTAATTTTCGTTAAGATCTGCGGGTTACACCACTGAGCAGTTTCCTTCTAAGATGAAGACAAAACTAATGAATCTGCATTAAAAACAGCTTGTCGGTAGTATCTACTGAAAATGAAAGTTAAAACAAAGGTATATTCAGTTAAAAGGCCAAAAAAGTTATTTACGTTTGAAATCACTAAAATTATTATTATTTTTGACTGTTGAAAAATAACCAACAAATGCATTAAACATAATTAACAATGTCATAAAAATAACGGACAAGTTTTTACTACAAAAATTTAAAAACAACTAACAAAATTGGTAAAGACTACTGTTTTTATTACAGTTAATTCTTTTGATGAATGAGGGTTATGTATAGTTGATATTATAAAAATATATTTTAATAAAAAAAAGAACATTTTCTTTCGATTACAAAAAAAACTCAACGGAATTTTTTATTTTTAAAATAACTAATACCAAAAATGAACTCGTTATTCAATAATACTGGGGGTACTCACGATGGTATTTTGCACACATTGCAAAAAAAGCACAGATTGCATCGTCATAACTACTCAAGGCTGAGAAAATGCAAATAACAGTCTGAGCTTTTTGGCATCGTGTGCAAACTAGCATGAAAAACACAAATTTTTTTCTTTAGTTTCTATACCCTACACCACTACGTGGAGAGGGTATTATAAGTTTGTGCTGATGTTTGTAACACCAAAAAATATTGCTCCTATACCCACCTTATAGTATACCGATCAGCTCAGAATTTTTTTTTATTTCGATTTAACGATGTCCGTCCGTCCGTCCCTCCGTCCGTCTGTCTGTCCATGCATTCTTGTGCGCACTCTACAGGTCGCAAATATTAAGATATTTTGACGAAATTTGGTACACCGACTTACGTTGGCCCAAGGACAACGGCTATTGATTTTGGTTGAAATCGGTCCATGTTTAGACATAGTGCCCATATAAGGGTCCCCCCCAAAATTTTCTTTTTTACACACTGCAGGTCGCAAATACAAAGATATTTCAATGAAATTTGGTACACAGATCTATGTCGGCCCAAGAACGGAGCCTATTGATTTTGGTTAAAATTGGTCCATGTTTAGACTTAGTGCTCATATAAGGGTCCCCCCAAAATTGGCTTGGTTACACGCTACAGGTCGCAAATACGAAGATATTTCAATGAAATTTGGTTCACTGACTTTACATGGTCACAAGGAAAAAGCCTATTGATTCTAGATAGGATCTGTCCATATTTGGACCCATTGCCCATATGGGCTATATTTTCGATTTTCTCTTCTTTTATGATTTTATAGAAAATTTTGACACAAGTCCGTTTTAACCCATTCAAATTTCGGATTCAAACATTAGTTGGCTTTAAGTCAGACTGGTGTAGGGCATTATATAGTCGGCATGCCCGACTTTATCCTTTTTACTCGTGTTTTTCTTATGTTTAATTTGACACAGACATAACGCCAACGTACTGAATTTGGTCGTACGCTTAACGCAAATCTACGTTAAACTGATTAAATTTAAATAAAAATCTAAACAGCTTATATTTTTAATATTTATGTTATATACATATAAATTATAAAATATGTGTTTATAATGTTAAATTATTTGAAAAAAACCTATCAAATAGGATTAACAATTTTTTTTATTTATAGTTGGCAACCCTGGACAACTAGTTTTTGTTTAATTTTGGATATACTTATAAGTTTTTTTCTATTAAAGTTTAAAATCACTGAATTTTCTTTATTCAGTAGCTACCCAGCACAATTTTTTTGAACTGGTTACATGTGAATCTGTTCTAAAACAGGTGTTTTTACCACCGGTTCCGTGGAATAGGTTCTAGAACTGATTCCTAGGAGTCAAAATGTAAGGTTTCACTGCCGCATAACCAGTTCTATTTGTCAAAGAGCAAATTATTAAGGAAATCATTTATATGGTTTATGATGTTTTTACATGGATTAAAACTATTTGGGTCTTTAACGATGCATAATGAACTGCCTTAAAGTCGGCTATAAATTTTTATATTTTAAATATTTCCATTGTTTCTTAAAGCTTTTCCTCAAAATATACGAAAAGCTTTTATTAATTAATAAACTGTTTTTTTTATTTTGTTATTTAACAATTGTAATATACAATCAAATTTTAAAATGTATCCGTTACGATTCAACACGCAATATTTTTAAGCCATGATTTACAGTGTTATGGTCAAGGAACTTCCAAATAACATATGCATCCATAATATTGAATTTTGTAACAAATAAATAATTTTCCTAACAAAAATATTATCAACAAAAACCCCAAAAAATACAGAAGTTTGTTCAAAGAAATAAAATTCCGCCTGGTTTTTTAACAAATTTTTTATTTGGAATACATATTTAAAACTTACTTTTGTATTAACCAATCTATAACAAGTTCTCATTATTGCCACTACTATTCAATTTATACTTTTTTTTTTGGTTTGTGGGTTGGTTGTTTTATTAACTTATTATTTTTTTTTTTAATTTAATATTAGATTCCGAGACTGTCTTCATACAAACAAGAAGGAAATGTTTGTAAAACATAAAAAAATTTAACTAATTTACATTGTAGTGCAAAAAAAAAACAGCGTTATATTAAACTAATTTTACAAATGAAAGAAGGAAACTATTGTTGGAAATTTTTGTGAATAATAAATATTTAAAATTGTTTGATGAAAACTTTTTGTATTATTCAATTCAAGTTTGTTTGAACAATAAAGGTTTTTTTATATAACCTTAATGGCATCAGTTTTTTAGCTTTTTAAGTAACTTCATCCGGGATTTTCTATAAAAACGTGAAGATTTTTTTTATATATTTATTAGATTTTATAGAAAAGCGTTAAGATTAAAAAGCAGGCCCAATCCAGTTTTTACCAACCTTCGATTCTTTTTGAAATTTTTAATGAAATTTTATAAAAATATGCACTCTAGTCCCAATATTTTCCCTTATAACTTTTATTTCATCGTACACTGTTATAATTTTCGTTCGTACATATTAATGAGTTGATTTCATTAAACTGGATTAATTGATTTAATGGCCAATTTTCATTAATTATATGAAAAATTCATTAATTTAATGATTTGTTTTTCATTATATATTTTTAACGACTCCGTAAGATATACTATAATTTAATTAGGGGTTTTGGATTTGCTAGGTAATGAAATGTATGTAATTAACGCTACAAAGAAAGAAATTACCAAATTCTAATTAAATTATTAAAAATCTTTCTCATACCGTTTTTGTAAATCCAAAAAAAAAAAATCCAAAAAAAATATTTCTTTTAACTTTGAATTTTTCTTTTTGTATGAAAAATATCAATTTACAAACATTTCAAACAATAAACTGTTGGAAATCAAATTTCATTTCTGGTGCCTAATATTTTTCTGTGTAGGGTCGCATACTGAAATTATTTGAATATGAAAAGAACCGACACCTGTGTAAATTTAATAAATTTTCAGTAGAAAACTATGCTTGTGTGTAAAGTTTCTATGTGTTGTTGTATTTGCATTATTTTATTTTTGCTTATTCTTTTGTTGGATGTATTGATGAATTTGTTCATTAATCCAATGATTTTTACATTGAAAAGTCCCCAAAGAACGAGTTCACTGAATCAATGAAACATTTTCTTTAAATTAAAAATAATAGAAAAAAATATTGTTTTTCTTTTTAAAAATAAATAATGAAAAAATTCACTTAACCAATGAATTTTTCATTTATTGAATGAAAATTGTTCATTAAATCAATGAATCCAATTTAATGAAATCGATTCATTAATAGTACGAACGAAAATTCTATCAATGTAGATAAAATAGTCATGATTTTTGAAGTACTCTTTAAGCCGGTATGATACTAGGTTTTTTCTTCACTTTTTTCTTCACTTTTTTTTAGGATTTTTGTTAAATTTTTTGCTTGTTTACGAAAAAGATAAAAAGGAATAGAAAAATGTCAAGAAAAAGGCTAGTAAAAGGCAAGACTTGAAATTATCGCATACTTTTTACTGTGTTTTTCATCGCAACAGCAGTGTAAAATGGGTTAATTAAATTTTTGCTAAATTAGTTCGCTACCCAGCCTTAATTTTTTATATACTTTTTATTTTTGTAATGCTAAACATCTGTTTTTTTTGTAATTTGTCTATCAATATTTCACTCACTTTTATCAAACATCACTGTCTTGTTAAACTTTCATTTTATGTTTTATATGAGCAAGCCTGTGCGTGATACAATGTACGTATGATCGGAACTTAAAACTTGGCAACTCTTTTGAACAAAACATCATTACTCTAGATAATCCCCATTAATCACTAAGCAATTATTAATAGACGACCGAATTTAAATACTTGTAAAAGACCGAAGAATTTTCCGAAGCTTAAGTCATAAGTTGAATATATGTGATAAAATTTTGTCTTGCAATAAATACACAAGAAATCTTTTACAGTGAAGGTTTTATTCAATATAAATATTTACGTTATCACAATTAAAATATAAAAAAATAAAATAAAAAATGTTTTTGAAAATTTTTTTGAATATTGGACAAAAATTAAATTTTTTTAATGATCAGCATACTAAAATTATTTAGAAACGATATGTTGCATAATATATAAAAATTATTTGAAATTTTCTAAAAAAAAATATCTTCAAATCACACCCCGGTGAAAAATGTCCATATACGAATATTTATGGTCCAACCATATATGTATGGATCCGAAAAATGAGGATATGTATATGTTCATACACATTTATTAAATATATGCAAATGCATGCGAACGTATAAGGTTGTACTATAGATACAAATTTATGTATGACATTCAAATTAGGCACTA
This sequence comes from Leucophora obtusa, assembly GCA_949987735.1. Lineage (NCBI taxonomy): Eukaryota > Metazoa > Arthropoda > Insecta > Diptera > Anthomyiidae > Leucophora > Leucophora obtusa. The sequence continues at coordinate 2,602,072 of OX465297.1, forward strand.
CATATGTTCCTTTTTTATTCATGGCATTAAATATAATTCCATATTTATCCATATATGAGTTCGTCTTACACATATGGAAAAATGTATTCTTCCAAATATGTTCATATGTATACAAGTCCCTTTTGCATAAATTGAATAACATATACTTCCATATTTGTCCATATATGAGTGCCATTTCCATATATCAAATAACAGATGCCTCCATATATGTTTGTATATGAAATCTTTTTGCATATATGGAATCACAATTACTTCCATATATGTCCATATATAATCCATATATGTTCATATGTGCCAATACATAAACCATATATGAACATGTTTGAGCGTATATGAGCATTTTTCATCGGGATAGTACATTGAAAATAAACTAGAACAAATGTGGGGATGTTAACATGGAAATTCGGCAACTCCTGCACTCAAGGAACTTCTGCAGTCCGAATTTGTTAGTTTTTGAAGTGGTATTACAACTTTGTTTTTTTAAGTGAATATAACATTCATTTGAAGAAGAAATGTAAATTTTAATTGTCGTTGAACGAAATCAAATAATATAAAATACTGAGAATTTGTAAAATTCATTTTATTCAGTCATTGTAAGTGATTTTTGTTAGTTGTTTTGATTTATTTGTGGTTCATTTTATTAACAGTCAAAAACAGAAGAAAATGTAAGTTGAATTTACATTTTTTTTTCCATTTTTTTTAGTTCGATATACTTTTTTATTGTGTGAATTAAAAAAATTATAAAGTTTTCCTAAAAGAATTGAGTTTTCCGCTAGCTCTATTGTCTTTCTGGGGCTTTTTGGAAACGTGAGAAAAATGCTCATGACATACATACATTTTTGTTGTGGAATCTACAGTTAAAGTTAAAGTTAGGGAAAGTTAAATTTGCAATATATACAGCTGTCTTTGTCAAGGACCCAAACTCATCATTTTCGGCTGCCTTGAAGGAGGTGAAGAAGTTGAAATTTCATCATATCTTTCATATATACGACCATATATGTTCGAATACGAAATATGGGGGTATATGGTCGTAAATGATCCTATATGCTCATGTACGACCATATAGCCTCAAATTTTGGATGCGAACATATGTATTAGGCCATATATCGTCACATGTTGCACTATATATGAATATATATGATCGGATATACCCATATATTATCATATACAAATCCATATATTATCATATATGTTAGTATATGCTTATATATGATCCTATTTTCACATAGGAAGACAAATCATATGACAAAATTGTGTTACAAAAGTCATGTTTTTAGTTCGTCACTAATTTCATAATTGAAAATCTACTTAAATGAGATTCTCAAAATTAAAAAGAGGAACAATGCAAATTGAAATATTTTTTTTTGCCGATTTTCATTAATCGGCAAGACATTACTAATGATGGTAAATTGTTCAACCTGAGTATCAACTATATTGTTGTTACACTTGCTGCTATTGCATTTTTTATAAAAAATCGTACATATGACATAAGTGTTAAATGTTTTAACAACGCTGACATCTATCTTTTCTACACATAAGCACGAAAATCCCATCTTGAATGCCAAATTACATATATTGTAATATTTCAAATGCCAGTGCATGTTGCGTTTTATTCATACATAGCAATTTCATCTACCACTTCCATTATTACATGGTTAGAAATGATTATGCGTGTAGATTTTGTTAAAAAACTGAAAAAAGTAATAACTAGGCGTTTCCTAGAAAGAAAATAAAATATATATCGAATAATTATGCAATTTGGCATATTGAGAGTAGATTCGTATTATACAAAAGCCAAATAAAATAGTTGATATAATTTAATAATGGGGTTGGTCACACTTATTAACCCATTTAAGACAATAAAAAAACTGATTACAAAAAGTTTTTTTTAAGGGGAGATCTTCCAAAGAATTCAAGTTATACTTACACTGAGAGAATTATCTGCATGATATTAATGAATTTTTGCATAAAACCAATGAAGTTTCACTGGAACTCGTCCATAAAATATATGAAGAACTTTCATCAATTTTAACAAATTTTTTATTTACTTTGTGAAGAAAACTTCATTAGTTTACTGAAAAATCTGATTAAAACTCGTTCAGCAAAATTCTCTCTTTGTAGAGTTAAGAATTTTTAACGCTTATTTGAATTTTTTAAATTTTTAAATAAAATTAATTTTATTTAAGGAGCAATGAATTAGAGTAAAAAGTGTTTGTGGTAAAAAAAAAAATAACAATCGACTAAGGTGAAAAAAATGTTTCGAGGTGAATATAAATATTAATCACATTAACAGCTGAAAATTACCAATGTGAAAGTCTTTGCATGAAAACACATGTAAATATATATAAAAAATATTTGAGGTTATGGTCTAAGAATAAATATATGAACATTCAGAGATCTCTACCATTTCACTCGTAATTTTTAAACTGCTTGACCGATTTTTCTCATTTTCAATATTAAACTGACTACAATAATGATAAAAACTTTTAGTAAATAACATCAACCCTGACCGTGATTTCAAGTGGCAGATGAAATATTATTCATTCTGGGTTACCAGGTCCATACTTCGGCAAGTTATATAATAAAGCAACGACTGAGAGTAGAGAAACAACCTTGCGGCTGCGGATTGAGCAGAGGTGAGAAACATTATAGAAACACTACCAGGGATGGGAAATGAGATTTTTGTTTCGGTACCCAGGTGAAAATGGGATCGTATATGAACATATATGAGCACACATTCCCATATATGAGCATATATTAATCATATATGCACATATATAATCATATATCAGCATATATTATTCATATATGCACATATACGACCATATACCCTAAAATTTCGGATTCGAACATATATATGAGATGATATTGTGCACAATATATGGATATATATGATCAGCTATATCAATATATGATCGTATACGAGCTCAAATGTGATCATACATATATGTTCATATACGATCCCATTTTCACCTGGCTATAAAAAAATATTTTTTTCATTTTAACTTCGTTAAAGATCATTAAATGAAAATTATAGGCTTAATGACTCCGAAACTAATAATAAGCCTGAAAACACGAGGATTTTTTCGATCGCATCAACTTTTTCATATCTGAACATTTTATATATATATTTTTTTTTCAAGAATGAAAATATGGGAGTATGAGAGAAAATGCAAAAATTAAATTAAGTTTTAATTTGCGTTTAATGTGCGTTTTTAAGTGTGAAATCTCTATATAAAAAAAAGAAACGCTGAAAATACGCAAAGTTGTATCTCTACTCTGATAAATTCCTTAGTGCATTACGTAGTGAAGGATATAAACAAGTGGATAGGTAATGAGGTTTTTTCGGAAATCGAAGAAGATGCCCCATATAGCAAAAGGCTTAATTTTAATTGTTGTTAAGTGTAATTTATATCCATATTAATGAACCCCCACATAGAAATTGCTTTATTTAAAGTACCATTAATTTTATGTATGGAATTATAACAAAAATGTAAATATTAATATCATTAATTGTAAAATTAAAATTCCAATTTAAAATTATATTTATCTTAAAGTATTTAACCACATTAATCTTATTTAATTTAAAAATGCATATATTTTCCTAAAGTGAAATATCTTTAAAATAAACAATTGCAATGAATTTGAAATATAGTTTTCTTTTTTCGTTTATTCGTCTAAGAAAATGCAACAAAAAAAAACTCAGCCAGAAGGAAAGTATACATTTTTTTAAATAAAATTCACATTTTTCAACCGCATTGTTTTAAATTAACTAAATACATACAATATTGTACTAAAAAAAAAGATGGTTGGAAAAATTTATTTACATTACCACAAGTACAAGTACTCGGTATACAAAAATCATTAACCATAAAAAATCTGTATTTAGTTTTGTTTATTTTTCGGTTTTTTCTTTTAATTTCAGAAAATTACATACATACATATGTATGATGTAAAATCAATTAAATGTACTTTTTCACACTACAACAAAAATAATTATTACAAATTTTTTAAATTGTCTTATAGTTTTTATTATTAAATAATATGTTTAAAAAAAAAACGTATTTCCCATAAATTACCAAATACCATCATGCACATTTCTTTATATATTCATATTATAACATAAATATTTCCTCGTATAAATCTTAATTTCAGTTTGTTTTTTCATTAAATGTCATCATTTCCATTTGCCATCATTGATGGTAGTGTTAGTTTTTCCGTCATAATTTGCATAACATTTGATTAAAGTCTTTGGGCCAATAAATCATGCCAGGAAGCTGTATGTAAACCATACAACAATGGAATTTTTAAAAACCTCATTTAGTTGTTAATGAGGATTTCGTAGTAACCAAGTAAAGGGTTGTTCAACAGGGAGGCTACAAAAGTAGAAAGACAGGGACAGCAAACGACGCCATATTTCTTGCCGCTCTTTTGACATTTCTCTTCAGTAAGGTTTGCCATTTCATGATGGAAAGATATACGAGCCAACAACGAGTCGAAATTATTAAAATTTACTACCGAAATTCGGAGTCAGTGTCCTCAACGTTAAGAGCGCTACGTCCAATTTATGGTCGTCATAATCGTCCTAGCAGATCAACAATTGAGCGTGGGGCTACGTCAAATCTATGGTCTATGCCAACAAGCCAGCGACGATTGATGAACTTCGTACGAATATCGAACGTGAAATTGCAGCAGTATCAGCCGATTTATGCTTGAAAACCGTCGAAAAGTGGGTTCAGCGCCTGAACTTCTGCAAGCGTGCCCGTGGTGGCCATGCAAAAGAGATCGATTTCCATACATAATGGCATCGAAAGTACTTTCACAAGAATAAAGAATTTCATTGATATCCAAAACCGTTTTTGTTTTATTTAAACTTTTTTACTTTTGTAGCGCTCTTATTGAAAAACCCTTTATATGCTGATTTTATTTTCTTGTTAATTGTTAGATGTAGTAAAGTAAAGAAAATTGTTCCCAGGCCAATTATGTTTTGAGATATATTTTACAAGACTGTAAGATTGAAGAATAATTGGTTGAAAGGTGTGGCTTTTTTTACAAACAAGGTCATTGGCAGGAAAACTTAAAATGTGGTCTAAAAATCTGATTTTATGAGGAAAATGCATTTCTAAATATATTTCGACTATCTCGTCTGCATAATTTTAAAGTTTTTATGGGCCCATTTATAACATATATGATTATTTATGACCATATACGAGCATATACCCTCAAATTTCGTATCGGAAGATATATGGTCATATACGAAATCATGTATGGTCACATATTGGACTATGCATGGACGTATTTGAATATTAGAGTGTACATTATTTTGTCAACTTGCGAATTTTGGCCGTCGCTCACCATAGAAATGTTCTTTTGTAAATAAAAACGTGTTGAGGAAAAACTCTATCGGATATCGGGAAGAAGTGCCACATCCGCCCTAAAGTAAGAAAAATAATTTTATATACTGAGATAATTGTCTGCATGACATTCATGAATTTTCGCAAAGTTATTCATTTACTTTCTAAAGAAAACTTTATTATTTTGCTGAAGAATTTCATTGAAACTCGTCCAGCAAAAAAAAACCTATTTGTGTTTTAAGTTATACAATAAAAAAATTGTAAAGATTATATGAAACATTTCCATTTACACAGAATATTTCCGATACACAAAATTCATGGAATATTTTCTACATAACCCAGCCGACTAACACTATGAAACTTTCTGTGTGGAAACAAAAACATCTGAACTTTTTTCTAAAATAACAAAATCAACAAGAAAAGGGTGCGGTGTAATGGTTAGCGCATTGGACTGTAACACATAAGGTTGCGGGTTCGTACCCCAGCGACGGCAACATCAATTTAGGGAGACACTCAAAAAGTTTGACAGTTATTACATGACAGTTGTTTGTGTAGTAATCAATCGTTTTTGTTTTTAACTGTAATTACAGTTGTTTTTCTATGAAAAAATACAAAAAAACAATTACCACAGTTATTTAAGTAAAAAACTAACGAAAAGTACTGTAATTTTATAACAGTTGTTTAAAGCAGTTATTTTTAATATCATAATAAACAACTTCCACAAAAGGATTTTTACAGTAAACAGTTGTTTTTGTTAGTTATTTAACAAATTAAAAATTTTGTTGAATTATAAATATTCTTGTTTAGTTTATATTTGTTATTATTGACATATTCTTAGTTTGCAAATAAAAATAAAAAACTTGTATTGTATCTCTAATTGATGAGAAAAATTAAAACAGTTTTGCTACCCTAAAAACTAGTTCGTAAATTGTATACAATTTTTGTAAATCTGACCGATCGGAGCTTGAATTTTTACATACACAAAATCGAAAGTATTCTAAAATGTATTCCCTTTTCAGCAAAAATATAATTAATGGCCAGTTTTTATTAAAATACTGCTTTATAAATGAATGTTTTCCGTTCGATTTGAGATCATATATTGTATTATCTAATTTTCTTTTCAATTTATTTTCAAATGAAAGAAAGATGATAAAATTTTTATAAGTAAATTATAGAGACTAAAAATTGCAAAAAATTCGATAAGACCAGCAAGCTAGAATACGGATTTCGCTACAAACCCATCCACAGTATCCATGCCATTATAGGTTAATAATTGATGATGATCTATTTATATTGAATGTGAAACAAATAAGCAAATTGAAGCAACTCAAATAGACTAACATCAACGAGATTCTAACAATGCTATTTTTATTCTCTGTTATTACTGTTTTTGATTTAAACTTTAATTCTTAAAGTGTCAGAACTGGTTTTATCAATTATTGACACATAGTGGCATAGATATATCTAAGTATAATTAGGATGGGATTGTATCGAGACCCGAAAATACTATTCTATTCTGTTGGCCTTATCGATTCTTTTAAATTTTTATTCTCTATAATTTACTTGTAAAAATCATAGCTTCGAAAGACTTAATTCAATTTGAGCTTAAATCACGAAAAATTAAATTCAGATTTTAAAAATGTTCATGTACCATTCCCTTAAACCATTCGTAAAGAATTCATTCATAAGCTTCATTCCCAAAGCTTTAATAAGAATTGAATGAATTCCCGACTTGAATCATTCAAATCGCATGTTCATTCACCATTTTACTAATTGAATGAAGAAATTTTATTACCATTCACTTAGTGCAGTGTAGTTTGAAACTAACATATAATCGAAACCAAAGTATACAAGCTGTAACAAAGCATACGATACTATTTATTTCTGTTAGATAAATTTTAAACGTTTTTCATTTGTATTATGCTAATATTTCAGCAATTACATGTAAATTAAAATTTTTCATTTGACTAAGTGAATAAAAACTAATCATTTTTCATTCACCTTTTTATTAAATGAATTCAGATAAATTGGGTTTCATTCAGTTAGAATTCAAACAAAATAGAATGAATTCATATAATTTAAAGCTATTGGGAATTAAGCTATCGAATTAATTCCATAAGAATGCTATTACGGAATGAAATTTAACCCAAATTTCATTAATTTTTAAAAAGTGAATGAAAGAATTAAGCCTTTTAAACCTTTGGTAAAAATCATATTTTTACAATAAGACTTAAATCGTATTGTGGTGTTGGATATCAAGACCGGCTTTAATTTAGTAATGAAAAGTTTCATTAACTGAATTCTATTAATTCTTCACCAATAATATGCATACATAAAATGATAACTCTCTGAATGTAGTGATATTAATTTCAAACACTTGAATTATTGTAAAATTATTATAATTCTTGATTTGTCCACGTCCTTTATACACAATATAAAAAATGTTAATTTTTTTTAAATTCAATTTTATACCAAACAGCAGAAGCTACATTAGAGGATTAATATTCTTAAATTGAAAATATTTACAATTTACAATATTTACCATACTCAACTTGATTGTTTCCTGCATCTTGTTACATTTTAACTTTTGTTGCAATTTTTTAAAACCAATGTAATTTATAACTGATATCTATAAATCACTGATCAAATAATAATCCTTGACCGAATGTCTCATTAAAATTGGTTCATGTATGAATTTCCGGTGCATTTATGATTTATCAATAACCTTTTCCTGTCATACACTCATATGGAGACTGAGTTGTTTTAACAAGTTTTTAATTTAGTTTTTATCAACAATGTCAAAAGTACAACGTTTTTTGTATGATACATATATTTAAACACATTATTATACCAGATATTTCATACATCATACAGTAATAGCAACATCATCTCTTATTATATCTCTTATTATAAAATAAAACAAACTCAAAAAAATTACTGAAGAAAAAAAGAAAAGTTGTATTACCAGCCAGAAGAAGTTTAACAAACTAACAAAAGTCAACGTCATTGTCGTTATTATACTAAATGATTTAAAACAATTGAAAATTATAAACAGTAATTTTAAAAAATAAAACAAAATCTTAATTACAAACAACAAACAACACTTGATATAATTAAAAAAAAAAAATCTTGTAATTGTCACATTTTTATCAATATCACAAGTAACTAAAAGAAGAAGAAATGGATTATAGTATGAAGTAATATTTATAAATAATTGTTACTACTTAGATAAAAAAACCAAAACTGTTTCATAGCCAAGTTTTTTTCTGTATTATGTTTGAAATAAGTTTCAAATAAATGCACATTTGTATGCACTAATTTTTTCCTAAGTTTATAACAAAATATACTAGCAATGTAATGTGACCAACTCTTTTTGTGGATTAAAATATATCGCGTAAAAAAAGATTAGATCTGATCAGATATGTTTAGATCCAATTAGATATGGTGCCAGATTAGATCAGATATTGCATATATAATATACTTTATTGCCATATCTGGTCTGTGTGGTTTTGAGCAGATCTGGCCAGATCTGGTACCAGATCGTAGCCATTTAAGCTGTTTTTAAATACAAAAAAAACTTATAAACTAATTCTGTTTAAAGTCCCTGTGGGAAACAGACCTCTCACAGGACACGTCACAAGACTGGTCCATTCGGACAGGGACCGGTCCTCGGACCGGTTCTTTTATTAGAAAGGGACCGGTCACTTTAACATGGGGTTGTCATAGGAGGGGGTGAATTGCGCTTTGTGACATGTCACAGGACGAAGGCAAAAGAACAGGTCACAGTACTACCGCAAAAGAAGAGGTTACACTAATAAAAAAAAGTCTGTAAAAAATTTAGTTAAAAGTACTAAAAATTACTTAAAAAGATGCTGCAGAAAAACTGCTAAAATTAGCAGATAATTTTTGCTATATATTAGTAATGTAGGAACAACAAATATAAAACTGTTTAATATGCAGAATTTTTGTTATATTTGAGTTAAATTTTTGTTATTGGAAATTTGCAAATTAACCTGCTAAAAACAGCAAAAAATTTTGCTTAATAATTTGTAGCCTAAAAAATCACGAAAAATTTTAAAATTTTCGAAGTTTTTTTCGATTTTTTTTCAAATGCAAATAAAAATCGAGCCTTTTGAAAACAGCAGTTTACAATTTTTTGAGCAAATATTTCTGCTGAGTTTAGCAGGCGAGGCTGCTATTTGCATTCAAATAAATTTAGCTTAACAATAGCAAAAATTTTGTAGATATAACAATTTATTTTTGCAATTTTTAGTCTACTAATATTTAGCAAAATTTTCTGTAGATTTTACAGTACAATTTGCTATTTTCAATTAACTAAAAGTTAACTTAAATATAACTAAAATTCTGTAAATTTAACAGTATTAATTCTGCTTTTCTTATTTTATTAGTATTTAGCAACAAAAAACTTTTTCTGCGATTTTTACAGATTTATTTCTATAAGTGCACAGATCTAGTGCAAAAGAACACATCACAGAACTCATCCGAAAACCACCAAAAATTAGATATTTCTTTTATTGTAAAATAAACAATTTAACTTGATAGTGCAAGTTTTCCTAGTCCCTTTTTTCCCTCAGAATATAAGACTTAGCCGATAAGAAAAAATGCAGGTCCGTCAATCACAAATCCAAATTTCAACACATTTAAAATTCTAGCTTGGGAGAGTTCTATTGTAAGTTAAATTATTTGGAAGTTAATTAATTTTTACGAATTGAATATTCCTGCATATATTTTCTGATCACGGGGTAGGACCTTTCAGACTGGTTACCTGTGCCGTGACCGGTAACGGGGTAATTACTTTCAGACCGGTCCTATTTTCACCAGGGTTGATTCTTTCAGACCTGTCCTGTTTACATCGGTCACGGGATAGGTCCATTTGGATCGGTCCTATTTGCACCGGTGACGGGACAGGTCCTCATTCAACTGAGCTCTTTTTTACACAGGGAAATTACGATGACTTTTAAAATAATACATTAGGTAAAAAAACTCTGTTAAACGGTTCAAATCCAATTTGAATTAACAAATTTTTAGTTAAACACTGATTTAAACAAAGGTTTTAGCTATTTTCATTTAACACAACACTAAAAATTCTCAGTACTTTAACTAACTTTGAGTGTTAATTTTCAAATTATTTATAACTATTTAATTTTTAAGAACCCATTTGTTAAATTTTACAGAATTTATTGTATCCTTGTGAGGAAACCAGTCCCCCTGCCTAAAATCAAATCATCAACATAACAGTGAACTTAACTTTTGAAACGATTTAAGCAAAATAATCTATTTAAAACCGGCTAATCCCGTCAAATGTGGCATATTTGGTCAGGTTAACTATATGCTGCATACTGTGTATAGAGTTTTTTCAAATACTGGCTGCATGTTTACATGCAATTTTTATGCAGAGGGAAATATATACAAAAAAAACTATGAATGGATATTATATGTATGGTAGAAAAATACCATCCAAAAAAGAAATTCACATTATAAAAGCTTTCGACTGGACATATTGCGAAAACAATTGATGTTTAGATACTGACGTGAAATGTACGCGCTACAGTTAAAATATTTGTATATAGCCTTGCTAATAGTAAGTAACGGAAAACAATTAAGCAAAAAAAAACGGTAACAATAACGGAATATTTGTTTGAATGATTATCCTGCATTAAACTAAAACAGGAATTTTAAAAATCAACGACTTAAAAACTTGACTTAAAAATCATACAATAAATAAAAACTCGTAGTCAACAATTTAAAATAAAGGAAAAACAAAATAAAAAGTGTGAAAAAAGTGCTTTAATAAAAACAAAACCTGCTTAACTCATACAGCAAAGCAATTAAACATAAAATGGACAATTTTATTATTATTATAAACAATGTCAGGATAATGACTGTTGTTTTAATTGCTGGTACATATAAAATGTGTTCAATATTTATTCAATTGATTACAATTAATTGTTATTCTTGTATTTTATGTTAATGAACTTTAAATCAACATAATTCATGCTGTTTTGTTGTTGGAGCTGATTGCAGTGATGTTGGCGCAAATTTTAACCAAGCGTGCCAAATATAAATCAAATCAAACTTAAAAGCGAAAGTTTTTTTTGTTTTCATTTCATGGAAAACTACAATATATATATTATTATACTCGTACAATACAACAAAGTCAATAACTTTGAATAAGGAAGTGTTAAAATAAACAACAAAAATTGTATTTTATAACAGAAAACTCAAGTCCCTTATAAAATTAAATTAAAATATGTAACTCAATAACAATAATAAAACTCGTATATAAATTTAACCAGAAAACTAACTTAAAAAATTTCTTAAGTTATGAGAAATGTTATAGATATGATGACACTTTGTAATGGGAACATGAAAAGTACGACTTTTTTTCTCGTATCGGGGAAGCACTGATACAAATGTGCTTGGTTTGATTGATAAATGGATACAACACTTTTCATGGCTCTGTAAAGTACAACATTCTTGCTGAGCCTTACACATTCATTTCCATTGTTGCGTATACACTAAGAGAATTATGTCGGTAAAATTAACTGCAATTGCAGTTAAAAAGTGCACACTACAATTGAATTTAAAATTAACTGACATTGCAGTTAAAAATGACTGTAATTGTAGTTGATTCAAATGCAATGGCGGTGTACACTTTTTTAAGCATAATTGTAGTTATTTTTACCGTCATAATTCTCTGAGTGTATATGACGGGTAAAATTCGAAGGCAAACGCAATTTAAAAATTGCAAAACGTGGAAGTTTATTTTTGCAGTGCATCACATTACCTGAAATATTCTTAATAAGTAGACAGAGTAATTGAACAGGTTTCACTTTCAGTGTACTAAAAAGTACTTAAATGTCAGAGCTTGTTATTTTAATATTATCCGGTGTGTATGTCCAATGGTTCCAATACCAAAAAATTTCAGGCTTCCGTATTTTCTAGATCGCCGTAGCTAGTAATGGACTAATTTTGAATCACAGTACTAATTATCCCGTGCTGAAATTTCATACCGATTTTGCCAAGATTTTAAAAATTCAAATGTTGGACAATTTTTTTCGGGTCAAAATAAATAAAGAAATTTGGTATTTACTTAATATTTAAACGGGACAGAAATTAGTATTACGGCCAGCAAGAAAAAAATTTCGTAAAATAAGCTCTAATCATTGCTGAATATTAGTAGTCTAAGAATAGCAAAAAAAAACTGTTATATCTATAAAATTTTTGCTATTTATAAGCTAAATTTGGTTGAATGCAAATAACAGTCTATTCTGCTAAAATCAGTTGTAATATTTGCTAAAAAAAATTGTAAACTCGTGTTTTCAAAAGCCTCGATTTTTATTTGCATTTAAAAAAAATTGAAAAAAAACTTCGAAAATGGTTAATTTTTTGTGATTTTTTATGCTACTAATTATTTAGCAAAATTTTTTGCTGATTTTAGCAGGTTAATTTGCTATTTTCCACTAACGAAAATTTAACTCAAAGATAACTACAATTCTGTACATTTAACAGTTTTATTTTTGCTATTCCTATATTACTAATATATAGCAAAAATAATCTGCTTATTTTAGCAGTTTTTCTGCAGCATCATTTTTAACTAATTTTTAGAAGTTTTAACTAAATTTTTTACAGACTTTTTTCTATTAATATAAAGGGATATTTTAAATTTCATTTTTTTGACTAAAGCGGTTTGGGCATGCCGTTAAGACGTTTTCCTTTGTTGCCTCTCGAAGGAATTTATAAAAATCACGTCTTAACGGATGTCTACTTCGGAGAAGGAACCTTAGTAACAAATTTAAAGTTCTTGGCTCCAGATTTATAGGTTCGACGTTGTGAGTGAATGAGTCAATCATATACAGAGAAAAAAATTCTTGTGTTTTTTTCTCATCACCAGCTCCTCAATATTTGTCATTTAAGTGCTCTTCCGTCGCGAAATTGCCGATTGTTTAAATTCGAGAAATTGTCTTGTTTAAATAATTTGGAATTATAAGACACAATCAATCATGACAAGTTAGTAGTTGTCAAGTTTGTTGAAAATTGGGAATATTTGAGGAGTGATTTTTCAAAGGGGCTTATTTCCATGTTAAACTAAATTTCAGTAATGAGAAAAAAGCTTAAAAAATTAGTGGAAATATGTCGTTTTTGATCACGAATTTCCCTTGGAAATGTACCTTCTTTGCAATGGATTTTGAACTAGAGGATACACTTTAGCATGACAACGACGATGTCGTTCTTAGGTTTGTTCAAGGTCGTAAGTTCAACTAAGCCTTTTTGAAATATCATTCATCAATTATATTCAAGCAAGACATATAATTTCTTGCTGACCTAAGCCGTACCGTAATATATTTTGATCGTAAAGAGGCAACGAAAAGTCCTTGCATATCCCTTGTAAGAAAGTACTTTTCTTTAAGATTATGTAGAATAGTTTTTTTTTTTTAATGAAGACTAAATATGAATTTGTTGTGGAAGTGCAATCTAATCTGTTATATCTTAATCAAGGTGATTGACTATGAAATATATTGATTTTTGACTTTAACAATTTCATACCAAGCCTAAGATTGGATTACAATCAACTTACAAGAAATATTCCCTTACTTCCTACTTTCATGAAATTGGATTTAATATTCCAATTTCATGAAAGTAGGAAGTAAGGGTCAAGATTGATATGGCGTGGAAATTTTCCTGTAAGCAGAATTCAATTTACTTGAGCCAGAATACAATTTACTTAATCCAAAATTTGCAGTAAAAATAACAACAAAATAAAATTCATTTTCAGGAGAAATGAGCACCCATGTGAGAGTGCCGGAATTATATTTTTCATAACGGTGGTCATAAGTTGGTCACTGCAAATTTTGACAACTTTAGATAAGCTCGCCAAATGACTTTTCTATCATTTGGCATCCCTATCTCAATTTGCAAAAAAATTGTCAGTTACGAGGAATCACAACCATCAACCATCTGTATGAATTTTTGAATTTCGTAATGTATAACTTGTTATATTGTTACAGATAGCATCTATAGGATTTAATGAGGCTATAGCTAATGGACGTGGTAGACGTCGGTTTGGACCAGGAAATTCTAAATCATCTTCCAATGAAGTTACAGAAAAATCCTCAACTGATCAAATGATATCGGCCTCGAGTAATACAGAATCTAATCAATATCGTAGAGGTGGAGCCTACTCTACCGATGCAGGAGGTTTGTATACTAAAATTTTACTTCAATTTGTGCACACAAATCAAAATTCTTTTTTAATTACAGATTATACATATAATACGGCCGATATTAACTTAATACGACCAGAAAGTAAACCATTACATACTAAAATAACGGCCAAGTATACCAGTAGTATAACAATACCACATGATTCTTTCGAAGATACTGAAACAGCTGAAGAATATGTAGCTAAAGCAATGGGTATGTATGGTTCGCGTTTGCGTGAACCAATACGCATACCAAATGAAGTGGAGCCAACACAAGCTGAACAGCCAATACAACATCAACAATATCAACAACATTTACAAGAGCAGTTGCAACAGCAGCAACACGACCAGCATGAACAACATGAGCAACAATTACAAAATTTGAAAAATCATGAAAAACATAATAATTTTGATTATTTTACCTTTACACAAAAAGAAGCGCAACCCCAGGCAGCCACTCCCATAGAGGAAGAACAGCCTCAGCACAAGGTGCCTTATCATCAATATTCACAACACTCTGCACAGCAACCATCAGCAGATAATGATGCTAAAGAAATCGTGGAAGCCCAAATACAGGCACAATTACAAGAACAAATACAACAAGCTCAATATCTCGTACAAGAACGAGAGCAAGAAGAACAAAACCAACAACAAGAACAAAATCAACAGGAAGAGTCAGCTAATCCACAACATGAAAAGGATCCTGTTACCAGATCTTATAATATATATGAAGAACAGACAGCTGGTTATGATACGGCTGAACAATCAGTAGTAGATCGTAATTATCGTACGAAATATGTGTATAAACCTGTTGCACAATATCACTCTCTTGGGCAAGAAACTGAAGAGAAAATACGAGTTTCTGCCTCCACAGAGATTCCTAAAGCTGAAATAATGAAACAAATTGAAAAGTCGGTAATAAAATATATGAAGGAATTAGAAGCTGAAGGCAAAATTATAGCTGCTCCTCAAAAAGAAGAAGCTAAAACATATTATAAAGTTATTACTGTGCCCGGTAGTGATGAGAAACGTATTGGTTCTACTACCTCAAAACCTAACAAATATGCTTCTTCTTCTTCTAATGGCAACTATCAAGATTCTTATAAACACTCGGCTTCCCAACATTCTCCACCATCATCTTCAGCACAGAAATACTATAAAAATTCTGGTTCGAAATCTGGTTATCAATCAGAAACCGAAAGTACATATCAAGCCCCTGTCCACGATGTTTCTGAATTAGCTCCAAATGTAGAATTTATTTATAAAATTAAGACTAAAGCTCCTCTGCACACGGCCACAGTTAAAACTGTATCGAAACCATATAATTTACCTATTAAGTCCTATGACCAATTTGATCATTCTTCGGCTTTGAAAAATCTAGAAGAATTTGATTTGTCTCATGTAGTCACTACACCCGATCCAGAAGAACATCAAAGTGCTTCTACGAATAAGCCTAGTAAATTATATTTCAATTCTGAAATTTATCATGATATTAATTCATTGCCATATAAACAAAAACAACGTGTTGAAGCGGAATATCGTAAATTAAAAGCTGCAGCCGCCGCCGGTGATATACATCCTGACTATAAAGGTTATGCGGGTGGTAGTAGTAGTGCCCAATCACAAAGTGGTTACTACGCTGAACCACCAGCTGATCGTAGTGAATCAGAACGTGAAGCCTCTGGCTCCAATATGTCCGAAGATGGTTATCCCATTATGAATCCCTATTCATTTGTGTTAAAGAAAGAGGCATTACCGGGAAAATATGATGAAATTGCCGGTAGTTATGAACAACAACAACCACGTAGTCATAAATACAAACCTATAGAATATGATAGTTATAGTCCAAAATTTAATAATAATCCTGAGGGTTATGGTTATCAGCAAACCTATAAGACTCATCTATCTACACGTCATTCACCCGGTAAACGCGGCAAACGTGGTGGTTCTCCTCATCCTTCTTTAACTAAGAAATCACCCCATCGTAGCTCTTCCTTAAAAGATTACGAAGCTAATATTGCTTTACGTCCACCACCAAAAATTTAAAGAAATTTTTTTATTTATAGACAAGATAACTTAAAACAATTTTACGTTGTTCTATTTTTATTATTATTTATTTATGGATTTTTTTTAATTTGTTCAAATTTATATTTTATTTCATCAATGAAAAAAATGTTGAAATTTATATTGTAAATTAATTAATTGTTGTTTAGTTTTATTTTATAACGACCTTTAAAGAAAATATGTATGTATGTATGTTTTTATTTTATGTATTTATTAAAGATTTTTATTATACAATTAAATTAAATTGTTGGTACCTAATACTTGTTCAGATAATATTTGAATTAATATTGGCCAGCCAAAAAGTATACTTTAGAATCAGTAAATAAAAAATTAAGTAAATACCAGACTGGCTAAAAAACTACAGCAAAAAGTAATTTAGGGAATTTATGCATATTTTTACCAAATACCAAAGAGAATGATCTAATAGAGAGCCTGAACATTTGGGTGCTCCAAAAACAGGGGAAATATGACTTTTTGTGCATTTTTTAAAAAATATTGATATTTTGAAACTAATTCGAATTAAAAGCTTTAAAGCATCGTGATTTGGAGTGAATTCTCTTTGTAATAAGCATTAAAAACTTAAATCAGCGGATTTCGGGAAAACAGCGATTTTTGGCATTTATATAGCTTTTAGGCAAGTTTTTCTTTGTTCTTCTTTTAATTCAACATAATTTTGGCCCGAATATAACAACACAGGATTGAATACTTCAATTCTGAAAATTAGGGCAAAATAGAAATACATTAATATGTCCCTGTGTAAGGTCAAAGGTCAAATTCTATGAGATTTTTAATTTTTTTAACATATAACATATTAATATAACTAATATTCGGATATTAATGAAACTTCTTGATATTATTTTCCTAGGTCTAAAAGTTATATTCTCAATTTAATTTTAGAAAATTAACTCTTAACGATGAAGTGAAATTGATTTATAATTTTGAATATGTTGTATTAAGAAAACGTATACTTCTTTTTGCAAAAATAGTAAAAACTGAATTGATTTAATGCCGATTCAACACCGGTACCACAACGATATTAGGGCCCAACTATATTAAGCGAAGTTGAATTAAGGAAAGCAGAGACACTATGAAAATACACTGAAGCATCCATATTTAGCTTCAGTCAACTTTCTCTATTAATTTGATTAATTTTCAATAGAAACTCATGGTATCCAACATATTCAAATTATATTAAACAAACTAATGAAATTAAAAAATAACAATTATGTAAAATAAAACAAATAAAAAACTATAAAATAAACTCGCAAATCTGGCAAAAAATTTTAAATTTCAACAGGTCAAATTTGTAAGTAATTTTAATTTTGAGAAAAATTAACCAAATTTTAATAGACTTAACAAACGGTAAGTTAATTGGTTTTGGAAGACCGGTATTTTTAAAATCAATAGTTTCGGTATTGATACCGGTAAAGGTTACCAATTTGAAAGAGCTTTGAATCGGATAACATTATTATAAAGGCGTGAGTTGCCAACCTCTCTGTTATGTGTTAATCACACTACTTTGTTTTTTAATTAAAGCATAGTAGGTGGTTTGAGTTTCGCGTGGGAAACCTGTTGTAATACATAAAAACAAAAATATTTAGTTTTCACGATAATGAGTTTCACGTGAAAATTGTATTGAATTTTTTTCATGAAAATTTAATGTACAAGATTATTATTTTTCTTGTGAAAAAGTGACATTTTGGGTTTATTCTGATTGTGTCTTTCTTATAAAATAAAAAATTGTTTATTTTTATAATTTAAGGCCATGTGCGAGGTGGCTAAATAAACTCTAAACTAAATACAAATTGACAAAAGAGTTTAAAATTTATTTGAAAAATTATTGAAAAATTTTTCAAATTTCATAGAAATTTGGAAACCTGAATTTAGTTTAGATTTTATTTAACCAGTTCGCATCCACCCTAAATTACAATTTGAGGCTTCTAAAATAAAAATATGTTTAACTGTCACCATTTAAATTACTATTTGAGGCCTCTAAAGTCAGAGTGCAGTTTTTCGCAGAGAAAACAATTAACAAGGCTTAATCCTTATCTATTTCTTTAAAATTGTTTTTATTTTAGTAAATTTATAATTGAGTCTTTTGTAAAATATTTTAAAACGAGCGTTAACTTCAATTATAAACATTTATTAATAATTATTTTAATTTTTGCATTAAAAAATACAAAAATTGTTTTTTCGGACTTTCTATATTTTCATATATTTAGTTAGAATATTCTTCCACCTCAAGTCCAAATTCTAATATGATATTGTCATATTAGATTTTTATTTGTTGTTTCAAAAAGGGTTGATCATTTTCATGATTGACAATACAATTGTTTCGTAGACATCACTCTACTCTTCAGTTGTCCGCTAAGAAAATAATAACTTTCCTACTCAAAACGAGACATTACATAAGGTACAAAAAACCAACGGGATGAGAATTTTGTACTTTCGTATATGAACTGTCTGATTTGGTAAAACCAGTTATAAATCAACTCCTTTTTGAAAGCAACAATTACATAAAAGTACCCTTTGGGTACTATTTATATGTATGTCTGTTGTCAATACATTTTGTAAAAACAACTAATTTTAAACTCAAAACAAAATAAATATTTGAATGAGATTTTAGCCGTGGTGTGCTCATTTTCAACAATTATTTTAATTTTTGCATTAAAAAATACAAAAATTGTTTTTTCGGACTTTCTATATTTTCATATATTTAGTTAGAATATTCTTCCACCTCAAGTCCAAATTCTAATATGATATTGTCATATTAGATTTTTATTTGTTGTTTCAAAAAGAGTTGATCATTTTCATGATAGATATATTTTCATATTTTCATATTAGAATTTGGACTTAAAGTGGAAGAATATTCTAACTAAATATATGAAAACATTTATTAATAAGTCAAACTGTAAAATTCAAAACAAGATCCACAGTTTTTAAATGATTGTTTTTAATTTTCATAGTGCACTTTAACTTTATAAAATTTTGTATAATTATATATTGTATCATGTCAGATATAGTTGTATATAAAATATGATACAATTATTCACTTAATTTTATCATATCATAATATTATTAGAAGCTTATGTAGCAATATATACACTAGAGCGTACCACCTTACAGGCAAAAAAAAAAAGTGCGCCGTACACCCTCCAATTTGAAGTATTTTTACAAGGAGGTTTCAAAAAAAATTTTTTTATTTTTTTATGCCGAACGTAGGGGTCGCCATTTTACATTTTTCGTTATATCTTTGGTATTTACAGTCGGATCTTAAAGTATGATACATCGATGTTTTTCTATCGAGGAGACCAGTGTTTTCCTCTAAGAACATTTTGACCTCAAGTATCCCGTTCTAGTAGTTACCCACCAGATCTCAGTTGCTACCACCCTAATGCACCACCCTAATGTCAGAAAATCAATGCTCGCAAAAAATCATTAAACTTTTGCTAAGGAAGTTTTTCGCTAAACCCAGTAGAAATTTTTTTTATATATTGGTTGCCGAACGCAGGGGTCGCCTTTTTAAATTTTTTTTAATTGTATTTTTACTATATAGCAAAACACTGGTCTCCTGGAGGCAAAAAAATCGATATATCACACTTTAAAATCCGATTTTAAATGCCAAATCTATAACAAAAAATTAAAAAAGGCGACCCCTACGCCCTATCGCCTTCCAAAAATACATCATATTGGAGGGTGTACGGCGAACTTTTTTTTTGAGGTACGGTCTAATATACACGTACATATAATTATGTATATATAAACTATATTGCAGATCTCTTAATACGTGACTTGAGACCAAATCGTATATGGTTATACATATATAAGATCATATCAAACATTTCTATAAAACCAAATTGTTGTTATAAATGTATATTATTATATAAAGTAACATAAATAAACATTTATAATTATATCACTTCATACACGATTATATGAAAAGTTTATTCGTCGGCTCGTATATATAGGACAATTTTCCTAATGTATAAATTTTTACACTGTTTACGAGTAATGTACGTTTTGGTATATTACTCGCTTATAAAAAATCTTCAAAAATTAAATATTTTATTATTAATTTATTTATAAAAAAAAATACATAAAAAATTAAATTAAGAGAACAGTACATTATATCATCATTATTAATATAATATATTATATAATAAGTAGTCTTTTTTATTATTAAATATAAATTTCAACTCTAGAACATATGGAATAATTTGGCAATTTTGTAGCTAGATTTTTACACTTCTCCTTCTTGTTCCTTTTGAACACAGATGGAACATATTTTATAAAATTAAGACACTTGCTTTTTTTAACTATTAAAACAGAAATTATTCATGATGATGATAATGTTCATAATGTTGAGGTTCTTCATAATGACCATGTTCATGGAATTTTGATTCACTATGTTCTTCCAAAACCAAACCATGATTATGATTCTTTTCAGTTTCAGGATGAAGAATTTTCAACTTTTGTTTCGTACCACCAATTTCGACGGGCTTCTTAACCAAATGTTGATCTTCTTTTTTGATATAGACTGGCACAGCATGATAATGATGTAATTTAACACTTTGGTGAGATGTGGCATGTTTATGTTCCACTTCATGATGAAGTTCAGTTTCGTCATGTTTAGGTTCTTCTTCCTGTTTAACATATTCCAAATGTTCATACTCCTGATGACCATCATGATGGCCACCATATTCATGAATTTTTAATGCAGCTGTGGTAGCAATAATAAAAGAACACAAAACCTAGAAATAAAAGGATTTTTTAGAGCAACAACACTTCACTAGTTTTAATTAGTTTTTGCATATAAACACTTCCTTACAATAAATTTCATCATATTGTATATCTTTTTTCGTTGTGTATTAGATTATTTAACTTTCTATTATGTTAATAAAACTCCACTTTAAGTTTCCTAGACACGCGATTTTATATGAAAATGTTTTTTTTTTTGTTAAAGCAAATATATCACACAGTTTTTCTGTTTTTTTTTAAATAAATTTCTATTTTTGTTTGTATTTCTGTTTTCTTTAGCTTAGAGTACGTTGCTCTAAGACGTTTTGGCTTTGACTGTGATTATGGTAGGAATCCAGATTCGATTTATACCCCAGCCAAATCTATTTACTATTTTGGATTTTACAAAAACAAGCTAAAAGCGGCATACATCATAAAATAGAAATACTCGTACTGCATATAATATTTATTCAATAGCTGAGATACTTGATGAAATTAAGCGTATTTATGTACGTATTTTTTCTTCGTTCATATAGATAGAGCAAGTAGCAAGCTTAACAAGCTGTATGGTTGATGTTTTTGTTACTCCTGTTGCTGCTGATGCAGCTGATGTCTTTAGTTGTTACAACATTTGTTATAAATGTTTAAGTTTTAAACCACCAGTCTAACGAACTTCATACACTGTTTTTTTAATTTTTGCCATCATTTAACTTTATTTACGAGCTCATTTTATTTACAACAATGTTGGCTTACTGGACTGACTGTTTGTTTGTTGTCATAGACCCCAAATGATATTACGTATACGCCGTTGTGGCACAATACGTCATAACGCTAATTCGATCTGGTTAAATCACTTTTATGCATTTAATTAACCCTATTATGTTATAACTTTATTTTTACATACATAATTGGGGTTTACTTATGGTACATATATGGGAAAGTAATTGTCTCAAAATTAAAACTGGTTACATCAACTGGGATGCGATGTAGTATTCAGTTAACTTAAGGTAAGTCAAGGAAGGACTAACCACCAGATGTTAGAAGCAAGAGTTCTCAGACCCTAAGAGAGTGTAAATAAAGAAGAGTATAAACTCAATCAAAGAAGTTGTTATTTTATTTAATAATGAGCACCAAACCAATTTATCTAAAGAAGATAAACGTATGTTTTTATAAGGTAAAACGTAACAATTGGTGTCAGCGTTGGGATTACATTTTTTGATTACAATAGAAAAAAAACCGGTTTATTTAAAGGAAATAAACCAACGTTTTTAAAAGGTAAAGTTGCATTTTTGATGCGAAAACTTTTCACATTAAATACAGAAACCGGGCATTGGTATATTTTACCAATGTTTATTTATCCCAATATGGTGAAGGAATTAAGGACACCATAAACATTTTGAAAAGTGATGGTATGTCCAGGCCCTGAGTTTTCCTAAATTATTCCGGACTGTGTTTTATAAAAAAAAAATAAAAATTCTCCATTTTAACTACTCCATCCCGTTTGAAGGTTAATATTAAACGAAACGTGCGTATAGATTAAATAATATTTGTATCTTAAAACTTGCATCCCGTTTATAAAATAAAAATAAAATAACCGGTACGTATTAGAGATTATAAATTTGCTTTGCAGCAGAAAACCATGGAAAAATCATCATGATTACCACAAATTGGACGAAATTAAAAAAAAAAAGAAATATGAACTCAAATGGAGGCAAGTGCAAGGTAATTGCGCGTTAAAATGTAAACACCAAATTGACTGCTTTTAAATAGTACAATACAAAACCACGCATTAACACAGTGTTTCTTTGATTTTTTCCAATTTAAGCATACCAATGAGAAAATCATGTATTTTCAAATACTTACAACTATAACGGTGGGTCTCATACTGGAAAGCTTAACTTTAACTTTATTAAACAATGAAAACAACAACAAAACAACAACAAAATTTTGGGGTAACTAATAGTTAATTCATAAACCGTCAGTATGAAACCCAGCGTAATTGTATAAATTTTAATTATTTTTAATTAAAAACGCAATAAAAAAAATTATCATTTTGTATAGTGCTATGGAAAATATCTATATTAGTTTTAGATTTCAAGTTATTTTTTTTTTTCAGTTAAAGTAAGTTTTTGAAAAAATCTGCTGTACATTGCCGAAGATATACTAAATTTGTTGGAATGTTTGTAAATTTCATACATTTTGTTTTAATTTAGAAGATCTAGCTAAAACGATTAATTATGAGATATCAGACTAAATATGCCAAAATATTAATAAAAATACTGTACAAAAAAATTGACTACAGGTCTAGTTTTAAGTGCTTATGCATAATAATTTGAAAATTTTATAACACGTTTATAAAATGAATTTTGTATGAAAATTTTGTTTTATAAGCCATTTACAAATTTAAAAAGTGATTACCCTAGTAAAAATGATTTTTATATATTCATATATGATTTTTATACAATCATTTATGATTTTATACAATTATAACTTGTCGAGTATTGTGAAACATATATTTTTATATGATTATATCAAAAGATATTTAATTATATAAAATTATATTAACCAGATCCATCATTTTTCGGATCAGATAATATATTTTTTATATAATTATATTAACCCATATATGATTTGATCCGAAAAATGGTGGATCTGGTTAATATAATTTTATATAATTAAATATCTTTTGATATAATCTTACAATACTTTACAAGTTATAATTGTATAAAATCATAAATGATTATATAAAAATCATATCTGATTATATAAAAATCATTTTTACTAGGGTATGCACATGACATTTAGATAACATGTAATTGTATGAACAATTAAATTAATTGTATTTACAAATAAGTATTGGATTTTCCTATCACAATTTATCCCTATTTTCACAATATCCAGTTAGCCACTAACTTGTGCTTGAACTGACACATTTCTTATTGAACTGACACATTTCTTATTGAATTTGAATTAACTGTTGTCTAAATTCTATTTGGACATACAGTAATCGGGCTTTATATAAATACAATTAATTTCTTTGTTAATACAAATAAAATTTAATTAATATTTTATTGTGTAGGACATAAACATTTCGTTGAAAACAAATTCAGCAATTTCGTTTTCAATTAAAATTACAATCGAACTAGTTTTCCAAACAAATTTGAAAGTGTTAAAAGAAAGCCTCTAACTACATATTTTAGTATGGATTTTGAATATATTTTTTTCGCAATAAAACTCTTCTTTAAGCTTTTGTGTAAGTATTGTTTTAACCAAGTCTGTTATAGACTTTATCTACATCTTAAAGATTTATGCAAATTTGTTAGTGCATGGTTGGCAATTGACCAATATCTGGCCTATGTAGTACATTTTTCTTATTGTTTTATATTTCGTTATTATTATTTTTTTTTTCAAAAGTGTACCAGTTATGACAGTTTGGCTTAGTTTTTTTCTTTTTTTAAAAACATTGTTTAAATTTTTGTTATTTAGGTTTATTTAAAGAGCCTTAAAATGGAAAGTATTACACAAATTGTGACATGTTTAGCAATATCTTTGTGCTGTATTGAGTGGAGTACAATGATAGTAAATCACTATTATAACAATAAACATTTGTAATACTTCCTTATTGCTGTCATATACATAAAATTCCAATTATATTGGGGAACATATATTGCATATATTGTTGTTATTTTCAATTAACTTTTCATTACAATAATTTGGCAAAAAGAAATAAATTTTAAGTTTTCTTAGGGGTGCTATTAAATAATACAGAAATATGTCATCGTTAGATAAAATCGCAACCTAAATAGTTATAGGACATTATTAACTTTTATGACAATATTAAATCACTTCACAGTCCAACAGAAATTGGGAAAATATATTCAGTGGTTAGTTACCTATATATACGAAGAAAAAAAGTTACCTATATATAGGAAAAAAAAACTAATACGCAAGTGCTTGTGCAAATTTAAATGTTACTGACACTTTAGAAAACATTGTTTTCTATTGTTGTTATACATGAATGGATGTCACTACATACCTATATCTGTCAAAACAACAGAGTAGTATATTGGAAGATGACAAAGCAAATTGTGGTAAATTTTGTTGTTTTTGTTTTTTCTTTAATATTTTAAATGATTAATAACGCTCCTAGACAAGAATAAGAAATTCTGATTGAGTTTGTAATTTAACTTAACAAATATTTCTAGAAATTCTAAAAACGTCGTCCCCGGATAGGTATGTTATTGGTTGAAATTACGCCCATTATCTGCTTAAAACCTTCACTTTGTCGAAAGAAACTTTTGGTTTTTTACCCTGCCAGCAACATACACTCATAGAAATAAATCAGTAAAAATAGCAGAAAAAGTTACTAAAAATTAGTTAAAAATGATGCTGCAGAAAAAACTGCTAAAATTAGCATATTTTTTTACTAAATACTAGTAAAATGAGAATAGCAAAATTAAAACTGTTAAATTTACAGAATTTTAGTTATATTTAGGATAACTTTTAGTTAATTGAAAATAGCAAATTGTAGTGTAAAATCTGCAGAAAATTTTCCTAAATATTTGTATACTAAAAATAGCAAAAATAAACTGTTAAATCTACAAAATTTTTGCTATTTTTAAGTTAAATTTAGTTGAATGCAAATAGCAGTTTATTCTGCTAAAATCAGCAGAAATATTTGCAAAAAAAATTGTAAACTGCTGTTTTCAAAAGGCTCGATTTTTATTTGAATTTAAAAAAAAAAACCAAAAAAAACTTCGAAAATTTAAATTTTTTGTGATTTTTTAGGCTACGAATTATTTAGCAAAACTTTTTGCTGATTTTAGCAGGTTAATTTGCTGTTCTCCATTTACAAAAATTTAGCTCAAATATAACTGAAATTCTGTATATTTAACAGTTTTATTTTTGCTGTTCCTATATTATTAATATATAGAAAAAATAATCTGCTAATTTATCAGTTTTTTCTGCAGCATCATTTTTAACTAATTTTAAGTAGTTTTAACTAAATTTTTACGGACTTTTTTCTATTAGTGTAGGAACGCTCATTATAACATTTTTAAGTGACTCATAAAAATTATTATTGTTTTTTTTTAAACTCTTTTTTTGTCGAAAATATGAACCCTAAGAAAACTATCCAAATAATTGCCTCAACAATATAAAATTCTGTGTCAAAAAGAGTGATAGTTTTACACAAATTAAAGACTTTTAAATTAATCAAATTTATGAGGAAAATATAATTTTATTCGTATTTTTGTGTCAGTCATTTCTGCATACAGAGGTGCCCATTTGTACGGACTACATTCAAAGGAAAAAGTGAAAAAATGTTTATGTTTTTGAAGCTTATTTCTCCATGTTTAAATCTACAGTTATTTGTTTGGAGTGGCAGTAGAACTTGCACTAGTTGTCTGGTTCAATTAAGCCGCTACTGTACTAGTATTTTTTGCTACTGGGATACTACTTTTTTTATGGAAAAATTATTTCTTTAAATTCCATTAAAAGTGAAAGGGTTAGTAGCCAAATATTGTGTTATTAATATTTTGAGTATGAAAACAGCTTAACCTAATTAAATGATTAATTGGTGGTTACAAATTGTATTTCACTATCTACCTCTTTTCCATGCCTTTTAAATATATTGCATCCATATCAAATATTTTCACTGTTGAAAATACGTTTTCTTTATGTATTGAAAAAGCGTTAACATTGATGTTGTGCGCAATTATTAACACATGAATAAACTCGCTTAACATATCTAAACAATTTAATACCTATGTACATTTCTCTAATTTGAAATCAATTTAAGTTATGTAAGCTTAAAACAAAGTATATTAATAATACACGCTGAAAAAAACGCCCTTCTGGTAATATATTTTTCTCATTTACCCAATTGTGGAGTACGCGAACACAGCTATTACACAAATATAATAATAATAATGAAATTAAAATTGCAAATATATCGTGGTTTAGGTGGAAAAATATGACTCACATACAAAAATAAAAAAATTACATAATTGTAAGCATACTTTAAACTTATATATACTAGTTTGTAAAAATATATATAATTGTATGTAAACATATTCAACAATGCCTTTTTTCTGCGTGTAACAACAATCACTAAAATTATAACGTATTGAAATTAACATAGATTGATATGAAAAATTAGAGACAGATACACATGTTAATTTTTTAATTTTATGTTTTAATTAAAGTTGCTATTGCAACATGGACCGAAGACATACATACATATTGCAACATGTAACTTAAAAAAATGTGTTTTGTAATCTCCATTCCCACATATACTTAATCATTTATCAGCAGCACCGTACGGCCAACTAAAAAGAAGCTCAAAAAGCAGTGTTTTAAGCTTTTAAAAAAGCTTTAAAAAAAACAGTCAAATAAGATGTCAATTGAACACATAAGCCCTTAAGTTTCATTAAAATTTCATTACTTCTTTCATTGGAATCCCTATAAAAACGAAAGTTTGTATTTAAATTAATGCAAGATTCCTTAGAGCTTCGTCAAACAAAGTTATAATCTGTTTATACTATTGCAATTCAGGTTGAAAAATTCGAAAAGGTTATTTTAAAACGAGTGATTTTTCAATTTAGAAAAAATTAAATTTTAATTAAACAAATCTTTGAAATCGCGCATCGCCCATTATATTTGATATTTATTGTACAAACTCAATATACCTTATACCATAGTGGTGTAAGGCGTACTTGGAAATTTTTCATTGGCATTACTTGATGTCAGTGCAAAGGCCAAAATATCCCTTACAATTCAATGGAATTTTTTTCTATTGTCAAACAGGGCAAGTTTAAAATTACACAAAAAAAGTTGAAATTGGCAGGCAAAATGGCACGAAGAAATAGTAAAAATGGCACGATTATTCCAAAAATGTTAAAGTATCATAGCCCTATGTTCCACTGGGAATTAAAAGATTAAATATATAGTTGATTTAAGTGTTTTTCTGAATGTTTTTAACAAAGATACAATAATGAAGGAATTTACCGTTGAGCTGCTAAAGTACATTCGCTGTATATTACTATGATTTAAAAAAAATCTGGAATTTTATTAAATATTTAAAAAATATCGTTTTTTTTTTTTGTAAATTTTTTCCAAAAATTATTTACAAAGATTGAGATTTTACTGAATTTTATAGCATTTTTTTAATGAAAAGTCTAAAAAAATAGACAAAATGGTTTTTTTTTGGCAAGAATTTGTAAAAATGGCATTTTTACAAAATAAGTGAAAAAATGGTAAAAATGGCATTTAATGGCAAATGCCAAAAAAAACTTGCCTGTCAATTAAGTAAAACAATGGTAATGAAATTTACAGCAATGCCTAAAAGCAACCAATTATAATTGAAGAAAAAAGCATTGTATAAATATTACAATATTGTTTTGGAAACAATTTTTAAGACAAGAGTAAAATTTCAGTACTAACTTTATAAACACTCGCGTATTTTATTAAGTTATAGCAAGTAAATGCTCTTTACTCTTCTTTGACTACTGGTTAATCTAGATTTATATGGTAAACAACAACAAATTAGTCAGTTAAATCCCAGTTAGTAGCTAACAGGATATTGTGTTAATGATGCTAAGAAATTTTGGCTTTGTTTAAAATATTTTTGTAATATATAACCATTTATTTAGTTTAAATTGGGTAGCTGGAAATCTTAGTTTAGTTAAAATATTTCCTTCAACATCCTTTTTTTAACCAGTAAAATCTGTTGCTAGTTTTGCCAATTCAGTTTTCAAAAATTGGTTAGTATTCTGTAAACATATACGGTGTGAAAAAATTATGTGCAAAATAACAACAAATTTTTGGGTTATATCAAATTTACATTACGATCGAAATACGAGTTAAAAGTAGCTTTCGCTAGATTTCGGCGGAAATCCAATAAAAATTTTGGATTTCAAACAGATTTCCGAATTTAATTTGGATTTCGGCAAAATCTCATCGAAATCCAATTTTTCTTCCATATTTGGAGAAAAATAGGGAATTTTGCAGAAGAAGTGGCAACATTTACCGCTGTTTATGTTATAAAAAATGAATAAATACTTTTTGATAACTTGAAAAAATTAAAAAATAAAATCTTTTATTTTTAATATGTGACCTTCTCCGAGAAAAGGGACCTAGTGTGTGAAAATGAAGTTTTGAGAAGAACGCATTTAAAGATAAATTTAAAATAAAATTTGAATGTTTTTCTCATTTTTATCGAATCCCGTTTTTTGACACACTAGGTCCCTTTTCTCGGAGAAGGTCACATATAAAGAAATATTAAAAGCTAAAAACGGCTATTTTTTTTTTGTATCAGACAAAGAAAAACCATGAAAAATCACTTGATGGCGTCGGCAAAACACTGAATATTTTTGCTTCCAACCAAGGTTGGTTGATAAGGGTAACGGTAACGGTCTCGGATTTCGTTTCTTTAGGTAACGGTAAAGGTAACGGTATTTAAGACTGTTTCGGTAACGGTACCGTTACCGAAACAGCAATACCGGTACGTACCGGTATTAAAAATTATGTTAAAAACATATAGAAACAAGTAAAAACATGGCATATTTTTAATTTTAAGTACTGAAAATACAGATTTTAAGCTATAAATTCAATACTGGTAGTTTTAATAAGTAATATTATTATCTGTACATTTTTTTTTTGTAAAAAAGCACTCAAGATTATAAAATAAAAAATTGTAATTTTTATATAAAATAATAAATACCGGTAACTACCCATAAAAATAACGGTATCGGTAACGATAACGGTATTTGGAATTTTTTTTATAGGTATCGATAACGGTAACGGTATTCAATTTGAAACGGTATTTTAGCGATAACGGTATTATGACGATAACGGTAACCAACCTTGCTTCCAACTAATCATCCATATACTAAAACACATTTTTTAAGCAAATATAACATTATTTCTTTCATAATATAAATGTATTTTTTATTCAGCCATTAATTAAAATATTTTTTTGGATTTTTTTTTAATTTTGGTTATTATTTAAGGTTAGTTTGTTTTTTTCAATATAATATTAATATTAACTAATAGTTAACTCCTGAACACTCAGTATGTGACCCAGCGTTAGTAATTTTTAAAATTCAAATACCAAAAAATGTTACTTTAGAATAATTTTTTATTAAAAATTAGTAAAAAAAAAAATAATAAAGTGAGATTAAAACCCGTTTAAATTCTTTTGTACTAACTTTTTTATGAGTGTAAAACTCAGTATATGACCCAGCGTTAGTAATTTTTAAAATTCAAATACCAAAAAATGTTACTATAGAATAATTTTTTATTAAGGATTAATAAAAAATAGTAAAGTGGGATAAAAAACCGTTTAAATTCTTTTGTACTAACTTTTTTCTGAGTGTAAAACTTCGAAAATTGTTTCAAACTTCATTTGTTGATATTATACCCATTACTTCACAACGATTTCTTTCTGTGTATGTATATTGTGAATGTGGAAAATAAAAAGCAATATTGCTACTACATTGATATACTTAATCCTTCGGAAAATTTTCTTAATCTGTACAAATATCCGTTTGGAAATTTTTTTTCTTACAGTGTTTATGTTTGTGTGAAAAATTATTATAAGCAAATTAAATGTCTTACCTTGAAAATATATGCTTACATCACCTTACGTCACCATGATATTTTTAAAACAATTTATGCACTCTACATTAATTTCACAACACTATATTTTTTTTTCAAAATATGCCACTGATTTTATATTTTTGCTTTTTTAATTATTTATTTAATTACTTCCATTTTACTATATTTTTTATAATTTTTCATTTATATATTTTTAATAATTTTTTATTTATGTAAACTAACTTAATTTAAATTTATTTATTTTTATTTAAATTATATTTCGCCCTTTTATCAGTGTTGACACAATCGTTTAAAGATAATATCCCTATTTTGCAAGAACCCAATAAGAGCCTGTTATATATAAATTATAATTTTGCAACGCTCTTATATTTATTGGCCAGGTAATCTATTTATTTTTTTTTTTTTTCCTTAAAAATTCGTTGTTGTCTAAAACGGCATTCACACCTAAATCTTAAACACGTGTCTACCTAAAACGAGTGTAAAAGAATAAAGAACTGTTGTAATAGAATAAAAAGCTAAAATACGTGTTTTGTATAAACACGTACATATTTAAGAATTAGGTGTAAACGCAGCCTAAATTAGATTTGGGGCCTATTTTGGGATTGAAGAATTTTTTGGGTATCTCAGCTAACTAAATGGGAATATCAGCTAAAACTTTTCTGGCAACACTGATAACAACTACAATTTAGGCACCATTAAATTTTGAGAATCTACTAATATTGCAAATTTTTGCACTCTTTGTTATCACTTTTATTTGTAACATTTCGATAAATTAACAACTTATTTTTATTAAATGATTATCACTGAACACTGTAGTAATAATTTATACTAAATTTGTTTACTAATTTTATTGTATTTGTACAAAATGAAACCACCACACTAAGAACGATCTGTAAGTCACCGGCCATTGCAATTAAACTACAAATAAAAAACATCATTGATGAGAAAAAGAATTTTTGTACACAGAGTTGCATTTTTGAGTAGTATAAAACTGTCGCAACGGACCTTTTTAAATATTAACGGAAATAAATTTAAATATTTTTTTTATAATAAATGTATTTATTATTCAATAAATTTAATAAATACTTTTTAAAATTCGATAAATACAAATAAAATTCTGTGAAAATAAGTAATATGTATAATATTAAATTAAATATATTAAATAACTTAGAAGGATGGTGTCTCCATGGGTTATCCACCGATTTCGTTGAAATTTAAATACGTAATTGAGGAAAAAATCAATAAAAAATATGTTTTTTTTTTGTGGCCCAAATTGTTGCTTAAAGGATACACTCAAAGTAACTAAAAATTAGTTAAAAATGATGCTGCGGAAAAAACTTCTGAAATTAGCATTTTTTGCTAAATACTAGTAAAATAAAAAAGTAAAACTGTTAAATTTACAGAATTTTAGTTATATTTTAGTTAACTTTTAGTTAATTAAATATGACTTGAAATTGTGCTTTAAAATCTGCAGAAAAATTTGCTAAATATTAGTAGACTAAAAAGAGCAAAAACAAACTGTTATATCTACAATTTTTACTATTTGAAAGCTAAATTTAGTTGAATGTAAATAGCAGTCTATCCTGTTAAATAAGCAGAATTATTTATTCAAAAAATTGTAAATTGTTGATTTCAAAAGGCACAATTTTTATTTGCATTTAAAAAAATCGAAAATAAACTTTGAAAATTTTTAATTTTTTTGTGATTTTTTAGGCTACTAATTATTTAGCAAAATTGTTTGCTGATTTAACAGGTTAATTTGTCATTTTCTATTACCAAAATTTAACTCAACTATAACTAAAATTGTGTATATTTAACTTTTTTATTTTTGTTGTTCCTATCTTACTAATATATAGCAAAAATTTTATGTATAAATTATAATTTTGGAGCGCTCTAAAATTTGTTGGCTATTTTTTTTTTTTTTTTTTTTTTTTTTCATTAAAAATTCGTTGTTTAAATTAGATTTGGGACCAATTTTGGGATTGTAAAAGAAATTTTTTGGGAATGGGAATATCAGCTAAAACTTTTCTGGCAACACTGATAACAACTACAATTTAGGCACCATTAAATATTAAGCATCTACTAATATTGCAAATTTTTATATTCTTTTTTATCACATTTATTTGTAACATTTCGATAAATTAACAACTTACTTTTATTAAATGAT
This sequence comes from Leucophora obtusa, assembly GCA_949987735.1. Classification (NCBI taxonomy): domain Eukaryota; kingdom Metazoa; phylum Arthropoda; class Insecta; order Diptera; family Anthomyiidae; genus Leucophora; species Leucophora obtusa. The sequence continues at coordinate 2,635,236 of OX465297.1, forward strand.
TATCAATGAACACTGTAGTAATGATTTATACTTAATTTGTTTACTAAATTTATTATATTTGTACAAAATAAAACCACGACACTAAGAACGATCTGTAAATCACCGGCCATTGCAATTAAACTATAAAAAAAACATCAATGATGAGAGTTTTTGTACACACGGTTGCATTTTTGAGGAGTATAAAACTGTCGCAACGGGCATTTTTATATATTAACGGAAATAAATTCAATTTAAATATTTTTTATAATAAATGTATTTATTATTCAATAAATAAAAATACTTGTTAAAATTCGATAAATACAAATAAAATGCTGTGAAAATAAACAATATGTATAATATTGAATTAAATATATTAAATAACTTAACTGTTTTCGGCTTTTTCGAAATTTCGTTTAGTCGGCTTTCTCCGCAGCGCTAATTGAATAAATTGTCAAATAAATTTGACAGGTACTACAAGGCAGTTGTTTGTGTAGTAAGTTGTTTTTAATCGTACTTACAGTTGTTTTTCGATGAAAAAATTAAAAAACAACTGTTATAACAGTTATTTAAGAAAACAACTAACGAAAATTACTCTTATTTCGTAACAGTTGTTAAAGCAGTTATTTTTTAATATTATAACAGACAACTATCAATTTCGTCGAAATTTAAAAATTCTTGTTTAGTTGAGATTCGTTATTATTGATATATTCCTAGTTTGCAAATAAAAATCAGAAACTTGTATTGTATCTCCAATGCATAAAAGCATAAAAACTGGAGAACCGTTTGGAATTTTTATTCAAATTTCAAGTAGGCTCAAGTAATTAAACATTTTTTTGTTAACGGAAAAAAAATGTTTTTTTTTATTTACATCTACATTTTCTAATTATTATTAAATTGTTTCAAAATGTTTATAGTAAAAATTTGTCAGTTAATTTTACGACGTTGTTAGTTACTTTTAATGAATAATTTTGTTAGTTATTTTTCAACAGTTAAACATAACTTCATTTTTAGTTATATGAGAAACAACTATAATGTGTCAGTTAAAGTCATAGTTAGTAGTTAACTGAACATTCAGTAATCGGGCCTTAGAGTGGGTAATAATAATAACCAAAGCATAACACCAACTATTGTTAACTCTATACAAATTTGTCATTCATAACAATTGTGAAGCACTACGAACTGGTTATTTTGAGATAAAAAAAATACTTTTATGGTTTTCAAACACAAAATACACACAGTTTGGCCCATTGAATTTGAAAATAAGTAAAAACATACATACTTTGTTGTTAATTATAGTCCTTTTCATTCAAATTAAGGATGTTTTTACATATTTTCAATATTTGTTTTTAGTGTAGTGTAATTTGTTTGAGTCGCAACAGGGATAGATTAAAATTAAATTTAATAAAAAAAAAACTTTTTATATTCAATCGCTTTGAAAAAAAACCATAAAGTTTTATTTTTATAATTTAGACGACAACCTTGTTTTAATATTTGCATGTAGTCTTTAAAGTTTAATAGGATAAGTGCATTACTTATTATAAGTTATACATGAATATTAGATAACTTTTTGTAGGATTAAAAAACTGGATTTTATTTATAAATAGGTGCTTTTTATAACTGCACTCAAAAAAGTTTGAGGGTAAAATAAATAACTAAAAATGTATTAAAAATAACTAACAATGTTATAAAAATAATGACAAATTTTAATATAACAATTTCAAAATTTTTTGTAGTAATTATTATATTATAAAAATATATTATAAAAATAGGTATATGTTAATAAAAAAAATGTTCTTTCGATTGCAAAACAATGTATAGTTAAAATTTAAAATAAAAATTTGAAACGCTTTTCCAGTTTACTTTTTTATGCACTGGATTCACAGAAACATTTACTAATTTTTATTTGCAAACTAAGAATATCGACGCTGCTTCATATCGACCAATAGAAATCTTGATATTTTGTTAAAATATTTGTAACAAAAACACATGCCGTATCTGGCTGGAGCAGCGTGAATGTGCCAATACTAGCAAAAGTAAACTAAACAAGAATTTTTAAATCCACAATTTTTAAATAACTTATAAAAGTAAATGTTTAGTGCGAAAATTATGTTTCTGTAATTGCTTATTGTAATTTTAAAAATAACTGCTTTAAGCAACTGTTACGAAATATATTCATTACAGTTAAAACAAAAGCTACTGTCAGATATTGTAATGGTCAAACTTTTTTGAGTTTAAGTGTTATACCTTTTTTGGAGTATTTTTGAAGATTTTTTTCCTGTTTTATATTTTTATGTTAACAATTTTTAGTACACCTATACATTTGTATAGGTTTAGTTAAGTCACTAGGTTAGTATTACAAATTTTGTTGAGTCATTTTAAATTATATGTTTTACAACAAAATTTTAAACAAGAAACTTTAATTAAGGTATTGATATTTCTTACATCCTGGCTGTTGACAGCTATTATGCATATCAACATCACTTCAACGTTAAAACTTAAAACTGTTGTTAATCATTTTAGATGTTTGTTTAAAGTCTGTGTAAGTAATAGTGACGATAATTTTAACGTTAATTTGTGATTTCTTGTATCATACTAGTACTAGATCATGTACATACACATCAGGTTATACCATTCATTTAAATAAATTGTTTATATTTAAAGTTTAGTTAAAAGACAAAAAATATATTTATACGCAATTTAATTATGAAATAAAAGTAGTTTTACAGGAAACTTTATAAAAGAAATTGGATTATGTAAAATAAATTAAGACAATTTGATACAAATAAATCAACTGGATAAGAAATTAGTTGGACAAGAAGAAATGTAATATTAAATCTACGAATTCGTAGTTTTCGTAAAGAAATGAATTACGAGATGAAACTTTAAGTTTCAAATTAGCGCTCTTGTTGAATTTTAGAATTTCTCAAAATCATAAGATTCTGTAACAGAATTTAAATCAGCATTCAAAATCTATTTGGTTGGCATATTTCTATGAGAAAACGTTTTTAAGGCGCATTTACACGCGAGAAAAAAGTATTATAGATAGAGCAAAAAATACCCATAAATAGCTTAAATCATTCACGAGAGAGCTACTTAGAAGTGTTTTTGCTCTATCTCTATTAATTTTCTATCGGGTGTAAATACGCCTTACAAAATTTTGGTGTCTTCGCATGGTGGGTCTCATACTGCAGGTTTAAACTTTAGTTAATAGTTAACCCAAAAATTTGTTGTTGTTTTGTGTATATTTTTTGACATTTGCTTTTTTTTATAGTTAAGTTAAAGATAAACCTACACGGTGGGTCTCATACTGTAGGTTTAACTTTAACTTAACTATAAACAAAAGAAAATGTCAAAAAAATGTACACAAAACAACAACAAAATTTTGGGTTAACTACTAACTAAAGTTTAAACCTGAAGTATGAGACCAACCGACAGTATGAGACCCATCGTCAGAATCTGGAACTCAGTCAATGAAGTTGATTCACAACTCGAATTACGGAAACGTGACAAGTGATAAATGTCAAAAGTATTTATTATTTATTATTTATTTATTTATTTGGACAATTATTTATTATTTAAAAGTCATATTTTTTTCTGTTCTATAATAGTGTGAGAACAAATAAGAACGTGGAATTACTTTTCAGATTTGATATACACTTAATTAAGAATATATTTGTATGATTCTAAAGCCCAAACCACATAGTGAAAGTGCCAGTGGACAGTGGCAGTGCTGTCAAACTTTGTTCTTGAATTTCGCGAAAACGATTTTTAAAAATTTCTTGAAATTTAATGTCAAGGCCAATACCAATTCAATGCTAATAAATATTTTTTTTCAATTGACATTGATTTATCCATGGTAATTAAATGTGCACCAATGGCTCAAAGCAACCAATTATAATTGAAGCAAAAATTATTATATATAAAAAGTGTTTTATAAAAAGGGAAAGTTTTAACAAGTATATGCTGTTCATGCTTCTCTGACCATTGGTAACTGTAGATTGAGCAGCCTCTAATTATGTATACCTACTTGATGAAATAGTGTCTATTTATATAAGACTTCTAAAATTGTTATTTTATCGGAACGAAATGTTTTTGAAAACAAATGCCTTTTTCTATCAATTATAATTGGTTGTTTTAGGCATTGAACAGTACCAATTGAAAAAAAAACTTCTTTGGCATTGATCAATTGTAATGCCAAAAAATTTCATTATTATTATTCAAATAATCGTCAATTAATTGGTTCAGTCATCAACTAGTCCCAAGTATGATTTGTAAAAAATAGGTTAAATACTAGTTGTAACACATTTTTTCTTGAATCCAATCTTTAGCACAGATTACGCTATCGTTGTGAATCCAACTTAAGCATGCATTTCTAATTTCATTTATATTTTTTCAAAAGATTATCTCAAATTTTTTATTTAGTATTA